>CM077673.1:268964287-271571787 GCA_039707655.1 Elymus sibiricus | reverse complement strand
TTTCCCTAATAAAATCACAAAAATCTGGTCCGACATTGTGTCGAACACATCAAGCGCAAGGCGGAGCCAAAGAGTTGCCGGACGTACCGTGGTGGCTTCCGGTGAGGGAGTCCCGGATTTAGGGGTCCTCGGGCTGCCGGCTCGTTTCTCAATAGGCCGGCTTGACGGGCCATACTTTGAAGAAGGGCCGGACACATCAAGACTCCACTTTCCAGAAGGAAGCCTCGAAGGCGCGTCGTGCACTCCAAGTCAAGAGGAGGAAATCGCCATCTCCATCCTCGGCAGGAGGCCCACCATGTGTAAACCCTAGTACCCCCCGGTGTCTATATAAACCGGGAGGGTTTTAGATCATAGGACACAGAAACTCATCTAGGGTTTTAGCTAGTCGATCTCGAGGTAGATCAACTCTGTAACCTTCATACCATCAATATAATCAAGCAGGACGTAGGGTTTTACCTCTATAGGAGGGCCCGAACCTGTGTAAACATCGTCTCCTCTGTCCCTTTGTTACCATCGATCCTTGTCTCGCAGCTTGGGACCCCCTACCCGAGATCCGCCGGTTTTGACACCGACATTGGTGCTTTCATTGAGAGTTCCGCTGTGATCGCCCAAGGAATCGATGGCTCACGTCTTCATCAACGAAGAGGTCCGTAGCATGGACTCCTTTGTCCCTGGAGAGATCTTCGCTTTCGGCAGCATCGTGCTGCACGCTGACCCGACCAGCCGCCTTGGCCGGGTCGGGAGCTTCGCCCCTGATCAAGAAGTCAGATTCGGGAACTTAGAGTTCTCCGTTGACCCTCGGGGCGATCTCTTGCTCACCGGGCTCACAGTCTCACCAGATGCGCCCGAGGACTCCGAGGCCTTAACCTTGGATGTCGTTTCCAACCCCGTTTACGGGGCCAATCCCGATGATGATCTGGACTTCAATCCGGATCCGGCTATAGCGCCAGACGGCCGGGTATCAACCCCTACCGAATACGCTTCTCGTTCGGACGCGTCAGAGGTTATCTCCAGACACGCTGGACAGATTGACCCGATCGAGCTCTTGACGCTCTGCAAGGCTCTAGATCGGATCTCCTGGACGAAAACTACTGATGACCCAATCCCGATCCACACTCACATCGGTCTTGAGGCGGGTCAAGAGGAATTTTTCGTCCCACCCACCACCCATTTAGTAGCCACTATCGAAGACTTAACCGATATGTTGGACTACGCCTCCGAGGAGGCAGAAGACATGGAAGAAGAGGATCGCGCTCCCACCCCCGTTAACACCGGGCGATGGACCGCCACCTCCACCTACGACGTCTACATGGTGGATACGCCATCCGGTAACGGCGAGCGCACACCAGCTAACAATGGCGATGACTCAGGTGAGGCGCCGTCAAGGCGCCAGAAACCGCGTAAGCGGTCAAAGACAAAAAAGGGGAGGGAAGCTATTGCTAGCACCGGGAAAAATGATACCCCGGAAGACCTCGGCGATCCTGATATACCCGAATACCCGTTGGAGGACCAGGAAAGGCCGGCGGACCAGCGCGACCCTGAAGATCCGAACGACTCCGAGGATGACAACTACCTCCCCCCTGTAGAGGTGGAGGATAGCCTGGACGACGAGGACCTCATCGTCCCCGAAACCATTGAGGATCATGAATGGTTCAGGCAACAGCTTTTAGCGACTGCCCGAAGCCTGAAAGCAAAAGTGCGGCAACTCAAGGCCGAACAAGACACCATCAACGATAGATGGACAAGGGTTCTATCAGCCGAGGAAGAACACGGCGCCGGTCTATGGGATCAACCCAAGAGCTACCCCCGCCGGCGGTTGCTGCCACAATTCGATGACGAGCTCCCCCAACACGCCGTCCCCTAAGCACACTCCATACGACCAGCCGGACCGCCCTCCCCGAGGACGAGATAGGACGGCTAGCGAGGCCGGTCATAGGCCGGCGGTACCCCGTAGAAGGGGAAATGAGCCAATGGAGCCTGATGACGGGTATGACCTGCGGCGCGACCTGGATGAGAGAACAGGCCGCACGAGATCCATCTACAGATCTAGAGGGTACTCCCCTGGCAGAAGGGACGAGTACCGGCCCTGGCTCGATCGAACCAATAGAGTTCGGGACCGAAACCGGGGCAGAACAGACGCCGACTACCGGCGTGATATAGCCCGGGTCAGAGGCGCTGCCCACCCGCTCTGCTTCACTGACGAGGTGTTGCAGCACCAGTTCCCTGAAGGGTTTAAACCCGTGAACATCGAGCAATACGACAGAACAACTGACCCTGCAGTGTGGATCGAGGATTTCCTCCTCCACATTCACATGGCACGAGGAGACGACCTCCACGCCATCAAGTACCTACCCCTCAAACTTAAGGGGCCAGCTCGGCACTGGTTAAACAATCTCCCCGAAAATTCTATCGGGAGCTGGGAGGACCTTGAGGATGCATTCCTATCTAATTTCCAGGGCACCTATGTACGGCCCCCGGACTCCTCCGACCTAAGCAATGTCGTGCAAAAGGCAGGAGAGTCCGCTCGACAATTCTTGAACCGGTTCTTGACCAAGAAAACCAGATCGTCGATTTCCCAGATGCCGAAGCCATAGCCTCTTTCAGGCACAATATTCGGGATGAGTGGCTGGCTCGCCAGCTCGGTCAGGATAAACCCAGGACCATGTCCACACTCACATCACTCATGACCTGCTTTTGCGCGGGCGAGGATATCTGGCTAGCAAGGCGAAGCCACAACCCCGAAGACCCCGGTACTTCCAAAGTCCGGGATGGAAACGGGAAATCAAAACGCAACAAAAACAAACGCCGGCATAGCACTACCGATGCCGATGACACGGCCGTTAACGCCGGTTTCCGCAACCCAAGATCCGGGCAGCGGAAGAAGCCTCCTAAAGGCAATCGCGATGGACCCACCCCGTTGGACAAGATCATGGAGAGGCCTTTCCAGATCCAAGGAACTCCGGATAAGCCCGCCAACCACACCAACCGTAACTGTTGGGTGTTTAAACAGGCCGGCAAACTCGCAGCCGAGGAGCAGAGTAAAGGCCCACGCAGCGAGGACGACGAGGAGCCCCGCGGTCCGAGCAATGGAGGTCAGAAGCAGTTCCCTCCAGAGATAAAAACTGTGAATATGATATACGCCACTCATATACCTAAAAAGGAGAGGAAGCGCGCCCTTCGAGAGGTCTACGCCATAGAGCCTGTTGCTCCGAAGTTTAACCCATGGTCGGCCTACCCGATCACCTTTGACCGGCGAGATCACCCAACCAGTATCCGTCATGGAGGTTCGGCGGCCCTCGTCCTAGACCCCATTATCGATGGGTATCACCTCACTAAAGTACTAATGGACGGAGGAAGTAGCCTAAATCTGATTTACTCAGATACGGTGAAAAAGATGGGCATAGATCTGTCAAGGATAAAGCCTAGCAACACTACCTTTCAAGGAGTGATCCCAGGAGTCGAAGCCCGGTGCACAGGCTCTGTTGGCCTGGAAATAGTGTTCGGCTCTCCCGATAACTTCCGCAGCGAGAACTTGATCTTCGACATCATACCTTTTCGCAGCGGCTATCACGCCATGCTCGGCCGTATAGCGTTCGCTCGCTTTAACGCCGTCCCACACTACGCATACCTCAAGCTCAAGATGCTGGGGCCCAAGGGGGTCATTGTTGGGGAACGTTGCATGGGAAACAAAAATTTTCCTACGCACACACAAGATCTATCCATGGTGATGAGCATCTACGAGAGGGAGAGTAAATCTACATACCCTTGTAGATCGCTAAGCGGAAGCGTTTAAGAAACGCGGTTGATGTAGTCAAACGTCTCCGCGATCCAAATCGCAAGTCGTCCCTCGATCCGATCACGAACTAGCGCCGAACGGACGGCACCTCCGCGTTCAACACACGTACGGCTTGATGACGCCTTCACCTCCTCGATCCAGCGAGCGATTGTGAAGTAGTGGTTGAGTTCCAGTAGCACGACGGCGTGGTGATGGTGGTGAGGAACAATCTCTGCAGGGCTTCGCCAAGCGCTACGGAGATTATGACGGAGGAACTAGAGGGTTAGGGTTGCCGCACACGGCTTGGGGAAATCTTGATGTATCTCGTGTGCTAGCCCTGCCCCTCTATTTATATGTTGAGCCTTGGGGTCTAAACTTGGAGTAAAAGCCTCCTCCAGGTCGGTTTTGCCCGCACAAGGTCGGTTTGGCCCGCAGGGAAAGAGCCCAACTCGGATCCCTGCCGAACCGTGCACAGCCGCGCACAAGCGGTAGTACCGCTTCACACAAGCGGTAGTACCGCTTGGGCGGTAGTACCGCTTCATACAAGCGGTAGTACCGCTCGGGCGGTAGTACCGCTTCACCAAGCGGTAGTACCGCTTACGTGGCAGCAAAACTACTTTTGCACTTTCCAATACCTCGTGGGCTTTTGTCCCTTGGCCCATATAAAGTGGTCTCGCACCCGAACACTTCGGTAAACATCCGAAACTTCTTCCGGCGAATTCCGGAACCCTTCCGGAGAACTCCGGAACTCTTCAGGAGATCAAAACACTATTATCACATATATCAATCTTTACCTCCGGACTCTTCCGGAGATCCTCGTCATGTCCGGGATCTTATCCGGGACTCCGAACAACCTTCGGTCACCAACATAATAACTCAATTATACTAATCGTCACCAAACGTTAAGTGTGTAGACCCTGCGGGTTCGAGAACTATGTAGACATGACCGAGACACTTCTACGATCAATAACCAATAGCGGGACCTGGATGCCCATATTGGCTCCTACATATTCTACGAAGATCTTTATCGGTCGAACCTCTATGTCAAGGATTCAGTTAATCCCGTATGCTGTTCCCTTTGTTCTTCGGTATGTTACTTGCCCGAGATTCGATCGTCGGTATCACTATACCTAGTTCAATCTCGTTACCGGCAAGTCTCTTTACTCGTTCCGTAATACAAGATCTCGTGGCTAACACTTTAGTCACATTGCTTGCAAGGCTCATTGTGATGTTGTATTACTGAGTGGGCCCTGAGATACCTCTCCGTCATACGGAGTAACAAATCCCAGTCTTGATCCATGCCAACCCAACATACACCCTCGGAGATACCTGTAGAGCACCTTTATAGTCACCCAGTTACGTTGCGACGTTTGATACACACAAGGTACTCCTCCGATGTCAGGGAGTTGCATGATCTCATGGTCATAGGAACAGATACTTGACATGCAGAAAACAATAGCAATAAACTGACACGATCAAATGCTACGTTCTTAGTTTGGGTCTTGTCCATCACATCATTCTCATAATGATGTGATCCCGTTATCAAATGGCATCTCATGTCAATGGCTAGGAAACCTTAACCATCTTTGATCAACGAGCTAGTCAACTAGAGGCTTACTAGGGACACAGTGTTGTCTATGTACCCACACATGTATTTGAGTTTCCAATCAATACAATTATAGCATGGATAATAAACGATTATCATGAACAAGGAAATATAATAATAACCAATTTATTATTGCCTCTAGGGCATATTTCCAACAGTCTCCCACTTGCACTAGAGTCAATAATCTAGTTCACATCACTATGTGATTTACATTGTAATGAATCGAACACCCATGCAGTTCTGGTGTTGTTCATGTTTAGCCCTTGGAAGAGGTTTAGTCATCGGATCTGCAACATTTAGATCCGTGTGTACTTTGCAAATATTTATGTCGTCCTCCTTGATGTAATCACGGATGGAATTGAAGCGTCGCTTTATGTGTCTGGTCCTCTTGTGAAATCTTGGTTCCTTGGCTAGAGCAATGGCACCAGTGTTATCACAAAACAGAGTCATTGGGTTAAGCGCACTAGGCACTACTCCAAGATCTGTCATGAACTCCTTCATCCAGACACCTTCCTTCGCCGCCTCCGAGGCAGCGATGTACTCCGCTTCGCATGTAGAATCTGCTACCACGCTTTGCCTGGAACTGCACCAGCTAACCGCACCCCCATCAAGAATAAATACGTATCCGGTTTGCGACTTAGAGTCATCCTGATCAGTGTCAAAGCTTGCATCGACGTAACCCTTTACGACGAGCTCTTGATCACCTCCATAAACGAGAAACATGTCCTTAGTCCTTTTCAGGTACTTCAGGATATTCTTGACCGCCGTCCAGTGTTCCATTCCTGGATCACTTTGAAACCTTCCGACCATACTTATGGCAAGGCTGACATCAGGTCTTGTGCACAGCATTGCATACATGATAGAGCCTATGGCCGAAGCATAGGGGATGACACTCATCTTTTCTCTATCTTCTGCAGTCACTGGGCATTGAGTCTTACTCAACTTCACACCTTGCAATACAGGCAAGAACCCCTTCTTGGACTGATCCATTTTGAACTTCTTCAAAACTTTGTCAAGGTATGTGCTTTGTGAAAGTCCTATTAAGCGTCTCGATCTATCTCTATAGATCTTGATGCCTAATATGAAAGCAGCTTCTCCTAGGTCCTTCATTGAAAAACTCTTGTTCAAATATTCCTTCACGCTCTCCAGCATTTCTATATTGTTTCCAATCAGCAATATGTCATCCACATATAATATTAGAAACGCTATAGAGCTCCCACTCACTTTCTTGTAAATACAAGCTTCTCCGTAAACTTGTATAAACTCGAACGCTTTGATCACCTCATCAAAACGAAGATTCCAACTCCGAGATGCTTGCACCAGTCCATAAATGGATCGCTGGAGTTTGCAAACTTTGTCAGCATTCTCTGGATCGACAAAACCTTCTGGTTGCATCATATACAACTCTTCCTTAAGGAAACCGTTAAGGAATGCTGTTTTGACATCCATCTGCCAAATTTCATAATCGAAAAAGGCAGCTATTGCTAACATGATTCTGACGGACTTAAGCATCGCTACGGGTGAGAAGGTCTCATCGTAGTCAACTCCTTGAACTTGTGAAAAACCCTTTGCCACAAGTCGAGCTTTATAGACGGTGACATTACCGTCCGCGTCCGTCTTCCTCTTAAAGATCCATTTGTTCTGAATGGCCTTACGCCCTTCAGGTAATACTTCCAAAGTCCATACTTTGTTTTCATACATGGATCCCATCTCGGATTTCATGGCCTCTAACCACTTCTCGGAATCCGGGCCCATCATCGCTTCTCCATAGCTCGTAGGTTCATCGTTGTCTAACAACATGACCTCTAAGACAGGGTTGCCGTACCACTCGGGAGCAGTACGCGTCCTTGTCGACCTACGAGGTTCGATAGCAACTTGATCCAAAGCTTCATGATCATCATCATTAACTTCCTCTTCAGCTAATGTAGGCTCCACAGAAACAACTTTCTGCACTGCGCTACTCTCAGGTTGAAGTAAAGGTTCAACAACCTCATCAAGTTCTATCTTCCTCCCACTCAATTCTTTCGAGAGAAACTCTTTCTCAAGAAATGTTCCGTTTTTAGCGACAAACACTTTGCCTTCGGATCTGAGGTAGAAGGTATACCCAACTGTCTCTTTTGGGTATCCTATGAAGACGCATTTCTTCGCTATGGGTTCCAGCTTTTCAGGCTGAAGCTTTTTGACATAAGCATCACATCCCCAAACTTTAAGAAACGACAGTTTTGGCTTCTTGCCAAACCAAAGTTCATATGGCGTCGTCTCAACGGATTTCGATGGTGCCCTATTTAAAGTGAATGCAGCTGTCTCTAATGCATAACCCCAAAACGATAGTGGCAAATCGGCAAGAGACATCATAGATCGCACCATATCCAATAAGGTTTGATTACGACGTTCGGACACACCATTACGCTGTGGTGTTCCAGGCGGTGTCAATTGTGAAACAATTCCACACTGTCTTAAGTGACTGCCAAACTCATAACTCAGATATTCTCCTCCTCGATCATATCGTAGGAATTTAATCTTCTTGTTACGATGATTCTCAACTTCACTCTGAAATTGTTTGAACTTTTCAAATGTTTCAGACTTGTGTTTCATTAAGTAAATATACCCATATCTACTTAAGTCATCAGTGAAGGTGAGAAAGTAACGATAACCACCGCGCGCCTCAATGCTCATCGGACCGCACACATCAGTATGTATGATTTCCAACAAGTCACTTGCCCGTTCCATTGTTCCAGAGAACGGCGTTTTAGTCATCTTGCCCATGAGGCATGGCTCACATGTGTCAAGTGATTCAAAATCAAGTGACTCCAAAAGTCCATCAGCATGGAGCTTCCTCATGCGTTTTACGCCAATATGACCTAAACGGCAGTGCCACAAGAAAGTGGTATTATCATTATCAATTCTACATCTTTTGGCATCAATGTTATGAACATGTGTATCATTACTATCGAGATTCAATAAGAATAAACCCCTCACATTGGGTGCATGACCATAAAAGATATTACTCATATAAATAGAACAACCATTATTCTCTGATTTAAATGAGTAACCGTCTCGCAATAAACAAGATCCAGATATAATGTTCATGCTTAACGCAGGCACCAAATAACACTTATTTAGGTTCATCACTAATCCCGACGGTAATCGAAGAGCGAGCGTGCCGACGGCGATCACATCAACCTTGGAACCATTTCCCACGCGCATCGTCACTTCGTCCTTTGCCAGCCTCCGTCTATTCCGCAGTTCCTGTTTTGAGTTGCAAATATGAGCAACCGCACCGGTATCAAATACCCAGGCACTACAACGAGAGTTGGTAAGGTACACATCAATAACATGTATATCATATATACCTTGTTTGTTGTTGGCCGCCTTCTTGTCAGCCAAATACTTGGGGCAATTCCGCTTCTAGTGTCCAGTTCCCTTGCAATGAAAACACTCAGTTTCTGGTTTGGGTCCAGCCTTGGGTTTCTTCACAGGAGCAGCAACTGCTTTGCCACCCTTCTTAGATTTACCCTTCTTACCCTTGCCATTTTTCTTGAAACTAGTGGTTTTATTGACCATCAACACTTGATGCTCCTTCTGAATTTCAGACTCAGCGGCTTTCAGCATCGCAAACAGCTCGGCGACTGACTTGTTCATCCCGTGCATGTTATAGTTCAACACGAAGCTCTTGTAGCTAGGTGGCAATAATTGAAGACCTCTGTCAGTGATAGCCTCTGGCGGAAGGGGCATCCCTAACTCAGCCAGACGGGTGGAGTACCCAGACATTCTGAGCACGTGATCACTGATAGACCCGTTCTCCTCCATCTTGCAAGCATAGAACTTATCGGAGATCTCATATCTCTCGATCCGGGCATTCTTCTGAAAGATAAACTTCAACTCCTGGAACATCTCATATGCTCCATGACGTTCAAAACGTCTTTGAAGTCCCGGTTCTAAACCATACAACATTGCACATTGAACTATTGAGTAATCATCAGAACGAGCCTGCCAGGCGTTCACAACGTCTAGAGACTCAACTGGAGCGGGTGGATCACCAAGCGGTGCATCAAGGACATAAGCCTTCTGGGAAGCCGTAAGGATAATCCTTAGATTACGGGCCCAGTCCACAAAGTTACTTCCATCATCTTTCAACTTAGCTTTCTCTAGGAACGCATTAAAATTTAGGGGTGCTACTGCGCGAGCCATGATCTACAACATAAATATAGCAAAGACAACTTAGACTATTGTTCTAGATAATGAGTTTAGTTTAATCATATTACTTTAAAAAACTCCCACTCAAATTGACATCCCTCCGGTCATTCGAGTGTAACATGATCCAAATCCACCAACTCAAGTCCGATCATCACGTGAGTTGAGGTGGTTTCAATGGTGAACATCTTCATGTTGATCATATCTACTATATGACTCATGTTCGACCTTTCGGTCTCTTGTGTTCCGAGGCCATGTCTGTACATGCTAGGCTCGTCAAGTTTAACCCGAGTGTTCCGCACGTGCAACATGGCTTGCACCCGTTGTATGCGAACGTAGAGTCTATCACACCCGATCATCACGGCGTGTCTCGAAACGACGAACTTTCGCAACGGTGCACACTTGGGGAGAACACAATTTATCTTGAAATTTAAGTGAGGGATCACCTTATAATGCTACCGTCGTCCTAAGCAAAATAAGATGCATAAAAGGATTAACATCACATGCAAATCATAAGTGACATGATATGGCCATGAACTTGTGCTTTTGATCTCCATCTCCAAAGCACCGGCATGATCTCCATCGTCACCGGCATGACACCATGATCTCCATCAACGTGTCGCCATAAGGTTGTTGCGCCGACTGTTGCTTCCACGACTATTGCTAACGTTTAGCGATAAAGTAAAGCATTACATAGCGCTTAATGATTGACACGCAGGTCATACAATAATTAAAGACAACTCTATGGCTCCTGCCAGTTGCCGTACTCATCGACATGCAAGTCGTGATATTCTATACAACAGATGATCATCTCATACATCACATATATCTCATCATGTAATTGGCCATATCATATCACATCATACCCTGCAAAAACAAGTTAGACGTCCTCTAATTGTTGTTGCAAATTTTATGTGGCTGCTACGGGTTTGCAAGAACCGTTCTTACCTACGCAAAACCACAACGTGGTGTAGTGATTGCTTTTTGATCTTCTAAAAGAACCCTCTTCATTGAAATCGATTCAACTAAAGTGAGAGAGACAGACACCCGCTAGCCATCTTTATGCAACGAAGTTACATGTCAGTTGAAGGAACCTGTCTCGCGTAAGTGTACGCGTAATGTCGGTCCGGGCCGCTTCATCTCACAGTACCGCCGAATCAAATATCAACTAGTAACGGCAAGCAATATGTATACACCCACGCCCACAACTCGTTTGTGTTCTACTCGAGATCTCATCTACGCATAGACCTGGCTCATGATGCCACTGTTGGGGAACGTTGCATGGGAAACAAAAATTTTCCTACGCACACACAAGATCTATCCATGGTGATGAGCATCTACGAGAGGGAGAGTAAATCTACATACCCTTGTAGATCGCTAAGCGGAAGCGTTTAAGAAACGCGGTTGATGTAGTCGAACGTCTCCGCGATCCAAATCGCAAGTCGTCCCTCGATCCGATCACGAACTAGCGCCGAACGGACGGCACCTCCGCGTTCAACACACGTACGGCTTGATGACGCCTTCACCTCCTCGATCCAGCGAGCGATGGTGAAGTCGTGGTTGAGTTCCAGCAGCACGACGGCGTGGTGATGGTGGTGAGGAACAATCTCTGCAGGGCTTCGCCAAGCGCTACGGAGATTATGACGGAGGAACTAGAGGGTTAGGGTTGCCGCACACGGCTTGGGGAAATCTTGATGTATCTCGTGTGCTAGCCCTGCCCCTCTATTTATATGTTGAGCCTTGGGGTCTAAACTTGGAGTAAAAGCCTCCTCCAGGTCGGTTTTGCCCGCACAAGGTCGGTTTGGCCCGCAGGGAAAGAGCCCAACTCGGATCCCTACCGAACCGTGCACAGCCGCGCACAAGCGGTAGTACCGCTTCACACAAGCGGTAGTACCGCTTGGGCGGTAGTACCGCTCGGGCGGTAGTACCGCTTCACCAAGCGGTAGTACCGCTTACGCGGCAGCAAAACTACTTTTGCACTTTCCAATACCTCGTGGGCTTTTGTCCCTTGGCCCATATAAAGTGTTCTCGCACCCGAACACTTCGGTAAACATCCGAAACTTCTTCCGGCGAATTCCGGAACCCTTCCGGAGAACTCCGGAACTCTTCCGGAGATCAAAACACTATTATCACATATATCAATCTTTACCTCCGGACTCTTCCGGAGATCCTCGTCATGTCCGGGATCTTATCCGGGACTCCGAACAACCTTCGGTCACCAACATAATAACTCAATTATACTAATCGTCACCAAACGTTAAGTGTGTAGACCCTGCGGGTTCGAGAACTATGTAGACATGACCGAGACACTTCTACGATCAATAACCAATAGCGGGACCTGGATGCCCATATTGGATCCTACATATTCTACGAAGATCTTTATCGGTCAAACCTCTATGTCAAGGATTCAGTTAATCCCGTATGCTGTTCCCTTTGTTCTTCGGTATGTTACTTGCCCGAGATTCGATCGTCGGTATCACTATACCTAGTTCAATCTCGTTACCGGCAAGTCTCTTTACTCGTTCCGTAATACAAGATCTCGTGGCTAACACTTTAGTCACATTGCTTGCAAGGCTCATTGTGATGTTGTATTACTGAGTGGGCCCTGAGATACCTCTCCGTCATACGGAGTAACAAATCCCAGTCTTGATCCATGCCAACCCAACAGACACCCTCGGAGATACCTGTAGAGCACCTTTATAGTCACCCAGTTACATTGCGACGTTTGATACACACAAGGTACTCCTCCGATGTCAGGGAGTTGCATGATCTCATGGTCATAGGAACAGATACTTGACATGCAGAAAACAATAGCAATAAACTGACACGATCAAATGCTACGTTCTTAGTTTGGGTCTTGTCCATCACATCATTCTCCTAATGATGTGATCCCGTTATCAAATGACATCTCATGTCAATGGCTAGGAAACCTTAACCATCTTTGATCAACGAGCTAGTCAACTAGAGGCTTACTAGGGACACAGTGTTGTCTATGTACCCACACATGTATTTGAGTTTCCAATCAATACAATTATAGCATGGATAATAAACGATTATGATGAACAAGGAAATATAATAATAACCAATTTATTATTGCCTCTAGGGCATATTTCCAACAGTCATCACCGTCAACGGCAACACAGAGCGTTCCCTCCAAACTGAGGAACATGCGTTGGCCCTGGCGGCCGAATTCCATTATGAGGACGATCGGCAAACACCCAAATCGGCCATAAAGGCCCGTAAGGTCGACAAACGAGTTCGGTTTCAATCCAAACTCCCAGATTCCTCTGCTCTCCAGAAATAGAGATACGCCCCCCCATTGCATAGCCCTAACGGCCGCCAAACACGTGCCAAGAAGGCACAACTTCACGATCAAGGTTCCATGGGCAGCAATGGGGAACAACCATCAAATGGTTAGTGTTCGGATAGACCGACCAATACCAATACACGTCCTCGGACAAAACACAGGTACCATCAAGGACCTGCAAAAAAGCGTAAAGCTCATTGATACTTCGGCGACTTCTCAAGACCTTCTTCCCAAGGTCCGTTCGGCGACCGCATCACTCTGAATAGGATGCAACCCCCGCAGAGGAACATGAACGGTTAGGCGACAAGGCACATCGAGAACGTCATGTCATCAATCGAAGACTCCTGGTACAGCCTCCCCTCTGTAAATTTTATATTTCACCTACCTATAAACAGTTGCTTCGGCAATCCAAGTTATAAGAATTATTGAGCAAGTCCAAAACCATTATATATGGTCACTTCGTTGTCTTTTATACATCTTCTGTTCTTCTCTTGGTAACGCTTTTTGCGAAAACTGTTCGGTATATATTACGATGCAACTGGCTAATAGACAGGGGGCTCGAATTTAAAATCGCCATGAACCTCAGTACAACTTGTTATGTGTTCAGCGTCTTGGGTTTTGCGTTATATGCATCGGATCCGAACTATGTCTTGGGTCAATAGTTGGGTTGCCCGGCTCCTGTGCTTGCCCTCTTACGTTCCACTCGTTCGGCTAAAAGGGCAAAGGGAGAACCACTGCGATTGTGCTTCCAGCTCGTCTGGTCAAGCACCTCAGGGGAGAAAGCCGAAAACTGACCGTCATAGTAAGCGAGAACCGGTCTGCGAATCCGAGCATAAGTGTCATACAAAAAAACCGATAGCGGTTATTCCGTGTTATACGATGGGTGTTGTGTTAGTACAAACCATGTGATGCTGGCTTCGGTCCCAACACATCGGAACATCACAAAACACAGGGGGCTTGTCATCGGCCCCCGCCTTTTTCTACACTACCACGGCTAAGTGAAAGCTATAGAGCACCATAGTCCGATTGCCTTGTCCCGCTCGCACTACCGCCTTCGGGCGCCGATACATCGGCTAAGGGTAAAAGTGCGGATACAGAGACACCCCGCGTAGTATCTACGTGGGGGCTGAAGCCGACGACTCGCTGCTTTCAGATGAACCGGCCACATAGGAGTCTAAATAAACATAAACTATTTATAAGACATGATAAACCATGCAACATTAAGTATAAAGCGTTAAAGTCTTCGGACACATTACATCGCGCTCATTCATACAAAATATCTTTGGAGCATTGGGCCTCTATTGCCTGAGCACCCTCCATAACTTGGGGGAAGTAAAGCTCGGGGCACCTATGACCCTTGTCAGGTGGCGGAGGTGCGGTGGCCATCTTGATCGGCTGGAGCTTTGGCCAATGCACCATGGTCCTTGCAAAGGCCATCCGCGTGCCCTCGATGCATGTAGAGTGCTTCAGCACGCCAACCCAAGGCGCGGCATCACATAGCTTCCGCACCAGGCCGAAGTAGCTGCTCGGCAACGGCTCATCGGGCCATAGACGGATGCAGAGGTCCTTCATGGCCGGCTCCGCCATTCCGTGCATCTCCATCAGTTGCTTCATGTGATCAACGAGGAGCGGAGAACGCTCGGGGGATTCAAACTGCGCCCAGAATAGCCGGGCCTCATCATCCTCCGCCCGCGAAGCATAAAGCTTGTTCGCATCCGCCGCACTCTTCTAGAGATCCGCACGTATGCCTAAGGAACGCCACACCTGGGTGAGCAAAGCAAATTTGCTACCGTCGAAGGTGCATCACAGCGAATATGGCTTACCATCGATGACAACCTTGACTTGGCGAACCTCCTCCTCGAAGGACCGCCTGTCCACACGCTCCTTCTGGAGCTCGGATTTCAGCACGGCTATCTCGGCGGCTTGTTCTTTGCCTTTCCGCTCAAAGGCCTCGCACTTTGTGCCGGCATCCTTGAGCTCTTGCTGCACCTCCTCCACCCGGGCCTCATGTTTGGCGGTTGCAGCCTTCAAGCTGGAAAGCGCGGCTGCTGCCTCTTCGGTGGCCGTCTTCTTCTCCTCGGCCTCTTGCTTCGTTTTCTGAAGCTCGGCCTTGAGTCTTTCAACCTCCGCTGCTGAAGCTGTGGAAGCAAATCACACTGGGTCACCAGTGCGGATCATTATCAATATAGAGCTCGGATATTAGAATTCAGCTTACCTTGTGCCTCGTCGAACCTCTTGTTCAGGCTGTCAAGCTCCTCTTCGGAGATTCTGAGCTTCCGATTCAATTCGGTTAGCTCAGCGGCATTACCGGCCGCCGCCGATGACGAGGCCTGCAAAAAAAAGAAAGAAAAAAAACCCACATTTATTTATGTACATCCAATCCCCCGAACTGTCAAGGACGTGGCTCGGTCCTCTTACAGGCTCTTAGAACATTGCAGGACTAACTCGCAACTTGTACGTCATTGTTCATTCCTTTTTATCTGACCCCCGGATGCGTTTTTGTAAACCCATCCGGGGCTCGGGGGCTACTACATATATAAAGATAGCATAAACTTAAAATTAAAAGTTGTTCGGGAAAAGTTATTACATGACTCACCTTGAAGCTCGTCAAGAGACCATTGAAGGCCTCCTTCAGTCCGCTATCGACGGACTGAATTCCTTGCAAAACCGCACTCATAAGAGTGTGGTGATCCTCGGAGATGGGGGCGCTTGCAAGCGCCTCCTCCATGACCGGCCTCCCAGCCGTTGGTGGCATCGGTGGTGACCAGTCAGTCCGATCTCTGATCGGGGACCGAGTCGGTAACTCCGGAGGCACAGAGTGCTCCGGAGATGTCCTCGGAGGGTTCTGGGCATTTCCCTGCCCTTCCTCTTCGGCGACCAGGGGAATGTTCTCCCCCTGGTCCTCAGCAGCCCGGGGAGTTTCCTCTCCCTGGCCCTCGGTGGCCATGGCGTCAGCCTCGGCCATGGCATGGTCACCTCCTCCGCCCGTGTTCGGCTCCATCGGAGCCTGGCTGGATGACACCTCCGCGGCATCCTTTGCGGCCCCTAGAGGTGTGGGGTGCGACGCAGTCCCACTTTCCGCTAGATCGGCGGGTGGTGACTCCCCGTCCGATATTTGGACGGTAGGGAGAACGCGTGGTGGGTCGCGGATTGAAAGATGAGCTTGCATTTAAAACATCGAGAAAAACTTCGCACAAATAACCCGGGAGTCTTCGGATTCATACCTCTGAGCGGGGGGCTTGACCCTTAAGCTCCTTCGGGGAACTCTCTCAAAGTCCTCGGATCCCGCGTCGGAATCCGAGCTATCGTCGGGCAGGATCATCCTTGCCTGACGCGCCCTCTTCAGGGCAGGAGGAGCTGTGTCCGCCATGGCGTCCGATGACGCCGCCCTCTTCCTTGCGTGGGGGGAAGCGCCTCCCCCCCCCGTCTTCATGCTCCTCCTCACGATTAGAGGAGGCATGGTTCTCCTCGGACGCAGCGTCTGGCTGGTCCTTTATGCGGAGGCCCTCTCTGGCCTTCTTCTTCTCCTTCTTTTCGGGCGCCGAGTACGGCGCCACAATGAGCATCGCTGCCAACAGCTCTGACCTAGGGTCTTTGGGCAGTGGAGCCGGGCAGTTAACCTTCGCGGCTTTGGTTAGCCACTTCTGCGAAAGTAAGGGAGAAGGTGTTCACACCTTTTTGCCAAAGAAACAGAATCAATGGATTTAAATGGTACCGTACCTTGGTCGGTGGGTTATCAGTGCTAAGGCCTGTATCCTCTTCCTTGGCCGGCCAGCTCTTCTAAGGCTTGAAAAAAGACCTCCACAGCTTCTCAGGGGTGGTGCGGAAGAATTGGCGCATGGTAGGCTCGTCGTCAGGACAGTAAGCCCACATGGGGATGCCCGGCGCTGGCAAGGGAGGATGCGGCGATGGAGGATGACCTCGACCACGTTGACCAGCTCCACCTTGGCCTCGATCACCGAGGTATGGCGCTTCTGCAGTAGCTTCACCTCAGCATCCGATCCCCAGTTAAGGCCCTTCCTGAGCCACGAGGTCAGTCTCGTTGGGGGTCCGGATCTGAATTCGGCAGGCGCCGCCCAGCTCTCATCCCTTGGCTCAGTGATGTAAAACCACCCCTTCTGCCAGATCTTGATTGTGTCGATGAAGGTGCCGGTAGGCCACTCGACGCGGGGGAGCTTGCTGATTACCGCCCCTCCGCAGTCTGCGTGCTCACTGGCCACGGTCTTTGGCTTGACATTGAAGACCTTGAGCCACAAGCCGAAGTGCGGTTTGACCCGCAGAAAGGCTTCGCAGATGATGATGAATGCCGATATGTGCATGAAGGAGTTCGGTGGAAGGTCGTGGAAGTCCAGCCCGTAGAAAAACATGAGACCCCTGATGAAAGGGTGGAGCGGAAAGCTCAGTCCCTGGATAAAGTGGGGGACGAACACCACCCTCTCGCCTGCTTTGGGGGTGGGAACCACCTGGTTCTTCTCCGGGGCGCGGTGGAAGATGTTGGCGGGGAGGTAACCGGCCTGCGTTAGGTCCCGGATATCCTGGTCAGTGACCGTGGAGGCCTCCCACTTGCCGTTGGAGCCAGAACCCGCCATGCTTAAGCTCGGAGGAAAGGGCGAGGAGAAACTTGATCTGGGCTCTCGGAGCTTGGAAAGATTGAGGAGGCGGAGGATGAGAATGGGAAGCGTGAATAGTCCTTGGGGTTTTTCCCTTTTTATGGGACGTGTCACCGATTAGCCTCGCTTACCGCTCCACGAATCCCTCCGCTTCCCAAGACATGCGTGCTGTTATGCGCGTGTTGAGATTAATCATATCCCGTGTAAAACGGAGCACGATCTGCGCATTGATAAGTCATGTCGCTGAAAAGGCAGCCCTGAACCGTTAATCGAGTTTTCATAACTGGCTCGGTGGTCATGGTAGGCTGCGACCCTTCGTCAGAAGGGGGTGTCAGAAAACACAGTTTACACTTTGGCGATTGGCCTTCGGGGCTAAGCAACTCATGGTGTTCGGTCAATCATATGATCGGAAGAAATACGTGTCATCTGAGGCCGAACTAGTCTCAGCTGATCATGGAAGGGGAAGAAGAACTCGCCCCGCAAGCCGAAGACTCTGATCATACAAAGCAGCTGGAGCTGAGACCCTTGGCGTTGGGGGCTAGTTCGGGGGCTACTGAGGGAGTCCCGGATTTAGGGGTCCTCGGGCTGCCGGCTCGTTTCTCAATAGGCCGGCTTGACGGGCCATACTTTGAAGAATGGCCGGACACATCAAGACTCCACTTACCAGAAGGAAGCCCCGAAGGCGCGTCGTGCACTCCAGGTCAAGAGGAGGAAATCGCAATCTCCATCCTCGGCAGGAGGCCCACCATGTGTAAACCCTAGTACCCCCGGTGTCTATATAAACCGGGAGGGTTTTAGATCATAGGACACAGAAACTCATCTAGGGTTTTAGCTAGTCGATCTCGAGGTAGATCAACTCTGTAACCTTCATACCATCAATATAATCAAGCAGGACGTAGGGTTTTACCTCCATAGGAGGGCCCGAACCTGGGTAAACATCGTCTCCTTCATCCCTTTCTTACCATCGATCCTAGTCTCGCAGCTCGGGACCCCCTACCCGAGATCCGCCGGTTTTGACACCGACATCCGGGCCGGCAACGGCGTCCCCCGCGGCAAGCACGAGAGAGCTTCGGAGCGCGCGCGGCGGCAGAGCTGTGAGACGGACGGCGCGGAGGAGGAAGATGAGAGGAAAGAGCAAATGGATCCGGTAGTTCTAGGGATGGATTTAGTGCAATTTGCGGCGGGGTCGGGCTGTCGGGTCTGACATGGCGGGCGTGCCCGGGCGCGCCTGGACGCCCCGTATGCGCCCCATATTTGGGTTGGATATGAAGGGTGTCGGTCAGCTTGATCGTTTGAGGTCTATTTAAGATTCTCGTGTGGGTTAAAATTTCATGACCGGTTAATGACGGGGCAGACTGCCCAGGCGTTTGAGAGGGATATAAAGGGTGTGGTTGTAAATGCTCTTATTCAGGTAGCTGTGGCGGCACTTGATGAATCCTTGCATGCGGAGACAACATCACTAATTGAGGCTATCAAGCTGGCCGATCAGGGGGGGATTGGACAGTTAATCTTTGAAACACACAGCCGCACGCTCAAGCAAGCTATCGGATCCAGTTCCTTTGACCTAGCCCGCTCGGCCATCTGTTTAGAGATATAAAGTTCAAAATGCATACTCACTTTATAGTTGCAGAAGGTCATATCCCTCGGGAGTCGGGGAGTGTAACAAGCCAGCACATGTGCAGGCGGCAGCTTTGGATGCAGGTTTAGATAAAGTCTCTAGCCGTATTTTGTACGATGATTACTCAGTTGATGTAACATGTGCTTTAAATGATATGCTTCAGGTTTTCTCCACCTCCACTGGATTAGTGGTTAATTATCACAAGTCATCCATGGTTCCTATTAATGTGGAGGAGAATAC
Source organism: Elymus sibiricus (assembly GCA_039707655.1). NCBI lineage: Eukaryota > Viridiplantae > Streptophyta > Magnoliopsida > Poales > Poaceae > Elymus > Elymus sibiricus. Next base: position 271,552,437 of record CM077673.1, on the reverse strand, counting down.
AATCACTGGTTTGGCTGCAGCCTTTGGATGTCAAGTGGGGAAAATGCCCTTCACTTATTTGGGACTACCTGTGGGTACTACTTGGCCTAAAATGATTGACTTCATGCCATTGGTAGACTGCATGGAAATAAGGATGACAGCAAGCTCCTCCTTCCTCAATCAGGGTGAAATATTGCAGTTTCTTAACTCTGCTTTGTCCTCTATGCCCATTTTCTATCTTGGCAGTCTGCTAGTCCCCCCTGGAATTTTAAAGAAATTGGAGAGAATTCAGAGACAATGCCTATGGAGAAAGCATAGAGATGAACCCTCACCATCCTTAGCAGCATGGGAACTGATCTGTAGGCCCAAGAGTAAGGGGGGGGGGTTAGGGATCTTGAATTTGGGGGTCCAAAATATTGCTCTGCTTCTCAAGCATATGCACAAGTTCCTGAATAGGATGGATCTGCCATGGGTTTCTCTTATTTGGAATACATATTATCATGGGAGGGTACCACAGGGCACTAACAGTTGTGGATCTTTCTGGTGGAAAGATATATGCAAAATGTTGGATCATTTCAGGAAGACAAACTGGGTGCAAATTAACTCAGGAGACTCTGCTCTATTTTGGTCTGACAGATGGAAGCTTGGTGATTCTGTGGCTACTTTGGAATCAAGGTTTCCAAGGCTATTTTCTTAGGTGAAAGATCCCTGGATAACAGTGTCTGAAGCCTTTCAAGCGCAGGATATCTCAGAGTTGTTCCATTTACCTTTGTCTGAACAGGCATACAATGAATACATGACAATTCAGGCAATGATGACCTCTCATAGCATAGAGTTGGATGCAAATGATATCTAGTATTGGCAGGGGACTTGCAATGCTTACAAACCTAAGATATTCTACTCTTTCATGCATTCGACCTTGTCATTTAACCCTCTATTGCTATGGATCTGGAATGCATCATGTACAATGAAAATAAAAGTGTTTGCTTGGATGTTGATCATGGACAGGCTTAACACCAAAGATATGGTTGAAAGGAGGCATTGTCATATGGATGATGTTGTTAATTGTACTCTCTGTCCTTTGCAGACAAAGCAAACCAGAGATCATCTCTTCTTCCACTGTAATTTCAGTTTGAGAGTTTGGAATTATCTTCAAATCTGTTGGCCGCAGGGAGATAATATGAGCAACATTGTGATACAAGCTAAACGTGATTTTGGAAAACCTTTCTTCACTGAGGTGGTTTTTGTTGCTTGCTGGAATATCTGGATAGTCAGAAATGCTAAGGTCTTTAATAAATGGAGAAGTGCTTTTATCCATGACATGACTCTCATGCAACATAGAATCAAGCATGTCTTCAGAGCTGAATTATTGAGATGGATTTCTTTTCTGCCTCCTTGTGGTATTGTTTTGTAGTTCTTGTTAGTTTGTTAGCCTGTTAGTTCTTTTCCTCTTTTTCAGTTTGATTACCACTGGTAATCCATGTAAGTTGTAACTCCTATTGGTAATAATGTTAAAATGCTGTGGGGGGTCCCCCTAGAGTTTCCAGTCAAAAAAAAACATGTGCTATAAATGGTGATTCTGCCGTGTTGTAAATGGAATAATAGTGGTCCTTGTCTAAAAAAAGCTACTAAGTTTTTTTAGAGAAAAACAGAAGCTACTAAGTAAACGAAGGTTCGATACATTGCTGGGATTAACTTTTTTCTTTCTCTATGTTGGCTTGAGTTTATACTATGTTATGATGGTTTTTCTTTCATCCATATATCATGTTTGGTTGCTGTTGAAGACAATATTATTCTGGGAGGAGATTGAGGTTGTTAGGTGCACGGTTGTGCAGTCCTTGCTCATTTCGGCCTTGGTGTTAGCCGATGGTGGTTGTATGAACCCCTTGAGAGCTTTTATTCCACGTTAAAACCATGGAATAATGTTATAATGCTCACTTAGACCGTCCCTTGAAGCTCCCTCTCGCTCGACTCGAATCGGCTCCCTAGTCCACTCGCTTTCATAGTTATTTTACAGCTCACTCGACTGCTAGTTCTGATAAACATCGGCTAATGTATTATTCATTTGAAGAAGTTCATCAAATCAAAAGTTCATGTATTTAAAAATCTTAATTTTTAAAAATATGACATTTTGAGAATGCTCACAAATTTTAAAAATAATCATGGATTTCAAAGAATGTTCATGATTTTAAAAAAGTTTTGGAAATTTTCAAATGTTCATAGATATTCAAAATGGTCATGGATTTCAGAGATATTAAATAATTTTAAAAAATCATAAATTTCAAAATATATACACTAATGTTAGAAAAATGTTCATAGTCTTCCAAATTTTAATGGCTTTTAATACATATTCATGAATTAGCATGTGAAAAATTAAAATAACAAAGAGATGAACAAAGTCAGAAAGAAAAAAAACCCAAAGTGAACATCTAAAAAATCGTTGACAGCACGTCCTCCACAGCCCTCGATGCACCTAGAGGCTTCAAATCTTGGGGGTTTAGTATCTCAATTATAATAGATTTGTGACGGAGGCGCACAATGGGGGGGGGTGCATCCGCTCACATGGGTCGTAACTTGTGCTCTTATAAACTACTCCCTCCGTTCCTAAATATTTGTCTTTTTAAAGATTCAACTACGGACTACAAACTGAGCAAAATGGATGAATCTACACTCTAAATTATGTCTATATACATCCGTATGTAGTCCGTAGTGAAATTTCTACAAAGACAAATATTTAGGAACGGAGGGAGTAAAAAATTAAAGAGGGTAAAATGTGTCAGATACTTTGTTAAATAGTGTAAAATGAATAAATATCTCTTAAATGAGATAATTCTGGTAAAAAATGTGAAAAGGGAGGATAGAACTAAAATTTATTCCAAAAATAAATTAACCTCCTTTTACAAGAAATTAGTTGACTGCAATTGTTGGAAATATGCCCTAGAGGCAATAATAAAATGGTTATTATTATATTTCCTTGTTCATGATAATCGTTTATTATCCATGCTATAATTGGATTGATTGGAAACTCAAATACATGGGTGGGTACATAGACAAACACGGTGTCCCTAGTATGCCTCTAGTAGACTAGCTCGTTGATCAAAGATGGTCAAGGTTTCCTAGCCATAGACATGATATGTCATTTGATAACGGGATCACATCATTAGGAGAATGATGTGATGGACAAGACCCAAACTATGAACGTAGCATACGATCGTGTCAGTTTATTGCTATAGTTTTCTGCATGTCAAGTATCTGTTCCTATGACCATGAGATCATGCAACTCACTGACACCGGAGGAATACCTTGTGTGTATCAAACGTTGCAACGTAACTGGGTGACTATAAAGATGCTCCACAGGTATCTCCAAGGGTGTCTGTTGAGTTGGCATGGATCGAGACTGGGATTTGTTACTCCGTGTGACGGAGAGGTATCTCAGGGCCCACTTAGTAATACAACATCACAATAAGCCTTGCAAGCAAAGTGACTAAAGAGTTAGCCACGGGATCTTGTATTACGAAATGAGTAAAGAGACTTGTAGGTAACGAGATTGAACTAGGTATAGAGATACCGACGATCGAATCTCGGGCAAGTAACATACCGAAGAACAAAGGGAACAGCATACGGGATTAACTGAATCCTTGACATAGAGGTTCAACCGATAAAGATCTTCGTAGAATATGTAGGAACCAATATGGGCATCCAGGTCCCGCTATTGGTTATTGACCGTAGAGGTGTCTCGGTCATGTCTACATAGTTCTCGAACCGCAGGGTCTGCACACTTAACGTTCGGTGATGTTTCGGTAGTATTGAGATATATGTGTTGGTGACCGAAGGTTGTTCGGAGTCCCAGATGAGATCCCGGACGTCACGAGGAATGGTCCAGAGGTAAAGATTTATATATAGGAAAGTGGTATTTGGGTTTCGGAAAAGTTTCGAGTATTTCCGGTAGTGTACCGGGAGTGACGAATGGGTTCTGGGGGTCCACCGGGTGGGGCCCACCCACCCCGGGGGGCTACATGGGCCCAAGAGGTGGCGCACCAGCCCCTAATGGGCTGGGGAACCAACCCCATAAGGGCCCATCTGCCCAAGAGGAAAAAAGGTGGAGTTAGGAAGGAATAGGACTCCTTCCTAATATGAATCCACTTCTTAGTAGGAAGTGGATTGGACTCCTCCTTGCCCTGGTTCGGCCGACCCCTAGGGGAAACCCTAGGGAGGCTTGCTCCTCAATCTCCCTCCTATATATACTAGAGGATTAGAGGCCCAAAACCCACGGCCACGTGCTAGTTCTCTATTCTCTAGTTCCTCCACCAAATAGATTCCGGTAGTGCTTAGACGAAATCTTGCCGGGAAAACTCCACCATCACCACCACCACGCCGTCGTGCTGCTGGATATCTCATCTACCTCTCCGCCCCCTCTTGCTGGATCAAGAAGGCGGAGATCGTCATCGAGCTGTACGTGTGCTGAACGCGGAGGTGCTGTCCGTTCGGTGCTAGATCGGGACGGATCGTGATTGGATCGCGGGACGGCTTGCGATTTGGATCACGAAGACGTTCGACTACATCAACCGCGTTTCTTAACGCTTCCTGCTTAGCGATCTACAAGGGTACGTAGATCCACTCCCCCTCTCGTAGATGCTCATCACCATGGATAGATCTTGCGTGTGCGTAGGAATTTTTTTGTTTCCCATGCAACGTTCCCCAACAGTGGCATCATGAGCTAGGTCTATGCGTAGATGAGATCACGAGTAGAACACAAAGGAGTTTGTGGGCGTTGATGCTCAGATTGCTTCCTCCCTTGGTATTTTCTTGATTCAGCGGTATTGTGGGATGAAGCGGCCCGGACCAACCTTACTCGTACGCTTACGAGAGACTGGTTCCATCAACTGACATGTGACTTTGTTGCATAAAGATGGCTGGCGGGTGTCTGTCTCTCCCACTTTAGATGGATCGGATTCGAAAAAGGCGGTCCTTGAGAAGGTTGAATAGCAATTTGTGTATCACCGTTGTGGTTTTTGCGTAGGTAAGAATCGTTCTTGCTAGATACCCGTAGCAGCCACGTAAAACATGCAACAACAATTAGAGGACGTCTAACTTGTTTTTGCAGGGTATGTTGTGATGTGATATGGCCAATTACATGATGATATATATGTGATGGATGAGATGATCATGTTTTGTATAGAATATCACGACTTGCATGTCGATGAGTACGGCAACCGGCAGGAGCCATAGGGTTGTCTTTAATTTATTTTCACCGTTTTTGCTTTACTTTATCGCTATGAGTTAGCAATAGTCGTAGAAGCAACAGTTGGCGCGACAACCTCATGGCGACACGTTGGTGGAGATCAAGATGATGGAGATCATGGTGTCATGCCGGTGACGATGGAGATCATGCCGGTGCTTTGGAGATGGAGATCAAAAGCACAAGTTCATGGCCATATCATGTCACTTATGATTTGCATGTGATGTTAATCCTTTTATGCATCTTATTTTGCTTAGGACTTCGGTAGCATTATAAGGTGATCCCTCACTAAAATTTCAAGATAAAATTGTGTTCTCCCCGAGTGTGCACCGTTGCGAAAGTTCGTCGTTTCGAGACACCACGTGATGATCGGGTGTGATAGACTCTACGTTCACATACAACGGGTGCAAGCCAGTGTTGCATGTGCGGAACACTCGGGTTAAACTTGACGAGCCTAGCATGTACAGACATGGCCTCGGAACACAAGAGACCAAAAGGTCGAACATGAGTCATATAGTAGATATGATCAACATGGAGATGTTCACCATTGAAACCACCTCATCTCATGTGATGATTGGACTTGGGTTGGTGAATTTGGATCATGTAACACTCGGATGACCGGAGGGATATCAATTTGAGTGGGAGTTCTTTAGTAATACGATTAACTGAACTCATTATCATGAACATAGTCAAAATGTCTTTGCAAATTATGTTGTAGATCAATAGCTCGCGCTGTAGCTCCCCTGTGTTTTTTATACGTTCCTAGAGAAAATAGAGTTGAAAGATGATGGTAGCAATAATGCGGACTGGGTCCGTGATCTGAGGATTGTCCTCATTGCTGCACAGAAGGCTTATGTCCTTAATGCACCGCTCGGTGCGCCACCCCCTCAAGTGTCGTCTGTAGATGTTGTGAACATCTGACAGGCACGTTCTGAAGACTACTTGGTAGTTCAGTGCGTCACACATTATGGCTTAGAATTGAGGCTCCAAAACATTTTGAACGTCACGGAACATATGAGATGTTCTAAGAGCTGAAATTGGAATTTCAGGCTCGTGCCCGTGTTGAGAGGTATGAGACCTCCAACAAGATTCTTTGCCTGCAAGATGAAGGAGAATAGCTCAGTCGGTAAGCATGTGCTCAGATTGTCTGGGTGCTACAATCGCTTGAATCGAGTGGGAGTTGATCTTCCAGATAAGATAGTGATTGATATAGTTCTCCAAGTCGCTGCCACTAAGCTACTAGAGCTTCGTGATGAACTATAAAATGCCAGGGATGGAGATGATCCCTGAGCTATTTGTGATGTTTGACACCATGAAGGTAGAAATCAAGAAGGAGCATCAAGTGTTGATGGTTAGTAAAACCACTAGTTTTGAGAAAGGCAAGGGCAAGGAGGGAAACTTCATGGATGGCAAGCCAGTTGCTGCTCCAGTGAAGAAACCCAAGGTTGAACCCAAACCCGAGACTAAGTGCTTCTATTATGAGGAGAGCGGTCGCTGAAACGGAACAACCCTAGATACTTGGTAGATAAGAAGGCTGGCAACGTCAACGAAAGTATATTTGATATACGTATTATTCATGTGTACCTTGCTAGTACTCCTAGTAGCACCTGGGTACTAGATACCGGTTCAGTTGCTAAATGTTGGTAACTCGAAATAAAAGCTACGGAATAAACGGAGACAAGCAAAGGGCCAGGTGACGATGTGTGTTGGAAGTGTTTCCAAGGTTGATGTGATCACCATCGCACGCTCTCTCTACATTCGGGATTAGTGATGAACCTAAATAAATGTTATTTGGTGTTTGCGTTGAGCATAAACGTGATTAGATTGTGTTTATTGCAATATGGTTATTCATTTAAGTTAGAGAATAATGGTTATTCTGTTTACATGAATAATACCTTCAATGGTCATGCACCCAATGTAAATGGTTCATTGAATCTCGATCGTAGTAATACACATGTTCATTGATGCCAAAAGATGCAAAGTTAATAATGATAGTACCACATACTTGTGGCACTGCTGCCAAGTTCATATTGGTGTAAAGCACATGAAGAAACTCCATGCTGATGGATCTTTTGACTCACTCGATTTCGAATCGGTTGAGACATGCGGACCATGCCTCTTGGGCAAGATGACTAAGACCCCGTTTTCCGATGGAGCGGGAAAGTGACTTATTGGAAATGATACATGTTGATGTAGCGATCCAATGAGTGTTGAAGCGTGCGGTGGATATCACTATTTTCTTACCATCACTGATAATTTGAGTAGATATGGGGATATTTACTTAATGAAACACGAGTCTGAAACGATTGAAAAGTTCAAACAAATTTAGAGTGAAGTTTGAGATCATCGTGACAAGAAGATAAAATGCCTACGACATGATCGTGGAGGTAAATTTGTGAGTTACCAGTTTGGTATGCAACTTAAGACAATGTGGAAATTGTTTCACAACTCACGCCACCTGGAACACCATAGTGTGATGGTGTGTCCGAACATCGTAGTCGTGCTCTATTGGATATGGTGCGTACTATGATGTCTCTTATCATTTTGCCATTATCGTTTTGGGGTTATGCATTAGAGACAAATACATTCACTTTAAAATAGGGCACCATCTAAGTCCGTTGAGATGACACCGTATGAATTTTGGTTTGGTAGAAACCTAAGCTGTCATTTCTCAGAGTTTGGGAATGCGACGCTTATGTCTGATGAGCTCGAACCCAAAGCGGAAAAGTGCATCTTCATAAGATACCCTAAGGAAACAGTTGGGTATACCTTCTATCTCAGATCCAAGGGCAAAGTGTTTGTTGCTTAAAAACGGGTCCTTTCTCGAGGAAAAGTTTCTCTCGAAAGAATTGAGTGGGAGGAAGGTAGAACATGATGAGGTTATTGAACCGTCACTTCAGTTGGATGGTAGCACAACGCAGAAAGATGTTTCTGTGGCGCCTACACCAAATGAAGGGGAAGCTAATAATGATGATCATGAAACTTTAGATCAAGTTACTACTGAGCCTCGTAGGACGACAAGGAATCGTACCGCTCCTGAGTGGTACGGCAATCCTGTCTTGGAGGTCATGTTGTTAGACAACAGTGAACCTACGAGCGATGAAGAAGTGATGGTGGGCCCGGATTCCAACAAATGGCTAGGAGCCATGAAATCCGAGAAAGGATCCATGTATGAAAACAAAGTATGGACTTTGGTAGACTTGCCCGTTAAACGGCAGGCCATTGAGTACAAATGGACCTTTAAGAAGGAGACAGACACTGATGGTAAATGTCACCATTTATAAAGCTCGACTTCTCGCAAAGAAGTTTCCGACAAAGTTCAAGGAGTTGACTCTGATGAGACTTTCTCACTCGTAGCGATGCTAAAGTCTGTTGGAATTATGTTAGCAGTTGCTGCATTTTTCGATTATGAAATCTAGCAGATGGATGTCAAAACATCGTTTCCTTAACAGTTTCCTTGAGGAAAGGTTGTATGTGATACAACCAGAAGGTTTTTGTTAGTCCTAAGGATGCTAAAAGGTGTGCAAGCTCCAGCAATCCTTCTATGGGATGGAGCGAGCATCTCGGAGTTGGAATATACACTTTGAAGAGGTGATCATAGTTTTTGGGTCTATACAATGTTTATAAGAAACTTGTATTTACAAGAAAGTGAGTGGGAGCACTATAGAATTTCTGATAAGTATATGTGGTTGACATATTGTCGATCGGAAATAATGTAGAATTTCTGGAAAGCATAAAGGGTTGTTTTAAAGGAGTTTTTCAAAGGAAGACCTGGATAAAGGTACTTAAACATTGGGCATCATGATCTATAGAGATAGATCAAGACGTCTGATAAGACTTTCAATGAGTACATACCTTGACAAAATTTTGAAAGAGTTCAAAATGGATCAGTCAAAGAAAGAGTTCTTGCCTGGTTTGTAAGGTGTGGAGTTGAGTGAGACTCAAAACTCGACCACGGCAGAAGAAAGAGAAAGGACGAAGGTCGTCCCCTATGCCTTATCCATAGGCTCTGTATAGTATGCCATGCTGTGTACCGCACCTGGTGTGTGCCTTGCCATGAGTCTGTCAAGGGGTACAAGAGTGGTCCAGGAGTGGATCACTGGACAGCGGTCAAAATTATCCTTAGTAAATAGAGGACTAAGGAAATGTTTCTCGATTATGGAGGTGATAAAGAGTTCGTCATAAAGGGTTACGTTGATGCAAGCTTTGACACCAATCCGGATGACTCTGAGTAGCAATCCGGATACGTATAGTGGAGCAGCCATTTGGAATAGCTCCAAGTGGAGCGTGGTAGCATCTGCAGTATGACATATAGATTTGCAAAAACCACACGGATCTGAATGATGCACACCGTTGACTAAAACCTCTCTCACATGCAAAACATGATCGAACCCAGAACTCATTGGGTGTTATATTCATAACAATGTAAATCACATAGTGATGTGAACTAGATTATTGACTCTAGTGCAAGTGGGAGACTGTTGGAAATATGCCCTAGAGGCAATAATAAAATGGTTATTATTATATTTCCTTGTTCATGATAATCGTTTATTATCCATGCTATAATTGGATTGATTGGAAACTCAAATACATGTGTGGGTACATAGACAAACACTGTGTCCCTAGTATGCCTCTAGTAGACTAGCTCGTTGATCAAAGATGGTCAAGGTTTCCTAGCCATAGACATGAGATGTCATTTGATAACGGGATCACATCATTAGGAGAATGATGTGATGGACAAGACCCAAACTATGAACGTAGCATATGATCATGTCAGTTTATTGCTATAGTTTTCTGCATGTCAAGTATCTGTTCCTATGACCATGAGATCATGCAACTCACTGACACCGGAGGAATAGCTTGTGTGTATCAAACGTCGCAACGTAACTAGGTGACAATAAAGATGCTCCACAGGTATCTCCGAGGGTGTCTGCTGAGCTGGCATGGATCGAGACTGGGATTTGTTACTCCGTGTGACGGAGAGGTATCTCAGGGCCCACTCGGTAATACAACATCACAATAAGCCTTGCAAGCAATGTGACTAAAGAGTTAGCCACGGGATCTTGTATTACGGAATGAGTAAAGATACTAGTCGGTAACGAGATTGAACTAGGTATAGAGATACCGACGATCGAATCTCGGGCAAGTAACATACCGAAGAACAAAGGGAACAACATACAGGATTAACTGAATCCTTGACATAGAGGTTCAACCGATAAAGATCTTCGTAGAATATGTAGGAACCAATATGGGCATCCAGGTCCCGCTATTGGTTATTGACCGTAGAGGTGTCACGGTCATGTCTACATAGTTCTCGAACCCGTAGGGTCTGCACACTTAACGTTCGGTGACGTTCGGTAGTATTGAGATATATGTGTTGGTGACCGAAGGTTGTTCGGAGTCCCGGATGAGATCCCAGACATCACGAGGAGCTCCGGAATGGTCCGGAGGTAAAGATTTATATATAGGAAAGTGGTATTTGGGTTCCGGAAAAGTTTCGGGTATTTCCGGTAGTGTACCGGGAGTGACGAATGGGTTCCGGGGGTCCAACGGGTGGGGCCCACCCACCCCGGGGGGCACATGGGCCCAAGAGGTGGCACACCAGCCCCTAATGGGCTGGGGAACCGACCCCATAAGGGCCCATGTGCCCTAGAGGAAAAAAGGTGGAGATAGGAAGGAATAGGACTCCTTCCTAATATGAATCCTCTTCTTAGTAGGAAGTGTATTGGACTCCTCCTTGCCCTGGTTCGGCCGACCCCTAGGGGAAACCCTAGGGAGGCTTGCTCCTCCCTCTCCCTCCTATATATACTAGAGGAATAGATCCCCAAAACCCACGGCCACGTGCTAGTTCTCTATTCTCTAGTTCCTCCACCAAATAGATTCTGGTAGTGCTTAGGCGAAGCCCTGCCGGGAAAACTCCACCATCACCACCACCACGCCGTCGTGCTGCTGGAGATCTCATCTACCTCTCCACCCCCTCTTGCTGGATCAAGAAGGCGGAGATCGTCATCGAGCTGTACGTGTGCTGAACGCGGAGGTGATGTCCGTTCGGCACTAGATCGGGACGGATCGTGATTGGATCGCGGGACGGCTTGCGATTTGGATCGTGAAGACTTTCGACTACATCAACCGCGTTTCTTAACGCTTCCCGCTTAGCGATCTACAAGGGTACGTTGATCCACTCTCCCTCTCATAGATGCTCATCACCATGGATAGATCTTGCGTGTGCATAGGAAATTTTTTGTTTCCCATGCAACGTTCCCCAACAGCAATACAAGCCATGAGCAATAGCAACGCCTCCAACCTTTTTTTTGAAAGTTGGCTTATTACTAAACCTATTCCCTTGGTCAATGCAATGCTCCCAACATATAGGTTTACCATTCAACCATTTTCTCCACCCGGAGTGGTAGGTAGCACCTCAAAGCACCGTTGTTGAAGACCATTTGGAAGGTTTGGACGTCCTCAAAGTGCAAATTCTTCTCTTCGTTGGTGATCGACGATGGGATTTGGACAACTAACAAATTTCATCGTCGTGGCTGGCCAAATTGTGGGCTTTGCGCCCTTTGCATCCAAATCATGAGTCGGCGTTGCATCTCCTTTTTCAGTGCAGGTACACGATGAAAATTTAGAACGAGGCCAAGGCTTGGCTTGGACTGATTGATGTGACTGTACGGAGGACCTTAGGATCAGGGAATAGTGTAATAGCACCGCCCTTCACTCAGGCCATGGCACCATGGGATTGCCTCTCTGAAGATGCTCATATTTTAGGCGGTGTGGAATGAGGGTAATGTAAGAGTGTTCAACAACAAAAGTGCCCCTATCTCATGGTCATCATGCGAATTATCAACGAGGAGGTTGGTTTGTGGGTTTTGGCAGACGCCAGACATTGGTGTAATTTGATGCCGTAAGAGTGAACTCTTTGTTTTCCTTTTCTCGATTGTGAGCTACTCCTTTCGTCCCATAATATAACAGCATGTTTGACACTAGTTTAGTATAAAAAACACTCTTATTTTATAGGACAGAAAAAGTATGTTCGAACCTTATTTTTAATAAATGAAATGGAAAGTCTTTTGACTTGTTTAAAGGAAAATGCACGGAGGAGCCTTTGATCCAAAAACTAAATACACTGGAGTTTAGAGAACAGCTGGAAATAATTAGCCATTAATTTGTTCTTTCAGCTAGCTGAAGTAGCCCCGAACCGAAGGGACAAAACATCAATTGCATGCATGTGTGCCTGCCATTGGCCACATGGCTGGATCGGGTGCACGTACGTATACAAGCATAAATGGTGGAACAGAAAGGCCCGATATGACGAAGCAGTGCCATTTATGAACACGGCAACAAAATGGTTTCTTTTTCATTTGAAAGACAAACGAGTTTGAAACGGTCACGCACAGAGTCATTATGCATGCCTTGGACGACGACGAGAAACACAACGGCTGCCGGGTGGGGACCGCCTTCCCTGAAGGTGGATTAGATAGACAGTCGCATGCTGGGACTGGTCTGGTCCATTACGACGCATGCATGTCCTGACAGTGTGCCTGACTTAAGCGACAAGTTATGATGATTTAGTACTATAACTTATGTACTGATCAGTCCTAGAACTTGTTTAAAATATGCAAGTTTAGTCTCGAGCCACTCAGATGTAGCCAAGTGGCGCCAGCTGAGTGGGGCCAGTCACTGCTGGAGTTTTCACAGATTCCCCCTGCCGTTTGTTTTAATCAAGCCGCACTACACCCCACCTGAGTTAATTTCTGTGTAGGAATTTTGGAATCCGTTTGTCCTATTCCCTTCTATGTTCCCAGCTCTCCTAGCTCTTAGCTCTCTTCCTTGCCGCCGCCGTCCAGCTTGCCGCCATGGTTCCCTGGAACTACCTGTCCAGCTCCTCGTCGGACGGCGACTCCGTCACCAACCAGCACTAGTAGAGAAATGGCTAGCCACCACTCTAATTAGTGGTGCCTCATTTTCTATACACGCCACCACCAATAGTACTGGTGTTTGGGATACTTGATACGTCACCAGTAATAGATTACTGGTGGCGTGCTGCCTAAAATCCACGCCACCAGTATTTGAGATCCAACAGTCGGACCCGGCGCAAGTTATTGGTGGCGTGTGAAGATATGCCATGTCATTGATACTATAAATAGTGGTGGCGTGTGTGAATAGTGCCACGCCATCAGTAGTCAGTCCAGTCTGTTTAAATTTTGAATTTTTTTTTGACCAGTTACTGGTGGCGTGACCGAATAGTGCCATGCCACTAATAATAAAATCCATGCAATTTCTATCCACGCCACCAATAAAATTATAATTTTTTTCTCTCTCTTGTTCTCTCTCATCTCTCTGTCTCGATTGAACACTCCGTTGCCAACTCCGAAAATCACCGCCACCACTTCAATCTCTCCTCACATCACATTCCTCTCCTAGCTCGCCGTCAGCCGGCCCTCTCTCCTCCCCTACCGCACAGCAAGCCACCCAAGCTATCCATACCTAGCATCTCATCCAACCATCTCCCTGCAAGCGTTCTCTATCTCTCCCACAACCCCTCGCTGCAGCCACCAAGGTCGGCCGATTCCGACGAGCCTTGACGGCTATGGTCGGCACGCAGCTCGACGCGGACCTCGCCTGCCTCGATGTGTTCTTGCCTACGGCCAGATCCACCGTACACGCCCTCCAGTGCTCATGCCCAACCCCTCCATGCAGCTAGGATTTCAGGCATGGCGTCGCCTTCGTCGTCGGCTTGGCTTCGGTGTCCCTGGCGGCTCCTCTCCGACGGCGGCTATGCACGACATCTGCTAGAAAATTGCCATGGTGAGCTCCTTTCCTTCCTTCGTTCTCCGGCAGTCTGTGTATACCATGTAGATCTGCTCATTGACATGTTGATGTTCATGTAGGTGTAGATGCGAATATATGGATGAATGTATACATATTTAGAAGCATGAGTAAATTGTATACCTATTTTTTTTAAATCCATCAATACATAGTGGTGGCGTTGGTTAGTTTTTCTCACGTCACTACTAGTAGTTAATAGTACTGACATGTATAAATGTGAACGCCATTGCTATTTTAAATAGTGGTGGCGTGCACTACTAGAAAAACGGCTATAGCTAATATGGACATTAATGGCGCACCATGTATGTCGTGCGCCACTGCTATATAGCAGTGGCGCACCAGATATGGGTGCACCATTAATGTCCATATTACTAATGGCGCACCTGGTGTGTGGTGCGCCACTGCTAAGTTTCTCCTGGGCAGACCCCCCTCCCCAGACTTACCAGTGGCGCACCTGGGTGTGGTGCGCCATTACTAGTTAAAACTAGTAATGGCGCACCATACCCCGGTGCGCCACTACTAACAATTTTTTTTTCAATTTTTTTTTTCAAAACTAGTAATGGCGCACCGGGGTGTGGTGCGCCATTACTAGTCCGGTGCGCCATTACTAACAATTTTTTTTTTCAAATTTGTTTTTTCAAAACTAGTAATGGCGCACCCGCACCAGGTGCGCCATTAGTAACCCTGGTTACCAATGGCGCATTCTTAGGAGGTGCGCCATTACTAGCCTGAGAGCAGCTAGATATTTTTGACAGACACCTACCACACTCACTTTCCCCACTTCATTCTCTCCACCTCTACCAAGCTTGGTCTCGGCTGCCTCCTCCTCCTCACCTCATTTGCACCATAGATTCACCCAAATTAAGTGGTTAAAATTCCTTTTTTTGATAGGTAAGTAAGGGGAAAGCTTTCTTTATGTTCTAGATCTACTTTTTTCTCCCTCCAACGTACACACTTTTTATGGCCTAGATCTACACTTTTCTCATTGAGCTAGATCTACGTATGTTTGTGGTGTTGCATATGTTTGTGTTTGCAGGTACCGGTATTTGAAATGCGATAGTTGCCAATATTTTGCTGGAATGTTGATTCATTTCCGTTTCGGCGAGAATTTGGCACTATGCATTCTTTTTTGTCCTATTTTTAGGCAAAGTCATGCCAAATTTTTTTTTGGTTCTAAAATATCGTTTTGCTCTACCCCGCAGGCGACCATGGTCCGCACGATGACTGAAGGCATCGTGAATAGGTTTTTGAGCTCCGCGAAGGCCGAGATACATCAAAAGAACGAGACGGAGATAAGATGTCCGTGTCGAAGATGCAAGCTGAAGAGCCTTATGGACCCGGATTCCAGACAGGTGCGGGACCACCTTCTCGTGCGTGGTTTCATGGATGGCTATCGGTGGCAAGGTGATGAAGATGATTATGAAGTCGTCCATGGGGGCCGGGCAAGAAATAAGGAAGGGCAGCAAGACAATAGCGGCGAGGGCGGCCGGCGAGAAGACGAAGAATCTCCAGGACATGATCACGAAGTAGATGCAGGACACAGTCATCATGTAGAAGATGCCGGACATGATGATGAGGAAGATCAAGACGAAGGGCATGATCATGAAGATGAAGATGCCGGAGCAGACGGCGATGGACCATCGATGGGCTGGGTGCAGTACCCTCATATTCAAGAGCTGCTTCTCAAGCAGACGGGTAACGCAAGAGCTGCCGCTCGAGAGAAAGCCAAGCTGGATCAACTGGAGATAGACGCGGTTACTCCATTGTATGAAGGATGCAGGCCCGAGGATACCCACCTGAAAGTAACGCTCATGGCTCTGGAGATGAAGGTAAAACACAAAATAACCGACGCATGCTTCGACGAGAACATGTCATTCTGGCACGAATGTCTTCCCAAGGGGAACAAGTGCCCGACCAGTTTCGAGGAGGCGAAGAAAATCATGTGTCCTCTGGATTTACCGCACGTGAAATACCATGTGTGCATGAACGATTGCATCATTTATCGGGACGAGCACGCGGAGTCTACCATATGTCCGGTGTGCGGCGTCACTCGATACAAGAAGAGGAAGAAAGCTCCTCGAAAAGTGGTGTGGTACTTTCCGATCACTCCTCGTCTGCAGCGGTATTTCGCGGACCCTAAGCTAGCAGAGCTCCTGCGTTGGCACGCGGATAGGAAGGAGAAGAAGCGAGAAGATGACGGAAATGATCCGAAGATAAATAAAAAAGACAAGATGCTGAGTCACCCTAAGGATGCGAGCCAGTGGCAAGCGTTGAACTTCGAACACCCAGAATTTGGGGACGATCCAAGGAACATCATGCTGGGCGCGAGCACCGATGGAATCAATCCGTTTGGCAGCCAGAGAAGCACACATAGCACCTGGCCTGTGTTTGTGTGGATGTACAACCTTCCCCCCTGGATGTGCATGAAGAGGAAGTACATTCACGTGAGTATGCTAATTGAAGGGCCGAAACAACCAGGGAACGACATCAATCTGTATCTGGGGCTGCTGAAAGAGGAGCTAGACACGCTGTGGAAAACACCAGCCAATACGTGGGACGCCGCAGCGAAAGAATATTTCCCTATGAGAGCCGCACTGCTCACGACGGTGCACGACTATCTCGGTTACAGATATGTCGCGGGGCGGGTGGTCCACGGATTTTGTGCATGCGTCAGGTGCATGGATGACACAATGTATCGCC
This sequence comes from Elymus sibiricus, assembly GCA_039707655.1. Taxonomy (NCBI): domain Eukaryota; kingdom Viridiplantae; phylum Streptophyta; class Magnoliopsida; order Poales; family Poaceae; genus Elymus; species Elymus sibiricus. Next base: position 271,535,690 of record CM077673.1, on the reverse strand, counting down.
CGCTAGATAGAGATCCCGGGTCTTCGAAAACCGTGTTCATGGGACATCGAAGGTGGCTTCGCGACGATGACGCATGGAGAAAACGCAAGGATCTGTTCGATGGTGAAACCGAACCCCGAAGACCCCCACGTACGAGGAGCGGCGAGGAAATAGACGAGCTGTTGAAAAATTGGAAAGAGTGCCCACCGCCGGGAAAGAAGCGGAAGGCGCCAGAGCCGCTGCTGAAGGTATGGAAAACGAGGTCTGTTTTCTGGGACTTGCCGTACTGGAAGATCCTCCGTGTGCCTCACGGCCTTGATGTCATGCATATCACGAAGAACGTGTGCGAGAGTCTGCTTGGTACCCTGCTCAACATGCCAGAGAGGACCAAAGATGGGCCGACAGCAAGGGCAGACTTGCAATCAATGGGCATCAGGGAGGAGCTTCACGCAAAACGCCCTAATGATGATGATGATGATGATGATGATGATGAGGCGAAGGACACGGAAAGTCGTCGCAAAGGCAAAAAGGCCAAGAAGATCGAATATGACTGCCCTCACGCTTGTCGGCAATCCAGGACGAGGACATCAGACAAGAATTCTTTCGCATCCAGTCGGAGTTAGCGGACATCATCTATCAAGATGTCCTTCGTACCTCGGGGCAGTTCTACCTCAACTATCAACCGTCCAATAGTGAAATAGAAACAACGCTACAAATGCAGGCTGACAACGACCGCACATTCATGACCATCACGAAAGACGGCGGCTTCATCCATGCTCCGGAACCTGAGTCGAGTCGAAAGTATTGATGCTATAGATCTTGCTGCTAGATGTGAACACCTAGCCGTCTGTGAGAAGTTTGTGGCATTTGAGTCGGTAGATTGTGGTAGGAGATTCTTGGCTTCTACACAAAAGGTTAGTGCATTTTGAGTTAACTGAAAATTAAGTCAGCACCATAGTTTCAGTGTGCATGGTAGCGCCATTTAAGTGGATATGTGCTCTATGTAAACTGGATATGTGCCAGTTAAGTGTGCGTAATATTGCCATGTTATTTCAGATAGTGGTCTATGTAGTTCCACTTAAGTGTTGATGCTAGTGTTATATTTTTTTCTGCTCTTGAAGAAGAATTCTTACCTGAAGAATTGATAGTGCTCTTTTGTGCAGTTGTGCTAACTAGATCTGCAGTTATCTGAATTTTGTTCCGTATTAATAGTTAACTGAATTTTTTCATGCAACTAAATTTTGTTCAGTTTACTGAATTTTTGCATTCAACTGAATTTTGTTCAATGTTAAGCGTTAATTTTTTTGCAGTTAGCACAATTGTCACCTAGTTTTAACTGAATTATCTATGTTTTAACTTCATTGCTAGGTAGGACCTAAATGCAGCTATGTGGAGTGGGTTGATCCTGAGTGGCCTGCCCCATTGAAGATTAGTCTAGCTAGGATCTGGGACATGTATGAAGATGAGAACAAGTGGATGCTGATGCAAAATGTAGTTAATGTTGAAGAAAACTTTAAGATCCTGGGAGAGAAGCAAAAGATGGAGAAAGAGCTGAGGTTTTATAAGGTTGATTTTGCTAATATGGTGGTTGACAAGGAGCAAGCATTGTCCATACTAGTCAACACACAGCTTGCTCTGAGTGGCCTAAAGTAAGAGCTTGAGAAGAAGCACATTTGTGACAAATTTGCCACAAACATTCATCAGGTGTTGAGGGCCAAGGTAGAGAAAGATAGGGACCTGATGAAGCAGGAGAGGGACAAATTCATGGAAGATAGGGACAATTTGGTATTACAGAGGGATGAGTTCAAGCAAGAGAAGAAGAAGTTAGAGTACATGATTGGAGATATTGCCACGACCCGGTCCCGTGAGAGAGCCCCAAATCTCTGTGCTTACTGTGTCACTCCCTGGATCGATAGCTGACATGCATAGTCGACGATGAAATACCAAGAATACAACACATATCATTGTATTTACAGAAAGGTCCAGTGATTTACAATACACACATGCTTAGCTCATGGGCTAGCTTACAATACAATCATGCAGCGGAGATAATATCCTAGTCTTGTGGCGTCCATCAACTCACATGCAAGAGTTGAGTATAGCGTCATAACCCTACTTCATACCTTCTCTTCGATATGGTCAACCTGCAACATGATTTGTTGCAGCCAGTAGGGTCAATACATTGAATGTATTGGCAAGTCCACAATGTGGAAACCTGTTCACCTACAAGCACTTTGGCTGATGGGGTTCAAGGCTCTTTGCAAAAAACATAGTTTTGCTCTATATAGTGTGTAGCGGTCTACTCTAATAGCAATATGACACTTCCGGTAACCCCGGTCGTGGTCTAGAGTTACTACGGTAACCCCGGTCGTAACTCCAATGTGGTTTGAGCATGTGGACTCCAGGTAACCCCGGTCATCCCAAGCTTCTCTCCAGAGGCCCTTGTAACCCCAATCCTTTGAGATCAGTGCCATAACTCCCCATTGGTTCAACCCATGAATTTTAATGGAAGAGGTGAATGAGATCAAGCTAACAATTCTCAAATGAGTTGCTCAAAGTTGTCCTAAATCGGGGACACAACTAATCATGATCAATTTTATACTCTTTGCAGAGGTTTGTATACTTTACCCGTGATTCCCGATCACACCCTCCTGCTACTGAACTTCAGTGTGAAGTAGCCAGGTAAATCAAGGAAAGACTTTTGGGAAGTAGTTGCCCTCTTTAAAAAGACAAACCCAGTCCAACCCACACACCTACATCTGTTGGTCCATCACAGGAGGATTCCCACAACTTACTTGATCCTAACAGAGTCCATATTGTCTCATGGTCACACATGGAAGCTACTCAACTTTTGAAATCATATAATCTCTGGTACCTGGGTAGCATTCCCACCAAGGACTACACTTCGATGACCTAATCAAAGCCAGACCACCCGGATCGATTCATTAATTAAGTACTCCCTCCGTCCCAAAATAAGTGTCTCAAGCTTAGTACAAATTTGTACTAGATCTAGTACAAAGTTGAGACAGTTATTTTGGGACGGAGAGAGTAGTATTTAAGTAGTCAACCATGTGGTTGTATGGTGGAATAATAGTTGGTGTTCCCCAATCCACGTTATAGGAGGTAAGCATACTCGATGGTTACAAGGTCAGGGTAAGTTTGGACCTAAGTTGTCAACTACGGGGTTGTACAGAATTTAACATTCTGAACTCACACACCTATCATTGCAAAACTATAATGCAATAAAATACTGGGTGATATGATCAAGTAGAACTTGCCTGGTATTGACGTCTCTTCAATTTCACAATATTTAACAAATTACTCTTTGCTCTCCGTACAATCTATTGTAAGTTTAGAGCATTCATAAACAACCATACAATTCAATCAAACATACAACAAGTGTTATGCATGGTGTCATTGTCATTGTATTGTGAGATCATGTGTCAAGGACAACTCATAAGAGTTTGGAAAACAACATAGTGGTTGTCCATTAGAGTACATGTGACATAAGGGTTCACATGCAAGTTTCAACAATGGTTCATCACATAAGAAGTACGTGATGTCAAGTTGTGGTTGTCAGATTCTGGAAAAGAATTTTAAAAACAGAGTCATGGTCTATGAATCTTGGATAGCCAAGGTCATGTTCAAGTTTCAATGAAATTTCAAACTAGTTGACCCTTTATGAATTTGAATACACTAAGGTATGACATAATAACTTGGTCTGGCTTTCAATCCAATTTGGAATTGAATTAGGATTCATCCTATTTGAATTCAAATTGAATGGAGTTTATAAATTAATTTGATTTGACCAAGTTAAATTGAATTATGAATTCACCAAGTTAAATTGAATTATGAATTATTTCACAATTAACTAAGTTGGCATAATTCAACTCAACATAATTAATTCTTTCCCTAAATTCAAATACAAATCCAATACAATTAATAAAGTATATTATTAAATAAGTTGTACCCTAAAGTTAATTATAAATCCAATATTACTAAAGTCAAATAGAAATCCAAGGTAATTACTAAGGTCCAAATAGTTCTCAAACAAGTTTGAGTTTGAACTCAATTTAATTTGAGTTCATCTTTCCCTAAATTCAAATATTAACTCCAAAACAATTACTAGGTTTAATTCAATTTAACAAACCATATTAAAATAGCCTTATTCAAATTAAACCTAGGGTATCAAAGTTATGACTAAACCATGTTTGAAATTATTAAAATGTCATTTGAATTTCATATTGTCAAATAATAATTTGAAATTATTACTAAAGTTCAATTATTTAGTTTCTGAAACGAATTGCAACAACAATTATTTAATAAGCATTATTATTTCAAATTGGTTTTAATTGCTATCCGAATTGGACTTCTTTTAAAACTATATTCAAATTTTAAATTATTTAAAAATTATATTACAATAGCTAATATGAAATTATATTTCACTAGGTTCTATTTGCAAAAAGTATCAATTTATTTGGATTTATCATATGCAAGTTATGCCTTATTTGAATTTGAATTTGAATTTTAAATTATTCACATTACAAATTTGACTTGTCCATGTGATAGTATAAATCATAAGGATCATTTTGCAAAAAGAATCACTCAATTTGGAGTTACACGTAAAAAAGTTGTGATGTTTCGAAGTTTAGGGGCTTTTCTGCAAAATTTCCAATTAAACGAATTAAATAGAAATTACTGCGGATAATCTTGTGGATAAGGTGGACACGTGGTCGTCTCCTATTGTCCATACGAGTTCGGATAAGTGGACGTGTGCAATGCGTGCGGCTTAGATTGGACGGTTGAAATGAGATCCAATGGCTAGGGTTTAGGAGTTCACCAGCGCTTGAGCCGTTGGTGGCCATGGCCATTCCCCAGGACGACGGGAGCGACGACAGGAGGCTCACCGGAGACGAGTGGCGCTGGTGAAGCTTCGGGTGAAGAAAAGGAGGTCCAACACGCATTGCTATGGATCAACAAAATAGTTCAGGAGATGCGCTCGAGCATGACGAATCTATCCGACAAGGTCTCACGGGTTAGGCTTACGTGGCTCACCGGAGACGACGATGGGGCGGAGGAGAGGCTCGGCCTTCATCGGAGGCGGAACTCCGGGAAGCTCCGGTCGGCGTGAGGATGTCACAGAGGTGCATCGAGGTGCGGGGAGTTGAGTGGTGTTGTCATCGAGGCTTGGGGGTGATGGGGCTGCCAGAATCTGGCCGGAGAAATCACGGAAGAGGCGGCGGTTCGAGTTCAAGGCCAAGTGGCCTTGTAGCGCTCGTGGTGCGGGGCTTGAGGCAAAACAACGAGGGGGTACATGGCTTTTAACTGGGCTTGGCCGTGGAGGTTGGTCTGCTCGAGGAGCGCGTGGGTGGAGACGTGGGCGACGTGCGTGGGGTGGTTGCGGGGACGTGGGGAGTGCGGGAGGTGGGAGACGAACTGACGTGCAGGCCCAGCACGTCAGCCAAAGGGAGAGAGGGATAGAGAGAGAGAGAGGCGCGGGTGGGCTGCAGGGTCGACTGGGTCAACTAGGTTAGGTGGGCTAGGTAGTTTAGGTTTTTCTTTTCGTTTATTTCCTTTTCTTTTTTTTATTTCCATTGAATTTGAATTTGGTTTCAAAACCAACTTCGTCTCAAATTCATTTTAGAAAATGGCAGGGGGTCTATGTCATTATTTGGACTTAAGAAATTTCACTTCCTACCAAAATTATTGCAAGGCCACTTAAATAATTTCCTCTGATTTGGATTGATCCCAATTTGAATGCGACAAATTTCTTGGAAAATCAATTTGGCTTCAATATTCTTGGGACTTATTATTTATAGCCTTTTGCCCAATATGTATTTCGAATGGCTTGGGTTCCAACTATTGGCTAGCTAGGTTCCCACTTGTGGCATTAGGGGTTTAACCCCCCCTGATCAAACATTCAAACAAATTTCAAAGAATTTTGCTAACAAGCAAATGATCAAGGGCTTTTGTTTGTAAATTTTTAATTCCCTGTGATATTTTGAACATACCAGATAAAATCTGGGATGTGACAGATATGTTCAAACATAATGGAGAAACCAAGGGGAACATAAGGAAGCTTAAGGATATCCTCGATGAATTTGAGTGATTCAATGGTGTTTTAATGGTGCCATAATTTTTAGCTCTTAATTTGATGAACTACAACATATGTGTGTACTGAAGTATCTATGAACTGGCACAAATATTGATGTGAGCTTTGTACTTCGATTTAAGTGATGTCATTCATGTGCATTGTGTGTTTGTGAACTGAATTTGTCTTAGTGTAAAATAGATCACTGAATTTGTGTGTCAACTGAATTTTGTGCTATTGTTACAAAGTTAACTGAGTTTGTTGTCAACTGAATGTAAATAGTTAACCAAATTTTTGACAGTGTTCAAAGTTAGCTGACTTTGTTTTAGTGTTGACAGTTAACTAAAAATATCGAGTTAACTAAATTTGTTTTAGTGTTGATAGTTAACTGAATTAATGGAGTTAACTGAATTTGTTTAAGTGCTGACAGTTAACTAAATTAATCCAGTTAGTTGAATTTGTTTCATTGTTGACAGTTAACTGAATTAATCAAGTTAACTGAATTTGTTTCTGTGATCTCAATCAAGTGAACTGAATTAACCTAGTTAATTTAATTTGTCTCACTGATTTCAATCGAGTTAACTGAACTAAGTTAGTTAACTGGATTTTGCTAAGTGTTATTCAAAGAAATGTTACCTAACTGAAACACCGGAGGAAACAAACCGATGGTAGTTAATGGGCAAAAAATTAAACATTATATTGCATGTAATCCCATTAACACTGATTCGGACGCTATTCAAGTAATTACATTGGAGAAGCACATCTGAGAAACCTTCCGGAGTACTCCAGAACCAAAAAAGGAATAGGTACATGATACGGTAAGTAAACCGACTCCAAAAAATTTAGAAAATACTTTCTATACATTTTGGAATATTTAGAAAATTAGGATATGTTCTTGAGGTCACGGGAGAAGTCATGTTGCAAGTAATCATGTGAATTTGATATGTGTTCGATATTTTGATGATATGCATGTTGTGATTCCCTTAGTGGTGTCATGTGAACGTTGACTACATGACACTTCACCTTCCTTGGGCCTAAGTGAATGCATTGTGGAGTAGTTATTAGATGATGGGTTGCTAGAGTGACAGAATCTTAAACCCTAGTTTATGCGCTACTTCGTAAGGGGCTGATTTGGATCCAAACGTTTAATGCTATGGTTAGATTTTATCTTAATACTTTTCTCGTAGTTGCGGATGCTTGCGAGGGGGTTAATCATAAGTGGGAGGTTGTTTAAGTAAGAACAGCACCCAAGCACCGGTCCACCCACATATCAAATTATCAAAGTAGCGAACACAAACCAAACCAACATGATAAAAGTGACTAGATGAAATTCCCGTGTACCCTCAAGAACACTTTGCCTATTACTAGGAGACTGTTCTGGCTTGTCCTTTGCCACAAAAGGATTGGGCTACCTTGCTGCACTTTATCTACCGTTACCGTTACTTGGTCGTTATCAATTATCTTGCTATCAAACTATCTATTACCTACAATTTCAGTGCTTGCAGAAATTACCTTGCTGAAAACCGCTTGTCATTTCCTTCTGCTCCTCGTTGGGTTCGACACTCTTACTTATCGAAAGGACTACGATTGATCCCCTATACTTGTGGGTCATCAAGACTCTTTTCTGGCGCCGTTGCCGGGGACTGAAGTGCTCTTGGTAAGTGGAAATCGGAAGGAAAAACTTATACTACGTGCTGAAATTTATTGTTACTTGCTACTATGGAAAACAATCCTTTGAGGGGTTTGTTCGGGGTATCTTCACCTCGACCGGAACCACAATTAGTTACCCCTCAACCTATTGCACCTACTGAAAATATTGGTTATGAAATTCCTTCAGGTATGGTAGAACAACTGCTTGCTAAACCTTATGCAGGAGATGGAACTGAACATCCTGATATGCACCTATTATATGTGAACGAAATTTGTGGATTATGTAAGCTTGCAGGTCTACCCGGAGATGAAGCTAATAATAAGGTTTTCCCTTTATCCTTGAAGGGAAAAGCACTGACATGGTATAGGCTATGTGATGATATTGGATCATGGAACTAGAATCGATTGCAATTGGAATTCCATCAAAAGTTTTATACCATGCATCTAGTTCATTGTGATCGGAATTATATATATATATATAACTTTTGGCCTCGTGAAGGAGAAAGCATCGCTCTAGCTTGGGGGAGGCTTAAGTCAATGTTATATTCATTCCCCAATCATGATATCCCGAGAGAAGTTATTATTCAGAATTTTTATGCTCGGCTTTCGCATAATGATCAATCCATGCTTGATACTTCTTGTGCTGGTTCTTTTATGAAGAAGACTATTGAATTCAAGTGGGATCTCCTAGAAAGAATTAAACGCAACTCTGAAGATTGGGAACTTGACGAAGGTAATGAGTCATGTATAAAGCTTGAGTTTGATTGTGTTCAATCTTTTATGAATACCAATGCTTTTCATAAGTTTAGCACTAAATATGGACTTGACTCTGAGATAGTAGCCTCTTTCTGTGAAGCATTTGCTACTCATGTTGATCTCCCTAAAGAGAAATGATTTAAATATCACCCCCCTACTTAAGAAGAAATTAAAGAACTGGTCATAGCTAAAGATGAAACCATCATTTACAATGTTGATCTAGTTGTGCCTACCGCTTATATTGAAAAACCACCTTTCCCTGTTAGGATAAAGGAACATGCTAAGGTATCAACTGTGGTTCGCAAGAGTAATATTAGAGCACCTAAGCCCCCTGAGCAAATTAAAGTAGAACCTAGTGTTGCTATGGTTAAAGATCTCTTGGTAGAAAATATTGATGGGCATGTTATCTACTTCTGTGATGAAGCTGCTAGAATTGCCAAACCTGATGAAAAAGATAAACATAGACCCGTAGTGGGCATGCCTGTTGTCTCAGTCAAAATAGGAGATCATTGCTATCATGGTTTACGTGATTTGGGTGCTAGTGTGAGTGCTATCCCTTTAACCTTATACCAAGAAATTATGAATGAAATAGCACCTGCTGAAATAGAAGACATTGATGTTACTATTAAACTTGATAATAGAGACACCATCACACCACTTGGGATTGTTAGAGATGTTGATGTCTTGTGTGGGGAATTAAAATATCGTACTGATTTTCAAGTTCTTGGTTCCCCACAAGATGACTTTTTTCCCATTATCGTTGGTAGACCTTTATTGAACACCGTCAATGCTAAGATAGATTGTGAAAAACAAACTGTCGGTGTCAGTTTTGGTGTTGTGTCTCATGAGTTTAATTTTTCCAAGTTTAGTAGGAAACCTCGTGATAGAGCATTATCTAGTAAGGATGAAATAATTGGTCTTTCTTCTATTGTCGTGCCTCCTACTGGTCCATTAGAACAATATTTTCTCGACCATGGAAATGATATGCACTTGCGTGAAAGAAATGAAATAGATAAAATTTTCTTTGAACAACAACCTCTCCTGAAACACAATTTGCCTATTAAAACTCTTGGAGGTCCTCCTCCACCTAAAGGTGATCCTGTGTTTAAATTAAAGCAATTGCCTGATACTTTTAAGTATGCTTATCTCTATGAGAAAAAGATATATCCTGTTATTATTAGTGCTAACCTTTCAGAACATGAAGAAGAATGACTATTAAAAATTCTGAAGAAGCATCGAGCTGGTATTGGATATACTCTTGATGATCTTAAGGGCATTAGTCCCAGTTTATGTCAGCACAAGATTAATATGGAACCTGATGCTAAACCCGTTGTTGATCACCAATGGCGATTGAATCCTAAGATGAAAGAAGTGGTAAGAACTGAAATATTAAAGCTTTTGGAAGTAGATATAATCTATCCCATAGCTGATAGTAGATGGGTAAGTCCCGTTCATTGTATCCCTAAGAAAGGAGGTATTACCATTGTTCCTAGTGATAAAAATGAACTCATTCCACAAAGAATTGTTACTGGCTATAGAATGGTAATTGATTTCAGAAAATTAAATAAAGCCACTAGAAAAGATCATTACCCACTGCCTTTCATTGATCAGATGTTAGAAAGATTATCCAAACACACACACACTTTTGTTTTCTGGACGAATATTCTGGTTTCTCTCAAATACCTGTATCACAATCTGATCAAGACAAAACCACCTTCACTTGCCCTTTTGGGACCTATTCTTATAGATGTATGCCTTTTTGGTTTATGCAATGCACCTGCTACCTTTCAAAGATGTATGTATGCTATATTCTCTGACTTTTGTGAAAAGATTGTGGAGATTTTCATGGATGATTTTTCTGTTTACGGGACTTCTTTTGATGATTGCTTAAGCAACATTGATCGAGTTTTGCAGAGATGTGAACAAACTAATCTTGTCTTGAATTGGGAGAAGTGCCACTTTATGTTTAATGAAGGTATTGCCTTGGGGCATAAAATATCTGAACGAGGTATTGAGGTGGATAAAGCTAAAGTTGATGCAATTGAGAAAATGCCATGTCCTAAAGATATTAAAGGTATTCGAAGTTTCCTTGGTCATGATGGTTTCTCTAGGAGGTTCATTAAAGACTTCTCTAAAATTTCTAGGCCTCTTACTAATCTTTTGCAAAAGGATATTATTTTTGTTTTTGATGATGATTGTGTAGAAGCCTTTGAAACACTCAAGAAAGCCTTAACTTCTGCACCTATCGTTCAACCACCTGATTGGAACTTGCCTTTTGACATTATGTGTGATGCTAGTGATTATGTTGTTGGTGCTATTCTAGGACAAAGAGTTGATAAGAAATTGAATGTTATCCATTATGCTAGCAAAACTCTAGACAGTGCCCAACGAAATTATGCTACTACTGAAAAACAATTTTTAGCAGTTGTGTTTGCTTGTGATAAATTTAGATCCTATATTGTTGCTTCCAAGGTTATCGTTCACACCGATCATGCTGCTATAAAATATCTTATGGAAAAGAAAGATGCTAAACCTAGACTAATTAGGTGGGTTCTCTTGCTTCAAGAATTTGACTTACATATCACTGATAGGAAGGGAGTTGAGAACCCCGTAGCTGATAACTTGTCTAGGTTAGACAATATTCTTGATGACCCACTACCTATTGATGATAATTTTCCTGGTGAACAGTTAGCTGCAATAAATGTTTCTCAAAACACTCCTTGGTATGGTGATTATGCTAACTACATTGTCGCTAAATATTTACCACCTAGTTGCACATACCAACAAAAGAAAAAAATCTTCTATGATTTAAGACATTACTTTTGGGATGACCCACATCTTTATAAAGAAGGGGTAGATGGTACTATTAGTCGTTGTGTACCTGAGCATGAACAGGAACAAATCCTACAGAAATGTCATTCCGAAGCTTATGGAGGACATCATGCGGGAGATAGGACTGCTCACAAGGTATTGCAATCTGGTTTTTATTGGCCTACTCTCATCAAGGATGCCCGTAACTTTGTCTTGTCTTGTGATGAATGTCAAAGAATTGGTAATATCGGTAAGCGTTAGGAAATGCCTATGAATTATTCACTTGTTGTCGAACCATTTGATGTTTGGGGTTTTGATTATATGTGACCTTTTCCTTCCTCTAACGGGTACACTCATATTTTGGTTGCCGTTGATTATGTCACTAACTGGGTAGAAGCTATTCCAACTAGCAGTGCTGATCACAACACCTCTATTAAAATGCTTAAAGAAGTTATCTTCCCGAGGTTTGGAGTCCCTAGATACTTAATGACTGATGGTGGTTCACACTTTATTCATGGTGCTTTCCGTAAGTTGCTTGCTAAATATGATGTTTAGCATAGAATTGCATCACCCTATCGTCCTCAATCTAGTGGTCAAGTTGAACTTAGCAATAGAGAAATAAAATTGATATTACAAAAAACTGTCAATTGGTCTCGAAAGAATTGGTCTAAGAAACTAGATGATGCACTTTGGGCCTATAGAACAGCTTATAAAAATCCTATGGGTATGTATCCATACAAAATGGTATATGGAAAAGCTTGTCATTTGCCTCCAGAGTTAGAACACAAAGCATTTTGGGCAATTAAAGAACTCAATTATGATTTCAAACTTGCCGGTGAGAAGAGGCTATTTGATATTATCTCACTAGATGAATGGAGAACCCAAGCCTATGAAAATGCTAAACTATTTAAAGAAAAAGTAAAAAGATGGCATGACAAAAGAATACAAAAGCGGGAATTCAAAATAGGAGACTATGTTCTTTTGTTCAATTCTCGTTTAAGATTTTTTGTAGGTAAGCTTCTCTCCAAATGGGAAGGACCATATATTGTCAGAGAGGTTTATTGTTCTGGAGCTATCAAGATTAATAATGCCGAAGGTACTAACCCGAAGGTGGTCAATGGACAAAGAATTAAGCACTAAATCTCAGGTACGCCTATTAATGTTGAAAGCAATGTTATCCAAACCATGACACCAGAGGAACACATAAAAGAAACCTTCCGGAACACTCCAGAATTCTTAAAAATAGGTGGTACGTGATATGGTAAGTAAACGGACTCCGAAAAATCCGCAAAAATATTTTCTGTCAGTTTTGGAATATTAGAAAAAATAGGAAAATAAGAAACAAACCGGAGGGCAACCGAGGTGAGCATGATACACCAGGGCGCGCCATCCCTACCAGGCGCGCCCTGGTGGGTTGTGCCGACCTTGGACACCTTCCTGGCTCTGTTTTCCTTCCATATGCTTATTTCCCAAGAATAAAAATACTCTATATATACCCCCGACTGTTTTGATGACCGCATCGCAGAAAAATCCTCTGTTCTTGTTTCATGTTGTTTTCCTATCAGATCAACCAAGCCAGGCATCATGTCTTCTCCCTCCTCCAATAACGTAGAAGAATATGCCTGGCTAATGAAGATGGAGCTGAAGCGAGAGGAGCCAAAAGAAGCCAACAAGGAAGGCAAAGGCAAGGAGACTATGAAGGATCAAACCCCAGAAGGAGGGCAATCCATGCTAACAGAGGAGGGGCAAGAAGAAGATATCCTTCAACCTTACTATAGTCATCTCACCCCCATTGAAATTGAAGCTTTTAGGGCTTTCGAAGCGGTTCGTGTTCAGAATAAATTTCGCACTCGTGAAAATATTTTGCTAGAGAAGCACATCAATACCCTTCGGAGAGTCATCCGCAAATTGGAGTACCTATTGAGTCTAAAGTGTGACACTTCATCACCACCACCTTCTTCATCACCACCACCTTATTCATCATCACCACCTTCTTCATCACCACCACCAAGGAGACTTGAGCACACTGGTACGGGCACTCCCCTTGGCTTGACCCAAGCTTGGGGGAGGTGCCCCGGTATCGTATCACCATCACTTTTATTCACCTTTACCTATTGTAGTTCGATCTTTAGTTTCCTTTTGATTTAATTGAATAAAAATTTAGCATGATCTATTTTCTTGTGTTAGTCTCGTGGTCTAGCTATCTATGTAATCGAGTGAGAGTTATAATAAAGTTTGGTTTGAGCTTTTGCCTCTCTACTTTCTTGTTGCAATCAAAATAAAAGGAAAGGGAAATAAATGAAAAGAATTATATGCTAATCTTATGGTAAGTAATGACATCACATAAGGAAAAGTATAAGTGGTAAAAATTGTTGGAGATTGACAAACATAGCATTGGTCAATGATGCAATTCATCAAAGAATTAATAAGGGAAGAGAAGATTCACATGCAAATACACCATCTTGGACATCTTTTATGATTGTGGGGCCCCATTAAATATTATATGTCAAAATTGTTGACGTTGGACAAGGAAGACAACATAATGATTTATGTTTGTTTATATCCACATAGAAGTTATATTGTCATAGACCGTTCAACATGTGGTGCTTGATCAATATCTTTGCTAGCCAAAAATTCCGCACTAAGTAGAGATACTACTTGTGCATCCAAAAACCCAAAACCCAAACTCATGCTTTGAGAGTCCACCATACCTACCTACGGATCGAGTAAGATCCTTCAAGTAAGTTGTCATCCGTGCACTAAGGCAATAAAAATTGCTTCTAAATGTGTTTGATCAATTAGTGTAAGAGAAAATTGAGCGTTATACGAACTTATGATGGCAAAGGAATAAAAGCGAGGGACTGCATAATAAAGGTTGCTATCCTAGGGGGCAATATAGCGTGACGTTCTTTAACATTAAGGGATTGGGCATACAAACCAAAAGCGCATGACAACCTCTGCTTCCCTCTGCGAAGGGCCTATCTTTTACTTTTATGTGTTTACTTTTATGCAAGAGTCAAGTATTCTCCCCTATTCCTTTTTACTTTTCTCTTTTTGCAAGCATCATGTGGTGAGGAAAGATCAAGGCACATATATCCAGTTGGATATGAGTGGGCATGAGTTATTATTGTTGACATCACCCTTGAGGTGAATATGTCGGGAGGCGAAACTATAAGCCCCTATCTTTCTATGTGTCCGGTTGAAACTTTTGCTCATGGGTATGCTGTGAGTGTTAGCAATCATAGAAGACTAAATGATGGTTGAGTATGTGGACTTGCCAAAAGTCTCCGACATGAGACCCTTCCTGAAAATATGATGAATTGTAGTTGCAAAGTTGACTGAGAACATAGTTTGTTGGTTTTCCATAAGGTTTATGCTTTATACTTCTATGTTGTGATGAATTGTTACTTGTTCATGAGAAGTTATATGATGAAAGTATATGAATAAATTTTATGATAGAGTTTGTTGCTGTTATGATAATAAGCATGATGGTACTATGTCTGTATTTTGTTTTTATCGACACCTCTCTCTCAAACCATGTGGACATGCTTTTCAATATCGGCTTTTCGCTTGAGGACAAGCGAGGTCTAAGCTTGGGGGAGTTGATACATCCATTTTGCATCATGATTTCCTATTGTTATTTATTATGTTTTGTTGAATAATAATGCTTTAGGGAGTGATTCTAATGCCTTTTCTCTCATAATATGCAAGGTTTACAGAAAGAGGGAGAATACCGGTAGGTGGAATTCTGGACCTAAAAAAGCACATCAGATATACCTATTCTGCACATCTCCAAAGAAGCTAAAACTTTACGGAGAATATTTTTGGAATATATGAAAAATACAGCAGCAAATAACTACCAAAGGGGGCCACCCTGGTGGGCACAAGACACCAGGGCGCGCCAGGCCCCCCAGGCGTGCCCTGGTGGGTTGTGCCCTCCTCGGCCCACCTCCGGTGCCCATCTCCTGGTATATAGGGTCTTTTGACCTAGAAAACATAAAGGGAGGACTTTCGGGACGGAACGCCGCCGTCTTGAGGCGGAACTTGGGCAGGAGCACTTTTGCCCTCCGGCGCAGTGATTGTGCCGGGGGAACTTCCCTCCCGGAGGGGGAAATCAAAGCCATAGTCATCACCAACACCCCTCTCATCTTTGGGAGGCCAATCTTCATCAACATCTTCAACAACACCATCTCCTCTCAAACCCTAGTTCATCTCTTGTGTTCAATCTTTGTACCGGAACCTCAGATTGGTACCTGTGGGTGACTAGTAGTGTTGATTACATCTTGTAGTTGATTACTATATGGTTTATTTGGTGGAAGATTATATGTTCAGATCCATTATGCTATTCAATACCCCTCTGATCTTGAGCATGAATATTATTTGTGAGTAGTTACCTTTGTTCTTGAGGTCATGGGAGAAGTCATGTTGCAAGTAATCATGTGAATTTGATATATGTTCGATATTTTGATGATATGTATGTTGTGATTCCCTTAGTGGTATCATGTGAATGCCGACTACATGACACTTCACCATCCTTGGCCTAAGGGAATGCATTGTGGAGTAGTTATTAGATGATGGGTTGCTAGAGTGACAGAAGCTTAAACCCAAGTTTATGCGCTACTTCGTAAGGGGCTGATTTGGATCCAAACGTTTAATGCTATGGTTAGCTTTTATCTTAATACTTTTCTCATAGTTGCAGATGCTTGCGAGGGGGTTAATCATAAGTGGGAGGTTGTTCAAGTAAGAACAGCACCCAAGCACCGGTCCAGCCACATATCAAATTATCAAAGTAGCGAACACAAATCAAACCAACATGATAAAAGTGACTAGATGAAATTCCCGTGTACCCTCAAGAACACTTTGCCTATTACTAGTGATAATTCTGGCCTGTCCTTTGCCACAAAAGGATTGGGCTACCTTGCTGCACTTTATCTACCATTACCGTTACTTGCTCGTTATCAATTATCTTGCTATCAAACTATCTGTTACCTACAATTTCAATTCTTGCAAAAATTACCTTGCTAAAAACCGCTTGTCATTTCCTTCTGCTCCTCGTTGGGTTCGACACTCTTACTTATCGAAAGTACTACGATTGATCCCCTATACTTGTGGATCATCAGTTATATGCACCTATTACGTGTCTTGATCCGCATATCCCAAGGTGACAATAATTGAGATTCTTTCCGGTGATTGATGTAGTTTGAGGAGTTTATGTATTCACCATGTGTTAATGCTTTGTTCCGGTTCTCTATTAAAAGGAGGCCTTAATATCCCTTAGTTTCTAATAGGATCTCGCTACCACAGGAGGGTAGGACAAAAGATGTCATACAAGTTCTTATCGCAAGCACGTATGACTATGTATGGAATACATGCCTACATTACATTGATTAATTGGAGTTAGTTATGTGTCGCCCTAGTGTGTAACTATTACATGATTGATATCATCTAAATCATTATCCATCACCGATCCACATGCCTACGCTTTTCATATACTAAATCTTGGTAAGTTACTATTGCTGCTGCTACTGTCACAATTGCTATGAAATTGCTACTGCCATCACTATTACTGCTACTGTTACTACTATTATTTGCCGTGCAGAGAGATATACCAGGTGTGGTTGAATTGACAACTCAACTGCTAAGGACGATAAATATTATTTGGTTCCCCTTGTGTCGAATCAATAAATCAGGGTGAAATTCTACCCGCGAAGACTGTTGCGATCCCCTAAACTTGTGGGTTATCAAGACCTTTTTCTGGCGCCATTTCTGGCGTGCAACAATCTTCGCGGGTAGTATTTCACCCTACCTTTTTCTGGCATGCCCTGATGGATTGTGGGGCCCACAAGGCCCCCTGCCTTATCCCTTCGACTCACTTCATCACTTACCTCCAGCAAAAATTCCCTAGCTCTCTCTCACGTGTTCTTCCTCCAAAAATTGAAATTTTCGATCTCTTTGCCCGGAACTCCATTTTCGAAACTGTTTTGAGGAATTGCTCCTTGGTATGTGGCTCCCCCATTCCTCCAATTAGGTTTTGCTTTATTGGTTTATATTTTGCATATTTTTCTGCACTTGGTGCTACTGAAAATGAGCTTGCATATTGAATTCTTTGAGTTCCAAGTAGTGCTTGATATGGCTTCTAGGTACCTATATGAGTAGTTGCTATCGATCTTGCAAAGTTTTATTGACATAATTTTGTGGCCCAAATTTTTTCAGAAATTTGTGCTTAGGGAAATGAATTTCCTAAGGAAGGGTTCTTCGAGCCGGAGCCCCAAGGGAGTTGTTGGGAGGACTCAAGATCGAGACATCAACAGTCTTCGCAACACGGAAGTCGGGGCGTCTGAATTGCCACATGAACCCTTCATGAGAGAAGCGGGTTTCTATCAGGAATTTATGCAATTCATTGTGAATGCCGGGCTAACAAACTTCCTCGCAAATGATTGTGACCAATACTATCTCCTCACTAATTCCTTTGTGCAAAAATTTTACTTCTCAAATTGGCACGGTGCTCCCATGGTACGCTTTGATTTATATGCAACAAATTATGAAATGCCACTAGCTGAGTTTTGTGAAATATGTTTACTTCCCTCCGACATGGGAATGCGTGATCCTAAGCCCGAGGAGTTTGAGGACTTCCTCCTCACCTTAACTGTGGGAGAAACCAGGGGCGTATCAAACGCTAGGGCCACTAACTTACATTTTCCATCCTTGCATTACTTTTCTTTGTTTATAGGAAAATGTATAACTGCTATGGAGCAGGGTGGTGGTCTCAGTGCCCCCACCCTGGCTATTTTGCGCCGCACACTTTATGGTGACAACACATATAACTTAGGAGCTATTATTGTGCGTCACTTGCATCTTAACCGAACGAAGGGCAACGTTCATGGTGTCATTTATGCCACTCGTTTAGCAAAACATTTTAATGTCGCCATATGCCCCACTGATTTTCTGTTGCCTAAGGTTTATCTTGATCACCAGTCCATGCTAGAGCACCAGTTCACTGAGAACCTCAGCCACCACAACAGATTCGTTATAACTTAGTATAGAGCTAGGAGACTCGCGATGTTATTGTGTTGCATGCACCCTCTTTGTTTAACTATCATGCTAGGAACGGATACACCATCATGCCAGCAGACATAATTGCTTACCAGAACGAGTTGGCAGAGGCGGAGGCCGTCGCTCAGGAGTGGGACGCTCAGGTGCCTCAGCCCAACTACTTTCCTCCAGGACCAGATGGATTCTACGGATGGTGATCACCAAGCTAGGCAAACGCCTAAGCTTAGGGGAGTACGTATTTCTCACCGACATTACATTCATGTTCACACATTTCATATAAATTGTCGGTCTTCATTCTCTTTCACTGTATATCCATATTAGCTTTATTTTTTCCTCTTTCTTCTTGTGTGTTAGAAAAACTTTGAAAACCCCAAAACATTTCTCGTTTCTTTTCGGGTTTTCTTTCCCATTTAATTAGTTGTAGTATTAAAAAGAAAACCCAAAAATATTTCCTTTGCATGTTGGGAGCTTTCCCGTGTAAATAATTTTTCTTGTTCTTGTTTTTCCTTTGTTTATTTGCTTCCTTGAGAAAAAACAAAAACTCGAAAAATATTTTAGTGTGTTTCTCTGAACTTGTTTTCTTTTTATTGAGTAATGAAAGGATAAGACCATGATGAAAATGTTGAGTGGCTCCCATATCTTTTATTGTTGATCTAACAAAGAGCCAATATTACCTTGTCTTCTCCTTTGTATAAAACTACCATCTAGATTCCAGCTTAGTCCACGACATTCTTGCACTATTATTATTATCACATCATTCGGTCGTGCAAGTGAAAGGCAATAATGACGATATTTGATGAAGTGATCGTGGTAAAGGAAGCTGGTATGAACTCTTCTTGTTTTCCGTTTTTGTAAATATGTTTACCTCGTTCGATCTTGATTCAGTATATCATGAGTAAACATGTTTATGATAACAATTAGAGATTATAGTTTCTCATGCCATGCTTAAATAGCTAGGAGTGTATAAGGATTTATATTATGTGTCAACATGCATTAAAATGGTTATCATGTGGTATGTGTTGGAAATATGCCCTAGAGGCAATAATAAATTGGTTATTATTATATTTCCTTGTTCATGATAATCGTTTATTATCCATGCTATAATTGTATTGATTGGAAACTCAAATACATGTGTGGGTACATAGACAACACTGTGTCCCTAGTAAGCCTCTAGTTAACTAGCTCGTTGATCAAAAGATGGTGAAGGTTTCCTAGCCATGGACATGAGATGTCATTTGATAACGGGATCACATCATTAGGAGAATGATGTGATGGACAAGACCCAAACTATAAACATAGCATATGATCGTGTCAGTTTATTGCTATTGTTTTCTGCATGTCAAGTATCTGTTCCTATGACCATGAGATCATGCAACTCACTAACACCGGAGGAATACCTTGTGTGTATCAAACGTCGCAACGTTACTGGGTGACTATAAAGATGCTCTACAGGTATCTCCGAGGGTGTCTGTTGGGTTGGCATGGATCAAGACTGGGATTTGTTACTCCGTGTGACGGAGAGGTATCTCAGGGCCCACTCGGTAATACAACATCACAATGAGCCTTGCAAGCAATGTGACTAAAGTGTTAGCCACGAGATCTTGTATTACGGACCGAGTAAAGAGACTTGCCGATAACGAGATTGAACTAGGTATAGAGATACCGACGATCGAATCTCGGGCAAGTAACATACCGAAGAACAAAGGGAACAGCATACGGGATTAACTGAATCCTTGACATAGAGGTTCGACCGATATAGATCTTCGTAGAATATGTAGGAACCAATATGGGCATCCAGGTCCCGCTATTGGTTATTGATCGTAGAGGTGTCTCGGTCATGTCTACATAGTTCTCGAACCCGCAGGGTCTACACACTTAACGTTTGGTGACGATTAGTATAGTTGAGTTATTGTGTTGGTGACCGAAGGTTGTACGGAGTCCCGGATAAAATCCCGGACAAGACGAGGATCTCCGGAAGAGTCCAGAGGTAAAGTTTGATATATGTGATAATAGTGTTTTGATCTCCGGAAGGGTTCCGGATGTTTACCGAAGTGTTCGGGTGCAGCAACACTTTATATGGGCCAAAGGGGTAAAGCCCACGAGGTATTGGAAAGTGCGAAAGGAAGTTTTGCTGCTGCCTTAAGCGGTACTACCGCTTGTAAGGCAGTACTACCGCGTAAGCGGTACTACCGCTTGTGTGAAGCGGTACTACCGCTCAAGCGGTACTACCACTCATGAGCGGTACTACCGCTTGTACGCGGTACTACTGGAATCCGAGTGGGACTCTTTCCGTGCGGGCCAAACCGACCTTGTGCGGGCAAAACCGACCTTGTGGAGGCTTTCTCTCCAAGTTTAGACCCCAGGGCTCAACATATAAATAGAGGGGCAGGGCTAGCACACGGGATACATCAAGATTTCCCAAGCCGTGTGCCGGCAACCCTAACCCTCTAGTTCCTCCCGTCACAATCTCCGTAGTGCTTGGCGAAGCCCTGCAGAGATTGTTCCTCACCACCATCACCACGCCGTCGTGCTGCCGGAACTCATCCACTACTTCACCATCGCTCGCTGGATCGAGGAGGTGAAGGCGTCATCAAGCCGTACGTGTGTTGAACGCGGAGGTGCCGTCCGTTTGGCGCTAGATCGTGTTTGAATCGAGGGACGACTTGCGATTTGGATCGCGAAGACGTTCGACTACATCAACCGCGTTTCTTAACGCTTCCGCTTAGCGATCTACAAGGGTATGTAGATTCACTCTCCCTCTCGTAGATGCTCATCACCATGGATAGATCTTGCGTGTGCGTAGGAAAATTTTTGTTTCCCATGCGACGTTCCCCAACAGTGGTATAAGAGCTAGGTCTATGTGTAGATGAGATCTCGAGTAGAACACAAAGGAGTTTGTGGGCGTTGATATTCAGATTGCTTCCTCCCTTGGTCTTTTCTTGTTTCGGCGGTATTGTGGGATGAAGCGGCTCGGACCAACATTACTCGTACGCTTACGAGAGACCGGTTCCATCAACTGACGTGTAACTTCGTTGCATAAAGATGGCTGGCGGGTGTCTGTCTCTCCTACTTTAGTCAGATCGGATTTGACAAAGGCGGTCCTTGAGAAGGTTGAAAAGCAATTTTTGTATCACCGTTGTGGTTTTTGCGTAGGTAAGAATTGTTCTTGCTAGATACCCGTAGCAGCCACGTAAAACTTGCAACAACAATTAAAGGACGTCTAACTTGTTTTTGCAGGGTATGTTGTGATGTGATATGGCCAACTACATGATGAGATATATGTGATGTATGAGATGATCATGTGTTGTATAGAATATCACGACTTGCATGTCGATGAGTACGGCAACTGGCAGGAGCCATAGAGTTGTCTTTAATTATTTTCGCCGTTTTGCTTTACTTTATCGCTATGAGTTAGCAATAGTCATGGAAGCAACAGTCGGCGCGACAACCTCATGGCGACACGTTGCTGGAGATCAAGATGATGGAGATCATGGTGTCATGCCGGTGACGATGGAGATCTTGCCGGTGCTTTGGAGATGGAGATCAAAAGAACAAGTTCATGGCCGTATCATGTCACTTATGATTTGCATGTGATGTTAATCCTTTTATGCATCTTATTTTGCTTAGGACGACGGTAGCATTATAAGGTGATCCCTCACTTAAATTTCAAGATAAAATTGTGTTCTCCCCGAGTGTGCACCATTGCGAAAGTTCGTCGTTTCGAGACACCACGTGATGATCGGGTGTGATAGACTCTACGTTCGCATACAACGGGTGCAAGCCAGTGTTGCACGTGCGGAACACTCAGGCTAAACTTGACGAGCCTAGCATGTACAGACATGGCCTCAGAACACAAGAGACCGAAAGGTCGAACATGAGTCATATAGTAGATATGATCAACATGAAGATGTTCACCATTGAAACCACCTCAACTCACGTGATGATCGGACTTGAGTTGGTGGATTTGGATCATGTGACACTCGAATGACCGGAGGGATATCAATTTGAGTGGGAGTTTTTTAAGTAATATGATTATCTAAACTCATTATCTTGAACAATAGTCTAAGTTGTCTTTGCTATATTTATGTTGTAGATCATGGCTCGCGAAGTAGCACCCCTGAATTTTAATGCGTTCCTAGAGAAAGCTAAGTTGAAAGATGATGGAAGTAACTTTGTGGACTGGGCCCGTAAACTAAGGATTATCCTTACGGCTTCCCAGAAGGCTTATGTCCTTGATGCACCGCTTGGTGATCCACCCGCTCCAGTTGAGTCTCTAAACGTTGTGAACGCCTGGCAGGCTCGCTCTGATGATTACTCAATAGTTCAATGTGCAATTTTGTATGGCTTAGAACGGGGACTTCAAAGACGTTTTGAACGGCATGGAGCATATGAGATGTTCCAGGAGTTGAGGTTTATCTTTCAGAAGAATGCCTGGATCGAGAGGTATGAGACCTCCGATAAGTTCTATACTTGCAAGATGGAGGAGAACGGGTCTGTTAGTGATCACATACTCAGAATGTCTGGGTACTCCACCCGTCTGGCTGAATTAGGGATGCCCCTTCCGCCAGAGGCTATCACTGCCAGAGTTCTTCAATCATTGCCACCTAGCTACAAGAGCTTCGTGTTGAACTATAACATGCACGGGATGAACAAGTCAGTCGCCGAGCTGTTTGCGATGCTGAAAGTCGCTGAGTCTGAAATTCAGAAGGAGCATCAAGTGTTGATGGTCAATAAAACCACTAGTTTCAAGAAAAATGGCAAGGGTAAGAAGGGTAACTCCAAGAAGAGTGGCAAAGCAGTTGCTCCTACCGTGAAGAAACCCAAGGCTGGACCCAAACCAGAAACTGTGTGCTTTCATTGCAAGGGAACTGGACACTGGAAGCGGAACTGCCCCAAGTATTTGGCTGACAAGAAGGCGGCCAACAACAAACAAGGTATATATGATATACATGTTATTGATGTGTACCTTACCAACTCTCGTTGTAGTGCCTGGGTATTTGATACCGGTGCGGTTGCTCACATTTGCAATTCTAAATAGGAACTGCGGAATAGACGGAGGCTGGCAAAGGATGAAGTGACGATGCGCGTGGGAAATGGTTCCAAGGTTGATGTGATCGCCGTCGGCACGCTCGCTCTTCAATTACCATCGGGATTAGTGATGAACCTGAATAATTGTTATTTAGTGCCTGCGTTAAGCATGAACATTATATCTGGATCTTGTTTATTGCGAGACGGTTACTCATTTAAATCAGAGAATAATGGTTGTTCTATTTATATGAGTAATATCTTTTATGGTCATGCACCCGAAGTGAGGGGTTTATTCTTATTGAATCTCGATAGTAATGATACACATGTTCATAACATTGATGCCAAAAGATGTAGAATTGATAATGATAATACCACTTTCTTGTGGCACTGCCGTTTAGGTCATATTGGCGTAAAACGCATGAGGAAGCTCCATGCTGATGGACTTTTGGAGTCACTTGATTTTGAATCACTTAACAGATGCGAACCATCCCTCATGGGCAAGATAACTAAAACGCCGTTCTCTGGAACAATGGAACGGGCAAGTGACTTGTTGGAAATCATACATACTGATGTGTGCGGTCCGATGAGTATTGAGGCGCGCGGTGGTTATCGTTACTTTCTCACCTTCACTGATGACTTAAGTAGATATGGGTATATTTACTTAATGAAACACAAGTCTGAAACGTTTGAAAAGTTCAAACAATTTCAGAGTGAAGTTGAGAATCATCGTAACAAGAAGATTAAATTCCTACGATCTGATCGAGGAGGAGAATATCTGAGTTATGAGTTTGGCAGTCACTTAAGACAATGTGGAATTGTTTCACAACTGACACCGCCTGGAACACCACAGTGTAATGGTGTGTCCGAACGTCGTAATTGAACCTTAATATATATGGTGCGATCTATGATGTCTCTTGCCGATTTGCCACTATCGTTTTGGGGTTATGCATTAGAGACAGCTGCATTCACTTTAAATAGGGCACCATCGAAATCCGTTGAGACAACGCCATATGAACTTTGGTTTGGCAAGAAGCCAAAGCTGTCGTTTCTTAAAGTTTGGGGATGTGATGCTTATGTCAAAAAGCTTCAGCCTGAAAAGCTGGAACCCAAAGCGGAGAAATGCGTCTTCATAGGATACCCAAAAGAGACAGTTGGGTATACCTTCTACCTCAGATCCGAAGGCAAAGTGTTTGTCGCTAAAAACGGAACATTTCTTGAGAAAGAGTTTCTCTCGAAAGAATTGAGTGGGAGGAAGATAGAACTTGATGAGGTTGTTGAACCTTTACTTCAACCTGAGAGTAGCGCAGCGCAGAAAGATGTTTCTGTAGAGCCTACATCAGTAGAAGAGGAAGTTGATGATGATCATAAAGCTTCGGATCAAGTTGCTATCGAACCTCGTAGGTCGACAAGGACGCGTACTGCTCCTGAGTGGTACGGCAACCCTGTCTTAGAGTTCATGTTGTTGGACAACGATGAACCTACGACCTATGGAGAAGCGATGATGGGCCCGGATTCCAAGAAGTGGTTAGAGGCCATGAAATCCGAGATGGGATCCATGTATGAAAACAAAGTGTGGACTTTGGAAGTATTACCTGAAGGGCGTAAGGCCATTCAGAATAAATGGATCTTTAAGAGGAAGACGGACGCGGACGGTAATGTCACCGTCTATAAAGCTCGACTTGTGGCAAAGGGTTTTTCACAAGTTCAAGGAGTTGACTACGATGAGACCTTCTCACCCGTAGCGATGCTTAAGTCCGTCAGAATCATGTTAGCAATAGCTGCCTTTTTCGATTATGAAATTTGGCAGATGGATGTCAAAACAGCGTTCCTTAACGGTTTCCTTAAGGAAGAGTTGTATATGATGCAACCAGAAGGTTTTGTCGATCCAGAGAATGCTGACAAAGTTTGCAAACTCCAGCGATCAATTTATGGACTGGTGCAAGCATCTCGGAGTTGGAATCTTCGCTTTGATGAGGTGATCAAAGCGTTCGAGTTTATACAAGTTTACGGAGAAGCTTGTATTTACAAGAAAGTGAGTGGGAGCTCTATAGCGTTTCTAATATTATATGTGGATGACATATTACTGATTGGAAACAATATAGAAATGTTGGAAAGCATGAAGGAATATTTGAACAAGAGTTTTTCAATGAAGGACCTAGGAGAAGCTGCTTTCATATTAGGCATCAAGATCTATAGAGATAGATCAAGACGTTTAATAGGACTTTCACAAAGCACATACCTTGATAAGATTTTGAAGAAGTTCAAAATGGATCAGTCCAAGAAGGGGTTCTTGCCTGTTTTGCAAGGTGTGAAGTTGAGTAAGACTTAATGCCCAGTGACTGCAGAAGGTAGAGAAAAGATGAGTGTCATCCCCTATGCTTCAGCCATAGGCTCTATCATGTATGCAATGCTGTGCACAAGACCCGATGTCAGCCTTGCCATAAGTATGGTCGGAAGGTTTCAAAGTGATCCAGGAATGGAACACTGGACGGCGGTCAAGAATATCCTGAAGTACCTAAAAAGGACTAAGGACATGTTTCTCGTTTATGGAGGTGATCAAGAGCTCGTCATAAAGGGTTACGTCGATGCAAGCTTTGACACTGATCCAGATGACTCTAAGTCACAAACCGGATACGTATTTATTCTTAATGGGGGTGCGGTTAGCTGGTGCAGTTCCAAGCAAAGCGTGGTAGCTGATTCTACATGCGAAGCGGAGTACATCGCTGCCTCGGAGGCGGCGAAGGAAGGTGTCTGGATGAAGGAGTTCATGACAGATCTTGGAGTAGTGCCTAGTGCGCTTAACCCAATGACTCTGTTTTGTGATAATACTGGTGCCATTGCTCTAGCCAAGGAACCAAGATTTCACAAGAGGACCAGACACATAAAGCGACGTTTCAATTCCATCCGCGATTACATCAAGGAGGACAACATAAATATTTGCAAAGTACACAAGGATCTGAATGTTGCAGATCCGATGACTAAACCTCTTCCAAGGGCTAAACATGAACAACACCAGAACTGCATGGGTGTTCGATTCATTACAATGTAAATCACATAGTGATGTGAACTAGATTATTGACTCTAGTGCAAGTGGGAGACTGTTGGAAATATGCCCTAGAGGCAATAATAAATTGGTTATTATTATATTTCCTTGTTCATGATAATCATTTATTATCCATGCTATAATTGTATTGATTGGAAACTCAAATACATGTGTGGGTACATAGACAACACTGTGTCCCTAGTAAGCCTCTAGTTAACTAGCTCGTTGATCAAAAGATGGTGAAGGTTTCCTAGCCATGGACATGAGATGTCATTTGATAACGGGATCACATCATTAGGAGAATGATGTGATGGACAAGACCCAAACTATAAACGTAGCATATGATCGTGTCAGTTTATTGCTATTGTTTTCTGCATGTCAAGTATCTGTTCCTATGACCATGAGATCATGCAACTCACTGACACCGGAGGAATACCTTGTGTGTATCAAACGTCGCAACGTTACTGGGTGACTATAAAGATGCTCTACAGGTATCTCCGAGGGTGTCTGTTGGGTTGGCATGGATCAAGACTGGAATTTGTTACTCCGTGTGACGGAGAGGTATCTCAGGGCCCACTCGGTAATACAACATCACAATGAGCCTTGCAAGCAATGTGACTAAAGTGTTAGCCACGAGATCTTGTATTACGGACCGAGTAAACAGACTTGCCGATAACGAGATTGAACTAGGTATAGAGATACCGACGATCGAATCTCGGGCAAGTAACATACCGAAGAACAAAGGGAACAGCATACGGGATTAACTGAATCCTTGACATAGAGGTTCGACCGATATAGATCTTCGTAGAATATGTAGGAACCAATATGGGCATCCAGGTCCCGCTATTGGTTATTGACCATAGAGGTGTCTCGGTCATGTGTACATAGTTCTCGAACCCGCGGGGTCTACACACTTAACGTTTGGTGACGATTAGTATAGTTGAGTTATTGTGTTGGTGACCGAAGGTTGTTCGGAGTCCCGGATAAAATCCCGGACATGACGAGGATCTCCGAAAGAGTCTGGAGGTAAAGTTTGATATATGTGATAATAGTGTTTTGATCTCCGGAAGGGTTCCAGAATTCACCGGAAGGGGTTCCGGATGTTTACCGAAGTGTTCGGGTGCAACAACACTTTATATGGGCCAAAGGGGTAAAGCCCACGAGGTATTGGAAAGTGCAAAAGGAAGTTTTGCTGCTGCCTTAAGCGGTACTACCGCTTGTAAGGCAGTACTACCGCGTAAGCGGTACTACCGCTTGTGTGAAGCGGTACTACCGCTCAAGCGGTACTACCGCTCATGAGCGGTACTACCGCTTGTACGCGGTACTGCTGGAATCCGAGTGGGACTCTTTCCGTGCGGGCCAAACCGACCTTGTGCGGGCAAAACCGACCTTGTGGAGGCTTTCTCTCCAAGTTTAGACCCCAGGGCTCAACCTATAAATAGAGGGGCAGGGCTAGCACACGGGATACATCAAGATTTCCCAAGCCGTGTGCCGGCAACCCTAACCCTCTAGTTCCTCCCGTCACAATCTCCGTAGTGCTTCGCGAAGCCCTGCAGAGATTGTTCCTCACCACCATCACCACGCCGTCGTGCTGCCGGAACTCATCCACTACTTCACCATCGCTCGCTGGATCGAGGAGGTGAAGGCGTCATCAAGCCGTACGTGTGTTGAACGCGGAGGTGCCGTCCGTTCGGCGCTAGATCGTGTTTGGATCGAGGGACGACTTGCGGTTTGGATCGCGAAGACGTTCGACTACATCAACCGCGTTTCTTAACGCTTTCGCTTAGCGATCTACAAGGGTATGTAGATTCACTCTCCCTCTCGTAGATGCTCATCACCATGGATAGATCTTGCGTGTGCGTAGGAAATTTTTTGTTTCCCATGCGACGTTCCCCAACAGTGGTATAAGAGCTAGGTCTATGTGTAGATGAGATCTCGAGTAGAACACAAAGGAGTTTGTGGGCGTTGATATTCAGATTGCTTCCTCCCTTGGTCTTCTCTTGTTTCGGCGGTATTGTGGGATGAAGCGGCTCGGACCAACATTACTCGTACGCTTACGAGAGACCGGTTCCATCAACTGACGTGTAACTTCGTTGCATAAAGATGGCTGGCGGGTGTCTGTCTCTCCTACTTTAGTCGGATCGGATTTGACAAAGGCGGTCCTTGAGAAGGTTGAAAAGCAATTTTTGTATCACCGTTGTGGTTTTTGCGTAGGTAAGAATTGTTCTTGCTAGATACCCGTAGCAGCCACGTAAAACTTGCAACAACAATTAGAGGACGTCTAACTTGTTTTTGCAGGGTATGTTGTGATGTGATATGGCCAATTACATGATGAGATATATGTGATGTATGAGATGATCATGTGTTGTATAGAATATCACGACTTGCATGTCGATGAGTACGGCAACTGGCAGGAGCAATAGAGTTGTCTTTAATTATTTTCGCCGTTTTGCTTTACTTTATCGCTATGAGTTAGCAATAGTCGTGGAAGCAACAATCGGCGCGACAACCTCATGGCGACACGTTGATGGAGATCAAGATGATGGAGATCATGGTGTCATGCCGGTGACGCTGGAGATCATGCCGGTGCTTTGAAGATGGAGATCAAAAGCACAAGTTCATGGCCATATCATGTCACTTATGATTTGCATGTGATGTTAATCCTTTTATGCATCTTATTTTGCTTAGGACGACGGTAGCATTATAAGGTGATCCCTCACTTAAATTTCAAGATAAAATTGTGTTCTCCCCGAGTGTGCACCGTTGCGAAAGTTCGTCGTTTCGAGACACCACGTGATGATCGGGTGTGACAGACTCTATGTTCGCATACAACGGGTGCAAGCAAGTGTTGCACGTGCGGAACACTTGGGTTAAACTTGACGAGCCTAGCATGTACAGACATGGCCTCAGAACACAAGAGACCGAAAGGTCGAACATGAGTCATATAGTAGATATGATCAACATGAAGATGTTCACCATTTAAACCACCTCAACTCACGTGATGATCGGACTTGAGCTGGTGGATTTGGATCATGTGACACTCGAATGACCGGAGGGATATCAATTTGAGTGGGAGTTTTTTAAGTAATATGATTAACTAAACTCATTATCTTGAACAATAGTCTAAGTTGTCTTTGCTATATTTATGTTGTAGATCATGGCTTGCGCAGTAGGACCCCTGAATTTTAATGTGTTCCTAGAGAAAGCTAAGTTGAAATACGATGGACGTAACTTTGTGGACTGGGCCCGTTAACTAAGGATTATCCTTACGGCTTCCCAGCAGGCTTATGTCCTTGATGCATCGCTTGGTGATCCACCCGCTCCAGTTGAGTCTCTAGACGTTGTGAACGCCTGGCAGGCTCGCTCTGATGATTACTCAATAGTTCAATGTGCAATTTTGTATGGCTTAGAACCGGGACTTCAAAGACATTTTGAACGTCATGGAGCATATGAGATGTTCCAGGAGTTGAGGTTTATCTTTCAGAGGAATGCCCGGATCGAGAGGTATGAGACCTCCGATAAGTTCTATACTTGCAAGATGGAGGAGAATGGGTCTGTTAGTGATCACATGCTCAGAATGTCTGGGTACTCCACCCATCTGGCTGAATTAGGGATGCCCCTTCCGCCAGAGGCTATCACTGACAGAGTTCTTCAATCATTGCCACCTAGCTACAAGAGCTTTGTGTTGAACTATAACATGCACGGGATGAACAAGTCAGTCGCCGAGCTGTTTGCGATGCTGAAAGTCGCTGAGTCTGAAATTCAGAAGGAGCATCAAGTGTTGATGGTCAATAAAACCACTAGTTTCAAGAAAAATGGCAAGGGTAAGAAGGGTAACTCCAAGAAGAGTGGCAAAGCAGTTGCTCCTCCCGTGAAGAAACCCAAGGCTGGACCCAAACCAGAAACTGTGTGCTTTCATTGCAAGGGAACTGGACACTGGAAGCGGAACTGCCCCAAGTATTTGGCTGACAAGAAGGCGGCCAACAACAAACAAGGTATATATGATATGCATGTTATTGATGTGTACCTTACCAACTCTCGTTGTAGTGCCTGGGTATTTGATACCGGTGCGGTTGCTCACATTTGCAACTCTAAATAGGAACTGCGGAATAGACGGAGGCTGGCAAAGGATGAAGTGACGATGCACGTGGGAAATGGTTCCAAGGTTGATGTGATCGCCGTCGGCACGCTCGCTCTTCAATTACCATCGGGATTAGTGATGAACCTGAATAATTGTTATTTAGTGCCTGCGTTAAGCATGAACATTATATCTGGATCTTGTTTATTGCGAGACGGTTACTCATTTAAATCAGAGAATAATGGTTGTTCTATTTATATGAGTAATATCTTTTATGGTCATGCACCCAAAGTGAGGGGTTTATTCTTATTGAATCTCGATAGTAATGATACACATGTTCATAACATTGATGCCAAAAGATGTAGAATTGATAATGAGAATACCACTTTCTTGTGGCACTGCCATTTAGGTCATATTGGCGTAAAACGCATGAGGAAGCTCCATGCTGATGGACTTTTGGAGTCACTTGATTTTGGATCACTTAACACATGCGAGCCATGCCTCATGGGCAAGATGACTAAAACGCCGTTCTCTGGAACAATGGAATGGGCAAGTGACTTGTTGGAAATCATACATACTGATGTGTGCGGTCCGATGAGTATTGAGGCGCGCGGTGGTTATCGTTACTTTCTCACCTTCACTGATGACTTAAGTAGATATGGGTATATTTACTTAATGAAACACAAGTCTGAAACGTTTGAAAAGTTCAAACAATTTCAGAGTGAAGTTGAGAATCATCGTAACAAGAAGATTAAATTCCTACGATCTGATCGAGGAGGAGAATATCTGAGTTATGAGTTTGGCAGTCACTTAAGACAATGTGGAATTGTTTCACAACTGACACCGCCTGGAACACCACAGTGTAATGGTGTGTCCGAACGTCGTAATTGAACCTTAATTGATATGGTGCGATCTATGATGTCTCTTGCCGATTTGCCACTATCGTTTTGGGGTTATGCATTAGAGACAGCTGCATTCACTTTAAATAGGGCACCATCGAAATCCGTTGAGACAACGCCATATGAACTTTGGTTTGGCAAGAAGCCAAAGCTGTCGTTTCTTAAAGTTTGGGGATGTGATGCTTATGTCAAAAAGCTTCAGCCTGAAAAGCTAGAACCCAAAGCGGAGAAATGCGTCTTCATAGGATACCCAAAAGAGACAGTTGGGTATACCTTCTACCTCAGATCCGAAGGCAAAGTGTTTGTCGCTAAAAACGGAACATTTCTTGAGAAAGAGTTTCTCTCGAAAGAATTGAGTGGGAGGAAGATAGAACTTGATGAGGTTGTTGAACCTTTACTTCAACCTGAGAGTAGCGCAGCGCACAAAGATGTTTCTGTAGCGCCTACATCAGTAGAAGAGGAAGTTGATGATGATCATAGAGCTTCGGATCAAGTTGCTATCGAACCTCGTAGGTCGACAAGGACGCGTACTGCTCCTGAGTGGTACGGCAACCCTGTCTTAGAGTTCATGTTGTTGGACAACGATGAACCTACGAGCTATGGAGAAGCGATGATGGGCCCGGATTCCGAGAAGTGGTTAGAGGCCATGAAATCCGAGATGCGATCCATGTATGAAAACAAAGTGTGGACTTTGGAAGTATTACCTGAAGGGCGTAAGGCCATTCAGAATAAATGGATCTTTAAGAGGAAGACGGACCCGGACGGTAATGTCACTGTCTATAAAGCTCGACTTGTGGCAAAGGGTTTTTCACAAGTTCAAGGAGTTGACTACGATGAGACCTTCTCACCCGTAGCGATGCTTAAGTCCGTCAGAATCATGTTAGCAATAGCTGCCTTTTTCGATTATGAAATTTGGCAGATGGATGTCAAAACAGCGTTCCTTAACGGTTTCCTTAAGGAAGAGTTGTATATGATGCAACCAGAAGGTTTTGTCGATCCAGAGAATGCTGACAAAGTTTGCAAACTCCAGCGATCCATTTATGGACTGGTGCAAGCATCTCGGAGTTGGAATCTTCGCTTTGATGAGGTGATCAAAGCGTTCGAGTTTATACAAGTTTACGGAGAAGCTTGTATTTACAAGAAAGTGAGTGGGAGCTCTATAGCGTTTCTAATATTATATGTGGATGACATATTACTGATTGGAAACAATATAGAAATGTTGGAAAGCATGAAGGAATATTTGAACAAGAGTTTTTCAATGAAGGACCTAGGAGAAGCTGCTTTCATATTAGGCATCAAGATCTATAGAGATAGATCAAGACGTTTAATAGGACTTTCACAAAGCACATACCTTGATAAGATTTTGAAGAAGTTCAAAATGGATCAGTCCAAGAAGGGGTTCTTGCCTGTTTTGCAAGGTGTGAAGTTGAGTAAGACTTAATGCCCAGTGACTGCAGAAGATAGAGAAAAGATGAGTGTCATCCCCTATGCTTCAGCCATAGGCTCTATCATGTATGCAATGCTGTGCACAAGACCCGATGTCAGCCTTGCCATAAGTATGGTCGGAAGGTTTCAAAGTGATCCAGGAATGGAACACTGGACGGCGGTCAAGAATATCCTGAAGTACCTGAAAAGGACTAAGGACATGTTTCTCGTTTATGGAGGTGATCAAGAGCTCGTCATAAAGGGTTACGTCGATGCAAGCTTTGACACTGATCCGGATGACTCTAAGTCGCAAACCGGATACGTATTTTTTCTTAATGGGGGTGCGGTTAGCTGGTGCAGTTCCAAGCAAAGCGTGGTAGCTGATTCTACATGTGAAGCGGAGTACATCGCTGCCTCGGAGGCGGCGAAGGAAGGTGTCTCGATGAAGGAGTTCATGACAGATCTTGGAGTAGTGCCTAGTGCGCTTAACCCAATGACTCTGTTTTGTGATAATACTGGTGCCATTGCTCTAGCCAAGGAACCAAGATTTCACAAGAGGACCAGACACATAAAGCGACGTTTCAATTCCATCCGCGATTACATCAAGGAGGACGACATAAATATTTGCAAAGTACACTAGGATCTGAATGTTGCAGATCCAATGACTAAACCTCTTCCAAGGGCTAAACATGAACAACACCAGAACTGCATGGGTGTTCGATTCATTACAATGTAAATCACATAGTGATGTGAACTAGATTATTGACTCTAGTGCAAGTGGGAGACTGTTGGAAATATGCCCTAGAGGCAATAATAAATTGGTTATTATTATATTTCCTTGTTCATGATAATCGTTTATTATCCATGCTATAATTGTATTGATTGGAAACTCAAATACATGTGTGGGTACATAGACAACACTGTGTCCCTAGTAAGCCTCTAGTTAACTAGCTCGTTGATCAAAAGATGGTGAAGGTTTCCTAGCCATGGACATGAGATGTCATTTGATAACGGGATCACATCATTAGGAGAATGATGTGATGGACAAGACCCAAACTATAAACTTAGCATATGATCGTGTCAGTTTATTGCTATTGTTTTCTGCATGTCAAGTATCTGTTCCTATGACCATGAGATCATGCAACTCACTGACACCAGAGGAATACCTTGTGTGTATCAAACGTCGCAACGTTACTGGGTGACTATAAAGATGCTCTACAAGTATCTCCGAGGGTGTCTATTGGGTTGGCATGGATCAAGACTGGGATTTGTTACTCCGTGTGACGGAGAGGTATCTCAGGGCCCACTCAGTAATACAACATCACAATGAGCCTTGCAAGCAATGTGACTAAAGTGTTAGCCACGAGATCTTGTATTACGGACCGAGTAAAGAGACTTGCCGATAACGAG
The DNA here is from genome assembly GCA_039707655.1 of Elymus sibiricus. Taxonomy (NCBI): domain Eukaryota; kingdom Viridiplantae; phylum Streptophyta; class Magnoliopsida; order Poales; family Poaceae; genus Elymus; species Elymus sibiricus. The sequence continues at coordinate 271,501,467 of CM077673.1, read as the reverse complement.
ATTGAACTAGGTATAGAGATACTGACGATCGAATCTCGGGCAAGTAACATACCGAAGAACAAAGCGAACAGCATACGGGATTAACTGAATCCTTGACATAGAGGTTCGACCGATATAGATCTTCGTAGAATATGTAGGAACCAATATGGGCATCCAGGTCCCGCTATTGGTTATTGACCGTAGAGGTGTTTCGGTCATGTCTACATAGTTCTCGAACCCGCAGGGTCTACACACTTAACGTTTGGTGACGATTAGTATAGTTGAGTTATTGTGTTGGTGACCGAAGGTTGTTCGGAGTCCCGGATAAAATCCCGGACATGACGAGGATATCCGGAAGAGTCCGGAGGTAAAGTTTGATATATGTGATAATAGTGTTTTGATCTCCGGAAGGGTTCCGGAATTCACCGGAAGGGGTTCCGGATGTTTACCGAAGTGTTCGGGTGCAGCAACACTTTATATGGGCCAAAGGGGTAAAGCCCACGAGGTATTGGAAAGTGCAAAAGGAAGTTTTGCTGCTGCCTTAAGCGGTACTACCGCTTGTAAGGCAGTACTACGGCGTAAGCGGTACTACCGCTTGTGTGAAGCGGTACTACCGCTCATGAGCGGTACTACCGCTTGTACGTGGTACTACTGGAATCCGAGTGGGACTCTTTCCGTGCGGGCCAAACCGACCTTGTGCGGGCAAAACCGACCTTGTGGAGGCTTTCTCTCCAAGTTTAGACCCTAGGGCTCAACATATAAATAGAGGGGCAGGGCTAGCACACAGGATACATCAAGATTTCCCAAGCCGTGTGCCGGCAACCCTAACCCTCTAGTTCCTCCCGTCACAATCTCCATAGTGCTTGGCGAAGCCCTGCAGAGATTGTTCCTCACCACCATCACCACGCCGTCGTGCTGCCGGAACTCATCCACTACTTCACCATCGCTCGCTGGATCGAGGAGGTGAAGGCGTCATCAAGCCGTACGTGTGTTGAACGCGGAGGTGCCGTCCGTTCGGCGCTAGATCGTGTTTGGATCGAGGGACGACTTGCGATTTGGATCGCGAAGACGTTCGACTACATCAACCGCGTTTCTTAATGCTTTCGCTTAGCGATCTACAAGGGTATGTAGATTTACTCTCCCTCTCGTAGATGCTCATCACCATGGATAGATCTTGCGTGTGCGTAGGAAATTTTTTGTTTCCCGTGCGACGTTCCCCAACAGTATGGTAGTATGGTATTTCTCTCTGAGTAATTCGAGCGGCTTGACTTGGCCCATGTGCAAATGTTGTTGATTCAAAACCAATGCAACCTTCATGATGTTTAAATTCAGAGTGTTACATCCTACACATGTTATGTCCAATGTTAATTATTCACAATGCATGATTATGACCGTTTTCGCTCTCTAGCTGGTCACTTCTCAATCTATTGCTAGCCTTCATCTGTACTAAGCGGGAATATTGCTTGTGCATCCAAGACCCCTAAACCAAGTTATTCCACATGAGTCCACCATACCTACCTATATACGGTATTACCTTGCCGTTCCAAGTAAATTTGCATGTGCCATCTCTAATATTCAAATAAACATCTATTTTGTGCACTTGTACCGCACATGGAGCGACGGGGCAGTTAGTATCTTCCATGCTAAGTGGTTTATTCTCAAGATGGGCATTTATTCGCCTGTCATTGCACGAGAGAGGTTGGTAAAAAGGGATGCCCAGTCCTGCAAAACAAAAATTAATTAAACAAAACTCCCTAGACAGTTGAGAGGGCATCCATGGCTTCGGTCAGCCATGGCTTGTGTATGTATGGTGGATGGGAGTAAACTTTACAATTCCGCTGATGAACCGCCAATAATGTGTTTAGCATGGAAGATATTGAAATCCTTTGTCGTGACATTGATAGGAAAAGTGGACCACCCAAAAACTATAATTTCAATCCCGTTTTAAACCTTGATCTCTGGCACCTCTGCAAATCAATACTTCCCTATGCAAAGGGCATATCTATTTACTTTTAAGTTGAGTCATCACCCTCTTACTAAAAGCACCAGACCGGAGAGCACTATTGTCAATCTTATGCATTGAGTCTAGTTAATGTTGGATGTGAGCATGATTGGATCTTTTCTACCCTGAATTATAATGTTTAGTCGCTGCTTGAACCTCACAGGTGCTCTGCATTTACGTTTTGTGGTTTCAGAAAGGGCTAGCGAAATACCATGTTGTCATATTATATCATGATTGTTTTGACAAATTGTTGGCATGTGAGATATCTTATTATTGCTAGTTAGTTGGTTATGTATTGCCATGAGTGAATATGATGTTTACTTTTTATCATCGATAGGGTTATTTATAATTTATGCTAAAAACTTGAACACTAGCTAAGCATGTGTATAACGATGAGAACCAAAGAATTTGTAAAAGTTTTCTTTATCACTTTCAGTTTATCAACTGAATTGCTTGAGGACAAGCAATGAGTTAAGCTTGGGGGGCGTTGATACGTCTCAAACGTATCTACTTTTCCAAACACTTTTTCACTGGTTTTGGACTCTAATTTGTATGATTTGAATGGAACTAACCCGAACTGACGTTGTTTTTAGTAGAACTACCTTGGTGTTATTTTTGTGCAGAAATAAAAGTTCCTGGAATTGGACGAAACTTTTTGTGAATTATTTTTGGAATAAATAATGAATTATGGAGTGAAGATCCACCAGAGGGGGCTGCCTATGGGCCACAAGCCAACAGGGCGCGCCCACCCCCCTTGGGTGCGCCCTGATGGCTTGTGGGGCCCATGTGGCTCCCCCGACCCTAATTCCAATCCTATAAATTCACATCTTCGGAGAAAAATGTAGGAGAGAATATTTCATCATGTTTCACGAGACGGAGCCGCCGCCTCCCACTGTTCTTCCTCGGGAGGGCTGATCTGGAGTCCGTTTGGTGCTTTGAAGAGGGGGAATCACCGTCGTCGTCATCACCAACCCTTCTTCATCAACACCTCCAAGATACTCACCACCGGGAGTGAGTAATTCCTTTGTAGGCTTGTTGGACGGTGATGGGATTGGATGAGATTAATCATGTAATCGAGTTAAGTTTGATAGGGCATGATCCCTACTGTCCACTATGTTCTGAGATATATGTTGCTATGACTTTGCTATGCTTAATGCTTGTCACTAGGGCCTGAGTGCCATGATTTCAGATCTGGAATTATTATCTTTTCATGAATATAAGAGTGATTTGGATCCTATCTTGCAAGTTATATGCACCTATTACGTGTCTTGATCCACATACCCCAAGGTGACAATAATTGGGATTCTTTCCAGTGATTGCCATAGTTTGAGGAGTTCATGTATTCACCATGTGTTAATGCTTTGTTCCAGTTCTCTATTAAAAGGATGCCTTAATATCCCTTAGTTTATAATAGGACCCTGCTGCCATGGGAGGGTAGGACAAAAGATGTCATACAAGTTCTTATCGCAAGCATGTATGACTATATACGGAATACATGCCTACATTACATTGATGAACTGGAGCTAGTTCTGTGTCGCCCTAGTGTGTAACTGTTACATGATTGATGTCATCTAAATCATTATCTATCACCAATCCACGTGCCTACGCTTTTCATATACTGAATCTTGCTAAGTTACTATTGCTACTGCTACTATCACAACTGCTACAAAATTGCTACTGCCATCACTATTACTACTACTACTGTTACTACTATTATTTGCCGTGCTACTAAAAGTTTGCTGCAGAGAGATACCCTAGGTGTGGTTGAATTGACAACTCAACTGCTAAGGACGATAAATATTCTTTGGCTCCCCTTGTGTCGAATCAATAAATCAGGGTGAAATACTACCCACGAAGACTGTTGTGATCCCCTATACTTGTGGGGATGTTCCCGTTGTTGTTGCTAATGTTACTATCTTAACGGACTTTGTTATTCTCGATATGCCCGAGGACGACAATATGTCGGTTATCCTTGGAAGACCTTCTCTAAATACGGCAGGGGCTGTTATTGGCTACAACAAGAGCAAGGTCACTTTTCATGTTAATGGCAAAGAACATACGGTACATTTTCTGAAGAAATATAATCAAATAGATAGTATTAGCTCCATTGAAAAGACTATGACAACTACTATTGGAGGTTTTGAATTCCCTCTCCCTGTTCCTAAAAGGAATATCAAACTATTACTATTGGAACCATGCATATTCCGGTTGAGGTAACTTAGTGCAATACAAAAATTATTCGGTTTTATGTCAATCGAAAGTGGTTCATTAATAAGACCTGATCAAACTTGTTAATTGATTCCTTTTGAGAGGCATATGGTCTATGAATTCAGTAAGCACAACTCTCTGTAATATTAGAATGTTTTCTATTTTTATTAGTCTAATAAAGTGAAAATCCATATTTAGTTCATTTTCTGAATTTTCTATGCAATAAAAAATACCCCAAAAATAAAAGTTCGCAGAATGCCTTGAAAATTTAGTATGATTTTCTCTAGAATATTTGGCACTGAACAAACCCCAGGGGCGCGCTTGTCAGCCACAAGATCACACGGCGCGTCTGCCCCCCTGGGCGTGCCAGGTGAGCTTGTGGGTCCCATAGGTACCCACTCACTTTTTGCACTTGCCCACTGCTTCTCCTATCTCTAGAAAAAACCGTTCTTGCTTCCATTCCCGTTTTCTTGCTCAATTGCATGAGATTTTTTATCTCTTTGCTCAGAGCTCCGTTTCCAAAACTGTTCGAAGAAATTGCTCCTTGGTATCTGACTTCTCCAATGCTACAATTATTTTATGTTCTAGTGGATTATATTGTGTGCATTTTTCTACTATTAGTGACCAAGAATATGAGCTTGCATGTTGAATTTACTTAGTTCTAAGTAGTTGTGATGCTTGTATGGCCTCTATGTACTTGTGGAAGTAGTTGCTATCAATCTTGTTAAGTTATATTCACTTTTATTTTGGGGACTAAAAATTTCAGATTTTTTCAGAATTTTCTTTGGAGGATATTCAAGCAAAAGCTCCCCAAGGTCAGATATTTCTGAATCCGGCCTTGAACCCCCTAGGTAGGCCATGGTGAAGGCTTGTGAATGTCCATACAAAACCTTCATAATTAGTGCTGGCATCAAGGAGGAATTTGATGCGTACGTGCAATGAGTTGACTGAGTCTGTATCAGATAAGTGACCACAATACCGTGATCTCACCGATTCCTTTGTGCCAAAATTCAAGTATGTATCTCATTGCTCATCTCATGATGTTGTTTTTAATTTGTACAAGAACTCTTTCCGCATGAGTATTATGGATTTCTTCACCGCATGCAAAATTCCTAGGTGGGGAAATTATCTTGAGCATCATAAAACTTATTGCAATGACTTTATCTTGAGCATTACCCAAAGTGAAACTACAGGTGTAATGCAAGCTAAAATTTGGAGCATTCATTTTCCTGCTATTCATTATTTTGCTCTGTTCATTGGAAGATGCATAACTAGCAAGCATGACCTTAGCACCACTTGCGCTCCTGACTTGAGTATTCTTAAAAGTGATGTACTGAGAGATAGGAAATTTAATCTTTGGGCTATAATTGCACGGCGTAGAAACAAGAACTCGTTCGATGGGGATATTTATGGGGGAATTTATGCCACCCGTGTAGCTGCTTTCCTTGGAGTACCTATTAGAGACAATGATCAGGAGTTGGCTCTGAGTTATCTAGATTATGATGCCATGGTACGCCACATTTTTTTGAAAGGGACGAGTCAACATTTCAATACATGCTAATCTATGATAAGAACCATGTTGTCCTTGTTAGTTTGCGTTGTCCGGTCCTCTTTAATTTCCAGGAAAAACGAAGATACTATATATGTGAGTAGGAGGCCGAGTCTTATCGGGCGGCAAGAGAGGTCGCTTGATGGAGTGAAGCTGCCATCAAGCGGCGGCCACTGCACTAAAGTATAATCCGGACTACTGCGACGAGTTCTACCCAGGTTAGCAGTAGCCCTAGACCAAAGTTAGGCCAAAAGCCTAAGCTTGGGGGAGTACGGATTCTCACTGACATTACATTCATGTACCACATATTCTGTCCAGTTTTCGGTGTTCAGCATTTTCATCGTATATCCATGTTAGTTTTTTCCACTTTCTTTTCTGTGTTTGAAAAACTTTACAAATCCAAAAATATGTCTCGCTTCTTTTTGTTTTTCTTTCTTGTTTAATTAGTTGGTAGTATTAAAACAAAACCCAAAAACATTTCATATTCTTGTTTTACTTCTTGGGAGTTCTCCCGTGTATATAGTTTTTCTCGTTTTCATTTTCTTGTTTCTTTTGCTTCCTTCACAAAAATGAAAACCCCAAAAATATTTCATTTCGTTTCTCTGAATTACTTCTTCTTTCTTCGAGTCGCCGTAAGGAAAGGACTTCATAACAATTGTCACATGGCTCCTATATCCCTTATTATTGATCACATGAAGAGCCAATTATCATTTGTCTTCTCCTTTGAATATACTGTTTGCAGATTCCAGGTTAGTCCATGACACTCTTGCACTATTATTATTTTCACATCATTCGGTCGTGCAAGTGAAAGGCAATTATGACAATAATTTGATGAAGTGATCATGGTGCAGAAAAGCTGGTATGGACTCTTCTTGTTTTTCTTTTTGTAAATATGTTTAGTTCGTAATTCTTGATTCAGCATATCATGAGTAAACATATTTGTGATGAAAATTAAAGATCATAGTTGCTCATGCCATGCTTAAGTAGCTGGGAGTGGATAATATGTTATCTTGGATGTCAACATGCATTAAAATGATTAGGTTGTAGTATGTTGGGATGGTATCCTCCTCTGAGTATTCAAGTAGCTTGACTTGGCACATGTCAAAGGCATGTAATAGACTCAAGACCAATAAAGCCTCTATGATATTTATGTTTAGAGTGTTTATATCCTACTCATGCTCGTGTTCAATGTTAATTATTTTTAATCCATGACTATGACCGTTGTCGCTCTCTAGTTGTCGCTTCTCAATCTATTTTCTAGCCTTTGCTTGCACTAAGAGGGAATACTGCTTGTGCATCCAAAGCCCCCAAACCAAAGTTGTTTAAGAGAGTCCACCATATCTACCCATGCTAAGCGTGTTATTCTCAGGATGAGAGTTTATTCACTCGTCCTGCACAAGACATGCTGGTAAAAAGGATGCCCAATCCTGCAAAATACAAAAATAAATAAACAAGAACTCCCACGGAAAGTTGATTGTTTGGAGGGCACACGTGGATACAGATAGCCGTGGCAAGTGTTTGAATGGTGGAGGGGGAGTAAAAATACATTCTGTTTGGGAACCGCTATTAATGTATTTAGCATGGAAGATACCGAAATCCTTTGTCGTGACGTTGACAGGAAAACCACATCACCCAAATTATATTCATCTCTGTTTTAAACCTTGAGTTCTGGCACCTCTGCAAATCCTTGCTTCCCTCTGCTAAGGGGCATTCTATTTACTTCAATGTTATTTACTTTCATGTTATTTTCTTTTTATTACTTGACTCACCATCTTCTTATTCAAAGCACCAATCCTGAGAGCGCTATTGTCATTTTTATGCATTGAGTCTAGTTCATGTTGGATGTGAGCATGACTGGATCACTTCTACTCTGAATTACAATGTTCAGTCGCTGCTTGAACTTCAGAGGTGCTCTGCATTTATATTTTGCGGTCTCAGAAAGGGCCAGCGAGATACCATTTTATCATATTGCCTCATAGTTGTTTTGACAAAGTGTTGGTATTGAAGATATAGTATTATCACTCGCTAGTTGGTTATATTATTGATATGAGTAAATATGGTTTCTAAGTGTTATCATTTGTATGTTTATCTCATGACCTGTGTTGAAAACTTGATTACTAGCTAAGCTTATATATGGAAATAATAACAAAAGAGTTTGTAAAAGTTTTTCTTTATCACTTTCGGTTTCTCAACTGAATTGCTTGAGGATAAGCAATGGGTTAAGCTTGGGGAAGTTGATACGTCCTAAACGTATCCACTTCTCCAAACACTTTCGTTCTTGTTTTGGACTCTAATTTGCATGATTTTAATGAAACTAACCCAGCCCGACGATGTTATCAGTAGAATTGCCTTGGTGTTATTTTTATGCAGAAATAAAAGTTCTCTGAATTGGACGACATTTTACGGAGAATTTTTGTGGATTGTATAAAAAAATACTGGTGAAAAGAGTTATCGGAGGGGGGCACCATAGAGCTACAAGATCAGGTGGCGTGCCCCCTAGGGCGTGCCACCTGAGATTGTGGGCCCCTGGAGCCTCCGTTGCCCTACCTATGGTCATATACGCTACGTCTCATCCAAGAAAAATAAAAGAGAAAGAATCATCGCCTTTTATGACACGGAGCTGCCGCCATCTCCTATTCTTCATTAGGAGGGTTAATGTGGAGTCCGATTTGGGCTCCGGAGAGGGGGATTCATCGCCATCGTCATCATCAACCCTTCTCCATCAACAATTCCATGATGCTCACCATTGGGGTGAGTAATTCTTTCGTAGGCTTGCTAGACGGTGATGGGTTGGATGAGATTTGTCATGTAATCAAGTCAATTTGTTAGGGCTTGATCCCTAGTATCCACTATCTTATGAGATTAATGTTGCTATGATTTGCTATGCTTAATGCTTGTCACTAGCGCCCGAGTGCCATGATTTCAGATCTGAACCTATTATGTTTCTATGAATATGTGAGTGTTTTGGATCCGATCTTGCAAGTTATATGCACCTACTATGTGCTATGATCCGCATCCCTCAAGGTGACAATAATTGGGATTCTTTCCGGTGATGACCGTAGTATGAGGAGTTCATGTATTCACTATGTGTTAATGCTTTGTTCTGGTTCTCTATTAAAAGGAGGCCTTAATATCCCTTAGATTTCCTTATGGACCCCGCTGCCACGGGAGGTAGGACAAAAGATGTCATGCAAGTTCTTATTATAAGCATGTGTGATTATATACGGAATACATGCCTACATTGAATTGACGAATTGGAGCTAGTTATGTGTCGCTCTAGGTCGTGAGTATTATATGATAAATATCATCCACACAATTATCCATCACCGATCCAATGCCTACGTCTCGCTTATATTGCCTTTGCTAAGTTACTGCTATTGCTACTATTGTTACAATCACTACAAAACTGCTATTGTAGTATTGCTACTGCTACCGATACTATCAAACTATCAAACTACTATGCTATTAAACACTTCACTGCAGAAAGAGATCCTTCCAGGTGTGGTTGAACTGACAACTCAATTGCTAAGGCTAATAAATATTCTTTGGCTTCCCTTGTGTCTAATCAATAAATTTAGGTGAAATACTACCCTCGAAGACCGTGGTGATCCCCTATACTTGTTGGTTATCAATCCGTATCGTAAAATGCGATGAAACTTCTCTTACTTTTTTTCCTTGGGAAGACGGTACTTATGGAGTTGGATATAGGGGAGACGGAGCATCGAGGGTACCACAAGGCAGGAGGTGCGCCCTGCCCCTTGTGGATGGCCATTAGGCCCTCTTCGACATATTTTTGTTCTAGTATCTTTTTATTTATTCATAAAAATCCTCGGCAATTCTAATTCCGAGAACATTTATTTCTACACAAAAACAACACCATGGCAGTTCTACTGAAAACTGCGTTAGTCGGAGTTAGTTTCATTCAAATCATGCAAATTAGAGTCCAAAACAAGAGTACAAGTGTTTGGAAAATTAGATGTGTTTGGGACGTATCAACTCCCCCAGGCTTAACTTATTGCTCGTCCTCTAGCAGTTCAGTTGATACACTGAAAGTGATTAAGAAAAGGTTTTACAAACTCTTTTGTTTTTGTTTCCATATATAAGCTTAACTAGTAACCAAGTTTTCAGCCAAGTCATGAAGTAACATACAAATGATAACACTTAGAACCCACATTTACTCATATCAATGGCATAATCAACTAGCGAGAAATAACACTATATCTAACACTTTGTCAAAACAATCATGATGCAATATGATCGATGGTATCTTGCTAGCCCTTTCTAAGACCGCAAAACATAAATGGAGAGCACCTCCAAAGTTCAAGCACTAACTAAACATTATAATTCAGTGTAGAAAAGATCAAGTCATACTCACACTCAACATTAAGTAGACTCAGTGCATAAGAATTAAAATAGCTCTCAAAATTGGTGCTTTCAATGCAAGATGATGACTCGACATTAAAAGTAAATAACGTAAAAGTAAAGGGTTCCCTTCGCAGAGGGAAGTGATAGATATTCGTCGTATCTATAAATTTTGATTTTTTTCATGCCAATAATCTACAACTTTGAGATACTTTTGGCAACAATTTATATTATTTTTGGACTAACATATTGATCTAGTGCCCGGTGCCAGTTCCTATTTTTTGCGTGTTTTTTGTTTTGTAGAAAATCCATATAAAACAAAGTGCAAACGTGATAACTTTTTATCGAGATTTTTTTGGAAATATATGTCATTTTTGAGAAAACAAATCAATGCAAGACGGTGCGTGAGGGGCCCACAAGCTCACACGGTGTGCCCACTACCCTAGGGCGCGTAGGGTGAGCTTATGGCCACCCCGTAAGTCGGTTGGGAGTCTCATTTGACCACAAGTAAGCTAATATCCAAATAAAAAAACTCTCAAAATTTCAGCCCAATCAGAGTTACGGATCTCCGGGGATTTAAGAAACGGTAAAGGGCTAGAAAATAGGGTCGCAAAACAGAGAAGAAACACAGAGAGAGATCCAATTTCAGAGGGGAGCTCCTCCCCTCCGGGATCCATGGCAGCCAAGGACCAGAGGGGAAACCCTCCTCCAATCTAGGAAGGAGGCTAAGCAAGAGGAAGAAGGAGGGGGGCTCTCTCCCCATCTCTTCCAGCGGCGCCGGAGCGCCACTGGGAGATCCATCATGACGGTGATCTACACCAACAACTTCGCCGACGTCACCACCAAGTTTCTCCCCCTCTATGTAGAGGTGTAACACCAATTTTCCCCTCTGTAATCTCTACTTGAACATGGTGCTTTATGCTATATATTATTACACAATGTGGTGTGTCCATCCTATGAAGTTCGAGTAGATTCTTTTTGTCCTACGGGTTAATTGTTGTATGGTGTGATTGATAGGAGTTGTATGTTGATATGTGATGTCCTATGGTGCCCTCTGTGCTGAGCACACTTGTGGGAATTGCCACTGTAGGGTGTTGCAATACGTTCATAATTCACTTATAGTGGGTTGCCACTGTAGAGTGATAGAAGTTTAAACCCGTGTAAGGGGTTGTTGCATATGGGAGTAAAGAGGACGTGTTACTTAATGCTATGGTTGGGTTTTACGTTAATGATCTTTACTAGTTGCGGCTGATTGCTAGAGTTCCAATCATAAGTGCATATGATCCACGTACAAAAAGTATGTTAGCGTATGCCTCTCCCTTATTGCATATAATAAGTATCACGCGTATGATATTCAATTGCCTATGGAAAATATTTTTCTAGTGTTACAAAAAGCTCACTAACTTTTATTATCTTGCAAAGTACTTCTTGTTTTCATCTCGCAAAATAGTTTTATTCTTGTTCTAGGTAAAGTAAGTGTTAGCGTGTGTGGAGTTGCATCGGTGGTCGATAGAACTTGAGAGAATATTAATTCTACATTTAGCTCCTTGTTGGGCTCAACACTCTTATTTATCGAAAAGGCTAAAACAATCCCCTATACTTGTGGGTTATCAAGACCATTTTCTGGTGTCGTTACCGGGGAGCAATAGCGTAGGGTGAATATTCTTGTGCGTGCTTGTTTGCTTTATCTCTAAGAAATTTTCATTTTTGGTTCTAAGTTGTTTTATATCTTTAGTTATGGATATGGAACACGGAACACCAAAAAATTTAGTTGTACTTACTACTCATGGAGATGGGGAACCTCCTAAAATCTTCGATGCTAGTTATGTGAAAAAAATTAAATACTACTTTGATAATCCTAATAAAACCCCGTTCAACTTGATAATGGGAGATACTTTGGATCACCGAGAATACTTTAGGTATTATCGCTTGTCTCGGAAAGGGAAACACTTATGGGATCAAATTAAAATGTTGCGTTGCTATGCTTGGGATTTGTGCTTAAGATATGACTATACTTGTTGCTCCAAGATGAAGGCTCCACACCTTCCCTTTCAATGTGAATTTAATGATAATGAAGCCTTGGCTTCTTATGCTAATGGTGTATATGATTGCTATGATGTGGAGAAAATAGAAGATTTTTTTGCTTTCAAGTGTGCTTATGAAATTGAATCGAAAAACATGAAAATTATGATGATGCCCTTTATAGATCTGAATATCTTGCTATACTATTATAGTGCCATGAATATTATAAATGCAATACTGGTATTGATGAATTTATTGAGGGGATGTCTGCTGCCCTGGAAGAAACTAATATTTTGTAGGATCCTTTGGAAGAAGAAATTGATGAAACTGTGAGCTCATTAGATGGAAAAGATGAGGAGGAGGCTGACGAACAAAACGAGGAAGAGTGGATTAGATACCCATGCCCACCTTCTAATGACACGCCGGACAGATTGACCCGATCGAGCTCTCGATGCTCTGCAAGGCTCTAGATCGGATCTCCTTGACGAAAACTACTGATGACCCAATCCCGATCCACACTCAGATCGGTCTTGAGGCGGGTCAAGAGGAATTTTTCGTCCCACCCACCACCCATTTAGTAGCCACTATCGAAGACTTAACCGATATGTTGGACTACGCCTCCGAGGAGGCAAAAGACATGGAAGAAGAGGATCGCGCTCCCACCCCCGTTAACACCGGGCGATGGACCGCCACCTCCACCTACGACGTCTACACGGTGGATACGCCATCCGGTAACGGCGAGCGCACACCAGCTAACAATGGCGATGACTCAGGTGAGGCGCCGTCAAGGCGCCAGAAACCGCGTAAGCGGTCAAAGACAAAAAAGGGGAGGGAAGCTATTGCTGGCACCGGGGAAAGCGATACCCCGGAAGACCTCGGCGATCCTGATATACCCGAATACCCGTTGGAGGACCGGGAAAGGCCGAAGGACCAGCGCGACCCCAAAGATCCGAACGACTCCGAGGATGACAACTAACTCCCCCCTGTAGAGGAGGAGGACAGCCCGGACGACGAGGACCTCATCGTCCGCGAAACCATTAAGGATCATGAACGGTTCAGGCAACAGCTTTTAGCGACTGCCCGAAGCCTGAAAGCAAAAGTGCGGCAACTCAAGGCCGAACAAGACACCCTCAACGATAGATGGATAAGGGTTCAATCAGCCGAGGAAGAACACGGCGCCGGTATATGGGATCAACCCAAGAGCTACCCCCGCCGGCGATTGCTGCCACAATTCGATGACGAGCTCCCCAACACGTCGTCCCCCAAGCACACTCCATACGACCAGCCGGACCGCCCTCCCCGAGGACGAGATAGGATGGCTGGCAAGGCCGGTCATAGGCCGGCGGTACCCCGTAGAAGGGGAAAGGAGCCAATTGAGCCTGACGACGGGTATGACCTACGGCGCGACCTGGATGAGAGAACAGGCCGCACGAGATCCATCTACGGATCTAGAGGGTACTCCCCTGGCAGAAGGGACGAGTACAGACCCTGGCTCGATCGAACCAATAGAGTTCGGGACCGAAACCAGGGCAGATCAGACGCCGACTACCGGCGTGATATAGCCCGGGTCAGAGGCGCTGCCCACCCGCTCTGCTTCACTGACGAGGTGATACAGCACCAGTTCCCTGAAGGGTTTAAACCCGTGAACATCGAGCAATACGACGGAACAACTGAACCTGCAGTGTGGATCGAGGATTTACTCCTCCACACTCACATGGCACGAGGAGACGACCTCCACGCCATCAAGTACCTACCCCTCAAACTTAAGGGGCCAGCTCGGCACTGGTTAAACAGTCTCCCCGAAAATTCTATCGGGAGCTGGGAGGACCTTGAGGATGCATTCCTATCTAACTTCCAGGGCACCTATGTACTGCCCCTGGACTCCTCCGACCTAAGCAATGTCGTGCAAAAGGCAGGAGAGTCTGCTCGACAATTCTGGAACCGGTTCTTGACCAAGAAAAACCAGATCGTCGATTGCCCAGATGCCGAAGCGATAGCCTCTTTCAGGCACAATATTCGGGACGAGTGGCTAGCTCGCCAGCTCGGTCAGGATAAACCCAGGACCATGTCCGCACTCACATCACTCATGACCCACTTTTGCGCGGGCGAGGATAACTGGCTAGCAAGGCGAAGCCACAACCCCGAAGACCCCGGTACTTCCGAAGTCCGGGATGGAAACGGGAAATCAAAACACAACAAAAACAAACGCCGGCACAGCACTAGCGACGCCGATGACACGGCCGTTAACGCCGGTTTCCGCAACCCAAGATCCGGGCAGCGGAAGAAGCCTCCTAAAGGCAATCGCGATGGACCCACCCCGTTGGACAAGATCATGGAGAGGCCTTGCCAGATCCATGGAACTCCGGACAAGCCCGCCAACCACACCAACCATAACTGTTGGGTGTTTAAACAGGCCGGCAAACTCGCAGCCGACGAGCAGAGTAAAGGCCCACGCAGCGAGGACGACGAGGAGCCCCGCGGTCCGAGCAATGGAGGTCAGAAGCAGTTCCCTCCAGAGATAAAAACTGTGAATATGATATACGCCACTCATATACCTAAAAAGGAGAGGAAGCGCGCCCTTCGAGAGGTCTACGCCATAGAGCCTGTTACCCCGAAGTTTAACCCATGGTCGGCCTACCCGATCACCTTTGACCGGCGAGATCACCCGACCAGTATCCGTCATGGAGGTTCGGCGGCCCTCGTCCTAGACCCCATTATCGATGGGTATCACCTCACTAAAGTCCTAATGGACGGAGGAAGTAGCCTAAATCTGATTTACTCAGATACGGTGAAAAAGACGGGCATAGATCCATCAAGGATAAAGCCTAGCAACACTACCTTTCAAGGAGTGATCCCAGGAGTCGAAGCCCGGTGCACAGGCTCTCTTGGCCTGGAAGTAGTATTCGGCTCTCCCGATAAATTCCGCAGCGAGAACTTGATCTTCGACATCATACCTTTTCGCAGCGGCTATCACGCCCTGCTCGGCCGTACAGCGTTCGCTCGCTTTAACGCCGTCCCACACTACGCATACCTCAAGCTCAAGATGCCGGGGCCCAAGGGGGTCATCACCGTCAACGGCAACACAGAGCCTTCCCTGCGAACTGAGGAACATGCGTTGGCCATAGCAGCAGAATTCCATTATGAGGACGATCGGCAAACACCCAAATCGGCCATAACGGCCCGTAAGGTCGACAAACGAGTTCGGTTTCAATCCGAACCCCCAGATTCCTCTGCTCCCCAGAAATAGGGATACGCCCCCCATTGCACAGCCCTAACGGCCGCCAAACACGTGCCAAGAAGGCACAACTTCACGCTCAAGGTTCCATGGGCAGCAATGGGGAACAACCATCAAATGGTTAGTGTTCGGCTAGACCGACCAATACCAATACACGTCCTCGGACAAAACACAGGTACCATCAAGGACCTGCAAAAAAGCGTAAAGCTCATTGATACTTTGGCGACTTCTCAACACCTTCTTCCCAAGGTCCGTTCGGCGACCGCATCACTCTTAATAGGATGCAACCCCCACAGAGGAACATGAACGGTTAGGCGACAAGGCACATCGAGAACGTCATGTCATCAATCGAAGACTCCTGGTACAGCCTCCCCTCTGTAAATTTTATATTTCACCTACCTGTAAACAGTTGCTTCGGCAATCCAAGTTATAAGAATTATTGAGCAAGTACAAAACCATTATATATGGTCACTTCGTTGTCTTTTATACATCTTCTGTTCTTCTCTTGGTAACGCTTTTTGCGAAAACAGTTCGGTATATATTACGATGCAACTGGCTAATAGACCAGGGGCTCGAATTTAAAATCGCCTTGAACCTCAGTACAACTTGTTATGTGTTCGGCGTCTTGGGTTTTGCGTTATATGCATCGGATCCGAACTATATTTTGGGTCAATAGTTGGGTTGCCCGGCTCCTGTGCTTGCCCTCTTACGTTCCGCTCGTTCGGCTAAAAGGGCAAAGGGAGAACCACTGCGATTGTGCTTCCAGCTCGTCTGGTCAAGCACCTCAGGGGAGAAAGCCTAAAACTGACCGTCATAGTAAGCGAGAACCGGTCTGCGAATCCGAGCATAAGTGTCATACTAAAAAACCGATAGCGGTTATTCCGTGTTATACGATGGGTGTTGTGTTAGTACAAACCATGTGATGCTGGCTTCGGTCCCGACACATCGGAACATCACAAAACACAGGGGGCTTGTCATCGGCCCCCGCCTTTTTCTACACTCCCACGGCTAAGTGAAAGCTATAGAGCACCATAGTCCGATTGCATTGTCCTGCTCGCACTACCGCATATGGGCGCCGATACATCGGCTAAGGGTAAAAGTGCGGATACAGAGACACCCCGCGTAGTATCTACGTGGGGGCTGAAGCCGACGACTCGCTGCTTTCAGATGAACCGGCCACATAGGAGTCTAAATAAACATAAACTATTTATAAGACATGATAAACCATGCAACATTAAGTATAAAGCGTTAAAGTCTTCGGGCACATTACATCGCGCTCATTCATACAAAATATCTTTGGAGCATTGGGCCTCTATTGCCCGAGCATCCTCCATAACTTGGGGGAAGTAAAGCTCGGGGCACCTATGACCCTTGTCAGGTGGCGGAGGTGCGGTGGCCATCTTGAGCGGCTGGAGCTTTGGCCAATGCACCATGGTCCTTGCAAAGGCCATCCGCGTGCCCTCAATGCATGTAGAGCGCTTCAGCACGCCAACCCAAGGCGCGGCATCACATAGCTTCCGCACCAGGCCGAAGTAGCTGCTCGGCAACGGCTCATCGGGCCATAGACGGATGCAGAGGTCCTTCATGGCCGGCTCCGCCATTCCGTGCATCTCCATCAGTTGCTTCATGTGATCAACGAGGAGCGGAGAACGCTCGGGGGATTCAAACTACGCCCAGAATAGCCGGGCCTCATCATCCTCCGCCCGCGAAGCATAAAGCTTGTTCGCATCCGCCGCACTCTTCTGGAGATTCGCACGTATGCCTAAGGAATGCCACACCTGGGTGAGCAAAGCAAATATGCTACCGTCGAAGGTGCATCGCAGCGAATATGGCTAACCATCGATGACAGCCTTGACTTGGCGAACCTCCTCCTCGAAGGACCGCCTGTCCACCCGCTCCTTCTGGAGCTCGGATTTCAGTGCGGCTAGCTCGGCGGCTTGTTCTTTGCCTTTTCGCTCAAGGGCCTCGCACTTTGTGCCGGCATCCTTGAGCTCTTTCTGCACCTCCTCCACCCGGGCCTCATGCTTGGCGGTTGCAGCCTTCAAGCTGGAAAGCGCGGCTGCTGCCTCTTCGGCGGCCGTCTTCTTCTCCTCGGCCTCCTGCTTCGTTTTCTGAAGCTCGGCCTTGAGTCTTTCAACCTCCGCAGCTGAAGCTGTGGAAGCAAATCACACTAGGTCACCAGTGCGGATCATTATCAATATAGAGCTCGGATATTAGAATTCGGCTTACCTTGTGCCTCGTCGAACCTCTTGTTCAGGCTGTCAAGCTCCTCTTCGGAGATTTTGAGCTTCCGATTCAGTTCGGTTAGCTCAGCGGCATTACCGGCCGCCGCCGATGACGAGGCCTGCAAAAAAAAGAAAGAAAAAAACCCACATTTATTTATGTACGTCCAAACCCCCGAACTGTCAAGGACGTGGCTCTATGTTCGGCCCTCTTACGGGCTCTTAGAACATTGCAGGACTAACTGGCAACTTGTACGTCATTGTTCATTCCTTTTTATCTGACCCCAGGATGCGTTTTTGTAAACCCATCCGGAGCTCGGGGGCTACTACATATATAAACATAGCATAAACTTCAAATTAAAAGTTGTTCGGGAAAAGGTATTACATGACTCACCTTGAAGCTCGTCAAGAGACCATTGAAGGCCTCCTTCAGTCCGCTATCGACGGACTGAATTCCTTGCAAAACCGCACTCTATGAGTGCGGTGATCCTCGGAGATGGGGACGCTTGCTAGCACCTCTTCCATGACCGGCCACCCAGCCGTTGGTGGCATCGCTGGTGACCGGTCAGTCCGATCTCTGACCGGGGACCGAGTCGGTAACTCCGGAGGCACAGAGTGCTCCGGAGATGTCCTCGGAGGGGGCTAGGTATTTCCCTGCCCTTCCTCTTCAGCGACCAGGGGAATGTTCTCCCCCTGGTCCTCAGCAGCCTGGGGAGTTTCCTCTCCCTAGCCCTCGGTGGCTGTGGCGTCAGCCTCGGCCATGGCATGGTCACCCCCTCCGCCCGTGTTCGGCTCCATCGAAGCCTGGCTGGATGACACCTCCGCGGCATCCTTTGCGGCCCCTAGAGGTGTGGGGTGCGACGCAGTCCCACTTTTCGCTAGCTCGGCGGGTGGTGACTCCCCGTCCGACATTTGGACGGTAGGGAGAACGCGTGGTGGGCTGCGGATTGAAAGATTAGCTTGCGTTTAAAACATCGAGAAAAACTTCGCACAAATAACCTGGGAGTCTTCGGATTCATACCTCTGAGCGGGGGGCTTGACCCTTAAGCTCCTTCGGGGAACTCTCTCAAAATCCTCGGATCCCGCGTCGGAATCCGAGCTATCGTCGGGCAGGATCAACCTTGCCTGACGCGCCCTCTTCAGGGCAGGAGGAGCTGCGTCCGCCACGGCGTCCGATGACGCCGCCCTCTTCCCCCCCGTCTTCATGCTCCTCCTGACGACTAGAGGAGGCATGGGTCTCCTCGGACGCAGCGTCTGGCTGGTCCTTTATGCGGATGCCCTCTCTGGCCTTCTTCTTCTCCTTCTTTTCGGGCGCCGAGTACGGTGCCGCAACGAGCATCGCTGCCAACAGTTCTGACCTAGGGTCTTCGGGCAGTGGAGCCGGGCAGTTAACCTTCGCGGCTTTGCTTAGCCACTTCTGCGAAAGTAAGGGAGAAGGTGTTCAGACCTTTTTGCCAAAGAAACAGAATCAATGGTTTAAATGGTACCGTACCTTGGTCGGTGGGTTATCTGTGCTTAGGCCCGTATCCTCTTCCTTGGCCGGCCAGCTCTTCTGAGGCTTGAACAAAGCCCTCCACAGCTTCTCAGGGGTGGTGCGGAAGAATTGGCGCATGGTAGGCTCGTTGTCAGGACGGTAAGCCCACATGGGGGATGCCAGGCGCTGGCAAGGGAGGATGCGGCGATGGAGCATGACATGGACCACGTTGACCAGCTCCACCTTGGCCTCGATCACCGAGGTAAGGTGCTTCTGCAGCAGCTTCACCTCAGCATCCGATCCCCAGTTAAGGCCCTTCCTGAGCCATGAGGTCAGTCTCGTTGGGGGTCCGGATCTGAATTCGGCAGGCGCCGCCTAGCTCTCATCCCTTGGCTCGGTGATGTAAAACCACTCCTTCTGCCAGATCTTGATTGTGTCGATGAAGGTGCCGGTAGGCCACTCGACGTGGGGGAGCTTGCTGATTACCGCCCCTCCGCAGTTTGCGTGCTCACGGGCCACGGTCTTCGGCTTGACATTGAAGACCTTGAGCCACAAGCCGAAGTGCGGTTTGACCCGCAGAAAGGCTTCGCAGATGATGATGAATGCCAATATGTGCATGAAGGAGTTCGGCGGAAGGTCGTGGAAGTCCAGCCCGTAGAAAAACATGAGACCCCTGACGAAAGGGTGGAGCGGAAAGCTTAGTCCCCAGATAAAGTGGGGGACGAACACCACCCTCTCGCCTGCTTTGGGGGTGGGAACCACCTGGTTCTTCTCCGGGGCGCGGTGGAAGATGTTGGCGGGGAGGTAGCCGGCCTGCTTTAGGTCCCGGATATCCTGGTCAGTGACCGTGGAGGCCTCCCACTTGCCGTTGGAGCCAGAAACCGCCATGGATAAGCTCGGAGAAAAGGGCGAGGAGAAACTGGATCTGGGCTCTCGGAGATTCGAAAGATTGAGGAGGCGGAGGATGCGAATGGGAAGCGTGAATAGGCCTTGGGGTTTTTCCCTTTTTATGTGACGTGTCACCGATTAGCCTCGCTTACCGCTCCACGAATCCCTCCGCTTCCTAAGTAATGCGTGCCGTTATGCGCGTGTTGAGAGTAATCATATCCCGTGTAAAACGGAGCACGATCTGCGCATTGATAAGTCGTGTCGCTGAAAAGGCGGCCCCGAACCGTGAATCGAGTTTTCATAACTAGCTCGGTGGTCATGGTAGGCTGCGACCCTTCGTCAGAAGGGGGTGTCAGAAAACACAGTTTACACTTTGGCGATTGGCCTTCGGGGCTAAGCAATTCATGGTGTTCGGTCAATCATATGATCGGAAGAAATACGTGTCATCGGAGGCCGAACTAGTCTCAGCCGATCATGGAAGGGGAAGAAGAACTCGCCCCGCAAGCCAAAGACTCTGATCATACGAAGCAGCTGGAGCTGAGACCCTTGGCGTTGGGGGCTAGTTCGGGGGCTACTGAGGGAGTCCCGGATTTAGGGGTCCTCGGGCTGCCGGCTCGTTTCTCAATAGGCCGGCTTGATGGGCCATACTTTGAAGAAGGGCCGGACACATCAAGACTCCACTTTCCAGAAGGAAGCCCCAAAGGCGCGTCGTGCACTCCAAGTCAAGAGGAGGAAATCGCCATCTCCATCCTCGGCAGGAGGCCCACCATGTGTAAACCCTAGTACCCCCGGTGTCTATATAAACCGGGAGGGTTTTAGATCATAGGACACAGAAACTCATCTTTGGTTTTAGCTAGTCGATCTCGAGGTAGATCAACTCTGTAACCTTCATACCATCAATATAACCAAGCAGGACGTAGGGTTTTACCTCCATAGGAGGGCCCGAACCTGGGTAAACATCGTCTTCTTCGTCCCTTTGTTACCATCGATCCCAGTCTCGCAGCTCGGGACCCCCTACCCGAGATCCGCCGGTTTTAACACCGACATCCGGACCGGCGACGATGTCCCCCGCGGCAAGCACGAGAGAGCTTCGGAGCACGCGCAGTGCAGAGCTGTGAGACGGACGGCGCAGAGGAGGAAGAAGAGAGGAAAGAGCAAATGGATCCGGTAGTTCTGGGGATGGATTTGGTGCAATTTGCGGCGGGGTCGGGCTGTCGGGTCTGACATGGCGGGCGTGCCCGGGTGCGCCAGGACGCCCCGTATGCGCCCCATATTTGGGTTGGATATGAAGGGTGTCGGTCGGCCCGATCGTTTGAGGTCTATTTAAGATTCTCGTGTGGGTTAAAATTTCATGACCGGTTAATGACGGGGCAGACTGCCCAGGCGTTTGAGAGGGATATAAAGGGTGTGGTTGTAAATGCTCTTATTCAGGTAGCTGTGGCGGCACTTGATGAATCCTTGCATGCGGAGACAACATCACTAATTGAGGCTATCAAGCTGGCCGATCAGGGGGGGATTGGACAGGCAATCTTTGAAACACACAGCCGCACGCTCAAGCAAGCTATCGGATCCAGTTCCTTTGACCTAGCCCGCTCGGCCACCTGTTTAGAGATATAAAGTTCAAAATGCATACGCACTTTATAGTTGCAGAAGGTCATATCCCTCGGGAGTCGGGGAGTGTAACAAGCCAGCACATGTGCAGGCGGCTTTGGATGCAGGATTAGATAAAGTCTCTAGCCGTATTTTGTACAATGATTAGCCAGTTGATGTAACATGTGCTTTAAATGATATGCTTCAGGTTTTCTCCACCTCCACTGGATTAGTGGTTAATTATCACAAGTCATCCATGGTTCCTATTAATGTGGAGGAGAATACAATCACTGGTTTGGCTGCAGCCTTTGGATGTCAGGTGGGGAAAATGCCCTTCACTTATTTGGGACTACCTGTGGGTACTACTAGGCCTAAAATGATTGACTTCATGCCATTGGTAGACTGTATGGAAAGAACGATGACAGCAATCTCCTCCTTCCTCAATCAGGGTGAAAGATTGTAGTTTCTTAACTCTGCTTTGTCCTCTATGCCCATTTTCTATCTTGGCAGTCTGCTAGTCCCCCCTGGAATTTTAAAGAAATTGGAGAGAATTCAGAGACAATGCCTATGGAGAAAGCATAGAGATGAACCCTCACCATCCTTAGCAGCATGGGAACTGATCTGTAGGCCCAAGAGTAAGGGGGGGTAGGGATCTTGAATTTGGGGGTCCAGAATATTGCTCTGCTGCTCAAGCATATGCACAAGTTCCTGAATAGGATGGATCTGCCATGGGTTTCTCTTATTTGGAATACATATTATCATGGGAGGGTACCACAGGGCACTGACAACTGTGGATCTTTCTCGTGGAAAGATATATGCTAAATGTTGGATCATTTCAGGAATACAAACTGGGTGCAAATTAACTCAGGAGACTCTGCTTTATTTTGGTCTGACAGATGGAAGCTTGGTGATTCTGTGGCTACTTTGCAATCAAGGTTTCCAAGGCTATTTTCTTCGGTGAAAGATCCCTGGATAACAGTATCTGAAGCCTTTCAAGCGCAGGATATCTCAGAGATGTTCCATTTACCTTGACAATTCAGGCAATGATGACCTCTCACAGCAGAGAGTTGGATGCAAATGATATCTGGTATTGGCAGGGGACTTGCAATGCTTACAAACCTAAGATATTCTACTCTTTCATGCATTCTACCTTGTCATTTAACCCTCTGTTGCTATGGATCTGGAAATCATCATGTACAATGAAAATAAAAGTGTTTGCTTGGATGTTGATCATGGACAGGGTTAACACCAAAGATATGGTTGAAAGGAGGCATTGTCATATGGATGATGGGGTTAATTGTACTATCTGTCCTTTGCAGACAAGGGAAACCAGAGATCATCTCTTCTTCCACTGTAATTTCAGTGTGAGAGTTTGGAATTATCTTCGAATCTGTTGGCCGCAGGGAGATAATATGAGCAACATTGTGACACAAGCTAAACGTGATTTTGGAAAACCTTTCTTCACTGAGGTGGTTTTTGTTGCTTGCTGGAATATCTGGATAGTCAGAAATGCTAAGGTCTTCAGGCATGAAAGGCCTAGCTTTAATAAATGGAGAAGTGCTTTTATCCATGACATGACTCTCATGCAACATAGAATCAAGCATGTCTTCAGAGCTGAATTATTGAGATGGATTTCTTTTCTGCCTCCTTGTGGTATTGTTTTGTAGTTCTTGTTAGGTTTTTAGCCTATTAGTTCTTTTCCTCTTTTTCAGTTTGATTACCACTGGTAATCCATGTAAGTTGTAACTCCTATTGGTAATAAAGTAAAAATGCTGTGGGGGGTTCCCCTACAGTTTCCAGTTGAAAAAAAACATGTGCTATAAATGGCGATTCTGCCGTGTTGTAAATGGAATAATAGTGGTCCTTGTCTAAAAAAAGCTACTAAGTTTTTTTAGAGAAAAACAGAAGCTACTAAGTAAACGAAGGTTCGATACTTGGCTGGGATTAACTTTTTTCTTTCTCTATGTTGGCTTGAGTTTATACTATGTTATGATGGTTTTTCTTTCATCCGTATATCATGTTTGGTTGCTGTTGAAGACAATATTATTCTGGGAGGAGATTGAGGTTGTTAGGTGCATGGTTGTGCAGTCCTTGCTCGTTTCGGCCTCGGTGTTAGCCGATGGTGGTTGTATGAACCACTTGAGAGCTTTTATTCCACGTTAAAACCATGGAATAATGTTATAATGCTCACTTAGACCGTCCCTTGAAGCTCTCTCTCGCTCGACTCGAATCGGCTCCCTAGTCCGCTCGCTTGCTTAGTTATTTTACAGCTCGCTCGACTGCTAGCTCCGTTAAACATCGGCTAATTTATTATTCATTTGAAGAAGTTCATTAAATCAAAAGTTCGTGTATTTAAAAATCTTAATTTTTAAAAATATGACATTTTGAGAATGCTCACAAATTTTAAAAATAATCATGGATTTCAAAGAATGTTCATGATTTTAAAAAAGTTTTGGAAATTTTAAAATGTTCATAGATATTCAAAATGGTCATGGACTTCCAAATTTTAATGGATTTTAATACATATTCATGAATTAGCATGTGAAAAAATAAAATAACAAAGAAATGAACAAAGTCAGAAAAAAAAACCCAAAGTGAACTTCTAAAAAATCGTTGACAACACGTCCTCCACAGCCCTCGATGCACCTAGAGGCTTCAAATCTTGGGGGTTTAGTATCTCAATTATAATAGATTTGTGACGGAGGCGCACAATGGGAGGGGGTTGCATCCTCTCACATGGGTCGTAACTTGTGCTCTTATAAACTACTCCCTCCGTTCCTAAATATTTGTCTTTTTAAAGATTCAACTACGGACTACATACTGAGCAAAATGGATGAATCTACACTCTAAATTATGTCTATATACATCCGTATGTAGTCCGTAGTGAAATTTCTACAAAGACAAATATTTAGGAACGGAGGGAGTAAAAAATTAAAGAGGGAAAAATGTGTCAGATACTTTGTTAAATAGTGTAAAATGAATAAATATCTCTTAAATGAGATAATTCTGGTAAAAATGTGAAAAGGGAGGATAGAACTAAAATTTATTCCAAAAATAAACTAACCTCCTTTTAGAAGAAATTACTTGACTGCAATTGTTGGAAATATGCCCTAGAGGCAATAATAAAATGGTTATTATTATATTTCCTTGTTCATGATAATCGTTTATTATCCATGCTATAATTGGATTGATTGGAAACTCAAATACATATGTGGGTACATAGACAAACACTGTGTCCCTAGTATGCCTCTAGTAGACTAGCTCGTTGATCAAAGATGGTCAAGGTTTCCTAGCCATAGACATGATATGTCATTTGACAACGGGATCACATCATTAGGAGAACGATGTGATGGACAAGACCCAAACTATGAACGCAGCATATGATCGTGTCAGTTTATTGCTATAGTTTTCTGCATGTCAAGTATCTGTTCCTATGACCATGAGATCATGCAACTCACTGACACCGGAGGAATACCTTGTGTGTATCAAACGTCGCAATGTAACTGGGTGACTATAAAGATGCTCCACGGGTATCTCCAAGGGTGTCTGTTGAGTTGGCATGGATCGAGACTGGGATTTGTTACTCCGTGTGACGGAGAGGTATCTCAGGGCCCACTCGGTAATACAACATCACAATAAGCCTTGCAAGCAAAGTGACTAAAGAGTTAGCCACGGGATCTTGTATTACGGAATGAGTAAAGAGACTTGTCGGTAACGAGATTGAACTAGGTATAGAGATACCGACGATCGAATCTCGGGCAAGTAACATACTGAAGAACAAAGGGAACAGCATACGGGATTAACTGAATCCTTGACATAGAGGTTCAACCGATAAAGATCTTCGTAGAATATGTAGGAACCAATATGGGCATCGAGGTCCCGCTATTGGTTATTGACCGTAGAGGTGTCTCGTTCATGTCTACATAGTTCTCAAACCCGCAGGGTCTGCACACTTAACGTTCGGTGACGTTTCGGTAGTATTGAGATATATGTGTTGGTGACCGAAGGTTGTTCGGAGTCCCGGATGAGATCCCGGACGTCACGAGGAGCTCTGGAATGGTCCGGAGGTAAATATTTATATATAGGAAAGTGGTATTTGGGTTCCGGAAAAGTTTCGGGTATTTCCGGTAGTGTACCGGGAGTGACGAATGGGTTCCGGGGGTCCACCGGGTGGGGCCCACCCACCCCGGGGGGCTACATGGGCCCAAGAGGTGGCGCACCAGCCCCTAATGGGCTGGGGAACTGACCCCATAAGGGCCCATATGCCCAAGAGGAAAAAAGGTGGAGATAGGAAGGAATAGGACTCCTTCCTAATATGAATCCACTTCTTAGTAGGAAGTGGATTGGACTCCTCCTTGCCCTGGTTCGGCCGACCCCTAGGGGAAACCCTAGGGAGGCTTGCTCCTCCCTCTCCCTCCTATATATACTAGAGGAATAGAGCCCCAAAACCCACGGCCACGTGCTAGTTCTCTATTCTCTAGTTCCTCCACCAAATAGATTCCGGTAGTGCTTAGATGAAGCCCTGCCGGGAAAACTCCACCATCACCACCACCACGTCGTCGTGCTGCTGGAGATCTCATCTACCTCTCCGGCCCCTCTTGCTGGATCAAGAAGGCGGAGATTGTCATCGAGCTGTACGTGTGCTGAACGCGGAGGTGCTGTCCGTTCGGCGCTAGATCGGGACTGATCGGGATTGGATCGCGGGACGGCTTGCGATTCGGATCGCGAAGACGTTCGACTACATCAACCGGGTTTCTTAACGCTTCCTGCTTAGCGATCTACAAGGGTACGTAGATCCACTCCCCCTCTCGTAGATGCTCATCACCATGGATAGATCTTGCGTGTGCGTAGGAATTTTTTTGTTTCCCATGCAACGTTCCCCAACAGTGGCATCAAGAGCTAGGTCTATGCGTAGATGAGATCACGAGTAGAACACAAAGGAGTTTGTGGGCGTTGATGCTCAGATTGCTTCCTCCCTTGGTCTTTTCTTGATTCAGCGGTATTGTGGGATGAAGCGGCCCGAACCAACCTTACTCGTACGCTTACGAGAGACCGGTTCCATCAACTGACATGTGACTTTGTTGCATAAAGATGGCTGGCGGGTCTCTGTCTCTCCCACTTTAGTTGGATCGGATTCGAAAAAGGCGGTCCTTGAGAAGGTTGAATAGCAATTTGTGTATCACCGTTGTGGTTTTTGCGTAGGTAAGAATCGTTCTTGCTAGATACCCGTAGCAGCCACGTAAAACATGCAACAACAATTAGAGGACGTCTAACTTGTTTTTGCAGGGTATGTTGTGATGTGATATGGCCAATTACATGATGAGATATATGTGATGTATGAGATGATCATGTTTTGTATAGAATATCACGACTTGCATGTCGATGAGTACGGCAACCGGCAGGAGCCATAGGGTTGTCTTTAATTTATTTTCGCCGTTTTTTGCTTTACTTTTTTGCTATGAGTTAGCAATAGTCGTAGAAGCAACAGTTGGCGCGACAACCTCATGGCGACACGTTGGTGGAGATCAAGATGATGGAGATCATGGTGTCATGCCGGTGACGATGGAGATCATGTTGGTGCTTTGGAGATGGAGATCAAAAGCACAAGTTCATGGCCTATCATGTCACTTATGATTTGCATGTGATGTTAATCCTTTTATGCATCTTATTTTGCTTAGGACGACGGTAGCATTATAAGGTGATCCCTCACTAAAATTTCAAGATAAAATTGTGTTCTCCCCGAGTGTGCACCGTTGCGAAAGTTCGTCGTTTCGAGACACCACGTGATGATCGGGTGTGATAGACTCTACGTTCACATACAACGGGTGCAAGCCATTGTTGCACGTGCGTAACACTCGGGTTAAACTTGACGAGCCTAGCATGTACAGACATGGCCTCAGAACACAAGAGACCGAAAGGTTGAACATGAGTCATATAGTAGATATGATCAACATGGAGATGTTCACCATTGAAACCACATCATCTCACGTGATGATTGGACTTGGGTTGGTGAATTTGGATCATGTAACACTCGGATGACCGGAGGGATGTCAATTTGAGTGGGAGTTCTTTAGTAATACGATTAACTGAACTCATTATCAATAGCTCGCGCTGTAGCTCCCCTGTGTTTTTTTATACGTTCCTAGAGAAAATAGAGTTGAAAGATGATGGTAGCAATAATGCGGACTGGGTCCGTGATCTGAGGATTGTCCTCATTGCTGCACAGAAGGCTTATGTCCTTAATTCACTGCTCGGTGCGCCACCCCCTCAAGCGTCGTCTGTAGATGTTGTGAACATCTGACAGGCACGTTCTGATGACTACTTGGTAGTTCAGTGCGTCATGCATTATGGCTTAGAATTGAGGCTCCAAAACATTTTGAACGTCACAGAACATATGAGATGTTCTAAGAGCTGAAATTGGGATTTCAGGCTCGTGCCCGTGTTGAGAGGTATGAGACCTCCAACAAGATTCTTTGCCTGCAAGATGAAGGAGAATAGCTCAGTCGGTGAGCATGTGCTCAGATTGTCTAGGTGCTACAATCGCTTGAATCGAGTGGGAGTTGATCTTCCAGATAAGATAGTGATTGATATAGTTCTCCAAGTCACTGCCACTAAGCTACTAGAGCTTCGTGATGAACTATAAAATGCCAGGGATGGAGATGATCCCTGAGCTATTCGTGATGTTTGACACCACGAAGGTAGAAATCAAGAAGGAGCATCAAGTGTTGATGGTTAGTAAAACCACTAGTTTTGAGAATGGCAAGGGCAAGGAGGCAAACTTCATGGATGGCAAGCTAGTTGCTACTCCAGTGAAGAAACCCAAGGTTGAACCCAAACCCAAGACTAAGTGCTTCTATTATGAGGAGAGCGGTCGCTGAAGCGGAACAACCCTAGATACTTGGTAGATAAGAAGGCTGGCAACGTCAACGAAAGTATATTTGATATACATATTATTCATGTGTACCTTGCTAGTACTCCTAGTAGCACCTGGGTACTAGATACCGGTTCAATTGCTAAATGTTGGTAACTCGAAATAAAAGCTACGGAATAAACGGAGACTAGCAAAGGGCCAGGTGACGATGTGTGTTGGAAGTGTTTCCAAGGTTGATGTGATCACCATCGCACGCTCTCTCTACATTCGGGATTAGTGATGAACCTAAATAAATGTTATTTGGTGTTTGCGTTGAGCATAAACGTGATTAGATCGTGTTTATTGCAATACGGTTATTCATTTAAGTTAGAGAATAATGGTTATTCTGTTTACATGAATAATACCTTCAATGGTCATGCACCCAATGTAAATGGTTCAT
Organism: Elymus sibiricus; assembly: GCA_039707655.1. Classification (NCBI taxonomy): domain Eukaryota; kingdom Viridiplantae; phylum Streptophyta; class Magnoliopsida; order Poales; family Poaceae; genus Elymus; species Elymus sibiricus. Next base: position 271,472,626 of record CM077673.1, on the reverse strand, counting down.
TGAGTCCCGATCGTAGTAATACACATGTTCATTGATGCCAAAGATGCAAAGTTAATAATGATAGTTCCACATACTTGTGGCACTTCCGCCAAGGTCATATTGGTGTAAAGCGCATGAAGAAACTCCATGCTGATGGATCTTTTGACTCACTCGATTTCGAATCGGTTGAGACATGCGGACCATGCCTCTTGGGCAAGATGACTAAGACCCCGTTTTCCGATGGAGCGGGCAAGTGACTTATTGGAAATGATACATGTTGATGTAGCGATCCAATGAGTGTTGAAGCGTGCGGTGAATATCGCTATTTTCTTACCATCATTGATAATTTGAGTAGATATGGGGATATTTACTTAATGAAACACGAGTCTGAAACGATTGAAAATTTCAAACAAATTCAGAGTGAAGTTTGAGATCATCGTGACAAGAAGATAAAATGTCTACGATATGATCGTGGAGGTAAATATCTGAGTTACGAGTTTGGTATGCAACTTAAGACAATGTGGAAATTGTTTCACAACTCACGCCACCTGGAACACCATAGTGTGATGGTGTGTCCGAACATCGTAGTCGTGTTCTATTGGATATGGTGCGTACTATGATGTCTCTTATCGTTTTGCCATTATCGTTTTGGGGTTATGCATTAGAGACAAATACATTCACTTTAAAATAGGGCACCATCTAAGTCCGTTGAGATGACACCGTATGAATTTTGGTTTGGTAGAAACCTAAGCTGTCATTTCTCAGAGTTTGGGAATGCGGCGCTTATGTATGATGAGCTCGAACCCAAAGCGGAAAAGTGCATCTTCATAAGATACCCTAAGGAAACAGTTGGGTATACCTTCTATCTCAGATCCAAGGGCAAAGTGTTTGTTGCTTAAAAACGGGTCCTTTCTCGAGGAAAAGTTTCTCTCGAAAGAATTGAGTGGGAGGAAGGTAGAACTGGATGAGGTTATGGAACCGTCACTTCAGTTGGATGGTAGCATGACGCAGAAAGATGTTTCTGTGGCGCCTACACCAAATGAAGAGGAAGCTAATAATGATGATCATGAAACTTTAGATCAAGTTACTACTGAGCCTCGTAGGACGACAAGGAATTGTACCGCTCCTGAGTGGTACGACAATCCTGTCTTGGAGGTCATGTTGTTAGACAACAGTGAACCTACGAGCGATGAAGAAGCGATGGTGGGCCCAGATTCCAACAAATGGCTAGGAGCCATGAAATCCGAGAAAGGATCCATGTATGAAAACTAAGTATGGACTTTGGTAGACTTGCCCGTTAAACGGTAGGCCGTTGAGTACAAATGGACCTTTAAGAAGAAGACAGACACTGATGGTAAATGTCACCATTTATAAAGCTCGACTTGTCGCAAAGAAGTTTCCGACAAAGTTCAAGGAGTTGACTACGATGAGACTTTCTCACCCGTAGCGATGCTAAAGTCTGTTGGAATTATGTTAGCAGTTGCTGCATTTTTCGATTATGAAATCTAGCAGATGGATATCAAAACATCGTTTCCTTAACAGTTTCCTTGAGGAAAGGTTGTATGTGATACAACCAGAAGGTTTTTGTTAGTCCTAAGGATGCTAAAAGGTGTGCAAGCTCCAGCAATCCTGCTATGGGCTGGAGCGAGCATCTCGGAGTTGGAATATACACTTTGATGAGGTGATCATAGTTTTTGGGTCTATACAACGTTTATAAGAAACTTGTATTTACAAGAAAGTGAGTGGGAGCACTATAGAATTTCTGATAAGTATATGTGGTTGACATATTGTCGATCGGAAATAATGTAGAATTTCTGGAAAGCATAAAGGGTTGTTTTAAAGGAGTTTTTCAAAGGAAGACCTGGATAAAGCTACTTAAACATTGGGCATCAAGATCTATAGAGATAGATCAAGACGTCTGATAAGACTTTCAATGAGTACATACCTTGACAAGATTTTGAAAGAGTTCAAAATGGATCAGTCAAAGAAAGAGTTCTTGCCTGATTTGTAAGGTGTGGAGTTGAGTGAGACTCAAAACTCGACCATGGCAGAACAAAGAGAAAGGACGAAGGTCGTCCCCTATGCCTTATCCATAGGCTCTGTATAGTATGCCATGTTGTGTACCACACCTGGTGTGTGCCTTGCCATGAGTCTGTCAAGGGGTACAAGAGTGGTCCAGGAGTGGATCACTAGACAGCGGTCAAAATTATCCTTAGTAAATAGAGGACTAAGGAAATGTTTCTCGATTATGGAGGTGGTAAAGAGTTCGTCGTAAAGGGTTACGTCGATGCAAGCTTTGACACCAATCCGGATGACTCTGAGTAGCAATCCGGATACGTATAGTGGAGCAGCCATTTGGAATAGCTCCAAGTGGAGCATGGTAGCATCTGCAGTATGACATATAGATTTGCAAAAACCACACAGATCTGAATGTTGCAGACCGTTGACTAAAACCTCTCTCACATGCAAAACATGATCAAACCCCAGAACTCATTGGGTGTTATATTCATAACAATGTAAATCACATAGCGATGTGAGCTAGATTATTGACTCTAGTGCAAGTGGGAGACTGTTGGAAATATGCCCTAGAGGCAATAATAAAATGGTTATTATTATATTTCCTTGTTCATGATAATCGTTTATTATCCATGCTATAATTGGATTGATTGGAAACTCAAATACATGTGTGGGTACATAGACAAACACTGTGTCCCTAGTATGCCTCTAGTAGACTAGCTCGTTGATCAAAGATGGTCAAGGTTTCCTAGCCATAGACATGAGATGTCATTTGATAACGGGATCACATCATTAGGAGAATGATGTGATGGACAAGACCCAAACTATGAACGTAGCATATGATCATGTCAGTTTATTGCTATAGTTTTCTGCATGTCAAGTATCTGTTCCTATGACCATAAGATCATGCAACTCACTGACACCGGAGGAATAGCTTGTGTGTATCAAACGTCGCAACGTAACTGGGTGACTATAAAGATGCTCCACAGGTATCTCCGAGGGTGTCTGTTGAGCTGGCATGGATCGAGACTGGGATTTGTTACTCCGTGTGTGACGGAGAGGTATCTCATGGCCCACTCGGTAATACAACATCACAATAAACCTTGCAAGCAAAGTGACTAAAGAGTTAGCCACGGGATCTTGTATTACGGAACAAGTAAAGATACTTGTCGGTAACGAGATTGAACTAGGTATAGATATACCGACGATCGAATCTCGGGCAAGTAACATACCGAAGAACAAAGGGAACATCATACAGGATTAACTGAATCCTTGACATAGAGGTTCAACCGATAAAGATCTTGATAGAATATGTAGGAACCAATATGGGCATCCAGGTCCCGCTATTGGTTATTGACCGTAGAGGTGTCTCGGTCATGTCTACATAGTTCTCGAACCCGTAGGGTCTGCACACTTAACGTTCGGTGACGTTTCAGTAGTATTGAGATATATGTGTTGGTGACCGAAGGTTGTTCGGAGTCCCGGATGAGATCCCGGACGTCACGAGGAGCTCCGGAATGGTCCGGAGGTAAAGGTTTATATATAGGAAAGTGGTATTTGGGTTCCGGAAAAGTTTCGGGTATTTCCGGTAGTGTAACGGGAGTGACGAATGGGTTCCGGGGATCCACCGGGTGGGGCCCACCCACCCCGGGGGGCCACATGGGCCCAAGAGGTGGCACACCAGCCCCTAATGGGCTGGGGAACCGACCACATAAGGGCCCATATGCCCAAGAGGAAAAAAGGTGGAGATAGGAAGGAATAGGACTCCTTCCTAATATGAATCCACTTCTTAGTAGGAAGTGTATTGGACTCCTCCTTGCCCTGGTTCGGCCGACCCCTAGGGGAAACCCTAGGGAGGCTTGCTCCTCCCTCTCCCTCCTATATATACTAGAGGAATAGAGCCCCAAAACCCACGGCCACGTGCTAGTTCTCTATTCTCTAGTTCCTCCACCAAATAGATTCTGGTAGTGCTTAGGCGAATCCCTGCCAGGAAAACTCCACCATCACCAGCACCACGCCGTCGTGCTGCTGGAGATCTCATCTACCTCTCCGCCCCCTCTTGCTGGATCAAGAAGGCGGAGATCGTCATCGAGCTGTACGTGTGCTGAACGCGGAGGTGCTGTCCGTTCGGCGCTAGATCGGGACGGATCGTGATTGGATCGCGGGACGACTTGCGATTTGGATCGCGAAGACGTTCGACTACATCAACCGCGTTTCTTAACGCTTCCCTCTTAGCGATCTACAAGGGTACGTAGATCCACTCTCCCTCTCGTAGATTCTCATCACCATGGATAGATCTTGCATGTGCGTAGGAAAATTTTTGTTTCCCATGCAACGTTCCCCAACAGCAATACAAGCCATGAGCAATAGGGACGCCTCCAACCTTTTTTTTGAAAGTCGGCTTATTACTCAACCTATTCCCTTGGTCAATGCAATGCTCCCAACACAGAGGTTTACCATTCAACCATTTTCTCCACCCGGAGTGGTAGGTAGCACCTCAAAGCACCGTTGTTGAAGACCATTTGGAAGGTTTGGACATCCTCAAAGTGCAAATTCTTCTCTCCGTTTGTGGGTTTTGGCAGACGCCAGACATTGGTGTAATTTGATGCCGTAAGAGTGACCTCTTTGTTTTCCTTTTCTCGATTGTGAGCTACTCCCTTCGTCCCATAATATAACAGCATGTTTGACACTAGTTTAGTATCAAAAACGCTCTTATTTTATAGGACAGAAAAAGTATGTTCGAACCTTATTTTTAATAAATGAAATGGAAAGTCTTTTGACTTGTTTAAAGGAAAATGCACGAAGGAGCCTTTGATCCAAAAACTAAATACACTGGAGTTTAGAGATCAGCTGGAAATAATTAGCCATTAATTTGTTCTTTCAGCTAGCTGGAGTAGCCCCGAACCGAAGGGACAAAACATCAATTGCATGCATGCGTGCCTGCCATTGGCCACATGGCTGGATCGGGTGCACGTACGTATACAAGCATAAATGGTGGAACAGAAAGGCCCGATATGACGAAGCAGTGCCATTTATGAACACGGCAACAAAATGGTTTCTTTTTCATTTGAAAGACAAACGAGTTTGAAACGGTCACGCACAGAGTCATTATGCATGCCCTGGACGACGACGAGAAACACAACGGCTGCCGGGTGGGGACCGCCTTCCCTGAAGGTGGATTAGATAGACAGTCGCATGCTGGGACTGGTCTGGTCCATTACGATGCATGCATGTCCTGACAGTGTGCCTGACTTGAGATTTATGAAGATTTATTAAGACTGCCGCACCTGTGTGACTGTATGAGGACCGAGGACATACATGACTGTCATTGACCGCAGTTTTTACTTCACAATTTACATAAGAGGTAGTAATAGCACATTAAGTGACAAGTTATGATGATTTAGTCCTATAACTTATGTACTGATCAGTCCTAGAACTTGTTTAAAATTTGCAAGTTTAGTCTCGAGCCACTCAGACGCAGCCAAGTGGCGCCAGCTGAGTGGGGCCAGTCACCGCTGGAGTTTTCACAGATTCCCCATGCCGTTTGATTTAATCAAGCCGCACTACACCCCACCTGAGTTAATTTCTGTGTAGGAATTTTGGAAACCGTTTGTCCTATTCCCTTCTATGTTCCCAGCTCTCCTAGCTCTTAGCTCTCTTCCTTGCCGCCGCCGTCCAGCTCGCCGCCATGGCTTCCTGGAACTACCTGTCCAGCTCCTCGTCGGACGGCGGCTCCGTCACCAGCCAGCACTAGTAGAGAAATGGCTAGCCACCACTCTAATTAGTAGTGCCTCATTTTCTATCCACGCCACCACCAATAGTAGTGGTGTTTGGGATACTTGGTACGTCACCAATAATAGGTTACTGGTGGCGTGCTGCCTAAAATCCACGCCACCAGTATTTGAGATCCAAACAGTCTGACCCGGCGCAAGTTATTGGTGGCGTTTGAAGATATGCCACGTCATTGATACTATAAATAGTGGTGGCGTGTGTGAATAGTGCCACGCCATCAGCAGTCAGTCCAGTCTGTTTAAATTTTGAATTTTTTTTTACCAGTTACTGGTGGCGTGACCGAATAGTGCCATGCCACTAATAATAAAATCCATGCAATTTCTATCCACGCCACCAATAAAATTATAATTTTTTTCTCTCTCTCTCTTGTTCTCTCTCATCTGTCTGTCTCGATTGAACACTCCGTTGCCAACTCCCAAAATCACCGCCACCACTTCAATCTCTCCTCACATCACATTCCTCTCCTAGCTCGCCGTCAGCCGACCCTCTCTCCTCCCCTACCGCACAGCAAGCCACCCAAGCTATCCATACCTAGCATCTCATCCAACCATCTCCCTGCAAGCCTTCTCTATCTCTCCCACAACCCCTCGCTGCAGCCACCAAGGTCGGCCGATTCCGACGAGCCTTGACGGCTATGGTCGGCGCGCAGCTCGACGCGGACCTCGCCTGCCTCGATGTGTTCTTGCCTACGGCCAGATCCACCGTACACGCCCTCCAGTGCTCATGCCCAACCCCTCCATGCAGCTAGGATTTCAGGCACGGCGTCGCCTTCGTCGTCGGCTTGGCTTCGGTGTCCCTGGCGGCTCCTCTCCGACGGCGGCTATGCACGACATCTGCTAGAAAATTGCCATGGTGAGCTCCTTTCCTTCCTTCGTTCTCCGGCAGTCTGTGTATACCATGTAGATCTGCTCATTGACATGTTGATGTTCATGTAGGTGTAGATGCGAATATATGGATGAATGTATACATATTTAGAAGCATGAGTAAATTGTATACCTATTTTTTTTAAATCCATCAATACATAGTGGTGGCGTTGGTTAGTTTTTCTCACGTCACTACTAGTAGTTAATAGTACTGACGTGTATAAATGTGAACGCCATTGCTATTTTAAATAGTGGTGGCGTGAGTGAATAGTGACACGCCACCAGTATGTAAAATACCGATGGCGTGGTGCTCCAATGCCACCACTATTTTTTAACTGTAGCGCCATATTGGTGGCGTCGCGTGTCCATGCCAGCAAGGCCATTTTTGCCACGCCGTAGCTAGGCTTTTCTGCACTAGTGCAGGTTTGTCCCACTACCTCAGGCAACTAGGGTTAGTCAAATTGGGGATTTTTACTAAGCCGATATGCTTTTTGTTGTAGCCACCTGCCACCATTTTCTGCTCGAAATGGAGAGGACTGGCTACAGATCTTGCTGCTAGATGTGAACACCTAGCCGTCTGTGAGAAGTTTGTGGCATTTGAGTCGGCCGCTTGTGGTAGGAGATTCTTGGCTTCTGCACAAAAGGTTAGTGCATTTTGAGTTAACTGAAAATTAAGTCAGCACCATAGTTTCAGTGTGCATGGTAGTGCCATTTAAGTGGATATGTGCTCTATGTAAACTGGATATGTGCCAGTTAAGTGTGCGTAATATTGCCATGTTATTTCAGATAGTGGTCTGTGTAGTTCCACTTAAGTGTTGATGCTAGTGTCATATTTTTTTCTGCTCTTGAAGAAGAATTCTTACCTGAAGAATTGATAGTGCTCTTTTGTGCAGTTGTGCTAACTAGATCTGCAGTTATCTGAATTTTGTTCCATATTAATAGTTAACTGAATTTTTTCATGTAACTAAATTTTGTTCAGTTTACTGAATTTTTGCATTCAACTGAATTTTGTTCAATGTTAAGCGTTAATTTTTTTGCAGTTAGCACAATTGTCACCTAGTTTTAACTGAATTATCTATGTTTTAACTTCATTGCTAGGTAGGACCTAAATGCAGCTATGTGTAGTGGGTTGATCCTGAGTGGCCTGCCCCATTGAAGATTAGTCTAGCTAGGATCTGGGACATGTATGAAGATGAGAACAAGTGGAGGCTGATGCAAAATGTAGTTAATGTTGAAGAAAACTTTAAGATCCTGGGAGAGAAGCAAAAGATGGAGAAAGAGCTGAGGTTTTATAAGGTTGATTTTGCTAATATGGTGGTTGACAAGGAGCAAGCATTGTCCATACTAGTCAACACACAGCTTGCTCTGAGTGGCCTAAAGTAAGAGCTTGAGAAGAAGCACATTTGTGACAAATTTGCCACAAACATTCATCAGGTGTTGAGGGCCAAGGCAGAGAAAGATAGGGACCTGATGAAGCAGGAGAGGGACAAATTCATGGAAGATAGGGACAATTTGGTATTACAGAGGGATGAGTTCAAGCAAGAGAAGAAGAAGTTAGAGTACATGATTGGAGATATTGCCACGACCCGGTCCCGTGAGAGAGCCCCAAATCTCTGTGCTTACTGTGTCACTCCCTGGATCAATAGCTGACATGCACAGTCAACGATGAAATACCAAGAATACAACACATATCATTGTATTTACAGAAAGGTCCAGTGATTTACAATACACACATGCTTAGCTCATGGGCTGGCTTACAATACAATCATGCGGCGGAGATAATATCCTAGTCTTGTGGCGTCCATCAACTCACATACAAGAGTTGAGTATAGCGTCATAACCCTACTTCGTACCTTCTCTTCGATATGGTCAACCTGCAACATGATTCGTTGCAGCGAGTAGGGTCAATACATTGAATGTATTGGCAAGTCCACAATGTGGAAACCTGTTCACCTACATGCACTTTGGCTGATGGGGTTCAAGGGTCTTTGCAAAAAACATAGTTTTGCTCTATATAGTGTGTAGCGGTCTACTCTAATAGCAATATGACACTTCCGGTAACCCCGGTCGTGGTCTAGAGTTACTACGGTAACCCCGGTCGTAACTCCAATGTGGTTTGAGCATGTGGACTCCAGGTAACCCCGGTCATCCCAAGCTTCTCTCCAGAGGCCCTTGTAACCCCAATCCTTTGAGATCAGTGCCATAACTCCCCATTGGTTCAACCCATGAATTTTAATGGAAGAGGTGAATGAGATCAAGCTAACAATTCTCAAATGAGTTGCTCAAAGTTGTCCTAAATCGGGGACACGACTAATCATCATCAGTTTTATACTCTTTGCAGAGGTTTGTATACTTTACCCGTGATTCCCGATCACACCCTCCTGCTACTGAACTTCAGTGTGAAGTAGCCAGGTAGATCAAGGAAAGACTTTTGGGAAGTAGTTGCCCTTTCTAAAAAGACAAACCCAGTCCAACCCACACACCTACATCTGTTGGTCCGTCGCAGGAGGATTCCCACAACTTACTTGATCCTAACAAAGTCGATATTGTCTCACGGTCACACATGGAAGCTACTCAACTTTTGAAATCATATAATCTCTGGTACCTGGGTAGCATTCCCACGAAGGACTACACTTCGATGACCTAATCAAAGCCAGACCACCCGGATCGATTCATTAATTAAGTACTCCCTCCGTCCCAAAATAAGTGTCTCAAGCTTAGTACAAATTTGTACTAGAGCTAGTACAAAGTTGAGACAGTTATTTTGGGACGGAGAGAGTAGTATTTAAGTAGTCAACCATGTGGTTGTATGGTGGAATAATAGTTGGTGTTCCCCAATCCACGTTATAGGAGGTAAGCATACTCGATGGTTACAAGGTCAGGGTAAGTTTGGACCTAAGTTGTCAACTACGGGGTTGTACAGAATTTAGCATTCTGAACTCACACACCTATCATTGCAAAACTATAATGCAATAAAATACTGGGTGATATGATCAAGTAGAACTTGCCTGGTATTGACGACTCTTCAATCTCACAATATTTAACAAATTACGCTTTGCTCTCCGTACAATCTATTGTAAGTTTAGAGCATTCATAAACAACCATACAATTCAATCAAACATACAACAAGTGTTATGCATGGTGTCATTGTCATTGTATTGTGAGATCATGTGTCAAGGACAACTCATAAGAGTTTGGAAAACAACATAGTGGTTGTCCATTAGAGTACATGTGACATAAGGGTTCACATGCAAGTTTCAACTATGGTTCATCACATAAGAAGTACGTGATGTCAAGTTGTGGTTGTCAGATTCTGGAAAAGAATCTTAAAAACAGAGTCATGGTCTATGAATCTTGGATAGCCAAGTTCATGTTCAAGTTTGAATGAAATTTCAAACTAGTTGACCCTTTATGAGTTTGAATACACTAAGGTATGACATAATAACTTGGTCTGGCTTTCAATCCAATTTGGAATTGAATTAGGATTCATCCTATTTGAATTCAAATTGAATGGAGTTTATAAATTAATTTGATTTCACCAAGTTAAATTGAATTATGAATTCACCAAGTTAAATTGAATTATGAATTATTTCACAATTAACTAAGTTGGCATAATTCAACTCAACATAATTAATTCTTTCCCTAAATTCAAATACAAATCCAATACAATTAATAAAGTATATTATTAAATAAGTTGTACCCTAAAGTTAATTATAAATCCAATATTACTAAAGTCAAATAGAAATCCAAGGTAATTACTAAGGTCCAAATAGTTCTCAAACAAGTTTGGGTTTGAACTCAATTTAATTTGAGTTCATCTTTCCCTAAATTCAAATATTAACTCCAAAACAATTACTAGGTTTAATTCAATTTAACAAACCATATTAAAATAGCCTTATTCAAATTAAATCTAGGGTATCAAAGTTATGACTAAACCATGTTTGAAATTATTAAAATGTCATTTGAATTTCATATTCTCAAATAATAATTTGAAATTATTACTAAAGTTCAATTATTTAGTTTCTGAAACGAATTGCAACAACAATTATTTAATAAGCATTATTATTTCAAATTGGTTTTAATTAATATCTGAATTGGACTTCTTTTAAAATTATATTCAAATTTTAAATTATTTAAAAATTATATTACAATAGCTAATATGAAATTATATTTCACTAGGTTCAATTTGCAAAAAGAATAAATTTATTTGGATTTATAATATGCAAGTTATGCCTTATTTGAATTTGAATTTGAATTTTAAATTATTCACATTACAAATTTGACTTGTCCATGTGATAGTATAAATCATAAGGATCATTTTGCAAAAAGAATCACTCAATTTGGAGTTACACGTAAAAAGTTGTGATGTTTCGAAGTTTAGGGGCTTTTCTGCAAAATTTCCAAATAAACGAATTAAATAGAAATTCCTGCGGATAATCTTGTGGATAAGGTGGACACGTGGTCGTCTCCTATTGTCCATACGAGTTCGGATAAGTGGACGTGTGCAGTGCGTGCGGGTTAGATTGGACGGTTGAAATTAGATCCAACGGCTAGGGTTTTGGAGTTCACCAGCGCTTGAGCCATTGGTGGCCATGGCCGTTCCCCGGGACGACGGGAGCAACGACAGGAGGCTCACCGCAGACGAGTGGCGCTGGTGAAGCTTCGGGTGAAGAAAAGGAGGTCCAACACGCAGTGCTATGGATCAACAAAATAGTTCAGGTGATGCGCTCGAGCATGACGAATCTATCCGACAGGGTCTCACGGGTTAGGCTTACGTGGCTCACCAGAGACGACGATGGGGCGGAGGAGAGGCTCGGCCTTCATCGGAGGCGGAACTCCGGGAAGCTCCGGTCGGCGTGCGGTGGTTGCGGGGACGTGGGGAGTGCGGGAGGTGGGAGACGAACTGACGTGCGGGCCCAGCACGTCAGCCAAAGGGAGCGAGGGAGAGAGAGAGGCGCGGCTGGGCTGCAGGGTCGACTAGGTCAACTAGGTTAGGTGGGCTAGGTAGTTTTGGTTTTTCTTTTCGTTTATTTCCTTTTCTTTTTTTATTTCCATTGAATTTGAATTTGGTTTCAAAACCAACCTCGTCTAAAATTCATTTTAGAAAATGGCAGGGGGTCTATGTCATTATTTGGACTTAAGAAATTTCACTTCCTGCCAAAATTATTGCAAGGCCACTTAAATAATTTCCTCTGATTTGGATTGATCCCAATTTGAATGCGACAAATTTCTAGGAAAATCAATTTGGCTTCAATATTCTTGGGACTTATTATTTATAGCCTTTTGCCCAATATATATTTCGAATGGCTTGGGTTCCAACTATTGGCTAGCTAGGTTCCCACTTGTGGCATTAGGGGTTTAACCCCCCCTGATCAAACGTTCAAACAAATTTCAAAGAATTTTGCTAACAAGCAAATGATCAAGGGCTTTTGATTGTAAATTTTTAATTCCCTGTGAAATTTTGAACATACCAGATAAAATCTGGGATGTGACAGATATGTTCAAACATATTGGAGAAACCAGGGGCAACATAAGGAAGCTTAAGGATATCCTGGATGAATTTGAGTGATTCAATGGTGTTTTAATGGTGCCATACTTTTTAGCTCTTAATTTGATGAACTACAACATATTTGTGTACTGAAGTATCTATGAACTGGCACAGATATTGATGTGAGCTTTGTACTTCGATTTAAGTGATGTCATTCATGTGCATTGTGTGTTTCTGAACTGAATTTGTCTCGGTGTAAAATAGATCACTGAATTTGTGTGTCAACTAAATTTTGTGCTATTGTTACAAAGTTAACTGAGTTTCCTGTCAACTGAATGTAAATAGTTAACTAAATTTTTGACAGTGTTCAAAGTTAGCTGAATTTGTTTTAGTGTTGACAGTTAACTAAAAATATCGAGTTAACTAAATTTGTTTTAGTGTTGATAGTTAACTGAATTAATGCAGTTAACTGAATTTGTTTAAGTGCTGACAGTTAACTAAATTAATCCAGTTAGTTGAATTTTTTTCATTGTTGAGAGTTAACTGAATTAATCAAGTTAACTAAATTTGTTTCTGTGATCTCAATCAAGTGAACTGAATTAACCTAGGTAATTTAATATGTCTCACTGATTTCAATCGAGTTAAATAAACTAAGTTAGTTAACTGGATTTTGCTAAGTGTTATTCAAAGAAATATTACCTAACTGAAACACCGGAGGAAACAAACCGATGGTAGTTAATGGGCAAAAATTTAAACATTATATTGCATGTAATCCCATTAACACTGATTCGGACGCTATTCAAGTAATTACATTGGAGAAGCACATCTGAGAAACCTTCCGGAGTACTCCAGAACCAAAAAAGGAATAGGTACATGATACAGTAAGTAAACCGACTCCAAAATTTTTAGAAAATACTTTCTATCCATTTTGGAATATTTAGAAAATTAGGATATGTTCTTGAGGTCACGGGACAAGTCATGTTGCAAGTAATCATGTGAATTTGATATGTGTTCGATATTTTGATGATATGTATGTTGTGATTCCCTTAGTGGTGTCATGTGAATGTCGACTACATGACACTTCACCTTCCTTGGGCCTAAGGGAATGCATTGTGGAGTAGTTATTAGATGATGGATTGCTAGAGTGACAGAAGCTTAAACCCTAGTTTATGCGCTACTTCGTAAGGGGCTGATTTGGATCCAAACGTTTAATGCTATGGTTAGATTTTATCTTAATACTTTTCTCGTAGTTGCGGATGCTTGCGAGGGGGTTAATCATAAGTGGGAGGTTGTTCAATTAAGAATAGCACCCAAGCACCGGTCCACCCACATATCAAATTATCAAAGGAGCGAACACAAACCAAACCAACATGATAAAAGTGACTAGATGAAATTCCCGTGTACCCTCAAGAACACTTTGCCTATTACTAGAGACTGTTCTGGCTTGTCCTTTGCCACAAAAGGATTGGGCTACCTTGCTGCACTTTATCTACCGTTACCGTTACTTGCTCATTATCAATTATCTTGCTATCAAACTATCTATTACCTACAATTTCAGTGCTTGCAGAAATTACCTTGCTGAAAACCGCTTGTCATTTCCTTCTGCTCCTCGTTGGGTTCGACACTCTTACTTATCGAAAGGACTATGATTGATCCCCTATACTTGTGGGTCATCAAGACTCTTTTCTGGCGCCGTTGCCGGGGAGTGAATTGCTCTTGGTAAGTGGAAATCGGTAAGGAAAAACTTATACTACGTGCTGAAATTTATTGTTACTTGCTACTATGGAAAGCAATCCTTTGAGGGGTTTGTTCAGGGTATCTTCACCTCGACCGGAACCACAATTAGTTGCCCCTCAACCTATTGTACCTACTGAAAATATTGGTTATGAAATTCCTTCAGGTATGGTAGAACAACTGCTTGCTAAACCTTATGCAGGAGATGGAACTGAACATCCTGATATGCACCTATTATATGTGAACGAAATTTGTGGATTATTTAAGCTTGCAGGTCTACCCGGAGATGAAGCTAAGAAGAAGGTTTTCCCTTTATCCTTGAAGGGAAAAGCATTGACATGGTATAGGCTATGTGATGATATTGGATCATGGATCTAGAATCGATTGCAATTGGAATTCCATCAAAAGTTTTATACCATGCATCTAGTTCATCGTGATCGGAATTATATATATATAACTTTTGGCCTCGTGAAGGAGAAAGCATCGCTCTAGCTTGGGGGAGGCTTAAGTCAATGTTATATTCATGCCCCAATCATGATATCCCGAGAGAAGTTATTATTCAGAATTTTTATGCTCGGCTTTCGCATAATGATCAATCCATGCTTGATACTTCTTGTGCTGGTTCTTTTATGAAGAAGACTATTGAATTCAAGTGGGATCTCCTAGAAAGAATTAAACGCAACTCTGAAGATTGGGAACTCGACGAAGGTAATGAGTCATGTATAAAGCTTGAGTTTGATTGTGTTCAATCTTTTATGAATACCGATGCTTTTCATAAGTTTAGCACTAAATATGGACTTGACTCTGAGATAGTAGCCTCTTTCTGTGAAGCATTTGCTACTCATGTTGATCTCCCTAAAGAGAAATGATTTAAATATCACCCCCCTACTTAAGAAGAAATTAAAGAACCGGTCATAGCTAAAGATGAAACCATCATTTACAATGTTGATCCAGTTGTGCCTACCGCTTATATTGAAAAACCACCTTTCCCTGTTAGGATAAAGGAACATGCTAAGGTATCAACTGTAGTTCGCAAGAGTAATATTAGAGCACCTAATCCCCCTGAGCAAATTAAAGTAGAACCTAGTGTTGCTATGGTTAAAGATCTCTTGGTAGAAAATATTGATGGGCATGTTATCTACTTCTGTGATGAAGCTGCTAGAATTGCCAAACCTGATGAAAAAGATAAACATAGACCCGTAGTGGGCATGCCTGTTGTCTCAATCAAAATAGGAGATCATTGCTATCATGATTTACGTGATTTGGGTGCTAGTGTGAGTGCTATCCCTTTAACCTTATACCAAGAAATTATGAATGAAATAGCACCTGCTGAAATAGAAGACATTGATGTTACTATTAAACTTGCTAATAGAGACACCATCACACCACTTGGGATTGTTAGAGATGTTGAAGTCTTGTGTGGGGAATTAAAATATCGTACTGATTTTCTAGTTCTTGGTTCCCCACAAGATGACTTTTGTCCCATTATCGTTGGTAGACCTTTCTTAAACACCGTCAATGCTAAGATAGATTGTGAAAAACAAACTGTCGGTGTCAGTTTTGGTGTGGTGTCTCATGAGTTTAATTTTTCCAAGTTTAGTAGAAAACCTCGTGATAGAGCATTATCTAGTAAGGATGAAATAATTGGTCTTGCTTCTACCGTCATGCCTCCTACTGGTCCATTAGAACAATATTTGCTCGACCATGGAAATGATATGCACTTGCGTGAAAGAAATGAAATAGATAAAATTTTCTTTGAACAACAACCTCTCCTGAAACACAATTTGCCTATTAAAACTCTTGGAGGTCCTCCTCCACCTAAAGGTGATCCTGTGTTTAAATTAAAGCAATTGTCTGATACTTTGAAGTATGCTTATCTCTATGAGAAAAAGATATATCCTGTTATTATTAGTGCTAACCTTTCAGAACATGAAGAAGAATGACTATTAAAAATTCTGAAGAAGCATCGGGCTGTTATTGAATATACTCTTGATGATCTTAAGGGCATTAGTCCCAGTTTATGTCAGCACAAGATTAATATGGAACCTGATGCTAAACCCGTTGTTGATCACCAATGATGATTGAATCCTAAGATGAAAGAAGTGGTAAGAACTGAAATATTAAAGCTTCTGGAAGCCGGTATAATCTATCCCATAGCTGATAGTAGATGGGTAAGTCCCGTTCATTGTATCCCTAAGAAAGGAGGTATTACCATTGTTCCTAGTGATAAAAATGAACTCATTCCACAAAGAATTGTTACTGGCTATAGAATGGTAATTGATTTCAGAAAATTAAATAAAGCCACTAGAAAAAGATCATTACCCTCTGCCTTTCATTGACCAGATGTTAGAAAGATTATACAAACACACACACACTTTTGTTTTCTGGACGAATATTTTGGTTTCTCTCAAATACCTGTATCACAATCTGATCAAGAGAAAACCACCTTCACTTGCCCTTTTGGGACCTATGCTTATAGATGTATGCCTTTTGGTTTATGCAATGCACCTGCTACCTTTCAAAGATGTATGTCTGCTGTATTCTCTGACTTTTGTGAAAAGATTGTGGAGGTTTTCATGGATGATTTTTCCGTTTACGGGACTTCTTTTGATGATTGCTTAAGCAACCTTGATCGAGTTTTGCAGAGATGTGAACAAACTAATCTTGTCTTGAATTGGGAGAAGTGCCACTTTATGTTTAATGAAGGTATTGCCTTGGGGCATAAAATATCTGAACGAGGTATTGAGCTGGATAAAGCTAAAGTTGATGCAATTGAGAAAATGCCATGTCCTAAAGATATTAAAGGTATTCGAAGTTTCCTTGGTCATGATGGTTTCTATAGGAGGTTCATTAAAGACTTCTCTAAAATTTCTAGGCCTCTTACTAATCTTTTGCAAAAGGATATTATTTTTGTTTTTGATGATGATTGTGTAGAAGCCTTTGAAACACTCAAGAAAGCCTTAACTTCTGCACCTATCGTTCAACCACCTGATTGGAACTTGCCTTTTGAAATTATGTGTGATGCTAGTGATTATGTTGTTGGCGCTATTCTAGGACAAAGAGTTGATAAGAAATTGAATGTTATCCATTATGCTAGCAAAACTCTAGACAGTGCCCAACGAAATTATGCTACTACTGAAAAACAATTTTTAGCAGTTGTGTTTGCTTGTGATAAATTTAGATCCTATATTGTTGCTTCCAAGGTTATCGTTCACACCGATCATGCTGCTATAAAATATCTTATGGAAAAGAAAGATGCTAAACCTAGACTAATTAGGTGGGTTCTCTTGCTTCAAGAATTTTACTTACATATCACTGATAGGAAGGGAGCTGAGAACCCCGTAGCTGATAACTTGTCTAGGTTAGACAATATTCTTGATGACCCACTACCTATTGATGATAATTTTCCTGGTGAACAGTTAGCTGCAATAAATGTTTCTCAAAACACTCCTTGGTATGGTGATTATGCTAACTACATTGTTGCTAAATATTTACCACCTAGTTGCACATACCAACAAAAGAAAAAAATCTTCTATGATTTAAGACATTACTTTTGGGATGACCCACATCTTTATAAAGAAGGGGTAGATGGTACTATTAGACGTTGTGTACCTGACCATGAACAGGAACAAATCCTACAGAAATGTCATTCCGAAGCTTATGGAGGACATCATGCGGGAGATAGGACTGCTCACAAGGTATTGCATTCTGGTTTTTATTGGCCTGTTCTCTTCAAGGATGCCCGTAACTTTGTCTTGTCTTGTGATGAATGTCAAAGAATTGGTAATATCGGTAAGCGTCAGGAAATGCCTATGAATTATTCACTTGTTGTCGAACCATTTGATGTTTGGGGTTTTGATTATATGTGACCTTTTCCTTCCTCTAACGGGTACACTCATATTTTGGTTTCCGTTGATTATGTCACTAACTGGGTAGAAGCTATTCCAACTAGCAGTGCTGATCACAACACCTCTATTAAAATGCTTAAAGAAGTTATCTTCCCGAGGTTTGGAGTCCCTAGATACTTAATGACTGATGGTGGTTCACACTTTATTCATGGTGCTTTCCGTAAGTTGCTTGCTAAATATGATGTTTAGCATAGAATTGCATCACCCTATCGTCCTCAATCTAGTGGTCAAGTTGAACTTAGCAATAGAGAAATAAAATTGATATTACAAAAAACTGTCAATAGGTCTCGAAAGAATTGGTCTAAGAAACTAGATGATGCACTTTGGGCCTATAGAACAGCTTATAAAAATCCTATGGGTATGTCTCCATACAAAATGGTATATGGAAAAGCTTGTCATTTGCCTCCAGAGTTAGAACACAAAGCATTTTGGGCAATTAAAGAACTCAATTATGATTTCAAACTTGCCGGTGAGAAGAGGCTATTTGATATTAGCTCACTAGATGAATGGAGAACCCAAGCCTATGAAAATGCTAAACTATTTAAAGAAAAAGTAAAAAGATGGCATGACAAAAGAATCCAAAAGCGGGAATTCAAAATAGGAGACTATGTTCTTTTGTTCAATTCTCGTTTAAGATTTTTTGTAGGTAAGCTTCTCTCCAAATGGGAAGGACCATATATTGTCGGAGAGGTTTATTGTTCTGGAGCTATCAAGATTAATAATGCCGAAGGTACTAACCCGAAGGTGGTCAATGGACAAAGAATTAAGCACTAAATCTCAGGTACGCCTATTAATGTTGAAAGCAATGTTATCCAAACCATGACACCGGAGGAACACATAAAAGAAACCTTCCGGAACACTCCATAATTCTGAAAAATAGGAGGTACGTGATACGGTAAGTAAACGGACTCCAAAAAATCCGCAAAAATATTTTCTGTCAGTTTTGGAATATTAGAAAAAAATAGGAAAATAAGAAATAAACCGGAGGGCAACCAAGGTGAGCATGATACACCAGGGCGCGCCATCCCTACCAGGCGCGCCCTGGTGAGTTGTGCCGACCTTGGACACCTTCCCGGCTCCGTTTTCCTTCCATATGCTTATTTCCCAAGAATAAAAATACTCTATATATACCCCCGACTATTTTGATGACCGCATCGCAGAAAAATCCTCTATTCTTGTGTCGTGCTGTTTTCCTATCAGATCTACCAAGCTAGTCATCATGTCTTCTCCCTCCTCCAATAACGTAGAAGAAGATGCCTGGCTAATGAAGATGGAGCTGAAGCGAGAGGAGCCAAAAGAAGCCAACAAGGAAGGCAAAGGCAAGGAGACTATGAAGGATCAAGCCCCAGAAGGAGGGCAATCCATGCTAACAGAGGAGGGGGAAGAAGAAGATATCCTTCAACCTTACTACAGTCATCTCACCCCCATTGAAATTGAAGCTTTTAGGGCTTTCGAAGCGGTTCGTGTTCAGAATAAATTTCTCACTCGTGAAAATATTTTGCTAGAGAAGCACATCAATACACTTAGGAGAGTCATCCGCAAATTGGAGTACCTATTGAGTCTAAAGTGTGACACTTCATCACCACCACCTTCTTCATCACCACCACCAAGGAGACTTGAGCACACTGGTATGGGCACTCCCCTTTGCTTGACCCAAGCTTGGGGGAGGTGCCCCGGTATCGTATCACCATCACTTTTATTCACCTTTACCTATTGTAGTTCGATCTTTAGTTTCCTTTTGATTTAGTTGAATAAAAATTTAGCATGATCTATTTTCTTGTGTTAGTCTCATGGTCTAGCTATCTATGTAATCGAGTGAGAGTTATAATAAAGTTTGGTTTGAGCTTTTGCCTCTCTACTTTCTTGTTGCAATCAAAATAAAAGGAAAGGGAAATAAATGAAAAGAATTATATGCTAATCTTATGGTAAGTAATGACATCACATAAGGAAAAGTATAACTGGTAAAAATTGTTGGAGATTGACAAACATAGCATTGGTCAATGATGCAATTCATGAAAGAATTAATAAGGGAAGAGAAGATTCACATGCAAATACACCATCTTGGACATCTTTTATGATTGTGGGGCCCCATTAAATATTATATGTCAAAATTGTTGACGTTGGACAAGGAAGACAACATAATGATTTATGTTTGTTCATATCCACATAGAAGTTATATTGTCATAGATCCTTCAACATGTGGTGCTTGCTCAATATCTTTGCTAGCCAAAAATTCCGCACTAAGTAGAGATACTACTTGTGCATCCAAAAACCCAAAACCCAAACTCATGCTTTGAGAGTCCACCATACCTACCTACGGATCGAGTAAGATCCTTCAAGTAAGTTGTCATCCGTGCACTAAGGCAATAAAAATTGCTTCTAAATGTGTTTGATCAATTAGTGTAAGAGAAAATTGAGCGTTATACGAACTTATGATGGCAAAGCAAAAAAAGCGACGGACTGCATAATAAAGGTTGCTATCCTAGGGGGCAATATAGCGTGACGTTCTTTAACATTAAGGGATTGGGCATACAAACCAAAAAGCGCATGACAACCTCTGCTTCCCTCTGCGAAGGGCCTATCTTTTACTTTTATGTGTTTACGTTTATGCAAGAGTCAAGTATTCTCCCCTATTCCTTTTTACTTTTCTCTTTTTGCAAGCATCATGTGCTGAGGAAAGATCAAGGCACATATATCCAGTTGGATATGAGTGGGCATGAGTTATTATTGTTGACATCACCCTTGAGGTGAATATGTCGGGAGGCGAAACTATAAGCCCCTATCTTTCTATGTGTCCGGTTGAAACTTTTGCTCATGGGTATGCTGTGAGTGTTAGCAATCATAGAAGACTAAATGATGGTTGAGTATGTGGACTTGCCAAAAGGCTCCGACATGAGACCCTTCCAGAAAATATGATGAATTGTAGTTGCAAAGTTGACTGAGAACATAGTTTGTTGGTTTTCCATAAGGTTTATGCTTTATACTTCTATGTTGTGATGAATTGTTACTTGTTCATGAGAAGTTATATGATGAAAGTATATGAATAAATTTTATGATAGAGTTTGTTGCTGTTATGATAATAAGCATGATGGTACTATGTCCGTATTTTGTTTTTATCGACACCTCTCTCTCAAACCATGTGGACATGCTTTTCAATATCGGCTTTTCGCTTGAGGACAAGCGAGGTCTAAGCTTGGGGGAGTTGATACGTCCATTTTGCATCATGATTTCCTATTGTTATTTATTATGTTTTGTTGAATAATAATGCTTTAGGTAGTGGTTCTAATGCCTTTTCTCTCATAATATGCAAGGTTTACACAAAGAGGGAGAATACCGGTAGCTGGAATTCTGGACCTGAAAAAGCACATCAGAGATACCTATTCTGCACATCTCCAAAGAAGCTGAAACTTTACGGAGAATATTTTTGGAATATATGAAAAATACAGCAGCAAATAACTACCATAGGGGGCCACCCTGGTGGGCACAAGACACCAGGG
Source organism: Elymus sibiricus (assembly GCA_039707655.1). NCBI lineage: Eukaryota > Viridiplantae > Streptophyta > Magnoliopsida > Poales > Poaceae > Elymus > Elymus sibiricus. Next base: position 271,451,349 of record CM077673.1, on the reverse strand, counting down.
CGCGCCAGGCCCCCCAGGCGCGCCCTGGTGGGTTGTGCCCTCCTCGGCCCACCTCCGGTGCCCATCTTCTGGTATATAGGGTCTTTTGACCTACAAAACATAAGGGGAGGACTTTCGGGATGGAACGCCGCCGTCTTGAGGCGGAACTTGGGCAGGAGCACTTTTGCCCTCCGGCGCAGCGATTCTGCCGGGGGAACTTCCCTCCCGGAGGGGGAAATCAAAGCCATCGTCATCACCAACACCCCTCTCATCTTTGGGAGGCCAATCTTCATCAACATCTTCAACAACACCATCTCCTCTCAAACCCTACTTCATCTCTTTTGTTCAATCTTTGTACCGGAACCTCAGATTGGTACCTGTGGGTGACTAGTAGTGTTGATTACATCTTGTAGTTGATTACTATATGGTTTATTTGGTGGAAGATTATATGTTCAGATCCATTATGCTATTCAATACCCCTCTGATCTTGAGCATGAATATTATTTGTGAGTAGTTACCTTTGTTCTTGAGGTCACGGGAGAAGTCATGTTGCAAGTAATCATGTGAATTTGATATGTGTTCGATATTTTGATGATATGTATGTTGTGATTCCCTTAGTGGTATCATGTGAATGCCGACTACATGGCACTTCACCATCCTTGGCCTAAGGGAATGCATTGTGGAGTAGTTATTAGATGATGGGTTGCTAGAGTGACAGAAGCTTAAACCCTAGTTTATGCGCTACTTCGTAAGGGGCTGATTTGGATCCGAACGTTTAATGCTATGGTGAGCTTTTATCTTAATACTTTTCTCATAGTTGCAGATGCTTGCGAGGGGGTTAATCATAAGTGGGAGGTTGTTCAAGTAAGAACAGCACCCAAGCACCGGTCCACCCACATATCAAATTATCAAAGTAGCGAACACAAATCAAACCAACATGATAAAAGTGACTAGATGAAATTCCCATGTACCCTCAAGAACACTTTGCCTGTTACTAGTGATTATTCTGGCCTGTCCTTTGCCACAAAAGGATTGGGCTACCTTGCTGCACTTTATCTACCATTACCGTTACTTGCTCGTTATCAATTATCTTGCTATCAAACTATCTGTTACCTACAATTTCAGTGCTTGCAAAAATTACCTTGCTGAAAACCGCTTGTCATTTCCTTCTGCTCCTCGTTGGGTTCGACACTCTTACTTATCGAAAGGACTATGATTGATCCCCTATACTTGTGGATCATCAGTTATATGCACCTATTACGTGTCTTGATCTGCATATCCCAAGGTGACAATAATTGAGATTCTTTCCGGTGATTGATGTAGTTTGAGGAGTTCATGTATTCACCATGTGTTAATGCTTTGTTCCGGTTCTCTATTAAAAGGAGGCCTTAATATACCTTAGTTTCTATTAGGATCCCGCTACCACAGGAGGGTAGGACAAAAGATGTCATACAAGTTCTTATCGCAAGCACGTATGACTATGTACGGAATACATGCCTACATTACATTGATTAATTGGAGCTAGTTCTGTGTCGCCCTAGTTTGTAACTATTACATGATTGATGTCATCTAAATCATTATCCATCACCGATCCACGTGCCTACGCTTTTCATATACTGAATCTTGGTAAGTTACTATTGCTGCTGCTACTGTCACAACTGCTATGAAATTGCTACTGCCATCAATATTACTGCTACTGTTACTACTATTATTTCCGTGTAGAGAGATATACCAGGTGTGGTTGAATTGACAACTCAACTGCTAAGGACGATAAATATTATTTGGTTCCCCTTGTGTCGAATCAATAAATCAGGGTGAAATACTACCCGCGAAGACTGTTGCGATCCCCTAAACTTGTGGGTTATCAAGACCTTTTTCTGGCGCCATTTCTGGCGTGCAACAATCTTAGCGGGTAGTATTTCACCCTACCTTTTTCTGCATGCCCTGATGGATTGTGGGGCCCACAAGGCCCCCTGCCTTATCCCTTCGACTCACTTCATCACTTACCTCCAGCAAAAATTCCCTTGCTCTCTCTCACGTGTTCTTCCTTCAAAAATTGAAAATTTCGATCTCTTTGCCCGGAACTCCATTTTCGAAACTGTTTTGAGGAATTGCTCCTTGGTATGTGACTCCCCCATTCCTCCAATTAGGTTTTGCTTTAGTGGTTTATATTTTGCATATTTTTCTGCACTTGGTGCTACTGAAAATGAGCTTGCTTGTTGAATTCTTTGAGTTCCAAGTAGTGCTTGATATGGCTTCTAGGTACCTATATGAGTAGTTGCTATCGATCTTGCAAAGTTTATTGACATAATTTTATGGCCCAATTTTTTTCAGAAATTTGTGCTTAGGGAAATGAATTTCCTAAGGAAGGGTTCTTCGAGCCGGAGCCCCAAGGGAATTGTTGGGAGGACTCAAGATCGAGACATCAACAGTCTTCGCAACACGGAAGTCGGGGCGTGTGAATTGCCACATGAACCCTTCATGAGAGAAGCGGGTTTCTATCAGGAATTTATGCAATTCATTGTGAATGCCGGGCTGACCAACTTCCTCGCAGATGATTGTGACCAATACTATCTCCTCACTAATTCCTTTGTGCAAAAAATTTACTTCTCAAATTGGCACGGTGCTCCCATGGTACGCTTTGATTTATATTCAACAAATTATGAAATGCCACTAGCTGAGTTTTGTGAAATATGTTTACTTCCCTCCGACATGGGAATGCATGATCCTAAGCCCGAGGAGTTTGAGGACTTCCTCCTCACCTTAACTGTGGGAGAAACCAGGGGCGTATCAAACGCTAGGGCCACTTGCTTACATTTTCCATCCTTGCATTACTTTTCTTTGTTTATAGGAAAATGTATAACTGCTATGGAGCAGGGTGGTGGTCTCAGTGCCCCCACCCTGGCTATTTTGCGCCGCACACTTTATGGTGACAACACATATAACTTAGGAGCTATTATTGCGCGTCACTTGCATCTTAACCGAACCAAGGGCAAGGTTCATGGTGTCATTTATGCCACTCGTTTAGCAAAACATTTTAATGTCGCCATATGCCTCACTGATTTTCTGTTGCCTAAGGTTTATCTTGATCACCAGTCCATGCTATAGCACCAGTTCACTAAGAACCTCAGCCACCACAACACATTCGTTATAACTTAGTATAGAGCGAGGAGACTCGCGATGTTATTGTGTTGCATGCACCCTCTTTGTTTAACTATCATGCTAGGAACGGATACACCATCATGCCAGCAGACATAATTGCTTACCAGAACGAGTTGACAGAGGTGGAGGCCGTCGCTCAGGAGTGGGACGCTCAGGTGCCTCAGCCCAACTACTTTCCTCCAGGACCAGATGGATTCTACGGATGGTGATCACCAAGCTAGGCAAACGTCTAAGCTTAGGGGAGTACATATTTCTCACCGACATTACATTCATGTTCACACATTTCATATAAATTGTCGGTCTTCATTCTCTTTCACTGTATATCCATATTAGCTTTATTTTTTCCGCTTTCTTCTTGTGTGTTAGAAAAACTTTGAAAACCCCAAAACATTTCTTGTTTCTTTTCGGGTTTTCTTTCCCATTTAATTAGTTGTAGTATTAAAAAGAAAACCCAAAAATATTTCCTTTGCATGTTGGGAGCTTTCCCGTGTAAATAATTTTTCTCGTTCTTGTTTTTCCTTTGTTTATTTGCTTCCTTGAGAAAAAACAAAAACTCCAAAAATATTATAGTGTGTTTCTCTGAACTTGTTTTCTTTTTATTGAGTCATGAAAGGAGAAGACCACGATGAAAATGTTGAGTGGCTCCCATATCTTTTATTGTTGATCTAACAAAGAGCCAATATTACCTTGTCTTCTCCTTTGTATAAAACTACCATCTAGATTTCAGCTTAGTCCACGGCATTCTTGCACTATTATTATTATCACATCATTCGGTCGTGCAAGTGAAAGGCAATAATGACGATATTTGATGAAGTGATCGTGGTAAAGGAAGCTGGTATGAACTCTTCTTGTTTTCCGTTTTTGTAAATATGTTTAGCTCGTTCGATCTTGATTCAGTATATCTGAGTAAACATGTTTATGATAACAATTAGAGATTATAGTTTCTCATGCCATGCTTAAATAGTTAGGAGTGTATAAGGATTTATATTATGTGTCAACATGCATTAAAATGGTTATGATGTGGTATGGTAGTATGGTATTTCCCTCTGAGTAATTCGAGCGGCTTGACTTGGCCCATGTGCAAATTTTGTTGATTCAAAACCAATGCAACCTTCATGATGTTTAAATTCAGAGTGTTCATGTCCTACTCATGTTATGTCCAATGTTAATTATTCACAATGCATGATTATGACCGTTTTCGCTCTCTAGCTGGTCACTTCTCAATCTATTGCTAGCCTTCATCTGTACTAAGCGGGAATATTGCTTGTGCATCCAAGACCCCTAAACCAAGTTATTCCACATGAGTCCACCATACCTACCTATATACGGTATTACCTTGCCGTTCCAAGTAAATTTGCATGTGCCATCTCTAATATTCAAATAAACATCTATTTTGTGCACTCGTACCGCACATGGAGCGACGGGGCAGTTAGTATCTTCCATGCTAAGTGGTTTATTCTCAAGATGGGCATTTATTCGCCTGTCATTGCACGAGAGAGGTTGGTAAAAAGGGATGCCCAGTCCTGCAAAACAAAAATTAATTAAACAAAACTCCCTAGACAGTTGAGAGGGCATCCATGGATTCGGTCAGCCATGGCTTGTGTATGTATGGTGGATGGGAGTAAACTTTACAATTCCGCTTGTGAACCGCCAATAATGTGTTTAGCATGGAAGATATTGAAATCCTTTGTCGTGACATTGATGGGAAAAGTGGACCACCCAAAAACTATAATTTCAATCCTGTTTTAAACCTTGAGCTCTGGCACCTCTGCAAATCAATGCTTCCCTCTGCAAAGGCCATATCTATTTACTTTTAAGTTGAGTCATCACCCTCTTACTAAAAGCACCAGACCGGAGAGCACTATTGTCAATCTCATGCATTGAGTCTAGTTAATGTTGGATGTGAGCATGATTGGATCTTTTCTACCCTGAATTATAATGTTTAGTCGCTGCTTGAACCTCACAGGTGCTCTGCATTTATGTTTTGCGGTTTCAGAAAGGGCTAGCGAAATACCATGTTGTCATATTATATCATGATTGTTTTGACAAATTGTTGGCATGTGAGATATCTTATTATTGCTAGTTAGTTGGTTATGTATTGCCATGAGTGAATATGATGTTTAATTTTTATCATCGATAGGGTTATTTATGATTTATGCTGAAAACTTGAACACTAGCTAAGCATGTGTATAACGATGAGAACAAAAGAATTTGTAAAAGTTTTCTTTATCACTTTCAGTTTATCAACTGAATTGCTTGAGGACAAGCAATGAGTTAAGCTTGGGGGGAGTTGATACGTCTCAAATGTATCTACTTTTCCAAACACTTTTTCACTGGTTTTGGACTCTAATTTGTATGATTTGGAACTAACCCGAACTGACGTTGTTTTTAGTAGAACTACCTTGGTGTTATTTTTGTGCAGAAATAAAAGTTCCTGGAATTGGACGAAACTTTTTGTGAATTATTTTTGGAATAAATAATGAATTATGGAGTGAAGATCCACCAGAGGGGGCTGCCTATGGGCCACAAGCCAACCGGGCGCGCCCACCCCCCTTGGGTGCGCCCTGATGGCTTGTGGGGCCCATGTGGCTCCCCCGACCCTAATTCCAGTCCTATAAATTCACATCTTCGGAGAAAAACGTAGGAGAGAATATTTCATCGTGTTTCACGAGACGGAGCCGCCGCCTCCCCCTGTTCTTCCTCGGGAGGGCTGATCTGGAGTCCGTTTGGTGCTTTGAAGAGGGGGAATCGCTGTCGTCGTCATCACCAACCCTTCTTCATCAACACCGCCAAGATACTCACCACCGGGAGTGAGTAATTCCTTTGTAGGCTTGTTGGACGGTGATGGGATTGGATGAGATTAATCATGTAATCGAGTTAAGTTTGATAGGGCTTGATCCCTACTGTCCACTATGTTCTGAGATATATGTTGCTATGACTTTGCTATGCTTAATGCTTGTCACTAGGGCCTGAGTGCCATGATTTCATATCTGGAATTATTATTTTTTCATGAATATAAGAGTGATTTGGATCCTATCTTGCAAGTTATATGCACCTATTACGTGTCTTGATCCACATACCCCAAGGTGACAATAATTGGGATTCTTTCCAGTGATTGCCATAGTTTGAGGAGTTCATGTATTCACCATGTGCTAATGCTTTGTTCCAGTTCTCTATTAAAAGGAGGCCTTAATATCCCTTAGTTTATAATAGGACCCTGCTGCCATGGGAGGGTAGGACAAAAGATGTCATACAAGTTCTTATCGCAAGCATGTATGACTATATACGGAATACATGCCTACATTACATTGATGAACTGGAGCTAGTTCTGTGTCGCCCTAGTGTGTAACTGTTACATGATTGATGTCATCTAAATCATTATCTATCACCGATGCACGTGCCTACGCTTTTCATATACTGAATCTTGCTAAGTTACTATTGCTGCTGCTACTATCACAACTGCTACAAAATTGCTACTGCCATCACTATTACTACTACTATTACTACTATATTTGACGTGCTACTAAAAGTTTGCTGCAGAGAGATATCCTAGGTGTGGTTGAATTGACAACTCAACTGCTAAGGACGATAAATATTCTTTGGCTCCCCTTGTGTCGAATCAATAAATCAAGGTGAAATACTACCCGCGAAGACTGTTGTGATCCCCTATACTTGTGGGTTATCAATGGCTAATAAATCAACTACTCTACCTATCGATATTTGTGAGGATGTTCCCGTTGTTGTTGCTAATGTTACTATCTTAACGGACTTTGTTATTCTCGATATGCCCGAGGACGACAATATGTCGGTTATCCTTGGAAGACCTTCTCTAAATACGGCAGGGGCTGTTTTTGGCTACAACAAGAGCAAGGTCACTTTTCATGTTAATGGTAAAGAACATACAGTACATTTTCTGAAGAAATATAATCAAATAGATAGTATCAGCTCCATTGAAAAGACTATGACAACTACTATTGGAGGTTTTGAATTCCCTCTCCCTGTTCCTAAAAGGAATATCAAACTATTACTATTGGAACCATGCATATTCCGGTTGAGGTAACTTAGTGCAATACAAAAATTATTCGGTTTTATGTCAATCGAAAGTGGTTCATTAATAAGACCTGATCAAACTTGTTAATTGATTCCTTTTGAGAGGCATATGGTCTATGAATTCAGTAAGCACAACTCTCTGTAATATTAGAATGTTTTCTATTTTTATTAGTCTAATAAAGTGAAAATCCATATTTAGTTCATTTTCTGAATTTTCTATGCAATAAAAAATACCCCAAAAATAAAATTTCGCAGAATGCCTTGAAAATTTAGTATGATTTTCTCTAGAATATTTGGCACTGAACAAACCCCAGGGGGCGCGCTTGTCAGCCACAAGATCACACGGCGCGTCTGCCCCCCTGGGCGTGCCAGGTGAGCTTGTGGGTCCCATAGGTACCCACTCACTTTTTGCACTTGCCCACTGCTTCTCCTATCTCCAGAAAAAACCGTTCTTGCTTCCATTCCCATTTTCTTGCTCAATTGCATGAGATTTTTGATCTCTTTGCTCGGAGCTCCGTTTCCAAAACTGTTCGAAGAAATTGCTCCTTGGTATCTGACTTCTCCAATGCTACAATTATTTTATGTTCTAGTGGATTATATTGTGTGTATTTTTCTACTATTAGTGACCAAGAATATGAGCTTGCATGTTGAATTTACTTAGTTCTAAGTAGTTGTGATGTTTGTATGGCCTCTATGTACTTGTGGAAGTAGTTGCTATCAATCTTGTGAAGTTATATTCACTTTTATTTTGGGGACTAAAAATTTCAGAATTTTTCAGAATTTTCTTTGGAGGATATTCAAGCAAAAGCTCCCCAAGGTCAGATATTTCTGAATCCGGCCTTGAACTCCCTAGGTAGGCCATGGTGAAGGCTTGTGAATGTCCATACAAAACCTTCATAATTAGTGCTGGCATCAAGGAGGAATTTGATGCGTACGTGCAATGAGTTGACTGGGTCTGTATCAGATAAGTGCCCACAATACCGTGATCTCACCGATTCCTTTGTCCCAAAATTCAAGTATGTATCTCATTGCTCATCTCATGATGTTGTTTTTAATTTGTACAAGAACTCTTTCCGCATGAGTATTATGGATTTCTTCACCGCATGCAAAATTCCTAAGTGGGGAAATTATCTTGAGCATCATAAAACTGATTGCAATGACTTTATCTTGAGCATTACCCAAAGTGAAACTACAGGTGTAATGCAAGCTAAAATTTGGAGCATTCATTTTCCTGCTATTCATTATTTTGCTCTGTTCATTGGAAGATGCATAACTAGCAAGCATGACCTTAGCACCACTTGCGCTCCTGACTTGAGTATTCTTAAAAGTGATGTACTGAGAGATAGGAAATTTAATCTTTGGGCTATAATTGCACGGCGTAGAAACAAGAACTCGTTCGATGGGGATATTTATGGGGGAATTTATGCCACCCGTGTAGCTGCTTTCCTTGGAGTACCTATTAGAGACAATGATCAGGAGTTGGCTCTGAGTTATCTAGATTATGATGCCATGGTACGCCACATTTTTTTTGAAAGGGACGACTCAACATTTCAATACATGCTAATCTATGATAAGAACCATGTTGTCCTTGTTAGTTTGCGTTGTCTGGTCCTCTTTAATTTCCAGGAAAAACGAAGATACTATATATGTGAGTAGGAGGCCGAGTCTTATCGGGCGGCAAGAGAGGTCGCTTGATGGAGTGAAGCTGCCCATCAAGCGGCGGCCACTGCACTAAAGTATAATCCCGACTACTGCGACGAGTTCTACCCAGGCTAGCAGTAGCCCTAGACCAAAGTTAGGCCAAAAGCCTAAGCTTGGGCGAGTACGGATTCTCACTGACATTACATTCATGTACCACACATTCTGTCCAGTTTTCGGTGTTCAGCGTTTTCATCGTATATCCATGTTAGTTTTTTCCACTTTCTTTTCTGTGTTTGAAAAACTTTACAAATCCAAAAATATGTCTTGCTTCTTTTTGTTTTTCTTTCTTGTTTAATTAGTTGGTAGTATTAAAACAAAACCCAAAAACATTTCATATTCTTGTTTTACTTCTTGGGAGTTCTCCCGTGTATATAGTTTTTCTCGTTTTCATTTTCTTGTTTCTTTTGCTTCCTTCACAAAAATGAAAACCCCAAAAATATTTCATTTTGTTTCTCTGAATTACTTCTTCTTTCTTCGAGTCGCCGTAAGGAAAGGACTTCATAACAATTGTCACATGGCTCATATATCCCTTAATATTGATCACATGAAGAGCCAATTATCATTTGTCTTCTCCTTTGAATATACTGTTTGCAGATTACAGGTTAGTCCATGACACTCTTGCACTATTATTATTTTTCACATCATTCGGTCGTGCAAGTGAAAGGCAATTATGACAATAATTTGATGAAGTGATCATGGTGAAGAAAAGCTGGTATGGACTCTTCTTGTTTTTCTTTTTGTAAATATGTTTAGTTCGTAATTGTTGATTCAGCATATCATGAGTAAACATATTTGTGATGAAAATTACAGATCATAGTTTCTCATGCCATGCTTATGTAGCTGGGAGTGGATAATATGTTATCTTGGATGTCAACATGCATTAAAATGATTAGGTTGTAGTATGTTGGGATGGTATCCTCCTCTGAGTATTCAAGTAGCTTGACTTGGCGCATGTCAAAGGCATGTAATAGACTCAAGACCAATAAAGCCTCTATGATATTTATGTTTAGAGTGTTTATATCCTACTCATGCTCGTGTTCAATGTTAATTATTTTTAATCCATGACTATGACCGTTGTCGCTCTCTAGTTGTCGCTTCTCAATCTATTTTCTAGCCTTTGCTTGCACTAAGAGGGAATACTGCTTGTGCATCCAAAGCCCCCAAACCAAAGTTATTTAAGAGAGTCCACCATATCTACCCATGCTAAGCGTGTTATTCTCAGGACGGGAGTTTATTCACTCGTCCTGCACAAGACATGCTGGTAAAAAGGATGCCCAATCCCGCATAATACAAAAATAAATAAACAAGAACTCCCACGGAAAGTTGATTGTTTGGAGGGCACACGTGGATACAGATAGCCGTGGCAAGTGTTTGAATGGTGGAGGGGGAGTAAAAAATACATTCTGTTTGGGAACCGCTATTAATGTATTTAGCATGGAAGATACCGAAATCCTTTGTCGTGACGTTGACAGGAAAACCACAGCACCCAAATTATATTCATCTCTGTTTTAAACCTTGAGTTCTGGCACCTCTGCAAATCCTTGCTTCCCTCTGCGAAGGGGCATTCTATTTACTTCAATGTTATTTACTTTCATGTTATTTTCTTTTTATTACTTGACTCACCATCTTCTTATTCAAAGCACCAATCCTGAGAGCGCTATTGTCATTTTTATGCATTGAGTCTAGTTCATGTTGGATGTGAGCATGAATGGATCACTTCTACTCTGAATTACAACGTTCAGTCGCTGCTTGAACTTCAGAGGTGCTCTGCATTTATGTTTTGCGGTCTCAGAAAGGGCCAGCGAGATACCATTTTATCATATTGCCTCATAGTTGTTTTGACAAAGTGTTGGTATTGAAGATATAGTATTATCACTCGCTAGTTGGTTATATTATTGATATGAGTAAATATGGTTTCTAAGTGTTATCATTTGTATGTTTATCTCATGACTTGTGTTGAAAACTTGATTACTAGCTAAGCTTATATATGGAAATAATAACAAAAGAGTTTGTAAAAGTTTTTCTTTATCACTTTCGGTTTCTCAACTGAATTGCTTGAGGATAAGCAATGGGTTAAGCTTGGGGAAGTTGATACGTCCTAAACGTATCCACTTCTCCAAACACTTTCGTTCTTGTTTTGGACTCTAATTTGCATGATTTTAATGAAACTAACCCAGCCCGACGATGTTATCAGTAGAATTGCCTTGGTGTTATTTTTATGCAGAAATAAAAGTTCTCTGAATTGGACGACATTTTACATAGAAGTTTTGTGGATTATATAAAAAATACTGGTGAAAAGAGTTATCGGAGGGGGGCACCATAGAGCTACAAGATCAGGTGGCGTGCCCCCTAGGGCGTGCCACCTGAGATTGTGGGCCCCTGGAGCCTCCGTTGCCCTACCTATGGTCATATACGCTACGTCTCATCCAAGAAAAATAAAAGAGAAAGAATCATCGCCTTTATGACACGGAGCCACCGCCATCTCCTATTCTTCATCAGGAGGGTTAATGTGGAGTCCGATTTGGGCTCCGGAGAGGGGGATTCGTCGCCATCGTCATCATCAACCCTTCTCCATCAACAATTCCATGATGCTCACCATTGGGGTGAGTAATTCTTTCGTAGGCTTGCTAGACGGTGATGGGTTGGATGAGATTTGTCATGTAATCAAGTCAATTTGTTAGGGCTTGATCCCTAGTATCCACTATCTTATGAGATTAGTGTTGCTATGATTTTCTATGCTTAATGCTTGTCACTAGCGCCCGAGTGCCATGATTTCATATCTGAACCTATTATCTTTTTATGAATATGTGAGTGTTTTGGATCCAATCTTGCAAGTTATATGCACCTACTATGTGCTATGATCCGCATCCCCCAAGGTGACAATAATTGGGATTCTTTCCGGTGATGACCGTAGTATGAGGAGTTCATGTATTCACTATGTGTTAATGCTTTGTTCTGGTTCTCTATTAAAAGGAGGCCTTAATATCCCTTAGATTTCCTTATGGACCCCGCTACCACGGGAGGTAGGACAAAAGATGTCATGCAAGTTCTTATTATAAGCATGTGTGATTATATACGGAATACATGCCTACATTGAATTGACGAATTGGAGCTAGTTATGTGTCGCTCTAGGTCGTGAGTGTTATATGATAAATATCATCCACACAATTATCCATCACCGATCCAATGCCTACGTCTCGCTTATATTGCCTTTGCTAAGTTACTGCTATTGCTACTACTATTACAATCACTACAAAACTGCTAGTGTAGTATTGCTACTGCTACCGATACTATCAAACTATCAAACTACTATGCTATTAAACACTTCACTGCAGAAAGAGATCCTTCCAGGTGTGGTTGAACTGACAACTCAATTGCTAAGGCTAATAAATATTCTTTGGCTTCCCTTGTGTCTAATCAATAAATTTAGGTGAAATACTACCCTCGAAGACTGTGGTGATCCCCTATACTTGTTGGTTATCAATCCGTATCGTAAAATGCGATGAAACTTCTCTTACTTTTTTTCCTTGGGAAGACGGTACTTATGGAGTTGGATATAGGGGAGACGGAGCATATAGGGGACCACAAGGCAGGAGGTGCGCCCTGCCCCCTTGTGGATGGCCATTAGGCCCTCTTCGACATATTTTTGTTCTAGTATCTTTTTATTTATTCATAAAAATCCTCGGCAATTCCAATTCCAAGAACTTTTATTTCTACACAAAAACAACACCATGGCAGTTCTACTGAAAACTGCGTTAGTCGGAGTTAGTTTCATTCAAATCATGCAAATTAGAGTCCAAAACAAGAGCAAAAGTGTTTGGAAAATTAGATGTGTTTGGGACGTATCAAATCCCCCAGGCTTAACTTATTGCTCGTCCTCTAGCAGTTCAGTTGATACACTGAAAGTGATTAAGAAAAGGTTTTACAAACTCTTTTGTTTTTGTTTCCATATATAAGCTTAACTAGTAACCAAGTTTTCAGCCAAGTCATGAAGTAACATACAAATGATAACACTTAGAACCCACATTTACTCATATCAATGGCATAATCAACTAGCGAGAAATAACACTATATCTCAAATGCCAACACTTTGTCAAAACAATCATGATGCAATATGATCGATGGTATCTTGCTAGCCCTTTCTAAGACCGCAAAACATAAATGCAGAGCACCTCCAAAGTTCAAGCACTAACTAAACATTATAATTCAGTGTAGAAAAGATCAAGTCATACTCACATCCAACATTAAGTAGACTCAGTGCATAAGAATTAAAATAGCTCTCAAAATTGGTGCTTTCAATGCAAGATGATGACTCGACATTAAAAGTAAATAACGTAAAAGTAAAGGGTTCCCTTCGCAGAGGGAAGTGATAGATATCTGTCGTATCTATAAATTTTGATTTTTTCCATGCCAATAATCTACAGCTTTGAGATACTTTTGGCAACAATTTATATTATTTTTGGACTAACATATTGATCTAGTGCTCGGTGCCAGTTCCTATTTTTTGCGTGTTTTTTGTTTTGCAGAAAATCCATATAAAACAAAGTGCAAACGTGATAACATTTTATCAAGATTTTTTTGGAAATATATGTCATTTTTGAGAAAACAAATCAATGCAAGACGGTGCGTGAGGGGCCCACAAGCTCACACGGTGTGCCCACTACCCTAGGGCACGCAGGGTGAGCTTATGGCCATCCCGTAAGTCGGTTGGGAGTCTCATTTAACCACAAGTAAGCTAATATCCAAATAAAAATACTCTCAAAATTTCTGCCCAATCGGAGTTACGGATCTCCGAGGATTTAAGAAACGGTAAAGGGCTAGAAAATAGGGTCGCGAAACAGAGAAGAAACACAGAGAGAGATCCAATTTCAGAGGGGAGCTCCTCCCCTCCGGGATCCATGGCAGCCAAGGACCAGAGGGGAAACCCTCCTACAATCTAGGAAGGAGGCCAAGCAAGAGGAAGAAGGAGGGGGGCTCTCTCCCCATCTCTTCCGGCGGCGCCGGAGCGCCACCGGGAGATCCATCATGACGGTGATCTACACCAACAACTTCGCCGATGTCACCACCAAGTTTCCCCCCCTCTATGTAGAGGTGTAACACCAATTTTCCCCTCTGTAATCTCTACTTGAACATGGTGCTTTATGCTATATATTATTACACAATGTGGTGTGTCCATCCTATGAAGTTCGAGTAGATTCTTTTTGTCCTACGGGTTAATTGTTGTATGGTGTGATTGATAGGAGTTGTATGTTGATATGTGCTGTCCTATGGTGCCCTCCGTGCTGAGCACACTTGTGGTAATTGCCACTGTAGGGTGTTGCAATACGTTCATAATTCACTTATAGTGGGTTGCCACTGTAGAGTGATAGAAGTTTAAACCCGTGTAAGGGGTTGTTGCATATGGGAGTAAAGAGGACTTGTTACTTAATGCTATGGTTGGGTTTTACGTTAATGATATTTACTAGTTGCGGCTGATTGCTAGAGTTCCAATCATAAGTGCATATGATCCACGTACGAAAAGTATGTTAGCGTATGCCTCTCCCTTATTGCATATAATAAGTATCACGCGTGTGATATTCAATTGCCTATGGAAAATATTTTTCTAGTGTTACAAAAAGCTCACTAACTTTTATTATCTTGCAAAGTACTTCTTGTTTTCATCTCGCAAAATAGTTTTATTCTTGTTCTAGGTAAAGTAAGCGTTAGCGTGTGTGGAGTTGCATCGGTGGTCGATAGAACTTGAGAGAATATTAATTCTACATTTAGCTCCTTGTTGGGTTCAACACTCTTATTTTTCGAAAAGGCTAAAACAATCCCCTATACTTGTGGGTTATCAAGACCTTTTTCTGGTGTCGTTACCGGGGAGCAATAGCGTAGGGTGAATATTCTTGTGCGTGCTTGTTTGCTTTATCTCTAAGTAATTTTTATTTTTGGTTCTAAGTTGGTTTATATCTTTAGTTATGGATATGGAACACGGAACACCAAAAAATTTAGTTGTACTTACTACTCATGGAGATGGGGAACCTCCTAAAATCTTCGATGCTAGTTATGTGAAAAAAATTAAATACTACTTTGATAATCCTGATAAAACCCCGTTCAACTTGATAATGGGAGATACTTTGGATCACCGAGAATACTTTAGGGATTATCGCTTGTCTCGGAAAGGGAAACACTTATGGGATCAAATTAAAATGTTGCATTGCTATGCTTGGGATTTGTGCTTAAGATATGACTATACTTGTTGCTCCAAGATGAAGGCTCCACACCTTCCCTTTCAATGTGAATTTAATGATAATGATGCCTTGGCTTCTTATGCTAATGGTGTATATGATTACTATGATGTGGAGAAAATAGAAGAATTTTTGCTTTCAAGTGTGCTTATGAAATTGAATCGAAAAACATGAAAATTATGATGATGCCCTTTATAGATCTGAATATCTTGCTATACTTTGATATTGCCATGAATATTATAAATGCAATACTGGTATTGATGAATTTATTGAGGGGATGTCTGCTGCCCTGGAAGAAACTAATATTTTGTATGATCCTTTGGAAGAAGAAATTGATGAAACTGTGAGCTCATTAGATGGAAAAGATGAGGAGGACTGAAGAACAAAAGGAGGAAGAGTGGATTAGATACCCATGCCCACCTTCTAATGAGAGTAACTCTTCATCTCATGCATTGTTGAATTTCCCTTCGTGCTTACCGAAGGATTAATGCTATGTTGATAATTGCTATGATCCCTTAGATTCGTTTGGAATATCCCTTTTTGATGAACTTGATGCTTGCTATGATTGTGGCTATGAAGCCAATATGAATTATGCTTATGGGAATGAACTTGCTATAGTTCCTTATGTTAAGCATGAAATTTTTACTATTGCACCTACACATGATAGTCCTGTTATCTTTTTGGATTCTCCCAACTATACTATATCGGAGAAGTTTTCACTTATTAAGGATTATATTGATGGGTTGCATTTTACCATTGCACATGATGATTATGATGGATATAATATGCATGTGCTTGCTGCTCCTACTTGCAATTAATATGAGAGGGGAAGCAAATCTTCACCTCTCTATGTCTCTAATACGATAAAATTGCAATAAACTACTTATCCTATTTATTGGCCTTTACTTTGTGTGAATGAATTGTTCTTTTATGACAAGCCAATGCAAGAGAGTTAGACTCCATTATTTTAAGATAAACATATTACTTTGTGCTCACTACTAAATTACAAATCATTGTCAATTAAAATTGGCTTTGATATACCTTGGGATCCGGGTGGATCAATTACTTGAGCACTTTATGCCAAGCTTAATGGCTTTAAAGAAAGCGATGCCTCGGAGACAGCACAGAAGTTTTAGAGAGTAATTTTATTCTATGGTGTGCTTTTACAAAAAGCGGGGAACTTAAAACGTTTTCAAAAAGAAAAGTGAAAGTGAGAAAGACAAGCACCGTTGAAGTGGGGGACGTCCTTGAACTTTGTTCATGCCCATGGAAACTTTGTGAATCTTGATTACAACAACTTTTCAATAATAATAATTATCCCCTTGTACAAATCCATTGTATTATAAAAATAATGTGCCAAGATTTAGGTCTAGGATGTTTAAATTGCATGTTTGATATGTGCTATGCAAAAACAGAAACTTCTGCTGTAGAGTTTGAATTTTTGATATTTTACTGGAAGGTGCAGAAATTCTGAAATTTTTATACACTTATTTTAAGAAAATTATTTATTTCTTCCTAATTTGTCAGAATTTTCGGAGTTAGAGAAGTATATTTTTCATCTGCATCTTTACAGACTATCATGTTTTCACAGATTGTTGTTATAGTTCCTTTATCTGCTTGTGTTTGCAATTTTTCTAAGCCCCATTGATGTGGGAGCATTAGAATTGTGATAGAATACAGTAGGTAATGTTTTGATTATAATTATACAATATTATTATAGCAAGACAGGGATTTGATGTTATATGTACTAACCCCTCTATGTCGTTTGCCTTCTTTCCGAGAGACACATCTCTTGTGAACCTGTGGCCCCCGGGTCCATCCTTCCATTAATAAAAGCTTCAACAAAATTGTTCTTGTACTTTTGTTTTACTGTTATCTATATATTTGCATTTAACTTTGTAACTATCAAGACAAGGGGCTTGACAACCCCCTTGCCAACTTGGGTGCAAGTACTGTTTTTGTTTGTGTGGAGGCACGGTTGACCTCGTTAGCTTGGTAATTCCTAATGGTTCGATTAAACCTTGGTTGACAACTGAAGGAAATACTTTGCTTATGTGCTATATCACCCTTCCTCTTTAGGGCAAAACCCAACAACTCCTATGGGAGGAGCAGAGGGTAATCAGTCATACCTAGGGATGAATTGCACGACATATGCATTCATGGCATGGTTGAAAATATGAATGATGTGCCAACTATCGGTGTAATGAACAGGGGGTGTCCATTACCCCTGGACATGCACCGGCAAGTTGCAGCCTCTAGGCGGGAAGGGCATGGCTGAGAAGACATCCACTCATAGAACACAGAAGGGTTTTCCAGCAAGGACTACTTGCTGGGAACAACGCCAAGCCTGCCGGGGGGCCACAGGCTCCGGCAGGGCATCAAGCCCTTGCCGTAGAGACAAACGCACCCGGGGCAGAAGACATACCTTTAGTCCTTGCTATCGAGCCTCAGGCTCCAGCATGGGCACAACACTTTGTTGTGCACCACCGGCAAGCTCAAAGACCGGCAAGCTCAAAGGCCGGCAAGATCAGGATTTCCGGGAAGCAAGTCTTTCTGGGAAAAGACCTCCAGGCAGGTCACCGAGAAGACCCGATGTTGGACTCCCGACAAGATGCTTGCCGGGGGACAACTAGGAACAAGCACAAGACTATCAAGAAGGCATTCAAGCCGATGATCAGAGCACAGAAGACCGAAGGCTGGAGCCCCGGCAAGATCTTGCCGGGATGGCTCGCGGCCCCGGCAAGACTTGCGCCCGGCAAGACCTCGCCACCCTGCCACTGCTCCAGCGCAGCGACCAGCTTGTTGTTTAGCTGTTGTCCTCCTGGGTACGTGTCAAGCGCTAGCGGTGGAAGGGCTTAAGCGGTGCTGATGGGACGGCCCCTTTTTCCGTCCCCAAGACGCTAAGGGACACCTCAACGGAGCATTAAATGCACTTGTCCTAAACCGTCAGTGTTAGGTATGATAACACTGTAGCAACTTTACACCTCATGTATGCCCTGTACGCCACTGTTGGTGACCCCTTCGAACATATAAAAGGAGGCCCAAGGCGTAGCTACAAGGGGAGGGGATCTTCTCTAGCCCATTCTGCATGAGTAGCGGCTGAGTACTGTAGCGCTCCCAGAACTTGAGCTAGAGCACTTCTAATACAACCAAGCCGGAGTAGGGTTTTACGCATCTTTGCGGCCCGAACCTGTGTAAAATTCCCGCGTGTTGATTGTTAGATCTGCTCTTTGTGCAAGCCTTTCTCCCCGCCGAATCGTAAAGGGATCCTCGCGATCCCAGAGGCGGTGTCGTTTCTCTGACATCTTTGGCGCGCCAGGTAGGGGCAAAGGTTGCGGGAACCTGATCTAGCGGTCAGCGCATCAGCTTCGTCGTCCATGGCGACTTTGCTCTACTTATAGAAAGCTAAGTTCTAAAACTTTGATGGCTTTTTGTTGCGTAGCCTTATCCTTGATGGCAGATTTGTATAACCTGTGCGCGAGGGAGCGCTCTGGAAACACCCTGCACTTCTGGTTGTTCTGGGTCTGCCCAACAACACAGATGCAGCTGTGGTTGTTTCTAGAAGCGTTAAGCTCCTGAAGAGGCGGCGTTCTCGATAGGCTGCTAGACAGGACCCGATCCTAAGCGCCATCGACCAGAACGTGCGCATTCGAGGAGTATTCCAGCAAGCGTAGGGATTCATTGTACAAAAATGCAATTGTTCAAGGAAAAGGCTCGTGAGTTTTATTTTCAGATTTCTGCGTAAACCTGTATGTTGAGGAGCGTTCCCGGGGCTAGTTGCGCTCCTAGTCGCCTCGAGTCCGCTCGGCGATGTGAGCAGCTGCACTAAAGCTGGGAAGGTAAACCTTTTCGGGAGGCGGCGTTCCCGCAAGCCGCTAAGGACACGTTCCTCAAAGCGCAGCTGACTGGATTGTGTGCACTGGAAAGTGTTCCGGCAAGCAAGGGAACATTCGACAGAAGTCAAAATTACAACAAGTTAATCATAAACCAGGAGCTAATTAACTTGTTGTGCTAAAACGCTGTCGTGGCATTACATGCCCAATCAGTGTTGCAGGAATACGCATGGAAGGCAGGCTCGGGGGCTGGCAGCGTCCTAGAGAGTAACCTTCTAGAGAGCCTACCGGTCGTCACCACGAGCGCGGCCTCGATATGTGAGATGCACAGCAGGAAAAGCTAAGTTACAAAAACCTGTGACAATTACATTTCTTTTGCTGTCCTCGCTTGCTCCTTGCACCTACATGCAAAGGAGCCTTCCCGGGGCCAATAGCGCCCCTAGTTGTCTCGAGTCCGCTCGACAACTTAGGCGGCTGCACGCACACCGGGAAGGTAAACCTTTCCGGGAGGCGGCGTTCCCGGCAAGCTGCTAAGGACCCGTTTCCTCCAAGCGCTGCCGACTGGAGCGGGCGCACCGGAAAGCTTTCCGGCAAGCATGGGCCGTCTTGATTGATTTTTCGACCTTGTACATTAATCTGCACGCGAAGGAACCTTGTCGTGGTGAGCCCGCGCTCTAGTTTCGCCTCGAGTCCGCTCAGCAAACTTAGCAGCTACGTTCTGACCCGGCAAGTCACCTTGCCGGCGGCGGCGTTTCCAGCAGGCTGCTAAAGTCCCGCACCTAGCACTCACGGCAAACGTGCGCACCGGCAAGGTTTCCAGATAGCGTAGGATCTAAGATATATGCAAGGACGGAATTAATCAAGAGGGGAGCAACATTCATATCTTTCATACATAAAGATTGGCTTGACTAAGATTAATTATTCCTTTACATGCGCCATTACAGCAAAACCGAGAAAGCCAAGGGTGCCATGCTGGAGGCCGGCAAGACGGCAGTGAGGCATTCGCAGTAGACGGCGGCGACAGCAGGGATGACTGCACGAATCGAGCACCACACCCGCAGTACCCTTTATGGGGAAGGCTCGGGGGCTGGCTTTTCGTCGCACGGTGTGGCACTCCCTTTCAGGCACACAACTCCCGCTGCCGTCCTGCTCTGTCTGCCCATGCTACCGGCAAGCCCAAGGTCCGACAAACCACAAGCTCTCTTGCATCATCATCAGCGTGCAGTTAAAGTCATGAGTGACTGTTACTTCTCGCCGCGCGTGTACCGGTGCATGTTTTTGGGCCTAGCCCGGACAACACTGTGCACGCTTGTCTGGCCCAGGCACGGGGGCTCTTGTCGGTGTAATGAACAGGGAGTGTCCATTACCCCTGGACATGCACCGGCAAGTTGCAGCCTCCAGGCGGGAAGGCATTGGCTGAGAAGACATCCACTCATAGAACACAGAAGGGTTTTCCGGCAAGGACTACTTGCCGGGAACAATGCCAAGCCTGCCGGGGGGCCACAGGCTCCGGCAGGGCCTCAAGCCCTTGCCGTAGAGACAAACGCACCTGGGGCAGAAGGCATACCTTTAGTCCTTGCTGTCGAGCCTCAGGCTCCAGCATGCGCACAGCAGTTTGTTGTGCACCACCGGCAAGCTCAAAGACTGGCAAGCTCAAAAGCCGGCAAGATCAGGATTTCCAGGAAGCAAGTCTTTCTGGGAAAAGACCTCCAGGCAGGTCACCGAGAAGACCCGATGTTGGACTCCCGACAAGATGCTTGCCGGGGGACAACTGGGAACAAGCACAAGACTATCAAGAAGGTATTCAAGCCGATGATCAGAGCACAGAAGACCGAAGGATGGAGCCCCGGCAAGATCTTGCCGGGATGGCTCGCGGCCCCGGCAAGACCTCGCCACCCTGCCACCGCTCCAGCGCAGCGACCAGCTTGTCGTTTAGCTGTTGTCCTCCTAGGTACGTGTCAGGCGCTAGCGGTGGAAGGCCTTAAGCGGTGCTGATGGGACGGCCCCTTTTTCCGTCCCCAAGACGCTAAGGGACACCTCAACGGAGCATTAAATGCACTTGTCCTAAACCGTCAGTGTTAGGTATGATAATACTGTAGCAACTTTACACCTCATGTATGCCCTATACGCCACTGTTAGTGACCCCTTCGAACGTATAAAAGGAGGCCCAAGGCGTAGCTACAGGGGGAGGGGATCTTCTCTAGCCCATTCTGCATGAGTAGCGGCTGAGTACTGTAGCGCTAACAGAACTTGAGCTAGAGCACTTCTAATACAACCAAGCAAGAGTAGGGTTTTACGCATCTTTGCGGCCCGAACCTGGGTAAAATTGCCGCGTGTTGATCGTTAGACCTGCTCTTTGTGCAAGCCTTTCTCCCCGCCATCCCAGAGGCGGTGTCGTTTCTCCGACATCTAAAAAAGATGTCGGAGAAACGACACCGCCTCTGGGATCGCGAGGATCCCTTTTCGATTCGGCGGGGAGAAAGGCTTGCACAAAGAGCAGGTCTAACGATCAACACGCGGGAATTTTACCCAGGTTCGGGCCGCAAAGATGCGTAAAACCCTACTCTTGCTTGGTTGTATTAGAAGTGCTCTAGCTCAAGTTCTGGGAGCGCTACAGTACTCAGCCGCTACTCATGCAGAATGGGCTAGAGAAGATCCCCTCTCCCTGTAGCTACGCCTTGGGCCTCCTTTTATAAGTTCGAAGGGGTCACCAACAGTGGCATACAGGGCATACATGAGGTGTAAAGTTGCTATAGTGTTATCATACCTAACACTGACGGTTTAGGACAAGTGCATTTAATGCTCCGTTGAGGTGTCCCTTAGCGTCTTGGGAACGGAAAAAGGGGCCGTCCCATCAGCACCGCTTAAGCCCTTCCATCGCTAGCGCCTGACACGTACCCAGGAGGACAACAGCTAAACGACAAGCTGGTCGCTGCGCTGGAGCGGTGGCAGGGTGGCGAGGTCTTGCTGGGCGCAAGTCTTGCCAGGGCCGCGAGCCATCCCGGCAAGATCTTGCCGGGGCTCCAGCCTTCGGTCTTCTGTGCTCTGATCATCGGCTTGGATGCCTTCTTGATAGTCTTGTGCCTGTTCCTAGTTGTCCCCCGGCAAGCATCTTGTTGGGATTCCAACATCGGGTCTTCTCGGTGACCTGCCTGGAGGTCTTTTCCCAGAAAGACTTGCTTCCCGGAAATCCTGATCTTGCCGGCCTTTGAGCTTGCCGGCCTTTGAGCTTGCCGGTGGTGCACAACAAAGTGTTGTGCCCATGCTGGAGCCTGAGGCTCGACAGCAAGGACTAAAGGTATGTCTTCTGCCCCGGGTGCGTTTGTCTCTACGGCAAGGGCTTGAGGCCCTGCCGGAGCCTGTGGCCCCCCGGCAAGCTTGGCGTTGTTCCCAGCAAGTAGTCCTTGCCGGAAAACCCTTCTGTGTTCTATGAGTGGATGTCTTCTCAGCCATGCCCTTCCCGCCTGGAGGCTGCAACTTGCCGGTGCATGTCCAGGGGTAATGGACACCCCCTGTTCATTACACCGACATGAGCCCCCGGGCCTGGGCCGGACAAGCGTGCACAGTGTTATCCGGGCTAGGCCCAAAAACATGCAACGGTACACGCGCGGCGAGAAGTAACCGTCACTCATGACTTTAACTGCACGCTAATGATGATGCAAGAGAGCTTGCGGTTTGCCGGACCTTGGGCTTGCCGGCAGTGTGGGCAGACAGAGCAGGACGGCAGCGGGAGTTTTGTGCCCGAAAGGGAGTGCCACACCGTGCGACGAAAAGCCAGCCCCCGAGCCTTCCCCATAAAGGTTACTGCGGGTGCGGTGCTCGATTCGTGCAGTCATCCCTGCTGTCGCCGCCGTCTACTGCGAATGCCTCACTCCCGTCTTGCCGGCCTCTAGCATGGCGCCCTTGGCTTTCTCGGTTTTGCTGTAATGGCGCATGTAAAGGAATAATTAATCTTAGTCAAGCCAATCTTTATGTATGCAAGATATGAATGTTGCCCCCCTCTTGATTAATTCCGTCCTTACATATATCTTATATCCTACGCTGTCTGGAAACCTTGCCGGTGCGCACGTTTTCCGCGAGCGCTAGGTGCGGGACTTTAGCAGCCTGCTGGAAACGCCGCCGCCGGCAAGGTGACTTGCCGGGTCAGAACGTAGCTGCTAAGTTTGCCGAGCGGACTCGAGGCGAAACTAGAGCGCGGGCTCACCACGACAAGGTTCCTTCGCGTGCAGATTAATGTACAAGGTCGGAAAATCAATCAAGACGGCCCATGCTTGCCGGAAAGCTTTCCGGTGCGCACGCTCCAGTCGGCAGCGCTTGGAGGAAATGGGTCCTTAGCAGCTTGCCGGGAACGCCGCCTCCCGGAAAGGTTTACCTTCCCGGTGTCTGTGCAGCCGCCTAAGTTGTCGAGCGGACTCGAGACAACTAGGGGCGCTATTGGCCCCGGGAAGGCTCCTTTGCATGTAGGTGCAAGGAGCAAGCGAGGACAGCAAAAGAAATGTAATTGTCACAGGTTTTTGTAACTTAGCTTTTCCTGCTGTGCATCTCGCATATCGAGGCCGCGCTCGTGGTGACGACCGGCAAGCTCTCTAGAAGGTTACTCTCTAGGACGCTGCCAGCCCCCGAGCCTGCCTTCCATGCGTATTCCTGCAACACTGATTGGGCATGTAATGCCACGACAGCGTTTTAGCACAACAAGTTAATTAGCTCCTGGTTTATGATTAACTTGTTGTAATTTTGACTTCTGTCGAATGTTCCCTTGCTTGCGGGAACACTTTCCGGTGCGCACAATCCAGTCAGCAGCGCTTTGAGGAACGGGTCCTTAGCGGCTTGCCGGGAACGCCGCCTCCCGGAAAGGTTTACCTTCCCAGCTTTACTGCAGCTGCTCACATCGCCGAGCGGACTCGAGGCGACTAGGAGCGCAACTAGCCCCGGGAAGGCTCCTCAGCATACAGGTTTACGCAGAAATCTGAAAATAAAACTCACGAGCCTTTTCCTTGAACAATTGCATTTTTGTACAATGAATCCCTACGCTTGCTGAAATACTCCTTGAATGCGCACGTTCTGGTCGATGGCGCTTAGGATCGGGTCCTGTCTAGCAGCCTATCGAGAATGCCGCCTCTTCAGGAGCTTAACGCTTCTAGAAACAACCGCAACTGCATCTGTGTTGTTGGGCGGACCAAGAACAACCAGAAGTGCAGGGTGTTTCCAAAGCGCTCCCTCGCGCACAGGTTATACAAATCTGCCATCAAGGATAAGGCTACACAACAAAAAGCCATCAAAGTTTTAGAACTTAGCTTTCTGTAAGTAGAGCGAAGTTGCCATGGACGACGAAGCTGATGCGCTGACCGCTAGATCAGGTTGGCCCAACCTTTGCCCCTACCTGGCGCACCAAAGATGTCGGAGAAACGACACCGCCTCTGGCATCGCGAGGATCCCTTTACGATTCGGCGGGGAGAAAGGCTTGCACAAACAGCAGATCTAACGATCAACACGCGGGAATTTTACCCAGGTTCCGGCCGCAAAGATGCGTAAAACCCTACTCCTGCTTGGTTGTATTAGAAGTGCTCTAGCTCAAGTTCTGGGAGCGCTACAGTACTCAGCCGCTACTCATGTAGAATGGGCTAGAGAAGATCCCCTCCCCCTGTAGCTACGCCTTGGGCCTCCTTTTATACGTCTGAAGGGGTCACCAATAGTGGCGTACAGGGCATACATGAGGTGTAAAGTTTCTACAGTGTTATCATACCTAACACTGACGGTTTAGGACAAGTGCATTTAATGCTCCGTTGAGGTGTCCCTTAGCGTCTTGGGGACGGAAAAAGGGGTCGTCCCATCAGCACCGCTTAAGCCCTTCCACCGCTAGCGCCTGACACGTACCCTGGAGGACAACAGCTAAACGACAAGCTGGTCGCTGCGCTGGAGCGGTGGCAGGGTGGCGAGGTCTTGCCGGGCGCAAGTCTTGCCGGGGCCGCGAGCCATCCCGGTGAGATCTTGCCGAGGCTCCAGCCTTCGGTCTTCTGTGCTCTGATCATCGGCTTGAATGCCTTCTTGATAGTCTTGTGCTTGTTCCCAGTTGTTCCCCGGCAAGCATTTTGTCGGGAGTCCAACATCGGGTCTTCTCGGTGACCTGCCTGGAGGTCTTTTCCTAGAAAGACTTGCTTACCAGAAATCCTGATCTTGCCGGCCTTTGAGCTTGCCGGTCTTTGAGCTTGCCGGTGGTGCACAACAAAGTGATGTGCCCATGCTGGAGCCTGAGGCTCGACAGCAAGGACTAAAGGTATGTCTTCTGCCCCGGGTGCGTTTGTCTCTACGGCAAGGGCTTGAGGCCCTGCCGGAGCCTGTGGCCCCCCGGCAGGCTTGGCGTTGTTCCCGATGAAAGAACATGTGCTGCCCCCATGTTTGGTTTTGGTAATTGATGACAATCTCTATGGACTAATGGTTGCCTTGAGTTATATTTGAAGGGTTTGTCCATAGGCATTGCTTGAAGACCATTTGTTGGTTTCAAGGTTATTAGAAGAAGAATGTGTGTTGACCAAGGTGCTATTCAAGGATTTATCCAAAGATTGGTCATGTGAGTGTTGAGCCTATTGCAAGCATGTCTTGAAGAAGAAGTTTGTGTGAACATTCATGTTTACCTTCAAGACATCATCCTAATGAAGAGAGTTGGAAAGATTCAAGGTTGATCAAGACTAAATATGAAGAGTAATTCAAGTTGATCAACACACAAAGCGTAGAAGATGTACCGAGTGGGATCAAGTGATCTCACGGTATGGTAAGCATTGTCCATTACGCTTTGTGTACTAACCCATGTTCTATGCGAGAGTTCTATGTGGGGTTAGGTATGTTTCCATGGGTATGCGTCAAGAGGAAGATCTCATTCAACCCATGGAGGATGATATCAAGTGGTGATCGTCATCAAGTTTGCGGTGTGCAAGTTCAAGTGGAGCATCACGAAGAGATCACTTGCTTGAAGCTTGCCGTCCATTGTGGTGACAATGGACTTGTGAAGATGTGCCGAAGAGTGGCTCACCCATAGTGGAGTATGGGGGAGCAATCAACTAGTCTTCATCGAGCCGGCGCAATCAAGAAAGGTGGTCCAACTTGAGGAGGTCAAGATCGTCATCATCTAGCTCAAGTGGACTATGCGCAAGGCAAAGGTTTGCCCTTGATAGGTTTTCTATTTTACCGGTCTCATGGTGGTAGTTGGGAGACCGGGTTATAGGATCGATAGCCGTACTATCAAGGGGGGCTCTCAAGTGAGTAGCTTAATCGTATCGTTCATAGAGAGCTCAAACCATTGCATCCTTGCATCATCTTTCTTGGTTCTTGTTTGGTGTTTCTCTTTGTGAGTTTTTGAGCTTGTGGTCATCTTCATGACAAGCTCGAGTTCATCGAAAACGGAGTTCATATATGCATCTTCTATGATGTTTTCGATGTTGGAGTTTATGCCGGTTCTTCATTCATAGAGGTTTCTCATCTCTATATCTTAGGCATATCTCCCCTGCCACTTCTTATTATAACCAACAAGCTTGAGTTTGCTCAATTCGGAGCTCATATGTAGAAGTTGTGGCAGTTCTGGTTTTCCTGTATCTGTCTGTTCTGCTTGGGCACTTTTGCAGCACCCAAGCGGTAGTACCGCTCGGTACCACGGTAGTACCGCTGTGGTCTACCGCAGCGAGTACCGCTTGTGGGAATTTCTTCTGTTGCCGATTTTTGTTAAGCGAAAGTAGTGCGGTAGTAGAGCGGTAGTACCGCTTTGTGCGGTAGTGGCACGGTAGTAGAACGGTAGTACTGCTTGGGCGGTACTTCCGGTTTCTACTACCGCTGCAAGTTCCGCTTGCTGAAATTCTTCTGGTGCCCTTTTTCTGTTAAACGGTAGTAGTGCGGCAGTAGTGCGGTAGTACCGCTTAGGGCGGTACTTCCGCCCTCCACTACCGTTCCTACTACCGCGTGTGTTTCGTAGAGGTGCTCTTTTCTCCTTAGCAGTAGTACCGCTTTGTTGGACGGTAGTACCGCTTAGTGCGGCACTACCGCTCCAGTTTCGTGTTCTCGCCTGCTGCTGGCTGGAACTACCGCTTAAGCGGTAGTACCGCTCGCCTGAGTGGTAGTACCGCTTGTACGCGTCCAGCACAGGCATAACGGTTGGATTTGGAGTGGCCTATAAAAGGGGTCTTCTTCCCCAACGGTTTTCTTATCCCCTTGCAGCTCTCTCTCCTCCATTGTTGACCTTCTAGAGCTTTGCTATCTCTCCATCCCTCCAATGATTCTTGCTCCTTCGTGAGGGAATAGAGAGAGGAGATCTAGATCCATCTTTCCACCAATCACTTTCTCCTCTATGTGAGGGAAACCTTGTGGATCTAGATCTTGGAGTTCTTGGTGTTCTCCTTGTTCTTCCTCTCACTTTCCTCCATAGCTTTTGTTGCTTTGGTGGGATTTGAGAGAGAGGGACTTGAGCACTTCGTGTGTTCTTGCCATTGCATTAGTTGCATCGGTTTGAGTTCTCCACGGTGATACGTGGAAGTTAGTAGTTGAGAAGCTTATTACTCTTGGGTGTTTGGGCACCCTAGAGCTTGTTCCTCTTGGGTGCCTTGGCGCCCTAGACGGCTTGGTGGTGCCTCGGAGCTCAATCATTGTGGTGTAAAGCTCCGGGCAAGCGTCGGGGTCTCCAATTAGGTTGTGGAGATCGCCCCGACCAATTTGACGGGTACTGGTGACCGCCCCCAAGGGTTGCCACCGCGGAAGCCATAGTCCATTCTGGTGAAGCTTCGTGGTGTTGTTGGGAGCCTCCAATTAAGTTGTGGAGTTTGCCCCAACCTTGTTTGTACGGGTTCGGTGACTGCCCTCAAGGGTCCCTTAGTGGAATCACGGCATCTTGCATTGTGCGAGGGCGTGAGGAGATTACGGTGGCCCTAGTGGCTTCTTGGGGAGCATTGTGCCTCCACACCGCTCCAAACGGAGATTAGCATCCACAAGGGTGTGAACTTCGGGATACATCGTCGTCTCCGCGTGCCTCGGTTATCTCTTACCCGAGCCCTTTACTTATGCACTTTACTTTGTGATAGCCATATTGTTTCTAGTTATATATCTTGCTATCACTTAGTTGTTCATCTTGCTTAGCATAAGTTGTTGGTGCACATAGGTGAGCCTAGTCTATTTAGGTTTTGTGCTTGACAAATTAAACGCTAGTTTTATTCCGCATTTGTTCAAGCCTAAACCGTAATTATTTTAAAGCGCCTATTCACCCCCCCCCTCTAGGCGACATCCACGATCTTTCACCCGGGAAGTAGTCCTTGCCGGAAAACCCTTCTGTGTTCTATGAGTGGATGTCTTCTCAGCCATGCCCTTCCCGCTTGGAGGCTGCAACTTGCCGGTGCATGTCCAGGGCTAATGGACACCCCCTGTTCATTACACCAACACCAACCGAAGATTATGTTGGGCGGATGCAAACCTATGGCTTGTTTAGTTGTTGCTTCCATTCTTCGCCTTCTTAAATTTTGTTTGCATTGTTGCAATAGAAGCTTGCACATCATTTTTGTTTTGAGAATTTCCCTTGGGAACCCATGTCATGGTCTTCTTTCTCAGCTCTTGTGCACTAAGGTTTGGCAGTTTCTGATTTTGACAATTTGATAAACTGAGTGGACACCTTGACTATGATTCTGTTTCAAGCAATGGAATCTCCTCCTTTATTCTGTGTACTCTCCATTTCCTTTGTTCATATTTGGTCACTTGATTCAACAATTGATTGCTTCACTTCTTTGCCTTTTGTAGCCAAATTCAAATCTTTAATTGGATCTTTATAATTTAAGATAAAATCTGAGTTTGCATTCTGATGACCATATCTTTTAACACAATAAACTTTCTTGAGCACAAATGTCTTCTTTCTTGAGCTCCAGACCGATTTCTTATGATTGGAACGGTCTTTGACCTAGATCATCCTTCAAATGTTGACTTCTTGGAGCTACATAATTTTGGTGAGATGGTTAATAATAAGATGGATAATGTTCCCTTGAATCATACATGTACCTTTGCTAAAAAAATCATACTTGTCGCATGACGAATATGGATAGGGAGGTATTCGTGGCATTGGCGGCCCAAAGGAAGAATTTGGTGATGGTGCACTAAAATCCCCCCTTTGCCAATACTGATCTTCATACTTGCGCCTTGAGGAGGATTTTAAATTATTTGCACTACTAGGACAATAAACACTTATTTCTTCACTCTTCTTTGTTGTAGCCTTTGTCTTCTTTAAATTTACATGCATCGACCTTTGGATTTCTTGCTGCCCCAGTATTTGGCATCTTCATTGTAACTTTGATATAACACTTGCTTTCAAGTATTTCTTCTTTGTTTTCTTGAAAAATTTGTGTACTTGAAAGCTTGATCCCATTACTTTCAGTTCTTACCTTCTCATCTTTAAATGAATCGTCTTGAAGCAGCCGATGCAAAAAAAATTCCATCAGGACCAACATGAACAGATTGGTCTTGCTATGAGAATGACTTTGCAAGTAAGCCAAAGAACAATTCCGATTTGGCACCCCCCATCGGTTATGCATTGTTTTTGCAATTTTTTCCGATTCCATTGCATAACATATTATATATGCATCAGTTTTATAAAAAGATTAAATTTTGGGTTTGGTGTTTCTGAAATAAACATAGTTAGAACATACATGTCTCAGTTAAGACTAAGTGTAAGCCAAGTATGAAACAAGCAACGCTACCCATTTAGATATAAAATTCAAATAAATCAATGGGAAAACCTTTGATTGTGATAATTTTCAATGTCGGTCGTAGAGAATGGTACAGTGTGTTGACCGATGTGCTTTCTAAGCCAAGTGTGGAACAAGAAAATTATCATTGTTCATTGTTCTCTCAACATTGCTTATGAGGATTTTTCTAAGAGCCTCATGACTTTGCAGGTCATTGCCAACCAGACTTTGTTTAGTTGTATATCGTTGCTCTTGATGTTCGTTAAGTTCTTTAGCACAAAATTCATAGCGTAGGAAATAGGTTCCATTAACCTTCAAAAAATCAACCACAATTGTTTTCCTATGATTTCCTTTTTGGATTTCATTGATTTAGAACATATACTATTTGATTAGGCCTTTTCAAACAAATCACTTTCATTCATTGAATCATCATTCTCTTCATCAACTCTACCAATTGCAAGGGTTGTTACCCTTAGTTGATTCAGCACATGTACTATATGATTCAGCTTTTTCAATAACCAAAATACCTTTGTTATTCGAATCCCTTTTCTTTTTGACAATTCAATCAATTAACGGAGTTTCTTTTCTTCGAGCCAATTATCTATCTATTTGCTCCCCGTGACGAGATGCAAAACTGGTTTTAACCTTTTTCTCAATTTTGACCCACTACAGATATGATTGCCCCCCAATGCCTTTAGAATCTTTTGGCAATGAACCATGATTGTTGCTGAAATTTTGCATTTGTGTTGACGGTGTATAATATGATGCAATCTAGGTGAAGGCATATGCATTGTTGGAGAACCATGTTTTTACTCGCCAATTCTATTAATTGGCAAAGATTCATGTTCTTGAAAAACTCTAGATTTTATTGCAACATAATTAGGAACTAGCCCCTAGTAATGTTCTTCAAGGCAAATATCACTAATCTTGGTAAGGCTATATCCATTTTTAATGCAGGCACTTCCATTATGTAAGGGATTACTCCATAGTACTTTTAGATTCTTTCTGCAATGACTTGTGAGTGTTGCTGAAATCCTGCAATTGTGTAGGGTATGGATTATATGCTACAATATTAGGTACATGCATGTGCGCTCCTGCAAAATTTTAACTTATTCGGCTCTGACCAAGGTGCAGAGCCGAATTATGAACATCTATAGTTGTGTAAGGTGCCGAAAAATTATAGCATGCGGTGTAGCATACAATGATTGAGAGTAATTGGCCGAGTAGCTAGTAGTAGCATGACCAATTTTCCCATCCATCGGCATGTTTGGGCTAGTATATTGCAAATTAGTTGTCGATGGATAAAAGGGTGAAACACTTTCTTGCATGCTGTTGGAAGTTCTAACATTGGGTGTTGCCAATTGATTAACCAAACTCATCATGTTGTTTATTGGCATAAAGATTTGTGGGGTCACTGATGCATGAGAGTTGGAATACACAAGTTGCATGTTACTAGTATCATAAGAAGTTGAATCATGTAAAGTACTTTGAATCGGCTCTTGCAGATAATTAGATGAATGATTGAGAAAACAAGGGTTAGCCAATTAAACGATGTAGTAACATTGTATGAATTATTTGCATCTACACAAGGGGATTGGGTATTCATATTACCTTTGTAAATTGGAAATCCTTGGTGACGATCTCTTCGTAGCAAGAATGGGTTGGAGACTGTTCGAAGCTTCGTCCCCAACGAAGTCGTCAAAAAGTGTGTCGGCACACAAACACATCACCATGTACCCCCTACATCGAGTACAGTACGTAGAACACGTCGCCCAAGGAGCCTCACTGGGTGCGTGATAGGCAAGACACTCCGCGAACTCTTTTAAGGACCCAAAACCTCCCACCCCTGGGAAGGAGCCTGTCATGGCGCGCCCGGCTATGGTGCCCTAGGGTCGACCTGATCGCTCCTAGGGCCTCATAGACCACTCTCTTACAACACGAAGAACAATAAAGAAAGAGGAAGATGAAAAACTAGGGTACATAAGAAAAGGTAAAAGATAAAAGGTGGTAGATATATTGATGGATAGTGTGTTGTTCAATTGGCCATCACCTCTTGTCTATATAAGGCGACTAGAATTCCCATACAAAAAAAGGACTACAAATCCCGTCGAAATCTTTTGAAAACTTAGCAAACTCGGATTACATGTGGACCTGATACAATAGTTTGGTTTTTTGGACACACATGCCACATAGGACGTAGGATCAAAATGATCCAAAAAGCAAAGTTGTCCATCTTGTCGAGATGAAGATATCTATGCTGCACGTTGTTCCATATGAGACCATCTAAGGGATGAATCGCTCTCACAAAACAAATGACAATTCTCACCATGTATCTAATATGGCTCATATGGGTGTATGGTGCCGACTGGCTACGCTGCGTTGACCATATGTTTTGTATACGACTTCAGATTGAGATGATTCAAATATTAATATCATTCGCCTGGATGACACGGGTATTATTTTGATGTAGAAAACTTTTCCATCTAAGGTGACCTTGGGCGTGTAATCGGCCGATCCGTACCGTGAGTAGTAACTTTTCAGACCCTCGGCACTATTTTGACTCTCAAGATGAACTCGGATGGAGATGGCCTAACCATCAAAGTTGTTCGTTTGGACGATATGGATATTTCTCATATTGGACACTTTATCATCTAAGGCCATTTAAGTATGTTTATTCCACACCATAATCTGGTGCCAACAAAAGTATGTCTGAAATTTTCATAAACTTCGCATTCGGGTTCCGTTTTGGACCATCTTCATATCTATTTTGATCTTCTCGGAAAGGGACATACAATGGCGTCTTCTAGTAATAAATTTGACTTCATAAGTTGCGTTATCCCCTTGCCAACTACCCGCAACCTATGACCCGTTGATTTGCTGCAGCTACCTGATCTCATACTTCGGCTGAAAGTCCAAGGGTTGATTTTAGTCGATTGTACCTTGTAACGGTGCTTCTTTTTTTTACAATGTTCTCTTGTTAAGGGCATCGCATAGTTGTTCGGACTTGATAATTGTGATGAAAATACACAATATCACTTTTACTATAATAGTTGCTTCGTGCCAATGCTATATATTGCTTATAGCAACCCTTAGACGTAGCCATCATCCATTGTATACTCCTAGTGGGCAGGCGGTTTTATGAACCTTTATCAAAAGTGATCGGGAGTTGGGGCGGTTTAGGGTATGTTCTTGACGGTTTTAGAAAGGTTCCATAAATTTCCTTTTTATTTTTTCTATATTTTCTAATGGTTTTCTATTTTCTTCTAGTTTTCCATTTCTTTTTTTGTTTCATTGTTTTTGTTTTCCTTTCCTTTTTCTTTGTTTAATTCACGAATATTCTGTAAAATTTGAAAAAATTATTCATGGATATATTTCTAATTCAGGAACACTTTTTAAAATTTGTGAACATTTTAAAATTTATGAAACCTATTAAAATCGTGAACAGTTTTCAAGTTTTTGAAAAATTATCAAATTTGGAAACATTATTTTAATTCTTGAAAGCGTTTTAAATTTGTGAAATTTTTTGGAATCCTTAATTTTTTAAAAATTCCTAAACATTTTTAAATTCATGAATATTTCTCAAATTAGTGGAAAATAATAATTCAGAAACATTTTTCAAAAGTATACAGATTTTCAAAAAAAGGAATATATATATATATATATATATATATATATATATATATATATATATATATATATATATATATGAGAAAAAAGAAAAAAAGAGACTTGAGCAATGCAAAAATGCTAGACTCACGCGCTTTTACGGGGCTAATACGGGCTTGTTCCAACTAATCAAACTAGCCCCAGCCCCCACCACCCCCGATTTTAAGGGGGGTGGGCCCCTTCCCACCCCTTAAGTCCAATCCTAATCCTTCGCGTCTGCTACTCGGTGAAGCCTCTAAAGAAACCTCCCCGTGAGTGTAGCATTACTATGAGCGAAGTTATCTATTGTGTGTATTAGTTCATTAAGGACAGTAAAACTGCACCTAATCCCTCCCTTCTCAGCGATTAGCGTTTACGGCCGTTCGTTTTGCCAAAAAAATCAATATATACTTAAAAGCTTCAGAAAATATCAGTGTTTTTTATAAAAATACATATGCATGTTCTTCAAGTGTGTAAAAAGTTTCATCAGGTAATTCGACTATTTGCATGCTACACAAAAAAGATAAATATGTGGCCCAAAAACAACAAAGAGAAATCCTATTTTAATCGGTGTATTTGTGTGTTTTGTATAAATTACATGTGAACATATATGTTCATGAAATTTTGTACGTGTATACTACGAGTATACATCTATGTATATACCTTTTCAAGATTTTTTCAATATGTGGAAATAGTATTTTTGCTGGAAAAAATTAAAGAGCTTTATGGAGCTCGGCCTCTGCAACGCATTTTTGGATTCCCACAACTTATTGTTCCTTAGTTACTTATTGTTGATATGCTGCCTATGCACTGTACTATCTAATTGATGTACAATAGATATGGCTTCAGCGATTCCTCCATTGGATTTGGAGTTTAGAGTTTAGGGCACTATGGTTGAGTAGTGCAATACTTTTGAGAGAGGCGTTTTGGAGGCCGAGCTGCATGGTGGCCGTTATCTCCATCGAACATTGTCACGTGAGGATCCGTGCATTCAGACTTTTCAAGCGCTATACCCAGGCTATTTAGAAGAAATACACATGTGTCATTCTCTCCTGTTCTTGATTTGTACGTGGGCCTCCTTTGAGGCTTGATGCTGACATGAACATGATGTGCCTAGTGAGCGCATTTTGATCTGGCACGAGAACGCTCCGCTTACATTTGTTTTTCTCCGTGCCGCACATCTGCTTCGCTGGCCTACTAGTTGCCTAGCCTTGCACTAGTCAGCGCCTAACTACTAGCACACCATAAGTTTTTTCTGTTTTCCTTTTAGTTCGTGCTGTTTTTATTTCTTTCTTTTTTTGAACACGCTGTAAATGTGCATGAATAAATTTCTTTCCCACATATATACCTGTAACCTTTTGAACAAAATATATTTCACTAGTTGCAAGGATAAAAGTTTCAAGTATATATAAAGTTTTTCTTTCAATTTTCAAAAATTGGTCATGTATTACTAAAATACACGATGAGAACTTTTAAAATACATGCTAAAAAAATTCTTGATACACGTTGTACATTATTCTCAATACACAGTTAACAATTTATTAAGAATGCGATGAACTGTTTTAAAGCTACACAATGAACATTTTTTAAATACACACTGAACACTTCGTAAAAGAACATGATGCATAATTTTAAACTATATGACTATTTTTTTTTCAAAATGTGTTGAATTTTTTTTCAATACATGATGGACCATCTTAAAAATACACGTTGAACATGTGTTAAAAATGTGATGAACATTTTTTACAACAAAAATGAACACTTCGTAAAAGAACGTGACAAACAGTTTAAACATTTTCTACGCTATGAACATTTTTAACATATGTACAAAAAAGAGATGAAAAAACAGAAAACAAAAAAAACCGGAAAATTTAATAAGAAACGGACATTTGTTGTAATGCCTGGTAGTACAATACGAGGGAACCTTTTTTGTTGTTGCAACACATGAACAGTTTTTCACGAAGAACATTTTTGAAGAACACATGAAAATTTTATCACACACAGGAACAAATTATTTTTGAAACACATGGACTTTTCTTTTTTTGCGATAAAACTTCTAATCTATTCAAGTTCAATCATGAGAGTACAACGAATATCAGAAATAATAAAAATTACATCTAGAT
This sequence comes from Elymus sibiricus, assembly GCA_039707655.1. NCBI lineage: Eukaryota > Viridiplantae > Streptophyta > Magnoliopsida > Poales > Poaceae > Elymus > Elymus sibiricus. The sequence goes on along the minus strand of CM077673.1, from coordinate 271,415,923 downwards.
CCATAGACCACCTAGCGACGACTACAAGCACTGAAGCGAGCCGATGGTACGCCGTTGGGATTGCGCCTCCCTCGCCGGAGCTGGGCAAAACTTGTTTTAGTAGATGGTCGGAAAGTCTTCGTGTTAAGACCCCATAGGACTAGCGCACCAGAAGAACAACCGCCACCGATATACACGTAGATCGGAAGGATCAAATTGAAGACACACGAATATCAACGAACGAAGACCGGATCCGAATAGATTCACTAAAGACAACCACCGCCCGAATCCTGCGAGATCCGTCGGAGAAACACCTGCACACGCCGTTCGATAATGCTAGACGAACCACCGGTGCGGGGGCTAGGTGGGAAGAACCTTATTCCAGCTTCAGGAAGCCATTGCCGTCTCGTCTTCTCAACAAGACACTGACCCTAGCAAAACCAAAAATAATAATAATCTAAAAACGGAGTCCTGCAAGTGCCAGGATCCACCACGTCCCCATGGCCCTAGGGTCATCGGCGACGAGGCGGACCGGAGACAGCGCCGGCGGGAGACAAAGGAACACTAATTTTTTGTAGGAGGCAGCGGCAACACATGGGCTTTTCTGTTGGACCGTGAGAATATTTTTTAGCAAGAGTTGAACTAATAGCATGACATGTTTAAGAATAATTCGTTCATATAAACAAATCACATGTTCCATTCAAATAATTCTAGGCATAAATCCCAACGGTCGTCCGACAGTAATGAATAACTTAATTGCTCGACTCAAGTAATTCTGGGCATAAAAATAAATCCCAATGTTCGAAAAGCGGCTAGCAAGTTTAAATGACACATCACGAGATGGTGTCGTTGTTGCGGTAGTGGTGCCGATGTTTTAGCGTCTCACACGTAGCAGACCGGCACATTAATCCCGCCCATGTTCGTGAACTCCTTGCACTGGGCAAGATTGAACGTGTGAACAGCTTGGCAGGGCAGCATCATTAACATGGGCAAACACTGTGCATAAATTGGGAATACTGTGTGTTGTAAAAAGATGTCAGATTAAAATACCTAGAATAATACGGGACGTCAGCTGTTCCCTACGAAGACTAACGAGCCAGATTACGGCCTGCATGGTGCCCGGCCTCCAAACAGCATTTTCGAATACTTTTTAACTATTTGCACCATCTAAATTTTTACAAAAACAATTGTATCCATCTTTTGATATTTTATATTCTATTGCAAAAATAGACAGGCGCCGTAACGTGTACCATCAACGATCTAGTGTATATAGTATAGAGGCGTGTGATGTGATGGAGCTGGAACAGTGGATGCATAGTACGCATGCATGCTTTTGTTCTGTATATGCGCTGCTGAGTACGCCCGGCGTAAATGTATTTGTAGGACTAATGCTTCTAGCACTTGCACACTTGTACGTACACGCCCAGGCCCAGCTATACCTTGCATGTGAAGGAAAGAGAGAACAATTAATGGATACATGGTGAAAAATGAAAAGAATTGTCGCTGCTGCAATGACTTGTGACTCTTCAGGGGTTTGATGCGTTACAACAAGTGCAGTCCCCAGTCATATGCATGGGCACGTACTGACGTACCCCTCACCCATCAGGGGAGGATGCAAGAGCCATGCATGGGTGCTGGTGGTACGCTAGTGCTGGAGCACTGGATGAGTAGCTGCTGCGCAGCACCAGTGCACCAGTGTATCACATCTCTTCTCTCCAAACTCACGCAAGCATGCGCAGAGCGAGCGAGGCGGCAGAATGCATGCAGAGATCATCGTGATCTCGTACATGCATGTCAGCGTCGGGTGATGGGAGTGAACTAAAGAAGAATGCCGCCCCCAAGCCTGGGGTGGTAGATGTGAGGGTGGGTTGCCTGCATTTTGACTCGCACCTTTCTGACGACATAGGGTTCGCAGGAGTTACCGCAGCACGAACAGCACGCTAGCTGCAAGTAAATGCAAGCGACGAGGAGCCCATAGGTGAGCCTGGCATTGGCTTGGCTATGATGAGGGCACTGCGGCCGTTTCTTCAATGCCACTGGACGGAACAGCATACCCTGTTTGCATTTACACTCACATACATGCTCAATTTCTCAAATATAGTTTCTTCTCTGTCTCCCACTCTCCCTGCAGAAGTTTTAACTCGTCCTCTCTCATCTTCTGCGATCTTGGGCTGTGAGACAGCAGACTGATGATTCTCTATTTAGTGTTGGGGGACCTAGTAGATATGCAAATTTTTTATACTCATCATGTAACCTTGTTTTTTTTAGATACGAGGCGATTGCCAGGCCTTAGAATAAGACCATGCCGTTAATTGTCTTACAAGCAGGACTTTTTCACTGTTCTGACCTTGTCAGAAAACTTTAGCACAAAATGAACTTCACACAAAATTATTTCACGATCTGACCATTTTCAGAAATGCCACAACCTGTGCCGTTGCTGCCCTATTTGGAAACGGCGAACCCACCTGCGTTACTAGCCTAGTCGAGACGCTACGTGGCAGGGTAGAAACGCCAACGTGTGTAGCGTTGCTGGAAACGCCAAAGTGTGTGGCGTTGCTGCCCAAATACAAAACACCATTGCTAGTGGCGTTTCCAGCAACCTGTTCACATTTCCCACTTATCTATGAAGGGTAGCAACGCGGGTGGGTTTGGCGTTTCCAAATAGAGCAGAAACGCCACGGTTTGTGGCGTTACCAAAAGGGTTAGATTGTGAAATACAATTTTGAGGAGATCATTTTGTGCTAAAGTTTCCTGAAAGGTCAAAATAGTGAAAAAGGTCTTACAAGCGCTAGTCCAATGGAGAGGGTGAGGGGGTGAGGCGGGGGGTGGAGGGATGAGTAGGAAGTGCTAGAATAGATACATGACCATCCATGACACAACGCAGACACACAAAACCGAAACCAGCAAAAGGCCAATCAAACTCCAACACTCCCATGCGTCCTTGGTGTTGATGTTAGAAGAATAGCAACATATCTTATTAGGAGGACAAAGCCATCATATATACATATACATGAGAAAGCCAAAAGACTGCAAGAGGATGCCAAGAGACCAGAATGCTAAAGGCCAAAAGACATTACTAATATAACTCTAACACGCCCCCCCCCCCCCCCTCAAACTCATGGTGGATCCACAACACTGAGTTTGGAGAGATGAAATCCATGTTGCGCTCTAGTCTGAGCCTTCGTGAAGAAGTCCGCTAGTTGTAATTCGGAAGGCACATACTGAAGAGCAACAACACGATCCTGCACAGCAGTGCACACATAAGAAGCATCGACACCAATATTGGTAAGCATCGACACGATCCTGTCTGACAGGTAAGCTCATGCTTCACAGGGTCCCGCGCAATACTGATAGCACCTGTGTTGTCCGACAAGAGGGTGGTAGGTGTAGTAACAGAAACACCAAAATCCTCCAGTAACCATTGTAACCAAGTCACCTCTGCCGTCAGAAGAGCCATAGCTCGCAACTCTGCCACTGCACTCGAACGGGAAACTGCAGTCTGTTTCTTCGTTTTCCAGGAAATGAGAGAACCACCAAGAAAAACACAGTAGGCAGAAAGTGAACGGCGATTCGTAGGATCACTAGCCCACGTAGCATCCGAATAGGCCTGGAGTTGTAACGAGCTGGAACGGGGGAAAAAGACGATGAGAGATCGTGCCACGAAGATATCGTAGAACATAAAGAAGGTGACTATAGTGAACTGAAGTTGGAGCAGAAACAAATTGACTCAGAATATGGACAGGATAGGAGATATCCAGACGAGTAACAGCAAGATACACAACACTCCCAACAAGATGACGATAACGCGTCGGATCAGACAAGGGTTCACCATCAGAAGCACGAAGGTGAACATTGAGCTTCATAGGAGTCTCAACAGTGCGCTGATTGAGCTCCATAGGAGTCTCAGCAGTGCGCTGATCACTAAGAGCCGCACAAGTAAGAAGATCCTGGATATACTTTTCTTGGGAAATCAAAAAGCCATCAGAGGTGGAAGATACCTCAATCCCAAGAAAGTAACGAAGAGGACCAAGATCAGACATAAGGAACTGCTCATTGAGACGAGCCTTGACAAAGGCAATGTACTCAGAATCGTCACCAGTGATGATCATGTCATCAACATATAGAAGAATAAGAGTGCGGGCACGAGCAAAAAGGTGGACAAACAATGTTGGATCATGGTCACTGGGTGAAAAACTAGCAGCAGTGACCACGGAGGCAAAACACTCAAATAAAGCATGAGGGGCTTGCTTAAGGCCATAGAGAGAGCGACGAAGATGGCAAACCATGCCATCGGGAACGGAATACCCAGGTGGTGGCTGCATATAAACCTCGTCGCGCAAATCACCATTAAGAAAGGCATTTTTAACATCAAGCTGGGACACAGACCAGTGGCGAACAGAGGCCACAGCGAGAAATGTGCGAACAGTGGTCATATGAGCCACAGGAGCAAAAGTCTCATCATAATCACGACCATGCTCCTACTGAAAACCACGAGCCACAAGATGAGCTTTATAACGCTCAAGAGAACTATCAGAGGGAGTCTTAATCTTATAGACCCACTTACAAGTGATGAGACGGACACGGGGAGGAAGAGAAACCAGATCCCATGTGTCGTTGCGCTCAAGAGCGACGAGCTCTTCTGCCATCGCAAACCGCCATTCAGGATGAACAACAACATTACGATAAGAGGTAGGATCAGGTACAACTGAAAGGCCATATCGGCTAGGAGAATAGCGGTCAGGAGGAGGGCAAGGCCGAGCCCGAAGACCATAAGTCGGCTGGGACGAGCAAGGCGGCGCACCAGAAGTAGATGGCACGTCAGTAGATTCATCCATAACACGTCGACGACGGGTATAATGAAAAGGAAAAGTGGGATGAGAAGGAACCACCGGAGGTGATGGAGATGGAGAAGACATCGGGGATGAAGGTGGTGTGTCATGCAATAAGGGAGGAGAAGACGGTGTCGGATCTACAATAGTGGGACGAGGAGGAGGAGTAGCAATATGAGGCACAGAGAGAGGTGTATCGGGAAACGTGAGAAAAGATATATCCTCTACTGAAAAGGTAGAAGAGGATGGTCGTGGGTAGAATGGACGAGACTCATCAAGAGTCACATCCCTAGAAATACGCATCCGACAACCGACAGGATCCCAACATCGATAGCCCTTATGCTCATCACTATAGCCCAGAAAACACACTCGACAGACTGAGCGGTGAGTTTGGTGAGTTCTCGGGGGGCAAGGAGAACAAAACAAACACAACCAAACAACCGAAGAGTAGAATAGTCAGGAGAATGATAAAAAAGACGCTCTAGAGGAATACCTCCATGTAGAGCAGATGAGGGTTCAATGTTTATGAGATATGTGGCAGTGGAGACAGCCTCAGCCCAAAAATGAGGCGGAAGAGAGGCAACAATCATCATCGCACGAGATGTCTCAAGAAGGTGAGGATGCTTGCGCTCGCGCACGCCATTCTGAGCGTGAGCACCGGGACAAGATAACTGAGCAAGAGTACCCTTCTCAGCAAGAAAATCACGCAACATTTTGGAGATATACTCACCAGCAGAATTGGCATGAAACACACGAATAGATGTAGAGAACTGAGTCTGGACCATGGCGGCAAAACGCTTATAAATAGAGAGAACCTCGCTACAAGAAGATATAAAGTAAATCCAAGTGTAGCGAGAGAAATCATCTATAAAAATAATGTAGTATCGATGTCCCCCTATGGAAGCGAAGGGAGCTGGTCCCCACACATCGGAATGAACTAAATCTAAAGGGCGTTGAGACACTGACTCACTAGTAGCATAAGGTAACTGAACCTGTTTACCAAGCCTACAACCCAGACACTGCAAAGAGACATCACTTGAGACAGGCCCCAGAAGACCACGATGAACTAAAGACGATAGTCGAGAACCACAAAGGTGACCAAGTCGATGATGCCACTGCTGGAAGGAGCTGGTAGCTGAAGCGGCGAAGCTAGATGTACTGGCGAGTGTGGTGGCGGCAGAAGGAATATGAAGCCAGTCTAACTCCCAAAGCCCCTGGGAGTCAAGGCGGCGAGGGCCAGCCCCAACCTGAGCCTTCGCGTGACGATCCTGGACAGTACAAGAATCAACGCCAAGAATGATGCGACAACCAGAATCAGTAAGCTGACTTGCAGAAAATAGGTTCATGGTAAGGCGAGGAACATGAGAAACATCTAGAACATAAAATGAAGAAGTGGAAAGAGTGCCTCGACTAGCAACAGGAAGAGGAGTACCATCAACAGTAAGAACATTAATAGGATGATCGAGAGGTCTAAGAGAGGACAAGACAGAAGAATCGGAAGACATATGGAATGAAGCTCCAGAATCCAGAACCCATGGGGAAGTACCTGACTGTGTAGACGGTGGTTGCTCAGCACTAGAAGCACGAGTCACAGAGCCTGCAGTACCTGTCGAAGAACCTGAAGCGGCAAGTAGACGCTTAAGTCTCACAATATCCTGCTCAGTCAAGGAGATAGTAGACGACGTCAAGGAAGAAGCACGAGTCCCAAAAGAAGAATTGTGCTCCCTATTACGCATATCACGCTTCTTCTTGAAGCAATCAGACTCGGGGTGACCATCCCTGCTACAGTAGCCACAATGGGTACGAGGACGAGACCGGCCCTCACGAGAGTGGCCCTCGCTACCAGCAGGAGTGGGTATTAACGGCGGAGCACTGGAGCGAGAAAACACTGGTGGAGCAGCAGCTCGAGCAGCAAGCATGGAGGGAACCTAAAGCAAACCAGCACCACGAAGGTGAGTCTCCTCAACACGAAGCTTAGAAAGCACCTCAGAAATAGGCACACGACCACGAGCAAACAACTTAGCACGACGAGGCTCAAACTCTCCACGAAGCCGAGACAGAAACTCATAGACGCGATGGAACTCCAAGTCTGACCTGATAGTCTGGCAGCATGGGCAAGTACCACAAACAACAGAGTGAAGAGAGTCAATCTGACGCCAAATAGCAGAACTCTGAGTGTAGAACTCATCAATAGTAGAGTCTCCCTCCTGAAGAGCATGCTCTTGACGGACCACCGATATATAAAGAGCATCACCCGAGGGTTGATAGTGCTGACGAAGATGAGTCCACATCTCGAAAGCAGTAGTGAGCCCCATAAACTTGGAAGCAAACTGTGGTAAAACACTGGAGGTGAGGACAGTCGCAGCACGAGCATCATCATCACACCACCGAGTGTAGGCAGCCAGATCATCCCGATAAACAGAAAGAGCATCCGAATAATCCAAGACCCGCTGATTATAAGTAGCCTCCGCATCATCAGCAGCAATCCTGGCTGCATTTCTATCAGCATCAGAAGCATCTGCGCCAAGATACGGTGGCGTCGGTGGTGGGGTAGGAGCCACAGGAAGAAGTGGACGCGGAGGACAGGGGACCTCACCGGTAAGAACAACCCAGAGGCAAAGACCACGCATGTGAATGCGCATAAAGGCAATGAACTCAGTGTAGTTAGCCCCATAAAAAATCAACTGGCAGCGCGGAATGGCAACATAGCCTGATGCTGTCGAAGACATGGTGCTCCTCTCTCTCTTTCTTCTTCTTCTTTTTTAGAAGAAAGCACAAACAAAGTCAGGCCCATGAGCCTAAGACAACCAGACCTCACGGGCAGCGAGCGGTGTAACACACACACGCACGCGACCAAATAGGCAGCCGCAAAAGCCACCCACGATGCAAAGAGGGGCAGGATGGGTGACTCGCGGCAACGGGCTGGCGGGCGGCGACGGGCGGCGGAGGAGGGCCAAGCGGCCGGAGCCGGAGGAGCACCAAGCCGCGGAGGAGGGCCGGGCGGCGGCTGGCGGAGCGCCGGGCCGCGGAGGAGCAGCCTCGCGGCGGCCGGAGGAGCGCCGGGATGCGAAGGAGCGTCGGGCGGCGGCCGGAGGAGCACCGGGCGACAGTCGGCTAGCGACGGGAAAAAATTCTGAATATCAGCTCGATCCAGAGGGGTGGATGGGGAGAAGCGACAACAGAGACATGTATGCGAGGGGTGGGAGAAGCAGACAGCAGCGTGGAGCAGCAAACCGATCTGCGGGGCGAGTTGCAGCGCCCAGAAAAAATCCCTAACCTAGGCTCATGATACCATGTTGATGTTAGAAGAATAGCAACATATCTTATTAGGAGGGCAAAGCCATCATATATACCTATACATGAGAAAGCCAAAAGGCTACGAGAGGATGCCAAGAGACTAGAATGCTAAAGGCCAAAAGACATTACTAATATAACTCTAACACTTGGCACCTGAAGAAGCCGAGTACACTTTTGATGAAGGTTGTTATTGATGGTGTCATGTCGCATTTGGTCCCGACCTCTCCTCAAAGGTCTCCACAATTGTAGCAAGATCACTATCTTGTAGATAAGTTCTGATGGATGTTTGAAGATGATACCTTCAATAAGCGTCTTTTTACGAGTGTTCCACAACACATATGACATGGCTCGTACAACCACAAAAAAGCATTCTAGCATCCCTTGCCGAATTTGTCTTGATAAGGCAGAAGTGATTTGAGAAACCAGACGGGTTCCGCTGACATCCCGTTGCTTCATGAATCACGCTCCACACGAATCTGTCTATAATACATCTGAAGGGGATGTGGTCACAATCTTCGCCCATCCCGCACCATGGGCATTTTTCCGTCACCTGAATCAAGGCTTTTGCGCAACTGGTTGCCATTGGGAATTCGGTTTCGCGTCGTTTGCCATAGGAAAATCTTGATCTTTGCCCAGATCTTGGCCTTCCAAATACCTGAAAGAACAATTGAGGCGGGTTGCTCTAAATATCTCGCGATACAAAGATCCAGTGGAAAACTGACCGAATGTCTTCAATCTCCATGTCACCTTGTCCCTGCCCATGGAGAGCATGATCTCGGGTAGGAAATGCTGAATGGCCTGCCATTCTACCACCTCAGCACTTCCAAATGTGTACCTAAAGCTTGGCATCCAGCCATTGGAGGTCCAAACATCAGCCACACTAGCGTTCTCAATGGTGGTGATGGCAAATAGCCTTGGAAAAACCACACGAAGTGGTTTGTCCCTGCACCACACGTACAACCAAAACAAGTTCAAGTTCCCATCCCGGACTTTGTACTCTGATCCGAGGCGTAAGAGATGATGGACTTTAGATACGTTTTTTGCGAATTGGGATTTCTACGTTGTGGCTCTATACCTTTACATCTCATTGCTCAAATATTTGTTGCGGTAACATAGGCCTCCTTGTCTGGTAAGGACTTTCCACGCGCACTTAGTCATTAGGCATCATCTCATAATTTTGGTATTGATCACCACCAACCCTCCTTTCTCCTTGGGTGAAAAAATGGTAGGCCAATTTACATGCACCCCATCATAGAGTAGATAAAAACCCAGTGTAAACATGGGAATGTTGGTTAAACAATAATTAACAAGGACCAACCGGCCAAACGATGCAATTAGTCTTCCTTGCCTTGGTTCCACTCTCGTAGCTACTTTTTCGGGCACTGGATCAAACTCCTTGACGAAAAGGGCTTCATTCGAGATCATCATTACCAGATATTTGATGGGTTGTGCTCCCATCTTGAAGTTCATCATGTGGGATGCTCTTAATTGATCCTCCGGTTCACAACCCATAAAAATGGCCTCGAAACACATAAGGATGAATTTTCATGTTGATTATCCCCGCCTCAGAGTATCAAATGAGAATAAGCATGCCATCGACATATTGTAGATGAGATAACCTAGTAGGTATGACCCTCGTCGCTACCCCTTTTGATGTGACCCACGTCTTTTGCCATATCCAACATTGCCGCAAATGCATCTGCGGTGTTGTTAAAGAGTAAAGATGATATCGGGTCGTCCTGCCTAACTCCCCTTGCATTTGTAAATTAAGGGCCAACCTCTCCATTTTTTGTCATCACCGTATGCCCCCCGCGCACCAACTACATGATCCAGCCGACCCATTTGTGGTCAAACCTTTTTTTTATGCAGGACTTCATCCAAGAAGTCCCATCAGACTCGATCTTAGGCCTTTTCAAAGTCAATTTTTTGGATGAACACCTTCTCTTTGGATTGTTTGATTTCATGAATCACTTCGTGCAATAAAACAATGCCATGGAGAATCCCATGCCCCTTAATAAAAGCTGACTGGTTAGTTGAATTATTTTGTGAGCCATCGATGCAAGATAAGATGCGGACCCTTTCGGAAATAGCCTAAAGCTCACGTTGATCAACATGGTTGTTCTAAATTGGTGGATATTCTCGCCCCCCGCAGTCTTGGGTCGAAAAGTCAAGACCCCATAGTTCAACCGCCCAATATCGATAATACCATGGATGAAATCGTCGAGTATACGTAGCATTTGTGTACCCAACAAATAACAAAGGCGACAGTAGAAAATAACCTAGAAACCATCCGGTCTTGGTGTCGTATTGCCTCTGATCTTCTGGAGATTATTGGTTCTTTCCTCTTGCATAATAATTATTATGCAAGATAAAGATTACATGACAAATATAAAATGAAACATTACAAGATAGACCCTTCACAGTGGGAAGCAGAGGTTGCATGCGCTTTTTGATTTCGGATGCACAATCTGTTAATTCAAAGGAATGTCACTTTATATTGCAACTTATGATAGCAACCTTTATAATGTTTTTCGTCGCTTTTATTGCATTACCATCACAAGTTCATACAAAGCTGATTTTTCCTTATAATAAAATATCAAATATAATTAGGAGCAATTTTTATTGCTTGCATCGATGACAACTTACTTGAAGGATCTTACTCAATCCATAGGTAGGTATGGTGGACTCTCATGAAAAAACTGGGTTTAAGGGTTTTGGATGCACAAGTAGTATCTCTACTTAGTAAGGAATTTTGGCTAGCAAAGGATGAGGGGCAAGCACCGCATGTTAGAGGATCCATAACAATATAACTATATGAATGTAAACAAACATAACCCATTACGTTGTATTCCTTGTCCAACCTCAACTACTTGATCAAGTTTTGAAATAATTAATGGGGGCTCACAATCATAGAAGATGTCCAAGATATTATATTTATATGTGAAATATCTCTCCCTTTGTTATTCTTACATGAATTGCACCAATGAGCAATGTTATGTTTGTTAACTTCCAATAGTTTATATCAATTATACTTCCTATATGTGAAGCAAGTACTCTCTATGAGATTAGCATATGATCTTTTTATTATTTTGCCATTATTACAACAAAGACTAAAGCACTCAAACTCAACTAATCTTTATTATATAACTCTGACACATGATTACATAGATAGACAGATCACGAAACAAGTACTTGAAGACTAAAACTTTATTCATGTAAATCACGAAATAGCTAAGGGTCAAACTAAGATAGGTAATTATGATAAAAGTGATGGTCATACAATAACGAGGCACCTCTCCCAAGATTGGAACAAGCTAAGAGTGGTGCCCATAACCGTGCACTCAAGTTTCCTTTTTGGGCAATGGTGGTGATGAAGTGGTGGTCTTGTTCTTCTCCGTCAAATCTGATATAAATTACGTCTTTCTAATAATCTCACAAAGAGCCTGATTCTGCTTCTCCAAATTAATAATTTCTTGAGTAAGAGCCATGTTTTGAGCATAGATCGCATCAACGTCCTTTAATGCATTAATATCAGAGAAGTCGAGGTTCGGATAAAGGGTGTAAAAAGTATCTCCCTATTTCAGATCCTCAATGATGGAGCCAGGGTAGTTTTCGTCAGATACCTTGGTCTCTTATTCGTTCCCCTTCATGAACTCTCCTTGATTGGTGGCATCTTCCTCCTCCCTTGAAGACCACTCATAATAGACCTCGTTGTAGGGGCGTTTGCCCAGAGCAGGTCAAAATATGCGATGCTTCATACGGAGCCTTCGGGGAGCCATGTGTGCTTCAGAGATCTAGAATTCCTGGCGGAAAATAGCTCGAAACAACAACATAGGAGAAACTTGCGATACGGTGGTCAAAACATCGGGTACTATATATAATGAATTTTTATCTTGTGAAACACGAAGTACGGGAAAAAAACGGAGTCGGGAAAGTGCAGGCGGGGCCCACAAGGGTAGAGGGCGTGCCCATGGGGTAGGGCGCCCCCTGCCCTTGTGGCCCCCTTGTAGACCCTCTCGGTTGTTTCTTATTTTTGCATTTTTTATAATATTCCAATACTGACGAAAAGTATTTTTAGGAAATTTTGGAGTCAGTTTACTTACCGTATCACATACCTATTCCTTTCTCAGGATTCTAGAGCCTTTCAAAAGGTCTCTTGTAGATATTCCTCTAGTTTAATTACTTGAATAATGTTGGTTTCCATGGTAATGGGGGTTCCCGTACTATAATGTTTAATTCTTTACCCATTAACCACCTTCGAATTATCACCTTCGGCATTATTAATCTTGATGGCTTTGGAGTGGTAAAATATCTTCAACGGTACATGGAGATTCCCATTTGGAGAGAAGTTTGCTTGCAGAACGTCTAAAATGAGAATTGTACAAAAGAACTTTATCACCAATATTAAATTGTCGTTTTTGAATTCATTTATGGTGCCATATTTTAACCTTCTCCTTAAACAACTTAGCATTTTCATAAGCTTGTGCTCTCCATTCGTCTATGGAACTAATGTCAAATAACCTCTTGTCACCGGCAAGTTTGAAATCATTGTTAAGTTCTTTTATTGCCCAATAAGCTTTGTGTTCTAATTATAGAGGTAAATGATATGCTTTTCCATAAACCATTTCGTACGGGGACATACCCCTAGGCTTTTTATAAGCAGTTCTATACGCCCACAATGCATCATCCAATTTCTTAGACCAATTCTTAATTGATCTATTAACAGTCTTTTGCAAATTTAATTTTATTTATCTATTGCTTAGATCAACTTGCCAACTAGACTAAGGATGATAAGGTGATGCTATTCTATGGTTTACATCATATTTAGCTAGAGTTATACGAAATGCACCATGAATTAAATGTGAACCACCATCAGTCACTAATTATCACTAGTACACCGGCGTCCTATACAAATGGTTTTTAACCCCTTTCCGCGACGTAGTTACAAACTGTCGCCTTGCCTGTGTGTGCGATGGGGATGTCCATCTGACCCGGCATATAAAAATCGACTGCGATGGTGTCCGATGGTGCAGAAGCTCTACCAAATATAATCGTGTGCGATGCAGACACATATCGCACACACAATAATTTGGGCACACGTGTGGGACTGGGGATCAATCACACACGTCTATCACGAGTTAAACGCGTCTAATTGTTCATGGAAAACAAACGGTGTTTGACCTTTAACCGTTTGATAAATATTACCTAATCTACACGGGCCATCTTTGAAACTGTGTGTGATGTCTGCATCATCGCACATGAGTTTTCTCTGGGAAGTGTTGGCCATGCATGATATCATCGCACACGTTTCATGAATAATTTACGCGTGGGATTGCACTTTGCATCGGGCACGGTTTCCTCCAGGATCTCGTGTGAGATAGTGTGCTATCACAAACGATTGAAGTGCTACAAAACATCTGCGATTTGTTTGCTATCACCAACGTTTCTGTTTATATCTTGTCTGCTTTTCCTGTAGATCACAGGCGGTTGCGCTATGAGTGACGTGTGCTTTCCGTTCTGGATCACGCACACTTAGTTACTTGAACCGTATGTGCTTAAATGACTAGGTTATGGTAAAATATCGCATTTAAATCACCCTGCAAAAAGCAAATTCGCCACAATATGCAATTGAACAAATAGTGTCCATAAACAACATTGATAATTTAATATTTATGATATTCAATTCATTCACAATTTACTCTCCGGATATAAGTGAAGCACGTGAGTAAACATCAAACTACTCTCAAAAGATATAAGTGAAGATCAATGAGTAGTCAAACAATTAAGTAGCTATGTGAGGACTCTCTCTCAATAAAGAGTTTCAGATCTGATTATTTTATTCAAACAACAAACTAAATAAAAATACACTCCAAGAATAGCACGCATCATGTGAACGAATAAAAATTTAGGCTCAACATAGGCTAACCTATAGTTGACGAAGAGAGGTGGGATGCGTAGCATCCCCAAGCTTAGATGCTTGAGACTTCTTGAAATATTTACTTGGGGTGCCTTGGGCATCTCCAAGCTTGAGCTTTTATATCTTGTTCAATCCTCTCATATCCCGGTTTCACCTAGGTCTCGAAAATTTCATCCACACAAAACTTGGAAAGAACTCGTGAGATAGGTTAGTGCACATAAGAATAAATCGACACTTTATGTACTGCCAAGACAAGTTGCACAATAATTTTCAAACATCATATACTGTTTACTATCGTTTCCACAATTTATATATACCAATATAGGCTATGGAAACTATAGGATAAGTAGATAACAAAACTATGACAACAATCTGTCCAAACAGAAGAGTCTGTAGTAATCTATTAAACCAGTGTACTTCTCTAAGTCAAAAAATTCTGAAACTTTAGGACATGATAAAGGATTTATATGATAATACTCTGTAAAAATTTCAGAAACTTTCCACGTTCCAGTAAAATATTAAAATTCAAAGACTAGAGCAAAAGTTTCTGTTTTTACACAGCACACATCAAACATGCAATTCAAGCATCCTAATGGCAATTCTTGTAACTTTTTATTGAAAAGAAAGAGTATAAATAACACCAAACAGAAAATAAAAAATTATAATGACGATCCAAGCAAAGAACATATTATGTGACGAATAAAAATATAGCTCTAAGTAAGATATACCGATAATGTTGAAGACGAATGAGGGGATGCCTTCCGGGGCATCCCCAAGCTTAGGCGCTTGAGTCTTCCTTGGATATTACCTTGGGGTGACTTGGGCATCTACAATCTTAGGGTCTTACCACTCCTTATTCTTCTTATATTGGTGTCTCACCCAAAAGTTGAAAACTTCAATCACACAAAACTTAACGGAACTTCGTGAGATGGGTTAGTATAGTAAATATAGATCATTCACTTAGGTACTGTCAAGACAAGATTCATAATTATTATCACATAATACCTACTGTATTATAACATTCCCATAATTTATATAACTCAATATAAGATATATAAACACTCGAAACAAGCAAACTATGCATGCAAAACAGAATCTGTCAAAAACAGAACTGTCTGTGAAGATCTGTAGTATGACCATAATTACCTGTCTCTAAAAATTCTGAACAATTAGGAGAACCTGAATAATTTGTATATCAAGACTGTGTAAAAATTTCAGATCATTATCACGCTCTAGTAAAAAAATGAAAATTGCTGTACTGGAGTCAAAAGTTTCTGTTTTCGTTCAGCATCAATTCTACTCATCTTGTGAGACATCCCAAAGGCTTTTCTTGGCACTTTATTGAAATAAAAGACACAAAACATGATTACTACAGTATCTTAATCATGTGAACACACACAAACATAAGATAAAAGTGTTGGGTTGTCTCCCAACAAGCGCTTTTCTTTAATGCCTTTTAGCTAGGCATGATGATTTCAATGATGCTCGTATAGGAATAAAAGTTGAAAATGAAAGAGAGCATTATGAATCACATGACTAGCACATTTAAGTCTAACCCACTTCTTATGCATAGGGATTTTTTGAGCAAACAATTTATGGGAGCAAGAATCAACTAGCATAGGAAGGCAAAACAAGCATATCTTCAAGATTTTGAACACATAGAGAGGAAACTTGATATTATTGAAATTCCTACAAGCATAAGTTCCTCCCTCATAATAGTTTTCAGTAGCATCATGAAGGAATTCCACAATATAACTATCACATAAAGCATTCTTTTCATGATTCACAAGCATAGAAAATTTATTATTCTCCTCCCAAGCAAACTTCTCATACATAGTAGTGTTAGTATCATAGGAGACTTGAATATTATAAATTGTTTCCACATTAAAAGAGTAATGTTAAGAGAAAGGGTATTCACAATTGTGACAAGTTGTATAATAATAATCATCACTACTTTTCATAACATAAGTATTATCACAATAATCATCATAAATAGGAGGCATCTAATCATCATAACAAATTTGATCATTCGAAGTGTGGGAACTAAAAAGATCATCTCCATTATGGATAGCATCCCCAAGCTTGGGACACACATCAATTCAAGTAAATATTTTCTCAAATATGTCATTCTCATCAAGCATAGCATCCCCAAGCTTGTGGGTTTGCGAATCATTAGCATAATCATCAATAGGATGAATAGCTCCAATAGTGTAACAATTATCATCATAGTTTTCCAAGTTGGCGCCAAAAAGATTTTCAATATTATAAGGCATATCATTATCTTCCCAATCATCCTCATCACAACAAGTAGTAGGCACAACAAAATAATCATCAATTGTATCATCCTCCCAACTACTTCCGTATTCATTTTCAACGCTTACAGGAGCAACATTATTTGGGAGAGATACACTTTTACCTTTACCTTTTCTTCTCATCTTCTTCTCCTTTAACACATTTTGTGTGGGTTTAAGTAGTTCTTATGAGCTCCTTATTGAAGAGATTGGTTCAATGGAAAGCTCTTCCTTGCAACCTGATTTATCACGAGAAAGAATAAGAGGGTATTGGGAGACCGTTATCCTTTCATTAGTATTCCTTTTATATTCTATTGGTTTCTCCTTATTTCTATAGCTGGCAATATAAGCATTCTCATTGCAACTCACTACGCAAAACATATAGATTTCTTGTAGATTAGTTTCATTATCATTTGTGGTAATGAATATATCAAACCAATCATTTTTATGTGATAATTCTTCTTTTCCCAAAAATAAGCAATGTTCAATATAGAGTTCACGGGAGATCAAATTATCACAATATTTGGATACGGTTCGGTCATGAAAAAGCATGCATTAGAAATTAAGATGACCAACCCTATTGCAAAGTTCACAAGTAATGGGATGAAGAGAGCATAATGTTGTGGCAAGTTCATCTATCATTTTAAGCCACCAATTAGTTTGATCTTGTTTATGCTTCTTACAAAATCTATCATCCCTATATGGCGTGTCTTTACAAATTTTATTCACTCGACAAAAATTGACATGCTTATATGAAATCTTTTTATCATGACTAGTGCAATCATCATTAGCATCATGGATACTCAGAGAATTCATACTAACAATATGGCAATCATGCTTTTCATTCAAGCAACTATCATGGATCACTTTATAAATTTCACAATTTTTAGATTCATGATTTTCATGAAGACCTCATAAAGATAATCTAGTGAACTCTCACTAGCAATTGTTCCAACATAATCGGGTCTTTTGAAAAGATTAGCAAGTGGATGAGGATCCATTTATCTTTATTTTGTAGTTTTCTTTTATAAAACAAAACTAGTGAAAAACAAGAAACTAAAAGATTTAATTACAAGATCTAAAGATATACCTTCAAGCACTCACCTCCCCGGCAACGGCGCCAGAAAAGAGCTTGATGTCTACTACGCAACTTTATTCTTGTAGACTCGTGTTGGGCCTCCAAGCGCAGAGTTTTGTAGGATAGTAGCAATTTTCCCTCAAGTGGATGACCTAAGGTTTATCAATCTGTGGGAGGTGTAGGATGCAGATGGTCTCTCTCAAACAACCCTGCAATAAAATACAAGAAATCTCTTGTGTCCCCAACACACCCAATACAATGGCAAATTGTATAGGTGCACTAGTTCGGCGAAGAGATGGTGATACAAGTGCAATATGGATGATAGATATAGGTTTTTGTAATCTGAAAATATAAAAACAGCAAGGTAGCAAATGTAAAACAACGAGCAAAACGGTGTATAAATGCTTGGAAATAAGGCCTAGGGTTCATACTTTTGCTAGTGCAATCTCCCAACAATGCTAACATAGTTGAATCATATGATCATGGCTCAACGTGCAACAAAGAATCACTCCAAAGTTCCTATCTAGCAGAGAACAATAAGATGAAATTGGTGTAGGTAGTAGAACCACCTCAAAGTTATTCTTTCTGATCAATCTATTGGGCTATTCCTATAAGTGTCACAAACAGCCCTAGAGTTCCTACTAGAATAACACCAATGATACATATCAATCAACCCTAATGTCACCTAGATACTCCAATGTCACCTCAAGTATCCATGGGTAAATTATGCGACATGCATCAAACAATTTCAGATCTATTATATTCAATCCAACACAAAGAACTTCAAGGAGCACCCCAAGATTTCTATCAGAGAACGTGGTATGAAAACGTGCAATCAACCCCTATGCATATATTTCCAAGGTCACCGGAATCCGCAAGTTGATGCCTTAACATATATCAAGTGAATCAATAGAATACCCCAATGTCACTATGGGTATCCCACGCAAGACTTACATCAAGTGTTCTCAAACCATAATATTCAATCCAACGTAACGAGATCTCAAAGGTAAAGATTCAATTTATCACAACAAGGTAGCAAGGGAATAACATCATATGATGCGACTATATTAACAAAGCCCATGATACATCAAGATCGTGCCATCTCAAGAACACGAGAGAGAGAGAGATTGAACACATAGCTACTGGTACAAACCATCAGCCCCGAGGATGGACTACTCCCTCCTCGTCATGGCCTCCGCCGGGATGATGAAGATGGCCACCGGAGATGATCTACCCTCTCCGGCAGGGTACTGGAACGTCTCCAGATTGGTGTTTCATCGATACAGGGAGTTGCGGCGGCAGAACGAGGAGTCTCTCTTTATTTCTGGGGTTTCTGGTATTTATGGGATTTTTCAGCGTTGGAATCACGCCAAACGGAGCTATGAGGGCCCCATAAGCCATCTGGCCGCGCCCCCTAGGGGCACGGCCAGTTGCGTGGTGGCCTTCTGGTCCACCCCCTCTGGTGATTCTTCGCTCTAATATTGCTTATTTGGTCCATAAAAAATTACCAAAAAGTTTTGGGCGATTCCGAGAACTTTCATTTTCTGCACAAAAACAACACCACGGTAATTCTGCTGAAAAGAGCGTCAGTCCGGGTTAGTTCTAAATAAATCATATAAAGTGCATCAATACCATATAAAATTATTGTAAACATAGGTTAATATGGCATGAATACTTCATAAATTATCGATACGTTGGAGACGTGTCAACCAGCTGCCGAGACAAATGCACACAATAAGGACTATGTAAGATGGCTGAAGGATCGTTTGGCAAGCGGATCCGATCAAGACCTTGCAACGTGGTTGGCACAAAAGCCATCAATGACGATTATGAAGTACCAAGCGTACGACATAAATGGCAACACGTTCTACATCGAGGAACGTGATGCTAAGACCTTGTATTAGAATAGCTCTGTTCGAATAGAATGCCTAACTGTGGAGGAAGATGATAAATAGGTGTACTATGCAACCATTAAAGAGATTTGGGAGCTTAACTATGTGCCAATGAAGGTGGCATTATTCAAGTGCAGATGGGTCCCTCTTAGTAGCGTAAAGGTTGATGCTTACAGCAGGAAGACATATGTTGACCGCAGAGTTATGGCATATCACAAGGACCCGTTTATTCTTGCCAGCGATGCTACCCAGATTTTTTTTGTGCCATACCTCTTGCATACGTACTGCCATGTAGTGATGTATGGGAATAGGAGAATACTAGGCGTCGAGAATGTTGGTGATGAGGAGGAGTACAATCAATATGATGAGTTGCCACCTAAGGGGCCACGCAACATAAAAGAGGAGAAGCGTAAAATCATCAGAAATACTAAGTTCATTAGGGGTCAACCTAATGACCGCGATGACTCCATGTACATGGGAATTGATTCAAAAAACTAATAATTATGTCTACTGTACTGAATTGTTGCATGTACTGAATCGTGAGCGATGTGTACTGAGTTCGTTCTGTTAGAAGTTTCGCATGTATTGTATTGCGAGGTATGCCCGGCCTTATGTTGCTCTAGATTAATATGTTGTCAATCGTAGCAATGAATTTTAAATGTTTATGATAATTAACCCTATAGCTAGAACGCTCAGTTGATCTCACTCAGGTATGTATGAACTGAACATGTGCAGTTTGGTTTACCAATCGCACATGGTTCATTCACTAAAGCCGTTTGCTTCGCAAACCGTGGCCGATGACACCTAATGCGCACAACGTGAGTCGTGCGTTTTGATTGGCCAAACCCCAAACCACACGGATCGTACGTCTGCACCGTAGGATGCCCCCAGATCGAACGACAATCCTTATCCCTCTTGCCAACACAGGTTGTTGAAGTTGGGATTCGATTTATATGCACTAAATGACCTGTAAATGCAAAAATGTCTTAAATATAGCAAGCGAGCCGAGAAATGCGCCAGAAAATCAAACCTGGCGTATAATGATTATTGACTATCGTGGGAAAGTTTTGGAGGAGAGGCGATGAAGACACCGTCGATTGGAGTTCGATTTGCCACTTCTCCCTTTGGAACTATGATCCTTCTACTGAGATGATATGGTTTCCAATTAGAGATCATCGTAGCTTGTGCCAAACTTTACCAAAAGATTTCCACGGTGTCTAGAGATCACGCCACGATGACACACAGATTTTCGTGATTTTCTGAGTCCATCTGCTTTTCCTGTAATTAAATTACTGACAGTTATTTAGGTGGACACGTCTCCCATCCGAAATGCTTGACAATTCTTCTCATTCCTTGCACAATGACGAAAATCACGCAAAACTGACACACAAATGATTTGTAAGAGATTCTTTGCCAGCATCCACACATAATTCATGTTGGGATTTTATTTATGCACTAATGCATGCATGGTAAATGAAAAAAATGCCTTAGATATAGCAAACGAGCCATGTAATCCACCAGAAGATCAATAATAGGAGTACAATGATGTTTGCGTACCATGGGAAAAATCGAGGTGAAAGGATGAGGTTGACACCGATTGGAGAGTCCGAAATGCCAACTCTACATTTGGAAACTATGATCCCTTCGTGTGAGATGCATTGGTTTTCAAAGGGCCATACATCACAACATCCGCCAGACATTACCAATTTTTTTTCCAGGGGGCATTCACATCATGCCACCGTGACACACCCATTTTCATGATTTTCGGAATACATCTGCATTTCCTCCAATTCAATTACTAACAAGCCCAATGTTGGTGGAAAAAATTCTTAAAATTAGCAAACAAGTCATGAAATGTGGCCAAAAATAAATACAGGGGTTAATAGGTGATTGTCTGCCGATGAAAATAAATCGAGGCGAAATGATGAAGTCACATATTCATTTGAAATGAAAATATGATTGTTGTGCATAAAAAACGGCACACGGTTCATTCACTAAAATCGTGTGCTTTCTAAACCGTGGCCGATGAGACCTACTACGCGCAATGTGAGTCATGCATTCTGATTGGCCAAAACCCAAACCACACAGATCATACGTCTGCACCGTAGGATTCACCCAGATCGAACGGCAGTCCTTATTCTCTCGTCAACACACGTTGTTGCAGTTGGGATTTGATTTATATGCACTAAATGCCCCGTAAATGATAAAAAATGCTGAAAAATATCAACCGAGCCCATAAATGAGCCAGAAAAACAAACCCGACGTATAATGATGATTGACTACCGTGGGATACAAATTGGAGGAGAGGTGATGAAGACACCGTCGATTGGAGAGATTTGCCACTTCTCCCTTAGGAACTACGATCCTTCTAGTGAGAGTCTACAGTTTCCAAGGAGCGATCATCGTAGCTTGTGCCAAAATTTATGAAAAAATTTCCATGGTGTCTTGAGATCACACCACCATGACCCACCGATTTTCATGATTTTTTGAGTCCATTTGCATTTCCTATAATTAAATTACCGACATTTACGCATCTCCCATCCGAAATCTTTGAAAATTCTTCTCATTCCTTGCACAATGACAAAAATCATGCAAAAGTGACACACAAATGATTTGTAAGAGATTCTTTGCCAGCATCCACACGTAATTCATGTTGGGATTTTTTTTATGCACATATGCATGGATGGTAAATGAAAAAATGCCTTAGATATAGCAAACGAGCCATGTAATCCACCTGAAGATCAATAATAGGAGTACAATGATGTTTGTGTACCATGAGAAAAATCGAGGCGAAAGGATGAGGTTGACACCGATTGGAAAGTCCGAAATGCCAACTCTACATTTGGAAACTTTGATCCCTTCGTGTGAGATGCATTGGTTTCCAAAGGGTCATACATCACAACATCCGCCATACATTACCAATTTTTTTTCACAGGGTATTCACATCATGCCACCATGACACACGCATTTTCGTGATTTTCGGAATGCATCAGCATTTCCTCCAATTCCATTACTAACAAGCCCAATGTTGGTGGAAAAACTGTCTTAAAATTAGCAAACAAGTCATGAAATGCGGCCGAAAATCAATACAGGGATTAATAGGTGATTGTCTGCCGATGAAAAAAATTCGAGGCGAAATGATGAAGTCACAAATTCATTTGAAATGAAAATATGATTGTTGTGCATAAACAAATAGCACACGGTTCATTCACTAAAACCGTGTGCTTTCTAAACCGTGGCCGATGACACCTACTACGCGCAAAGTGAGTCGTGCATTCTGATTGGCCAAAACCCAAACCACACGGAGTACGTCTGCACCGTAGGATTCACCCAGATCGAACGACAGTCCTTATACCTCTCGTCAACACACGTTGTTGAAGTTGGGATTTGATTTATATGCACTAAATGCCCCGTAAATGATAAAAAATGCTGAAAAATATCTACCGAGCTCATAAATGAGCCACAAAATCAAACCTGGCATATAATGATGATTGACTACCATGGGATACAAATTGGAGGAGAGGCGATGAAGACACCGTCGATTGGAGTTCGATTTTCCACTTCTCCCTTTGGTACTATGATCCTTCTACTGAGATGCTATGGCTTCCAATTAGAGATCATCGTAGCTTGTGCCAAATTTTACCAAAAAAGTTCCATGGTGTCTGGAGATCACGCCACGATGACACACTGATTTTCGTGATTTTCTGAGTCCAGCTGCTTTTCCTGTAATTAAATTACTGACAGTTATTTAGGTGGACACATCTCCCATCCGAAATGCTTGACAATTCTTATCATTCCTTGACAATGACAGAAATCACGCAAAACTGACACACAAATGATTTGTAAGAGATTCTTTGCCAGCATCCACACGTAATTCATGTTGGGATTTTATTTATGCACTAATGCATGGATGGTAAATGAAAAAATGCCTTAGATATATCAAACGAGCCATGTAATCCACCAGACGATCAATAATAGGAGTACAATGATGTTTGCGTACCATGGGAAAAATCGAGGCGAAAAGATGAGGTTGACATCGATTGGAGAGTCTGAAATGCCAACTCTACATTTGGAAACTATGATCCCTTTGTGTGACATGCATTGGTTTTCAAAGGGCCGTACATCACAACATCTGCGAGACGTTACCAATTTTTTTTCACAGGGTATTCACATCATGCCACCGTGACACACCCATTTTCGTGATTTTCGGAATGCATCTGCATTTCCTCAATTCCATTACTAACAAGCCCAATGTTGGTGGAAAAAACTGTCTTAAAATTAGCAAACAAGTCGTGAAATGCGGCCAAAAATCAATACATGGGTTAATAAGTGATTGTCTGCCAATGAAAAAAATTCGAGGCGAAATGATGAAGTCACAAATTCATTTGAAATGAAAATGTGATTGTTGTGCATAAAAAAATAGCACACGGTTCATTCACTAAAACCGTGTGCTTTCTAAACCGTGGCCGATGACACCTACTGCGCGCAATGTGAGTCGTGCGTTCTGATTGGCCAAAACCGAAACCACACGGATCGTACGTCTGCACCGTAGGATTCACCCAGATCGAACGACAGTCTTTATACCTATCGTAAACACACGTTGTTGAAGTTGGGATTTGATTTGTATGCACTAAATGCCCCGTAAATGATTAAAAAATGCTAAAAAATATCAACCGAGCCCATAAATGAGCCAGAAAAACAAACCTGGCCTATAATGATGATTGACTACCGTGGGATACAAATTGGAGGAGAGGTGATGAAGACACCGTCGATTGGAGTTCGATTTGCCACTTCTCCCTTAGGAGCTATAAGCCTTCTACTGAGATGCTGCAGTTTCCAAGGAGCGATCATCGTAGCTTGTGGCAAAATTTATGAAATTTTTTCCACGGTGTCTTGAGATCACACCACCTTGACCCACCGATTTTCGTGATTTTTTGAGTCCATTTGCATTTCCTGTAATTAAATTACCGACATTTACGCATCTCCCATCCGAAATATTTGAAAATTCTTCTCATTCCTTGCACAATGACGATAATCACGCAAACGTGACACACAAATGATTTGTAAGAGATTCTTTACCAGCATCCACACGTAATTCATGTTGGGATTTTATTTATGCACTAATGCGTGGATGGTAAATGAAAAAATGCCTTAGATATATCAAACGAGCCATGTAATCCACCAGAAGATCAATAATAGGAGTACAATGATGTTTGCGTACCATGGGAAAAATCGAGGCGAAAAGATGAGGTTGACATCGATTGGAGAGTCTGAAATGCCAACTCTACATTTGGAAACTATGATCCCTTTGTGTGACATGCATTGGTTTTCAAAGGGCCGTACATCACAACATCTGCGAGACGTTACCAATTTTTTTTCACAGGGTATTCACATCATGCCACCGTGACACACCCATTTTCGTGATTTTCGGAATGCATCTGCATTTCCTCAATTCCATTACTAACAAGCCCAATGTTGGTGGAAAAAATTGTCTTAAAATTAGCAAACAAGTCGTGAAATGCGGCCAAAAATCAATACATGGGTTAATAAGTGATTGTCTGCCAATGAAAAAAATTCGAGGCGAAATGATGAAGTCACAAATTCATTTGAAATGAAAATGTGATTGTTGTGCATAAAAAAATAGCACACGGTTCATTCACTAAAACCGTGTGCTTTCTAAACCGTGGCCGATGACACCTACTGCGCGCAATGTGAGTCGTGCGTTCTGATTGGCCAAAACCGAAACCACACGGATCGTACGTCTGCACCGTAGGATTCACCCAGATCGAACGACAGTCTTTATACCTATCGTAAACACACGTTGTTGAAGTTGGGATTTGATTTGTATGCACTAAATGCCCCGTAAATGATTAAAAAATGCTGAAAAATATCAACCGAGCCCATAAATGAGCCAGAAAAACAAACCTGGCCTATAATGATGATTGACTACCGTGGGATACAAATTGGAGGAGAGGTGATGAAGACACCGTCGATTGGAGTTCGATTTGCCACTTCTCCCTTAGGAGCTATAATCCTTCTAGTGAGATGCTGCAGTTTCAAAGGAGCGATCATCGTAGCTTGTGGCAAAATTTATGAAATTTTTTCCACGGTGTCTTGAGATCACACCACCTTGACCCACCGATTTTCGTGATTTTTTGAGTCTAGTTGCATTTCCTGTAATTAAATTACTGACATTTACGCATCTCCCATCCGAAATATTTGAAAATTCTTCTCATTCCTTGCACAATGACGAAAATCACGCAAAAGTGACACACAAATGATTTGTAAGAGATTCTTTACCAGCATCCACACGTAATTCATGTTGGGATTTTATTTATGCACTAATGCGTGGATGGTAAATGAAAAAATGCCTTAGATATATCAAACGAGCCATGTAATCCACCAGAAGATCAATAATAGGAGTACAATGATGTTTGCGTACCATGGGAAAAATCGAGGCGAAAAGATGAGGTTGACATCGATTGGAGAGTCTGAAATGCCAACTCTACATTTGGAAACTATGATCCCTTTGTGTGACATGCATTGGTTTTCAAAGGGCCGTACATCCCAACATCTGCGAGACGTTACCAATTTTTTTTCACAGGGTATTCACATCATGCCACCGTGACACACCCATTTTCGTGATTTTCGGAATGCATCTGCATTTCCTCAATTCCATTACTAACAAGCCCAATGTTGGTGGAAAAAACTGTTTTAAAATTAGCAAACAAGTCGTGAAATGCGGCCAAAAATCAATACATGGGTTAATAAGTGATTGTCTGCCAATGAAAAAAATTCGAGGCGAAATGATGAAGTCACAAATTCATTTGAAATGAAAATGTGATTGTTGTGCATAAAAAAATAGCACACGGTTCATTCACTAAAACCGTGTGCTTTCTAAACCGTGGCCGATGACACCTACTGCGCGCAATGTGAGTCGTGCGTTCTGATTGGCCAAAACCGAAACCACACGGATCGTACGTCTGCACCGTAGGATTCACCCAGATCGAACGACAGTCTTTATACCTATCGTAAACACACGTTGTTGAAGTTGGGATTTGATTTGTATGCACTAAATGCCCCGTAAATGATTAAAAAATGCTGAAAAATATCAACCGAGCCCATAAATGAGCCAGAAAAACAAACCTGGCCTATAATGATGATTGACTACCGTGGGATACAAATTGGAGGAGAGGTGATGAAGACACCGTCGATTGGAGTTCGATTTGCCACTTCTCCCTTAGGAGCTATAATCCTTCTAGTGAGATGCTGCAGTTTCGAAGGAGCGATCATCGTAGCTTGTGGCAAAATTTATGAAATTTTTTCCACGGTGTCTTGAGATCACACCACCTTGACCCACCGATTTTCGTGATTTTTTGAGTCCATTTGCATTTCCTGTAATTAAATTACCGACATTTACGCATCTCCCATCCGAAATATTTGAAAATTCTTCTCATTCCTTGCACAATGATGAAAATCACGCAAAAGTGACACACAAATGATTTGTAAGAGATTCTTTACCAGCATCCACACGTAATTCATGTTGGGATTTTATTTATGCACTAATGCGTGGATGGTAAATGAAAAAATGCCTTAGATATATCAAACGAGCCATGTAATCCACCAGAAGCTCAATAATAGGAGTACAATGATGTTTGCGTACCATGGGAAAAATCGAGGCGAAAAGATGAGGTTGACATCGATTGGAGAGTCTGAAATGCCAACTCTACATTTGGAAACTATGATCCCTTTGTGTGACATGCATTGGTTTTCAAAGGGCCGTACATCACAACATCTGCGAGACATTACCAATTTTTTTTCACAGGGTATTCACATCATGCCACCGTGACACACCCATTTTCGTGATTTTCGGAATGCATCTGCATTTCCTCAATTCCATTACTAACAAGCCCAATGTTGGTGGAAAAAACTGTCTTAAAATTAGCAAACAAGTCGTGAAATGCGGCCAAAAATCAATACATGGGTTAATAAGTGATTGTCTGCCAATGAAAAAAATTCAAGGCGAAATGATGAAGTCACAAATTCATTTGAAATGAAAATATGATTGTTCTGCATAAACAAATAGCACATGGTTCATTCACTAAAACCGTGTGCTTTCTAAACCGTGGTCGATGACACCTACTGCGCGCAAAGTGAGTCGTGCGTTCTGATTGGCCAAAACCCAAACCTCACGGATCGTACGTCTGCACGGTTGGATTCACCCAGATCGAACGACAGTCCTTATACCTCTCGTCAATACACGTTGTTGAAGTTGGGATTTGATTTATATGCACTAAATGCTCTGTAAATGATAAAAAATGCTAAAAATATCAACCGAGCCCATAAATGAGCCAGAAAAACAATACTAGGGTACAACGATAGCTGCGTACCTTGGGAAAAATTTCGAGACAAAACGATGAGGTCACGTCTACATTTCAAAGTTGTCAGGTTTTCATTTCGAACAAATTTATGCTGCTTGTGCACATGGGTTACTATATAAAACCGTTTGCATAGGCCTTTCCGCAGGGCTCACGGCGATCTTTTTTCACCCTTTTCACCGAAGCCACCAACATGCCCCCATCCCCTCCCCCCAAACCAGCACCCTCCCTCGTCCCCTAGATCCACACCAGAACCCTTTCCGGCACCGTCGTGCTCAACCCGGCCGTGTACCCGCTTCCCGATGTCAACCCTACCCTTCACTGCCGCTCCAAAACACGCGGCTGCCCACGACTCACCGTCTGCATTTGCTCGCCAGCCGCCCTCGAGCATATCGATCCTGTACCCTCGTCTGTCCTGCCAGATTTGGACACAAAAAACCGGTCAGTTGCTGCCCTCCATCGCGGTCAGGTCTATTATCTTGCGATCCCTTTTCCTATTTGGTTCGGTTTGTCCCCAAAATGATTATAAAATAATTGAGAGCGTATTTATGTTCATCATCTACCTTCTAACATATAAGTTGTATTTGTTCCAATTAGTTATTGTCGAGTTACATATCATGTGCGCACGAGTCACACAAAATGAACAGATTAGCCTATCGGGCCACTTGGACAGGGGGTACCCAGGCCCGTCTGCCTGAGGCCCATGTCGCGATGCAGGGCCCGAGTCTGGAATAGCACACCCTGGGAGCGTCGCGGGGAAGGGCTTCGGGAGGCCCCCGCCTTTGGAGGCGACCTGCTAGAAGGCCTCCCGTCGGCCCCTGAAGGAGGCCTCGAGAGGCTGCCCCCCGGGGTGCCCTCGCGAGACGCAGGCTCACGGTGGCTCTGCAGGGGCGCGTAGCCTGACCCGTCCCAAGGACCATACGCGCCCTGCCTAACGCCGTTCGGGGCCGCGACAGGAAGACCTTTTCCTCTTTGGTGTTACGGGAGCAGGCCCTGCATGCCGGTTCCCAAAGTGGCCCCCAAAGGTTTCCCGTTTGGTGTTAGAAGGCGAAAGCTAGGGGCTCGCCAGGACGGGGGTCATCCTCGAGCCCACCAGCATGTCATGGAGGGAAGCTTTGGCAGGCGGAGACAACTTTTGTCAGGATGGGACGCAGTTGTCCCCTTTCAAAATCGGCGCTTGTGGCAACCCTTCCTGACGGATGTTTTGGGGGGAAGAGGACCGGAGCTGGCATAAAGGGGAGAAGGAAGCAATTGTAGAGGACACCTTGTACTCACTCTTTACCACTACGCAATCCAGACAAGCAGGAGTAGGGTTTTACACCACAAGGTGGCCCGATCCTGGGTAGATCGTGTGTTCATCGTTCCTCCCCCCAAGCTCAAGCACGCCGGAGTATTGTCGTGGGTTAGGGAGAGAGAGCGAGGTTGGAGAGCCGGTGCACCCCAGAGTTCGAACCTCTCAAGGGTCCCCGAAGCCCCGATTACGACATTTGGCGGACCAGGAAGGGGTGCACCGCCGCTGTTCAGCTCCGTTTCGGCTCCGTCCTCGCCGAACACATGGCTGAAGCCCGTCGTGTGCGTGTTGAGTGCCGAGCGGCTCGCGTCGTACATACCGTGCCCGCGGGCCGTGATGGCCGCCGCCACTCCACCCGCGCCGAAGCCACCGTCACCGACCCCGCTGCGTGCGAGCAGTAGGACTCCTCCATGCACCCTTCCGTGCAGAGGGACGGCCGCACGGCCACGACCTCCTCCTCCCACGCTCGCCTTGAGCATGTGAACGCGTAGGCTGCGCTGCTCATGGCGCGCGAACTTCTTCGCTACCGCCTAGCAGACGCCGGCTACAACGCCTGGCTGGGCCGCATCACCGAGCTTGTCACCACCGCTGGAGAAGCCCCTGCGCCCTCTCGCTCGCTCAGCCCTCCACCGTCTCGGGCCGGGGACGTGGCACACGGAGCGCCGCCGCCGCCTCCCCTGCGCGACGAGCCGGCCGAGCCTCGGAGCAACGCGCGCCTGCGCGACCCGCCCTGCGATGCGCCTCCGCCGGCACAGGACGAAGCCAGCTGCCAGATCGTCCGTCGCGCACCACCCAATGCGCGGGTGATCCTCGAGCAGCGGCGCCAGCGCCAGGACAGGATCGTCCAGGATGTTGCGGACGCAGGGCGCCAGAACCAGAACCGAGCCACCCTCGCGAACGACGTCCCCACCAGCACCGTGGGCTGCCGAGCGTTCACTCGTGAGTTGCGGAGTGTGGTTTGGCCCGTCAAGTTCAAGCCTGAGCTATCCCCACGCTATGATGGAGTCCCCGACCCCACGGAGTTCCTCCATCTCTACGCGCTGAGCATCGAGGCGGCGAACGGCGACGACAAGGTCATGGCGAATTGGTTCCCCATGGCCCTCAAGGATGGTGCGTGCTCTTGGCTTATGAACCTGCCCGAGGAGTCGATCTCTTCTTGGAGCGAGTTTTGCGAGCTGTTCGTCGCCAACTTCAAGGGCACGCATGACCGACCGCTCTCCGTCAATGACCTGCGGTGCGTGAAGCAGCGCCCCGGGGAGACCTTGCACAAATACATCCAACGCTTCAGCCAGGTGCGCAAATGTATCCCTCGCGCCTCGGACGAAGACATCATCATGGCGTTCACCCGTGGCGTCAAGGATGTCCGGATGTGCGAAAAGCTCGCCATCAACGACAGGCTCAGTTCGGCTCTGGAGCTCTTCAACATCGCTGACAAGTGCGCCAAGGCCGAAGAAGGTCGCCTCTTTATCCATGATGACCAAGGAGGTAAGGCAAAGGCCAAGTAGGTAAAATGCAAAGGCCAGGCCGTTTTGGCAGTGGAGCCCGAGCAAAAGCGCGACCGCGACACGCCCGAGAAGGACCATCGCCCGTTCTGCATCTACCACGATGTGCACACGCACAACATCGAGGACTGCCAGGAGCTGAAGTCCCTCCGCGACGAGCGGATGGGGTGACGCCCGAAACGCAGTGATCGCAGCGCAGGCCGTGGAAGCAGTCGCAACGGAGGCCAGTGGGACGGCCGCGGCGGCAACCATCGCCAAGTCTGGCGCGAGCAGCCTTGTGAGGACAACTGGCGTGGTCAGCCTCGAGAGGACGCCCGGCGCGAATAGCCTCGTGAGGCGCGCCCTCAGGGCAACGCATCTATCCCGCCACTGCCTCCACTGCCTGGAAGGAATGACAACGCCCAGTGGGACAAGGGGGCTGGGGCCTACCAGGAGCCTCGCGCGATAGCCTGCATCCTTGGTGGAGCCCTAGCGTGGCTTGAGACTGCGTCGGTATTTCCCCAAAAAGGAAGGGATGATGCAGCACAACGTATTTCCCTCAGTTATGAAACCAAGGTATCGAACCAGTAGGAGGATCACCAACACTATGTAAATAGCACATGCACACAAACAATAAATACTTGCAACCCGACGCGAAAGAGAGGTTGTCAATCTCTCTACGGTAAATAGATAGATTAGGATATGATATATTGGGTAGATAGATCTCTCAAGAACACAAAATAAAAAAGGCAAATAAAAAGTGCAGCAAGGTATTTTTGGGTTTTTGGAATAATAGATCTGAAAACAAAAGAGGAAAAAGATAGATCGGAAAGCAATATGTTGGAAAAGTAGACCCGGGGACCGTAGGTTTCACTAGTGGCTTCTCTCATGAGTATAGCACACGGTGGGTGAACAAATTACTAATGGGCAATTGATAGAAGATCAAATAATCATGACGATATCCAAGGCGATGATTATTATATAGGCATCACGTCCAAGATTAGTAGACCGAAACGATTCTGCATTTTCTACTATTACTCCACACATCGACCCCTATCCAGCATGCATCTAGTGTATTAAGTTCATAAAAAAATGGAGTAATGCAATAAGAACGGTGACATGATGTAGACAAGATCTATTCATGTAGGAATAGACCCCATCTTGTTATCCTTAATAGCAACGATACATGCGTGCCTCGCTGCCCCTTCTATCTCTGGGAGAGGACACCGTAAGATCGAACCCATCACAAAGCACCTCTTCCCATGGTAAGAAAACACGATCTAGTTGGCCTAACTAAACCAAAGATTTGAAGAAGAAATACGAGGCTATAAGTAATCATGCATATAAGAGATCAAAGAAGACTCAAATAATATTCATGGATAGAAACTGATCATGAACTCAAAATTCATCGGATCCCAACAAACACACCGCAAAAGTTTACATCAAATAGATCTCCAAGAGACCATTGTATTGAGAATCAAAAGAGAGAGAGAGGAAGCCATCTAGCTACTGCGTACGGACCCGTAGGTTGTTGGAAATATGCCCTAGAGGCAATAATAAAATGGTTATTATTATATTTCCTTGTTCATGATAAATGTTTATTATCCATGCTAAAATTGTATTGATTGGAAACTCAAATACATGTGTGGGTATATAGACAACACCGTGTCCCTAGTGAGCCTCTATAGGACTAGCTCGTTGATCAAAGATGGTCAAGGTTTCCTGGCCATAGACATGAGTTGTCATTTGATAACGGGATGACATCATTGGGAGAATGATGTGATGGACAAGACCCAAACTATGAACGTAGCATATGATCGTGTCAGTTTATTGCTATTGTTTTCTGCATGTCAAGTATCTGTTCCTATGACCATGAGATCATGCAACTCACTGACACCGGAGGAATACCTTGTGTGTATCAAACGTCACAACGTAACTGGGTGACTATAAAGATGCACTATAGGTATCTCCGAGGTTGTCTGTTGAGTTGGCATGGATCAAGATTGGGATTTGTTACTCCATGTGACGGAGAGGTATCTCAGGGCCCACTCGGTAATACAACATCACAATGAGCTTGCAAGCAAAGTGACTAAAGAGTTAGCCACGGGATCTTGTATTACGAAACGAGTAAAGAGACTTGCCCGTAACGAGATTGAACTAGGTATGGAGATACCGACGATCGAATCTCGGGCAAGTAACATACTGATGAACAAAGGGAACTGCGTACGGGATTAACTGAATCCTTGACATAGAGGTTCAACCGATAAAGATCTTCGTAGAATATGTAGGAGGCAATATGGGCATCCAGGTCCCGCTATTGGTTATTGACCATAGAGGTGTCTCGGTCATGTCTGCATAGTTCTCGAACCCGCAAGATCTGCACACTTAACGTTCGGTGACGATTTGGTATTATTGAGTTATGTATGTTGGTGACCGAAGGTTTTTCGAAGTCCCGGATTAGATCCCGGATGTCATGAGGAGCTCCGGAGGTAAGGATTGATATATAGGAAGTTCGTGTTGATCACCGAAAAAAGTTCGGGCATCACCGGTAACGTACCGGGGGTGCCGGAAGGGTTCCGGGGGTCCACCGGAAGGGGCCCACTGATACGTCTCCAACGTATCTATAATTTTTGCTTGTTCCATGCTGTTATATTATCATTCTTGGATGTTTTACAATCATTTTATAACAACTTTATATCATTTTTTGGGACTAACCTATTGACATAGTGCCAAAGTGCCAGTTGCTGTTTTTGCTTGTTTTTTACTTCGTAGAAAATCAGTACCAAACGGAGTCCAATCGTGGCGAAATTTTTTGGAGATTTTTTCTGGACCAGAAGATACCCAGTGGGCCAAAGAACTGCTGGAGAGGTGGGCCGTGGAGACCACAACCCACCAGGGCGCACCAGGGGGGCCCGGCACGCCCTGATGGGTTGTGCCCTCCTCGGCCCCCCTCCGCACCGCCTCTGATGCCTATAAATTTCCAAATATTTCAAAACCCCTAAGGGAGTCGATGAAACACAATTTCAGTCGCCGCAAGTTCCAGAACCTCGAGATCTAATCTAAACACCATCACGGAGGGGTTCATCTTCCTCATAGGTGCCTCTCCGATGATGCGTGAGTAGTCCACCATAGACCTATGGGTCCGTCGGCAGTAGCTAGATGGCTTCTTCTCTCTCTCTTATGATTCTCAATACAATGGTCTCTTGGAGATCTATTTAAACTTTGTGGTGTGTTTGTTGGGATCCGATGAATTTTGAGTTCTTGATCAGTTTCTATCCATGAATATTATTTGAGTCTTCTTTGATCTCTTATATGCATGATTACTTATAGCCTCATATTTCTTCTCCGAATCTTTGGTTTAGTTAGGCCGACTAGATCGATTTTTCTTGCCATGGGAAGAGGTGCTTTGTGATGGGTTCGATCTTGCGGTGTTCTTTCCCAGTGACAAAAGGGGCAGCAAGACACGCATGTATCGTTGCTATTAAGGATAACAAGATGGGGTCTATTCCTACATGAATAGATCTTGTCTACATCATGTCATCGTTCTTATTGCATTACTCCGTTTTTCCATGAATTTAATACACTAGATGCATGCTGGATAGCGGTCGATGTGTGGAGTAATAGAGGTAGATGCAGGCAGGAGTCGGTCTATCTATCTTGGACGTGATGCCTATATAATGATCATCGCCTTGGATATCGTCATAACTATTCGATTTTCTATCAATTGCCCAACAGTAATTTGTTCACCAACCGTGCGTTATACTCATGAGAGATGCCACTAGTGAACCCTACGGCCCCCAGGTCTACTTTTCCATCATATTGCTTTCCGATCTACGTTTTTGGACTCTTTGTTTTCAGATCTACAAAACCAAAAAAAACAAAAATATATTGCTGCATATTTACTCTTTTTATTTGTGTTCTTGAGATATCTATCTCTCCTATCTATCACTACCTAATCTATCTTATTACCTTAGAGAGATTGACAACCTCTCTTTTGCGTCGGGTTGCAAGTATTTGTTGTTTGTGTGCAGGTGCTGCTTATTGGGTGGTGGTGATCCTCCTACTGGTTCGATGACCTTGGTTTCATAACTGAGGGAAATACTTACCGTCACTGTGCTGCATCATCCCTTCCTCTTTGGGGAAATACCGACGCAGTCTCAAGCCACGTCAAAGGAATTTCTGGCGCCGTTGCCGGGGAGGAAGCGGTCTCTTCTACGTGCCTATCGTAGGCGCCGAGGGGACTCCATCATCATCTACCAGGTTCCTAATCACAAATCTCATCTCCTTGCAATTACATTATTTGCCATTTGCCTCTCGTTTTCCTCTCCCCCACTTCACCAATTTGCCGTTTTATTCGCCCTCTTCTTCGTTTGTCTTCTTCTCGTCAGATCTCTTGTTTGCTTGTCACCATGAGTGATTTTGGTATGGCAGAAACGAATGATGGCAGGACTCCTAAAATTGGACGTTCTGCTAATCTTGATTCTAAAACTTTTGTTTTGGGGCAAGGGAACGTTATAGGAAAATAAACTATCCAAGAGTTTTTCAACTGCGTTGGGAATTTGACTCTCGATGATACTCCTATACTGAAAAGAACTTAATCTTATGCGGAAGCTATCTCGGCGCTAGTTTTAAAGCTTGAAAATAGATTTATTCGTACCCATCCTACCTTGCAAAGATTGTTTTATGAGCTACCCGTCATAAAGAATCCCAAGGCTAAAAAGTTAGCTACCCTTGTTCTTATGAATGAATTTGATCACATAGTACGGGAAGCTAGGGAAATCTTTGATTTTTATGTTATGAGCCGTGAAAAACCAGTAATTGGAGAAATCCTTTACAATAGTGATTACATGATAAGATATTAGCTTCGAAATAATCAATTTTTTGATGAGAATCTCAAAAAGGAAGCCCCCGTTTTAGACATGATCCAACAAGTTTTCAATGATGTGAACCAACAATATTCATGGATCGTGGCCGGTAATCAAAGGGGGTACATAGAGGGACAACTTGATAGTGCTAAGGTTTCTATGGATGATGTGTTTCAAGTTTTATTTGCAAAACCTCTTGACAAAGGCACCTCATCCAAAACCAAAGATGACAATACTTGAATCTATGCGTTATGCCTAGCTAGGGGCGTAAAACGATAGCGCTTGTTGGGAGGCAACCCAATGAATAAATAAATTTTTGCTTTTTCCTTTCGGTGTTTGAGTGTTGACACAATTATGCCTCTGTTATGATTGTGTTTTTATGGTTTATTTAGTGTTTGTGCCAAGTAAAGCCTTTAGGATGATTCATAGGATGAGTAGAAGTGATGCTGAATCTGAAACAGAAACTTTGCATCCAGTATATGAATTTTAATTTTTTGCTGGAACGTGATATTGAGCTGAAATTTTAACAAAGTGTTGCTATACAAATTCCTTACAATTTTCTAATTTTTCAGAAATTTTAGAGTTATAGAAGTATGGGTATAGTACAGATTACTACAGACTGTTCTGTTTAAGACAGATTCTGTTTTCGTTGCATTGTGTGCTTGTTTTGATGAATCTATGGGTTATATTGAAGGGTATGAGCCATGGTAAAGTTAAAATACAGTAGGTATAATGCAATAATAAAATATGAATAGGTTTGCAACAGCACCTAAAGTAGTGATTTTCTTTATTATACTAACGGATCTCACGAAGATTTTGTTGAGTTTTGTGTGATTGAAGTTTTCAAGTTTTGGGTGAGATCACGATGGATGAAGGAATAAGGAGTGATAAAATCCTAAGCTTGGGGATGCTACCGCACCCCCAAGATATATCCAAAGATAAAAAAGCAACTAAGCTTGGGATGCCCCCGAGTGGCATCCCCTCTTTCTTCTAACGACCATCGGTATTTTACTTGGAGCTATATTTTTATTCGTCACATATCATGAGTTTTGCTTGGAGCGTCTTGTATCTTTGCTTGCTTTGTTTGTTAGTTTTTCCTTTGTATCCTTGCTGGACACACCTATTTGAGAAATCCAAAACCATTCTATGATTGGTTAGAATTGCACTATGTGCTTCACTTCAACTTTTTGAGCTATAGAATTGCTCTAGTGCTTCACTTATATCTTTTTGAGCACGGTGTGCTTGGACATTTTTGGTGAAATACTCTCATGTTTCACTTAGATTAATTTAAGAGTTAGTAAATTTTGAAGAAACCCTCTCATGCTTCACTTATACCTTTTTGAGAGATGAAATCTTTATGCTCATGTGCTTCACTTAAAATTGTTTGAGCTTGCCAAAAAGC
This sequence comes from Elymus sibiricus, assembly GCA_039707655.1. NCBI lineage: Eukaryota > Viridiplantae > Streptophyta > Magnoliopsida > Poales > Poaceae > Elymus > Elymus sibiricus. Next base: position 271,379,223 of record CM077673.1, on the reverse strand, counting down.
AATGGCAATATATGAAACTAGTCCCAAAGTGATAGATATCCAAGGAGGATATAATAAAAACTTTCATGAAGATCATTGGACAAATTAAACTTGATTCCTTGTAATAGTTTTGAAACATGATGATAGTAATATGTGAGTCATGTTAGTGAGTAATTATGCTTAGTAGGAATATTGGTGTTATGGTTTGTGATTCCCTATGCATGCACGAAAGTCAATAGTTATGCAATGAAGTTACATCCTACTTGTGGTGCATTATTCGGTGTTAGTTATGTTCAATGCTCACTTATGTGAATTCTCGTTTCTTGGTTTGGTTGCTTCCCAATCTATTTGCTAGCCTCCATTTGTACTAAGTAGAAATACTACTTGTGCATCCAAAATCCTTAAACCAAGTTTTGCCTTATGAGTCAACCATACCTACCTATATGCGGTATTTCCATGCCGTTCCAAGCAAATTTGTATGTGCCATCTCTAAATTTTCAAAATAAATTTTCTCTTTTGTGTGCCCGTACCGCTCATGAAACTGTGGGGAGTGTCCAATATTTTTCCATGCTAGATGTGTTATTCTCAAGATGAGTGTTTATTCAGTTATCATTGCACGAGAGTGCGGCGGTATAGGGATGCCCATTCCCGAAATGAAAAAGAAAAAATATTTACTTTATGTTGTCAAATAATAAATTCCTTGGAAAGTGTTAGTATGGAAGGCAACCGTGGATACGGACCGCCATGGAAAGTGAAAGTTTGGTGGAAAAAGGAATAAACTTTATTTTCTGTTTGGGAACCGCCTATGATATATCTAGCATGGAAAGTATTGTGAACTACTTCGTCGTTTTCGTTGACAGGAAAAGCATGCCACCCAAAATATTTTTTCTCTCTCAATTTAAACATTGAGCTCTGGCACCTCTACAAATCCCTACTTCCCTCTGCGAAGGGCCTATCTATTTACTTTATGCAATTTTTATTTTTGCTTTGAGTCTCCATCTTCTCTTATAAGCACCAACTAGGGGGCACTAAGATCGTACTTGAGCATTGGGCATAGCTAATATTTGAGTGTGTTTCATGAATGGATCAATGATTGAGCATGATGGGCTAGGGATAACTTTCTTTAGTGTTGATATTTTGAAAGACATGGTTGCTTATTGACATGCTTGAGTATTGAAATCATTATGTTAAAACTAGAATATTGCTTTGAATTATTTACAAGTCCAAATGTCCATGATATACAAAAGAAAAGAATACGATGAACATGTTAGGCAGCATTCCACATCAAATATTCTGTTTTTATCATTTACCTACTCGAGGACGAGTAGGAATTAAGCTTGGGGATGCTGATAGGTCTCCAACGTATCTATAATTTTTGCTTGTTCCATGCTGTTATATTATCATTCTTGGATGTTTTACAATCATTTTATAACAACTTTATATCATTTTTTGGGACTAACCTATTAACATAGTGCCAAAGTGCGAGTTGCTGTTTTTGCTTGTTTTTTACTTCGTAGAAAATCAGTACCAAACGGAGTCCAATCGCGACGAAACTTTTTGGAGATTTTTTCTGGACCAGAAGACACCCAGTGGGCCAAAGAACTGCCGGAGAGGTGGGCCGTGGAGACCACAACCCACCAGGGCGCGCCAGGGGGGCCCCGGCGCGCCCTGATGGGTTGTGCCCTCCTCGGCCCCCCTCCGCACCGTCTCTGATGCCTATAAATTCCAAAATATTCCATAAACCCTAGGGGAGTCGATGAAACACAATTCCAACCGCCGCAAGTTCCAGAACCTCGAGATCCAATCTAAACACCATCACGGAGGGGTTCATCTTCCTCATAGGTGCCTCTCCGATGATGCGTGAGTAGTCCACCGTAGACCTTCGGGTCCGTAGGCAGTAGCTAGATGGCTTCTTCTCTCTCTCTTATGATTCTCAATACAATGGTCTCTTGGAGATCTATTTAAACTTTTGTGGTGTGTTTGTTGGGATCCGATGAATTTTGAGTTCATGATCAGTTTCTATCCATGAATATTATTTGAGTCTTCTTTGATCTCTTATATGCATGATTACTTATAGCCTCATATTTCTTCTCCGAATCTTTGGTTTAGTTAGGCCAACTAGATCGATTTTTCTTGCCATGGGAAGAGGTACTTTGTGATGGGTTCGATCTTGCGGTGTTCTTTCCCAGTGACAGAAGGGGCAGCTAGACACGCATGGATCGTTGCTATTAAGGATAACAAGATGGGGTCTATTCCTACATGAATAGATCTTGTCTACATCATGTCATCATTCTTATTGCATTACTCCATTTTTCCATGAACTTAATACACTAGATGCATGCTGGATAGCGGTCGATGTGTTGAGTAATAGAGGTAGATGGAGGCAGGAGTCGGTCTATCTATCTTGGACGTGATGCCTATATAATGATCATCGCCTTGGATATCATCATGACTATTCGATTTTCTATCAATTGCCCAACAGTAATTTGTTCACCCACCGTGCGCTATACTCATGAGAGATGCCACTAGTGAACCCTACGGCCCTCGGGTCTACTTTTCCATCATATTGCTTTCCGATCTACGTTTTTGCACTCTTTGTTTTCAGATCTACAAAACCAAAAAAACCCAAAAATATATTGCTGCATGTTTACTCTTTTTATTTGTGTTCTTGAGAGATCTATCTCTCCTATCTATCACTACCTAATCTATCTTATTACCGTAGAGAGATTGACAACCTCTCTTTCGCGTCGGGTTGCAAGTATTTGTTGTTTGTGTGCAGGTGCTGCTTATTGGGTGGTGGTGATCCTCCTACAGGTTTGATAACCTTGGTTTCATAACTGAGGGAAATACTTACCGTCGCTGTGCTGCATCATTCCTTCCTCTTTGGGGAAATACCGACGCAGTCTCAAGCCACGTCACCCACCCACCCCGAGGGGCCACATGGGCTAAAGAGGTGGCGCACCATCCCCTGGTGGTCTGAGCAGCCAGCCCATAAAGGCCCATGCGCATGGGGGGTATGTGGGATGTGGGCTAGAGGGGAGGGACTCCTCCCTTAAGCCTCCACCTCCCTTGTGGGAGGTGGACTCTCCCCCTCTAGGCCGATCGGCCAGCCCTAGGGTTTCCCCTAGGGGTGCCACCCCTCCTCCCCTCCCTCCTATATATAGTGGAGGTTTTGAGGGCAGCCACCACCTGAAAAGCCACGTGCTGCCCTCTCACACTCTAGATAGATCGTTTTCTCCACTAGATCGGTTCGGTAGAGCTCGGCGAAGCCCTGCCGGATCAGTTCACCACCACCATCACCACGCCGTTGTGCTGCCGGAGAACTCATCTACCTCTCCACCCTCGCTTGGTGGATCAAGGAGGCGGACATCTTCATCGAGCTGTACGTGTGCTGAACGCGGAGGTGCCGTCCGATCGGTGCTAGATCGTGATTGGATTTTGGTGTCGTCCGACGGCTTGCGATTTGGATCGCGAAGACGTTTGACTACATTAACCACGTTTCTTAACGCTTCCCACTTAGCGATCTGCAAGGCTATGTGGATCCGATCTCTCCTCTCATAGATGCTCATCGCCTAGATTGATTTTGTTGAAGCGTAGGAATTTTTTTGTTTCCCATGCAACGTTCCCCAACATAGGTCTATGGTGGACTACTCACACATCATCGGAGAGGCACCAATGAGGATGACGAACCCCTCCGTGATGGTGTTAGATTGGATCTCGTGGTTCTGGAACTTGCGGTGGCTGGATATGTTTTTTGTCGACCCCCTTTGGGTTTCTGGAATATTTGGGAATTCATAGGCATCAGAGGCGGTGGAGAGGCGTCCCGAGGAGGGCACAACCCATCAGGGCGCGCCGGGGCTTCTAGCGCGCCCTGGTGGGTTGTGGTCTCCTCGGCCCTCCTCTCTGGTACTTCTTTGGCCCACTGGATGTCTTCTGGCCCAAAGAAATCTCCAAAAAGTTTCATCGCAATTGGACTCCATTTGGTACTGATATTCTGCGAAGTAAAAAACATGCAAAAACAACAACTGGCACTTTGGCACTATGTCAATAGGTTAGTCCCAAAAAAATGATATAAAGTTGCTATAAAATGATTGTAAAACATCCAAGAATGATAATATAACAGCATGGAACAAGCAAAAATTATAGATACGTTGGAGACATATCAGCATCCCCAAGCTTAATTCCTACTCGTCCTCGAGTAGGTAAATGATAAGAACAGAATTTTTGATGTGGAATGTTGCCTAACATGTTCATCACATAATCTTTACTTTTGTAGCATGGACATTTGGACTTTTAGATCGTTCAAAGCAAAAGTCTAGTTTTAAAATAATGACTTTAATACTCAAGCATGCCAACAAGCAACTATGTATTTCAAAATATCAACACTAAAGAAAGTTATCCCTAGCCCATCATGCTCAATCATTGATCCATTCATGAAACACACTCAAATATTAACTACACCCAATGCTCAAGTATGATCATAGTGCCCCCTAGTTAGTGCTTTATAAGAGAAGATGGAGACTCAAATAAAAAATAAAATTTGCATAAAGTAAATAGATAGGCCCTTCGTAGAGGGAAGTAGGGATTTGTAGAGGTGCCAGAGCTCAAAGTTTAAATTGAGAGAGAAAAAAAATATTTTGAGTGGCATGCCTTTCCTGTCAACGAAAACGACAAAGTAGTTCACAATACTTTCCATGCTAGATATATCATAGGCGGTTCCCAAACATAAAGTAAAGTTTATTCCTTTTTCCACCATTCTTTCACAATCCATGGCTGGCCGTATCCACGGTTGCCGTCCATACAAACACTTTCCAAGGAATTTATTATTTGACAACATAAAGTAAAAAAATTTCATTTCGGGACTGGGCATCCCTATTACCGCCATACTCTCATGCAATGACAAGTGAATAAACACTCATCTTGAGAATAACACATCTAGCATGGAAAAATATTGGACACCCCCTACCGTTTCATGAGCGGTATTAGCACACAAAAAGGAAATTTATTTTGAAAAGTAGAGATGGCACATACAAATTTGCTTAGAACGGCATGGAAATACCACATATAGGTAGGTATGGTGGACTCATAAGGCAAAACTGGGTTTAAGGATTTTGGATGCACAAGTAGTATTTCTACTTAGTACAAGTGGAGGCTAGCAAAGAGATTGAGAAGCAACAAACCAAGAAACAAAAATTCACATAAGCGAGCATTGAGCATAACTAACACCAAATAATGCACCATAAGTAGGATGTAATTTCATTGCATAACTATTGACTTTCATGCATGCATAGGGAATCACAAACCTTAACACCAATATTCCTACTAAAGGATAATTACTCACTAACATGACTCACATATCACTATCATCATGTGTCAAAACTATTACAAGGAATCAAGTTTAATTTGTCCAATGATCTTCATGAAAGTTTTTATTATATCCTCCTTGAGTATCTATCACTTTGGGACTAGTTTCATATATTGCCATTGCTTTTGACAAGCTCAAACAAATTTAAGTAAAGAACATGAGCATAGAGATTTCATCTCTCAAAATAGTATAAGCGAAGCATGAGAGGATTTATTCAAAATTTACTAACTCTCAAATTTATCTAAGTGAAGCATGATAGTATTTTCTACAAAAATTTCCAAGCACACCGTGCTCAAAAAGATATAAGTGAAGCACTGGAGCAATTCCATAGGCTCAAAAAGTTTAAGTGAAGCATATAGAGGAATTCTAACAAATTATAGCATAATTTTGGCTCTCTCAAATAGGTGTGTCCAGCAAGGATACTAGTGACAAACTAAAAATCAAAGCAAGCAAAGTATCAAATGATACAAGACGCTCCAAGCAAAACTCATGATATGTGACGAATAAAAATATAGCTCCAAGTAAAATACCGATGGTTGTTAGAAGAAAGAGGGGATGCCACTCGGGGCTTCCCCAAGCTTAGTTGCTTGTTTATCTTTGGATATATCTTGGGGGTTCTATAGCATCCCCAAGCTTAGACTCTTTTCACTCCTTATTCCTTCATCCATCGTGATCTCACCCAAAACTTGAAAACTTGAATCACACAAAACTCGACGAAACCTTCGTGAGATCCGTTAATATAATAAAGCAAATCACTACTTTAAGTACTGTTTCAAACCCATTCAAATTTTATTATTGCATTATACCTACTTTATTTTAACTTTACCATGGCTCATACCATTCAATATAACCCATAGATTCATCAAAACAAGCACACAATGCAACGAAAACAGAATCTGTCTTAAACAGCACAGTCTGTAGTAATCTGTACTCTAACCATACTTCTGTAACTCTAAAAATTCTGAAAAATTAGGACAACGTAAATAATTTGTATATAAATACTTAGTTCATATTTCATCTCAATATCACGCTCCAGTAAAAAATGAAAATTCGCACACTGGAGGCAAAGTTTCTGTTTCAGATTCAACATTGTTTCTACTCATCTTATGAATCATCCTAAAGGCTTTACTTGGCACAAACACTAAATAAAACATAAAAACACAATCATAACAGAGGCATAATTGTGTCAACACTCAAAAACAGAAAGAAAAATATGAAAATAAATTTATTCATTGGGTTGCCTCCCAACAAGCGCTATCGTTTTACGCCCCTAGCTAGGCATAACACATAGATTCAAGTATTGTCATCTTTGGTTTTTGCTCCATAGGATGATCTCATGATTGATTCATTTGGTGGCTTAATTCTTGTTATTGGGAAGTGTTCCATACCATTTCTTAGTGGAAACTGAAATCTAATATTGCCTTCTTTCATATCAATCACGGCACCAATAGTGCGTAAGAACGGTCTACCAAGTATAATGGGACAAGATGGATTGCAATCAATATCAAGAACATGAAAATCTATGGGCACATAGTTCCTATTTGCAAGAATAAGAACATCATTAATTCTTCCCAAAGGCTTTTTAATAATAGAATCCGCCAAGTGCAAATTAAGAGAACATTCTTCGATATTGGTGAGACCAAGCACATCACATAAAGATTTCGGAATCGTGGAAACACTAGCACCCAAATTACATAAATCAAAGCACTCATAATTTTTGATCTTGACCTTAATGGTAGGTTCCCACTCATCATGTAATTTTCTAGGAATAGAAATCTCCAACTCCAACTTTTCTTCAAAATATTTCATCATAGCATCAACGATATGTTCAGTGAAAGCTTTATTTTGTTCATAAGCATGGGGTGAATTCAACATGGATTGCAGCAAAGAAATACATTCAATCAAAGAGCAACTATCATAATTAAAATCTTTGCAATCCAAAATAGTGGTCACATCACTAGTTAAAGTTTTGACCTCTTCAAACCCACTTTCATCAAATTTATCATCAAGATTTTCACCCTCCAAATTATTGGGACGCCTTCTAGCTAAAGTTGACTCTACTTCAGTCCCTTTATCATCAATTTTAATATTACTAAACAAGGAATCAATAGAAGAAACACCAATCACTTTAAGATCTTCATCATTTTTCTGAAAGCAATCACTAGAAAACGCTTTTTAAAAAAAATCTCTTTTAGCTCTAAGCATAGCGGTTCTTTTCTTCCTCTCATCCATGGAGACATATAAAGCTTTAATTGATTCATCAATCTTAGGTGCAAAAGCTTTCCACTTGAGATTTTCCACATCATGAGAAATTCTATCAATGCTTCTAGACATATCATCAATCTTATTAAACTTTTCTTCTATCGTAGTATTGAAAACCTTTTGCGCATTGATAAATTCTTTAATATTACTCTCAAGATCAGAGGGGTTCCTATTATTATTGTAAGAAGAATTACCATAGGAATTACCATAATTATTAGAGGAATTTCCAGGAAAAGGCCTAGGATAAAAATTACCTCAATAAGCATTGTTATTGAAATTGTTTCGCGAGACGAAATTCACATCTACGGAGTCACTATTTTGCTCAATTAAAGTAGACAAAGGCACATCATTAAGATCAATAGGAGAATTTTTACTAGCAACCAACTTCATTAAAGCATCAATTTTTTCACTAAAAGTACTAATTTCTTCAACCGAATTAACCTTTTTACTAGTAGGTGCTCTTTCAGTATGCCATTGTGAATAATTTTCCATAATATTATCTAGCAATTTAGTAGCTTCACCCAAAGTAATTTCCATAAAAGTACCACCCGCGGCGGAATCTAAAAGATTTCTAGAGACAAAATTCAATCCCGCATAATTTTTTTGTATGATCATCCAAAGATTTAAACCATGAGTACGACAATTTCTTTGCATCAATTTCATTCTTTCCCAAGATTGTGCAACATGTTCATGCTCAAGTTGCTTAAAATTCATGATTTGAGTCCTAAGGGAAATAATTTTCGCGGGTGGAAAGTACTTAGTGATAAAAGCATCCTTGCACTTATTCCAAGAATCGATACTATTGCGAGGCAAAGAAGAAAACCAAAATTTTGCACGATCCCGCAAGGAGAAAGGAAATAATTTCAACTTCACTATATCATTGTCCACATATTTTTTCTTTTGCATATCACACAATTCTACGAATGTGTTTAGATGGGACGCGTCATCCTCATTAGGAGTACCGGCAAATTGGTCTTTCATGACAAGATTCAAGAAAGCGGCATTAATATCACAAGACTCCGCACTAGTGGCGGGAGGTACAATCGGAGTACAAATAAAATCATTATTATTAGTATTGAAAAAATCACACAATTTGGTGTTTTCTTGAGTCATCGTGACTACTGAAACAAGATTGCAAGCAAGCAAGAGATCTGACAAGCAAAAGGCAAACGAAACAGAGGGCGAATAAAAGGTCAAATTTGGTGAAGTGGTGGAGAGGAAAACGAGAGGCAAATGGCAAATAATGTAATTGCAAGGAGATGAGATTTGTGATTAGGAACTTGGTAGATGATGATGGTGTCTCCTCGGCGCCCGAGATTGGCACGTAGAAGAGACCGCTTCCTCCCCGGCAATGGCGCCAGAAATTCCTTTGATGTGGCTTCAGACTGCGTCGGTATTTCCCCAAAGAGGAAGGGATGATGCAGCACAACGACGGTAAGTATTCCCCTCAGTTATGAAACAAAGCTATCAAACGAGTAGGAGGATCACCAACACTACGTAAACAACACCAGCACACAAAGAACATATACTTGCAACCCGACGCGAAAGAGAGGTTGTCAATCTCTCTACGGTAAAAAGATAGATTAGGATATGATAGATTGGATAGATAGATCTCTCAAGAACACAAAATAAAAAAGGCAAATAAAAAGTTAAGCAAGGTATTTTTGGGTTTTTGGAATAATAGATCTGAAAACAAAAGCGGCAAAAAGATAGATCGGAAAGAAATATGTTGGAAAAGTAGACCCGGGGGCCGTAGGTTTCACTAGTGGCTTCTCTCATGAGTGTAGCACACGGTGGGTGAACAAATTACTATTGGGCAATTGATAGAAGATCAAATAATCATGACGATATCCAAGACGATGATCATTATATAGGCATCACGTCCAAGATAGATAGACCGACTCCTGCCTCCATCTACCTCTATTACTCCACACATCGACCGCTATACAGCATGCATCTAGTGTATTAAGTTCATGGAAAAAAGGAGTAATGCAATAAGAACGGTGACATGATGTATGCAAGATCAATTCATGTAGGAATAGACCCCATCTTGCGATCCTTAATAGCCACGATACATGCGTGCCTCACTGTCCCTTCTGTCACTGGGAGAGGACACCGCAAGATCGAACCCATCACAAACCACCTCTTCCCATGGCAAGAAAAATCGATCTAGTTGGCCTAACTAAACCAAAGATTCAAAGAAGAAATACGAGGCTATAAGTAATCATGCATATAAGAGATCAAAGAAGACTCAAATAATATTCATGGATAGAAACTGATCATGAACTCAAAATTCATCAGATCCCAACAAACACACCACAAAAGTTTACATCAAATAGATCTCCAAGAGACCATTGTATTGAGAATCAAAAGAGAGAGAGGAATCCATCTAGCTACTGCCTACGGACCCGTAGGTCTATGGTGGACTACTCACGCATCATCGGAGAGGCACAAATGAGGATGATGAACCCCTCCGTGATGGTGTTAGATTGGATCTCGCGGTTCTGGAACTTGCGGTGGCTGGATGTGTTTTTCGTCGACTCCCTTAGTGTTTCTGGAATATTTGGGAATTTATAGGCATCAGAGGCGGTGGAGAGGCGTCCTGAGGAGGGCACAACCCATCAGGGCGCGCTCGGGGCCTCTGGCGCGCCCTTGGGGTTGTGGTCTCATCGCCCCTCCTCTCTGGTACTTCTTTGGCCCACTGGATGTATTCTGGCCCAAAAAAATCTCCAAAAAGTTTCGTCGCGATTGGACTCTGTTTGGTACTAATATTCTGCGAAGTAAAAGACAAGCAAAAATAGCAACTTGCACTTTGGCACTATGTCAATAGGTTAGTCCCAAAAAATGATATAAAGTTCCTATAAAATGATTGTAAAACATCCAAGAATGATAAAATAACAGCATGGAACAAGCAAAAATTATAGATACGTTGGAGACGTATCAAGCCCACGCCCCAGCGTCCAATAGCCTTTTCAAGCAGTTCTCTCGCGAGCTGAACGCGGCCCTCCTGAAGCCAGAGGCCACGTGGCCCCTCAAGTGGTCGCAGTACGCCATCTCCTTCGACGCTAGAGACGACATCAAGTCCATAGCAGCCGCAGGCACGCTCCCGATGTTGTGCACCCCGACCATCAACAACGTCATGGTCACCAAGACCCTTATCGACAGGGGTGGAGGCCTCAACGTGCTCTCCGTGGAAACCTTCGAGACGCTCCAGGTGCCTTACGATCAGCTGACGCCGACGAGGCCGTTCTCGGGGGTGACGGAAGGCTCCACCATCCCCCTGGGGCAGGTACGCCTCCCGGTCACCTTCGGCTCGCGTGACAAATATCACACCGAGCTCATCGACTTCGACATGTCTCACATCGGCCTCTCGTGCAACGAGATCGTGGGTTACCCAGCGCTGGCCAAGTTCATGGCGGCGACTCATCACGCCTACAATGTCCTCAAGATGCCTCGCTGCAGCGGCGTCATACCCATCGCCTGCGATGAGAAGGATGCGGTCTGCCCCCTCGAGCGCGCCTACAAAGCAACTGCGGCAGAGTATTCTAATGACGAGGGAAATGCCAAGCCCCGTGAGGCCGCACCCCCAAAGAAGAAGAAGCTACTGCCCACCCAAGGCCAACCCGAGGCAAGGAGTGCGGCGCCCGGCGGCAACATCGCGAAATCTATGTCTGTCGCCGGCACTCGCCTCTCTCCAGCATAGGAAGGTGCGCCTGGAACCTGCCGCATGCCGGGCTCGGGGGCTTCCGTATGGAAGGCCTCTGATCTGACTCGTGTGATGAAGGAGGTGCTCGGGCACCACTTGGAGGCATGCTTCGATGCGCGCCCCCGTGAGCGAAGGAAACAACGCCAGGCGCCAGGGACGCAGGAATTCATCGCCCGGCAAATTGGTAGGTTGCGGGAGGCTTGAGCCATCCGTGGCATGCCTTGCCCAGCGCGGCCTGACAAGCCGGTGGCAGCTCCCGGGGATGACATCGAGGTACGCATGTGTGTCGACATCGCGGGACTCAACGACGCCAGTTCGCGGGGCCTCTTCCTGCCGCCGCAGGCCGGGCAAGGGAGGGGCGGCGTTGATGGCCACACCTGCATGCCCTTCGGCCTGAGGAATGCTGGTGCCACCTACCAGAGACCCATGCAACTCGCGATGGCGCCTCACGAGGCATCGCTTCCTCACCGCCCCCCAAGGCCTCGGGAACCACCTAGTTCCTGAGGGGTGGACTCCCACGGCACGCTTCGCCAAGAAGCCAGCCGCTCCTGCAGCAACATAACCTCCAGGTGACTTTTTGGTTGTTTACAATTGAGGGCGTCGTCCGGGCTGCATTGTCCTCAAGCGGGCAAGGGTTTCCCCCTTGTGGCCTCCGCACCTTTTGGTCGTGTAGCAAATTTGATTATCCTTTAATGAATTCAAGACGCTTGCTTAAGTCTTGCGCCCGGTGCTTCGCCACCACCTGCATTAGCCGCATCCTCGCGACCCTTCCCTCCGGCCATCTCATGATCGGGACAGGACACGGCGTCTGTGCTCGGGTTTGTCCCTGCAGCGTTGGTAAATCCAAACGATCGAGCTCTGTCTCGCGGGCTTGCACCCGTGCACGTCACCTCACATGGTCCTTGGTGTCTCGCCCTTTTCATGGAACCACCGTAGGAACACGAACTGTCACACCTTGTGATTGTACCACTTTGCTATGCTATGAGCTTAAAAAATTTGGACCCAATTGAAACTTTTGCTTGCTTGTGATGATTTGCTTAAGTGCTATTTGCTTGAATGTTTGTCTGTGTTTTAATTCACAAGAATTCTCCTTCTCTCCATACTCATCTTCTTGATCAAAACTCTCTACCCAATGATCATGTCATGTGTATAGGACTAAAAACTATTTTTATCACATATTATTTCGGCCAAAAAGCAATTATTCAAATTAGGCCCCTGAATTGAGGTTTGTACTACAAGTCCTCAAATTAGGGTGAATGCTTTACCCCAAAGACTTTATTTGGAACCTACAATATATATGACTTCCCAAAATCACCAAATAATATTTTTAACGATTATTTTCCTATTTCATTTAAAGGCTTTTTCTTAAATCCATAAATGGTCATGTTATTTTTTATGGTTACAAAATATTTTCCATATATTTTCCAAAATAGGGGAAAATTATTTTTTATGGTTACAAAATATTTGAGAAAATTTAGGGAAACTCAGTGGACATATATTTTCCATATATAAGAGTTTCAACACATGGTCATGTTCAAAATATTGGACAAAACCCTCTAAAACCTTTTCTGCCTATTTCAAGCTTTTGAGATATTTCTATAAGAAATATTCTCAAATAATTCCAGAAAAATTATAGCATATCACACATGGTATATGTGATGACCATGCAAAGTTTCATCTCGATCCCAATTGTTTTGGTTCACAAAAGTGCCCCAAAACCCTTCGTATCCAGAACCAAATTTGAACAACTCTACACTGCCAACTACCTACAATTGATCTCAACCTTTGTGGGCATGCTCTAATCCCCAAATAATGCCATCACACCAAGTGGTGCATTTAGGAGAATAGATTAGCATGATTGGATATAAGAAAATCAGTTTTTGCTCATTTATAGGGTTTACAATGTTTGCATTGTCAATTTTTCTCTAAGAAGCTCAAAGTTGGTGATCAAGCTTAATTGTACCCACCATTTCATCAGGTTAAGTTTCATCTCTAGTAGAGCAACAGAGGTAGCCCAATCTGAGATCAAACATCTTCTGTTGGGGTGCAAGGATCAATAATTGAGCCCCTCCCACTATTCTCCTTCACCCCACATTTTTACCACAGCACCAGCAGACCCCCTCTCACCTCCAATAAGTTTCCCAACGGCGAACTCCATGATTGAGGGGGTGGGAAGCCCACTTGCACCTCCTGGACAGCCACTTTCCTTCCCTTTTCTCAGCTCTCTCTCCCTCCTGGCAAGTTCCAGAGCATCCAAGGCTCTTCTCCCTCTTACTTATTCCCCCTGCAGCCCCCCTGACACAAGTAGACGTGCAAGAGCGAGCCCAAAAGCAAGCCATGCCGGCCAAAGTCGCGCTATGGAGCGCGCTGCCGCGCTCCAGAGGGTTGACCTCGCGAGCCCGGCCACCTCGGGTCTCCCCCTCGAGCCAGTCGAGGCTCCTTGGCGTCCATGACACGCCACCGTGTTGGGAGCCTCCTCTACCTCTCTCTCTCACCCTCCCCAGCGCGTGCCCGACGCCACCCCTCTCGGCCAATCCCATCCCTCGCACGCGCGAGCACCAGAGCCAGGCCGCGCCTCTCCTTTCTCTCCCTGGCATCCTACACCACCCCCACGAACGCCCCTGAGCCACCTTTACCTCCTCCCGTGGCCACTAGAGCCGACGCCGTGGATGCCCGTGAGCTCCGCCCACGGTGGACCACGGTCCGACTATAAGAGCAGCCTCGGGCTCTCCTTTCGCTCCTCCCTCGCCCTCTCCCGACCTGAATCGCGTGCTCGCACCACTGGTTCCACCTCCCGAAGCCCAGCTGCTCGGAATCGAGCCGAGCTCCGCCGCGTCGGAGCTCCGGTGATCCCCGGGTACAGCCCCCTTCCAGCGTTCCTTTCTTCTCCTCTGGACTCCCCTCACTCCGCTGACACATTTCCCTCTCTCTCCCTCGCGTTTTGCAGTCGGAATCGTCGACTCCGACTAGCTCCCGAAACGCCTCCGCCGCGGGACCTCATCGCCGGCGACCCAAGCCTCCCCGACGACCCACTCCGGCACCCCTCTAACGGCGATGACCTCCTGAAGCCATTCCCGTCCTCGCCTGCCCTTGCCGTGCCCCTGAGCCTCGCCGGTGAGCTCGCCGTCCTCCCTGGATGGGAGGTTGATGATGACCCTAGAGAAGGGCCCGCACGTCAGCCTCCCATCTCCCTCTCCCACGTCTCTCTCTCTGCCATCGGGCCCCGCCCGTCAGGTTTGAAACCTGGCGGCGCGCACGTGCCAGGCTCGCCTGGGCCGGCTTCGCTGGCTGGGCAGGGCTCGGCTGACCGTTTGGGCCCAAAGGCATAGTGCATTTTCCTTTTTCTTTTTCTACTGATTTTCTAGAAATTCCACAGAGATAAATAAAACTCTTAATCTAATAATTCCAACTCCACAAATCTTGTAATATTCCAACCTATTTGATGATGGCACTTGTGAGAATTTTCGAAAAGGTTTTATACACTGTTTTTATTTAAAACAGTGTTTTAGCTATTAATAGTCTCTGTTAAAATAGTTTTCACAACTGTTTACACTTCAAAACCAGAAGCTAGTATTTTTAGTATCCTTAGTTTTCACCCTAGTATTTTACAAAAGTAGTTTGACATTTTTCTGAGTAATTTATTTTCCCTGCTTTGTGCTATTGCCTTACTATACCACGTTACTTTGCAACGATAAATCACGTTCTTGACAAGGGAGTTGGACCACAAGACTTTGAAGGCCCCGAGGACTTTCTTGAGCCAGGCAAGCAGCCCCTTGACCATGCCTAAGAATCTTTTTCATGCATGTCATATAGCACCTTATGTTTCGATGAATTGATCATGGTGATATGGTGACCGCTTTGGTGGATGCCTCGTTACCTTCTCGTCGATACTTGCATCATGCATGGCCCTACCTCCTTATGAGGGTTATGCGGGTGGGAAGTAGTTAGGTTGCTAAAGTAGATGCTACGCAAATGGGATGGGATTATGCATGGTATCGGGAAGGAAATGATTTCAAGGACTTTTCGAAAACCCCGTCGGGTGCCACTAATGCCCGAGGGAGATGATGTTGAGCTAGGTAACCACTTGATAAAGAAGTGGAGTACCGAGGCAAGAGAGTGTGTGTGTTTTCGAAAACGGATTACATTTAAGATTTGTCAACCGTTCCCAACCTTACATGTACAACCACGATACCCCTTATGGGACGAGGCTTTGTTGATTACTTTGGTGAGTGCTAGCAAAGAGCCCGCATTACTAGTGGCGGGAATGATGTGGTCGCTCTCGATACGGGGTCGTGCCAGAAAGGACGATCATGGGCTGTTTTTATAGACACCGGGCACACCATTGCATGCCCTCGTGGATGATACTTGTGATGTACGTCATGAGGGATGGCGCCAACGAGTGGACCCTTTGTTAGTATCCTCAGGGAAAAGGCAATGTTCGGGTACTTACCTCGGGTATGTAATATACCGCAAATCGTGGATGACGCGGAAGTTCCCCGAGTCTTGTGGGTACAGTGTTCAACCTCTGCAGAGTGTAAAACTATTCGAATAGCCATGTCCACGGTCAAGGACAATTGGGTGGTGCTGCTTAAACTACGTCCGATGTTTTCGCAAACTTGTCATGAGTATTTGGAGAAGGAATACTCGAGTTAAGTCGGATGACTTGGCATGATGATTGAACATGAGATGTTCAGACCTTGTTTATATTGATATTTGTAACCTGTTCATACGGATACTTGTAACCTCATGATGCATGCTCTTACAAGTTGATTGATCATGTCATTGCACTAAAAAAAATTAGCTTTCCGCAACTTACCTACTTAGTGCTATATCATGCATTGTTATACCTTGTTCCAAAACATGGGTTGCTTGCGAGTACATTCAAAGTACTCATTGGCTTGCCACTGATTATTTAATTGGCCAGGCATGGAAGAGCAGGAACATGGTGAAGAATTTGTTGGTGACGAACATGCAAACTAGGACGCTTCCCAGTTAGAATGCTTGTAGGGTTAAGGCAGATGGCATGGGTTCACGCTTTCGTTCAAGACTTCCGCTGCTAGTTATATTGGTGTTTGGCCTTCATGGCCCTGTCTATGTAAGACTTGACCTCAATGGTCTTTATTTGTGTAAGAAGGTATGTATGGATGTAAGACTCTTGTTATTCAGCTTCTGTGTGTTTAGTGAGCATTGATCCCTGGGACCACTGTACACGTGCATTCGGTGATCACGACTTATGAGTCGGGTTCCCCACAGAGCTGTTATCAGAGCCATCCTGACTGTAGGAAGCCTTAGTTAGCATGGACGTTACATAGGATAAAACCCTTTCAAAACTATGCCTAGTACCTATACTTAGGAGTTTCTGCACTTCTTACCTTTTCTAAGTCTACTTTCAAAACTCTACTAACTCCTCTCCCCTAAACCTTGTAGATGCCCGTCGTACCCAAAGCTCTCCTAGCATCCGGCTTTCCCCTACTCCTTGAGGATAGCCTGGAGAAGTGCTAGTTTCGCCGACCTCCCGTTTTCCTCTACCACGCGCACTGGGTTGATGCCGTCACGAAGGAGTACCACGTTGATGTGGTCGTGAAGGCAAACGACTCCCCGACAAGTTGGTTCTTTGAAGGACCACAGATGGAGACCTTAGCGCTTGCAGTCGAGACAGCTGCAAGCAAGGCACTTATCCACCTTCGATACATCATCCTAGAGATGGCTGACGAGCCAGCCACTCGCCACCTCCCTTTCAAGAGGGATGAGAATCACGAGAGTTGGACGTTGATTCCATCCAAGGAGGATAGGACACCACTCAGATTCCAGACCTACTTCAGCCTCTTCGCCGACAGTCTGGCTCATAACCTGATTAAGGAGTCCGTGGAGCTCCGCAAGGAACTTCACTGCACCCGGGAGCTACTTCGTCAAGCCAAGTTGAAGCCAGACAGGATTAAGAAGGATGGAGCCCCCGAGGGACGACCAGCTATCGCTTACAGAGGAGGAGTACCCCCACCTAGAGATACCCCCACACGTCGTCATCGCATGAGTGCTTAGGAGTACCGTGAGCTCTTCACCGCACCACCGGCGAAGCGTTGTAAGAGTGGACCTCCCCGCTCTCTGACCCCCTCGACCGGAGACGACGCCCGTACTGATGACGATCTGGAGGAAGATCCAGAATAGCGCGAGTACGAGACCGAGCGCTCCACCACTTGAGTCTGAGAACCCCTAGGGTAGGATCAGGATGTAACCCTCATGCGAAGTCGAGTCCGTGTAATGGTTCATATGAAACCACGTGAGCTTGTTGTTTGTTTTGTTGTTTGTGTCCTGATGCAAGTCGCGCTTTTGCCTTAGGGAATATGTAAGCGACTCCATCGTCTGTCTTATCTTAATATTATGTGTTTTGTCTTTTGACCTCTGCTTGATCACACTTGAACTCTACCAACCCCCATAGGCGCGCTTTCTCTATTGCTTCTTTCCATCTCATATATCCCAGTTGTTTGACTTGGCTGCTCCAAACAGGATGGTGACTGCAACCCGCAACAGCTCCTTCACCAACCCTGAAGCCGGCAACTCCAGCCAGCAACAGGGAGCTGGTGGGACTGCTCAGGCTGGAGAGCACCAGGAGCAGCCACATGGAGACATTCCCCCGCCACCACGTCCACCGGAGAACATGACCATAGCTTAGTTTCTCCAAGTTCTCCGGGAGGAACGCCAAGCCAACACTGTCGCTGTCGTGGTTTTCTCACGGCAGATGCCATGGGGTGTCTTATCGAGGGTGGTTGGGGCCGAAGGACGCCGACGGGCTCCAGGAGCGGGATTAGGCACAAGCGGTGAGGGACACACGATGTACCCAGGTTCAGGGCCCTCCGTGGGAGGTAATACCCCTAGTCCTGCTGGTCTAGTTAGACGGGGGGTGATGTTACAATGGTGCTACTTGAGCTGTTTGTCTAGAGGTGGAAGAAGGAGCAGCCGGCTCCTCTTTCCTTGCTACGTGGGTGTGTGAGTGTGAGATGGGGCGAACGCCTCCGTGCCTCCCTTGCCCGATGCGTGGGGGCCTCGGGGGGTTTTATAGGCCAACCCCCCGGCTTACAATATTCTTAAGGTACTAAGAGGGGGAACCCGGCTGGCAGCCCCCCCAGCCAGCTAGGGGGCCCGCCGGCTGGGTCGTCTTGTTGCCCGTAGGGCCCGCCGGCTACGCGGTCCCATCGCCAACTGGGGCCCGCCAGCCGGCTCTTCTATTGGCCCGCGCTCACCTGTCGCGGCACGGGCCGCCCCGCCTGGCGTCGTCTTGTGCCAGCCGACCGAAGTCAGCGGTACGGCCGGCAGCGCTGTAGCCACGCCGGGGCAGGTAACGGAGTGGACGGTGGCGCAGCGGTACTGTGGCTCCGCCGGGTCTCAATCAGTCCTCGGTCAGTGGTACGACCGCCCGGACTGTAGCCATGCGCGCCCATGCGTTAGCGGCCACTGTAGCCACATCGGAGTCCGTCACGGGGGTCGCGTCTTGTCAGCGTACTTGGCCGTAGTGGGAGGTGACGGATACCTGCCCGTCCAGAGGTCAGCGGGCAGGCTGGTCGTGTAGCGGCCGGGTGCGCCTGGGCGAGGGGCCGGCTCCTGTTTAGCCGGCCGCGGGTCAGCCGGCCATGGGGCCAGCCGGCCATTCGCCAGCTGGCTATTCGCTGGCCGGTCGCGGACCAGCCGGCCGCGTGGTTTTTCTGAAACGGGCTTGAACTCCCTCGTCTTGGCATACCCAGGGGTAATAACCCCGTCAGTAGTCCCCGAAGCCGGCGGGGGCCCGCGTCCGCCCGACGAGGGGCAGCCGGCGGTTTCATCCGGCCATACTCGCCTGTCATGTGGGGCCGGTCGATCAGCCGTGCCGGCAACCGTCCTCGATGCCTCGGGTCCTATCGTGCCGCCTCGGGCTCCGTGCCGGACCGAGGCGCGCCACGCGGGGCGTGATGATGTGGTGGGTCCCGCACCTGAGGCCCGACGGGACTTCCCCCCGGGCCTAGCCCGATAGGCCGCGGGCCTAGCCTGGTAGGCCTCGGGCTGCAGGCCAGGATCCTCTGTGCCCGGACCTTAGCGGCCGTGATGCGCGGTGCCTACGCCCCGTGGGTTCCCCGGGGGAGTGGGCGCAGTTAATCCCCACATCCCCCGGGCATCGCCCCGTATTTATAAAGGGAGGGGGAGGGGCGGAGGCAGTTCGCGCACCCCTCTCCCCTTCGTCTTCCTTCTCTCGCGCAGTTCGTCGCTTGGGCTTGCGCCGCTGCTCCACTCGCCTTCTTCCTCACGCTCGATCACCACGGAGATGGCCGACGGACCCTCCGGCAGCTGGGGCGGATCCATCATCACCGAGGAGGACATCGCGCACCTCCGACGCGCCCGTATGCTGCCGTCGGAGGAACGCGTTGCCGCCCGTCCGCCGGGCGGCGAGGTGGCGCCCGAGCCCCAGGAGGGGGAGTTCGTGCTGTTCACGTGGCATTTCTCGCGCGGCTTTGGTCTGCCGGTGAGCCAATTCTGCCGCTTCTTCATGGATACATTTGATCTCCAGCCGCACCACCTCGGGCCCAACTCCATCCTCCAGCTCTCGAGCTTTGTGACGCTCTGCGAGGGCTACCTCGGACTTCTCCCCTTCGTGGAGTTGTGGAGGAAGCTCTTCTACCACAAGGCCCTGAGGAACGAGGACGAGCCGTACGCCTGCGGGGGCGCGGTGATATGCGTCCGGGGCCCGTTGTTCCCCCGCCTCACCCTCATCGACTCCGTCAAGAGGTGGAACCAGACGTTCTTCTACGTGAAGAACGTCGACCCGGCGCGGGACTACATCCGGCTGCCGGCTTTCGTCAACGCCCCGTCTTCGGGGATAAACTGGACGGGTGACGGGCCGCCTGGAGATCTGGTCGCAGAGCTGGGCCGGCTCAAGACCATGAGGGCCGGAGAGGGGCTGGTCGCGGCCGACCTGGTGTTCGCCTTCATCGACCGCCGGGTGCTGCCCCTGCAGCAGAGGCCGCACCGGATCTGCGACATGTCGGGCTGGCGGGACCCCTGCCGGTTGTCCACCTTCGACCTGTCGACGTCCCAGGTGGCGAGGCGGGTGAATGCCATCACCAATTTCAAGCTGAAGCCGGGGACTTGGAGATTCGGCAAGCTGCCGTATAGCCGGCATGACCCGGCGCCCCTGGTACGCCCTGACGCGGTAACTTTCTTCCTTCTTCGTTTTTCCAACCGGCCACCTCTTGCTCACTCGCCATGCTGACCGCGGCATTTCGTTCAACAGAACACACCGGACGGCCCGCACCCTAGGGTGTTCCAGGCGAAACGCGCCGAATCCGACCCGGAGGATTTCGAGCTGGGGGGAGGCGTTGAAGAAGGGGCCGACTCCTCGGGGGAGGTCGAGGCTGATGGGGCGACGGGCGATCCGGGAGCCGGTGGGTCTAGAGTGGCTGGTGAGTTCCCCTCCGGACCCTCCATAAAAGATTGGACTGACGACGATGACGATGATGATGACGTCCGGATCTTGGACGCGCCTCCCCCCACAGCTCGGTGGGAGACACGCGGGCGGAGCGAGGAGCGACCGGCTCGTGGCCAGACGGCCGAGGCCTCCCGCCAGGGGAAGAGGCCGGCATCGGGGCAGCCATCGGCGCTGCCGCCGGCTCGCAAGAGAGTGCAAGCGGCTGCCGCGAAGCCGCCGCCCCGGGCCAGGCGGGTCCTCCCAGTCGTCGCTGGGTAAGCACTTCTTCTGGACTCTTATTAGTTTTTCGAGTTTTCGAGCCTGAGGGCCCATCTTTTGCCTACCCCAGGGATGCCATCGAGCTCCATGACACGGAGTCGACCGCCGGCCCGGTGGACGCCGCCAGCCTGCAGGCGCAGGAGCATGCGACAACGGCGCGGGAGGAGAAGAGGCGCCCTCGCGTTCGGGGGCATCGAGCGGTGGGAGGCGGAGGCGGTCCGCCGACCCGGAGCGCGCGACGGACTCCGTCAAGTGAGCCGCGAGAGCCGGCCGCGGAGACGGCCGTGGCCCCGCCCATGGCGGAGGTGATCCGGCCGGCGGGAGCGGTCCCCGAGCCGGCTCCGGAGATAGCCCAGCGGGGGGAGGCGATGGTGACCCCGTCCGCCGTCGAGCCGGCCGCAGCGGGCATGCCTGTCGCCCCCGCTGTGCCGGAGGCGGCACCGGAGGCACCGGCCGGCGGGAGGAGCGAGCCGGCACAGCCGGCCCGGCAGGTGGTGGAGCCGGCGGTGCCGGTCGTGGAGGGGCCTGAGGCCGGCTCCCGAGCCTTGGTGGTCACCACCAACCTTCCACCGGCTGCTGCCGTGGTGGACGCCAGCTCGAGCGGCGGGTCAAGCCGGTCGAGGAGGACCATGCTGGACGTGATCCGGGATTGGGAGCCGCCGGCTCTCGTCCCGGCCGTTCCGGCCCCGCCAGCCAGCATCCCGGCCCTTGCGCCTAGGGAGCCAGGCCGCATCATGGCGCACTGCCGTGAGGGGCTCGCTAGGTTCGACGAGGTCGCCGACGAGAGCACCGCCTCCAGCACTGGCAGTGACAGCGAGGCCATGGAGGAAGAGCCGGCCGGCGATGCGCCGGAGGCCTAGGCGCCCCTCCTTTTCTTTTTTGCTGTATCCGTTGCTTTTCCTGCAAGACTTGTTTAAGATGCATTTCCACCCACTGGGGGTGTATTGTAAAGAATCCTTGGCCTGTGGCCTTTTGCTTGTGCATTTTCTTTGAAGTCTAAAACATTTGCGTGCCGGCTCCTCCCCTGCCTTTTACCTTTCGAGTCATATTTTACGCACGGGTTCCCTCCGGCTTCCGCCCCGCCTGTCAGCCAGCCGGGAGCCGGTCTCGGACAGCGACGGGGCATCGTCCTTGGAGAAAACGAGCGGGCCTTAGAGTCATCCGGCTAGGGTTGGGGCGAGCCGGCAGAGGCTGGTTTCTAGAGGTAACATGGTCCGGTTGGACCTATCCGGCTGCTACTCTTCAGGTGGTGTTCGCGTGGTAAGTTTCTTTCTACCCCATGGTTCCGATAGCCGGACAGCCGGGGTCCGGTCTGTGGCTGGGTAGGGAGGGTAGGAAAGGGTTGCTTGCCCACGCTACTTGTCTGCTTCGGAGAAGAGCCGGTGAGCCATCGGGCCAGGGCGCCGGACCCGGGTGCCTTGCTTAAAAAATGACAAGCCTTCGATGGAATTGAAAAAGGGGCGTGCCCCAAGTGCCGGCTTGGGGCCCCCATTGCATTCATTGAGCTCCAATGGAAGGGAAGATACATACATACACGGATTTTTTCCTTAGCAGTAGAACGGTCGAAGGAGTGCCGCGTTCCATGGGCGCTCCGTCTCCTCGCCAGAGGCATCTCTTTTGCGCTTCTGCGACTTCTGGGCATCTATCAGGTAGTAGGCGTTGTTGTGCAGCGCCTTGCTGATAATGAACGGGCCTTCCCATGGGGAAGACAGCTTGTGCTGTCCGCTGGATCCGCCTGAGTACTAGGTCCCCTCGCGGAAGGAGAGGGGCCGGATCCGCTTGCTGTGGTAGTGCCGGAGCTTCTGCTGGTAGATGGCCGTCCGGCTCAGGGCCAGCTCGCGTGCTTCTTCGAGTAGGTCGACGCCGTCTTCTCTTGCTTCCTTCACGTCCTTTTCCGTGTACAGGGTGACCCGAGGTGAATCGAACTCGATGTCAGTGGGGATGATTGCCTCGGACCCGTAAACGAGAAAGAAGGGGGTGTAGACGGTCGACCGGTTGGGTGTGGTCCTGAGGCTCCAGAGGACGGCCAGCAGCTCGTCGACCCAGCAGTCGGCCGACCGCACGAGGGGAGCCACGAGCCGAGGCTTGCGGCCGGCCAGGAACAAGCCGTTTGCCCTCTCCGCCTGGCCGTTTGACTGTGGGTGGGCTACCGATGCGAGGTCGAGCCGGATGCCCTCCTGGGAGCAGAAACGCGCCATCGCGCCTTTGGCGAAATTCGTGCCGTTGTCGGTGATGATGCTGTGGGGGACGTCGTAGCGGACCGTGACATCCTTGATTAACCGGACGGCTGTGGGGTTGTCTAGTTTCTTGATGGGTTTGGCCTCGATCCACTTGGTGAACTTGTCGACAGCCACCAGAAGGTGCGTCATGCCGCCCCGGGCAGTCTTGATGGGCCCCACCATGTCCAGCCCCCAGACGGCAAAGGGCCACGAGAGTGGGATGGTCTGGAGAGCCGTTGCCGGTAGGTGGCTCTGTGTGCTGAAGCGCTGGCATCCCTCGCACTTGTCGACCAGTCGCCTGGCCTCTTCCAAGGCCGTCGGCCAGTAGAAGCCGTGGCGGAAGGCCTTGGCCACCAGGGTTCTAGAGGCGGCGTGATGCCCGCACTCGCCCTGGTGGATGTCGTGGAGGATTTCTTGCCCCTTCTCCCGCTCGACGCAGCGTTGGAACATGCCGGTGGTGCTGCGATGGACTAGCTCGCGGTTGATGATGCTGTAAGCTGGGGGGCGGCGCTGGATCTGCCGGGCCTTGTCTTCGTCAGGGGGGAGCTCGCCGCGTAGGAGGAAAGCCAGAATGGGCTAGGCCCACGAGGGGGCCGAGACGGGGGCCGGCTCGAGCTCGAGTGATGCGCCGGGGGCAGTCGGAGCCGCCGGGACCGGCCCGTCAGTCCCCGGGACCGGCTCGACAGCCCCTGGGACCGGCTCGCCAGTCCCAGGGATTGGGACAGTGGGGGGTGCGGTGATCGCCGTTAGGACGTTCGTAGAATCAGAGCCGGCCGCCGCGGGGGCGCCGGATGCCGGAGCCGGCGGCGTTGGCGTTGCCGCCAGAGCTGATGGCGCCGGCAGAGCAGCCGGTGCCGATGGCGCCGGTGGAGCTGCCGGAGCAGCCGGTACGAAGATAGACTCCGATTCGGGGGAAGGCTTGATCGATGGCTTGAGCAGCCGTTCGAGGGAGACGCCGGCTAGGATGGCCTGCCGGGTGGAGCCGATTTTCACCAACGTATCGGCCGCCTCGTTGTCCGCTCGGGGGACGTGGTGGAACTCACATCCCTCGAAGGAATCGGTGAGCTGCTGGACGAGGAAGCGATAGCTGGCCATGTTGGCGTCCCTGGCGTCCCATTCGCCAGAGACCTGCTGCACCTCAAGGTCAGAGTCGCCGAAGCAGAGGATGCGCCGGATCCCAATCTCCCTGGCGAGCCGGAGGCCGTGGACAAGCGCCTCGTACTCGGCCACGTTGTTGGAGGCGGCGAAAAGGATCTAGAGCGCGTATTTGAGCTGATCCCCCTTCGGGGATGACAAGACGATGCCGGCTCCCAGGCCGGTTCGCATCTTCGAGCCGTCGAAGTGCATGCGCCAATGCGTGGAGTCTGGGGGAGGCGGCACGAACTGGGTCTCGGCCCAGTCGACGAGGAAGTCCGCCACGGTCTGTGATTTGATGGCGGTGCGCAGCTCGTAATGAATCTCGTGGTCGGCGAGGGTGATGGCCCATTTGGCGATCCGGCCGGTCGCGTCCCGGCCGCTCATGATCTCGCCGAGCGGGGCCGTGCTCACCATGGTAATGGTGTGCTCTTGGAAGTTCTGCTTGACCTTCCTGGCGGCGAAGTATATGCCGTAGCACATCTTCTGGTAGTGGGGGTAGTTCTGCTTGGAGGCGTTAAGGACCTCGCTAAGGTAGTAGACGGGGCGCTGGACTGGCAGCGCTTTGCCCTCCTCTGGCCGCTCCACCACCAGCACGACGCTGACCACGCGGGTGGTGGCCGTGATGTATGCGAGCATCGGCTCCTTCTCAGCCGGCGCCGCTAGGATGGGAGCACTAGAGAGCGCGCGCTTGAGGTCGCGGAACGCCTCATCCGCCTGGTCGGTCCACTCGAACTTGGGCGTCTTCCTCATGAGCTGGTAGAGAGGCAGCGCCTTCTCGCCCAGCCAGCTGATGAACCGGCTGACCGAGGCAAGACAGCCGGCGAACTTCTGGATGTCGACGAGCTTGGCCGGCTTGTGCATGCGCTCGATGGCTCTGATCTTCTCCGGGTTAGCTTCGATGCCGCGGGCGGACACGAAGAAACCCAGGAGCTGGCCGGCTGGCACACCGAACACGCACTTCTCCGGGTTCAGCTTGATCTTGTATTCGCGCAAGTTGGCGAAGGTCTCCCGGAGATCGTCGAGGAGGCTGAAATGCTTCTTGGTCTTGACGACGATGTCGTCCACGTAGACGTGGACGTTCCTGCCGATTTGCGGCAGGAGGCACTTCTGCATGCAGCGCTGGAAAGTAGCGCATGCGTTCTTCAGGCCGAAGGACATGGTGATGTAGCAATAGGCCCCGAAAGGGGTAATGAAGGAGGTCTTCAGCTGGTCGGCCGGATCCAGCATGATCTGGTGATAGCCTGAGTAGGCGTACAGGAAGGACAACAGGTTGCAGCCGGCCATGGAGTCGATAACTTGATCGATCCGCGGCAGGGCGAATGGGTCCTTGGGACATGCCTTGTTCAGGCTCGTGTAGTCGATACACATGCGCCACGTCTTGTTTTTCTTTAGCACCAGGACTGTGTTGGCCAGCCAGTCCGGGTGGAACACTTCCATGATGAAGCCGGCTGCGAGCAGCCGGGCGATATCCTCTCCTATGGTACGCCTCTTCTCTTCGGAGAAACGACACAGGGGTTGCTTGACCGGCTTTGCATCCGGCCGTACATGAAGTTTGTGCTCGGCGAACTTCCTCGGAACACCCGGCATGTCTTTTGGAGACCATGCAAAGATGTCCCGATTCTCACGAAGGAAGTCGACGAGCTCGCCTTCCTATTTGGTGCTAAGGTTGGCGCCGATGGTGACGCACTGCTTGGGATTGGCCGGGTCGAGCGGCACCTGCCTGGTGTCCTTGAACGGCTGGAACGACGCCTCGCCGGCCGTCTGGGACGGGGGAGCCGGCACGGCCGGCTCGTTGGAGGTGTGAGCCACGAGCCGGTCGAGCTGCCGCTTCTCCTCCGCTATCTCCAGGGCCTCGGCCAGCCGGCTGCCGTCGCGAGCGCACTCTATCGACATCTTGTAGTTGCCGGCGATGGTGATGATGCCCTTGGGACCCGGCATCTTGAGCTTGAGGTAGGCATAGTGGGGGATCGCCATGAACTTGACGAGGGCCGGCCGGCCCAGCAGCGCGTGGTAGGGGCTGTCGAGGTCCACCACCTCGAACCAGACCGGCTCACGGCGGAAGTGGCTCTGGTCGCCGAAGAGGACGTCGAGCTCGATCTTGCCGATGGGGGTGCAGGACTTTCCCGGCACGATGCCGTGGAAAACCGCCCGGCTTGGTCGCAAGACTTTCTCCTTGAGCCCCAGCTTGAGCATCATGTCACGATAGAGGATGTTGATGCTGCTGCCTCCGTCGACCAACACCCGCGAGTAACAGCAGGTGCGCTTCTCGGAGACGATGGTGGGGTCGAGGACGAGGGCGTGGCTGCCTGGGTTTGGCATCACGGTCGGGTGGTCCGCCCGGCTCCAGGTGACCGGCTTCTCGGAGCAATGCATGAACTGGGGGACCGAGGGGGCGACGCCGTTCACCTCGTGCCGGCGCTGGCGCACGTTGTGTTTGTCGGTTGCTTCACTGGTGAAGATGACGTAGGACCCGTCCTGGCGAGGGAACCGGTCGTGGAGGCGGCCGTCGTTGGCTGCCGGGGCCGGAGCAGGCGGCGGGGCCAGAGCCGGAGCCGGCTCGTGGGGAGCCGGAGGCGGAGGAGCCGGAAGGCCCTTGCCTCGGGCCAGCCGCTGGGAGAAGCTGCACTGCCGGAGCGTATGGGTGGCCGGCTTGGCCCCGGAGTGGTGCTTGCAGGGTAGGTCGAGCATTTGCTCGAAGGTAAGCTTGGGCTGCCAGGGGGCCTTGCCGGTGCGCTGACGCTGGCTGGGGCCCTGGGCAGCCGGTTGCTCTTCTTCGATGGTGGCAACCTGCCGGCTCCTGTAGCGGGGCTCCGGCTGGTCGGGCTTGCGTTTGTTGTTCTGCTGCTGCCAGTTGTCGGCGGCCGCCCGCGGCGCGGCAGGCGGCGGAGCCATCTTGGCCGGCGTGGTGACCTTCATCCGCATTGCGGAGTCGGCCATGGCGTATTTGTCCGCCTTGGCCATCAGGTCCGCCAGGGTAGCCGGCTCGGAGCACAAGAGCTTGTGCTTGAGGTGGGTGCCGTCGCGGCAACCCTCGATGAAATACTGGATGGCCTGCACCTCGTGCACTCCCTTGCAGGAGTTGCGGAGCTCGGTCCAGCGCATGAGGTAGTCGCGGAGGGGCTCCTCCGGCCCCTCGACACATATGGCCAGCTCGCGGGGCCGGCCGGGCCGCTTGTAGGTGCCGGTGAAGTTGCGGATGAACGCTTCCTCAAAGTCCGTCCAGGTGTTGATGCTGCCGACCGACAGGCTGTTAAGCCAGGTCCGGGCCGAGCCGGTCAACATTAGGGGGGTGTAGCGCACGGCTATGCGCTTGTTCCCCCTGGCAATGCCGACCGCGGTTGTGTAGTCGACCAACCAGTCCTCCGGCTTGGCGGAGCCGTTGTACTTCGGGTTGTCGCGAGGGACAGTGAAGCCAGCTGGGAACGGCTCATTGCGAATCCGGGGGCTGAAGCACGCCGGGCCGATCGAGCCCTCCTCCGCGAGGAGGGCCGACTGCCCTAGCCACTCGATGCGGGTCCGAGCGTCATTCTAGCTCCGCGGGACGCGCAGGCCGAGCCGAGCGGCGAGCTCGGGGCGAACAGTCGGGGCAGGCGAGCGGGCACGTTCCCGCCGCAGAGGCGGGGTATGGTCCCGGCTGCGCCGGCTGCCGCCAGCCGGAGCGTCGTTGCGCTGGCTGCTGACGGCCGGCTGCTCGTCTCGCAGCCGGGTGCGTCCGTTGTGGGACCCAGCGCCCCGCCGGCCCGAGCCTCGAGGGGAAGAGGCCTGCTGGACCGGCCGGCGCTGGCCATCCGTAGGCAGAGCGTCCCCCTCAGGGACGGGGATTTCGGAGCTAGCGTTGATGCCGTCGAGCCGGGCTTGCTGGGCGTTGGCGGTGGCGATGAGGTCTTGGATGTGTCGTTCCTGCAACTCTCGCTCTTCGCCCTCCAGGCTGGCGAGGTCGGCGTAGGCCATGTGGGCGGCCCTCAGGTTGACGGCCAGCGTGTCGTAGGTGGGAAGCCTACCACCGAGAATTTCCGCAACCACGCGGCCGCGGTTGCGGACATCACCGCATCGGCTGGGCTCGTTTCCAGTGGGGGTGAGGCCCTAGGCGGAGTTATACTCGCGCTGCGCGGACTCCATCTGGCGCTTGGTGGTGGCAAGCACGGTTGCCTCGTCGAACAGCAGCCGGCGAGCAGGTTCCAGCTCGGCCGTAGCCATCGCTGGGTTCGTCGTAGGCGCAACAGGGGTGCTGAGGCCCCGAAGCACGGAGCCGAAAGGGTCGGAGGTGCCGGCGCGAGCGGCCGCGGCGGTCGCATCCGCCTCCGCCCTGGCACGGCCGGAGGTCGTGGAGGAGCCGGTGGCCATGTCGATCAGAGGGTCGCTGCAGAGCCGCTCAACGGAGAGGCCGGCAGCGTCGCCCGCAGGGCCAGCGGGGGCGGGGTTCCGTCCCGCAGAAGCAAGCCCCACGAGCTTGCAGTTCCGCCCGGACGCGGGGCGGCCGGGGTAGGTGGTGAAGGGTCCCGCCCGGAGCGTGACTCCGGCCAGCGCCGCGGTGAGCCCCACGGTGGGCGCCAACTGTCGTGGTTTTCTCACAGCAGATGCCATGGGGTGGCTTATCGAGAGTGGTTGGGGCCGGAGGACGCCGACGGGCTCCGGGAGCGGGATTAGGCACAAGCGGTGAGGGACACACGATGTACCCAGGTTCAGGGCCCTCCGTGGGAGGTAATACCCCTAGTCCTGCTAGTCTAGTTAGACGGGGGGTGATGTTACAATGGTGCTCCTTGAGCTGTTTGTCTAGAGGTGGAAGAAGGAGCAGCCGACTCCTCTTCCTTTGCTACGTGGGGGTGTGAGTGTGAGATGGGGCGAACGCCTCCGTGTCTCCCTTGCCCGATGCATGGGGGCCTCGGGGGGTTTTATAGGCCAACCCCCCGGCTTACAATATTCTTAAGGTACTAAGAGGGGGGACCCGGCTGGCAGCCCCCACAGCCAGCCAGGGGGCCCGCCGACTGGGTCGTCTTGTTGCCCGTAGGGCCCGCCGGGTGCGCGGTCCCATCGCCAACTAGGGCCCGCCAGCCGGCTCTTCTATTGGCCCGCGCTCACCTACCGCGGCACGGGCCGCCCCGGCCGGCGTCGTCTTGCGCCAGCCGGCCGAAGTCAGCGGTACGGCCGTCAGCGCTGTAGCCACGCCGGGGCAGGTAATGCAGTGGACGGTGGCGCAGCGGTACTGTGGCTCCGCCGGGTCTCAATCAGTCCTCGGTCAGCGATACGACCGCCCGGACTGTAGCCATGCGCGCCCGTGCGTCATCGGCCGCTGTAGCCACATCGGAGTCCGTCGCGGGGGTCGCGTCCTGTCAGCGTACTTGGCCGCAGTGGGAGGGGACGGATACCTGCCCGTCCAGAGGTCAGCGGGCAGGCTGGTCGTGTAATGGCTGGGTGCGCCTGGGCGAGGGCCAGGCGGCCGGCTCCTATTCAGCCGGCCGCGGGTCAGCCGGCCAAGGGGCCAGCCGGCCATGGGGCCAACCGGCCATTCGCCAGCCGGCTATTCGCCGGCCGGTCGCGGACCAGCCGGCCGCGTGGTTTTTCTGAAAGGGGCTTGAACTCCCTCGTCTTGGCATACCCAGGGGTAATAACCCCGTCAGTCGCTATCCAGCAGATGGCTCAAGCCCTTGTGAACAACCAGCAGCAAGGCAGGAACGACAATGGCCGCTCCACTCTGTCGGAGTTCATGAGGAATTCGCCCCCAACCTTCACTGAGACTGCTGAACCCCTGGATGCCGATGACTGGATCCGCACCATAGAGGACCTCCTTGCACTGGTCAATTGTAATGAGGAACGTGAGAAGGTTCTTTATGCCTCTCATTCCCTCGGAGGTACGCCAGAGCTTGGTGGGATGGATTCAAGGTCATGCAAGGTGACCGTGTGATCACCTGGGCTGATTACAAGGAATGATTCCGCACCGCTCACATTCCTTCTAGGATCATGGCTACCAAGAAGAGAGAATTCCGAGCACTGAATCAAGGTAGTAGCTCCGTCAAGGAATATATGCAGAAGTTCAACCTGCTGTCAAGGTATGCCCCTGAAGATGTTAGCACTGAGGCTGCTAAGATGGAACGCTTCATGGAAGGACTCCGCCAAGCCCTGCAGTATCAACTCATTGTCTGTGACTGGCGGACCTTCTTTGACCTGGTGAACAAGGCTTTCATGCTCGAAGACAAGCGTCATACCATGGCAGACACTCGCAAGCGCGAGATGATCTGCAAGGGTAGTTCCAGCAACCAGAAGCCTCGCTCATGGCAGCCAGCCCCAGCCAAACCAACCTATCAGCCTTAGCAGGCTAGGCCTCCTGCACCTCGTCCGAGCTACCAGCCTCAGCAGTACGCCAATCCCAGGCCAGCCTACAACAACCCCAATAACAACAATGGCAGCAAGAACACTAGCACCAACAACTCTGGTCAAATCACGTGCTTTGGATGTGGTCAGCCTGGACACATCTCTAAGCAGTGCCCCAACAAGAAGCCAGATGCACTACGCCCCAATGCGCCAAACCAAGGTCAAGGCCGTGGAGCGCCACCAAGGAACCAAGCTCCCCGCAACCAACCCAACAATGGCAAGGGTCGTGTGAATCACATCACCGCTGAGGAAGCCCAGGAAGACCCAGACGTCATACTGGGTACGTTCCTCGTCAACTCAACTCTAGCAACCGTTCTATTTGATTGTGGAGCTTCGCATTCTTTTGTTACCCAAAAGTTTGCACTAGAGAGTGGTATGAAGCCTACACCCCTGGGTAGCCATATGTTGATTCAAACCCCGGGTTTAGTTATGAGGTTGAAGATAGGACGTAAAGGAGTCGGGATCAACATCAACGGGGTAGACTTCCTAGCCGATCTCATAGTCTTGGAATCACCAGGCTTGGATGTGATCCATGGCATGAATTGATTAACCAAGCACCAAGGTCTGCTAGACTGTGCCAAGAGGACTGTTACCATGACCAATAGCCAAGGAGTCGAAGTCAGCTAAATGGTGCCAAGGTGTTTTCCAAGATCGATCTCAGGTCAAGGGTACTACCAGTTGAAGATCACACCCTAGGACATCCCGAAGACGGCATTGGTGACCCGGTATGGCCTGTATGAATACACGGTCATATCATCTGGGTTAACCAATGCCCCAGACTACTTCATGTACCTCATGAACAAAGTCTTCATGGAGTATTTGGACAAGTTTGTCGTTGTCTTCATCGACGACATACTCGTCTTCTCCAAATCTGAAGAAGAGCATGCGCAACACTTGAGAATGGTCCTAGACAAGCTTCGAGAGCACCAGCTTTATGCCAAATTCAGCAAGTGCAAATTCTGGCTGCATGAAGTTGGATTCTTGGGTCATGTGTTGATTGCAGAAGGATTGTCAGTTGATCCTGCCAAGATCGAAGCCGTGTGAAGGAAGTCAGAAGCTTCCTTGGACTCGCGGGATATTACCGCAAGTTCGTCGAAGGCTTCTCGAGCATTGCCAGACCCATGACTCAGCTCTTGAAGAAGGAATCGTTAACTGGTAACTGCTCGCTTGGCTTGGGAGTAGCGATTAATCGCCGAATCAGCCTATTAACCGGATTAATCGGTCGACCATTAATCCGTGTAATTTTGAACTTAATAGAAGCAAATTTTGTATGGAGAAAAAAAATCTACATTGCAAATATGAAGCAAATGGCAAAATTTTATTTTCTCAATACATCACAAATATGTATGCAAAAATAATCATACATGTGGGCGTAAAAAAATCATCATCAAACATGTACACAACAACACTTTTTTGCTGATTTCAGCTTGGGACACAACTCCGAGAGATGGCGGCCACACGACAGCGATAGACAGAGGGAAGGTGATGGCGGCCGCATAGGGCGCCTAAACAGTTCAGTTCTCGGAGGTGGTACGTTGCGAAGGAGGAGGCGAAAGTAACGGCCTGCTGAGGTAGAAGAGAAAGTAGCGACAAACAAGGGTGGAGGGGAAGCGGCGGTGGACCGACGAGGACCTGGCCATCCGCCATCTAGGTAGGGAGGGATGAGAGGAGAGGGAGGGGCGGGTGGAGGGCTAAACCCTAGCTCTTTAAGAACGGGAGGGCCTGGGAGGGGTTATGGGCCAAAAAATTGGACTTTGTTTGCCCTCGAGTTAATGTGCCAACAAGGATTAAAAGGCCCGACAACCGATTAATCGCTCTAACAGACCATTTAATCAGTCCGACATACCATTTAATCGGCCTGGCAAGTTAACGCGATGAATAGGTGTTATTTGATTCGGCCACCCGATGAGTACTGATTAACTGGCCAATTAACTGATTAATCGGAAGAATTCTTGAACAGTGGTTTCGCCACCTCGGGTGCTATGCTTCGGGCATTTCCTGTCATCGCATGAGGGAACTTGACACGGCGTCTGTGCTCGGGTTCGTCCCGGCAGCGTCGCTAAACCCGAGTGACCAAGCTCTGTTTGGCGGGCCAGGCCCACACACGTCACCTCACTAGGTCCTCGGTGTTGAACCCCTTCATATGGTTGCCTCAGGACGACCGTCCGATGCGCATCACCCCCGTATCTCAGGATTGCATAAGGGCACTGCCGCCCTGAATGGACTAGGCGCAAAATGCCTGAAGATGGAGGAAGGAATTCTTGAGCCCAGTGCCCGGAATATCTGACCCCTCCTTATCGCCTCCCATGACCCTCTCACGTAATAATGAGGTCGGGGCTGTACATGCCCCGGAGCCTCCATGGAGCGCCGCCCCTCGGCCTCAGGAGGACTCACACCCACGCCCAAGTGGAAGCCCGTGCTGGCGGAATAACTGTCGACCTGCGACTATGCCCATGCCCAAGTGGAAGCCCCATGCCCCATGCTGGCGGAGTGACTGTTGAACCGCGACTATGCCCATGCCCAGTGGAAGCCCCATGCTCCGAGCTGGGTGGTCAATCGGGGGCGTCACCCTGCCTCGCCACGATCACAAGCCAGTTTCCCCCTGGGCGTCGCGCGAGCGGGGGCTGGGCACGGTGCCTGTGCTCAGGTTAGTCCCAGAAGAGCTGAAAAACCGAAGGGACCGGGCTCTGGCTCGCGGGCTTACCCCCGTGCACGTCACCCCACTAATACCCTTGGTGCTTAGTTTCCTCACGCGATGCACAGGCACAAACTTGCCAGTGTGTTCTTCCTCTCAAAGGCCGCTCGTACGTGAAGGGGGGGGGCTCTTGCACGTCGTGCCTCAGGAGCATTCTCTAGTTCCCGAAGCCCTTCACCTCCTGGCCTTGTCTAGGCATCGCGACCTGGTAAGCCAGCGACAGCTGAGAAGTACGCGGGACTGGGCCTTGCCGACACAGAGCACAAAGGCAAGCCTGAGGAGAACTAGACACGGAGTGAAAGCCCTCGGATAGTAGGCGGTCATTACAAGCTCATGATGTTCAATACATAAAAACCATTGTCTTACACTGCCGCGAGGCGGATTCAGTCTTGCAGGGCGACGAAACTAGTATCGGCACCGCTGTCGTAGCAGTTGTTGCAGGTAAACTTATCAAGCAGTGTGCTCACGGGCCCCTACACGGCTGCCTCCAGGCGGTCGCGAGATTCTTCAGGGACAGGGCCTATCACCTCATTGAAGTTAAAGTGTGGGTCACAAAGAAGGAGGTGGTTGAAGACTCGAGTCGCCGCCACGAAGAACAGATCCCGGCATTCGTCCTCCAGGAAGTCGTCCACCTTCCGCGTCGTGTCCTCAAGCTCCCCCACGAGCCTAGCCGAAAGCTCGACGTAGCCGGCGTCAGGGGTGGAGAGAGGAGCATCGAAGCCCCCCCTGCACAAGTATTGGAAGGCCTTGCGAGCCCGGAGCTCAAGAGAAGAAAAGGCAGCGCTATCCGCCGTTGCCTTCACGTCGGCATCGTCCTGGACCTTCTCCTCCCTGGCATCCAATGCGGTGTTTGCCTCGGAGACGCGCTTCTTATGGGCTTCTTGGGCTTTGGTCACCTCGCGCTGCAGCTTCTCCAAGCGCTCGCGTTTCGTGGCTTGCTTGGCCGCCACTTTCGTCAGCTTAGCGTCGCGGTCGGCGAGCTGCGCTTCGCGGGTCCCAAGGCCATCTTCCCGTAGCTGGAGCTGCTGCGCCCGCGGATCCCGCTCGTCATTGAGCGTCTTCAAGTTGGCCACTGCTTCCTCGCAGCACTAGGTGGCCTCCGCCTTCTCAGCAAGGGCGCCCTCGTGGGCTGCCTTCGCTTTGACGGCGTCCTTCTCGCTCTCCGCAAGGGCAGCAGAGAGCCGCTTGAGCAAGATGGCAAGCTCCAGGCGCTCCCCAGTGAGGAGCGCTTCGTCATCCCGGGAGGCTCCCACAAACCGATCGAGTGCAGCCCGAGCATCACATAGGGCCTCCTGCCCGAGCGGGGTGCGATGGTTCATGAGTGCGAGGGTTGGGCGGACCGTCGGTGCCTCAGCACTGGTCGCCGCCTCAACTGAAAGGGCCCCAGTGTTCTCTGCTGGGGCACCGGGTGTTCTGGCTTTTCCACAGCAGCCGGCCCACATGGCGCGTCGGGCGCCGCCACCACGTCAGCTTCATCGGCCCAGAAGCAAGCCCAGTCTGGGATGGCCCCTGGAGGTTCCCCACACCATGCTCAGTTGTGGGAGCGGAGACAATTGAGGGGGGCGGTCGCGCCAGCTCCGGCTCCATCGGCTGGGGGGCTGCGGCTAAGATGGGAGGCGCCGGGGGCTGGTCCCCCGCTACCTCAGCGATCGGTCCCCTGGCTGCATAAAGGAGAAGCTCGGCGTCGCTACGCCCCCCCGCACGCCTAGGCACGACGTCGTCCTAGCGTAGAGCTCCCCCACGCCCTCCAAGATTGCGGCCCAGCGTTGATGTCGCCTCTAGGGCACACGTCACCTTCGCCACGACGTCGGACTTCTTATTCTTCCTGCCGCCGCCGGCTCGTCACCTGCGCGGACGAAGAATTAGCATGAGCAAGCAGTTCACAGGTGCAAGGCATAAGCGCAAGCTCGAGGACTTACTCGTCCTCAGCGGCCCACTTCCGTTTCTTCTCGGCGGCAGGAGGTGCACCCCTACAGCTCTCGGGCGCCCCCTTGGGACGCCGGGAGAACGCTCGGCGTGACCCCTGGCTGGTCCGGTCGGGTCAGATTTCTTCCCAAGGGCCTGGGGCCCCCCCCGAAGAAGAGCGGTGGCTTCGGGAGCGTTCGCCGCCTCGCCGGCTGGGGCCCCGACACCCGGCGCCTGGGAGCCAATGGAGCAGGCCTCCGCTGCCGCAACCGGGTCGGAAGGCCGAGCAGACGCTGCCCGAGGTAGCATGACGGCATCATCATCATCATCCTCGAAGCCACACATGGACTGGTGGTGGCCTGGTGGTAGCCCTCGGTCGGCGTCGTCCTCCTCTTCCGCGACGGTTGCCTCGGAGTCTTCGTTATCTCTATCCTCGGCGGAGGACAACGCCTTGACGGGGGAGTTCCCCCGCGACCCCTGGCTGCCACTCAACATGAGCCCCCACTCAACGAAGGGAGGTATAAGAGTGACCAGATCCACCTGGTCGTCTTGGCCATACAGCAGGCCCGCGGCCTCAGGAGGATCGCCGGGCATGGAGCCAAGTAGGGCCATCAGGGCACCTTCATACTCGGTGTGCGACAGGCCGGCGGGGTGTAGCCACAACAGGTCCCGCGTGCCCTCGAACTCCCACATGGGCCGCGAGTGCACCTGGAGCGGTGCGATGCGCTGCCCCAGGAATTCCTTGACGATTATCACCCCCGACAGTTAGGTGTTCCCATGCGAAGCAATCCACCCCAGGACGGGCCCCGCCCCGGGTCGGAGAGCGGGCGCATGACTCCATCCGGAGTGCTGCACCGGGAGAGCAGTAGGGATCCTTAGGAGCGAGTGGACTCGAAGGGCGTCCAGGTACACCCAGCGCTGCCGGTAGCCCTCCACCTTCTTCCTGGCCTTCAGGCGGGTACTGGCGCTTTTGACATCGATGAAGGAGACACACGCCAAGAGCTGGGCCCAGGCAGTAAACCGCATACTGAAGAAATGGCAGAAGAGAACTACTGAGGGCCTCACGCCCACGAAGGCTTTGCAGTAAAAAGCAAAGATGGACAGGAGGAGAATCGAGTTTGGCTGGAGGTGAAGGGCGTGTATCTGGTAATGGCAGAGGATGGCGTAGAAGAACTCGGAGAATGGCGGAACCAGCCCGGCATAGACGCTGTGGAGGAAGAAGGTTTAGGCGGACGCCCCCAGACTGGTTCGCGCCGCCGCACTCTAGGAGATCACGGTTTTCTTTCACTCATTCCGGTCGCCTGCTATCAGCGGGCCAACCGGGTCTAGGTCCCCTTCCTTGGCGATGGAGGACTCCAGGCTCGCTGCCCTGATCTCCTGGGGGCTGGCGGCCGGAGCCTTGGCCTTCACCTTCTTCCCGCCCGGGGCCATCCAAGCAGCAGAGCGGTGAGCGAGGTGGGGAGGAGAGCGCTTTGCTTGAATTTGGATCTGGTGGAACCTCAGATGAAGGAAGGAGGCACAACGAGACAGGCGCTGGGCGAGGAAAGGTAATGATAGCCCAGCGTCGTGGGCCGTCTTTATGCTAGCCTTGGCGGTTGTCGAGGCACCACGTGGAGGAGGGGGCGTCCCGCGCCCCAGCGCACTCCACGTGTCGCGACTGGCCCACAAGCGGTTGGAGCCCGTACCGCCTCGCCCCCCAGCTGGCGTGGCCACGCGCGCTGCAGGCTCGGGGGC
Source organism: Elymus sibiricus (assembly GCA_039707655.1). NCBI lineage: Eukaryota > Viridiplantae > Streptophyta > Magnoliopsida > Poales > Poaceae > Elymus > Elymus sibiricus. The sequence continues at coordinate 271,342,143 of CM077673.1, read as the reverse complement.
TACTATCGGGCGGTACGGGACCGACAGCTGCCAGAGAAGGACTCAAAATGTTGTTGCGCAGAAATGCGCCGCGCTGTGGGCAGGCAGTGCGTCCGTCTCCAGCGGAGCATCCTGCAGCCATGCCGAATCGTCAACGATGAAGCTGAGGGAAACGAACAGAATCTCTCCGCCGAGCATGATCATGATGGCTGGAAAAACTCGACGAGCGCCCGAATTCGCTAGACGCACAGCCCCACGGTGGGCGCCAACTGTCCTGGGAATGATCCTGACAATAGTAATAGGGGTACAAATGAGGGGCGGAGCCTAGCTACGGCGCAGATGTAAAGCTCGGATTTAGCGAGTTCGGGCCCCTCTCGGAGAGGTAAAGACTCTACGTCTCGTGCCCGGAGGTTTGTGTTTTCTATGGGGGGTGTTATTACAGCAGGGTGTTGAACCCTTGTTCAAGAGCTCGGGCTGGCTTATATACAGTTCGGCAAGACCCGCGGAGCGTCATTACAAGGGCATTTAATGTGAGTAACTACGGGAGTTACTAGAAACCGTAGCCCTAACTACGAACGTTATAGGTTGCGGTAGCCATGACTGCACTTTATGTATAATGTTAAGTCCTCGGACGTTAGAGCTCCCACATCGCCCACGTCTCCTCTCTGTCCGAGTGAGGGAGTATGTTTGAGTGATCTGACGAATCCGAGTGGACCCTGGTCTGTCATCCGAGTGCAACCGTAGTCCTGAGACTTCATCATCTGTGAGGGGGCCTATGTGGGCCTTAGATGTCCAGTCGTTGACCCTACCACTAGTAGGCGACCTCATCAGCTCGCCCAGCAAGTCCCGCTCGACCGTGACCGCCTCGAGATCCTTGGCAAGCCGGTCTCTCTCACCGCCAACCTCGTCCCGATTTAGCCGGACCTGGCTCAGGGTGGCGACCTCGTCTTCAAAAGACAGTAACCATTAGTAGCCGGCCAAAGAAGGTCTACAGGACAACAATGCCGCAAAAAGATCTGGCTCGGCTACCACGCAACCGCTCAGCCTGCCTGAATCTTTGGGACTACACTCAGTGGGTCCGCTGGCGCGCCCCCACTGGAAAGGATGTACCTTGCGCCTTCTTTATCTCCTCCTAGGTCTTGTATAGGATCTCTTGCCAAAGCGGTACATCGCGACGGTTTCATTAAAAAGCACCTCGCGCTTGGCGTGCTCATCCTGCACCAAGTCCGTAGGACAAAAGTAAGGACACAAGCTCGCAAAAGAAAGATCCAGCCCTACTACCCCACAGTCGTGCAGCCGGTTCGAATCTCGGGGCGATGCCCAGTGGGTGCGCTGGCATGCCCCCACTGGAAAGGCAAGAAAAGAAAAGAAAATGGGGGCAAGGAAGAAATCCTAATCTCGACCGCCTCGTCCACACGCCGGAAGTTGCTCTTCACGGCCTCGACAAACCTGGCAAGCCCCTCATGGAAGTGAGCCATGATCCACGTCGACTCAGCCGGTGCAAGGACTTGCCCGTCCGCTGACGCGGCCGGTCCGTGGCCCAGCTCCGCCAATTCCTTCTGCACTTGGAGCATGGACCGCCCCGACTGAGCCGACCCGCTGCCAGACGACCTCGTTAGGGTATGGTCGGCTGGGGCAGAGCTCGTGGTAACCACTAAGGTCCAGGTGTTGTCTCCAAGGACCCCCGTCTCCGGCGTAGGCGGCGCCGTCTCCACTCGCCTCGCCCCTTCTGCTCGCTGTCGCCTCCGACGCGGCGTGCCCGGTCACAGCTTGCCTGATCACAGTCGGCTCGCGGGTTTGTTCGGTCACGACCAGCTCAAGGACCTGTTCGGTTGCGGCCAGCTCCATGGCCGACTGCGGGTTGATAGCCCAGGCCAGCTCCACATCCGCCTCCACGGAGCGGCCCGGCTCATGCCGCTGCTTGGAGCGCCGGTCGGTAGGCGGCACTATGGTCTTCGCCGCACCCTTCGCCGCCTCCCGTGCGGCCTTCACGGCGGCAAGGTGCTTCTTCTTATCCCGCACCGTGACGGCATGCTCCTGGGAAAGCAACCCGGCCGCGTCCCTAGGCGCAGCGGCTATCCCCACGTCGAGCAGCTAGATGGCGTCACTAAGAAGGAAAATGCATCTCATCAAGACCAACTTGGCAGCAGACAAAATCTCGAAGTACAACCCGAAATAGAACTTACCCGGCCGTAATGGGGATTGGACGTCTGGTCCGGCACGGCGGTCACACGCCTGGCGGTACGGTGGCCGAGCGCGTCTTCTTCCGGACCGGCTGCTGCGCAGACAGCTCCCCCGCGGCTGGCCTCTTCTCGCATTCGGCTGCATCGAGCGCCTGTCGCCGACCGCTGATCCTCGCTTATTCCGCATGGCTCCCTCCTCGCTGCGGGAGGTGGCGCGTCTAAAATCCAGAAATCGTCATCATCATTATCAGTGCAATCTCTAATTTTGGGTTCTTGCTGGGACTTGATACTTGTGATCTGCGTTGGGTTTTCCGGGCAGAGGAACAGGTGATGCAGCACAGTATAGATAAGTATTTCCCTCAGTGAGAACCAAGGTTATCGAACCAATAGGAGTAGCATGCAACCCCTGTCTTCAGCGAATGCACACAAAGAAGCAAACACTTGCACCCAACGCTGGCAAGAGCGTTGTCACTCCCCTTGGACTCGTTATTTGCAAGCAAATGAAGTGTGTAGATGATAGTTGAATAAAGTAAATTGCAAAATAAAATAAAAGCAAATAAATGTCAGCAAGGTGTTGAAAGCTTTTGTAAATATATAAGTGAACAGACCCGGGGGCCGTAGTGTTCTCTAGTGGCATCTCTCATGTAGTAGGCATACGGTGGGTAAACACATTACTGTTGGGCAATTGATAGAAAAGCGCATAGTTATGCAATATTTATTCACGGCAATGATCATGTATATGTAGGCATCACGTCCATAAGCAAATAGGCTAACTCCTACCTGCACCTATTACTATTACTCCATGTCGAGAGCGTTTCTATGCTTGCCTCTCTAAGTATTAAGTTCATGACAAACAGACTAATGCTTGGAGAACAATGACATGATGTAGACAAAGAAAAATCAATCAATATGAATTAACCCCATTATTTTATCCTTAGTGGAAACAATACAAATACGTGTCTTGTCCCCTTCTGTCACTGGGATATAGAGCGCCGCCAGATTGAACCCACTGCAACGCACCCCTCTCACTGAAGATATATCAATCTAGCTGGCCAAACTATTTCAATAGATCGGAGAGATTTACGAAGCTATAATAATCATGCAAATAAGAATCATAATAGAAATCAGAGAAGACTCAAATCTTTTTCATGAATAATATGAACATAAACTCACAATTTATCGGATCCCAACAAACGCACCACACAAAGTGATTACATCGACTAGATCACCGCGAAGATGCGCTGAACTTTGTATTGAAAATCAAGAGAGAGATTGAGAGATAGCCATATAGGTACTAACTATGGACCCGTAGGTCTGTAGGGAACTACTCACACATCACCATGGGAGCAGCAAGGTTGATGTAGAGGCCCTCTCTGCTTAATCCCCCCCCCCCCGACAGGGCACCGAAATAGGACTCCAGATGGGCACATGACGAAATAGAGACTTGCGGCGGCAGGAAAAGTGTTTCGGGAGGTTCCCTAGGGTTTTTGGGATTTATTAGAATTTATAGGCCAGAGAGGGGCGTCGGGAGACGCTCGAGGGGGCCACCACATAACAGGGCACCGCCACCCCCCTGAGCGTGCCCTGTTGTGTGGTTGCTCTCTCGTGCAGCCTCCGGTCTCCTCCCGGAGGTTACATGTCTTCTTTTGGTCCAGAAAAAATCATAAAAAAGTTTCAGGTCAATTGGACTTCGTTTATTACTGTAAACCTGAAAAGTCAAAAACATGCAGAAAATAGTAACTAACACTAGGCACTGGGTTAATAGGTTAGTGCTCAAAAATAATATGAATTGGTTAATAATCACCTAAAAAGCATCCTAGAATGATAATATTATAGCATGGAACAATCAAAATTATAAATACATTGGACACGTATCAGCATCCCCAAGCTTAATTCCTGCACGTCCTCGAGTAGGTAAATGATAAAAATGGAATTTTTGATGTGACATGCTACCCAACATGTAATCTATTGCAAGTATGATCATTGAGAAACGATGAATTAATAAACATCAACATAGTAATACTTATAACATAACCAACATAATCATCAAGTTTCAAAATATACGATCCTTAAAGAATGTTCACCCCCTATTCATTTTATCATATTAAAATAGCATGGCTCTGTATTCACCACATAAATACAAATGTCAAGCACCACGGTGTCAAGTAAGGCAATTGGATCGTACTTCTTAACGCGCTTCAGCATTTTATTACTTACGCAATATATGAGCGTGAACCATGGATATAGCATAGAGGTGGAATAGAATATGGTGGTAGGTTTCAAAGTGGTAAAAGTGGAGAAGAAAGTCTCTCGTCAACTAGGTGTATCAATGGGCTATGGAAATGCCCATCAATAGATATCAATGCTAGGAGTAGGGATTTCCATGCAACGGATGCACTAGAGCTATAAGTGTATGAAAGCTCAAATGCATCTAAGTGGGTGTGCATCCAACTTGATTGCTCATGAAGACCTCGGGCATTTGAGGACGCCCGTCATCGTAATATACAAGCCAAGTTCTATAATGAAAAATTCCCACTAGGATATGAAAGTGACAAAATAAGTGACTCTCTATATGAAGAACATGGTGCCACTTTGAGGCACAAGTGTGGAAAAGGAAGTAGTAGCACTGTCCCTTCTCTCTTTTCTCTCATTTTTTGCTTTTTCTTTCTTTTTTCCTTCTTTGTTTCTTTTTTGTTTCTTTCTCTCTCTCTCTCTCTCTCTCTCTCTCTCTCTCTCTCTCTCTTTTCTTTTTCTTTTTCTTTTTTCTTTCTTTCTTTCTTTCTTTCTTTTATTTTCTGTCTGAAGTCTCATCCTGACTTGTGGGGGAATCATTGTCTCCATCATCCTTTCCTCACCGAGACAGTGCCCTAATAATGATGATCATCACACTTTTATTTACTTACAGCTCAACATGAAAAATTATAGTATGACTCTATATGAATGCCTCTGGCAATGTACCAGGATGTGCATTGATCAAGCGTAACATGTATAAAAATGATGAATTCTGGCTTTGCCACAAATACTATGTTAGCTTATATGATCATGCATAGATATATGCCAATGAAAGTGCTAGTCATATGATGTAACGATGGAAGTTGCATGTCAATATATCCCAGAATGGCTATGGAAATGCCATATAGGTAGGTATGGTGGCTGTTTTGAGGAAAATATAATGAGGCTTATGTGCAACAGAGCATATCATGTGACGGGGTTTGAAGGCACCGGCGAAGGTTGCGCCGATCCTCGAGGTGAGAATGGGCAATGCACGGTACCGAAGAGGGTAGAAAGTATGAGGTGGTCGAGTGCGTACATCTATGGGTTCACATTAGTCATAAAGGACTCACATACTTATTGCAAGATTTTATTAGCTCTCTCGAAGCGAAGCACTACTTGCATGCCCCTAGGGAGGAGGTTGGGAGGAGTTAACCATCGCGCGCCTCCGACTTAAACATCACTAGGATTGCAACGAGGAATAAGTATGCTCACACATCATCACCATGCCATAAAAAATATTTAGATGAACAGCAAGTTAACACCCTATAATTCACAATATTCTTACTAACCTATGATCATGCTCTCATGCCCTTTCACGTTACCACATTAACATCATTAACCCACAATTTCTCTTTTATGTGCTACATGTGGTTTTGATTATGCATTCATTGGATACCTATTATTTTTGCACTAGTCTTATAACCCATGAAAATTATTGTCAGTGACAATTAACTCTCAAACAAATCTAAGTGAATAACGAGAGTGCAATTATTTCTTTAAAATCTATACGCCAAAGTGCTCTAAAATATATAAGTGAAGTACTAGAGCAACTTCTAAGCTCAAAAGATATAAGTGAATTACAAAGAGTATTCTAACAAATCATGGTGATCTTGTGTCTCTCTCAAGTGGGTGTGTCCAGGAAACAATGATTGTGTAAAACTAAAACAAAAAGCAAACTAAAGAAAATGACGCTCCAAGCAAAATTCATATTATGTGATGAACAAAAATATAGCTCCAAGTGACATACTGATGGATTGAGACGAAAGAGGGGATGCCTTCCGGGGCATCCCCAAGCTTAGACCCTTGAGTCTTCCTTGAATGTTACCTTGGGGGTGCCTTTGGCATCCCCAAGCTTAGGCTCGTAATGCTCCTTATTCCTTCATCCATCGTGATAGCACCCAAAACTTGAAAACTTCAGCACACAAAACTCAACAGAAACCTTAGTGAGATCCGTTAGTACAGAAAACATATCAAATACTTTTAGGTACTATTATAAATTGATTCCTGTTTTATTATTGCATAAGGTACTGTATTATAACTTCTCCAAGGCTTATACCCCTCGATACAATCCATAGCATCATCAAAACAAGCAAAATATGCAAGCAAAAAACAGAATCTATCTAAAACAGAACAATCTGTAAAGATGTGTTGATAACCTATAATTCTGTAACTCCAAAAATTCCGAAAAATCTGGAAAACCTGAAGAATTTGTGTAGAAATACTGAATGAAAATTTCAGATCAAAAAAACATTACAGTAAAATCAGAGAGATTCTGCACTGGATGCTAAAGTTTCTGTTTTTGCACCGTATCAATTCTACTAATCTTGTGAGTTATCCCAAAGGCTTTACTAGGCATAAACACTAATTTAAACATAAAAACACAATCATTACAGAGGAAATAATCAAGTTATCACACACAAACAGAAATTAAAAAGCAATAAAATAAGATGACTATTGGGTTGTCTCCCAACTAGCCCTATTGTTTTACGCCCCTAGCTAGGCATAATGCATAGTTTCAAGTGTTGTCATCTTTGACACTCCACCCATAACTGGCCCTCGTGATAGATTCATAAGGTGGTTTAATTCTCTTCCTAGGGAAGTGTTCCATCCCTTTTTTTAATGGAAATTGGTACCTTATGTTTCCCTCTTTCATATCAATAATTGCACCTATAGTTCGTAAGAAAGGTCTTCCAAATATAATTGGAGAAGTAGGATTGCATTCAATATCAAGCACAATGAAATCTAAAGGTACATAATTTCTATTTGCAGGGATAAGCACATCATTTATTGTTCCCAAAGGTTTCTCGATGGTAGAATCCGCAAGATGCAAGTTTAGGGAACAATCTTGAATATTGGTGAGACCAAGCACATCACAAAGAGACTTAGGTATTGTTGAAACACTAGCACCAAGTTCACACAAGGCATTGCAGTCATATTCTTTCAGTTTTATTTTGATAGTAGGTTCCCATTCATCGTGCAACTTTCTTGGAATAGAAACTTCAAGTTCAAGTTTCTCATCATAAGTTGAGTAAAATCTTTATTTTGTTCATATGCATTGGGTGAGCTAATAATGGATTGCAAAAGAACAATACATTCTACTAAAGAGCAACATTCATAATTAAAGTCCTTGTAATCCAAGATAGTGGGCACATCACTAGTTAAAGTTTTAACCTCTCCAAACCCACCTTTTTCAATTTCATCTTTAGAATCATCACCCTCCAAGCAAACAGGACGCCGTGTAGCTAAAGTTGACTCATATTCAGTCCCTTTATCGTTTACTTTCAGATTAATAAACAAAGGTTAAATAGGATAAGTACCAATCATTTTAAGATCTTCATCATGATTCCAGTAAAAATCGGGTGGAAGAGCTTTTTCTAAGAATTCTTGCTTAGCTTTCAATTTAGTGGTCCTCTCCTTACTTTCATTAATTGATATTTGGATAGATTTAATAGTATCATTAAAATCATGCTTGGGTGGCAAAGTTTTATTTTTGAGAGTTTCCAGATCAAGATTAATTATATCCATGTTCTTAGCCAAATCATCAACTTTATGCAACTTTTCTTCTACATAGTATTAAAAATCTTTTGAGAACTAATAAACTCTTTAATGGTGTTCTCAAGATCAGAGGATATCCTATTATTAGTTGTAGAAGAATTTCCACAAGAATTTCCATAATTATTGGAGGAGTTACCGGGTTACGATCTAGCATTGTAATTTTCTCTATAAGCATTGTTGTTGAAATTGTTTCGCGAGATAAATTTCACATCAATAGCATCATTATTTTGCTCAATGAAGGTAGACAAAGGCACATCATTGGGATCAACATGAGCATTTTTACTAGCAATCATTTTCATAAGTGCATCAACATTTTCACTCAAAGTAATGATTTCTTTGACAGAATTTACCTTCTTACCAGTTGGAGCTCTTTCGGTATGCCATCGAGAATAATTTGTCATGATGTTGTCTAGAAGTTTGGTGGCCTCTCCTAATGTCACCTCCATGAAGGTACCACCTACAGCAGAATCTAGAAGATTTCTAGACACAAAGTTTAATCCAGCATAGAAATTTTGGATAATCATCCACAAGTTTAAACCATGAGTAGGGAAATTTCTAATCATCAATTGCATTCTCTCCCAAGATTGTGCAATATGTTCTTGATCATGTTGTTTAAAATTCATAATTTGATTTCTAAGCAGGGAGATGATCTTAGCAGGAGGAAAATACTTGGCAATAAAAGCATCTTTTCACTTATCCCATGTTCCGATACTATTATGTGGTAAAGATGAAAACTAAGCCTTAGCTTTATCTCGTAGTGAAAAAGGAAATAATTTCAATTTGACCACATCATTATCCATATCCTTTTTCTTTTGCATATCACATACTTCAACAAAGGTACTTAGATGAGCAGTGGGATCCTCATTAGGACTTCCCAAAAAAATTTCTTTCATGACAAGATTCAACAATGCAGCATTAATATCATAAAAGTCCGCACTAGTTGACAAGGTCACCTACTAGAGGTAGGGTCACGGACCGGACATCCGGGGCCCACCTAGGGTCCCGCACGATCATTAAAGTCTCTGGACTATGGATGCATCCGGATGCATACTCAGGATCCACTCGGATCCACCAAGTCACTCAGACGTCACCCCCCAGTCAGCCAAGTACCAGCACTCGGACAGACAGGACATATGGATGACATGGGAGCTACAACGTTCGAGGGACTTAAAACCATACATGAAGTGTCATGAAGACAAACGTTACCTGTAACGCCCTTAGTTAAGACGACAGTTTCTAGTAACGCCTATAGTTACTCTCATTTAATGCCCTTGTAATGTCACACGGCCGGTCTTGGTGCACTCTATATAACCCTCCTCCGAGCTCCTGGATATGGATTCAACATTTCTGTGGTAATCACACAAGCCTCCGGGCACGAAACGTAGGGTCTTTACCTCGTCCGAGAGGGACCTGAACTCGTCAAATCCGAGTGTTACACCTATGCCATAGCTAGGCTTCGCCCCTTCATTCGTACCCCTAGTAATATTGCCAGGATCACTCCCACGACAGTTGGCGCCCACCGTGGGGCTCCGCAATAGCGAATTTCGGCGCAGGTGGATTTCTTTCCCAGTCAACATGATGACACTCGGCTGAGAGATTCTGTTCGGTTCCCTCGGCTTCATCGCCGACGACTCGGCATGGCTGCAGGAAGCTCCGCTGGACACGGACGCTCTGCTCGCCCGCAACACGGCGCACTTTCGTGCAATGACACTTGGAGTACTTCTCCGGCAGCCGTCAATCCCGTACCGCTCGGCGCCCCTTCACTCTAATGTGCGTCATCGCAAGCACTCCGAGAGCTCATGGCTCCAGCGGTGGATCAAGCATGCCATGTCTCTTCAGAGCACGGCCGAGTAGGTGGCCACGCTCGATTCCGACGAGCCCACCCTCAACTTGTTCCCCTCCTCGTGCGACGGCTCCTCCGACGAGTCCGAGTGCGAGAGCAGCGAATCAGCTGTAGAAATTATGATGGCCGGCACGGCCGAAGGACCGCCTGGGTTCTCCACGGGCAATTCCCGCGGGCGAGGCAGCGATGACGACGCCAAAGACGTCTACGTTCCCTAGCCTCTCACTCGGGAGCAACGGGAAGAGCTCAGGCTGTAGAATGAGCACGCTCTGCTCACTCCCATCACCAGGATGACCCCGGAGGAGATGGCCCTGGAGGCCATGCGCCAGTCCACCTTGGTTGAGCGCGAGCAGCTCGAGCGACTACAGAAGTCTCTTGATGACTAGGAAACTTGAGAGCAGCACAGTTCCAGTCGGCACCGCAAGTGGTTGTTCCCGAATGACCGCCCCGTAGCTACCACGTGATGCGTACCCCGCTGCAGAAGTTGGCTACAGCCACTCGGATCGTTGGTTCCATTCAGCTGTCTTACTCCACAGTTGGGGAAGGCATTCGGCAGATCCAGACGCTCCTAAAGACGGCTCTGGAGCAAAACTCTGCGGTGTCGCAATCGCACAACCACATCCAAAGCAAGTCCGTCCGGGCGGACATGGTGCAGTCGGCCCATAGCCCACTTGCACCAGGAAGACATTGGCGTTCTCCTCCTCCGAGGGGCCAGTGCGGAGATCGAAGGCGCGAGGACCGCTATCGGAGTTGGACGCCCCCTTTGAGGAGTGGTTCGTATGGTCAGCGCTCCTACGACGATAGATGACCTTATGAACATGACCGGAGGCGTATCCCCGTTCGGCACAGAGGTTATGGGGATGAAGACTTCCGAGCACCCCAGCTCAATGCTAGGTCCATCATCGCCCAGGGTGTGGTTGACAGAGCCAGAGCAAGCAGAGAGCAGCCGAGTGGCCAGGGCACTTCCGGTCTCGAGTGTTTCACCAGGTACATTCGGGAGGCTGAGATACCCTCCAACTACAGGTTGGCAACGGGAATAGGCAAGTTCAACGGCGAGTCAAAGACGGAGACTTGGCTCGAAGAGTACCGAGTGGCCATCCAGATCGGCTGCGGCAATGACTTCGTTGCGATGAAGAACTTGCCCCTCATGCTGGAGGGGTCGGTGATGACCCACAAGTATAGGGGATCAATTGTAGTCCTTTCGATAAGTAAGAGTGTCGAACCCAACGAGGAGCAGAAGGAAATGATAAGCGGTTTTCAGCAAGATAATCTCTGCAAGTTCTGTAAGTAACGATAGTAGATAGTTTTGTAACAAGATAAATCGTAACAAGTGACAAGTAACGATAGTAACAAAGGTGTAGCAAGGTAGCCCAATCCTTTTTGTAGCAAAGGACAGGCCTGAAATTACTCTTATATTAAGCAAGCGCTCCCAAGGACACATGGGAATTCTGTCTAGTCATGTTCATCATGTTGAGTTGATTCGCGTTCGCTACTTTGATAATTTGATATGTGGGTGGACCGGTGCTAAGGTGATGTTCTTACTTTAACTAACAACCTACTTATGATTACCCCCTCTCGCAAGCATCCGCAACTATGAAAGAAGAATTAAGATAAATGTAACCATAGCATGAAACATGTGGATCCAAATCAGCCCCTTATGAAGCAACGCATAAACTGGGGTTTAAGCTTCTGTCACTCTAGCAACCCATCATGTACTTATTAATCCATAATGACTTCCCTTAGGCCCATAGCATGGTGAAGTGTCATGTAGTTGACGTTCACATGACACCACTAAGAGAAGTAGCAACATACATATCATCAAAATATCGAACGAATAGCACCTTGACATGATTACTTATAACAAGACTTCTCCCATGTCCTCAGGAACAATAGTAACTACTCACACCTCATCAACATGTTCAACATCAGAGGTGCAATAATAATAATTAAGGATCTGAACATAATTTCTTCCACCAAGTAATCCAACAAGCATCAACTACAAGACGTAATCAACACAACTAGTAACCCACATGTACCAATCTGAGGTTTTGAGACAAAGATTGAATATCAGAGATGAACTAGGGTTGGAGATGAGATGGTGCTGGTGAAGATGTTGATGAGGATTAATCCTCCCACGAAGGAGAAAGCGTTGGTGATGACGATGGCTTCAATCTCCCCCTCCCGGAGAAGAATTTCCCCGGGTGAATCTGACTGTCGGAGTGCAAAAGGGCCTCTTTCCAGGTTTCCGCCTCGAGACGGTAGAGCTTCGTCCCTAAAGGTTGCTTATGATTTTTTCTAGGGTAAAATACACCATATAAGAGAAGAGGGGCCTTCGGAGGCCAGCCAGGGCCCCACAAGCCATCAGGGCGCGACCTGGGGTGGCCTGTTGGCTTGTGCCTGGCTGGTGGCTCCCCTCTGATATATATTTCGCCCATAAATTCATATATATTCAATAAAAATTCCTCGTGGTTTCAGATCATTTGTTGTCTGGTGATTTTTCTGCCTTTTTCTCGGGTTTTCGGTCCAGAATTCCAGTTTCCAGGTAATTCCCTCTTTGTGATGTACCTTGCATATTCAGAGAGAAATGGTATAAGAATTGTATGATAATAGGGAATAATGGACAAGAATAACATAAACATGAATAAGAAATCATGATGCAAAAAGGACGTATCAGTCGGCAAGGGCGTGGCTGAATCAGCTACCCGCTGACAGTATTTATGGCTGGGAAGACCTGGCCCGAGTGTTTGTCAAGACATTTGAGGGCACTTACAAGTGTCCGGTTGGACTGACCGAGCTGCAGCATTGTGTGCAGAGGAACAATGAGACTCTCTATGAGTACATGCAATGTTGGACCACGCTGCATAACACTGTGGAAAATGTGACAGAGCATCAGGTCATTTGTGCCTTCAAGGTAGGCATTCGGTACCGCGAGCTCATCCTGAAGTTCGGCCGAACGGATGTTCTGTCCCTCAGTTAGGCAATGGAAATCACCAGTCGATATGCCAATGGCGAGGAAGAAGACCGCCTCCTTAGCGGCAAGGGCCGCACAAGCGAAGCCCCTTACTCGGGGGGCAACACAAGAAAGAAGCAGAAGTGGAAAGCCGAGCCCGCTTTCAAGGTAGAAGTTGTTGCCGTTCCAGGGCAGAGCAAGAGCAAGCAGAAGTAGAAACAGAAGAAAGACTGGGTCGCCAAGAAGAAGAGCGAGCCCAAGGGCGACATCTTGGATCAGCCCTGCAAGATTCACACCAAGAGGAACGAGGATGGCAACCCCATCTACCCGAAGCACTCCACTTGGGACTGTCGTCTGCTCAAGCAAGAGATGCGAGGAGAGCCCTCCGAGGTCAAGGACCACAATGACACTGAGGGAGAAGACGCCTCCGGGTACCCCTAACATCGAGAAGGTCCTTATGATCTTCGTGGACGTTGAGAGTAAGAGCCGGTTGAAAGTCATCAACCTAGAGGTTAACATGGCAGTTCCAACTGTCATAGAGTACCTAGATTGGGAAAGACGCCCGTCACTTTTGATCAGTTGGATCATCCGCCCATATAACGCCCCCCAGGCGGCAGGCGCTGGTTGTTGATCCGGTGGTCAATGGGGTCCGACTGCGCAAAGTCATCATGGATGGCGGCAATGGGCTCATCATCATCTATGCTGACACGCTCACTACGATGGACATCCCGTTGTCTCGACTGAGCAATAGCAACATGCACTTTCATGGGTACATCCCCTAAAAAGGCGAAGTCACTCGGTCAGATCGCCCTAAACATTGTATTCGGCGGCGAGAAGAACTACTGGAAGGAGCGGCTGACCTTCGAGGTGGTGGACTTCCATAGTGCCTATCATGCCATCCTGGGTAGACCTGCCTATGCACGTTTCATGGCCCGACCATGCTACGTGTATCTTATGCTTAAGATGCCAGGTCCAAAAGGCGTGATTACGGCCACTGGCAATCGGAAGATCACCAAAGAGTGCCTCGAGCAGGGCTCCAAGATCGCCGACGAGCAAATTGCAATAGGTGAGCTCGACGAGTACAAGAAGGCGGTGGATGCAGCAAATATGCTCCGGTCAAAGAAGCCAGCGATAGAGTCCGCTTTTCAGTCGGCTGGCGAGATGAAGCAAGTCCACATCCATCCATCGGACCCAAGTGCAGCGGTGACCAACATCTCCACTATTCTCGGTGAAAAATAGGAAGGCGAGCTCATCTAGTTCCTCCATGAGAGCTGGGACATCTTTGCATGGAAGTTGTACGACATGCCGGGTGTTCCCAGGGAGCTGGCTGAGCACCGACTCCGTGTCGACCCGAAGATCAAGCCCGTCAAATAGCATTTGCGTCGTTCCTCTACGGAGAAGCGCAAGGCCATTGGCGAAGCGATCGCTCAGCTCCTAGCTGCCGAGTTCATTCGCGAGGTCTACCACTCCGAGTGGCTTGCCAATCCTATTTTGGTGCCGAAGAAGGACAAGTCACTACGGATGTGCATCGATTTCAAGCATCTCAATCGGGCCTGCCCGAAAGATCATTTCCCTTTACCGCGCATAGATCAGATAGTAGATTCTACTGCCTGATGTGAACGTCTGTCATTCCTGGATGCGTACTCCGGGTACCATCAGATCCGAATGTATGGCCTCGATTAAATAAAAACGGCCTTCATCACCCCATTCGGGTGTTTCTTCTATATCACTATGTCATTCGGTCTTAAAAACCCTAGAACTACCTTCCAGCGCATGATTCAAAAATGATTGCAAAAGAAAATCAGTCAAAACGTGGAGTCATACATGGATGACATCATGGTCAAGTCTAGGCAAGGTTCCGACCTCCTGACCGACCTCGCCGAAACCTTCGCGAACCTGCAGAGCCTCGGAATAAAGCTCAATCCGGCCAAGTGCACATTCGCGGGTCACCGCAGGCAAATTACTCAGTTTCCTTTTTTCCGAACGTGGGAACGATGCCAACCCGATAAGATCTGTTGGGGATATAACCCCGTGGTGAGACCCGCCCAGGTGGGACCGGGTCATGAGGTTGTCGGCTTAGCGATAAGGTTTGGAAGAAACTTGCTCAATGGGCCTGGAGGCCCAGAGGGAGAAGACAATGTATGACCCGGTGGCATAAGCCGCCGGTGGCGGCTTGTCCGACAAGGCATGAGTAGTTAGAGGCAAGGTCGGTTATCAAGTATGACCCGGCCTGGACTCTTGTAAGCCCAGGGCCTCGACCTGTGTATATAAAGGCGTGTTACCTGGGCGGCTTAGGCCACGAAACCTTTGATCGAGTACTAGGACTAGCGAATCCGCTCCCTTGTAATCGATATCCAATCAATACAACTCAAAGTAGGACATAGGCTATTACCTCCTTTGAGAGGGGCCAAACCTGGGTAAACCTGTGTCTTTCGTCCCGTCCAACCCCTTCGAGTTAACCGCCATAGCGATGGCTTCACACCTAAGTCCTGACACTAGGACATCTGCCGTGACAAAACCACGACCGTTGGCGCCCACCGTGGGGCAGATGCTCGGTGGTTTGGAGTACTCGAAGGGCTCTCTCCTAGGGATTGAGGGATACGCCGTTGGCAGGATGACCAAGAGTCGCCGCGGCAAGCTCTACATCAACGACGCTGGCTGGGGCCCCGAGGCCGACTCAATCGAGTACGGGTATCGGGTCCCCTTCGGCGGAATTCACGTCTTCATCAGCAGGATCGGCGGATCTAAGCCCGGACCGGACATTTGCACCGACCTCGTCGAGCCGGCTCGGCGCGCGCAACCCGCCCGGGTTAACCCGGGCCGGAAGCACATCTTCGTCGGCTTCACCCAAGGCACGGAACTTGAAGTTTCTATGTCGCGGGAGGAAACCCTCATCTGCTCAGAGGATGGATCCTCGAGCGGAGAGGCGGAATCAATCTACCAGCTTCACAACGGTGGGCCTGGGGGCTACTTCGAGGGCAACCATGACCCGGAATACTATGAACCGTCGAGCCGAGCCGCTGTCTTCATGGCAGGATCGGCACTAGCTCCTGGTAGCACGACTGCTGGTGCGACCTGATCTGGATCAGGCAGGCCGCCGGCTCAAGTTTTGCTGGATCTGATGAATGAACTTACAACTCTGATGGGAACCGAGGTCACAGCCGAAAACCAAGCAGCCCGTAACACGGAGATCGCGAGGTTGAAGGACCAGATGGCCAGTGCCCAAGAGGAAATCAATGCGCTGAAAGCTCAGATGGATGCTGAGTCGGAATGCCTTAGGGCGAAAGCTTTTCGCCTGGACCTGGATCAACAGACCGCAGAGGCAGTCCAGTGGATGAGGCACCAGATCCGCCTGCCGGATAAGTATGAGCCTAGGAATCTTTTCAACACGCCAGGGACAGGACGAAATGCACCTCTGACCATAACCCGGACGGCGGAAGTACCTGGAAGTAGGGCGGCGGTTCAGCATCAGCAGCCAGACCAGCCCCGCAGGAATGAGACCCCGCCGCAGCACTTCCCAACACCACCCGGTCATTATTCTAACCCGGTGGAGAACATGGTGGCAACGGCAGTCTGGCTCGGCGCGCTCCCTATCCCTGATGGAACGCCCTTCGCAGAGGAAGCCCGAAATGCCATTGGATATTTGCAGACGGCTGTGGCACAACAGTAGAAGTATACCTACAGCCGGAACCGCGTGCACTCGACCCCTATCCCGAGCCACAGTTACAGCCGGCGCATAGAGTCGCCTGCAATTGCTAGCAGCGAGCGACGTCGGAACCCGGTGCGAGATGACCCACCTGCTCTTGATGCACAGGCGCTGGTAGACCGTGCGAGAGCACAGCGAGAGGCAGCAACAGCGGCAGCTGCGGCGGCTTACCAAGAACCCATAGTAGCACCTTCTGTTTCAGTAGGAGCCGGAGTAACCTCCAGGGCTGTGGGAGTGCCGTGCTTAGTGCTGGCTTTACGAAACGAACGCCTGCCGAAGGATTTCAAGGGTCCCCGCAAGGTTCCAAATTATACTGCCGATCTGCCTCCGGAAGCTTGGATTGAGAGTTATGAACTAGCCATGGAGATGTTAGACGTCAGCGATGCAGTCTGCGCCAAATATTTCATCATGATGTTGGAGGGGCCGGCTCGCACGTAGTTGAAGGGTTTGCCACCCAATACCATTAAATCCTGGGCCGAGTTGAAGGCGAAATTCATCAAAAGAATTCAAGGAACGTGCAAGCAGCCCATGACAATTGTGGATTTGGATCGTTGTGTGCAGCGGGAGGATGAGTTGGCCCATCATTGGGTCCGGCGGGTCTCAACCATTATCCACTCCTCTGATAATATCACGGCGGCTCAGGCGGTTCTAATTCTGGAGAAGAATTGCCACTTTTTGCCCCTCAAGCAGAAGCTTGGACGGCTCAAGCGTTCATGCCAGGATATGGGGGAGCTCATGGCGGCTCTCACCAAATATGCAGATTCTGACAGTACGAAGGATCCTGGGTCTGATGAGGAGAAATCAGCTAAGGGTAAGAAGAATGGCAATGGCAAGGGCCAGCAGCAGAGTGGGGCAGGAAATAATAATAACGGTAATGGCGGTAAGCGGAAGCACCCGGACGGCGGGTCAGATCTGGTGGCCAACACTAGTGCTGGGAACAACCATGGCAAGGGCAATGGTAAACCGGCTTTCGACAAGTCCAAGCCTTTCAATATGGAGGCAATGTTGAATGCCCCCTGTCCAAAACATTGTGTTCCCGATAAACCATCAACTCATGTCGGGAAGGATTGTTGGGTCATGTGGGAGTTCCGGAATTACAGCATTAACCAGCATCAGGGTGGCTGCAATGGACCGTCCGGTGGGTCAGGATCCGGCTCTCCTGGGTCTGGCTTTGGGACAGGCGGCTTAGATTCTGGTTATCAAGGTTAGGGAAACCATGGAGGTCACCATCCACAGTCTGGCAATGGAGGTCAGCACCAAAACAACCAGTCCGGATATCAGAGTAATCCAAAACAGCTTAATGGAGGTCAATACCATGTTTTTACAACAAGCCTTGACAAGCGGGATCAGAAGGTGCGCAAGCGGGCAGTTAATGCAGCCATGGCGGCTCTCCCACAGTACTTGAAGTGGTCTGAGTATGACATAACTTGGAGCAGGGAGGATCACCCGCCGCGTGTGGATAACCCGGGGCAGTTGGCCTTAGTAGTAGCCCCCCAAGTAGGAGGTTACGTGTTCACCAAGGTGCTTATGGATGGTGGCAGCAGCATCAACATCCTGTACTATGACACGTTCCGCCGGATGAACTTGCTTGACAAGGATCTTAAGCCATCTTCAACAGTTTTTCACGGTGTGGTGCCCGGAAAGTCGGCTTATCCAGTTGGTAAGATTTCCCTGGAAGTAGCTTTTGGCGATGAGTTCAACTACAGGGTGGAGACCTTATGGTTTGAGGTGGTCAAGATCAAGAGCCCGTACCACGCTTTGTTTGGGCAGCCAGCTTATGCCAAATTCATGGCTAGGCCTTGTTATGTTTACTTGCAGCTCAAGATGCCCGGGATAAACGGAATGATTACAGTGCATGGTGATCGGAAGATTGCTCTTGAGTGCGAGGAAGGCGATGCTGCGTATGCAGAGTCAAGTTGTGCTGAGGCGGAGCTCAAGTTTTATAAGGAGAATGTTGACCCAGCAGATATGACCCCGTAGAAGAAGCCCACTACGGAATCTGAGCCGCCCCTTAAGTTTGTGGCAGAAGATACCAAGATGGTGGATTTTACTCCTGGCGACTCATCGCAGTAGTTCACTATTGGGGCCAATATGGATCCCAAATAGGAAAGCGCGCTCATCGAATTCATCCATCAGAATCGGGACATCTTTGCATGGAAACCTTCTGACATGCCGGGTGTACCGAGAGAATTCGCTGAGCACCACCTTAATGTGGATCCTAAGTTTAAGCCGGTCAAACAGTTCCTCCGTCGTTTCAATGAGGAGAGGCGCAAGGCCATTGGAGAAGAGGTAGCCCGGCTCTTAGCAGCAGGGTTCATCATCGAAGTTTTTCACCCGGAGTGGTTAGCTAACCTGGTGTTGGTACTCAAGAAAAACGGCACGTGGCGCATGTGTGTGGATTACACCGATCTCAATAAGGCGTGTCCGGTTGATCCATTTGCTCTCCCCCGTATCGACCAGATCATTGATGCAACAGCGGGTTGTGAGAGTTTATGTTTCCTGGATGCTTATTCGGGTTATCATCAGATCAAGATGGCAGTCAAGGACCAAGAGAAGACGTCTTTCATTACGCCTTTTAGAGCTTTCTGCTATGTGTCTATGCCTTTCGGGCTCAAGAGCGCTCAGGCGACTTATCAGCGTTGTGTGCAGAACTGTCTTCATGGGCAAATTGGGCGCAATGTTCATGCTTATGTGGATGATATTGTGGTCAAGTCAAGGAAGAGGGAGACTCTGTTGGCTGATTTGAAGGAAACTTTCGATAATCTGCGGGTTTACAAGATGATGCTTAACCCGGCAAAGTGTATTTATTGTACCTGCAGGCAAGCTCTTGGGGTTCTTGGTCTCCGAGCGTGGCATTGAGGCTAACCCGGACAAGATAAAGGCCATCACTTCTTTGACTAAGCCGACGTGTATTAATGATGTTCAGTGCTTGGCGGGTCATATCGCCGCTTTGAGCCGGTTCATAAGCCGCCTGGGTGAGAAAGCTATTCCTCTATATCAGATGATGAAGTAGACAGATGACTTCGTCTGGAGTGATGCGGCTAATGAGGCGTTTGAGGCACTCAAGAAGCAGTTGGCTGAGCCGCCCGTCTTGGCTACTCTGGTGGAAAAGGAGCCTTTGCTCTTGTACGTTGCGGCTAACAACAGAGCTGTCAGTGCTGCAGTTGTGGTGGAGTGCAAGGAGGCGGGTAAGGAGTACCCAATCCAGCGGCCGGTTTACTATGTCAGTGAGGTCTTGACGGAGTCCAAGCAGAGATATTCACATTGGCAAAAGCTGGTGTTTGGTGTATTCATGGCCAACCGCAAGCTGAAGCACTATTTCCTTGGTGTCGGTGTCAAAACTGGCGGATCTCGGGTAGGGGGTCCCGAGCTGTGAGACTAGGATCGATGGTAACAAAGGGACGAAGGAGACGATGTTTACCCAGGTTCGGGCCCTCCTATGGAGGTAAAACCCTATGTCCTGCTTGATTATATTGATGATATGAAGGTTATAGAGTTGATCTACCTCGAGATTGACTAGCTAAAACCCTAGATGAGATTCTGTGTTCTATGATCTAAAACCCTCCCGGTTTATATAGACACCGGGGGGTATTAGGGCTTACACATGGTGGGCCTCCTGCCGAGGATGGAGATGGCGACTTCCTCCTCTTGACTTGGAGTGCACGACGCGCCTTCGGGGCTTCCTTCTGGAAAGTGGAGTCTTGATGTGTCCGGCCCTTCTTCGGAGAATGGCCCATCAAACCGGCCCATTGAGAGATGAGCCGGCAGCCGGAGGACCCCTTAGTCTGGGACTCCCTCAGTAGCCCCCGAACTAGCCCCCAACGCCAAGAATCTCAGATCCAGCTGCTTCGTATGATCAGAGTCTTCGGCTTGCGGGGTGAGTTCTTCTTCCCTTTCCATGATCGGCTGAGACTAGTTCGGTTTCCGATGACACGTATTCCTTCCGATCATATGATTGACCGAACACCATGGATTGCTTAGCCCCGAAGGCCGATCGCCAAAGTGTAAACAGTGCTTTTTGACACCCCTCTCTGACGAAGGGTCGTGGCCTGCCACGACCACCTAACCAGTTACGAAAACTCGATTCGCGGCTCGAGGCTGTTTTTACAGCGACACGACTTATCAATGCAGATCGTGCTCCGTTTTACACGGGATATGATTAATCTCCATACGCACATAACAGCACGCATGTCTTGGGAAGCGGAGGAATTTGCGGCGTGGTCAGCGAAGCTAATCGGTGACACGTCCCATAAAAAGGGAAAAAACCCCAAGGCCTATTCACGCTTCCCATTCGCATCCTCCGCCTCCTCAATCTTTCCAAGCTCCGAGAGCCCAGATCCAGTTTCTCCTCGCCCTTTCCTCCGAGCTTAACCATGGCGGGTTCTGGCTCCAACGGCAAGTGGGAGGCCTCCACGGTCATTGACCAGGATATTCGGGACCTAAAGCAGGCCGGCTACCTCCCCGCCAACATCTTCCACCGCGCCCCGGAGAAGAACCAGGTGGTTCCCACCCCCAAAGCAGGCGAGAGGGTGGTGTTCGTCCCCCACTTTATCCGGGGACTGAGTTTTCCGTTCGACCCTTTCGTCAGAGGTCTCATGTTTTTCTACGGGCTGGACTTCCACGACCTTCCGCCGAACTCCTTCATGCACATATCGGCATTCATCATCATCTGCGAGGCCGTTCTGCGGGTCGAACCGCACTTCGGCTTGTGGCTCAAGGTCTTCAATATCAAGCCGAAGACCGTGGCCAGCGAGCACGCAGACTGCGGAGGGGCGGTAATTAGCAAGCTCCCCTGCGTCGAGTGGCCTACCGGTACCTTCATCGACACAATCAAGATCTGGCACAAGGAGTGGTTTTACATCACTGAACCAAGGGATGAGAGCTGGGCGGCGCCTGCCGAATGCAGATCCGGACCCTCAACGAGACTGACCTCGTGGCTCAGGAAGGGCCTTAATTGGGGATCGGATGCTGAGGTGAAGCTGCTGCAGAAGCGCCTTACCTCGGTGATCGAGGCCAAGGTGGATCTGGTCAACGTGGTCCAGGTCATGCTCCATCGCCGCATCCTCCCTTGCCAGCGTCGGGCATCCCCCATGTGGGCTTACCGTCCTGACGACGAGCCTACCGTGTGCCAATTCCTCCGCACCACCCCTGAGAAGCTGTGGAGGGCTTTGTTCAAGCCTCAGAAGAGCTGGCCGGACAAGGAAGAGGATACGGGCCTAAGCGCCGTCAACCCACCGACCAAGGTACGGTATAATTTCAATTCATTGATTCTGTCTCTTCGGCAAAAAGTCTGAATGCCTTCTCCCTCACTATCGTAGAAGTGGTTGAGCAAAGCCGCGAAGGTTAACTGCCTGGCTCCACAACCCGAAGACCCCAGGTCGGAGCTGTTGGCGGCGATGCTTGTCGTGGCGCCGTACTCGGCGCCCGAGAAGAAGGAGAAGAAAAAGAAGGCCAGAGAGGGCCTCCGCTTAAAGGACCAGCCAGACGTTCCGTCCGAGGAGACCCACGCCTCCTCTAGTCATGAGGAGGAGCATGAAGACGGGGGGGAAGGAGATTCCCCCCTCACAAGAAAGAGGGCGGCGTCGCAGGACGTCGCGGAGGATGTACCTCCTCCCGACCCGAAGAGGGCGCATCGGCCGAGGTTGATCCTGGCCGACGACAGCTCGGACTCTGACGCAGAGTCTGAGGACTTTGAGAGGGTTCCCCGAAGGACCCTAAGGGTCAAGCCCCCAGCTCGAAGGTATGAATCCAAAGACTCCCTGGGTTATTTATGCAAAGTTTCCAATGTTTTAAGTATAAGAACATCTCTCAGCCCACCGCGCGTCCTCCCTACCGACCAAATATCGGATGGGGAGTCTCCACCCGCCGAGCTGGCGGAGAGCGGGACCGCCTCGCACCCTACACCCCCAGGGGTCGCGAAGGACACCGCGGAGGTGTCATCCAGCCAGGCTCCGTTGGAGCCGAACACGGGCGGAGGGGGTGACCATGCCATGGCCGAGGCTGACGCCACGGCCACCGAGGGCCAGGGAGAGGAAACTCCCCGGGCTGCTGAGGACCAGGGGGAGAACATTCCCCTGGTCGCCAAAGAGGAAGGGCAGAGAAATGCCCAGCCCCCTCCGAGGACATCTCCGGAGCACTCTGTGCCTCCGAAGTTACCGACTGGGTCCCCGATCAGAGATCGGACTGACCGGTCACCACCGATGCCTCCAATGGCTGGGTGGCCGGTCGTGGAGGAGGCGATAGCAAGCGCCCCCATCTCCGAGGATCACCGCACTTTTATGAGTGCAGTTTTGCAAGGAATTCAGTCCGTCGATAGCGGACTGAAGGAGGCCTTCAATGGTCTCTTGACGGGCTTCAAGGTGAGTCATGTAATACCTTTTCCCGAACAATGCTAATTTTAAGTTTTGTACTATCTCTTTATATATGTACTAGCCCCCGAGCCCTGGATGGGTATGCAAAAACGCATCCGAGGGTCAAATAGTGAGGAATGAACAATGATGCACAAGGCACCATTTGGTCCTGCAATGTTCGGAAAAGTCCTTGAAAGGACCGAACAGGGAGTCATATCCTTCATAGTTCGGGGGTTTGAATCGCACATAACTGGATGCATATTTTTTGTTTTTGGCAGGCCTCGTCATCGGCGGCGGCCGGTAATGCCGCTGAGCTAACCGAACTGAATCGGAAGCTCAGAATCTCCAAAGAGGAGCTTGACAGCCCGAATTCTAATATCCGAGCTCCATATTGATAATGATCTGCACTGGTGACCCAGTGTGATTTGCTTCCACAGCTTTAGCTGCATAGGTTGAAAGACTCAAGGCTGAGCTCCAGAAAATGAAGCAAGAGGCCGAGGGGAAGAGGACGGCCGCCGAGAAGGCAGCAGCCGCGCTTTCCAGCTTGAAGGCTGCAAGCGCCAAGCATGAGGCCCGGGTGGAGGAGGTGCAGCAAGAGCTCAAGGATGCCGTCACGAAGTGTGAGGCCCTTGAGCGGAAAGGCAAAGAATAAGCCGCTGAGCTAGCCGCGCTGAAATCCGAGCTCCAGAAGGAGCGGGTGGATAGGCGGTCCTTCGAGGAGGAGGTTCGCCAAGTCAAGGCTGTCATCGATGGTAAGCCATACTCGCTGCGATGCACCTTTGGTGGTAGCAAATTTGCTTTGCTCACCCAGGTGTGGCGTTCCTTAGGCGTTCGTGCGGATCTCCAGAAGAGTGTGGCGGACGCGAACAAGCTTTGTGCTTTGCGGGCGGAGGATGATGAGGCCCGGCTATTCTGGGCGCAATTTGAGTCCCCCGAGCGCTCTCCCCTCCTTGTTGACCACATGAAGCAACTGATGGAGATGCACAGAATGGCAGAGCCGGCCATGAAGGACCTCTGCATCCGTCTGTGGCCCGATGAGCCGTTGCCGAGCAGCTATTTCGTCCTGGTGCAGAAGCTATGTGATGCTGCGCCTCGGGTTGACGTGCTGAAGCGCTCTACGTGCATCGAGGGCGCGCGGATGGCCTTTGCAAGGACTATGGTGCACTGGCCAAAGCTCCAGCCGACCAAGATGGCCACCGCACCTCCGTCTCCTGACAAGATTCATAGGTGCCCCAAGCTGTACTTCCCCCATGTAATGGAGGGTGCTCGGGTAATAGAGGCTCAGTGCTCCAAGGATGTTTTGTATGAATGAGCGCGATGTAATGTGTCCGAAGACTTTAACGCTTTATACTTAATGTTGCATGGTTTATCATGTCTTATAAATAGTTTATGTTTATTTAGACTCCTATGTGGCCGGTTCATCTGAAAGCAGCGAGTCGTCGGCTTCAGCCCCCACGTAGATACTACGCGGGGTGTCTCTGTATCCGCACTTTTACCCTTAGCCGATGTATCGGCGCCCGAAGGCGGTAGTGCGAGAGGGACAAGGCAATCGGACTATGGTGCTCTATAGCTTTCACTTAGCCGTGGGAGTGTAGAAAAAGGCGGAGGCCGATGACAAGCCCCCTGTGTTTTGTGATGTTCCAATGTGTCGGGACCGAAGCTAGCATCACATGGTTTGTACTAACACAACACCCATCGTATAACACGGAATAACCGCTATCGGTTTTTTAGTATGACACTTATTCTCGGATTCATACACCGGTTCTCGCTTACTATGACGGTCAGTTTTCGGCTTTCTCCCCTGAGGTGCTTGACTAGATGAGCTGGAAGCACAATCGCAGTGGTTCTCCCTTTGCCCTTTTAGCCGAACGAGCGGAACGTAAGAGGGCAAGCACAGGAGCCGGGCAACCCAACTATTGACCCAAGACATAGTTTGGATCCGATGCATATAAAGCAAAACCCAAGACGCCGAACACATAACCAGTTGTACTGAGGTTCAAGGCGATTTTAAATTCGGGCCCCCGGTCTAATAGCCGGTTGCATCGTAATATCTACCGAACAGTTTTCGGAAAAAGCGTTACCAAGAGAAGAACATAGGATGTATAAAAGACAACGAAGTGACCATATATAATGGTTTTGTACTTGCTCAATAATTCTTATAACTTGGATTGCCGAAGCAACTGTTTACAGGTAGGTGAAATATAAAATTTACAGAGGGGAAGCTGTACCAGGAGTCTTCGATTGATGACATGACGTTCTCGATGTGCCTTGTCGCCTAACCGTTCATGTTCCTCTGTGGGGGTTGCATCCTATTAAGAGTGATGCGGTCGCCGAACGGACCTTGGGAAGAAGGTCTTGAGAAGTCGCCGAAGTATCAATGAGCTTTACGCTTTTTCGCAGGTCCTTGACGGTACCTGTGTTTTGTCCGACGATGTGTATTTTTATTGGTCGGTCTAGCCGAACACTAACCATTTGATGGTTGTTCCCCATTGCTGCCCATGGAACCTAGAGCGCGAAGTTGTGCCTTCTTGGCACGTGTTTGGTGGCCGTTAGGGTTGTGCAATGGGGGCGTATCCCTATTTCTGGGGAGCAGGGGAATCTGGGAGTTCGGATTGAAACCGAACTCGTTTGTCGACCTTACGGGCCTTTATGGCCGATTTAGGTGTCTGCCAACCGTCCTCATAATGGAATTCGGCCGCCAGGGCCAATGCATGCTCCTCAGTTCGGAGGGAACGTTCTGTGTTGCCATTGACGGTGATGACCCCCTTGGGACCAGGCATCTTAAGCTGGAGGTATGCGTAATGTGGGACGGCATTAAAGTGAGCGAACGATGTATGGCCGAGCAGGGCGTGATAGCCACTGCGGAAAGGAATGATGTCGAAGATCAATTCCTCACTGCGGAAGTTGTCGGGCGAACCGAACACTACTTCCAGGCTAACAGAGCCTGTGCACCAGGCATCGACGCCTGGGATCACTCCTTTAAAGGTAGTGTTGCTAGGCTTTATCCTTGACGGATCTATGCCCATCTTTTTCACCGTATCTGAGTAGATCATATTGAGGCTACTTCCTCCGTCCATTAGGACTTTAGTGAGGTGATACCCATCGATAATGGGGTCTAGGACGAGGGCCGCCGAACCTCCGTGACGGATACTGGTCGGGTGATCTCGTCGATCAAAAGTGATCGGGTAGGCCGACCATGGGTTAAACTTCGGGGCTACAGGCTCTACGGCGTAGACCTCTCGAAGGGCGCGCTTCCTCTCCTTTTTAGGTATAGGAGTGGCGTATATCATGTTCACAGTTTTTACTTCTGGAGGGAATTTCTTCTGACCTCCATTGCTCGGACCGCGAGGTTCCTCGTCGTCCTTGCTGTGTGGGCCTTTACTCTGCTCCTCGGCTGCGAGTTTGCCGGCCTATTTAAACACCCAACAGTTACGGTTGGTGTGGTTGGCGGGCTTGTCCGGACTTCCATGGATCTGGCAAGGCCTCTCCATGATCTTGTCCAACGGGGTGGGTCCGTCGCGATTGCCTTTAGGAGGCTTCTTCCGCTGCCCAGATCTTGGGTTGCGGAAACTGGCGTTAACGGCCGTGTCATCGGCGTCGCTAGTGCTGTGCCGGCGTTTGCTTTTGTTGCGTTTTGAATTCCCGTTTCCATCCCGGACTTTGGAAGCACCGGGGTCTTCGGGGTGTGTGGCTTCGCCTTGCTAGCCAGTTATCCTCGCCCGCGCAAAAGCGGGTCATGAGTGATGTGAGTGCGGACATGGTCCTGGGTTTATCCTGACCGAGCTGGCGAGCCAGCCACTCGTCCTGAATATTGTGCCTGAAAGAGGCTTTGGCTTCGGCATCTGGGCAATTGACGATTTGGTTTTTCTTGGTCAAGAACCGGTTCCAGAATTGTCGAGCGGACTCTCCTGCCTTTTGCACGACATTGCTTAGGTCGGAGGAGTCCGGGAGCCGTACATAGGTGCCCTGGAAGTTAGATCGGAATGCATCCTCAAGGTCCTCCCAGCTCCCGATAGAATTTTCGGGGAGACTGTTTAACCAGTGCCGAGCTGGCCCCTTAAGTTTGAGGGGTAGGTACTTGATGCGTGGAGGTCGTCTGCTCGTGCCATGTGAATGTGGAGGAGGAAATCCTCGATCCACACTGCAGGGTCAGTTGTTCCGTTGTATTGCTCGATGTTCATGGGTTTAAACCCTTCAGGGAACTGGTGCTGCATCACCTCGTCAGTGAAGCAGAGCGGGTGGGCAGCGCCTCTGACCCGGGCTATATCACGCCGGTAGTCGGCGTCTGTTCTTCCCCGGTTTTGGTCCCGAACTCTATTGGTTCGATCGAGTCAGGGCCGGTACTCGTCCCTTCTGCCAGGGGAGTACCCTCTAGATCTGTAGATGGATCTCGTGCAGCCTGTTCTCTCATCCAGGTCGCGCCGCAGGTCATACCTGTCGTCAGGATCCATTGGCTCCTTTCCCCTTCTGCGGGGTACCGCCGGCCTATGACCGGCCTCGCCAGCCGTCCTATCTCGTCCTCGGGGAGGGCGGTCTGGCTGGTCGTATGGAGTGTGCTTGGGGGACGCCGTGTTGGGGAGCTCGTCATCGAATTGTGGCAACAACCGCCGGCGGGGGTAGTTCTTGGGTTGATCCCATAGACCGGCACCGTGTTCTTCCTCGGCTGATAGAACCCTTGTCCATCTATCATTGAGGGTGTCTTCTTCGGCCTTGAGTTGCCGCGCTTTTGCTTTCAGGCTTCGGGCGGTCGCTAAAAATTGTTGCCTGAACCGTTCATGATCCTCAATGGTTTCGGGGACGATGAGGTCCTCGTCGTCCGGGCTATCCTCCTCCTCTACAGGGGGAGGTAGTTGTCATCCTCGGAGTCATTCGGATCTACGGGGTCGCGCTGGTCCTCTGGCCTTTCCTGGTCCTCCAACGGGTATTCGGGTATATCGGGATCGCCGAGGTCTTCCGGGGTATCGTTTTCCCCGGTGCTAGCAATAGCTTCCCTCCCCTTTTTTATCTTTGACCGCTTACGCGGTTTCCGGCGCCTTGACGGCGCCTCACCTGAGTCATCGCCATTGTTAGCTGGTGTGCGCTCGCCGTTACCGGATGGTGTATCCACCATGTAGATGTCATAGGTGGAGGTGGCGGTCCATCGCCCGGTGTTAACGGGGGTGGGAGTGCGATCCTCTTCTTCCATGTCTTCTGCCTCCTCGGAGGCGTAGTCCAACATATCGGTTAAGTCTTCGATAGTGGCTACTAAGTGGGTGGTGGGTGGGACGAAAAATTCCTCTTGACCCGCCTCAAAACTGATCTGAGTGTGGATCGGGATTGGGTCATCAGTAGTTTTCGTCAAGGAGATCCGATATAGAGCCTTGCAGAGCGTCGAGAGCTCGATCGGGTCAATCTGTCCAGCGTGTCTGGAGTTAACCTCTGACGCGTCCGTACGAGAAGCGTATTCGGCCGGGGTTGATACCCGGCCGTCTGCCGCTATAGCCGGATCCGGATTGAAGTCCAGATCATCATCGGGATTGGCTCCATAAACGGGGTTGGAAACGAC
Source organism: Elymus sibiricus (assembly GCA_039707655.1). Taxonomy (NCBI): domain Eukaryota; kingdom Viridiplantae; phylum Streptophyta; class Magnoliopsida; order Poales; family Poaceae; genus Elymus; species Elymus sibiricus. The sequence continues at coordinate 271,313,758 of CM077673.1, read as the reverse complement.
ATCCAAGGTTAAGGCCTCGGAGTCCTCGGGCGCGTCTGGTGAGACTGCGAGCCCGGTGAGCAAGAGATCGCCCCGAGAGTCAACGGAGAACTCTAAGTTCCCGAATCTGACTTCTTTATCAAGGGCGAAGCTCCCGACCCGGCCAAGGCGGCCGGTCGGGTCAGCGTGCAGCATGATGCTGCCGAAAGCGAAGATCTATCCAGGGACAAAGGAGTCCATGCTACAGACCTCTTCATTGATGAAGACGCGAGCCCCATTGAGAGATGAGCTGGCAGCCCGAGGACCCCTTAGTTCCGCTGTGATCGCCCAAGGAATCGATGGCTCGCGTCTTCATCAACGAAGAGGTCTGTAGCATGGACTCCTTTGTCCCTGGACAGATCTTCGCTTTCGGCAGCATCATGCTGCACGCTGACCCGACCGGCCGCCTTGGCCGGGTCGGGAGCTTCGCCCCTGATCAAGAAGTCAGATTCGGGAACTTAGAGTTCTCCATTGACTCTCGGGGCGATCTCTTGCTCACCGGGCTCGCAGTCTCACCAGACGCACCCGAGGACTCCGAGGCCTTAACCCTAGATGTCGTTTCCAACCCCGTTTACGGGGCCAATCCCGATGATGATCTGGACTTCAATCCGGATCCGGCTATAGCGCCAGACGGCCGAGTATCAACCCCGGCCGAATACGCTTCTCGTACGGACGCGTCAGAGGTTAACTCCAGACACGCCAGACAGATTGACCCGATCGAGCTCTCGACGCTCTACAAGGCTCTAGATCGGATCTCCTTGACGAAAACTACTGATGACCCAATCCTGATCCACACTCAGATCGGTCTTGAGGCGGGTCAAGAGGAATTTTTCTTCCCACCCACCACCCACTTAGTAGCCACTATCGAAGACTTAACCGATATGTTGGACTACGCCTCCGAGGAGGCAGAAGACATGGAAGAAGAGGATCGCGCTCCCACCCCCGTTAACACCGGGTGATGGACCGCCACCTCCACCTGCGACATCTACATGGTGGATACGCCATCCGGTAACGGCGAGCGCACACTAGCTAACAATGGCGATGACTCAGGTGAGGCGCCGTCAAGGCGCCGGAAACCGCGTAGGCGGTCAAAGACAAAAAAGGGGAGGGAAGCTATTGCTGGCACCAGGGAAAACAATACCCCGGAAGACCTCGGCAATCCTGATATACCCGAATACCCTTCGGAGGACCAGGAAAGGCCGGAGGACCAGCGCGGCCCCGAAGACCCGAACGACTCCGAAGATGACAACTACCTCCCCCCTGTAGAGGAGGAGGATAGCCCGGACGACGAGGACCTCATCGTCCCCGAAACCATTGAGGATCATGAACGGTTCAGGCAACAGCTTTTAGCGACCGCCCGAAGCCTGAAAGCAAAAGCACGGCAACTCAAGGCCGAACAAGACACACTCAATGATAGATGGAGAAGGGTTCTATCAGCCGAGGAAGAACACGGCGCTGGTCTATGGGATCAACCCAAGAGCTACCCCCGCCGACGGTTGTTGCCACAATTCGATGACGAGCTCCCCAACACGCCGTCCCCCAAGCACACTCCATACGACCAGCCGGACCACCCTCCCTGAGGACGAGATAGGACGGCTAGCGAGGCCGGTCATAGGCCGGCGGTACCCCGCAGAAGGGGAAAGGAGCCAATGGAGCCTGACGACAGGTAGGACCTGCGGCGCGACCTGGATGAGAGAACAGGCCGCACGAGATCCATCTACGGATCTAGAGGTTACTCCCCTAGCAGAAGGGACGAGTACCGGCCCTGGCTCGATTGAACCAATAGAGTTTGGGACCAAAACCGGGGCAGAATAGACGCCGACTACCGGCGTGATATAGCCCGGGTCAGAGGCGCTGCCCACCCGCTCTGCTTCACTGACGAGGTGATGCAGCACCAGTTCCCTGAAGGGTTTAAACCCGTGAACATCGAGCAATACGACGGAACAACTGACCCTGCAGTGTGGATCGAGGATTTCCTCCTCCAAATTCACATGGTACAAGGAGACGACCTCCACGCCATCAAGTACCTACCCCTCAAACTTAAGGGGCCAGCTTAGCACTGGTTATACAGTCTCCCCGAAAATTCTATCGGGAGCTGGGAGGGCCCTGAGGATACATTCCGATCTAACTTCTAGGGCACCTATGTACGGCCCCCAGACTCCTCCGACCTAAGCAATGTCGTGCAAAATGCAGGAGAGTCCGCTCGACAATTCTGGAACCAGTTCTTGACCAAGAAAAACCAGATCATCGATTGCCCAGATGCCGAAGCCATAGCCTCTTTCAAGCACAATATTCGGGACGAGTGGGTGGCTCGCCAGCTCGGTCAGGATAAACCCAGGACCATGTCCGCACTCACATCACTCATGACCTCCTTTTGCGCGGGCGAGGATAACTGGCTAGCAAGGCGAAGCCACAACCCCGAAGACCCCGGAACTTCCGAAGTCCGGGATGGAAACGAGAAATCTAAACGCAACAAAAACAAACGCCGGCACAGCACTAGCGATGCCGATGACACGGCCGTTAACGCCGGTTTCCGCAACCCAAGATCCGGGCAGCGGAAGAAGCCTCCTAAAGGCAATCACGACAGACCCACCCCGTTGGACAAGATCGTGGAGAGGCCTTGCCAGATCCATGGAACTCCGGACATGCCCGCCAACCACACCAACCGTAACTGTTGGGTGTTTAAACAGACCGGCAAACTCGCAGCCAAGGAGCAGAGTAAAGGCCCACGCAGCGAGGACGACGAGGAACCCTGTGGTCCGAGCAATGGAGGTCAGAGGAAATTCCCTCCAGAAGTAAAAACTATGAGCATGATATACGCCACTCATATACCTAAAAAGGAGAGGAAGCGCGCCCTTCGAGAAGTCTACGCCATAGAGCCTGTAGCCCCGAAGTTTAACCCATGGTCGGCCTATCCGATCACTTTTGATCGATGAGATCACCCGACCAGTATCCGTCACGAAGGTTCGGCGGCCCTCGTCCGAGACCCCATTATCGATGGGTATCACCTCACTAAAGTCCTAATGGACGGAGGAAGTAGCCTCAATCTGATCTACTCAGATACGGTGAAAAAGATGGGCATAGATCCGTCAAGGATAAAGCCTAGCAACACTACCTTTAAAGGAGTGATCCCAAGCGTCGAAGCCCGGTGCACAGGCTCTTTTAGCCTGGAAGTAGTGTTCGGTTCGCCCGACAACTTCCGCAGTGAGGAATTGATCTTCGACATCGTTCCTTTCCACAGTGGCTATCACGCCCTGCTCGGCCGTACAGCGTTCGCTCGCTTTAATGCCGTCCCACATTACGCATACCTCAAGCTTAAGATGCCCGGTCCCAAGGGGGTCATCACCATCAATGGCAACACAGAGCGTTCCCTCTGAACTGAGGAGCATGCATTGGCCCTGGCGGTCGAATTCCATTATGAGGACGGTTGGCAGTGACCTAAATCGGCCATAAAGGCCCGTAAGGTCGACAAACGAGTTCGGTTTCAATCTGAACTCCCAGATTCCTCTGCTCCCCAGAAATAGGGATATGCCCCCCATTGCACAGCCCTAACGGCCGCCAAACACGTGCCAAGAAGGCATAACTTCGCGCTCAAGGTTCCATGGGCAGCAATGGGGAACAACCATCAAATGGTTAGTGTTCGGCTAGACCACCAATACCAATACACATCCTCGGACAAAACACAGGTACCATCAAGGACCTGCGAAAATGCGTAAAGCTCATTGATACTTCGGCGACTTCTCAAGACCTTCTTCCCAAGGTCCGTTCGGCGACCGCATCACTCTTAATAGGATGCAACCCCCATAGAGGAACATGAACGGTTAGGCGACAAGGCACATCGAGAACGTCATGTCATCAATCGAAGACTCCTGGTACAGCCTCCCCTCTGTAAATTTTATAATTCACCTACCTGTAAACAGTTGCTTCGGCAATCCAAGTTATAAGAATTATTGAGCAAGTACAAAACCATTATATATGGTCACTTCGTTGTCTTTTATACATCCTCTGTTCTTCTCTTGGTAACGCTTTTTGCGAAAACTGTTCGGTAGATATTACGATGCAACCGGCTAATAGACCGGGGACTCAAATTTAAAATCGCCTTGAACCTCAGTACAACTGGTTATGTGTTCGGCATCTTGGGTTTTGCTTTATATGCATCGGATCCGAACTATGTCTTGGGTCAATAGTTGGGTTGCCTGGCTCCTGTGTTTGCCCTCTTACGTTCTGCTCGTTCGGCTAAAAGGGCAAAGGGAGAACCACTGCGATTGTGCTTCCAGCTCGTCTGGTTAAGCACCTCAGGGGAGAAAGCCGAAAACTGACCGTCATAGTAAGCGAGAACCGGTCTGCGAATCCGAGCATAAGTGTCATACTAAAAAACCGATAGCGGTTATTCCGTGTTATACGATGGGTGTTGTGTTAGTACAAACCATGTGATGCTGGCTTCGGTCCCGACACATCGGAACATCACAAAACACAGGGGGCTTGTCATCGGCCCCCACCTTTTTCAACACTCCCACGGCTAAGTGAAAGCTATAGAGCACCATAGTCCGATTGCCTTGTCCCGCTCGCACTACCGCCTTCTGGCGCCGATACATCGGCTAAGGGTAAAAGTGCGGATACAGAGGCACCCCGCATAGTATCTACGTGGGGGCTGAAGCCGACGACTCGCTGCTTTCAGATGAACCGGCAACATAGGAGTCTAAATAAACATAAACTCTTTATAAGACATGATAAACCATGCAACATTAAGTATAAAGCGTTAAAGTCTTCGGACACATTACATCGCGCTCATTCATACAAAACATCCCTGGAGCACTGAGCCTCTATTGCCCGAGCACCCTCCATTACATGGGGGAAGTATAGCTCGGGGCACCTATGACTCTTGTCAGGAGGCGGAGGTGCGGTGGCCATCTTGGTCGGCTGGAGCTTTGGCCAGTGCACCATAGTCCTTGCAAAGGCCATCCGCGCGCCCTCGATGCACGTAGAGCGCTTCAGCACGTCAACCCGAGGCGCAGCATCATATAGCTTCTACACCAGGCCGAAATAGATGCTCGGCAACAGCTCATCGGGCCACAGACGGATGCAGAGGTCCTTCATGGCCGGCTCCGCCATTCTGTGCATCTCCATCAGTTGCTTCATGTGGTCTACGAGGAGGGGAGAGCACTCGGGGGACTCAAATTGCGCCCAGAATAGCCGGGCCTCATCATCCTCCGCCCGTGAAGCATAAAGCTTGTTCGCGTCCGCCGCACTCTTCTGGAGATCCGCATGAACGCCTAAGGAACGCCACACCTGGGTGAGCAAAGCAAATTTGCTATTACCAAAGGTGCATCGCAGCGAGTATGGCTTACCATCGATGACAACCTTGACTTGGCGAACCTCCTCCTCGAAGAACCGCCTGTCCAACCGCTCATTATGGAGCTCGGATTTCAGCGCGGCTAGCTCGGTGGCTTGTTCTTTGCCTTTCCGCTCAAGGGCCTCGCATTTCGTGCCGGCATCCTTGAGCTCTTGCTGCACCTCCTCCACCCGGGCCTCTTGCTTGGCGCTTGCAGGCTTCAAGCTGGAAAGCGTGGCTGCTGCCTCTTCGGCGGCCGTCCTCTTCTCCTCGGCCTCTTGCTTCGTTTTCTGAAGCTCGGCCTTGAGTCTTTCAACCTCCGCAGCTGAAGCTGTGGAAGCAAATCACACTGGGTCACCAGTGCGGATCATTATCAATATAGAGCTCGGATATTAGAATTCGGCTTACCTTGTGCCTTGTCGAACCTCTTGTTCAGGCTGTCAAGCTCCTCTTCGGAGATTCTGAGCTTCAGATTCAATTCGGTTAGCTCAGTGGCATTACCGGCCACCACTGATGACGAGGCCTACCAAAAACAAAAAATATGCATCCAGTTAAGTGCGATTCAAACCCCCGAACTATGAAGGATATGACTCCCTGTTCGGTCCTTTCAAGGACTTTTCCGAACATTGCAGGACCAAATGGTGCCTTGTGCATCATTGTTCATTCCTGACTATTTGACCCCCAGATGCGTTTTTGCATACCCATCCAGGGCTCGGGGGCTAGTACATATATAAAGAGAGAGTACAAAACTTAAAATTAGCATTGTTCGGGAAAAGATATTACATCACTCACCTTGAAGCCCGTCAAGAGACCATTGAAGGCCTCCTTCAGTCCGCTATCGACGGACTGAATTCCTTGCAAAACCGCACTCATAAGTGTCTGGTGATCCTCGGAGATGGGGGTGCTTGCTAGCGCCTCCTCCACGACCGGCCACCCAGCCGTTGGCGGCATCGTTGGTGACCGGTCAGTCCGATCTCTGATCGGGGACCGAGTCGGCAACTCCGGAGGCACAGAGTGCTCCGGAGATGTCCTCGGAGGGGGCTGGGCATTTCTCTGCCGTTCCTCTTCGGCGACCAGGGTAATGTTCTCCCCCTGGTCCTCAGCAGCCCGGGGAGTTTCCTCTCCCTGGCCCTCGGTGGCTGTGGCGTCACCCTCGGCCATGGCATGGTCACCCCCTCCGCCCGTGTTCGGCTCCAACGGAGCCTGTATGGTTGACACCTCCGTGGTGTCCTTCGCGACCCCTGGGGGTGTAGGGTGCGATGCGGTCCCACTCTCCGCCAGCTCAGCGGGTGGAGACTCCCCATCCGATATTTGGTCGGTAGGGAGGACACGCGGTGGGCTGCGAGATGTTCTTGTACTTAAAACATTGAAAACTTTGCATAAATAACCCAGGTAGTCTTCGGATTCATACCTTCGAGCTGGGGGCTTGACCCTTAGGGTCCTTCGGGGAACCCTCTCAAAGTCCTCGGACTCTGCGTCAGAGTTTGAGCTGTCGTCGGCCAGGATCAACCTCGGCCGACGCGCCCTCTTCGGGTCGGGAGGAGGTACATCCTCCGCGATGTCCTGCGACACGGCCCTCTTTCTTGTGAGGGGGGAATCTCCTTCCCCCTTGTCTTCGTGCTCCTCCTCATGACTAGAGGAGGCGTGGGTCTCCTCGGACGCAGCGTCTGGCTGGTCCTTTAAGCGAAGGCCCTCTCTGGCCTTCTTTTTCTTCTCCTTCTTCTCGGGCGCGGAGTACAGCGCCACGACAAGCATCGCCGCCAACAGCTCCGACCTGGGGTCTTCGGGTTGTGGAGCCGGGCAGTTAACCTTCGCGGCTTTGCTCAACCACTTCTGCGATAGTGAGGGAGAAGGCGTTCAGACTTTTTGCCGAAGAGACATAATCAAGGAATTGAAATTATACCGTACCTTGGTCGGTGGGATGATGGCGCTTAGGCCCGTATCCTCTTCCTTGTCCGGCCAGCTCTTCTGAGGCTTGAACAAAGCCCTCCACAGCTTCTCAGGGGTGGTGCGGAAGAATTGGCGCACGGTAGGCTCATCGTCAGGACGGTAAGCCCACATGGGGGATGCCCGGCGCTGGCAAGGGAGGATGCGGCGATGGAGCATGACCTGGATCACGTTGACCAGCTCCACCTTGGCCTCGATCACGGAGGTAAGGCGCTTCTGCAGCAGCTTCACCTCAGCATCCGATCCCCAGTTAAGGCCCTTCCTGAGCCACGAGGTCAGTCTCGTTGGCGGTCCAGATCTGAATTCGGCAGGCGCCGCCCAGCTCTCATCCCTTGGCTCAGTGATGTAAAACCACTCCTTTTGTCAGATCTTGATTGTGTCGATGAAGGTGCCGGTAGGCCACTCGACGCGGGGGAGCTTGCTGATTACCGCCCCTCCGCAGTCTACGTGCTCGCTGGCCACAGTCTTCGGCTTGACATTGAAGACCTTGAGCCACAAGCCGAAGTGCGGTTCGACCCGCAGAAAGGCCTCGCAGATGATGATGAATGCCAATATGTGCATGAAGGAGTTCGGCGGAAAGTCATGGAAGTCCAGCCCGTAGAAAAACATGAGACCTCTGACGAAAGGGTGGAGCGGAAAGCTCAGTCCCTGGATAAAGTGGGGGACGAACACCACCCTCTCGCCTGCTTTGGGGGTGGGAACCACCTGGTTCTTCTCCGGGGCGCGGTGGAAGATGTTGGCGGGGAGGTAGCCGGCCTGCTTTAGGTCCCGTATATCCTGGTCAGTGACCGTGGAGGCCCCCCACTTGCCGTTGGAGCTAGAACCCGCCATGGTTAAGCTCGGAGGAAAGGGCGGGGAGAAACTGGATCTGGGCTCTCGCAGCTTTTAAAGATTGAGGAGGCGGAGAATGCGAATGGGAAGCGTGAATAGGCCTTGGGTTTTTTTCCCTTTTTATGGGACGTGTCACCGATTAGCTTCGCTGACCGCGCCGCAAATCCCTCCGCTTCCCAAGACATGCGTGATGTTATGTGCGTATGGAGATTAATCATATCCCGTGTAAAACGGAGCACGATCTGCATTGATAAGTCGTGTCGCTGTAAAAATGTCGTCGAGCCGCGAATCGAGTTTTCGTAACTGGTTAGGTGGTCATGGCAGGCCACGACCCTTCATCAGAGAGGGGTGTCAGAAAACACTGTTTACACTTTGGCGATTGGCCTTCGGGGCTAAGCAATCCATGGTGTTCGGTCAATCATATGATCGGAAGGAATACGTGTCATCGGAAACCAAACTAGTCCCAACCGATCATGGAAAGGGAAGAAGAACTCACCCCGCAAGCCGAAGACTCTGATCGTACAAAGTAGCTAGAGCTGAGACTCTTGGCATTGGGGGCTAGTTCGGGGGCTACTGAGGGAGTCCCGGACTAAGGGGTCCTCGGGCTGCCGGCTCATCTCTCAATGGTCCGGTTCGATGGACCACTCTCCGAAGAAGGGCCGGACATATCAAGACTCCACTTTCCAGAAGGAAGCCCCGAAGGTGCTTCGTGCACTCCAAGTCAAGAGGAGGAAGTCGCCATCTCCATCCTCAGCAGGAGGCCCACCATGTGTAAACCCTAGTGCCCCCCGGTGTCTATATAAACCGGGAGGGTTTTAGATCATAGAATACAGAAACTCATCTAGGGTTTTGGCTAGTCGATCTCGAGGTAGATCAACTCTGTAACCTTCATATCATCAATATAATCAAGCAGGACGTAGGGTTTTACCTCCATAGGAGGGCCGAACCTGGGTAAACATCGTCCCCTTCGTCCCTTTGTTAGCATCGATCCTAGTCTCACAGCTCAGGACCCCCTACCCGAGATCCGCCGGTTTTGACACCAACAGCCGCCTCGTCTTCACTGATATGTTTTGATAGCACATTGGATGGAGCTGGAGATTTATAAGCCGCCCCGGTAACAGTAACTTCTTCATGAGAAGCCATGTCTTCAGTTGCCGGCTGGGGGCTGGGCGGCTTAGGATCAGTTTCTGGATGGGCCTCAGGAGCCTCTATATCCATATCAGCCAGCTCATTATGCTGAGGAGTTTTTTCATGGGCGTCTTTGTCAGCCTCAGACGGCTTAATGTGAGCTTCAGGGGTGTTAGGCTTTGGGTTTGCCGACTCTGGAACATCAGGAGTAGCGGTTGACCCGCCTACCTTCCTCCGTTTGGCTTGAGCCCTATGAGCAAAGGTGAAGTTACACGTCAATGAGCAAGGATAGACTATTAACGCATGGAGTGGGATATAAAAATACTTACCCCGGGTTGATAATAAGAGGAGGCAACTTTGAGGTGGTTGAGTCACCGGAAGAAGGAGGCGAGTCCTGGAAAGTTAGCATTGTCAAATACAAGTAAGCTGCAACACAAGAATAGCATACAGAAGAAATAAATTTAAGGCAAGGAAGTACTTCAGTGCGCCGTTTCCGAGGAGCCGGATCATTTGGTAAGCCGGCTAAAAGATCTTCAGAGCCGGTGCTCTGGGTCTGACGTCTGTTGTCATCTTGCTGCTTCTTCAAAAGAAAGTTGGGATCCAAGTGAGCAAAAGGGCGAGAACATTTTACCTTCCGTACAGCCCGCCTTATTCTTTTTACTGGTAAAAGTTCCAATTCAGAAGAGATAATGGTTACCTCTGCAACATCAGCATGACTTGTTTCTGCTTCTTCCTGTGAGTAATCATTGTCAATGAGTTGCATAAAGAGAAGACCAAGGGAGTCAAGTTCTACCTCTGAGTCATCCAGATCTAATAGTTCTTTGGTTGTTTGCTTCTTCCTACAAGCCGGCGCCTTAGTTTTGGTCGCCTTGGGGACTTTGCTCTTCTTCTTGAGGGAAACGGGTAACCTCTTGTTCTAGAAGGAAGAGTCGGCCTACATTATGATATGTGCATTGACAGAAAGGTCAAAATACAATACATGAAGTACAACATTTAAAGAATGAGTGAAGATAGGGTGAAAGGGTTCACCTCTGGAGCCAGGTTGAGTGCATAAAAGGGACTTAACCCCGTCTTGCTACAGGCGGCTTGATGTTCTCCCAACAAAGACTTGACAATGGTATTGAGATCCTGGTCTGTCAAGGGGGTCTGGTTGAAGCGTTGAGGGTCGTTCACTTCACCAGTGTATTGGCACATTAAGGCGCTGCGGCGGCTCAACGGCAGAATCCTCCAAGAGACCCAGCAGCGGGTAAGATCGACACCTGTTAACCCGTTGGCTAACAGAGCCCTTATTTTTGAGAAGGTTGGGCCATATTGAGCGTGTTCTGCAGCGGACATCCGGTCTGGGAGCTCCGTATCAGTGCTGAGCCGGTAAGGACGGTAACCCGGCAGTGGGTTCTCCCCTTCGGGTGAAGTGTCTTTGCAGTAAAACCAAGTTTTATTCCATTCTTTGGGATGACTCGGCAGAGTTGCTGCTGGAAAGAGTACATCCCTCCGTCTTTGAAGAGTGACATCTCCAAGCTCGAGGCTCAATCCATCCGCCATTTCTGTTTAACGGTTGATATAGAAGTACTCCTTGAAGAGGTCAACAGACGGCTCTTCTTGTAGATAAGCTTCACAGAGGGTCTGGAACTGGCACAGATTGGTGACAGAGTTGGGCCCAATGTCTTGAGGGTGAAAGTTGAATGAGTGTAAGATGTCTCTGAAAAATTTAGACCCGGGTGGAGAGAAACCGCGGAGAAGATGGTCTGTGAACACAATAACTTCCCCATCCTCGGGCTTAGGTGTGGTTTCATTGCCCGGAACCCGCCAGTGGATAACATCCTGAGCCAGCAGAACTCCCATGGTGACAAAGTCCTTGAGTGATTCCTCAGTCACCCCGGACCTTACCCAGTTGCAGGAAGCTGGGACTTTAGACATGGTGGCGGCTTAAAAGACTGCGGAAGGGCAGGAATATATGGCGGGTTAAAAACGTATTATGACCAAGGCAGTTATGACTCTAAAAATGGTGACGGTATTTGGCGGGTTAGTATAAAATTATGAGCCGCCGAAGCAGGCCGCAATATGACAACGTGAGCCGGCAGTACGACGGCGGGTCAAGTTTGCCAGTGAGTGTTGGAAAAATTGCTAAGTGTGGAAAAACATATTTCAACAGCCACAGCTACCGAATCAAGATCTACGGGCGAGATAAAATAAAAATATTACTAACCCTAAAAATCAGTGGAAGAACAGGCAGTTCCTATACGGATTAGAGTGAGCCAGAAATCTATAATGAGCATGGCCTGCCTATTGAGCGGATGGCCGCATGATTCGAGCAATATTATAAAGCCCAAAGGAGTGTTTTTTCTCTGATCTACGAAGAATACTCCGATGAGCAGTGATGAACGCGAAGAAAACCCGATGAACTCAGGGGAAATCTGAAAAAGCTAGTGCAGATCCAAACAAGGCGCAAAGATTGAACCTTGAAGATGCGGGCAAACGCAGGAATGCTCTGGACGTAATCTGGGTGATGCAGCGGCCAGTGTTGGAGACGACGGCGAGGCCCGGGCGGCGCGGCGATCTTCGGTGGCTCGGGCGTCTGGATAAAGAAGAAGAAGGTAGCGGCGGGGAAAGTGAAAATAATGGGACCCCCCGTGCCTATTTATGAGGATGTGATGGAATAGCAATAGTCTGGTGCGGGAATCGAGGAGACACGATGACGATTAACTAAGAAAGTGCCTCGATTCTCGGTCTGGTCATTTCAATGAAAAAGATTCGTTGTGACGTCAGGGGAATCTTTTTGATTTTCCTGATGATGTCATGGCGGGTCATGAAGATTGATCAGAGATGGCGTCACCCATTTTTGGCGGGTCATGAAGATTTATCAAGGAATACAAGATCCGCCAACCAGAAGATTTATCAAGGAATACAAGATCCGCCAACCAGAAGACTTGAAGATCCGCCAATCAATCTGGGGCCTAATGTTGGGGATATAACCCCGTGGTGAGACCCGCCCAGGTGGGACCGGGTCATGAGGTTGGTGGCTTAGCAATAAGGTTTGGAAGAAACTTGCTCAATGGGCTTGGAGGACCAGAGGGAGAAGACAATGTATGACCCGGTGGCGTAAGCCGCTGGTGGCGGCTTGTCCGACAAGGCATGAATAGTTACAGGCAAGGTCGGTTATCAAGTATGACCCGGCCTGGACTCTTGTAAGCCCAGGGCCTCGACCTGTGTATATAAAGGCGGGTTACCTGGGCGGCTTAGGCCACGAAACCTTTGATCGAGTACTAGGTCTAGCGAATCCGCCCCCTTGTAATCGATATCCAATCAATACAACTCAAAGCAAGACGTAGGCTATTACCTCCTTTGAGAGGGGCCGAACCTGGGTAAACCTGTGTCTTTTGTCCCGTCCAACCCCTTCGAGTTAACCGCCGTAGCGATGGCTTCGCACCTAAGTCCTGACACTAGGACATCTGCTGTGACAAAACCATGACAAGATCGGCGCTATAATCCAAATGAAACAGCCAGAGCATCTACACGACATGCAAAGACTCATAGTCTGCCTTGTATCCCTGAGTTGATACATTTCAAGGCTCGGTGAAAAGGCATTGCCTCTTTACCGACTAATGAAGAAATCAGACAAGTTCGAGTGGACGACTGAGGCGCAAGCCACGTTCCAAGAAGTCAAGGCTTTGCTCTCCACCCAACTGGTGTTAGCTGCTCCGGACAGCCGAGAGCCTTTGCTCTTGTACATCACAACCACGAGCCAAGTGGTCAGCACCATCCTCACAGTGGAGCGCGAAGAGCACAGAAAGGCATTCAAGGTCCAATGACCCATCTATTACATTTTAGAGGTTCTGACCCCCTCCAAGCAAAGATATCCACACTATCAAAAGCTGGTCTATGGCACTTACCTGACAGTAAAGAAGGTAGCCCATTACTTTCAAGACCACTAGGTCACGGTGATCGGCGATGCTCTCATTTTGGATATTCCGAACAATAGAGATGTCACAGGTCGAGTGGAAAAGTGGGCAATCGAGCTCCTTCTACTGGAGATCAAATTTGAAGCCACGAAGGCAATCAAATCCCAAGCCTTGGAGGACTTTCTGGCCGAGTGGATTGAACAAGAGCAACCTGCCCCGAGCCTTCCCGAGCATTGGACTATGTTCTTTGATGGATCTAAGATGATCCGCGGCTCGGGGGCTGGATGTTCCTAGTTTCCCCCGGGGGAGACCAACTGAGCTATGTGCTTCAAATCCACTTCAAGTCATCCAACAATGAAGCCGAGTATGAAACCCTCCTGTATGGGCTCCGTATGACTATCTCACTCGACGTTCGCCGGTTGATGGTCTATGGTGACTCGTACCTCGTCGTGAACCAGGTGATGAAAGAATGCGACATTCGGAGCCCAGCGATGACAGGTTATTGCAACACCGTCAGAAAATTGGAGAAGAACTTTGAGGTACTAGAGCTGCACCACGTACCTCGAGCCATGAATCAGGCAACAGATGACCTAGCCAAGATCGGTTCCACTCGGCGAGTTGTTCCGAAGGATGTATTTCTTGAGCATCTGCACACCCCAACAATTAAAGAAGACCCCTTCATGGTAGAGCCCCTGCAAGCAGTCAGTCCGTCTGACCCGTCTGAGGTTGAGGTCCCATCAGTGGTTGACTTGGTCCACGAGATGTTGGTGATAGTTCCCGAGTGGACTCAGCCCTACATAGCATACCTTCTCAGGCAGGAGCTCCTTGAATAATAAATGCGGGCACATCAGATCATCTAGCGATCCAAAGCCTTCACGTTGATAGGGGATCATCTATACAAGAAAAGCACTATCGGAGTCACTCAGCGCTGTATTTCCCTAGAAGAAGGGCTCCAGATCCTACATGAGATTCACTCGGGAACTTACGGCCACCACGCGTCCTCTCGGACGTTGGTCACCAAGGCCTTCCGAGCAGGTTTCTATTGGCCCCGTGCCAACGAAGCGGCTAGAGACACCGTGGAGCTGTTTGTTGGATGCCAGTTCTACATGAATAAGTCGCACAAGCCCGCATCTGCGCTCAAAACAATTCCGCTCACTTGGCCATTTGATGTCTGGGCCCTCGACATGGTCGGACCCCTTAGGACTTGGATGAGTGGTTTCACCCATCTGCTTGTGGCAGTGGACAAGTTTAGCAAGTGGTTTGAAGCGAAGCTAGTAAAGAGCCTGGACTCGGCGACTACCATCAGCTTCGTCAGACAGATCATCTTCAGGTTTGGAGTCCCCCATGACATCATCACAAATAACGGGTCTAACTTTGACTTGGATGTGTTCCGTGAGTTCTGCTACACCCAAGGCACTCGGGTCAATTATGCCTCCATGGCTCACCCGCAGCCGAACAGGCAGGCAGAGCGGGCTAACGGGATGATCTTGCAAGGATTGAAGCCGCCCCTCATGAGGGATCTGAAATATGCCACTGGAGCCTGGGTCGAAGAACTACCGTCAGTATTATGGGGCCTACTGAGGACTCCAAATCGTTCCACCAATCGCACCCCCTTCTTCATGGTGTTTGGATCCGAAGCTGTGTTGCTGAGTGACCTGCATCACAATTCCCCCCCGAGTGGAGCTCCACTCTAAAGCTAAAGCTGAAGAAGCACGTCAGGACAGCTTGGATCTCCTGGATGAAGAAAGGGAGTCAACCCTCATCCGATCATCGCCTTATTAGCAGGACACTACTGCAGGATGCTGCTAACGCGACACATCAATCAGAGACCCTTCAATGAAACTGTGTGCGATGCATGAATCGCAAACGGTATAGTTCAAGCTCCGTCGCTAATGGCACGAATTGTGTGCGAAGGCAGATCCATCAAATACGATTCAGAAAGTAGTTGCGTGTGCGATCTACGCAGACAGTTTGTTCTTATGAACCGTTTGTGATTAGCAAAGATAACAGAAACGGTTACACCGATCTAGATGTGTGCGATAGTGGGCACATAGTTCATCACTACAAACTGTGTGCGATAATATAGCAGAACACAAACGATTCAGTATAACAAGATGTGTGCAATATAGGGCACATAGTTCACTACATAAACTGCGTGTGATGATATAGCAGAACACAAATGATTCAGCATAACAAGATGTGTGCGATACAGGGCAAACAGGACAGTAATCACAATCATGTGCGAACACAAGAAATAACACAAACGATTGGTGTTAATAACCTATGTGTGTTGTGGGCAAACGGTTGCTGGTAGACAATTTGTCAGCGATTGATGAAATCATCACCAATGGGTTTCGTAGTTTTGTCCGTGTGTACTGTGATTTGCTCTATCTGCACAACATCTATGATGCCTACACAAACGGTTGCACAGATCAAGATGTGTGCGACAGACGGCATACCGTGCGCTCGGATGAAATGTGCGAGCCAAAATAACACAAACAATTGGGCGTAACAAAATGTGTGTGAGGCCCAGCAAACAGGTCAGTAATCTAAATTGTGTGGAAAGACAGAAAATAACACAGACGATTCGTGGTAATAAGCACCTGATTCAGAAAGTGATAGCACAAATTATCATTCGCACTCCTACATAATCGACTAAAGAACATAATAGCGACATTACATATCAGCAAGGTTCAGAAAATAGCAAAATGGAAACAGCTACTCGTCGTCGTTGTTGCGGGGCTGGCCTGTTGGTTCGCCAATGTAGAAATAGCTTCTACACTCATGCAACATCCTCTCTATGGAAGTAGCATCCACTTTCGGGTCGGCGATGACCATATTCTTGAACGCTTCATAGGCCCGAACTTTCCTCTGCTCATACCCCATCACGGTAGCTCCAGTCTCATGGAAAATCCCGTTCATGGCCAAATGACTGCGTACGGCCCACTTACGATGGAGATATTCAAAGCGGTCGCAAACAACATAGTTAAGAGCTGCGGGCTGTGCTAGAGCGGTAGGAGACTGCAGTAAGAAGGTTGCTGCCCTTATCGAGGCCAAATCCATGCGAGCCGGCAAGGCAACGGCGAACTGGTCCGTGGATGATGCCCTTTCGAAGACCACAGCCGCGCGTTACGCGTACAGAACCGCGCTTGCCCGCAACCGATCTGATGTAACCTTCATCTCTTCCGCTATTGCCGCCAAGGCCTCCGGACCCTCAGCAGCGCGTACCGCCGCCAAGGCCTCCGACCCTCAGCAGCGCGTACCTGCCTCAACCGAGCGCTCCTCCGCAGCGGGGTCCTCCGTGCGGATGACATGTCTAATGTTGAGGATTTTGTGGAGGCGAGGACAGTGGGGAGAAGAAGGACAAATTTGGGGGGTGCGAGAGGGGAAAGAGACGGTGGAGAGCGAAGAGTGGTGATATTTATTTATGACCCTATACACGATTGCAGACAGTTGCTATACGTGTTCCGTGTGCGATTATGTGTGCACGGAAAATAACTCAAAGACTGTGAAAATGCTTCCCGTGCAAGCGCATGCGCCAGCCACATCGGTAAATTATAAAATGATAAAATCCCCAACCCCCTTGGCAGCAGCTAGCTATAAATAACCACAACGATGGCCAGCGGCGGCGAGTCAATGATCCCCTGGCTAGTTGCCACACACACCATCAAACCCCCAATGGCCGACGACAGGATGGAGTTGGGCGATGGCGGAATCGAGGTTGCGTGCGCGATGGTCGGCTTGAGGATCGACGGCCATGCCGCTACCTCTCCTGACGATAGCCAGAGGAGGCAGGAATCACGACATGAGCAAGCCAAGAAGTTAGCCAGGGTCGTCTTGAAAGCAGCAAGCGATCGCCAGCGGGCGATATTGCGGGCTCGGTGCAGAGTGTGCCGGATGGAGTGGGCGGCGAAGCAGGAACCGCGATGCCACAAGGAAAACTGCATCAGTGTCCACCGCACGAGTCGCGGGCTTATGTCCCAGATGGAGGAGGACGCAGCTCCGGACACCGGGGGAAGACTTGCGGCCGTTGCTGCAGAATTGGCGATGGTTAGGGTCTCGTCGGCCGCCGTCGTCGAGGCTGCCCTTCCTCGGTCGATCAAGGTGTAGGTCATCGACTTGGTGACCTCCTGTCCTACTAAGCCAAGGAACGACACGATATCGATGGACGATGGCAGCTGTGCGTGCTAGGTCGGCGTTAGGGGCAAGAGCACTTTTGTGCGCTCGCAGTTCATTTGTATTATATTGATGTAAAATTAATAGCGAGCTAATGTTTTGTAAATTACTCCGTCAACTATGCACTTTACCAATTTGAGCAGGTAAATGCTCGATTGAATTACTAATGTCTGATTTGTGCTTGCACTGTGGACACTACGGTTGTGTTCGTCGGCGGCAGCCGGCTGCGACAGGCGTCGTCGAGCTCGAAGATTTGGTCGGGTCGAGGTCGAGAACGAGCAAGTATACAACAATGTGAATGATGAAGAAGGGGGAGAGGGTCGGGGACTCGTGGTAGAGGGTCCGCGTTGGAAACAGTTCGTAAACATGAACCGTGTGTTATTACTGCCATTAAAGTTTTTTTAGGACCTTAATTTAGTGCATGTACGAACTAAAATCCCAACTACTGTATACGGGTGTGACGGGAAAAGTTTGGATTGCCGTTCGATCGTGGTGCATCCTACGGTGCACATGCGCGATCCGTGTGGCTGGTGTTCTTGCCAATCAGAACACACCACAGAATGGGGTGAACGCACACGACATTCGCAAAATAACTGTTTGCCCAAACAAATCACAAAGTTTCAAGAGAAACCCATATTTCCTTGGTCATTTCTCCATTATTATTTTTCTACTATCAACATACTCACTAGAATGCAACGTGTCCAAAATTCACATTCTTTCAGGCTCGTTTACCATACTTAGTCTTTTTTGTGTACTTTTCTAGGCATTTACTACTTATAATTCAAGTTTGAACGTTTTATTCATGAAAAGGTGTTCAAAACATGTTATCTCGTGTGGTGCCCAGGCATGACCTCAATACGATTCGGTAAAAATTTGAGGAGGTATATATGGATAATGTCGTGATAGACACTCTTCATATACCGGACCATCACCTATGGAGTTTCATGGCTCGGAGATCGAAAATCGCCATGTTTTCAAGGTGAACCCATATTTCCTTGGTGCTTTCAACTTGATTTATTTTCAACGGTCAACATACCCACTAGAATGCACCATGTCCAAATTTCACAATTTGCAGGCTCATTTATCGTATTTAGTCCCTTTTGTGTACTTTCTAGGTCCTTTGTGCTTATAATTCAGGCTAGAATGTTCTGTACATGAAAATGCATTCAAAAAGGACTCAAAAATTCGTAATTGTGTCATTGAATAAGTTTTCATGTATTTTATAGGAAACTAATACAATTTTAGAGGATATGTGTGGGAAGAGGCAACCAGAGATGTGTCTTTTATTTGTTTTGTAACTAGAGAAAAAAATGGAAAACATGCCTGAAGAACATGTTATCTCGTGTGGTGCCCGGGCATGACCTCAATATGATCCGGTAAAAATTTGAGGAGGTATGGATAATGTCGTGATAGACACTCTTCATAAACCGGACCATTACCTATGGAGTTTTGTGGTTCGGGGAGCGAAAATCACCATGTTTTCTAGGGGAACCCATATTTTTCCTTGGTCCTTTCAACTAGATTTATTTTACACGATCAACATACCCACTAGAATGCACCATGTCAATATTTCAGAATTTTCAAGCTCGTTTATCGTATTTGGTCCCTTTTGTGTAATTTCTAGGTCCTATGTGCGTATAATTCAGGTTAGAACGTTCCGTACATGAAAAGGCATTCAAAAAGGACTCGAAAATTCGAAATTGTGTCGTTGAATAAGTTTTCATGTATTTTATAGGAAACTAATACAATTTTAAAGGATATGTGTGGGAAGAGGCAACCATTGATGTTTCCTTTATCTATTTTTGTAACTCTAGAAAAATGGAAAACATGCTTGAAGAACATGGTATCTCGTGTGGTGCCCACGCATGACCTCAATATGATTCACTAAAAATTTGAGGAGGTATGGATAATGTCGTGATAGACACTCTTCATAAACAGGACCATCACCTATGGAGTTTCATGGTTCGGGGAGCGAAAATCACCATGTTTTGAAGGGGAACCCATGTTTTTCCTTGGTCCTTTCAACTAGATTTATTTTATACGATCAACATGCCCACTAGAATGCACCATGTCCAAATTTCACAATTTTCAGGCTCGTTTATCGTATTTGGTCCCTTTTGTGTACTTTCTAGGTCCTTTGTGCTTATAATTCAGGTTAGAACGTTTTGTACATGAAAAGGCGTTCAAAAAGGACTAGACAATTCGTAATTGTGTCGTCGAATAAGTTTTCATGTATTTTATAGGAAACTAATACAATTTTAAAGGATATATATTTGTGGGAAGAGGCAACCAGAGATGTGTCGTTTATTTATTTTGTAACTCTAGAAAAATGGAAAACATGCTTGAAGAACATGTTATCTCGTGTGGTGCCCAGGCATGACCTCAATACGATTCGGTAAAAATTTGAGGAGGTATATATGGATAATGTGGTGATAGACACTCTTCATATACCAGACCATCACCTATGGAGTTTCATGGCCCGAAGAGCGAAAATCGCCATGTTCTGAAGGGGAATCCATATTTCCTTGGTCCTTTCAACTAGATTTATTTTTTACGATCAACATACCCACTAGAATTCATCATGTCGAGATTTCACAATTTTCAGGCTCGTTTATCGTATTTAGTCCCTTTTGTGTACTTTCTAGGTCCTTTGTGCTTATAATTCAGGTTAGAACGTTCTGTACATGAAAAGGCGTACAAAAAGGACTTGAAAATTCGTAATTGAGTCGTTGAATAAGTTTTCATGTATTTTATAGGAAACTAATACAATTCTAAAGGATATGTGTGAGAAGAGGCAACCAGACATGTTTCGTTTATTTATTTTGTAAGTCTAGAAAAATGGAAAACATGCTTGAAGAACATGTTATCTCGTGTGGTGCCCGGGCATGACCTCAATATGATTCGGTTAAAAATTGAGGAGGTATGGATAATGTCTTGATAGACACTCTTCACAAACCGGACAATCACCTATGGAGTTTCATGGTTCGGGGAGCGAAAATCGCCATGTTTTCAAGGGGAACCCATATTTCCTTGGTCCTTTCAACTTGCACTACTGGAATCAGGAAATTTGCCGTCAGCCAGATCTTCGCCATAAGCTAGCGGACGGCAAAGAATGTCTTTGCCGTCATCTTACAGAAAACGGATGGTAAAGACCAGGCTGATGGCAAAAATAGGGGTTGCCGTCAGCCAACTCTTTGCCGTCGGCCCGCGGACGGCAAAGGGCCCAGAGGCAGACGACAAAGAGACCAGCTGGGCCCCACTGGGCCGTGAAGACGGTTAGGTCAAATGGGCGGTATGGATGCCTTCCGCCCAATCTTTGCCATCTGCCCCTTTGCCCTTTGCCGTCCGCTAGCGTACGGCAAAGAAACTGCCCAACTAACGACCGTTACCCCCCGGCGCCGCCCCACTCTCTCACTCTCTTTCTCTCATTTTCTCTCTCTCTCTCGCCCTCGAGCACCGCCCCACCCCACCGCTGCCCCGCCGCCCCTGCCCCCCGTCGCACCGACGCCCCCTACGCCCCTGCCCCCCGCCGCCCCTGCCTCCCGCCGCCCGGCCGCCACCGGCGCGCCGACGCCCCTGCCCCTGTGCGCCCGCTCCTCCCCCGACGACCTCGGAGCGGCGGCGCCACCCCACGACGCCCCACCGCCGGAGCAGGACGCGGCGCGTCGTCCCCCTCTCTACGGCCTCCCCCCCCCCCCCCCCCGCGCCGGCCATCCTCCACCACCGCGCCGGCCCTCGTCCACCGGCCTCAAGGTGAGTTTTTCTCTGTTTTTTTCTTCTGTTTTTACTGTTTAGGTTTAGGTTAATTAGTGTTTGGTTTAGGTTAGTGCTAGTTTTAGGTTTAGGTTTAGGTTTAGATAAATAGAAGAAGAAGAAGAAGAAGAAGAAGAAGAAAGATGAAAAAAAATAAGAAGAAAAGAAGAATAAGTAGAAGAAGAGGCAAAAGGAAAAGAAGAAGAAGAAGAAAAAGAAGAAGAAGAGGAGGAGGAGGAGGAGAAGAAGAAGAAGAAGAAGAATAAGAAGAAGAAGAAGAAGAAGAAGAAGAAGGAGAAGAAAAAGAGAAGAGGAGGACAAGAAGAAGAGGAAAAAGGAAAAGAAGGAAGAAGAAGAGGAGGAAAAAAAGGAAAAGAAGAAGAAGAAGAAGGAAAAGATCACCGACACGCCTGACCCCCGGCCCCCGATGCCACTGACCCCCGACGCCACTGACACCCGACGACATTGACCCCCGACCCCTGACGCCACTGACCCTCGACCCCCGAAACCTCTTCGGCCTCCTGTTGACCGAAAAGGTGCTCTTCGGCCTTCCAGAGGCCGGCGGGGTCATAGTTTTGTAAATTATGAGTTAGGTCATATATATATTCCGATTTTGTTATGAAAAACATCATATTTGTGTTGATCGGGTTGATTTGAATGTGCAGTTGTTTCGTCGCTGCGAGGGTCTGCTGTTCGATGACCTCCCCGTGCGTTTGACGAGCTCCCCTGCGTTCGTGGGTGAGCACAAATGACATCTCCACCCCCCCTTAGTTTGCTCTGTTCCGGTCTTCGTGCCGATGAAACTTGCTAGCTATAGGTGTCTTCAATCATCAGTATGTGTGACCAGTATGCGTCTCCCGTTCGAAAGGGAGGCATCTATAAATATGCATGTCTTTGCATATTTATAACCGCCATCGTTTCGAATTGTCCAACGTTATCCATGGACAGCCCGAGTATGTGTAGATTGGGTTCGTTTTCCCTTATGCTCTGCTCCGGATCCGATGCGGAATTTCGTCAGTGCCTCCCTGTTGTTCTCCAGGTACACATCCTCTCTGCTTATTGCCGAGACGTGTATCAGGAGAATAGCGGGGAGGTGCTGCCGAAATTCTGCGTCGGATCCGGGGCAGAGCATGGGAAAACGAACCCAATCTACACATACTCGGGTGGGATTAAGACCTATCTTTACCTATTAGCGTGTAGGTTGCATGGACGTAATAAAACTAACAAACTTGATTAGCTGATGAATATAGATGATGAATTATATATATATATTTCTTGTGTGTTTAGTAGGTAGGCAAGATGAGTGATCGTGCGTGGATGTACACCGGTCACCCTAGTCAGAAAGACATGACCATTGAATGGTTAACAAAAACCAAGGGGTTTCTGAGAGCCGCATTTGCAAATGGCCAGGAAATAACCTGGTGTAACACCCCAAAATTTTGACCATGTTTTATTAATTAAAATTTTGCCAGGAAATTAAATTTTTATTTTCTGGATCATCTATTGATTTCAGAATCAGCCCTTTCTTCTGAGTTGTGGATTTATTTTTTCTTCTCCAAGTAGAAACTTTTCAAAAATATTTTTGGACTTGAGTGCCTACTCATGAGCATTTCTTTTTTTTATTATATGTGATCAGTGAAAACTTTCTTATATTATTTTGCCAAGTTTTAATTCTTTTAAATGGCCTTTCATATTTTTTTTGAGAGCCTCATTTGCTCTACAACCATTTGATAACTTCATTCAAAAATTCCACAAAAATTAGGGGATGACATGGGATGTTTCTGGATCACTTTTATGCAAAGAAACAACTTGGTGTTTTGGAATATTTGAGCAAACCATCCTCTTTTGCTCTCTGGTCCAGTTTGGTATTTTCTACTGCAACCCTATTTTATTTTGCTCTAATGCCCTTGGGATTTTTCCTGCTTATAGTCCACCCTACCAAACCCTTAATTCCAGGAGATCAGACCCATTAGAAGATTTTTAGCACATGCAATAATGGCATTTATTTTCTGTCCAGAACTGTAGTTTTGCAAAACTTACACTAGCAAGTTTCTCGTTTTCTCTATATAACTTTGTCATCATCACCTACACCTAAAGAGACCCCAACCTGGAGATTTTGACCACCAGAAGAGTTGCTTTGATGCCCATGGCATTCTATCGAACACCTTGTGTTCAGGAACAGAATTGGCATGAAACCATGTTTGCATTGTGGGCTAACTCCCCAGACCGAACCAGCATGTCTATTAGCTCTCATATACTCATTAGCCTTGTCCTGTTTAGTTTCATAAGCATCAGATAGGCCTAGAGTGCGTTGGCATTTTGTTGAACGCCTGGCGCGCTAGTCCAGAGCGCGGCCAGAGTGCGCGTTTTACACGTGCGGCCTCCCGACTCGCCGCGACCAGTTACCGCCTCCCCCGCTCGTCCTAATCCTCTCCCATGTCCCCTAGTGCTGCCCCGACACGCCCTGCTCCTCTCAGAGCGGCAGCAATGGCTCTTTGACGGCACACCGGCTCCCGTCACCGTCTCTGCCGTGGCCAGCGCCGCCCGAGCCACTCCAGCTCGCCAGCTTCCCCCTGGCAACAGGCCAAGCTCATCCGCGAGCTCGTAGGTTAGCGCCGACCAGCGCCACGTCGCCCTGCTGGCAACAGAGCGGCGGTTCGCCGGCGTTCTTATCCGCAGCCGCGGGAACCGACCCCAACCAGCTATAAATAGGACCCCCGAAGCCGCAACATTCCTCCATGAGCCGCCTCGATGCCGTAGCAAGCCACCCCTAGCTCCAATTCGACCGGAAGCCATCGTCTTCCCCACCTCCGGTAGCTTTGGCCGCCGCCGCCCCCCAGTCAATTCCGAGCGAGCCGGAGCTCCCTAGCCCTACTCTTGCCACCACTAGTTTTCCCTCGACCCCGAGAAGCCGTCCCACCTCTCAAACTCAATCGGGAGCCACCGTAGCCCGAACTCCCATTTGCTCCCAAAGCCGCCGTCCGCCCCAAAGCTCGCCGCCGGCGACTCTGCCCTCCTCTCCGGCCGTGGACACCACCGGAAGGACCGACCAGACCGTCTCCATCCATTCCCGCAGCCAGGTCCCCGAAAGGAACCGCCAATCACCGGCGGCGATCGCCGGAGCTCCGCCTCTACCGTCGGCAAGGGAGAGGGAGCGCGCGGCGACAAGTCAAACCTGGCCGGTGGGCCACGTGGGCCCACTGTCAGTGACCTGACGCGGTGGATGAGCTGGATAAGTGTAGGCGTAAAACCCGAAGTACGTCTCCCCATCTCGAACGCGTATTTCATCTGAAACGTTTTCTTTTATCTGTTTTAGTTTAAATCAGAAAATTGACCAAACTTTGACTGGCCTTATCTTTTAAACTGAAACTCCATTTGACTTGATTCTTTTTCTGTTGATTCTCAAATTTTCCATATTTATTTGAAAATTTTCCAAGACAACTTTTTGCACTGTTTTTGAATTGCGTGTTGATTCAAACATTTTCAAAATAGGAAATGGAGAGAGAAGAAAACTTTCAAAAGTTTTGGAATGCACCTCTCCCCAACTTGAAGGCAAGCATTCTGAACCCTGGCATAATATTTGTTGTGTGTTGTTTGATGTGACTACAACACCAAGTTGACTTGAAGTAGGTGTTATTTCATGTGAAGATGTGATCATGCTCATGAGTGCATGATGAAGATTCCTTGTTGTTGGAATTGAT
The DNA here is from genome assembly GCA_039707655.1 of Elymus sibiricus. Lineage (NCBI taxonomy): Eukaryota > Viridiplantae > Streptophyta > Magnoliopsida > Poales > Poaceae > Elymus > Elymus sibiricus. The sequence goes on along the minus strand of CM077673.1, from coordinate 271,288,973 downwards.
ATGCTTGTGACAGTATCCACCCTCGTATGCCTTTCATGCCTACCGGAAGGAATCCGGAAGAGTCTCTGTCTTGGGTAGACACGAGCTTGATACTGATATTTCGTTGAGACGAGTATATTCAGTAAGGCATGATGAGGTATGATGAGTGGTGATTCTGTCTATTGGTGTGGAATATTTTTCTTATGCTAATCATGCAGGAAACACTTAAACCTCCTGAGTCGATCGTAGATCGAGTCTTGTGCCAGTAACCCCCATACTTGTTTCGTGCTACCACTTGTCCCTGCTGCAGGTAGGGTACGGTTCAGTAAGTTGTCAACCCCTTTCTTAGCACACACCGTACAGAGAGGCCATAGTGAAAGATACCAGTGGCCCCTGGTAGGCATGTCACTTGGTCCGGGGGCATGGGTGTTTCCGGTTGGGACCGAGGGGGTAGCTCCCCTGTTTTGCGCGTGGTATAAATGTTGTGATCCCATGCTAATAGAGGTTGTAGCCTCCCCACTTAGAGTTTTGCTTAACGAGTGTCGTGGGTGATTCCACGCACCGGTAAGTTAAGCTTGTGTGTGCGGGTCAGGTGTGTTTTCAATTCAAAGACCGTAAGCAGAATTAGTCCCGGTGGACTAAAGGAATCCGTTACTCGTGGGTAAAGAGTACACCCTCTGCAGAGTTTATATCTATTCAAATAGCCGTGTCCGCGGTTAAGGACTATAGTCTGGGATGGGTCAAGTGTCGGTCTTAGTGTCGGTCTTCGGAGGAAAAACTTCTAAACCAGAACATTGATCATGACGTGTGACAAATGATGATTATGATTATTATTATTGTGAACTAACCATTTATATTATTTGAATTATTGAGTATCCCTGGGATGGTTCTACCTCCTGGATATTCATTGTGATTATTCTTATATAAGCCCTTTATGTGGCGTCGCTCAGACGCCCGACTATGGCATGCTTGTTATTTATTTTCTTTATAAGCCCATTATGTGGCGTCGCTCAGACGCCCGACTGTGGCATGCTTGTTATTTATTTTCTTGATAAGCCCTTTATGTGGCAGCGCTCAGACGCCCGACTGTGGCATGCTTGTTATTTATTCTCCTTATAAGCCCTTTATGTGGCGTCGCTGAGACGCCCGACTGTGGCATGCTGATTATTTATTTTTCCTTATAAACCCTTTATGTGGCGTCGCTCAGACGCCCGACTGTGGCACGCATATTATTTATTTTTCTTATAAGCCCTTTATGTGGCGTCGCTCAGACGCCCGACTGAGGCATGCTTTATATTGTTATCCTTTCGAGGCGTCGCTTCAGACACCCGATCGGTGTATTTTATTTTTATTCTCTGATTGCTTATTCATGTTTAAACCTGCTTGCGTGCGTCATGAATTTTATTTCGTGACTGACTAAGTGATCATGGAATATTTCAGTGCATGATTATCATCTGTTATATTATACTTGTGTTCATAATGTTTGCGAGTACATTCAAAGTATTCACTGGCTTGTCCCTGCCTATTGTCTTGGCCAGATTTCTTGCTTGGAGAGGAGCGCAACGGCGATAGCCCGGAACCTATGCATCAAAGATAGCAGATACGCGAAGATAGGAGTTATCCAGGTCAGCTGTTCCTGTGGGAAATGGAGTCCCATAGACGCTGATGATCCGCAAACCGCTTCCGCCACCAACCACTAGAAACCTTCTGTTGTACTCATAGACCAGAATGGTCTTGTACTTCATATTTTTGTGTTTTGCTTGGAATTTCTGTATCAAGATTGTGTCTCATCAGCTAACAGTAATCCTGGGGCTGGTGAGCACAAGGGCCATTTACTGGGAAATTAATATCCTGGAAAACCGGTCCTGATACCTGGTGCCCCTGTGTCCGGTGCGACAACCATAAAAAGTGGACACGGGATGAAATGGGTAAACACCTGCAGAGGTGGGGTTTTACGCCTGATTATATGGTGTGGACATTTCATGGTGAGTCTGCCCAACGTGCCAGAGCTGAGGTGGTTCATCATCGCACCGACGAGCATGGTACCGGGATCGAAGACATGGTGCAAGACTTTGATGATGCTTGGGATTCGGACGATGAGATGGAGGAATCTGCAAAGGCCTTCTATGGAATATTGGAGTCTTCAAAACGTCCTCTCCACGAGCACACTGAGCTTTGTCAGCTGGATGCCATCGCGCAAGTAATTACTCTGAAGGCTCAGTTCAACCTGGGCAGAGAATGCTATGATGCGATGATGACAATATTTGGACGCTTTCTACCCAAAGGCCATGTATTGCCTGCAAACCTATACCAGTCGGGCAAAATCCTACATGCGCTTAAGATGCCCTATGAGAAGATAGACGTGTGTGAGAATGGATGTGCCTTATTTAGGCTTGAGTATGCGGGCTTGAACTATTGTCCCATTTGCAAGTCTTCCAGGTATGTTGTGGTAGACAACGGTATGTGTTGGGGATATAACCCCGTGGTAAGACCCACCCAGGTGGGGCCGGGTCATACGGTTGGCGGTTTAAAGACCAGGCTTAGTATAAGCTCATCCAATGGGCCTGGAGGCCCTGGGCCAGAAGACAAGATGTAACCCGGTGGCGTAAGCCGCCGGTGGCGGCTTGTTAGACAAGGCATGTGTAGTTAGAGGTAAGGTCGGTTATCAAGTATAACCCGGCCCGGACTCTTGTAAGCCCAGGGCCCTGACCTATGTATATAAAGGCGGGTTACCTGGGCGGCTTAGGCCACGAAACCTTTGATCGAGTGCTAGGTCAAGCGAATCCGCTCCCTTGTAATCAATACCCAATGAATACAACACAAAGCAGGACGTAGGCTTTTACCTCTTTCCGAGGGGCCGAACTTGGGTAACCCTTGTCTCTCGGTTCCAATCAACACCTTCGAGATCACCGCCTTAGAGATGGCCTCGAACCTAAGTCCTTTCACGGGGACATCTGCCGTGACAAAACCACGACAGTTGGCGCCCACCGTGGGGCTGACGCTCGGTGGTGTGGAGTTCTCGAAGGGCTCCACACAGGGATCGCGGGATATGCCGTTGGCAGGATGACTAAGAGTCGCCGCGGCAAGCTCTACATCGACGACGCTGGCTGGGGCCCCGAGGCCGACTCAATCGAGTACGGGCACCGGGTCCCCTTCGGCGGAATTCAAGCCTTCATCGGCAAGATCGGCGGATCTAAACCCGGGCCGGACGTCTGCACCGACCTCGTCGAGCCAGCCCGGCGCGTGCAACCCGCCCGAGTTAATCCGGGACAGAAGCACGTCTTCGTCGGCTTTACCCAAGGCACGGAGCTTGAAGGTTCCGCGTCACGGGGGGAAACCCTCATCTGCTCGGAGGATGGATCCTCGAGCTGAGAGGCGGAATCAATCTACCAGCTTCACAACGGCGGGCTTGGGGGCTACGTCGAGGATTACCCTGAGCCGGAGTACCCTGAGCTGGAGTACCATGAGCCGGAATACTATGAGCTGCCGAGCCGCGCCGCTGTCTTCATGGCAGGGTCGGTACCGGCCCCTGGTAGCTCAGCGACTGGGGCGACCGGGTCTGGATCGGGCAGGCCGCCGGCTCAAGTTTTGTTGGATCTGATGAACGAGCTTACAACTCTAATGGGAACCGAGGTCACGGTTGAAAACCAAGCAGCCCGTAGCACGGAGATCGCGAGGATAAAGGGCCAGATGACCGGTGTCCAAGAGGAAATCAATGCATTGAAGGCTCCGATGGATGCTGAGTCGGAGCGCCTTAGGGCGGATGCCTTTCGCCTTGAACTGGAGCAGCAGACCGCGGTGGCGGTTCACCGGATGAGGCATCAATCTCGTTTGCTGGATCAGTATGAGGCGAGAAATCTTTTCAACACGCCAGGGACGGGACGGAATGCACCTCTGACCGTAACCTGGATGGCGGAAGTACCTGGGAGCAGGGCGGCGGTTCAGCATCGGCAGCCAGAACCGCCCCGTAGGAACCAAACCCTGCCACAGTCTTTTCCGACGCCGCCTGGTCATTATTCTAACCCGGCGGAGAATATGGTGGCAGCGGTGACCAGACTTGGCACGATCCCCATCCCTGACGGGACACCTTTCGCAGAGGAAGTACGGAACGCCATTGGATACTTGCAGAGAGCGGTGGCGCAGCAGGAGAAATTTACTTACAGCCAGAGTCGCGTGCACACAACCCCCATCCCGAGCCGCAGCTATAGCCGGCGTTTAGAGTCGCCGGCAGTCTCTAGCAGTGAGCGACGTCGACACCCGCCGCGAGACGATTAGCCGGCTTTTGATGCTCAGGTGCTGGAGGATCGGGCAAGAGCGTAGCGAGAGGCGGCAGCATTGGCAGCTGCAGCGGCTTATCAAGAACCCACAGTAGCACCTTCCGTTTCGGTAGGAGCCGGAGTAACCTCCAGGGCTGTGGGAGTGCCTTGCTTAGTACCGGCTTTACGAAACGAGCGCCTGCCGAAAGACTTCAAGGGTCCTCGCAAGGTGCCCAACTATACCGCTAATCTGTCTCCAGAAGCTTGGATCGAAAGCTATGAACTAGCCATGGAGATGTTAGACGTCAGCGATGCAGTATGCGCCAAGTATTTCATCATGATGCTGGAAGGGCCGGCTCGCACGTGGTTGAAGGGTTTACCACCCAACACCATTAATTCCTGGGCCGAGTTGAAGGCGAAGTTCATCAAGAATTTCCAGGGAACGTGCAAGCAGCCCATGACAATTGTGGATTTGGATCATTGTGTGCAGCGTGAGGACGAGTCGGCTCATCATTGGGTCTGGCGGGTCTCAACCATAATCCACTCTTCTGATAACATTACGGCGGCTCAAGCGGTCCTTATTCTGGAGAAGAATTGCCACTTTGTGCCCCGGAAGCAGAAGCTTGGCCGGCTCAAACGTACATGCTAGGATATGGGGGAACTCATGGCGGCTCTCACCAAGTATGCGGACTCGGACAGCACGAAGGACCCTGCTTCCGATGATGAGAAATCGGCCAAGGGTAAGAAGAATAACAATGGCAAGAGTCAACCGCAGAACGGGGGAGGAAATAACAATAATGGCAACGGCGGAAAGCGGAAACACCAGGACGGCGGGTCAGATTTAGTGGCCAACACCAGTACTGGGAATAACCGTGGCAAGGGGAACGACAAACCGCCTTTCGTTAAACACAAGCCTGTGGATATGGAGGCGATGTTGAATGTTCCTTGCCCGAAGCATAGCCTTCCCGATAAGCCGTCAACTCATGCCTGGAGAGATTGTTGGATCATGCGGGAGTTCCGAAATTACAGTGTTAACTAGCATCAAGGTGGCGGCGGTGGACCGTCTGGCGGGTCAGGATCCGGTCCTTCTGGATCTGGCTTCGGTACAGGCGGCTCAGGCTCTGGCTATCAAGGCCAAGGAAACCATGGAGGTAATAATCAACAGTTTGGCAGTGAAGGTCAGCAACAAAATAACCAGTCCGGGTATCAGAGTAATCCAAAGCAGCTTAATGATGGCCAATATCATGTTTTTACGACTAGTCTTGACAAGCGGGATCAGAAGGTGCGCAAGCGGGCAGTTAATGCGGTGATGCCGGCTCTCCCTTGGTACTTAAAGTGGTCAGAGTATGACATAACTTGGAGCAGGGAGGATCACCCGCCGCGTGTGGATAACCCGCGACAGTTGGCTTTGGTGGTGGCCCACCAAGTCGGAGGATATGTGTTCACTAAGGTGCTTATGGATGGTGGCAGTAGCATCAACATCCTGTACTATGACACGTTCCGCCAGATGAACTTGCTTGACAAAGACCTTAAGCCGTCTTCAACGGTCTTTCACGGAGTGGTGCCCGGAAAATCGGCTTATCCAGTCGGAAAAATCTCTCTGGAGGTAGCTTTTGGTGATGAGTTTAATTATAGGATAGAAACCCTATGGTTTGAGGTGGTCAAAATCAAGAGCCCGTACCACGCTTTGTTTGGGCGACCGGCTTACGCCAAGTTCATGGCTAGGCCTTGTTATGTGTACTTGCAGCTCAAGATGCCCGGGTTAAACGGGACGATTACAGTACATGGTGATCGGAAGATTTCTCTTGAGTGCGAGGAAGGCGATGCAACATATGCAGAGTCAAGTTGTGCTGAGGCGGAGCTCAAGTTTTATAAAGAGAATGTTGACCCGGCAGATATGACCCCGTTAAAGAAGCCTAGCACGGAATCTGAGCCGCCTCTCAAGTTTGTGGCAGAAGATACCAAACTAGTGGATTTCACTCCTGGCGACTCATCATAGCAGTTCACTATTGGGGCCAATATGGATCCCAAATAGGAAAGCGCGCTCATCGAATTCATCCGTGAGAATCGGGACATCTTTGCATGGATGCCTTCTGACATGCCGGGTGTACCGAGAGAATTCGCTGAGCACCACCTTAATGTGGATCCTAAGTTTAAGCCGGTCAAACAGTTCCTCCGTCTCTTCAATGAGGAGAGGCGTAAGGCTATTGGGGAAGAGGTGGCCCGGCTCTTGGCAGCAGGGTTCATCGTTGAAGTTTTTCACCCGGAATGGTTAGCTAACCCGGTGTTGGTACTCAAAAAGAACGGCATGTGGCGCATGTGTGTAGATTACACGGATCTTAACAAGGCGTGTCCGGTTGACCCGTTTGCTCTCCCCCGTATCGACCAAATCATTGATGCGACGGCGGGTTGCAAGAGTCTATGCTTCCTGGATGCTTATTCAGGTTATCATCAGATCAAGATGGCAGTCAAAGACCAAGAGAAGACATCTTTCATTACGCCTTTTGGAGCTTTCTGTTATGTGTCTATGCCTTTCGGGCTCAAGAATGCCCAGGCGACTTCCCAGCGTTGTGTGTAGAACTGTCTTCATGGTCAAATTGGGCGCAATGTGCATGCTTATGTGGATGATATTGTGGTCAAGTCAAGGAAGAAGGAGACTCTGTTGGCTGATTTGAAAGAAACTTTTGACATTTTTGGTTTACAAGATGATGCTTAACCCGGCGAAATGTGTGTTCGGTGTGCCTGCAGGCAAGCTCTTGGCATTTTTGGTCTCTGAGCGTGGCATTAAGGCTAACCCGGACAAGATAAAGGCCATCACTTCTTTGTCTAAGCTGGCGTGTATTAATGATGTTCAGCGCCTGGCGGGTCGTATTGCTGCACTGAGCCGGTTCATAAGCCACCTGGGTGAGAAAGCTATTCCTCTATATCAGATGATGAAGAAGACAGACGATTTCGTCTGGAGTGATGCGGCTAATGAGGCATTTGAGGCGCTCAAAAAGCAATTGGCTGAGCCGCCTGTTCTGGCCGCTCCCGTCGAAAAGGAGCCTTTGCTCTTATATGTGGCGGCTAACAACAGGGCTGTCAGTGCTGAAGTTGTGGTGGAGCGCAAGGAGGCTGGTAAGCAGTAGCCAGTTCAGCGGCCGGTTTATTATGTCAGTGAAGTCTTGACGGAGTCCAAGCAAAGATATCCACATTGGCAAAAGCTGGTGTTTGGGGTGTTCATGGCCAATCGCAAGCTGAAGCATTATTTTCTTGGGCACCCGATCACAGTGGTCAGCTCTGCTCCCTTGGGAGATATCATTCAGAACAGAGAAGCCACTGGAAGGATTGCCAAGTGGGCAATTGAACTTGGGCCTCTCAATTTAAAATATGTGCCCCGGACGGCTATCAAATCTCAAGCCTTGATGGATTTTATCAATGACTGGACAGAGTGTCAAATACCTGAGGAAAAGCCGGGCAATACTTATTGGACGATTCACTTTGATCGATCCACGCAATTGGAAGGCTCGGGGGCTGGAGTTGTTTTAACTTCCCCGCGAGGTGACAAATTCTGTTATGTTTTGAGGCTAATGTTTCCTTGTACTAACAATGCAGCGGAATACGAGGCTTTGCTTCATGGGCTCCGGGTGGCCAAGGAGATGAATTTGAGCCGGGTCAGATGTCTTGGCGACTCAGACCTGGTAGCTCAGCAAGTCTCTCGCACGTGGGACTCAAAGGACCCTCGCATGGCGGCTTATCGCCAGGCAGTTGATGTTATTGGTGGCCACTTTAAAGGTTATCAGGTGGATCATATTGACCGACGGAAGAATGAGGCGGCTGACGCATTATTAAGGCTAGGGTCTCAGCGTAAGCCGGTGCCGCCTAATGTGTTCTTGGACGTATTGCATCACCCATCGGTCAAGTTACCGTCGGAGGAGGATTTGGCTATACCTGACCCGGAAGGGCAATTGGTGGCGGCTCTCCATGTGATTCCTGATTGGACGCTGCCTTATTTGGCATATTTGACACGCGGCGAGTTATCTCAAGATGATACTCTGGCACGGCAGATCATAAGGCGGTGTAAGTCTATGAGTATTGTCAACGGCGAGTTACATCGGCGCAGTGTGACTGGTGTCTTTCAGCGCTGTGTCTCTCCTGATGAGGGCCGTGAGATCTTGCAAGAAATCCATGCTGGCAATTGTGGTCATCACGCCGGGTCAAAATCATTGGTTGCTAAGGCCTTTTGACACGGGTTTTACTGGTTAACAGCTCATAAAGATGCAGAGGATTTGGTCAGTAAGTGTGGCGGGTGCCAAAAATTTGGGCGATGTGCCCATGTGCCGGCTCAAGAGCTACGGATGATTCCAATCACCTGGCCGTTTGCAGTCTGGGGGCTTGATATGATAGGACCTTTTAAGAGGTCTAAGGACAAAAAGACCCACCTCTTGGTGGCGGTTGACAAGTTTACTAAGTGGGTCGAGGCCGAGCCGGTCAGCAAGTGTGATGCAGCAATAGCAGTTCAGTTCATCAAAAAGCTGATTTTTCGGTTTGGTTATCCTCATAGTATCATCACTGATAATGGCACTAACCTGTCCAAGGGGGCTATGAAGGAGTTCTGTGATGAGGAGCATATCCGTCTTGATGTATCTTCGGTAGCTCACCCGCAGTCTAATGGTCAAGCTGAGCGTGCTAACCAGGAAATTTTGAGAGGTATAAAACCCAGGCTCATGTTTCCTTTGGAGCGCATGTCGGGTTGTTGGGTGGAGGAGTTGCCGTCTGTTCTTTGGAGCATAAGAACCACCCCCAATAGTTCTACAGGCTATACGCCTTTCTTCATGGTTTATGGCGCAGAAGCTGTTCTCCCCAGTGATATTCGTCATGACTCGCCGAGAGTGGCGGCTTACGTGGAAACTGATAACGAGGCGGCGCGTCAGGATGCTTTGGATGCCTTGGACAAAGAACGGGATCTTGCAGCAGCTCGGTCGGCGATTTATCAACAAGACATGCATCGCTATCATAGCCGCAGGGTGAAGACCCGGACGTTCCAAGAAGGCGACTTAGTACTCCGGCTGATTCAAGACCAGTCAGATATGCATAAGTTGTCACCTCCGTGGGAAGGACCGTTTGGGATCAGCAGAAATCTCAACAATGGTTCCTATTATCCCATTGATGTACGGGAAAGTGACAAGTCTCGCACTTCTGGTGAAGAGACCAAGAGGCCATGGAATATTGCTCACCTTCGGCCATACTATACTTAAGCCGCCAGTCCGTCTCTCATCAATGTACATGTTCTAGTCATTGTATATACCATTTTTTATGATATAATAAAGTTGGCATCCCCATGATTAGGGGCCTCTGCCGTTTTCTCTGCACTGAAAGTGTCATACAAAGGAGTTGATCCTTAATCAGGTCACTTGGGGGCTTCCAACCCTATTGGTTTAGCTTACATACCCTCTTGGCCAGGCTTTATATGCCATGTTCGAGTTAAACCTGCCTGTTTGCAACTTGCTACTCCTCCATGTGACCCGCCGAACTCATGACAGTTAATCTTGATAAGAGACCCTGAACTTTCATAAGTTATTCTCGTACAAAGACCCTGAACTTGTCAAGGTTTAAACGGCGGCTTTTGTCATGAGAGAGCCGGCTTACAGTGAGCTAGGATAAACTCGTCTTGTTTGCCGTAACCCCTCCGCTATGTGGCCCATTCGTACTCTTAGCAATGTCAATCTTTTAAAGACCCTGAACTTGCTAAGGTTTAAACGACGGATTTATGTCACGTGAGAGCCGGCTTACAAGTTTTCTTTAGGCTTTCCGCCTAGTTTCTTCGGAAACAACACAAAAAAATTCATAAAAACAAGAGTTATCTTGTCCTGCCATGCCTTTAAAGCCGGCTTATAGGATGAGACATACAAATTGCTTGTTTTTGTAGGTACTCTCATGATAAGATTCTAAGTTTTGGAAAATTCCGGCTTGGTATTGCTCAGGGAGTATAACCCGCCCGGCGCGTCAAAGCAGTCAATTGATTATATGTCAAAGATGAATTTGGTAAAGTCACCGACAGAAGCTTAAAACAGTGCATCAAAAGCACAAGAGCAGGCGGTTAAATGTTTTCCTACTGCTATTACAAGGCTGTTCAAAATGCCCAAAAGTTGCAGACTTCAAAGTTCTTCAGCAATTTCTAACCCGGCGGATTAAACAAGGCCAGGTTATCTTCACATGATGCATGTTTTTACCTACCTCATCGCCGGGTCATCCTGCGCCGGGTCTTCGTCTTCCCGGATCTGATGGTTGTCCAAATCCTAGTTGCAGTTTGTTAAGGCTTCAAATTGGTCCTCATCATGCAGGATCGGAGATGGATCAACATCAAGGGCAAAAAGATGCTTACGGCGTTGAGGAATCAAGCTCTTCGCTTCAAAAGTGGGCCCTCAAACACGCTTCTTCTCTTCGGAGTAAGCCGCCTGATATACTGCCAGGTCAGCCTCTGCGGCCAGCCGGCTTGCCAGAACCCGGGATGCCTTATGACAGCGGGCGTAATCTTCTTGTGTAAACTCCGAGCCGTCATCCATCAGTTGAGGGAAGCCATCCATCATCTCAGCCGGGTTAAGCTCTGGGGCATAAGCCAGCAACCGGCTCAAAGCAGCAAATGCGCCCTTGCGGGCGGCTGATCTCTTCAGTTCTTCCAGCTGCTTTGGGATGGTCGACATGACTTCCAGCACACCCTTCATGACCTTCGGAACACCCCTCTCAGTCATGACAGCCTTGATGGTAAGTAGAGACCCGGCGTACAGCTGTTCTGTCAGAGAGTACAAAGCCTTGAGTTTCAACAGGCTGTTGTGTGCCAGCTGGCGGCTCCGTTCACCTACAGGCAAGTCAAATTTTATAAGCCGCCAGAAAAGATTCTCGACAAGTACTGATGGGGATATGTACCCAGGGTAGGGTCATAGGATTGACCTACATACCCTACCTAAGGACACTACCCTAGAAAGCTTAAGGACTATAAGGAAGTCTCCGACTGAAATCACCAAGATGTACGAGTCACTCGACAACATCCAGTCACTCGACAACATCCACTCGGAGGTTTCTTCCTTCACTCGACAGCTACCTTTCACTTGGAAGAAACAGAAGACAGTCGACCGCAGAAGATCAGAAGCCACCCCAGGGAGGCCAACGGACAGGCGTTTGGCTAGACCATAAGTAGCATTTATTACATACGTTACCAGTAACGTCCCTCTTTATTACCACGATCGGACCCTTAGATGTCGTGCATTCATGAGGGGCAGCGTACTCTATATAAGCCGCCCCTCCCCTCTGGCACAAGGGTTCGCACCCCCTGTAACTGTCGGATTTCAGGCTCCGTGAAACCCTTAAGATTCGAACACAGGGGCGTGTGCAAAGGTCCCCAGCGGCTTCGCCCAACCTAGCTCGCTACTCGATGAACACAGCAACAAACTCGCACGATGACGAGGAAGAAGATGAACACGACAGTTTACCCAGGTTCGGGTCGCTGCGAAGCGTAATACCCTACTCCTGCTTTGGTGGATTGCCTCTCGAGGAGGTGAGCTGGATGAACAAGTACAGTGTTTCAGGGCCCCCAGAGGTGTTCGGGGCCCTCCGTGGCTTGGCGATGGATGAGTGGTGGAATGGATGCGGATCCTCCTCTACAGTGCAGCCTACCCTCTATATATAGCGGTGGCTCCGGTCCTCTTCCCTTACCGCCTTGGCGGGAAGTGATCCCACAATGGCCAATTTTGAAGGGGGACAGGAGTACGTGCCCGCCCTGCCCAAAGGCGGTCTTCGCCTGCAAAGTAGCTGTCGACGGCGCAGGGATGGGCTCAGCGATGACATCCTCCCTGCGGGGCTGGTCGTTGTGGTCTTGTTGCACCGGAATGAAAACCTTTGGGGGTGCTTTGGGAACCCGCATACGTCCTTGCTCCCTTTGCACTAAAGGGGAAACTGTGCCGCCTGGCGCGCTGGCGCCCGCCTGTCTTTCCTTGCGTCACCTTTGACTCCCGAGGCCGGGCCTTGCATAGAGATCTCCGTCGCTCCGGAGGGGGCCTGAGGAGGCTCATCCCTTGCTGGTCTTGATGCTGCTCCTCCTCGCGAGCCTTGGGCCCTCGCGAGGGCTTTGCCTTGAGTGGGGCCGCGCCTGGCTGTGTTTGGTTGATGAAGTGGGCCATGCCCTGGGCCGTAGGCAAGCAGGTCTGGGTACCCCCGTTCCCAGAACGCCGATAGTAGCCCCCGGGCCCAAGGCGCGCTCGAGCCGGCCTCTCGGTGGAGCCCTGAGGACGGCCCGGAGCGCCGCGGGCCCCATGTGCCTGCGGGCCAGGACTGGCGCGCGTTGCGCGGCTGGTGTCGGGCGCCCATCGTCCTTTCAGCCACCGCTCGAATTGCCAAGTGCCTGACTTCTAGCGTTGGCCCATTATTGCTTTCCCTTCTAGCGCACCCGCTCTTGCTTTCCAGGTCCCCCACCCTAGCAGGCGCCTCTCCAGATCCGGCGCCGCTCCGTCCTCCTCCTTGCTGCTTCGGCCCCGCGAGCTCCGTGATGGCTCCCGCCGGCAAGCAGAAGCCAGAGGCACAGAGCTCTGCCTCCGCACCCATCTCGCCGGCGCTCTTGGGGTCTACCATCGCCAAGGACGAGGACCTCCTCCCGGTGCTCCCATGGACGGCGGATTGGTCCAACGAGCGGGGGCGGACTTTGATATGGGGCGGCTCCTCGGCGAAGCGGCCCTCGTCGAAGGCGGTCTACCCCTTCTTCCTCCATAGCGTCTTCGCCGGGCTCGTCCCGCCCTTCTCTGCGTTCTTCACCGCCATCCTCAACCACTACGGGATCCAGGCCCTTCACCTCCAACCCAACTCCATCTTGCTCTTGTCCGTATTCGCCTTTTATTGCGAGGCCTTCGTGGGCTTGCGGCCTTCGGTGGCCCTCTTCCGCCATTTCTTCAGCTTGCGCTTGCGCGACGGCGCTCAATGGTCGGCGTGCATCTCCTTCGTCACGGTCTAGAGCGGTAACATGCTCCTGAAGGCCGGGAAGAAGGTGGAGAACTTCAGGCACCGCTGGGTCCTCATGGATCTCAAGGACACCAACCCTCGGTTGGATCTGCCGAAAGGGCTGCCGGAGAAGACCTCTGCTTGGAGCTCCGCGAAGCTTTCCGACCCCCGGGCCGGGCCCGTCCTGGAGCGCTTCGCTCGCGATATCAGCCCCAGGAAGCTGACTGGGGGGATGATAGTGAAGGAGTTCCTGGCGCAGCGCCTGGCGCCCCTCTAGGCCCACTCTAGGCCCCTGTGGGACTATCAGGGCAGCGGCGACAACCTCAGGGTTTGGTCCGCCCACATAACCCCCGGGGAACTGAGCAGGGCCGTGGTGACCCTGCTCAACGGCGACCCTGGTGACCTCCCCGACGCTCATGATCCGCTGTACTGCCGCGACGACGGGGCCGATCTGGTTGCCGCGATGCCTGTCTTCAACGAACTGGGGATTTTCCTAGCCGCGGGCCCTGGTCCGGTGATGGTGTCCTCTGGTGACACCACGTGCGGGGAGGACTCGGAGAAGACCACCGATGACGGCCCGGCGGGGGCGTCCTCCCCGTCGCAGGGCACCCTTCTGCGCGAGCTTGAGGATGACGACGATGTTGGTGAAGTTTTTGCCGCGGGCTCCTCACGCACCGCCAAGGCCTCTAGGGGGCTAGGGCCAGCCCCCCGTGCCACGTAGTCCGCGTGCGTGTCGACTCCCAGGAAGCGCAGAGCTGAGTCTCCTCCGGTGCGCCCTGCCTCTGCCGGCAAGGCGGTTGAAGCGGTGGCCTCGTCCCCGCCCGAATCGGCACTCGCGGGCAAGGTGGGCGAGGGCGGGGCCGTGGTGATTCTTTCTGCGGCCGCCCCTGCGGTCAGCGCCTCTGCTCCCCCGCGCGATGGTCCCCTCTCCATGGGAAGCTTGGGTGCCCTCGTCGTTGCCGGAACGGAAAGGAAGAGGAAATGGGTCGACATTGAGGAGTAAGCGACCCGACTTGGCTTGGCTCGCGTGCCTATGGCTTGTGCATTGATGACCTTCCTTTGCTTGGTGACCAGAGATGCCGCTATGCTGAAGATGAGGAAGAAGAAAATGGGCGTTAAGCCGAAGGCGATTTCCAACGCACCGCCTACCCTTGCCGACACGCCGCCGCCTGCTGCTGAAGAAGACAGGGCTCACGAGGCGACCCCTCAGGCCATCATCGCCGAGCCCCCTGAGCCCCCAATGCTTGTTGCCGTGATCACTCCTGCCCTCGAGGGCGTGTTGACGCCGATGTCAGGAGGACCAACCCCTGAGGGCTAGCCGCCCGCCGATTCGTCTGTGTCCGTGGTCGCCGAGCGGCCTCCAGAGCCTCCTGTTCTCCGTGCTACTGCCTCCCCGAGGACGCCTCCCGCGACCGCACAGGGGACTCCTCAGGAGGAGACCTTGATGCCTCCGGTGCGTGGCCACGACGTCCTGGATGGGGCCTTCGCTACTCTGGGTCTAGTTCGTGGCGGCCTCGGGGGTGCCGATGATCGCCTCGCGAGTGGGCGCCTAGAGCTCCTCTCGGGGTGGCTCCAGGTCGACGCATCCGCCGTGGCGATTTGGGGTCAGGCCGAGGCTGCCGCGGAGAAGAGCGAGAAGGAAGCCACGGCCGCCCGGACAGCGCACGAAGAGGCGCTGATTGAGGCCACGTCTGCTGTCAAGCGTTGCGAAGAAGCGGAAGCCCGTCTGAAGGCCTTACATGAGGAGCAGGCCAAGGTTGCAGGGCAGCTTCGTCAGCGGGAGGAGGGCCTCGAGGCCCGCGAGGCCAAGCTTGCCAACCGGGACTCTGAGTTGTCCCAGGCGGCGACCCGCCAGGACGCGGAGCGGGTGCGCCTGGACGCGCTGGAGAAGGAAATTGCTTCGACGAAGGCCCTTCTTGACATCAAGGAGGGAACTCTTGCCGTGGCCGAGGAGAAAAAAGGCCGCGGAGGCCATGGGGCCTCCCGAGACTCCATGCTGAGGCGACGCACTACGGCAGGAGCCCCCGAGCGGGGGTCGACCGCCCAAAGATGCGAGTCCCTGAGGCGGCAGGGCCTTGCATCCCAGTTCTGTGGTGCCCCGATAAGGGCCGCGACGCATAGCCCCTTGTGAAACACCAACTCAGAGAGGGCAGTGAAGGCGGTATTTACGCCGGCAAGGAGCCATGCAAGCAAGGTAGAACGTTAGGAAACAGACTAGATGCATGGGAAAATATTTAAATAGGCATAAACGAGGCGACAGCAGGGGCGTGCCCTAATCACCTGAGGTCCATGCAGCCCGGTGGGCGCCCTCGAACAGAGAAAACCAAAAAATTACCTGGCGACAGCCAACAAAAAGTCACCTGGCGGCCCTGCCGCTGAAGAGCCGAGGCTACCGTCATAGTCTGATCTCCCGCCTCCACGAGCGCGACCTTCATGGGTCCGTCGTCTCCCGAGGCTCGGAACCTTCGCTTGGTCCGAGCATCTCCTCCAACTCCTCGCCGCACCTCGCCAGGCAAGGCACGAGCATGGCTCGGTAAAGGCACTGGAACGTGACGCTTGCGTTCGCCAGTCCGAAGGGCATGCGGACGTAGGCGTTCGGGTAGACCCATCCATGATCTGCACGTGCTGGCCAGAAGGGGCCCTGGGCCGCGGCACTGTTGATCGCGAGCGCGTTGACGCAGATGCGCGGCTGGTCGACGGCGCCGATGACAGCGGCTGCGACTGGTGGCACTGGGCAGCCCCCGCCTTGCACGGTCTGTGCTTCTCGAAGCTCCTCGATCGCTCTGATAACGGACTCTTGCGAGCTCGGCGCCTCGCGCCGCGCTCCCGGCTCGGGCCGACGCGCATCAGACCGCGCCTTCAGGTTGTGCTCGAGCGCCCGCTTTGTCTCACTGGCCAAGCCCGAAGCTCCCCGGGTGGGAGCCCCCAGGCCCGACCCAAGAGGGGCGCCGAGCGTGCTTTCCTATGCGATAGGAGGTGGGGCCCCGTCCCCGGGCGTAGAGCGCGAGGCTCCAGGACGTCCCGCGGGAAGGAGCTGCTTCTTCTTCTTGTGTGGGTCCTCACGAGGCAGGGCGTCCTCCTTGTCGTCTGAGTAGTCGGCCGCCGCGGCGCGGTAAGCACGCTCGAGGGAGCAGACATCATCTTTCTCATCGCAAGCAACGGTGATGACGCCGCCACTCCCTGGCATCTTGAGGGCGTTGTAGCCGTGGTGAGTCGCCGCCATGAACTTGGCGAGGGCCGGGTATCCAAGGATGGCGTTGTACGGGAGGTGGATGTGCGCGACGTCGAAGACGATGATCTCGGTGTGGTAGTTCTCGCACCCGCCGAAGGTGACAGGCAGGCGTACTTGCCCAACGGGGACGGTAGACCCGTCGGTGACTCCCGAGAAAGGTTTGGTCAGCATGAGCTGCTCGTACGGTACCTGGAGCGTCTCGAAGGTCTCAATGGAGAGGACATTGAGCCCCGCTCCACTGTCGATGAGGGTCTTGGTGATGAGGACGTTGCTGATCGTCGGAGTGCACATCATGGGGAGCTTGCCGGCCATGGCTGAGCACCTGAGCTGATCCCTCGAGTCGAAGGTGATGGCAGTCTGGGACCACTTGAGGGGACGCATTGCTTTGGGCTTCGGGAGAGCCGCGTTCACCTCCCGCGTGAATTGCTTGAAGGCACGGTTTGATGTTGGGGCTTGGGCGTCGCCCAGGATACAGGCCACCGCCCTGACCTCCTGGAAGCCCCCAGCCCCATCGTCCTGCCTATCTTCCTCCTTCCTTCTGGGCGGCGGAGGCAGTGGGGGTAGACCAGCCTCACGAGGACAAGCCTCACGAGGCTGACCGCGTCGTGACCCCTCCGGGGGATCATCGCACCAGCGGTCCTCACGAGGTGGGTCGCGCCAGCGGTCGTCTCGAGTCTGACCGCGCCAGCGGTCCTCCTGAGGCTGATCACGCCATCCTTGACGCGGGTCCCGGCTGTCCCAGCGGCCTCCACCGCGGCCTCCGCCGCGTCCGAAGCCTCGGTCAGCTCGCCCGGGGCGCCTGCCGAAGTACTCGGCGCGGATCAGCCTGAGTTCCTGGCAGTCGGCGGTGTCGTGGTTGTTGGTGCCGTGGAAGACGCAGGTCGGTCTTCCCCCCGGGGGGTGTTCTTCACCCCGGCTACGCTTCGCCTCAGATTCGGCCGCAAGCACTGCTGGGGCCTTGCGCTTCGCCTCCTTGGCCTTGGTCTTCTTCTCTTCTGGCTCCGCCGCCGGAGGCCCACGGAGCAACAGACGGCCCTCCTCGGCCTTGGCGCACTTGTTCGCCAGATTGAACATCTCCAGGGCAGAGCATAATTCGTCATTCATGGCGAGCTCCTCCTTCATCTTGAGGTCAGTGACCCCGTTGGTGAATGCAGAGATGATGGCCTCGTCTGAAGCCCACGGGATCTTGAGGCGCGTGGTCGTGAAGCGTTGTATGAACTTGTGCAGGGTCTCCCCATCCTGCTGCTTGATACACCGCAGGTTGTTCACGGTGGGTGCGCGGTCGCGGGTGCCTTGGAAGTTGGCGATGAAGCGTTTGCGCAGGCCATCCCAGGAGGTGATGCATGCCTCCGGGAGGTTAAAGATCCAGGAGAGCGCGCCGCCCTTGAGCGCCATGGGGAACCAGCACGCCATGACCTTGTCGTCTCCTCCTGCCGCCCGGATGCTCAGGGAGTAGAGCTGTAGGAACTCGGCTGGGTCTGGGGTGCCATCGCAACGCGGGGGCAGGTCAGGCTTGAACTTGCAGGGCCACGCGGTTGGGTAGAGCTCCGGGGCGATGGCGAGGCACCCAACCGGCTCGATGGGTGCGGCATGCGCGGGAGGGACCTGGTCTTGACGTCCCTGCGGGGCCACCTCGAGTGGTGCCTGGTCGCGACGCTGAGTCGGCAGCGCAAGGAATGCGCGCACATCGACGCGCGGCCGGGGAACCACCTGGCAGCTTACTTCATCTCCCGGCCCCGCCCGCGGTTCGCGAGGCCGGTCGCGGGGGCGCGCTTCCCGCCTGGGCTCGGGGTCGACTTCGCGTTGCGGAGGTGGAGGCCGCGCATCTTGCGCCACGTCGTTCGCTAGGGACTGTTGGGGTCGAAGCGAGTAGGAGAGTGCCGAAGCGTCGCCGGCAGCGCTGACGAGCTCCGCGATGCGCCGAAGCCAGTCGTCGTAGCAGTCAGGGCCGGGGCGGTAGCGAAGCAGTTCGTTTGCCATGGCGAGCGTGCCCTGGCCGCGCACCGGCTCGGGCCGAACATGGGAGGATGACCTAGAAGCTGGGACGATCGATGGAGTGGCGGTGTGGCCGTCGCGCTGCGCGGTGGCCGGCTGGGAGGAGTCTTGTTGCTCGTGGGCGTTGGGGCCCATGGCGGCGTTCGCCACAGACGAAGGTGACCTGCGCGCGCCGGCGCGGCCCACGGGCGCCGTCTGGGCGACACGGGTGGCTCGGCGCTCAACGCGGGGTCGGCGAGCGTCAGACATCCGAACGGCGAGGTGGGAGAGGATCTCAGCTTGAGGAAGACTCTGACACGCCCCCTACCTGGCACGCCAAATGTTTGATTTCGGGCTCCGCGAAACCCTTAAGATTCGAACACAGGGGCATGTGCGAAGGTCCCCAGCGGCTTCGTCCAACCTAGCTCGCTACTCGATGAACACAGCAACAAACTCGCACGATGACGAGGAAGAAGATGAACACGACACTTTACCCAGGTTCGGGCCGCTGCGAAGCGTAATACCCTACTCCTGCTTTGGTGGATTGCCTCTCGAGGAGGTGAGGTGGATGAACAAGTACAGTGTTTTAGGGCCTCACGAGGGCTCCCCAGAGGTGTTCAGGGCCCTCCGTGACTTGGCGATGGATGAGTCGTGGAATGGATGCGGATCCTCCTCTATGGCGCAGCCTACCCTCTATATATAGCGGTGGCTCCGGTCCTCTTCCCTTACCGCCTTGGCGGGAAGGGATCCCACAACGGCCAATTTTGAAGGGGGACAGGAGTGCGTGCCCGCCCTGCCCAAAGGCGGTCTTCGCCTGCAAAGTAGCTGTCGACGGCGCAGGGATGGGCTCAGCGATGACATCCTCCTTGCGGGGCTGGTGGTTGTGGTCTTGTTGCACCGGAATGGAAACCTTTGGGGGGTGCTTTGGGAACCCGCGTACGTCCTTGCTCCCTTTGCACTAAAGGGGAAACTGTGCCGCCTGGCGCGCTGGCGCCCGCCTGTCTTTCCTTGCGTCACCTTTGACTCCCGAGGCCGGGCCTTGCATAGAGATCTCCGCCGCTCCGGACGGGGCCTGAGGACGCTCATCCCTTGCTGGTCTTGATGCTGCTCCTCCTCGCGAGCCTAGGGCCCTCGCGAGGGCTTTGCCTTGAGTGGGGCCGTGCCTGGCTGTGTTTGGTTGATGAAGTGGGCCATGCCCTGGGCCGCAGGCAGGCAGGTCTGGGTACCCCCATTCCCAGAACGCCGACAGTAACTCCTATATTCCACACGACAGAAAGCTCCCGAGCACCTGAGACGTAGGGCTGTTACCTCCATGAGAGGGGCCTGAACTCATACATCCGTGTGTACACCCTCGCCGTAGCTAGGACTCTGCCCTCTCCTTTAGTACCCCTACCTTCTACTGTCAGGCTCGTTCCCATGACAGTTGGCGCCCACCGTGGGGCAGGCGTCTAAGCGACTTCCGGCGAGGTTGCATTTTTTCTCCTTCGTCATGTCTTCCAGTGGTGATTTGTTCCTGGGCCACGAGATCCGTCTCGGAGCGCTCATCTTCATCGCCGACGATTCGGCATGGCTCCAGGAAGCGCCTCTAGATGTTGAGGCGCTCCCGATCCACGGAGCGACGCACTTCTGCGCGAGCTCCTGCGGCATTCTTCTAGTACAGTCGTCGACTCCGTACTTGTCGGCTCTCCCCGCTGTTCGTCGCCGCAAGTGATCCGGTCGTTTGCGGCTCCAGCGCTGGGTGAAGCATGCGGTGGCTCGCCAAATTTCGTCTCCGTGGATTGCGGCTATCGTGCCCGCCGAGTCACTTCACAGCGTGTTTGATTCGGCGTCGGATCCGTCTGATATTCCCTCCGAGTGTGAGAGCTGCGATCCTGTGGCGGAGGTTCTCATAGCTGGTTCGCATCAGAGTCCGCCGCCAGGCTTTGGCCACGGCAGACGCGAAGCTGGAGGTCCGTCGGATGATCAGCAGCATCGCGATGAGGAGATTCTCCTTACTCCCATCGTCGGTGCGACTGCTGAGGCCCAGGCCATGGAGGTTACGCGCCTTCGGCTCAAAGAGATGCAGGAGGCACTCGATGAGCGTGCCCGCCAGCGTCCACCCATTTCCAGTTGACGTCAGCGACAACTGTTTCCGAGTGGATCTCATAACAATGTCAAGGTATTCCGTACTCCAATTCTGAATGTTGCAGCAGCTGCAAAGATAGCAGATTCCATTCAGCCGTCCCGTTCGGAGGCTGGTAGAGGTTTGCAGCAGATCCGAGCGTTGCTTGATGCGGCGCAACAGCAGAATTCGGCTGTTTCTCAGTCGCGCAAAAGATTGCATAGTAACTCCCCCAGAGCAGACACAGTTCAGTCGGCGCACAGTCCAGGGTCACCTCTGCGTCGCAGGGGCGTAGGTTACCGTGAAGATCAGTACCAAGATCAGGGGCGAGATAATTTTGCTCCTCGTTATCACCGTGATGACCGCCATCGAGTGCCTACTCCTCCGCGGAGTGCTTCGTATGTGCCCCGGCACTATGACGATAGGCGCCCGTTTGGCGATGAGCAGAATCCTGGGTTCGATGCAAGGAACGTCCTCGCGCAAAGGCGGATCGACAGAGGCAGAGCCCACAGAGATGGTAATGATAGAGATTATCCGAGTGGAAGTGGTACCGTTGTTTCTAGTCCCGAGTGTTTTAGCAGAGCCATTCGCTCTGCAGAGATTCCCCCCCAACTTCAGGTTGGCGGCTGAAATAAGCAAGTTCTCCGGCGAGTCAAAGCCGGAAACATGGTTGGATGATTACCGAGTGGCTGTGCAGATTGGTGGAGGAAATGATAACGTAGCCATGAAGCATTTATCCTTGATGTTGGATGGTTCAAACCGGGCGTGGTTGAATCGTTTGGCCCCTTCCAGCATCTACTGCTGGGAGGATCTTGCCCGAGTGTTCATCAGTACCTTCGAGGGCACTTGCAAGCGTCCTGCGGGTTTGACCGATTTGCAGCACTGTGTTCAGATGCCCAATGAGTCCTTGAGAGATTACATTCAGCGGTGGTCCACCTTGCATCACACAGTGGAGAATGTTTCCGAGCATCAAGCTGTTTGTGCTTTCAAGGCCGGAGTGAAGTACAGAGAGCTTTACCTGAAGTTGGGGCGGACAGGTGACATTTCCCTGAGCAAGATGATGGAGATTGCCACTCGGTACGCCAATGGCGAAGAGGAAGACCGCCTCCATAGCAGCAAAGGAAAAGAAGTTGACAATGATGCCGGCGGCAATTCCAGTCGGACACATAAGCGCAAAGCTGATGGCCCTGCTCAGGCAAAGGCGGCCGCTCTGGCGGCGCAAGGAAAAAATAAGGGGAAGGCCAAAGGTCTGTTTACCCCCAAGAAAGGAAAGAATCAGTCGGGAACAGACGTCCTAGATTTACCGTGTGCAATCCACACAAAGAAAGATGAGGAAGGCAACTTGATATTGCCTAAACATACCACTCGACAGTACCGGCTATTGATTCAGCAGTTTAAGGAAAGCCAGTCGAGTGAGAAAGCTCCTGAAAAGGAGGACGATGAAGATAAAGAAGAGTTCCCTGAAGTCAATGCCACTCTGTTGATTTTTGCTGATGTAGAAAGCAAGAGTCGACTGAAAGTTATCAACAGAGAAGTCAACATGGCTATTCCTGCTACCCCCACATACCTCAAGTGGTCTCAGACTACCATCACATTTGACCAGTCAGATCACCCAGCTCATATCGCCACCCCTGGTCGGCAGGCGCTGGTGGTGGATCCGGTTGTGGGAGGCACTCGACTTCGCAAAGTCTTGATGGATGGTGGGAGCGGTCTGAACATTTTGTATGCGGATACCCTAAAGGGGATGGGCATTCCGATGTCTCGACTCAGCGAAAGCAACCTGCAGTTCCACGGAGTCATTCCTGGGAAGAAGGCCAAGTCACTCGGCCAGATAGCATTGGATGTGACGTTTGGTATTGATGGATGGTGGGAGCGGTCTGAACATTCCGATGTCTCGGGAAGAAGGCCAAGTCCCCAAGAAAGATAAGTCACTCCGCATGTGTATTGACTTCAAACATATCAATCGGGTCTGCCCGAAAGATCATTTTCCGCTCCCCCGCATCAACCAGATTGTCGATTCAACTGCGGGGTGCGAGCGTTTATCTTTTCTTGATGCATACTCCGGTTACCATCAGATCCGTCTGTTTGGTCCGGACGAAATAAAGACAGCCTTCATCACCCCATTCGGGTGTTTCTGTTATATCACCATGCCTTTTGGTTTGAAAAATGCTGGCGCTACTTTTATGCGCATGATTCAAAAATGCCTGCTTGATCAGATCCCTCGGAATGTTGAAGCATACATGGATGATATTGTCATCAAATCTCGCAAAGGTTCAGACCTGCTGACTGACTTGGCTGAAACATTTGCCAACTTGAGGAGGTATGATATCAAGTTAAATCTGACTAAGTGCACTTTCGGTGTTCCTGGTGGCAAGTTACTCGGTTTTCTCGTTTCCGAACGAGGAATCGACGTCAATCCTGAAAAGATTAGTGCCATTACCCGAATGAAAAGCCCTGTGCGTGTGCACGATGTCCAAAAGCTCACAGGTTGCCTGGCAGCGTTGAGTCGATTCATTTCTCGTCTCAGTGTGAAGGCATTGCCTTTATACCGACTGATGAAGAAGTCTGATACGTTCGAGTGGACTCCAGAAGCTGAAGCAGCGTTTGTCGAGCTCAAAGCCCTGCTTTCCACCCAGCCGGTGCTTGCTGCTCCGCACAGCAAAGAGCCCTTGCTCCTGTACATCGCGGCCACTAATCAGGTCGTCAGTACGGTTCTCACTGTCGAGCGGGAAGAGGAAGGCAAAGCTTACAAAGTCCAACATCCTGTTTATTACATTTCTGAAGTGTTGACTCCTTCAAAGCAAAGGTACCCACATTACCAGAAGCTCGTATATGGTATATATCTGTCAGCCAAGAAGGTGCCACACTACTTTCAAGATCACTCAATTTCAGTCGTCAGTGATGCTCCATTGTCTGAGATCCTCAACAATCGAGATGAGACTGGTCGAGTGGCCAAATGGGCTATTGAGCTCCTTTACTTTGATATCAAGTTTGAAGCGAAAAAGGCAATCAAGTCTCAAGCACTTGCTGATTTCCTGGCCGAGTGGATAGAACAGCAGCAGCCAATCCAAATTCACTCGGCACACTGGACCATGTTCATTGACGGCTCAAAGATGCTAAATGGGTCTGGTGCTGGTGTAGTATTGGTGTCCCCAAAAGGCGACAAATGCAGTTATGTCCTGTAGATTCACTTTGATTCTTCCAATAACGAAGCTGATTATGAAGCACTCTTATACGGGTTGCGTATGGCCATCTCACTTGGCATCCGGCGCCTGATGGTATACGGTGACTCTGATTTGGTGGTCAATCAGGTGTTGAAAGAGTGGAATGTCAGGAACCCTGCTATGACTGGATACTACAATGCAGTAAGAAAGCTTGAGAAGAAGTTTGAAGGTTTGGAACTCCATCATGTTCCCCGAGTGAAGAACTAGGCAGCTGATGAGCTAGCAAAGATTGGATCCACTCGGAAACCTGTCCCCAGCAATGTGTTTCTAGAACACCTACATACACCTTCAGTGCAGGAAGATCCCTTTACTGAAGAGCCCCCGCAAGCAAAGAGCGCCTCTGATCCGACTGAAGTCGATGTCCCAGCAGTTATAGATCTGGTCATGGAGATTTTGGTGATCACGCCCGATTGGACAGTACCTTATATTGCATACAGTCTGAGGCAGGAACTCCCAGATGATGAAGAGAAGCTCGACAGATAGTCCGCCGATCCAAGGCCTTCACTGTTATGGATGGACAACTCTACAGGGAAAGCGTAACTGGCGTGACTCAGCGGTGTATCTCTCCTGAAGAAGGTCGACTGATTATGGAGGAGATTCACTCGGGAACCTGTGGTCATCATGCGTCCTCTAGGACGATTGTTGCCAAGGCATACCGAGCTGGTTTCTTCTGGCCACGCGCCAATGAGATGGCTAAGGAGATTGTTGATCACTGTGAAGGGTGCCAATTTTATTCAAACTTGTCACACAAGCCTGCATCTGCCTTGAAGACTATTCCACTCATCTGGCCGTTTGCTGTATGGGGTTTGGATATGGTCGGACCCCTTCGAACAGGCCAGAGTTGATTTACTCACTTGCTTGTAGCAGTCGACAAGTTCACTAAGTGGATTGAAGCTAAGCCTATAAAGAAGCTGAACGCCCGCACTGCTATCAAATTCATGAAAGAGATAACATTCCGGTATGGAGTTCCCCACAGTATCATTACAGACAATGGCTCAAACTTTGACTCGGAAGAGTTTAGACACTTTTGCTCCTCTCAAGGCACTTGGGTGGATTACGCATCCGTTGCACACCCCCAGACCAACGGTCAAGCTGAGCGAGCGAATGGCCTTATCCTTCAAGGGCTGAAGCCTCGACTCATGCGAGATCTCGATCATGTAGCTGGAGCTTGGGTCACTGAATTGCCGTCTGTTTTGTGGGGCTTGAGGACGACCCCTAACCGGTCGACTGGGCGCACTCCTTTCTTCTTGGTGTATGGAGCCGAAGCCGTTTTGCCAAGCGACGTCCTTCACAATTCTCCCTGAGTAGACCTTTACTCCGAGGCTGAAGCTGAGCAAGCACGACTGGACGGGGTGGATCTCCTTGAAGAAGAACGCGAGATGGCTCTGATTCGGTCGACTGTATATCAGCAAGATTTGCGCCGCTTCCATTTGAGACACGTCAAGAGTCGGTCGTTCCATGAAGGTGATCTTGTGCTCCGAGTAGATCAGCAGTGACCTCACAAGCTTGCCCCAGCATGGGAAGGCCCATTCGTCATCACCAAGTAATGAACAATGGAGCCTACCACCTCTTCAACCTCAAGAAGAATATCGACGAGCCGCACGCCTGGAACGCGGATTTACTTCGATGTTTTTATACTTGACGACTGAGTTGTTTTGATGTAATAAGAGTACTCCAGACAGTTCCGTTTATTAAAGTTATGACTCCTGCAGTCTATTGTCGATTCCGATCGCACAATTTCACGTTCAAAAACTACTCCGAGTGACGAGCGATCCTCTCACTCGGGGGCTTAGCTGCGAACCAGTTTTTGCCTAAGTTAAAAACCCTTCCGAGTGGATAGTATTCCATTCACTTAGAAACTTAGCTGCGAACCAGTCCTCGTCTAAGTTCAGAAATACTCCGAGTGACGAGCGATCCTCTCACTCGGGGGCTTAGCTGCGAACCAGTTTTCGCCTAAGTTAAAAACCCTTCCGAGTGGATAGTATTCCATTCACTCGGAAACTTAGCTGCGAACCAGTCTTCGTCTAAGTTCAGAAATACTCCGAGTGACGAGCGATCCTCTCACTCGGGGGCTTAGCTGCGAACCAGTTTTTGCCTAAGTTAAAAACCCTTCCGAGTGGATAGTATTCCATTAGCTCGGAAACTTAGCTGCGAACTAGTCTTCATCTAAGTTCAAAAATACTCCGAGTGACGAGCGATCCTCTCACTCGGAGACTTAGCTGCGAATCAGTTTTCGCCTAAGTTAAAAACCCTTCCGAGTGGGTAGTATTCCATTCACTCGGAGACTTAGCTACGAACCAGTTTTCGTCTAAGTTCAAAACTTCTCCGAGTGACGAGCAATCCTCTCACTCGGGGACTTAGCCGCGAACCAGTTTTCGCCTAAGTTCGAAATCCTTCCGAGTAACGAGCAAACTTAACCAAGCAAGAGATTGAAAAGCAAAATGCAGATAAATTCAGAATCTCTAGCGCGGTTAAAAGTTATTCGCGCAAAGGAAAGTACTCAGGCCCAAGGCCCGAATGAAGTTTTAATCGGTTACACCATCACTCGGCATACCGAGGCAAATAAAGTTTTAGTTGCAAGCAAAATATTCTTCAAGCACCAGTGGGGCTCGAGGGCTCGACGAATTTGTCCAGGTCAATTCCATCGGCGATCCGAGTGGCTGCTTCGATGAAGGTCTCCATGAAGTCTTCGAATTGAAGTTTCTTCGTGTTGATCACTTGTAGAGCCTTCAGTTTGTCCTCCCTCGCCTCCTTGCAATGGACCCGGACGAGTGAAAGCGCCACGTCAGCTCCACAGCGAGCAGCAGACTTTTTCCATGCTTGCACTCGACCAGGGATCTCGTTGAGGCGGGTCATCATCGACTCGAGGTCAGTCTGGAGGGAGTCTTCGGGCCACAGTTCCTTGTCGACCTTCTCCAACGCAGCCCTCAGTCGAGTAACATATCCTTGGACACTCCTGAGACGAGCTTCAAGTCGAAACATGTCCATGGCTACGACGTCCCCAACAGGTGACTTGGTGGGATCAAGATTTGGCTCGATCTCTTCAGTTTGTTTCTCAAAATCTTGACAGAATTCTGTGCGAAGAGAAAGCAAAAAGATGGTCACATTGCCGTTCTAAAGAATTCAAAGAAATCCACTCGACAGAAGAAAGTTACCTTCAAGCATGCCGAACATCTTCTTCACGAAGTCTCCTAAGTATTGCTCCAGAGCGCTCCTTCTCTTGGTCTGCAGTTCGAGCTTTTGATCCAATCGGCCTGTTCCTGCTTGAGTTTTGTATTCTCTTCTTCCAATTTGCTGGCTGCGGCAAGCTTCTTCTCAGCAGCTTCAGTTTTCTCCCTCGCCACCTTCTGAGCGTCGGCGAGTGCCTTGTCCTTGTCTTCAAGCGCCTTCTTCATGGTATCTAAAGAAATAGCATTGTTGAGTCGCGCTTGGAGTCGACGGTTCTCATCACGCACGTCTGTTCGAGTGAGGACACTCGGTTCAAAGAATGGAAGACGAAAGTGATAGTGCAATTGCTCAGCAAGGATTACCTCCCAGGATCTTCAGCTCAGTCTGTGCACGGTCCAGGTTGTTCTCGGTGACCTCCAGATCCAGCTGAAGTTGATTCTTCTCCTTCTCCAAGTCGATGTACTTGGCCCCAAGTTCACAGGCCTTCTGAAATCAGCAAAGAACTGGTTCAGTCGACATGAATATTTCTCTACTCCCGAGTGGAAAGGTACAAGTTCAGTCGACTGGAAGGCGGGCCGCCGCCCCACCCCACACCCCTATACAGTGTCATATCATGGTTGATGGAAATGATGTCCATGAAACCTGCAAGATGGTTCTTAAGACTACTGCCCATCGTAAACGATCGACAGTAGTCTCGGGGACTACACCCAGTGGGTGCACTCAGCATGCCCCCACTGGACCAGAGATCACTCGACCAGGTCTGACCTGTCCGAGTATAAAAAAAGATGAAGCAAACAAGCAAACATCGTCTCTATCAGACCCCCACCGATGCAAGCACTCGACGGCGGTCTCGGGGACTACACCCAGTGGGTGCACTCAGCGTGCCCCCACTGGACCTACTATCACTGGACCAGGTCCGTCCTGTCGAGTGACAAGGGACTTTCAAAACGAATCTAAGACCCCTGCCAATGTCTTCGTCATTCGACAGCGGTCTCGGGGACTACACCCAGTGGGTACACTCAGCGTGCCCCCACTGGACCAGAAACCACTCGACTAAGACCTGATCTACTCGAGGAAAAAACAAGCAAGTATGCATCTGAAGAAAGCACCCAGTGGGTGTAAAGTCAAGATGGACAGGAATTCAATCGGAAATGAACTTACAATAGCACTTACTCGGACGTTGGCTTGAAGCGCTGAACTGGCGTCATAGGCTAATTTGCTGGCCTCATACGCCTCCTTTGTTCGCAGCATCATTTGCCCAGCCTGGATCATGGCTTCTTTGGCAGCTCCAGTCTGGTCTCCTGGGACGTGGTACAGAGGGTATGCAGGTGCCAGATGAGTCAGGGCTGTGGTCGAGGTCACGAGAGGTGCTTGAGGTTGCCCAATCGGTGCTGAAACCACAAGAGTTGAAGTCGCTGGTGGGGCACTCGACAGTGGAACCACAGGATCAGTTATGGCTCGGGAAGAATCACCAAGCTCTTGAGAGGTCGCAGCAATCGACATACGTGGTGCCTGTCCTGAGGACGTTCTCCGAGTGCGTACGCGTGGAGTGTCCAAGTACGCAACTTCACCCTCAGCACCCTGATGTGGCTCCTCGTCGTCTTCCACATGTATGATGTCGTGAATTGTCAATCGACAACATTGGCTTATTCATTCGACGAATTATCTTCAAAAAATCAGACTACAGTGAAGATTTACTATACCTCATTGAGAGGTGGCCACATCAGGAGTGTCCACTTCCATGTGATCCCCCTCATCCCGCAGAGGTGACGTCACCGAGGTAGCAGCTCTGGTGAATAAATTTCGCTCAGTCAACAAAGACATGAAATTTCACAACAGCAAAAAAAGAAAATGAACACTCACGTTGAGGCGACAGGCACAGCGATCTTCACACGGGGCAGAGCCTTCCGAGGCTTTGGTGCGTCCAACCTGGGCTGTTTCGCAGCTTTTTCAGTCGACCCAGATGTCGCAGCACGGTCGCGCTTCGGGTTCCTGGTGCTCGATGCCAAGGTTTTGCTTGGGGCGGGCTCCGGGTCTTCACGCTGCTTGGTACGACGCTCGATGCGCGGAGGAGCCTGGGCCTCTACCTCGCCTTCTTCTAGGTCGTCATCGCTGCCTTCACTGTCGTCGGCGTAGTCGACATCTGCGCTGTCGCCTGCGCTCTCTTCTCCATCCTCAGGCTGCTCTCCATTCGGCACAGGCGATAACATGTTCGTAAACTCCTGCAAGATACAAACTGTAAAGTCAGTCGACTGAAGACTCCATCACTCGACAAAACAAGAAAACACTCGACAAAGATATAACTCACCAGGTTCGTCGGTGGGTTCAAAGCAGAGAAGGGCAAGATTCGCTTGGCTCCCAAAGGATTGTCACAGGCTCCGGTGATGCTCCTGAGCCACTGGGCAACAATCTCGTCGGAAACTTCCTCTGGATGTGTCTGAGTGGTATCCTCGGGGCCCGAATAATGCCACATGGTGTGATCCCTAGCATGAAGAGGCTGGATTCGTCGACTGAGAAACGCCTCTAAGAGATCCATACCTGTCACTCCGCCACGGATCAGATCTACTACTGCATTCACTAAAATCCCTACCTGGACTTTCTATCCCTTTGTCACGTTCAGTGTTCTGGGAGTGGTAGGTCGATCCAATGTGAAAGGGGGAAGGCCAGTCGACATATTGGGGGATGCAACATCTTTGCAGTAAAACCATGTCGACTGCCAGCCCCGAACAGATTCAGGAAAGGTCATCGACGGAAATGCACTCCTACTACTCTTTTGGAGTCCCAAGCCACCACACAGCTGAGTGACATGGGTCTTACTATCACTAGGATTGACTTTTTTGACACACTGAGACCGAACGGTGAATATGTGCTTGAATAAACCCCAGTGAGGAGAACAGCCCAAGAAACACTCGCACAAGGTGATGAAAGCAGCAAGGTACGAAATGGCATTCGGAGGAAAGTGGTGGATTTACGCTCCGAAAAAGTTCAGAAACCCGCGGACGAATGGATGAGGGGGCATAGAAAAACCTCGCTCAACGTGAGTGAGGAGGAGGACTCGCTCCCCTTCGCGCGGCTCCGGCTCGATCTCCCCCTCCGACAACCTCCACGAGCCTTGGGCGACGAGGTTCTCGACGTCCCCCGCTACGACCGTCGACGGGAGAAAATCTCCCTGGATCCACCCCGGCGGCGCCGTGAATCGGGCGCCCGACGGCTTCTTCGCCTTGGCTCCTCCCTTCTTGGCGAGCTCGAGCTTCTCCGTCTTGCTTTTCGTCATCGAGGCGGCGGTCGTCGCGGCGGAGTTGAGTGGTGCGCGTGGAGCAGGGGTGGTGGAGGAAAAGAGAAGATTTGGGGGAGAAGTACTGTACCGGCCCGGTGCTGTCACGTCTTATATCCGCCCGAGTGAGTCGCTGACCTACGGGCCCATCAGATCTCTGGATATCCTGATTTCAGAGGAAGAGCGGTACGTGGCGGTAATGGCGGCGCGAAAATCGAGGCGTCATGCCCCCACTTGCCCCAGTCATTGCGTCATCGTCGCGCGGCGCGCGCTTACCCAATTTTTGAATCCCGTGAAATCCGGGCCTGACGAAGCGACCCGTCGCATCAGAGGACCCTGCTGACCGCTCAGACCTGATTCCGTGCTAAAGTTCACTCGGATTCATTTCAAGGCAGAATTGATCGGGGTGAATGACAAAGATTCCAATCGACGTAGACTTCTGTGAAGCCCTAAAATGCACTCGGAATTTTTGTGTCTTATCAGAACCCGCATTGACCCTTTTTTTCACTCGAACCCCGATCCATTCAGGGGCTAATGATGGGGATATGTACCCAGGGTAGGGTCATAGGCTTGACCTACATACCCTACCTAAGGACACTGCCCTAGAAAGCTTAAGGACTATAAGGAAGTCTCCGACTGAAATCACCAAGACGTATGAGTCACTTGACAACATCCAGTCACTCGACAACATCCACTCGGAGGTTTCTTCCTTCACTCGACGGCTACCTTTCACTCGGAAGAAACAGAAGACAGTCGACCGCAGAATATCAGAAGCCACCCCAGGGAGGCCAACGGACAGGCGTTCGGCTAGACCATAATTAGCATTTATTACATACGTTACCAGTAACGTCCCTCTTTATTACCACGATCGGACCCTTAGATGCCGCGCATTCATGAGGGGCAGCGTACTCTATATAAGCCGCCCCTCCGCTCTGGCACAAGGGTTCACACCCCCTGTAACTCCTATATTCCACATGACAGAAAGCTCCCGAGCACCTGAGACGTAGGGCTGTTACCTCCACGAGAGGGGCCTGAACTCATACATCCATGTGTACACCCTCGCCGTAGCTAGGACTCTGCCCTCTCCTTTCGTACCCCTACCTTCTACTGTCAGGCTCGTTCCCACGACAAGTACCTTTTTGAATATTGAAGGTTAAAAATGCTTACCAAAGACGGCTCCAATCATACGAGAGATCTGGATTTTCAAGTTGTTCAGCTCGCCAGTTACCGTTTTGAGACGGCTTTCTGCGTCTTCAGCGCGCTTTGTCAGGGCGGCTTGGCTCGTCTCAGTGGATTTTTTGAGTGACTTAAGTTCAGCCTTGATGACATCCAGCTCCGTCAAAGCAAGTTGATACTTGGCGTCAGTCTCTGCTCGGCCTTCCTGTTGCAGTGCCAGATTCTTCTTCAAGTCTGACACGGTCGACTCAGCGGCGTTCAAAGATTCATGCACAGGATAAGTTATGACAGTACAAGGTTGTCAGTTTTAGGCTGCCGGTCCGGCTCACACAGTTTATGTCAAAGTTTGGTACAATGATTACAAGTTCCAAGCAGATTGCAAGCAATATACTTTACACTTGGGGGCTAATGTATGTCAGCTCTTTCTTAGAGAGCCGGCTCATTATTGCCGTAATGACCCGGCCCTTGGGGGATACATTTGGCTCTTAATCTATGATTGAGTGCCGGCTCATTATTGGCATAATGACCCGGCCCTTGAGGGCTACATTTGGCTCTTAATATATGATTGAGTGCCAGCTCATTATTGGCATAATGACCCGGCCCTTGAGGGCTACATTGGCTCTTACTCTATGATTGAGTGCCGGCTCATTATTGGCATAATGACCCGGCCCTTGAGGGCTACATTTGGCTCTTACTCTATGATTGAGTGCTGGCTCATTACTTAGGTAATAACCCGGCCCTTGGGGGCCACACTTGGCTCTTAATCTATGATTGAGTACCGGCTCATTACTTAGGTAATGACCCGGCCCTCGGGGGCTACAAGGCGATTTTACGAAAGATAAACAAGTGATTGAAGACCCGGCTGACCTTTTTGGAGAGATCAACCGTTTCTTGGGGGCTACATAGGTATATATATGAAGAGGCAAGGGAAGTGAAGTACCTCGTACTTTTCCTTCATCTTGGCGACCAAGTTGGCCTCCACGTCTCGGCTGGCAAACAGACGACTCAGATAGCCGGCATGCAATTCATCGGTAGTAAGTTTCTCCAAATTTGGAAGATCAGATGGAGTCTTTTCTTCCTTAGAGGGAGCCGCCTCATCTTCATTGATATGCTTTGATAGCACATGTGAAGGAGCCGGAGATTTGTAAGCCGCCCCGGTGACAGTGACTTCTTCATGAGAAGCCATATCTTCAGTTGACGGCCAGGGGCTGGGCGGCTTAGGAGCAGAATCTGGATGGGCTTCGGGAGCTTCAACATCCATATCCGCCAGTTCATTGTGCTGAGGGGCTTCTTCATGAGTGTCTTTGGCGGTTTCAGAAGGCTCACTATGAGCTTCAGGGATGCTTGGCTTTGGAATTGCCGGCTCTGGAACATCAGGAGCAGCGGCTGACCCGCCAGTTTTTCTCCGTTTGGCTTGAGCCATGTGAAGCAAAGATACAATTACACATCAATGATCAAGGATAGACTATGAATACAAGGAGTAGGATATAAAACATACTTACCCCTGGTTGATGATAAGGGGAGGCAACTTTGAAGCAGTTGAGTCGCCGGAAGAAGGAGGCGAGTCCTGGAAAAGTTAGCATTGTTAAACAATGATAAGCTGCAAGGATAGCATACATGAAAAATAAGTTAAAGACAAGAAAGTACTTCAGTGCGCTGTTTTCGAGGGGTCGGCTCCTTGGGTAAGACGGCTAAATGGTCTCCAGAGCCGGTGCTCCGGGTCTGACATCTGCTGTCATCTTGATGCTTCTTCAAAAGAAAGTTAGGACCCAAGTGAGCAAAAGGACGGGAACTCTTTACCTTCCGTACAGATCGCCGTACTCTCTTTACTGGTGAAAGTTCCGAGTCAGAGGAGATAATGGTTACCTCTACGGCATCAGCATGACTTGCTTCCGCTTCTTCCTGTGAGTAATCATCGTCAATGAGTTGCATAAAGAGAAGGCCAAGGGGGTCAAGTTCTACCTCTGAGTCATTGAACTCGAATAAATCTTCGGATGACTGCCTCTTCCTGCGAGTAGGCGCCTTAGATTTGGTCGCCTTGGGAACCTTGTTCTTCTTCTTGAGAGAATGGGGCAGCACTTTTTTCCAGAATGAACAGTCGGCCTGCGTATGGCAAAGCATATTGGCAGAAAAGGCTTAGTAAAGTATGTCAAGTGCAGCATTAAAAATGAGGGTTAAAATGAGAAGACTTACATCCGGAGCCAGGTTAAGTGCAGAGAAGGGATTCAAACTCGTCTTGCTGCAGGCAGCTAAGGATTCCCACAGCAAAGACTTGACGATAGTATTGAGATCCTGGTCTTTCAAGGGGGTCTAGTTGAAGCGTTGAGGGTCGTCCACTTTACCAGTGTATTGGCACATAAAGGCGCCGCGGCGGCTCAACGGCAGAATCCTCCAAGAAACCCAGCAGCGGGTTAGATCAACACCCGTCAACCCGTTGGCCAACAGGGCCCTGACTTTTGAGAAAGTGGAGGCATATTGAGCACGTCTGGCAGCTGACATCTGGTCTGGAAGCTCTGTATCTGTGCTAAGCCGGTAGGGATGATAACCCGGCAGTGGTTCTCCCCCTCTGGTGAAGTGTCTTGGCAGTAGAACCAAGTCTTTTTCCATTCCTTGGGGTGACTCGGCAGAGTTGCTGCTGGGAAGAGTACATCCCTCCGTCTCTGAAGAGTAACACCCCCAAGATCAAGGCTTAACCCGTCCGCCATTTCTGTTTGGCGGTTAATGTAAAAGTACTCCTTGAAGAGGTCAACAGATGGTTCCTCTTGCAGGTAGGCTTCACCGAAGGTTTGAAATTGGCACATATTGGTGACAGAATTTGGGCCAATGTCTTGGGGGTGCAGTTTGAATGACTGCAAAACGTCTCAGAAAAACTTAGACCCGGGTGGGGAGAAGCCGTGGAAAAGATGATCTGTGAATATAATGACTTCCCCGTCTTTGGGTTTAGGGGTAGTCTCATTGCCTGGAACTCGCCAGTGGATAACATCCTGAGCCGGCAGAACTCCCATGGTGACAAAATCTTTGAGTGATTCTTTGGTCACTCCCGACTTTACCCCATTGCAGGTGGATGGGGTTTTAGACATGGTGGCGGCTTAGGAAACTGCGGAAGGATTTGAATGTTCGGTGGGTTAAAAATGCATTCTGACCAAGGTCGTTATGATTAGAAATGGTGACAGCATTTGGCGGGTCAATATAAAGTTATAAGCCACCGAAGTTATTTGCGGTGTGACAGCGAGAGCCGGCAGCCTTACAGCGGGTTAAGTTTATCAGAGCACATTGAAAAATTGTTAATTGTGGAGAAACAGATTCCGCAACTACAGCTATGGAGTCAAGATCTACGAGCGAGGGAAAAAGAAAAAAAAATCCTGGACCTAAAGAACTGGTGGAAGAACAGACGGATCCTGTATGGATTAAAGCGAGCTTGTGATCCTTAAAGAACATGGCATACGTATGAGGTAGAAGACCGCATGATTCGGGTAGCAATCTAAGGCTTAAAGGATCATTTTTTTATGATCTACGATTGGTGCACCGCCGAGCGGCGGCGGCCGCGAAGAACTTGAAACCCTAACATGGATCTGCAAAGATAAGAGAAACGAACCTGAGGAATGCTGAGGAGGCGGTCGACGCCGACGAGTTTCTGGTCAAAGTCAGGTTGATACAGCGGCCAGGGTCGAAGGTGACGGTGACCTCCGGACGGCGCAGTGAGCTTCGGCGGCGCGGGCGTCTGGAGGAGGAACAAGAAGGCAGCAGCGGGAAGATGAAAATAATGGGGCCCCCGTGCCTATTTATGAGGATGTGAGGCGACAGCAACAGTCGGCGCGAGAATCGAGGAGGCACGACGGCAATTGACTAAAGAAATACCTCGATTCTCGGGCCGGTTATATTAATAGAGAAAGATCCGCTCTGACGTCAGGTGAATCTTTTTGATTTTCCCGAGATGACGTCATGGAGGGTCATGAAGATCCGTCATAGACGATGCTGTCCATTTTTTCGCGGGTTATGAAGATTTATCAGTGTGCAAAATTCGCCAACCAGGAGACTTGAAGATTGACATGAACCAATTCAAATCAATTTGGGGCCTAATGTTGGGGATATAACCCCGTGGTAAGACCCGCCCAGGTGGGGCCGGTTCATACGGTTGGCGGTTTAAAGACCAGGCTTAGCATAAGCTCATCCAATGGGCCTGGAGGCCCGGGGCCAAAAGACAAGATGTAACCCGGTGGCGTAAGCCGCCAGTGGCGGCTTGTTAGACAAGGCATGTGTAGTTAGAGGTAAGGTCGGTTATCAAGTATAACCCGGCCCGGACTCTTGTAAGCCCAGGGCCCTGACCTATGTATATAAAGGCGGGTTACCTGGGCGGCTTAGGCCACGAAACCTTTGATCGAGTGCTAGGTCAAGCGAATCCGCTCCCTCGTAATCGATACCCAATCAATACAACACAAAGCAGGGCGTAGGCTTTTACCTCTTTCTCAGGGGCCGAACCTGGGTAACCCTTGTCTCTCGATTCCGATCAACCCCTTCAAGATCACCGCCTTAGCGATGGCCTCGAACCTAAGTCCTTTCACGGGGACATCTGCCATGACAAAACCACGACAGTATGGGTGAGAAGAGTCAGACCAAAATCCCAGTTAGTGTTATTCGGTACATGCCAATCATACCAAGAGTTCAACGTCTTTTCATGGTCGAAGAGATGGCCAGACAGATGACGTGGCACAAATTGGGCAAAAGAACCGAACTAGATACAGATGGGAGTCCGATGTTGGGACACACTTCAGACGCTTTAGCGTGGAAGCACTTCGATGCATTACATAAGGATAAAGCAGCAGATCCAAGGCATCCTCGAGTCGCCGTCAGCATGGATGGGTTCAATGTGTTTGGTATGACGGCAACCCAATACAGTTGTTGGCCTGTATTTGTCATTCCACTCAATCCCCCCCCCCCCCGGACAAATTATGCAAAGAAAGAACATTTTCCTGACGTTGATAATTCCAGGGATAACTATCCGAGGAAGAATATGAATGTGTATATGCAGCCGCTTAAGGATGAATTGCAAGAAGCTTGGGATAATGGGATCAAGACATATGGTGCCGCTACAAAACAAAACTTCAAAATGCATGTGTGGTACATGTACTCAACGCATGACTTGCCGGCGTATGCGCTATTCGTTGGCTGGTGTGTGCATGGAAGGTTCCCGTGCCCCACATGCAAGGCAGCTCTTCAGTTCCGTTGGCTGTAGGCGGGTCGGAAGTTTTCTTACTTCGACTTGCATACACAGTTCCTGGATCCTCGCCATAATTTCAGAAAAGACAAGAAGAATTTCATCAAAGGTAGAGTTGACAAAAACTCTACACCACCTGCATTGACAGGCCAACAGACCCTGGATCAGTTAAACGCTCTCGAGCCTGATCCAACGCGTCCAGGATATTTCAAAGGGTATAATTCAGAACACGCCTGGACTCACAAGATATGCTTGTGGGATCTGCCTTACTTTAAAGACCTCCTTTGCCCACACAACATCGACGTGATGCACACTGAAAAGAATATCGCCGAGGCCCTTTTTGGTACATTGTTCGGCATAGAGGGGAAGTCAAAGGATAATCCTAAGGCTAGAGTCGATTAGGAGGCTCTATGTGATAGACTGTTACAAAACATGCGACAACCGAAAGGAAAGAAGAACTGGAGGAAGCCAAACGCATGGTTCAATCTTGGAAGGCAAGCTATGATGGAAATGATCTTGTGGGTGAAAATGCAGATGATGTTCCCCGATGGGTATGCAGCGAATCTAAAGAGGGGAGCGAGTCTTGACAAATTGAAAATATTTGGTCTCCAGAGTCATGATTGGCACATATGGCTTGAGCGGGTAATGCCGGTGATGTTGCGTGGCTTTATCCCTGAGGATGAATGGCTAGTACTGGCAGAGCTGAGCTATTTCTTCCGTGCTCTTTGTGCGAAAGAACTATCGCCTGACATGCTAGATGAACTGGCGCCGGAGTTGATCTGCAAGTTAGAGAAGATCTTTCCACCGGGCTTCTTTAATCCAATGCAGCATTTGATTTTGCATCTCCCGACCGAGGCAAGATTGGGGGGGCCCGTGCAAAATCGTTGGAGCTACGCAACTGAGAGGATGCAGAAGACGCTTCAAGCAAAATGTAAAAATAAACGTAGAATTGAGTCATCGATGGCCGAGGCATTCATTACTGAGGAGGCGGCAAACTTCGTGACAGCACACTACGAAGCCAAGAATCGTCATTTGCATAATCCGAAGCCTTGGTATAATAATGGCGACCCTGAAAAAGGTCAATCCAACCTCAGCCTATTCAAAGGGAAGCTCGCACCAGCCGGTGCTTCGAAAGCAATAGCGTTGGATGTCGAAGAATGGCGGACCATTTCGTTGTATATCTTCAACAACCTAACAGAAGTGCGGCCGTACATTGAGTAAGTTCTCGGTACATTGTTTCGCAACTTCTAATTCCTTTGAACTGCTCTTATTCCCGGATATGTGATACAGTCGATACGTCGCCAAATTCTCGGATGGAGTGATGATCCAAAAGGATTCCATCGAAGAGTATGAGCTTCTGGCAAAGCATGGAGGCGGCTATCCCGGTTTCATCTCTTGGTTCAAACAAACGGTAATTTCCATAAGACCATTTCATTTCTTTGTCTAGTTTGCGGCTAATGCAACAATCCTTTCGTATTAAACTTGTAGGCTAATTCAGAGTCTATGGACGCTGAATTGAGACAAGTCGCTAATGGTTTTCACTATAAGGTCCGTTCATTTGACAAATACGACATCAACGGGTATCACTTTCGTACTTTTGGCAAAGAGCTATCTATGGCCGACCGAAAGTCTACAAATTGTTGCTCTGCTATCGGCGAAGGAGGTATCGAGTATTATGGAAGAGTTGAAGCAATTTATGAACTTATATTCTTTGGTGAAAACCCACCGAACGTTGTAGTCTTCAAATGTTATTGGTTCCAGTCGAAGGAGACTAGAAGGACTCATGAACATATAGGGCTAGTCGAAATCAAACAAAGCACCCATTTAGATGTTCCCGATGTCTATATTACGGCTCAACAGGCGACCCAAGTTTTCTATCTACCGTGGGCCTGCCAAACTAATCCAAATCTGAATGGTTGGGATGTCGTTTATGATGTGGCGCCACGTTTTAGACCACCTCCCCTCAATGAAGATGATTATGAACCTCACATTAACCCAGACACATATGAAGGAGAATTCTTCCAAGAAACACGTCTTTCCAAAAAACGTTTCAAGAACCGCTCTACTTCACCCCAGAACATTGAAGTAGACACCGACAGTGAAACCGACTTCACCCCTGAGCCGGAACAAGAAGAGACGGAAGAAGAAGAAGAGGTTACTGCTGCGGATGACCTCTCAATGCTTGACCGATTACATAAATGAGGCCTTCCACATGTTGTTCCCGATAGTGATGATGATGATGCATTTATTGATGATAGTGATGATGATGATGCATTTATTGATCCCGGAGCATATATAGACGATCAAGATTATTATTAGTTCATGTCAGGTATTATTCAATTTTTATTATATACATGATGATGATACACTCAAATTATATACATATTATTATTCATGTCGGTATTCAATTTTTTTTATGTTGTACTAATTTCGTTTACTCTTTGTCATGGCAGGTGTTGAAAGATGGTGGGCGCGGGTCGAGAGCGATCCGAGGCTCCTTCTTCGTCGGCGCGTGGTGGGAGGGGTACTTCCATTCCACCCCAAACTCTCCGGAGAGCGTTGTACGACAGTATGGGGACACCCGAGGGCGCTTCTTCGTCGGCGAAGTTTCCCACCGGGAGAGGAGGTCGGGGGAAGAAGAGAGCTCCTAAAGTACACGTGGTGGCCGCGGGAGAGGTACGAAGGCTGCTACGCCTTCCTCGCCGCCACCCCCAGCTGATTCACCCGAGCACAGGACTGCTACGGTGGACCCGTCTGAGGTGGAGGCTACGCAGACTCCTGTCCACGAGCCTCGGGTCGACGATCCTTCTATCCCAGATGCTTCGACCGACGAGACTCATGTGCCAGACGCTTCATCCTACGAGACTCCACACGCTACGACCAGATGGGATGCCTGGCCGGACCTGCATCAGCCGGAGCCAAGTGGCCATGCTGATGGTGGTGGGGATCAGTTTTTTGATAGCGGGGACGAAGTGGTTGAGGGTGCCACCGTCTACCAGCATGGGTGTACACGGCTCCCGCCCGTGCCAGCAACCCGCGAGCAGAGGTGGTCGATTAGGCCTGATGGGCAGAAGTAAGGATGTCCGCAGGCCCAACTCCATCCTTGGTGTGATTTGCCGGCATAACTTCCCGGGGTTTGTCACGTTGCCAGGCGAGGGTCAACTTCCAGAGTTAGGATTGAGCTGGGAGCACTACTTGGCTGCCCCGGCCCCGCCGGAGGAGATGATCGATGGTGTCTTGTGCCACACGAGGGCCGACATGGTGATCAAAAAGTTTTGGGTAATTTCTCCTTTACACAATTAAAAATGAACAATATCTAGTTATTGTACTAATCAGTGTTGTCTCGTTTGATTACAGACCTTGTACAGGTGTGAGGAGGGATACGAGGAGGCCGCGGCAAAGGTTATCGATGGCGAGTGCAGGCGCCTACAACAGAACTTACGGCACGAGGCTCGGATACAGGTTGTTTGAGACTACTACGCCTCGCGGTATATTAAGAAGGACAAGTCGTCGTGCCGCGGAAAGTTTCTGCACAAGGAGCAGTACATGAAGGTAATTACCTATTCTTAAGGCCTTGTACTTAGTTTCCTTGCTTTGATTCGTAGGCGTAGCACTCAAATTTCTCTTTACTAACTTAGGTGCCCCTGAGATGTTGTGCGGATAAGATGGATTGTTGGGAGGCGATGGTGAATGAGTGGTTCTCTGACGAATGGCGAGCCGTCCACAACAATGCCAAGGAACGGCATGCCCAAATGGAAGGTGTGCCACACCATCAAGGCAGCGCCAACTTATTTCAGTTCGGACGGAACTGGGTATGTGGTTTGCTTCATGATTCATGCAATTCATTCTTGATGCTAGTTGGACCCCTTTATTAATACTTTGTTCCTCTCTTTTAGGCGCATTACAATAAGACGGAGGTGCCACAGGTGTACGACCTCTATTCCATGGCCCATACTGCCTCGTATAAGAAGGCCAAGGAATTCTCTGAGTCTGACCTCGATAATCCCGACAACTTCACCTACATCTCCTCCCACAACAAGCTCGTGAGGTACAGAGATGTGGGGAAGGCGGTGAATGGGGAGGACTTCAACCCGAGCCAGCATCCTATTGATTCAGAGCTGGTGATGATAACTGGCGGCGGGAGGCCCCATGGCTCGATAGCCATTGGAGATGGACTTATACGGTCTTCGCGCACTCTCCGGAAGATCAAGGCACGCCAAACGAGCTCCTGTCCTGAGATAACGCCTCGTTCACGGCCAGTCGAGCTCGCCATCGAGGTTAGTCATACAGACTCAGATAGCTTTCCTCCATTACATTGTGTGTTCGAACAAAGATGATTACAAAGCTAACGAGGAGTTGTGTTGCAGGCTGCTCTGCAGAAAGAGAGAGCGGCAACCCAGGCGCTTCTGGAGGAACAGGCCCGACAGGCGGCAGAGGAGAAGAGGGATTTGGAGGAGAGGACGGCTAGGTTGTTGGAGGAGGAGAGGGCACAGAATGATGCGTCTAACCGGGCCATGTACGAGCTCATCGTGGTAAGTTTCTTCTTCATATTAGCCAAATCATGCACTACATGTTCGTTTCATTAATAACCAATATGATTGACTTGTCAAAACCAAATGTGCAGTCTTTGTGCGAGAAGAACGTCCAGACCCCTCTGCCGATGCCAGTCATTACCACGGCGAGAACGGTGAGTTTCATTTGAATGGTCATTAGTTACTAGTCTTAACATTTCAGCGTCATCATGCTAACGCAAATGATCTTTGGTGCAGCATAACTCCCGAGACGCATCGCACGATCCTTCTCCAGGGCCAAGTAGTGCTCTAGGTGACACCGGCCCGAGCAACCCCGGTGCTTCACCTCCGTGATGACGAGGACGGTAAGCCCTAATATGCCACTTACTTGGCTCATTTTCTCAAAGAAAGACAAACTTAGCACTTAGACAAAATTACGTACTTTCGGTCTGTCGGAGCTCCTTGTGAGAGTTTCATGTCTCTTCTTGATGGAGGAATCCCGACTGTTGTCGCGGGGGTCATTTCTTCTTCTCCTTCTCTCGATATATACCTTGGTATATTGCGGGAGAGGAGAACGGGTTTTGACCATCACCGACTGTCAAAATATTAGTGTTAGGTAGTGTCCACCAACATACACCACCATATAAGTGTGAGTGAGTGCGCACCATACACACCATGAGGAATGAGAGTTTTTCTAAGGAAAACCTCGAAAGACCGAAAGTCAAGCTCAACAAATGGCATAATAACCTTGGTTAGCTCATATACTTAGCTTATTTAGTTCATTTAGGACATAATTAGCTTACTTAGGTCAAAAATGGCATAATAACCTTGGTTAGCTCATAAATGACCTATTTTACCTAAGTTAGCTCTAAAATGACCTATACTTAGCTTTGCTTCCTACAAAATGAGATAATAAGCTCACTTAGTTCTAGAATGACCTATTTTACCTAGGTTAGCTCTAAAATGACATATACTTACCATTGTTTTCTCCAAAGTGAGATACTAAGCTTACTTAGCTCCGAAATGACCTATTTTACCTAAGTTAGCTCTAAAATGACCTATACTAAGCTTTGCTTCCTACAAAATGAGATAATAAGCTCACTTAGCTCCAGAATGACCTATACTTAGCTTTGTTTCCTCCACAATGATATAATAAGCTTAGTTAACTCAAAATTGGCATAATAGACTTGGTAACCTCATAAATGCCATAGACTTAGCTTATTTTCTTGCAAAATGACACAATAAGCTTAGTTAGGTCAAAAATTGGATAATTACCTAGGTTAGCTCTAAAATGACACAAATAAGCAATAAGAAGAACAAAAACAAGAGGAGAAAGAGAGAGAGAACAAAAACGCTTCTTCATCTTCTTCTTCTGCTAGATCTTCTTCTACTTCTTCTAGTATTCTTATTCTAACTTTCTTATTTCCAATTTTGCAGATTTGATTGACTTCACGGCAGCTTGCTTTGATGTAGTGCTAGTGTTTACTTTCTGTTTTCATTTTGTATCGATGAACTTATGTGAAACTTTCTACCTATGGATGAGACTATGTATGTATGGATGAAACTATTGTAATATGGTGAACAATGTGACATTTGATACTTTTAATTTGGTATAATTGTTCATTGATCATATCCATATGGCAGGGATATTGTTTTTGTGAATTATATATATACATATCATATATTTTCCTGTGAAAATTCTTGAATATAACAAAAACAGGCAAAAAAGAGGCAATACTGGCTCTTTGCCGTCTGCCACCGTCGACAAAGACCTCTTTGCCGTAAGCCACCGACGGCAAAGAGGGCACGTGGCAGCCACCTGTTCAACCAGGGAACACCAGGCCTGGGCCATTTGGCCTCTTTGCCGTCCGGGGGCAGACGGCAAAGGGCGGGGTGGGGGCCGTCCGGGGGCAGACGGCAAAGGGCTGGGTGGGGGCCGTCCGGGGGCAGGCGGCAAAGGGCTGGGTGGGGGCTGTCCAGGGGCAGACGGCAAAGGGCTGGGTGGGGGCCGTCCGGGGGCAGACGGCAAAGGGCTGGGTGGGGGCCGTTAGCCACCTAACGGTGCTAACGTCAGTGCTACACCGTCCAGCCTCGTTGCCGTTTGTAGGCTGACGGCAAAAAAACTTTGCCCTCCACTGGGCCAAGGCAGACGGCAAAGAACCCCTTTACCGGAGTTTATTCGGACGAAAATTTGGCCGTCTGCTGGCTTACGGCAAAGGCCTTTGCCGTCTGTGGTTCTGTCCTTTGCCGTCAGCCATGGCAGATGGCAAAGAGCCTGATTCATGTAGTGTTGATTTATTTTCTACGATCAACATACCCACTAGAATGCACCATGTCCAAATTTCACAATTTTCAAGCTCTTTTATCGTATTTAGTCCTTTTTGTGTATTTTCTAGGCCTTTTGTTTTTATAAAACTTCTTTAATGGCAAACATTTTCTTACAACAAACCGTTTGCAAAGCGTCCGATGGCACGAGAGAGAGACAAGACTTGAATTTTTTTTCCGACGCGGGATCACCAATTTTCTCTTTTCTCGCACACGGGTATTTGATGCGCTTCGTTTGCGTTGCGTGTCCCCCCCCCCCCCGGTAAGGTTCGAGTTTCGCCGCCAAATTTTCAATAGGCGCGGGATTTCAGTAGTTATTCCTTCCACCCCATACCCACCCATCACATTTCCCCCCTATTCCCACCGCACCCCTCTCCCCCCGCTCTAACTACAGCCCAAACCGCCGCCGCCGCTGCAACCAAATCTACGTTCTGCACCAGTCTCGCTCGTCGATCTAGTGAGGTAACCTCCGATCTCCATCACCGCCCCGGCCCGATAGCTCAGATGGAGCATGCGAACCACCCTCACGCCTCCACATCCCCACCCCCTATCGCCGAGCATCCCCGCATAAGCCCAACCACATATCACGCGGAGGTCGAGGAGCTGGTCATGGCGGTCGATGACGTGGTGAAAGTTATGCATGCCGACCCGGAGGAACACCTCGCCACCGACGCCGCCAACTTGGTGCGGGCTCTGGCCTTGATGAAATCCCCAAGCAACGAGCTCCGGGACTTACCAAGTATGAACTGTCCAGTTCATTTTTACGAATACCAGTATAGCAATGTTTAACCGTGTCAATTTCAGTATCAACGGTACACGTTTAAATTGCCATGTTA
The DNA here is from genome assembly GCA_039707655.1 of Elymus sibiricus. NCBI lineage: Eukaryota > Viridiplantae > Streptophyta > Magnoliopsida > Poales > Poaceae > Elymus > Elymus sibiricus. The sequence goes on along the minus strand of CM077673.1, from coordinate 271,244,735 downwards.
GGTTGTCTGTACTCTATAGTCAACATGTCCGTTGTTCATTTGAGTTATGCGCAGTGTGTTGTTCAAGTATGAACTGACCAGTTCAATTTTACCAATACCAGTTACAAACTTAAAATGCCGATGCTAGGTTATATCCATTATTTACGTTGTCCACTCGGTACTGTGCTACTCTTCGCAAAAAAGATATCACTGGAGATGATGTCCTTCAATTACCATTAGATATTCTCGGTGCATGTTAACATGTTCTAGTTGACATGCCTTTCCTTGTACTTACGCAGTTTCATAATGCACAACGATGTTGTTTACCGTCGAGGTTAGTCACATCCCAATATCTTATAGTATTTTACATCATTTGTTCAGTTGCAGTTTAGCTTCTAATATTTACTTGTTGCTTGTAGATACATATGTTAGCGGTACTGATCCACGCTGCGACCAGCAGGAACACCTAGCCACCGACTTTGTGCGGGCTCTGGCCGAGTTGAAGTACCCCAGCAACTACCCCTCGGGATTTACCAAGTATGAACTGGCTTGTGATGTTTAACTGTGTCAATTTCTGTTTCACTGGTACAAGTTTTAATGACTATGTTAGGTTGTCTGAACTCTGAAGTTAACACATCTAGTTTAATTTCACCAATACCTATCCCTTTGTTACCGTGCTACTCCTCGCAATGAAAATATCACCGGAAATATTGTCGTTTAGTTAACATTTGCTATTTTTGGTGGATGTTAACCCTGTTGTATTTAACACGCCTTTCTATCTGCTTATGTAGGGCTACGATGTGTGATGTTGTTGTTTACCATCGAGGTTAGTCACCTCCCATTTTTTTATAATATTTTACATCATTTGTGCAATTGCAGCTTATGTTCTAACATTTATTTGTTGCTTTTAGGTACATATATCAGCGGTACTGATTCACGCTTTGACCCTCTTTGCATATGGGGCAATGAGATAAACATGAACAAGCATCAAGTGAGGAAACTAAGAAAAATTGTTAGGCAGAAGAGACATCTGATTCGAATTAAACTCTTTATTTATACTTTATCCAAGACATCAGTGAACTTTAGGATGGTAAGTAATCTGTTGCCTTATTTTCCAGCCCAGAACAAGTTACTCTATTAGACATGAATACCTGAAAGTTGTCTCTTTTCAGTGGTTTCCGAAGGAATTTACTCAAGATTATCTAGCAAACTACCTGACCGATGTGGAGGCAACGAAGGTTATAGTATATAATTCATGCTACCATGATAGCTGTCTAGAAGTCTTCCTGAAGGCGGTGAAGGATGGACGGGCGATCATCACAAGGGGTTGGACAAAAGTTGTGCGCACCTTTGGCATGGAGGAGGGCACATTATGGGTAGTCCGCTTCTTCAACACCATCGACAACCAAAAGCATTTACAATTCTCTCTTCACCTTTGCCGCCTCTAGTACTATATATTGTGGTTCATCATATTTAATCTTCTACCGAACTATGTAACCATGGAACAAGTACTGAGCTTTTGATTTATGCATTGGCTGTTGAACCATTGTAATTAGGGTATGTATTGATGGATGTGAAATGCACATTTCATAACTAAAAATTTGAAATTTCCAATTCTAATAATAAATTAACGAAAATAAGCTATGAGGTAATAAATTACAGCACACACAGCTAGAACGATTAAACCGTGTCCGATGGTGTCATATGTCACACACGATTGTTTGAATAATAGTGCGTGTGATTATTAGCTTTACTACACATGGTCGCATATTTTGTGCGTGTGGGATGCGCGCACTGTCACACATGTGTTTGCATGCCGTAACTGTGTGCGCTTGCCGTTAATAGCACAAACGGTTACGAACCTGCGTGCGTGTGTAATGTAGGACGATCAAGAGATGGTTGACATACGTTTCACGTGTGCGATCCGAATAAGTATCGCACACGAATATATCTGTGCCATCGTCTTGGATGTGTGCTTGACCACAAACGTAGCATCAAAGTGTGGCGTGTGGGATAGGCTACGACTTCGCATACGTTTACGTTAGGTGAATCGTCAGCAGGCGCTAGCACCAACGCAGACGATGTTTCGGTGTCGTGTGGGATGACCCCACCCTTATCGCCCACACATGCAAGGCGATGGTTCAGAACTACGTTGCGGAAAGGGGTTAAAAACCGTTTGTATAGCACGTAATGGTACTAGTGGGAATTGAGGCGCTACCACGATAGACAGGTCAGAGGATGCGCCTTTCAGGAAGGCGACCTTGTCCTCCGAATGGATCGGCAAAAACCCCACAAGCTAGCGCCTCTCTGGCAAGGGCCCTTCACAATCTACAAAGTTCTAAACAACGGAGAATATCGGCTCTATAACTTTGAGAAGGATATTGAAGAGCCCCGAGCTTGGAATGCGGACCTGCTCCGCAAGTTATTTACTTAGAACAAAAAAACTACTTCATTTTTGTAATGAACTCCGGATTGATTTTGAAGAATAAAAGACTTACTTTGTCCATATTTTGTCAAAATTTGTCAAAATTTCGTTTTCACTTCGGTGATTCCCATAACATACTTCCCATTGCCCCCAGTGGGTGAAATAACTTAGCTACGAACCTGACTTCGTCAAAGTTAAAAAACCCTGAGTGTGGAAGATTTCCACACTCGGGGGCTTAGCTGCGACCTCACTGTCGTCTAAGCTATAACGTTCCGAGTGAGGAAGATTTCCTCACTTGGGGGCTCCACTGCGAACCTGACTTTGCCTGAGCTTTAAACAATTCGAGTATAAGAAGATTTCTTCACTCGAGAACCTTAGCTGCGAACCTGACTTCGTCTAAGTTAAAAAATCTTGAGTGTGGAAGATTTCCACACTCGGGGGGCTTAGCTGCGACCTCACTGTCGTCTAAGCTATAACGTTCCGAGTGAGGAAGATTTCCTCACTTGAGGGCTCCGCTGCGAACCTTACTTTGCCTGAGCTTTAAACCTTTCGAGTATAAGAAGATTTATTCACTCGAGAACCTTAGCTGCGAACCTGACTTCGTCTAAGTTAAAAAATCTTGAGTGTGGAAGATTTTGACACTCGGGGGCTTAGCTGTGACCTGACTGTCGTCTAAGCTATAACGTTTCGAGTGAGGAAGATTTCCTCACTCGGGGGCTTCGCTGCGAACTTGACTTTGCCTGAGCTTTAAACGTTTCGAGTATAAGAAGATTTCTTCACTCGAGAACCTTAGCTGTGAACCTGACTTCATCTAAGTTAAAAAATCCTGAGTGTGGAAGATTTCCACACTCGGGGGCTTAGCTACGACCTCGCTGCGTCTAAGCTATAACGTTCCGAGTGAAGAAGATTTCCTCACTCGGGGGCTCCACTGCGAACCTGACTTCGCCTGAGCTCTAAACGTTTCGAGTGTAAGAAGATTTCTTCAATCGAGAACCTTAGCTGCAAACCTGACTTTGTCTAAGTTAAAAAATCCTGAGTGTGGAAGATTTCCACACTCGGGGGCTGTTGGGGATATAACCCCATGGTAAGACCCGCCCAAGAGGGGTCGGGTCGTACCTGGCGGCTCATAACCAGGACCCTTAAGGTGGGCCGGAAGATGAAGGCCTGGCCGCATGGCAGCTTACCAGACGGGCCGAGACGAAGGCCCAGAGACAGAAGATGGTGTGAGACCCGGGCGGTTAAGCCGCCCGGAGACGGCTTGCCCAAGATGGCAAGGCGGCTTAGAGGCAGGGTTGACTATGTTGTATGAGTCGGTTTGGAACTCGTGCAACCCAGGGCCTCGACCTCCTATATAAAGGCGAGACCCTGGGGCGGCTTAGACAGAAACCAATCAATCGAGAACTAGGTCAAGTGAATCCGCCCCCTTGTAATCGATACACCAATCAATACAACACAAGCAGGATGTAGGCTTTTACCTCTTCTAGAGAGGCTGAACCTGGGTAAACTCGTGTCCCTCATCTCGACCAACCCCTTTGAGTCCACCGCCTCAGCGATGGCCTCGAACCTAAGTCTTCGGACATCTGCCGTGACAAAACCACGACAGTTAGCACCCACCGTGGGGCTAGCGCTCGGTGGTGTTGAGTTCTCAAAGGGCTCTCTCCCAGGGATCGAGGGATACGCCGTTGGCAAGATGACCAAGAGTCGCCGCGGCAAGCTCTACATCGACGACGCCGGCTGGGGCCCTGAGACCGACTCAATCGAGTACGGGTTCCGGGTCCCCTTCGGTGGAATCCACGTCTTCATCGGCAAAATTGGCGGATCTGAACCCAGGCCGGACATCTGCACCGACATCGTCGAGCCGGCCCGACGCGTGCAACCCGCCCAACGCGTGCAACCTGCCCAACGCGTGCGACCCGCCCGTGTCAACCCGGGCAGGAAGCATGTCTTCGTCGGCTTCACCCAGGTTATGGAGCTTGAGGGTTCTATGTCGCAGGAAGAAACCCCTATCTGCTCGGAGGATGGATCCTCGAGCGGAGAGACGGAATCAATCTATCAGCTTCACAATGGTGGGCTTGGGGGCTACGTCGAGCATTACCCCGAGTCAGAGTGCCATGAGCCGGAGTATCATGAGCCGGAGGACTATGAGCCGCCGAACCGCGTTGCTGTCTTCATGGCGGGTTCAGCGCCGGCCCCCAGTAGCACAGTCGCCGGTGCAACTGGGTCCGGAGCTAGCAGGCCGCCGGCTCAGGTTCTTCTGGATCTGATGAACGAGCTCACAACCCTGATGGAAACTGAGGTCACTGTTGAAAACCAAGCGACCCGTAATACGGAGATCACGAGGTTGAAGAACCAGATGGCCAGAGTCCAACAGGAAATCAATGCGTTGAAGGTTCAGATGGATGCTGAGGCGGAGCGCCTTAGGGCGGACGCTTTCCGCCTTGAACTAGAGCAGCAGTCTGCGGCGGCGGTTCATCGGATCAGGCATCAATCCCGCCTGCCGGATCAATATGAAGCCAGAAATCTTTTTAACACACCAGGGACGGGACGGAATGTACCTTTGACCGTAACCCGGACGGCGGAAGTACCTGGAAGCCGGGCGGCGGTTCAGCGTCAGCAGCCAGACCCGCCCCGCCGGAACCAGACCCCACCGCAGTCTTTTCCGACGCCACCGGGTCATTATTCTAACCCGGTGGAGAACATGGTGGCAGTGGCAACCAGGCTTGGTACAATCCCGATTCCCGACGAGGCGCCCTTCGTAGAGGAGGTGCGGAATGCCATAGGATACCTACAGACGGCGATGGCCCAGCAGGACAAGTACACTTACAGTCAGAGTCGTGTGCACTCAACCCCCATCCCCAGCCGCAGCTACAGCCGGCGTTATGAGTCGCCGACAGTGTCTAGCAGTGATCGACATCGGAACCCGCCGCGAGTGGATCGGGCGGCTCTGGATGCTCAGGCGCTGGTGGACCGGGCAAGAGCACAGCGAGAGGCAGCGGCTCTGGCAGCTGCGGCGGCTTATTAGGAACCCACAGTTGCACCTTCCATTTCAATAGAAGCAGGAGTAACCTCCAGGGCTGTGGGAGTGCCGTGCTTGGCGCCGGCTTTGCGGAATGAGCGTCTGCCGAAGGATTTCAAGGGTCCACGTAAGGTGCCCAATTATACTGTTGACCTACCTCCAGAAGCTTGGATTGAAAGTTATGAGCTAGCCATGGAGATGTTAGATGTCAGCGATGCCGTATGTGCCAAATACTTTATCATGATGCTGGAAGGGCCGGCTCGCACATGGTTGAAGGGTTTGCCACCCAACACCATTAATTCCTGGGCCGAGTTAAAGGCGAAGTTCATCAAAAATTTCCAAGGAACGTGCAAGCAGCCCATGACGATTGTGGATTTGGACCATTGTGTGCAGCGTGAGGATGAGTCGGCTCATCACTGGGTCCGGCGGGTCTCAACAATTATCCACTCTTCCGAACACATTACGGCGGCTCAAGCGGTCTTGATTCTAGAGAAGAATTGCCACTTTACGCCCTTGAAGCAGAAGCTTGGCCGGCTCAAACGCTCATGCCAAGACATGGGGGAGCTCATGGCGGCTCTCACCAAGTATGCCGACTCTGACAACACGAAAGACCCGGGTTCTGATGATGAGAAATCGGGTCAGAGTAAGAAGAATAACAATGGCAAGGGCCAGCAGCAAAACGCGGCTGGAAGCAGCAATCCGGGCAAGCGGAAGAACCCAGATGGCGGGTCAGAATTGGTAGCGAACACCAGCGCTGGGAACAATCGTGCTAAGGGCAACGGGAACTTCAGGCCGCCCTTTAACAAGGGTAAAGCTCCTTTCAACTTGGAAGAGATGCTCAATAAACCTTGTCCAGAGCACAGCCGGCCTGATAAGCCGGCAGGCCATACATGGAGGGATTGCAGTATTATGCGGCAGTTTCGAGATTACAGCCTTCAACAGCATCGTAATAACGGTAATGGCCCGTCAGGCGGCTCAGGGCCGGGCGGTTCAGGAGCCGGCTTTGGTGCCGGCGGCTCAGGATCCGGTTACCAGGGTCAAGGCAACCATGGAGGTCATAATCAACAGTCTGGCGGTGGAGGCCAGCAGCAAAATAACCAGTCAGGGTACCAGAGTAACCCGAAGCAGCTCAGCGGGGGTCAGTATCATGTTTTTACAACCAGCCTTGACAAGCAAGACCGAAAGGTGCGCAAGCGGGCGGTTAACGCAGTCATGCCGGCTCTCCCGCAGTATTTGAAGTGGTCTGAGTATGACATAACTTGGAGCAGGGAGGATCACCCGCCGCGTGTTGATAACCCGGGGCAGCTGGCTCTGGTGGTTGCCCCCCAAGTGGGAGGATACGTGTTCACTAAAGTACTTATGGATGGCAGCAGCAGCATCAACATCCTGTACTATGACACTTTCCGCCGGATGAATTTGCTTGATAAAGATCTTAAGCCCTCTTCAACAGTTTTTCACGGTGTGGTGCCCGGAAAGTCGGCTTATCCAGTGGGAAAGATTTCTTTGGAGGTGGCTTTCAGAGATGAATTCAACTACAGGGTGGAGTCTTTGTGGTTTGAAGTGGTCAAAATCAAGAGCCCGTACCACGCTCTGTTCGGACGGCCGGCTTACGCCAAGTTCATGGCTAGACCTTGCTATGTTTACTTACAGCTCAAGATGCCAGGGTTGAATGGGACGATTACCATGCACTGTGATCGGAAGACGGCTCTTGAGTGTGAGGAAGGTGATGCACCTTACGCAGAGTCAAGTTGTGCTGAAGCGGAGCTCAAGTTGTATAAAGAAAATGTTGACACGACAGATATGACTCCATTGAAGAAACCCAACCCGGAATCTGAGCCGCCCCTCAAGTTTGTGGCAGAAGATACCAAGTTGGTGGACTTTACGCCGGGCGACTCGTCACAGCAGTTCACTATTGGGGGCAATATGGATCCCAATTAGGAAAGCGCGCTCATCGAATTCATCCGTGAGAATCGGGACATCTTTGCATGGAAGCCTTCTGACATGCCGGGTATACCGAGAGAATTCGCTGAGCACCACCTTAATGTGGATCCTAAGTTTAAGCCGATCAAACAGTTCCTCTGTCGGTTTAATGAGGAGAGGCGCAAGGATATTGGGGAAGAGGTCGCCCGGCTCTTGGCAGCAGGGTTCATCGTTGAAGTGTTTCACCCGGAGTGGCTCGCTAACCCGGTGTTGGTACTCAAGAAGAACGGCATGTGGCGTATGTGCGTGGATTACACGGATCTTAACAAGGCGTGTCCGATTGACCCGTTTGCTCTCCCCCGCATTGATCAAATCATTGACGCAACGGCGGGTTGTGAGAGTCTGTGCTTCCTGGATGCTTATTCAGGGTATCATCAGATCTAGATGGCAGTTAAAGACCAAGAGAAGATGGCTTTCATTACGCCTTTTGGTGCCTTCTGCTATGTGTCTATGCCTTTTGGGCTCAAGAGTGCCCAGGCGACTTACCAGCGTTGTGTGCAGAACTGTCTTCATGTGTCTATGCCTTTTGGGCTTAGTTGCGACATTGCCGTCTGATAACCCATAAGTATAGGGGGTCACAACAGTTTTCGAGCGTAGAGTATTCAACCCAAATTTATAGATTCGACACAAGGGGAGCCAAAGAATATTTGAGAGTATTAGCAGTTGAGTTGTCAATTCAACCACACCTGGAGATTAAATATCTGCAGCAAAGTGATCAGTAGCACAGTAGTATGATATTTTTGATAGCAGTAGTAGCAGTAACAGTAACGGTAACAGTGATAGCAATAGTTTTGTAGCAGTTGGAACAGTAACAGCAGCAATAGTAACTTAGCAAGAATAATAAGTGGAAAACTCATAGGCACTGGATCGGTGAACTCGTTGGATGATTTTCATCATATAACAGTCATAACCTAGGGCGACACAGAACTAGCTCCAGTTCATAAATGTAATGTAGGCATGTATTCCGTAAATAGTCATATGTGCTTATGGAAAAGAACTTGCATGACATCTTTTGTCCTACCCTCCCGTGGGAGCGGGGTCCATAAGGAAACTAAGGGATATTAAGGCCTCCTTTTAATAGAGAACCGGAACAAAGCATTAACACACGGTGAATACATGAACTCCTCAAACTACGGTGATCACCGGAAAGTGTCCCGACTATTGTCACTCCAGGGTTTATGGATCATAACACGTAATAGGTGCGTATGACTAACAAGATCGGAGCAAGAACATAGATATAATGGTGATAAAATAAACGGTTCAGATCTGAAATCATGGCACTCGGGCCCTAGTGACAAGCATTAAGCATGGCAAAGTAATAGCAACATCAATCTCAGAACATAGTGGATACTAGGGATCAAGCCCTAACAAAACTAACTCGATTAAATGATGAATCTCATCCAACTCGTCACCGACCAGCAAGCCTACGAAGGAATTACTCACTCCTGGTGGGGAGCATCATGGAATTGGCGATGGAGAAGGGTTGATGATGACGAAGACCGAAGATTCCCCTCTCCGGAGCCCCAAACAGGCTCCAGATCTTGCCTCCCGATGAAGAACAGGAGGTGGCGGCGGCTCCGTATCGTAAAATGCGATGAAACTTTCTCTCTGATTTTTTTCTCCGAAAATAGGATTTCATAGCGTTGGAATTAGGGTCAGTGGGGCTCTGAGGTGGGCACAATCCACCAGGGCGCGCCTAGAGGGGGTGGCGCGCCCTGGTGTATCGTGCCCAGCCAGGGCTCCCCCTCCGGTGGTTCTTGGCTCTGGTATTTTTTATTTATTGTAAAATAAATCTCCAAAAAGTTTCGTCCAGTTCTGCGAACTTTTATTTCTGCACAAAAATAACACCATGGTAGTTCTTCTGAAAACAGCGTCAGTCCGGGTTAGTTTCATTCAAATCATACAAATTAGAGTCCAAAACAAGGGCAAAAATGTGAGGAAAAGTAGATACGACGGAGACGTATCAACTCCCCCAAGCTTAACCCAGTGCTTGTCCTCAAGCAATTTAGTTGACAAACTGAAAGTGATAAAGAAAAACTTTTACGAACTCTTTTGTTCTTGTTTACATATATATGCTGAAATAGCACCCAAGTATTCAGCAAAGATTATGACTAACCATGCCAGCAATAACTCTTAGTAATTATAATAACTCATATCAATGACATAAGCAACTAGCGAGCAATAATAAAATATCTCAAGCGCCAACACTTTGTCAAAACAATCATGATATAATATGCCAATAGTGGTATCTCGCTAGCCCTTTCTGAGACCGCAAAACATAAATGCAGAGCACCTCCAAAGTTCAAGCAGCGACTAAACATTGTAATTCATGGTAGAAAAGATCCAGTCATGCTGCACCCAACATTAACTATACACAATGCATGAGGATGACAATAGTGCTCTCAGGTCTGGCGCTTATTTGGGAAGGTGATGACCCAACGTAAAAGTAAATAGATAGTCCCTTCGCAGAGGGAAGCAGGGATTTGCAAAGGTGACAGAGCTCAAAGCTTAAAACTGAGATAGATATAATTTTGGGAGGTACACCCTTCCTGTCAACGTTACGATGACGAGTTATCAATATATTCCATGCTAAACACATTAGCAGCGGTTCCCAAGCCGTAAAAGTAAAGCTTTGCTCCCCCTACACCAACAATCACACTCCACGGCTAGCCGAATCCACGGGTACCGTCCATACCAACAACATTCCTGGGGGAGTTTTGTTTCATTATTTGTAATTTTTGATTTCGGGACTGGGAATCCCTATTACCGCCCCTCTCGTGTAAGGACGAGTGAATAAACACTCATCATGAGAATAACCCGCTTAACATGGAAGATACTGACCGACCCCTGTCGCTCCATGAGCGGTCCAGGCACACAAAACAGATGTTCATTTGAATTTGTAGAGGTGGCACATGCAAATTTACTTGGAACGGCAGGGTAATACCGCATATAGGTAGATATAGTGGACTCATCTGGAATAACTTTGGTTTAAGGATTTTGATGCACAAGCAGTGTTCCCGCTTAGTCCAGGAAAAGGCTAGCAAATAGATTGAGAAGCGGCCAGCTAGAGAGCGAAAACGGTCATGAGCATGCATTATGAATAATAAACATTGACTACTAGCATAAGTAGGATATGGACACCATGAACATAAATATCATGAAGGCTATGTTGGTTTTGATTCAACTATATGCGTGAACATGTGCCAAGTCAAGCCACTTGAAACATTCAGAGGAGGATACCATATTATCATACCACATCACAATCATTTTAATGCATGTTGACATCCAAGATAAATCATTATCCACTCCTAACTACTTAAACATGGCATGAACAACTATAATCTCTAATTGTCATTGCAAACATGTTTGATCATAATATGATGAATCAACGATACTAGGCTAAACATATTTACAAAAACAAAAACAAGTTGAGTTCATACCCATTTTTCTCTGTCACAGTCACTTCATCATATTTCGTCATTATTGCCTTTCACTTGCACGACTGAATGATATGAAAATAATAATAATAGTGCAAGAGTGCCATGGACTAAGCTGGAATCTGCAAACATTTTATTCAGGAGGAGAAGACAAAGAAATATGGGCTCTTTGTTAGATCAACAATAGTGCATATGAGAGCCACTCAACATTTTCATCGTGGTCTTCTCCTTAGTACGACTCAAATAAAAGGAAAAGAATTTCAGAGAAACACACTGAAATATTTTTGGAGTTTTTGGTTTTTCTTGAAGAATGCAAATTAAAGAGGGAAAAACCAAAAACGAGAAAAACTATTTACATAGGAAAGCTACAAACAAGTAACAGAAGAAATGAGAAATCTTTTTGGGTTTTCTTTTGATACTACAATTAATTTAAGCTAGAAAGAAAAGTCGAAAAGAGGTTGGAAATATTTTTGGGTTTTGTCAAAGTTTTTCAAACACGCAAGAAGAAAGCGAGAAAATAAATCTAACATGGATAATACAATGAAAAAGTATGAACACCGACAATTGGAATGAAATGTGTGAACATGAATATAATGTCGGTGGATATACGTACTCCCCCAAGCTTAGGCTTTTGGCCTAGCTTGGTAATCACCATCCGTAGCGTGGATAATAGTTAGAGTGATAGCCCATTGAGGTCCTTCGCTCAGACTCCTCGGCCCTCCTAGGAGCTTCAACCTCCACATTGTACGCATGAGCCTCGCTCTCAAGAACATAGTATCTTCCCCTACTGTGAAAATCAAAGAGAGCAGGAGCAGGCTAAGTAACAGGCACAACGTTTTTTTATTAAACCTCAAGTTATAAGTATAGTTAGTGACTGTGCCCTTAAGGAACCTATGACGCTTCATGGCCTCAAAGTCTAAGTACTGAGTGGGTAAAATGGGGTCATTAGGCCAAGGTGATACATTTAGCTTCTCTGCTACACGGGAGGCATAAATTCCTCCATAAAAATTACCACTGGCAGCATTGTGATGCAGTCTCCGTGCAACAATTGCTCCAAGATTATAACATTTATTTCCTATTATAGCAGTGTGTATGAGACTCAAATCAGGGGCACACAATGTGCTGCAATCTTGTTTGCCTACAATACATTTGCCATTAAAGAGTGCGTAGTAGTGTATTGATGGGAAATGGATACTTTTAATTCTTCCTTGTGTCACTCCCCTATCTTCACCGTAGCAAAGATTTATCAAAAATGACTCATACTCAGATTTTGGTGGTTCATCAAGGGAACCCCAATATGGAATTTTGCATGCTTCACTGAACAATTTTAAAGGCATGGTGAAGGGACGGTCATAAAGGTTGAATGAAACTCTTGACTCACGATGAAAATATTTAAATTTCTTGGTGAATGTTTTCAAGAGTTCGAGATGTTGATGGCACTTATCTACGATCAAGGGAGCAAGTTCTGCATTGTGGATAAATTGTTCAAATTCCTCCTTGATTCCTGCACCTTCCATGAATTCGTCACACGGCCACAAACATGATTTGGTAGCGGCATCTCGCATCGAGCTTTCACTTGGCTCAACATAAGATTGCCGGACCGAGCTTCCACTTGATGAGGCCACTGAGGACCTCCTCCTCGAAGAACTCCAAAAGAATTGCATTTTTATTTGCGAACAAATTTCTGAAATATTTTTGAGACACAAAATTTTGTTAACAAAACTTCGTGAAATTGATAGCAACTACTCCTAAGGGTGGATAGAGGCCATATTAAGCATTCAAACCACTTAGAACTCTAAGAATTCAACATGCAAGCTCATCCACAGCAGCACCAAGAATAGCTAATTACTCTAAAAATAACCCACTAAATCAAAAACTAATTGGAGCAATGGAGGAGTCACATACCAAGTAGCAATCCCCCCAAACAGTTTCGGAAACGGAGCTTCGAGCAAAGAGATCGAAATCCGCGGGTATGAGAGCCAGAACACGGGAATGGGAGCTATGGTGATTATTTTCTGGAGGTAGGGGATGACATGGGCTAAAGGGATAAGTGAGGGGCGCCACATGGGGGCCACAACCCACCAGTGCGCACCTGGGGTTGCTGGCGCGCCCTGGTATCTTGTGGGCACCAGGTGCACCCCCCTCTGATGTTATTTGGACCATAAAGTCAGAAAAAATCAGAAAAAATATCGTATCAAGTTTTCAGGACATTCTGGGGAAAAAAATTGGGTCATTTTTTATTGCACGGAGAAAACAGAAAACTGGATAAACATGGCATTTTATTTTATTTGGCTAAGTAAAACAGAGAATAAAAGGTGGGAGCAAAAGATTGTGTCTACTAGATTCATCAACTTCATACCTCTCAAAAATGATCCATTAATAAAGTTGATGAAGTCTTATTAACAACCACTTCCGATTAGCATGAAACCGAAGAACTTTCGTAAAACACTAAGTTACCTCAATGGTGATATGCATATCCCCAACAATAAGTATATCATATTTCTTTTTGGCAGTAGGTAGAGGTAGTTGAAAACATCCAATAGTTATTGTCGGAGATTCTTCAATGACATTTATACCATTCAATTGGAATTGTTTCTTCAGAAAGTGCACCGTATGCTCATTACCATTGATATGAAAAGTGACTTTGCTTTTATTGCAACCAATAACAGCCCCTGCAGTATTCAAAAAGGGTCTACCAAGGATAATCGACATGTTGTCGTCCTCGGGCATCTCAAGAATAACAAAGTCCGTGAAGATAGTAACATTTGCAACAACAACGGGCACATCCTCACAAATACTGATAGGTATGGCAGTTGATTTGTCACCATTTGCAATGATATCTCAGTAGGTGTGAGTTTATTCAAATCAAGTCTTTTGTATAAGGAGAAAGGCATAACACTAACACCCGCTCCCAAATCACACAAAGCAGTTTTGACATAATTTCTTTTAATGGAGCAAGGTATAGTTGGTATTCCCGGATCTCCAAGTTTTTTAGGTACTCCATCCATAAAAGAATAATTAGCAAGCATGGTGGAGATTTCAGCTTCAGGTATCTTTCTTTTATTAGTGATGATGTATTTCATATATTTTGCATAAGGGGCCATCTTTAAGATATCAGTTAAGCGGGTACGCAAAAAGACTGGCATAATCATTTCAGCAAAGCGTTCAAATTCTTCATCATCCTTTTTCTTAGATGGTTTAGGTGGAAAGGGCATGGGTTTCTGAACCCACGGCTCTCTTTCTTTACCATGTTTTCTAGCCACAAAGTCTCTTTTATCATAACGTTTATTTTTAGGTTATGGGTTATCAAGATCAACAGTAGGCTCTACTTCAACATCATTATTTGGTTCTTTATCATTGTTCGGTTGAGTATCCTCATAACATCATCATTATCATTTTCATTATCACTAGGTGAATGTTCATTACCAGACTGAGTTTCAGCATCAGAAATAGAGACATCATTATTATCACGAGGTTTTTGTATCTCAGGTTCACTAGAGGTATGCAAAGTCCTATCATTTTTCTTTTTCTTTTTCTTTTTAGAAGGACTAGGTGCATCAGTGTTAATTCTTTGAGAGTCTTGTTCAATTCTTTTAGGATGACCTTCAGGATAAAGAGGTTCTTGGGTCATTCTACCTCCTCTAGTAACTACTCTAGCAACAAAATCATTCATATTATTATTCATTTCATCAAGCAATTCCTTTTGACATTTAGCAACTTGTTCTAACTGGGTTTGAACCATAGTGGCATGTTTTCCTAAACCTCTAACATCATTGGTGATTCTAAATAACAAGTCACTCAAGCGAGCAATCATATCAGAATTATATTTCAATTGTTTCAGAACATTGACTAGGATGTTTATTGTAAGGGATATCACTTTCATCAAACTTTAATAAAGAATTTACCTCTACCGCCTATGGGCGTGGTGGTGTGTCAAGGCAATGTATTTCTTCAATAGGTGGTAAATTCTTAACATCCTCTGCTTTAATACCCTTTTTCTTCATACATTTCTTTGCCTCTTGCATATCTTCAGGACTAAGAAATAAGATACCCCTCTTCTTCGGAGAGAGTCCAATTATCCTAATTCTTCAATATATTATTCAATAGTTCCTCAGCTTGTTCAATAGTTCGTTCCCTGAAAACACAACCAGCGCAACTATCTAGGAAGTCCCTAGAAGCATCAGTTAGTCCATTATAGAAGATATCAAGTATTTCATTTTTCTTAAGAGGGAGATCAGGCAAAGCATTAAGCAATTGGAGAAGCCTCCGCCAAGCTTGTGGGGGACTCTCTTCTTCAATTTGCACAAAGTTAAATATTTCCTGTAAGGCAGCTTGTTTCTTATGAGCAGGAAAATATTTTTCAGAGAAGTAGTAAATCATATCCTGGGGACTACGCACACAACGAGGAGCAAGAGTATTGTACCATGTCTTAGCATCACCCTTTAATGAGAACGGAAATAACTTAAGAATATAGTAGTAGCGAGTCTTCTCATCATGAGCAAAGAGGGTGGCTATATCATTCGCTTACTAAGATGTGCCACTACAGTTTCAGTTTCATAGCCATGGAAAGGATCAGATTCAACCAAAGTAATTAACTCTGGGTCGATGGAAAATTCATAATCCTTATCAGTAACAAAGATAGGTGAAGTAGCAAACTTAGGGTCACATTTCATTCTAGCATTCAAAGTCTTTTCCTTATACTTGCATAGTAATTTCTTAAGACCATTTCTATCCTTGCAAGAAAGGATTTCTCTAGCTATCTCTCCATCAAAAACATAACCTCTATGTATCTTAGGCATTTTAAATCTAGGAGAGCTAGGTCTAATAGGTGTTTCATAGTCATCAGTTTCAAAGGCTTCATCAGTTTCAGTAGTCTCATCAGTTTCAATAATTTCATTCTCTTTAGCTCTAACAATTTGTTCATCAAGAAATTCACCTAGTGGCAGATTATCATCAAGCATGGTACTAGCATCATCATAAGCATCATTCATAGCAGAAGTAGCATCATCAATAACTTGCGACATATCAAGATTAATAGCATGTGATGGTGTTGCAAGCTTACTCATAACTGAAGGTGAATCAAGTGCAGAGCTAGATGGCAATTCCTTACCTCCCCTCGTTTTAGAGGGAAATATCTTGGTTTTTGGATCCTTCAGATTCTTCATAGTGATCAATTGATATAAATCCCAAGTGACTCAACAAATATAGCTATGCTCCCCGGCAACGGCGCCCGAAAAAAGGTCTTGATAACCAACAAGTATAGGGGACCGCAACAGTTTTTGAGGGTAGAGTATTCAACCCAAATATATAGATTCGACACAGTGGGAGCCAAAGAATATTTGAGAGTATTAGCATTTGAGTTGTCAATTCAACCACACATGGAGATTAAATATCTGCAGCAGAGTGATCGGTAGCACAGTAGTATGATAGTTTTGATACCAGTAGTAGCAGTAACAGCAACGGTAACAGTGATAGCAATAGTTTTGTAGCAGTTGGAACAATAACAACAGAAATAATAACTTAGGAAGAACAATAAGTGGAAAACTTGTAGGCACTGGATCGGTGAACTCGTTGGATGATATTCATCATATAATAGTCATAACCTAGGGCGACACAGAACTAGCTCCAGTTCATAAATGTAATGTAGGCATGTATTCGGTAAATATTCATACGTGCTTATGGAAAAGAACTTGCATGACATATTTTGTCCTACCCTCCCGTGGCAGTGGGGTCCATAAGGAAACTAAGGGATATTAAGGCCTCCTTTTAATAGAGATCCGGAACAAAGCATTAACACACGGTGAATACACGAACTCCTCAAACTACGGTCATCACCGGAAAGTATCCCGACTATTGTCACTCCGGGGTTTACGGATCATAACACGTAATAGGTGCGTATGACTAGAAAGATCGGAACATGAAGATAGATGTAATGGTGATAACATAAACAGTTCAGATCTGAAATCATGGCACTCGGGACCTAGTGACAAGCATTAAGCATGGCAAAGTCATAGCAACATCAATCTCAGAACATAGTGGATACTAGGGATCAAGCCCTAACAAAACTAACTCCATTACATGATGAATCTCATCCAACTCCTCACGGACCAGCAAGCCTACGAAGGAATTACTCACTCCCGGTGGGGAGCATCATGGAATTGGCGATGGAGAAGGGTTGATGCTGACGAAGACCGAAGATTCCCCTCTCCGGAGCCCCAAACGGGCTCCAGATCTGGTCTCCCGATGAAGAACGGGAGGTGGCGGCGGCTTCGTATCGTAAAATGCGATGAAACTTTCTCTCTGATTTTTTTTCTCCGAAAATAGGATTTTATAGCGTTGGAATTAGGGTCAGTGGGGCCCCGAGGTGGGCACAACCCACCAGGGCGCACCTGGAGGGGATGGCGCGCCCTGGTGTATCGTGACCAGCCAGGGCTCCCCCTCCGATGGTTCTTGGCTCCAGTATTTTTTATTTATTGTAAAATAAATCTCCAAAGAGTTTCGTCCAGTTCCGAGAACTTTTATTTCTGCACAAAAACAACACCATGGTAGTTCTGCTGAAAACAGCGTCAGTCCGAGTTAGTTTCATTCAAAACATGCAAATTAGAGTCCAAAACAAGGGCAAAAGTGTGAGGAAAAGTAGATACAACAGAGACGTATCACCGTCATCTATGCTATAACTTTCTGAGTGAGGAGGATATGCTCACTCGGGGGCTCCGCTACGAACCTGACTTCTCCTGAGCTTTAAACGTTTCGAATGGAAGAATATTTCTTCACTCGAGAACCTTAGCTGTCACCCTATAATCGCCTAAGTTAAAAAACACTCCGAGTGTGGACACCATCCTCACACAGGGGCTTAGCTGCGATCCTATAATGGCCCAAGTTAAAAAACACTCCGAGGGGGGACATCATCCTCACTCGGGGGCTTATCTGTGATCCCGTAATCGCCTAAGTTAAAAAACACTCCGAGTGGGGGCATCATCCTCACTCGAGGGCTTAGCTGCGATCCCGTAATCGCCTAAGCTAAAAAACACGCCGAGTGGGGGCATCGTCCTCACTCCGGGGCTTAGTTGCGAACTCTTAATCGCCTAAGCTAAAAAACGCTCCGAGTGGGGACATCATCCTCACTCGGGGACTTAGCTGTGATCCCGTAATCGCCTAAGTTAGAAAATGCTCCGAATAAGGACATTGTCCCACTCGGGGCTTAGCAGCGGTCCAACAATCGCCTAATTTAAAAATGCACCAAGCCTACGCTTGGGGACTTGGCCTCACCCGTTCAAGGCACGAGTGAAAGACATTTAAGAAGTTGAATGAAGACGAACCAAATAGATAGCATGTTGTCCAAAAGCAAATGGCAGGAGCCACAGGCTCACTTAAAGTTCACGGTTACATAAACCACTCAGCATTCCGAGGCAAATCAAATTTAAAGTTTTCTTTTGAGGATCACTCGGTTGGCGAAGGAGCCGCAGCGTCAACAAAGGTGTCGAGATCAATGTCGTTGGCAATCCGAGTGGCAGCCTCTAGAAACGTCTCCATGAAGTCTTCAAACTTGGCGTGCTTCCTGTTGATGACCTTGAGCGACTTCAGCCTCTCTTCATCCATGCCCTTGCAATGGACACAGCAGAGCGAGAGGTCTACGTCAGCTCCACATCGAGCTGACGACTTCTTCCATGATTACACTCGGGCCGGGACGTCCCTCACTCGGTCCATGATAGACTCCAGGTCATTCGAGAACTCCTCACCAGGGGCGACCTCTTGGTCAATCTTTAGGACGGCCGAGCGAAGCCGGTTGAGGTAGCCAATCACCTTCTCGATCTGTTCCTCCAGTCGGAGAACAGCCAGAGCCGAGTTGTCCCTTAGGATTTGCCGAGAGGGATCCAGCTCCTTCTCAATCTTCTCCGTCTCAAACTCGATGTCGACGTAGAATTCTAGGCATGAAAGAATGGAGAAAATCAACAACAAGCAAGATGTCAAAAGCAATGCAAGAATCACTCGGTTTGATGGCTTACCTTTAAGCTTCTCGCTCATCTCATTGCCGAACTCCTTGACATATTGCTCTAGTTCGAGCCTCTTGGAAGAGAGTTGCTTGAATTTTGATTCCCACTCGGCATAATTCTGCTTAAGCTCGGCAAGCTCCTCCATGGATTTCTTTGTCGTGACCTTCAGGGTCTTCTTCTCGTCTTCGAGTCCTCCGACTGACTTCAACTTGTCCTCGGCCACCTTGGCCTTGGCGTTGGCTTACTTCCACACAGACGCCAGCTATGTATCCTTTTTCTCGAGGGCCTATTTCATGGTGTCTAAAGAAATAGAAGTTCTGAGCCTCTGAGAAAGTTGAAATTATTTGCTACCAACATCTGGCGGGACAAGCTCAGTCGGATTGGGAGAAGAAACAAAGTTCTAGAGACAGTCGGACGAGATATACTCATCTCGAGTGAGCGCTTCTCCTGCTCTAGACGCGTGCTCTTGGCCTTCTCGGCCTCCAAGATGAACCTGAGGTCCTGCACCTCCTTCTCCACGGTGTTGTACCGGGATCCGAGCTCACAAACACTCTGCCAATGAGAAGCAAGGAGACGTATCCATCGGATATGAAAACCACTCGATTATTCCTGTAAAACAAAAACAAATAGCTCTAAGACTCCCGTCGACTACCATAGTCGAAGGCAGTCTCAGGGACTACACCCAGTGGGTGCGCTCAGCGCGCCCCCACTAGAAAGGTAATAGGCCTGTATACAAGTACCACTCTGGCTACTTTGGCAAGGTTGCCATGAGATACTTCCACAAGCTACGCAACAGGTTCTACACCGTGACGGACAACATCGAGAAGCTATGGTCCATGGATCATCACTGCATCCTCTTTGACAAGTACCACTCTGGCTACTTCGACAAGTTCAGCAACAGGTTCTACACCCCGACAGTCCATGTCGAGCATATAAAGACTCTAAGACTCCCACCGACTGCCAGAGTCGACGGTAGTCTCGGGGACTACACCCAGCAGGCGCGCTCAGCGCACCCCCACTGGAACTGGAGAACACCCAGTGCTTGTGCCCCGTGCAAACCCACTCGGGACCCAAAACAAAAACCGAATTGCATGCAGATCCAAAACTCCCGACTGAAGTTGGTACTTACGATGGTACTTACTCGGACATTCTTCTTCAGGGCTTCGCTGACATCGTACGCCTCCTTCAGCCGGCTATTCATCAGCTCCACCTGGATCAGGGTCTCCTTGCCCGTGCCCACCTGATCCTCCGGGACATGGTGCAGCGTGAAGATGTTGGTCGCTGGGGAGGCCGTCAGAGCGGCTGATGAGCTGGCTCCGAGTGCAGCCCCGGCCCTCGGAGTAGCACCCTGAACTAGAGTCGGGGCCTTGGCTGGTGAAGTATTGTTAACTCGGGGCGGGGAGGCATCCTACATCGCGACGTCCGCGTTGACCGAAGGGTTCGGCGGGTCGACCTTGTCGTCCCCGTCGAGCTCGATCTCCTCATGTGGCCCTGCAAGCCGTCAAGAACACTCGGGCGTTAGAAACACAGAAAAACACGACAAACAAAAAGACACTAGTGTAGAAAAGCCTAGCTATGGCGTGGCAAAAATGGCCATGCTGGCGTGGACACCCGACGCCACCAATAAGGTGCCACTGTTAAAAAATACTACTGGCGTTGGGTATTACGCCAGCACTATTTCATGCGTTTATGGCATGCCACACGGCCAACGCCAGCAGTAATATATGCCAGTAGTGGCATTGGATGTTAGTGCTATGCCAGCAATGTAATTTCCAGAGTTAAATCAAATCTGTACAGCAGCGCGATACAGCAAAAATGACAGCATAATAAATGTTTAGAACAGTAATTAAACAGTACATTGCAAATACCAGAATCTAAGTTCAAGAGTCATTATTTATTGACATTATTCAGAAAAGTATCAAAAAGAGGCAACTAACATAAGTACACACAAGTTCAGCCAAATTAACAGAAGGTGGTAACACAACATAAGATATGCCATGCATGCCTAGTAGCTAGCTAACTCGACATTTCGGCGGGCGGAGTTAGGATCATAGTCTGGAGTAAGTGGACCATCATCGTCGCTGCCAGCAGGCCTATAGTAGACCATGATCTCGTCACGGTCGTAGTCAAGGTAGAACGTGGCTCTCTCCCCAGCTTCCATCTGGTAAGCAGTTGCAAGAGCTGTCCAACCAGGGCAACCAAAATAGGTGCGGTCTGACTCGTTGGTGACAAGACAATTGTAGCGTTCGGCCGTCAGCATCTTCATTAGGGTGCATTGGAACATGATGGTTCCATCAAGAGGAACTCGAAACTTCTCTAAGAAGTCACGCCTTGCCTCGCAAGGGATGACCTGAGCAAAATTTGATAATAATAATTAGTTAGACAATTTCGGCCACAAACGTACCATATGAAACCCAGAACATGTTGAACTAAATCATATATATACCGTCTTAGCAATGAAGTCCTTCGGAAGATCGATGAAGAACTTCCTATCCTTCTGGAATCTCAAAGCACCACAAGTCTTACACGGGGCATCCATTTACTACTGTCAATATCGTTGACCAAAGTAATCATAGATCATTAAACTAAATAACTAACACATCAAAATAGAACGTAAATGCACTAGTAATTAAGCAATTCAACAAACGAGGCACGGTTCAAACATATAATAGCATGCATAAAGTTAAACAGTCATTCATATAAGAAATAGCTAATGCTACGTCCATCTCTAGCAAGCTACCGGCCAAAGGGGCCGGCCTCATGGTCGTCCCTGGTGGACCTACAACGACGCAGTAGCGACTGAACCTCCACCTCCTCCTCATGCTCCTCCTCCTCAAGCTTATCCCTATCTATGGGATCCTCCTCTACGCTCTTCTTCCCTGCATACTGAAGGAGGATCATCTTGTTGGTCTCTAAGAGTTTGTCACCTCTCGCAAGCTCCGTCACTAATGGGTCGAACAATTGTTGCTCAGCGCGCCCCCACTAGAAAGGTAATAGGCCTGTATACAAGTACCACTCTGGCTACTTCGGCAAGGTTGCCATGAGATACTTCCACAAGCTACGCAACAGGTTCTACACCGTGACGGACAACATCGAGAAGCTATGGTCCATGGATCATCACTGCATCCTCTTTGACAAGTACCACCCTGGCTACTTCGACAAGTTCAGCAACAGGTTCTACACCCCGACAGTCCATGTCGAGCATATAAAGACTCTAAGACTCCCACCGACTGCCAGAGTCGACGGTAGTCTCGGGGACTACACCCAGCAGGCGCGCTCAGCGCACCCCCACTGGAACTGGAGAACACCCAGTGCTTGTGCCCCGTGCAAACCCACTCGGGACCCAAAACAAAAACCGAATTGCATGCAGATCCAAAACTCCCGACTGAAGTTGGTACTTACGATGGTACTTACTCGGACATTCTTCTTCAGGGCTTCGCTGACATCGTACGCCTCCTTCAGCCGGCTATTCATCAGCTCCACCTGGATCAGGGTCTCCTTGCCCGTGCCCACCTGATCCTCCGGGACATGGTGCAGCGTGAAGATGTTGGTCGCTGGGGAGGCCGTCAGAGCGGCTGATGAGCTGGCTCCGAGTGCAGCCCCGGCCCTCGGAGTAGCACCCTAAACTAGAGTCGGGACCTTGGCTGGTGAAGTATTGTTAACTCGGGGCGGGGAGGCATCCTACAACGCGACGTCCGTGTTGACCGAAGGGTTCGGCGGGTCGACCTTGTCGTCCCCGTCGAGCTCGATCACCTCATGTGGCCCTGCAAGCCGTCAAGAACACTCGGGCGTTAGAAACACAGAAAAACACGACAAACAAAAAGACACTAGTGTAGAAAAGCCTAGCTATGGCGTGGCAAAAATGGCCATGCTGGCGTGGACACCCGACGCCACCAATAAGGTGCCACTGTTAAAAAATACTACTGGCGTTGGGTATTACGCCAGCACTATTTCATGCGTTTATGGCATGCCACACGGCCAACGCCAGCAGTAATATATGCCAGTAGTGGCATTGGATGTTAGTGCTATGCCAGCAATGTAATTTCCAGAGTTAAATCAAATATGTACAGCAGCGCGATACAGCAAAAATGACAGCATAATAAATGTTTAGAACAGTAATTAAACAGTACATTGCAAATACCAGAATCTAAGTTCAAGAGTCATTATTTATTGACATTATTCAGAAAAGTATCAAAAAGAGGCAACTAACATAAGTACACACAAGTTCAGCCAAATTAACAGAAGGTGGTAACACAACATAAGATATGCCATGCATGCCTAGTAGCTAGCTAACTCGACATTTCGGCGGGCGGAGTTAGGATCATAGTCTGGAGTAAGTGGACCATCATCGTCGCTGCCAGCAGGCCTATAGTAGACCATGATCTCGTCACGGTCGTAGTCAAGGTAGAACGTGGCTCTCTCCCCAGCTTCCATCTGGTAAGCAGTTGCAAGAGCTGTCCAACCAGGGCAACCAAAATAGGTGCGGTCTGACTCGTTGGTGACAAGACAATTGTAGCGTTCGGCCGTCAGCATCTTCATTAGGGTGCATTGGAACATGATGGTTCCATCAAGAGGAACTCGAAACTTCTCTAAGAAGTCACGCCTTGCCTCGCAAGGGATGACCTGAGCAAAATTTGAAAATAATAATTAGTTAGACAATTTCGGCCACAAACGTACCATATGAAACCCAGAACATGTTGAACTAAATCATATATATACCGTCTTAGCAATGAAGTCCTTCGGAAGATCGATGAAGAACTTCCTATCCTTCTGGAATCTCAAAGCACCACAAGTCTTACACGGGGCATCCATTTACTACTGTCAATATCGTTGACCAAAGTAATCATAGATCATTAAACTAAATAACTAACACATCAAAATAGAACGTAAATGCACTAGTAATTAAGCAATTCAACAAACGAGGCACGGTTCAAACATATAATAGCATGCATAAAGTTAAACAGTCATTCATATAAGAAATAGCTAATGCTACGTCCATCTCTAGCAAGCTACCGGCCAAAGGGGCCGGCCTCATGGTCGTCCCTGGTGGACCTACAACGACGCAGTAGCGACTGAACCTCCTCCTCCTCCTCATGCTCCTCCTCCTCAAGCTTATCCCTATCTATGGGATCCTCCTCTACGCTCTTCTTCCCTGCATACTGAAGGAGGATCATCTTGTTGGTCTCTAAGAGTTTGTCACCTCTCGCAAGCTCCGTCACTAATGGGTCGAACAATTGTTGCTCAGCCTGGAGGTTCTCCTTCTCCTCAGCCCTAGTGCATATCCTTATGTTCTCCGCCGCGAGGAACTGCGCGTACTCACGACAATAAGGGAAGTTTAAAATCGCTTTTTCCTTGTGATACTCAACCGCCTTTGCATCGTAGGTGCGCTCCGCTAACTCTGGGGTGTCCCAGTGGCCAAGCTGGTGGACAACATTGTCCTTCGTGATGGTTGCATAGTACTTAGTACCCTTCTGTCGCACACCACGAAACATCGGAGCCATTTGACTGTACGTGCAACTATAGGCACTATGTAATTAAACTACAAAACTAGACTAAAATCTGAAACTACACAATTATACTAAAATTTGAAACTACACAACTACACTAAAAATCTAAAACTAGATAACAACACTAAAATCTGAAACTACTACTACACTAAAAATCTGAAACTACACAACTACCCTAAAAATCTGAAACTACACAACTACACTAAAATCTGAAACTACACAACTACAATAAAAATCTGAAACTACACAACTACACTAAAATCCGAAACTACACAACTACACTAAAATCTGAAACTATACTACTACACTAAAAATCTGAAACTACACAACTACACTAAAATCTGAAAGTACACAACTACACTAAAAATCTGAAACTACACAACTACACTAAAATCTGAAACTACACAACTACACTAAAATCTGAAACTACACAACTACATTAAAAATCTGAAACTACACAACTATACTAAAAATCTGAAACTACACAACTACACTAAAATTTGAAACACAATTACAGCACAAATCTACACTACACAACTACACTAAAATCTGAAACAACAATTACTCACCCGTGATGGAGGCGACGGGATCGGCGGTGGAGAAGACGGCGACAGTGGAGGCGCGGAAACGGCGACGGTGGTGGAGGCGCGGAGACGGTGATGGCGGTGGAGGCACGGAGACTGCGGCGGCGGAGGTGGCGTGGAGACGGCGACGACGGTGGAGGCGCGGAGACGGCGACGGAGGAGGTGGAGATGGAGAGGGAGACGGCGGCAATGTGGAGTCAGAGATGGCGATGGCAGCCGGGGGACTTGGTCATTGGCGGCGGCGATATCGGGTTGGGATGGCGTTTCTATGGGGATTAGATCCGGGTGTGTGTATATACGAGTGTTTGTTTGCGTTGGCCCACGTGGTTGGCCAACACCATTTCAGTTTATTTTTTTTATTTTCATCTTTTGTAAATATATATATATATATATATACAAAATTAAAACACTAGTGCAAAATATATTTCATATAGATGAACAACATATATTTCATTGATTAATCTAGCCTGCTTACATACATTACAGAAGGATAATAAAAAATAACAATTATAATTTACTACTACTAGATCTAGACTAAGAACATCATCAGTGTGATGACGGCCACCAGAAGAAATGGTGTCATCGATCCAGCTCGGAGAAATAGGCCAAGCATGCAACCGACTAAAAGAGCATATCGAAGCATCTTGAATTTTTTTATTTGGCCTCGCATCACATCGTTCTTGAGTTGCATCTCGTCTATCTGTCGTCTCAAAGGTCTAATGGAGTAGTTGAGCAACTCGCTTACGTACTTCTAGACGAGATCAACCCATATCCATGTGAAGCAATATTTTCTTCCTGTTTTCTGTGGATCACAATATATATGCACATGTTGATATGAGTGACACTAGAGGAGTTGAATTGTGCAAACTAGCTAAAACCCAATCAATATGTACATACGTAGCTTTCCACGGTTGGCGCAGATGTAGAACTCTCGCTCTGGATTCCATTCTGTGTGCGACATGTGCTTATCAAGAGGGCGACGACAGCCGCAAAGCCGCACAGGGCCGGTATCTTCGACGCTGGTGGCGTAGCTGTCGGATTGAACGGAAGTCGCGCTGCTACGGCGACATGATTCGCCAGATAGGGCCGACTGCATTGGCCGTGGCGAGCTCATGGTGTAGCCAACAGGACCAGACGGGATTTCGGCTAGGGCGGCGGAGTACAAAACTTTCGACACGCTCCGCCGACGTGGGCCCATAACTAATAATTGGAAGTGAATGTATTTTGAGAAACAAAGGGGCTTCCAACACTAGCTTATATAGGCAAAACTTAATGCTAGTGTTCACGAACAGTGAACGCCAGCACTACATAATATATCTATGGCGTGTTAGGACATATGACGCCAGGAATATATTCCGACTGGTCAGCTCAGCAGGGCCCACATTTTGAAGGCGTTCCACTTTATATCGACGCCAGCACTAACTGAACAACACTGGCATACCAATTCGTCCAACGTCATCGCTATTTGAAAAAATAGCGCTGGCGTTGCGCGAAATTGGTGTGCCACCAACATAAGTTGTGGCTAGCCATTTCTCTACTAGTGAGATGCTTAAAAAGTTCCAAGTGGGGGTGACATCCTATGAAATTCTCACAAAGGGAGATGAAGGCAGCCAGATAGGAGACATTATTGGGGGGAGGTGGTGATGTTGCGCTCCGAAATATGCAAGAAAAGCACAGAAAAACGGATGCAACGGCAGGGAGAAACCTCGCTTGACATGGGTCATGAGGAGGACCCATTCGTCCCCTGGCGGCGATGGCTCGATCTCGCCTGCCTCCGGCAGCCGCCAGCTCCCGGCAAACACGAGCCCATGGCTCTCCAGCTCCCGCAGGCAGCCCTCGATGACTCGCGGCGCCATCCAATAGCCTTGGATCCAACCAGTCTGTGGTCCGGCGCTCGAGGACGACTCGCGTGACCCCTTCTTCACCCGCTCGGCCTTCGCAGTCGAGCTTCACGTCATCTCTTTCGGGCGGGTCGGTGCTGAGGATGAGTCGAAGACGAAGAACATGCGGAGGGGTTCAGTGGAGTGTCGGAGGAGTC
Source organism: Elymus sibiricus (assembly GCA_039707655.1). Lineage (NCBI taxonomy): Eukaryota > Viridiplantae > Streptophyta > Magnoliopsida > Poales > Poaceae > Elymus > Elymus sibiricus. The sequence continues at coordinate 271,217,775 of CM077673.1, read as the reverse complement.
GAGAGGGGTAAATTGAGATCCGATTCTCTCTCTCCCACCGCTCACCTCTTTTTATACGCCAGTCCGACGTATCTCCAGCCGTCAATCCACGGGCAGTGCAAGATCTACAAGATCCCATGAACAACGCTTTGGGGACACGTGGCGACATTCTCAGCACGGGGATCGAGGGGCCTTGCCCACCGTGGCGCAACCGCTTCCACGTTCGTGCATGTGTCGCCCACGATTTCAAACCCGCGAAAATTTCATAGCGAATTGGCTCGAGTGGTCTCCGTGCCCGCTTGTCCAAATCATCGCATCTCGGTCCGCCGAATACCCACCGCGGGTCCCCATTCAATCAGATGCTCACAGAAGTGATCATAGGAGTTCCACAGGGACACTTGGAAGGTCAACCTTCACTCCTTCGTTGTCACTCAGAGATCCTGACGGACTTGCGCACGGACCATTGGGTAGTTTTTCCCGAGAGATAATCTGATGCCATCCGACTGCGCCTAGTAGTCACACCATTCCGATAAATCAGAATCCTTCAATCCTGAATCCGTTGTGTTTCATCTTGGACCAAGTGGAAATCGCTCTTAACCGCTTTTCACGCACCCCCGAGGCGCCGGCGACACTCCGGAGTGCCGCTCACTCTCCCTATCAAACCTCAAGCGATTCGGGGGCTAATGGTGAGGTCACCTACAAGTGGTAGGGTCACGGACCGGACATCCGGGGGCCACCTAGGGTCCCACATGATCATTAAAGTCTCTGGACTATGGATGAATTTGGATGCATACTCAGGTTCCACTCGGATCCACCAAGTCACTCGGACGTCACGCCTCCAGTCGGCCAAGCAACAGCACTCGGACAGAGAGGATGTATGGACGACATGGGAGCTACAATGTTCGAGGGACTTAAAACCATACATGAAGTGTCGTCAAGACGAACGTTACCTGTAATGCCCATACTTAAGACAACATTTTCCAGTAATGCCAATAGTTACTCTCATTTAATGTCCTTGTAATGGCGCTCGGCCGGTCTTGGCGCACTCTATATAAGCTGCCCCCGAGCTCCTGGACAAGGGTTCACCGTTTCTGTTGTAATCACACCCCCAGAGAAAACACAAGCCTCCGGGCACGAGACGTAGGGTCTCTATCTCCTCCAAGAGGGGCCCGAACTCGTAAAATTCGAGTATTACACCAGTGCCATAGCTAGGCTTCGCCCCTTCATTCGTACCCCTAGTACTATTGTCAGGATCACTCCCACGACTCTTGTGGCGGGTAGTATGGGAGCACTAATAAAATTATTGTTATTAGTATTTGCGAAGTCACACAAGTTGGTAGTATCTTGAGACATGGTGACCGAGTAGGCAAAGTAACAAGAAGAACAAGTAAACTAGCAAGCAAAGAAGTAAACTAGCAACTAGCAAAGATAAAAAAAATATTTTTTGATTTTTATGAAACAAACTAAATATAACAGCAAATAAAAAGTAGAACAAGTGAATGATAATTTGTGCGAAGTTACTTGATTGTAGGTTGGTGATACTCCCCGGCAACGGCGCCAAAAATCCTTCCTGATACTTGTGATCTACGTTGGATTTTTCGTGAAGAGGAACGGGTGATGCAACATGATACTTGTGATCTGCGTTGGGTTTTCCGTGAAGAGGAACGGGTAATTGCAGCATAATATGGGTAAGTATTTCCCTCAGTTATGAAACCAAGGTTTATTGAACCAATAGGAATATCAATCCACAACCATCTTCAGCGGCTGCACACAAAAGAGCAAACAACTTGCACCCAACGCGGGCAAGAGGGTTGTCAATCCCCTTGATCTCGTTATTGTAACGTTTATAAATATATAGGTGAATAGACCCCGGGGCCATAGTTTTCCCTAGTGGCATCTCTCATGAAAATAAGCATACGGTGGGTAAACAAATTACTGTTGGGGAATTGATAGAAAAGTGCATAGTTATGCAATATTCATGACAATGATCATGTGTATATAGGCATCGCGTCCATAAGCAAATAGGCCGACTCCTACCTGCACCTATTACTATTACTCCACCCATCAACCGCTATCCAGCATGCATCTAGAGTATTGAGTAAAACAGAGTAATGCTTGGAGAACATTGACATGATGTAGACAAAGAGAATTCAATTAATATGAACTAACCCCATCGTTTTTTCCTTAGTGGCAACAATACAAAGACGTGTCTTGTCCCCTTTTGTCACTGGGATATAGAGCACCGCCAGATTGAACCCACTGCAATATCAATCTAGTTGGCCAAACTATTTCAACAGATCGGAGAGAATTACGAAGCTATAATGATCATGCACTTAAGAATCATAATATATATATCAGAGGTGACTCAAATACTTTTCATGAATAATGTGAACATAAACCCACAATTCATCGGATCCCAACAAACGCACCGTACAAAAGAATTACATCGGACAGATCAAAGCGAAGATGCGTTAATCATTGTATTGAAGATCTAGAGAGAGAGAGAGAGAGGGAGAGAGAGAGAGAGAGAGAGATCCATCTAGGTACTAACTACGGACCCGTAGGTCTGTGGTCAACTACTCACACATCATCATGAGGGCAGCAAGGTTGATGAAGAGGCCCTCCGTGATCGATACCCCCTCCGGCAGGGTGCCGAAATGGAGCTCCAGATGGGATCCCATTGAAGCAGAGACTTGCGGTGGCGGAAAAAGAGTATCGGGATGCTCTCTAGGGTTTTTGGAATATATGTGAATTTATAGGCCAGAGAACGGGGTCAGGAGGTCCACCAGGGAGGGACAAGCCATCAGGGCGCGACCACCCCCCTGGGCGCACCCTGTTGGCTTGTGCCTCCCTCATGCGGCCTCCGGTCTTCTCCCGAAGCTTCCAGGTCTTCTTTTCGTCCAGAAAAATCATAAAAAAGTTTTGGGGCAATTGGACTTCGTTTGGTACTGTAAACCTGAAATGTAAAAAACACGCATAAAACAGGAACTGGCACTGGGCACCGGGTCTATAGGTTATTGCTCAAAAATAATATAAATTGGTAAATTATTACTCAAAAAGTAACCTAGAATGATAATATGTCAGCATGGAACAGAAATTAAAGATACGTTGGAGACGTATCAGCATCCCCAAGCTCAATTCCTGCTCGTCCTCGGGTAGGTAAATGATAAAAACATAATTTTTGATGTGATATGCTACCCAATATGTAATCTTTTGCATGTATGCTCAATGAGAAACGATGAATTAGCAAACATTAACATAGTAATGTTTATAGGCACAAGCAACAAAATCATCAATCTTTCAAAGTATACGATCCTAAAAGAATATTTACCCCCATTCATCTTATAGTATTACATGGCATGACTACATCTTCACCACATTAATACAAATGTCAAGCACCACGATGTCCAAGTCAGGCAATTGGATCGTACTTTTTCAAAGTGCATCGACTTTTTATTCTTCATGCAATACATGAGCGTGAACCATTGGACATAGCATAAGGGTGGAATAAAGTATGGTGGTAGGTATCAAAGGGGTAAAAGTGGAGGAGTAATCTCACATCAACTAGGCATATCAACGGGCTATGGAGATGACCATCGATAGATGTCAATGCAAGGAGTAGGGATTGCCATGCAAATGATGTACTAGACCTATAAGTGTATGAAAGCTCGAATGAAGCTAAGTGGGGTGTGCATCCAACTTGCTTGCTCATGAAGACCTCGGGCATTTGAGGAAGCCCGTCATACGAATATGCAAGCCAAGTTTGTAATAATGAAAAAGTGATTCCCGCTAGCATATGAAAATAACATAACATGAGACTCTCTATATGAAGAACAAGGTGCCACTTTGAGGCACAAGTGTGGTAAAAGATAGTAGGAAAGTCCCTTCTCTCTTTTTCTCTCAACATGTTTATTATTTTTTAGTTATTTATGGTGGGCTCATTTGGCTCCCCCATTTTTATTTCTTCACTGGGAAAATGCTCTAATAATGATGATCATCACACATTTATTTAGTTACAACTCAATATGAAAACTTCACATGAAGAACTATGAAACAATATGACTCGATATGAATGCCTAGCAGGATGTGCAATGATCTAGCATGACATGTATCAAAAATATGATGAACAGTGGCTTTGCCACAAATACTACGGCAGCTGTATATGATCATGCAAAGCAATATGATGATGAACGAACTAGTCATATGATGTGTCGGTGGAATTTGCATGGCAATATATCTCGGAATGGCTATGGAAATGCCATAATAGGTAGGTATGGTGGCTGTTTTGAGGAAGATATAATGCGACTTATGTGTGACAGAGCGTATCATGTCACGGGGTTTGGATGCACCGGCGAAGTTTGCACCGGTCCTCGAGGTGAGAACGGGCAATGCACGCTACCCAAGTGGCTAGAAAAATATGAGGTGGTGAGATTGCGTAATTTCATGGTTTCACATTAGTCATGAAGAACTCATATACTTATTGCAAAGTTTTATTAGTTTATCACAAATCAAAGTACAACTCGCATGCCCCGAGGGAGGAGGTTGGGAGGAGTTAGCCATCGCGCGCCTCCGACCTGAAACAACACTAGGATTTTAACGAGGAATAGAAATGCTCACACATCCTCACCATACCTTTTTAATATTTAGACAAACGGGAAATTAACACCTCTTAATACCTATACTTCTATTAATCAATAATGATGCACTCACACCTTTTTCACATTACCACATCAATATCATTAACCCACAATTTCTCTTATATGTGCTACATGATGGTTTTGAATATCACGCATTCAATACCTATTATTTTTGAACTAGTCTTATGACCCATGAAAATTTCCGTCACTATTTATTAACTCTCAAACAAATATAAGTGAAGAATGAGAGTGCAATTATTTCTATAAAATCTATACGCAACCGTGCTAAAAAAGATATAAGTGAAGTACTGGAGCAACTGCTGAGCTCAAAAGATATAAGTGAAGCACATAGAGTATTCTAATAAATTATGATGAAGGTGTGTCTCTCTCAAATAGGCGTGTCCAGAAAATTATGATTGTGGAAAACTAAAAATAAAAAGCAAACAAAATCAAACGACGCTCCAAGCAAAACTCATATCGTGTGACGAATAAAAATATAGCTCCAAGTGACATACCGATGCATTGAGACGAAAGAGGAGATGCCTTCCGGGACATCCCCAAACTTAGATGCTTGAGTATTCCTAGAATATTACTTTTGGGTGCCTTGGGCATCCCCAAGATTAGGCTCTTGCCACTATTTATTCCTTCATCCATCGTGATAACACCCAAAACATGAAAACTTCAATCACACAAAACTCAACAAAGCATCATGATATCCGTTAGTATAAACAACATATCAAATACCTTAGGTTCTTTTATAAATTGATTAATATTTCATTATTGCATAATATTTACTGTATTCTAACTTCTCCATGGCTTATACCACCCGATACAATCCATAGCATCATCAAAACAAGCAAACTATGCAAGCAAAAACAGAACCTGTCTAAACAGAACAGTCTGTAAAGATCTGTAAAGAACCTATACTTATGCAACTCTAAAAATTCTGAAACATTAGTAAAACCTCAAGAATTTGTATATAAATACAGTGTAAAAACTTTAGATCAAAAATACGTTCCGGTAAAATCAGAGAAATTCTGCACTGGATGTTAAAGTTTCTGTTTTTGCACCGTATCAATTCTACTCATCTTGTGAGTCATCCCAAAGGCTTTACTTGGCACAAACACTAATTAAAACATAAAAAACACAATAATTATAGACTAAATAATCATTTTATCAAACACTAATATAAATCAAAAATCAAAAATAAAGGTAACTATTGGGTTGCCTCCCAACAAGCGCTATCATTTTATGCCCCTAGCTAGGCATAATGCATAGTTTCAAGTATTGTCATCTTTGACATTCCACCCATAAGTAGCTCTCATGATAGATTAATAAGTTGGTTTAATTCTCTTCCTAGGTAAGTGTTCCATCCCTTTATTTCATGGGAATTGGAACCTTATGTTTCCCTCTTTCATATCAATAATTGCACCTATAGTTCGTAAGAAAGGTCTTCCAAGTATTATTGGACAAGTAGGATTGCAGTAAATATCATGCACAATGAAATATAGAGGAACATAATTCTTATTTGCAATAATAATAACATCATTTATTCTATCTAAAGGTTTTTTTAATGGTAGAATCCGCAAGATGCAAGTTTAGGGAACAATCTTGAATATTGGTGAGACCAAGCACATCAGAAAGAGTTTTAGGTATAGTTGAAACACTAGCACCAAGGTCACACAAGGCATTGCATTCATATTTATTGATCTTTATTTTGATAGTAGGTTCCCACTCATCATGCAATTTTCTAGGAATAGAAACTTCAAGCTCAAGTTTCTCATCATAAGCTTTTATCATTGCTTCCACTATATGATTAGTGAAAGCCTTGTTTTGTTCATAAGCATTGGGTGAGCTAACAATGGTTTGAAACAAGGAAATACATTCTACTAAAGAGAAACTTTCATAATTAAAGTGCTTGTAATCCAAGATAGTGGGCACATCACTAGTTAAAGTTTTGACCTCTCCGAACCCACTTTTTCAGTTTTAGCATTAAAATCATCACCCTCCAAGCAAGCGGGACGCTAACTAGCTAAAGTTGACTCATCTCAAGTATCATTATCATTTATATTCAGAGAGGTAAACAAAGATTCAATAGGAGAAGTACCAATCATTTTAAGATCTTCATCATAATTCCGGTAAAAACCGGGTGGAAGAGCTTTTTCTAAGAATTCCCGCTTAGCTTTCAACTTAGCGGTCCTCTCCTTACTTTCATTAATAGATATTTGGATAGATTTAATAGTCTAATTAAATTGGGTTGCAAAGTTTTACTTTTAAGAGTTTCAACATCAAGAGCAATTATATCCATGTTTTTAGCCAAAGTATCAATTGTATGCAACTTTTCTTCTACCATAGTATTAAAAATATTTTGAGAACTAATAAATTATTTAATTTATTTAATTGTGTTCTCAATATCAGAGGTTATCCTATTAGAATTTGTAGAATAATTTCCATAAGAATTACCATAAGAGTTGCCATAATTATTAGAGGAGTTACCGAGATACGGCCTAGCATTAAAATTTCCTCTATAAGCATTGTTGTTGACATTATTTCGCGAGATAAAGTTCACATCAATAGCATCATTATTTTTCTCAATCAAAGTAGACAAAGGCATATCATTTGGATCAACATGAGTATTTTAGTTAGCAACCATGTTCATAAGAGCATCCACTTTTTCCCTCAAAGTAGCGATTTCTTCGACGGAATATACCTTCTTACCAGTTGGAGCTCTCTCGGTATGCCATTGGGAATAATTTTTCATGATGTTGTCCAGAAGTTTTGTGGCCTCTCCGAAGGTCACATCCATAAAGGTACCACCTGCAACAGAATCTAGAAGATTTCTAGACACAAAGTTTAGTCCATCATAGAAATTTTGGATAATCATCCACAAGTTTAACCCATGAGTAGGAAAATTTCTAATCATCAATTTCATTATCTCCCAAGATTGTGCAACATGTTCTTTATCATGCTGTTTAAAATTCATTATTTGATTTCTAAGGGAGATGATCTTAGTAGGAGGAAAATACTTGGCAATAAAAGCATCCTTACACTTACCCCATGTTCCAATACTATTACGTGGTAAAGATGAAAACCAAGCCTTAGCTTTATATCTTAGTGAAAAGTAAATAATTTTAATTTCACAACATCAATATCCATGTCCTTTTTCTTTTCCATATCACAAAGTTCAACAAAAGAATTAAGATGAGAAGCGGGATCCTCATTAGGACTTCCCGAAAATTGATCTATCATGACAAGATTTAGCAATGCAACATTAATATCAAAAGCATCCGCACTAGTGGCGAGTAGAATAGGAGTACTAATAAAATCATTGTTATTAGTATTTCAAAAGTCACACAACTTGCTAGTATCTTGAGACATGGTGACCGAACGAGCAGAGTAAGAAGCAAGACAAGCAAACTCGTAAGCAAGGAAGTAAACTAGTAAGCAAAGTTAAATATTTTTGTATTTTTGATTTTTATGAAGCAAACTAAATATAACAGCAAATAATAACAATAACAAGTGAATGATAATTTGTGTGAAGTTACTTGATAGTTGGTGATGATATTCCCCGGCAACGGCGCCAGAAATCCTTCCTGATACTTGTGATCTGCGTTGGGTTTTCTGTGAAGACGAACGGGTAATTGCAGCACAATATGGGAAAGTATTTCCCTTAGTTATGAAACCAAGGTTTATCGAACCAATAGGAATGTCAATCCACAAATGTCTTCAGCGGCTGCACACAAAGGAGCAAACAACTTGCACCCAACGCGGGCAAGAGGGTTGCCAATCCCCTTGATCCCGTTATTTGCAAGCAAGTGAAGTGTATAGATAATAGTAGATAATTGTAAATTGCAAAATAAAATAAAAACAAATAAATGGCAGCAAGGTATTGTAGCATTTATAAATATATATAGGTGAACAGACACGGGGGGCATAGTTTTCCCTAGCGGCATCTCTCATGAAAGTAAGCATACGGTGGGTAAACAAATTACTGTTGGGCAACTGATAGAAAAGCGCATAGTTATGCGATATTCACGGCAATGATCATTGGCACATGCTGCGGCTAAGTGCATAGTTTTAAATAGCTGGCTATAGCCAGGCTATAGCCTTTGGCACATGCTGCGGCTAAGTGCATTAGCCCAGCTATGTAGAGTTAGAACTTTTAAATAGCCGGCTATAGCCAGGCTATAGCCAGGCTATAGCTGTTTTCACAGGGTGCGGCTATTTGGCTTAGCCGGCTATTTAAAACTTTGGTATATAGGCATCATGACCATAATCAAATAGGCTGACTCCTGCCTGCACCTATTACTATAACTCCACCCATCGACCGCTATCCAGCATGCATCTAGAGTATTAACTAAAACAGAGTAATGCTTGGAGAACTATGACATGATGTAGACAAGGAGAATTCAATTAATATAAACTAACCCCATTGTTTTATCCTTAGTGGCAACAATTCAAAGACGTGTCTTTTCCCCTTCTTTCACTGGGATAGAGAGCACCGCCAGATTGAACCCACTACAACGCACCCCTCTCGCTGAAGAAATATAATCGGAGAGAATTACGAAGCTATAATGATCATGCACTTAAGAATCATAATATATATCAGAGTTGACTCAAATACTTTTCATGAATAATCTGAAGATAAACCCACAATTCATCGGATCCCAACAAACGCACTATACAAAAGAATTACATCGGATAGATCAAAGCGAAGATGCGATGATCATTTAACTGAAGATCAAGAGAGAGAGAGAGAGAGAGAGAGAGATCCATCTAGGTACTAACTACGGACCATAGGTCTGTGGTGAACTACTCACACATCATCATGAGAGCAGCAAGGTTGATGAAGAGGCCCTCCGTGATCGATCCCCCCTCCGGCAGGGTGCCAAAACGGAGCTCCATATGGGATCCCGTCGAAACAGAAACTTGCGGCAGTGGAAAAAGAGTTTCGGGATGCCCTCTAGGGTTTTTGGAATATATGTGAATCTATAGGCCAGAGAACGGGGTTAGGAAGTCCACCAGGGAGGAACAAGCCATCAGGGTGCGGCCAGCCACCCTGGGCGCACCCTGTTGTCTTGTGCTTCCCTCGTGCGGCCCCCGGTCTTCGCCCGAAGCTTCCAGGTCTTCTTTTGGTCCAGAAAAAATCATAAAAAAGTTTCGGGGCAATTGGACTTCGTTTGGTACTGTAAACCTAAAACGTAAAAAAATCACAGAAAACAGGAACTGGCACTGGGCACTGGGTCAATAGGTTAGTGCTCAAAAATAATATAAATTGGTAAATTATTACTCAAAAAGTATCCTAGAATGATAATATGTCAGCATGGAATAATAAAAAATTATAGATATGTTGGAGATGAATCACATCACAGTATAGATAAGTATTTTCCTTAGTGAGAACCAAGGTTATCAAACCAATAGGTGTAGCATGCAACCCCGTCTTCAGCGACTGCACACAAAGAAGCAAACACTTGCAGCCAACGCGGGCAAGAGGGTTGTCAATCCCCTTGGACTCGTTATTTGTAAGCAAATGAAGTGTGTAGATCATAGTTGAATAAAGTAAATTGCAAAATAAAATAAAATCAAATAAATGGCAGCAAGGTGTTGAAAGCTTTTGTAAATATATAAGTGAATAGACCCGGGGACCGTAGTGTTCTCTAGTGGCATCTCTCATGTAGTAGGTATACGGTGGGCAAGCAAATTATTGTTGCGCAACTGATAGAAAAGCGCATAGTTATGCAATATTTATTCTTGGCATTGATCACGTATATATAGGCATCATGTCCATAAGAAAATAGGCCGACTCCTGCCTGCACCTATTACTATTACTCCACGAGTGCTTCTATGCTTGCCTCTCTAAGTATTAAGTTCATGAAAAACAGAGTAATGCTTGGAGAATGATGACATGATGTAGACAAAGAAAACTCAATCAATATGAATTAACCTCATCGTTTTATCCTTAGTGGCACAATACAAAGACATGTCTTGTCCCCTTCTGTCACTAGGATATAGAGCGCCGCCAGATTGAACCCACTACAACGCACCCCTCTCACTGAAGAAATATCAATCTAGTTGGCCAAACTATTTCAATAGATCGGAGAGATTTACGAAGCTATAATAATCATGCAAATAAGAATCATAATAGAAATCAGAGAAGACTCAAATATTTTTCATGAATAATCTGAACATAAACCCACAATTCATCGGATCCCAACAAACGCACCACACAAGTGATTACATCGACTAGATCACCGCGAAGATGCGGTGAACTTTGTATTGAAGATCAAGAGAGAGAGATAGCCATCTAGGTACTAACTATGGACCATAGTTCTATAGGGAACTACTCACATATCACCATGCGAGAAGCAAGGTTGATGCAGAGGCCCTCCGTGATCGATCACCCCTCCGGCAGGGCACCGAAATAGGGCTCCAGATGGGCACACGGCAGAACAGAGACTTGCGGCGGCGGGAAAAGTGTTTCGGGAGGCTCTCTAGGGTTTTGGGATTTATTTGAATTTATAGGCCAGAGAGGGGCGTCGGTAGACGCCCGCGGGGGCCACCACATAATAGGGCGTGACCACCACCTTAGGCGCGCCCTGTTGTGTGGTCGCTCCCTCGTGCGGCCTCCGGTCTCCTCCCAAAGCTTCCAATTCTTCTTTTGGTCGAGAAAATATCATAAAAAATTTCCGGGCAAATTGGACTTTGTTTGGTACTCTAAACCTGAAAAGTCAAAAACATGCAGAGAACAACAACTCACATTGGGCACTGGGTTAATGGGTTAGTGCTCACAAATAATATGAATTGGTAAATAATCACCCAAAAAGCATCCTGGAATGATAATATTATAGCATTGAACAATCAAAAATTATAGATATGTTGGAGACGTATCAGGACTCACCAGCCGTCCCGGACCCACTGGCTCCGGTGTCTCTGAGCTTCTTAGCCGGCCAGGTCCCCCAGTCGGACTCAGCCTCCTCGCCCGCCAGCTCCCCCATCTCGAGGTCCACTCGTCGGACTCTGCATGGTCTGCGGCAAAGATTTGGGGATGCGGGTCATCCTGCGTCATCTGCCACACAGACAACTACGGCCGGAGCGAGCGCATCACATGAATACAAGTTAGAAAGAAGAAGACAAGCACCAAGGACTTCAGTGAAACATACCGTGGGCGCGTGGTCTAGCCAGTTGTGCGGCACCTTGCCATAATGCCAGGTGTCCGGGTCCAGCTTGAAGTTGGTGATAATATTCACCCGGGCAGCTACCTGGGTCGGTGTCAACTCAAAGGTAGATACCCTACAAGGGCCCCGACGGCCTACCATGTCCCATATCCGGTGCGGCCGTTGCTGAAGCGGCAGCACCCGGCGGTTGGTGAAGGCCGCCACCGAATCCGCGGCGACCAGCCCCGCTTCGCTCCTCATCTCGTGCAGCCGTCCAGGGATCCGGCTGATCACGTCGCTCTCCATGTCCATGGTCCAGTTGGTGCCGGCGGGGGAACGTCAACAAAAGTCGGCAGTCGGATGTAGTCCCGGGCCGGGTCGATGTTCTTCACATAGAAGAACGACCGCTACCACATCTACATAGAGTCGATTAGGGCGAGGCGCGGACATACACTACCACCGCCCCGCAAGCATAGAGCTTGTTGCCGTTCTTCTGCCCCTTGAAGTACAACAATTTCCTCCACAACTCGGGGAAGGGGAGGAGGCTAAGGAACGCCTCGCACAAGGTGACAAAGCCGAAGATCTGGTGGATGGAATTGACCCCCAGGTGGTGCGGCTGGAACCCGAAGGTTTCGAGGTAGAGAATAAAGAACCTGCTAGCCGACAGACCGAAGCCTCATGTGAAGTGCGACGCAAAGACGACGTACTCCCCTGCCTCATGCTGCGGTGCTAGCTTGTCATCAGGGACCCGGACGGCGACGCGATCCGCGACCGGAATCTTCCGGGCACGGTGAAGGCGCTCGATGTCCTCGAGGCGGACAGTCAAGCCTTCCCAATGGCCCGAGGGAGGTCCGGCCAACTCCGGGCTCGGCGATAGCGTCGGCGCGACGACGGCATGAAGGCGAAAGCGATGGGACCCAGCGAGCTGCCGACGGCGGTCGCTGTGCGTGCGAAAGGAGGGAGAGGCGGCGGCGAGCGTTGCGTGCGCGAGGAGGATGAGAGGACGGCCGGCTGGCTACGGCTGCTCGGCAGCATGAGCCGGCCGAGCCCTCTACATCAACAACTTGCGCCTTTCTAGAGGCGGGAATCCGCTCGCCCCTCTTCGTCGAAGACCTCGGGCCCAACGGATTCGGGGGCTTCTTTTGGGGATATGACCCTTGGGTATACCAAAGCAGAGAAGTTAGCAGTTCGAAACATTAGAGCCGGAGATGGCCTCCCTCGGCCGCCTGGCCAACCGGTCGGCTGCTCTCGCGGGCCCACTGGGCGGCAGCCGGCTCGACTAGGCGGCTATGACGGCAGCTGACGTGGCTTGAGACTGCGTCGGTATTTCCCCAAAGAGGAAGGGATGATGCAGCACAGCGACGGTAAGTATTTCCCTCAGTTATGAAACCAAGGTTATCGAACCAGTAGGAGGATCACCACCACCCAATAAGCAACACCTGCACACAAACAACAAATACTTGCAACCCGACGAGAAAGAGAGGTTGTCAATCTCTCTACGGCAAAAAGATAGATTAGGTATTGATAGATAGGAGAGATAGATCTCTCAAGAGCACAAAATAAAAAGAGCAAATAAAATATGCAGCAATATATTTTTGGGTTTTTGGTTTTGTAGATCTGAAAACAAAGATGCAAAAAGATAGATCTGAAAGCAATATGTTGGAAAAGTAGACCCGGTGGCCGTAGGGTTCACTAGTGGCTTCTCTCATGAGTATAGCGCACGGTGGGTTAACAAATTACTGTTGGGCAATTGATAGAAAATCGAATAGTCATGACGATATCCAAGGCAATGATCATTATATAGGCATCACGTCCAAGATAAGTACACCAACTCCTGCCTGCATCTACCACTATTACTCCACACATCGACCGCTATCCAACATGCATCTAGTGTATTAAGTTCATGGAAAAACAGAGTAATGCAATAAGAACGATGACATGATGTAGACAAGATCTATTCATGTAGGAATAGACCACATCTTGTTATCCTTAATAGCAACGATACATGCGTGTCTTGCTACCCCTTCTGTCACTGGGAAAGAACACCGCAAGATCGAACCCATCACAAAGCACGTCTTCCCATGGCAAGAAAAATCGATCTAGTCGGCCTACCTAAACCAAAGTTTCGAAGAAGAAATACGAGGCTATAAGTAATCATGCATATAAGAGATCAAAGAAGACTCAAATAATATTCATGGATAGAAACTGATCATGAACTCAAAATTCATCAGATCCCAACAAACACACCGCAAAAGTTTACATCAAATAGATCTCCAAGAGACCATTGTATTGAGAATCACAAGTGAGAGAGAGAAAGGAAGCCATCTAGCTACTGCCTACGGACCCGTAGGTCTATGGTGGACTACTCACGCATCATCGGAGAGGCACCTATGAGGAAGATGAACCCCTCCGTGATGGTTTTTAGATTGGATCTCGAGGTTCTGGAACTTGCGGCGGCTGGAAATGTCTTTCGTCGATTCCCCTAGGTTTTTTAGAATATTTGGGAATTTATAGGCATCAGAGGCAGTGGAGAGTGGCCCCGAGGAGGGCACAACCCATCAGGGCGCGCCGGGGCCCCCCTGGCGCGCCCTGGTGGGTTGTGGTCTCCTCGGCCCACTCCCCCGGCATTTCTTTGGCCCATTGGGTGTCTTCTGGTCCAGAAAAAATCTCCAAAAAGTTTCGTCGTGATTGGACTCCGTTTGGTATTGATTTTCTGTGAAGTAAAAAAACAAGCAAAAACAGCAACTGGCACTTTGGCACTATGTCAATAGGTTAGTCCCAAAAAATGATATAAAGTTTCTATAAAATGATTGTAAAACATCCAAGAATGATAATATAATAGCATGGAACAAGCAAAAATTATAGATACGTTGGAGATGTATCAGCAGCCGGTGGGACAGCGCCCGTACCAACGTACAACGACGAGACGTGACCTCCTCGACGAGGCACGCATGGTGTCGGTGTCAAAACCGGCGGATCTCGGGTAGGGGGTCCCAAGCTGTGAGACTAGAATCGATGGTAACAGGAGATGAGGGAGACGATGTTTACCCAGGTTCGGGCCCTCCTATGGAGGTAATACCCTACGTCCTGCTTGATTATATTGATGGTATAAGGGTTACAGAGTTGATCTACCGCGAGATCGAATAGCTAAACCCTAGATGAGTTCTCTTGCCCTACAACCTAAAACCCTCCGGCTTATATAGACTCCCGAGGGTACCTAGGGCTTACACATAGTCGGTTGCACATCAAAGGGAAAAAACATGCCTATCTACTGTCGACAACTTGGAGGACACGCCATGGATCCTTGAAACTTCCACCTTGGCGACTGGGCCCTTGATCACCCAATGCTTATCCAGTGGCCCACATAGTCCGGCCCATGAGAAACAGGTCGACTATCCGAGGACCCCTTAAACCAGGACACCCTCAGTAGCCCCCCCAACGAGTACTTCGTCAATTATGAAGGGGCCTTCCCATTTGGGCTTGAGTTTATGCTTCTGCTTCTCCGGGAGCCGTAGGACGAGTTCGCCCACGTTGTATGCTTGTGCCCTGACCTCCCTGCTCTGGTAACGTCGGGCCTGCTGTTGATAAAAGGTAGAACGGGCCCGAGCTATGTCGCGCTCCTCTTCCAAGGCGTCCAAGTCGTCTTGCCGATCTAACTCGGCCTCCTTTTCTTCGTACATGCGCACCCTTGGTGCGTCATGAATAATATCACAAGGAAGGACCGCTTCTGCCCCATAGACCATGAAAAACGGTGTGTATCCCATTGATCTATTCGGGGTGGTGCGCAAGCCCCATAGAACGGAGTCGAGCTCCTCAACCCAATGACAGTCGGACTCATGAAGAGACCGGACCAAACGTGGCTTAATGCCGCTCATAATGAGGCCGTTTGCTCGTTCGACTTGTCCGTTGGTCTGCGGGTGATAAACTGATGCGTAATCGAGCTTAATGCCCATTTTTGCGCACTAGTCTTTGACCTCTTGGGCCGTGAAATTGGATCCATTGTCCGTTATTATACTGTGCAGAACGCCGTAACGGTGTACCACGCCGGATATAAAGTCGATTACTGGTCCGGATTTGGCTGATTTGACAGGTTTTGCCTCTATCCATTTGGTGAACTTGCCCACCATGACCAGTAGGTATTTATTCTTCTTGGTCCCCCCTTTAAGTGGTCCGACCATATCCAGCCCCCAGACCGCGAAGGGCCAGGTGATCGGAATAGTCCGAAGAGTTGTTGGGGGCATGTGACTTTGATTTGCGAAAAGTTGACACCCCACGCAATGTTTGACAAGCGACTGAGCGTCCGTCCGAGCTGTGGGCCAGAAAAAACCAGCCCGGAAGGCCTTGCTAACTAAGGCTCTTGCTGCGGCTTGATGACCGCCCATCCCTGCGTGGACTTCGGCTAAGAGCTGCCGACCTTCTTCCTCAGATATGCACTGCTATAGTATTCCGGTGGTGCTTTTCTTGTATAACTCACCCTCGTGTACTTTGTAGGCTTTGGATCGCCGAATTATGCGCCGCGCCTCCGTCTGGTCGTCGGGGAGTTCTTTGCGGAGAAGGTAGGCGAGGAAGGGCTCGGTCCATGGCGCAATTACTGCCATGACCTCGTGAGCCGAAGGCGTTTCGTCCAGTACGGAGCCGCCGATGATTTGATCGTCTGGTTCATTTATGGGGGAACAACCTCGTCTGCACTGGTTAGATCGGCGCCCTTATGATCGTCCTGCCAAACCACGGATGGCTTAAAGAGCCGTTCCAGGAAAGTGTTTTTTAGGATAGGGTCGCGTTTGGCCCCCAGGCGAGCCAGTATGTCGGCGGCTTGGTTGTTGTCTCTAGCGACGTGGTGAAATTCCAGCCCCTCGAACCGTGCGGATATCTTGAGGACAGTGTTTCTGTATGCCGCCATCTTCGGGTTTTTGACATCGAATTCACCGTTGATTTGGGAGATGGCCAAGTTGGAGTCTCCCCGTACCTCCAGCCGGCGTATGCCCATTGATGCTGCCATCCAAAGACCGTGCAAGAGGGCTTCGTATTCGGCTGCATTGTTGGATTCGGCATACATGATCTGCAACACGTATCGAACGTTGTCGCTTGTGGGGGATGTGAGAATAACTCCAGCCCCCAGTCCGGCCAAAGTTTTGGATCCATCGAAGTACATCGTCCAATGGGAGTATGTACTATATTCGCTAGGGAGCTCGGCCTCTGTCCATTCGGCGAGAAAATATGCCAGCACCTGAGACTTAATAGCTCGTCGTGGTTTGTATGTAATTTCAAAAGGAAGGAGCTCAATGGCCCATTTGGCTATGCGGCCGGTGGTGTCCCTGTTGTTGATTATATCGTTCAGGGGTACTTCGGACGCCACCGTGACCGAACACTCTTGGAAGTAGTGTCTTAGTTTCCTCGATGCCATAAATACTGTATAGGCTATCTTCTGGTAGTGCGGGTATCTAGACTTGCATTGCGTTAGTACTTCTGACAAGTAATATACCGGCTTCTGTATCCAGAATTTGTGTCCCTCCTCCTCTCGTTCGACGACGAGCACTGCGCTAACGACTTGGTTGGTGGCCGATATGTATAATAACATGGGCTCACTCGCGCCTAGTGTTGTGAGTATGGGGTTACTTGCCAGGAGTGTCTTAATTTCTTCTAACGCAGCCTTTGCTTCATCGGTCCATTCGAAATTCTTGGTCCGTTTCAGCAATTTGTAGAGCGGTAAAGCCTTTTCACCGAGGCGGGAGATAAAGCGAGTTAACGCCGCCACACAACCAGCCAACCTTTGGACATGCTTTAGCTCTGTGGGAACTGCAAGTTCTGATAAGGCGCGGATCTTGGCCGGATTCGCTTCTATTCCTCTATGGGAAACGATGAATCCGAGCAGTTTACCAGCGGGAACTCCGAAGACACACTTCTTCGGATTGAGCCGTATATCGTACTCGTGTAGGCTGGCAAAGGTTTGCCTTAGGTCGTTGATTAAATGGCTGACGTGTTTGGTTTTGATTACCACGTCGTCCACATATGCCTCGGCTGTTTTGCCGACTTGTTTTGCGAGACAAGTCTGGATCATGCGCTGGTACATAGCCCCAGCATTTTTTAGCCCGAAGGGCATCGTGTTAAAGCAGAATGGCCTATAAGGGGTGATGAATGCGGTTGTCGCTTGATCGGATTCCTTCATTTTAATCTGATGGTATCCGGAATAAGCGTCGAGGAAACACAACGAGTCGTGTCCGGCTGTGACGTCAATAATCTGGTCTATGCGTGGTAGGGGGAAAGGGTCCTTAGGGCAGGCCTTGTTGAGGTCTTTAAAGTTGACGCACAGCCGCCAGGATTTATCTTTCTTTGGTACCATAACCAGGTTTGCCAACCATTCGGGGTGCTTAATCTCCCGAATGAATCCGGCCTCTAGCACTTTAGCTAATTCTTCACCCATAGCTTGCCGTTTGGGCTCGGAAAAGCAGCGCAGAGTCTTCTTGACGGGCTTAAAGCCTGTGATGATGTTCATACTATGTTCTGTCAGCCGCCGTGGGATTCCGGGCATATCAGAAGAATGCCAGGCGAAGATGTCCCAGTTTTCTCGTAAGAATGTTCGCATCGCTTCGTCCACTATGGGATCGAGCTGAGCTCCGATGGACGCTGTCTTATTGGGGTCCGTCGGGTGCACCTGAAATTTAACGATTTCCTTTGCCGGCTTAAAGGATGTGGGTTTGGGCCTTTTGCTGAGGATCACATCATCCTTGTCTACGGTTGACCGAAGTGCGGTCAGTTCTTCTGCAGCAAAGGTCTCAGCTAGAGCCTCGAGGGCAAGCGCTGCTGTTTTGTTTTCGGCCCGAAGGGCTATATTCGGATCACTGGCGGTTGTGATCACCCCGTTTGGTCCTGGCATCTTAAGTTTCATATACCCGTAAAGTGGTATAGCCTGGAATTTTGTGAAGGCGTCACGTCCCAACAGGGCGTGGTAGCCGCTGGGGAAGGGCGCGATATGGAAAAGGAGTTCTTCAGATCGGTAGTTTTCGGGCGTGCCGAACACTACGTCCAGGACGATACGTCCTGAAAAGCGCGCCTCTTTCCCCGGGATGATTCCCCAGAAAGTTGTGTTGCTATGCTCGATGCGAGATCGGTCGAACTGCATTTTTTCTAGGGTATCTTCATAAATCAGGTTTAAACCACTGCCGCCGTCCATTAGCACCTTGTGTAACCTGAAGCCATCGATGATGGGGTTCAGGACTAGTGCAGCTGGTGAATGACCGGGAAGAATGGCTGGTCGGTCAAATTCTCTGAAGGTAATGGGTATGTCTGCCCATGCACTTCTTGCTGCCACATGATATATCTGCTCGAGTTCTTTAAGAGCTCTTTTCCTCCTGTTCCTTGAGGGGAACATTTCGTAGAATGTTAGGACTTCGGTGTTGTATTCTAGTGGCGATGTGGAGTGCCTGCTCGGCGGTGGTGCCGCAAGAATGGCTTCACCGCTTTTTGCGATCTGCCTGATGACCCAGCAAGCTCTAAGGTTGTGAGTCGGAGCTGTGTTCAGCAATACGGAGTGTATAGGGCAAGGTTTATCCAGTAGTCTATCCAGGACGGTGCTGACCCCTGAAAGGGGCCTGTTTCTCTTTTTGGCGGGCTCAAGTTTGGCTGGCCGATTCGGAGGTATCCTCTTTTGCCGATCTCCTCTAGTGTATTGGGTAAAGGTCGGTTCCGAAAACAGCCGCTCGGCTTGCCAAGCGCTTTCCATGGCACAATACTTCTGTACCAAAGCTGACAGCTCGGTGAAGTCACGAATGTGCCGACGCGCCAGGGCATTGAGAATCCCTTTGTCATGGCAGTTGCGAATGAAGGTTGCCATTATCTCTTGATCACTGAGGACCCGTACTTTGTTTCTAGCGAGGAGAAGTCTAGCCTAGTAATGATGAACCGACTCTCCTGATAACTGCTTAATGTCCCGTAAGTCCGAAGACCTGGGCTCTGCTGCGATTTTTGAGTGATCGGTTTGGGAGGTGGGTGGGAAAAAAATTGACTCCACGCCACGGTGGGGATTCGGAATCGCGGACTCCGAACTGTGCGATAGATCAGGGACCGATGACGATCTGTTTCCGGAGCGAACTCCGGAGTCTGGGCTGCAGGCGAGGTCTCGGTGATCGGAGACTGGGGTATAAATCGTTTTTAATTCCGGTCGCTGGGGGGACGAGCCCCCAACCGGACACTCGACGGTGGCGACAAGGTGGGTGACCGTGGGGATGTGAATCTCCCTATCGTCGGGTTTAAGCCCGAGCCGGTCATAGACCGGGATCTGGTCATCAGCCATACGCATGGTCTCGATCCGATCAAATAGCTCGTTCAGAAACGAGGCGATGGTAGGATGCGTGTCGCTGAGGCGAGTGGGGTCGGTATGCGGCATCGCAGTTCCGGAGTCGCGCGAAAGCGGACCCGGGTTCTGTTTAACCATGGTAGATCCGGTCACAACGACCGGATTGGGCGGTCCAGACGGCCCGAGGATAACGACCTCATCATGGGAGGCGGGGCCCGATGTCTTCGGCGTCGAGGCGTCGGGATCTGCGGGCTCCTCCATAGGAGTCGAGGGTTCTATCAAGACGAGTTCTCCCCGTGAATCAGCGACGAACTCTAGGGTTCCGAACCTGATTCCTTGATCGGGGGAAAATTTTCCGATCTGGCCTAGGTGGCCGATCGGGTAAGCGTGCGACGAGATGTCGCCGCTTGCGGGGATCTGATCTGGGGCGAGAGTCCCCTAGGTGCAGATCTCGTTGCTTGTAACAAGGCGAGCCATCGATTCCTTTGGCGATCACAGCGGAACTCTCAATGAAAGCACCAATGTCGGTGTCAAAACCGGCGGATCTCGGGTAAGGGGTCCCGAGCTGTGAGACTAGAATCGATGGTAACAGGAGATGAGTGAGACGATGTTTACCCAGGTGCGGGCCCTCCTATGGAGGTAATACCCTACGTCCTGCTTGATTATATTGATGGTATAAGGGTTACAGAGTTGATCTGCCTCGAGATCGAATAGCTAAACCCTAAATGAGTTCTCTTGCCCTACAACCTAAAACCCTCCGGCTTATATAGACGCCGAGGGTACCTAGGGCTTACACATAGTCGGTTGCACATCAAAGGGAAAAAACATGCCTATCTACTGTCGACAACTTGGAGGACACGCCATGGCTCCTTGAAACTTCCACCTTGGCGACGGGGCCCTTGATCACCCAATGCTTATACAGTGGCCCACATAGTCCGGCCCATGAGAAACAGGTCGGCTATCCGAGGACCCCTTAAACCAGGACTCCCTCACATGGCCATAGGACCCGTTAACATAGCCCGAGCGGCTACAGGACCTCCTGACACGAGCAAGACAAGGCTACACGGTCGCGAGTACCGCTGACCATGACCAGGGGAACCGGCCCTGTAGCAGGCGTGCGCCTACCTACTCCATGACACCGGCAACACGTGGCTACTTTGGCAGCCAGACGGTGGGCCCCTCCGGCGACGGGACCCTGCAGCCGGCGGGCCCTACAGGCGACAAGACCTTTCAGCCGGCGGGCCCCATGCCAGGCTCGAGAGGATGCCGACCGGGGCCCACCCTCATTATCCCTACATATTCTTAGCTGGAGGTTGACCTATAAAAACCCCCACCCTCCCTCCTAGTTGAGAGAGCCACATTTAGTCATTTTCTTCCACCACGGTTATACACTCACACTAGGAGAGGAAAGGAGGGAGAGTCAGCTCCTTCGTCCTCCTCCGACGAACAGCTCAAGCAGCACCATTGTATTGCCTACCCACCACTTCCTTGATACGGCAGGACTAGGGGTGTTACCTCCCACGGAGGGCCCCGAACCTAGGTACATCGTGTGTCCCGCACCGCTTGTCCCCAATCTCGCTTCCGGAACCCGCCGGCGCACGTTGGCCCCAACCACACTAGATAAGCCACCCCATGGCATCTGCCGTGAAAACACCACGACACATGGCTCCGTCTTCACCACATAAATACAAATGTCAAGCACCACGGTGTTAAGTAAGCCAATTGGATCGTACTTTTTAACGCGCTTCAGTTTTTTATACCTCACTCAATACATGAGCGTGCACCATGGACATAACATATAGGAGGAATAGAATATGGTGGTATATATCAAAGGGGTAAAAGGTGGAGAAGAAAGTCTCGCATCAACTAGGCATATAAACGGACTATAGAGATGCCCATCAATAGATATCAATGCGAGGAGTAGGGATTGCCATGCAACGGATGCACTAGAGCTATAAGTGTGTGAATGCTCGACTGAAGCTAAGTGGGTGTGCATCCAACTTGCTTGCTCATGAAGACCTCGGGCATTTGAGGAAGCTCGTCATCGGAATATACAAGCCAAGTTCTATAATGAAAAATTCCCACTAGCACAAGGAAGTGACAAAATATGAGACTCTCTATATGAAAAACATGGTGCTACTTTGAAGCACAAGTGTGGAAAAAGAGGTAGCAGCATTGCCCCTTATCTCTTTTCTCTCATTTATTTTTTTCCTTTTTTCCTTTTTTTCTTTTTTCTTTCTTTTTTTCTCTTTTTTCTCTTTTTCTCTTTTTTGTCTGGAGTCTCATCCCGACTTGTGGGGGAATCATTGTCTCCATCATACTTTCCTCACTAAGACATTGCCCTAATAATGATAAAAAACATACTTTTATTTACTTACAACTCGATATGAAAAACTACTAAACAATATGACTCTATATGAATGCCTCTGGTAGTGTACCAGGATATGCAATCATCTAGTGTTGCATGTAAACAATGATGAACGGTGGCTTTGCCACAAATACTATATCAGCTACATCATCATGCAAAGCAATATGACAATGAGTGTACTGCTCATATGATGTAACGATGAAAGTTGCATGGCAATATTTCTCGGAATGGCTATGGAAATGCCATGATAGGTAGGTATGGTGGCTGTTTTGAGGAAGATATAATGAGGCTTATGTGCAACAAAGTGTATCATGTCGCGGGGTTTGAATGCACCGGCGAAGTTTGCACCGATCCTCGAGGTGAGATTGGGCAATGCACGGTAGCGAAGAGGCTAGCAAATATGGAAAGGTGAGAGTTCGTACATCCATGGATTCACATTTGTCATAAAGAACTCACATACTTATTGCAAAGCTTTATTAGCTCTCTCGAAGCAAAGTACTACTCGCATGCCCCTAGGGAGGAGGTTGGGAGGAGTTAACCATCGCGCGCCTCTGACCTTAACATCACTAGGATTTCAACGAGGAATAAGAATGCTCACACATCATCACCATGCCATAACCAATATTTAGATGAAAAGCAAATTAATATCCTTTAACTATCGATATTCCTACTAACCGACAACCATGCACTCACGCCCTTTCATATTACCACATCAATATCATTAACCCACAATTTATCTTTTATGTGCTACATGTGGTTTTGATTATACACTCCTTGAATACCTATTATTTTTGGACTAGTCTTATAACCCATGCAAATTATCATCACTATTGATTAACTCTCAAACAAATTTAAGTGAAGAATGAGAGTGCAATTATTTCTATAAAATCTATACGACACCGTTCTCTAAAAGATATAAGTGAAGTACTGGAGCTCTGCCTATTAACTCAAAGGATATAAGTGAAGCACATATAGTATTCAAATAGATCATGGTGAACATGTGTCTCTATCAAGTAGGTGTGTCCAGCAACCAATGATTGTGGAAAACTAAAACAAAAGCAAACTAAAACAAACGAAGCTCCAAGCAAAACTCATATCATGTGATGAATAAAAATATAGCTCCAAGTAACATACCGATAGATTGAGACGAAAGAGGGGACGCTTTCCGGGGCATCCCCAAGCTTAGACGCTTGAGTCTTCCTAGAATTTGACTTGGGGTACCTTGGGCATCCCCAAGCATAGGATCTTTGCCGCTCCTTATTCCTTCATCCATCGTGATAACACCAAAAACTTGAAAACTTCAGCACACAAAACTCAACATAAACCTTCGTGAGATCCGTTAGTATAATAAACATACCAAATACTTTAGGTACTGTTATAAATTGATTCATATTTTATTATTGTATAAGGTACTGTATTCTAACTTCTCCATGTCTTATACCCCCCGATACAATCCATAGCATCATCAAAACAAGCAAACTATGCAAGCAAAAATAGAAGGTGTCTAAAACAGAACAATCTCTAATGATCTGTAGAGAAACTATACTTATGTAACACCAAAAAATCTGAAAAATAGTAAAACCTGGGAAATATGTATATCAATATTGTGTAACAAATTAAGATCAAAAATACCTTCTAGTATAATCAGAGAAATTCTGCACTCGACGCAAAAAAATTTGTTTTTGCACCGCATCAATTATACTATCATCCAAATTAATCCCAAAGGCTTTACTTGGCACAAACATTAATTAAAGCATAAAAACACAATCATTACAGTAGCAACATCATGTTATCAAACCATGATAGAAGATACAAAGAAAAATTAAAGATAACTATTGGGTTGCCTCCCAACAAGCGCTATTGTTTTATGCCCGTAGCTAGGCATAATGCATATTATCAAGTGTTGTCATCCTTGGTGTAAATCTCCTCAATCACACAACCATGTTTCCAAAAAGGAGGAGGCTTTATGATAGGATCTTTTTATCAAGCTAAAAAAATTGGGATGCACACTAATCATCTTAAGATCCTCATTTCTTTTAACGGGAGTGATACTAGTATTCTTGGGGACATACATAGCTTTAGAATCTTTGCTTGAGAAGTACTAGTATTAGCTTTGGATGGGGTGAAAGAGGAACCCATTTTATCAAAGACTTCCTCTATTTTATCAATTCTACCAAATCCTTGCTCTACCCGCTCATTAATAGTTGTATCTTTCTCCTTTAGTTCTTTCAAAATAATTCCTACCTTTGACCCAAATTGAGTGATATGATTATGAATCTTTTTATCCAACTCCTCAATTTGTTCTTTAGTGGCCATTTTATTTTCAATAATCTCAAGCCTTTGCATAAAATGTTCCAAGGTCAAATAGTTTCATTAATAATGAGAGGTGGTGAGCCAACTAAATTTTCCATGGCTTTGAAAGCATCCGAAGTGTGACTCATTAAGAAATGACCACCGGTAATAGTATCAAGTACGAACCTATACCGAGTAGTATTACCCACATAGAAGTTACGAAGCAAGACATTGGGGTATTGCTTATGAGTTGATTTATTTTGAGTATTGTAGATCCTATGCCAAGCATCTCTTAAAATTTCTCCTCCCCTTTGTTTAAAATTAAACACCTCATTCTCGGGAGTAAAGGGAACAAAGGAAAAACTAGCCATAACAACAAGCAAACAAGTAAACTAGCGAAGATAAATATTTTTGTATTTTTGATTTTTATAGAAAGAAGAATATAACAGCAAATAAAAATTAGATCAAGTGAATGATAATTTGTGAGAAGGTACTTGATAGGAAATTGATAATACTCCCCGGCATGGGCAGAAATCCTTCCTGATACTTGAGATCTGCGTTGGGTTTTTCCTCGGAGAGGAGGGGATGATGCAGCACAGTATAGATAAGTATTTCCCTCAGTGAGAACCAAGGTTATCGAACCAATAGGAGGATCACACAACTTCCCGTCTTCAGCGCCTACATACAAAGGAGCACACACTTGCACCCAACGCGGGCAAGAGGGTTGTCAATCCCCTTGAACTCGTTACTCGCAAGCGATAAGTAGTGTAGATGATAGATGATAATTGTAAATTTAAAAATAAACATAAAACAATAAAAAGGCAGCGAGGAAATAAGAATGTCTGTAAATATATTTGTCAATAGACCCGGGGGCTATAGTGTTCGCTAGAGGCTTCTCTCTCGAAGAAGGCATACGGTGGGTAAACAAATTACTGTTGGGCAATTGATAGAAAAGTACATAGTTATACAATATTTATTCATGGCAATGATCATGCATATAGGCATCACGTCCATAAACAAGTAGACCGACCTGCCTGCATCTACTACTATTACTCCACCCATCGACCGCTATCCAGCATGCATCTAGAGTATTACGTAAAATAGAGTAATGCTTGGAGAATAATGACAGGATGTAGACAAAGTAAATCCAATTAATATGAATAAACCCCATCATTTTACCCTTAGTGGAAGCAATAGAAATACATGTTTTGTCCCCTACTTTGTCACTAGGATATAGAGCACCGCAAGATTGAACCCACTACAATGCACCTCTCCCACTGAAGATACACCAATCTAGTTGGCCAAACTAAATCGATAGATCGGAGAGAATTACGAAGCTATAATAATCATGCAAATAAGATTCAGAGGAGACTCAAATCTTTTTCATGAATAATCTAAACATAAACCAACAATTCATCAGATCCCAACAAACACACCGTAAAGATTGATTACATAATATTGATCACAGCGGGTATCACAGTGATCATGGCAACAAAGAACATAGAGAGAGAGCCATCTAGGTACTAACTACGGACCCATAGTTCTGTGGTGAACTACTCACACATCACCATGGGAACAGCAAGGTTGATGTACAGGCCCTACGTGATCGACCCCCCCCCCTGGCAGGGCACCTGAATAGGGCTCCAGGTGGGCATACGATGGAACAGAGACTTGCAGCGGCGGAAAAAGTGTTTTGGGGGGCTCTTGGCACTGGGTTTTTGGGATTAATGAGAATTTATAGACCAGAGAACAACGCCAGAGGGTTGGGAAGGTGGCTCCAAGCCATCATTGCGCGACCACCCCCCCCCCCCTCGACGCGCCCTGTTGGCTTGGGGGCACCTCATGTGCCCTCCGATCTCCCTCCGAAGCTTCCAGGTCTTTATTTTGTCCAGAAAAAATCATCAAAAAGTTTCGGGGTATTTGGACTTCGTTTGGTATGGTATTCCCGAAAAGCCAAAAATATGCAGAAAACATCAACTGACACTTGGCACTGGGTTAATAGGTTAGTTCTCAAAAATAATATAAATCAGCAAATAAATTCCCAAAATGTATCCTATAATGATAATATTATAGCATGGAACATCAAAAATTATAGATACGTTGGAGACGTATCACCCACCCACTTAGCTTCCGTTGAGCTTTCATACACTTATAGCTTTAGCGCGTTTGTTGCATGGCAATCCCTACTCCTTGCATTGATATTGATTGATGGGCATCTCCATATCCAGTTGATCTGCCTAGTTGATGCGAGACTTTCTCTTCCAGTTTGACTCCTTTGATATCTACCACCATACTCTATTCCACCCATATTCTATATCCATGGTTCATGCTCATGTATTGCATGAAGTTGAAAATGCTGAAGCGCGTTAGAAGTACGATCCAATTGCCTGGTCTGACACCGGGGTGCTCATGATTTATACTTGTGCGGTGAAGACAAAGTCATGCCATGCTTAATATGATAAAATGAGTAGGGAATAACATTCTATAAGGATCTTATATTTTGAAAACTAATGATTATGTTATTTATGCTTATGGATATTATTATGTTGATATCAATTAGTTCATCGTTTCTCAATGATCATACCGAAAACAGAATACATGTTGGGTAGCATGTCACATCAAAAATTCTATTCTTACCATTTACCTACTCGAGAACAAGCAGGAATTAAGCTTGAGGATGCTGATACGTCTCCAATGTATCTATATTTTTTTATTGTTCCATGTTATTTTATTATCAATTTAGGATACCTTATATGCTATTATATGCTATTTTATATCATTTTTGGGAACTAACCTATTAACCCAGTGCCAAGTGCCAGTTGTTGTTTTTTGGCTGTTTTTGGTTTTCCAGGAAATATGTACCAAACGAAGTCTAAACGCTACGAAACACTTTGAGGATTTTTTTTCTGGACAAAAGAGACCCAGGGAGCTTTGGAAGGAGTCCAGAACCCAAACAAGGAGACGACAAGGCAACAGGGCGCGCTCAGGGGCGTAGGCGCGCCCTGATGCCTTGTGGGCCCATCGTGGCTCCGTCTGACCTAATTCCACCTTCCTAAATTCTCTAAAATCGAGAAACCAATAGAGAGCCACCTGAAACACTTTTTTCTCTGCCGCTAGCCTCTGTTTCGACCGGAGGCCATCTGGAGACCTTTTCCGGTATTCTGCCGGAAGGGGAATCGACCACGGAGGCCATCTACATCAACCTCGCTGCCTCCATGATGATGCGTGAGTAGTCCACCACAGACCTACGGGTCCATAACTAGTACCTAGATGGCTTCTTCTCTCTCTTTGATCTTCAATACAAAGTTCACCGCGATTTCCGTGGTGATCTATCCGATGTAATCTTCTTTTGCGGTGTGTTTGTTGGGATCCGATGAATTGTGGGTTTATGATCAGATTATTCATTGAAAGTAATTGAGTCTCCTCTAAATTATATTATGCATGATTGTTACAACTTCGAATTTCTCTCTGATCTATCATTTTTGTTTGGCGAACTAGATTGATTTATCTTCAGTGGGAGTGGTGCGTTGTAGTGGGTTCAATCTTGCGGTGCTGTACATTCTTGTGACAGATGGGGACAAGATACATATTTGTATTGTTGCCGTTAAGGATAAAACGACAGGATCTGAAAATATTGCTTGTCTTATTTTATCTACATCATGTCACCTTGCTCCAAGCATTACTCTGTTTGTCATGAACTTAATACCTAGAGAGGCAAGCATAGAAGCGCTCTCGAAGTAGAGTAATAGTAGTAGATGCAGAATTGTTTCGGTCTACTTGTTTATGGATGTCATACGTATATAGATGATCATTGTCGTGAATAGCATGTCATAACTATGCGCAGTTCTGTCAATTGCCCAACAGTAATTTGTCTACCTACCGTATGCTATTTTCAAGAGAGAAGCCCCTAACAAACACTATGGCCCCCGGATCTACTTAACCTAAATACAAAAACTCTAAAATTCCCTCGCTTACTTTTATTATTATTTTTTAGTTTTATTATTTGCAATATCTATTATATCAATATTTAATCCTTGCAACTAACGAGTTCAAGGGGCTTGACAACCCTCTTGCCTGCGTTGGGTGCAAGTGTTTGGTTTTGTGTGTGTAGGTGTTATTGAAAGGAATATACTTAGTTCTCCTATTGGTTCGATAACCTTGGTTCTCACTGAGGGAAATACTTATCTCTATAGTGTTGCATCTCCTCTCCTCTTTGGGGGAATATCCCAATGCAGCTGACAAGTAGCATCACCCACGGTATTGTCTGAGAAACATCTACAATAGGAAAACCCAATAAGCAGCCTAACTTCCCTGTCATTTATAATCCATTTAGTAATCAAATTGACATTTCATAGCACATAAATATTTCATATTCGTATTACGGCAACCAGGATTTCGTAATTGAAATACATCAGAGTACAACATCATATAAGGATATACTACCTAGCTACCCAATTACACAACAGGTCCAAGTTTCACATGCAACATCTAAAACCTTTGGAAAGTAGCATCATAGACAGTAAATAGACAGATGAATCCCGTCTAGAATACTGTTAAAGCGGAAAGCGAATATTGAGCCATCAATGATGTTGAAGGTCCTTGTAACTTTAGGGCAGTGCATGTGGATGATTGCCCGCCCATCCTTCGTCCTTTTGGGGAAGATTTCAAGATTATACCGTGGGTGTTGTTTGAATACCCTCCTCTCCTCATGACCATACAGGTGGTTTGAGACGTAATCATCGATGAACGACTTTGGAAAGGACTGAAAATAAAGATATGCATAAATACATTCTCTAAAATTTGAAATGGTGCAAAGGGAAGAAGACAAGGTGAAGGAGATAGTACCATCCTATAGGTTACTGGTGTCTTCTTCATTGTGCAGACAAACATCTTGTTGTTTTTATTCGCTAGTTTTTTACCTTAACAATCTTTCTGAGTTTCTTGATTTGACTGATATTCATGGACACCTCATTCCCCCACATGCAAAATGGGTCGAACAGCGAGTCTAAACCTCTTACAGCATGACCTAAAAACAAATTATTAAAAACGTAAATATTAGAACGGTTCCTGCAATTGCACAATAATGTGTTATTAGCCAAAGCACCATGCATGTACAAACCTCGATGGTGAACTTCAGTGTCTCCCATTGCTTTCCCCTGCAACATATATAAGATAAATATTGGTCAAGTAATAAGTGAGATTTGGCATACTATCAGTAAAATATGTTAATGAAAAATAAACACATTGCAGATCCAACAGATTAATTCGAGCCACATGGAAAAGCCAATTATCTAAACCAAACGTGCTAAGAAGTAGGAAATAGCAATTGTATATGTTTCACATGTATTTAGTACATACAAATTTGAATTATTTCTCACATGAATAACAATAAAAAATTATACCAACAACAATCAAATATCACATTGCACAATTGAGCCAAATAGTTAAATGATCACCACAACAAATGAACTAAACAGTTAACTGATCACCACATTGCACAACAGAACATACTAGAAGATCAGAATGCATAGTATTATTACATTGGACATTTCACTAGAATTTCTAAAGGAAAGGCAGGAGCAGCATATGCAACAGGTAAACCAAACATGCTTAACTGGCATAGCTAACCGAACATAGGTCCTTAGTACGCTAAAAAACAAGCTATTCCTCGTCATCGGAGATATCGATGACGATCGGCTCCTTTAACTTGGAAGAGGGCGAGGCCTTCACGGCGTGGGTTCCCTCCTCGTAGTGGTGAGTGGCCTGAGCCTCTCAGGGCACCAACCTGTCAGCTCTGGAGCTGAGGTAAGCACGGGCACACTGAGAAAACTACCTCGTAGTCTTCGTCGAAGGCACCGGCGGTGCCCTTGGGAAAACATCACGAGCTATCGTTTAAAGCAGCCAACCACGTGGCGGTGTTCACACACATGGCGTTGATGGTGTCCTCCAAGGCGAGGTGCTCCTCCAAGATTTGGGGTCGGCACGCATGGCAGCCATCGCGGCCTCATCCATGCGTGTGGCCGTGGTTTGCTTCTTTGTTGTCAAATGCTCCTTGAGATCCTAGCTATACTGCATGCACCATGGCGTTTGGCGGCGATTATTTGGAGGATGGGCGTTGAATTGGGTGGAAGGGGTTGGGTTAGCCGCCGGGGCATGTGGGATGGAGGAGGAGGGGTGGGGGAGAGGGGGTGTGGGGGAGGTGTGGATTACCTGACTAGATGGACAAGGCCGAGCAGCAGGAAGGAGCGCCGCTGGCGAGGAGACGATGGTGCAAGCAAGAAATGAAGGCTTGAACTTGGAAAGGAAGCAGGAAACATGGGTAATGTGGCTTATGGTTTGTATGAGGGGTGGGGGAGGTAGATATTTCTGCGGTACCCCAAAAATTTTGTTCGGTGCAGCGAAAACCTGGTACGCAAAGTCTCATCGGACACAGGCCCTTATTCAGAATTGTGTGTGGTAGCTAAACATCACGAATGAATCCTATAGCTTACCCCGCGTGTGATGAGTTTGAACGTGCAAATTTTGGTCTCCAAGCTTTCGGCATAACATATTGGATACTCGAATTTTATTTTGATTTGGAAGACAAAACAGGGATACAACGGTAAATTTTGGTCCAAATTTCCGTGGTTATAGTGGTCATCCACGTCATTGCATAATTTAACATCACTTGCTAATTTGGGTACTACACAAAAGAGCCTACAACACAGCCCACACTTACTTAATTGAGCAATTACAACAATTAAACAGAGTTGATTGACCTATACATTAATATAACAAAATACCTGTGCTCTAAAGAAAGACTAATATTATGCCTGGCGCTCGTCGATCTCCGTTGCCTCCTCCATGTCCACCTCGCGCTCGACGACCTCCTGGGGAAGGGACTCCATGGCATCCATGGCCACATAATCAGCAAGCATCTCGTAGTCTGCGTCTGCCATCTATTTAGAAAAGGCCGCCAAGAGCCGGGCGTGGGCGGCTGTGGTCCAGGTGTTGATGGCCTCCATCTCGGTTAGGGAGGCCGTCGACGAACGCACGGCTGCTCGAGCGCTCTCTGCAATTGTCAACTCCTCAAACATGCGATATTGACTGGTGTCGGAGAAGGCCGCTGCGATTTGTGCGGTGACCGACACGAGCTAGGTGTGGGCGGCCTCGGCACGGGCGTGGGCAGCCGCAACGAGGGTGACGGCGGCCGACGAGCAATGCACACCTGTTGTGTTGTTCTCGCCATTTGCTTTCCCCGTCGTGGATGTTGTTGCGTCATCTCAGCTGCAGCAGCTACCCTTTCGGCTGCTGGAGTCACCCTGTTAGAGATTGCGGCCGCGCTCATGGCTGATGCGGCGGCTCTCGGGGCGTATTGGGTCGCCGAAGTCTCCCTCACGATGCGGATCCACGTCCCTATCTTCCACCGGCAATGTTTGAATAGTAAAATGGGCTTGAGGAGCAACTGTGGTTGACGCGCAGGTGGTGGACTATAGCCGACTAAGCTTCCGGCATAACCCATATATGAGGATTGGCCCAAGATATTTTATACTGCATCACCAACAATTCGTAAACATTAATTGTTTGTGAGGTACTTAATTTTCATTTGTTTTTAAAGGAGAAATGGGGTTACATCGGCAAAGGATAGTGTTTGGATTGCTATTACATTTATCTTCAGTGCACATGCAACTATAGGAGCATCGTGTTAAAATATGGAATCATTCAGGATTCGTTAGGCATTTTTATACAGTAATTGAGTTTCTTAGACATTTAATGTGCATAGTTCAAATTTGTACTGGAAGCACATGCTCCAATGAACCAAAATGGGTTTACAAATCATATTATGTTCTTTCGTGCATGTTTAGGTCCCATGCAAAAAATGTGAATGAATTTCAAACATCTCGGCATCGTGGTTCGACCGCAAACATTGAGAATCTTGGTTTTTAAATTCTGGTAAATCCAAGTATCGCCTGAAACTCATGAAACTTGGCATGGTGGCATGGCATGCCACAATACACCATGGTAAAAAACTGCCCAATCTGGGACAAGGTTTGGTACAAGACTCTTAAAGACTAGAGCTTAACACAAGAAGCTTTGTGGTTTTAATAGGGAACGTGTCACCTTTGGTGGACGAAACCACATTCGCTTCCTCTTCTCAACTTCAATTTTTTTCTAGAGCCAACATAGACCAATAGGAGTGTCATACTAAAATATGGAATTATTCGGGGTTCGTTTGGCCTTTTTGGACAATAATTGAGTTTTCTAGGCATTTAATGTGCATAATAAAAATTTGAACTACAATCACAAGGTCCAGTGCACCAAAATGGGTTGTAAAACATATATGTGTCCTTGGGTGCATGTTTAGGTCTCATGCAAGAAATGGGAATGAATTTCAAAAATCTCGACGTCGTGGCTCGGTCATAGACATTAAAGAATCTTGGTTTTTCAATTCTAGTGAGTCCAAATCTCGCCTGAAATTCATGAAACTTGGCTTGGTGTCATGACACCGTACACATATGTCATGGCAAAAAATTGGCGGTTTAGGACATGTTTTGGTACAAGCCTTTTACAAACCGGAGCTTCTCACAAGAAGCTTCGTGGTTCCGAAAGAGAACATGTCACCTTTGTGGGCGAAACGACATTCGCTGCCTCTTCTCGCCTTGAATTGTTTTCTAGAGGCAACATAGACCAAAAGAAGTGTGTTGCTAAAATATCAAATTATTTGGGGTTTGTTTGACCTTTTTATACATTAATTGAGTTTTCTAGGGATTTAATGTGCATAATTCAAATTTGAACTACAATCACAAGTCCAGTGCACCAAAATGGGTTGAAAAATCATATATGTATCCTTGGATGCATGTTTAGGTCCCATGCAAGAAATGAGAATGAATTTCAAACATCTCGGCGTCGTGTCTCGTCCATAGATAGTGATGAATCTTGGTTTCTAAATTTCAACAAATCCAAATCTCGCCTGTAATTCATGAAACTTGGCATGGTTTCATGACATGGCACACATATGCCATCGTAATTTTTTTTTCCAATTTCGGAAATGTTTTGGTACAAGCCTCTTAGAAACCAGATCTTCTCACAATAAGCTTGGTGGTTCCGATAGGGAACATGTCACCTCTGTGGGTGAAACGACATTTGATGCATCTTCTCGCCTTGATGTTTTTTAGAGCCCACATATACAAATAGGAGTGTCGTGCTAAATATGAAATTATTTAGGGTTTGTTTAGTCTTTTTATACATTAATTGGGTTTTTAGGCATTTAATGTGCATAATTCAAATTTGAACTACATGCACATGCTCTAGTGCACCAAAATGGGTTGAAAAATCATATACGTGTCCTTGGGGTGCATGTTTAGGTCCCATGCAAGAAATAGGAATGAATTTAAAACATCTCGCCTTCTTGGCTCTGCCGCAAACATTGAGAAACTTGATTTTTAAATTCCTGTAAATCCAAAACTCGTCAGAAATTCATGAAACTTGACATGGTGTCATGATATGGCACATGAAGGCATTGTAGGTTTACGTTTTCGAATATGAGAAACATTTCCGGTATTTTTTCTCCGAAAGCCAACATTGAGAATATTGGTTCAAATTATAGGAAATCCAAAACTCACACAAAATTCATGAAATTGGACAAGGCGTCATGATATAGCAAAAATATGATGTGGTATTCTTCGTGTCCATTTTGAGAGAAGGTGCACACATCAACAAAGGCATTTTGGAACAAAAAGTTGTCATGTTACCATCGCAAATAGTCGTATTATTATAAATCATGGGTGTTCTAATGACCATTTACGTACTGCCATGTATCACACTCTTTATTGGCTAGGACGTGCCGTGCGGACAACTGTTTGAGTAGACGGGAGGCGTGCGAGTAGTCCTCCGCTATGCAGGCTTGCCAAGAGGCGTGCGAGCAGTCCTCTGCTACGCAGACTCACCGGGAGGCGAGCGAGCAGTACGCTGTGCAGGCTCACCGGGAAGTGAGCCCTTTGACCTCCATCGCCGGCCGCCTCGCTTCCAACCTGTCCATTAATGGCGCCCGGAGGACTTGAACAATAGCGTCCTGGAGGATGACAACGCCGGCACAGCCACCGCCGCAATTAGTTTTCTTCATATTGTATCTCGATCGTATGAATGTAAAGTCACAGTTTGACTTAATGAAATCTATGGTTTTGATCAAGTCAGTATTTTCTCTGAATACACATAGTAATCAAAGTAAATAAAAACATCAATATTTTTTCTCTGAATAGAACACTTACTACAAACATTTCATATTGAATACTCGTATACAGATCAAGAGCTATGGTTCCTTCGCCACTAAGCAAAAAGTGAAAATTTAGCGTGAAGGATTGGTGCATCGCGTCATCGCAAATGATTCTGTATTGGCTCCCGTATGCTTACTACAGACAATTCGGTAAGATTTGCATGTGTCTTATTGGGTATATTGCCATTTGTGAAATTGGAAACATTACCATTTGTCATTCTAGTAACACTGGTATTTGTCAACATTGTAACACTGAAATTTGTCAAATTTTACAGCTAAAAGACACTAGTACGGTGTAATTTTGCAACTGAAATTCACTAAACATAGATTTCATTCATAGATTAAATAGTCGTTCTTTATACAAATAGTTCAACTCGACAGTTGGACCGAATAAACTTTTCCCCAATTCTTGTCAACCACGTACTAAAATAGCTAGTTCAACTATATATACTAGCTAATTTAAGTACGCGGTACACTTAAACCATATCTATAATTAGATGAACTGAACAAAATAGCCCCTAAATGCTACTACAGAGGGGCTTTGTACTACTTCCAGCGGCCTCTCCTCTGCCTAGCACGCTCAGTAAGAGGCAGAGGAGGAGGGGCCTACCGACGAGCTAGAGGAGTGAAATCCATCGCCTGCCGCTGCTGCCCTCCTCCACTCCTGACGCGCCTCCTCAAAGCGGCGGGACTCGGCGTAGATATCTGCACTCCGCGCCACTGCTGCGGCTTCTCCTGTGGCCATGGCGGCGGTGAGCTTCTTTGCGATTGTGACCTAGCGCTCCTCCTCCTCCTCTAGGAAGTTCGTGTAGCGCGCAAGGTCGCTGACGCAAAAGACGTGTGGCTGGCCTTTGGTGGCCTCCTCCCCCAAACTTCGGGTGGCGGTGGCAGAGCGGGTGATGGCCCCGGCGGATGACGGTGGGGTGGAGGCCACGGTGGCTCCCGGCAGCAGCTGCCTTCGGGCAGCGGTGGCGGAGCATGTGGTGGATGGCGTGCACACACCCAACAGGGACGGCATGCACACTAACGCTTCCGGGGACTGCACCGCCGACGCGGTGCGTCCTCCCAACTGGACTGTCCTCTGGCAAAGTGGATGAGCGACGATGACAGAACGGTGCCATTGGCGATTGGGGGAGAAGCAGACTAGAGAAGCTACGGGGAGGGAGGGAATGAATGCAATGAAGTGTCGCTGGCCGTGAGTGTTTATAAAGCACGCCGGCAAGCATTGAGGTTTGGGGGATGTTGCTGAACCGGGCGGGAAGCTTGCGCGGTTGCGTGCGGGAACCTGTGCAGTTGCGCGGGAACAGGCTCGCCGACACCTCTTCGAGCAGACGCGTAGCCAAATGAAATGCGTGTGCAGTGTCGAAGCGTGCACTAGAATCCTCCGGTAGCAATGCGGTGACAAGACGAGAGAGTGGGGGAGAAAATGATAAGTACACAAATGATTAATAATAAAAAACATTTGCATTTTATTACATAGCAAACGGTCGTTCTCTATGCACCATTGTGAACTACTCTATTCATGAGGTTGCTCGCGGTTGAGGCAGCCAGGTGTGCTCTACTCGCGTCCCTCTGTGCACTCTGTGGGTGCCCCTCCATGCGGAGCCACCATGCAGTTACGTCTGCCACAATGCAGTTATGCATTGCAAAAACTACCATGCGGACATACCGAAATTCCAGGTCGTTCGGTGCCCACCCATTTATTCCCGCGGCCATGTACCTTCATCTCTTCAACCTTCCGATCACGCCACACAACACGAGAAGCACACCCACGACAACAATACAAAGAGGATATCCTACGTGAATCCAATGGCGGCGATCCCAGCGGCTGCCGGCGTCGAGTAGCAGTTCACCATTCTTACCAAAGTGGAGACCCAAATCAGGAAGACGGACCTCTCGGTGGTGTGCACCAACAACCCCGTCATGTGGAGAACTCCATCAACACTATTGAACAGCTGCTTGCTGAGGATGACAAGTACAAAGTGGTAGGCTTTGGCGTCGAGCACACCAATGGTCGTGTCGGGTATGATCAGAAGGTTGTCGTTGCCCAGTTGTGCATGCGCCATAACGTCCTCGTCTACCACTACTGCCTGGCCACAAGGCCCAGTGAGCATTTTGCCAGGTTTATCAACAGCCCTGAATACAAGTTCGCAATGGTGGACACCATCAATGATCAAGATTTTGGGCTTGGCCTGCCAGAAACTTGTCGACATCCAAGGGCAGTACAGGGTCTGGTGCAGCAAGAAGGAGAAGGACTCCTTGGTTGACCTCGACGCAGCCATCATCGACCCCTACTATAGGAACATGAAGGCTGAGTGCGACAAGGACAAGTCTAGCTGGCACAAGGTATGGCTGAACGAACTGGATGAAGAACACGTCAAGTACATGGCCAAGGACGTGTACACAAGCTACAAGATATACATGAGGATCATTGACATGAGGAAGTGCCTCCTTCCTATAGACGGCGAGGGATAGGAACGAGCAAAGCAGTGGCAGCAA
This sequence comes from Elymus sibiricus, assembly GCA_039707655.1. Lineage (NCBI taxonomy): Eukaryota > Viridiplantae > Streptophyta > Magnoliopsida > Poales > Poaceae > Elymus > Elymus sibiricus. The sequence continues at coordinate 271,180,301 of CM077673.1, read as the reverse complement.
CCGTCATCACAAGAAGTAGATGATTTGATGATCGTCTACTTCTTGTAATTTTTTATTGAGGTGTGCAAATGTTATGTGTAGTCACTTATGTAATTGGATGTTTAATTTGGTTCTGCAAGTATGTTGTTGTTATGTAGACAGAGCATAGATGTTGTGCAGACAGAGTAAATCACATCTCATACGATTAAACTAAGCAACACTTTAGTGATGATTTCATCAGCCGTTGAGAATTGTTTACCAGCAGCCGTTTGCCCACAACACACACAACTTGTCAAGAGGAACCGTATGTGTTGTTATCGGTCTTCCCACACTATTCTGATTACTGACTTGTTTGCCATGTATCACATACATTTTGTTACGCTAAATCGTTTGTGGTCTACTGAATCAGCGCAAACAGTTTATCTGAGTCAATTGTATGTCGTCTATCACACACATCTAGATGTGTATAGCCGTTTCTGCTATTTTGGCTAATCAAACAGTTCATGAGGATCAACTGTATGCCACATATCACACATGCAACTCTTTTCAGAATCGTATTTGATGGATCCGCCATCACACACAGTTTGCTTTATTGGTGATGGTTCTTTAACTATACCATTTGTGGTTCATGCATCGCACATAGTTTGGTCGAAGGGTGTCTCCGATACAGTTGTCGTCTTAGGACCGTCCTGCAGTAGTGCATGGGATCACTCTTTATGGAAAGCCACCCATGTTCAAAGAGGTCAAACAATATTTCATGACTAGAAGCTTATATGTGCAGCCACAAGCCATTATGGGCTCTCGCTTGGTTGATCTTTGTAGTGACCATTACCAGGTAGTGCTATGAGAGGTAGTGGGTTATATATAGTTGGGATGGGTACGACCGGTGGTTAAGTGAAACTCTCTGAAAGACCATGTCTCGATATTCCGACCAAGGAGGTGGTCGAGTCTTGTGGGGGAAAATGTGCAAACCTTTGCAGAGTGTAAAAACTAATCGATTAGCCATGTCACCGGTTATGGACAATCTGAGTGTCTAGAAGTGAAACTATTGAGTCATCTCACCATATGAAATAAATGAATTGGGTTATAAATAACTTGGGTATGGAAAGAGTTGGAGGAACCATCTCAACAATGACATAAACTTTGTAGTGATAATTTAATTAATTTGATATAGTACAAAATTAGATTTATGCAAAATTAAACTTAGAGCCTCCACGAGCCAAATTGCATATAGAGATAGAATTTTCATCATTATTCTATGGTGTGACATTGCCAGCATATTCCATGTGCTGACCTACACGGCTGCAACGTCTAATGTTGCAGAGTTTTTCGACGAGGACTAAACTGCGATAGGTCTCTTTTCTGCACTAAGTTCTTTGCCCGTGAAGTTGGATGGACTCATTTACCTTTGATGCTTCCACATTATTTATTTAGATGGTCTTCAACCATATTTTTGTAATAAATACTCTTATGAGGACGTTCGATGTAATGAACTGTGTGACTGAACCCTTTTATATTTCATCGAGTATTGTGTGTTCTAGCAAGTCGATCCAGGGACTAGCACGATATGCACAGAGACTCCAATCCTTTCGGGTCGGGTAGAACATCTTCTGCATATACTTATTTCTAAAACATGAGCCTCGACTGCGTATCATGTGAAGGTTGGCATGACTTTTGGCCAAATCAACGATTTGATGGAGGGCCCAGTCACGATGACAAAGAGGAGAGGCGATAACGGGTCCTTGGCAGAGGTTTCTACCTTGCTTGATAGGGGGGCAACCACCCGATGAGGAGGTTCCATCAGGAGGCCATATGGAGCAAGGTGGTAATCAAATCCCTAAATTTTCTCGTGACTCCTCTCTTCTGGATGAGGTCACACATTTATGCCCACTTCATTGAGTCAAAAGCTTTGTGTATGTCGGTCTTGAAAAGGGGGGATGGTGCTTTTGTCATGTGAAGATGCCAGGCATGATTGTCACATACGTTAAGTTGTCATGGATGCTTCCCCTCTTAATAAAAGCACTTTGGGCGTTGGAAATTATATTCTTAATATGAGGTCCAAGATGAATGGCAAGGAACTTGGCAATGATCTTCGTGATATCATGAATAAGCTAGGCCTATAGTTGGAGTACCACATTCGTGGATTTAGCCATTGAATGCTGGCAATGTGAAGGTGGCCAAGAAGGTAGATTACTCTAATTATGTCATCTTCAATGAGGTCCCAACACTTTTTGAAGAAGGCACCAATAGACCTATCTATCCCAAGTGCTTTGTCACTCAACATTTTCTTGATGGCCTCTCTCACCTCTTCCTCATGGAAGGGAGCATCGAGCTCATGCAAGTCACAAGTATCAAAGTTGAGCTCCTCCCAATATAAATGAAGTCTGTCATTGTTTTGTTGCCTTTTTCCCATGACAATGGAGAAGTGGTCATGGATGATTTCTTCTTTCTGGCCATGCTCGGTGACTCAACCATTGATGTGTTTTAGTCGATGCATGTGGTTTGATCCTTATTTTAGCATTTGGGCGGTGATGGAAAAATTGGTTTGCACCACCCTCTTTGAAGCTAGGGATGCGAGCGCATTCTTTTTCTTGCTCTCTTGAGAATGGGAAAACTAGTCACCCTTCTTTCTAATATTTACCCAACAAGTTCATACTCATCGGTGGATAAAGGGCAGTGTAACCGATCCATTCATGGTTGAGGATGACCAAAGGGCGGCATGAAGGTGAATCTTTGGCTTAGCAAATAAACCTCTACTCAACTCAAGAGTCGCAAGCCAGTATTCCTAAGATGTGGAACAAGGCTTGATAGTTCTTCATATTGTTGGTGTGGTCGTTCCATGCTCTGTGCACCACCTTGTTGAAGCGTAGTGTGAAGAACCAAAAAAATTCAAATTTGAAACTTATGGGCCTTCTAAGGCCACTATCATCGGCAAGTGAGAGTGTGTAATGATCTGATAAGGATGACGAGAGCATGTGGAGCATGTGGGAGTTGAACTGCATGTCCTATTCGACATTGCAAAATATGCAACCAAGTTTGCAAAACTTCGGATTATCTCTTTCGCTGCTACAAGTTAATTTACAATTTTCAAAATGAATCTCTTTCCACTCAAAATTTGAAGGGTTACCTAGAGCGGTTTATTCGTCTCTTATTGATATTTCTCTCGTTTGGTCAGGATGTACTTTGTTGAAGTTACTCAGAGCAAGCCACATCACCCCACGTGGTGGTTTTCGTGTGATGACCTTCATAAAAAACAACTTGTCTTTGGCGACATAGTCCCACCCTTCTTTCGCGCACCCTCTCTATTATTCATCTTTGGCGACTATGCTGCCTCACCATTGTCTCGATGTCCCCTCCTTGAGGCCTACCTGCCATATGTCTCCACTGGTCAGTAAATGAAATAGGCAAAAGCCATATGCAAAGGGCATAAAGCTCCCACTAGTCGAAGAAGTGATGGAAACCACACATAAAACAAACCACTCACACACGAACACGCCAGGCAAAACTCCCGAAGAAAACCCACCGCCGCATCGTGTCCTCCTACCCTCTAGTGAATAAGTCGGATCTGGCTTGGCACGTCTAGATAGAGGCATGAAGACCATGACATGATTCTAAAGGATTAAGAAAGGTGTTTCACAAATCACAGCACCTCCATACAAAGCAAGGTTGTCTTTGAATGAGAGGCAAGCCAAAATTGGACATACACAAACAATTGGGCTGTCTTTTGAGGGCTTGCAAGACACACATAGTTGTGTAGCACCTTCGTGCAAGTATCCTAATTAGTTATTTTTCCGACAAAGAGCGGAGGGATAATATTAATTTTGGTATTTCTGTTGCACACAAGTTGTTTGCATGGGCCCTTAAATTGAACAACACGCATTAGGCTCACCACAAATAAAGAACTTACTAATCAATCATAGAACTTGCGTCATAGATGACCACATACATAATAGATGTGTAACGAATCTCACCAATCCCCTACAGCTCACACGCCTATGGGGGATTACTCACACGAGGATGATAACCAAATAACTCAGACATTGAACACAAGGAAATCATCTCGATAATATTACAAAGATCTACAATAATGTGAATGACTAAATCAATCTGAGTCTCAAGACTAATACAAATAGAGTTACAAATCCTATATTTGCAACTTGAAATTCCTCTATCTATGGTGATGCCGATAATTAATGGAATGGGCTGCGAATGGAAGAGGAGGAATGGATCTCGCGAAGCCTTCCTTCTCTTGATGTCTTTTCTCTTTGTTATTGTGTGTGGCGCGGCGAATCCTCTCCATATTCCTCTACCTCCTCTTTACAAATTGCTCCTATGGCCAAGGGGGCTGCAGTGCCATGTGATACGACCATTGGTAGGAGCTGGATTGCTCGTACCAAACATCCTCGATGGTGCGTCAGATGGAATTTCTCCGAAAAATAGAATTACTTTAATTTCTCCATTGTTGGGATCTTCATTGGTTAATTTCCAGAAGTGTTTATTTTTGTACACCATTAGGAAAAACAAGTTTTCTTCTTTCTCCAAGGACTAGCATTATTAAAATACGAGAAGCGGTGTAAGACTTTTGGAAATCCTATCAAAATACCTTTATAAAAGTGTAAAAATATTGAGGCATCATCCCGACAATGGTTGTGGTGAATGCACACCTCTAGGATCTTGTGCCATCCGCAATGATGTTCGGCCGAGGACCAGGGGTTGCTGCCCTGCATTCAACCTATCTGCAGTGCTCCATGTGGTGCATTGACTCGACCATCACCACCACCTTCCCCTAGGCCAGTCCATCTAACTAGTGGGGTGCAGCTCAACCTTAATCTTTGAAACTCTAACGAGTGGTTTCAGATGCATTGGCACCTCCACCTTAGCGTCGTTGTTGCATGTTGTTGACGCCTCCGTCTTGGCAACAATCCACTAAGTTCTACACAATTTCATGCAACTGACTAACATAAACGAAATTTTTGTTGGTATACCATTGAGGTTGCATGCAACTAGTTTACGGTCATTGGTGTACAATGAATTCTTTAAAAAAATTGAAACAACGTCGGGTTAATTACCTAGCTAGTTTTGGGGAGCTACAAAGGCTCCTGGAAAGGAGAGACCACATAGAGCATCTCTAGCCCTCCCTCCTTGAATTTTTAATCACCTAAAGATTTTATGTTTGAGGAATTAAGCCCTACCTAGCCCTTCCCGAAAACCTTTAATCCCTCAAAATGTTCCAGAATATAAGCCCCTCAAACCCACTTTTCCCACTCAAACTTTAGTAGGAAACTATAGTTTGCAATAAATTCTCGCTCCTTGCATGGCTCTCTCTCGCTCAGGTGGTCACTAGCAATGTGTGTCACTGCCGCCTACCACACCATTGGCGACTCCCTGCCACCCTGGCCTCTGTAATGTCCCTCAATAACCCTGCCTCCCTCCCCACACCATCTTCACACCTGCGGCTGGTATCGCCACACCGTCACTAAGAACCTTGACCCTAATTTCTACCTGGAGACATCCCGATTTTAGCGAGAATAGGAGTGCCAAAGAACCAGGAGGCCAAAGCCGACCCCTCCACATGCCCACGCCATCCATATTGCCCCATGGTGTCGATTTGTCAAATGTCTAAACATGGTCGTTGTAGTTTCCCTCCACAACGCGTACATCGACGACGATACCGGGAATCAGTTACCTCAGGTATGTAAGCATTCCACCTTGTCCTCGATGTCTTTGCATCTTCTACGAGCCACCAGCATGGACCGATGTGGCTCTGACATATCTCCGCCAGAAGGTGTTCGTCAAATTGCCACAAAGGTTTTTCTTTTCTTTGTTCTATTACAGATTTTGCACTCAAATTGATCATTGAACTCTAACAATGTTTGAATGAAGACATTGGGGAAATGTACTTTGACGAATCTTCTTTGGAGGAAGAAGAAGATGATTTTGAGATGGTCGTGGCCGCGATTATGTGAGAAGACGATCGAAGGAGACCGATAATTTGTTCTTAATTCGGCCGCATTCATACACATCAAGATAGGGCACATGGTCTTGCTAATCTTGTGAGGGAAATTGAAATTTAGGGGAAGTGCTGGACACGCCTGATTTTAATTCCTCAAATCTGAAGAGTTAAGATGGGGGGAGGGAGTTCCGGGGATTAAGTTTTAGAGGAAGGGCTAGCGATGCTCTTAGGTCGGCCTGAAACAAAAATTCTCCTTTTATGATTTTTTTTCTAATTTTGGGATAACCTTTAAGAAATAGCATGCTCATAATCTATTTGTGAAAAAAATCATGAATTGATAATCTACAACAGAAATTTCCTATGGAGATTGAGAACACTGTCGTTGTTTACACTCAAAGGCCGGCTATATAGCTTAGCATTGTTGTATCCAAAAAATGTGAATCCACATGTTTCTGCATTTTGACATTATCACATGTTGTTAGGGCAACTCCAATGCGCAAACGTGCGGATAGGGATAGGGATAGGGGTGGACGCCACCCAACTACTTACAACAAATGTCCGCTCCCAATTTGATCACATAGTTGGGTGGCGTCCACAATTTGTTGTATGTGGTTTAGGGATAGGGGCGGACGCCACCCAACTACATACAACAAATGTCCGCTCCCAATTTGATGGTCCTCCTCTCCTCTATCTCCTTCCAATGACACTAAACCACAAATATCCCACCACATAGATGGTCCCCACCTATTTTTTATTTTCCTAACTGGATATTTTGTGATTAGCATTGGATGACTCTTTCCGTATCATGTCTACGGACCATGTCTCGACATAAAAATAGACATATACTAAAAAGAAACTACAGGTCAGCTTTGGAGATGCCTCAAGGGAGGTCCGCATTATGTTTCTTTTTAGCCCTGATGGAGAAAAAAAGGTTTGGTCCGGACATTTGCGGCGAGATCCGCGTTGGAGTTGCTCTTGACACTTGCAGATACACAACATGCAAATGCAAGTAGAAGTAGTAGTACGTGAACGTGCGATCTGGCACACGCGGGGCACGTAGTTCCATTAATCCAAGAGCTAGCTAGCGTACATTATACATGATATGATATTTTCTTCGTTTCGTAATGTAGTGTGTTCGTGTTTTTCGAGATTTAAGTTTGATCATACATTTAACCAACGAAACTGAATACGGCGGAAGCAGAAATTATATCATTGAATTCGTGTTTCGATACAAATTCAATGGTATAATTTTTGCTCCGCCGTAATCGATTTCGTTGGTTAAATGTATGGTCAAATCAAGATTTTGTAAAGCGCGGGCGCACTGTATTAGGAAACGGAGGGAGCATCTCTTGCGTACACGATCCTAGCTAGCGAGGTAGCCAGAAGCCGAGAACCCTAGCTTCTGGGACAGGATCGAAGAGATGGATCGAGTAAGTAGCTTAGCTAGTACGCGGGGCCAGGTATAGCTTGCTAACCGCTGTGTTCGTAGAACTGTACGTAATGATGATGCATGGCCAAAGCCCTGCACCTGCATGAAGGGATCGTGGAGAACAACATCCTGCCAGCAGTCGCCTATCCTCTCGATCCGCAAAGTGCAAACGGATCGCTCGATGCCGAGACGGGTTGTACCGTACGGGAGTTCTGGTCCAGAGATACCATTCTCTCTCCTCTCACATCGCTGCTGCACCGCGCCGCGCATGGCGCCATGCATGCGTGCACATGCGGAACAGCGGAAGCGACGGCCGGTGTGGCAGCTCGCCGCTCTGCTTCCGTGCAGTGCGGACCGAGCAGTTATCCGGCGCCGGCCGTCTCAGGGTGCTCAGCTAGTAGTAGCTGACCAGATGCATCTGCCACGCTGGGTCGAGGTGTGACAACACGCCCATGCATGCATCCTGGCGTCTGAGTCTGGATCCGATTCGACGGATGCTTTCGTTTGCGTATCTCGATCGCATGCATGCATGCATGGATTGGAACGGCTGGCTGCCGATTCTATACGTACCGGTCGGGCGGTCGGTGAGTACAGTCGATACGAACGCCCTTACCAAGGAGGATCATGCACGCTGGGCAGAGTTTTTTTTTTTTTTTTTTTTTGAAAGTTAGCAGGAGAGCTGCTAAGATTCCATATCAGAAGGGGTGCCAGAGGCAAAGTACAAGGGAAAGGCAAACAATAAACGCAAGCGGCAATTGCCGTCCGGAGAAGAAGAAGAAAAACAAGATGAAAAACATCTGATGGCTAGCTTTGCTAAGAACCATCTATGAACCCCTCTGCCTCATGCCTCAGACAGGATCAAAGGGGATTGGGCACCCTGCCAGCAACCAGATGGAAGCCTCGTCTCGGATGAGAGTTGTTACCGCACGGACGGGTAACTCTTTCTTGTCGAAAATCCTTCGGTTCGTTCACGCCAAATTTCCCATGTTGGAATAAGCCACGACATGCATAGGTGGCGACCGGCGTGGTTGCGCCAGGTCGTGTTCGTAGGCATGCGTGTGTATGTATGGGTCCATGTCTAGGTGAGTCCGGACGTTGGTGTGGCCGCATTCGAGGTCAGGTCGTGTCGAGCTGGTTTGTGGCTAGGTCTTCGATCGTGCGGCGACGGAGACGGGATGCAGCGGGCGCAAAGATCATGGTCAGAGGTGGTGTCCAGGTCTCGCGAATGAGTTTGTTGCTCATGTTCGGAGGGAGACCGGATCACCTGGGCGTACGTGCGCGTGGTGATCGTGTGTGCGTGGGGCTGCGTCCCCGTGGGCTATAAAGCCGGCTATACCTGTAGTTTGTTAGCAGGCGTGTGGTGCGTCCAGGTTTGTAGCCAGTTAGTTAGTCCATCAAGATAAACTAGTGTATGTGCACAGTTGGAGATGAATGGAAAAACGCCGTATGCGCGGCGAGGCGTTCGTCGCCGGGGCGTATGTCTCCACAATACTCATGTCTCGAGTTCGTCTTGTTTCGTCCGGCGTTCCTTGTCGGAGGCACAGCTCGGCGTTCGTCGCCGGACCGGGTTTGTCCCAACAATTGGTATCATGAGCTTGGTGGTCTTGGACGTCGTTCGCCTTCTCAGAGGCGTGCCGCCGGCGGCGGCGGCGGCGGCGGCGTTGGCCGGCAGATGCGCGATGGAGCTCCGGGCTGTGTGTCATCCTGAGGAGATGCGCGACACTGGGGCCGTGAACGGCATGTGTTGCCGGAGCCGGAGCAAGACGGCGTATGTCGCTGAAACGTCGGGCGTGTGTCGCCGGCGGAGAAGGAGCTCGGCGTGTGTCGCCGAGGAAGGGGATCACGGTGAGCGCATGGCGACGGCGACGTGCGGAGAGTCCGCCGTGTTGCGTTGTGATGTCGTGCGCACGATGAGCACGGCGTTCGCGGAGGCGAGGAGGTCGCGGAGGACCTGCTTGGTGGCGCAGAGGCCGCGGCGGCTCGGCGCGACGACCATGGAGACGCAACGGAGACAACGGCGACGAGCCAGGGCTCTTGTCGGCAGGCCACGTGGCGACGTCATGGCTTAGGGGGTGAATGTTGGAATAAGCCACGACATGCATAGGTGGCGACCGGCGTGGTTGCGCCAGGTCGTGTCCGTAGGCATGCGTGTGTATGTATGGGTCCATGTCTAGGTGAGTCCGGACGTTGGTGTGGACGCATTCGAGGTCAGGTCGTGTCGAGCTGGTTTGTGGCTAGGTCTTCGATCATGCGGCGACGGAGACGGGATGCAGCGGGCGCAAAGATCATGGTCAGAGGTGGTGTCCAGGTCTCGCGAATGAGTTTGTTGCTCATGTTCGGAGGGAGACCGGATCACTTGGGTGTACGTGCGCGTGGTGATCGTGTGTGCGTGGGGCTGCGTCCCCGTGGGCTATAAAGCCGGCTATGCCTGTAGTTTGTTAGCAGGCGTGTGGTGCGTCCAGGTTTGTAGCCAGTTAGTTAGTCCATCAAGATAAACTAGTGTATGTGCATAGTTGGAGATGAATGGAAAAACGCCGTATGCGCGGCGAGGCGTTCGTCGCCGGGGCGTATGTCTCCACAATACTCATGTCTCGAGTTCGTCTTGTTTCGTCCGGCGTTCCTTGTCGGAGGCACAGCTCGGCGACGTCGCCGGACCGGGTTTGTCCCAACATCCCAGCAGGTCAACATTGCTAGGGACTTGATTGCCGCCTTGTCTTGCTTTGAGAGACCATCAGAGAGCTCGAGCAGCCATTGAATCAGACCACCAGACCCACTCCAAGACGCAGGTTGTGCAGGTTGGAGCCGCGTCGCCGCGGCCACCTCACACCATAGGCGCCGAGACCAAGGGCATTCCGTAAGCAGATGGAACGCCGTTTCCAAGCATCGGCGGCACAGCGGGCAAAAATAGTCGTTCTCCCAGCCACGCGACATTAGGACGTCGGCGGTTAGGATTCTGCCCTGTACAACAGTCCACATGAAGAACTTGCACTTGAGGGGTGCGCGCACCTTCCAAATGAGTCGCACGAACGGAGTCTCAATATGCCCAGCGAAAAGCAACCGGTAGGCCGACCGAGCAGAGTAGGCTCCATCATTTGTCAGCTTCCAGATAATAGTATCAGGGACATCCGGTTGGAGCTCGATGAGTTGGAGCCGCGAGGAGAGACCGATGAGCTCGTCAAGCATTTCGTCCCGGAAGCTGTGGGCAAGGTCCTTGAGCCAGGTTGAGTTCTTGAGTGCATCAGCGACCGTTCGTTTCTTCCTTGCAGATGTTTGGAAGAGAGCCGGCGCTAGATCACGCGGAGCCATACCATCTAGCCAGGAGTCATGCCAGAAAAGTGCCGTACAGCCATTACCCAAGGTGACAGTGGTGGCGGAGGCGAACATGGCGAACTCAGCGTTGGAGCACGGCACTGGCAAAACGGACCACGTCCTGGGTTGGATATCCCATCTGTACCAAAGCCAGCGTAGGCGTAACGCCGAGCCAAATTTGTCCATGTTCTTTAAGCCCAGACCTCCGAGGTGCAGCGGCTTGCATACACTTAGCCAGTTTACTCTGCAATGCCCTCCATTGCAAGCTTCTGTGCCTCTCCATACCCATGCCCTGGTGCGTTTCTCGACCCATTGAAGCAGCCATTTGGGAAATGGGTGGATTGAGATCATATAAACTGGAAGGGCAGAAAGAACCGATCTAGCAAGGGCCAGCCTTCCGTCCTTGGACAACAAGCTACCGATCCATACAGCCAGCTTTCCATCAAATGAGGCCACGAACTTCTGAATGTCCAACCTGCGCAGGGAGCGCAACGATAGAGGCATACCAAGGTAGCATGTCGGGAACTGCGCGAGGGGAATGTTGACTGGCCGCAGTACTTCATCGAGGTCAATCTGTGAGCATTGGATTGGCAATGCCACACTCTTGGAGAAGTTTGTCTTCAATCCCGTAGCAGTGCCAAAGGCAGTGAGAATGTGGCCAACCATCTAAACATCCATCTTGCGTGGTTGATGAATAGTGCCACATCATCCGCATAAAGAGACGAGCAGAAAGCTGCTTTGCGGCCCCGTAGTTTGCATAGGAGACCATTGTCAGTGGCAAGATCTAGCAATCTGTGCAGCGGTTCCATGGCCAGGATGAATAGGTAGGGGGAAACGGGGTCGCCTTGGCGAAACCCACACCGGTGCGAGATGCGTCTTGTTAACACTCCATTTACCATCACCATGGAGGAGGAGGAGGACCAGATCATGGACATCCAATCCCGCCAGCGGGAGCCAAAGCCACGAGCTTCCAACATCTCCAGCAGGTACGTCCATGATACGGAGTCGAAGGCTTTCGCAATATCCAGCTTTAGCAGGATGGCGGGCGTGCGCAAGCGGTGGAAGTGACGCGCAAGGCCCTGAACATACAGAAAGTTGTCCTGGATGCACCTTCCTCTGATGAATGCACTCTGGCACGGACTGACCAGCCGGTCCAGGCATGGCGCGAGCCGCCGTGCTAACAGCTTCGCGAAGATCTTGATTAGACTATGCAGAAGACTAATAGGCCTAAAGTCGCCGATGCCTGATGGGTTCTTCTTCTTGGGGATCAGCACCACCAGGGAGTCATTGCATCGGTGCAGCGAGCGGGCGTTGAGATCGAATAGCCGTTGGAAGGCAAGAAGCAAGTCGAACTTGACGATCTCCCAACAGCTTCGGAAGAACTCACCAGACAAACCGTCCGGCCCTGGTGCCTTGTCCGGCGGCATGTCCCATATGGCCTCTTTGATCTCTTCCAGGGTGAAAGGAACCTCAAGGTCTTGCAGATTGTGACGCTGTAGGTTTATTGATTCCCAGTTGATTTTGGCATTGGCCGCGGCGCAAGCCTGATTGCCCATGATTCCCTCGAAGTGGTTGGCCACCAACTCCATGATCATGTCCTGTTCAGTCACGATTGTGCCATCCATAGCAGTCATGGAGTGAATCTCGTTCTTTTTTGCCCTTGAGTTCGCCTTGATGTGGAAGAATTTCGAGTTAGTATCTGTCGCTCGCAGCCACCGCACCCTTGATCTTTGCTTCTGTTTGATGCGAATTAGCACAGCCAGACCTAAGTGGCGTGACTTGAGCTTTGTGCGGAGGCTAGATTCAGCTTCCGAAAGCCTCCTAATGTCCTGGGCCTCATCTAGCCTTAGGGTAAGCTCATGGACCATGTCAAACTGCCTCGCGAGACTTCCCACAGTGCACTTGCTCCATGTTGATAGGGATTTTCCCATGCGTCGCAGCTTGATGTTGAAAGCGTTGATTGGGTCAGAGCTGCCCACGGGTAGGCTCCAGGCTGCCGACACCACCTCCTTAAAACCTGAAAGGAATCGCCAATACTCCTCAAAGCGGAACCGCCTTGGCTTCTTGATCATACACCCGTTGACTAGGAGCAAAGGGCAATGATCAGACATCGCAGACGACTGCGGTAAGAGCTTGGCGGCCGGAAAGCGAAGCTCCCAATCTGTATTGCAGAAGGCACGGTCTAGCCGCACTAGGATTGGCGGTGACTGCTCATTTGACCAGGTGAAGTTGCGTCCAATGAGCGGGATCTCGTGGAGATTGGAGGAGTTGAGTGCTGATCGGAACCTAGTCATCCATCTTCTGCTGATGCGGCTGTTGTTCTTGTCAGTTGGGTCTTTGATGAGGTTGAAGTCGCCTAAAATGACCCAGGCGCCCGTAATGTTCGCGTGGATGCCAGCAATCTCAGCTAGAAACTCCTCTTTCCGGCCATCATCACATGGCCCATAAACCGTGGTAAGGTACCAGGGTTGGGCATTTGCTTGTTGTGGCGTCATCATGGCTGTAATCGAGAAGTTCCCCCTGCTGATCGAGCTAACTGCGAACTTGGAGTCGTCCCAGAGAAGCAGCACCCCACCGCGTGTACCCGTGGCAGGCAGTTCTGCACAGCCCCGAAGTCCCGGGCCGGCTATCTCGCCGCGTAATGCTTCCGAGAAGTGATCGAGCTTTGATTCCTGTAGGCAAAGAATAGAGCATCTAGAGCGAATAGCCATGTCTCTAACCACAAGCCTCCTGGCGGGGTCGTTCAGACCGCGCACATTCCAGTTTAAGATTAATGGGCTGTCATTCATAGGGAAACTGAGATACAACAGGCACCATCGGCGCGTGCAAGGAAAGACGAGTACATGGCATCACTAGTAGAAAATAGACCTTTTGTCCAAAGCATTAGTCCCGGTCTGGTTTTGAACCGGCACTAATGTGACCATTAGTCCCGGTTCGGGACGGGCATCATTAGTCGCGGTTCGTTTCGGACCTTTAGTCCCGGTTCGTAACACGAACCGGGACTAAAGGGTTTGTGCCAGGCTGGTGTCAGCCTGGGGCCCTACGATTACCTTTAGTCCCGGTTCGTGGCACGAACCGGGACTATAGGCTCACCTTTAGTCCCGGTTCGTGCCACGAACCGGGACTAAAGATCCCCTATATGAATTCGGCCAGCCCGAGCACAGTACTCCTCCCTGTTTTTCCCCTTCTTCCCCTCCTTTGTTCTTCCTCTTCCTCGAGCTCATCCTCCATTTTTGCCAAAATTTGTCAAGATTTGGAGGCACCCCATCCATCCAAGTGTTCAAAAAGGTTAGCAACTTTGTCCTTTCATCTCTCATTGCTAGATTAGCTCTTGCAATGCTTTATAAGTATAGTGATTTGTGGGTTTTAGTTTGGGAGTATTTATATGTGGTAGTTCATTTGATTTATATGCAATTTGAGCTCAAATTAACTTCTTACTTTGCATGTGTAGGTGTGGTTTACTTAGTGCCTTCCCGTCCCCGTCCTAACCACCGTCGATCGCCCGCACCGTCCCGTCGCCGGCACCACCTTGGTGAGCCTCTTGTTCTTATCCTTTTTATAAAAAAAATCATGTTTGTAAGATTTAGATGGTTACTTGTATAGTTTTCTTACCTATATGGTTGTTTGTTATACATAGTGGCATGGTTTTGATATCCGTCCCTGTCGGCCCTCGTCCGGTTTATGATTCGGATGTGGTATATACTCTCTTTTATAACCAGACCTTTAGTCGCGGTTGGTGGTTCCAACCGCGACTAAAGGCTTGCGCTTCCCGCTGCTTTGGCTGGGTGAATTCACCTTTAGTCGCGGTTGGTGGCTCCAACCGCGACTAAAGGGGGGCTTTAGTCGCGGTTGGAGCCACCAACCGCGACTATAGGTGTTTGTATATAAGCGGCATTTTGCAAAATTTCAGAACTCATCGCTTTTCCCCCCTCGACGACGCCGAACAGGCTGCCGGATCAGCACCACGCCGCCGTCGCCGTCGACTCGCCTCGCCGTCGCCATCGCCGTCGAATCGCCTCGCCGTCGCCGTCGCCTCGCCGCGCCATCGCCATCGCCGTCACGCGTTGACCTCGCCGCCCCCCTCTATCTCCTCCTCGACCTCTCGTGCGCCGTCGCCGTCGTCGTCGCCGTCGCAGTCGCTGTCGCCGTCGCCGTCGACTCGCCTCGCCTCGCCGTCGCCCCGCTGTGAGCCCCTCCCCCTCTCCTCTCCCTGCCGAGCGCCATGGCCGCCCCTCCCCGAGAGCCCACCCACACACACACACACACATGATACACGAACACACACACACACACACACATGTTAGAATGGTGTATTTTTGTGTAGATGAATGTTATGTTAGAATGAATGATATGTCAGAATGATGTATTTTTGTGTAGATGATGTATTTTTGCAAATTTATATGTATATTTGTGTAGATGAATGTTATGTTAGAATGATGTATATATGTAGAATGATTATGGATAAGTTATAATTAGATGGACAAAAGTAGATTGGATGATGGATATATGTAGAATGATGTATATATTGGATGATGTAGAATTACAAAAATCATAATCAAGCATTTAAAAAATGTTAAATTTGCATAGAATTTGTTCTCGACGTCTACGATGCCCGGCCCGCATCCTCGTCGTCGGATCGGTGGCGACGTCCTGCTTCAGAGGGGCAACGTTCGGGACTGGGCTCCCCCGGGCTGGCACTGGGAGGTGCTACCTTCAGGGGCGCGTAGCTTGGTGAGGAACCCGGCCCCGGGTCCCGTCGTCGACCCAGAGCTTCTTTGGTAGCGTTCGCGTGGGCCACTTTCGGTGCGGAGGGAGCCGGCCCCGCCGGAGGTGGTATGTCGCCATGTCAGGGAGGAGGACGAGCACGTCCGTCGCTACATGGATGCGTTGGACGTCAGGTTCTCCAATACCTGGCAGGTTCTTCAGGGATCTCACCCGAGCTATGATCCTGTGATGGTTCCTTCTCTTTGGGTGTCCATCGCCCGCGCCTCAGGAACCGCGAGTGAACTAGATTCTTCGATAATATTCGATCTGTATTAGCTAGTGATAATACTCGAGATGTATTCGAGATTATATTCGATAATATTTGAGACGATTTATTCGAGATTATATTCGATGATGCATATTATATGAATTATTCGAGATGCATATTATGTACTATGATTCAGTTTTTCCTTATTGATTGCATGCATTCTAATTTGAATACTAAATTGTTTTTCTTCTGGATTAGTTAAATAAAAGCTATGGACAATACCGACAGAGAAGGAGAAGAGGCTCTGTTTGACATCATACGCTCCACGAGCCCAGAGCATGAACCTGAAGATGATGACGGCTCGCAATATCTGAACAATTCCGGTGAGGGTTGTATGATATTTGATGAAGACGAACGAATAGATGAAGGTGACGACAACGATGTTGACGAAGAAAATGTTCTTCAAATAACAAAGACCGGCGAGGTATATTTAATATATAAGCCATCCGGTGATCATTACATGTCTTAATTGATTTGTATGTATTAACGAATCGATCTTTCTTCTTTTAGGCCTCCAGATCGAGCAAATCTTCTACAAGCGACA
The DNA here is from genome assembly GCA_039707655.1 of Elymus sibiricus. Classification (NCBI taxonomy): domain Eukaryota; kingdom Viridiplantae; phylum Streptophyta; class Magnoliopsida; order Poales; family Poaceae; genus Elymus; species Elymus sibiricus. Next base: position 271,164,055 of record CM077673.1, on the reverse strand, counting down.
GGGTAGTTCGAGACCCGGCCAAAAAGTTGGACAAAGGCGTAAAGTTCAACATCGATTCCATCAAAACATCAACTGGCGAACCGCTTGAACCTAGGAAAAATGCGACCAAGTTCAAGAATCAATGCGGAGTTATTGTCAGGGACCAAATCCCGATCTCCGTTCAAGAATGGAAAAAGCCAGCAAAGGGAGATCGAGCAGGAGTTACTTTTGTCGACGAAAGAGCAAAAGATGTGCTTTGGACTACGCTCATGGAACATTTCACCCTACCAGATAATTTGACAGATGCAGATCTAAAGAAAGTCAGAAACTATGCTCTTAAAAACATGGCGATCGCATTCAGCACCTTCATGAAAAATGCATGGACTAAGTACGTCAAATCAAAAAAGAAGACTCCAGAATTCACGGGAGCACTGGTGAAGGCAAAAGATGATTAGTGCAGGGGTCAATCCAGTTACATTGACATGGCCCTCCAGGTGCAGGACATGGTTTTATGCGCATGGGGGGAAGTTGGACCCAGAGACAGGGCTGGTTATGGAGAAGGCAAGTCTTAAAGAAGCGACAGACGAAATACTTATTGCAATAGAAGAAGCTCGAACGGGGGTGTTCATGCCCAACAGAAAGAACGACGAGCTTACGCGCGCCCTGAAGAATCATGAACACCCGGGAAGAACACGAGGCAAAGGTGTTGTTCCGTGGTTTGAGGGGTTTGCGGATTGGAACGACGACTATAGAAGCCGTGCGAGAAAGAAGATGCAGGAGGAGAAGAAGAAGGAGGAGGAAGCACTCCGCCTTGAAGGCCTAGAATCAAAGCACCTGGAGTTGGAACGTTTTGTCAGGCGGCAACAGGAGTAGATCGACTCACTCAGCCAGGAAAGGGCGTCTCAGCGGCAGCATGAGCAGATCGATCCAGCATTGGATAGCACCGTCCCATCTATGCCGAGAAGCAGCGTGGGTTCCGCCCCGGCCGATATCGATAATGCATTGCTAGCTAGCTACCCTATGGATGATATCAAAGACAGGACTAACTGTGAGCTACACATGAAAGTGAAGAACTTATCCATGAAGGTGGCGGACGGCTATGCTTTAGCAAATCCCCCTGAAGCAACCTTCCATTGCAATCCCATTCAGCTGGCTATGCTCGTGTCGGGGTTGATGAAGTGATGTCAGGATATCATGAGCTACAACTTGATATTCTTGGAGGTGACGAGGAGAGAACACTAGGAGAGGCCATACATCGTATCATTCTATGGAAAAAGGATTGCATCGTCTTTCCAAGGCCACCGACTCCTCCTCCTCCAAGTCCGCCGCCGCGTCAGTGGACTCCTCCTCCTCCAAGTCCGGCACCGCGTCAGCCGACTCCTCCTCCAAGTCCGGCACAGCGTCAGCCAACTCCTCCTCCTCCAAGTCCGCCGGCACCGCGTCAGCCGACTCCTCCTCCAAGTCTGGCACGGCGTCAGCCAACTCCTCCTCCTCCAAGTCTGTCGGCACCGCGTCAGCCGACTCCTCCTCCAAGTCCGGCACGGCGTCAGCCTAAGCAACGGCGGAAGAGAGAGGCAGCAGCTATGACGGCTAGCGGTACAACAGACAAGAAATTCAAATATGGTCCAAGCCTCAAGCCTCTTCCGAAGTTGTCTTACCACCTGACTCAGGAGGAACTCGACGACGCATGTGATGGCCAATTGAAGGCCCATTTTGCACCGAAACCGTCCGCGCCGCCAAAGGAGAAAGTACCTGAGCATGTCTCACAACACTTTATTGATATGGCTCGACCGGCTGACAATTAGAAGGACTCCGACTATGTGCGGTCTATCAAGAAGTCATATTTAGCAGGGCAAAAGGAGTCGAGCTCGAGCTCGAGCCAAGCAGTTGGCAAAAAAAGTGGGAAAACTGTTCCCCAGCTGGGAGAACAGGCAGTGCAATCGACCCCCCCGCTCATTGTACAAACACCTGTGAGTACCGCCGATCGGCTGGTAATAACCGACGATCTTAGAAGGCAGGCTAAAGAGGCCGGTGTCACTGTTGAACAACTCCTAGGCCTTGAGGAAATCCCGGGATTACAGAGGAGGAAGTAAAATACCAATATGTCCGTGGCAAACCTCTGGTCAAGCCTGACGACGTCAAGCTTCTACCAACGAGAATGTACAATTTGCATACGTGGTACATGCAAGAAACAGCAAATACCAATCAAGAGTCCCTCATGGTGAAAGTCAAGAGAAAGCATTACTTCCATAAAAAAGATTTGTGGATTCATTATTCAGAGTTGTTTCAGTTATTCCAACAAGACGCACTCGACAAATCTATCGTCAGTTGCTATTGTCTGTAAGTGATTTCTTTCTGTAATTTAAGTCTCTAGCTAGCTAGCTAGATGTGCTCTCGTTCATTACCTGTAATTATCCTCACTATATTCTTTTCTGTGGTATTATGCAGAATGAAGATGTATGAAATGAAAAAAGCTGGACGCTATGGCATTGGGTTCATTGACCCAAATACGGTTAATCAGGCGATATGGGAAGATCAATATTTGAGAAAAGACACAGCGAGATTCCTGCTAGAGTTTTTGAAGCAACTAAACACCCAACCAGAAATACTACTTCCTTACAACTTTGGGTGAGTGTTACTATATCTTGTACCATAAATTCTATTTTTTGCTTACTAGATGTTAATAAGTGTAGTTGATGAGTTATGCACATGCCCGCTTATTTATAAAAAACGTGTGCGCATGCAGTTACCACTGGATCATGTTAATCATTGAAGTTGACAAGGGAAAAGTTGAAGTACTGGACTCACTATATAAGAATCCATCCGAATACGCAATCGTGAGGGGGATGGTCGACAGGTAATTTCAATCATTATCGCACTATGTCGGCCTCTTTACTTCATTTCCTGATATCAACTAGTTAATAACTCCTTTATTCATTTTCTTTGCTGGCGGGCAGGGCTTGGCAAAAGTTCATCAAAGAGGTCCCCGGCGAATGGAAACAACAGCTGAAATGGGTGCGACCCAAGGTAATTAAGTAGTACTAGCTAGCTACGTCCGTGCATCTCTTTAATTCTAGTTTCAATACCATTATCGTGCTTGATTAATTATTACCTGATTGAATTTTATTCTCGTAAAGTGCATGAAGCAGGAGCAGGGGAATGCTTTATGCGCATACTACGTTTGCGAGAACATTCGCATGATCACGTCTGAAAGGAGCAGAGATGAAAGAAATCTTTGGGTACGTTTGCCAGAACACTATCCATAATTTTTTTATCATGATCTAGCTAATATATATACACACAACTAATATATTTATCTTGATCTCCTGATTATAGCTGATGGAGATGCGGGGCCAGCTCCTACCAACGGCTCGCGTACGAGCAATTCAAAAGAAAATAGCTAGATTTCTGCTCGACCAGGTCATAGATCCCAAAGGAGAATACCATTACAAGATCAAGCAGTAATGCCGTGCATATGTAATGATCCGCAAATTGTAGGAGAAATTGTATATACCAAATTGTATATATATATATGTATGTGAATGGTCGTCGTACGAGAAATTCGATGATATATATATATGATCAGTTCTACGAGAAATTCTATTTATATATATATATATATGCACAACGTGTACAGTATGTAGTAGCGTAATATATGTTTGAAATGAAAAATAATTAAATGGAAAACACAAAATTAAAAGAAAAAATAAACCATAATTAATTCATAAACCCCTAAAGGATTAAAAGGAAAAATAAACCAAAATTAAAAGAATTAAATACTTTTAGTCCTTTAGTGCCGGTTGGTGTTACCAACCGGGACTAAAGGTCCCCCAGCCCACGGCACCGGCAGGTGCCACGTGGTGGGCCTTTAGTGCCGGGCCGTGTTGAACCGGGACTAAGGGGGGGGGGTCCTTTAGTCCCCACCCTTTAGTGCCGGTTGAGAACCGGCACTAAAGGCCCTTACGAACCGGCACTATAGGCCGATTCTGCACTAGTGCAGGCGCAACCAGCGCGTGCGAGGAAAGAAAGACAACAATCACAAGCAGACCAAGATACCAATATAGTAGGCGCTTCCAGCGCGTACCAAATGAACAAAGAAGGGCCTGACGGGCGCAACCAGCGCGCGCAAAGGCAGAAACTAAACAGCTTAGCAAACCATGCCCTACGGCAGCAGTAGCGGGCGGACGAACCGCCATGGTAGTCGCGAGCGATGTAGACATTGGCAAACACTGAGAGCAGCTGCCTGGACCGAGGCATCTAGGCGGCCCTGGTCAGTAAAAATGGTTAAGTAGTGCTCTAGCCGGTAGCTGGGCCCTGGCGTACCTAGCTGGCCTATGGCGATGCTTCGACGAGCGAGCGCAACACAGTACGACGCGCAGTGAAAGAAACGACACATGCATACGTCCAACGCTTTCGAAGAAACGACACGTGCGTGATCGCTTGCACCGATGTGTAAGGGCAACTTTTTTTTTAAACGCGGTCCTTGGGTCCGATTTATTAAAAAAGTCAAAAAAAAATGTCAGAAAATCGGGTTAAAACCGTCACAATACGCCCGCAAAAACAAGGCACACAGAGCGACCTGGCAACACACACAAGAACGCACACACGCCGCTGAAGAGAAAAGCATCGTGGAGGTTGCAACCCGGCGTCATCGTCATCACACCTCCGCGAGGTCGACTCCGACTTCATCATCGACCACCCACAGGCACCGCAAACAAGCGCCGATGCCAAACAGTAAGCCACACGCGCCGGCCACCGGGTAGATCCGACTCTGTCGACGAGCATTGCAGGAGAAAAGTGTTGGGCTTGCGTCGAGGAGGGACCGACTACCAAGAACCATAAGCAAACGTGAGTCCGCTGGAAACATCCGCAATGTCGGACGGACACCTGCCGACCGCAATGCCGCGAGCGTCCAGCCCATGGAGCGCGCAAACGGGATCCGAAGCTCTTCCAGGCGACGCCCCAAAGAGGGAAAGCGACGATGTCGACGTCATCGCCCGGCCCAATCAGGCCTTAGGTTTTCACCCGAAGAGGGAGATCCGAGGGTGAAGGATGGAACGGGCCTCCTCGGCGGCGACTCCAGGAAGGTAAACCGACGCCCACAGGCACCGACGCCGCTGGCCGGCGAGATCCCGGCAAGTTTTCACCCGGAGAACCCAACACCACCGGCACCCCCACGCATAGCAATTCCACTGGCCCGCACACCCCCGCCGCTGTGGCTGCGCCGCCACCGCGCCAGGGCCATCCGCCGACCAGGACCGGCGCCCAACTACCTCCGCGCCGCACGAAGGGCCCCCCAAACATGCCGATGAATAGATCTAGCCCGCGCAGGGAGGAGGGGCCGCATCCCCGCTCCGTCTCGCCGGAATGCGCCAGATCCGCCGTCCGCAGTAGCCCAAGAACCAGCCGACGCCGTCGAGCTGAAGGGCGCCGGGTCGAGGCCGTCGGGGCGTCGCCCCCAATGCACGCAGCAAGGCAGCAGGGCCGAGCCTCCCTCCGCCAAGGTCGCGCGCGCGACGCACCAAGGCAGCGGGGCTTAGCCCACCGGCGTCATCCGACGACGGCGAGGGGAGGGAAAGAGATGGGGAGCTCAGGGCGGCAGCGGCTGGGTTCGACCGAGCCGCCCAAGAGAGCGACGTGGGCGCATTACTCTTCGAGCCCCTGGTTTCCGCGTGTAAGAGCAACTCTAGTCGAGTCGTCTATATAACCGTGTACATAGCACCCCCAATAATATCATGGACGGCTGAAGAGACGATGCGTAAACACATAATCTTCACAAATATTGAGCTACCATAAAATATGGAAAATTTTGGTCCGTGCAACTACTCCCTCCATTCCACAATATAGTGCATCCTCGTTTTCCGTGATTTAAATTTGATCATAAATTTAACCAACAAGACCGACTGCGGCAGGAGCAAAAATTATACCACTGAATTCGTATCGAAAATACGAATTAGGTGGTATAATTTCTGGTCCCGCCGCAATCGGTATCGTTGATTAAATATATGGTCAAACTTAGATCTCGGGAAGCGCGTACGCACTACATTGTGGAATGAAGGGAGTATCAAACTAGGATATTCGAATACTGCCACTCGAATTCATGTATTCGATCTATGCCACTACCGCTTGCTCCTAAATTAGATGCATGCCCCTCCTACTCTTAAACTTTTGTATATTTTTTCCAACTTTTTTGAGCTTCAGAAAATTAATTTTCCTAAAAACTCCTAAAACTACAGAAACCGACAATTCACACTGGACACTGAATTAATAAGTTAGTCTTAAAAATAATTAAGTTGATGTCAAAACTATGTCAAAGTAATATAATTGTACCATGAAAAAATAAAAACAAAAATAGATAAATTCTAGACATATCATCGGTGCGTAGGCAACCAAATTAAAAAAGCCTTCAAAAGTAGCTAGCTAGTGTTTTTAAGCTGGCTGCCTTTTCTAGCGCGCGTACTCTTCTGTGGAGTCGCACGGAACGAGCCTTGTCTTCCCTCCAACGACTAGCTCCCTTTTCTTGTTCCGGTCACCCTTCTCTTGTCGTGGAAGGACTTTTGCTTGTGGTGTGGTCCAACTCGTGGGCGGAGTCGCCCTCATCCCCCCATTGCTCTGTGCTCCCTGCAGCTTCGCTGGGCTTTACCCGCGTAGGCGCGGGCTTCTATAAGAGAATGAAAAGCTCTCTCTTTACAATAAAACGCGAACCGCCCTGAGCCCACCCTTTTTCGTTTTCTGCCGCCACTGGGTGGCCGCAGGGGAAACACAGCCCGGCCGCCTCTCGGGAAGGGGGGGTGGGCCTACCTATCCCGAGGAAGCACCTGAGAGGTTCCATATGCCGAGCCGAAGGGCAGAACTTCAGTGCGTGATCGTAGTATGTCACCTCGTCTCGTCCTCGCAGCATCGAAGAGTACCTATGCACTATGTTCCGGTTCAGTGATAAGGAAGATAGAGTTGGGGTGGGGGTCTACGATGTGATACTATAGTATAGTATGCCCCGGGGAGAAAGATGTGCAACTCAAAACGGAAGCAGGAAGCGTGTTGTCAAAAATGTCGGAGGTTACCAGATCTCTGAGACTACCATCGATCGGACAGAGCGGAACGACCAGAAAAGGAAGTGGAGTTAGAAAGCCGTATGATAGGTGGTAACTATCTTGTACGGTTCGAGAGGTAAGCAGCGTACTCTGGGGGAATATTAGGCTCTATCGAACATACAAGGAACATACAGGTTGTTTCTCATAGAGAAAACACACATCCGCAGTGCGCCGGGGGCGGGGGGGTGTTGCAGCATCACTTATGACACTACCGGGCGGGGGTCAAGTAGGCCCTATTAGGGACGTGATTTAGGGGCACCATTGTTTGCAACATCACTTATGACACTACCGGGGTCAAGTAGACCCTATTAGGGACATAATTTAGGGGCACCATTCCTCTCGCCATTGTTGGAGGTGTGCTCTGGTGACTTAATTGCATGGGAAGGGGGAGGTGGTTGATAGCATTCCAACAAAAGATCAGGTCGTGGGAAAGTGAAAATTCGTAGGGGCACGTGGTTCTGGGGGCGAGCATGCACCTGCGCTCGGTCGTTAATCTGCGTCGTGATCCGTTAACTTGGTTGGATAGCAAATGCTTGGAAAATCGATCTAAATTCTTTAACTGTCTGAATACGGGTGATTATACATCTTTATTTTACACATATATGTTTGCGGACCCCTGTTATACGCCTGTCTACCTGTTACATATCTTATATCTTCGTTCTGTTACATGCTCTGTTCCACGACTTCCCTATTGGAAATATGCGTTAAGAGGCAATTATATTATAATATTATATTTCCATGTTCATGATTATGAGTTTATATTCTGTACTATAATTGCCATGATCCTGAAATATGCGATTCAGTGGAAAACTCATATGCACGTGTGGAATGATAAACGATAAAATTAGGTTCCTAGTTTTGTCTCTAAGACTGAACCAAGTGTTGTTGGTAATCATGTTTTCCGGAATTTAGGATATCGTTAAGTGTAACGATAGTCCTAAAACATTAATGAGAGTATGATGTTAGTAGAAGGATCATATTTAATCGACCCAAACTTGTTTGTTATACTTTGAGATAATATCGTCTGAAGTCAATTGTTATAACACGGAGTGTTAAGATGTGTTTTAGTTCCTTAGACCATGAGAGTATCGTAGTCGCTTCTTACCGTATGGTGGACTTTGAGGTTGCTCAAATGTCATTTGTAACACCATGATCATAACGACAACTTACAGGTTCATCGAAAAGTTTAACAAGGGACTGGATAGCTCAAAAATGGAATTTCCTCCTCGGAAAATGGAGAGATATTCGTAGGGCCCCCTCGGTGTGACGGCATCCATCATCGGCTGGCCAGCCATAGGTGACTATATCACGGGGATCCCGAAACATGTCAATGAGAAAGAAGAACAAAACCGGGAATGAGGAGAACGGTATAGTGAGCATGTGTATGGCTCATGAGGATACCGATACATCTCACTGCGGATTTTGTAAAGCATCACGAAGCAAAGGGAATAGCACATGATAACCAAAGGTTCACTCTAATTTCATTCGTATACTCATAGAGATCGACATGGACGTCCACGGTTCCGCTATCGGTCATTGAACAAAGGGGTTTTGTTCATCTCTATGTTTTACCGAACCTACATGTTCATAAGCTTAAGATAATCACGATATGTTGAGTGTTAGTAGGACGGGGGTAACTAGGATTCATTTTTAAAATAATTTTGTTAATATTCGAAATAGTTTCGAGAGAAACCGAAAGCGTTTCGGGGTCACTCGAAGGGTTTCAGAGTTTATCGAGCAATACCGGGTATACGTGGAAAATGTTTTCGAAGATGTTAAATTAATAATGAAAGGCTCTACTAATAGTTTGGAGGCATTCATAATTAATTAAATATGAACGAGCCTTAAGAGACCAAGAGGTGGAAGGAGAATTGGTCCACAAGGGCCTAACAATGGTGGTGCCCCCTTCTCCCCGTGGAAACGGGAGAGGGAGGCCGAATTGGAGGGGGAGTCCCCTCCCCTTGGACGGCCAAGGGAGGGATACTTAACCTCCCCTTATGGCACCCCTTCCCCTCCAACCTTTATATACTAGAGGCTTTTGCATGTCTTGACCACACAAGTTTTGGAGCTTCTTCTAGTTCTCCTGTTCTAGTTCTAGTTGGTCTTAGTTGATCAATTAGAGTTTGACCTAGATTATCTAATCCTCATAGTTAGAAGCCCAATGTGGTTCTAATATCCTCCCTCTAATTCTTCGGCGACTATTAGCTCTGGACGGCGAAGCGCAGTCGGATCGTGAAGACCGTACACTAGCAACTCGTAGAGAGGTCGTGCTTTTGATCTTCCGTTTGAGGAACTGTTCGTGGGCGGTTCGCGAGATCATTCATTTATGGTTCGAGGTACACCAAGTATGATCTACACCGACTCATCTTCTTCCACTGCAACTGGGAATTGTTAACAATCCGATACAAACCGTTTATCGCATCTTCATAGTGTTCCTGGGTCATCATAGGGCGGTCTTTTTTCTTTTCTACTATGTTTCTCCACAGTAGCATCATGGGTGGTTCTATGAGTTGATGCAGGTTTCGATCTAGATCGCATGTGTATATGAGGTTTTGATGTTCTTGCTATTCTTCCTGATGACCCACAAGTATAGGGGATCAACCGTAGTCATTTCGATAAGTAAGAGTGTCGAACCCAATGAGGAGCTGAAGGAAAGGACAAGCGGTTTTCAACAAGGTATTCTCTACAAGTGTTGTAAGTAATGATAGTAGATAGTTTTGTAGCAAGATAATTCGTAACAAGTGACAAGTAACAATAGTAACAAAGGTGCAGCAAGGTAGCCCAATCCTTTTTATAGCAAAGGACAGGTCGGAAAGTACTCTTATATTAAGCAAGCGCTCCCGAGGACACATGGGAATTTCTGTCTAGTCATGTTCATCATGTTGAGTTGATTCGCGTTCGCTACTTTGATAATTTGATATGTGCGTGCACCGGTGCTAAGGTACTGTTCTTACTTGAACTAACAACCTACTTATGATTACCCCCTCTCGCAAGCATCCGCAACTACGAAAGAAGAATTAAGATAAATCTAACCATAGGATGAAACATGTGGATCCAAATCAGCCCCTTATGAAGCAACGCATAAACTGGGGTTTAAGCTTCTATCACTCTAGCAACCAATCATCTACTTGTTACTCCACAATGACTTCCCTTAGGCCCATAACATGGTGAAGTGTCATGTAGTCGACGTTCACATGACACCACTAAGAGAAGTAACAACATACATATCATCAAAATATCGAACGAATACCAACTTCACATGATTACTTATAACAAGACTTCTCCCATGTCCTCAGGAACAATAGTAACTACTCACACCTCATCAACATGTTCAATATTAGAGGTGCAATAATAATAATTAAGGATCTGAACATAATATCTTCCACCAAGTAATCCAACAAGCATCAACTACAAGATGTAATCAACACAACTAGTAACCCACAGATACCAATCTGAGGTTTTCACACAAAGATTGAATACAAGAGATGAACTAGGGTTGGAGATGAGATGGTGCTAGTGAAGATGTTGATGAGGATTGGTCCTCCCACAAAGGAGGAAGCATTGGTGATGATGATGGCTTCGATCTCCCCCTCCCGGAGAGGAATTCCCCCGACAGAATCTGACTGCCGGAGTGCAAAAGGGCCTCTGCCCAGGTTTCCGCCTTGAGATGGCGGCGCTTTATCCCGAAAGGTTGCTTATGATTTTTCCTAGGGTAAAACACACCATATAGGAGAAGAGGGGCGTTGGGAGGCCAGCCAGGGCCCCACAAGCCATTAGGGCGCGGCCTGGAGGCGCCCTATTGGTTTGTGCCTGGATGGTGGCCCCCCTCTGGTATATTTTTGGCCCATAAATTCTTAAATATTCAATAAAAGTTCCCCGCGAAGTTTCAGGTCATTTGGAGTCTGGTGATTTTTTTGCCTTTTTCTCGGTTTTCGGGTCTAGAATTCCAGTTTCCAGATAATTCCCTCTTTGTGATATACCTTGCATATGAAGAGAGAAAGAGCATAAGAATTGTATGATAATAGGGAATAATGGACAAGAATAACGTAAATATGAATAAGAAATCATGATGCAAAATGGATGTATCAACTCCCCCAAGCTTAGACCTTGCTTGTCCTCAAGCGAAAGTCGAGCTTGAGAGTAATGACCACATAATTTGAGAGAGATGCATCGATAAAAACAGGATACATACATGAGAGCATCATGTATCATTATAGCAGAAAGCATTTCATCATATAACTTCTCATAAACAAGTAAAGAAATAATCACAATTATCGAAGTATGAAGCATAAACCTTATTGACAACCAACAAATGGTGCCTTTAGTAATGGTGATAATCATAATTCGTCATATTCAAGAGAAGAGTCTATACAAGAGCTTTCACTTTAGCAAACCCACATACTCAATTATCATTTAGTCATCTATGATTGTTGAGACTCATTGCATATTTTTGGAGCTAATGTTTTTGCCGGACACATAGGAAGATAGGGGCTTCATTTGCCACCCAACTCATTTACCTCAAGGATAATGTCAACAATAATGAATCATGATTTCTTACATTCAACTGGATATATATATCTGGATCTTTCCTCAACACGTGATGCTTGCCAACTAAGAGAGTTCGTAAATTAAAAGAAGGGAAGATATTAATGACTCTTGTGTAAAAGTAAGAACTTTATGAAAGTAAAAGATAGGCCCTTCGTAGAGGGAAGGAGAGGTTGTCATGCGCTTTTATTTGTTTAGATGTGCAATCTCTTAATGCAAAGGAACGTCACTTTATATTGCCCCTTGTGACAGCGAACTTTATTATGCACTCTGTCGCTTTTATTTCTTCACCATCACAAGATCGTACAAAGCTTATTTTCCCTTTCAATAAAAGACCATACATGATTATAGGCAATTTTTATTGCTTATGCACCGATGACAACTTACTTGAAGGATCTTATTCAATCCATGGGTAGGTAAGGTCGACTCTTACGGAAAGATACTAGGTTTAAGGGGTTATGGATGCACAAGTAGTATCTCTAGTTGGTGCGGAAATTTTGGCTAGCAAAATATCTAAAAGAAACATCACATGTTAAAGGATCCATGACTATATAACTTCTATGTAAATGTAAACAAACATAACCATTAAGTTGTCTTTCATGTCCAACTTCAACAATTGATCACTATTTAATATTTGGTGAGGGTTCGCAATCATAGATGATGTCCAAGATAGTGTATTTGTACGGGGATATTCTCTTCTCTATCATAGTCTTGCATAGATTATAACAATCACTAGGGATATGTTTGTTCTATTCCCAACAATTTTCATCGCTCATACTTTCTTTTGATGTGAAGTCATTACTTCCCATGAGATAAGCATATGATTTTTCCTATTATTTTTATTGCCATGCTATGATGATTGGTGCAAGAGAGTAAAGCAGACAGACTCAACTAATCTTTATTATATAGCTCTGATACTCGATTACAAGGGTAGGTAGGTCTCAAAGGAAAATCCTAAGCAAAGCAAATCTGAAACTTTATTTCTCTAAACAACGAAATAACTAAGGATCAAACTAAAATAAAAGATGATGGTAAAAAGTGATGGTGATACGACACCGGGGCGCCTCCCCCAAGCTTGGAACAGGCTAGGGGTAGTGCCCATACCCATGTACTCAAGTGTTCTTCGGTGATGGTGGTGGTGTTGGAGTAGTGGTACCCTTCTTCTCCAGCTTGCGCCTGAGGATGAAGTTTTCCTCTCTTAAATCATCGTTTTCTTGCTCGAGCTTCGAAACCCTTTTGCATAAACTTGCCTTGCTTTCCTGCAGAAAACGAGACGAGATAAATTGGGTCTTAGATTTGTTTACTCCATTGGGGAGGCTTGACTTCTTGAATTCCACATGCATATCCCCAGGTTGAGGTAGCGGATCTTCATCTTCATCCAAACTGACGTCTGGACCGGCATCTTCCGTCTCCTCCAGATCGGAATCTCCCTCCTCCTCAGTGGATCATAAGTAGGGATAAATATCCCCAAAGATCTTTGGGTCTACCACATAGTGAGAAACATAACTCTCTCCATCCGAATCTTGAGACGACATGTTCTCAGTTCTGCCAAAAAACAGCTCGAAACAAGAACAGAGGAGAAACTCGCGATGCGGTGGTCAAAACATACGGGAGTATATATAATGATTTTTTCTAGGTCAAAATACGTGTTCGGGAAGAAATCGGAGTCGGGGAGGCACACGAGGGCCGCACAAGCCATCAGGGCGCGCCCCAAGGGGGCGCCCTGTTGGCTTGTGCCTCCCTCATGGGTCCCCCTGACTCCGTTTTATTTTTGGAATTTTTGTAAAATACTAAAACCAACAGAAATTATTTTTTTGGAATTTTTGGAGTCGGTTTACATACCGTACCACATACCTACCCCTTTTTCAGGTCTCTGGAGTGTTCCGAAAGGCCTCCCGTATGTGTTCTTCCGGTGTTATTACTTGAATGGCGTTAGTCTCTTCATTAGTGGGTGTACCTGAAATATAATGATTGATTCTTTGCCTATTTACCACTCTCGGGCTTTTTTCCTTCGAAGTTATTAATTTTTATAGAACCAGAGCGATATACCTCTTCGACAACATATGGACCTTCCCATTTGCATAAGAGTTTTCCTGCAAAAAATCTGAAATGGGAATTGTACAAAAGCACAAGGTCTCCTGCATTGATTTCCCGTTTTTGAATCCTTTTGTCATGCCATCTTTTAACTTTTTATTAAACAACTTAGCATTCTCATAGGCTTGTGTCCTCCATTCATCTAGTGAGCTAATATCAAATAACCTCTTTTCACCGGCAAGTTTAAAATCATAATTAAGTTCTTTAATTGCCCAATAAGCCTTATGTTCTAGCTCAAGAGGCAAATGACAAGCTTTTCCATACACCAATTTATATGGGGACATCCCCATGGGGTTCTTATAAGCAGTTCTATAAGCCAATAGAGCATCATCTAGTTTCTTAGACAAATTCTTCCTAGACCTATTGATAGTCTTTTGCAAGATTAATTTTAGTTCTTGATTGCTCAGTTCAACCTGGCCACTAGACTGAGGATGATAAGGTGATGCAATTCTATGGTTAACATCATATTTAGCTAGAAGTTTACGGAAAGCACCATGAATGAAATGTGAACCATCATCTGTCATTAAGTATCTAGGGTCTCCAAACCTCGGAAAAATAATTTCCTGAAGAATTTTAATAGAAGTGTTGTGATCAACACTACTAGTTGGAATAGCCTCTACCCACTTAGTAACGTAATCAACAGCATCTAAAATATGAGTATATCCATTTGAGGAAGGAAAAGGTCCCATGAAGTCAAAACCCCAGACATCAAATGGTTCAATGGCAAGTGAATAGTTCATAGGCATTTCCTGAAGTTTACCAATATTAGCTACTCTTTGGCATTCATTACATGAAAGGACATACTTACGAGCATCTTTGAAAAGAGTAGGCTAATAAAAACCAGATTGTAATACCTTGTGTGCAGTTCTGTCACGAGCATGGTGTCCTCCGTAAGCCTCAGAGTGACACTTCCATAGGATTTGTCCCTATTCATGCTCAGGTACACAACGTCTAATAACACCATCTACTCCTTCTTTATAAAGATGTGGGTCATCACAAAATTAATGTCGCAAATCATAAAAGAATTTCTTCTTTTGTTGGTAGGTGAAGTTAGGTGGTATATATTTAGCAACAATATAATTAACATAATCAGCATACCAAGGAGTGCTACATGAAGTATTTATAGCAGCAAGTTGTTCATCAGGAAAATCATCATCAATAGGCAGTGAGTCATCAAGAACATTTTCCATTCTAGACAAGTTATCTGATACAGGGTTTTCAACTCCCTTTCTGTCAACGATATGCAAATCAAACTCTTGAAGTAAAAGCACCCACCTAATAAGTCTAGGTTTAGCGTCTTTCTTTTCCATAAGGTATTTAATAGCAACATGATCAGTGTGAATAGTTACTTGGGAATCAACGATATAAGGTCTAAACTTATCACATGCAAAGACAACTACTAAAAATTCCTTTTCAATGGTGACATAATTTCTTTGGGTAGCGTCTAGAGTTTTACTAGCATAATGGATAACATTTAATTTCTTGTCTACTCTTTGCCCTAGAACAGCACCAACAGCATAATCACTAGCATCACACATAATTTCAAACGGCAAGTTCCAATCAGGTGGTTGAACAATGGGTGCAGAAATCAAAGCTTTCTCAAGTATTTCAAAAGCTTCTACACAATCATCATCAAAAACAAAAGGAATATCTTTTTGGAGAAGATTAGTTAACGGCCTAGAAATCTTTGAGAAATCTTTGATGAAACGCCCATAGAAACCGGCATGACCAAGGAAACTTCTTATACCTTTGATATCTTTTGGGCATGGCATTTTCTCAATTGCATCAACTTTAGCTTTGTCCACTTCAATGCCTCGTTCAAAAAATTTATGCCCAAGCACTATGCCTTCATTCGCCATAAAATGGCACTTCTCCCAATTCAAGACAAGATTAGTTTCTTCACATCTCTGCAAAACTCTATCAAGGTTGCTCAAGCGATCAACAAAAGGAGTCCCGTAAACAGAAAAATCATCCATGAAAACCTCACCAATTTTTCACAAAAATCAGAGAATATAGCAGTCATACATCTTTGAAAAGTAGCAGGGGCATTGCATAAACCAAAAGGCATACACCTATAAGCATAGGTTCCAAAAGGGCAAGTAAAGGTAGTTTTCTCTTGATCCTCTTTAGACACAGGTATTTAAGAAAAACCAGAATATCCATCAAGAAAACAAAAGTGTGTGTGCTTAGATAATTTTTCTACCATTTGATCGATAAAAGGCAAAGGGTAGTGATCTTTCCTAGTAGCTTTGTTTAATTTCCTGAAATCAATCACCATCCTATAACCAGTTACTATTCTTTGGTGGATAAGTTCATTTTTATCATTAGGAACAACAGTTATACCTCCTTTCTTAGGAACACAATGAACAGGACTTACCCATCTACTATCAGTAATAGGATAAATTATACCTGCCTCCAGAAGCTTTAGTATTTTAGTTCTTACCACTTCCTTCATCTTAGGATTTAAGCGGCGTTGATGATCAATGAGAGGTTTAGCATCTGTTTCCATATTAATCTTGTGCTAACATCGAGAGTATATCCAATATTAGCTCGGTGCTTCTTCATAGTTTTAAGTAATCTCTTTTCTTCATGCTCTGAAAGGTTAGCACTGATAATAACAGGATATATCTTGTTTTCATCAAGGTAAGCATATTTCAAAGTGTCGGGTAAAGTCTTTAACTCAAACACGGGATCTCCCTTGGGTGGAGGAGGATCCCCTAAAATATCAACTGGTAAGTTGTGTTTAAGAATAGGTGTTTGTTTAATAAATATGTCATCTATTTCATTTCTCTCATTCATATGCATATCATTTTCATGGTCTAGTAAATATTGCTCTAACGGATCGGTAGGAGGTACAACAATAGAAGCAAGACCAATGATCTCATCTTTTCTTGGTAATTCTTTATCATGTGGTTGTTTACTAAACTTGGAGAAATTAAATTCATGAGACACATCGCCAAAGCTTACTTTGACCCTCTTAGTAACACAATTAATTTCAGCATTAACAGTATTCAAGAAGGGTCTACCAAATATAATGGGACAAAAGTTATGTTGTTTTGAACCAAGTACTAGGAAATCAGTGGGGTACTTGATTTTTCCACACAAGACTTCAACATCTCTAACGATCCCAAGTGGTGTAATTGTGTCTCTGTTTGCAAGTTTAATAGTAACATCAATGTCTTCAAGCTCAGATGGTGCTATGTCATTCATGATTTCTTGATATAAAGTAAAAGGAATAGCACTAACACTAGCACCAAGGTCACACAAACCATGATAACAATGATCTCCAATTTTAACTGAAACCACAGGCATGCCAACAACTGGTTTACTTTTATCCAGTTCATCCTGTGCGTTTCTAACAGGTTTTGCAATTCTAGCAGCTTCACCACAAAAGTAAATAACTTGACCATCAATGTTATCAACTAGATGATCTTTAACCATAGCAATTTTAGGCTCAACATTTATTTGTTTAGGAGGTGTAGGTGTCCTAACATGACTTCTCAATGTAAGCAGTAGGAATAATTCAATCAATGATACGTCTCCAACGTATTTATAATTTTTGCTTGTTCCATGCTGTTATATTACCATTCTTGGATGTTTTACAATCATTTTATAGAAACTTTATATCATTTTTTGCGATAACCTATTAACATAGTGCCAAAGTGCCAGTTGCTATTTTTGCTTGTTTTTTACTTCGCAGAAAATCAATACCAAACGGAGTCCAATCGCGACGAAACTTTTTGGAGATTTTTTTGGACCAGAAGACACCCAGTGGGCCAAAGAAGTACCGGAGAAGTGGGTCGAGGGGACCACAACCCACCAGGGCGTGCCAGGGGGGCCCCGGCGTGCCTTGATGGGTTGTGCCCTCCTCGGGGCCCCTCTCCATCGCCTCTTATGCCTATAAATTCCCAAATATTCCGAAAACCAGAGGGGAGTCGACAAAACACAATTCCAGTCGCCGCAAGTTCCAGAACCTCGAGATCCAATCTAAACACCATCACGGAGGGGTTCATCTTCTTCATAGGTGCTTCTCCGATGATGCGTGAGTAGTCCACCATAGACCTATGGGTCCGTAGGCAGTAGCTAGATGGCTTCCTCTCTCTCTTATGATTCTCAATACAATGGTCTCTTGGAGATCTATTTGATGCAAACTTTTGCGGTGTGTTTGTTGGGACCCAATGAATTTTGAGTTCATGATCAGTTTCTACCCATGAATATTATTTGAGTCTTCTTTGATCTCTTATATGCATGATTACTTATAGCCTCGTATTTCTTCTTCGAATCTTTGGTTTAGTTAGGCCGACTAGATTGATTTTTCTTAACATGTGAAGAGGTGCTTTGTGATGGGTTTGATCTTCTGGTGTTCTTTCCCAATGACAGAAGGGGCAGCAAAACACGCATGTATCGTTGCTATTAAGGATAACAAGATGGGGTCTATTCCTACATGAATAGACCTTTTCTACATCATGCCATCGTTCTTATTGCATTACTCCGTTTTTCCATGAACTTAATACACTAGATGCATGCTGGATAGTGGTCGATGTGTGGAGTAATAGAGGTAGATGCAGGCAGGAGTCGGTCTACCTATCTTGGATGTGATGCCTATATAATGATCATCGCCTTGGATATCGTCATGACTATTCGATTTTCTATCAATTGCCCAACAGTAATTTGTTCACCCACCGTGCGCTATACTCATGAGAGAGCCACTAGTGAATCCTACGGCCCCCAGGTATACTTTTCCAACATATTGCTTTCAGATCTATCTTTTTGCATCTTTGTTTTCAGATCTACCAAACCAAAAACCCAAAAACATATTGCTGCATATTTTATTTGCCTTTTCTATTTTGTGCTCGTGAGAGATCTATCTCTCCTATCTATCACTACCTAATCTATCTTTTTACCGTAGAGAGATTGACAACCTCTCTTTCGCGTCGGGTTGCAAGTATTTGTTGTTTGTGTGCAGGTGCTGCTTATTGGGTGGTGGTGATCCTCCTACTAGTTCGATAACCTTGGTTTCATAATTGAGGGAAATACTTACCGTCGCTGAGCTGCATCATCCCTTCCACTTTGGGGAAATACCGACGCAGTCTCAAGCCACGTCAATCAACGTGGCTAACAATTATTTCTTCCTTCTCAATTTTAATAGGTCTCTCTAATTGCTTTTCAATGGGTGGATGGTATTTAAACCACTTCTCCTTAGGGAGATCAACATGAGTAGCGAATGATTCACAGAAAGAAGCTACTATCTCAGAGTCAAGGCCATATTTATTAATCAACTTATAAAAAGTATCGGTTTCCATAAAAGATTTAACAGAATCAAACTTAAGCTCTATACGTGACTCTTTACCTTTGTCGAGTTCGCAATATTCAGAGTTGCGCTTAATTCTTTCCAGAAGATCCCATTCGAATTCAATAGTCTTATTCATGAAGGAACCAGTAGAAGAAGAATCGAGTAGTACTTGATCATCATGAGAAAGCCGAGCATAAAAATTCTGTATAATAGTGTTTCTTGAGATCTCATGGTTGGGGCAGGTGTGCATCATAGATTTAAGCCTCCCCAAGATTGAGCGATACTTTCTCCTTCATGAGGCCAGAAATTATAAATAAAGTTCCGATCACGATGAACTAGATGCATAGGATAAAACTTCTGATGAAATTCTAACTTCAAGCGATTCCAGTCCCATGATCCAATATCGCTCAATAGCCTGTACCACATTAATGCCTTTCCCTCCAAAGATAAAGGGAAAACTTTCTTCTTAACTTTTTCTCCATACAACCCTGCAACTTGAAATAATCCACAAACTTCATCGACAAATATCAAATGATAATCGGGATGAGTCATTCCATCATATGGATTAGATAAAAAAATCAAGCATGCTCGAAGGAATCTCAATAAATATTTTCAGTAGATTCAGTAGGTTGAGGAACAATTTCCTCATCTTCAGTGCGAGGCGAAGATGCCCCGAACAAGCCACTCAAAGGGTGACCGTTCATAGCGACAAGCAACAGTAAATTTCAACACGTATAGAAAATGGTTCCTTACCAATTCCACTTACCAAAGGCGCTTCACTCCACGGCAACGGCGCCTGAAAAGAGTCTTGATGACCCACAAGTATACGGGATCAATCTGAAAGCACATATGCTCCCTTGGTGGTTTTGATAATTCATGATAACATACATTGTCTCTTGGACTAATAGTTCTACCTAGTTTATTTCAGGTTTAGTCCACAGAGAGGATTGGCTAAATGATTGTGAGGAGACCCCAAGATGCAAGGTATATGATTGGCCAAGCTACAAGCATGAAGACTCTACATTTTACTTTGTGAGAAATCACTTTTGAGTCCATAGGAAAGCCAATACTATCAAAGGGGGGTGAGGTAATAATGGTGAATGAAATGCTCAAAGTGATCAAGTGTTAGTCACCAAAAGCACCCACAAGCTCTACCACAAATATTCTGTCATAGAGCCTACCACTCAAAATCGGTGTCATCAACATTTCCATATCGGCTACACCGAGTCAAAAGCCCAGACAGAAACCCTAGCGAAGACCCACATCTCGGTACTACCAACATTCCCTTTCGGTGCCACCAAAAACAGTGACCAACTTCCTGGTTAGCCATTTTCAAGAATCGGTCCCACCGAGTTTTGCAAATCGGTTTCACCGAGAAGTTGGACCAACTCTTTGTTAACCCATTTCTTAAAATCGGTACCACCGAGTTTGAGAAATCGGTCTCACCTTGATTTGGTAACTACCTAGGTCACCCATATTGGTACCATCGAGATTTATATATCGGTTCCACCGAAAAGCCTAAAGTTGCCACATTTTGAACAAGTCGGTCCCACCGAGTTTTACTTCAGTTTCACCGAGTTGGGCAATAATGTTGTAATGGCTGGATTTTTGGAGATGCCTATATGTACGCCTCCACCACCATACACTCACAAGAGAAGCACTCAGAACACACACCCACTTGCCATATCCAATTTTCTGAGAGAGAACCACCTACCCTTGTGTTGATGTCAAGATCATCCACTCCAACCATATGGATCTTGATTTCTAGCCTCCCCAAGTTGCTTTCCATCCAATCAATCTCTTCTACCCATGCCAAACCTATGAGAGAGTGATTGAGTGTTGAGGAGACTATCATTTGAAACACAAGAGCAAGGAGTTCATCATTACTATCGAGCCTATTACCTTTTGGAGGGTGGTGCCTCCTAGATTGGTTAGGTGTCGCTTGGGAGCCTCCTACTTCGTGTTGTGGAGTTGAACCAAGAAGTTTTTACGGGAAGGAGATCGCCTACTTCATGAAGATCTACCCATAGTGAGGCTAGTCCTTCGTGGACGGAAGCCGTTATGGAATATTCGAGGTTGCTACTTCATGGACCCTTATGGGTGGAGCCCTTCGTGGACTCTCGTGACTGCTACCCTCCGTGGGTTGAAGACTCCATAAACGTGGACGTACGATAGGACCACCTATCGGAACCACGGGAAAAATCTTCGTGCCTCCAAATTGCGTTTGATCTTCCTATCTCTACTCTCTTACATATGCTTGTCTTTACTTTCCGCTGCCATACTTGTTGACTAGCATGTGTAGGGTGCACTAGACTTGTTAGAATTGCTAAAATCTGCCAACCAATTAACTTGGGAAAAGGTTAGGTTTTTATTTGGTCAAGTTGTCTATTCACCCCCCCTCTAGACATCTCTTCTAGCGATCCCACAATTTGTATCAGAGCATTGGTCTCCATAGCTTCAGTTTCATCACCGTTGGAGGAAGATGGATGTGTCTAGTTTGGGGAGTCTTAGTTGTAGAGTGCCCATTCTCGATGGGGAGTACTAGAGTCAATGGAAATATGAGATGCTTGGGCTATTCAATGAATTCCATTTGAGCAAGTATGTTAAGAACCCCTATGTACCTCCCATTGATCCTTTACATCCCACACACGAAGAGGAAATTGATATGCTACACAATCTTAGAACTGTTAATCTTATCATTAGAGGATTGCCTAGAATTGTGTTTGATCAAATGAAGAATTTTGAATGTGCTTATACTTTGTGGAATGATTTGGAGAAACGATATGCAAATTATTCATTGAGTAATCTTGATGATTTTTTTTATAAATCTATTGCTTTTCACAAAATGATGCCTATTGATCCTAAGTTTGATGATTATCTATTTGAACTTAGAGACCTCATGCGAGCTAAAGGAGATGTCATAACTATCAACAACATCATTGTAGAAGCCATTCGCATTTATAAACTTGAACATTGTCATGATCAAACTCTAACAAATCTCTTGTTTCTTATGACGAGGATTTCCCACTTGATGATGACAATGTGGAACATGGCTACTATGATGAATATGAGTTGTTCGACATCGAGTATGAGAAGACTATGAAGAATCTAAGTCTCATGGCAAACTTCAAGGATTACATGTCCGGGGGAAAAGAGTGGATTCTCGACAGTGGATGCACCGATCATATGACCGGAGATAGAGAGATGTTTGAAGAGATCACACCAAACCATGGACCGCGAAGGTATGTGACTTTTGGAGACAACTCCAATGGTAAGGTAACCAGTCTTGGTAAGGTGGCCATATCTCATGATAGCTCTATTCAAAATTTCATGCTTGTTGAATCCCTTGGCTACAATCTTCTTTCCGTATCTAGACTTGCCGACTTCGGTTTTAATGTGCTATTTACCAAAGTAGATTGCCAAGTGTGTCGTCAAGACAATCATAGCATGGTCTTCACCGGTTTCCGTAGAGGTGATCTATACATTGTTGATTTCACTAAGAGATCCAATCCTCGTACTTGCCTTATTGGAAAATCTTCTAAAGGTTGGCTTTGGCATAGAAAAGTAGGACATGTTGGTATGCATAATTTAGACAAGCTCATCAAAGGTTATCATATACTTGGTGTTAAAGATGTTATCTTTGACAAAGATAGACTTTGTAGTGCTTGTCAAGCTAGAAAGCAAGTAGGTGGAAGTCATCCCGTAAAGAATATCATGACTACTAGGAGACTACTCGAGTTGCTTTATATGGATCTTTTTGGTCCCAATGCTTACAAGAGCCTCGGTGGAAATTCCTTTGGTCTAGTTATAGTTGATGATTTCTCTAGATTTATGTGGGTATTCTTTCTCAATGATAAGTCGTAGGTGCAAAAGATCTTCAAGAACTTCGTTCGCAAAGCGCAAAATCAATCTGAAGTGAAGATCAAGAAAGTTCGGAGCGACAACGGATCGGAGTTCAAGAAGACGAATGTGGATTCCTTTCTTGACGAAGAAGGGATTTCACATGATTTCTCGGCTATGTACACGCCTCAACAAAATGGAGTTGTTGAGAGAAAGAACCGGACTCTTATAGATATGGCTAGAACGATGTTCGACGAATACAAGACGCCAAGATACTTTTGGACGGAAGCCGTGGAAACAGCTTGTCATGCTACGAACCAACTCTACCTTCACAAGCTTCTCGGTAAAAATGCATACGAGCTACTCACCGGTAACAAGCCCCAAGTTGGATACTTTCGGGTATTCAGCTCCAAGTGTTACATTCTTGATAAGCATCATCGTTCTAAATTTGCTCCTAAATCTCATGAAGGTTTCCTACTCGGTTACGGATCAAACGCTCACACTTACCGTGTCTACAAAAACTTCACTCAAAAAGTTGAAGAAACGGTAGATGTAAAGTTTGATGAATCTAATGGTTCGCAAGTCGAACAATTGCCAAATGATGTAGGAGATAAGGAACCTTCAGAAGCTATCTAAGACTTGTCAAACGGCAAGCTTCGTCCCATAGAGGTGAAGGAGAGTACGTCATCAACCCAAGTGGAGGCCCCTACTTCATGTCAAGGTGAACCTCAACATGACATGGAGGCATCCACAAGCAGTACACGCCAAGATGAAGAGGAGGAAGAAGTTCATCATATGATCCACCACAACCACCTTCACCACCACCTCAAGGCAACGACACCTTCAACAAAAACGAAGAAGAAGATGATGATGATGAAGCTCCACCATCCAACAAGAAAAAGCTACCCCAAGTTCGAGCAAGAGTAGACAAAAATCATCCTCTAAATCAAATCTTCGGTGACATACAAACTGGGAGGATAACTCGCTCTAAAACTCGACTAGCTAACTTTTGTGAGCAGTATTCATTCATCTCTAGTATTGAGCCTTTGAAGGTAGAAGAAGCTCTTCAGGACTCAGATTGGGTGAATGCTATGCACGAGGAGCTACATAACTTCGAGAGCAACAAAGTGTGGACACTAGTGGAAAAGCCCAAAGATGAGCAAAACATCATCGGAACCAAATGAGTGTTTCGGAACAAACAAGATGAAGACGGTCAAGTCGTAGGCAACAAGGCGCGTCTTGTGGCTCAAGGCTACACCCAAGTCGAAGGTATGGACTATGGTGAGACCTATGCCCCCGTTGCTAGACTTGAAGCTATCTGCATTCTTCTTGCTTATGCTAATCACCATGATATCACGCTTTATCAAATGGACATTAAAAGTGCATTCTTAAATGGTGAGATTGAAGAAGAGGTCTATGTTAAACAATCCCCTGGTTTTGTGAACCCTAAGAAACCTAATCATGTTTACAAGATTCGTAAAGCTCTTTATGGTCTTAAGCAAGCCCCACGTGCTTGGTATAAATGCTTAAAGAAGTTTCTCATTAAAAAGGGTTTTGAAATTGGTAAAATTGTCGCAACCTTATTCACTAAGAGAGTTAATGGTGAATTATTTGTGTGCCAAATCTATGTTGATGATATTATATTTGGATCTACTAACCCACAGTTTAGTGAAAGATTTGGAAGGTTGATGTCCGAGAAGTATGAGATGTCCATGATGCGTGAGCTGAAATTTTCCTTGGTTTGCATAGCAAGCAAACGAGAGAAGGAACCTTCATCTCCCAAACCAAGTATACCAAGGACTTGATCAAGAAGATCAACATGCAAGAGTGTAAAGGTATGAAAAACTCCTATGCCTACTTGTGGACATGTTGACCTCACCAAGGAGGACAAACCGGTTGATCAAAAGGTTTATCGATCAATGATTGGTTCATTGCTATATCTATGTGCCTCCCGTCCCGACATTATTCTTAGTGTATGCATGTGCACTAGATATCAAGCCGCTCCTACGGAGTATCATCTTAAGGCCGTGAAAAGAATTGTGAGATACTTGATACAAACACGAAACTTTGGCATATGGTATCCCAAGGGATCTTCCTTTAACCTTGTTGGCTATTCCGACTTGGACTATGCTGGAGATAAGGTTGATAGAAAATCCACCTCGGGTACATGTCAATTTCTTGGTAGATCTCTTGTGTCTTGGTCATCAAAGAAACAAAACTCGGTATCTTTATCTACTGTCGAAGCGGAATACATTGCCGCCAGATCATGTTGTGCTCAATTGCTATGGATGACTCAAACTCTTAAGGATTATGGAATCCATGTGAGACATGTTCCATTGTTGTGTGATAATGAGAGTGCTATTAAGATTGCTTATAATCCCGTGCAACATTCTCGAACTAAACATATTCAAGTTCGTCATCATTTCATTCGTGATCATGTTGCCAAAGGGGACATTAAACTCAAACATGTTCGCACCAACAAGCAATTGGCCGATATCTTTACTAAGCCACTTGATGAGAAAGTCTTTTGTCACTTGAGGAGTGAGTGGAACATCATTGATGCTTCAAACTTGAGCTCGACTCACTCGGTTGCATGCAAGGGCATGAGCTTACTTGACTATTACATGCTACACTTGATATGACACTATCTTATAGCTTGGAAATCTATGCTCCCTTGTATTGCATCTAACCTTTTGTAGGTAATTGGAAGAACTACACTCCACAAGATTGCCACCAACGCATATCACAAGCAATCTTGTCATGGCCAAGTATCCACAACCCTTCTTTGATGATGGAAGGAAGAAGACAACACAAACTATATCCTTGACTTACATATGATGAAAACTTCACTCTTGACATTTGGATATATCTTGTTCTTCCTTGCATGACTAACCCATGTAGGTGGAAAGAGAACCAAAACAATCAAGGATTGCCCTACTCAAGATGATCTTCATCAACTTCGAGCATCCACAAGAAGTTCTCCTACATACCACGTCATCAACATCACTCAAAGGTATGTGATCATATCCTTTAAATAGCTTTACTCCAAATCATGAGATAAAGCAACTCAAGTGTTATGAAAACATTAAAATGCTTAATCGAAAAATGGCAACCCCATTTTGAGCTTAACGTAGAGTATGACATATGATCAAGTACTCTTGCTTGGCTCCTTAAGTCAATATACTCTAATATAGGTGACCTAGTCACCGCCCATCATCTAGATGATTTATCTTGTTGGTTCATCTTTTAGTTGCATGCTTTCTTGGAACCACTCAACTTACATCTAGATGAAATTTTCTTGTAAATTCTCTTTCAAATTCTCTGCAATCATTTTCTTCTATTTGAGACTTTCTAAAAAATTTACCCTTGCCAAACATTGCCAAGTTTCTATTTAGTACTCTGGAGCCTCCAACTCAAAATTCTTGGTGTCACCGATATTGCAGATAGGCTGCACAACCACTTCTCGGTCCCACCGATGTATTTTCTTCGGAGTCACCGATTTTGCTATCTTCTGTGTTCTTTGCCAATTTTAGCAAATCTCCATTTCTTCAATGCTCCCTTCGCAAAAAAAAACTTTTTCTCAAAAGGGGGAGAAATCTTTAATGCTTTCAGATAAGTGAAAGGGGGAGAAATTCTACTGAGTGATCCCTTAAAACTCAAAAGTTCTCAATGATCCCTTCCCTTTCCATGATCCCTTTATCTGACCCTTTGTGTCACCCTTTTTAGAAATTAATGCCAAAGGGGGAGAAATATCAAAGCTTCAAAAGCTTATGCTCATACCAAAAGGGGAGATACATATTAAGGGGGAGAATATATTAAAGGGGAGAATATCTTAGTACATCTAAGCTTATGCTTACCTAAAGGGGGAGAAATCTTTGATTTGATTGCCTATCAGAGCTAGACTTGTCTCACCCTACCTAATCCCAATATCTACATGCTAACATTCAGGGGGAGAGGAAGATTCACAAATCCATACTTACGGGAGAGAGTTCTACATATTTCTATTGGGGGAGACATATCAGTCTTGAGAAACTCTATCTTTCATATGTCTTCCATATCTCGGTACTCTTAGATCTTTTTTGAATTTGGATGAGTAGAATATTCTTGTGTTTCCTAACATTGTTTTCTCAAGTATATTTCTTCTACTAGAATGCTCAAGATCTTCAAGGTAAGTATATGCATCATATCCTTGGTCAAGATGATCTCTTGCTTCTTGCACATATTGTTTGCAAGGGTGAAGTCTTGAACATGGAAACACCACATTCACATATATTTGATGCATATAGCCAAGATATACATGACTTCTCATGACCTCTCTATTAATGTGTGTATTCATGCATTCCAAAGCAACTATTTTTTAAAATGGATTGCACACATTTGAGGGGAGCTTATATTGGTCATGTACCCGTCAAAGCTATCACATATTCCTACGTATCTTAATTTGAAGCTTTCATTGTATGTTGTCATCAATTACTGAAAAGGGGGACATTGAAAGCACATATGCTCCCTTGGTGGTTTTGATAATTCATGACAACATACATTGTCTCTTGGACTAGTAGTTCTACCTAGTTAATTTCAGGTTAGTCCACAGAGAGGATTGGCTAAAGGATTGTGAGGAGACCGCAAGGTGCAACGAATATGATTGGCCAAGCTACAAGCATGAAGACTCTACATTTTACTTTGTGAGAAATCACTTTTGAGTCCATAGGAAAGCCAATACTATCAAAAGGGGGTGAGGTAATAATGGTGAATGAAATTCTCAAAGTGATCAAGTGTTAGTCACCAAAAACACCCACAAGCTCTCCCACAAATATTCTGTCATAGAGCCTACCACTCAAAATCGGTGTCATCAACATTTCCATATCGGCTACACCGAGTCAAAAGCCCAGACAGAAACCCTAGCCAATACCCACATCTCGGTACTACCAACATTCCCTTTCGGTGCCACCGAAAACAGTGACCAACTTCCTGGTTAGCCATTTTCAAGAATCGGTCCCACCGAGTTTTGCAAATCGGTTTCACCGAGAAGTTGGACCAACTCTTTGTTAACCCATTTCTTAAAATCGGTCCCGCCGAGTTTGAGAAATCGGTCTCACCGAGATTTGTTAACTACCTAGGTCACCCATATCGGTACCACCGTGATTTATATATCGGTTCCACCGAAAAGCCTAAAGTTGCCACATTTTGAACAAGTCGGTGCCACCGAGTTTTACTTCGGTTTCACCGAGTTGGGCAATAATGTTGCAACGGTTGGATTTTTGGAGATACCTATATATACCCCTCCACCACCATCCACTCGCAAGAGAAGCACTCAAAACACACACTGGTGCAGTGACGTGCTATACAAACGGTTTTTAACCCCTTTCCGCGACATAGTTCCAAACTGTCGCCTTGCATGTGTGGGCGATAGGGGGGGTCCATCCCACACGACACCGCAAACCCGTCGGCGATGGTGGCCAATGAACGCAAACGATCGACAAATATAATCGTGTGCAGAGCAGGAACAGATCGCACACATAATCTTTTCGGTCTACGTGTGGGATTTGCGAGCAATCACACACGTCCAAGACGAGCGAAACGCGTCTAATTGCTCATGGAAAACAAACGGAGTTTGACCTTTGACCGTTTGCAAAACGTTTCCTAATCCACACGGGCCATTGTAGACACTGTGTGTGATATCTTCATCATTGCACACGAGATTTATCTGGGAACTGTGTACCATGTATAACATCATCAGACACGTTTCCCGAAAAATGTACACGTGGGATCGTCTTTGAATTGGGCACGGTTTCCTGTTGGCTCACGTGTGAGATACTGTGCTATCGCAAACGATTGAGTACCTCCTACACACATGTACAAGTGTTGCAAACCGTTTGCGATTTCTGTTGTATCACCGACGTTTTAGATTATATCTCGTGTGCTTTTCCTGTGGATCACAGGCGGTTGCGCTATGAGTTGCATATGCTTTCCATTCTGGACCACACACGCTTAGTTGCTTGAACTGTGTGCGCTGAAATTGCAGGTTATTGTAAAATATCGCATTTAATTCACTCTGCAAATAGCAAATTCGCCACAATATGCAATCGACAAATAGTGTCCACATGAAGAAGATTCATCATAATTCGCCACAATATGCAATTGAACAAATAGTATCCACAAGCAGAGGATTCATCATAATTCACGACAATATGCAATTGAGAAAATGGTAGCTAAATTCCACAGCTGTTAAAACCGACATATCCAGTACATAATCATAGTGTACGAAATACGAAGACAAGATCACATGGAAAATAATGCATCCATGTGTATATGTTTAGCTGATAACACTA
Organism: Elymus sibiricus; assembly: GCA_039707655.1. Classification (NCBI taxonomy): domain Eukaryota; kingdom Viridiplantae; phylum Streptophyta; class Magnoliopsida; order Poales; family Poaceae; genus Elymus; species Elymus sibiricus. The sequence continues at coordinate 271,134,884 of CM077673.1, read as the reverse complement.
TATGAATACATACTTATTTTTAGGAGATTTGAATCCGGAAATCTTCGACGTCTTTAGAGGGCTTGATATAGTGTTTCACAAAGAAGGTGCTGATAAATTTCCTAACACACAACAATTCATCGGCGGCGAGCGGTTCAGAAGTCATCGGTGCCAAGATCAGCTGCATGACTTTTAGATCAGAATGTGACATACGTGTGGAGTAGAAGATAGTAATTAAGAAGCAGACTTACTGGTTTTATCCTGTCAGCATCGACACCACATTCAGCATGTCTGCATAGGTCCATCATGTGTGCACAAACGTAGTATCCACATAGGCTGGTACCTTGTTGTTGCTGAGGACACTGAAATTTTTTGTACAGTATTAGTCATGTATTTGCCCTGTTAGGAACAACCTAACCGGTGTAAGTTGTTTCTTCTTTTTTCTATGGAGAGAAATATAAAGAGGTTTACTTAGAAAATTGAACATCTGACTAGCATTTTCTGAAAATAATGAATTTCGTTGTCTTACGGGAGAAACGATCACGTGCTGCAGAGGTAGTTGGCGGTCGAACCGATTCCCTCCTAAAGTTATGTTCTTTGACAATACACTGGAAATGAAGATGAATTTTCACACACTCAATTCCGGAACCAGATATGAACACAACGCATTAACATCAAAGAATTCAATACCTATCCATGAAATCCTGAAGATGACTCAGATCCTGAGGCGCATTTGACTCTCTGAGAGAATACATGTAGTAAATTGTGTTGCGTTTTGGAACAATGACCACCAAGATCCAGTGACCTCTACAGTTTAAGAAAACAATGAACGTACGAACTATGTCTAAAACTGAAAGACGATCAATGTATGCGTGGTTGTATATTTATACTTACTGTTCATGATATGGCCACATGAAGAATTCTCCTATCTGTAAGTTGAACGAGATCTTGGCGACAAAATCAATGGAAGCCGTGTGTGAGTCATTATCTTGTAACAAAACGCCGTTTGCTAAATCAGGATCTATGAAATATGCATGCACCCTTGTTGTTCGCTGCGTCGTCAATCCCCTGAGAGGAATACATTACAATTAGCTTTTTTGTCATTTACAGCCTTGTATGGAGAAGATGATCAGAGTTTGTGAAGTACTTACAACATCAAGCATTTGACAAGAGTGGCAGCAAGCTCATTGAAGTTGAAGAAGAGATGAAAGTCCTCGAATTCCACACTGATGGTACCTGGAACGTGATAGAAATGACATTGGTCGTAGTGCAATTCCACAATGTTAGTATCTTCTCCTTCTAACATTCTGTCCATGCAATATTTATGTAACTTGCGAGCACTAGAATTGCACTCGTCCCCGAAATCGCCAACAAGGAATGGCTGGCCATGTTTGTACTTGCGTTTCTCAAATGTTTCTACTTCCATATTAGAAAGTTGCTTTTGAAGGTCTGCTTCAGACATGTGGTCAGAACCGGGATTACCCAGCCCTTCGAAAACCTTATTGTTAATTTGGGTGCGGTCAATGATTGTTTGTAGAAGGAGGCTCTTGGTCCCATCCCTCCTCGCTCTTTGGAGGCCCAGCTTCATGTGTGCAACCGTGCCCGCTTCTGTCTTCTTAGCTGAAGCACTTCTTGTTTGACGTCTGGTTTCATCAACGACATGCTGCTGAGAAGCGTGTGAAGGTACGATGGACTGCTGAATAGATGATGCCGCTGTGACGGACTGCTGAGCTGTAGTACCAGAGTCGACGGACAACTGACCAGCTGTTAAAGCTATTCTGGGCTTCTAAGCAGCTGGTGCCAACGTGCCGGTGTGTTCACGCGGCTGTGACAATGTGTTGGTTTGCTGAGCAGGCAGTGCTGACACATCGGTATGCTTATCAGGCGGTTGCGAACCGCTGGACTGATGAGCAGGTGGTTCCTGAATTTCGGAGTGCTTAGCAGGCAGTCCCGGACTTTCGGCCTTCTTATGAGGTGGTTCCAGACATTCAGACTCATTAGCACGCGGTTCGGTCAGGTTTATCTGGTGAGCATGCAGTGCCAATGTGTCTGCACTTTCTGCTTCAGTGGCCGGCATCTGAACCGATGATACGTCTTCATCAGTTGTAGGCCTTGCCACAGGCTGCTCAGGACGGGACGATGACCTGGCCTCTATGGCAGGAAGTCGGTAGGGCTGATCACAGGTTGATGCCTCGGGCATCTGATTCCCAAGAGTATGTTCATCGGGGGAATCACACAAGATCTGTTGTGGCGAGATGAGAGTCACCGGTTCAAGGGCGACATTGGTTGCTTTTGGGGGGGCTGGAGGGGTCTCATCCAGGAAGTATATTTCTTTCCGTGGCTAGTGCATATGATTTAACTGTGTTTCTGCCAAGGTCCTCTGCTCATCAGGGTCCCCAAGGACATTCTTCAGGGCAAAACCACTGAATCCAGGCTTTATTTCAGTCACGTAGCACTTCACACAACCCGACTTCAATGGCACATTGTCCAACAAGAGACCCCCGTCAAAGTCAGGGTTGTAAACCCATGTTGTTGCACATTTTAAAGTACCTTCATAATGTGTAAGCACGGCCCTCACTCTCTCCCCCTGTCCATATAGAGCAGATATAGCACCATCATGTCCAGCTGCAGCATCATTGTCGCTGGGGTCAGCTGATGCACAACTACTCTTGTGCGGTGTTGCCATACAATAAGTGGCATCATCCATGTCGACATCCCCTTGCGTCTCCTGGCTATCTCTTAGCATTTGTGTCTTCTCCTACATATATGACACCTCAACTTACTTTCGAACTACACGATACATGTCCCTCTTAATCTTTTTGCGCAAGTCTCTCTGCTTATAATCACTCCTAGCTTTTTTCATGCTGAGCCTCTCTTCTTTGCTTAGTGAGAAAGCCCTCTTGTGTGGGACATTGACCCCAATACCCCTAGCACGGCCAGGGGGCTCTTTGGTAGTCAGAGCCTCAGACAGAATGTCACATGGCCCTGAGTTCCTGTACAACCTTATAGTGTTTTTGGAAGCCTTTGCCATCATATCATACAGTTCTTGGTCTGCTGAGTTTTCAAAGTAATAAGAACCGTCTCCATGCCTCTTTGCATGTGCCCTCAAGTAGTCCCTAGCGTGAGTGCCCCTAATTTCACGAAAGGCCGGTTTGCCACCCGCAGCTACTGCTTCTTTGTCCTCTTGCTCCCATATCGCTTTCATGCCGTAGTATCGTGCCACACCCATACGGTGGGGTTGTGTGTTCTTCTTCTGAAGTTCCGATTGCATGTCACTCTTCTTAATAAACTCTTCACTGGCCCTGACCCTTTTGAATTCTGTCCAATCTTCCTTTGTAATTTGGAGGTATGAGGGGATTGGGTCCTTGCCTTGACTGAAGAACTTCTTGTACAACACATGCTTCCAGTTTCTCCAAGCATCCCTGGCCTTCTTCAGTGCAGCGTGTTCCACCTGCTCTCTCCACTCCTCAGGAACATTGAAGTGCGCCATGATCTCATGGACTATCCTCTACCGTGTTTCTGTACTAGCCTTCCGAAACCCCGGCAGATTAATGTTGAGCCTTGCCCTGCCAACAAATCCACACACACTCCTAAACCTCGTGTGTGCTTTATCAGGTTTAGTTGGAGCCCAAGACTTCAAATCGATGTCAGTTACTTCGTATACACCTTTAGGCTGGTGTGTCGGCTTTCTTGGAGCGCTCTTCCGGCTCTTGACCGGATGGGTGATTATGGCAGCTCTATCCCATTCATCATTTCTTGCTACACGATCATCTGTTGCAGACATGTTGGCTTCGGACTCAGATGGAGAAACATCGCCAGACGTATGACTCTCGTCGCTGTTAATAGACATCTACAGAGTACACATGCGAAATTCAGAAAAGGGGGATAAACATTAAAAAAATGTAACAACTTGGAAGCTAGCTGTCTAAACATGGCATGTGATCATTTGGAAATGTACGGCTAATCTGTTCGTTTAGTGTGACTCGTGCGCACATGATATGTAATTCAACAATAACTAATTGGAACAAATACAGCTTATATGTTAGAAGGTAGTTGATGAACATAAATACACTCTCCATTATTTTATAATCATTTTGGGGACAAACCAAACCAAATAGGAAAAGGGATCGCAAGATAATAGACCTCACCGCGATTAAGGTCAGCAACTGACCGGTTTTTTTTGCAAATCCGGCAGGAGAGGCGAGGGTACAGGATCGATATGCTCGACGGCGGCTGGCGAGCAAATGAAGACGGCGAGGCGTGGGCAGCCGCGTGTTCGGAGCGGTAGTGAAGGGTTGAGCACGACGGCACCGGAAAGGGTTCTGGTGTGGATCTGGGGGACGGGAGGGGGAGGGAGCTAGCTGTCGATGGACTTTGGGTAGAATATGCGGACAGATGAGCGAAATGGGGAAGGGCGCGGGTTTGGGTTGAGGGGAGGGAGGCATGTTGGCGGCTTCGGTGAAAAGGGTGAAAAAAGATCGTCGTGCGCCCCATGGAAAAAACATTGCAAACGGTTTCATATAGTAACCCGTGTGCACAAGCAGCACAAACCTGTTCGAAATGAAAACCTGGAAACTTTGAAATGTAGACGTGACCTCATCGTTTTGTCTCGAAATTTTTCCCACGGTACACATCTATCGTTGTACCCTGATATTGATTTTCTGGCGCATTTCTGGGCTCGCCTGCTATATTTTTCAGCATTTTTTATAATTTACGGGGCATTTATTGCATATAAATCAAATCCCAACTTCAACAGCGTGTGTTGACGAGAGGTATAAGGACCGCCGTTCGATCTGGGTGAATCCTACGGTGCAGACGCACGATCCGCGTGGTTTGGGTTTTGTCCAATCAGAAAGCAAGACTCACGTTGCGCGCATTAGGTTTCATAGGCCGCGGTTTAGAAAGCAGGCGGTTCTTGTGAACGAACCGTGTGCTATTTGTCCATGCAAAACAGTCATATTTTCATTTCAAATGAATTTGGGACTTCATCATTTCGCCTCGAATTATTTTCATCCACAGACATTCAACTATTAGCCGCTGTATTGATTTCCGGCCGCATTTTCATGACTTGTTTGCTAATTTGAAGACATTTTCCACCAACATGGGGCTTGTTAGTAATTTAATTAGAGGAAATGCAGATGTATTACGAAAATTACAAAAATGTGTGTGTCACCGTGGCATGGTGTGAAGACCCCGTGGGAAAAATTTGTAATGTCTGGCGGAAGTTGTGATGGCCGGCCCTTTGAAAACGAATGTGTAATGCCCAATGTCGGGGATATACCCCGCGGTATGACCCGGCTGCTACAGTGTCAGGATGTAACCCGGCTGCTACAGTACCAGGATGTTAACCCGACAAACAGTGTTACCTCGGTGAACAGTGTTTCCTGGCAGACAGTTAAGTCCCAAAGACGAGTCTTGAAGATAAGCCGCCCGGTGTAAGCCGCCCGGGAGAGTTAAGAAGCCCGGGACTCGGAAGCCCATGAAAAGAAGCCCACGAGGGGAAGTCATAGTAAGTTAAGTCTCAATCCGACTTAGACTCTACATGTAAACCGCCCCTTCAGCCTTTATAAGGAGGGGCGGGTCACCCCAAGAGGGTCAAGTTTTAGACGTCTCCATAGACAGGTCTTAGAGACAGGTCAGAAAAGATAGTCAGATTAGAGGTTCTCGAGATTAAGAGGTAGCGACTCCGCACCCTTGTAACCGAGATCGTCATCATCATCAATATAGACAAGCAGGACGTAGGCTTTTACCTCCATCGGAGGGGCCGAACCTGGGTAAAAACTCCGCCTCTCTCGTCCCGCTCAACCCCTCTCAAGCTACCAGTTAGATGCGTTGGCCCCACGACTAAGTCCTTACACTAGGACATCTGTCGTGACAAATCCACGACAGTTGGCGCCCACCGTGGGGCACGCGGACGGTGGTGTTGAGTTCTTGAAGGGTTCTCTCTCAGGGACCGAGAAATTCTCAACTTTTCGGATAAAGAAAGACTCAGCTTGGAAGGATCTGCGTCATCTTTATGTTTATCAGTCCAGAGTTACAATCTGCGAAGTTTAAGTTCAAGAAGGTTAAGGTGGCGTTTGTGCGCCACCACAAGTCGCCGAGATCAACAAGAACCACCACAAGTCGCCGAGGAAGCAGTCGCGGACCGGTGATCGTTTTTTCCACGCGGAGACTATGGTCAAACCACCCTTGACCCGGAAAAGGGATTGCATCCGCTGGTAATCAAACCCGTGTCATCCTGTTGATATACGGTACTTGAAAGAAATCAACCATAGTCACGCCTTTTTCCTAAAGTGAAGACCGAGTCAAATACAAAGGAATCTCAGGTAGTACTTTGACCCGGAGACAGAGCCGCCGCTCCAGCTACGACCGTGATTTCAAACCGCCGGCGTCTTCAACATGATATGCAAGCCGCCACGGCCCGGTGATCTACTGGACCGGCCTTGGTCATCATCTCCACCCCGTCTGAGCTGCCCTTGTGTTGAGCTTCGGGACGAGCCGCGAATCGCCCATCGCCGTTCCACACGCACCCGCCATTCGCCGCATCGCCTGTCTCAGCCGCCGCCGTGGCCGACCAGCCGCCGCTCTGCATCTAAACCGCCATCGCCTTCGCTGCTCAGTTCTTGTCCACCACACCAACTCGCACAGGCCGGTCCAGCCCGCGCAAGCCGGCTCACCGCACCTTGCTCCGGCCTCCCATCGCCTCGCATACGTGCCGCCACCGCGGCGCCGGCCCTTGCGCGGCGTCTGCCACACCTTGCGCCTTGTCCCTACACCCGCTCGACGAGCCGCCGCGGTGGCCGGCTCAGCCTCGTTTCCATCCGCTGCGTTGTCGCCGGCTCGACCTCAACCATCCCCGCGACTGGTCCTCGCCGTCTCAGCGCGCCCGTTTCTGCTATGGATAGCAACGAGATCGACCCGTCGTGGCAAGACGCTGCCCACGCGGCCCCTCGAGCCGCCGCGCCACGTCTCCGCTCTGCGCACCCCTGCTCCGGCTTGTTCACCGAGCTGGCCCGCTACTGCTGCGCTCGCCCGCCATGCCACTTCCCCGCACGCGCTAGGCTCCGCCCTGCTCTGTCCCCTTGCGCCCGCCGCTGTGCCTCTAAGTTGGCCGGAACCAAGCCGCCGCGCGCGTTGCGCTGCTTCCGCCGCGTCTGCTCAGCCATTACACCTGCCGGCAAGCCGCCCTGCGTCCGCTCTTTAGCCGCCGCGCTGTCGTCCCGCTGGCTCTGCTTCGCCGTGCCCTCGCCCGCCGGTTCTCGCTGCGCCCGCCTCACCTCCTGCGCTCGCTTTGAGCCAGCCTCGCCTCGAGTCGCTCCGCGTCGCAACCTCCGCCGCCGTGGCTCACCTCGCCGTCCCCGGCCTCGCCTTGAGCCAGCCTCGCCTTGAGTCGCCCCGCCTCGCCGCACCGAGCCGCTGTTTACGCCTCAAGCTACCACCGATCCGCCTCCGCTCCGAGTCGCCGACAGCTGCCGTGAGCCGCCGCGGAACAACGCCGCGGCCGTCTCAACCGCCGGCGTCGTTTGCACCGCCGCGACCGTATCTCGCTTAGCCGAGTCGCCTCTGCTGCGCTTCCACCCACCTTCATCGCCGCGGCCAAGTCGCCGCCGCCCAACTCCACAGCGAACGGCCCCAAGCCGTCTCCTCCGCCGGTCTCCGCCAAGCCGGCCGCGACCGCCTCGCCGGGTCGTCTCCATTCCGAGCCGCCCCCGCGCCACCTCCGCCTTGAGCCGCCTGGCTGCCTCCGCCGCTTGGCCTCGCTCGAGCCGCCTCCGCCGCTTGGCCTCGCTCGAGTCGCCAGCCGCCACAGCCTCACCTCAAGCCGGCCCCGCGCTGCCTCCGAGCTGCTGCGGCCTCGCGCCGCCTCACCCAGACCGCCCCCCGCCGGCGTCGTTTCCACAGCCGGACCCGCTTGGCCTCTGCCTTTGAGTCATCCCGGTCTCGGGCCGCCGCCGTCCGAGCCGCGGCCCTCGCTCGAGCCGCCGGCTGCCTCCAACTCCAAGTCGCCTCCGCACCTGCTCCGTGTACACCAGAGACGGCCACACCCTGTGCGCCCTTGTACCGGCTGAAGAAATCAAAGGAAAAAAAGACGTGGTGGCTGTCTGCTAAAAAAAAAAAAGAGTCAACATGACCCGAAGGGTCCGTGCTGAGCCGCCCGTTTCCAGGCTCCGCTACGGTTACGCTTCAAGACGCCGCCTCCGCATACCGCCCCGCCGCGGGTTCATCTCGCCTCCAGCTGCTGCTGCGCCCCGTGGCAAGCTCTGCCTTGCCCTCGCTCTGCTCCCGTCGCCGCCCAGCTTCCACCTCCGCGCCTCGCTAGCTGCCGTCGCCTCGCCTCGCCGGCTGGCCTCGCCGCCTTGCTGGTTCTGCTTACAAAGCACCGGCGCCCCGTCGGGAGCTCTCGAGCCGGCCCCGCGTCGGTTGCCTCCTCCCCCGCATCTCCACCGCAGTGATCATCAATTCCGCGGTGGATAATTTCCAGCCAAACATATCAGGTGAAATCCATCCAGTCAATTTTTATTGATATATTCTTATTCTTTCGAGAATAGTTACTCTCGCCTGCAATATCTTTTATGCAGAACAATTACTCAAGTGGCATCATACTGCGGAGATGGAGCGCATGACAGCGTCGTGATGTACTGGTGTTCGTCTACGGTGCGTTGCTCAATATACACGCTCAAGCCGCCGCTGTCGTGGCCCGGTTTACATCAACACATCGGTACCGTGCACTCTCACCCGCCAGTATGAGCCGCCCAATAAGTGCGGCGAGCCGCCGTAGCCGCGGCATGGTTTTCATCAACAACGCCCGCGGCCGATTCTCCCGTCCGCGCCGGATTACAACACCGCGGCCGTCTCTCACAACCGCACCGTCTTCAAACGCGCGGCTGACTCCTACATCTACACCAACATACTGGTGTTGTGCTTGCCTGTTCAAGCCGCCCAACGGACGAGCGCAAGACGCTGCCCACAGCCTGATCTACATCAGCACACCGGTGCAGTGTTCGAACCGCCCAAGTGGACAGGCGCACAAGTTGCCACCTCTGCAGTTTGGTTAACTTCAACAACCAGTCGGGACGAACCATCGACCGGATTATCGAAACAATTCATACGGGATCGTCTATAACCCGCCACAGTCTATTTCAACCTTCAGTGGAGATTCTCAAGTCGCCTCTTCGAGTCAACGTCAGACTCAGGGGCTACAGACATGGCTCGACACACTTGGCCGTTTTCAATGAGAGCCCCAGATCATGGCAAGAAAGTTAACCCGATCTCGGGGGATACTACATTATTGGCGGAAGGATTAAAAGTTACCCAAGAAGACGAGTCGCCATGATGCACCGTTCAACTTGGGGGCTTCTGCTATTTCTTCATACAAGATGGCGGCTTACAAGATGCTGCAACAATGTTGATACTTCAACAAGGTCGTTTGGGGGCTTTCAACCCACCGGGTTAAGCTTCAAACCCTCTCGATCAGGCTCTTCAGCCACTGTAAGGCGGGTCGTGGACCCAAACGTTGACTCCGTCAACAGAGATCACTAGGAGTGCAGCGACTTCTGAACTTACCCCCTTTTCCGATCTGCAAGGCCAGGTTATACCTGCCTGTAAGTAGCTGCGCTTTGTCAGGGGTGCAGCGAGTTCTAAAACTCACCCCCTGCAAAGGCCTCTTACAGCGGCGAGGCAAACCCTTACATCCGCAAGACCGGGTTATACCTGCCTGTAAGTAGCTGCGCTTTGTCAGGGGTGCAGCGACTTCTAAAACTCACCCCCTGCAAAGGCCTCTTACAGCGGCGAGGCAAACCCTTACATCCGCAAGGCCGGGTTATACCTGCCGGTAAGTAGCTGCGCTTTGTCAGGGGTGTAGCGAGTTCTAAAACTCACCCCCTGCAAAGGCCTCTTACAGCGGCGAGGCAAACCCTTACATCTGCAATTCCGAGTTATACCTGCTTGTAGGTTGCTGCTGCTTTGTCAGGGGTGCAGCGAGTTCTAAAACTTACCCCCTGCAAGGGCCTCTTACAGCGGCGAGGCAAACTCTCCCATCTGCTGCGTACTCTCCGCTAAGTGGCCTGTCGTACCCTGGAGGTTCAAACGATGGATTTATGCCATGTGAGAAGTAGTTTCTGAGCTCTAAGGGTATTCACCCCCTGCCGCGTCCTTTTCTGGTTCGCTACGCTCTTGTCAGTTATTAAAGAGTTCAAAGTAGTGAGACTACCCAGAAGAGCCGGCTTATGCGTTATGAAAGAAGAAGCAAGGCTATACGAGATTCTAACATCTCCGGGTTGTGCTTTTTCAAGCCGCCCTTACAACAATGCAGAATATACTCTGTTTTGTTTATTTTTGCAGGTCTTGTCTCCTAAGATAAGCCGCCAGAACAAATAGATCTTTAATAGCCAACATGGCTGGATCTTCATTATGGATTTCTCAAACATATATTCGCCGGGTTGCACCGCAACCACGAGCAGGGATTTCATATCAAAGAAGAATTACTCCAGGATATTCATTCCGGGTTATATTACAACCACGGTCAAGGATTCATTCAACAAATTATGATGAGTCATATTATTCTCACACAGTCCCGAGTCGCCACAGGCAGACGACCCGGCACTTGGGGGCTACATTATTCAAGTCCATACGAAGTATGCAAGTCCCATGTCGCTGCAAGCATGCACCACGGCACTTGGGGGCTAATGCAAGCTGGTTTTCAAATCGTTACATTGTCAACAAGACCCTGTTATCTCAAGGAGATGAGCCGGCCTTTCTATATTTTTCTAAGTCCCAGCCCAGTACTTCTTACTGACCTGGCACTTGGGGGCTACAGATAATATGGATATGAGGAAGATATGTCTTCAAATTCTCAATTGTGAGGAACCAAGCAAATTTATCAAACCAAGGAGCTGATCAACTGGTATTTTTTGAGCGAACTGGTCCCTTTACATATTCTTATTTCAGGAGGTTACCATGAATAAATTCAAGCTAACCTGGGGGCTAATGTCGGGGATATACCCCGCGGTATGACCCGGCTGCTACAGTGTCAGGATGTAACCCGGCTGCTACAGTACCAGGATGTTACCCCGGTGAACAGTGTTACCCCGGTGAACAGTGTTTCCTGGCAGACAGTTAAGTCCCAAAGACGAGTCTTGAAGATAAGCCGCCCGGTGTAAGCCGCCCGGGAGAGTTAAGAAGCCCGGGACTCGGAAGCCCATGAAAAGAAGCCCACGAGGGGAAGTCATAGTAAGTGAAGTCTCAATCCGACTTAGACTCTACAAGTAAACCGCCCCTTCAGCCTTTATAAGGAGGGGCGGGTCACCCCAAGAGGGTCAAGTTTTAGACGTCTCCATAGACAGGTCTTAGAGACAGGTTAGAAAAGATAGTCAGATTAGAGGTTCTCGAGATTAAGAGGTAGCGACTCCGCACCCTTGTAACCGAGATCGTCATCATCATCAATATAGACAAGCAGGACGTAGGCTTTTACCTCCATCGGAGGGGCCGAACCTGGGTAAAAACTCCGCGTCTCTCGTCCCGCTCAACCCCTCTCAAGCTACCAGTTAGATGCGTTGGCCCCACGACTAAGTCCTTACACTAGGACATCTGCCGTGACAAATCCACGACACCCAAGATGCGATCCTATCCTTATTTTGGCACGAGGGCCTCGACAGGGATAGAAGCGCATCTCGTCGTTTCGCAAGAATGGATATCATTACAAGTACATGTAAAGAAGAGATGAGTATATGGAATTGGCTTACACTCGCCACAAGCTACATCAATATCACATCAATACAACAACATATCCAAACATCATACAGAAGAGTAGGGTCCGACTACGGACGAAAACAAACGATAAAATGACATCCATCCTTGCTATCCCAGGCTGCCACCTGGAACCCATCCTAGATTGATGATGAAGAAGAAGAAGAAGAACTCCAAATCAAACAAGCATCGCTCTCACGTCAATTCATCGCATTACCTGTACCTGCAACTGTTGTTGTAGTAATATGTGAGCCACAGGGATTCAACAATCTCATTTCCAAGGGTATCAAGACTATTAAAGCTTAATGGGTGAGGTATGGTTAAGTGGTGAGGCTGCAGCAAGCACTAAGCACTTATTTGAGTGGCTATCTTACGAGTACAAGAATAAAGGGGGATGATTGTCGCATAAACGTACGTGATCTAGTAATGATCTCTAAGAGATCCTGAACACCTACTTACGAACAAACATAACCCCACCGTGTTCTCTTTCGGTTCAGAAATTCACGAGAAGAGACAGTCACGGTTACGCACACGGTTGGTGTATTTTATTTGAGTTTACTTCAAGTTTGCTATGACCGGGTGTTAAACAAAGTTTCCAAGTTGCCACGTAGCCGGGGGCATGGCTTTCCGAAAGATTTAACCCTGCAGGGGTGCTCCAACTCATCCATCACAAACTAACCACACGCCGCGGGAATAACCTCAACCACGAATCCCGTGATTTCCTAGGAAATTCCATTGGAAAACTGCAACCTCGAGATAGCCCGAAGTATTCTCGGAATTCCTCGCATAAGACGTTCGAGAAAGGTAAAACAAGTCCAGTAAGACCGCCCGGCGTGTCGACGAACCCGATAGGAGCCGCGTATCTCGTTCTCAGGACACGACGGATAAGCGACGCATACGGTGTCCTGATAGACATCACCCAAGTTGCCCTAGGGTGGCCCCGCACAGTGCTCTATTTTGGACCAACACTCATGAGGAGCACTGGCCCGGGTTGTTGATTAAAGATCCTCGGGTTAATTACTCCCTATGCAGGTTTATTAGTTATTAGGCAAATGTAGTACCAATGTTGGGCCTTGCCAGACATGTTTTATCGTAAAACGAAAATCAAGGGGGTCCCCATAACAACCCCGAGCATGTTAGGAGCGCTCAATTATGGAACATAACACCGATACACAAGTAACTAGGGTGGAAAGGGTGGAACAAAACACCGAGCAAAAGGCCAAGCATTCCACCCTTTACCAAGTATATATGTGCATTAAATTAAATAGCAATAATATTGTGATATATCAAAATATCCATGTTGCTCATGGAAACAATTGCACCTGCAACTAGCAACGCTATAAGAAGGGCTGAGCAAGCGGTAACATAGCCAAACAATGTTTTGCTAGGATGTGGAGGGGTTAGAGGCTTATCATGGCATTTGGGACGCTTGACATACAAGTGGTTGGTAGCGAGACAGCGATTGAAACGAGACATCTAGCAATGCAATGGTAGTAAAGGTATCCAGGGAAATAATCATCTTGCCTGAGATCCCGCTTGGAAAAAGAACGAGTCCATGAAGAAGTCAAGCCAACATAGTCGAACGAATCCTCACACTCCGAACGCTTTTGGAACTCTATCGAGAAGAAGCAATCCGAAAACAACAATCAACACATGATCAAAACCACAACATATGCATGACATGATGCACTTCAAATATGATGCATGTTATGCATGACATGGCAAGCACAACAATCAACTTCTACACATTAAGTGAAGCTCAATATGCAACGAGTTGCATGTTGACGAAACTCCACATTCGAATATTTAGTTCACTCTCGTTTAGGTACATGACAATATTAAATGTTGTTAAACATGGCAAGAGGTGAAGCATAAGTAAACTACACATCTAGGCAAGTTTAAATGAGGCCGGAAACAACATATAGTATTTCCGAAACGACCCCATATGTTAATTTTGAAATTTGTCCAGATCTGAACTAATCATGTTTTATATTTATTAAACAGGAAAATAAAGTATACCATGCAATTCTACATGTCATTCTAGTCGATTTACATATATGGAACGTCTCAAACGGAGCTACGGTCTAAAAGATATGACCTTCACAAGATGAACATGACATGAATGCAAAATGCATGAAAATGACAACCACAAACATTTCAAATCATGAATGCATCAAGATATTATAATACTACAAGAAAATCTAAGCAGGTTTCATATATGGCATGTCCAAAACGGAACTACGGTTCAACCACAACAACCAACACAAGTTTTAGCGCAAATCTGTCCAAAACAGCAACATGACATATTGCACACATGAAAACAACAAGCTACAAGATTCTAAAATGCACAAACTAAGCATGGGGCAGTAGCATATAACACACACTTCATTTCATCTTCACATATCATACTCAAAAGAGTCATGGATCGCATGGTAGGAAGCTCACAACATGGCAACAAAATATAGCAGATTAGGACTTGGTGAAAATATCAGGTTTTGGCATAGCAGATTTTCATGGAGGCATATTGGCAGCAGTAAAACTATATGATACAGGGCATATATCGGCATGAAACTTAACATCATGGTAGTAGACATGATGCACTACAATTCATACCATGGTGGCAATGTCTAATTATGCATAGAAACGTGGCTATCATCATCACAACATGGCATTATGAAGAAAACAGATTCTCAGCCTTAGTGAAAATAAGAGTAGACATGTGCAGCAGATTTTAACAGATTGACATGTTGAATAACAGAATTAATTATGATGCTAAACCTATTCATGCAAACTATTGGCACAACATGATAGGCAACAACATGTTTAACAAAAGACTCCATGGTGGCAACAACAAAAGACTCCTAGATCAATAGCAAAACACATGGCAAGACAGCAACAAAATATTACAGATTCCAGACTTAGAAATATTTCAGCATCTCAATTCAGCAACATTGGATAAGCATGTTCTCATGGTAAAAACTACATCTAAACATGAGATTCTAAGTATGGCAAACCTATCTACAGCAAGTATACATGACACACTTCAAATCATTCCATTGGTACGATTACATAGGATGCATGGTTTGCTTAATATGATGCCCACAAAACAGAACTCTATGTTAACAGATTTCAGTTTTAACATGTTGGCAACTTTAGAGCAAGTAATGAACATGATGATGATGTCCTATCTTGCAACCAGAGGCATGGCATCAAAGTACACATCACATAGAGCAATTCTCATGAAGACACCACACGCTAAAGACCTACCGATGAGTTGCAATCATCCGCGCAACACTGAATAAAATAACAATTTTGCACATAACGACACGATGCTCTTTTTTATCACAGATTAGACCAATTAGACGATTCCTATAATGCATGCAAATGATGCTAACATGCAGAGCACGAAATGTAGATACTTTTTCATATATTACACATTACAAACGGATGCATGGCCTAAAAGTTATCTACATCACAAAATGCATGTATGATGAATTTTATGACACGAAAAGGACTTAGAAAAAATTACCCCCCGGGCTTGTGGGACGGAGCTGTTCGAGGACGGAGCAGATCCGGGACGGAGGGGTCCAATCAATCGCTTGGTTGACGGGACGGCTCGGTCCAGGGACACGGCGGTCCCGCGGCTAGGCAGAGGACCGCAGAGGTCAACGGCGTGGCGCCGGATCCGGCCGGTGCTAGGCGGCTCGGGGGCGGAGGCAGGTGGTCACGGGCAGGCGGCGACCGGCGGCGCGGGCGGCGGCGTGGCGCCGGATCTGGCTGAGGGCCAGCAGGCGGCGAACGGCGGCGCGGGCGGCGGCGCGGCGCCGGATCGAGCCGAGGGCCAGCGGCGGCGAGGGGCGAGGAGACCCGGGCGGCGGCGGCCAGATCTGGCGCGGGAGTCGAGCTCCGGCGGTGGCAGCGACGAAGCCGCGGCGGGGACACTGCAGCGGCGGGCGCGAGAGGCGAGGTGCGGCGGCGGCTCGGCGGCGGGGACGCTTCGGCGGCGGGCGCAGGAGGCGAGGTGTGGCGGCGGCTGCGAGGTGGGAGGTGGCTGGGTGACGCGGATTTCGAGGCAATGGCTAGGAGATGCCAGAATGGCATGGGGGAGGCTCTTTTATAGGCAGGGATTAGGTTAGGGGGGTTTTGCACCGTTTCGAGCCCTCCGATCGCGATCGGACGGCTCCGGTCGTGGGGATAGGTTAGGTGGGCTAGGTTGGGCTGTGAAGAGAGGCTTGGGCTGAGAAGAGAGGGATATTTGAGGCCCGTGACATGTTTTGAAATACCGAAAACGTCCGACGAATAACCGACGACGGTGACACTACGGTCGACCGTTCGGGTATCACACGACCTCCGATTGCGATGAAACTTGGCAGGCGGTCTACCCACAATATAACAAGACCGCATGCCAACTTTCGACCCAATCCGGGAATATTTTTCGCGCACTTTTAAAAATATTTATTTTAACGATGCCGCGGGCGCGTGCGTGTGTAGATGGTCTCAAAACGGTCGACGACACGAACGGAGAGAACCGGCAACTACGAACGGATGCAAGTTTTCAAAAACGAGTGACGATGCTATGCAGATGATGCGAATGATGCGATGATGAATGCGACAATAAAATGAATCACATGACGAGAATGGAAATAAAACGGGAATCTTCTGGAGTGTCGATTCCGGGCTGTTACAACTCTCCTCTACTTTTAAGAGATCTCGCCCCGAGATCTTAGAATGAGAAGAGGAAGAGAAAGAGAAGAGGTAAAACTTAGTTGCTTCTTTGACGAACGAGTGAAACCATTGAAACATGAAAGGATGCAAAGATAAGAAGAATGGCACGAGAAACAAGCAAGAATTCAAAAGAAATTTGGGCAGCACTTCGGTACGATAGAGGGGCAAAAGTTTGATAAGATAGAAGGAACTTGAGAAGAGGACACAACACTCCGGTTAAACTGGATAAGCAAGGGAAGAACATGATCTTGACAAACCGAGATGATGGGATGCATATAGCAACATCACAATACCTCCGGAACAAAAGAATAGAAGCTAGATCATTGGAAGAAATAACGGAGAAGAAAAGACAACTTCTACCATAATCGAATTCGAAAAGCAAGGAAGGATTGAACGGAGTTGTTGGAAAATCAACAACGAAAAGAAAAGCTTGTTGTGGCTTATGGAAGCATCTCAAAATTATGAGGTGAGAACCGGCCACAAACGAAAACAATTGGTTGCTTGGGAGCAACAAGATATGAAAACTTCTTTCACCAAGAGGATACATAGAAAACTTGGATCATTGATAAACACCATGATAGCAACAATCCTTAGGAAAAGCTTTAGGTGAAATCCATGCCAAGATAACTCCAACAAAGAAAAGATGGGTTTACATATCTCATTCTTGACAAATTCTCTTCGAGACTCCTCATGAATCAAGAATGCTATAACACCATCTCAAAAGATAAGGAGAAATGAATTTCACTTTGAAAGGCAATAATACTTGAGGTACTACCACAAGAATCTTGAAAAATACTTCGAGAATGAATTAAATACTTGAAGAACCACCATGAAGAACCTCCAGAAAGAACTCTGAAACGAAAGGATGATATTAAGAATTGAAGGATGCAAAATGAACAAGATTGAGGTCTTGCAGAGATATAGATGAAGCTTCGCGAAGAGATACTTGAGAAACTTGGAACTCCGGAAAAGAAAGATAAGCAACTAGAGTAGAGAATTTTATATCATGAACAACCTCTGGAAGAATGCTTGAAATCACCTTGTTGAAACAAGAATAAGAATTATGTTATGCTTATCCTTCATCAAGTTTAATTGATGACAAACAACGGATTTCACACACCACTTATTCTTCTTGAAAAGGATAGAAGAGAGAGATATAGAGCACAAACTTAAAGAAGTCTTCAACGAAACACCGGAATAATTGAGCGACGAAGGAAGAGACAACAATTGAGAAGAATTTGAGAACGAAAGCTGAAAGCTAATAACGAAGAAATCTTCTGAAATGATGACCTTCGGAGGATCGAGAAATGAAAACAACTCTGAATTCTCCAAATAGATAAGGAATGAATACTCATGATCGAGAACAATTTGAGAGGATAGCACGAAGTTGAGATGACAAATCTTCGAAAGAACGGAGAAAGATTTTAGAGAAAATCTTCTTGGTCTTCAAGGCAAAGAATGATGGCGAGAAACACCACCAAGAATTACTGAGACACTCCGGGATAATGAAGAAAGAAAGGTTGATCCAACGATGAAAATAATTTGAAGCTAACTTAGAGAAGGCATATGACTGATGGAATCCATTCTTACGTCACATTGAGAATAACTTAAGGACAACTCCGGAAAGATTGGAAGAGCCAGGTAAGATCCTGGGGAAAAACCTATGGGTTATGAGCCCACTCAAAGAGATATTGCACCGGTACAAATGAAAACTTGATGAGGTGAGAACCTCGAAATAATTTGAAAGGATTTGGATGAAGACACAAGACTTCTGAGATAACTTGCCACTCCGGATAGAATAGAGAGATGGATAAAAGAGAGAGAGGCTTGGACAAGAACTTCCACATGGATAGCATTTAACGAACAAAAAGAATATGATGAACACTGAAAGCTTGAATTGAATCCACCGGAGAAGAGAACAAGAACAAGAATGATGAACTTGAGCACTTGAGCATCTTCACAATGGATCACCGGATATAAAACGGAAGAAAAGATAGCGGAAGCATCAATGCAAAGAAAGGCACTTGGATGATGATTTAATAATTGAAGAAAAAGGACGGGAGGGTGGGAAAAACAAAGACAACTTGGGACAAATGAAACGAACTCCGGGAAAGAAATATGAGGATTGATCTTGAAAATATTTAAAGGATTGAATCTTCTTGAAGAGAAGAGCACCGGTTAGGAATAAGATTTTGACATGACAATTTGATTGAGCAAAAGGATTAGCACTCCCATAGAAATATGAGAACAATGCTTAGGAAAGATATGAAATCACCACTTGACATCGAAGCAACTTGAATTACCATACTCCAACAAAACAAAGGATGAGGCTTGAGAATTAAACCGGAAACAAATACATAACCCACCATGCATTTGTTGGGAGTATAATCCTACGTAACTACTTGAATTCCCACCTAAGAATTTCCGAAGTCTTTCTTGTTTATGTGATTTGGGTTGCGGACCCAGGAACGTACCCAAGGTAATCAGCTACAATAGCACCCGCAACCTTCCACACCATAAACCAAGAAACTCCGCAAACTCGTCTACCTCAGACACTCGTAGTCACAACGATACTAAGTATGGCAATACATCCGAACTCTCTCCGCCAGTACTGGGGATGCCGGACTCCTCTCGCCACTACTAGTATTGAAGCAATTTCGAATATCCTTCGTCCTGAGATACTAAGGAAACTGAACGATAACGATGTGCAAAAATCCCTCGGAGATCTACTCCTCGATAACAGGAGGCACCAAGACAGAATTCCTTCACATCGGCATCATATAATTTCCAAAATACCCACGTGATCCTAAAAAATTTTTTGAGTGAGAAGAGGGTAGAATCAAAATTCCTAAGTCGCAATTCCTCACCAGAGCATAGAAGAGGAGTAAAAAGAATCCTACTCTCCGATATATAACTAGCACTACTGGAATTCAGTTATTTGCCGTCACCATAGCGGAAGGCAAAGGACAGGACCACCGACGGCAAAGCCTTTGCCGTCGGGCAGCAGACGGCAAAATTTCCGGCACTGAGAACCCCGGTAAAGGAGTGCTTTGCCGTCTGCCTTTATACAGCGGACGACAAAGTGTTTTTGCCGTCAGGCAGCAGATGGCAAAGTGTCTGGACGGCCTAAACTTGAGTTAGCCCCGTTATTGGCTAACGGAGCCTTTGCCGTCTGCCACTCCCCTTTTGCCGTCCGCATCCTATGCCGTCTGCCTCCCCTCCTTTGCCGACGGCCACTCCTTTGCCGACAGCCACCGTCGGCATAGCTTCTTTGTCGTCCGCCCCCCGCCAGCCTCCTTTGCCGACGGTCACTGCTATGCGGACGGTGGCCGTCGGCATATCTTCTTTGCCGTCCGCCCCCGGACGGCAAATGTACCAAATGGCATCAGGCGCACTCCCAGGATGCACAGGTGGGTGCCACGTGTCGCCTTTGCCGTCGGTGCCGGACGGCAAAGAAACTATGCCGGCGGTGGCTGTCGGCAAAGTGGCAATATTGCCCCAGTTTTTTCTGTTTTTTCTAATATCTAATTTTCACAGGAAAAATATGATATATATGTATATATTTCACAATAACCCTAGTGATGATCATCCAATAACAAGCACAAGCACAAGTATCCAACAAACATACCAAAACAAATGTCACATTGTTCACCATATTACAATAGTAACAAGTTTCACATATGTAGCAAGTTTAACATTGTTCATCGATACAAAATCACAAGCACTCCATCAATGCATGCTTCCGTGAAGTGACTCTAATCTGCAAAATGGGAAATACGAAAGTTAGATGAAGAAGACTAGAATAAGAAGAAGAAGATGAAGAAGCGGTTTTCTTCTCTCTATCTTTCTCCTCTTGTTTTCTTCTTCTTATTGCTTATTTGTGTCATTCGGACGAAAGTTAGATGAAGAAGACTAGAATAAGTAGAAGAAGATGAAGAACACTAATATTTTGGATGGAGCTAAGTTTCTCTAAGTGCTAAGTTTGTCTAAGTGCTAAGTTTGTCTAAGTGCTAAGAAGATGAAAAACGAGCTAAGTTTGGGGCTTGCCGTCCTCGTCATCACGGAGGAGAGGCACCGCGGTTGCTCGGACCGGTTTCACCTAGAGAAGGCTGCCCTGGAGAAGGGTTGTGCGATGCGAATCCGGAGTTAAGCTGCACCAAAGATGATTTGCAATGTCTTGTTAGCATGATGACACTGAAAAGATCATTGCATTGAAATGAAACTCACCGTTGCAGCCGTGGTAATGACTGGCATCAACGGAGCGGCCTGGCCGGTCTTCTCGCACATAGTCTGCACATTTGGTTTTCACAAGTCAACGATATTCATTATTAATGAAAGGAACATTATATGCAAGATTTGACAAATATGAAGAAGAATATTACCACGAAGAGCTCGTAGATGGCCCGGTAAGACGCATCGGACCGTGCCCTCTCCTCCTCCAACAACCTTGCCGTCCTCTCCTCCATCTCCTTCTCCTTCGCCGCCATAAGTGCATGTGTTGCCTCTCTCTCTTTCAGAATAGCAGCCTGCAACACAACTCCTCGCTAGCATTGTAATCATCTTTGTTCACACACACAACGTAATGAGGAAAGATATCTGAGTCCGTATAACTAACCTCGATGGCGAGCTCGACTGGCCGTGGACGAGGCCTTATCTCAGGACAGGAGCTCGTTTGGCGTGCCTTAATCTCCCGGAGGTTGCTAGGACAACGTATAAGGCCATCTCCAATGGCAATCGAGCCATGGGGCCTCCCGCCGCCAGCTATCATCACCAGCTCTGGATCAATAGGCTCCTGGCTCGGGTTAAAGTCCTCCCCTTTCCTCGCCTTCCCCTCATCTCTGTACCTCACGAGCTTGTTGTGGGAGGACATGTTGCTGAACTTCAAGGGATCATCGAGGTCAGACTCAGAGAATGCCTTGACCTTCTTGTACGAGGCAGTATGGGCCATCGCATAGAGGTCGTACATCTGTGGCACCTCCGTTTTATTGTGATGCGCCTAAAAGAGAGAGAGAGAGAGGAACAAAGTATTAGTAAAGGGCTCAAGATAGAATCAAGAATGAATTGCATGAATCATGAAGCTAACCACATACCCAGTTCAGACCAAACTGATTTAAGTTGGCGCTCCCTTGATGGTGTGGCACACCAACCATTTTGTTACGCCGGTCCTTGGCATTGTTGTGGACGGATAGCCATTGTTCTGAGCACCACTCAACCACCAACGCCTCCCAACAATCCATCATATCCGCACACCATCTTGGGGGCACCTAAGTTAATAAAGAGATATTTGAGCGCTACGCGTAGGAATCAAATGAAGGAAACTAAGTACAAGGCCTTAAGAATACGTAATTACCTTCATGTAATGCTCCTTCTCCATCTTCTTTCTGCGGCACGTCGACTTCTCCTTCCTAATACGCCGCGAGGCGTAGTAGTCTCGAACAGCCTGCACCCGAGCCTCGTGCCGAAAGTTTTGCAGTAGGCGCCTGCATTGCTGATCGATAACCTTTGCCGCGGCCTCCTCCTATCCCTCCTGACACCTGTAGAAGGTCTGCAATCAAACGACACAACACTTATTAGTACAATAACTAGCTATTGTTGATTTTTAATTGTGTAAAGTAGAAATTACCCAAAAATGCCTGATCACCATCTCCGCCCTCGTGTGGCACAAAACACCGTCGATCCTCTCCTCAGGCGGGGCCGGTGCAGCCAAGTAGTGCTCCCAGGTCAGTCCTAACTCTCGAACCTGACCCTCACCGGGCAACGTGACAAACCCCGGGAAGTTTTGCCTGACAAGGACACCAAGGATGCTGTTGGGCCTGCGGGCATCCTTAGGATGATGCCAATCCCTGCAGTATGACAAAGCCAACACATTAGATATTTGAAAAAACGTGAAGGCAAAAGGTTAAAAAAGAGTACATGCACTTACCTCTCCCCATCAGTCCTAATCAACCACCTCAGCTCGCGGGTCGCCAGCACGGGCGGGAGCCGTGTCATACCACGCTGGTAGACGGTGGCGCCCTCAGGCAGCTCCACGTCGCTATCAGAAAAACGATCCCCGCCACCATCAGCATGGCCACTAGGCTCCTTCGGCCAGCTATCCCATGGGGTCTGCCGGGACGTGCCCTCATCCCTACTCTGCTCCGGAGTCTCGTGGGACGAAGCCTCTGGGACAGGAGTCGTGTAGGTCAAAGGCTCGTCGACCCGAGGCTCGTGGACCGGAGTCCGCGTAGCCTCGTCCTCAGACAGGTCCACCCTAGCAGTCCTGTGCTCGGGTGAATCAGCTGGGGGTGGCGGCGAGGAAGGCGTAGCAGCCACCCTACCTTTGCCACGGCCTCCTCTCCCTCCTCTCCCACCTCTACTACCTCTCTTCTTCCCCCGACCTCCTCTCACGGGGGTCGACGAAGAAGCGGCCACCGGTGTATGCAGACTAGAGAGCAACGCTCTCCGGAGAGAGCCGGCAGGAATGGAAGTACCCATCCCACCACCCTCCGACCCTTTCCCACCATCTTTCAACAACTGCCATGACAAATAGTAAACGAAATTAGTACAACATAAAATTGAATACCGACATGAATAATAAAATGTATATAATTTAAGTGTATCATCATATACCTAACATGAACTAAAAGTTGATTACCTGACATGAATTAATAATAATCTTGATTGTCTATATATTCTCCGGGATCAATAAATGCATCATCATCATCACTATCATCAATAAATGCATGCTCATCATCACTATCAGGAACAACGTGTGGAAGGCCTCCTTCATGTAATCGGTTAAGCATTGACAGGTCATCCGCATCAGTAACCTCTTCTTGTTCCGGCTCTTCATGTTCCGGCTCAGGGGTTAAGTCGGATTCATTGTCGCTGTCTACTTCAATGTTCCGGGGTGAAGTAGAGCGGTTCTTGAAACGTTTTTTTTGGAAATACGTGTTTCTTGGAAGAATTCTCCTTCATATGTGTCTTGGTTAATGTGAGGTTCATAATCCTCTTCATTGAGGGGAGGTGGTCTAAAATGTGGCGGCACTTCATAAACGACATCCCAACCTTTCAGATTTTGATCAGTTTGGCTGGCCCACGGTAGATAGAAAACTTGGGTCGCCTGTTGAGCCGTAATATAGACATCGGGCACATCTAAATGGGTGCTTTGTTTGATTTCGACTAGCCCTATATGTTCATGAGTCCTTCTAGTCTCCTTCGGCTGGAACCAATGACATTTGAAGACTACGACGTTCGGTGGGTTTTCACCATAGAATAGAAGTTCATAAATTGCTTCAACTCTTCCATAGTACTCTGTACCTCCTTCGCCGATAGCAGAGACACAACAATTTGTAGTCTTCAGGTCGGGCATAGATAGCTCTTTGCCAAAGGTACGAAAGCGATACCCGTTGATGTCGTATATGTCAAATGAACAGACCTTATAGTCAAAACCATTAGCGACTTGTCTCAGCTCGGTGTCCATAGACTCTGAATTAGCCTACAAGTTTAATACGAAAGGATTGTTGCAATAGCCGCAAATAAGACGAAGAAATGAAATGGTCCATTAATGGTAATTAATTACCGTTTGTTTGAACCAAGAGATGAAACCGGGATAGCCGCCTCCATGCTTCGCCAGGAGCTCATACTCTTCGACGGAATCCTTTTGGATGACCACTCCATCCGAGAATTTGGCGACGTATCGACTATATCAAATATCCAGGAATAATAGCAGTTCTAAGGAATTACAAGTTGCGAAACAATAATGTACCGACAACTTACTCGATGTACGGCCGCACTTCTGTTAGGTTGTTGAAGATATACAACGAAATGGTCCGCCATTCATCGACATCCAACGCTTTTGCCTTAGAAGCACCGGCTGGTGCGAGCTTCCCTTTGAATAGGCTGAGGTCGGATCGACTTTTTTTTGGGTCGCCATCATTGTACCGAGGCTTCGGATTATGCAAATGATGATTTTTATCTTCATACTGTGCTGTCACGAAGTTTGCCGCCTCCTCAGTAAAGAATGCCTCGGTCATCGATGCTTCAATTCTACGTTTATTTTTACATTTTGCTCGAAGTGTCTTCTGCATCCTCTTAGTTGCAAAGCACCAACGGTTTTGCACGGCCCCCCCTAATCTTGCCTCGGTCGCGAGATGCAAAATCAAATGCTGCATTGGATTAAAGAAGCCCGGTGGAAAGATCTTCTCTAACTTGCATATCGACTCTGACGCCAACTCTTCCATTTCATCTAGCACGCCAGGCGATAGTTCTTTCGCACAAAGAGAACGGAAGAAATAGCTCAGCTCTGCCAATACTAGCCATTCATCCTCAGGGATAAAGCCACGCAGCATCACCGGCATTACCCGCTCAAGCCATATGTGCCAATCATGACTCTTGAGACCAAATATCTTCAGTTTGTCAAGACTCGCTCCCCTCTTTAGATTCGCTGCATAACAATCGGGGAACATCAACTGCATTTTCACCCACAAGATCATTTCTCTCATAGCCGGCCTTCCAAGATTGAACCATGCCTTTGGCTTTGTCCAGTTCTTCTTTCCTTTCGCTTGTCGCATGTTTTGTAACGGTCTGTCACATAGAGCCTCCTGATCGATTCTAGCCTTAGGATTATCCTTTGACTTCCCCTCTATGCCGAACAATGTACCAAAAATGGCCTCGGCGATATTCTTTTCAGTGTGCATCACGTCGATATTGTGTGGGCAAAGGAGGTCTTTGAAGTAAAGCAGATCCTATAAGCATGACTTGTGAGTCCATGCGTGTTTCGTATTATACCCTTTGAAGTACCCAGGACGATTTGGATCCGGCTCGAGAGCGTTTAACTGATCCAACATCTGTTGGCCTGTCAACGCGGGTGATGTAGAGTTTTTGACAACTCTACCTTTGATGAAATTCTTCTTGTCTTTTCTGAACTTATGGCGAGGATCCAGGAACTGTCTATGCATGTCGAAGCAAGAATACTTGCGACCCGCCTGCAGCCAACGGAACTCAAGAGCTGCCTTGCATGTGGGGCACGGGAACCTTCCATACACACACCAGCCAATGAATAGGGCATACGCCGGCAAGTCATGCGTCGAGTACATGTACCACACATGCATTTTGAAGGTTTTTTTGGTAGCGGCGTCGTATGTCTTGATCCCATTATCCCAAGCTTGTTGCAATTCATCCTTAAGCGGCTGCATGTACACATTCATATTCTTCCCCGGATAGTTGGGCCCTGGAATTATCAACGTCAGGAAAATGTTCTTTCTTTTCATAATCTCTCCGGGGGGGGGGGGGGGGAGATTGAGTGGAATGACAAATACAGGCCAACAACTGTATTGGGTTGCCGTCATACCAAACACATTGAATCCATCCGTGCTGATGGCGACTCGAGGATGCCTTGGATCTGCCGCTTTATCATTATGTAATGCATCGAAGTGCTTCCACGCAAAAGCGTCTGAAGTGTGTACCAACATATGTTTCCCATCTGCATCTAGTTCGGTTCTTTTGCCCAATTTATGCCATGTCATCTGTCTGGCCGTCTCTTCGACCATGAAAAGACGTTGAAGTCTTGGTATGATTGGCATATAACGAAGAACGTTAACAGGAATTTTTGTCTGCATCTTCTCACCCATACCGTTGTCTACGACAACATACCTGGAAGACTTGCAATTGGGACAATAGTTCAAGTCCGCATACTCAAGCCTAAATAAGGCACATCCACTCTCACAGGCATCTATCTTCTCATAGGGCATCTTAAGTACACGGAGAATTTTGTCCGACTGGTACAAGTTTGGAGGCAGTACATGGCCTTTGGGTAGAAAGCGTCCAAATATTGTCATCATCACGTCGTAGCATTCTCTGCCCAGGTTGAATTGAGCCTTCAGAGCCATTACTTGCGCGATGGCATCCAGCTGACAAAGCTCAGTGTGCTCGTGGAGAGGACATTTTGAAGACTCCAACATTTCATAGAATGCCTTTGCAGATTCCTCCATCTCATCATCCGAATCCCGAGCATCATCAAAGTCTTGCACCATGTCTTCGATCCCGGTACCATGCTCGTCGGTGCGATGACGAACCACCTCAGCTCTGGCACGTTGGGCAGACTCACCATGAAAAGTCCACACCGTATAATTAGGCCTGAAACCCCACTTCTGCAGGTGTTTAACCATTTCACCCTCTGTCTGCCTTTTAAACTTGTCGCACCGGGGACAGGGACACCATGTTTTTTCCTGGCCATTCTCACAAACCCCTTGGTATTTGTAAACCATTCTTTGGTCATGTCGTTCTGACTGGTGTGACCGGTGTACATCCACGCACGATCAGTCATCTTGCCTAGCTACTGGACACACAAGAAATATATATATATAATTTAGCATATATATTCATCAGTTAATCTAGTTTGTCAGTTTTATTACGTCCATGCAACCTACACGCTAATAGGTAAAGATAGGTCCTAGTCCCACCCCAGTATGTGTAGATTGGGTTCGTTTTCCCATGCTCTGCTCCGGATCCGACGCAGAATTTTGGCAGCACCTCCCTGCTGTTCTCCTGATACACGTCTCGGCAAAAAGTAGAGAGGATGTGTACCCGAAGAACAACAGGGAGGCACTGACGAAATTCCGCATCGGATCCGAAGCAGAGCATATGGGAAAACGAACCCAATCTACACATACTCGGGCTGTCCATGGATAACGTTGGACAATTCGAAAGGATGGCGGTTATAAATATGCAACGATATGCATATTTATAGATGCTGCCCTTTCGAACGGGAGACGCATACTGGTCACACATACTGATGATTGAAGACACCTATAGCTAGCTAGTTTCATCGGCGCGAAGACCGGAACAGAGCAAATTAAGGGGGGGAGGAGATGTGTGCTCACCCACGAACGCAGGGGAGCTCGTCAAACACACAGGGAGGTCGTCGAACAGCAGACCCTCGCAGCGACGAAACAACTGCACATTGAAATCCAAAGATGAGTAACATAGCATTATTGTTTTTTCCGTCAACCTAACTAAATATTTAAAATACGATGCCACCGCCAAGTTGAAATTTAGGGTTCCATTGACGCCGAGGTACACCTTCCGCCGACAGGCCACCCTGGCCCTCTCTTTCCTGTCCTCCTCCTCCTCCTCCTCCTCTTCTTCTTCTTCCTTCTTTTCCTTTTTCCTCTTCTTCCCTTTTCCTTTTTCCTCTTCTTCTCCTTATTTTTCTTTTCTTCTTAGTTTTTTTTCATCTTTCTTCATCTTCTTCTAATTATCTAAACCTAAACTAAACCTAGCCCTAACCTAAACCAAACACTAATTAACCTAAACCTAAATAGTAAAACAACAGAAAAAAAATGAAAAAATCACCTTGAGGGCCGGTGGAGGAGGGCCGACGCGGTGGTGGAGGAGGGTCGACGCGGTGGTGGAGGAGGGCCGGCGCAGGGGGAGGAAGGCCGCGGAGAGGGGGGCAGAGCCGCGGCCTGCTCCGGCGGGGGGGGCGGCGGTGGGGCAGAGCAGCGGCCGCTCCGAGGTCGTCGGGGGAGGGGCGGGCGCAGGGGGCGGAGAGTGGGGCGGCGGGGCAGGTCGTCGGGGAGGGGCGGCGGGCGAGCTCGTCGGGGAAGGGGCCGGCGTAGGGTCTGGGGAGCAGGGCGGGGCGGCCGGTGACGGTGGCGGCGGGGTGAGGGGCGGCGGGTGAGGGTGGCGGCGGGTAGGGCGGCGGGTGAGGGTGGCGGCCGGTGAGGGGCGGCGGGGCAGGGGCGGTGGTTGAGGGGTGGCGGCGGGTGAGGGGCGGCCGGTGGTCGTGTGGGGTGAGAGAGAGATGCACAGAGAGAGAGGGGGGGGTCGGGGCCGGCCGGGGGGGTTTGTTAGGCCGGGTGAGGGTCTTTGCCGTCCGCCGTTCGCCCCTTTACCGTCCGCTAGCAGACGGCAAAGAGGGGGTGGGGCCGGGGGCTAACGACCGTTAGCCAGGCGTCTTCTTTGCCGTCTGCTAACGGACGGCAAAGGGACCAAAGGCAGACGGCAAAGATACGGCGGACGGCAAAGAGCTCGTCCATTTGACCTAACCAGCTTCACGCCCCAGTGGGGCCCAGCTGGGCTCTTTGCCGTCTGCCTTTGGTCCCTTTGCCGTCCGCTGGCCGACGGAAAAGACCTGGCGGACGGCAAACAATATCTTTGCCGTCAGTCCGTTTTTTGCTGTCAGTTTCTTGTCAGCGGACAGCAAAGACGTTCTTTGCCGTCCGCCAGCAGACGGCAAAGAACTGGCAGACGGCAAATTCCTGGATTCCAGTAGTGTAGACTCAAAATAGTTTTTCACTAGAATCGACTCGGCCAAGGTTCGTTCAATCAAGGGGGCTCCTAGGTCGGAACCTGGCTCTGATACCAACTTGTAACGCCCAAGATGCGATACTATCCTTATTTTGGCACGAGGGCCTCGATAGGGATAGAAGCGCATCTCGTCGTTTCGCAAGAATGGATATCATTACAAGTACATGTAAGGAAGAGATGAGTATATGGAATTGGCTTACGCTCGCCACAAGCTACATCAATATCACATCAATACAACAACATATCCAAACATCATACAGAAGAGCAGGGTCCGACTACGGACGAAAACAAACGATAAAATGACATCCATCCTTGCTATCCCAGGCTGCCGCCTGGAACCCATCCTAGATTGATGAAGAAGAAGAAGAAGAAGAACTCCAAATCAAACAAGCATCGCTCTCACGTCAATTCATCGCATTACATGTACCTGCAACTGTTGTTGTAGTAATCTGTGAGCCACAGGGACTCAACAATCTCATTTCCAAGGCTATCAAGACTATTAAAGCTTAATGGGTGAGGTATGGTTAAGTGGTGAGGCTACAGCAAGCACTAAACATTTATTTGAGTGGCTATCCTACGAGTAAAAGAATAAAGGGGGATGATTGTCGCATAAACGGACGTGATCTAGTAATGATCTCTAAGAGATCCTGAACACCTACTTACGAACAAGCATAACCCCACCGTGTTCTCTTTCGGTTCATAAATTCACGAGAAGAGACAGTCACGGTTACGCACACAGTTGGTGTATTTTATTTGAGTTTACTTCAAGTTTGCTATGACCGGGTGTTAAACAAAGTTTCCAAGTTGCCACGTAACCGCGGGCACGGCTTTCCGAAAGATTTAACCCTGCAGGGTTGCTCCAACTCATCCATCACAAACTAACCACACACCGCGGGAATAACCTCGACCACGAATCCCGTGATTTCTTAGGAAATTCCATTGGAAAACCACAACCTTGAGATAGCCCGAAGTATTCTCGGAATTCCTCGCACAAGACGTTCGAGAAAGGTAAAAAAGTCCAGCAAGACCGCCCGGCGTGTCGACGAACCCGATAGGAGCCGCGTATCTCGTTCTCAGGACACGACGGATAAGCGATGCGTACGGTGGCCTGATAGACATCACCCAAGTTGCCCTGGGGTGGCCCCGCACAGTGCTCTATTTTGTACCAACACTCATGAGGAGCACTGGCCCGGGTTGTTGATTAAAGATCCTCGGGTTAATTACTCCCTATGCAGGTTTATTAGTTATTAGGCAAATGTAGTACCAATGTTGGGCCTTGCCAGACAAGTTTTATCCTAAAACGAAAATCAAGGGGGTCCCCATAACAACCCCGAGCATGTTAGGAGCGCTCAATTATGGAACATAACACCGGTACGCAAGTAACTAGGGCGGCGAGCAAAACGCCAAGCCTTCCACCCTTTTCCAAGTATATATGTGCATTAAATTAAATAGCAATAATATTGTGATATATCAAAATATCCATGTTGCTCATGGAAACAATTGCACCTGCAACTAGCAACGCTATAAGAAGGGCCGAGCAAGCGGTAACATAGCCAAACAATGTTTTGCTGGGATGTGGAGGGGTTAGAGGCTTATCATGGCATTTGGGACGCTTGACATACAAGTGGTAGGTACCGAGACAGCGATAGAAACGAGACATCTAGCATGGCAATGATAGTAATGGTATCCAGGGAAATGATCATCTTGCCTGAGATCCCGCTTGGAAGAAGAACGAGTCCATGAAGAAGACAAGCCAACGTAGTCGAACGAATCCTCACACTCCGAATGCTTTCGGAACTCTATCGAGAAGAAGCAATCCGAAAACAACAATCAACACATGATCAACACCACAACATATGCATGACATGATGCACTTCAAATATGATGCATGTTATGCATGACATGGCAAGGACAACAATCAACTTCTACACATTAAGTGAAGCTCAATATGCAACGAATTGCATGTTGATGAAACTCCACATTCGAATATTTAGTTCACTCTCGTTTAGGTACATGACAATATTAAATGTTTTTACACATGGCAAGAGGTGAATCATAAGTAAACTACACATCTAGGCAAGTTTAAATGTTTTTACACATAGCATTTCCGAAATGACCCCATATGTTAATTTTTGAAATTGGTCCAGATCTGAACTAATCATGTTTTATACTTATTAAACAGGAAAATAAAGTATACCATGCAATTCTACACGTCATTCTAGTCGATTTACATATATGGAACATCTCAAACGGAGCTACGGTCTAAAAGTTATGACCTTCACAAGATGAACATGACATGAATGCAAAATGAATGAAAATGACAACCACAAACATTTCAAATCATGAATGCAGCAATATATTATGATACTACATGAAAATCTAAGCAGGTTTCATATATGGCATGTCCAAAACGGAGCTACGGTTCAACCACAACAACCAACACAAGTTTTAGCGCAAATCTGTCCAAAACAGCAACATGGCATATTACACACGTGAAAACAACAAGCTACAAGATTCTAAAATGCACAAACTAAGCATGGGGCAGTAGCATATAACACACACTACATTTCATCTTCACATATCATACTCAAAAGAGTCATGGATCACATGGTAGGAAGCTCACAACATGGCAACAAAATATAGCAGATTAGGACTTGGTGAAAATATCAGGTTTTAGCATAGCAGTTTTCATGGAGGCATATTGGCAGCAGGAAAACTATATGATACAGGGCATATATTGGCATGAAACTTAACAGCATGGTAGTAGACATGATGCACTACAATTCATACCATGGTGGCAAGGTCTAATTATGCATAGAAACGTGGCTAGCATCATCACAACATGGCATTATGAAGAAAACAGATTCTCAGACTTAGTGAAAATAAGAGTAGACATGTGCAACAGTTTTTAACAGATTGACATATTGAACAACAGAATTAATTATGATGCTAAACCTATTCATGCAAACTATTGGCACAATATGATAGGCAACAACATTCTTAACAAAAGACTCATTGGTGGCAACAACAAAAGACTGCTAGATCAATAGCAAAACACATGGCAAGACAACAACAAAATATTACAGATTCCAGACTTAGAAATATTTCAGCATCTCAATTCAGCAACATTGGATAAGCATGTTCTCATGGTAAAAACTACATCTAAACATGAGATTCTAAGCATGGCAAACCTATCTACAGCAAGTATACATGACACACTTCAAATCATTCCATTGGCACGATTACATAGGATGCATGGTTTGCTTAATATGATGCCCACAAAATAGAACTCTACGTTAATAGATTTCAGTTTTAACATGATGGCAACTTTAGAGCAAGTAATGAACATGATGATGATGTCCTATCTCGCAACCAGAGACATGGCATCAAAGTACACATCACATAGAGCAATTCTCATGAAGACACCACTGATTAAAATAACAATGATGATGATGTCCTATCTTGCAAAAGACCTACCGATGAGTTGCAATCATCCGCGCAACACTGATTAAAATAACAATCTTGCACATAACGACACGATGCTCATTTTTATCACAGATTAGACCACTTAGATGATTCCTATAATGTATGCAAATGATGCTAACATGCACAGCACGAAATGTACATACTTTTTCATATATTACACATTACAAACGGATGCATGGTCTAAAAGCTATCTACATCACAAAATGCATGTATGATGAATTTTAACACACAAAAAGGACTTAGAAAAATTACCCCCCGGACTTGTGGGACGGAGCTGTTCGAGGACAGAGCAGATCTGGGACGGAGGGGTCCGGTCAACCGCTTGGTTGACGGGACGGCTCGGTCCAGGGACACGGCGGTCCAGCGGCAGGGAAGAGGACCGCGGAGGTCAACGGCGCGGCGATGGGGCGACGCCGGAGGTCTTGCCGGCGCTGGGCGGCGCGGGGACGGAGGCAGGCGGTCACGGGCAGGCGGCGACCGGCGGCGCGGGCGGCGGCGCGGCGCCGGATCTGGCCGAGGGCCAGCGGCGGCGATGGGCGAGGAGACCCGGGCGGCGGCGACCAGATCTGGCGCGGGAGGTGACCTCCGGCGGCGGCAACGATGCAGCGGCGGCGGGGACGCTGCAGCGGCGGGCGAGGGAGGCGAGGTGCGGCATCGGCTCGGCGGCGGGGACGCTTCGGCGGCGGGTGCAGGAGGCGAGGTGCGGCGGCGGCTGCGAGGTGGGAGGTGGTTGGGTGGCGCGGATTTCAAGGCAAGGGCTAGGGGATGCCAAAATGGCATGGGGGAGGCTCTTTTATAGGCAGGGATTAGGTTAGGGGGGGGGGTTGTACCGTTTCGAGCCCTCCGATCGCGATCGGACGGCTCCGGTTGCGGGGATAGGTTAGGTGGGCTAGGTTGGGCTGTGAAGGGAGGCTTGGGCTGAGAAGAGAGGGATATATGAGGCCCGTGACATGTTTTGAAATACCGAAAACGTCCGACGAATAACCGGCGACGGTGACACTGCGGTCGACCGTTCGGGTATCACACGACCTCCGATGGCGACGAAACTTGGCAGGCGGTCTACCCACAATATAACAAGACCGCATGCCATCTTTTGACCCAATCCGAGAATATTTTTCGCGCACTTTTAAAAACATTTATTTTAACGATGATGCGGGCGCGTGCGTGTGTGGTTGGTCTCAAAACGGTCGACGACACGAACGGAGAGAACCGGCAACTACGAACGGATGCAAGTTTTCAAAAACGAGTGACGATGCTATGCAGATGATGCGAATGATGCGATGATGAATGCGACAATAAAACGAATCACATGACGAGAATGGAAATAAAACAGGAATCTTCTCAAGCGTCGATTCCGGGCTGTTATAGAATGCATCTCACACAAAGGATCTTGGTTTACGAAAAGTAGAGTTGGCATTTCGGACTCCAATCGGTGTGAACCTCGTCCTTTCGCCCTGGTTTTTTCCATGGTATGCAAACATCATTGTACTCCTAATATTGATCTTCTGGTGGATTACATGTCTCATTTGCTATATCTAAGTCATATTTTGTAGTTACCATGTTAATTAGTTCTTATAAATAAAATATCCCAACATGAATTATGTGTGGATGGTGGCAAAGAATCTCTTACAAATCATTTGTGTGTCGCTTTGTGTGATTTTCGTCATTGTGCAACGAATGAGAAGAATTGTCAAGCATTTCGGACGGGAGATGTGTCCACCTAAATAAATGTCAGTAATTTAATTACAGGAAATGCAGATGGAGTCAGAAAATCACGAAAATCGGTTTGTCATCGTGGCGTCATCTCGAGACACCGTGGGAAAAATTTAGTAAAATTTGGCACAAGCTACAATGATCGCTAATTGGAAACCATAACATCTGAGTAGAAGGATCATAGTTCCGAGGGGAAAAGTGGCAAATCGAACTCCAATCGACGGTGTCTTCATTGCCTCTCCACCAAATTTTATCCCACGGTAGTCAATCGTAATTATACGTCAGGTTTGATTTTCTGGCGCGTTTCTGGGCTCGCCTGCTATATTTTTCAGCATTTTTTTATCATTTATGGGGCATTTATTGCATATAAATCAAATCCCAACTTCAACAGCATGTGTTGACGAGAGGTACAAGGAGCGTTTTTCGATCTGGGTGAATCCTACAGTGCAGACGCACGATCCGCGTGGTTTGGGTTTTGTCCAATCAGAAAGCAGGACTCACGTTGCGCGCATTAGGTTTCATAGGCCGCGGTTTAGAAAGCACAAGGTTTCTAGTGAACGAACTGTGTGCTATTTGTCCATGCAGAACAGATATATTTTCATTTCAAATGAATTTGGGACTTCATCATTTCGCCTCGAATTATGTTCATCCTCAGACAATCAACTGTTAGCCCTTGTATTGATTTCCGGCCGCATTTTCATGACTTGTTTGCTAATTTAAAGACATTTTTCCACCAACATGGGGCTTGTTAGTAATTTAATTGGAGGAAATGCAGATGTATTACGAAAATTAAAAAAATGTGTGTGTCACCGTGGCATGGTGTGAAGACCCCATGGGAAAAATTGGTAATGTCTGGCGGAAGTTGTGATGGCCTGCCCTTTGAAAACGAATGCATCTCACACAAAGGATCATGGTTTATGAAAAGTAGAGTTGGCATTTCGGACTCTAATCGGTGTCAACCTCGTCCTTTTGCCTTGGTTTTTTCCATGGTATGAAAACATCATTGTACTCCTAATATTGATCTTCTGGTGGATTACATGTCTCGTTTGCTATATCTAAGTCATATTTTGCAGTTACCATGTTAATTAGTTCTTATAAATAAAATATCCCAACATGAATTACGTGTGGATGGTGGCAAAGAATCTCTTACAAATCATTTGTGTGTCACTTAGCGTGATTTTCGTCATTGTGCAACGATTGAGAAGAATTGTCAAGCATTTCGGACGGGAGATGTGTCCACCTAAATAAATGTCAGTAATTTAATTACAAGAAATGCAGATGGACTCAAAAAATCACGAAAATCGGTTTGTCATCGTGGCGTCATCTCGAGACACCATGGAAAAAATTTGGTAAAATTTGGCACAAGCTACAATGATCGCTAATTGGAAACCATAGCATCTGAGTAGAATGATCATAGTTCCGAGGGGAGAAGTGGCAAATCGAACTCCAATCGACGGTGTCTTCATCGCCTCTCCACCAAATTTTATCCCATGGTAGTCAATCATAATTATACGTCAGGTTTGATTTTCTGGCACGTTTCTGGGCTCGCCTGCTATATTTTTCAGCATTTTTTATCATTTCGGGGCATTTATTGCATATAAATCAAATCCCAACTTCAACAGCGTGTGTTGACGAGAGGTATAAGGACCGTTTTTCGATCTGGGTGAATCCTACGGTGCAGACGCACGATCCGCGTGGTTTGGGTTTTGTCCAATCAGAAAGCAGGACTCACGTTGCGCGCATTAGGTTTCATAGGCCGTGGTTTAGAAAGCACACGGTTTCTAGTGAACGAACCGTGTGCTATTTGTCCATGCAGAACAGACATATTTTCCTTTCAAATGAATTTGGGACTTCATCATTTCGCCTCGAATTATGTTCATCCGCAGACAATCAACTATTAGCCCCTATATTGATTTCCGGCTGCATTTTCATGACTTTTTTGCTAATTTAAAGACATTTTTCCACCAACATGGGGCTTGTTAGTAATTTAATTGGAGGAAATGCAGATGTATTACGAAAATTAAAAAATGTGTGTGTCACCGTGGCATGGTGTGAAGACCCCATGGGAAAAATTGCTAATGTCTGGCGGAAATTGTGATGGCCTGCCCTTTGAAAACAAATGCATCTCACGCAAAGGATCATGGTTTATGAAAAGTAGAGTTTGCATTTCGGACTCTAATCGGTGTCAACCTCGTCCTTTTGCCTTGGTTTTTTCCATGGTATGCAAACATCATTGTACTCCTAATATTGATCTTCTGGTGGATTACATGTCTCGTTTGCTATATCTAAGTCATATTTTGCAATTACCATGTTAATTAGTTCTTATAAATAAAATATCCCAACATGAATTACGTGTGGATGGTGGCAAAGAATCTCTTACAAATCATTTGTGTGTCGCTTTGCGTGATTTTCGTCATTGTGCAACGAATGAGAAGAATTGTCAAGCATTTCGGACGGGAGATGTGTCCACCTAAATAAATGTCAGTAATTTAATTACAAGAAATGCAGATGGCCTCAGAAAATCAAGAAAATCGGTTTGTCATCTTGGTGTCATCTCGAGACACCATGGAAAAATTTTGGTAAAATTTGGCACAAGCTACAATGATCGCTAATTGGAAACCATAGCATCTGAGTAGAAGGATCATAGTTCCGAGGGGAGAAGTGGCAAATCGAACTCCAATCGACGGTGTCTTCATCGCCTCTCCACCAAATTTTATCCCACGGTAGTCAATCATAATTATACGTCAGGTTTGATTTTCTGGCGCATTTCTGGGCTCGCCTGCTATATTTTTCAGCATTTTTTATC
The DNA here is from genome assembly GCA_039707655.1 of Elymus sibiricus. Lineage (NCBI taxonomy): Eukaryota > Viridiplantae > Streptophyta > Magnoliopsida > Poales > Poaceae > Elymus > Elymus sibiricus. The sequence goes on along the minus strand of CM077673.1, from coordinate 271,098,139 downwards.
ATTTACGGGGCATTTATTGCATATAAATCAAATCCCAACTTCAACAGCGTGTGTTGACGAGAGGTATAAGGACCGCCGTTCGATCTGGGTGAATCCTACGGTGCAGATGCACGATCCGTGTGGTTTGGGTTTTGTCCAATCAGAAAGCAGGACTCACGTTGCGTGCGTTAGGTTTCATAGACCGCAGTTTAGAAAGCACATGGTTCTAGTGAACGAACTGTGTGCTATTTGTAAACCAAACTGCACATGTTCAGTTCGTACATACCGGAGTGAGATGAACTGAGCGTTCTAGCTATATACAGTATATGAGAAACTAGATCAACATAAGGTCGTGCATACCTCACAATACAGTACATGCGAAACTTATAACAGAACGAACTCAGTACACATCCCTCACAATTCAGTACATGCAACAATTCAGTACAGTAGACATAATGACTATTTTTTTGAATCAATTCCCATGTACATGGGGTGATCACGATCATTAGGTTGACCCCTAATGAACTTAGGATTTCTGATGATTTTACGTTCTCCTCTTTTAAGTCACGTGGCCCCTCAGGTGACAACTCATCATATTGATTGTACTCGTCCTCATCACCAACATTCTCGACGCCTAGTACCCTCCTCTTCCCATACATCACTACATGGCAGTGCGTATGCAAGAGGTCTGGCACAAAGAAAATCTGGGTAGCATCGCTGGCAAGAATAAATGGGTCTTTGTGATATGCCATAACTCTGCGGTCAACATATGTCTTCCTGCTGTAAGCATTAACCTTTACGCTACTAAGAGGGACCCATCTACACTTGAATAATGCCACCTTCATTTTCACATAGTCAAGCTCCCAAATCTTTTCAATTGTTCCATAGTACACATGTTTATCATCTTCCTCTACAGTTAGGCATTCTATTCGAACAGAGCTGTTCTGATACGAGGTCTTAGCATCACGTTCCTCAGTGTAGAACATGTTGCCACTTATGTCATACGCTTGGTACTTCATAATCGTCATTGATGGCTATTGTGCCAACCACGTTGCAAGGTCATCTTGGGGTCCATTTGTCAAACGATCCTTCAGCCATCTTATATAGTCCCTATTATGTGCATTTGTCTCGGCATCTGGTGACAGCAAATTGGGTAAGTTGCTTCGTCGTATCTCCTCCATGTGTTCTGCAACATGAGCATCGAGTATCGGGCTGTTAAGCAGTACCGTCAAATGGGCTTGATCGGCCATATCTCTAGGTGCCCCAAAACTGCGAGCCAGCAAGGACCGGCTTACCAGCCAGCCTTCCCTCATGGCGAGAGAGGGGCACACCTATAGGTCTAAGTTTCATGTTTTCGGTGCATAACTCAACCACCTCCTCCGGGGTATAACCTTGTAGGATGCTTGCCTCTGGATGACATCGGTTCCGACAATAGCGCTTCAATATTCCCATGTACCGCTCGAAGGGATACATGTTGCGAAGAAACACAGGATCACAATACTTTATCTCGTCCACAAGGTGCACGGTGTGATGGACCATGACATCCAAGAATGACGGTGGGAAGAACATCTCTAAGTTTGACAATATCCTTGCAATATCAGCTTGCATATTATCCAGCTCTTCAACATCTACCACCTTCTGCCATAGTTTGTTGAAGAAATCATAGAGATCAATCAATGTGTTTCTTATGTGTGGGTCCATCATATTCCTTATGGCCACCGGGAGGATTTGTGTCAACATTACGTGGCAATCATGTGACTTCATGTGAGACAACTTCTTTTTACCCAAGCTGTCATCCACGAGACTTCTGATGTTTGCGGAGTAGGAAGAGGGTGTCTTAATTGACAACAAAAATGCGAAGAACTCTTTTACTTCTGCTGCAGTGACAGTGTAACTCTGGTGTTGGTGGAGCAATTTTCCATCATCTTCTGCTTCATTCATGCATTGTGATTGATCACCAAGCATATCGAGTCGTGCACCGTCACCATCCTTTCTTTTGCCTTTAATCTTGAGCAGAGTACCAAGGATGCTTTCACTGACATTCTTCTCTACGTGCATGGCATCAATGCAATGATGTACACTTAGGAACTCCCAATAAGGTAATTCCCAGAACACTGATTTCTTCTTAAACACTTGATCCCTGGGTGTTATTTTTGACGTCGAACCGGATCCCTTGCCAAGCACAACATTAATATTTTTAACCATGATGTGGACTTTCTTCCCATCATAGGGTCTTGCGCCCGTTCCTTTCTCTACCATACCATCAAATTCAGCAGTCATTTTTCGGTAAGGGTGATTTCTCCTTAAGAACCTACGATGACACAAATACACGGTTTTGCGCGAGTTGGAAAGAAATCTACTCTCTGTCCTATCCATGCATGTGACACATCCTACTGGTCCCTTTGTTTTCTGCCCCGAACTGTTGCCTAATGCCGGCATATCTTGAATGGTGTGCAGCAGCAACGCATGTAGCCGGAAAAACTCCTTTGCATTGGCATCATAACAGCTCACACCAGACCTCCACAATGTCTGCAGTTCTTCTACCAGTAGCTGAAAGTAAATGTCGATATCATTTCTAGGTTGCTTCGGGCCTTGGATAATCATCGACATCATGATGTATTTTTTCTTCATACACAACCAAGGAGGAAGGTTATATATGCACAGAAGCACTGACCAAGTGCTGTGTTTGGTGTTCATATCGCCAAATGGATTAAATCCACCAGTAGACTCCCCTAGCCATATATTTCTTGGATCCTTTGCAAAATATTTAAACCTGCCAGCGATTTGTTCCCACTGAGCCCCATCTTTCAGGTGCCTCATATACTTATCCGCAGTTCGCTCATCATGATGCCACCGCAACCTCTTTGCCTCTCTAGGGTTTGCAAACAAATGCTTCAACCTTGGAATTATAGGCAAGTACCAAACAACCTTGAACGGGATTCCTGTCTCGATCTCTTCATCCATTTTGTACTTGTCCTGTGCTCTCCTGCGCTTGTATCGTGCGTGCTTGCATATGGGACATGAACGCAAATCTTTGTAATCACCGCGGTACAACATACAATCATTCACACAAGCGTGTATCTTCTGGACTTCAAGTTCCAATGGACAAACAATTTTCTTCACTTCGTTCGTGCTTTTGGGGAGCACATTATCTTCTGGAAGAATGTCTTTGAAAAGACTCAACAACTGTGTGAAGGCCTTGTTTGATAGACCGCTTTCTGCTTTAAATCTGAGAAGCGTTAGTGTGACACTCAACTTGGAATATTTATTTTTGCAACCTGGATACAAATCTTTCTTGGAGGCCGCATCAATGCTTGGCAGCTCCTTGTACCCAGCTATATCTTTATCTGGGCCCTGGAAATCTGCAATCATAGCAGCCAAATCTGGCATATCATCAAGGTCGGTGTTGTCTGCTTCACACTCTTGGTTTTTCTTTGGGTTTTTTGGCATGCCAGTCTTCTGTCTGTAGCTTGACGTCTGAGCCCCGAGGTTAAATTCATCACCCATGCGACTCTGATCAGGGTATGGCACCTCGCCGACAGGCAGGTTATTAGCTTCATCCATAACCGACTCTTCACCATGTTTAGTCCATCTTGTGTATCCACCCATGAATCCCCTTTTGTATAAGTGTAACTCGACCTCATCAATTGGAATTGACACCGTATTGCTACAATCCTTGCATGGATAGAGGACGTAATATTCTTTGCAAATTCTCTTCTTTATTCGTTCAGCCAAAGCCATGAACTCCTTCACGCCATCCCTATACCTTGAGCTTGTCCGATCCCCCATCCATTCAGATCGTTCCATCTGCACACGTTGCATCCTTAATGGATGCACAAAGATGGGTGAATAAATCACAAGATTTTATTTTCAAAATTTATGGAGGGCGCTGCATAATGTTACCCAGCCGTGCAATGACACTAATCAACCAGTCAATTTACACGCATCGTCAGTAGTGCCATTATATGAATGTAATACATTAATTAGTCCACTCAAGGAAAAGAATACCTTAATTAATTAGCAGCGGCACGGCGAGACAGCAGGGTCGAGGAGCAGAGCTTAGCGGGGCACCTGCCTATAGTCCGGGCTCCACTATCCCGCCTACGACCGTGAGGGACGTGCTCCAGTCACGCCGGCGCCGACCACGAGGATTGAGCTCCTCATATATCTCCCGCCACCGACCGAGGATTGACCTCCTGTCACGCCGCCACCGCCGACCGAGCATTGACCACCTGTAACGCCGCCACCGCCGACCGACCGAGGATGGACTCCCTATAACACCGACACCGGATTGACCTCCTATCCGTCATCCGCTGCCTCGGTCGCCGCCGACATCTCTATCAGCATAACATTTTTTTGGGGGTTTCCGGAGACCGGCTGTTTACTGCACCCATATGTACCGGGAAGCACATCACAAACGGTCATGTTACGGAAACCGTGTATCACGCACGTTCCATCTCACACGATTTGATTTGGAAAACCGTGTGTCGTATAAAACAGTATGCGATAAATAGTTCACCCGACCGTTATCATCAGATCCCCATAGTTTCCCTGTCTTCCCCAAATCCAAAAATAGCTTCCAAATCCCTAGGGCCCAAACTCCCTAGCGTGGCGCTGACATTGGGGAAATGCGGACGAGTGGTGATGATGGTTTCAGTGCGGATGCACCGGTTCGTACAGTCGCTCTTGGCAGCGCCATTGGCGGCGCAACCACGACGGCGGTCACCACCGAGCACTTGCCTAAGGTCACCAGGAGGCCGGTGTACTACGGATCCGAATCGTCTTGTCAGGTCCCAATCATTCCTCATCTTTTTAGCATGACACACACACAAGAAATCGATCAAATGCCGGATCCAGAGTTTGACTCCAGCAGACTCCCGCAACATGAGTTCGATTCCGAGTTTTGCGCCACCGAGAAGTACCAAAAGCTGAGTTGTGTGCACGGACACACTCCCGCTCGACGTGTATGCACGGAGGGATTCGACATTGGCAGACGGTTTCTCGGTTGCCCCTTAGAGGTTAGTGATAAGTTCATCCCTTTAAGTTCAGTTAATGCCCCCACTCATCCTGATTATTTAACATTCGCCGGGATATGAGGATTGTGCCTTTGTTAACTGGCTGGATGATGAATGGCATGGCAGGGCTCGGAGTGTTGTCACCAAGCTTGCAGAAGATAACGTAAAGATGAAGAAGAAACTGACTAATCAGGAGTGTACAATCACTACGATGAAGCAAGAAAGAATCAATCACATGCAACAGATGAAAGCAAGAGACAAGAAGGAACTAGCATGCGTAGTTGTAGTTGCTGCATTAACCATCTTCTATGCGCTGTTTACAATGATCATTAAGGGTTTTGTTTGATTATTAATGGCTACATCAATAAGCAGAGCTCATCTATTGCTTACCAACTGTCCTATGTTAAATGCTTACTATTTCATACCCGTTGTGTTTCATATAAGCGTGTGTGTAGTTAAACAATGCATCTAGCGAACCGTGTGAACTCCTAAAATGTACACATGTGAAACATTTGGCATATTGAGAACTGCACAATAGCGGGAATTTAGAGCGACGGGCCGGGTGCACACAATTGCGGTTCATTATATCGGAATTCTTACCGTCTGCCAAGGCGCCAATATAATCCGTCAATCCCCCACTTCAATTGTCATTCCTCTTGTATTCACACCACGCTTCAGTAGCCACCATCTTCATCGTCCCGGCCGGCCACTCTACACTTCCACGCACTCTGCAATCTCACTTTCTCACCGGTTGTTTAATTACGTAGCGCAGCAATGTCGACCCACAGCGAGGACGACAGTTCTGCCAGTCTGGGGTCAACCACAGAATCATCGCGCTCGTCTTCCATGAGTCCGGCATCAAGCCCTGACCTCCATTTTATCCGGCTCAAGGAAGGGACGCTGCCGCCGGAGTCATCGGAAGACGACCAGACGGACGAGGAGCCGCCGAAGGACGAAGAAGACGACAAAAATGAGGAGGACGAGGAATGGTCGGACAAGGAGGAGGACGACGAGGAGCCTTCGAAGGACGAATAAGACGACGACGATGATGAGGAGGAGGAATGGTCGAACAAGGAGGACGACGATGAGGACATCAACGACGATGGCGATGAAAATCCAGCGGTCAGCGACAAGAAACATCCATGTCAAGACGATGGCGCGGGGCCATCTAACAAGAAGAAGTAAAACAGACTGTAATCCTTAAATATGTTGTCGTTTGCTACTATTTATTCCTTAACTCTGTCTAGCTTCTCGAGCTCATCGCAAACGGTTAAGAATACAGATTCGTCAGTGCTCATTCACAATATCGCACACATTTGGTTTCTTGAATTGTGTGCCATGTCGAGACCACAATTCAGAACAACAAATCATATGTGTTGTCCAGAATTATAGCACACAGTTCTGAATATCGAACTGTTTGCAGCCTATCACACACACCTTGTTACGCCGCCGTTTGTGTTCTTACGTATCATCGCAAACAGTTCATATGAGGGACCTGTATGCCATACATCACACACATCTATATTTGATTAACCGTTTGTGCCATTTCGCCTCATCACAAACAGTTCTTAAAAGTCAACTGTCTGCCGTAGATCGCACACGCAAATATTTTCTGAATCGTATTTGATGGATCCTACATCGCACACAGTTTATGTCATTGGCGACAGAGCTTGAACTATACCGTTTGTGATTCATGCATCGCACACAGTTTCGTCGAAGGGTCTCTGATTGCAGTGTCGCGTTAGCAGCATCCTACAGTAGTGACACACCCACTTGCCATATCCAATTTTCTGAGAGAGAACCACCTACCCTTGTGTTGAGGTCAAGATCATCCACTCCAACCATATGGATCTTGATTTCTAGCCTCCCCAAGTTGCTTTCCATCCAATCAATCTCTTCTACCCATGCCAAACCTGTGAGAGAGTGATTGAGTGTTGAGGAGACTATCATTTGAAACACAAGAGCAAGGAGGTCATCGTTACTATCGAGCCTATTACCTTTTGGAGGGTGGTGCCTCCTAGATTGGTTAGGTGTCGCTTGGGAGCCTCCTACTTCGTGTTGTGGAGTTGAACCAAGAAGTTTGTATGGGCAAGGAGATCGCGTACTTCGTGAAGATCTACCCATAGCGAGGCTAGTCCTTCGTGGACGGAAGCCGTTATGGAATAGTCGAGGTTGCTACTTTGTGGACCCTTATGGGTGGAGCCCTCCGTGGAATCTCGCGACCGCTACCCTTTGTGGGTTGAAGACTCCATAAACATGGGCGTACGATAGCACCACCTATCGGAACCACGGGAAAAATCTTCGTGTCTCCAAATTGCGTTTGATCTTCCTATCTCTACTCTCTTAGATATGCTTGTCTTTACTTTCCGCTGCCATACTTGTTGACTAGCATGTGTAGGGTGCACTAGACTTGTTAGAAGTGCTAAAATCTGCCAACCAATTAACTTGGGAAAAGGTTAGGTTTTTATTTGGTCAAGTAGTCTAATCACCCCCCTCTAGACATCCCTTCTAGTGGTCCCACACAATCGTAGTTCTTTCGATAAGTAAGAGTGTCGAACCCAACGAGGAGCAGATGGAAATGACAAGCGGTTTTCAGCAAGGTATTCTCTACAAGTGATGTAAGTAACGATAGTAGATAGTTTTGTAGCAAGATAATTCTTAACAAGTGACAAGTAACAATAGTAACAAAGGTGCAGCAAGGTAGCCCAATCCTTTTTATAGCAAAGGACAAGCCGGAAAGTACTCTTATATTAAGCAAGCGCTCCCGAGGACACATGGGAATTTTTGTCTAGTCATGTTCATCATGTTGAGTTGATTCGCGTTTGCTACTTTGATAATTTGATATGTGGGTGGACCAGTGCTAAGGCGCTGTTCTTACTTGAACTAACAACCTACTTATGATTACCCCCTCTCGCAAGCATCCGCAACTACGAAAGAAGAATTAAGATAAATCTAACCATAGCATGAAACATGTGGATCCAAATCAGCCCCTTATGAAGCAACGCATAAACTGGGGTTTAAGCTTCTGTCACTCTAGCAACCCATCATCTACTTGTTACTCCACAATGAATTCCCTTAGGCCCATAACATGGTGAAGTGTCATCTGGTCAACGTTCACATGACACCACTAAGAGGAGTAACAACATACATATCATCAAAATATCGAACGAATACCAACTTCACATGATTACTTATAACAAGACTTCTCCCATGTCCTCAGGAACAATAGTAACTACTCACACTTCATCAACATGTTCAAGATCAGAGGTGCAATAATAATAATTAAGGATCTAAACTTAATATCTTCCACCAAGTAATCCAACAAGCATCAACTATAAGATGTAATCAACACAACTAGTAACCCATAGGTACCAATCTGAGGTTTTGAGACAAAGATTGAATACAAGAGATGAACTAGGGTTGGAGATGAGATGGTGCTGGTGAAGATGTTGATGAGGATTGGTCCTCCCACGAAGGAGGAAGCGTTGGTGATGACGATGGCTTCGATCTCCCCTTCCCGGAGAGGAATTCCCTCGACAGAATCTGACTGCCGGAGTGCAAAAGGGCCTCTGCCCAGGTTTCTGCCTCGAGACGGAGGCGCTTCATCCCGAAAGGTTGCTTATGATTTTTTTCTAGGGTAAAACACACCATACAGGAAAAGAGGGGCGTCGGGAGGCCAGCCAGGGCCCCACAAGCCATCAGGGCGCGGCCTGGGGGGCCTTGTTGGCTTGTGCCTGGCTGGTGGCCCCCTCTGGTATATTTTTGGCCCAGAAATTCTTAAATATTCAACAAAAATTCCCCGTGAAGTTTCATGTCATTTGGAGTCTGGTGATTTTTCTGCCCTTTTCTCGGTTTTCCGGTCCAGAATTCCAGTTTCCAGATAATTCCCTCTTTGTGACGTACCTTGCATATGCTTCGGTTCAATTCATTGACGGGGTGATGTAGCTTTGTACAAAGTTCTGAAAATCGATTGGTTCTGGCTGTCAACGATCTGCCAACCGTTCTTTGGGCTTCGTCATAGTGAAGAATAGTGAACTATCACAAACACCAGAGGGCAATGAAGATGGTCAATCTTATAGGTGGTCACACATATTGACGAAGTTTAGTGTGGGGCTATAGATTTTTAATTAAGTTTCTTCCCTCACACACCACAAAAGTTAATCTTAACAAGAATTATCGCCTTGATGGTGGACATAGTAAATAGCTAGAGTTATCCGGAAACCCTAGAAACTACGTAATTAAAAATGGCCAAACCGATTAGAGGACGCTTACTTGGCTTGGCAGGTTGCATATGATGTAGTATAGCCTTCGTCATGATAATGAGTTTATGTTTGAGATGGTTATATGTTGTAACGTTAAGTAATCTGTGCATCACAGTACGACATGATGGTTGGAGCCAAGGGATTGTCTTTTTAATGACCTGCATGTCAAACTCGTTATTTATTCGACACACGTTACACGGAGGACTATGGAGCTTCACCGGGCGCAGGAGAACAAAATTGTTGCCACGATGGCAGATTTCAAAATTTTCGCCACGACAACGTTTTTGGAGAAATCTTCATGAAGATATCGGAGGATCATGGAGACGTTCCCGGCGCCCAGGGCTATACCATATCATGCTTTTATGAATTGCCTAAGATGTTTATCCCTTTGTTGTTTTCACCCTTTGATTACACTGTAATCAATTATTAGGGTGATCTTTCACACTAAATATCAAGTTAAAAGGTGCTCTTCCCAATGTTGCAACAATCTATAACATGTAGCCTTCCAGAGTGCATCATGTCCACATGAGTACAAATGAAATTTGAGGTGCAAGAAGGGTGGATGGTCAGACTTTAGAAGCAGATAACACTCAGTTGTCTTGAAGTTCTGGCATAATCTTTCTAAGCTCGGACCACGAAGCATTGGAAGATTAACAAGAGTCATATGGAGATATGAATGGCAAAAGTTTGCCTGCTGGTCAAAATTCTCGTCATCAGAGATGTCCATCATCAACGTTCTGGGATCGGGGGTACCCAGACCTGCCTGCCTGCGGCCTAGCGCATGGCCCACCATGACGGCCTGGTACGGCCTGACAACAGGCCTCTCAAGGCAAGACCCTCGTGAGGGCCCCGGCCTCGCAAGGAGAACGACGTCAAGACCTCCAGGGGAGCGGCCTCCCTAGGTTGCCTCCCAAGGAGCGGAGATTACCATGCAGGTACCCAGCCTCCTGAGGCTAGGGTGACGTGAGCCGTGACAACCAAGGCCAGCGGGCGCCAGCGGGCGCAAGGGGGTGATAATCCCCAAGTGCAAGGAATCATCGTAGCAATTTCCAAAGGTGGAAGTGATAAGTATGGAGTGTCGAACCCACAAGGAGCTAAAGGAAAGATCAATATTCTCTCAAGTCCTATCTTCCACTGATATGACTCTACGTACGCCGAACGTTTGCTTCCAACTAGAAACAAGAAATAAAACTACATTGTGGGTATGAAGAAAATAGCTTTGCATGATATCGGAGAACTAAAATATAAAAATAGGTGCTGTTATCATAAAGTTAGAATATATTACAATATATTACAAATAGCGACTGTGGAATAATGATGGGTCGGTGTGCGGAATTGTCCTAAGCAATTGTTAACAAGATCGGTAATCATTATTGCAACTTTATATGAGGGAGAGGCATAAGCTAACATACTTTCTCTACTTGGATCACATGCACTTATGATTGGAACTCTAGCAAGCATCCGCAACTACTAAAGATCATTAAGGTAAAACCCAACCATAGCATTAAAGCATCAAGTCCCCTTTATCCCATACGCAACAACCCCCTTACTCGGGTTTAAGATTCTGTCACTCTAGCAACCCACTATAAGCGAATCATGAACGTATTGCAACACCCTACAGCGGGAATCCTTCATGTGTGCGCGGCACGGAAAGCACCATAGGAGAGCACCAAAATAAACATACAACTCAAACCAATCTAGATCATCAATCAACCCAAAGGACAAAAGAAATCTACTCAAAACATCATAGGATGGCAACACATCATTGGATCATAATATGTGGCATAAAGCACCATGTTCAAGTAGGGGATTACAGCGAGGTGCGGGAGAGTGGGCCGCTGAAAGGAGATGAGGATGGTGATGAAGAAGGTGATGTTGATGAAGACGATCACCACGGCGATGGTTCCCCCGATGGCACTCCGGCGCCACCGAGAGAGAGGGGGAGAGGGTCTCCCCCTTGTGCTTCCTCCTCCATGGTCCCTATGGTCCTTGGCCTCCATGGTGATTATGGCCCCTCCGTCTTCCTCCTCCATGGTCTCCGGTGATGGTGACCCCCTCCGGCAAGGTGCCGGAGAGGGCCAAGATTGATCTTTCTTGGCTACAGAGACTTGCGGCGGTGGAACTTCCGATCTAGGTTTCTTTCTGGAGGTTTCTCGATTTATAGGAGTACTTGGCGTTGGAATCAAGTCAGGGGGGGTGCTCGATTGGCCCACAAGCCAGGGGGCGCGCCCCCTAGGCTTGTGGCTTCCTCGGGACTCCTCTCCGGTATCTTTTTGCTCTGGTATTTTTTATATTTTCCAAAAATATTCTCCGTAAATTTTCAGCCAATTCCGAGAACTTTTATTTCTGCACAAAAACAACAGCACTGTAGCTCTGCTGAAAACAGCGTCAGTCCGGGTTAGTTCTAATCAAATAATACCAAAATCATATAAAATTATTGTAAACATGGCATGAATACTTCATAAATTATAGATACGTTGGAGACGTATCAGCATCCCCAAGCTTAATTCCTGCTCGTCCTCGAGTAGGTAAATGATAAAAGAAATAATTTATGAAGTGTGAATGCTAGCAAGTGCACAAGTTTGATCAACGATAATTCCAATCACTTTTTCCGGCATCAATATAAATCATAAATAGTAGCTCATCTCATAAAACTTCTCATGATCAAGTAACAAGCTATTCACATGTTAAAGTATAGACCAGAAAGTTTCTTGAAAACTAACAAACCATATTCCTGGTCATCGAACAATTGCAATTCATCTTATTTTCAGGAAGGGTCTATGTAAGAGCTTTTATTTAGCAAATTCCACATACTCAACTATCATATAGTCTTCCATGATTATTGACACTCAAAGCATATTTTTAGAACAAATAGCATCCATCGAACATAGAGACAGATAGGGGCTTAATGTTTCGCCTCCCAACTTATTTATCATACAGATAATTGTCAACAATAATAATTCATGATCAAATATATTTGACTGGATATATATGTTTGGATCTTTCCCCACCACATGATGCTTGCCAACTAATAGATTGAGGTTGGAATAAGAAGTTGACTCAACAAGAATAGTAAATATCATGAAAGTAAATAGATTGGCCCTTCGCAGAGGGAAGCAGGGATTTGCATATGTGCCAAAGCTCATTGTTTAAAATAGAGGTGAATATAATTTTGGGAGGTATGCTTTCATTGTCAACATAACAACCAAGAGATTTCACCATCTTCCATGCTAGATACATTATAGGCGGTTCCCAAACAGAATGATAAAGTTTTTACTCCCCCTCCGCCAATGAAACACACTTCACGGCGAGCCGAATCCACGGGTACCGTCCATACAAACAACAATCCTGGGGGAGTTTTGTTTCATTATATTTTGATTTGATTTTTGAGCATGGAACTGGGCATCCCGAATACCAGCCACTTTCTCGTGAATGATAGTGAATCAACACATATCGTGAGAATAACCCACCTAGCATGGAAGATACTGACCGCCCCCAGTCGCTACATGAGCGATTCAGGCATACAAAACAGAATATTATTTGAAGGTTTAGAGTTTGGCACATGCAAATTTACTTGGAACGGCAGGTAAATACCGCATATAGTTAGGTATGGTGGACTCTCATGGAAGAAACTTGGCTCAAGGGTTTGGATGCACAACTAGTATCTCTACTTAGTACGAAGTTTTGGCTAGCAAAAGATTCTAAACAAGCACCACATGTTAGAGGATCCATAACAATATAACTTCTATGCAAATATACCCAAACATAACTCATTAAGTTGTCTTCCTTGTCCAATTTCAACTAATTTGCTCGAGTTTGAAAATAATTAATGATCTCACAATCATGGAAGATGTCCAAGATAGTATATTTATATGTGGAATCTCTCTTCCTTCAATATTCTTTCATGAATTGTTCAAGTGACCAATGCGGTGTTTGCTAACTTTCAATAAATTTTACCACCTATACTTATTATGTGTGAACTCATTACTCCCCATGGGATAAGTATATGAAGCATATATAATTTCAGACTTATGATATTCAATTCATTCAACCATTTACTCATAGGATATAAGTGAAGCACGAGATTGAATGACAAACTACTCTAAAAAGATATAAGTGAAGATCAATGCGTAGTCAATTAGTTAAATAGCCATGTGAGGACTCTCTCTCTTATTCAGAATTTCAGATCCAATGCTTTTATTCAAATAGAAAAATAAAAATGGCACTCCAAGAATAGCACGCATCATGTGAATGAATAAAAATTTAGGCTCAACATAGGCTAACCGATAATTGTTGATGAAGAGAGATGGGATGCGTAGCATCCCCAAGCTTAGATGCTTGAGACTTCTTGAAATATTTACTTGGGGTGCCTTGGGCATCCCCAAGCTTGAGCTTTTGTATCTCGTTCAATCTTCTCATATCATGGTTTCACCTATTCTCAAAAACTTCATCCACACAAATCTCGAAAAGAACTCGTGAGATAGGTTAGTACACATAAGAATAAATCAACACTTCATGTACGGCCAAGACAAGTTGCACAATAATTTTCAAACATCATCTACTGTTTACTATTGTTTCCACAATTTATATCTACCAATGTAGGCTATGGAAACTAGAGGATAAGTAGATAACAAGACTATGACAGCAATCTGTCCAAACAGAACAGTCTGTAGCAATTTATGAAAACAGTGTACTTTCGTAACTCAAAAAATTATGAAACTTTAGGACATGCTAAATAATTTATATGAAAATACTGTGTAAAAATTTCAGAAACTTTCCACGTTCCAGTAAAATATGAAAATTCAAACACTACAGAAAAAGTTTCTGTTTTTTTTACACAACACGCATCAAACATGCAATGCAAGCATCCTAAGGCAATTCTTGGAACTTTTAATTGAAAAACAAGAATATAAATAACACCTAACAGAGAATAACAAAATATAATGACGATCCAAGCAAAGCACATATTAAGTGACGAATAAAAATATAGCTCCAAGTGAGGTTACCGATAATGTTGAAGACGAAAGAGGGGATGCCTTCCGGGGCATCCCCAAGCTTAGTTGCTTGGATCTTCCTTGAATATTACCTTGGGGTGCCTTGGGAATCCCCAAGCTTAGGGTCTTGCCACTCCTTATTCTCCTCATATCGATATCTCACCCAAAACTTGAAAACTTCAATCACACAAAACTTAACGGAACTTCGTGAGATGGGTTAGTATGATAAAGAGCAAACCATCCACTTAGGTACTGTTAAATACAAGATCCATAATTGTTCTCGCATAATGTCTACTGTAACTTATCATTTCCACAATTTATATCACTTAATATAAGCCATGGAAATGCTAAAACAAGCAAACTAGGCAAACAAGGCAGATTCTGTCAAAAACAGAACAGTCTGTAATGATCTGAACAATGACCATACTTCTGCAGCCCCAAAAATTCTGAAACATTAGCAAAACCTAGGAAATTTGTATATCAATCATGTGTAAAAAATTCAGAAGCTTTTGAATCTCTGGTGAATTTATAAAAATTCTGGACTGGGCACCAAAGTTTCTGTTTTTGCACAGAATCAAGTCAACTATCAACCACATCATCCCAAAGGCATTACTTGGCACTTTATTGAAATAAAAGGCACAAAACATGATTACAACACTAGATTAATCATGTTAAAACACAAAAACAGAAAGGGTAAATATTGGGTTGTCTCCCAACAAGAGCTTTTCTTTAATGCCTTTCTAGCTAGGCATGACATTGATACACTTCCAAGCCCAATTCCGATGGAAATTTTATTCATACTCGAAAAGATATAAGTGAAGTTCATAGAGCATTCTATAAATCCATACTCAAAAGATTTAAGTGAAACACAAAGAGCATTCTACAAAGCCATACTCAAAAGATTTAAGTGAAGCACAAAGAGCATTCTACAAAGCCATACTCAAAAGATTTAAGTGAAGCGCATGAAGCATTCTACAAAATCAATGAAGGACTATCTCATACTAGAAGGGTGCATAAAAGGAAAAGAAAAACGCATATCATGTGAACAAAACAAAAAGCGAGGTATACCGATAATTGTTGAAGAATAAAGATGGGATGCCTTCCGGGGCAGACCCAAGCTTAGATGCTTGAGTCTCCTTGAAATATTTACTTAGGGTGCCTTGGGCATCCCCAAGCTTAAACTCTTGTCTCTCCGTATTCTTCTTATATCGATACCCCCTCGATCTTCGAACACTTCATTCACACAAAACTTAACAAAACCCTCGTGAGATCCGTTAGTATAATAAAGCAAACTACTACTTTAAGTACTATTGTGAACTCATTCCAAATTCATATTAGCATTATATCTGCTGTAGTCCAACTTCACCATGGTTCATACCCCCCGATACTACCCATAGATTCATCAAAATAAGAGAACAATGCATAGTAAACAGAATCTGTCAAAAACAGGACAGTCTGTAGCAATCTGGAAACTTCGTATACTTCTGTAACTCAAAAAATTCTGAAAAACAGAAACTTTTGACGTTCCAGTAAGAAATGTAAATTCATGCACTACATTCAAAGTTTCTGTTTTTGCACCGCACAAAGCAAACAAGCAATCTAATCATCCTAAAACCAAATCTTGGCACATTATTTTTTATAATACAATGGATATATACAAGGGGATAATTATTGTTGAGAAACTTCCATGAAAAATTCTACATTGTTTCCATGAGCATGAACACAAGTGTTCAAGGTCGACCCTCACTTCTCCAATGCACGACCTTCCAATCACTTCTCTTTTTGAAAAACTTCTTAGGCAAGAGGCAAGTAATTCTTTTTTTATTTTTCATTATTTAATTTTTTTGTTTGTTTCACCCACAACTAAAGAAAGCAAAAAGGGAAAACAAAATCTACTTAGTGAAGAAAGCAAACAAGCACACACGAGAATATCAACCCCACGCTATTGCTCCCCGGCAACAGCGCCACAAAAGAGCTTGATAATCCCCAAGTGCAAGGAATCATCGTAGCAATTTCCAAAGGTGGAAGTGATAAGTATGGAGTGTCGAACCCACAAGGAGCTAAAGGTAAGATCAATATTCTCTCAAGTCCTATCTGCCACTGATACGACTCTACGTACGCCGAACGTTTGCTTCCAACTAGAAACGAGAAATAAAACTACGTTGTGGGTATGAAGAAAATAGCTTTGCATGATATCGGAGAATTAAAATATAAAAATAGGTGCTGTTATCATAAAGTTAGAATATATTACAATATATTACAAATAGCGACTGTGGAATAATGATGGGTCGGTGTGCGGAATTGTCCTATGCAATTGTTAACAAGATCGGTAATCATTATTGCAACTTTATATGAGGGAGAGGCATAAGCTAACATACTTTATCTACTTGGATCACATGCACTTATGATTGGAACTCTAGCAAGCATCCGCAACTACTAAAGATCATTAAGGTAAAACCCAACCATAGCATTAAAGCATCAAGTCCCCTTTATCCCATACGCAACAACCCCCTTACTCGGGTTTAAGCTTCTGTCACTCTAGCAACCCACTATAAGAGAATCATGAACGTATTGCAACACCCTACAGCGGGAATCCTTCACGTGTGCGTGGCATGGAAAGCACCATAAGACAGCACCAAAATAAACATACAACTCAAACCAATCTAGATCATCAATCAACCCAAAGGACAAAAGAAATCTACTCAAAATATCATAGGATGGCAACACATCATTGGATCATAATATGTGGCATAAAGCACCATGTTCAAGTAGGGGATTACAGCGAGGTGCGGGAGAGTGGACCGCTGAAAGGAGATGAGGATGGTGATGAAGAAGGTGATGTTGATGAAGACGATCACCGCGGCGATGGTTCCCCTGATGGCACTCCGGCGCCACCGAGAGAGAGGGAGAGAGGGTCTCCCCCTTGTGCTTCCTCCTCCACGGTCGCCCCCCTAGGTGGGGAGAGGTTCTCCCTCTGGTCCTTGGCCTCCATGGTGATGATGGCCCCTCCGTCTTCCTCCTCCATGGTCTCCGGTGATGGTGACCCCCTCCGGCAAGGTGCCGAAGAGGGCCAAGATTGATCTTTCGTGGCTACAGAGACTTGCGGCGGCGGAACTTCCGATCTAGGTTTCTTTCTGGAGGTTTCTCGATTTATAGGAGTACTTGGCGTTGGAATCAAGTCAGGGGGATGCTCGAGGGGCCCACAAGCCAGGGGGGCGCGCCCTAGGGGGGCGCCCCCTAGGCTTGTGGCTTCCTCGGGACTCCTCTCCGGTATCTTTTTGCTCCGGTATTTTTTATATTTTCCAAAAATATTCTCCGTAAATTTTCAGCCAATTCCGAGAACTTTTATTTCTGCACAAAAACAACACCACGGTTGCTCTGCTGAAAACAGCGTCAGTCCGGGTTAGTTCTAATCAAATCATACCAAAATCATATAAAATTATTGTAAACATGGCATGAATACTTCATAAATTATAGATACGTTGGAGACGTATCAGGGTGGGGGACAGTTTCCCCTTTGGTGCTAAGGAGGCAAGGACGTACGCGGGTTCCCAAGGGATCCCCCAAAGGTTTCCATTCCGGTGAAACAAGACCAAGACCACGAGCTTAGCAGGACGGATGTCATCACCGAGCCCACCTCTGCGTCATGCCCAGTTGCTTTGCAGGAGAAGACCACCTTTAGCTAGGATAAGCTGTACCTCCTGTCCCCCTTCAAATTTGGCCATTGTGGGATCCCTTCCTTCCTGTGCGATAAGGGAAGAGGACCAAGGCCCGCTATAAATAGGGACTAGCCACCACCGTAGAGAGAGAGAGAGAGAGAGAGAGAGATCCACCCTCATTGAAGAGCCCTCGTGAGGTCGCTCAACCATTGTACTAGTTCATCCACAAACCTCCTCATGAGGCCAATCAACCAAAGCAGGAGTAGGGTTTTACACCGCAAGGTGGCCCGAACCTGGGTAGATCATGTGTCCTTGTTTATTTTCCCGGGTAGAGCTGTGCGGGGTTCGTTGTGGTGTAGCTGCGAGGTTGAGTAGAATCAGTGGGCGAGTGCACCCCTGTGTGTGAACCTTTCTTGGGTATACGGAGCCCTGATTCCGACATTTAGCGCGCTAGGTAGGGGGTGCGCCGACGTCCTTCGGTTCCGACGACTCCCGCTTCACCAACCCCATGGCCGGCTCCCAACACGCGCGCCCTGAGGGCTCGATGCCGGACGGCCGTTACCGGGCCACCAGCGTCGTCGCCACCACCGTCGCCGCTCGTGCCACCCATACGCCGTTGGGTCCCTCGCGCCCCCCTCTGCGACAGAGCGCCCGCCCCACCGCGCCTCCAGCGGGGTCCTCCTCAGCTTGTCCCCACGTGGGAGACCTGAACGCACAGGACGCGCTGCTCATGGCAAGCGAGCTGCTTCGGCATCACCCGATGCACGGAGGCTACGACGCCTGGGCCGACCACATCGCTGAGCTTGTCGCTGTCGCGAGAAGGGCCTTGGCTCCATACCTCCCTCTCCTACCACCGGCGCAAGGAGCGGGGGGGCTTGGCCGGTGCAAGGAACGAGGCAATGTACGACGCGCCCGGCCCCCAACCCGGGGAGCCCGAGCAGGGCCCGGCCCACGTTGTACTCCTTCTCCTCAGGGTCCCAGTGACTGATTTCGGGCTGCCGCCCGGCCCCTGCGGAGGCACGCTCGAAGGAAGTGGCGGATGTTCCGCGCATGCCACAACGCGGGCGCCCACGACCCGGCGGATCAACTACCGCCCGGGCATTCCCGGCGAGAGCGCGCCAACCGATGCAGGGACCGGGCAGCTCGAGCCGCCGAACATGGAGGTAATTACGGCAGAGGCGTGGAGGATGGCCACGGCAACAACCCACGTCGAGATGGACGCAGCCAACCATGCGGCGGCGACGGAGGCGGCCAACTTCGGGCAGATGCTTGGCGCAGGCGGGTTCGCGGGCCACGCGCCCAGGACGGCACGTAGTGAAGGGCCGGAGGGAAATCAAAGCCCTCCCGCGGCAGCCTATGTTCCAGGCAGCGCCGTGGCAGACGTCAGCGCCGCGAGTCTCGCACTCGCCGCAGGCACCAGCGCCCTCTCGGCGTAGGGGGACACTCCCGGAGCCCATCTTCAAGTCGAGCCCGGGGGCTCCCACTGTGGAAGCACCTGGCTTGGTCGGCGCAATGAAGAGGGTGCCCGGGGGCGGTGGGGGCGCGCTGCAGGTGGCGCTCTCGCGAGCAGGGAACGCGGTACCAGGCGCCAGGGCCACAGGAATCGTCGCCTAGGAGATCGGCAGGACGTGAGAGGCGCGGGCCGCGCGCAGCAGGCGCCGCGAGGGCACCGCGCCAATCGGGTCACGGTCCTAAGGGCACCGTACGCCCCACGGCTCGAGGGGCACCGACGCAATCCTCGGGAGGCAGGGCCCCACGAGGCCTCAGAGATGCGGCTTGGATGGCGCCCTG
Organism: Elymus sibiricus; assembly: GCA_039707655.1. Classification (NCBI taxonomy): domain Eukaryota; kingdom Viridiplantae; phylum Streptophyta; class Magnoliopsida; order Poales; family Poaceae; genus Elymus; species Elymus sibiricus. The sequence continues at coordinate 271,078,439 of CM077673.1, read as the reverse complement.
ACGCCTCCCGAGGCGGCTACATCAACACAATACTCCTACAGTCGCGTGGGGTGCGTTGCGCTCATGTTTGGGCTGCGGGAGCGCAATCCCGCGGTCACGCGGGGAGCAATGCACTCATGTTTGGGCCGTAGGGGCGCGCAACCACGCCGACATGTGCGGGGTAACTCAAGAACCAAGTTGGGAACTCCTGAGCCTTGTGCCTGGGTGTTCGCCCAGCTATCTACAACCGTGACACTCTCACGTAATAATGAGTGGGTTGTATACGCCCGGAGCCCACCGAGGACGCGGAGGGGTTCCAACCCATGCCCAAGTGGAAGCCCCATGCCCCGCGCTGGCGGACGACACGGTCCCCCCAATGACTATGCCCACGCCTAGTGGAAGCCCTATGCTCCACTCTGGGGGAAGACGAAGACTAGCTTAGGTGCCGGACGTGGCTGTTCCTTGCTCATTTTGGAATGAAGTTGAAGTTTTCGTGTCTTATTCGAAAAACGGGGTGAGAATTTCCTTCTTTCCACTGCTTCTCATTTTGATGTCCCGTTTTAAAAGGTTTGGCACCTGCCAGTTTCTCTCTCTCTCTCTTGCGCCCCGCGAGCGGGGGCTCGACACGGTGTGCACCTCGCCAAAGCTTTGGCGTTCTGATCCCCGCGCGATGCTCTCGAGCGAGCCAGTAGGCGCATATTGCCTCAGGCCCTCGACCTCAGGAGCGCTCATCCCCTGGCTTGCCAGGCATCACGACCCGACATACCAGCGACGATCGACCCTCGCTTGGGGGCTCTAACCAAAAATGGTCGCTGGGAGAAAGATGACCAAGGAAAGGGAAGTCACGATTCGGCTCGTTATCAAGGAATTCTAACCCTACATAAAGCACTTTTCAGCACCTTCGTGGGAGGTGGTGCCCTAAGGAAGCGCCTCCGGAGGCCCAGACTCCTCGCCACCCCCCACCAGGAGCCTCGCGGGTGGCGGGCATCTCTCGAAGCTACAAGGCTGCCTCATCCGCAAGGAAGAGGCCCTCTCGGCAAGGCCCCCAAGCTGCCCCGGCGTCCCAGCTACACCTTGCGACGCAGGAACCCGCCACGAGTACGTCAAGCTAAGTTATCCTAATCGCGACGAGAGGGAACTTTTCATTGGTAGCAATATAAACGCCAAAGCACGAGATAAGAACAAAACGCTAACATAAAGGCGCAAGCACCATAGTTCGCTACACGCCCCCACGGGGCTCTCCATGGTTCTTGATGCAACAGGAATGAGGAAAAAGGAGCTCAGGCAGAGGAGGCGCTGTCTCCGTCGTGGCTCCTGAAGGTCTCAGCGCCGGAGTTGCCGCCTTCCTTGGAAGACGTCGCCTGGGCAAACCGCTCGACCAGGGACTCCACGTGCTCATGCACCTCGTCCCTGAGGGACCTCCGGAGCTCCTCGGGCACCGGCTCCGTCGCGCGAGAGAGGTCGAGCACAGGGGCACGGCGGCGCAAGTTGGAGAAGACGTGCGTCAGTGCGCTATCCAGAAGGTCGCGCGCGCTGGACTCGATGTCCTCATCCACCCGGGAGATGCCAGACTCCAGTGCCTCCACCACCTTGTGGAAGAAGTTGAGGTAGCCCCCGTCGCCGTGTGCACATGGCAGTGCGGGGGCTTCCCCGACGAACCGGCAGACCGCACTGCCCGCACGATGGGCGATGTCCAGGTACTGCTTGGCGCGTTGCGCCTCCATCATCTTCGCATGTGCCGCGTCATCCCTGGTTGCTTGCACGGCGTTGGCGGCCCCCTCGACCTGGGCCTCGTGGGATGCCAGCTCCGCCTTGGCGTCGTCCTAGCCCTGAAGCGCTTCCTGAAGAGCCGCCTCGGCGCCCTGCAGCTGGGTCCTGAGCACGTCCACCTCGCCATGAAGCGCGTCAAGCCTGCGCCTCTTGGGCGTGGGCGCCCTGAAAGGGGTTGGTGATCAGACTCGACGATCCAGGCAGGATTCGCAAGAAAGGGTGGAGGCGATGGCACACTTCCTCGTCGGTGGCGGTCCAGCACTGGCGCGCCTGGACCGGCCTCGGGGGCTGACCCCCGCCGGCCCCAGGAGATGGTGGCGGCGACAAAGATTCTGCTCGAGTTCCGGTGCTGGCAGCGTTTTCCCCGGACACCATGGAAAGGAGAAAGGGGGAAGAGGACGGTGTTCCTGCAAAGGTGGCGAACGGGAAGGTGTGCGAGGATGGCACTGCCCCTCGGGTGAGGCGGGGTTTATAAGCGCAGCCGCGGTCCCCGAGGCATTGTGGGGAGTGGAGGCGACGCGCGCTCCTCGGGCGTCACGTGTCGAACTCGACCCGCGGGCAGCCCTGTCTCACGTCGCCTTGTTCCCCCTGTCGGGTTACTTCAGCGTGGGCCGGAGAGGAAGGAAAACGCAAGACGGCGGTGTCAATCAAGGAAGGGCAATGATGACCGACGCAACGCTCAGGCTTCGCGTCAACTTGACTCGGGGCACTTCCCGAGGCGACGTGGGGAAGTGGAGGCGTCCACGCCCCATCATGCGCCACGCGTCAAGATTGGCCCGCGGGCGGTTGGGGCCCACAGCGTTTCGGCCTCCCTTCCTTGGCTTCACCCCGAAGCCAGCCCGAGCGCGCCTTGGGCCCGGGGGCTACTGTCGGCGTTCTGGGATCGGGGATACCCAGACCTGCCTGCCTGCGGCCCAGTGTGTGGCCCACCACGACGTCCTGGTACGGCCTGACAGCAGGTCCCTCAAGGCAAGACCCTCGTGAGGACCCCGGCCTCGCGAGGAGAATGACGACAAGACCTCCGGGGGAGCGTCCTCCCTAGGTTGACTCCCGAGGAGCGGAGATTCCCATGCAGGTACCCGGCCTCCTGAGGCTAGGGTGATGTGAGCCGTGACAGCCAAGGCCAACGGGCGCCAGCGGGCGCAGGGGGGGGGACAGTTTCCCCTTTGGTGCTAAGGAGGCAAGGATGTACGCGGGTTCCCAAGGGATCCCCCAAAGGTTTCCATTTCGGTGCAACAAGACCAAGACCATGAGCTCGGCAGGACGGATGTCATCACCGATCCCACCTTTGCGTCACGCCCAGTTGCTTTGCAGGCGAAGACCACCTTTAGTCAGGATAAGATGTACCTCCTGTCCCCCTTCAAATTTGGCCGTTGTGGGGTCCCTTCCCGCCTATGCGATAAGGGAAGAGGACCAAGGCCCGCTATAAATAGGGACTAGCCACCACCGTAGAGAGAGAGAGAGATCCACCCTCATTGAAGAGCCCTCGCGAGGTCGCTAAACCACTGTACTAGTTCATCCACAAACCTCCTCGTGAGGCCAATCCACCAAAGCAGGAGTAGGGTTTTACACCGCAAGGTGGCCCGAACCTGGGTAGATCGTGTGTCCCTGTTTATTTTCCCGGGTAGAGCTGTGCGGGGTTCGTTGTGGTGTAGCTGCGAGGTTGAGTAGAATCGGTGGGCGAGTGCACCCCTGTGTGTGAACCTTTCTTGGGTATGCGGAGCCATGATTCCGACATTTAGCGCGCTAGGTAGGGGGTGCGCCGACGTCTTTTGGTTAGTTCTGATTCCGAGAACTTGTATTTCTGCACAAAAACAACACCACGGTAGCTCTGCTGAAAACAGCGTCAGTCCGGGTTAGTTCTAATCAAATCATACCAAAATCATATAAACTTATTGTAAACATGGCATGAATACTTCATAAATTATAGATACGTTGGAGACGTATCAGGGGGGGGACAGTTTCCCCTTTGGTGCTAAGGAGGCAAGGACGTACGCGGGTTCCCAAGGGATCCCCCAAAGGTTTCCACTCCGGTGAAAGAAGACCAAGACCACGAGCTTAGCAGGACGGATGTCATCACCGAGCCTACCTCTGCGTCATGCCCAGTTGCTTTGCAGGAGAAGACCACCTTTAGCTAGGATAAGTTGTACCTCCTGTCCCCCTTCAAATTTGGCCATTGTGGGATCCCTTCCTTCCTGTGCGATAAGGGAAGAGGACCAAGGCCCGCTATAAATAGGGACTAGCCACCACCGTAGAGAGAGAGAGAGATCCACCCTCATTGAAGAGCCCTCTCGAGGTCGCTCAACCATTGTACTAGTTCATCCACAAACCTCCTCGTGAGGCCAATCAACCAAAGCAGGAGTAGGGTTTTACACCGCAAGGTGGCCCGAACCTGGGTAGATCGTGTGTCCTTGTTTATTTTCCTGGGTAGAGCTGTGCGAGGTTCGTTGTGGTGTAGCTACGAGGTTGAGTAGAATCGGTGGGCGAGCGCACCCCTGTGTTCGAACCTTTCTTGGGTCTGCGGAGCCCTGATTCTGACATCCACATCAATGGATGAGAATAAGATCAGGATCTTCAATCACTCACTTTCAATTATGAGAGATATTGAATTGATTGGGAGTGCACCGTATATTAAGATTTAGTTTAATCACTAGTACAAATTAATTATGAACAATATCTATGTGTAGTTTGCATTATAGTTGTAGAATTATGGCTCACGGTTCCACCTTTGCTGTTGAAATTGATTAAGCTGGTTGAATCTCTACGATTGGTAAATGTAATGAGAGGATCGTCCTCTAGAGTGCCAAGAAGGAATTTTTTCCTACTGCATGCTTACGATACTCTCCTATTGATGCCATGGATGAGAAGACTCACGTCCTTCTATCCAAAAAACTAGAATCCTATTAGGTCTACTTGCTTCTGAGAAACCAGAACTTCTAAATGTTTGGAATAGTTATGTGATATTCTTGGAACTGAAAATTATTTTTAGAAACAAACAAAGGTTAAAAGATATGTGATATCTAAATAAGTGTTTTGTTTGCAAGTTCTAGTGAAGCGTTCCTCTATGTTTAAGATTGAAATGTGTAAGATCCGGAAGAACGTGAGTCATAAGTTTTGATGGTGAGAACTTAAAAAGAAAGAACAAAACCGAAGAATGAAATGAGACTAACATGCCTAGGGAAATTCGGGGCTCATGCCACTCATAAAAGTTGAATGCTTCTTCTGTGAATAGGATAAATATTGGAACTAAAACTTTAAGAAGTAAAAAACCAGAAAGAAAAGAAGACTGGAATGTCTAGCTCAGGTATGAATGTCACAAAAGTTATAAGATGTAGAGAAAGTTGGTCAAGTGTAGTTCTTGGGAATTATAATGAAATGTTGATCATTAATTCTTTGGTACTGTGGTTAAATTTGATCACAAGGATATTGACTCGATTTCATGTTGTTGCGAATTGATGCAAGACTACGGCCTAATGACCAACAAATTATGATGTTCAAATATTTGATGGAAACTTTGTAAAAGTTATGATACTTTTTCATCAACATACCACCTTTGTATTTATTGTCATAATTCATTTTAGTGTTTTGTACACTCTAGCCCATTGCATAGAGGTTTCAAGGTGGTTGTTCATGAGAGAACGATAGTTGTTCAATGTAATGAGCAAAATGCCATACTCCTATTCTGAATAGGATGTAAGTTATGGATATTGATGATGTAAATCCATAACACAAATAGTAAATGTCGCAAGACTAAAAGAATACCACATATGTGTGGCACTGCATTTAGTCACATTGGAGAAACCTAGATGGAGAAATTTCATCGTGATGGATTTTGAAGTCATCTGACATTTGCAATATTTCGTCCAAATAGTGAAGTAACTAAAATACCATTCACAGGCCATAAAGAACGAGCAACAAAATAATTGAAAACATACATATTGATGTGTGTAGTCTAATAAGTGTTGTTACAGGAAGTGGATTTATCTATCTTCAAGGATGACTCAAGTAGATATTTATATTGACTTAATGAGACATAAATTTGAATTCTTTGAAATGTTTCAAAATATTTTTAGAATGAAGTAGAAATTATTGTGACAAGAAAATTATGTTTCTACAATTGGATTGCAGAAAAGAATATTTGAGTCACAAATTTAGCGACTATCTGATGAGTTGTGAAAAAAGTTTCTTAACTTGCACCTCCTGGAACATCACTGTGAGTGGTGTGTCTCAGTAGATGTAATTAAATCTGGTATGACATGGTGAGATCAAAGATGACATTCAACCAATTTTCCAATATACTTTTAATGTGATGCTTTATCGACTGCGGCTTTTACACTAAAAACACCATTAAATCTATTGAAATGACACCATATAAGATATGGAATGGTATAACAAAACCAATTGGTCATTTCTTAACATTTGGGAATATAAGACATAAGTTAAAGTATTTACGTTGTTTATGTCCGAAGTCTGCTACTATGTTGGTTATTTCAAATAGTTGGGTACTCCTCTATCACGATGTCGAGGCAAAATGTTTTGCCACATAGTGTGGTAAGTTTTGAAGAACATGTTTTTGCAAAATAGTGAGTGGGAGGACAGTGCAACTCGACAAGATTACAAAATCTTTGCAATCAGGTCAAAGAAAAGAGACGCTAGAATTGGTTCTAAAATTTGCTGACGTAACTGATGTAGAAGCCTTTACATCACTAGTGTAGAAAAGCCTAGCTATGGCGTGGCAAAAATGGACTTGCTGGCGTGGACACCCGACGCCATCAATATGGTGCCACCGTTAGAACTTGGTGGTGGCATTGGAGACGACGCCATCAATATTTTGAATACCTATGGTGTTGGATAGAGTTGTACGACGGCACTATCATATTTAGCTAATAAAAATACACAGCAGTGGAAAATTATTCCATATCTGCAGCACTATAAACATATATACTAAGTTTCACCAAAAGATTAGTACTGATGAACTACCTTGTTCACAAACTAAACGTTTCAGCAATTCACAAAAGATACTACCAACTTCACAAACTAAACATTTCACCAATTCACAAAAGAAACTACCAACTTCACAATGGATCCGCCCCTCGTGACACTACCTTCTAAGGACTAACTTCATCTCACGAAGTTTATTCCTATGGATCCGCCCCTCCCTGATATAATGGGATATCTCCATCTTCAGTTGAGTCCTCTCGGACTTCAGGACTTGTATGTATTTCTTGATCTCACTTATCTCGTGGTTCAGCGACTCGATCTGATCTTCTAGATTGACTATCTTTCTATAGACAATAGCATTGTCATTGATATCTCCTTCATCAGGGAGTCATTCAACTCCTCGAGGGCCTTGATGGTATTGTTATGTGATGTGATTAGCTCGTGATTGACCACATCCACGGCACATGGCTGCTGCTCAACGGGTGCTGGAGAAGGCGGACGTCGTACGTATTCCTGGCAAGGGTTTGAAATCATCAACAAATAATTAATGGCACCCCCCAGTTCTCATGGTTTACCCAAGGCAGCCACTAGGGCTAGGAGAAAGGTCAACTTAGATGAGGAAGATGCTGATTTTGTGCCTGAAGAGTTGATAGCCAAGAAGCAGCAAGAGAAGAAAGAAAGAGCTACCAAGAAAAATTCTAAAGAGGTCACTTCTTCCAGGAGGCCTATAAGGAAAGAATATGCCAGGACACATGACATGAGAGCTCCTGAGACTGTCAAGCGAGGGATGACTATCACTCTAGAAAATCCTACCTCCTCCAGGCACACGAAGTCTTTGGCTAAGAAGCCAGCTCAGAAGAAGAGAGAGAGCAAGAGGACCATTCATGTCCAGGGCAGACCAACATCTATGTTTGAAGACCCAGCTGAGCATGAGGAAGAGGAAGAGGAAGAACCTGATGTAAGGGCATATTTATACCCTATTGGTTTTGGTGATTGATGACAATACATTTGCGGACTAACTGTGTGCATTAAGCTTTCAGAGGTTATCAGGTTGCACAAGACGGTTATTTTAGCCCTCGGGGAGTTAAAGAGAAGACGGTTTCTTTTCGACGATTTAGTGTCGGTGGACTTGAGTCGTAGGAAGATCCGTACTATCAAGTGGGGGTCCGCAGTTGGAAAGGTTGGGTGGAATCATCACGTATACCTTCGCACCCCATCATTTCCCGACAACTTGGAGCATATTCCATGTGCCTAGGCTGCCTATTTTCTCCTAAGTGGTAGTACCGCTCTGGCCAGCAGTAGTACCGCCCTGGCCAGCGGTAGTACCGCTGGGGAACATAGGCTGGCTTGGGCGCCTACCGCGGGGCACCAGACACTTGTCTCCTCCCAACGCGGTAGTAGGGTGGTAGTACTAAGCGGTACTACCGCTGCCCCTACTACTGCTGATCTGGCCTGCAGATGGGCGGTACTACCACCCTAGCGAGCACGGTACTACCGCCCTGGCCAGCGGTACTACCGCTCGTGTGCGGCTGGCAGAGTGGGTAACGGGCAGATTCCCCTCCCCACTATATAAGGGGGTCTTCTTCCCCAAGAATACTGACCTCTCTCCTTCCAAAAGCTCCATTGTTGCCCCCGAGCTCATATTTGCCCGATCTCTCTCCCTAGCCAACAAATCTTGTTGATACTCTAGGGTTTGGTTAAGAGGGCTCCGATCTACACTTCCACCAAGAGAAATTTGATTCCCCCCACTAATCCCTTGAGGATCTTTTTACTCTTGGGTGTTTGAGAACCCTAGACGCAAGAGGTCACCTCGAAGCCATAGTCCATTGTGGTGAAGCTTTGTGGTGTCGTTGGGAGCCTCTAATTCAGTTGCGGAGATTGCGCCAACCTTGTTTGTAAAGGTCCGTCTGCCGCCTTCAAGTGCACCACTAGTGGAATCACGGCACCTCGCATTGTGTGACGGCGTGAGGAGAATACGGTGGCCCTAGTGGCTTCTTGGGGAGCATTGTGCCTCCACACTGCTCTAACGGAGACTTACTTCCCTTTACCGGGAAGGAACTTCGGTAACACATCCTTGTCTCCATCGGTTCCTCTTGTGGTTACTTCTTACCTTTACTTTGTGCAAGCTACTTATATTATTTACCTTGCTTGCTTGTGTTGTTATTGGGGTTAGCATCGTATGGGTTACTCACGTAGTTGCATATCTAACCAACCTATTTGTTGCTAAACCTAATTTGTTAAATAAAAGTTAAAAACTGGTAGTTGCCTATTCAACCCTCCCCCCCCCCCCGCCCCTCTAGTCAACCATATCGATCCTTTCAATTGGTATTAGAGCTACGTCTCTTTATTAAGGGTTTCACCACCCGAAGAGTATAGTTAACGACGGGGATAGGGTTGATGAACTTCTCAAGGACGCGGGCGTTGACACGGTCTCACGTGAGGATTTGAATGAGGCTTTGTCCCCACTTAAATCCTTCATGACGACCGAGGTCAAGTCCATGTTTAAAGAATTTCTTGATAATCTCAAACTCTCTACCGATGCGGTGCAAGTGGTTAATCCCACTAACTCGACATCGGATGTCCACTCCGGTAAGGAGGGCACTAGTGCCGATAAGGACACTCGCTCTCAAGGAATTAACGGGTTGGGGACCCATGCCTCAGTTCCCCCTCCCTTGGTCTATGGGGGACCGGTGCACCCATCACATATAGTTAATCTCGGTCATCCTCCTAAACTTGTTAAGAATGATTTTGCTAATTGGATTTTTAGTATCAAGTCTCATTTGAATCACAGCTCAACCCAACTCTGGGGAGTCATTGAAGAAGGATACTATCCTCATGATCCACGCAACCTCACCCCAAGAGAAGAGGCTGATAATCAGCTCAATCACTTCGCCTTATTCATTCTCCAAGCTGCAGTACCTACCGAAGATCTGGCTCACTTGCGTCCTTTCACTCGTTCTAAGGATTGTTGGGAACACATTGTCTCCATGTACAAGGGAAGCTCAAGCATTCAACGGTCTAACTTTGAGGTAGTGCTTGATGAGTCTGATGAGTTTGCAATGATAGAAGACGAGGAACCGCGTGAGCTTTACCGGAGGGTGACTACTCTTGCCGTTACCCTTCGAGATCATGGCAGCAAGGATGTGGATGACAACTGGGTCAAGCGTAAATTTCTCAAGGGCATCATGCCCTTCAACAAGGCCATGTCCGCCGTCATCCGCCAAAGACCGGACTTCCACGCCTTGTCTTCTGGCAATGTGTTGGATGAATTCATTGCAATGAATATCTTGAACAAGACCACCGACAATGCTCTTGCTCGTGTGCAATGGTCGGAGAAATCATCACCCAACCTTGCTTTGAAGGCCAAGGCCAGTCAAGAGGAAGAAGAAGAAGAGGAAGGTTGCCCCGAAGACACCAAATATGCTTACCACGAGCATATGGCTCTAGCATCAAGGCAATTTTGGGCAACAAAAGAAACATAAGGCCTTGCTATAACTGTGGTAATGTGAGTCACTTCATGGTGGATTGCCCATATGAGAAGAGGGAAGACAATGGTGGCAAGCTCATCCGCAAAGATAAGGCCAAGTCCTTCCCCAACAAGAACAACTTCACCAAGAAGGCCCCTCACAAAGGGTTGGTGGCTCAAGAAGAGTATGCCTCTGATGATGATGTTGATGACGAAGACACAAGTGGTGAAGGAATGGCAATGGCTACAGTGGCAATTGCATCCTCTACCCCAACCAAGGTGTCACTCTTGGACGCCCCCAACGAGAACCACATTGCTAGGTGTCTTATGGCCAAAGGTATCACCAAGGTAACCTCCAACGCCAAGAACTCAAACATTAAAACTTATATTTGTTCCACTCCGTCTTTGTTGGATTGTGTGGATGAACATGAGGAGGCGAATGAGGGTGATAATGAGTTTGACAAGTTCTTGTGTAAACTCAAGGGAGAATCCAAGAAGCACTTTGTTGCTCTCTTGGAACAACTTGGTGAGGCCAATGACATGATTGAGTCTCAAGAAGAATACCTTGAGGAGTTGAAAGGGCATAGTCGTGACTATGCCGACGAGATAGCTAATCTTTCCATTGCTCTTGAGGAAGAGCGAGGTCTTCGTTTGGCTCTTGAGGAGTCACAAAATGATGACCTTGCTAAATTACGTAAAGATCATGATCATGCTATAGTTCTTAACCGTGTGCTCAAATCTGAAAAGGTTGCACTTGGGGTTGGCCATGATCGACTCAAGGAAGAGTTTGATACACTTGATAATGCTCACAAGGCATTGAAGAGTGTTCATGCTTCTCTTAAGGAGTCACATGATCAACTCCAAGTAAAACTCACTAAGGAAATTGCCACGTGTCCTCCTTTTGTTTTAATTGATAATGCCTCTGCTACTAACCCTTGTTGTGAGCATGCACATCTTGTGGAAGAAAATGCTAAGCTGAAAGAGCAGCTTGAGAAAGGCCTTGTGACATGTATCCAAGGTGAGAATAATCTCAATGAACTTTTGAGCAATCAAAAGGAAGTTGTAGCAAAGTAAGCTATTGGGTTTGCACCCAAATCTAACACGAAAAAGAAGAAGAAGGTGAATACCATGCAAGCTCCCCCGCTCAAGGAAACTTTTGTCAAAGCAGGGGGATTACTCATGAGAAGAAGAAGGACAAGGGTGTGGGTAGTAATGCCAAAAGGGGCAAGACCACTCCATCCAACAAGGCCGGCGATTTTAACCCCTCTTATGTTTTGTGTCGTGCTAGTGATGGGCATGTATATGCCAAATATGTTGGTTCTTCTTATGAGTACATTGATTGGTCTATTTGGGTTCCTAAGACCCTTGTCACTAACATGAAAGGGCCCATTAAAGAATGGGTACCTAAAGCCAAGCATTGATCTATTGTAGGAGTTTGCTTCCGGAGGGGTATCATGGTTGCTTGATAGTGGAGCAACAAATCATATGACCGGAAGCAAGGACTTGGTGGTGGACGTTTGACCCGATGCATCTTTGTCCACTCATGTCTCATTTGGTGATGACACAAGTTCAAAGGTATTGGGTCTTGGTAAGGTGATTATCTCTCCGGACTTAACTATTGAGAGAGTCATGCTTGTTGAGACCCTCGCATACAATTTACTTTCCGTTCATCAACTTGCACTCATGGGTTTTAGTACTTTCTTTGGCATTGATACGGTGACCCTTTTGTGGAGCAAGACTCTTAAAGTAGCATTTGTTGGGCATGTCGAGAACGGTCTCTATGTGATTAACTTCTCGGAGAGACTCACTAAGACCGCGACATGCCTAATGGCTAAAGTTGATGTGGGATGGCTTTGGCATCGCCGGCTAACCCATGTCAATATGAGATCTTTGCAAAGTCTCCTCAATGGGGATCACAATCTTGGACTAACAAACGTGAGTTTTGCCAAAGATCGTGCTTGTAGTGCTTGTATCGAAGGAAAGCTACATGAAAAGGCTCATCGTCCAACAACTACAATCTACTCAAAGAGGACCTTGGAGCTCCTTCACATGGATCTCTTCGGCCCTCCATCTTTTGACAGTCTTGGAGGAAGAAAGTATTGCTTGGTGATTGTGGATGATTATTCAAGATAGACATGGGTATATTTCTTCAAGAAGAAAAGTGAGACCCAACAGACCATCATCAACTTTTCAAATGAAGTTCAACGCCAACATGAAGCAAAGATTTTGATGATTAGAAGTGACAACGACATTGAGTTCAAAAACTACACTCTGGATGAGTTTCTTAGTGATGAGGGGATAAAGCACCAATATTCCACACCTTATACCCATCAACAAAACGGTGTTGCAGAGAGGAAGAACCGGACATTGATGGATGCGGCAAGGACCGTGATGGCGGGATTCAAATCTCCGTACAACTTTTGGGCCGAACCCATCAACACCGCGTGTCATGCATCTAATCGGCTCTACCTCTGCAAAGGTTTGAACAAGAATCCATATGAGATACTTACCGGTAACTAGCCCAACCTGAAGTACTTCCGGGTGTTTGGTTGTAAGTGTTTCATTCTCAAGAAAGGTGTCTGTTTGTCTAAATTCGATTCTAGAGCTCATGAGGGCATATTTGTTGGTTATGCTACAAACTCTCATGCTTACCGTGTCCTCTACAAGTCCACGGGACTCATTGAGGAGACATATAATGTAGAGTTTGATGAAAATAATGGCTCCCAAGTGGAGCAAAGTGGTCTTTGTGATGTAGGTGATGAAATTCCTCCCCAAGCCATAAGAAGAATGGGTGTGGAACACTACCTTCCTGTTGAGGAACCCCTTGTCACTGAAGGAGAAGGACACTGTTCCACTCAAGTGGAACCATCACCGACGCAAGACTCACACGCTTCCGAAGAACAAAGTGAAGGCCCTCAACCTCTGAACAAGATCAAGGGCAAGATCAACCTAATGGTGATGCTGCTGCATCACATGATGTCCAAGATCAAGTTCACTTCCCCGGGCAAGCTCAAGATCAAGATCAATCTCAAGATCAAGATCATGCTAAAGATCAAGAGAAAGCTGGTGATGGCACCCTAGTTCGTCAAGATACCGCGCCACAACCTTCGATGGAAGAAATCCTAGAAAGACGAGCTGCCAAGAATGCTTCCAAACTTAGAACCAAGCAACACTTGTTAGAGAACGTATATGGAAGCTTGAAGAGAGGGGTAACTACTAGTCGTCAATTAACAAACTTTTGTGCACATCATGTGTTTGTTTCTTGCTTTGAACCCCTCAAGGTACAAGAGGCCCCCGAGGACAGGGAATGGCTTGAAGCCATGTATGATGAACTCAACAACTTCGAGCGCAACAAAGTGTGGCGATTGGTGCCAAGACCAAAGGAAAAGCACAATGTCATTGGAACCAAATGGATCTTTAAGAACAAGCAAGATGCAAACGGTATAGTTATTCGTAACAAGGCAAGACTGGTGGCTCAAGGCTACTCCCAAGTCGAGGGTATCGATACGGTGAAACTTTTGCTCATGTTGCTCGCCTTGAATCTATTCACACGTTGCTTTCTTATGCCTCTCATCATGATTTCAAATTATATCAAATGGATGTGCAGAGTGCTTTTTTTAATGGTCCACTTAAGGAATTGGTATATGTTAGGCAACCCCCGGGGTTCGAGGATCCCAAGTTCCCCAATCATGTATACATCCTCGATAAGGCTCTCTATGGCCTTAAACAAGCCCCACGTGCATGGTATGAGCACCTTACCGAGATGTTGCAGGACCGTGGGTTTGAAATTGGGAAAATTGATCCCACTCTTTTTACTAAGAGGGTTAATGGGAACTTGTTCATATGCCAACTATATGTAGATGATATTATCTTTGGCTCTTCTAACAAAGTTTTTAATGATGAGTTCGTCGCACTCATGACGAAAGAGTTTGAGATGTCCATGATGGGAGATTTGAAGTTCTTCCTTGGATTCGAAGTCAAGGAACCTTCATCAACCAAGCTAAATAGACTCAAGACATGCTCAAGAGATTCAAGTTGGATGATCTCAAGCTTGCTAAGCCCAACACTCCCATGCCGCTCAAATGCCAACTTGATAGTGATCCCTATGGTAAAGTCGTGGATCAAAAGGTATATCGCTCCATGATTGGATCCCTGCTTTATCTTTGTGCATCTAGGCCGGATATCATGTTGAGTGTGGGAATTTGTGCACGATTTCAATCCGCACCTAAGAAGAGTCACTATGTGGCTGTCAAAAGAATCTTTCGATATTTGGCTCATACCCCAAACTTTGGCTTATGGTATCCCAAAGGTGCTTCATTTGATCTCATAGGTTATTCGGACTCGGATTGGGCGGGAGACCGTGTGGAGAGGAAGTCAACTTCCGGAGGTTGCCAATTCCTTGGTCGCTCTTTGGTAAGTTGGTCTTCAAAGAAACAAAATTGTGTTTCTCTCTCATCCACCGAGGCCGAATATGTAGCTACTGCGAGTTGTTGTGTTCAGTTACTCTGGATGAGGCAAACTTTAAAGGATTACGGTGTCACTTGTGACAAAGTGCCCCTCTACTATGACAACGAGAGTGCTATCTGTATCTCCAAAAACTCGATCCAACATTGCAAGACGAAGCACATTGAGATTCGTCATCACTCCATCCGGGATCATATCAAGCGTGGAGAAATTGATCTTATTCATCTCAATACTAATGAGCAGCTTGCAGATATATTCACAAAGCCATTGGATGAAGCAAGATTTTGCGAGTTAAGGCATGAGCTAATTATCATTGATTCGAGCAATGTAGATTGACTTGATGCACACCCCACCACACTCTTCATTATGTCTTGTTGAGATGTAGGCATGGACATAGGGGGAGTCTAGTTCTCTCAATGAACTATCCCTCCCCCTATTATGCATAAAATGATCAAATCTTTCACATTTGCCATTTTTGATGGTACTTGTGCTTCAAAGACGAGTTTTGGTCATGGGCCCAAGGTTAAAATCTTCGCGGTGCCATACCAACTAACTCAAACATAGGTGGCCTCGGCCACCGCCCCCTCCTAGAAAGGCATTTGCTTTTGAGAAGCATGTTTTATGTTTTTGGGTCACTCCAACCTTTTTGATTTGGTTATTGATCTGCATTCTCAGAGTGTTCCTTGGTATTTGATGGTTATATGAGTCTCTGCATTTTTTTTCAAATCTAATTTTTTGCATAAGCCTACATCTCCTTGATTTTCTGTCTTTGGATGTTGTCCTGTGAGGTACTACCGCCCTGAACGGCGGTACTACCGCTCATAGGCGGTACTACCGCTTGACAGAGCCCCGCGGGAGTTATGGGGCGGGGCAGGGGAAGTTCCCACTGGCCCATACCCCTTCATCCCCTTCCTCTCATGGGAGTCTCTCTCCAGGCGACTTCAAAGCTCCGGAGACCGCCGTCGGATCTCCTTCTCCGGCCACTCTTTCGCGATTCCGACTGGTGGGATCGTTCCCCACCCCCTCCTCTCGCAATGGATACTGGTATTGCCCCCATTTCTCTCCCCTACGGTTCCATCCTCTGAATCTAGGTTTTTTGGGCAATGTGAGATGTATTCATCGATTTTTCGTCAAATCGAGGCTTGAGCTTGTTGTGGGAGATGGCTAAGGAGTAGTGTTGTAGTTCAAGTGGTGAGGATGCCCATTTTTCGTCACCGGTACTACCGGATCCCGGCCAGCAGTAGTTGTTCCCCCGTGGACACCGCCAGAGCGGTACTACCGCTACCTTTGGAGCGGTACTACCGCCCACGGGCGGTACTACCGCGCCAGGCTGCGGTACTACCGCTTGTGATGCAAAATGCACATCTTCACCCCTTTCACTCCAATTCTGCTCATTCTTTTTTACTGGCTTATGCATATGTTTTACTTTGTTTTTCCCTCGCTATGTGTTTTGGGTTCCAGGTGGTGGTTCCTCTGTTCGAAGAACCAATCCAGCTCGTGCAAGTTCGAAGCGTTCCCGTTCCACTCAAGAGGATAGCTCGAGTCAACAAGCTCCCAAGCAGCGTACCAAGTCAGTTGCTCACAAGCCCAAGAAGGCCCAAACTTTTGCCCTCTTGCCCAGCCAGGAGTTTTCGCAAGCCCGCAAATAGTATCCCTATGATGTTCCGCAAGAGTCAACTCTTCGCAGCCGTCCTTTCTGGAACCATCGCTAGCTTGCCATCTATACGGATGTTCTGAAGCACAAGGAAGACTTGTTTGTCCCAAATGTCAAGTCCATCGATGTTGCCTATATGGAGAAGAATGCCACATACTTTGCTGATGTCATGCCACTTTGTGAGAAGCTTGGTATTGGCGATCTTATGCAGTTCAACAAGGAATTTGATCCTGAAATCATTGTTGTGTTCTATGCCACGGTCCATCTTGGGACTGATGAGGAAAGGACTCTGACTTGGATGACCAATGGCAGGTTGCTATCTGCTCCATGGAAGACCTTCATGGATCTCCTTGGTATTAAGGATGCGGGATTCCATAACCCAGTTGGATTCCGCCCACATAAGGAGATCGTTGCTACTCACAAGAGCCATCTCTATCCCTTCAGCACTGAGAAGATCTCCTCCACCACTGGCAAGTCAACATGGGTGCTAGAGCCATTCCTTGACATCATGCATTGTATCTTCATGCACACTCTATTTCCTCGTGTTGGAAATCTTGATCAGGTTCACTCCTACCTTGTGGATATGCTTCTTTACTGTCAGCATGCGAGGAAGAAGGATAATGTGAGGCCATTGGATGTTTCTCGTGTGATGTGGTCTGAGCTGCTCTCTGCGGTGTCCGAGCGCAAGTGCCCCATCTATGGTCTGTATCTGATGTATCATATTGAGACCACTTGGGCTTCTACCTTCCCTGGTTTTATGTTTGAGTGTGGTGAGGTGGTTCCCCACAAGGTCGTACAGCTAAGACAGAAAGATAAGTGGGCCACTCACACTACTCCTGAGGTTGTTCTTTCTAATGATGAGGATGAGGATGATGAGGATGATCAGGACTTTGTGGTTCAGGGTGGTGCTACTCCTCGTTCTGCGCCTTCTCTTGCTGAGCCATCTTGGGCTAAGAAGCTCAACGAGAAGCCGAATAAGATGTTCTGCGTACAGGCTAAGGGTCAATACAGGGCTCACGTTGCTGAGAAGGAGACTAGGAGGCGTCACAAGGCTCTTGGCAGACATGTGGGGTTGGAGGTTGACATGGCTTGAGACCGCGCCGGTATTTCCCCAAAGAGGAAGGGATGATGTAGCACAGCAACAGTAAGTATTTCCCTCAGTTATGAAACCAAGGTATCGAACCAGTAGGAGGATCACCAACACTACGTAAGCAGCACATGCACACAAAGAACAAATACTTGCAACCCGACGCGAAAGAGAGGTTGTCAATCTCTCTACGGTAAAAAGATAGGTTAGGATATGATAGATTGGATATATAGATCTCTCAAGAACACAAAATAAAAGAGGTAAATAAAAAGTGCAGCAAGGTATTTTTGGGTTTCTGGAATAATAGATCTGAAAACAAAAGTGGTAAAAAGATAGATTGGAAAGCAATATGTTGGAAAAGTAGACCCGGGGGCCGTAGGTTTCACTAGTGGCTTCTCTCATGAGTATAGCACACGGTGGGTGAACAAATTACTGTTGGGCAATTGATAGAAGATCAAATAATCATGACGATATCCAAGGCGATGATCATTATATAGGCATCACGTCCAAGATTAGTAGACCGGAATGATTCTGCATCTACTACTATTACTCCACACATTGACCGCTATCCAGCATGCCTCTAGTGTATTAAGTTCATGGAAAACCGGAGTAATGCAATAAGAACGGTGACATGATGTAGAAAAGATCTATTCATGTAGGAAAGGACCCCACCTTGTTATCCTTAATAGCAACGATACATGCCTGCCTCGCTACCCCTTCTGTCACTGGGAGTGGACACCGCAAGATAGAACCCATCACAAAGCACCTCTTCCCATGGCAAGCAAAATCGATCTAGTTTGCCTAACTAAACCAAAGATTCGAAGAAGAAATACGAGGCTATAAGTAATCATGCATATGAGATATCAAAGAAGACTCAAATAATATTCATGGATAGAAACTGATCATGAACTCAAAATTCATCGGATCCCAACAAACAAACCGCAAAAGTTTACATCAAATAGATCTCCAAGAGACCATTGTATTGAGACTCAAAAGACAAAGGAATCCATCTAGCTACTGCCTACAGACCCGTAGGTCTATGGTGGAATACTCACACATCATCGGAGAGGCACCAATGAGGATGATGAACCCCTCTATGATGGTGTTAGATTGGATCTCGTGGTTGTGGAACTTGCGGCGGCTGAATGTGTTTTTCGTCGACTCCTCTTGGGTTTCTAGAATATTTGGGAATTTATAGGCATCAAAGGCGGTGGAGAGGCATTCCGAGGAGGGCACAACCCATCAGGGCATGCCCGGGGCCTCTGGCGCGCCCTAGTGGGTTGTGGTCTCCTGGGCCCTCCTCTCTGGTACTTCTTTGGCCCACTGGATGTCTTCTGGCCCAAAAAAATCTCCAAAAAGTTTCTTCGCGATTGGACTCCGTTTGGTACTGATATTCTGCGAAGTAAAAAACAAGCAAAAGAAGCAACTGGCACTTTGGCACTATGTCAATAGGTTAGTCCCAAAAAATGATATAAAGTTGCTATAAAATGATTGTAAAACATCCAAGAATGATAATATAACAGCATGGAACAAGCAAAAATTATAGATACATTGGAGACGTATCATCATCCCCAAGCTTAATTCCTACTCGTCCTCGAGTAGGTAAATGATAAAAACAGAATTTTTATGTGGAATGCTGCCTAACATGTTCATCACATATTCTTTTCTTCTGTAGCATGGACATTTGGACTTTTAGATGGTTCAAAGCAATAGTCTAGTTTTAACATAATGACTTTAATACTCAAGCATGCCAACAAGCAACCATGTCTTTTAAAATATCAACAATAAAGAAAGTTATCCCTAGCCCATCATGCTCAATCATTGATCCATTCATGAAACACACTCAAATATTAACTACACCCAATGCTCAAGTATGATCATAGTGTCCCCTAGTTGGTGCTTTACAAGAGAAGATGGAGACTCAAATAAAAATAAAAATTGCATAAAGTAAATAGATAGACCCTTCACAGAGGGAAGTAGGGATTTGTCGAGGTGCCAGAGCTCAAAGTTTAAATTGAGAGAGAGAAAATATTTTGAGTCGTAGGCCTTTCCTGTCAACGAAAACGACAAAGTAGTTCACAATACTTTCCATGCTAGATATATCATAGGTGGTTCCCAAACATAAAGTAAAGTTTATTCCTTTTTCCACCATTCTTTCACAATCCATGGCACGGTTGCCTTCCATACCAACACTTTCCAAGGAATTTATTATTTGACAACATAAAGTAAATATTTTTTTGCATTTCAGGACTGGATATCCCTATTACCGCCGTACTCTCATGCAATGACAAGTGAATAAACACTCATCTTGAGAATAGCACATCTAGCATGGAAAAATATTGGATACCCCCTACCGTTTCATGAGCGGTACGAGCACACAAAAAGGAAATTTATTTTGAAAAGTAGAGATGGCACATACAAATTTGCTTAGAACGGCATGGAAATACCGCATATAGGTAGGTATGGTGGACTCATAAGGCAAAACTGGATTTAAGGATTTTGGATGCACAAGTAGTATTTCTACTTAGTACAAGTGGAGGCTAGCAAATAGATTGAGAAGCAACCAACCAAGAAACGAAAATTCACATAAGCGAGCATTGAGCATAACTAACACCGAATAATGCACCATAAGTAGGATGTAATTTCATTCCATAACTATTGACTTTCGTACTTGCATAGGGAATCACAAACCTTAACACCAATATTCTTACTAAAGCATAATTACTCACTAACATGACTCACATATTACTATCATCATGTCTCAAAACTATTACAAGGAATCAAGTTTAATTTGTCCAATGATCTTCATGAAAGTTTTTATTATATCCTCCTTGAATAGTTTCATATATTGCCATTGTTTTTACAAGCTCAAACAAATTTAAGTGAAGAACATGAGCATAGAGATTTCATCTCTCAAAATACTATAAGTGAAGCATGAGAGCATTTCTTAAAAATTTACTAACTCTCAAATTAATATAAGTGAAGCATGAGAATATTTCTTCAAAAGTTTCCAAGCACACCGTGCTCAAAAAGATATAAGTGAAGCGTTAGAGCAATTCCATAGCTCAAAAAGTTTAAGTGAAGCATAAAGAGCAATTCTAACAAATCTTAGCATAATTTTGGCCCTCTCAAGTAGGTGTGTCCAGCAAGGATACTAGTAACAAACTAGAAAGCAAAGCAAGCAAAGACTCAAATGATACAAGACACTCCAAGCAAAACTCATGATATGTGACGAATAAAAATATAGCTCCAAGTAAAATACCGATGGTCGTTAGAAGAACGAGGGATGCCACTCGGGGCATCCCCAAGCTTAGTTGCTTGTTTCTCTTTAGATATATCTTGGGGGTTCTGTAGCATCCCCAAGCTTAGGCTCTTTTCACTCCTTATTCCTTCATCCATCATGATCTCACCCAAAACTTGAAAACTTCAATCACACAAAACTCAACAAAACCTTCGTGAGATCCGTTAGTACAATAAAGCAAATCACCACTTTAAGTATTGTTGCAAAACCATTCAAATTTTACTATTGCATTATACCTACTTTATTTTAACTTTACCATGGCTCATATCCTTCAATACAACCCATAGATTCATCAAAACAAGCACACAATGCAACGAAAACAGAATCTGTCTTAAACAGAACAGTTTGTAGTAATCTGTACTCGAACCATACTTCTGTAACTCTAAAAATTCTGAAACATTAGGATAACGTAAAGAATATGTATATCAATACTGTATTAAAATTTCAGCTCAATATCATGCTCCAGTAAAAAATTAAAATTCTTACACTGGAGGCAAAGTTTCTGTTTCAGATTCAGGATTGTTGCTACTCATCTTATGAATCATCCTAAAGGCTTTACTTGGCACAAACACTAAATAGAACATAAAAAACACAATAATAACAGAGGCATAATTGTGTCAACACTCAAAAACAGAAAGAAAAAAATGAAAAT
This sequence comes from Elymus sibiricus, assembly GCA_039707655.1. Lineage (NCBI taxonomy): Eukaryota > Viridiplantae > Streptophyta > Magnoliopsida > Poales > Poaceae > Elymus > Elymus sibiricus. The sequence goes on along the minus strand of CM077673.1, from coordinate 271,057,125 downwards.
AAATTTATTCATTGGGTTTCCTCCCAACAAGCGCTATCGTTTTACGCCCCTAGCTAGTCATAACGCATAGATTCAAGTATTGTCATCTTTGGTTTTTGCTCCATAGGATCATCTCATGATTGATTCATATGGTGGCTTAATTCTTGTTCTAGGGAAGTGTTACATACCCTTTCCTAGTGGAAACTGAAATCTAATATTGCCTTCTTTCATATCAATCACGGCACCTATAGTGCCTAAGAACGGTCTACCAAGTATAATGGGACAAGACGGATTGCAATCAATATCAAGAACAATAAAATCTATGGGCACATAGTTCCTATTTGCAAGAATAAGAACATCATTAATTCTTCCCAAAGGCTTTTTAATAGTAGAATCCGCCAAGTGCAAATTAAGAGAACATTCTTCAATATTGGTGAGACCAAGCACATCACATAAAGATTTCGGAATCGTGGAAACACTAGCACCCAAATCACATAAAGCAAAGCACTCATAATTTTAAACATTGACCTTAATGGTAGGTTCCAACTCATCATGTAATTTTCTAGGAATAGAAATCTCCAACTCCAACTTTTCTTCAAAAGATTTCATCATGGCATCAACAATATGTTTAGTAAAAGCTTTATTTTCTTCATAAGCATGGGGTGAATTCAACATGGATTGCAGCAAAGAAATACATTCAATCAAAGAGAAACTATCATAATTAAAATATTTGCAATCCAAAATAGTGGGCACATCACTAGTTAAAATTTTGACCTCTTCAAACCCACTTTCATCAATTTTTTCATCAAGACTTTCACCCTCCAAATTATTGGGACGCCTTCTAGCTAAAGTTGACTCTACTTCAGTACCTTTATCATCAATTTTAATATTACTAAACAAGGAATCAATAGAAGAAACACCAATCTCTTTAAGATCTTCATCATTTTTCTGAAAGCAATCACTAGCAAACGCTTTTTCTAAAAATTCTCTTTTAGCTCAAAGCATAGCGGTTCTTTTATTACTTTCATCCATAGAGACATATAAAGCTTTAATTGATTCATCAATCTTAGGTGCAAAAGTTTTCAACTTGAGGTTTTCTACATCATGAGAAATTCTATCAATGCTTCTAGACATATCATCAATCTGATTCAACTTTTCTTCTATCGTAGTATTGAAAACCTTTTGCGCGTTGATAAATTCTTTAATACTACTCTCAAGATCAGAGGGGTTCCTATTATTATTGTAAGAAGAATTACCATAGGAATTACCATAATTATTAAAGGAATTACTAGGAAAAGGCCTAGGATTAAAATTACCTCTATAAGCATTGTTATTGAAATTGTTTCGCGAGACGAAATTCACATCTACGGAATCACTATTTTGCTAAATCAAAGTAGACAAAGGCACATCATTAAGATCAATAGGAGCATTTTTACTAGCAACCAACTTTATTAAAGCATCAACTTTGTCACTCAAAGTACTAATTTCTTCAACCGAATTAACCTTTTTACTAGTAGGTGCTCTTTCAGTATGCCATTGTGAATAATTTGCCATAATATTATCTAGCAATTTAGTAGCTTCACCCAAAGTAATTTCCATAAAAGTGCCACCCGCGGCGGAATCTAAAAGATTTCTAGAGACAAAATTCAATCCTGCATAAAAATTTTGTATGATCATACAAAGATTTAAACCATGAGTAGGACAATTTCTTAGCATCAATTTCATTCTTTCCCAAGATTGTGCAACATGTTCATGCTCAAGTTGCTTAAAATTCATGATTTGAGTCCTAAGGGAAATAATTTTCACGGGTGGAAAATACTTAGTAATAAAAGCATCCTTGCACTTATTCCAAGAATCGATACTATTGCGAGGCAAAGAAGAAAACCAAATTTTTGCACGATCCCACAAGGAGAAAGGAAATAATTTCAACTTCACTATATCATTGTCCACATCTTATTACTTTTGCATATCACACAATTCTACGAATGTGTTTAGATGGGACGCGGCATCCTCATTAGGAGTACCGGCAAATTGATCTTTCATGACAAGATTCAACAAAGCGGCATTAATATCACAAGACTCCGCACTAGTGGCGGGAGGAGCAATCGGAGTACTAATAAAATCATTATTATTAGTATTGGGAAAATCACACAATTTGGTGTTTTCTTGAGTCATCGTGACTACACAAACAGGATTTCAAGCAAGCAAGAGATCTGACGAGAAAAAGGCAAACGAAAAAGAGGGCGAATAAAACGGCAAATTTGGTGAAGTGTGGGAGAGGAAAACGAGAGGAAAATGTCAAATAATGTAATTGCAAGGAGATGAGATTTGTGATTAGGAACCTGGTACATGATGATGGTGTCTCCTCGGCGCCAGAGATTGGCACGTAGAAGAGACCGCTTCCTCCCCGGCAATGGCGCCAGAAATTCCTTTGACGTGGCTTGAGACTACGTCGGTATTTCCCCAAAGAGGGAGGGATGATGCAGCATAGCGACGGTAAGTATTTCCCTCAGTTATGAAACCAAGGTATCGAACCAGTAGGAGGATCACCAACACTACATAAACAGCACCTGCACACAAAGAACAAATACTTGCAACCCGACGCGAAAGAGAGGTTGTCAGTCTCTCTACGGTAAAAAGATAGGTTAGGATATGATAGATTGGATAGATAGATCTCTCAAAAACACAAAATAAAAGAGGTAAATAAAAAGTGCAACAAGGTATTTTTGGGTTTTTGGAATAATAGATCTAAAAACAAAAGTGGAAAAAATATAGATCGGAAAGCAATATGTTGGAAAAGTAGACCCGGGGGCCGTAGTTTCACTAGTGGCTTCTCTCATGAGTATAGCACACGGTGGGTGAACAAATTACTATTGGGCAATTGATAGAAGATCAAATAATCATGATGATATCCAAGGCAATGATCATTATATAGGCATCACATCCAAGATTAGTAGACCGAAACGATTCGGCATCTACTACTATTACTCCACACATCGACCGCTATCCAGCATGCATCTAGTGTATTAAGTTCATGGAAAACGGAGTAATGCAATAAGAACGGTGACATGGTAGGCAAGATCTATTCATGTAGGAATAGACCCCATCTTGTTATCCTTAATAGCAACGATACATGTGTGCCTCGCAGCCCCTTCTGTCACAGGGAGAGGACACCGCAAGATCGAACCCATCACAAAGCACCTCTTCCCATGGCAAGAAAAATCGATCTAGTTGGCCTAACTAAACCAAAGATTCGAAGAAGAAATACGAGGCTATAAGTAATCATGCATATGACAGATCAAAGAAGACTCAAATAATATTCATGGATAGAAACTGATCATGAACTCAAAATTCATCGGATCCCAACAAACACACCGCAAAAGTTTACATCAAATAGATATCCAAGAGACCATTGTATTGAGAATCAAAAGAGAGAGAGGAAGCCATCTAGCTACTGCCTACGGACCCATAGGTCTATGGTGGACTACTCACACATCATCAGAGAGGCACCAATGAGGATGATGAACCCCTCCGTCATGGTGTTAGATTGGATCTCGCGGTTTTGGAACTTGCGGCGGCTGGATGTGTTTTTCATCGACTCCTCTAGGGTTTATGGAATATTTGGGAATTTATAGGCATCAGAGGCGGTGGAGAGGCATCCCGAGGAGGGAATAACCCATCAGGGCGCACCTGGGGCCTTTGGCGCGCCCTGGTGGGTTGTGGTCTCCTCTGCCCTCCTCTGCCCTCCTCTCCGGTACTTCTTTGCCCACTGGATGTCTTCTGGCCCAAAAAAAATCTCCAAAAAGTTTCGTCGCGATTGGACTTCGTTTGGTACTGATATTCTGCGATGTAAAAAAAAGAAAAAATAGCAACTGGCACTTTGGCACTATGTCAATAGGTTAGTCCCAAAAAATGATATAAAGTTGCTATAAAATGATTGTAAAACATCCAAGAATGATAATATAACAAAATGGAACAAGCAAAAATTATAGATACGTTGGAGACATATCACAGGTTCGCAGTGGCTCTAAGAAATCTATTACTGATGAGGAGGTCTGGATCTCGAGGCACTGCAAGTGGGACTCTAAGGATGATCTGCCTGGCTCTTCTGCTCCCCCAAGTACTTCAGCTCCGCCCGGCACCGCTTCCTACAGTTCAGAGTCTGGAGAGTACTGATGATGGTTCCTTGCGTTACTGCCACCTGGAGTGTCTTAGTCCTCCCTGCCCTTTTGGTGTCTCGCTGCCAAAGGGGGAGAGAGGGTAGGGATTTGCCGAGTCACGAGCGTGCGCTTGCTTTCTAAGTTTGCCCTTCTTTTATGTCGTTGCTCGTGAACTCTTTTTTAGTTGCTTTGGTTTGTGTTATGGTTATGAGACTTCAGTCACTTCGTCATATGGTGTGAGACATATGCTACCCTTAATTATCCTTAAATGTCTTGTTATGCGAGTCACTACTACTTTGTACTCATTGCTAATTTCTCACATATTTCTCCTTGCATATATATCTCTCTCGTATTATCTTCTATTGCAAGGAGTATCAGTCTATAAAATATAGGGGGGTTGATCCGAGCATGTGTGTTTTGCATTCCAAAAGCATATTAAAAATAGCACACATCTAGGGGGAGCCTATCTATATTTTGTAGACTCTTGGGTTTGCTTTCTATCTCTTAAATATTATCTGTGCAAATCCCGTGTTGTCATCAATCCACCAAAAAGGGGGAGATTGTAAGGGCATATTTATACCCTATTGATTTTGGTGATTGATGACAATACGTTTGCGGACTAACTGTGTGCATTAAGCTTTCAGAGGTTATCAGGTTGCACAAGACGGTTATTTTACCCCTCTGGGAGTTAAAGAGAAGATGGTGTCGTGGGAACGAGTCTGACAGTAGAAGGTAGGGGTACGTAAGGAGAGGGTAGAGTCCTAGCTACGGCGAGGGTGTACACACAGATGTATGAGTTTAGGCCCCTCTCGTGGAGGTAATAGCCCTACGTCTCAGGTGCTCGGGAGCTCTTTGTCGAGTGTAATAAGAGTATCGTTACAGGGAGTCCGAACCCTTGTGCCAGAGGGGAGGGGCGGCTTATATAGAGTGCGCTGCCCCTCATAAGTGTCCGGCATCTAAGGGTCAGATCGTGGGTATAAAGACGTACGTTACTGGTAACGTACAACATAAATGCTATTAGTGGTCTTGATGAACGCCCGCCCGTTAGCCTCCCTGGGGTGACTTCTGGGCTTCTGTGGTCGACTGTCTTCTGGTCCTTCCGAGTGAAAGGTAAGCGTCGAGTGAAAGGTACCTCCGAGTGTATATTGTCGAGTGACTTGTATGTCTTGGCGATTTCAGTCGGAGACTTCCTTGTAGCTCTTAAGCTTTCTGGGGCAGTGTCCTTAGGTAGGGCATGTAGGTCAGGCCTATGACCCTATCCTAGGTACATATCCCCATCATTAACCCCCGAATGGATCGGGGTTCGAGTGTAAAAAGTGTCAATGCAGGTTCTGACAAGACACAAAAATTCCAAGTGCATTTTGAGGCTTCTTAGAAATCTGCATCGATTGGAACCTTTATCGTTCGCCCTCATCGATTCTGTCTTGAAGTATATCCGAGTGAAACTGAGCTCGAAATCAAGTCCGAGTGAAACTGAGCTCGAAATCAGGTTCGAGTTGTCTGCAGAGTCTTCTGATGTGACGGTTCGCTCCGTCGGGTCCGGATTTTACGGGACTCGAAAATTGGATAACGCACGCCGAGCGGGGATGACGCAACCGCAAAGGCAAGCGGGGACACGACGCCTCGATTATCGCGCCGCCGGAATCGCCACGTGATGTGCCTCCTCTGAATTCGGGATACTCCGAGATCTGGCGGGCCCGCAGGTCAGTGACCCACACGGGCGGGTATAAGGGGCGACGACGCCGGTGCTGGTACAGTATTCTTCCCCAAATCTACTCTTCTCCTCCTCCTCCTCTGCTCAGCTCCGCTCCCACGACCGCCACCGCCATGACGAAGGGCAAGACGGAGAAGCTCGAGCGCACCAAGAAGGGAGGAGCCAAGGCGAAGAAGTCGTAGGGCGCCCGGTCGACGGTGCCGCCGGGGTGGATCCAGGGGGATTTCCTCCAATCGACGGTCACGGCGGAGGATGTGCAAAATCTCGTCGTCGACGGGTTGATAACTGCGGGGTCCTGGAGATTGCCGAAGGGGGAGACCGAGCCGGAGCCACGCGACGGCGAGCGAGTTCTGCTTCTCACCCACGTCGAGCGAGGTTTCTCCATGCCACCCCACCCGTTCATCCGTAGTTTCCTGAACTATTTCGGAGCGTAGCTCCACCATTTTCCTCCTAATGCGATTGCCTATCTTTCCTATTTCATAACCCTGTGCGAATGCTTCTTGGGCTGTCCTCCGCATTGGGGTTTGTTTAAACACATATTCTCTGTTAGATCTCAATCCGTCAAGAAAGCCAATCCCAGTGATAGCAAAACCCACGTAATCCAACTGTGTGGTGGCTTAGGGATCCAAAAGAGAGGTAGGAGTGCATTTCCCTCCATGACCTTTCCTGATTCTGTCCGGGGTTGGCAGTCGACATGGTTCTATTGCAAGGATGTTGCATCACCAAATATGTCGACTGGACTTCCTCCTTTCACCTTGGATCGACCTACCATCCCCAAACCACTGTATGTGACAAAGGTAGAGAAAATCCAGGTAGGGATCCTAGTGAACGCTGTATCTGATCTCATCCGCGGCGGAGTGACTGGCTTGGATCTCCTTGAAACGTTTCTCAGTCGACGGATCCAGCCTCTCCAAGCCCGGGATCACACCATGTGGCATTACTCGGGCCCTGAGGATACCACGCGGACTCATCCTGAAGAAGTTTCCGACGAGACCGTTTCTCAGTGGCTCAGGAGCATCACCGGAGCCTGCGATAATCCCGAGGGAGCCAAGCGAATTCCACCCTTTTCTGCTTTGAACCCACCAAAGAACCTGGTGAGTTAAACCTCTGTCGATTGTTTTAATACTTGTCGAGTAACTGGATCTTCAGTCGACTGACTTTGAAGCTTGTATCTTGCAGGAATTTACAAACATGTACTCGCCCGTGCCCAACGGAGAACAGCTTGACGAAGAAGAAGGGAGTGTAGATGACAGCGCAGACGGCGATTATGCCAACGACAGTGAGAGCAGCGATGACGACCTGGAGGAAGGCGAGGTGGAAGCTCAGGTCCCTCTGCACACCGGGCGTCGCACCAAGCAGCAAGAAGACCCAGAGGTTCCTCCGAGCAAAACTGTGGCGTCGAGCACAAGGAACCCAAAGCGTGACCGGACCGCAACATCAGGGTCAACTGAAAAAGCTGCGAAACAACTCAAGCCGGACGCGCCAAAACCTCGGAAGGCCCTGCCTCGTATCAAGATTGTTGTGCCTGTTGCCTCAACGTGAGTGTTTGTTTTCCCGCAATCGTGATTGTGGCCCTTCATGTCTCTGCTGACCGAGTGGAGTTTATCCGCCAGAGCTACTACCTCTGTGACGTCGCCCCAGCGAAATGATGGGGACCAAATGGAAGTGGACACTCCTGATGTGGCCACCTCCCAACGAGGTATAAAGAACCCACACTCTACTCTGTTTTTTGAAGAATAATCGTCGAGTGACTTGATTAAAATTGCCCATTGATAGCTGACGAAGTCATCGAACTGGAAGATGACGAGGAGCTGCAGCGAGGAACGCAAGATGAGGCTGTGCCTCTGGAAGCTCCACACGTACGCACTCGGAGAACATCGTCAGGACAGACGCCCCATGGGTCGACTGCTGCGACACCTCCAGCCCTTGTGGCCCTGCTGTCGAGTGCTCCGCCAGCCACTTCAATTCTGGTGGCTTCAGCACCTATTGGACAATCTAAAGCACCTCCTGATGCCTCAGTTACAGCACCAACTCATTCGACGCCCGCATACCCTTTGTATCACGTCCCGGAGGACCAAACTGGAGCTGCCAAGGAAGCCATGATTCAGGCTGGGTAGATGATGCTGCGAACAAAGAAGGCGTATGAAGCCAGCAAGTTAGCCTATGATGCCAGCACAGCGCTTCAAGCCAACGTCCGAGTAAGTGCTATTGTAAGTTCATTTCCGATTGAATTCCTGTCCATCTTGATTTTACACCCACTGGGTGTTTTCTTCGCAAGTAGATCAGGTAGTTTCTGGTCCAGTGGGGGCACGCTAAGTGCACCCACTGGGTGTAGTCCCCGAGACCGCTGTCGAATGACGAAGGCATCGGCAGGGGTCTTAGAGTTGATTTGAAAGTTGCTTGTCACTCGACAGGACGGGCCTGGTCGAGTGATAGTAGGTCCAGTGGGGGCACGCTGAGTGCACCCACTGGGTGTAGTCCCCGAGACCGTCGTCGAGTGCTTGTATCGGCGGGGGTCTGATAGAGACAATGTTCGCTTGCTTGCTTCTTTGTTTATACTCTGACAGGCCAGACCTGGTCGAGTGTTTTTGTATCCAGTGGGGGCACGCTGAGTGCACCCACTGGGTGTAGTTCCCGAGACTACTGTCGATCGTTGACGATGGGCAGTAGTCTTAAGAACTATTCTGCAGGTTTCATGGACATCATTTCCATCAACCATGATATGACGCTGTATAGGGTTGTGGGGTGGGGCGGCGGTCCGCCTTTCAGTCGACTGTACTTGTACTTTTCCACTCGGGAGTAGAGAAATATCCATGTCGACTGAACCCCTTCTTTGCTGATTTCAGAAAGCCTGTGGGCTCGGGACCAAGTACGTCGAGCTGGAGAAGGAGAAGAATCGACTTCTGCTGGATCTGGAGCTGACAAACAACAACCTGGACCGTGCACAGACCGAATTGAAGACTTTGGGAGGTAATCCTTGTCAACCAATTGCATTATCACTTTCATCTTCCGTCCTTTGAACCGAGCGAATCCACTCGAACAGACGTACGTGATGAGAACCGTCGTCTCCGAGCGCGACTCAACAATGTTATTTCTTTAGATACCATGAAGAAGGCGCTTGAGGACAAGGACAAATCACTTGCTAATGCTCAGAAGGAAGCGAAGGAGAAAACTGAAGCTGCTGAGAAGAAACTTGCTGCAGCCACTAAACTGGAAGAATAGAACGCCAAACTCAAGCAGGAACGATCCGACTGGATCAAAAAACTTGATGTGCAGACCAAGGGAAAGAGTGCTCTGGAAAAACACTTAGGAGACTTTGCGAAGAAAATGTTCAGCATGCTTGAAGGTGACTTTCTTCTGTCGAATGAATTTCTTTGATTTCCTCAGAACGGCATTGTGATCACCTTTTCCCTTTCTCTTCACGCAGAATTCTGTCAAGACTTTGAGAAGGAAACCAAAGAAATCGAGCCCAATCTAGACCCCACGAAGTCACTCGTCGGAGACGCCGTGGCCATGGATATGTTTCGACTCGAAGCTCGTCTTAAGAGTGTCCAAGGATATGTCACTCTTGCATTCGAGAAGGTCAACAAGGAGTTGTGGCCTGAAGATTCTCTCCAAACTGACCTCGAGTCTATGATGACTCGCCTCAACGAAATTCCCAGTCGAGTGCAGGCGTGGAAGAAATCCGCTGCTCGTTGTGGTGCTGATGTGGAACTTTCACTCGTCAGGGTTCATTGCAAGGAGGCCGGGGAGGACAAACTGAAGGCCCTCCGAGTGATCAACACAAAGAAACTTCAGTTTGAAGATTTCATGGAGACTTTCATCGAAGTAGCCACTCGGATCGCCGACGGAATTGACCTGGACACCTTCGTCGAGCCCTCAAGCCCTACTGGATCTTGAACAAGTACTTTGCTTTCAGTAAAAACTTTATTCGCCTCGGTATGCCGAGTGATGGTGTAACCGATTAAACCTTCGTTCAGGCCCGAAGCCTGAGAACTTCCCTTTGCGCGAACAAGTTTTTGCTGCGCTAGAGATTCTAGTCTTACTCGCATTTTTCTTTCCGACATTTTGCTTGGCTGAATTTATTTAATTCTCGAATGGAACTTAGGCGAAGACTGGTTCGCAGCTAAGTTCCGAGTGTTAGGAATACCTTACACTCGGAAGGATTTTTTAACTTAGATGAAAACTGGTTCACAGCTAAGCCCCCGAGCAAGAGGGTTGCTCTTCCCTCAGATAAGTTTTCTGAACTTAGGCGAAGACTGGTTCGCGGCTAAGTTTCCGAGTGTATTGAATGTTATACACCCGGAAAGGTCTTTAACTTAGGCGAAACGGGTTTGCAGCTAAGCCCTCGAACAAGAGGATTGCTCTTTACTCGGAATTTTTTTTGAACTTAAGCGAAGACTGGTTCGCGGCTAAGTCTCTGAGTGTATTGAATGTTATACACTCGGAAGGGTCTTTAACTTAGGCGAAACGGGTTCGCAGCTAAGCCCCCGAGCAAGAGGGTTGCTCTTCACTCGGAGAAGTTTTCTGAACTTAGGCGAAGACTGGTTCGTGGCTAAGTCTCCGAGTGTATTCAATGTTATACACCCGGAAAGGTCTTTAACTTAGGCGAAGACTGGTTCGCGGCTAAGTCTCCGAGTGTATTGAATGTTATACACTCGGAAGGGTTTTTAACTTAGGCGAAACGGATTCCCGGCTAAGCCCCCGAGCAAGAGGGTTGCTCTTCACTCGGAGAAGTTTTCTGAACTTAGGCGAAGACTGGTTCGCGGCTAAGTCTCCGAGTGTATTGAATGTTATACACGCGGAAGGGTTTTTAACTTAGGCGAAACGGATTCGCGGCTAAGCCCCCGAGCAAGAGGGTTGCTCTTCACTCGGAGAAGTTTTCTGAACTTAGGCGAAGACTGGTTCGCGGCTAAGTCTCCGAGTGTATTGAATGTTATACACCCGGAAAGGTCTTTAAGTTAGGCGAAACGGGTTCGCAGCTAAGCCCCCGAGTGTATTGAATGTTATACACTCGGAAGGGTTTTTAACTTAGGCGAAACGGATTCGCAGCTAAGCCCCCGAGCAAGAGGGTTGCTCTTCACTCGGAGAAGTTTTCTGAACTTAGGCAAAGACTGGTTCGCGGCTAAGTCTCCGAGTGTATTGAATGTTATACACCTGGAAAGGTCTTTAACTTAGGCGAAATGGGTTCGCAGCTAAGCCCCCGAGCAAGAGGGTTGCTCTTCACTCGGAGAAGTTTTTTGAACTTAGGCGAAGACTGGTTCGCGGCTAAGTGTCCGAGTGTATTGGATGTGTTACACTCGGAAGGGTTTTTAACTTAGGCCAAACGGGTTCGCGGCTAAGCCTCCGAGCAAGAGGGTTGCTCTTCACTCGGAGAAGTCTTTGAACTTAGGCGAAGACTGGTTCGCGGCTAAGTCTCCGAGTGTATTGAATGTTATACACCTGGAAAGGTCTTTAACTTAGGCGAAACGGGTTCGCAGCTAAGCCCCCGAGCAAGAGGATTGCTCTTTACTCGGAAAGGTTTTTTAAAATAGGCGAAGACTGGTTCGCAGCTAAGTCTCCGAGGGTATTGAATGTTATACACTCGGAAGGGTTTTTAACTTAGGCGAAACGGATTCGCAGCTAAGCCCCCGAGCAAGAGGGTTGCTCTTCACTCGGAGAGTTTTTTAACTTAGGCGAAGACTGGTTCGCGGCTAAGTCTCCGAGTGTATTGAATGTTATACACTCGGAAGGGTTTTTAACTTAGGCGAAACGGATTCGCAGCTAAGCCCCCGAGCAAGAGGGTTGCTCTTCACTCGGAGAAGTTTTCTGAACTTAGGCGAAGACTGGTCCGCGGCTAAGTCTTCGAGTGTATTGAATGTTATACACTCGGAAGGGTTTTTAACTTAGGCGAAACGGGTTCGCAGCTAAGCCCCCGAGCAAGAGGGTTGCTCTTCACTCGGAGAAGTTTTCTGAACTTAGGCGAAGACTGGTTCGCGGCTAAGTCTCCGAGTGTATTGAATGTTATACACTCGGAAGGGTTTTTAACTTAGGCGAAACGGATTCGCGGCTAAGCCCCCGAGCAAGAGGGTTGCTCTTCACTCGGAGAAGTCTTTGAATGCGAAATTTTGCGATCGGAATCGACAATAGACTGCGGAAGTCATAACTTAACAAACGACATCGTCTGGAGCACTCTTATTACATCAAAGCAACTCAGTCGTCAAGTATAAAAGCGTCGAAGCAAATCCGCATTCCAGGCGCGTGGCTCATCAATATTCTTCTTCAAGTTGAAAAGATGGTATGCTCCGTTGTTCAGCACATTGGTGACGACGAATGGGCCTTCCCACGCTGGGGCCAACTTGTGGGGCCGCTGCTGATCCACTCGGAGCACCAGATCACCTTCGTGGAATGAACGGTTCTTGACGCATCTCGCATGGAAGCGGCGAAGGTCTTGTTGATATACAGTCGACCGGATCAGGGCTATCTCTCGTTCTTCCTCTAGGAGATCCACACCATCTTGTCTAGCTTGCTCAGCTTCGTCTTCAGAGTATAGATCCACTCGGGGGGAATTGTGAAGGACGTCACTTGGCAAAACGGCTTCAGCTCCATACACAAGGAAGAAAGGAGTGCGTCCAGTCGACCGGTTTGGAGTTGTCCTCAAGCCCCACAGAACAGACGGCAATTCAGTGACCCAAGCTCCAGCAGCATGATCAAGATCTCGCATGAGCCGAGGCTTCAGTCCTTGGAGGATAAGACCGTTCGCTCGCTCAGCTTGACCGTTAGACTGGGGGTGTGCAATGGACGCGTAGTCCACCCGAGTGCCTTGAGAGGAGCAAAAGTATCTGAACTCTTCCGAGTCAAAATTAGAGCCGTTGTCTGTAATGATACTGTGGGGGACTCCATACCGGAATATTATCTCTTTCATGAATTTGATCGCAGTGCGGGCGTTCAACTTCTTGATGGGTTTAGCTTCGATCCACTTAGTGAACTTGTCGACTGCAACCAGTAAGTGAGTGAATCCACTCTGGCCTGTTCTAAGGGGTCCAACCATATCCAAGCCCCATACAGCGAACGGCCAAACGAGTGGAATAGTCTTCAAGGCAGACGCGGGTTTGTGTGACAGGTTCGAATAAAACTAGCATCCTTCGCAGTGATCGACTATATCTTTAGCCATCTCATTGGCGCGTGGCCAAAAGAAACCCGCTCGATAAGCTTTGGCAACGATTGTCCTAGAGGACGCATGATGACCACAAGTTCCCGAGTGAATCTCCTCCAAAATCAGTCGACCTTCTTCAGGAGAAATACACCGCTGAATCACGCCAGTCACACTTTCTCTGTAGAGTTGTCCATTCATAACAGTAAAAGCCTTGGATCTGCGGACTATCTGTCGAGCTTCATCTTCATCATTTGGGAGTTCTCGCCTTAGAATATACGCAATATAAGGAATAGTCCAGTCGGGGATGATCACTAAAATCTCCATAACCAAATCAATAACCGCTGGGACGTCGACTTCAGTCGGATCTGAGGCGCTCTTTGCTTGCGAGGGCTCTTCAGTGAAAGGATCTTCCTGCACCGAAGGAGAATAAAGGTGCTCGAGAAATACATTGCTGGGGACAGGTTTCCGAGTGGATCCAATCTTTGCCAGCTCATCAGCTGCTTGATTCTTCACTCGGGGAACATGATGGAGTTCCAAGCCTTCGAATTTCTTCTCAAGTTTCCTTACTGCATTGCAGTATCCTGTCATAGCGGGGTTCCTGACATCCCACTCTTTCATCACTTGATTGACCACCAAATCAGAGTCGCCATATACCATCAGGCACCGGACGCCGAGTGAAACGGCCATACGCAACCCATACAAGAGTGCTTCATATTCAGCTTCATTGTTGGAGGAATCAAAGTGAATCTGCAAAACGTAACTGAGTTTGTCGCCTTTTGGGGACACCAGTACTACGCCAGCAACAGACCCATTCAGCATCTTCGAGCCATCAAAGAACATGGTCCAGTGTGCCGAGTAAACTTGGACGGGCTGCTGCTGTTCAGTCCACTCGGCCAGGAAATCGGCGAGGGCTTGAGACTTGATTGCTTTCTTTGCTTCAAACTTGACGTCAAAATAGAGGAGCTCAATAGCCCATTTGGCCACTCGACCAGACGCATCTCGATTGTGGAGAATTTCAGACAATGGAGCATCACTGACGACTGAAATTGAGTGATCTTGAAAATAATGTGCCACCTTCTTAGCTGACAGATATATACCGTACACGAGCTGCTGGTAATGTGGATATCTTTGCTTTGAAGGAGTCAACACTTCAGAGACGTAATACACAGGATGCTGGACTTTGTAAGCTTTACCTTCCTCTTCCCTCTCGACAGTGAGAACTGTACTGACGACCTGATTAGTAGCCGCTATGTACAATAGCAATGGCTCCTTACTGTGCGGAGCAGCAAGCACCGGCTGGGTGGAAAGCAGAGCTTTGAGCTCGACAAATGCTGCATCAGCTTCAGGAGTCCACTCGAATGTATCAGACTTCTTCATCAGTCGGTATAAAGGCAATGCCTTTTCACCGAGACGAGAAATGAATCGACTCAATGCTGCCAAGCAACCTGTGAGCTTCTGGACATCGTGCACACGCTCAGGGCTTTTCATTCGGGTGATGGCACCGATCTTTTCAGGATTAACGTCGATTCCCTTTTCAGAAACGAGAAAACCGAGTAATTTGCCGCCAGGAACACCGAAAGTGCACTTAGTCGGATTTAGCTTGATATCATATCTCCTCAGATTGGCGAATGTTTCAGCTAAGTCAGACAACAGGTCGGAACCTTTGCGAGACTTGACGACAATGTCATCCATGTAGGCTTCAACATTCTGAGGAATCTGACCAAGTAAACATTTTTTAATCATGCGCATGAAAGTAGCGCCAGCGTTCTTCAAACCAAAAGGCATGGTGATATAACAGAAACACCCGAAAGGGGTGACGAAGGCTGTCTTTATTTCATCCGGACCAAACAGACGGATCTGATGGTAACCAGAGTAAGCATCCAGAAAAGATAGACGCTCACACCCCGCAGTTGAGTCGACAATCTGATCAATGCGGGGGAGTGAAAAATGATCTTTCGGGCAGACCCGATTGATATGTTTGAAATCAATACACATGCGGAGTGACTTGTCCTTTTTAGGGACCATAACGACGTTCGATAACCACTCGGAGTGGTAAATCTCACGTATGAACTTAGCCGCCAAGAGACGAGCCACCTCCTCGCCGATTGCTTTTCCCTTCTCCGTTGCCGACCGACGCGAATGCTCCCTCACAGGCTTGGCCTTCGGGTCAACTCTCAACCGGTGCTCAGCCAGTTCCCTGGGTACACCAGGCATGTCGGCAGGCTTCCATGCGAAGATGTCCCAGTTCTCACGGAGGAACTGGATGAGCTCGGCTTCCTATTTGCTGTCGAGTGTCGTCGAGATGTTGGACGGGGCAGCAGTTGGATCTGTCGGGTGAATGTTCACTTTCTTCACTTCTCCTGTCGACTGAAAAGCTGACTCAGAAGCGGGCTTCTTAGCGCGCAACAGGTCGGAAGGATCAGCGTTTTTCTTGTACTCTTCCAATTCAACCATAGCCATCTGATGATCGGCGATCTTGGAGCCCTGCTGAAGGCACTCCTCAGCCCTCTGTCGATTGCCAGTGACTGTGATCACACCCTTGGGTCCGGGCATCTTCAGCTTGAGATATACGTAACATGGACGGGCCATGAAACGGGCATAAGCCGGACGACCAAGGATGGCGTGGTATGCGCTCTGGAAGTCCACCACTTCAAATGTCAATTTTTCCTTGCGAAAATGCTTATTGTCACCAAACACCACATCCAACGCTATTTGACCGAGTGAACGGGCCTTTTTCCCAGGGATGACGCCATGGAACTGCATGTTGCTTTCACTGAGTCGGGACATCGGAATGCCCATCCCCTTGAGGGTATCTGCATATAGGATGTTCAGACCGCTCCCACCGTCCATCAAAACCTTGCGGAGTCGAGTGCCCCCCACGACTGGGTCCACCACCAGCGCTTGCCGCCCGGGGGTAGCGATATGCGCAGGGTGATCTGACTGATCAAATGTGATTGCAGTCTGAGACCACTTGAGATATGTGGGGGTAGAGGGAACCGCCATGTTAACCTCCCTGTTGATAACTTTCAGTCGACTCTTGCTCTCAACATCAGCAAAAATCAACAGAGTGGCATTGACCTCAGGAAACTCTTCTTTATCTTCTTCATCCTCCTTTTCAGGGTCTTTTTCACTCGACTGGCTCTCTTTGAATTGTTGGATCAGCAAACGGCACTGTCGAGTGGTATGCTTTGGCAATATTAGATTGCCCTCTTCATCTTTCCTCATGTGTATTGCACACGGTAAATCCATAACATCTGTACCCGATTGATTCTTTGACTTCTTGGGGGTGAACTTAGCTTTGGATTTTCCTTTATTTTTGGCCTGCGCCGCCAGAGCGGCCGCTTCTGCCGGAGCAGGGGGATCAGCCTTGCGATTCTGCTTCCGATTGGAATTTCCGCCTGCATCATTGTCTACTGCTTTTCCTTTACCGCTTCGAAGGCGGTCCTCTTCTCCACCATTGGCGTACCGAGTGGCAATCTCCATCATCTTGCTCAGAGAAATATCACCAGTGCGACCAAACTTCAGATAGAGCTCTCTGTATCTAACACCAGCCTTGAAGGCGCAAACAGCCTGATGTTCGGAAACATTCTCCACCGTGTGATGCAGGGTGGACCAGCGCTGAATGTAGTCTCGCAAGGTCTCATTGGGCTTCTGAACACAATGCTGCAAATCAATCAAACCAGTCGGTCGTTTACAGGTGCCTTCAAAGGTTCTGATAAACACTCGGGCCAAATCCTCCCAGCAATAGATGCTAGAGGGAGCCAAACGATTCAACCAAGCTCTGGCCGAACCATCTAACATCAGGGACAAATGCTTCATGGCTATGTTGTCGTTTCCTCCACCAATCTGCACAGCCACTCGGTAATCATCTAACCATGTCTCGGGCTTCGTCTCGCCAGAAAACTTGCTAATTCCAGCCGCCAACCTGAAGTTGGGGGGAATCTCTGCAGAGCGAATGACCCTGCTAAAACACTCGGGACCAGACACAACAGCTCCACTTCCACTCGGATAGTCTCCGTTATAACCATCTCTATGGGCTTTGCCTCTGTCGACCCGTCTTTGAGCGAGGACATCTCTTGCGTCAAATCCAGGATTCCGCTCATCACCGAACGGGCGCCTATCATCATTGTGCCGGGGCACGTATGAACCACTCCGCGGAGGAGAAAACGCTCGACGGCTGTCATCGCGGTGATAACAGGGAGCAAGCTGATCTCGCCTCTGATCTCTGTATCGATCTTCACGGTAACCTCCGCCTCTTTGGCGCAGAGGTGACCCAGGGCTGTGGGCCGACTGAACTGTCTCCGCCCCGGGCGAATTGTTATGTAATCTGTTCTGTGACTGAGAAACAGCCGCATTCTGCTGTTGCGCTTCCTCGAGCAGCGTTCTGATCTGCTGCAGACCTCTACCAGCCTCTGACCGAGACGACTAGATAGAATCTGCAATCCTCGCAGCAGCTGCAACATTCAAGACTGGAGTACGGTATACCTCGACGTTATTCCGAGATCCACTCGGAAACAACTGTCGCTGATGTCGATTGGGACGCGGTGGACGCTGTCGAGCGCGCTCGTCGAGTGCTTCCTGCATCTCTTTGAGTCAAAGGCGAGTAGCCTCCACGGCCTGGGCCTCAGCAGTCGTGCCGACGATGGGAGTATGGAGAACATCCTCATCCCGGCGCTGCTGATCACTCGACGTTCCACCAATCTCGCGCCTGGCGTGGTTGAAGCCAGGCGGCGGACTCTGATGAGAGCCAGCCATTAGAACTTCAGCCGCAGGATCGCAGCTCTCGCACTCGGAGGGAACGCCAGACCGATCTGACGCCGAGTCGAACACGCCGAGAAATGACTCGGCGGGCTCGATGGCAGCAATCTGCGGGGACAAAGCCTGGCGGGCCGCCGCATGTCGCACCCAACGCTGTAGCCGCGAACGACCGGATCGCTTGCGGCGATGAACAGCATGGAGGGCCGACACGTACGGAGTCGACGACTGAAGGAGAAGAACACCGCAGGAGCTTGCGCAGAAGTGCGTTGCCCCGCGACTCGAGAGCGCCTCAACGTCCAGAGGTGCCTCCCGGAGCCATGCCGAATCGTCGGCGATGAAGGTGAGCGCTCCGAGACGGATCTCGAGGCCCAGGAACAAATCACCGCCGGAAGACATGACAAAGGAGAAAAAAAATGCAACCTCGCCGGAAGTCGCTTAGACGCCTGCCCCACGGTGGGCGCCAACTGTCGTGGGAACGAGTCTGACAGTAGAAGGTAGGGGTACGTAAGGATAGGGCAGAGTCCTAGCTACGGCGAGGGTGTACACACAGATGTATGAGTTCAGGCCCCTCTCGTGGAGGTAATAGCCCTACGTCTCAGGTGCTCGGGAGCTCTTTGTCAAGTGTAATAAGAGTATCGTTATAGGGAGTCCGAACCCTTGTGCCAGAGGGGAGGGGCGGCTTATATAGAGTGCGCTGCCCCTCATAAGTGTCCGGCATCTAAGGGTTAGATCGTGGCTATAAAGACGTACGTTACTGGTAACGTACAACATAAATGCTATTAATGGTCTTGATGAACGCCCGCCCGTTAGCCTCCCTGGGGTGACTTCTGGGCTTCTGTGGTCGACTGGCTTCTGGTCCTTCCGAGTGAAAGGTAAGCGTCGAGTGAAAGGTACCTCCGAGTGTATATTGTCGAGTGACTTGTATGTCTTGGCGATTTCAGTCGGAGACTTCCTTGTAGCTCTTAAGCTTTCTGGCGCAGTGTCCTTAGGTAGGGCATGTAGGTCAGGCCTATGACCCTATCCTAGGTACATATCCCCATCAGATGGTTTCTTTTCGACGATTTAGTGTCGGTGGACTTGAGTCGTAGGAAAATCCGTACTATCAAGAGGGGGTCCGCAGTTGGAAAGGTTGGGTGGAATCATCACGTACACCTTCGCACCCCATCATTTCCCGGGAACTTGGAGCATATGCCATGTGCCTAGGCTGCCTATTTTCTCCTAAGCGGTAGTACCGCTCTGGCCAGCAGTAGTACCGCCCTGGCCAGCGGTAGTACCGCTGGGGAACATAGGCTGGCTCGGGCGCACTTGTCTGGTGACCCGCGCCTCCCAGCGCGGTAGTAGGGCGGTAGTACTAAGCGGTACTACCGCTGCCCCTACTACTGCTGCTCTGGCCTGCAGATGGGCGGTACTACCGCCCTGGCCAGCGGTACTACCGCTCGTGTGCGGCTGGCTGAGTGGGTAACGGGCAGATTCCCCTCCCCACTATATAAGGGGGTCTTCTTCCCCAAGAAGACTGACCTCTCTCCTTCCAAAAGCTCCATTATTGCCCAAAGCTCATATTCGCCCGATCTCTATCCCTAGCCAACAAATCTTGTTGATACTCTAGGGTTTGGTTGAGAGGGCTCCGATCTACACTTCCACCAAGAGAAATTTTATTCCCCCCACTAATCCCTTGCGGATCTTGTTACTCTTGGGTGTTTGCGCACCGTAGACAGAAGAGGTCACCTCGAAGCCATAGTCTATTGTGGTGAAGCTTCGTGGTGTCGTTGGGAACCCCCAATTTAGTTGTGGAGATTGCCCAAACCATTTTTGTAAAGGTCCGGCTGCCGCCTTCAAGTGCACCACTAGTGGAATCATGGCACCTCACATTGTGTGAGGGCGTGAGGAGAATACGGTGGCCCTAGTGGCTTCTTGGGGAGCATTGTGCCTCCACGCCGCTCTAACGGAGACGTACTTCCCTTTACCGGGAAGGAACTTCGGTAACACATCCTCGTCTCCATCGGTTCCTCTTGTGGTTACTTCTTACCTTTACTTTGTGCAAGCTACTTATATTGTTTACCTTGCTTGCTTGTGTTCTTATTGTGGTTAGCATCATATAGGTTGCTTACGTAGTTGCATATCTAACCAACCTATTTGTTGCTAAACCTAATCTGTTAAAGAAAAGTTAAAAACTGGTAGTTGCCTATTCACCCCCCCCCCCTCTAGTCAACCATATCGATCCTTTCACCTGCTGCAAACCCTCCTCCTTCCAAGAAGAAGAAGTTGTTGGCTGATGTTATGCCTAGCGAGCCACCCTCCAAGGCTAAGCCAACTTCTCCTAAGAAGTAAGCTGCCCCTAAGCCCAAGAGGACCACCAGACATATCCCTCTTGCGGAGAAGAACAAGAGATCTTCCACCATGGAAGATGTCATGGTTTTATCACGACAGATGTCCTCGTGAAAGGACTTAGGGGTGAAGCCATCGCTACGGTGATTAACTCGAAGGGGTTTGTCGTGGTTTTGTCACGGCAAGATGTCCTCGTGAGAGAACTTAGGTGTGAGACCATCGCAACTATGTGGCGGCTTGAGAGGGGTTGGTCGGAATCGAGAGGCGCGAGTTTACCCAGGTTCGGCCCCTCCGATGGAGGTAAAAGCTTACGTCCTGCTTTGTGTCTATATTGATGATGATGACGATCTCGATTACAAGGGTGCGGAGTCGCTACCTCTAATCTCGAGAGACTCTAATCTGTCTATTTCTAATGACTTGAACTTGTGCCTCTAGGGGTGCTCTACCCCTCCTTATATAAGTGGAAGGGGTAGGTTTACATGTAGAGTCCTACTAGGAGTAGGATTAGGACTAGTCTCTCTTGAGTCCTAATCCGGGTCTTTTTTCTCTTGTAAGGGAATCCTTCCTCTCCTTTCGGCCTTCTCTGTGAGCCGCCTTGCGCCGGCTTACACGCTGGGCCTTGGGCCTGGTCGTCCTGCGACCAGGTAATAGAGGTGGCCGCCGAGCCACCATACGATGGGCCGGGTCATACCTCCTGTCGGGTCATACCTCCTGCCGGGTCATACCTCCTGCCGGGTCACCAATGAGGCGACAAGCTCGGCTGGTGCAGCAGTGAGTTGCCAAGTCCCGACCGGGTCATACTTCTGGCCAGGTTATGCCACGGGGTAATATCCCCGACATTAACCCCCAGGTTAGCTAGAATTTATTCATGGTAAGCTCCTGAAATAAGAATAACAAATATGTTAAGTGACCGGCTTGCTCCACTGGCCAGCTTAATGAAGTAGCTCCTTGAAAATCCGGGTTTCTTCATATTAACGAGCCATCTTCACAATCATATTGCAGGTCCATGTCCTTTGCAAAATATTGGGAATGAAACACCCATATGTCGTTGACTCGACCTCCAATGCTTTGGCTTAAAGATAGTTTTGGGAATAAGAAATCCACATGATGTTGAGCCGGCTTCCATTGCTTTGATTGAGAATAGATAATTGTCCATTGCTAAACCACTTTCAACTTTGTAAAGCCAGGTTGCTTATATAGACTCTGTCGGGTTATGATCTTTTGATAATACCGGGTCATGATTGTTGATGACACCGGGTCAAACAACTGGGCTCCAGGTGACTTGATAAAATTATTGGGAATAAAGAAATCCATGTGATATTGAGCCAGTCTTTCAATGCTTCAACTCCATGAAGAAATAAGATCCGTCTCGCTAACAATTGACATCTTGAAAGTGTTCTTCTATTTTTTATATCCATATTACCTGTAGCCCCCAAGTCTTAAGAGGGGAATGTAGTGATAGCTTTTAAGACTTGCCTCAATATAAATATTGCAACCCTAGAGAAATCCGGATTGTTCATCTGAGTCACCAGTCATAAGTTGAATGTTCCACATATGTAGCCCCCAAGTACCGGGTTGTCTTGCCTGCAACAACCTGGGGCTTGTAAGTGTCTTATGCTCATAAAACTTCAGCCAGTGTAGCCCCCAAGGGCCGGGTCATTATGCAATAATGAGCAGGAACTTTTTGTAGATCTGATCATATAGCCTTGAGGAGCAATGTGTAGGCCCCAAGGGTCGGCTCAGTAAAATAATACTGGGCTGAGACTTAGAAAATGATTGAAGGTCGGCTCATCTCCCTGAGATAACCGGGTTCGTTGGTAATGTGATGAGTAAAAAAGCAACTTGCATTAGCCCTCAAGTGCCGTGGTGCATGCTTGCAGCGACCTGGGACTTGCATACTTGATATAATCCTTGATTTGAATAATGTAGCCCCCAAGTGCTGGGTTGTATGCCTGCAGCGACTCGGGACTATTCTTTCCATTGCAGAATAAATCATATCCATTATATGGATGATATTGCTGAATGCTTGGCATACCAATGTTGAACCATGCTCCCTGATGTGAGCTGGTATATTTGGATGAGGGAATAACAGCTATTACTCTGAAGGGGCTTTGAAAACCTCAATCATCCAATATAGGTTATGAAAACCATAAAGAAAATCCAGCCACATTGGCTATTTAAGATTTGAATAATATAACCCGGTTTGAAAACCTCAATTACTCAATACTGGTTATAACAACCATAATGAAAATCCAGCCATGTTGGCTATTAAGGATTGGAATGTGTAACCCGGTTTAACAACCGGTTCCTGCAATATAAACCAGGATATCCATGCATATATGATACATGATATGACGATGCAATGATGATGCAATGTATGATGCAATGTATGATGATGTATGTGCATGATAATGTCGAGTTTCAAGGCTCGACAAAAAGAGACTAGCTCTGTACCATTTTTTGAAAAAAAAACTCAAGGTTTTTTTAACCTCGTAAGCCGGGTCTCACGTGACATAAATCTGTCGTTTAAACTTTTAGCAAGTTCAGGGTCTTTAAAAGATTGACATTGCTAAGAGTACGAACGGGCCACATAGCGGAGGGATTACGGCAGACAAGGCGAGTTTATCCTAGCTCACTGTAAGCCGGCTCTCTCGTGACAAAAGCCGCCGTTTAAACCTTGACAAGTTCAGGGTCTTTGTGTGAGAATAACTTATAAAAGTTCAGGGTCTCTTATCAAGATTAACTGTCAAGAGTTCGGCGGGTCACATGGTGGAGTAGCAAGTTGCAAACAGGCAGGTTTAACTCGAATATGGCATATAAAGCCGGCCAAGAGGGTATGAAAGGTAAACTCATAGAGTTGGAAGCCCCCAACTGGCCATATGATGATCCAATAAATCCGGGCACCCATGTTTGAACGGTCGCAACATGGCGGCTCGTCCTCTTGGGCGACTTTAAATCTTCCACCAATAAGGTAGTGCACCCATGTTTGAACGGTCGCATCATGGTGGCTCGTCCTCTTGGGCGACTTTAAATCTTCCGCCAATTAAGCAGCAGCCCCCGGGACCGGGTTATCTTCCCTGCAATGACCCGGGGTTCCAGAATATTTGAGCCTGGTTGAATCTGTCGAGTCATGTCTGTGTAGCCCCCGAGTCTTAAGACGACTCGAGGAGTTGGCTTGAGATTCTTCACAGTTGGCCGTGGCATAAACCGGCATATGGTTGACGGCGGATATCTGAAATTTGTTGAAGCCAAAAGCGTGTGGCGAGTTGATGATCTTCGCGACACTCATTGTATGTCCTTGGCGTTGATAATGCAACATGAACCCGTGGGGGGTTGAAATGGTGGGTTATAAATGATCCCATATGAGTTTTGTCAGTAATCCGGCCAGCGGTTCATCTCAGCAGGTTGTTGAAGGAAACCAAACCGTAGTGGTGGCGACTTGCAGGCCTATCCCTTGAGCCATCCGGTGGTAGCAGAGGCTGATAATATATCATGACTTACTTCAGAATTGTTGAAATAGACCGGATCGCAGGGCGGCGACTCATGAGAGTCCGTTGGGCGGCTTGAACGAGCAAGCACAGCACCAGCATGTCGGTGTAGACCGGACCGCAGGGCGGCGACTCATGAGCGTCTGTTGGGCGGCTTGAACGAGCAAGCACGGCACCAGTATGTCGATGTAGACCGGACCACAGGGTGGCGAATGACAACTGTCCGTCGGGCGGCTCATACTGGTATATGCGGTCCCTGGCATATTGATATAGACGTAGAAGTCAGATGCGGCGCTTGAAGATGGCGCAGTCACAAGAAACGGCCGAGGCGTTGCAAGCCGGTGTGGTCACGAGAAACGGCCGCGGTGTTGTAAGCCGGTGCGGACACGTGAATCCATCGAACAGCACGGCACGGACGAATCACCAGTGCGGAATGATGCTGGCGCGCATTCCATATCCGCGGTATAATGCCATCTTTTGTAATGATCACTTGTCCTGCGTATAAAAAATATTGTAGGCAGGGTAATTGTTGTAGGAAGAATCAATATGTGCTTGATAAAATACATAGGATGGATAGCACCTGATGGTAGAGCATCTCCACTGGCGCACGGCACGTGTCCCTGTTGGGCCTGTACACCGCTTCTCCACGATGGCTTCTTTTCTCTTTTTCTTGCTACAAACTCTTATCCTCTTATCTCAAAGCAGCTCCACAGCCACACATTTTCTCCCCAGTACATAATTTCACTCCGGTAGCTCTTTTACCACAGTGCCGTAGAAACTGGCATGTGCGCCCAGCCTCCACCATTACGTCCCTCCACTGCCGCTACAACGCACCACGATTGGGGAGTCTCCGGTGCCACAAGTCATCATCGGAAGCACCGCAGGCTCACTGTGAGCCGCCGCTAGAAGCAGCGAGGCGTCGCACGTGCTACAGCGCGTCCTCTTGCAGCTACGTCGTCGTCGCGACGCTGTATTGAATCGCGCGCAGAGTGGCAGTGCTGCAGGGAGGGCACGACGAGCCGCGAGTCGGTGGTAAACGCCAGGATACAAGTGTGTGCGTGCTGCTATGGAGCAGGGCGAGACGGGAGGCTGAACGGGGAGCGCAGAGGTAGAACCGGCGGGCGAGGGCGCGAACACGGGCGAGCCGAGGCCGCGCACAGGGGGCGAAGCGGCTTGGCGAAACTGACGCGAATCTGGATCGAAGGCGGAGCAAGGCCACGGTGGCGGCGGACCATGGTCGTGGCTTGCGGCAAAAACCGCGCAAAACAAAGGCGAGCCAGGGCGGCGGCGGCTCGGCCACGCGGCGACAAAGAGGAGGCGAAGCCAGAGGCGACTCGGCCGCGCGGCGACGCGGAGGAGGCGAAGCCAGAGGTGACTCGGCCACGGGGCAATGCGGAGGAGGCGAAGCCTGCGTGGCGGAACAGCGGATGGGGCGGCGCAGATGGCAGCCTGCCAGAGGCGGGCGAGCGGGACAAGGCCAGCTCGTAGGCACAGCGGCCCGGAGGCAGTGCGGCGCGGGCAGGCGAGGCATGGCGCAGCGGAGGCGGGTTGGTAGCACGGCGCGACGGCAGCCGGCGGCCGGCTCAAGGCGTGGCAGCAGAGGCGGCGCGACTGGGGCGGGGTGACGCGGCAGCAGGCGAGGTGGCTCGGTGAAGCGGGTGGCGGCAGAAACGAGGTGGAGGCGCGGCACGTCGGCTCAGGGCGGAGGCGTGCGACCAGGTGGCGGAGCCGGCGTAGCAAAGCGAGCCCGGGGCGGAGGCGAGGTGTGGAGGGGCGAGATCAACTCGGATCCGAGTGGTCGATCCGTTTAAAACTCCTCCGTACTCTTTCATAGTCGTGAATGGTCTTGGAAGATTCTGCATCCGCTCCTCGTTGGAATAGTAGCTAATTTGTGGCTGATTTGTTGTCGATCTTGGCGGATCATGGTTGATTACGGACACGAGACTTGCCTCGTCCACTTCTCCTATTGATAGACTTATAATTCTCCCATCCAAACATGCCATAGTGTCGGCGCCCGGGTCACGAAAGTTTTCGCCCGTGCCAGCGCCCGTGTTACCTAACCGAGTATGGCAACAACGCAGTCTCCATTGCTCGACAAATGTTGGATCCATCAAAATCTGAATCCCCACGCATGTAGATCCTTTTGAGCCGGCTCTTGCGGCGACGGCGAGTCATAAGCCTCTCGATCCCTGGGAGAGATCCCTTCAAGAACACAACACCATCGTGTGCCGCCCCACGGTGGGCGCCAACTGTCGTGGTTTTGTCATGGCAAGATGTCCTCGTGAGAGAACTTAGGTGTGAGACCATCGCAACTATGTGGCGGCTTGAGTGGGGTTGGTCGGAATCGAGAGACGCGAGTTTACCCAGGTTCGGCCCCTCCGATGGAGGTAAAAGCCTACATCCTTCTTTGTGTCTATATTGATGATGATGATGATCTCAATTACAAGGGTGCGGAGTCGCTACCTCTAATCTCGAGAGCCTCTAATCTGTCTATTTCTAATGACTTGAACTTGTCCCTCTAGGGGTGCTCTACCCCTCCTTATATAAGTGGAAGGGGTAGGTTTACATGTAGAGTCCTACTAGGAGTAGGATTAGGACTAGTCTCTCTTGAGTCCTAATCCGGGTCTTGTTTCTCTTGTAAGGGAATCCTTCCTCTCCTTTGGGCCTTCTCTGTGAGCCGCCTTGCGCCGGCTTACACGCTGGGCCCTGGGCCTGGTCGTCCTGTGACCCAGTAATAGAGTTGGTCGCCGAGCCGCCATACGATGGGCCGGGTCATACCTCCTGCCGGGTCACCAATGAGGCGCCAAGCTCGGCTGGCGCAGCAGTGAGTTGCCAAGTCCCGGCCGAGTCATACTTCTGGCCGGGTTATGCGGCGGGGTAATATCCCCGACCGGGTTGATCGGGACGAAAGACACGGGTTTACCCAGGTTCGGCCCCTCACGAAAGCGGTAAAAGCCTACGTCCTGCTTTGTATTTGTATTGATTGGGTATCGATTACAAGGGAGCGGATTCCCTTGACCTAGCTCTCGATCAATTGTTTCGTACCCTAAGCCGCCGCAGGGACTCGCCTTTATATACACAGGTCGAGGCCCTGGGCTTACAAGAGTCCAAGCCGGGTTACACCTCGTAACCGACCTTATCTCTAAGTCGCCTTGCCTTCTCTGGCAAGCCATCTCCGGGCGGCTTACGCCTCCGGGTCACACGCCGTCATCCGGCTCTGGGCCTCTGTTCGGCCCGCCTGTTAAGTTACCTCCAGGCCCGTCTTGGTCTTCAGGCATGTTCAAGGCTTTACTGTTAAGTCGCCAACTTTCTAACCCGGCCCCTTCTGGGCGGGTCATACCGTGCGGTTATATCCCCAACATTAGGCCCCAGATTGATTTGAACATGTTCATGTCAATCTTCAAGTCTTCTGGTTGGCGAGTCTTGTGTTCCTCGTAATCACTTAACCTAACATAAGTCTTTATGACCCGCCATATATAAAATGGATGACGTCATCTCTGGGTAATCTAGAAAATCTTCATGACATCACAACGGATCGTTGCATTAACTGGTCAACCCAAAAATCGAGGCTTCGTCTTGGTCAATCATTATCATGTCTCCTCGATTCTCGCGTTGGACTGTTGATGTTCCACCTTTTGCTTATAAATAGGCGCGGGGGGCATTCCTTTCACTCTCCCCCGCTTCAGTTCCCTCTTCTTCTTCTTCCTCCGAACGCTCTGCGCGACCGAAGCTCCGCCACCCAGCCGGACCGCGCCGTCTACCTCATCGAGGCCGCTGCATCAACCTGTTCTGACCAGAACTTGCTGGCACGCGTCTGCGCTCTTTGCGTCGTCTCAGGTTCTATTCTTTATCTCTTCCAGATCTGCATTAGGTCGTCAGAGTTCTTCAAAGTTCATCGCTGTTCATCGGAGTTCATACCTTTGCCCAATAAAGGAATCATCTTTTGCCTTGGAAACGCTAGCAAATTCACGCGGTGCCTCGTTTAGCCTCCGTTTTGTGCTCTGAGTAGATTACTTCTCCCCCAAAATCCGCGCATTGCCTGCTAATTCTTCCGTTGTTGTTTTTAGGGTTAGCAATTTATTCCCCTTTTATCTTCATCTGTAGATCCACAATTGTAGCTATAACTTGTGAAACTTGTTTGCCCACACTTAGCAATATTTTCAATATTCACTGTCTTACTGACCCGCCACCATGCTACCGGCTCACCCTGGCAAAATATAATCCGCCTCAAACCTGTAGTTGACGGCGGCTCATGATATAACAACGACCTACCAAATAGCGTTGCCATCTTAGAACCATAGTTGTTTTGTCATGTAGCACTCCTAACCCGCCGTAATTATATGCCTTTTCCACAGTTTTTAACCCGGTCTGCCATGGCTAAGGCCCCCGCTTCTTGCGATTGGGTAGCCTCTGGGGTTACCGAGCTTATGCTCAATGAATATGTAGCTATGGGGGTTTTGCCGGCTCAGGAAGTCATCCATTGGCGAGTTCCTGACAACGAAGCTGCTCCTAAGCCCAAGGAGGGGGAAGTTTTCATCTTTACACATCATCTTCTCCGTGGCTTTTCACCGCCCGGGTCAAAAAAAATCCGGGACGCCTTGCACTTTTACAAACTCCATCCTCAAGACATTGGCCCCAATTCTGTCACCAACCTGTGCCAATTCCAAGTTTTTTGCGAAGCATGTCTACAAGAAGAGCCCTCTGTCGACCTTTTCAGAGATTTTTTTCTACATCAACCGCCAGACCAAGATCGCAGACGGACCAAGCCTTGAGCTCGGAGGCGTTTCCATCCAAAGGCGGAGGGATGTATCCTTTCCCTCAGCGGATCTGCCCAGCCATCCCAAGGATTGGAATTGTACTTGGTTCTACTGCAGAGACACTTCCCCGGCTGAAGAGAAACCATTGCCGGGTTACCGCGCCTACCGGCTCTGCACCACCACCGAGCTTCCAGACCGGTTATCCGCCACAGAGCGCACCCACTATGCTCAGACATTTTCAAAGATCAGGGCTTTATTAGCCAGCGGGTTAACTGGCGTTGATTTGACCCGCTGCTGGGTTTCCTGGAGAATCTTGCCGCTGAGCTGGCGGGGCGTCTTAATGTGTGAATACACTGGCGATGTGGATGACCCTCAGCGCTTCAACCAGACGCCACTGACAGACAAAGACCTCAACTTAATTGTCAAATCACTGCTGGGAGAACCTCGGGAGGTTTGCAATAAGACGGGGTTAAACCCCTTTTATGCTCTTAACCCGGCTCCCGCAGTAAGACCTTTTATCTTAACCTTCATCCTTTCCTTTTAGATTTTGCACTTCTCACCTCTTTTAACTTTTCTGCAAATGTATGTATGTATGTAGGCCGACTCTCCCTTCTAGAAGAAGAGAATAACTGCAGCCTCTACTTCGAAGAAGAAAAACAAAGCAACTAAGACCCGGGCTCCGGCTCATCGAAAGAAACAGACAGCCCAAGAACTGCTCGAACTGGATGACTCGGAGGTAGAACTTGACTCTCTTGGCCTTCTGTTCATGCAACTTATTGACGCTGACTCCTCTCAGGGTGAAGCGAAGGAGAGCCAAGCCGGTGCAGCAGAGGTAACTACCATCTCCTCTGACTCAGAACCTTTGCCAAGAGAGAAAATACGGTGGGTCATCCGGAAAGTAAAGTTTTCACACCCTCTTGCTCACTTGGATCCCAACTTTCTTTTGAAGAAACAACAACACGATTCTAGGCGTCAGACCCGGAGCGGTAGTTCTGAAGACCTAATACCTGGCTTATCCAACACACCAGCCCCTCGGAAACGCCGCAACGAGGTACTCCATAACTCTGCCTTATTTCTTTTGCACATTAGCCTTATGCAGTAACCTGCTCATATTGCCCAACTTTAATTTTCCAGGAAACACCTCCTTCCTCTGGCGACTCAATCGCTTCAAAACTGCCACCTCTTGTTATCAACTCAGGGTAACTTTCTTCTTTATATCCAATGTTGCTTACTACCCTTTTATCCTTGCACACAACTTATCATGAAATCTTTGTTCACAGGGCCCAAGCCAAGAAGAGGAAAATAAGCGGGTCATCTGCCAACCCTGATGCTCCTGAGCCGGAGAATCCGAAACTTGACACTCCTGAAACTCATGTTCAGCCCTCTGAAGCTCATCAAGGTTCCCATGATGAAACACTCCAGCCTTCTGAGCCGGAAGATGCTGATGTTGTGACCACTGGAACTAACCCGGAAGCCGATCCTAAACCGCCCAGTCCTCAGAAGACAGCTGAAGATACTGATTCTCATGAAGAGGGGGTTATCATTACCGGGACAGGTTATACAACTCCAACCCCTTCCAATGTGCTGACCAAGCATATTAGCAAGGATGAGACGCCTTCGCCTAAGAAGGAGAAGGTTAAAATTGATCTTCCCAATCTTGAAAAGCTCACTGTTGAAGAACTGCATTTTGGATACTTGAGATGCCTCTCCGCAAGCCGGGACATGGAAGCCAACTTTGTTAGTATGATGAGGAAAAAATATGAGGTATACTCAACTTATCTCGCATTCCATATATCCTTACGTAGCCCCCAAGAGACGGCTTATTTTCTTGAAGATAAGTCGGGTCTTCAACAACATGTAAACTTTAATACATCAGCATGTAGCCCCCAAGGGCCGGCTTATCTCTCAAGATAGCCGGGTCTTTTAAGTTTGTAAAGAAAAACTAGCCATCTATTCTGCAAATTGTAGAGCATGTAGCCCCCAAGGGCCGGTTTATCTTCTTGAAGATGATCCGGGTCTGCTTGTATTATATGTTTGAAAAAACTGGCATACATTAGCCCCCAAGTGTCAAGTATATTGCTTGCAATCTACTTGAGACATGCAACAAATTTCTTCACCGCCCCTAAGTGTCATTATGCACCGTGCTAACGGCTTGGGATTAGCAAACTTCCACTTGACAATTTTATCGTGTAGGAAAATTTAAATGTGGCCGAGTCAAGGTTGACCGGCTTGAGGAAAAACCTGGCTTTGCAACAAGAGGCCCGAGCGGAAGCTGACGCAAAATTGCGGATCTCCTCAAAAGAGCTAGAAAAAACCAAGGCGGATTTTGAAGCCTACAAAAAATCTGTTGAAGCTGAACAAGCCGCCTTGATCAAACGTGCGGAAGACGCCGAGGGCCAACTGAAACCCATTACTGAAGAACTGGCCAGCCTTAAACGGGATGTAGCTCGGATGACCGAAGCTATCTTTGGTAAGTATTGTTGACTAACTTATGAAAATTATATCCAAACAGTCTTATAAAAAGACTCGCCCGGCGACTTATGCGCTTGAAGTGTTTATAGGCCGTCGGACTCACAATCTTCCGGACGACAGCTTATTGAAGCTGAAAGCTCTATATTCGTTCATTGAACAGTTGTACGCTGGAAGTCTTTTCACCATCAAGGTTGTTATGGGTGAAAAAGACATGCCATAGTTCATCAAAGACGTGCTGAGACGCCTCTCAACGATTCCCAAGAAGATTGAAGAGTTGAAAAGATCAGCCGCGCATAAAGGCGCAATAGCTTCTATGAGTTGGGCTTTGGCTTATGCACCAGAGCTTAGCCCGGAAGAGATGGTCGGAGGGTTTCCACAGCTGAAAGACGACGGGTCAGAATTCACACAAGAAGACTATGCTCGTTGCATCAAGGCGTCTCGAGCATTGGCTAGCCGACTAGCCGCAGAGGCGGATCTGAAGGCATATCAGGCGGCTTATGACGACAATAATGTGCGAGTTCGGCCGCCCACTTTTGAGCCGGTGGATCTGACTCCTCAACGTCGTAAGCATATCTTTGCCCCTGATGTTGACCCGTCTCCCATCTTGCATGATGAAGCTGAATTCCAGGCCTTAACCAATTGCAACTGGGATGTGGACAACCTTCAGATCCAGGAGATAGAAGACCCGGCGCAGGATGACTCGACAGCGCTTCAGGTGAGAAGTTGGCCCCGGGGTACCCGGATGAAGTTAACCTGGACAAGCTATTTGTCGGGTTATGACTTTGTGAAAAAACATTGGTCCAAGATTTCGGGCTCCATGCAGCCTTGTAATAGCCTTAGCTAAAAACTGATTGCCTGCGTCGTGCCTTCGTGCATGTTTTAAACTTTACCAATTTATATCCTGGCTGCTTAACCGCTACAACCTTTATCCATCATATGTATGCTTGATGTGATTATATTTCTTGACGCTTCATGAGAGTAGAATCAGTATCAATTCACCAACACCTGTGATGGCGACTTATGACCACACTCCTGGGCGAGTTAACAACTTAGTACCCCATAATCTTGAAAAGACAAGAACCTGCTGGCGGGTTACGACAGCTATAAATTTGATCAATGAATCCCGCTAAGCCGGGTCAGCTGTCATCCAAAGACTTAGAATTTCCTCAGGAAAAAATCCCTGCAAGACAACAAACAGAACATATATACATGTATATCTTCAATTCTTGTTGTAAGGCGGCTTTGAAGGCACAACCAGAAGAGATCAACTCTTATTTATATTTTTGAGAAAACTCAAGGTTTTTGCTTCAAAGAAGCTAGGCATGAACGCCTACAATCTCGTAAGCCGGCTCTCACGTGACATAAATCCGTCGTTTTAACCTTAACAAGTTCAGGGTCTTTAAAAAAGATTGACTGTTAAGAGTACGAATGGGCCACATAGCGGAGAGACTATAGCGGACAGGTGAGTTTATCCTATCTCTCTATAAGCCGGCTCTCACGTGACATAAGCCGCTGTTTTAACTTTGATGAGTTCAGGGTCTTAAAAAAGATTGACTATCAAACGTACGGCGGGTCACCTGGCAGAGTAGCAATTTGCAAACAGGCAGGTTTAACTCAAATATGGCTTTTAAGCCGGTCAAGAGGGTATGAAAGCTAAACTCAGTGAGTTGGAAGCCCCCAAGTGACCTTATGAATAATCAATTCTTTGCACAAAAATTGCTGCATGAAAATGGCAGGGGCCCCGAATTATGGGGATGCCGGCTTTATTATATTGAAAGAGGTATATACAATGATAGATATATGTACATTGATGAGAGCCAAATGACTCAAGTATAGTAAGGCCGAAGATGAGCAATATTCCACGGCATGCTGGTCTCATCTCCGGAAGTGCGTGACTTGTCGCTCTCCCACATATCAATGAGGTAATATGACCCATTGTTGAGATTCTTGCTAACCACAAAAGGTCCCTCCCAAGGGGGTGATATCTTGTGCATATCTGTCTGATCTTGAATCAAACGGAGCACTAAGTCGCCTTCTTGGAACGTCCGGGTTTTAACTCTGCGGCTATGATAGCGACGCAGATCTTGTTGATAAATCGTCGATCATGCGGCTGCAAGATCCCGCTCTTCATCCAAGGCATCCAGTGCGTCCTGACGTGCTGTCTCGTTATCATTTTCAACGTAAGCCGCCACCCTGGGCGAGTCATGACGGATATCACTGGGGAGAACAGCCTCCGTGCCATAAACCATGAAGAAAGGCGTGTAGCCTGTTGATCTGTTGGGGGTGGTTCTGATGCTCCAAAGAACTGAAGGTAACTCCTCAACCCAATAGCCCGGTGTTCGTTCCAAAGGAACCATAAGCCGGGGGTTTGATACCACTCAAAATTTCCTGGTTAGCACGTTCTGCTTGACCATTAGACTGTGGATGAGCGACCGATGAAACATGAAGGCGGATGTGTTCACTTTGACAAAACTCTTTCATAGCCCCCTTGGACAGATTTGTACCATTGTCAGTAATGATACTGTGGGGGTAACCAAAATCAAAAATCAGCTTCTTGATGAACTGAACTGCCATTGCTGCATCGCACTTGCTGACCGGCTCCGCCTCAACCCACTTGGTAAACTTATCAACCGCCACCAAAAGGTGGGTCTTCTTATCTTTAGACCTCTTAAACGGTCCAACCATATCAAGCCCCCAGACCGCAAACGGCCAGGTGATCGGAATCATCCGCAACTCTTGAGCCGGCACATGGGCTCGTCGTCCAAATTTCTGACACCCATCACATTTGCTAACCAAGTCCTCTGCATCTGCATGAGCTGTTAGCTAGTAAAAACCGTGCCAAAAAGCTTTGGCCACCAAGGATTTTGACCCGGCGTGATGACCGCAATCGCCGGCATGTATCTCTTGCAAGATTTCACGGCCCTCTTCAGGAGAAACACGGCGTTGAAAAACACCAGTCATGCTGCACCTGTGCAACTCGCCATTGACGATAGTCATGGACTTAGACCGCCTCATTATTTGTCGCGCCAAGGTTTCAGCTTCAGGTAACTCACCACGGGTCAAATATGTCAGATAAGGCAGCGTCCAATCAGGAATAGCGTGAAGAGCCGCCACCAACTGGCCTTCCAGGTCCGGTATAGCGAGATCCTCCTCAGAAGGTAACTTGACCGACGGGTGATGCAATACATCTAGAAACACATTAGGCGGCACCGGCTTACGCTGAGACCCCAGCCGTGACAACGCATCAGCGGCCTCATTCTTTCGATGATCAATGTGATCCACCTGATAACCCTTAAAGTGACCAGCAATGATATCAACCGCCTGGCGATAAGCCGCCATACGAGGGACTTTAGAATCTCATGTGCCTGAGACTTGTTGGGCCACAAGGTCTGAGTCGCCTAGACATCTGACTCGGCTTAAGTTCATCTCCTTGGCCACACAGAGCCCGTGGAGCAAGGCTTCATACTCAGCTGCATTGTTAGTACAAGGAAATATTAACCTTAATACATAACAAAATTTATCACCTCGTGGGGAAGTTAAAACAACTCCAGCCCCTAAGCCTTCCAACTGTCTGGATCCATCAAAGTGAATTGTCCAATATGTATTGTCCGGCTTTTCCTTCGGTGCTTGACACTCCATCCAGTCATTGATAAAATCCACCAGGGCTTGAGACTTGACAGCTATTCGAGGCACATACCTCAAATTAAGAGGTCCAAGCTCAATTGCCCACTTAGCAATCCCGCCGGTGGCCTCTCTGTTTTGAATGATATCTCCCAAAGGAGCAGAGCTAACCACCGTGATTGGATGCCCAAGGAAATAATGCTTCAGCTTGCGATTCGCCATGAACACTCCAAACACCAGCTTTTGCCAATGCGGGTATCTTTGCTTGGACTCTGTCAAGATCTCACTGACATAATAAACCAGCTACTGGACTGGGTATTCTTTGCCTGCCTCCCAGCGCTCCACAACAACCATCGCGCAGACAGCCTTGTTATTAGCCGCCACGTATA
The DNA here is from genome assembly GCA_039707655.1 of Elymus sibiricus. NCBI lineage: Eukaryota > Viridiplantae > Streptophyta > Magnoliopsida > Poales > Poaceae > Elymus > Elymus sibiricus. Next base: position 271,022,327 of record CM077673.1, on the reverse strand, counting down.
GGAGCAATGGCTCTTTTTCCACGGGAGCGGCCAAGACAGGCGGCTCAACTAATTGTTTTTTGAGCGCCTCAAACGCATCATTGGCAGCATCACTCCAGACAAAATCATATGTCTTCTTCATCATCTGATACAAAGGGATGGCCTTCTCTCCTAGGCGGCTTATGAATCGGCTTAAAGCGGCAATACGACCCGCCAAGCGCTGAACATCATTAATACACACCGGCTTAGATAATGAGGTGATGGCCTTTATTTTTTCTGGGTTAGCTTCAATGCCCCGCTCTGAGACCAAAAATCCCAGGAGCTTGCCTGCAAGCACACCGAAAACACACTTAGCCGGATTAAGCATCATCTTGTAGACCCGTAAGTTATCAAAAGTTTCCTTCAAATCATCAAGCAGAGTCTCCTTCTTCCTTGACTTGACCACAATATCGTCCACATAAGCATGAACGTTGCGTCCGATCTGACCATGAAGACAATTCTGTACACAGCACTGGTAAGTCGCCTGAGCACTTTTGAGTCCAAAAGGCATGGACACGTAGCAGAAAGCTCCAAAAGGTGTTATGAAAGATGTCTTCTCTTGATCTTTAACTACCATCTTGATCTGATGATAACCCGAATAAGAATCCAGGAAGCATAAACTCTCACAACCCGCCGTTGCGTCAATGATCTGGTCGACACGGGGGAGAGCAAACAGATCAACCGGACAAGCCTTGTTAAGGTCTGTGTAGTCCACACACATGCGCCACGTGCCGTTCTTTTTAAGTACGAGCACGGGGTTAGCCAACCACTCTGGGTGAAAAACCTCCACGATAAAACCAGCCGCTAAGAGCCGGGCTACCTCTTCTCCAATAGCTTTACGTCGCTCCTCATTGAAGCGACGGAGGAACTGTTTAACCGGCTTAAATTTAGGATCCACATTAAGATGGTGCTCAGCGAATTCTCTCGGTACACCCGGCATGTCAGAAGGTTTCCATGCAAAGATGTCCCGATTCTCATGGATGAATTCGATGAGCGCGCTTTCCTATTTGGGGTCCATATTAGCCCCTATAGTGAACTGCTACAATGAGTCGCCAGGGACAAAATCTAGCAACTTGGTATCCTCTGCCACAAATTTCAGGGGCGGGTCAGACTCGGTGCTGGGCTTTTTCAACGGGGACATATCCGCCGGGTCAACATTATCTTTATAAAACTTGAGCTCCGCCTCAGCACAGCTTGACTCTGCATACGCAGCATCACCTTCCTCACACTCAAGAGCAATTTTCCGATCGCCATGCACCGTAATCGTCCCCTTCAGACCTTGCATCTTGAGCAGCAAGTAAACATAACAGGGCTGAGCCATGAATTTAGTATAAACCGGACGCCAAAATAAAGCATGATATGGGCTCTTGATCTTGACCACTTCAAACCACAAGGTCTCTACCCTGTAATTGTACTCATCACCAAAAGCCACTTCCAGAGCAATTTTTCCTACTGGATAAGCCGACTTGCCAGGTACTATGCCGTGAAACACTGTGGACGACGTCTTGAGATCCTTGTCAGTCAGATTCATCCGGCGAAAAGTGTCGTAGTACAGGATGTTGATGCTGCTGCCACTGACCATCAGCACTTTGGTGAACTTGTAGCCTCCTACCTGAGGGGCTACCACAAGGGCCAAATGCCCCGGGTTATCAACTCGTGGCGGGTGATCCTCCCTGCTCCAAGATATCGTGTGCTCAGACCACTTTAAATACTGTGGAAGAGATGGCGTTGTCGCATGAACCGCCCTCTTGCGCACCTTCTGGTCACGCTTATCAAGACTCGTAGTGAACATGTGATACCGGCCTTCATTAAGCTGCTTCGGGTTACTCTGATACCCTGACTGGTTGTTTTGCTGCTGATCACTATTACCGGACTGTTGATTGTGGCCACCATGGTTGCCTTGACCCTGATAACCCGAGCCTGAGCCGCCCGCACCGAAACCTGACCCATGAGAGCCGGATCCTGACCCGCCAGGCGGTCCATTGCCATTACCATGATGCTGGTTAAGGCTGCAATTCCAGAACTCCCGCATGATATAACAATCCTTCCAAGCGTGGGTGGACAGCTTGTTGGGAAGACTGTGCTTTGGGCAGGGGTCGTTTACCATTGCTTCCATGTTGAAAGGCTTGCCCTTGCCAAAAGGCGGTTTACCGTTTCCCTTGGCGCGGTTGTTCCCGGTGTTGGTGTTGGCCACCAGATCTGACCCGCCGTCTGGGTGCTTCCGTTTACCACCATTGCCTGGGTTGTTATTTCCTGTCACATTCTGTTGCTGACCCTTACCGTTGCCATTCTTCTTACCCTTAGCAGATTTCTCATCATCAGAACCACGATCTTTCGTGCTATCAGAATCTGCATATTTAGTGAGAGCTGCCATAAGCTCACCCATGTCCTGGCAAGAATGCTTAAGCCGTCCAAGCTTCTGCTTAAGGGGCAAAAAATGACAATTCTTCTCCAGAATCAAAACTGCCTGAGACGCCGTGATATTATCGGATGAGTGGATAATGGTTGAAACCCGCCGGACCCAATGGTGGGCCGACTCATCCTCGCGCTGCACACAATGATCTAAGTCAACAATCGTCATGGTCTGTTTGCACGTTCCGTGAAAATTCTTGATGAATCGTGCTTTCAACTCGGCCCAGGAGTTAATGGTATTTGGGGGCAGACCCTTTAACCATGTGCAAGCCGGTCCTTCCAACATCATGATAAAATACTTCGCACAGACTGCATCACTGACGTCCAACATCTCCATGGCTAACTCATAACTTTCGATCCAGGCTTCTGGAGGAAGATCAGGTGTGTGATTAGGCACCTTGCGTGGACCCTTAAAATCCTTTAGCAGGCGCTCGTTCCGTAGAGCCGGTATTAGACACGGCACTCCAACAGCCCTAGAAGTGACTCCGGCTCCCATCGAAGTTGAAGGGGTTACCGGGGGCGGCTCCTGGTGGACCGCCGCGGCCGCCGCCTCACGCTGAGCTCTGGCATTATCCACAATAGCCTGAGCATTGACGACGGGCGGGTTATCATAGGGCGGGTGAGGGAGTCCCGGACTAGGGGGTCCTCGGGCCGCCGGCCCATCTCTTAATAGGTCGGCTCGAGGGGCCGTTCTCTGGCTATCACAGGAAGGGCCGAATATATCGAAGACCCCATGTTCCAGAAGGAAGCCCCGAAGGTGCATCGTGCACGCCAAGTCAAGACGAGGAGATTGACATTTCCATCCTCGGCAGGAGACCTTTCATGTGTAAACCCTAGGTACCCCCCGGTGTCTATATAAACCGGGAGGGTTTTAGAATGTAGGACACGGAAACTCATCTAGGGTTTTAGCTAGTCGATCTCGAGGTAGATCAACTCTGTAACCTTCATACCATCAATATAATCAAGCAGGACGTAGGGTTTTACCTCCATAGGAGGGCCCGAACCTGGGTAAACATCGTTTCCTTCGTCCCTTTGTTACCATCGATTCTAGTCTCACAGCTCGGGACCCCCTACCCGAGATCCGCCGGTTTTGACACCGACATTGGTGCTTTCATTGAGAGTTCCGCTGTGATCCCCAAAGGAATCGATGGCTCGTGTTGTCATCAACGAAGAGGTCCGTAGCATGGACGCCTTGGCCGGGTCAGGAGTTTCGCCCCCGATCAAGAAGTCAGATTCGGAAACTTAGAGTTCTCCGTAGACCCTCGGGGCGATCTCTTGCTCACCGAGCTCGCAGTCTCATCTGGCGCGCCCGAGGACTCCGAGGCCTTAACCTTGGATGTTGTCGTTAATCCCGCTCACGGGGCCAATCCCGATGATGATCTGGACTTTAATCCGGATCCGGCTATAGCGCCAGATGGCCGGGCATCAACTCCTGCCGAATACACTTCTCGTGCGGACGCGTCGGAAGTTAACTCCAAACGCGCCGGGTAGAATGACCCGATTGAGCTCTCGACACTCGACGAAGCTCTAGATCAGATCTCTTCAATGAAAATTACTGATGACCCAGCCCCGATCCACACTCAGATCGGTCTTGAGGCGGGTCAAGAAGAATTTTTCGTCCCACCCACCACCCACTTAGTAGCCACTATCGAATACTTAACCGATATGTTGGACTACGCCTCCGAGGAGGCAGAAGACATGGAGGAAGAGGATCGCGCTCCCACCCCCATCAACACCAGGCGATGGACCGCCACCTCCACCTATGACGTCTACATGGTGGATACGCCGGCCGGTAATGGCGAGCGCACAACAGCAAATAATGGCGATGACTCAGGTGAGGCGCCGTCAAGACGCCGGAAGCCGCGTAAGCGATCAAAGACAAAAAAGGGAAGGGAGGCTATTGCCGGCACCGAGGAAAACGATACCCCGGAAGACCTCGGCGATCACGATATCCCCGAGTATCCATTGGAGGACCAGGAAAGGCCGGAGGACCAGCGCGACCCCGAAGATCCGAACGACTCCAAGGATGACAACTACCTTCCCCCTGTAGAGGAGGAGGATAGCCCGGAAGACGAGGACCTCATCGTCCCCGAAACCATTGAGGATCAAGAATGGTTTAGGCAACAGCTTTTAGCCACTGCCCGAAGCCTACAGGCAAAAGCGCGGCAGCTCAAGGCCGAACAAGACACCCTCAACGACACATGGACAAGGGTTCTATCAGCCGAGGAAGAACACGGCGCCGGTCTATGGGACCAACCCAAGAGTTACCCCCGCCGGCGGTTGCTGCCACAATTCGACGACGAGCTCCCAAATACGCCGTCCCACAAGCACACTCCATACGACTAGCCGGACCGCCCTCCCCGAGGACGAGATAGGACGGCTGGCGAGGCCGGTTATAGGCCGGCGATACCCCGCAGAAGGGGAAAAGAGCCAATGGAGCCTGAGGACAGGTATGACCTGCGACGCGACCTGGATGATAGAACAGGCCGCACGAGATCCATCTACGGATCTAGAGGGTACTCCCCTGGTAGAAGGGACGAGTACCGGCCCTGGCTCGACCGAACCAACAGAGTTCGGGACCAAAACCGGGCCAGAACAGACGCCGACTACCGGCGCGATATATCCCGGGTCAGAGGCGCTGCCCACCCACTCTGCTTCACTGATGAGGTGATGCAGCATCAGTCCCTGGAAGGGTTTAAACCCGTGAACATCGAGCAATACGACGGAACAACTGACCCAGCAGTGTGGATCGAGGATTTCCTCCTCCACATTCACATGGCACGAGGAGACGACCTCCACGCCATCAAATACCTACCCCTTAAACTTAAGGGGCCAGCTCGGCACTGGTTAAACAGTATCCCCGAAAACTCTATCGGGAACTGGGAGGACCTCGAGGATGCATTCCGATCTAACTTCCAGGGCACCTATGTACGGCCCCCGGACTCCTCCGACCTAAGCAATGTCGTGCAAAAGGCAGGAGAGTCCGCTTGACAATTCTGGAATCGGTTCTTGACCAAGAAAAACTAGATCGTCGATTGCCCGGATGCCGAGGCTATAGCCTCCTTCAGGCACAATATTCGGGACGAATGGCTGGCTCGCCAGCTCGGTCAGGATAAACCTAGGACCATGTCCGCGCTCACATCACTCATGACCCGCTTTTGCGCGGGCGAGGATAACTGGCTCGCGAGACGAAGCCACAACCCCGAAGACCCAGGCACCTCTGAAGTCTGGGATGGAAATGGGAAACCACGACGCAATAAAAACAAACGCCGGCACAGCACTAGCAACGCTGACGACACGGTCGTTAACGCCGGCTTCCGCAACCCTCGACCAGGGCAAAGGAAGAAGCCTCCTAAAGGCAATCGCGACGGACCCACCCTGCTGGACAAGATCATGGAGAGGCCTTGCCAGATCCATGGCACTCAAGACAAGCCCGCCAACCACACCAACCGTAACTGTTGGGTGTTCAAACAGGCCCGCAAACTCGCAGCCGAGGAGCAGAGCAAAGGCCCACGCAGCAAGGACGACGAGGAGCCCCGCGGTCCGAGCAATGGAGGTCAGAAGCAATTCCCTCCAGAGGTAAAAACTGTGAACATGGTATACGCCACTCATATACCTAAAAAGGAGAGGAAGCGCGCCCTTCGAGAGGTCTACGCCGTAGAGCCTGTAGCCTTGAAGTTTAACCCATGGTTGGCCTACCCGATCACTTTTGATCGACGAGATCACCCGTCCAGTATCCGTCACGGAGGTTCGGCGGCCCTCGTCCTAGACCCCATTATCGATGGGTATCACCTCACTAAAGTCCTAATGGACGGAGGAAGTAGCCTCAATCTGATCTACTCAGATACGGTGAAAAAGATGGGCATAGATCCATCAAGGATAAAGCCTAGCAACACTACCTTTAAAGGAGTGATCCCAGGTGTCGAAGCCCGGTGCACAGGCTCTGTTAGCCTGGAAGTAGTGTTCGGTTCGCCCGACAACTTCCGTAGCGAGGAATTGATCTTCGACATCGTCCCCTTCTGCAGCGGTTATCACGCCCTGCTGGGCCAAACAGCGTTCGCTCGCTTTAACGCCGTCCCACACTACGCATACCTCAAGCTCAAGATGCCTGGGCCCAAAGGGGTCATCACTGTCAACGGCAACACAGAGCGTTCCTTCCGAACTAAGGAACATGCGTTGGCCCTTGCGGCCGAATTCGATTATGAGGACGGTCGGCAAACACCTAAATCTGCCATAAAGGCCCGTAAGGTCGACAAACGAGTTCGGTTTCAATCCGAACTCCCAGATTTCTCTTCTCCCCAGAAATAGGGACACGCCCCCCATTGCACAGCCCTAACACACGTCAAATACGTACCAAGAAGGCACAACTTCGCACTCAAGGTTCCATGGGCAGCAGTGGGGAACGATCATCAAAGGGTAAATGTTCGGCTGAACCGAACCATTACCAGTACACGTCCTCGGACAAAACGCAGGTACCATCAAGAACCTCCTAAAGCGTAAAGCTCATCCACACTTCGGCGACTTCTCAAGACCTTCTTCCCAAGGTCTGCTCGGCTAAAGCATCACCCTTAAAGGGATGCAACCCCGCACAGAGGAATATGAACGGAAAGGCGACCGGGCACATCGAGGACGTCATGCCACCAATCGAAGACCCCTGAATCATTGAGCAAATACAAGACCATCATATATGGCCACTTCGTTGTCTTTTATACATCCTCTGTTCTTCCCTTGGTAACGCTTCTTGCGAAAACTGTCCGGTATATAGTATGATGCAACCGGCTAATAGACCGGGGACTTGAATTTAAAAAAAAATTGCCTTGAACATCACCCCAGCACAACTGGTCGCGTGTTCGGCGTCTTGGATTTTTCTTTATATGCATCGGATCCGAACTATGTCTTGGGTCAATAGTTGGGTTGCCCGGCTCCTGTGATTGCCCCCTTACGTTCCGCTTGTTCGGCTAAAGGGGCAAAGGGAGAACCACTGCGATTGTGTTTCCAGTTCACCTGGTCAAGCACCTCAGGGGAGAAAGCCGAAAACTGACTGTCATAATAAGCGAGAACCGGTCTGCAAATCCGAGCATACGTGTCATACTAAAAGATCGATAGAGGTTATTCCGTGTTATACGATGGGTTTCGTTCTTGTACAAACCATGTGATGCCGGCTTCGGCCCCGAACATCGCACTGGGGGTTGGTTATCAGCCCCCCGCATTTTTTCTACGCTCCTATGGCTAAGTGAAAGCGATAAAGCATCATAGTCTGATTGCCTTGTCCCCCCCCCCCGCACTACCGCCTTCGGGCACCGATACCTCAGCTAAGGGCCACAGTGCGGATACAGAGACACCCCGTGTAGTATCTACGTGGGGGGCTGAAGCCCACGACTCGCAACTTTCAGATAAACCGGCCACACAGGAGTCAAAATAAAAATAAAATACTTATAAGACATGATAAACCATGCATCACTAGTTATGAAGCGTTAAAAGTCTTCGGACATATTACAACGCGCTCATTCATACAAAACGACCTTGGAGCATTGAGCCTCTATTGCCCGAGCACCCTCCATCACTGCTGGGAAGTATCGCTCGGGGCGCCTATACTCCTTTCTAGGAGGCGGAGGTGCGGTAGCCATCTCGGTTGTCTTGAGCTTTGGCCAATGCACCATGGTCTTCGCAAAGGCCATCCGCGCGCCCTCGATGCACGTAGAACGCTTCAGCACATCGACCCGAGGCACAGCTTCGCATAGCTTCTGCACTAAGCCAAAGTAGCTGCTCGGCAACGGCTCATCGGGCCACAGACGGATGCAGAGGTCCTTCGTGGCTGGCTCCGCCACTCTGTCCATCTCCATCAATTGCTTCATTTGCTCGACGAGGAGAGGAGAGCGCTCGGGGGACTCAAACTGCGCCCAGAATAGCCGGGCCTCATCATCCTCTGCCCGCGAAGCATAAAACTTGTTCGCATACGCTGCACTCTTCTGGAGATCCGCATAGACGCCTAAGGAACGCCACACCTGGGTGAGCAAAGCAAACTTGCTACCACCAAAGGTGCATTGGAGTGAATACGGCTTACCATCGATGACAGCCTTGACTTGGCGACCCTCCTCTTGTAAGGACCGCCTCTCCACCCGCTCCTTTTGGAGCTCGGATTTTAGCTCGGTGGCTTGCTCTTTGCCCTTCTGCTCAAGGGCCTCGCACTTTGTGCCGGCATCCTTGAGCTCTTGCTGCACCTCCTCCACCCGGGCCTCATGCTTGGCACTCGCAGCCATCAAAGTGGAAAGCGTGGCCGGTGCTTGTTCGGCGGCCGCCTTCTCCTCCGCGGCCTTTTGCTTCATGTCCTAGAGTTCGGCCTTGAGTTTTTCAACCTCCGCAGCTGAAGCTGTAGAAGCAATAGCTAACTAATTACACTGGGTTACCAGTGCGGATCATTACCATTATATAGCTCGGATATTAGAATTCGGCTTACCATTATATAGATCTTGAGCTTCTGATTTAGCTCGGTCAGCTCAGCGGCATTAATGGCCGCTGCCGATGACGAGGCCTACAAAGAACAAAAAATATGTATCCAGTTATGTACATTCCAACCTCCGAACTGTCAAGGATATGACTCTCTGCTTGGTCCTCTTAAGGGCTCTTAGAACATGGCAAGACTACATGGTGCCTTGTGCATCACTGTTCATTCCTTATTGTTTGACCCCCGGATGCGCTTTTGCAAACCCATCCGGGGCTCGGGGGCTACTACATATATAAAGATAGCACAAACTTAAAATTAAAGTTGTTCGGGAAAAAGGTATTACATGACTCACCTTGAAGCCCGCCAAGAGACCATTGAAGGCCTCTTTCAGTCCGCTATCAACGGACTGAATTCCTTGTAAAACCGCACCCATAAGAGTGCGGTGATCCTCGGAGATGGGAGCGCTTGCTAGCGCCTCCTCCATAACCGGCCACCCAGCCGTCAATGGCATCGGTGGTGACCGGACAGTCCGATCTCTGACCGGGGACTGAGCCGGTAGCTCCGGAGGCACAGCGTGCTCCGGAGACGTCCTCGGAGGGGACTGGGCATCTCTTCGCCCTTCCCCTTCAGCGGCCAGGGGAGTATTCTCCCCCTGGTCCTCAGCAGCCTGGGGAATTTCTTCTCCCTGGCCTTCGGCGGCCGCGGCGTCAGCCTCGGCCATAGTGTGGTCGACCCCGCCGCCAGTGTTTGGCTCCAACGGAGCCTGGCTGGATGACACCTCCGCGGCATCCTTCGCGACCCTTGGAGGTGTGGAGTGCGAAGCAGTCACACTCTCCGCCAGCTCGGCGGGTGGGGACTCCCCGTCCGATATTTGGTCGGTGGGGAGAACGCGCGGTGGGCTGCAAATCAAAAGACGCGCTTGCGTTTAAAGCATTGAAAAACCCTGCATAAATAACCCGGGAGTCTTCAGATTCATACCTTTGAGCGGGGGGCTTGACCCTTAAGCTCCTTCGGGGAACCCTCTCAAATTCCTCGGATTCTGCGTCAGAATCTGAGCTGTCATCGGGCAAGATCAACCTCGCCCGGCGCGCCCTCTTCAGGGCAGGAGGAGCTGCGTCCTCCACGGCGTCCGATGACGCCGCCCTCTTCCTTGGGAGGGGGGAAACACCTTCCCCTCTGTCTTCATGCTCCTCCTCGTGACTCGAGGAGGCATGGGTTTCCTCGGACGCGGCGTCTGGCTGGTCCTTGATGCGGAGACCCTCTCTGGCCTTCTTCTTCTTCTCTTTCTTCTCGGGCGCCGAGTACGGCGCCACAACAAGCATCGCCGCCAACAGCTCCGACCTGGGGTCTTCGGGTTGTGGAGCCGGGCAGTTAACCTTCGCGGCTTTGCTCAGCCACTTCTGCGAAAGTAAGGGAGAAGGCGTTCAGTCTTTTTGCTGAAGAAACAGAGTCAGCGGATTAAAATTATGCCATACCTTGGTGGGGGGGGTTATCGGTGCTTAGGCCCGAATCCTCCTCCGTGGTTGGCCAGCTTTTCTGAGGCTTGAACAAAGCCTTCCACAGCTTCTCGGGGGTGGTGCGGAAGAATTGGCGCACGCTAGGCTCGTCATCAGGCCGGTAAGCCCACATGGGGGATGCCCGGCGCTGGCAGGGAAGAACACGGCAGTGGAGCATAACCTGGACTACGTTAACCAACTCCACCTTGGCTTCGATCACCGAGGTGATGCGCTTCTGCAGCAGCTTAACCTCAGCATCCGACCCCCAGTCGAGGCCCTTCCTAAGCCACGAGGTCAATCTCGTGGGGGGGGCGGATCTGAATTCGGCGGGTGCCGCCCAGCTCTCGTCCCTTGGCTCAGTGATGTAGAACCACTCCTTCTGCCAGATTTTGATCGTGTCGATGAAGGTGCCGGATGGCCACTCGACGCGGGGGAGCTTGCTGATTACCGCCCCTCCGCAGTCCATGTGCTCGCTTGCCACGGTCTTCGGCTTGACGTTGAAGACCCTGAGCCACAGGTCGAAATGCGGTTCGACCCGCAGAAAGGCTTCACAGACGATGATGAATGCCGATATGTGCATGAAGGAGTTCGGCAGAAGGTCGTGGAAGTCCAGCCCATAGAAAAACATGAGACCCCTGACAAAGGGGTGGATCAGAAAGCTCAGTCCCCGGATGAAGTGGGGGACGAACACCACCCTCTCGCCTGCCTTGGGGGTGGGAATCACCTGGTTCTTCTCCAGGGCGCGGTGGAAGACGTTGGCGGGGAGGTAGCCGACCTGCTTTAGGTCCCGGATATCCTGGTCAGTGACCGTGGAGGCCTCCCACTTGCCATTGGAGCCCGAACCCGCCATGGCTAAGCTCGGAGGAGAGGGCGAGGAAGAACTGGATCTGGGCTCTCGAAGCTTGGGGAGATTGAGGAGGCGGAGGATGCGAATGGGAAGCGTGAATAGGCCTTGGGGTTTTTTCCCTTTTTATGAGACGTGCCGCCGATTATCCTCCCTTATCACGCCGCAAATCCCTCCGCTTCCCAAGACATGTGTGCCGTTATGCGCACATGAAGATTAATCATATCCCGTGTGAAATGGAGCACGATCTGTGCATTGATAAGTCGTGTCGCTATAAAAATGGCCTCGAACCGCGAATCGAGTTCTCATAACTGGTTCAGCGGTCGTGGTAGGCCATGACCCTTCGTCAGAGGGGGTTGTCAGAAAACACAGTTTACACTTTGGCGAGTGGCCTTCGGGGCTAAGCAATTCATGGTATTCGGTCAATTATATGATCGGATGAAGTACGTGTCATCGGAAGCCGAACTATTCTCAGCCGATCATTGAAAGGGAAGAAGAACTCACCCCGCAAGCCAAAGACTCTGATCATATGAAGCAGCTGGAGCTGAGACTCTTGGCATTGGGGGCTAGTTCGGGGGCTACTGAGGGAGTCCCGGACTAGGGGGTCCTTGGGCCGCCGGCCCATCTCTTACTAGGCCGGCTCGAGGGGCCGTTCTCTGGCTATCACAGGAAGGGCCGAATATATCGAAGACCCCATGTTCCAGAAGGAAGCTCCGAAGGCGCGTCGTGCACGCCAAGTCAAGATGAGGAGATCGACATTTCCATCCTCGGCAGGAGACCTTTCATGTGTAAACCCTAGGTACCCCCTGGTATCTATATAAACCAGGAGGGTTTTAGAATGTAGGACACGGAAACTCATCTAGGGTTTTAGCTAGTCGATCTCGAGGTAGATCAACTCTGTAACCTTCATACCATCAATATAATCAAGCAGGACGTAGGGTTTTACCTCCATAGGAGGGCCCGAACCTGGGTAAACTCATCTCCTTCGTCCATTTGTTACTATCGATCCTAGTCTCACAGCTCGGGACCCCCTACCCGAGATCTGCCGGTTTTGACACCGACAGCGGGTTCCAACGTCGCTCGCTGCTGGAGACCGCCGGCGACTCCATGCGCCGGCTATAACTGCGGCTTGGAAGGGGGGTTGAGTGCACACGACTTCGGCTGTACGTATACTTCTCCTGTTGAGCCACCGTTGTCTGCAATAACTCAATGGCATTTCGTGCTTCTTCGGCGAAGGGTGTCCCGTCGGCGAGAGGGAGCGCTTTGAGCCTGGCAGCTGCTGCTATCATGTTCTCCACCGGGTTAGAATAATGACCAGGTGGTGTCAGAAAGCGTTGCGGTGGGGTCTGATTTCTGTGGGGCGGGTCTGGCTGCCGATGCTGAGTCGCCGCCCTATTCCCGGGCACTTCCGCCATTAGGGCCACGGTCAGCGGTGCGTTCGGTCCTACTCCCAGGGTGTTGAAGAGGTTTCTGGGCTCATACTGCTCAGGCAGGCGGGTCTGATGCCTCATCCGAAAAACTGCTTCTGAGGCTAGTTGATCCAGATTGAGGCGAAAAGCTTCTGCCTTCAGACGCTCCGACTCAGCATCCATCTGAACCTGCATTGCATTGATATCTTCCTGGGCCCTGGTCATTTGGTCTTTCAGTCTCGCAATCTCTCCATTGCGGCCTGCTTGATTCTCAGTTGTGACCTCGGTTCCCATCAGAGTCGTAAGCTCATTCATCAAGTCCAACAAAACTTGAGCCGGCGGCCTGGCTGACCCGGACCCTGTCGCGCCGGCAGCTGCTGCTCCAGCCGCCGTGCTGTTGGAAACCGGCGCCGTGCCTGCCATGAAGATGGCGGCTTGGCTAGGCGGCTCATAGGGCTCCGGAATACTGTCGCCATCGAAGTAGCCCCCAAGCCCACCATCATGAAGCTGGTAAATTGACTCCGTTTCTCCGCTCGAGGATCCATCCTCCGAGCAGACGAGGGGATTTCCTCCTAACACGGAATCTTCCGCGAGTTTCGTGCCTTGCGTGAAGCCGATGAAAACGTGCTTCCGGCCGGGTTGAATCCGGGCGGGTTGCGCGCGCCGGGCCGACTCGACGAGGTTGGTGCAGATGTCCGGTCCGGGCTTAGATCCGCCGATCTTCCCGATGAAAACATGAATTCTTCCAAAGGGACCCGGTACCCGTACTCGATTGAGTCGGCCTCGGGGCCCCAGCCGGCGTCGTCGATGTAGAGCTTGCCGCGGCCACTCTTAGCCATCCTGCCCATGGCGTATCCCTCGATCCCTAGGAGAGAGCCCTTCGAGAACTCCAAACCGCCGCGCATATGCCCCACGGTGGGCGCCAACTGTCGTGGTTTTATCACTACAGATGTCCTACGGTGATTAACTCGAAGGGGTTGATCGGGACGAAAGACACGGGTTTACCCAGGTTCGGCCCCTCACGAAAGAGGTAAAAGCCTACGTCCTGCTTTGTGTTTGTATTGATTGGGTATTGATACGTCTCCAACGTATCTATAATTTTTTATTGTTCCATGCTATTATATTATCTATTTTGGATGATTTATATGCATTATATGCTATTTTATATTATTTTTGGGACTAACCTATTAATCTAGAGCCTAGTGCCAGTTTCTGTTCTTTCCATTTTTTGAGTATTGCAGATAAGGAATATTAAACGGAGTCCAAACGGAATAAAATCTTCGGAATAATTTTTCTTGGACCAGAAGCAACCTAGAAGACTTGGAGATGAAGGCAGGGGAGTCGCCGTGTGGCGACAAGCCATAGGGGCGCGCCCTCCCTAGGGCGCGCCCCTGTGGCTTGTCGCCACACGGCAGCCCTCCTAACCCTATTCTTCGGCCTATAAATTCCCAAATATTCCCTGGATACTAAAAAGAGCCACGAAAATACTTTTCCGCCGCCGGAAGCCTCTGTTCCTGTGAGATCGAATCTTGGAGCCTTTTCCGGTAATCTGCCGGAGGGGGAACCGATCATGGAGGGCATCTACATCAACTCCATTGCCCCTCCGATGATGCGTGAGTAGTTTACCACAGACCTTCGGGTCCATAGCTAGTAGCTAGATGGCTTCTTCTCTCTCTTTGTTCTTCAATACCATGTTCTTCATGATCTTCATGGAGATCTATCCGATGTAATACTCTTTTGCGGGGTGTTTGTCGTGATCCGATGAATTGTGGGTTTATGATCAGCTTATCTATGAATATTATTTGAATCTTCTCTGAATTCTTATATGCATGATTTCATATCTTTGCAAGTCTCTTCGAGTTATTGGTTTGGTTTGGCCAACTAGATTGGTAATTCTTGCAATGGGAGAAGTGCTTAGTTTTGGCTTTAATCTTGCGGTGTCCTCACCCAGTGACAAAGTAGGGGTAGCGAGGCACGTATTGTATTGTTGCCATCGAGGATAAAAAGATGGGGTTTTCTTCATATTGCTTGAGTTTATCCCTCTACATCATGTCATCTTACCTAATGCGTTACTCTGTTCTTCATGAACTTAATACTCTAGATGCAGGCAGGAGTCGGTCAATGTGTGGAGTAATAGTAGTAGATGCAGAATCGTTTCGGTCTACTTGAAACGGACGTGATGCCTATATGCATAATCATTGCCTTGGATATCGTCATAATTATTCGCTTTTCTATCAATTGCTCGACAGTAATTTGTTCACCCACCGTATTATTTTCCGTCATGAGAGAAGCCTCTAGTGAAACCTATGGCCCCCGGGTCTATTTTCCATATTATATTTTCAGATCTATAAACCAAAAATACCAAAAATACCTCGCTGCCTTATTTTTACTTTTGTTTTACTTTCCGTTTTAGCAATCCTATCTATCTATCTCTATCAGATCTCATCCTTGCAAGTAACCGTGAAGGGATTGACAACCCCTTTATAGCGTTGGGTGCA
The DNA here is from genome assembly GCA_039707655.1 of Elymus sibiricus. Lineage (NCBI taxonomy): Eukaryota > Viridiplantae > Streptophyta > Magnoliopsida > Poales > Poaceae > Elymus > Elymus sibiricus. The sequence continues at coordinate 271,007,205 of CM077673.1, read as the reverse complement.
AGTGTTTGATTATTTGTGTAGGTACATCTATTGGGGACTTGCTTGTATCTCCTACTGGATTGATACCTTGGTTCTCAACAACTGAGGGAAATACTTATCTACTTTGCTGCATCACCCTTTCCTCTTCAAGGGAAAACCAACGCATGCTCAAGAAGTAGCAAGAATGATTTCTGGCGCCGTTGCCGGGGAGATCTACATCAAGCCTACGAAGTACCCATCACAAACTCATCTCTTGCATTTACATTATTTCCCATTTGCCTCTCGTTTTCCTCTCCCCCACTTCTAAAATGATTTTCAGAAAAAACCAAAAAGATTTGCCTTTTTATTCGCCCTCTTTTTCGTTTGTTCTTTTCCTACCGGATCTCTTACTCGTTTCTATGACTAGCATTACTACTTCCCCTTTGTCACTAGATTTTGAAGTTCTATACTTCAAACAAAAACAAGGGGAAAATTTGAAAGATGTCTGGTATAGGCTAATTGAATCTTATCGTATCTCTAACCTAAAAGGAGATGCAAAAGTTTTGCTTAGAAATTTTTACATTGGATTGGCTTTGCATCACAGAGAGCTCTTAGATTTCACCTCAAAAGGGAATTTTATTGAACTATATACTAACGCTGCTTATGAAGTTTTGGAGGGGATTTTGGGGGTTCCTCCACTAAAAAAGGGGTTTGTTTTCTCAGAAGAGGGAGTCCAAATTCTCGACAAACTGAGTGATTTACATAAGCACTTGGTCGAGTTACAACAATATCACGAACCCCTTAAACATATTAGTGGGAATCTCAATCGCTTGAATACTTTGATTACCCTTTGCAATAAGCATTTGGATATTTTGGATGTTAAGATGGTTTCTTCCCCTACAAACACGGGGAAGAGGAAAGAGCCCCCCGGATTTGAGAAGGCCCTCACAAAAGTTGCCAATACCAAAGATGACAATACCTAGATCTATTGCGTTATGCCTAGCTAGGGGCGTTAAACAATAGCGCTTGTTGGGAGGCAACCTAATTTTATTTTTATGATTTTGTTTTTGCTTCTGTTTTTGAGTGTTTCACACATTATTACCTCTGTAGTAATTGTGTTTTATTGTTTAAATTAGTGTTTGGGCCAAGTAAGACCTTTGGGATGGTCTACGGTGTTTGCAATTTGATTTTGCTGAAAAACAGAAACTTTTGCTCTCAGTCCAGGAATTTTGTAAATTCACTGGAACGTGATTTTGATCTGAAATTTTTACACAAGATTGATATACAAATTTCCCTAATTTTCCTAATTTTTCAGAATTTTTGGAGTTACATAAGTATTAGAAGTCTATAGATTGCTACAGACTGTTCTGTTTTAGACAGATTCTGTTTTCTTTGTGTTGTTTGCTTATTTTGATGTATCTATGGGTTGTATCGGGGGGTATGAACCATGGAGAAGTTGGAATACAGTAGATATTACACCAATATAAATAAAGAATGAGTTCACAACAGTACCTAAAGTGGTGATTTATTTTTCTTATACTAACGGATCTCATGAGTTTTCTGTTGAGTTTTGTGTTGTGAAGTTTTCAAGTTTTGGGTAAAGATTTGATGGACTATGGAATAAGGAGTGGCAAGAGCCTAATCTTGGGGATGCCCAAGGCATCCCAAGCCATATTCAAGGATACCAAAAAGCCTAAGCTTGGGGATGCCCCGGAAGGCATCCCCTCTTTCATCTTCAATCCATCGGTAAATTTACTTGAGGCTATATTTTTATTCACCACATGATATGTGTTTTGCTTGGAGCGTCTTGTATGATATGAGTCTTTGCTTTTTAGTTTGCCACAATCATCCTTGCTGCACACATATTTTTGAGAGAGACACGCTGAATCGTGAATTTATTAGAATACTCTATGTGCTTCACTTATATCTTTTGAGCTAGGCAATGTTGCTCTAGTGCTTCACTTATATCTTTTTAGAGCACGGTAGTGTTTTATTTTGTAGAAATTATTGAACTCTCGTACCTCACTTATATTATTTTGAGAGTCTTTAAACAGCTTGGTAATTGGTTTAGGTTATGAATTTAGTCCTAATATAATGGGCATCCAAGAGGGATATAATAAAAACTTTCATATTAAGTGCATTGAATACTATGAGAAGTTTGATTCGTTGCATATAGTTTTGAGATATGAAGATGGTAATATGAGAGTCATGCTAGTGAGTAATTGTGAATTGGAAGAAATACTTGTGTTGAAGTTTGTGATTCCCGTAGCATGCACGTATGGTGAACCGTTATGTAACGAAGTCGGAGCATGATTTGTTTAATGACTGTCAACCTTTGTGTGAGGGTCGGGAGCGCGCGATGGTTAACTCCTACCAACCTCTCCCCTAGGAGCATGCGTCTAATGCTTTGTTTGATGACTAATAGACTTTTGCAATAAGTATGTGAGTTCTTTATGACTAATGTTGAGTCCATGGATTATACGCACTCTCACCCTTCCACCTTTGCTAGCCTCTCTAGTACCGCGCAACTTTCGCCGGTGCATCAAACCCACCTTCCTCAAAACAGCCACCATATATTTTCCTCAAAACAGCCACCATACCTTCCTATTATAGCATTTCCATAGCCATTCCGAGATATATTGCCATGCAACTTCCACCGTTCCGTTTTTCATGACATGCACCATCACTTTCATATTGCATATAGAGTCATATTTTGTTCTAGGTATCGAGTTGTAATTTTTGAGTTATAAGTAAATAAAAGTGTGATGATTTTAATTATTAGAGCATTGTTCCCGTGTGAGAAAAGGATGATGGAAGCTATGAATCCCTCACAAGTTGGGATGAGTCTCCGGACTTTACAAATAATAAAAGAGGCCAGCGAAGCCCAAATAAAAAAAAGAGGCCAAAGATGCCCACCAAAATAAATAAAAATGAGAGAAAGAGAGAAGGGACAATTGCTACTATCTTTTTCCACACTTGTGCTTCAAAGTAGCACCATGATCTTCATGATAGAGAGTCTCCTATTTTGTCACTTTCATATAGCTAGTGGAATTTTTCATCATATGCACAACCACTTAGTTTTCTTTTTGAGCTTTCATACTCTTATAGCTCTAGTGCATCCGTTGCATGGCAATCCCTACTCACTCACATTGATATCTATTGATGGGCATCTCCATAGCCCGTTGATACGCCTAGTTGATGTGAGACTATCTTCTCCTTTTTCCTTGCAACCTCCACCATATTCTATTCCACCCATAGTGCTATATCCATGGCTCACGCTCATGTATTGCGTGAGAGTTGAAAAGGTTTGAGAACATAAAAAGTGTGAAACAATTGCTTGGCTTTTCATCGGGGTTGTGCATGATTTAGATACTTTGTGTGGGGAATATGGAGCATAGCCAGACCATATGATTTTGTAGGGATAACTTTCTAAGGCCATGTTATTTTGAAAGGACACAATTGCCTTGTTGGTATGCTCGAAGTATTACTGTTTTTATGTCAATATTAGACTTTTGTTTTGAATCTTATGGATCTGAATATTCATGCCACAATAAAGAATATTACATGGATAAATATGTTAGGTAGCATTCCACATCAAAAATTCTGTTTTTATCATTTACCTACTCAAGGACGAGCAGGAATTAAGCTTGGGGATGCTTGATACGTCTCCAACGTATCTATAATTTTTTATTGTTCCATGCTATTATATTATCTGTTTTGGATGATTTATATGCATTAATATGCTATTTTATATTATTTTTGGGACTAACCTATTAATCTAGAGCCTAGTGCCATTTTCTGTTTTTTCCATGTTTTTGAGTATTGCAGATAAGGAATATTAAACGGAGTCCAAACGGAATAAAATCTTCGGAATAATTTTTCTTGGACCAGAAGCAACCCAGAAGACTTGGAGATGAAGGCAGGGGAGCCGCCGTGTGGCGACAAGCCACAGGGGCGCGCCCTAGGGGGGTGGGCGCCCCCCTGGCTTGTGTCCCCACGGCAGCCCTCCTAACCCTATTCTTCGGCCTATAAATTCCCAAATATTCCCTGGATACTAAAAAGAGCCACGAAAATACTTTTCCGCCGTCGGAAGCCTCTGTTCCTGTGAGATCCAATCTTGGAGCCTTTTCCGGTAATCTGCCGGAGGGGGAACCGATCACGGAGGGCATCTACATCAACTCCATTGCCCCTCCGATGATGCGTGAGTAGTTTACCACAGACCTTCGGGTCCATAGCTAGTAGCTAGATGGCTTCTTCTCTCTCTTTGTTCTTCAATACCATGTTCTTCACGATCTTCATGGAGATCTATCCGATGTAATACTCTTTTGCGGTGTGTTTGTCGAGATCCGATGAATTGCGGGTTTATGATCAGTTTATCTATGAATATTATTTGAATCTTCTCTGAATTCTTATATGCATGATTTCATATCTTTGCAAGTCTCTTCGAGTTATTGGTTTGGTTTGGCCAACTAGATTGGTAATTCTTGCAATGGGAGAAGTGCTTAGTTTTGGGTTCAATCTTGCGGTGTCCTCACCCAGTGACAAAGTAGGGGTAGCGAGGCACATATTGTATTGTTGCCATCGAGGATAAAAAGATGGGGTTTTCATCATATTGCTTGAGTTTATCCCTCTACATCATGTCATCTTACCTAATGCGTTACTCTGTTCTTCATGAACTTAATACTCTAGATGCAGGCAGGAGTCGGTCGATGTGTGGAGTAATAGTAGTAGATGCAGAATCGTTTCGGTCTACTTGACACGGACGTGATGCCTATATGCATAATCATTGCCTTGGATATCGTCATAATTATTCGCTTTTCTATCAATTGCTCGACAGTAATTTGTTCACCCACCGTATTATTTTCCTTCATGAGAGAAGCCTCTAGTGAAACCTATGGCCCCCGGGTCTATTTTCCATATTATATTTTCAGATCTATAAACCAAAAATACCAAAAATACCTCGCAGCCTTATTTTTACTTTTGTTTTACTTTCCGTTTTAGCAATCATATCTATCTATCTCTATCAGATCTCATCCTTTCAAGTAACCGTGAAGGGATTGACAACCCCTTTATAGCGTTGGGTGCAAGTGTTTGATTATTTGTGTAGGTACATCTATTGGGGACTTGCTTGTATCTCCTACTGGATTGATACCTTGGTTCTCAACAACTGAGGGAAATACTTATCTACTTTGCTGCATCACCCTTTCCTCTTCAAGGGAAAACCAACGCATGCTCAAGAAGTAGCAGGTATCAATTACAAGGGAGCGGATTCGCTTGACCTAGCTCTCGATCAATTGTTTCGTACCCTAAGCCGCCGCAGGGACTCGCCTTTATATACACAGGTCGAGGCCCTGGGCTTACAAGGGTCCAAGCCGGGTTACACCTCGTAACCGACCTTATCTCTAAGTCGCCTTGCCTTCTCTGGCAAGCCATCTCTGGGCGGCTTACGCCTCTGGGTCACACGCCGTCATCCGGCTCTGGGCCTCTATTCGGCCCGCCTGTTAAGTTACCTCCAGGCCCATCTTGGTCTTCAGGCCTGTTCAAGGCTTTACTGTTAAGTCACCAACTTCCTAACCCGGCCCCTTCTGGGCGGGTCATACCGTGGGGTTATATCCCCAACAGAAGAAGAGGAAGATGTTGTTGTGTTGAGGAAACTAAGACCTCACCTGCCAGAGCACAATGATGATCACCCAGTGGCAGAGGACATGAAGAAGAGAAAGGACCAAGGGCTGAGGAAATGGAGAGCAGATGATCCATATTCTATCAGGAGAAGGACTGTTGTAGATGCTCGCTTCCATACCAAGGAGCAACAAGATTTTTATGAGACCGTCTTGTTAGACAAGAGTCCTGCAGTTAGAGACATGAGATATGTTGATTGGAAGTTCATCAAGGAGAATGAAGACTACTTCCCTCATGTGCTAGAGAAAATCAAGGCTATTGATATTGATGCATTTGTTAGAAGAGAGTTCACTGCATGGAACGATGAGATGATCATGCAATTCTATTCCACAGCTCATTTCTATCCAAATGGAAGAATTGTATGGATGACTGAGGGCACCAGATACCAGACTTCTGTTGATGAGTGGGCTACCATCTTAGGAGCCCCGAAGATTCAAGAAGGAGATCTTGATGTGTATGCTGAGGCTAAGATGAACCACAACTCCATGGCCAATATGTATAATCCTATCCCCACTGCATATGTGAAGACTCACAAGTTTGGCTCTGTCTACTTTTTGCAAGCAGGACTAACTAGTAGAACGCCCGTGCGTTGCCACGGGCTAAAATAAAAATAAATGAAGAGAAAGGTGTGACAGCTCCTGGATGTCCCTACACCCTCATGAGGAGTAAATTTAAAATAAAATGAAAAAACAAAATAAAAAAACTTTAGGGGATCAAAGATGAGCAAACTTTTGATGTTCTTGCAAATTTTCAGCCACGAATAACACTCGAGGAGCCCTCACCAAAAAAATTACTACTTAAAAGTGCATATAAACTTTGACCACTGATATTTTTAGGTGAGGTCTACTCGAATGTTATTTGAGGCTGAAAATTTGCAAGAACGTCGAATGTTTAATCATGTTTGTTTGATGTTCCAAAGTTTCAGATTTTATTTATTTGAATTTACTCTTCATAGAGGGTGCAGGGGCACCCGGGTGTCGAAAGTCCTGTCTCATAAATGAATCAAACAAATAGTTTTCGAAACTCACTTCTTCCTCATACGCTCGGGCGTGCTTGGATATCAAATGGGTGCCCAGCAAGCTCGCCACCCCACGATGCAACCTTACCTTTTTCTACCGGACTCTCCCCTTCCCGCCCGGTTTCCCGTCGTAGCGGGACATTTCTCGCTCGAGCTCTCTCTTTTAAAACTGGATAACACCCACCTCACATTCGCCATGGCACCCTAGCTTCTTTACACCATACTTACCCATGAACCACTAATGAGGAATCCCCTACCAATCGCCCGTGTTTGTGTCGATCCACCACCACCATCAAGGGATAGGAGGCGTGAGCCACCCATGATGCCCCTCGAGCAAAGATTGCATATCCGATATCTCCTAAGCCATTGACATGTTGTAACATACAGTTGAATGTCGCTCATTACAATGAAAAAATATATGATGGCCGTTGTTGGGCATGAAACTAAGACGCCACTGTCACCGTTATTAACTCTTGAAACAACCAACAATGAATTTGCCCTTCTATCCTAACCAGAAAATGTACAAGAATGTCATGCATTACCATGAAATAAAAAAATATGATGTCTGTTGTTGTCAGTTGTATGATTGATGATTGTATATGGCAGTGAATGGTAATAAGAAAGGAAATATCTCATCAATGCTTGATTGATTGTGATTTATTTTTCACTATATGGTAATCAATCTCTGATGAGACAACACCTGAGTGAAAAATTAATAGGAAAGTTAGGATTTGAAATCAATTGCTACGAAACTGGATTTCATTGTTTGGTAACGTTCCCGTTTGTAACATGGCTGGTTAGGAAAGTTTAGAAAGGTTAGGGAAGTTTTTTTTTAGAGGGTGAAAAAACCAACATGAAGGGGTGGTGGTGGGATATGAGACAAAATAAAACCGCTAAGGGGAGGCTACCAAGTCCCCCTTTAGGAGTAGAGATATAGGTATATACAATAAGATTTCTTTGTCATGGTTTACTTGTTAATTTTCTTAAATTATGTTATTTGTTTCCTGAAAATCTACAATTTGTTTCCTAAAATAAATTGCATTAATTAGAGAGAATAGTTGATTTGGATAAGTTAGGAAAGTTAGATCTGTGATCTTTTGTATGTTAGGGAAGTGTTGATTTGAAAGAAAAGAGTGAAGAGAAAAATAAATCGATGGATAAGAAAACCGGTGGGAGGGGATGGTGGGAGGTGGGACGAAACTATTCCTCAAAACTTCTAAGTCCGAAAATCATCTCCACAATTGATATGTGGAGCAATTCATAAACTACTGTCGGTAGAAAAATTAGTTATATTGTGCATGCATGAGACAATGAATTGTGCATGCATGAGACGATGAATTGTGCAGATGATCCCTAATTAAGTTGTGGAACGGTACAACCAGAAAAAATAGCAGTCAAGGGACGAATTAGCTAGCTAGATTGTGGATGCATGCATGAGTCGCTAGATTGTGGATGCATGCATGAGTCAGCCGACACGAAGGAAGCTACGCGGAGCGCCATGACGAGCTCTGGTTACTGGCCCGAGCCATTGCGCCTTCGTAGATAGATGTTCATTACCTGGTAGACGTCGCAGCGGACAGCGGCCAGCACGACTGTCGGGTCGTCAATGCCCACCATGCTGCCAAATCGACCATCGATTGTAGTCGCGGCATCCAGTGTCCGAGACGCCATGATGTGTACCCAGCAAGGACGGCACAAGGCGGCAGAGTCGTGCAGATCCGGCGGTGGGACCGAACGGCGAGGTGAGGTGGCCGGTGGCGAGCGGGCAGGGCATGCGGCGTCAGTTGTCGATCTCCTGCAACACACATAGAGAGATGGAGAGAGAGAGAGAGGAGGGAGATAATAAGAAACTAAGGAAGTAGAGTCAAGGCGGAGGGAGAGGAGAGGGCGTAGAGGAGCATACTGGTGCCCGTGGTGAGGCCTCCATTGTCCCTTCCACCATCAGACCGCCATGGCTAAGGCGCACCTACCCACCAATGGTGAACGGGTTCGCGTGACGAGCGTTGAGACAATGTACACACGATTTGTAAGGCATGTACGCACGATCCCCGCGTGATGTATTTGCGGTTGGCTACCATGTATAATTGATGATTGTATAAGGCAGTGAATGATAATAAGAAAAGAAATATCTCATAAATGCTTGATTGATTGTGATTTATTTTTTTACTATATGGTAATCAATCTCTAATGAGACAACACCTGAGTGAAGAATTAATAGGAAAGTTAGGATTTAAAATCAATCGCTACGAAATTGGATTTCATTGTTTGGTAACGTTCCCGTTTGTAACATGGCTGGTTAGGAAAGTTTAGAAAGGTTAGGAAAGTTTTTTTTGAAAGGGTGAAAAAACCAACATGAAGGGATGGTGGTGGGATATGAGACAATCTACAATTTGTTTAGAAAGTTTAATTTTCTTAAATTCCGTTATTTGTTTCCTGAAAAACTATAAAAAAATCCTAAAATAAATTGCATTAATTAGAGAGATCAGTTGATTTGGATAAATTAGTAAAGTTAGATTTGTGATCTTTTGTATGTTAGGAAAGTGTGGATTTGAAAGAAAAGAGTGGAGACAAAAATAAATCACGGTATATAAGAAAACCAGTGGGAGGTGGGACGAAACAAAATCCGGACGAACCTACCATCACGACCGCAGACTGCCTTTTTAGAAATAGAGATACACCAACGGAAAAGTGGACTAAACTCTTATTTCTTTTTGCGAAAGTGGCACCAAACTTCAAAGTACGACCTTTCCTCTTCTTTCTTTTCCATAAAATACACCTCTGTGCAGTAATCAAGGAGCTAAAATGAAATGACCTTGTATTGCAAAATCTGATGTTGGCACTACACATACTACAGTGAATTTGGATGGAAGTCACAACACACAAGCTACCCAGATCATACAGGCGGTGGCGGCAGGTCCAGCAGGAGCCAGAAACCCACGCAACTATCGGAGTTGAGGTTCTCTTGGATGGCCAGGAAGTGCAGGCCACCGCAGGCCTTCTTGGCAGCTTCCCACGCTTCTGCCTCCTGTGTCGTCGCGGCGCTCTTCTGGTAGCCGGCGTAGACGTATCTGGTCGAAACCCCGGCTGCTAGGACCAGGTTCGCTCTGCCGGTGTCAACCTCCATCGAACAGATCTCCAAGCCGTTCATCCAAGCTGCAGGAATTGAAGAAACAAAGATCTCAGAGCTGATTGACATGTGAGACACAAGAGAATAGGCTCAATAAAGAAACAGGAACATCGTACAGGGGCTTCAGTCAGTTGACTATCTCGATCAGAATAATATTCATCTGATGCAACATGCTTGTTTCATTGCTTAATATCTTTGATCTAGTGTGATGCTTGCAACATCTGTTGTGTTTGTTGGTATAACTGGTCTGCCCAAAGCATTTCACTGAATGTTATCAGACTCTTCAAATCACTCCCTTCCCACCCCAATTACAATTTGCTGACCTTATAGCTCCAATCATTTGTATACAAGAGAATGGAAACTGTGATCACTTGTAAGCATACATATGATTTTTGGTTATTTCACATTATCGCGCATCTCATATTAAGCATACATATGATTTTTGAGTAATAAAGAGTAAGCGGATGCATGGCTTCATTCCTTCTAGAAAACGCAAAAGCTTCTGAGACTCGATGCACTGTATACCTTTCATTCTAAATCTTTGCACAAAGTGGCAGTTGTCAACTTGGTCTTTTCATACTCATTTAAAAAATTCTGAGGATCATGTTTATCTTGGTACTTATACTAAAATGGTTGTATGCATCTCTAGTTGGTGCAGAGGCCGGGAAGTGAAAATCTCTTCCATTTTTAAGATGTGATGGTATTGCAACTGCCCCCGCATTGGGCGACTCGGGCGGCTCCCGAAACCCTAGCTACCAGGCGCCACCTAATCTCCCTTCCTCGCCTCCGTTGCCGCTGGAGGAAGCCGCCGGGCTTTGCACCGGTGGCCGACGGCGGTGGCGGAGACCCTCCTCTCCCCTCTCGTCGCATCGGGTGGCGCGGGACACCAAATCGCGCAGAGGGCGTGACCCAGAATCTGGGCCACAGCGGCGACGTGGTGTCTCCCTGCGACTGCTCGCGGCGGCGTGGTGCTGGATGGTGGTGGCGGTGCTGTGGAGGCGCTGTGGAGGTTTGGTGGGCATGGTGGTAGCCGCCCCAGCAGCCAGCGTCGTCTAATCTGGTAGCCGTCTCCCCTCCCTGTGCCTCCGTATCTGGGTCGCGGCGTGCCGGTCCTCGATTGGAATCAGGGGTGGAGATTCATAGATCGGTCGGCGGTGAGGCGGGGAGATGTGACTGCTGGTGAAAATTAGACCGTCCTTGACGGCAGGCGATGGTGGCGTCCTAGGGCGTCGCTACCTTGTTGAAGGCATCGTTGGTGCAGTTCTTGTCTCCCCCATTGGGTTGCTTCAGGGAAAAACCTAGATCTGGGCCTTTCGGATCGGATGATGACGACGTATGGCATCATTTTACCTCCTGGGAACATAGTTTTGGAGCAACTACTAGCTAGAGGGGTGGCTGGGTGCTAGTCTTCGCATGCTTCTCGTGCGGTGTCCAAGGTGGTGCGGTGATGCATTGATTGCTCGTGAAGATGGGACCGCGAAAAGGGTGGCGTCGGACTCTGCAGTGTGCGCATGTGGTGCATGTTGAGGGTCTGTCAAACTGGTTGGTGCTCCCGGCTAGCCAGGGTGCGGCTTGGTGAGGCCACCAGATATCTTGGTGTGCGTGCGCGCGGTCAAGGCACATCATCAACCTTGTAGGTAGGGGGCGATAATTTTTGTCAGGATGGTGGATTCGGGTTGATCTATGTATCTTTTTTATGACCTTGTTGAATAATGCAAAAAAGATGGTTGTGTGCATCGCTCGATGCAGAGGCCAGGGTAATCCCCTTTTCAAAAAAAAAAAACTTGGCCATTTATTGAACACACAAGCTGCACTTATCCTAAAGACAAACATGTAAAACGACTGCCGCAGAATTACCTAGGACTAACATTAGTGTGTAACTGTGCATATCAATCCTATATATATGCTAGATAAGTTAGACTAGGGTGTTGTACTTGTATGGCAGTGTGCATCTGATAATTCTCCGAGGGAAATAAACAGTATTCCCTCCGACCCAAAAATAAGTGTCTCAAACTTTGTATTAAAGCTTTGAGACACTTATTTTGGGACGGAGGGAGTACTATTTACCAAACAATCCCACATTGCCTGAGCTATAATTTCTGAGCTTAGCAGGTGCTACCTTATAACTGAATTTGGCACACGCGTCTGGGCAAGTAGTCTTGTTTCAGTATGAGTATAGAAGCTTACCGGCCAGAGGCTTGGCGCGCGAAGATTCGACGGCAACTCCAGGGACTAGCGTGGTTTCATCGAGCTCGAAGCCCAAGAGGTCCAAATCGAGCCCCGCCCCGAACGCGTACCTCCTCTCCAGCATCTCCACCTCCTCCCTCACCTCTGAACAACAGGCCAACATCCATCTTGAACACAATCAGAACGCAACAATTTCGCAGAGATGTTCAAATGCGGTGGTAGAGAGGAACTGATTGTATGTATTCTATGTATGTATCCGGCACTGACCGTCGAAGGGGAGCTGCACGAATGCCCACTTGTCGCCGAAGAGGTTGTCTGGCAGGTTGGTAGCAAATGGGTTGTCGAGCGTGAGCAGCGGCTTGGTGCCCTTCTGGAAGCCGGGGTGGCGGCTGTAGACGGTCTCGTACCGCTCCTCGAGCCACAGCAGCAGTGAGACGCAGCGGCGGCTGGGCACGGCCTTGACCCCGAGCTCGTTGCAGGCGCGGGAGATGATGGTCTGCATCTGCGAGCGGAAGAAGCGGGCGCGGTCCGGGAGCGGCACGCCGAGGGAGGAGGCGACGGAGGCGAGCGCGTCGCGGAGCGTGACGCTGTTGATGGAGGTGTTGGGGAAGAAGCGGGTGAACTGGAGCGACAGCGTGGCGTCGCACACCACCAGCTCCCACACCTTCTTGCCCCTGGCGTCCAGGATGGGCCGCGAGCAGAAGTCCACCTCCCACTCCCGGATCCCCTCCGCGTCCGCGTCCGGGTCCAGGTAGCACACCTCCGCCAGCGGGTCCAACTCCTCCTCCTGCTCATTCTCCTCGCTCGTCGCGGCTGGCTCCTCCTCCTCGTCCTCCGCGGTGTCCGCCGCGGCGGCCGTGGGGCTCTCGGAGGAGATGGACCGGCAGGGCCTCGGCGACGGCGTGGCCGGGACTAAGAGGCGGTAGTGCGCGTGGGGCCGCGCGACGGAGAAGGAGCTGGGCTTCCCCGGCGGGTTGGGAAGGTGGAGGCTCCGGCGGAAGGCGATGCCGTGGCCGGCGACGATGGCAGTGGCGGTCGTCATGGCGCGCGCCCCTCCACGGCCACACACAGAAGCTAACGTTGGTGGTGTCCGTCGAGGCGCCAGTTGAGTGAGTTCGTTCACACATGGAGAAGCAAATCGGCTCGTGCCGACTCGGCGATGGGCCGGCCTAAGCCCACGTAGGACCAGAGAAAAAGAAAAGCCTATGTGGACTCGGATAACCACGACGCGCAAGAGGAGGAGTAAAAGGGGAGTTGGACGGCTGCTGGAGTCCATAAAAAAGGAGCGCAGCGCAGGAGAGGCGGTCGCGGGCAGCGACAATGGCGTGCTCTCCCTCTCCCTTTCCCCAGCTGCTCCACCGGGCGTCTGCTTCCTCTTCTCCGTTGCTCTCGGTCGGGCATGTGCGCTCGGCTCCGTCCACGTTCGGGTACCCTCCTCCCCCTCGGTGTGGCCCATCCCGTCAATTCACTCTTGCTCTGCTCTGGTTGGGCCGTGCTCTGCTTCGCGTTCATGGCCGATTGCGCACTATGTTCATCTCCGCTTCGTGCTTCACTGAAGGCCGGAGTGAGCTGCTTCTTGACGCCACGTCAGTTGTGGAGGTTGTGGCTGTTGCGGTGGTTAGCCCACAAGAAAATCGTTTTGTGATAGTTCCCAGTAGTGCTATGTTCCAAGTGCTCTGCGTGCATTTCGGATGAATTTGTATACTGCTGTTCATTCTGGCGAATGTTTGGTACGATTGCCTACTACAGTAGTACTTACTTGGCGGATGCTCTTACTGTCCGAGATAAGCTGCAAGCTCAAAACAGTTTTTAGTAATAACAAAATAATTATTGTAGAATAATATGCTGGCCGCCACTTTCCTCTTTTGAGTTTTGACCATGAAATAAATTGTATAGGAACACACTGGATGGCAAACCGATTATACATCGCAAGCGTTGGGCCTAGAAACAATTAATTAGTATTCCTTTCTCATCCTTTCTGTAACAGTTTGTCTCTATTAAGAACGCTTCAGTCAAGCACTAACCATCCGAAAGTTTTGATTTGGTGAGAGTTTATGTTTCAACATGAATCCGTGTGGAGAAGGTGGGTGTAGATCACTTATAACTGTATCAGTGTTATAATGACTTATTTTCTTTAATGTTCAAAATTAAGAATCAGTACTATTTACTGATGTGTCAGTTATGCGCCTTTGTATTCGTAGATGGACCATCCAATGCAAGCAATCCGGACATACATTGTATGGAAGAAGCCATGTGACGAGCTTCCTGGCTCTTGCTAGTGCAGATGTATGCTTTTCTTTGTAGGCCATTTATTTTGGGAGTTTGAGTGTGTTCTGAGTTTGGTAGATTATACAATGTAAATTAATAGTGTAGAAAATGGAAATGATCACAGTTAACTAAATGCAACATTATGTACTTCTGAATTTGTTCGAATATGATATTCTGGTTTTGGTATCAACTGTTATATAAATTGTAGCATGATCCTCCGTCCTAATTCCCAAGCAGGAGGCCTTCTTGCTCTAGAAATTCTGCAACACTCTGACAGGGATCCTGACAAAAAGAATTAGCTTCTTTTTATTACATTTAGCTGTATTACTCTTGATATTATTGCGTGGTAGCTAAGAGGTGCTGAACTCATCAAATGAACCAGGCACCACAAGGCAAAGGAAGTTCAGGTCAGAAAGTGATAATGGTTGATCCACTGGAAGCTAAGCGCTTAGCAGTGAAACAAATGCAAGAAATTCGTGCCAGAGATAAACTGAAGGTTCATTACTTCTGTCTTGTAATTCCACTAATTAATCTCTCCTCCGAAGGAATATAGATATCTATGATTGTGGAATAAATATATTTTCTAAAACGAATGTAAGTGATGATGAAATGGGAAATTCTTTCAGTTGTTATTGGTTAAAGAAAATTAGGATAGTGCAGTCCACATGTCATAAGTTCTATTCCATCATATTGTCTAGCCGTACAAACAGAAGTTTTGTGCAATAATCTATTCAGATCAAGAATTTGTTAAATTATGGAAACGAATATATCTCGAAATCCTGAGAGGAATCCTCTATAGGGGATGCAAACTAACAAAAATATTCTTAGCAACTTGAATCTGTTTCATTGTTACGGGAGAACCTTTTTCATTGTCCTTGTGATGTCAAGAGATGGTTGACGCGAATATGGTCGTTGTTGTACTTCAACGATCGCTGTTTTCATCGCTTTGGAGTTTTTCTTTTCTTTTTCTTCCTTCTAAGCATAGCTTCGGTCTTGTATAACTTTGCTCTTTGGCTGCGTGGTTCTTTGTGTGTGTACATACTAGTTATGCAGAGGTTGGGTGTGTACTCATTATGTTCGAATCTCCTTTATGCTTCATTTTGAGTCAATAAAACCGACCATTTGTCGGAAAAAAACAACTTGAATCAAAACATGGCTTTCCCCTAGTTATACGTGGTTCTTAGTTTTGTCTTTGATTTGCCAGTTTCATGTCTACTTCATCTGTCAACCAAAATGTGACTGTGTGGCACAAAATGGAGGAAGCTAACCTAGTAAATAGATACGTGTGGATTGTAATGATATTCACATGGACCCCAATTAGGCTTGCAAATTGCAACGCTTCAGTGCTGCATGTATGATTTTCCTTTTTCAATTATGTAGTGTCTTATCGTGTTATTGGGGGAAATCTTAGGACCCCGTATGCAAATGCATAATCGCTGGTCTTCTTTCCTTGAGTATAGATGATTGCTTCTAATTCATTACCTTGATCTGTATTACTCCTGGAGAACCCATCTGTTGTATGCCCCACTAAATTGCACAATCAGCACATGTTTGATATGCTATTACCTGTATCTTTTAGCTCTTTTATTACCACATCATTGTTATCTGTTTTGCAGAAACGTCGTCAAGCAGAAGCTATTAACGGCGCATTGGCGGTGATAGGATTGACTGCTGCATTGGTGTTGGAAGGTCGGACAGGAAAGGGTATCTTGGGACAGGTACATAAGTTGAGCATAAAGAGAAAATTCATCTTAATTAGTAGACAGTAATACTCAATAACCAAAAAAACTAGTTTTCTTCCAGAGAAATGCTGCAACTAATTTATGTGTTATCCACCGAAAAACACCAAAATTACCTACCAGAACGTTAAATGGTGGTTCTACCCTACTAATATGTGATCTTGTGTTTGCACACTTCTGCAGCTAGCAGGATATCTGGCGGCTTTATCTAGTTTATTTGGGCAATAACTGTCACTCTTCGAAGAATTTTGTAACTTTCCTCGACCAGGAGAGCTCTAAATCTTACTTGCTGGATCCAACCAATTTTCATATCTAATCCAAGCTGGATGTACAATAACGCTTAGATTTGCACGTGAAATGATCTACTCGGCTATTTTTCCTGGACTGAAAATCAAACATTGTATTTATATTCTTTTCCATGTACTCAACATTCAACAACGTCTTCCCTTCCTTCTGAAAAATTATACTAAATAATTTCTCATGATTCTATTTAGCAGCTTAGTAGTAGTTCGGTCCACCGATCATATATATGCCACGATTTTACGTCAGCTCCCTTGAATTTTCTTTTGCAGTTGGTGCCACTGTTAATTTTGGTAGCTCAGATATAAATTGTGTAATGATGTTGCTCCGGTGGTAAAGTTTACTGCTTCTTTTTTTATATAAGGTACTTATATAAATGGCATGTGCTCTGATCTGCAGTACTCTCCATCAGGATACCTGGGATGTATTTTGACTCATTAAGATAAAGATATATTGATAAGCAAAAGCCTTGTGTTCCTTTGGAGTGGAACAGACTCCTTAACCCCATCCAAGCTACTGTTTGGTTCCACATCAGCAGGAACCAGCTCCCGATCCGATCTCCCCACCTCCTCCATCTCGCTCCCGTGCGGCCATGCCGGCCGCACCGGGGCGCCCCCCTCCCCCCCCTGCCCATCTCTAGACCTCCTTCGCGCCAAGCCCTCCCCTCTCGCCGTCGCTGCCACAGGGAGTCAAGGCCTGTGTGGTGTTGTGGGTGCGGCGGATCTCCTTAGCCAAAGTTTGGGATCACAGCGTCGGCGCTCGCTCCCGACCGTTCAGCAGCAGTTACGTGGGGTGGCAGCGGCGGCCAGGATCGGCGAGCTTGTGGCGATGGACGGCGCGAAGGCCAGCGGGCGGCGGAGGCACTGGTTGGGCCCGATCTGGACTCGGATGGGTTCGGATGGGCCCGCGACCCAGGCTGCAGTACCTACTGTGCCCCGTCGGCTCCGACGATGGCACGCGGGCTCCTAGGTTCGTCCCCAGCACGAGGAAGCCGGGGGCTCCGGCCCCGAGCGTGGCGGTGGTGGCATCCTCCTCCGCCGGAGGTGGTCGGCCGACTGGTTGTGGCGGATCCCTAGATCCCACTACTAGTCCTGGCGGTGAGTTGGGGAGGCGTGGCTGCCGGTGAAAACCGAGCTCCGGCAGGCGATGGCGGCGTCTACGCGTCGTTACCTTGTTGAAGGCATCACCATTGCACACACCATCTACCCACTCGCGCTACTCTGGGGGAAACCCCGGATCGGGGTATCCCGGATTGGACGATGGCGGCGCTCTCGGTGTCGCTCTCCCTCATGAGAGCATTGTTTTGGAGCAGCTGTTGGACGAAGGACGCGGGTGGAGCGGCGTTTCATGTGACGCATCAACGACATGGAGTCTCGACGGCGTGACGCGGCAAGGCCTCAGTGCCAGATGTGTGATGATGGACGCGCGTAGGGAGGTGGCGTTGTCTAGCGCCGTGTTGGCATCGACGGGAGGCCTGGCAAGGTCAATGCGTCAGTACCTGCTCTGAAGATGGTTCGGTGGAAGATGGTGGCGACGGCCTCTGCAGTGTGCGCATGCGGTGCCCGCTGAGAGAGCCTAACCGGTGTGTGACCTAGACCCGACAATTCGGCTTGGTTGGGGTCTCCGGCGCTAGATGTTGGGCTTTGGTGTGAGGTCTGGGTAAGCGGCCCCGACAATCTGAACCCTTCATCAAGTTGATAGGAGTAGCGACAATTGTTGCCAAGATGGTGGCTTCAGACTTACCAATGTATTACTTTGTAAGGTCTTGATGAATAATTAATAAAATGGTTTCATG
Organism: Elymus sibiricus; assembly: GCA_039707655.1. Classification (NCBI taxonomy): domain Eukaryota; kingdom Viridiplantae; phylum Streptophyta; class Magnoliopsida; order Poales; family Poaceae; genus Elymus; species Elymus sibiricus. Next base: position 270,989,134 of record CM077673.1, on the reverse strand, counting down.
CATCGTCCTGATGCAGAGGCCGAGGGTCATCCTCCTTTTCGAAAAAGAAGATAAAGATCTATTGAAATAGGGGAGAGAGGGGTGGTCGCTGAGATTGAGAACTGGCCTATGGTGTTGTATTCCTTTGGGGTTAGGGCTTATGTATGGGGGGCAACACATATATAGGTTGTTGGGTTACATGAGCCACATTGGCCTAAAGCGCGAGCACGCACACTGAATCACAGAGAAGACACAACTCAACACCCCCCCCACCTCAAGAGGGATGATAGATATTATCATGTCCATCTTGCCACAAGCAAGCTTGTGACAAGGCCACCTCTTGGATGCCCCCCCCCCGGTTGTCGGCGAGGCCTAGCCGGATGCCTTTGCGCTCCTCTACTACTCACACCTCTGGGAATGCCGGAACGCCATTGTCTTCCGAGAAGCCACGCCCTATCTAGCTGCCACTCTGAAAGCGTGTCAAACACGAGTGGTGTCCCCACATCAATGTTTGGCTGCGTATTATGATTCTCCGAAAGCCGCCCTGAGCGGCCTTGTTTCTTGATTCTAATCAGGATCTATAGTTCTATATGTTGTAAAAATTCTGGCATGCCCCCATGTATGCTGTAAAATATACTCTCGGGTGTGCCCCTTTTTTATGAAATTCAGGTGGGTGTTCTCCCCTCCCCCGAAAAGTTCAAAACACACAAGCAAAGATTGCTCTCCTTGGCTCCCAAGCCTTTCGTTAGACAATCGGCGACTTGTTATCTAGAGCTCACATGCGTTACATCTAGTTTCTCATTGATAAAGCATATGTCTATATCCACATGTTCTGTTATGTATGTTGCACTGGATTATTAGCCATGTTGATTGCAGATTTGTTATCACATCACACATTCAGAGGATCTTGTCTGAGCATCTTCAACTCGAGCAGAAGGCCCCTTACCCACAACTTCTCACGTAGCCCTTGAGACATTGCCCTATACTGAATTTCTGCAGTTGATTTTGACACTACCGGTTGTTTTTGCTTCTCCATGACACCAAATTTCCACGAAAAAATACACAATAGCGAGAGGTTGATCGCCTATGTTCGTCTATCATCAAGACAACTAGTCTAATAAGCATCACTATAATCGTCAACATTCAAATGTCCATTCTCTTGAACCAGAGTCCCATACAAGGGTTGCCCTTTAGATACATCAGGATTATGTAGGCATCAAGGTGTCCACTTATGGGGTCATGCATATATCTACTTACTACACTTACTGCATATGTAATATCTGGTCTAGTGTGACATAGGTACAAAAGTCTGCCAACTAATTGTTGATATTTCTCTTTGTTAACTGGTTCACTAAGCTATGTTGCCAATTTGTGATTTCGTTCAATGGGGGTTGGAGCTGCTCTACATCCAAGCATTATCATATCACTTAGGAGCTCTAAGGTATACTTTTGTTGAGGCAGGGTTATTCCCCTTTTTGTTCTGGCAATTTTGATACCAACGAAATATTTTAGTCGGCCAAGATCCTTAATTCAAATGCTTCGCCTAGGCATTTCTTTAGTCTTCTAATATCCTCTTTGTTGTCTCATGTTATTACGATGGCATCCAGATATACTACAAGAGTAATATGTTGCTTGGAATATGTTTAGAAAACGGTGTGAACCATATTACAAATTGCTTGCCTGAATCGATCAAACCAAGCCCTTGGCGATTTCTTCAAACCGTAGAGAGACTTTCTCAATCTACAAACTTTCCCAACAGTCTCGGCTCTAGAAAGTCCATGAGGAATTTCCATGTAGAGTTCCTCTTGTAGATCTCCATGTAATAAGACATTTTTAACATCAAGTTGGTGTAATGGCCATCCAATATTAGTTCCACACGAAATCGGGATCCCCACTATAATCATCTTTGTAACTAGGGGGGTACCCTCTACATATTAGTCTTACCTTGTATTGCCCAACCTTACCCTTGAGATTCTGCTTCATCGTGAAGATCCACATACAACTTGTTGCCTTCTTCCCTTCTAGAAGATTTGCTAGCTCCCATGGTTTGTTCTTTCTGCCGGTAACTCTCCCCTCATGGCTTCACACCATTTTTAGATCATGGGTTGCTTGTTCCAGTCTTTTGTAACAACCACGACTTGAAGTGATGCGACAAATGCCCTAAATGAAGGTGATAAGGCTTCATAGGTGACACAAATACTTATGTCATGCTCAAGATTGCGCTTGCTCAAAGTTTTCCTTGCTACTTCCTTCTTGAGAGAAATTCGTAGGTTAGCTGATGCTTCTTGAGTACTTAAATTCTTATGAATCCACTTCAAATGAGCTTCTCACCACTTGAATTTCTTTGGATTGCTCCATTTGTTCCCTAGTTTCTTTTGACTGCTCCCCTACACTTGTTCCTTCACAACTCTCTTCCTTCATGTATACACATGAGGATTCCTTTCCTCATTTGGTATCTATCGTTTCTTCTATTCAACTCCATGAACTACAATTGGAATGAAGGATCCCAATATTGTCAGTGGTATTGGTTGCTCCTTTCCACTGCTGGCATTGCACTAACCACCCGAGTTGCACACCCCCTATCGACCAACTTGCATAGGTTGTGGGTGGTCAAGTTCTTCAAATAAAGTGTGGAGATATGTCCTCTCACCATACAAAGGCTCCTATTCTCTAAAGGTGACATCCATATGTACAAAAGAAATGTACACCTTTTAGCAAGACTCCAACATGTATCGCCTCGTTGCCTCGCAGGATATCCAACAAATATGCATTTTGTAGCTCATGGATCCATCTTTCCCACTGATGTTCTATGATATTTGATGAAGCAAGTACACCCAAATAACTTTGGAGGAACTAATAATTTATTCTCCCCAAATAGCATCTCACACGGAGACTTCATGCCAATCATTGTTGAGAGCATCCGATCAGGAACGTTGCAGTCATGACAACTTCACTCCAAAATTTTTGCACATTCACAGTGAAGATAAGTGATTGAGTCACTTCTAGAATGTGTTGTTCTTTCTTTCTGCAACACTATTCTTAGTAGGGGTATCTAGACATGATGTTTGGTGCATTATGCCTTGTGTTGTCAGTAAACCTCCAAATTGTTTCTTTACATATTTAGTTCCATTGTCAGATCTGTTCACCTACATCTGCACATTAAATTGGTTTTGCACACAAGTATAAAACTCCTGCAAACATTAGAATACCTCATCTTTATGTGTCATAAGGTACACCCAAGTCATGTGAGTGTGGAGATCTATAAATGTCACAAAATATTTCCTTCCACTGACAGAAACGACATGACATGTCCACACATCAAAGTGAACTAACATAAATGGGGATATAATACTGATACCCTTACTCAAATATGAGATTCTTGTGTTCTTTGCATATTCACATGCATCACACATAAGCTTACTCGTGTCTACTCCATGTGTTACATCATGAAACATATTACTCATCTTATCAAAGGCCATACATCCCATGTGACGGTGATGGATCATCACAATTGTCTTGCTTACTCCAACAAGTACATCCAAAATAGGACTAGAACCATACCTAGACACCTCACAATCCATATACCACAACCCACTATGCATGGTTAATGTCCCAAGTTTTCTTCAAACATATTTCTTATCAAAAGTTACTCAGCAATCTATCTGACCAATTTAAGCACTTGGAGAAAGCTAGTTCATAGAAAATCTAGAACATGTAGTACATTAATAATTTAATAGTTGGTGTGCACTAAACTGACCCAACTCCTTTAATAGGTTGTGAGGTGTCATCGACAATTTGTATTGTTTCAAAATGTGTCATTGGGTAATGCATATGTGATTCAAACTTACTTGAGGTACCGCAGTTGGATGCTCAAGAATATAATATCCAACATGGAAGCAAATCATGTGTACATATAAATGCATTTGCAAATTATCTCTCTCATGTGTAGACAAAAGTGGCAAAAAGTTCCCAAAGTTTTTGTACTCGTGACTTCTACTCTCCAACTCCCCTTGAGAGGTTGTTGACGCCCGTTTTATTGTGTTGCCAAGATTTCCTTGAAGCCACCAGAATAATTCGACCCCCTAGAGTTACCTTTGCATCTAACTCCCCGAATATCCTCCTTGGCTCTAACCTCTTCCCCTACCACATATTTCACTATGTGATGTTGTGCAAGTGAGGCTTATGTGATCTTTCTCTCCACAGCAGAAGCAGTCTCTTGTCTTATTCCAACCAGACACAATAAATGCTAAGCGAGATGCATTCACTTCTCCAATCTTGGTCAAGGTCAGTATGGCTTCCTCATGTGGCCATTGTTGCAACTACCTACACAGTCGAGAGAAGTTTGGCTGATGAAACAACCTAGCACGCTTCCCTTCAAATTAAGAGTTAAGTACATTCAAGAATTTCATCACTCTGCTCTACCCACTTCTTAGTAACAACTATACATTCTAAATGTGGCAACTTCAGTGGATCATAGTGATCGAAGTTGGCTCACAAATGTCGCAATTCTGCCACATACTCCATCACTGACTTAACCCCATGTTTTAGCTCATTTACTCTACCCTCAATATGTGCCATAAGCATTATGTTTCCATTCCCGAAGTGCATTGTTTTTGGGTGTTTCCATACCTCTACTGCATGGGGAAGAGTCTCATGGTTGCTGCAATGGATGTAGTCAAGGAGTTCATCAACCATTGAAAGAACATGCGCTGCCCCCATGTTTGGTTTTGGTAATTGATGACAATCCCTATGGACTAATGGTTGCCTTGAGTTATATTTGAAGGGTTTGTCCATAGGCATTGCTTGAAGACCATTTGTTGGTTTCAAGGTTATTAGAAGAAGAATATGTGTTGACCAAGGTGCTATTCAAGGATTTATCCAAAGATTGGTCATGTGAGTGTTGAGCCTATTGCAAGCATGTCTTGAAGAAGAAGATTGTGTGAACATTCATGTTTACCTTCAAGACATCATCCTAATGAAGAGAGTTGGAAAGATTCAAGGTTGATCAAGAATAAGTACAACGAGTGATTCAAGTTGATCAACACACAAGGCGTAGAAGATGTACCGAGAGGGATCAAGTGATCCCATGGTATGGTAAGCATTGTCCAGTACGCTTTGTGTACTAACCCATTGTCTACGTGAGAGTTCTATGTGGGGTTAGGTATGTTTCCATGGGCTTGCGTCAAGAGGAAGATCTCATTCAACCCATGGAGGATGACATCAAGTGGTGATCGTCATCAAGTTTGCGGTGTGCAAGCTCAAGAGGTGCATCACGAAGAGATCAAGAGCTTGAAGCTTGCCGTCCATTGTGGTGACAATGGACTTGTGAAGATGTGCCGAAGAGTGGCTCACCCATAGTGGAGTATGGGGGAGCAATCAACTAGTCTTCATCGAGCCGGCGCAATCAAGAAAGGTGGTCCAACTTGAGGAGGTCAAGATCGTCATCATCTAGCTCAAGTGGACTATGCGCAAGGCAAAGGTTTACCCTTGATAGGTTTTCTATTTAACCGGTCTCATGGTGGTAATTGGGAGACCGGGTTATAGGATCGATAGCCGTACTATCAAGGGGGGCTCTCAAGTGAGTAGCTTGATCGTTTCGTTCGTAGAGAGCTCAAACCATTGCATCCTTGCATCATCTTTCTTGGTTCATGTTTGGTGTTTCTCTTTGTGAGTTTTTAAGCTTGTGGTAATCTTCATGACAAGCTCGAGTTCATCGAAAACGGAGTTCATATATGCATCTTCTATGATGTTTTCGATGTTGGAGTTTATGCCGGTTCTTCATTCATAGAGGTTTCTCATCTCTATATCTTAGGCATATCTCCCCTGCCACTTCTTATTATAACCACACAGGACTTCTCCTCCTCTCACGCAATCACCAACAAGCACCACTAGCCAACCACCATCACCACATCTGGGAACCCTTTCTCTAACACCATGCCGAAGTAGGGCAAAGTGGGGTGACAGCTAGGATAGTGAACTGACATGTGGTGTTGTATTCCTTTGGGGTTAGAGAGTTACATGTGCCCAAAGTGTGTGTCTGTGAGCGCGAGCACGCACGCACGCACACACACACACACACACACTGAAGCACAAAGAAGACACAACGCAACAAGTTTTGACCAATTGTTAAGTCTATTATGGATTTGTATTCTAAAGTACTTACTATTGTGATTTTGTATCACATAAACGATGAGGGGTGTAGGATATCACAACCACTACTAATTAAATTCAAATAGTACAAATCATAGTTTTTCACATGATAACTACTGGATGATGGAATCATCACTCCCAAATAATCAAAATGCTTAGTGGTTATCTCCTAAATAGTTTAGTTAGATACCCATATACCTTTTTTTAGAAACTACGCATCACATCTTGTTATGCAGTTTGAATGGACCATGGTAGTACCATGAGAGATGAAATCTTTTTCCTTATCCCACATTGAAGGCCAAGTCTGAAAAGCATTGTGTTTCACTTTTATTGCTTTTGTGTGAAGTATAGTTGGATTGATCGGTTAGATACTCATATACTGAAGTGCTTTGATTTGGTTGGTACGGTGACCATAAAATGATGGGAACGTAGCATGAAAATCAAAAAAAATCATACGAAACACCCAAGATCTAATCTAGGAGATGCATAGCAATGAGAGGGGAGAGTGTGTCTACGTACCCTTGTAGACCAGTAAGCGGAAGCGTTTATAATGTGGTTGATGTAGTCGTACTCCTCGCAATCCGATCTAGCGTCGAACGGACGACACCTCCGAGTTTAGCACACGTGCAGCTCGGTGACGTCTCCTCCTCCTTGATCCAGCAAGCAGGGGTGGAGAAGTAGATGGGATCACAATGAGAACGACGACGTGGTGGTGATGGTGGTGGTGCAACGCCGGCACGGCTTCACCAAGCACTGTCTTGACGAACCTGAGGAAGAAACGGGAGAGACGGGAGAGGGGTTGCATCCGTGGGAAGGTGTAATGCCCCCTTGCGCCTCCCCACCTTTATATAGGCGTGGGAGGGGCTGGTGGATTTCCCTCCAAGCCCCTAGGGTCATTGGCCAAGGGGGGAGGAAGGAAATCCCTCCTTTCCTTCCCCACCGATCACTATCCCCCCTTGTTAGGGACCTTATCTTATCCCTTCGGGATATGATCCTAATCCTTTTAGGGGGGATCTGTGTGCCTAGACCAGGGGTGTGGGGCCTTGCCCTACTATCCACGTCCATGTGGGTCCCACCATGCAGGTGGGCCCACTACGAAACCTTCTAGTACCTTCCCGGTACCATACCGAAAAATCCCGAACATTTTCCGAAACCCTGAATATGACTTTCCATATATAAATCTTTACCTCTAGACCATTCCGGAGCTCCTCGTGACATCCGGGATATCATCCGGGACTGCGAACAATATTTGTTCACCAATGCAATTATCCCAATACTACTCTAGTGTCATCGAACGCTAAGCGTGCGACCCTACGGGTTCAAGGATCATGCAGACATGACCTAGACTCTTCTCCGGTCAATAACCAATAGCGGGACATGAATGCCCATATTGGTTCCTACATATTCCACAAAGATATTTATAGGTTTAACCACGATGTCAAGGATTCAATCAATCCCGTATGCAATTCCCTTTGTCCAATGATATATTACTTGCTCGAGTTTGAATCGTTCGTATCTCCATACCTGGTTCAATCTCGTTACTGGCAAGTCTCCTTATTCATTCCGTAATACAAGACCCTAAGACTAAACTCATTAGTCACATGCTTGCAAGCTTCTTGTGATGTTGTATTACCGAGAGGGCCTAGAGATATCTCTCCGTCACATGATCCATGCCAACCTAACAAACACCTTCGGAGATACCTGTAGCGCAGCTTTATGAATCACCCAGTTATGAAGTGGCATTTGAATACACACCATGTATTCCTCCGATGTCAGGGAGTTTCACGATCTCATGGTCTAAGGAACATATACTTGACATTAAGAAAGTTGTAGCAATCAAACTATGTGACACGATCATATGCTAAGCTTACGGTTGTGTCTTGTCCATCACATCATTCTCCTAATGATGTGATCCCATTATCAAATGACAACTCATGTCTATGGTTAGGAAACCTTGACCATCTTTGATCAACGAGCTAGCCTAGTAGAGGCTCACTAGGGACACGGTGTTGTTTATTTATGCACACATGTATTTAAGTTTCCGGTCAATACAATTAGAGCATGAATAATAAATATTTATCATGAACAAGGAAATATGATAATAACCATTTATGTCTCTAGGGCATATTTCCAACAGTCTCCCACTTGCACTAGAGTCAATAATCTAGTTTACATCACAACGTATTTAACACCCAACGAGTTCTAGGGTTGATCATGTTTTTCTCGTGAGAGAGGTTTTAGTCAACGGGTCTGCAACATTCAGATTTGTATGTAATTTGAAAATCTCCATGTCATGTATAGATGATGTTGTCACATCCTGCTTGGAGCTACTCCAAACGACTGCTCCACTATACGTATCTGGTTTGAGACTCGAAGTCATCCGGATTAGTGTCAAAGCTTGCATCAATGTAACCCTTTAGGACAAACTCTTTATCACCTCCATAAATGAGAAATATCTCCTTAGTCCTCTTTAGGTATTAAGGATAAATTTTTTGCCTGTTGTCCAGTGATCTACTCCTGGATCAGTCTGGTTCCCCTTTGCGAGACTCATTTCAAGGCACACATCAGATATGGTAGACAACATGGCATACATTATAGAGCCTGATGAGGATGTCTACCCTGGGTAGGGTCATAGACCTGAAATCCGGGGCCCGCCAATGGTCCCACATTAGCATCGAAGCTCAGAAGCAGAAGTGCACTCGGTCAGACCTAAAGAGTCACTCGGACGCACCTGAAGACACACTCGGATGGCTACATCCACACTCGGACAACAAGAACTCAACGGTCCAGGAGACGAAGCGTTGAGTAATACAAAGAGACGTCCTCTGGGATTGATCAGTCGTGCGTTACCAGAAACGCTCTAGTTAAAGCGGCAGTTCCTGTAACGTAGCTTTAACTAGCATTCAATGCGGCGCTCGGCTGGTGGTGGCGCACTCTATATAAGCCACCACCTGACGCCGTAGCAAGGTTCCGACACTTGTATTCTCATACTCCCACATAAGCAAAACAAACCAGCCCCCGGGCTCGAGACGTAGGGCTTTTACCACTTCCGACTGGGGCCTGAACTCGTACACATCCGAGTGAAACACCTGAGCCGTAGCTAGGTTTCGCCCCTCCATTCGTACCCCTAGTTCTATTGTCAAGGACATTCCCACGATAGTTGGCGCCCACCGTGGGGCCGCGCATCTAGCGAATTTCGGCGCAGGTGGAATTTCCATTCTCCCGTTCATCATGAACACTTTCGGCGGCAAGATCCTCTTCGGGTCACTCAGCTTCGCCGTCGATGATTCGGCGTGGCTGCAGGAGGCACCGCTGGATGCTGAGGCACTGCCCACCCGCGGCGCAGTGCACTTTAGCGCGGCGACGTTCGGAGTTCTCCTCCGGCAACCATCCACGCCCTATCGACCGGTTTCCCCTACTCATCTTGCGGCTTTTCGCCGGCGCTCCGGGCGCTCTAGGCTGCAGCGCTGGATCAAGCATGCTGCGGCAGCGCAGGCCGCAGGACGGCAAGTGACTGCACTCGGAATCGACGAGTCAGTCCACTGTCTCTTCTCGTCTTCGGATGACGACTCCTCCGATGCCGCTGGTTTCGAGAGCAGCACAGAAGTGGCGGAGGTCTTGATGGCCAGCCCGTCCCGAGACGCTGCACCTCCAGGGTATTCAGCTGGAGGCGCCCGCGATCGGGACGGCGATCACCGTGATGCCAGTACCGACGGCTACTTCCCCCGACCGCTCACTCGGGAGCAGCGGGAGGAAATCAGGCGCAGGAACGATCAAGTCCTTCAGACGCCCATTGCGGGGAACACCCCTGAAGAGATAGCCCTCGAGGCCGCTCGCCAAGCCACTCTGGCTGAGCGCGAGCGTCTCGAGCGGTTACAGCATTCACTCGACAAACGTGCGGCAAGGGAACTTCCCAGTTCCAGTCGTAGCCGCCGCCAGTTGACGTTCACAAAGGAACGCCCGTACACCATCCCAACAATGCGTACACCTTTGATGAACCTGGCCACAGCCACTCGGATCGCAGATTCGATCCAGCCGTCCAATTCGGCGGCAGGCGAGGGCATTCGGCAGATCCAGGCTCTGCTGAAGACTGACTTGCAGCAAAACTCAGAGGTATCACAATCTCATCAGTGCATTCATAATGAATCTACTCGGGCAGATACTGTGCAGTCAGCTCACAGTCCGCTTGCGCCAAGGAGGGATCCGCGAACTCCTCCTCATCCGAGAGGCCAGTATGGAGGACGCGGGCGCGACGACCGCGATTTCAGTCGGACTCCCCCTCCGAGGGGCGGTCTGCGTGGCCAACGTCCATATGACGGAGGCTACCCACTCGGGAGAAACCGCGAGCGGAGCCCTGTCAGACACAGAGGCTACGATGCCCGATCGGACATCACTCAGCGAGTGGTAGATCGGAACAGATATGACAGAGACCGAGCGAGCGGCTGGGGAGTTACCGGTCTCGGATGCTTCAACAAATACATCCGAGAGGCGGAAATACCCCCCAATTACCGACTGGCAATCGGAATTGGAAAGTTCAATGGCGAGTCCAAACTAGAAACTTGGCTAGAAGATTATCGAGTCGATGTCCAGATCGGCGGCGGCGACGATTTCGTTGCAATGAAGCATCTTCCGCTTATGTTGGAAGGGTCTGCGCGGGCGTGGTTAAATCGGTTGCCTGCCAACTGCATTTATTGCTGGGAAGACTTGGCCCGAGTGTTCGCCAAAACATTCGAAGGCACCTACAAGCGTCCAGGTGGACTGACGAAACTCCAACATTGCGTTCAGAAGAACAATGAAACTCTCCGAGAGTACATTCAGCGCTGGACCACGTTGCATAATACCGTGGAAAATGTCACCGAGCATCAGGCCGTGTGCGCCTTCAAGGCAGGCACTCGTTATCGGGAGTTAGTCTTGAAGTTTGGTCGGTCTGGAGATCTGTCCCTCAGCTGGGCCATGGAGATTGCAAACAAATAAGCCAATGGTGAGGAAGAAGACCGCATCCGAAGCGGCAAGGCGAGAGCCGGCAACACCCCTCAATCGGGAGGCAACGCCGGGAAAAATCAGAAGCAGAAAGCTGACACCTCTGGCAAGGCGGAGGTCGCGGCCGTCCCAGGGCAAGGGCAAGGAAAGCCGAAGCCCAAGAAGAAGAAGAAGAAAGAATGGACTCCCAAGAAGAAGTCCGAGTACAAATCTAACATTATTGACCAACCGTGCCAGATTCATACCAAGACGGATGAAGAAGGCAACGTTGTGCTTCTGAAGCATACCACTCGGGAATGTCACCTGCTCAAGCAGGAGATGGGCGCTGAGCCCTCGAGTGAGAAGGTCGATGTCGAGGATGAGGAGGATACTTCCGAGTATCCGAAGGTTGATAAAGTCCTCAATGTGATCTTCGCTGATGTGGAGAGCAAGAGGCAGCTGAAGGTAATCAATCGGGAGGTTAATATGGCAGTTCCGGCTGCTCCCAAATACCTCAACTGGACGAAGACGCCTGTCACCTTCGATCAGTCTGATCATCCGCCCCACATTGCCACCCCTGGGAGGTAGGCGCTGGTCGTTGATCCAGCAGTGGGCGATGTCCAATTGCGCAAGGTCCTAATGGACGGTGGCAGCGGGCTCAATATCATATACGCCGACACGCTCAAGGCTATGGGCATCTCGATGTCCCGATTGAGCAAGAGCAACATGCATTTTCATGGGATCGTCCCTGGAAAGAAGGCAGAGTCACTCGGCCAGATCGCTCTGGACGTAGTATTTGGCGGCGAGAAGAATTTCCGAAAGGAAAAGCTGACTTTCGAGGTGGTTGACTTCCGCAGTGCTTACCAAGCCATCCTGGGTAGGCCCGCCTATGCACGTTTCATGGCCAGACCATGTTACATGTATCTCAAGCTCAAGATGCCAGGACCTAAGGGTGTGATTACAGTCACTGGTGATTGGAAGGTTGCCGAAGAGTGCCTTCAGCAGGGCACAAAGATAGCCAATGAACAAGTGCTTGCAGTCGAGCTTGAAGGGTACAAGAAAGAGGTGGATACGGTTGATCTGCTCAGGTCAAAGCGTCCGGCTTCAGAATCAGCCTTCCAGTCAGCTGGCGAGACTAAGCAAGTTCATGTCCATCCGAGTGACCCGAGCGCCGCTCCGACGAACATCTCCACTTCACTCGGAGACAAATAGGAAGCCGAGCTCATCCAGTTCCTCCGTGAGAACTGGGACATCTTCGCATGGAAGCCGTCTGACATGCCTGGTGTACCCAGGGAACTGGCTGAGCACCGACTCCAAACCGATCCCAAGGCCAAGCCAGTCAAGGAGTACTTGCGCCGATCCTCCGTCAAGAAGCACAAGGCGATTGGTCAAGAGATAGCTCGGCTTCTTGCTGCTGAGTTCATTCACGAGATCTACCACTCCGAGTGGCTTGCGAATGTGGTCTTGGTACCGAAGAAAGACAAGTCACTCCGCATGTGTATTGACTTCAAACATCTCAATCGGGCCTGCCCGAAGGATCATTTTCCTTTACCTCGGATAGATCAGAGAGTAGACTCTACGGCCGGATGCGAACGTCTGTCGTTCCTGGATGCGTACTCCGGGTACCACCAGATCCGAATGTACGGTCCTGATGAAATAAAAACAGCCTTCATCACCCCATTCGGGTGTTTTTGCTATGTCACGATGTCATTCGGCTTGAAGAATGCTGGAGCCACTTTTCAGCATATGATCCAGAAGTGTTTGCAAAAGCAAATCAGTCGGAACATGGAGGCCTATATGGACGATATCATAGTCAAGTCTAGGAAAGGTTCCGACATCCTGACTGACCTTGCCGAAACCTTCGCAAACCTACGGCGTTTTGGGATCAAGCTGAATCCAGCTAAGTGCACATTCAGAGTGCCTGCCGGAAAGTTACTCGGTTTCCTCGTTTCCGAACGGGGGATCGACGCTAACGAAGACAAAATCGGCGCTATAGTCCGAATGAAGCAGCCAGAGCGCTTACATGATGTGCAAAGGTTGACAAGATGCCTTGCGGCCCTGAGCCGATTCATTTCAAGACCTGAAGAGAAGGCACTTCCTCTCTACCGATTGATGAAGAAGTCCGACAAATTCGAGTGGACCAATGAAGCGCAAGCCGCATTCGCAGAACTCAAGGCATTGCTTTCCACCCAGCCAGTGTTAGCTGCTCCGGGCAGCCAGGAACCTCTACTCCTGTACATCGTGGCGACCAGCCAGGTGGTGAGCACAGTCCTTGCGGTAGAGCGCGAAGAGCCAGGAAAAGCATTCAAAGTTCAAAGACCTATATACTACATTTCAGAGGTGTTAACTCCTTCCAAGCAAAGGTACCCGCACTACCAAAAGCTGGTTTATGGTATTTACCTGACTACCAAAAAGGTAGTTCATTACTTCCAAGATCACTCGGTCACGGTCGTCAGCAGCGCTCCCCTGTCGGAGATCTTGCATAACAGGGACGCCGCTGGCCGAGTGGCGAAGTGGGCAATCGAGCTCCTTCCGCTGGAAATCAAATTTGAAGCTAAGAAAGCAATCAAGTCCCAAGCATTGGTTGATTTTATGGCCGAGTGGATCGAGCAGGAGCAACCAATTCCGAGTGTTCCCGAACACTGGACTATGTTCTTCGATGGATCCAAGATGCTCAATGGCTCGGGGGCTGGCGTGGTTCTTGTCTCTCCCAAAGGAGACCGACTGAACTATGTCCTCCAGATCCATTTCGACTCATCAAAAATGAGGCCGAATATGAAGCCCTCCTGTACGGGCTCCGCATGGCCATATCACTCGGCATTCGTCGGTTGATGGTCTACGGCGACTCGGACCTCGTTGTCAATCAAGTGATGAAGGAGTGGGACATTCGGAGTCGAGCAATGACCGGATACTGTAACGCGGTCAGGAAGCTGGAGAAGAATTTTGAAGGCCTAGAACTGCATCACATTCCTCGCGCAAAGAATCAAGCAGCAGACGATTTGGCAAAGATCGGGTCCACTCGGCGAGCAGTCCCGAAAGACATATTCCTTGAACATCTGCGTGCTTCGACAATCGCAGAAGATCCTTTCATAGAGGAGCCCCCGCAAGTGGTCGGTCCATCTGATCCGACTGAGGTTGAAGTTCCAGCCATAGTGGATCTGGTCCACGAAATGCTGGTAATCACCCCCGAGTGGACTCAACCCTATTTGGCATACTTGCTCAGGCAAGAACTCCCTGAAGACGAAGAAGAAGCACGTCGGATCGTCCGTCGATCCAAGTCATTCGAAGTTATGGGAGACCAGTTGTACAAGAAAAGCACCATAGGAGTCACCCAAAAATGCATCTCCCCAGAGGAAGGGCCGCAAATCTTACATGAAATCCACTCGGGAACTTGTGGCCATCATGCGTCCTCTCGGACTTTGGTCGCTAAAGCTTTCCGAGTGGGTTTTTATTGGCCTCGAGCCAATGAAGCAGCAAGGGACCTGGTAGACCTGTGTGTCGGGTGTCAGTTCTACAAGAATAAGTCCCACAAGCCAGCGTCCGCGCTCAAGACGATCCCGATCACTTGGCCGTTTGCAGTATGGGCCTTAGATATGGTCGGCCCCTTACGGACTGGGTCGAGTGGATTCACACATCTACTCGTCGCGGTTGACAAGTTCACCAAGTGGGTCGAAGCGAAGCCCATCAAGAGTTTGGATGCAAGTACTGCTGTTAGTTTCATTCGGCAGATCATCTTCAGGTTCGGAGTACCACATGATATTATCACGGATAATGGGAAGAACTTCGTGTCGGTGTCAAAACCGGCGGATCTCGGGTAGGGGGTCCCGAGCTGTGAGACTAGAATCGATGGTAACAGGAGATGAGGGAGACGATGTTTACCCAGGTTCGGGCCCTCCTATGGAGGTAATACCCTACGTCCTGCTTGATTATATTGATGGTATAAGGGTTACAGAGTTGATCTACCTCGAGATCGAATAGCTAAACCCTAGATGAGTTCTCTTGCCCTACAACCTAAAACCCTCCGGCTTATATAGACGCCGAGGGTACCTAGGGCTTACACATAGTCGGTTGCACATCAAAGGGAAAAAACATGCCTATCTACTGTCGACAACTTGGTGGACACGCCATGGCTCCTTGAAACTTCCACCTTGGCGACGGGGCCCTTGATCACCCAATGCTTATCCAGTGGCCCACATAGTCCGGCCCATGAGAAACAGGTCGGCTATCCGAGGACCCCTTAAACCAGGACTCCCTCAGTAGCCCCCGGACTAGCCTCCAACGCCGAGGTATATCCGAACAATCTTGTGTGCCAAAGTCTTAGGCTTGCGAGGCGAGTCCCTTCATCCCTTCTTGTTCGGCGACCATCCTGTCATCGGTGAAATCCCAAACGTCACGGGCTTGCTGGGTCCATCATAATAGCGTTTCTTGATTCTCGCGCATCGTGGGGAGACGAGCGGTTCAGTAGCTTTTTACAAAACTACCCCTCCCACAAGGGAGGTACCACCTATTTAAACAAACTGAATCGTGGTCCAAGCCCTATCTTCTTCTTCCCCATCGGAAAAAGCTTCCAGTGAAAGATCACCACCAAAACATGGCGAGTGCCCCCAGTTCTTACTCGCACCCTTACGGCTCCCGTCCCGGGGACTGGACAAGCTGCTCCGTGTCCCTCCTTCGACTACGTGACCTCGAGACCCAAGGGTACCTTCCCTCCTCGGATCTGGCAGTTGTCCATGCCGGTTTGTCTTCATTCAACGGCGAGGCCCTCGCGGAGAATTTCCCCCATCCACAAAAGGGGGAGCGTGTATGTTTTGTGCCCTTCCTCCTATGGGGTCTCGGGTTTCCCATTCATCCGTTCTTGAGAGGGTTACTGGTGTTTTATGGAATCCAGCTCCACCACCTAACCCCAGGGTCTATTCTGCACATCTCGGGCTTCGTCGCCCTTTGCGAGATGTTCCTGGGCTGCGAGGCACACTTCGAATTGTGGAGGAAGTACTTCTGCCTCATCCCTCGCACTCGAGACAAGACAATTTTTGAAGTCGGTGGAGCCAAAGTATGCCGCATAGCGGGGACGGGATATCCCGTGGGGACGCCGAAGGAGTCCGAAGAACGGCCTTCGAAATGGTTCTACATCGAGGACATCCCTCTATTCGATCCAGCTCGGAGGGGTCTGCCCGAATACTCCGACGCCCCTTTGAAGGAAAGGTACAACTGGCGCCCGAAGAGCTTGTCCCAAGAGGACAGCGTTGAAGTGCAGCGCTTAGCAGCCCGTGTGAGGGTTCTAGCCCATCACAAGCCGAACATGATAGACGTCATGGCCGCCGCCATCACCCGGTGCGTCCAACCCCTTCAACAGAGGATACACCCCTTGTGGTGTTACAACGGGACAAGCGACACTACTCGCTCCCGAAGACTGGGTCCTGCCGATCAAACAGCATTAGCCGCCACTCTTGCCGACCTATACAAAGGGGAGCAAGAAGATTTTATTCGGCGGTCGACCAAGGAGGGATACTCAAGCCACAATCCCATCGAATGGGTGAGCCTTTCAACCCCGTGACCACAATTCGGGTTTTCAATTTGTCCCCTTTTGACCGAAGCCTTTAACTTTATGTGAACAGGAATGGAGGAGCTTCATCGAGACAGTCAACTGTCCGGCCCCCCAACCCGAGGACTATTCCCGTGATGATGATCCGGGCTT
This sequence comes from Elymus sibiricus, assembly GCA_039707655.1. Lineage (NCBI taxonomy): Eukaryota > Viridiplantae > Streptophyta > Magnoliopsida > Poales > Poaceae > Elymus > Elymus sibiricus. The sequence continues at coordinate 270,972,351 of CM077673.1, read as the reverse complement.
TCATGATGACCCGGATCTGTCAATCGAGCTCGAAGACGGGGTTTTCTACCAGGAGGGCCTTGACGGCTCTAGGTGGCTATCATAGCCGATTACCCTGGATCCTTCCCTTCCCCAACGACAAGCAAGAAGAAGAAAAACTCATCCCGCAAAAGGCAAGTATCCTCCAATGACCCAAACGCGCCGGCTCCTACTCCCAAGCGCCGTAGATCCGCGCGACATACATCGGCAACGGCGGCAGTGCCTGGGTCAGAAAGCAACAGGGATCCGACAAATGAGCCGGTCGCGGGGATGAGCCTGCCTACGAGTTCATCCCAAAGGTATTTCGCTCGACCGTTTGATTTAGTATCATGATTGATAAAGACTCACAAGAGACCTCATGTCAAAATATTCAGGCAAAGAGTTCGGCCGCCCCCTGCCGAGGATGTCGCCAGGATGTCCGGCGGTGCTCAAGATTCTAGGCCTTCCGCTCATGCTGAAACTGCTGCGGGGGTTCCCACTGTCAACCCAGCCCTAGCCGATTCTGGTGACGCCATATCCGTCACCAAATTCGAGGTTGGAAGTGCTATGCATCATCGGCAGCGACGAGAATCCCTGCGTCATCCAGCGTTCTCCGAACAAGAGTTCAGTGCTCTGCGTATGGCGGACGCGCACATCGGAGCTGCCCGAGCTGGGTTCGAGGAGGCCATGAAACTAATATCGTCCAGCCTGCAGGTGAGTAATCGATTATTAGAGTCCGAACACTCGTGTAAACCCGGTAGCCCCAAGCCTTAAATTGGTTGGCATGACCGAATTAAGGATCCTTGTATTGCTTTACTGCTAATGGAGGCCTCGAAGCAACAGAGCGAGCAACTGGCCAAGGAGCTGGAAGCCAGCTGAACACAGGTGGAATCTGTAAAGGCCGAATTGGAGCAAGTGAAGAGCTTTACTCGGGAGGCACATGGTGAGTATATCTGTTTTGCTGATCTTAGTATATTCCCGTGCTGACGCGAGGGTACTATGTAGCAGCTGAATCAATAGGGCAATTGCAAAGAGATTTTGATGCAGCCCGAGAATCTCAGCGATATGCCGAGTCCCAGCATGAGGCTGGCTGTTGTGTTTTGCAACGACACCTTGAAGAGAAGAACCGCCTTAAGGAGGAGAACAAACAGCAGGCCGAAGAAATTGAGAGCTTAAAGACTCAATTGGCCCAGGCCCAAGGAGAGAACCAGGAATTACAGAGGGGCATGTTCGGTAAGTGTGATTCTAACATCAGAAGGTATTTCCTATAAATGAAGCATAATACGCATGACGTGACTCATGTACAGGTCTCCTGTCTGGGCGACCCGAAGAAGAGGTCGTATCCTACCAGGGAAGCCTTCTGAAGGAGCTGTCCGCCCTTCATGAGCGGGCTCGGAAGGCCATGAAGAGCATGGTGAAAGCATTGTGGCCCGCTGAGCAACCTCTGGAGGGGATGACCGAACTAGTCGATCGGTTCAAGGGAGCCCTAAGTAGGTTCGAGCTGTGGAAAACATCGGCTTGTCGAGAGGGAGCACGAAAAGCGTGGGCGATGATCAAATCCCGCTATACCGGACTTAACCCCGAGCGTATGGCTCAGGTTGGGCCAGTAGGGTCAGATGGACAAGAAGTGCCGCTCCACCTGGTATACGACCAAGTGATGCCAGCCGCCCGTCTCTCACAAGAAGATTGCTCCCTGGACACCATAATCGACAATCTCGATCGGCAGCCAGATGTATGATTATATGTAACTATGTACTAATAATCGAGGAATTGCTCCGTCTGTGTTGTAAACTTTGTCTTAACCGGCCATCGGCTTCGGCCTCCCGCGCTAAGAGCTTGGGAGTGTTCCTTGTAAATTATCACCCTAGGGGAGTGAATTATGTTCGGGGAACCAGGCAATCCAGACATGTGGTGCGAACAGACAGAAAGCACACAGGGAGATATGTTATATTACTGCTTAGCGTAAGAAACATCTTCCGAAGAAAATAGTACCTCTATCGATACCTTTCTTCAGGGTGCTACGTAAATCGTAGGTAGAAAGCCGTATACTGTTAGTATGCGACTAAGGGCTTTTGTAAGAGAAGAAGCCCAAATAGTGGTCATAACGACCATAGTCTTATTAGTTGATTCCGTCGTAGCCGATCAATTGTCTGCTAAAGATAGCTAGCTTTTGGCTTCACCCGTCTGAGGTACGTATCCGGATGACCCGGTCGTAACAATCGCAGAGGTGCTCCCTTTACCCTCTAGCCGAACAATCGGGAACGTAGAGGGTAAGCACAGGAGCGAGGCAACCCAGCTTGGCAAAGTCTTAGTTCGAATTGATGCATATGATGGCTTTAAAAAACGACAAGGGAAACATGCGTACACAATAAATGTGAATATGTGCTTATAATATAAAAGCATTGGCTTCGGAAAGAAGCCCCCGGGTGTTGTGTTTGGATTTAACACTTAAGGGTGTAGGCCGAAAATCTTAGTACAAGATCGATTGAGCCGAACATAGAGTTGGGAAGAAAAGGAAAGAATTCAAACCTGCCAAAAATCAAGGTGGGAGGGAAAGGAAACAACAAAGAAAAGAAAGAAAAGAGGAGGGTAAAGAGTATGATGACACCGGTCTAGCTGTAGAAGCGCCGAAGACGAGCTGCGTTCCATGGGTTTGGTTCAAGGCGGTTGTCCGGCGGGTTCCGAAGGCGGTAAGCCCCCCCTGCGAGTACTTCGTCAATTATGAAGGGGCCTTCCCATTTGGGCTTGAGTTTATGCTTCTGCTTCTCCTGGAGCCGTAGGACTAGTTCGCCCACGTTGTATGCTTGTGCCCTGACCTCCCTGCTCTGGTAACGTCGGGCATGTTGTTGATAAAAGGTAGAACGGGCCCGAGCTATGTCGCGCTCCTCTTCCAAGGCGTCCAAGGCGTCTTGCCGATCTAACTCGGCCTCCTTTTCTTCGTACATGCGCACCCTTGGTGCGTCGTGAATAATATCACAAGGAAGGACCGCTTCTGCCCCATAGACCATGAAAAACGGTGTGTATCCCGTTGATCTATTCGGGGTGGTGCGCAAGCCCCATAGAACGGAGTCGAGCTCCTCAACCCAATGACAGTCGGACTCATGAAGAGACCGGACCAAACGTGGCTTAATGCCGCTCATAATGAGGCCGTTTGCCCGTTCTACTTGTCCGTTGGTCTGCGGGTGATAAACTGATGCGTAATCGAGCTTAATGCCCATTTTTGCGCACCAGTCTTTGACCTCTTGGGCCGTGAAATTGGATCCATTATCCGTTATTATACTGTGCGGAACGCCGTAACGGTGTACCACGCCGGATACAAAGTCGATTACTGGTCCGGATTTGGCTGATTTGACAGGTTTTGCCTCTATCCATTTGGTGCACTTGTCCACCATGACCAGTAGGTATTTATTCTTCTTGGTCCCCCATTTAAGTGGTCCGACCATATCCAGCCCCCAGACCGCGAAGGGCCAGGTGATCGGAATAGTGCGAAGAGCTGTTGGGGGCATGTGACTTTGATTTGCGAAAAGTTGACACCCCACGCAGTGTTTGACAAGCGACTGAGCGTCCGTCCGAGCTGTGGGCCAGAAAAAACCAGCCCGGAAGGCCTTGCTAACTAAGGCTCTTGCTGCGGCGTGATGACCGCCCATCCCTGCGTGGACTTCGGCTAAGAGCTGCCGACCTTCTTCCTCAGATATGCACCGCTGTAGTATTCCAGTGGTGCTTTTCTTGTATAACTCACCCTCGTGTACTTTGTAGGCTTTGGATCGTCGAATTATGCGCCGCGCCTCCGTCTGGTCGTCGGGGAGTTCTTTGCGGAGAAGGTAGGCGAGGAAGGGCTCGGTCCATGGCACGATTACTGCCATGACCTCGTGAGCCGAAGGCGTTTCGTCCAGTACGGAGCCGCCGATGATTTGATCGTCTGGTTCATTTATGGGGGGAACAACCTCGTCCGCACTTGTTAGATCGACGCCCTTATGATCGTCCTACCAAACCACAGATGGCTTAAAGAGCCGTTCCAGGAAAGTGTTTTTTGGGACAGGGTCGCGTTTGTCCCCCAAGCGAGCCAGTATGTCGGCGGCTTGGTTGTTGTCTCTAGCGACATGGTGAAATTCCAGCCCCTCGAACCGTGCGGATATCTTGAGGACAGCGTTTTTGTATGCCGCCATCTTTGAGTTTTTGGCATCGAATTCGCCGTTGATTTGGGAGATGGCCAAGTTGGAGTCTCCCCGTACCTCCAGGCGGCGTATGCCCATTGATGCTGCCATCCGAAGACCGTGCAAGAGGGCTTCGTATTCGGCTGCATTGTTGGAGTCGGCATACATGATCTGCAACACGTATCGAACGTTGTCGCCTGTGGGGGATGTGAGAATAACTCCAGCCCCCAGTCCGGCCAAAGTTTTGGATCCATCGAAGTGCATCGTCCAATGGGAGTATGTACTATATTCCCTAGGGAGCTCGGCCTCTGTCCATTCGGCGAGAAAATCTGCCAGCACCTAAGACTTAATAGCTCGTCGTGGTTTGTATGTAATTTCAAAAGGAAGGAGCTCAATGGCCCATTTGGCTGTGCGGCCGGTGGCGTCCCTGTTGTTGATTATATCGTTCAGGGGTACTTCGGATGCCACCGTGACCGAACACTCTTGGAAGTAGTGTCTTAGTTTCCGCGATGCCATAAATACTGTATAGGCTATCTTCTGGTAGTGCGGGTATCTGGACTTGCATTGCGTTAGTACTTCTGACACGTAATATACCGGCTTCTGTATCCGGAATTTGTGTCCCTCCTCCTCTCGTTCAACGACGAGCACTGCGCTAACGACTTGGTTGGTGGCCGATATGTATAATAACATGGGCTCACCCGCGCCTGGTGCTGTGAGTATGGGGTTACTTGCCAGGAGTGTCTTAATTTCTTCTAATGCAACCTTTGCTTCATCGGTCCATTCGAAATTATTGGTCCGTTTCAGCAATTTGTAGAGCGGTAAAGCCTTTTCACCGAGGCGGGAGATAAAGCGACTTAACACCGCCACACAACCAGCCAACCTTTGGACATGCTTTAGCTCTGTGGGCACTGCAAGTTCTGATAAGGCGCGGATTTTGGCCGGATTCGCTTCTATTCCTCTATGGGAAACGATGAATCCGAGCAGTTTACCAGCGGGAACTCTGAAGACACACTTCTCCGGATTGAGCCGTATATCGTACTCGTGTAGGCTGGCAAAGGTTTGCCTTAGGTCGTCGACCAAATGGCTGACGTGTTTGGTTTTGATTACCACGTCGTCCACGTATGCCTCGACTGTTTTGCCGACTTGTTTTGCGAGACAAGTCTGGATCATGCGCTGGTACGTAGCCCCAGCATTTTTAGCCCGAAGGGCATCGTATTAAAGTAGAATGGCCCGTAAGGGGTGATGAATGCGGTTGCCGCTTGATCGGATTCCTTCATTTTAATCTGATGGTATCCGGAATAAGCGTCGAGGAAACACAACTAGTCATGTCCGGCTGTGGCGTCAATAATCTGGTCTATGCGTGGTAGGGGGGAAAGGGTCCTTAGGGCAGGCCTTGTTGAGGTCATTAAAGTCGACGCACAGCCGCCAGGATTTATCTTTCTTTGGTACCATAACCAGGTTTGCCAACCATTTGGGGTGCTTAATCTCCCGAATGAATCCGGCCTCTAGCAGTTTAGCTAATTCTTCACCCATAGCTTGCCGTTTGGGCTCGGAAAAGCGGCGCAGAGTCTGCTTGACGGGCTTAAAGCCTGTGATGATGTTCAGACTATGTTCTGCCAGCCGCCGTGGGATTCCGGGCATATCAGAAGGATGCCAGGCGAAGATGTCCCAGTTTTCTCGTAAGAATGTTCGCAGCGCTTCGTCCACTATGGGATCGAGCTGAGCTCCGATGGACGCTGTCTTATTTGGGTCCGTCGGGTGCACCTGAAATTTAACGATTTCCTTTGTCGGCTTAAAGGACGTGGGTTTGGGCCTTTTGCTGAGGATCACATCGTCCTTGTCTATGGTTGACCGAAGTGCGGTCAGTTCTTCTGCAGCAAAGGTCTCAGCTAGAGCCTCGAGGGCAAGCGCTGCTGTTTTGTTTTCGGCCCGAAGGGCTATATTCGGATCACTAGCAGTTGTGATCACCCCGTTTGGTCCTGGCATCTTAAGTTTCATATACCCGTAATGTGGTATAGCCTGGAATTTTGTGAAGGCGTCACGTCCCAACAGGGCATGGTAGCCGCTGGGGAAGGGCACGATATGGAAAAGGAGTTCTTCGGATCGGTAGTTTTCGGGCGTGCCGAACACTACGTCCAGGACGATACGTCCTGAACAGCGCGCCTCTTTCCCCGGGATGATTCCCCGGAAAGTTGTGTTGCTATGCTCGATGCGAGATCGGTCGAACAGCATTTTTTCTAGGGTATCTTCGTAAATCAGGTTTAAACCATTACCGCCATCCATTAGCACCTTGTGTAACCTGAAGCCATCGATGATGGGGTTCAGGACTAGTGCGGCCAGTGAATGACCGGGAAGAATGGCTGGTCGGTCAGTATCTCCGAAGGTAATGAGTATGTCTGCCCATGCACTTGTTGCTGCCACATGATATATCTGCTCGAGTTCTTTAAGAGCTCTTTTCCTCCTGTTCCTTGAGGCGAACGTTTCGTAGATCATCAGGACTTCGGTGTTGTATTCTGGTGGCAATGTGGAGCGCCTGTTCGGCGGTGGTGCCTCAAGAATGGCTTCACCGCTTTTTGCGATCTACGTGACGACCCAGCAAGCTCTAAGGCTGTGAGTCGGAGTTGTGTTCAGCAATACGGAATGTATAGGGCAAGGTTTATCCAGTAGTCTATCCAGGACGGTGCTGACCCCTGAAAGGGGCCTGTTTCTCTTTTTGGCGGGCTCAAGTTTGGCTGGCCGATTCGGAGGTATCCTCTTTTGCCGATCTCCTCTAGGGTATTCGGTAAAGGTTGGTTCCGAAAACAGCCGCTCGGCTTGCCAAGCGCTTTCCATGGCACAATACTTCTGTACCAAAGCTGACAGCTCGGTGAATTCACGAATGTGCCGACGCGCTAGGGCATTGAGAATCCCTTTGTCATGGTAGTTGTGAATGAAGGTTGCCTTTATCTCTTGATCACTGAGGCCCCGTACTTTGTTTCTAGCGAGGAGGAGTCTAGCCCAGTAATGATGAACCGACTCTCCTGATAACTGCTTAATGTCCCGTAAGTCCGAAGACCTGGGCTTTGCTGCGATGCTTGAGTGATCAGTTTGGGAGGTGGGTGGGAAAAAATTTGACTCCACGCCACGGTGGGGGTTCGGAATCGCGGACTCCGAACTATGCGATAGATCAGGGACCGATGACGATCTGTTTCCGGAGCGAACTCCGGAGTCTGGGCTGCAGGCGAGGTCTCGGTGATCGGAGACTGGGGTATAAACCGTTTTTAATTCCGGTCGCTGGGGGGACGAGCCCCTAGCTGGACACTCGACGGTGGCGACAAGGTGGGTGACCGTGGGGATGTGAATCTCCCTATCGTCGGGTTTAAGCCTGAGCCGGTCATAGACCGGGATCTGGTCATCAGCCATACGCATGGTCTCGATCCGATCAAATAGCTCGTTCAGAAACAAGGCGATGGTAGGATGCGTGTCGCTGAGGCGAGTGGGGTCGGTATGCGGCGTCGCAGTTCCGGAGTCGCGCGAAAGCAAACGAGGGTTCTGTTTAACCATGGTAGATCCGGTCACAACGACCGGATTGGGCGGTCCAGACGGCCCGAGGATAACGACCTCATCATGGGAGGCGGGGCCCGATGTTTTCGGCGTCGAGGCGTCGGGATCTGCGGGCTCCTCCGTAGGAGTCAAGGGTTCTATCTAGACGAGTTCTCCTCGTGAATCAGCGACGAACTCTAGGGTTCTGAACCTGATTCCTTGATCGGGGGAAAAGTTTCCGATCTGGCCTAGGTGGCCGATCGGGTAAGCGTGCGACGAGATGTCACCGCTTGTGGGGATCTGATCCGGGGCGAGAGTCCCCAGGGTGCAGATCTCGTTGCTTGTGACAAGGCGAGCCATCGATTCCTTTGGCGATCACAGAGGAACTCTCAATGAAAGCACCAATGTCGGTGTCAAAACAGGCGGATCTCGGGTAGGGGGTCCTGAGTTGTGAGACTAGAATCGATGGTAACAGGAGATGAGGGAGACGATGTTTACCCAGGTTCGGGCCCTCCTATGGAGGTAATACCCTACGTCCTGCTTGATTATATTGATGATATAAGGGTTACAGAGTTGATCTACCTCAAGATCGAATAGCTAAACCCTAGATGAGTTCTCTTGCCCTACAACCTAAAACCCTCCGACTTATATAGACGCTGAGGGTACCTAGGGCTTACACATAGTCGGTTGCACATCAAAGGGAAAAAAACATGCCTATCTACTGTCGACAACTTGGAGGACACGCCATGGCTCCTTGAAACTTCCACCTTGGCGACGGGGCCCTTGATCACCCAATGCTTATCCAGTGGTCCACATAGTCCGGCCCATGAGAAACAGGTCGGCTATCCGAGGACCCCTTAAACCAGGACTCCCTCACTTCGACTCAGAAGAGTTTCGCAAATTCTGTTTCTCTCAAGGCACTCGGGTTAATTACGCCTCAGTGGCTCACCCGCAGTCGAATGGACAGGCAGAGCACGCAAACGGAATGATTTTGCAAGGTTTGAAGCCCCGATTGATGAGAGACTTGAAGTATGCTGCTGGAGCTTGGGTTGAAGAATTGCCTTCTGTCTTATGGGGCATTCGGACAACCCCAAACCGCTCTACGAAGCACACACCTTTGTTCATGGTGTACGGGTCAGAGGCGGTGTTACCGAGTGATCTTCAGCACAATTCCCCCCGAGTGGAACTATATGATGTAGCTGAAGCCGAAGCCGCTCGGCAAGACGGCCTCGACCTTCTGGAGGAAGAGAGAGAGCTGGCCCTCATCAGATCGACGCTCTATCAGCAAGATCTGAGGCGTTACCATGACAGACACGTCCAGGGCCGAGCCTTTCAGGAAGGAGACCTTGTTCTCCGACTGGATCAGCAGAGACCTCACAAGTTAGCGCCTCTGTGGCAGGGGCCGTATGCAATCTCCAAAGTCTTGCATAATGGAGCCTACTGGCTTTACAATATCAAAGATGGAGTAGAAGAGCCTCGGACTTGGAACGCGGACCTGCTTCGCAAGTTCTACACTTAGAACATAACTATTTTACTTGTCATTCCAGTAATGAACCAGAGTGATCTCGATGAATAAAGTTTTCTTTCATTATGTCTTGTTTAAGTCTGATTGCCACCCCCTGTGGGTGTAAAACACAAAACACTTAGCCGCAAACCTGATTTTGCCTAAGTATAAACTACTCCGAGTGAGGGTATCGCCCACACTCGGGGGCTTAGCCGCGGCTCCGCGTCGCCTAAGTTAAAAAAACCTTTCGAGTGGGACATCCTCCACACTCGGTTGTCAAGATGAACAGGACTATCATTGTTCATCTAAGGAAAAACTACTCCGAGTGAGGGTCTCGCCCACACTCGGGGGCTTAGCCGTGGCTCCGCGTCGCCTAAGTTAAAAAACCTTTCGAGTGGGACATCCTCCACACTCGGTTGTCAAGATGAACAGGACTATCATTGTTCATCTAAGGACAAACTACTCCGAGTGAGGGTCTCGCCCACACTCGGGGGCTTAGCCGCGGCTCCGCGTCGCCTAAGTTAAAAAAACCTTTCGAGTGGGACATCCTCCACACTCGGTTGTCAAGATGAACATGACTATCATTGTTCATCTAAGGACAAACTACTCCGAGTGAGGGTCTCGCCCACACTCGGGGGCTTAGCCGTGGCTCCGCGTCGCCTAAGTTAAAAAACCTTTCGAGTGGGACATCCTCCACACTCGGTTGTCAAGATGAACAGGACTATCATTGTTCATCTAAGGACAAACTACTCCGAGTGAGGGTCTCCCGACGCTCGGGGGCTTAGCCGCGGCTCCGCGTCGCCTAAGTTAAAAAACCTTTTGAGTGGGACATCCTCCACACTCGGTTGTCAAGATGAACAGGACTATCAGTGTTCATCTAAGGACAAACTACTCCGAGTGGGGTCTCGCCCACACTCAGGGACTTAGCCGCGGCTCCGCGTCGCCTAAGTTAGAAAACCTTTCAAGTGGGACGTCCTCCACACTTGTTTGTCAAGATGAACAGGACTATCATTGTTCATCTAAGGACAAACTACTCCGAGTGAGGGTCTCCCCAAGCTCGGGGACTTAGCTGCGATACCTCATCGCCTAAGTTTAAAACCTCCGGAAACCAAAGATCGAATAAAGCCAAGACAAATAAGAAGTGCGTCATTCGAATCGAAAGTACGGATAAAGGTTCAGATGGTGAGAGCCTCGGGCTCACTTAAAGTTTCGCGGTTACAGCAACCACTCGGCATTCCGAGGCAAATACTTAAAAATTTCGAACTTGACGATCACTCTGGCGGGGACACTGCTTCCACGAAGGTGTCCAGGTTGATGTTGTCCGCTATCCGAGTGGCAGCCTCCATGAACATCTCCATGAAGTCATCGATTTTGGTGTGCTTCCTGTTAGCCACGTCGGGAGACTTCAACTTCTTCTCGTCCACCCCCTTGCAGTGGATGCGGACCAACGAGAGGGCGATGTCAGCACCAGCCCGGGCCGCGGATTTCTTCCAGTCTTTCACTCGGCTTGGCACTGCCTTCACTTGAGCTAGCACAGTTTCCAGATCCTTCGAAGGCTCGTCGTCGGAAAAGACGTCGCGATCAATCGCAGAGATGGCGGTGCTAAGCTCCCTGATAAAGAGGGCCACTTGCTCAACGCGCTCTTCCAAGCGGAGCACGCTCATGGCAGCACTGTCCTTGAGCAGGCCCTGGGTGGGATCCAGCTCCTTCTCGATTTTGTCCATCTCCTCTGCCACATCGTCACAAAATGCTGGATTCGGCCAAATGAAGAAAGTGGTCAGGGACATACAAATTTCATTCGGCTTAATCAAGCTCCATGAGAGTCACTCGGAAAGGTTACCTTTGAGCTTTTCATTGGCCTCGCCATTGAATTCCTCAACATACTCCTCCAGCTCAGCTTTCTTGGCAGCAATGTGCTTGAGTTTGGTCTCCCATTCGGCTTGAGACCTCTTCAATTCCACGAGTTCTTCCTTGGATTCCTAAAAAGCGGCTTCCAAAGCTTTCTTCTCCTCCTCCAGCTTTCCGACTGACTTTAGTTTCTCCTCTGCCTCCTTGGCCTTTCGGCTGGCTTCCTTCTGAGCGGCCGCCAGTTCGATGTCCTTGTTTTCAAGAGCAGTCTTCATAGTTTCTAAAGAAAGAATTCTTCAGCCTCTGGACAAGGTTACGATTTTCTCCACGAAGATCTGATGAAGTATATTCAGTCGGATGGGGAAGGGGAGAAGTTACTATTGCGGTCGGGCAGGAAGAACTTACCTTCAATCGCCTTTTTCTCCTCTTCCCGTCGGGTGTTCTTCGCCTTCTCAGCCTCAAGGCTAATGCGCAGGTCCAGCACCTCCTTCTCCAGAGTTTTGTAGTGGCTTCCGAGCTCATAAACAGACTGCAAACGAGATTTAAAGCAAAGAATATTAGTCAAAATTTTGACTCGGATTCTAAGACTCCTGCCGACTGCTTCAGTCGACAGTAGCCTCGGGGACTAAACCCAGTGGGTGCGCTCAGCGCGCCCCCACTGGAAAATCAAAAACAAAACGGATGGATTGAACATTATATTCATTCGGACTCTAAGACTCCCGCCGACTACCCCGGTCGACGGCAGTCTCGGGGACTACACCCAGTGGGTGCGCTCAGCGCGCCCCCACTGGAACTCAAACACACCCAGCCGGTGTACTCGAACTCGGATACGAATCCTCACAAGACAGAAACATAAAAATTTCAACCGAGGAGGGTACTTACGAGAGTACTTACTCGGACATTCTTCTTCACAGCCTCACTTGCATCGTACGCCATCTTCAGTCGGTCACTCATTATCTCCAGCTGGATTAACGCCTCTTTGCTCACTCCCACTTGATCCTCCGGGACATAGTGTAGCGCAAAGATATTGGGCGCAGAAGGAGTCAACGAGTGAGATGAAGTACTGGTACCGAGTGCTGCCCCGGCTCCCGAGCCGACCTCTTGTGTGGGCACCAAAGTATCGGCAAGCGATGACTCCTGCATCACAACGTCTGCGTTGGCCGGAGGGTTCGCCGGGTCAGCCTTGTCATTTGCATCAAGGTCGATCACCTCATGCGGAGCTGCAAGTGTTCAAGACACTCGAAGATGAATAAACATTCGGAAGTTACCTAGAATTACCGAGTGAGTTTGGAGCTTACCTTTTGAAGACGCAACATCGGCGTCAGCCCGCTCTTTCTCCAGAGTTTGAGGATCGGGTGATGCAGTCGAAGTATCAGCTCTGCAAAGGAAACACTCGGATCATTTCATCACTCGGACAAATGTAGACAACAACTGTTAGCTTGGAAACACTTACGCTGAAGCCACCGGGATGGCCATCTTGATCTTCAGGATGAAGACCGCCTTCCCGGGTTTGGTTGTAGCAACTTTGGGCTGCTTTGCCGCCTTCTCAGGAGAAGAGACAAGCTCTCCGTGCCCACGCTTCGAAGCGCAGGTTGGAAGGGCAGACCCAGTCGGTTTGGTGGTTTTCGATCCTTTGGGACCACCACCGCGGACTCCCGAGTCATGGCGCGCTTTGGAGCGGGATTCGGGCACTCGGTCTTCCGAGCGCGACGACTCCACATCGTCGTCATCTTCCAAGCCTTCCTCATCGTCTTCCTCGTCGTCCTTGTCATCATCAGGCTCTTCATACTCTCCTGCTTCGGCCGAGTCATCTGGATGGTCAGTGTCGCTGGCAATGTCGACCGGACCCCTATCCACGAGTGGCACCTGGCTTCTCATTTGTGTGAAGGCCTGCCGAATGAAGAACAGGATCAGTCAGATCAATTACAACAAATATGCAAATATCACTCGGTTGATAAACCTTCGGAATTTACCTCATTCACCAGATTCTCTAATGAGAGTGGGGCAACCTGCGTGCTCCCCCTGGGGTTATCGCGCGCTGGGGTGATCGCCTTGATCTTAGCCTCCACCTCATCCTCCTTGAGCTCCTCCGGGTGAGTTCGAGTGGGATCACTCGGTCCGGAGTATTCCCACATGGGGTGACCTCTGGCTTGCAGCGGCTGGATCCTCCTCTGGAGGAAAACATCTAGCAGATCGAGGCCGTTGACGCCTTTCTGCACCAAAGCCACCAACGCTATCACTAAGATGTCTACTTCGGTCTTCTCCTCTTTGGTCACTGTCAATCGGGGAACTGGCCGAATGCGCTCGGAAGTATACGGGGGAAGTCCCGACTGACCATCGTCGACTGGGATGTCATGGCAGTAGAACCAGTTCTCCTGCCACCCCTTTACAGGATCAGGAAATGTCATCTGCGGGAAGCAAACCTTGCCCCGCAGTTGGATTCCAAGTCCCCCGCACAGCTGGCCCACATTGGTTTTGTCTTTCGACCGAGTGGGTTTTTTCACGGTCATCACTCGACAAGTGAAGAGGTGTTTAAATAGACCCCAATGAGGATGACAACCCAAAAAGTTTTCACACAAAGAGATGAAAGCAGCTAAATAGACGACAGCATTGGGAGGAAGGTGATGAAGTTGAGCGCCAAAGAAACCCAGGAATCTTTGGAAGAAAGGGTGGGGCGGCAGAGAGAAACCTCGCTCGAGGTGAGTCACCAAGAGCACACGCTCATCTCCCTTCGGTGATGGCTCCTCCTCGCCCGCTCCCGGCAGCCGCCAGCTCCCCTCGGACACGAATCCTTGACCCTCCAGCTCTAGCATCCGGGCCTTGGTCACCCGCGACGGCAGCCACTCGCCCTGCGTCCATCTGGCCGGCGCTCCGGCGCTGGAAGAGGAGGCGCGCGAGTTCTTCTTCGCCCGCTCGGCCTTCACGGTCGCAGACGCCGTGCGCATCTTCGCCGATGAGCTCGGGACAGCCTTCGATGAAGGAAAGGAGGAAGGTGCGCAGGTGGGCGTCGGAAAAGATGAGGGATTGGGGAAAAATGAGATCCGTTCTCATCCCAACAGTGTTTCCCGTTTTTATATCGAGGATCCGGCGTGATCTCTGGCCGTCAATCCGCAAACGGAGCGAGATCCGCAGATCTACTGTTCAGGACCTCATGGACGCGTGGTGTAATTCCCGGCGTGGTTATCGAGGCGTCGTGCCCATTAGCCCAAATTTTCGGGACGCGACCGTTCCGCCGCGCGCCCACACGCGGTTTTGGCGATTTCGAACGCGCGGAAATTTCTCCGTGTTCAAATGAGGTGAGCTCCGGGCCGCGAGAACCCTGGTGATACCCTCGTACGAACCGAGTGAATGGCTCACGCCAGCTGACCACTCGGATTAAACAGCAAGATAGTTTTTCATCAAAGACATTGATCCTGAATCCATCTTGGTTTGAGGTCGAGTGAGGAACGACATGATCGTCTCTCGAACTTTTCTGAAAGATCATCGATGCTTCCGAGTGTCGATCACTTGACTAATAATACCTCATGGATTCGGGGGCTACTGATGAGGATGTCTACCCTCGGTAGGGTCATAGACCTGACATCTAGGGCCCACCAATGGTCCCACATCAGCATCGAAGCTCAGAAGCAGAAGTGTGCTCGGTCAGACCTGAAGAGTCACTCGGACGCACCTGAACACACACTCGGATGGCTACATCCACACTCGGACAACAAGAACTCAACGGTCCAGGAGACGAAGCGTTAAGTAATACAAAGAGACGTCCTCTGGGATTGATCAGTCGTGCGTTACCAGAAACGCACTAGTTAAAGTGGCAGTTCCTGTAACGTAGCTTTAACTAGCATTCAATGCGGCGCTCGGCTGGTGGTGGCACACTCTATATAAGCCACCACCTGACGCCGTAGCAAGGTTCCGACACTTGTATTCTCATACTCCCACATAAGCAAAACAAACCAGCCCCCGGGCTCAAGACGTAGGGCTTTTACCACTTCCGAGTGCGGCCTGAACTCATACACATCCGAGGGAAACACCTGAGCCGTAGCTAGGTTTCGCCCCTCCATTCGTACCCCTAGTTCTATTGTCAGGGACATTCCCACGACAGAGCCTATGGCTGAGGCATAGGGGACAACCTTCATCCTTTCTCTTCCTTCTGCTGTGGTCGAGCTTTGAGTTTTACTCAACTTCACACCTTGCAATACAGGCAAGAACCCCTTCTTTGACTGGTCCATTTTGAACTCCTTCAAAATCTTGTCAAGGTATGGGCTTTGTCACAGTCCTAACAGGCATCTTTGATCTATCTCTATAGATCTTGATGCCCAACATGTAAGAAGCTTCACCGAGATCTTCCATTGAAAAAATCCTTTCAAATAACCCTTTATGCTTTCCATGAATTCTATACCATTTCCAATCAATAAGTCATCCACATACAGTAGTAGAAATGCTATAGAGCTCCCACTCACTTTCTTGTAAATGCAAGCTTCTACATAAACTTCTATAAGACCAAAAGCTTCGATCACCTCATCAAAGCGAAGATTCCAACTCTGAGATGCTTGCACCACTCCATAGATGGATCGCTGGAGCTTGCAGACCTTATTAGCATCCTTAGAATCGAGAAAACCCTTCAGCTGCATCAGATACAACTCTTCCTTAAGGAAACCGTTAAGGAACGCGGTTTTGACGTCCATCTACCAGATTTCATAATCGAAAAATGCAGCCATTACTAACGTAATCCTGACAGACTTCAGCATCGCTACGGGTGAGAAAGTCTCATCGTAGTCAACACCTTGAACTTGTCAAAAACCCTTTGTGACAAGTCAAGCTTTATAGACGATGACATTACCATCATCGTTCATCTTCTTCTTAAAGAGCCATTTGTTCTCAATGGCCTGACGGTTATCGAGTAAGTCTTCCAAAGTCCATACTTGGTTTTCATAGATGGATCCTATCTCGGTTTCATGGCCTCTAGCCATCTATCGGAATCCGGGCCTGATACGTCTCAAACGTATCTACTTTTCCAAACACTTTTGCTCTGGTTTTGGACTCTAATTTGCATGATTTGAATGAAACTAACCCGGTCTGACACCGTTTTCAGCAGAACTGCTATGGTGTTGTTTTTGTACAGAAATAAAAGTTCTCGGAATTGGAAAAAAAAATTGGAATTTTTCTAGAATATATAAAAAATAATGGACCAAAGACCCACCAGAGGGGGGCACCTGTTGGTGCCAAGCCAACAGGGCGCGCCCACCCCCTTGGGAGCACCATGATGGCTTGGGGCCACCTCGTGGCTCCTCCGACCCTAATTCCAATCCTATAAATTCTTATTTCCGGAGAAAAAAATAAGAGAGAAGTTCTCATCGCGATTTACGAGGCGAAGCCGCCGCCACCTCTTGTTCTTCCTCGGGAGGGCTAACATGTTACAATCACTACGAAAGTGTTGCTATCACTGCTGTTGTTACTACTGCTATTTGCCTTGCTACTAAAACTTTTGCTACACAGAGATATCCCAGGTGTGGTTCAATTGACAACTCAACTGCTAAGACCAATAAATATTCTTTGGCTCCCCTTGTGTCGAATCAATAATTTAGGGTGTAATGCTACCCGCAAAGACTGTTGCAATCCCCTATACTTGTGGGTTATCAAGACTGTTTTCTGGTGCCGTTGCCGGGGAGCATAGCTCTATTTATTGTGTTCACTTGAGGATATCCAATTGTCACTATGAAGAATCTAAAAGATACTAGAACCAAGATCGTACCCTCTAAGACGAGGGGAGGTAAAGAACTGCCATCTAGCTCTGCTTTTTATTCACCTACTGTTTGAATCAGCTTATGACACGACCAATTGCTACTCATTCTGATATATCACAAGTACTTGATGATGATGCTTATGAACTTAATGATGATGATGATGCTATGCTTGATAAAACTGAAACTGTGCCACTTGGTGAATTAGTTGATGCTCATATTGCTAGATCTATAGAAACTGAATATGCTGAAATGGATGAAGATTATGATTCACCCATTATGCCAGCTATCCTAATATATGAAATGCCTGATGTACCTGAGGGTTATGTTATCGATGGGAAGATAGCTAGAGACTTCCTTGCTTCTAATGATAGAGATGATTTGAAGAAACTACTATGCAAACTGAAAGAAAAAACTATGATGGAGAAAATGAAACGTGATCCTAAATTTGCTACTTCTCATATATGTGTTACTGATAAGGATTATGAATTCTCTGTTGATCCTGAATTAATCACTATAGTAGAATCTGATCCTTTCCATGGTTATGAAACTGAAACTGTTGTGGCACACCTCACTAAATTGAATGATATTGCCACTTTATTTGCTCATGAGGAAAAGATGCATTATCATTATATCCTTAAGTTATTTTTCTTTTTCGCTAAAAGGCGATGCTAATAAATGGTTCCTCACTCTTATTCCTAGTTGTGTGCGTAGCCCTCCACGATATGATCTATTACTTTACAAAAAAATATTTTCCTGCTCATAAGAAACAAGCTACTTTACATGAAATATTTAACTTTGTGCAAATTCAAGAAGAGAATCTCCCTCAAGCTTGGGGGAGGCTTCTCCAGCTACAAAGATCTTTGCCTGATTATCCTCTTAAGAAAAATGAAATACTTGATATCTTTTATAATGGACTAACCGATGCTTCTAGGGACTACGTAGATAGTTGTGCTGGTTGTGTTTTCAGGGAAAGAACTATTGGAAAGGCTGAAGAACTATTGGATAATATTTTGAAGTATACTAATGATTGGACACTTCCTGAACCACCACTGGAACCTATTGAAAAGAAGAGAGGTATTCTATTCCTTAGTCCATAAAATATGCAAGAAGCCAAGCGAACTATGAAAGAAAAAGGTATTAAGTCTGAAGATGTCAAGAATTTACCACATGTTCAAGAAATACATGGACTTAAAATCCCTACATAGGTAGTAGATGTAAATTCTCTCTGTAGATTTGATGAAAGTGATATACCTTATACTAAGACTCTTAGTCAATGCATGGATGAATTTGATAACTATATTGTTAAGCAAGAACATTTTAATAATTATGTCAAGGATCAATTACAACATATGTAGCGACCCGATCCCAATGGATCGGAGTCTCTGTGCTTAAGTGTCATCCCTGGATCGGTATGCTGACACACACAGTACTCGAGGAATTATAACAGAGTTCAATCACACACTTTATTACATCGAGGTCCTCAAAAGAGTATTTATTACAATAATATGGCTGAAGGCCATCTAAATAAAATAAATGTGGTAGCTTCGAAGGTAAATGAGTCCATTAACTCCACTGGCAAAACTGAGTGCAGAACAACGACCTATCGCACCTTAATCCTCGTCGGAAAACTCTGCAACATGAGACGTTGCAGCCGTGTAGGTCAGCACATGGAATATGCTGGCAATGTCACACTATAGAGTAATGATGAAAAATAACTATCTCTATATGCAAATTTGGCTGGGGAGGCTCTAAGCTTAATTTTGCATAAAGCTAATTTTTTTCCTACAACAAAGGAATAATTTTATTTTCTACCAAGTTTATGCCATTATGGAGAAGGTTCCTCCAACTCAATTCTCAAAATTCCCAAGTTATTAATAACCCAATTCATAAATTAAATAGAGTGATGAGATCAACCAATAATTCACTTCTCGATACTCAAATTTGTCCATAACCGGGGACATGGCTAATCATGATTAGGTTATACACTCTGCAGAGGTTTGCGCACTTTTCCCCGCAAGACTCGACCACCTCCATGATCGAAAGATCGAGACATAGTCTTTCTGAATGTGTTCCCCTTAACCCTGGATAGGCCGGTACACCTACTTTCCCCTACATCTGCTAGCCTACCCAGAAAGCCTCACACCAACTTACTCAACTATGCCAGAGCTCATAATGGCTTGTGGCTGCACACGGAAGTTTCTAGGCATGAAATATCATATGATCCCTTTGAGCCCGGGTGGCATTCCGTAGGGTGATCACATGGGTCCTACGGGATCCCCTAGGGGAAGCATTGGATTCTCCAGGTGCCCCAACCATTCCACCCAAAGTTGTGTTAATGTTGCCACCTTAAGGTTAACCCAAAATTATTATTTCTCTCTCATAACTTACATGAATCACACATACCAATCCCCGTCTACGAGCATGGCTAAGCAATATATAAGCATAATGAATATTCCCGGGGTGATCAAGGGTCATAGGTTCCTACCATCATGATCTACATAGCAATACCATAATTTCCCAATCCTACTCATGCAGATTTGTAAGAGTGAAACTAATGCATAGTAAAACTGAGTATAGGAAAGTACGATCAAAGTGTGAACTTGCCTTGCTGACGTTCGTTAAACTCTAAGGATTTGTAGTACTCCGCTTCGCACTCCGGACAATCTAGCGTAAGCAAGCAATAACATACATAAGCATGCAAGCAAAGATCCAAAAATAAAACGAGGAAATCACTTATGAAAACTCTGAGAAGAACCAAATAAAGCTTCTGTACAGAACCAAAATTTAACAGTAGAAAAACTTTGTGATTTTTTGTTTTAACAGAAAGTACACGTCACAAACTTCGATTTGCAAAAAGAATCACCCAAAATGGAGTTACGAAACTCAAGTTAAGGTCTAATGAAGTTCGAATACTAATCTGTCTGAATTCAAATTTTAAAACTTTCAAAAATATTGTTCGTTTGATTCTCTAGTTAGAGGGGATTTTTATGAAACCGTAGGAAAAAGAATCAACTGAATCGGAGTTGTAGAATTAAAGATACAAAAAAACAAAATTGAGATCCAATCTGAAAACGAGATTTTTTTTTTGAAAACGTAAAATTCCGGGCACACGCCATGTGGCGATATATGTATGGCTGAAAGGTGTTTGCTGTGGGGCTAATAAGTGGACGGACGAAACTTAATGCTTTCGAGCATAGGTGGCTAATAAAACAGAACCGAGCGGTTGACTAGATCTAAACTGAAAAAAATGATCTAATCTAACATAACGATTCGATCTAAAGAAGAAGAAAAAACACAGGAGCATACACAGATAAGCACAGGAAGCTCTCGTTGCTTACTGAGAAAACTTGGACGTGGGCAGACAAGAAGACGGCAGTGGGGCGGCGGCTCCGGTATCCGGTGGAGGAGGTGGTGATGTCCAACAGACGCGGGAGGTTGGGGCGACCGATTTTTCGTGTTGATGGAGGTTGGTGATGACGGAAGCGAGCGGGGCGTCGAGATGAACTCTGTGAACTCTGGCGGCGTTGTGAGCCCGAGGCGTTCACTGTAGATGGAGAGGGGTCGCAAGATCATGTCAAAAAGAATCTAGGGATCGAGAGTAGTCGAATTACAGAAGAGGGAGGCTCGGGATGGCTCACCGGCGTCGGAATCCGGCGATGAACTGCAGCGTCTGCGGCGAGATCCAAACGTCGAGGGCTTCGAGTATAGGTGGCTTCGGGGGAAGTGGTTTGGGGGAATCGATCGAGGAGGGTCATGGGTATTTATTGGACAAGAAACTTGGGGCAGGGGACATCTGGAGATAGGATTTTGGACGAGGATGAACCGAAGTCGGCGTCGGTTCGCGCGTATAGGAGCTGGACTCTGATTCGTTTTGTATACGGGAAGAAGAAAGGTAGGTGGGGTTCAGTTTCAGAAAAACAATATGAGGGAGAGAGAGAGACAACGGCATGCTGGGATTCCAGGCAGCGGCTGCTACTGCGCTCAAGCGCTGCTGCTCGCTAGGACTGCTGCCCTCGCCTGGCGTGCGAGCGTGCTGGGCTCCTCGCGGGTGGCTGGCTCGGCCGGCTGGTGCGCTGGCCCAGCGCTGGTTTTTTTTAATAAAAATGAATTTTTTTTAGAAGCATTAAAGCACAAAAAAAACAATAAATAAATTCTAAAAAAATCCTAGAAAATTCACATAATTATATGGTCTTATATATGACCTTGTGAACTTTTATCCGGCCTAAAAGCAATTTTTTAAAAATAACATTTTTGCTATGCTAACAAAATTTGCGTCAAATTAATTTGCAAATAAAAATCCAATAAATATATTTTTATTTCAAATTCAATTTCCAATATTTCTCTTCTGTTTTTTGAAGAAGTCATATTATCTTCTCTCTTTATTTTCTTTTGGAAATAATGGAAGTGAATTTTGGTGAAACCAAATTTGATCCAAATTCCAAAAAAATGGATTTTAGGGAAAACTTCCAACTCTCTCTTTTGATCCTTGAGTTGCTCAAAGTCCCTTGGATCAAAATTCAAATAAAACAAATGGAGGCAAAATGCATAAATCATGGATGCATATGAATGATCTATTTATAAACATCTAGATTGAAAATTGAGATGTTACAACGTAATGCTATGATGATAGATCGCTTCAGTGACTTGATGTTTAGAATTGCTAATGATGTTAAAGGTCTAGGTAAACATGATTCCATGGTTCATACTCAATTAGACCAAGTTGCTAAGTCGCAAAATGATTTGCTTGCTGAAATGAATGAGAACATGAATGATCATGATGTTAGAGTAATGGCTAGAGGAGGTAGAATGACTCAAGAACCTCTTTTTCCTGAAGGTCATCCTAAAAGAAGTGAACAAGATTCTCAGAGAATTATTGTTTAAGCTCCTAATCCATCTAAGAAGAAAAAGAAAAAGAAAAATGGTAGGACTATGCATGCTTCTAGTGAACCTGTTATAGAAAAACCTGCTGAGAGTCATAATGATGTTTCTATTTCTGATGCTGAAACACAATCTGGTGATGAACATCCACCTAGTGATATTGATAATATTCATGAAGATGCTCCACCAGATAATGATAAGGAAAATGATAATGAGGTAGAAATAGAACCTGCTAAAGATCTTGATAACCCACCTCCTAAGAATAAACTTTATGATAAGAGAGACTTTGTTGCTAGAAAACATGGTAAAGAAAGAGAACCATGGGTCCAGAAACCCATGCCTTTTCCTCATAAGCCTTTCAAGAGTAAGGATGAAGAAGATTTTGTGCGTTTTGCTAAAATGATTAGACCTGTCTTTTTGCGCACTCGCTTCACTGATAATTTGAAAATGCCTCCATATGCTAAATACATGAAATATATTATCACTAATAAAAGAAAGATACCTGAAACTGAGATTTCCACCATGCTTGCTAATTATTCTTTTGACAGTGGAGTGCCTAAGAAGTTAGGAGATCCGGGTATACCCACAATACCTTGCTCCATTAAACGAAGTTATGTTAAAACTACTTTATGTGATCTAGGAGCCGGAGTTAGTGTTATGCCCTTCTCCTTATATAAAAGACTTGATTTGAATAAGCTCACACCTACTGCAATATCTTTGCAAATGACTAATAAATTCATTCCTATACCTATTGGAATTTGTGAGGATGTTCCTGTTGTTGTTGCAAATGTTACTATCTGATGCGGAGCATCCCACCATCATCCCCATGAAGTCTACACCATCAAGCCAGCCCCCAAGTGGCCCTTTGACAAGAGCATGCGCACGCGACATTGGAGCTAAGGTGAACTCACTCCTCTTCGAGTATGACTTCGATGGCAAAGGAACTTGGATGCTACCTCATAGTGAAACCATGTGTATCCTTAGGTACGAGGAAGACGACCGCGAAGGACCAAGGAAGCAGCCCCAAGACCAAGGCCGAGGAGGAGAAGGAGCTAGCACCAAGGGCAAGTCTCTGGACAGCCCGGAACTTCCGACGCGCCCGGAACTTCCGGCCGGCCCGGAACTTCCGGCCCTCCGATGACCCAGGACAAGATCCAGAGGTGCAAACTCTCTGGATAGCCCGGAACCATCCCGGACCCTCGCCCGGAACCTCCGGGTCCTGGAACTTCTAGCTGACCCGGAACGTCCGGCCTCTCCAGAAGCCAGCCTGCGCCAACACTCGGGAAAGCCCGGAACCGGCCCGGAACCGGCCCGGAACCAGCCCGGAACTTCCGGCGCCCGGAACTTCTGGCCTCGCCCGGAACTTCCGGCCTGCACAGAACGTTGCCACTCGGGCCCGAGGCCCATGTACCTCTCCCACTTACCCCTTCGTCTCAGACTATAAGTACTCCCCTCCTAGCTTCGTATTAGGGTTAGCTATTGTTTGGCAAAAGACTTTGTTGAGCATAGCTCCATTATCTCCCTTCCCTCGTGGAGTGATCCCCCTCTACGTGAGAAGATCCGGAGTGATGCCAAGGCCCCCCTAAGGGAAGATCCCACGGGATTCAAGACCTCCTCCTCCGGAGCGAGAAGACTATCGTTACTTGTATCCTTTTGTTGATTGTGGACCAAGATACTCGTGTACTCGTGTGATTCTAGTGGATGTGTGATCGAAGGTTGTCCTTGAGTGTTTGATTTCCCTCTTGTGTTTCTCTTGTGTTCTTCGTGTTCCTCGTGAGATCCCCTCCAATTCGTGAAAGATCGACGCACACGGGCGTGCCCCGTATCACTATCTTAACGGACTTTGTTATTCTTGAGATGCCCGAGGACGAAAACATGTCGATTATCCTTGGTAGACCCTTTTTAAATACTGCAGGGGTTGTTATTGATTGCAACAAAAGCAACGTTACTTTTTATGTCAATGGCAAACAACATACAATGCACTTCCCGAAGAAACAAGCTTCAGTAAATAATATCAACGCTATTGAGCAAGTGGCCTATTGAGCAAGTGGCCACAATCACTATTGTAGGGTTTAAATTTCCTCTTCCTACTGCCAGGAAGAAATATGATATTCTTATTATTTGGGATATGCAAATCCCCATTGAGGTAACTTAGTGTTATATGAAAATTCTTCGGTTTCATGTCAATCGGAAGCGGTTATTAATAAGACTTGATCAACCTTATTAATGGATTGACGTGGCTTGAGACTGCGTCGGTATTTCCCCAAAGAGGAAGGGATGATGCAGCACAGCTACGGTAAGTATTTCCCTCAGTTATGAAACCAAGGTTATCGAACCAGTAGGAGAACCAAGCAACACTATGTAAACGGTACCTGCACACAAAGAACAATAGTTGCAACCCGACGCGTAAGAGAGGTTGTCAATCTCTCCATGGTAAAAATATAGATTGGTTTGTATTAGATTGGATAAATAGATCGCATAAGAACACAAAATAAAAGATGCAAATAAAAAGTGCAGCAAAGTATTTTTGGGTTTTTGGAATAATAGACCTGAAAACAAATGCGGAAAAAGGTAGATCGGAAAGCAATATATTAAAAGAATAGACCCGGGGGCCGTAGATTTCACTAGTGGCTTCTCTCAAGAAAATAGCACATGGTGGGTAAACAAATTACTGTTGGGCAATTGATAGAAGATCAAATAATCATGACGATATCCAAGGCAATGATCAATATATAGCCATCACGTCCAAGATTAGTAGACCGAAACGATTATGCATCTACTACTATTACTCCACACACCAACCGCTATCCAGCATGCATCTAGTGTATTAAGTTCATGGAGAAACGGGGTAATGCAATAAGAACGATGACATGGTGTAGACAAGATCTATTCATGTAGGAATAGACCCCATCTTGTTATCCTTAATAGCAACGATACATGCGTGCCTCGCTGCCCCTTCTGTCACTGGGAGAGGACACCGCAAGATCGAACCCATCACAAAGCACCTCTTCCCATGGCAAGAAAAATCGATCTAGTTGGCCTACCTAAACCAAAGATTCGAAGAAGAAATACGAGGCTATAAATAATCATGCATATAAGAGATCAAAGAAGACTCAAATAATATTCATGGATAAAAACTGATCATGAACTCAAACTTCATTGGATCCCAACAAACACACCGCAAAAAGTCATTACATCAAATAGATCTCCAAGAGACCATTGTATCGAGAATCAAAAGAGAGAGAGGAAGCCATCTAGCTACTGCCTACGGACCCATAGGTCTATGGTGGACTACTCACGCATCATCGGAGAGGCACCAATGAGGATGAGGAACCCCTTCGTGATGGTGTTAGATTGGATCTCGTGGTTCTCGAACTTGCGGCGGCTGGAATTGTGTTTCGTCTCCTCCTCTAGGGTTTCTGGAATTTTTGAGGATTTATAGAGCTGAGAGGTGGTGGAAAAGACCTCCCTGGGCCCCACGATACATCAGGGCGCGCTAGGGGCCTCTGGCGCGCCCTGGTGTATCGTGGGTCCCATGGGCCTTCCCCCAGGTACTTCCTTGGCTCCCAAGTTGTCTTCTGGTCCAAAAAAATCTCCAAAAAAGTTTCGTGGCATTTGGACTCCGTTTGGTACTGATATTCTGCGAAGTAAAAAACAAGCAAAAAAATAGCAACTGGCGCTGGGCACTATGTCAATAGGTTAGTCCAAAAAATGATATAAAGTTGCTATAAAATGGTTATAAAACATCCAAGAATGATAATATAACAGCATGGAACAATTAAAAGTTATAGATACGTTGGAGACGTATCAGCATCCCCAAGCTTAATTCCTGCTCGTCCTCGAGTAGGTAAATGATAAAAACAGAATTTTTGATGTGGAATGCTGCCTAACATGTTCATCACATATTCTTTTCTTTTGTAGTAAGGACATTTGGACTTTTAGATGGTTCAAAGCAATAGTCTAGTTTTGACATGAAGACTTTAATACTCAAGCATACCAACAAGCAACCATGTCTTTCAAAATATCAACACTAAAGAAAGTTATCCCTAGCCCATCATGCTCAATCATTGATCCATTCATGAAACACACTCAAATATTATCTACACCCAATGCACAAGTATGATCATAGTGCCCCCTAGTTGGTGCTTTATAAGAGAAGATGTAGAATCAAATTAAAAATAAAAATTGCATAAAGTAAGTAGATAGACCCTTCGCAGAGGGAAGTAGAGATTTGTAGAGGTGCCAGAGCTCAAAGCTTAAATTGAGAGAGAGAAATATTTTGGGTGGCATGCCTTTCCTTTCAACGAAAACGACCGAGTAGTTCCCAATACTTTCCATGCTAGATATATCATAGGCGGTTCCCAAATATAAAATAAAGTTTATTCCTTTTTCCACCATTTTTCACAATTCATGGCTAGCCGTATCCACGGATGCCTTCCATACCAACACTTTCCAAGGAATTTATTATTTGACAACATAAAGTAAATTTCTTTTTCATTTCGGGACTGGGCATCCCTATGTCGGGACCCTGATCCTAAGCCATACGAATCTAGCATGTAACACATCATATCACCTTGCGACCTCACGCACGGTAATCCCCATGGCTGCCACCTTACCTTGGCCGGGATGATTGCGTCTTTTGGCTCACGTATATGTATATGTCGCTAGCAATCATATGTCAGAGAACCCGGGTCGACATGACTAGTTATACACCCAAGTGGCACACCCGTACAGGGACATGCATATGTAACCCAGCAGTGCAGGTGTCGGTCATCAGCGTGCGTAGACGAGTCGTAGCAAACTACATGGACTCCATTACACCGCGTGACATTTCCCCGTAGGGACAGACACGTCAGCAAAGAAGGATACACGCCGGTCAATCAATGTGTCCAGAGCAGTAGCAAGCTACCAGGGCTCAATGGAAGCACAAAGAGGCATTTCCCCGTAAAGAAGGCTACTAAAGGCATACAGCTAGGTGTCGAATCCCACACATACAATGCATTTCAAGACATACACGCAATATGCATGATATGTGTAGATACAACATGGCATCACAACATAACTCTATGACTCAAGTATTCATTGATGACTCATAAGAGCCAACATAGTATGATATTATAAACTGGGGTCACATGACCCAACACTCAAGTCATACAAGCATCAAGCGGAAGCAAATATGTCTGGGTACAAGGAGCCTGAAAAGCTACAATGACCCTACCACAGGAGCCAGACCTCTGTCTGGGATTCCCAAGCTAATCCGGTCCACATCGAACTTCACGTCGTAAGAGTCACCAATGAGACTGATGTCTACTCTGCAAAACATAAATTAAGCAACCGTGAGCACAAAGGTACTCAACAAGACTTACATCAGAACTATCTAAATATGCATCATTTTAAACAAAGGGGGTTGTGGAGTTTATTGCAGCAAGCCAGCTTTGACCTTTGGCTAACCTAAACTACAACTACAAGTAGTATCTTTGAGGAGGGATAGCGCACACGAGTCCACATATTCACCAAATCAATACACCACTATGGATCCACTCCCATCTCCCTACGAGAAGGCCATCCATAGCACTCACACTTATCTTGCACATTTTAGAGTATACATTTAAATTGTCTATGAACCACATAAGTTTTCCAAGTAGTCCATCTGAGGATGCGGCTATTCGACTAGATTGATAACCCTGCAGGGGTGTACTTCTTCACACATGCTCCCGCCACTTATTGCCATGTGCACGTAAAAAGGCACCTCGGGAACCTTCAAGCGGAAGCCCAACGAGGGAGTCAGCCACGACCATTAACCACACAAGGCCCTAGTCCAGGTTTATCGCCTATTTGAGACTGAACCCGCAAGGAAGTCCGGCCGAAGTTTCCTCTACGGCCTCAAACGATGTGCGCAGGGTTCCACAAGCCCACCGTTCGGGTGCCACTTGGTACACCGTGCCACCGTGCATCTACCGCCTCGAAGCCCACCCCGTCGGGCAGCGCTAAGCACGGCCACCAGCACTTTTCCTATAAACACCAGAAACTAGTTGCAACTCCTGGATAGAGATCTAGGCGATTAATAAGTCAAGCGGGGTCATATTTCAGGGCCCAACGTGTGGTACTAGCTGTCTTGGATCACATACACATAACTCAGTTCTTAAGGACGGTCCCAATGAGACAGCCCGCCATGTACTCCTACATGGCCTCTCATCGCTACCTTTACCAAATTGTGTTCACACACTTAGCTCTCACACAGTAGGACATGTGCACTTCCATTCCGATTCATCGCCCAGATGGATCAGGACCGACACGACTCTAAGCATAGCAGGCACAGTAAGCAAGCAAGGATGAGTAAGCACAACAAGGCTCAAGCAGTTGCTACTCATGCTAAGTGGTTTCAACTATTTACTGTGACAAAGACAGGTCATGCAAAGGAATGGGTTCAATTGCCGAGAACATGTAACAGTTGAATCGTTATTGTCCTAATGCAGCAAAAGAGAAAAGAAGCGAGAGAGTGGGTTCATATCGGTATGCTCAAGGGGGGGTTGCTTGCCTGACAGTTCTGAAGATAGTAGTTCTCTTCATCAGTGTCAATGATCATAACGTCGGAACAACGTCTACCGAGGGAGAACAACCACCGGCAAACAAGAGGGAACAACATTCAATTCATGCAATGCACAATCATGATGTATGACATGACAAATTAAAGTACTGAATTGACCTAGAGGAATAGTTAGCCAAGTTAATTGAAGTGGAACTCAAACAAGTTTGAATTCCAACTCCAAATGATATTTCATACATTGCCCTAATCATAAATTGTCCTAGTTGGTGATGTTAACTTGTTGAAACATGCATGATCATGGCATAAACAGATTCATTGGATTTTTCTGATCATTTTGCATATATAAATTATTTTCATCTGAGTTACAGATTATTTTCTATGATTTTTAGAAGTTTTAAGCATTTTCTGAAAATCATAAATCATTTTCTGATTTATTTTAAATCTAGAAAGGCATTATTGCGTTAGCATGATGTCAGGGTGACCTCAGCAGGTCAACAGGGCCGGTCCAGGTCAAACCTGACCAATGGGGCCCACTGGTCAGTGACCCACCTAATTAAAAACTAGATTAGGTTTACTTTAAAGCCTAAATTTGACTTAATGAGGACATGGGCCCACTAGTCAGTGTCTCATTTAGTTAATAGCATAATTAACACTAATCTCTGACTAATGTAAAAACTAAACAGGGTCGGGCCCGCTTTTCATTGACTCATATGGGTCAAACCTCGGTCAACCGGGGTCAACCTCGCCGGAGTTGACCCGCGGCTCGTCGCCGGCGTAGCCAGAGACGGCGGAGGGCGTCGGAATTGGCCCTCCCGTGACCAAAACGACGGCGGAGATGCTCGCATGGAGCTGGGGCAACGCTGTCGGGACCCTGATCCTAAGCCATACGAATCTAGCATGTAACACATCATATCACCTTGCGGCCTCACGCACGGTAATCCCCACGGCTGCCACCTTACCTTGGCCGGGACCGTTTGCGTCTTTTGGCTCACGTATATGTATATGTCGCTAGCAATCATATGTCAGAGAACCTGGGTCGACATGACTAGTTATACACCCAAGTGGCACAACCGCACAGGGACATGCATACGTAACCCAGCAGTGCAGGTGTCGGTCATCAGCGTGTGTAGATGAGTCGTAGCAAGCTACAAGGACTCCATTACACCGCGTGACATTTCCCCATAGGGACAAACACAACAGCAAAGAAGGATATGCGCCGGTCAATCACTGTGTCCAGCGCAGTAGCAAGCTACCAGGGCTCAATGGAAGCACAAAGAGGCATTTCCCCGTAAAGAAGGCTACTAAAGGCATACAGCTAGGTGTCGAATCCCACACATACAATGCATTTCAAGACATACACGCAATATGCATGATATGTGTAGATACGACATGGCATCACAACATAACTCTATGACTCAAATATTCATTGATGACTCATAAGACCCAACATAGTATGATATTACAAACAGGGGTCACATGACCCAACACTCAAGTCATACAAGCATCAAGCGGAAGCAAATATGTCTGGGTACAGACATCTACTAAAGTGGCTGAAGGAGCCTGAAAAGCTACAACGACCCTACCACAGGGGCCAGACCTCTGTCTGGGATTCCCAAGCTAATCCGGTCCACATCGAACTTCACGTCGTAAGAATCACTAATGAGACTGACGTCTACTCTGCAAAAACATAAATTAAGCAACCGTGAGTACAAAGGTACTCAGCAAGACTTACATATAAACTATCTACATATGCATCATTTTCAACAAAGGGGGTTGTGGAGTTTATTGCAGCAAGCCAGCTTTGACCTTTGGCTAACCTATACTACGACTACAAGTAGTATCTTTGAGGTGGGATAGCGCACACGACTCCACATATTCACCAAATCAATACACCACTATGGATCCACTCCCGTCTCCCTACGAGAAGGCCATCCATAGCACTCACACTTATCTTGCAAATTTTAGAGTATCCATTTAAATTGTCTATGAACCACATAAGTTTTCCAAGTAGTCCATATCCGAGGAAGCGGCTATTCGAACAGATTGATAACCCTGCAGGGGTGTACTTCTTCACACATGCTCCCGCCACTTATCGCCATGTGCACGTAAAAAGGCACCTCGGTAACCATCAAGCGGAAGCCCAGCTAGGGAGTCAGCCACGACCGTTAACCACATAAGACCCTAGTCCAGGTTTATTGCCTATTTGAGATTGAACCCGCAATGAAATCCGGCCGAAGTTTCCTCTATGGCCTCAAACGATGTGCGCAGGGTTCCACAAGCCCGCCGTTCGGGTGCCACTTGGTACACCGTGCCATTGTGCATCTACCGCATCGAAGCCCACCCTGTCGGGCAGCGCTAAGCACGGCCGCCAGCACTTTTCCTTCAAACACCAGAAACTAGTTGCAACTACTGGACAAAGATCTAGGCGATTAATAAGTCGAGCGGGTCATATTTCAGGGCCCAACGTGTGGTAGTAGCTGTCTTGGATCACATACACATAACTCAATTCTTAAGGACGGTCCCAATGAGACAACCCGCCATGTACTCCTACATGGCCTCTCATCGCTACCTTTACCAAATCGTGTTCACACACTTAGCTCTCACATAGTACGACATGCGCACATACATTCCGATTCATCGCCCAGATGGATCAGGCCTGACACGACTCTAAGCATAGCAGGCACAATAAGCAAGCATGGATGAGTAAGAACAACAAGGCTCAAGCAGTTGCTACTCGTGCTAAGTGGTTTCAACTATTTACTGTGACATAGACACGTCATGCAAAGGAATGGGTTCAACTACCGAGAACATGTAACAGTTGAATCGTTATTGTCCTAATGCAGTAAAAGAGAACAGAAGCGAGAGAGTGGGTTCATATCAGTATGCTAAAGGGGGGGTTGCTTGCCTGACAGTTCTGAAGATAGTAGTTCCCTTCATAAGTGTCAATGATCATAACGTCGGAACAACGTCTACTGAGAGAACAACCACCAACAAACAAGAGGGAACAACATTCAATTCATGCAATGCACAATCATGATGTATGACATGACAAATTAAAGTACTGAATTGACCTAGAGGAATAGTTAGCCAAGTTAACTGAAGTGGAACTCAAACATGTTTGAATTCCAACTCCAAATGATATTTCATACATTGCCCTAATCATAAAATGTCCTAGTTGGTGATATTAACTTTTTCAAACATGCATGATCATGGCATAAACAGATTCATTGGATTTTTCTGATCATTTTTCATATATAAATTATTTTCATCTGAGTTACAGATTATTTTCTATGTTTTTTAGAAGTTTTAAGCATTTTCTGAAAATCATAAATCATTTTCTGATATATTTTAATTCCAGAAAGACATTATTGCGTCATCATGATGTCAGGGTGACCTCAGGAGGTCAACAGGCCCGGTCCAGGTCAAACCTGACCAGTGGGGCCCACTGGTCAGTGACCCACCTAATTAAACATTGGATTAGGTTTAGTTTAAAGCCTAAATTTGACTTAATCAGGACCTGGGCCCACTAGTGAGTGTCTCATTTAGTTAACAACATAATTAACACTAATCTCTGACTAATATAAAAACTAAATAGGGTCGGGCCCGCTTGTCATTGACTCATATGGGTCAAACCTCGGTCAACCGGGGTCAACCTCGCCGGAGTTGACCCGCGGCTCGTCGCCGGCGTAGCCAGAGACGGTGGAGGGTGTCGGAATTGGCCCTCCCGTGACCAAAACAACGGCGGAGATGCTCGGCATGGAGCTGGGACTCACCCGCATCCATTTGGGCTATCGGGAGCGGCTGCAGCGGCTTGTGGCGACGACGGCGAGCATCCGAGCGGCGGCCGGAGCACGGGGTCGACGGAGCCGAGGCGCGGGAGCACCTCGGGAGCAGCCGAAGCTACCCATGGACTCCTGGGAGGCTGATGAGCACGCTGACATGCTCAGACGAGGTTGCCACCCACCGGAGTGACGGCTAGCTCGAGGTCCGGCGACGGAGGCTTTCGGCCTCGGTCGATTTAGGGCCTAGAGGACGAAATCAACAAGGGGGTCGAGGGTAGAAGGACCAGAGGCTCACGGTGAGCTTGATGCGCTGCTCATCTGGGTCGGGGAGGCGTCGGAGGCGATGCAGCATTGCCGGCGATCTCGGGCGGTCGAGCTTGAAGATGACAATGTAGACGACGTTGCAGAGCTTCCCGCGGTCACACACTTTGGCTTGGAGCTCCACGGCGTCGAGGCGGTCCCGGTGGAAAAGTCAGCGGGGCGAGGGGTGGCCAGTGGCCGCGAGGCTCACGGCGGCGCGGTCATGGCCTTTTCGTCCATGGCGAGATGCGAGCGAGGGAGAAGCGAGGGGGAGGAATGGATGGATCGGCTCGATCGGGACGGCAGCTACGAGGTTATCCACGGCCTCCACACAGGCTAGCAGGCTGGAGGTGGCCGGGGCGCGTGCCCGCGCTCGGCGACCACGCTCGCGTGTCGTTCTGGCGCGGGGAAGACGACGACTGGCGTCGGCTGCCAGCTGGGCTGGGCCTCAGCTACAGTGTTGGGCCAGACTGGCTGAACAGGTAAGTTCCCTTTTCTAATTTCTGGTTTTGTTTTTTCTATTTTTCTGTACTCTGTAGGATTTAGTAAAAATACTAAACCACTTTAAAAACTTCTGAAATAAATTGTGGACACTATTTGAATTGTTCCAAAGGCCCTCAATTTTTTTCAAATTTTTTGGAGCATTCAAAATATTTATAGCAGTTAAATGCTCCAATTCAAATACAATATAGGTTAATTCAAAAATCCAATATGGCTAGGAGAAATGTGCATCACCTCTGGTTGTTGTTTAAAACATTATCCAAAATTCATGGACATTTTTGGAAGCCATGTTGGGTTAATTGCAAATTATTTTAGGTTGAACCTATTTGAATTAAATTGATGCTAGGGTTTGATCATCCCCATTTCAAGTTCAATTGAATTTAACATGATGCATGGATGCTCACTGATGCAACTAACATGATATTCTACAAACAAATTATAGGGTTGTGACACCCTATTACCATCGTACTCTCATGCAATGACAAGTGAATAAACACTCATCTTGAGAATAGCACATCTAGCATGGAAAAATATTGGCCACCCCCTGTCGTTTCATGAGCGGTACAAGCACACAAAAAGGAAATATATTTTGAAAATTAGAGATGGTACATACAAATTTGCTTGGAACGGCATAGAAATACCGCATATAGGTAGGTATGGTGGACTCATATGGCAAAACTGTGTTTAAGGATTTTGGATGCACAAGTAGTATTTCTACTTAGTACAAGTGGAGGCTAGCAAATAGATTGAGAAGCAACCAACCAAGAAACGAAAATTCACATAAACGGGCATTAAGCATAACTAACACCGAATAATGCACCACAAGTAGGATGTAATTTCATTGCATAACTATTGACTTTCGTGCTTGCATAGGGAATCACAAACCTTAACACCAATATTCTTACTAAAGCATAATTACTCACCAACATGACTCACATATTACTATCATCATGTCTCGAAACTATTACAAGGAATCAAGTTTAATTTGTCCAATGATCTTCATGATTTTTTTTATTATATCCCTCTTGAATATCTATCACTTTGGGACTAGTTTCATATATTGCCATTGCTTTTGACAAGCTCAAATAAATTTAAGTGAAGAATATGAGCATAAAAATTTTATCTCTCAAAATAATATAAGTGAAGCATGAGAGAATTTCTTAAAAATTTACTAACTCTCAAATTAATCTAAGTGAAGCATGATAGTATTTCTTCAAAAAATGAAAGCACGCCATGCTCAAAAAGATATAAGTGAAGCACTAGAGTTGTTTCATAGCTCAAAAAATTTAAGTGAAGCATATAGAGCAATTCTAACAAATCATAACATAATTTTGGCTCTCTCAAATAGGTGTGTCCAGCAAGGATACTTGCGACAAACTAAAAAGCAAATAAAGCAAAGACTCGTATAATACAATACGCTCCAAGCAAAACTCATGATATGTGACGAATAAAAATATAGCTCCAAGTAAAATACCGATGGTCGTTAGAAGAAAGAGGGGATGCCACTCGGGGCATCCCCAAGCTTAGTTGCGTGTTTATCCTTGGATATTATCTTGGGGTGGCATAGCATCCCCAAGCTTAGGATCTTTTCACTCCTTATTCCTTCATCCATCGTGATCTCACCCAAAACTTGAAAACTTTAATCACGCAAAACTTAAGAAAACCTTCGTGAGATCCGTTAGTATACTAAAGCAAATCACCACTCTAAGTACTGTTGCAAACCCATTCATATTTTATTATTGCATTATATCAACTGTATTCTAACTTTACCATCGCTTATACCCTTGAATACAAACCATAGATTCATCAAAATAAGCACACAATGCAACGAAAACAGAATCTGTCAAAAACAGAACGGTCTGTAGTAATCTGTACTCTAACCATACTTCTGTAACTCAAAAAATTCTTAAACATTAGGACAACGTAGGCAATTTGCATATCAATCTTTTGTAAAAAAAAATCAGAATTTTTCGTCACTTTTGTGATTTTTGAAAATTCTGCTACTGGACGCAAAACTTTCTATTTTTCAACAAGATCAAATCAACTATCACCCAACATGATCCCAAAGGCTTTAATTGGCACAAACACTAATTAAAACATAAAAAAACACAATCATGACATTATGATACGTCTCCAACGTATCTATAATTTATGAAGTATTCATGCCATGTTTACAATAATTTTATATGATTTTGGTATGATTTTATTAGAACTAACCCGGACTGACGCTGTTTTCAGCAGAACTACCATGGTGTCGTTTTTTGTGCACAAATAAAAGTTCTCGGAATGGGATGAAAATTTACGAAGAATATTGTTGGAAAAAATAAAAAATACTGGAGCAAAAAGATACCGGAGAGGAGTCCCGAGGCAGCCACAAGCCTAGGGGGCGTGCCCCCCCCTAGGGCGCGCCCCACTGGCTTGTGGGCCCCTCAGGAGTCCCCCTGACTTGATTCCAACGCCAAGTATTCTTATAAATACAGAAACCCCCGAAAAGAAACCTAGATCGGGAGTTCCGCCGCCGCAAGCCTCTGTAGCCACCAAAAACCAATCGGGAGCCCGTTCCGGCACCCTGCCGGAGGGGGAGACCATCACCGGAGGCCATCTTCATCATCCCGGCGGTCTCCATGACGAGGAGGGAGTAGTTCACTCTCGGGGCTGAGGGTATGTACCAGTAGCTATGTGTTTGATCTCTCCCTCTCGTGTTTTGAGATGACACGATCTTGATGTACCGCGAGCTTTATTGATATAGATGAATCATATGGAGTTTTCCCCTCTCTATCTTCTTGTGATGAATTGAGTTTTCCCTTTGAAGTTTACTTATCGGATTGAGTCTTTAAGGATTTGAGAACACTTGATGTATGTATTGCGATGGGATATCCGTGGTGACAATGGGATGTTCTATTGATCCACATGATATATGTTTTGGTGATCAACTTGCGGGTTCCGTGACCTTGGGAATCTATGCATAGGGGTTGGCACACGTTTTCGTCTTGACTCTCCGGTAGAAACTTTGGGGCACTCTTTGAAGTTCTTTATGTTGGATTGAACATGACGAATCTGAAATTGTGTGATGCATATCGTATAATCAAGCCCATGGGTACTCGTGGTGACATTGGAGTATCTAGGTGACATTAGGGTTTTGGTTGATGTGTATCTTAAGGTGTTATTTTAGTACAAACTCTAGGGCTGTTCGTGACACTTATAGGGATAGCTCATAAGATTGATCGGAAAAGATAACTTTGAGGTGGTTTCGTACCCTACAATAATTTCTTCGTTTGTTCTCCGCTATTTGTGACTTTGGAGTGAACTCTTTGTCGCACGTGAGGGATTTACATATGATTCAACTATGTTAGTATTGTTGAGAGAACTTGCACTAGTGAAAGTATGAACCCTAGGCCTTGTTTTCAAGCATTGAAATACCGTTTTTGCTCACTTTTGTTACTTGCTACCTTGCTGTTTTTATATTTTTCAGATTACAAAAACCTATATCTACCATCCATAATACACTTGTATCACCATCTCTTCGCCGAACTAGTGCACCTATACAATTTACCATTGTATTGGGTGTGTTGGGGACACAAGAGACTCTTTGTTATTTGATTGCAGGGTTGCTTGAGAGAGACCATCTTCATCCTACGCCTCCCACGGATTGATAAACCTTAGGTCATCCACTTGAGGGAAATTTGCTACTGTCCTACAAAACTCTGCGCTTGGAGGCCCAACACGAGTCTACAAGAAGAAGGCTGCGTAGTAGACATCACATTATCATAATTGTGTCAACACTCAAGAACATAAAGAAAAAGGTAAAAATAAATTTTATTCATTGGGTTGCCTCCCAACAAGCGCTATCGTTTTATGCCCCTAGCTAGGCATAATGCATAGATTCAAGTGTTGTCATCTTTAGTTTTTGCTCCATAGGATGCTCTCATGATTGATTCATATGGTGGCTTAATTATTGTTCTAGGGAAGTGTTCCATACCCTTTCTTAGTGGAAATTGAAATTTAATATTGCGTTCTTTCATATCAATCACGGCACCTATAGTGCGTAAAAACGGTCTACCAAGTATAATGGGACAAGACGGATTGCAATCAATATCAAGAACAATAAAATCTATGGGCACATAGTTCCTATTTGCAAGAGTAAGAACATCATTAATTCTTCCCAAAAGCTTTTTAATAGAAGAATCCTCCAAGTGCAAATTAAGAGAACATTCAATATTGGTAAGACCAAGCACATCACATAGAGATTTCGGAATTGTGGAAACACTAGCACCCAAATCACATAAAGCAAAGCACTCATAATTTTTAATCTTGACTTTAATGGTAGGTTCCCACTCATCATGTAATTTTCTAGGAATTGAAATCTCTAACTCCAAGTTTTCTTCAAAAGATTTCATCATGGCATCAACAATATGTTTAGTAAAAGCTTTATTTTGTTCATAAGCATGGGGTGAATTTATCATGGATTGTAACAAAGAAATAAATTCAATAAAAGATCAACTATCATAATTAAAGTCTTTGTAATCCAAAATAGTGGGCACATCACTAGTTAAAGTTTTGACCTCTCCAAACCCACTTTCATCAATTTTTTCATCAAGATTTTCACCCTCCAAATCATTGGGATGCCTTCTAGCTAAAGTTGACTCTTCTTTAGTCCCTTTATCATCAATTTTAATATTACTAAACAAGGAATCAATAGAAGAAGCACGAATCACTTTAAAATCTTCATCATTTTTATGAAAGCAATCACTAGAAAACGCTTTTTCTAAAAATTCTCTTTTAGCTCTAAGCATAGCGGTTCTTTTCTTACTTTCATCCATAGAAACATATAAAGCTTTAGTTGATTCATCAATCTTAGGTGGAAAATGTTTCAACTTGAGATTTTCTACATCATGGGAAATTCTTTCAATGCTTCTAGACATATCATCAATCTTATTCAACTTTTCTTCTATCGTAGTATTAAAAACTTTTTGAGCATTGATACATTCTTTAATATTACTCTCAAGATCAGAGGGGTTCCTATTATTATTGTAAGAAGAATTACCATAGGAATTACCATGATTATTAGAGGAATTTCCAGGAAAAGGCCTAGGATTAAAATTACCTCTATAAGCATTGTTATTAAAATTATTTCGCGAGATGAAATTCACATCTACGAAATCACTATTTTTCTCAATCAAAGTAGACAAAGGCACATCATTAAGATCAATAGGAGAATTTTTACTAGCAACCAACTTCATAAGAGCATCAATTTTTTCACTCAAAGTACTAATTTCTTCCACCGAATTAACTTTTTTACTAGTAGGTGCTCTTTCAGTATGCCATTGTGAATAATTTGCCATAATATTATCTAGCAATTTAGTAGCTTCACCCAAAGTAATTTTCATAAAAGTACCACCTACGGCGGAATCTAAAAGATTTCTAGAGACAAAATTCAATCCCGCATAAAAAAATTGCCTGATCATCCAAAGATTTAAACCATGAGTAGGACAATTTCTTAGCATCAATTTCATTCTTTCCCAAGATTGTGCAACATGTTCATGCTCAAGTTGCTTAAAATTCATGATTTGAGTTCTAAGGGAAATAATTTTCGCGGGCGGAAAATACTTAGTAATAAAAGCATCCTTGCACTTATCTCAAGAATCGATACTATTGCAAGGCAAAGAAGAAAACCAAATTTTTGCACGATCCCGCAAGGAGAAAGGAAATAATTTCAACTTCACTATATCATTGTCCATATCTTTTTTTCTTTTGCATATCACACGATTCTACGAATGTGTTTAGATGGGACGCGGCATCCTCATTAGGAGTACCAAAAAATTGACCTTTCATGACAAGATTCAACAAAGCGGCATTAATATCACAAGACTCCGCACTAGTGGCGGGAGGAGCAATTGGAGTACTAATAAAATAATTATTATTGGTATTGGAAAAATCACACAATTTGGTATTTTCTTGAGTCATCGTGACTACGCAAACAAGATTGCAAGCAAACAAGAGATCTGAACAAAAAAAAGAGGGCGAATAAAACGGCAAATTTTTGTGAAGTGGGGGAGATGAAAACAAGAGGCAAATGGCAAATAATGTAAATTGCAAGGAGATGAGATTTGTGATTAGGAACCTGATAGATGTTGATGATGTCTCCCCGGCAACGGCGCTAGAAATTCCTTTGACGTGGCTTGAGACTGCGTCGGTATTTCCCCAAAGAGGAAGGGATAATGCAGCACAGCTACGGTAAGTATTTCCCTCAGTTATGAAACCAAGGTTATCGAACCAATAGGAGAACGAAGCAACACTATGTAAATGGTACCTGCACACAAAGAACAAATACTTGCAACCCGACGCGTAAGAGAGGTTGTCAATCTCTCCACGGTAAAAAGATAGATTGTTTTGTATTATATTGGATAAATAGATCGCACAAGAACACAAAATAAAAGATGAAAATAAAAAGTGTAGCAAGGTATTTTTGGGTTTTTGGAATAATATATCTGAAAACAAATGCGGAAAAAGATAGATCGGAAAGCAATATATTAAAAGAATAGACCCGGGGGCCGTAGATTTCACTAGTGGCTTCTCTCAAGCAAATAGCACACGGTGGGTAAACAGATTACTGTTGGGAAATTGATAGAAGATCAAATAATCATGACGATATCCAAGGCAATGATCAATATATAGGAATCACGTCCAAGATTAGTAGACCGAAACGATTCTGCATCTACTATTATTACTACACACATCGACCGCTATCCAGCATGCATCTAGCGTATTAAGTTCATGGAGAAACGGAGTAATGCAATAAGAACGATGACATGATGTAGACAAGATCTATTCATCTAGGAATATATCACATCTTTTTATCCTTAATAGCAATGATACATGCGTGCCTCACTGCCCTTTCTGTCACTGGGAGACGACACCGCAAGATCGAACCCATCACAAAGCACCTCTTCCCATGGCATAAAAAATCGATCTAGTTGGCCTAACTAAACCAAAGATTCAAAGAAGAAATACGAGGCTATAAATAATCATGAATATAAGAGATCAAAGAAGACTCAAATAATATTCATGGATAGAAACTGATCATGAACTCAAACTTCATCGGATCCCAACAAACACACCGCAAAAAGTCATTACATCAAATAGATCTCCAAGAGACCATTGTATTGAGAATCAAAAGAGAGAGAGAAAGCCATCTAGCTACTGCCTACGGACCCATAGGTATATGGTGGACTACTCACGCATCATCGGAGAGGCACCAATGAGGATGATGAACCCCTCCGTGATGGTGTTAGATTGGATCTCATGGTTCTGGAACTTGCGATGGCTGGAATTGTGTTTCGTCTCCTCCTCCAGGGTTTCTGGAATTTCTGAGGATTTATAGAGCTGAGAGGCGGTGGAAAAGACCTTCGTGGGCCCCACGATACATCAGGGCGCGCCAGGGGCCTCTGGCGTGCCCTGGTGTATCATGGGCCCCACGGGCCTCCCCAGGTGCTTCCTTGGCTCCCAAGTTGTCTTCTGGTCCAAAAAAATCTCCAAAAAGTTTTGTGGCATTTGGACTCCGTTTGGTACTGATATTCCGTGAAGTAAAAAACAAGCAAAAAACAGCAACTGGCACTGGGCACTATGTCAATAGGTTAGTCCCAAAAAAATGATATAAAGTTGCTATAAAATGATTATAAAACATTCAAGAATGATAATATAACAGCATGGAATAATCAAAAATTATAGATACGTTGGAGACGTATCATGGATCCTTTTTGAAAGGCATGTGATCGATGAATTTAGTAAGCACAACCTTGTGTGTAGTTTGTTCTCTGTTATTTTTAGGTTAATAAAATAAAATGCCATGATTAGCCTTTTTCTGAATTACCCGTGCAAAAAAAATGGTCCAAAAATAAAAGGTCTCAGATTGCCACAGAATTTCTATAGGAATTTTTCTAGAATATTTTAAAAAAATTGGAGCAGAAAACACCTTAGGGGGTGCACCTATTGGTGACAAGCCAACACGGCGCGCCCACCCCCGTGGGCGCACCTTGATGGCTTGGGGGGGGGCCATAGGCACCCCGTCACTTATCCCTTCGGCCCACTCCTTCTTCCTCTAGAAAAATTACTGGTTGCTCTCTCTCTCGTGTTCTAACTCCCAAACCTGAGATTTTCAATCTCTTTGCTCGGAACTCTGTTTCTGAAACTGTTTTGAGGGATTGGTCCTTGGTATGTGACTCTCCCATTTCACCAATTAGTTTTTTCTTTAACGGTTTATATTTTGCATATTTTGCTGCACTTGATGCTACTGAAAATGAGTATGCATGTTGAATTCTTTGAGTTCCTAGTAGTTTGAATGCTTGATATGGCCTTTAGGCATTTATATGAGTAGTTGCTACCAATCTTACAAAGTTTTATTGACATAATTTTGTGGTCCAAAAATTTCAGAAATTTGTTCTTAGGAAAATGAACATATTTAGGAGGGGTTCTTTGAGCCAGAGTCCCAAGGGAGTTATTGGGAGTGCCTAGGACCAAGACATTAACATATTTTGTAACATGGAGGTTAGGACGTGCGAATGGCCACATACACCTTTCATGAGCGAAGCGGGTTTCTACCAAGAGTTCATGCAATTCATTGCAAATGCCAGGCTGACCAATTTCCTCACAGATGAGTGTGATCAATACTATCTCCATACAAACTCTTTTGTGCAAAATCTATATTTCATGCATAGGCTCGATATCCCCATGGCGCGCTTTGATTTATATGCGAAACATTTTGAAATACCATTCACCAGGTTCTAAAAAATATGCTTGATTCCCTCTGATGGGGGATTAAATGAGCCTAGGCCGGAGGAGTTCAAGGACTTCCTCCTCACTTTAACTATGGGTGAACGTAGGGGCGTGTCAAACGCCCGAGCTACTAGCTTGCATTTTCCTGTTGTGCACTACTTTGCATTATTTATAGGGAAATGTTAAATTTCTATGGAACAGGGTGTCGGTCTCAGTGCCCCCACCCTTGCTATTTTGCGTCGCGCATTATTTGGCGATAATACATACAGCTTAGGCACTATTGTTGCACGCCGCTTGCATGGTAACCGGACCAGGGGGAAGGTTCATGGTGGCATTTATGCCACTCGCTTAGCAACACACTCTAATATCAATATACGCCCCACTGATTATTTGTTACCTAAGGTTTATCTTGATCACCAGTCTATGATAGATACCACTTTATCAATGAACCTGAGCCTGCGCGCCGCATTCCATACAATGTGGTATATAGCGAGAAGACTCGTGATGTTATTGAATTTCCTGCACCCTCTCTATTTAAATATCCTGCCAGGCACAGATATGTTGTCATGCCATCAGATATAATTGCTTATTGGAATGAGTTGGCTGAGGCGGAGGCCATGGCCTAGGCTTGGGACGCTCAAGTGCCTCAACCTAACTACTTTCCTCATGGACCCGTTGGCTACTTCGGATGGTGATCACCAAGCTAGGCCTAAAGCCTAAGCTTGGGAGAGTACGTATTTCTCACCGACATTACATTCATGTTCACACACTTCATTTCAATTGTCGGTGTTCATTCTCTTTCATTGTATATCCATGTTAGTTTTATTTTTCGCTTTCTTCTTGTGTGTTTGAAAAATTTTGAAACCCCAAAAATATTTGTCGCTTCTTTTTGGTTTTTCTTTCTTGTTTAATTAGTTTGTAGTATTAAAAGAAAACCCAAAAAGATTTCCTTTGCATGTTGGGATCTTTCCGTTGTAAATAGTTTTTCTCATTCTTGTTTTTCCTCTGTTTATTTGCTCTCATCGGAAAAAACCAGAAACTCCAAAAATATTTCAGTATGTTTCTCTGAATTTCTTTCCCTTTTATTGAGTGATTGAAAGGAGAAAACCACGATGAAAATGTTGAGTGATTCTCATATGCATTAATGTTGATCTAACAAGGAGCCAATATTACCTTGTCTTCTCCTTTGCGTACACTGTTTTGCAGATTCCAGCTTAGTCCACGGCACACTTGCACTATTATTATTATCACATCATTAGGTCGTGCAAGTGAAAGGCAATAATGATGATATTTGATGAAGTGATCGTGGTAAAGGAAGCTGGTATGAACTCTTCTTGTTTTCCATTTTTGTAAATATATTTAGCTCGTTCGATCTTGATTCAGCATATTATGAGTAAACATGTTTACGATGACAATTAGAGATAATAGTTGTTCATGCCATGCTTAAATAGCTAGGAGTGAATAATGATTTATCTTATCTGTCAACATGCATCAAAATGATTGTGATGTGGTATGGTAGTATTGATAGAGGTGAAGTTGTCCCTGTCTTTCGATGAGATGGTGGCTATCGTTTTCGGTGGAGTAGACTTTGACGATCTGACTACGAACGTGTCAGGACGTCGCGCTTTAGCAATCGCTAAAACAACTCCGAGAGGTTATTGACCACGCCGGAGCACGATCAAGCTGACCATGAGGGTTAATTTCCTACACGCAAACGAAGAACAAGCAAGAAAACGATATTGCAATCTGGATATTACGAATATAAGAGGAAAGCTTTACTGATGAAAGTGGGGTTGTGTGACGTCTTGGTCTGGTCGTGGAACACAAACGAAGGACGCGAAGTTGCAGCTATGGCGAACTTTTAATATAAACAAAACCCAAGTCTAAACGGCACTCTAAGGGTTGTATATATGGGGGAATAGAGGTGAGTTTCGTGACCCCTTGGAGGAGGGGTCCGAAACCAACCCAAACTCAGTTTCCCCACACATACGGACTCTAAAAACAGCATATAATGTGGTATTTCGAAATTACATGGGCCTGGCCCAAAGATAAGGTGGTGCACCACCTATAATAGCCTATGAACAAAATTTATAAAGTGGCATCTTGAATATTTCGTCCAGGCCTTCATGCTCTCATTATGGTGGCTTCAAAGTGCCAAAATCACCACTAGAAGCTCCATTGTTCTTTCCCGCGCGCACACCTTCTTCCCCATGCTTGTTGCCGCACCAATGTCCATCCTTCTTGTCCATGCTATGTCCTTCATTCATAAGTAAAAAAAAGTATCTAATTTAGGTAGCATCATATGTTCATGAACATTAAAAGGATTTCCAAGAAACGAAAGTACCTGGTAATTCAATTGGTGTGCGCGAGCTCTAGTAATTGGTCCAGGATGTATCTTGAAATGAAGTCATCCTCGACGGAAGCTCATCTTCCTCACC
This sequence comes from Elymus sibiricus, assembly GCA_039707655.1. Classification (NCBI taxonomy): domain Eukaryota; kingdom Viridiplantae; phylum Streptophyta; class Magnoliopsida; order Poales; family Poaceae; genus Elymus; species Elymus sibiricus. Next base: position 270,928,367 of record CM077673.1, on the reverse strand, counting down.
CAAATAAGGCTTCAAATCTGCAATGTTAAAAGTGGGACTAACCCCAAACTCTGCAGGCATCTCAAGTTTATATGCATTATCATTTATTTCTCTAACACCTTAAAAGGACCATTAGCACGTGGCATTAGCTCTGACTTGCGCAAATCAGGAAATCTATCCTTACGTAAATGTAACCAAACAAGATCTCCAGGTGCAAAGACAACATGTTTTCTACCCTTATCTCCAACAAGTTTGTATTTAGCATTCATATGCTCAATGTTTTCCTTATTTACCTCATGCATTTTTAAGATCAATTTAGCATGTTGTTTAGCATCAAAATTTACCTTCTCCAAAGATGGAAGAGGCAACAAATCAATAGGTGCACGAGGTATGATACAATACACAATTTCAAAAGGGCACATCTTAGTAGTAGAATGCAATGAACGATTATAATCAAATTCAATATGAGGCAAGCATTCTTCCCACATTTTCAAGCTATTCTTCAAAACAGCCCTAAGCATAGTAGACAATCTATTGACTACTTCAGTTTGTCCATCGGTTTGGGGGTGACATGTAGTACTAAAAAGCAGTTTAGTCCCCAGAATAGCCCATAAACATCTCCAAAAGTGGCTAAGAAATTTAGCATCACGATCTGAAACCATTGTATTTGGCACACCATGCAAGCGAACAATTTCACGAAAGAACAAATCAGCAACATTAGCAGCAGCATCACTTTTATGACATGGTATAAAGTGTGCCATTTTTGAAAATCTATCAATGACAACAAATATGTTATCCCTCCCCTTCTTTGTTCGAGATAAACCTAAAACAAAGTCCATAGATATGTCCTCCCAAGGAACACTAGGTACAGGCAAAGGCATATATAAACCATGAGGATTGAGTCATGACTTAGCTTTTTGACATGTAGTGCAGCAAGCAACAAAACGCTCAACATCCCGTCGCATCTTTGGCCAAAAAAAATGCGTAGCAAGTACGTCCTTCGTCTTCTTCACGCCCAAGTATCCCATTAATCCTCCTCCATGCGCCTCCTGTAACAACAAAAGACGAACGGAGCTAGCTGGAATGCATAGCTTGTTAGCACGGAACACAAATCCATCATTAATGACGAACTTGTTCCATGTTCTCCCTTCTTTACAATTTGCCAACACATCTTTAAAATCAGCATCATGCACATATTGATCTTTGATGGTCTCCAAACCAAATATTTTAAAGTCAAGTTGTGAAAGCATAGTATAACGATGAGACAAAGCATCAGCAATAACATACGGGAAAGTCTCAATGAATTCAACCCATTTAGCATATCACTTGATAGAGGCGAAGTTGTCCCTGCCTTTCGATGAGATGGTGGCTATCGTTTTTGGTGGAGTAGACTTTGACGATCTGACTACGAACGCGCGAGGATGTCGCACCTTAGCAATCGCTAAACCAACACCGAGAGGTTATTGACCATGCCGGAGCACGATCAACCTGACCACGAGGGTCTATTTCCTGCACGCAAACGAAGAACAAGCAAGAAACTGAAATTGCAATCTAGATATTGCGAATATAAGAGGAAAGCTTTATTGATGAAAGTGGGGTTATGTGACGTCTTGGTCTGGTCGTGAAATACAAACGAAGGACGCGAAGTTACAGCTATGGCAAACTTTTAATCTAAACAAAACCCGAGTCTAAACGGTGCCCTATGGGCTGTATATATGGGGGAATAGAGGTGAATTTCGTGACCCCTTGGAGGAGGGGTCCGAAACCAACCCTAACTCAGTTTCCCGACACATACAGACTCTAAAAACAGCATATAATGTGGTATTTTGAAATTACATGGGCCTGGCCCAAAAATAAGGTGGTGCAACACCTATAATAGCGTGTGGACAAAATTTATAAAGTGGCATCTTGAATATTTCGTCCAAGCCTTCATGCTCTCATTATGGTGGCTTCAAAGTGCCAAAATCACCGCTGGAAGCTCCATTGTTCTTTCCCGCACGCACACCTTCTTCCCCATGCTTGTTGCCGCTCCAATGGCCATCGTTCTTGTCCATGCTAGGTCCTTCATTCATAAGAAAAACAAAAGTATCTAATTTAGGTAGCATCATATGTTCATGAACATTAGAAGGATTTCCAAGAAATAAAAGTACCTGGTAATTCAATTGGCGTGCGCGAGCTCTAGTAATTGGTCCAGGATGTATAGCAAACGGGGTTGTGGGTGTAACAATGGTATTGATGTCCTCGTCAAGTATGGTATATTCCTCTGAGTAATTCAAGCGGTTTGACTTGGCCCATGTGCAAACATGTAGTTGATTCAAAACCAATACAGCCTTCATGATATTTAAATTCAGAGTGTTCATATCCTACTCATGCTAGCTAGTGTTCAATGTTAATTATTCTCAATGCTTGATTATGACCGTTTTCGCTCTCTAGCTGGTCGCTCCTCAATCTATTGCTAGCCTTCACCTGTTCTAAGCGGGAATGCCGCTTGTGCATCCAAAATCCTTAAACCCAAGTTGTTCCACATGAGTCCACCATATCTACCTATATACGGTATTACCCCGCCGTTCCAAGTAAATTTGCATGTGTCACTGATGACCCACAAGTATAGGGGATCAACTGTAGTCCTTTCGATAAGTAAGAGTGTCGAACCCAACGAGGAGCTGAAGGAAATGATAAGCAGTTTTCAGCAAGGTATTCTCTGTAAGTGATGTGAGTAACAGTGATAGATAGTTTTCCAGCCAGATACTTCGTAACAAGTGACCAGTCACAATAGTAACAAAGGTGCAGCAAGGTAGCCCAATCCTTTTTATAGCAAAGGACGGGCCTGAAAGTACTCTTATATTAAGACAAGTGCTCCCGAGGACGCATGGGAATTTCTGTCTAGTCATGTTCATCATGTTGAGTTGATCCGCGTTTGTTACTTTGATAATTTGATATGTGGGTGGACTGGTGCTAAGGTGTTGTTCTTATTTGAACAAACAACATTCTTATGATTACCCCCTCTCACAAGCATCCTCAACTACGAAAGAAAAATTAAGATCAATCTAACCATAGCATGAAACGTGTGGATCCAAATCAGCCCCTTATGAAGCAACGCATAAACTGGGGTTTAAGCTTCTGTCACTCTCGCAACCCATCATCTACTTGTTACTCCACAATGCCTTCCCTGAGGCCAATAGCATGGTGAAGTGTCGTGTAGTCAAAGTTCACACGACACCACTAAGAGAAACAACAACATACACATCATCAAAATATCGAACGAATACCAACTTCATATGATTACTTATAACAAGACTTCTCCCATGTCCCCAGGAACAAAAGTAACTACTAACACATCATCACATGTTCAAGATCAGAGGTGTAATAATGGATATCAAGGATATGAACATAATATCTTCCACCAAGTAAACCAACAAGCATCAACTACGAGATGTAATCAACACTATTAGTAACCCACATGTACCAATCTAAGGTTTTGAGACAAAGATTGAATACAAGAGATAAACTAGGGTTTGAGATGAGATGGTGCTGGTGAAGAGGTTGATGCAGATTGATCCTCCAACGAAGGAGGAATCGTTGGTGATGACGATGCCTTTGATCTCCCCCTCCCAGAGGGAAGTTTCCCCGGCAGAATCTCTCTGCCGAAGATCAAAAGGGCCTCTGCCCTGGTTTCCACCTCGAGACGGTGGAACTTCATCCCGAAAGTATCCTTATGATTTTTTCTAGGGTAAACACACAATATAGGAGAAGAGGGGGATCGGGAGACCTGCTGGGGCCCCACAAGGCACCAGGGCGCGTCCAGGGGGTGAGCGCGCCCTGTTGGCTTGTGGCCAGCAGGTGGCCCCCCTCTGGTATATTTTTGGTCCAATAATTCTTGTATATTCCATAAAAATTCTCCTTGGAGTTTCAGTTCATTTGGAGTCTAGTGAATTTCCAGCCATTTTCTTCATTTTCAGGTCCAGATTTCCAGTTTTCAGTATTTTCCCTCTTTGTGATGTACCTTGCATATTCAGAGAGAAAAGGCATAAGAATTGTATCATAATGAGTAATAATGGACAAGAATGGCATAAATATCAATAAATGGACGTATCAGCCACCTCTAAACATTCAAATAAACTTTCATTTTGTGTGCTCGTACCGCTCATGGAGCGACGGGACGGTCAGTATCTTCCATGCTAAGCGGGTTATTCTCAAGATGGGCATTTATTCGCCTGTCATTGCACGAGAGAGGCTCATAAAAAGGATGCCCAGTCCTGCATAATCAAAAATAAATTAAACAAAACTCCTGGGACAGATGATATGTTGGAGGGCACCCGTGAATTGGGTCAGCCATGGCTTGTGTATGTATGGTGGATGGGAGTAAACTTTACAATTCCGCTTGGGAACCGCCAATAATGTGTTTAGCATGGAAGATATTGAAAACTCTGTTGTGATGTTGACAGGAAAAGTATACCACTCAAAATTACAATTTCATCTCTATTTTACAATTTGAGCTGTGGCACCTCTGCAAATCAATGCTTCCCTCTACGAAGGGCCTTTCTATTTACTTTTATGTTATTTACTTTCATGTTATATTTTTTTTCTTGAGTCGTCACCTTCTCTCTAAAGCACCAGACTCAAGAACACTATTGTCATCTTTATGCATTGAGTCTACTTAATGTTGAATGTGAGCACAACTGGATCTTTTCTACTTTGAATTACAATGTTTTGTCGCTGCTTGAACCTCAGAGGTGCTCTGCATTTACGTTTTGCGGTCTCAAAAAGGGCTAGCGAGATACCACATCATCATATTATATCATGATTGCTTTGACAAATTGTTCGCATGTGTGATACTTTATTATTGCTCGCAAGTTGGTTATGTTATTATCATGAGTGAATATAATAGTTAAGTGTTATCATCGATATGGTTATTTATGATTTACGGTGAAAACCTGAACACTAGCTAAGCATATATATGGCAATGAGAACAAAAGAGTTTGTAAAAGTTTTCTTTATCACTTTCAGTTTATCAACTAAATTGCTTGAGGACAAGCAATGAGTTAAGCTTGGGGGAGTTGATACGTCTCAAACGTATCTAGTTTTCCAAACACTTTTGCTCTTGTTTTGGACTCTAATTTGCATGATTTGAATGAAACTAACCTGGACTGACGTTGTTTTCAGCAAAACTGCTATGGTGTTGTTTTTGTGCAGAAATAAAAATTCTCGGAATCGGAAGAAACTTTTTGTGGATTTTTCCGGAATATATAAAAAATAATGGAGCGAAGACCCACCAAAGGGGGGCACCTGTTGGTGCCAAGCCAACAGGGCACCCCTACCCCCCGGGCATGCCCTGATGGCTTGGGGCCACCTCGTGGTTCATCCGACCCTAATTCCAGTTATATAAATTCTTATTTCTGAAGAAAAATAAGAGAGAAGTTTTCATCGCATTTTACGAGACGGAGCCGCCGCCACTTCCCGTTCTTCATCGGGAGGGTTGATCTAGAGTCCGTTTGGGGCTCCGGAGAGGGGGATTCGTCGTCGTCGTCATCACCAACCCTTCTTCATCAACAACTCCATGATTCTCACCACAGGGAGTGAGTAATTCCTTTGTAGGCTTGCTAGACGTGATGGGATTGGATGAGATTGATCATGTAATCGAGTTATTTCGATAGGGCTTGATCCCTAGTATCCACTATGTTCTGAGATTGATGTTGCTATGACTTTGCTATGCTTAATCCTTGTCACTACGGTCCTAGTGCCATGATTTCAGATCTGAACCTATTATGTTTTCATAAATATGAGAGTGTTTTGGATCCTATCTTGCAAGTTATATGCACCTATTACGTGTCATGATCAGCATACCCCAAGGTGACAATAATTGGGATTCTTTCCGGTGATTGTCGTAGTTTGAGGAGTTCATGTGTTCACCATGTGTTAATGTTTTTTTCCGGATCTCTATTAAAAGGAGGCCTTAATATCCCTTAGATTTCCTTATGGACCCCGCTGCCACGGGAGGGTAGGACAAAAGATGCCATGCAAGTTCTTATTATAAGCACGTATGACTATATACGGAATACATGCCTACATTACATTGATGAATTGGAGCTAGTTCTGTGTCGCTCTAATGTGTAACTGTTACATGATAAATGCCATCTAAATCATTATCCATCACCTGTCCACGTGCCTACGCTTTTCATATACTGAATCTTGCAAAGTTAATATTGCTGCTACTACTGTTACAATCACTACGAAATTGTTGCTATCACTACTATTGTTACTACAGCTATTTTGCCTTGCTACTAAAACTTTTGCTACAGAGAGATATCCCAGGTGTGGTTGAATTGACAACTCAACTGCTAAGACCAATAAATATTCTTTGGCTTACCTTGTGTCGAATCAATAAATTAGTGTGTAATACTACCCGCGAAGACTGTTGCGATCCCCTATACTTGTGGGTTATCAGGGCCCATCATCGCTTCCTCATAGTTCCTAGGCTCAGCGCTGTCTAACAACATGGCTTCCAAGACAGGATTACCGTACCACTCAGGGGCAGTACATGTTCTTGTTGACCTACGAAGTTCTGTAGTAACTTGACCCGAAGTTCCATGACCATCATCATTAGTTTCCTCTTCAACTGGTGTAGGCATCACTAGAACATTTTTCTGCGCTGCGCCACTCTCCAATTCAAATGAAGGTTCAATAACCTCATCAAGTTCTACCTTCCTCCCACTCACTTCTTTCGAGAGAAACTCCTTCTCTAGAAAGGATCCATTCTTGGCAACAAAGATTTCGCCCTCGGATCTGTGATAAAAGGTATACCGAATTGTTTCTTTAGGGTATCATATGAAGACACACTTATCCGCTTTTGGGTTCGAGCTTATCAGGCTGAAGCCTCTTGACATAAGCGTCTCATCCCCAAACTTTAAGAAACGATAGCTTAGGTTTCTTTCCAGACCATAATTCATACGGTGTCATCTCAACGGATTTAGATGGTGCCCTATTTAAAGTGAATGCAGCTATCTCTAATGCATAACCCCAAAATGATAGTGGCAGATCGGTAAGAGACATCATAGAACGCACCATATCCAATAGAGTAAGATTCTGACGTTCGGACACGCCATTACGTCGTGGTGTTCCAGGTGGCGTGAGTTGTGAAACAATTCCATGTTGTCTTAAATGCGTACGAAACTCGTAACTTAGATATTCACCACCATGATCAGATCGTGGAAGTTTTACCTTCTTGTTACGATGTTTTTCAACTTCACCCTGAAATTGCTTGAACTTTTCAAACATTTCAGACTTGTGTTCCATTAAGTAAATATACCCATGTCTACTCAAATCATCTGTGAAGGTAAGAAAATAACGATATCCACCATGCGCTTCAACACTCATTGGACCGCATACATCAGTATGTATTATTTCCAACAAGTCACTTGCCCGCTCCATTGTGCCGGAAAACGGGGGTTTCGTCATCTTGCCCATGAGGCTTGGTTCACATGTTTCAAATGATTCATAATCAAGTGATTCCAAAAGTCCATCAGCATGGAGTTTGTTCATGCGCTTTACACCAATATGACCTAAGCGGCAATGCCACAAGTATGTGGTACTATCATCATTAACCTTGCATCTTTAGGCATCAATATTATGAACATGTGTATCACTACGATCGAGATTCAATAAGGATAAACCATCCACATTGGATGATGACCACATAAGATATTATTCACATAAACTGAACAACCATTATTCTGTGACTTAAATGAATAACCGCCTCATAAGAAACAAGATCGAGATATAATGTTTATTCTCAATGCAGGCACCAAATAACCATTATTTAGGTTTAAAAATAATCCCGAAGGTAGATGGAGCGTGCCGATGGCGATCACATCAACCTTGGAGACACTTCCAACGCGCATCGTCACCTCGCCCTTAGCTAGTCTCCGTTTATTCCGCAGTTCTTGTTTCGAGTTACAAATATTAGCAACTGAACCGGTATCAAATACCCAGGCGCTACTACAAGTACTAGTAAGGTACACATCAATAGCATGTATATCAAATATACCTTTGTTGATGTTACCAGCCTTATTATCTGCCAAGTACTCGAGGCAGTTCCGCTTCCAGTGATCATTTCCCTTGCAATAGAAGCACTCAGCCTCGGGTTTGGGTCCGGCCTTGGGTTTCTTCACTGGAGCGGCGACTGGCTTGCCATTCTTGAAGTTTCCCTTCTCATCCTTGCGTGTTTGAAACTAGTGGACTTTTTAACCATCAAGACTTGATGCTCCATCTCGATTTCTACCTCTGCAGCCTTAAGCATCGAGAATAGCTTAGGGATCGTCTTATCCATCCCTTGCATGTTATAGTTCATCACGAAGCTCTTGAAGCTAGGTGGCAGTGACATGAAAAATCTGTCAATCACCGCTTCATCCGAAAGATTAACTTCCAACCGATTCAAGCGACTGTAGTACCCAGACATTCTGAGTACATGCTCACTAACTGAGGTGTTCTCCTCCATCTTGCAAGCAAAGAACTTGTCAGAGGTCTCATACCTGTCAACACGGGCGTGAGCCTAAAATACCAATTTCAGCTCTTCCATCATCTCATAGGCCCCGTGGTGCTCAAAATGTTTTTGTAGCCCAGGTTCTAAGTCATAAAGCATGGCGCACTGAACTATCAAGTATTCATCAGAACGTGCCTGCTAGACGTTCACAGCATCCACATACGATGCTAGAGGGGGTGGCGCAACGAGCGGTGCATCAAGGACATAAGCCTTCTGTGCGGTAGTCAGGACAATCCTCAGATTACGGACCCAGTACGCACAATTGCTTCCATCATCTTTCAACTTAATCTTTCTCTAGGAATGTATTCAAAAATTTAGGGGAGCCACAGTGCGAGCCATTGATCTAAAACATAATTTGCAAAGACATTTAGACTATGTTCATGATAATTGGTTCAGTTAATCAAATTAATAATTAACTGAAAGCACATATGCTCCCTTGGTGGATTTTAATAATTCATGACAACATACATTGTCTCTTGGGCTAATATTTCTACCTAGTGTATTTCAGGTTTAGCCCACAGAGAGTGTTGGCAAAAGGGTGTGAGGAGATTCCCCAAATAGAAGAAGAAGAGGAAGGAATAGGATTGGCAAAGCTTCAAGCTAGAAGACTCTCTTTTTACTTTGTGAGAAATCACTTTGAGTCCATAGGAAAGCCAATACTATTAAAAGGGGGTAAGGTATTGTTGGTGAACAAATTGCTCCACGTGCACAAGTGCTAGTCACCAAAAATACTCACAAGCTCTCCCACAAATATTCTGTCATAGAGACTACCACTCAAAATCGGCGCCACCAACATTTCCATATCGGCTACACCGAGTCAAAAGCCCAGACAGAAACCCTAGACAAAACCCACATCTCGGTACTACCAACATTCCATTCGGTGCCACCGAAAACAGTGACCAACTTTCGGGTATCCTACTTTCAAGAATCGGTACCACCGAGTTTTGAGAATTGGTCTCACCGAGATTTGGACCAACTTTCTAGTTAGCCATTTTCAAGAGTCGGTACCACCGATTTTGAGAATTGGTCTCATCGAGTTTTGGACCAACTTTCTGGTTAGCCATTTTCAAGAATTGGTACCACCGAGTTTTGAGAATTGGTACCACCGAGATTTGAAATTTGCCTAGGTCACCCATATCGGTACCACCGAGATTTATATATCGGTTCCACCGAAAAGCCTAAAGTTGCCACATTTTGAACAAGTCGGTGCCACCGAGTTTTACTTCGGTTTCACCGAGTTGGCAAATAATGTTGTAACGGTTGGATTTTTGGAGAATCCTATATATACCCCTCCACCACATCCCAGTCGAAAGAGAAGCACTCAGAACTATTCCATACTTGCCCCATCCAGTTTTCTGAGAGAGAACCACCTACCCTTGTGTTGAGATCAAGATCATCCACTCCAACCATATGGATCTTGATTTGTAGCCTCCCCAAGTTGCTTTCCACCCAATCAATCCCTTCTACCAAGCCAAATCTGTGAGAGAGTGATTGAGTGTTGAGGAGTCTATCATCTTGAAGCACAAGAGCAAGGAGTTCATCATCATTATCAAGCCTATTACCTTTTGGAGGGTGGTGCCTCCTAGATTGGTTAGGTGTTGCTTGGGAGCCTCCTACTTCGTGTTGTGGAGTTGAACCAAGAAGTTTGTACGGGCAAGGAGACCGCCTACTTCATGAAGATCTACCCGTAGTGAGGCTAGTCCTTCGTGGACGGAAGCCGTTATGGAATAGTCAAGGTTGCTACTTCGTGGACCCTTATGGGTGGAGCCCTCCATGGACTCTCACGACCGTTACCCTCCTTCGGTTGAAGACTCCATAAACGTGGATGTACGATAGCGCCACCTATCGGAACCACGGGAAAAATCCTTGTGTCTCCAAATTGTGTTTGATCTTCCTATCTCTACTCTCTCCTACATGTGCTTGTCTTACTTTCCACTGCCATACTTGTTGACTAGCATGTGTAGGGTGCATTAGACTTGTTATAATTGCTAAAACTGCCCACCAATTAACTTGGGAAAAGGTTAGGTTTTAATTCTTGCAAGTAGTCTATTCACCCCCCCCCCCTCTATACGTCTCTTCTATCGATCCCTTCAATTGGTATCAGAGCTTTGGTCTCCATAGCTTCGGTTTCATCACCATGGAGGAAGATGGATGTGTCTAGTTTGGGGAGTATTAGTTGTAGAGTGCCCGTTCTCGATGGGGAGTACTATAGTCAATGGAAATATAAGATGCTTGAACTATTCGATGAATTTCATTTGAGCAAGTATGTTAAGAACCCCTATGTACCTCCCATTGATCCTTTACATCCCATACACGAAGAGGAAATTGATATGCTATGCAATCTTAGAACTGTTAATCTTATTATTAGAGGATTGCCTAGAATTGTGCTTAATCAAATGAAGAATTTTGAATGTGCCTATACTTTGTGGAGTGATTTGGAGAAACGATATCCAAATTATTCATTAAGTAATCTTGATGAAATTCTTCATAAAACCATTGTCTTTCACAAGATGATGCCTAGTGATCCTAAGTTTGACGACTGTCTATTTGAGCTTAGAGACCTCATGTGTGCTAAAGGAGATGTCATAACTATCAGCAACATCATTGTTGAAGCCATTCGCATTCATAATCTTGAACACTGTCGTGATCACAACCCTAACGAATCTCTTGTTTCTTATGACGAGGATTTCCCACTTGATGATGACAATGTGGAACATGGCTACTATGATGAAGATGAGTTGTTCAACATCAAGTATGAGAAGACAATGAAGAATCTAAGTCTCATGGCAAACTTCAAGGATTACATGTCCGGAGGAAAAGAGTGGATTCTCGATAGTGGATGCACCGATCATATGACTGGAGATAGAGACATGTTTGAAGAGATCACACCAAACCATGGACCGCAAAGGTATGTAACTTTTGGAGAGCACACAGAACTATTCCATACTTTCCCCATCCAGTTTTCTGAGAGAGAACCGCCTACCCTTGTGTTGAGATCAAGATCATCCACTCCAACCATATGGATCTTGATTTCTAGCCTCCCCAAGTTGCTTTCCACCCAATCAATCCCTTCTACCAAGCCAAATCTGTGAGAGAGTGATTGAGTGTTGAGGAGTCTATCATCTTGAAGAACAAGAGCAAGGATTTCATCATCATTATCAAGCCTATTACCTTTTGGAGGGTGGTGCCTCCTAGATTGGTTAGGTGTTGCTTGGGAGTCTCCTACTTCGTGTTGTGGAGTTGAACCAAGAAGTTTGTACGGGCAAGGAGATCGCCTACTTCATGAAGATCTACCCATAGTGAGGCTAGTCCTTCGTGGACGGAAGCCGTTATGGAATAGTCAAGGTTGCTACTTCGTGGACCCTTATGGGTGGAGCCCTCCGTGGACTCTCGCGACCATTACCCTCCGTGGGTTGAAGACTCCATAAACGTGGATGTACGATAGCGCCACCTATCGGAATAACGGGAGAAATCTTCGTGTCTACAATTGTGTTTGATCTTCTAACCCCTACCTCTATTACATGTGCTTGTCTTTACTTTCCGCTGCTATACTCATAGACATGCATGTGTAGGGTGTGCTTGACTTGTTGTCATTGCTAAAATCAGCCCACAACTAAAAATGGGAAAAGGTAGAATTTTATTTGGTCAAGTAGTCTAATTACCCCCCCCCCCTCTAGACATACTTTCGATCCTACATTAACTCCCACTTAAATCAACATCCCACAAGTTATCTAAGTGATATGATCCAAATTCACCAACCCACATCTGATCATCTAGTGAGATGGGGTGGTTTCAATGGTGAACATCTCCGTGATGATCATATCTACTATATGACTCATGTTCGAGTTTTCGATCCTCCATGTTCCAAGGCCATGCTTGTACATGCTAGGCTCGTCAAGTTTAACCCAAATATTCTGCATGTGTAAAACTGGCTTACACCTGTTATATGTGAACAAAAAGTCTATCACACCCGATCATCATGAGGTGCTTCGAAACGAAGAACTTTTCCAACGGTGCATACTTAGGGGGAACACATTTTTCTTGAAATTGAGTGACGGGATCATCTTATAATGACACCATCGTCCTAAGCAGAATAAGATGCATAAAAGATAAGCATCACGTGCAATCAATATATGTGACATGATATGGCCATCATCATCTTGTGCTTTTGATCTCCAACTCCAAAGCACCGACATAATCTCCATCGTCACCGGCATGACACCATGATCTCCATCATTTTGTCGTCATGTGGTTGTCTCCACCAACTATTGCTTCTACAAGTATTGCTAACGCATAGCGATAAAGTAAAGCAATTACATGGCATTTAATGATTGACACGTGGGTCATACAATAAATTAAAGACAACCCTATGGCTCCTGTCGGTTGTCGTACTCATCAGCATGCAAGTCGTGAAAACTATTACAAAACATGATCATCTCATACATCAATTATATATCAAATCACGCCTTGGCCATATCACATCACAACATTGCCCTGCAAAAACAAGTTAGACGTCCTCTACTTTGTTGTTGCAAATTTTACCTGGCTTGTTGGGCAACTAGAAAGAACCATTCTTACCTATGCAAAGCCACAACAGAGATATTCAAGTTGCCTTTTAACCTTCTACAAGGACCGCTATTTTCAAATCGAATCCAACTAAAGTGGGAGAGACGGACACCCGCCAACCACTTTATGCATGTCTGTCAGTGGAACCGGTCTCTTGTGCGAGAACAAGTAAGGTTGGTCCGGGCCGCTTCATCCCACAATACCGCCGAATCCAAATAAGAAAAATAGCAGTAAGAAATCTGAACATCAACGAACACAACTTCTCTGTGTTCTACTCGTGCATATCATCTACGCATAGACCTAGTTCTTGATGCCACTGTTGGGAACATAGCATGAAATTCAAAATAATTCCTACAAAACACCAAAGATCTAATCTAAGAGAAGCATAGCAATGAGAGGGGAGAGTGTGTCTACGTACCCTTGTAGACCATGAAGCGGAAGATTTTATAACGCATTTGATGTAGTCGTACTCCTCGAAATCCGACCGCGATCCAATCTGATCTAGCGTCGAACACATGACACCTCCGAGTTTAGCACAGGTGCAGCTCTGTGACGTCTCCTCCTCCATGATACAGCAAGCGAGGGTGGAGAAGTAGATGTGATCACAACTAGCATGACAGTGTGGTGGTTATGGCGGTGGTGCAGTGCCGGTAGGGCTTCGCCAAGCACTGTCGTGACGAAACCGAGGAGAAACGGGAGAGACGGGGGAGGGGATGCGACTGTGGGAAGGTGTGCTGCCCCCTTGCGCCTCCCCACCTTTATATAGGCGTGGGAGGGGCTGGTGGCTTACCCTCCAAGCCCCTAGGGTCTTTGGCCAAGGGGGGAGGAAGGAAATCCCTCCTTTCCTTCCCCATCGATATATATCCCCCTTTTAGAGATTTTACCGTATCCCTTTGGCATATAATCCTATTCCTTTTAGGGGGGATCTTGGCGCACCTATACCAGGGTATGGTGCCTTGCCTCACTACCCACGTCCATGTGGGTCCCCCCATGCAGGTGGACCCCACTATGAAACCTTCTAGAACCTTCCCGGTACAATACCGAAAAAATCCAAACATTTTTTGGAACCCTGAATATGACTTCCCATATATAAATCTTTATCTCTGGACCATTCTGGAGCTCCTCGTGACATCCGGTATCTCATCCTAGACTCCGAACAAGATTCGGTCACCAATGCAATTATCCCAATACTACTCTAACGTCATCGAACATTAAGTGTGTGACCCTACGGGTTTGAGAATCATGTAGATATGACCGAGACTCTTCTGCGGTCAATAACAAATAGCGGGACCTGGATGCCCATATTGGTTCCTACTAAAAGTGCGTTATATCACCTAGAGGAGGGAGAACAGGAGATTTTTACAAATTCGTCACTCAGGAATTACTACTTGAGGAATTTGCTAAGTGATGAAATACAAGCAATGGAATAAGTACTCACGTGCATGCATAGTATAGGAGTAGCATAGTCATCATGATGAAATGAAACATACACAGAGCACAAGTAGCGTGTAAACAGGATAAGCAGGCAAAAGACAATGTGAGTGAAGAATTTGAGATGAAGAAATTGAGAAAGTCTTCAGTCAAAGTCTTCAAACAGTAATGATCACTTTCATCAGCAAATTAACGAGGAAATGAAAGTGTTGACGAAATAGAACCAGGGGCTCGGTGAATACAATGATTTGATGACCATATTCCAACTGTTGTGACAGTCGTACATCTGCTTTGGAGCGGCTTGGTATTTAAACCAAAGGACACACAGTCCCAGGACAATCGGTCCTTACCGTATTCTCCTTGAGCTAAGGTCACACAAACCTCGCCCAAACACTCGTGGAAAGTCTTCAAGTAGACTTCCAAACCTCCACAAACTCGGTCACTCGGCAATCCACAATTTTCTCTTGGATGCTCTAGACCATGACGCCTAACCGTCTGGGAGATACACAGTCTTCAAAGGTAACAAGCGTCGGTTCCACACAGAAACAATCTCTTCAGTGATGCTCAATCACTTTGGGTTTAGGTGTTGGGGTTTTGGGTTTTCCTCACTGATGATTTACTCTCAAAGTGCTCGGAGGATGGGTTGCTCTAAATGACACTTGTCAATCTCTCTCGTAGTAGCCAACTAGCTAGTGGTTTTAGGGGGGGGGGCTATTTATAGCCAGGGTGTAACACCCCAAAATTTTAACCAGGTTTTATTAATTAAAATTTTGCCAGGAACTTAAATTTTTATTTTCTGGATCATCTGTTTCAGAATCACTCCTTCTTCTGAGTTGTGGAGTTTTCCCTCCTAGTAGAAACTTTTCAAAAATATTTTTGGACTTGAGTGCCTACTCAAGAACATTTCATATTTATTATATATGATCAGTGAAAACTTGTTTTTATATTATTTTGCCAACTTTTAATTCTTTTAAAATGGCCTTTCATATTTTTAAGAGCCTCATTTGCACTACAACCATTTGATAACTTCATTTAAAAATTCCACAAAAATTTGGGGATGACATGTAATGCTTCTGGATCACTCTTATGCAAAAACTTAGCTTGGTGTTTTAGAATTTTTGAGCAAACCATCCTCTTTTGCTCTCTGGTCCAGTTTGGTATTCTCTACTGCAACCCTATTTTATTTTGCTCTAGTGACCTTGAGATTTTTCCTAATTGTAGTCCACCCTACCAAACCCTTAAGTCCAGGAGATCAGACCCATTAGAAGATTTTAAGCACATGCAATAATGGCTTTTATTTGCTGTCCAGAACTGTAGTTTTGCAAAACTTGCACTAGGAAGATTTTGCTTTGCCCAAGATAACCATGCCATCATAACCTACACCTGAAGAGACCCCAACCTGGAGTTTTTGGCCACCAGAAGAGATGCCTAGATGCCCTTGGCATTTCATCAAACAGGTTAGGAGCATGGCCAGATTTGGCATGCTTTTAGTCTTGCATTATGAAGTTGCCATTAGCCTTGCCCTAAAACCCACCCCTGCTAAACCTCATGTGCATTAGAGCCTCCTGGCATGCCATGGCAATTCGCCGAGCACATGGCGTGCGTGCTCTGGGCACGCCCAGAGCGCGCGTATTGCAGCCGCGCATCCGAGCCACCGCGTCTCACCCACCCCGCGTGCCTTCGCCCTTATCTGCTCGAAGAGACGTGCAGTACCACCAGAACCGCCTCACCCTGCTCGCTAGCGTCAAACGACCGTCGCCTGACTCGTCATAGCGCCGCCGCAGCGAGCCCTTGGCGGCAAGCCTACGGCCGCTGTCGTGCCTGCCATGGACGGTGCCGCCCGAGCCACCCCAGCATGCCAGCTGCCCCAGGAACAGGCCGATCTCATCCACGGGCTCGGCCTCTAGCTTCTGTCGCCGCCACGTCGCCCGCAAGCCACTGTCGCCGGAGTTATCCGCTACCACTGCGGAACCGCCATACTCTGCCTATAAATAGCCTCCCCGAGCACGTTTGAGCTAGTCAAAAGCCTCACCCCAGCCATAGCTAGCTTCCCCAGCGACGAATTGCCCAGTGGAGGTCATCTTGCTCGCTCCGGTAGCTTCGGCCGCCGCAGCTATCTGGGTAAATTCGAGCAAGCCAGAGCGTCCCATTCCTCGCTATCGCCACCATCCACCTTCCCTCAACCCCGCGGAGCCACCCCACGTCCCAGCTTCGACTGGGAGCCACCATAGGCTGAGACCCATTTGTTCCCGAAGGCGCCGTCCACCTCAGAGCTCGCCGCCGGCGACCCCCTCCGCCCCCGAGACTCTTTCGACCACCGGGAGGATCGCCCTGAAGCGGTGGATCCATTCCCTCCCGCGGAAGGCTCCTAGGAGCCATCGTTCGCCGGCGAGGATCGCCGGAGCTCCGGCTCCGCTCGGCCACGGGAGGAAGGAGACAGGGGGGAAACAGTCAAACCTGACTGGTGGACCCGCAGGCCCACCGTCAATGACCCCCTGGCCCCGCCGAGGCGCTTAAGTGAAGGCGTAAACCCGGAAGTACGCCTCTCCCTCTCGAGAGCGCATTTCACCTGAAACATTTTCTTTTATCTGTTTTAGTTTAAATCAGATTTTGACCTGAACTTTGACTGGCTATAACATTTAAAATACAACTCCAATGGACCTGATTCTTTTTCTATTGTTTCCCAAATTCCACCTAGTTTATTTTCAGATTTATTTGAAAAAAATTCCAACAACTTTTCTGTACTGTTTTCAAATTGTGTGTTGAATCGAATTATTTTCAAAATAGGAAATGATGGAGGAAGAATTATTTCAAGACCCTTGGGGTGCACACCACCCTTCTTCCTCCAAAGGCAAGCATTCTGAACCCTAGCATAAAAATTGTTGTGTGTTGTTTGGAGTGACCACAACACCAAGTTGACCCGAAGTATGCATTATTTTATGTGATGATATGATCGTGCTCATGAGTGCATGATGAAGATTCCTTGTTGTTGGAATTGATATGCTTGTGATAGTATTCACCCTCGTCTGCCTTTCATGCCTACCGGAAGGAATCCGGAGAAGCCTCTGTCTTGGGTAGACATGAGCTTGATACTGATATTTCGTTGGAGCGAATATGATCAGAAGGGCATGGTGAGGTATAATGAGTGGTGATTCTGTCTGTTGGTGTGAAACATATTTGTTATACTAATCATGCAGGAAACACTTTAACCGCCTGAGTCGACCATAGATCGAGTCTTGTTCCAGTAACCCCCATACTTTTTTCGTACTACCACTTGTCCCTGCCGCAGGTAGGGTACGGTTCAGTAAGTTGTCAACCCCTTTCTTGGCACACACCGTACAGAGAGGCCATGGTGGAAGATAACGGCTGCATCAGGTAGGCATGCCACCTTGTCCGGGGGCATGGGTGTTTCCGGTTGGGACCGAGAGGGGGGCACCCCTTAGTAGCGCGCGATATAAATTTGATCCCATGCTAATCGAGGTTGTAGCCTCCCCACTTAGAGTTTTGCTTAACGAGTGTCGTGGGTGATTCCAGGCACCGGTGAGTTAAGCTGGTGTGTGCGAGTCAGGTGTGTTTTCAACTAAAAGACCGTAAGCGGAATTAGTCCCGGTGGACTAAAGGAATTCGTTACTCGTGGGTAAAGAGTGCAACCTCTGCAGAGTTTATATCTATTCGAATAGCCGTGTCCGCGGTTAAGGACTACAGTCTGGGATGGGTCAAGTGTCGGTCTTAGTGTCGGTCTTCGGAGGATAAACTTCTATACTGGAACATTAATCATGACGTGTGACAAATGATGATTATGATTATTATTATTATTATGGACTAACCATCTATATTATTTGGATTATTGAGTATCCCTGGGATGGTTCTACCTCCTGGATATTCATTGTGATTATTCTTATATAAGCCCTTTATGTGGCGTCGCTCAGACGCCCGACTGTGGCATGCTTGCTATTTATTTTCCTTATAAGCCCTTTATGTGGCGTCGCTCAAACGCCCGACTGTGGCATGCTTGCTATTTATTTTCCTTATAAGCCCTTTATGTGGCGTCGCTCAGACGCCCGACTGTGGCATGCTTGCTATTTATTTTCCTTATAAGCCCTTTATGTGGCGTCGCTCAGACGCCCGACTGTGGCATGCTTGTTATTTATTTTCCTTATAAGCCCTTTATGTGGTGTCGCTCAGACGCCCGACTGAGGCATGCTTTATATTATTATCCTTTCGAGGCGTCGCTTCAGACACCCGATCAGTCTATTTTATTTTTATTCTCTGCCTGCTTATTCATGTTTAATATGAATAACCTGCTTGCGTGTGTCATGAATTTTATTTTGTGACTGAGTAAGCAATCGTGGATTATTTCAGTGCATGATTATCATCTGTTATATTATACCTGTTTTCACGATGTTTGCGAGTACATTCAAAGTACTCACTGGCTTGTCCCTGGCTATTGTCTTGGCCAGATTTCTTGCTTGGAGAGGAGCGCAAGGATCACAGCCCCGGAACCTAGGCATCGATGACAGCAGATACGCAAAGATAGGAATTATCCAGGTCAGCCGTTCCTGTGGGAAATGGAGTCCCATAGACGTTGATGTTCCGCAAACCGCTTCCGCCATCAACCACTAGAAACCTTTTGTTGTACTCATAGACCAGAATGGTCTTGTACTTCATATTCTGTATTTTGCTTGGAATTTCTGTATCAAGATTGTGTCTCATCAGCTAACAGTAATTTTCGGGCTGGTGAGCACAAGGGCCATTTTCTGCGAAATTAATATCCTGGAAAACCGGTCCTGACAACCTTGGTATCAGAGCCAGGCTGACCATTGGCTAATCCTATCTTAGCCAGGTCGATAAACCTAGATTAATCCACCCACCAGACCTTAACCTAACCCAGCCAAGCTTATCCTATACGATAGCCACACAGTGAACCCGACACCTTTTTGGCAGTCGGTGCCTAACCTATCAGCCTAGCCCGTCGATCACGCGCCAGTGACCAACACCTAATTTGTCTCATTCGCAAGCGTGCGAAGGAAGACTCCGTTTTCTTTTTCTATAAAAGGGAACATTAGCCCTAACTTTGCACAAGCACAGCCTCTACCACAGAACCAAGCCAAGATGCCTGGCCCCATTGTTCACAATGAGACCACAACAACCAACCTTGGAGGTTTCGTAACCGTGCTAGCAAACCTCACCCGTCGTGCCTTTGCATTAGAAGAGCCCCCAGAATATGTTGTGTACCAAGGGCTCATGAGCGGTGAGAGTCGTCAATTCTGGGCCACGGTGCACGTCTATGGTAGGGGTATAGCGCCAGAACGCCCCTACAGGTTCACCGGAAGGACAACTTCCTTTGAGCCAGAAGCCATCCAGCTAGCCGCTCGAGAGGCTATAGTTCAACTCCGGCACCTGTCGCCAAGAGTTAACTGCCACTCGTTCTACTACTACCCCAGCCGTGACGGGTATAGTAGGCCACCCCAGGTTGCCAACGGAGACCATGAGATAGACCCTGCATTGCTGCATCTGGTGCGCTATATAAGTGCACTAGAGGCATTGTTCGGTCAGGTCACTCTTGATCTGATCGCCGCTCGTGGAGAACTTGCTCGTCGAGCCCTGGCAAGAGGAGAATATGTGCCCGACGCCGACAACCCAGTCGTGCTGTTCGGACAACCGATCGAGTCCTTGAGGTCTGCCCCTACAGCCGACCGGAATGCATTTGTATCCCCGGAGGAGCTTCGTCGCCTCTTGGGGACACGCTCCAACGGGATTGTGACCACCAACCCCCGCGATGGTTATCATCGCTACCCCGACCCCGCTCAACCCCATCCAGCAAACCCCGACGGTGAAGCCCATGGAGAAGCCTCGACGTCCACAAGGCACGCTCGATTAGATATTAACGAGGTAGACTAAGTCACTCGAGTAGTACCGAGTCTTAGTATTCTATGCCATGTAATAGTGTGACCTTGTAATCGCCATGAATAAAATGTAGACTGCTTGTGTGCCTTTGTTTTGTATAGTAGCCTCGCATAAGTATGTTGGCGTGCGGTTGCATATTAAATTCCAGGCGTAGCTACCAAAAAACCACTCCCAGACGACACCCACAGTAATACGTCACTTTTGTGAGATATGTATATCTGTGGCTTTGACCCCGATCCCCATAGAGTAGAACCGTCAACCTAGATTGTCCCCACACCGCAATAGGTAACCCAGCCCTGATGCTATATAAGAGGCCACTCCGTGACCTTACCAAGCATCTCTCACTTTGTGCACAGCTCTCACAGCCATTTTTGCCATGCCGAGCCCTAGTATTCATCTGAGGACTCCAGATGCAACCCCAGGTAGTTTTGTTAAAATATTGTGGGACTTTACCTGCAGTACCATGAGTTCTACCCATCCACCCCAGTACGAGCTGCTCAAAACGAGAATCACCCCATCCGCCTTGAAATATTGGGCAGTAGTGCACATCCCTCCCGCAAACCCAAACCAAGACCCAACGGAAGTCTCCTTCGTAGGGAAATCTATGCCAACTCCGCAAATGGCCATAGAAGTTGCTGCGTACGAAGCGATTACTCGCCTTCGATTCGCGGTACCCTATGCCAGCGAAAGGGGGTATTATTACTTCCCGAGTCGTGCAGCACCCGGAGAAGTAGCATCCTTTCCCGGTGGACGAATAGAGAGGGACCCGGTACTGGCCAACCTTGCCCAGTACGTCATCGCTCAAGAGCGGTTGACCCAGCGAGTAATGGGTTATCTCCAGAACCTCGCCGATTTAAATCCTCAGATCGCCATTGGCAGACCACTGAGGCCAGACCAGGAAAGGCGCGTTCTTCGACTAGTCAATCCGCTTCCTCCGGTGGAAGAAGAATGTGCCCCAGTGCCGGAGACATTTTCTCAGGACCCAGCATAATTTTACGTTTGCGTCGTAGACGCCACTACTATGTTTGTTAGCCAAGCATTTATTTATGTGTTGCAGCTTATGCGTTGTATCCTAAGTTTGTGCTATGAATAAACTGTTTGGTTTCAATTAATGTGAGTAATTTTTTAATGCTGTGATTTTTGATCAACTGTTTTCGCTCTCAGTAAATTCCGAGGTGGGATTTTCCTTGAGCTATTGCAACAAATATTTCTCCATGGCATAGATTTAAATTTACGCCGCACCACGACAACAGGCTCACAGCTACAACCACTCGACCACATGCACTAATTGCAAAACCACGTACACATTTTGCCCCTAACTGATCACCGCACTAACACACCACAGTTTCTGAAAGAGAAATTTGTGGGTAATTATTCTGGTGCAAGTTGCCTCCAGCACACTGACAGCAGTGAGCACCGGACACCGACACTTAATCCTCATGATCACCGCCGCCGCGAAGAGCCAACACTCGAGCAGCAGCATCACGACGATCATCGTGGATCATCGCGCACAAGAGCACGGAGAACCCCAGCACTGCCGCCAACCCTCCGCACATCAGGATCGTGTACCAATCCGGCATCACCTCCGCCATTAGAGCCTCGTCTCGAGCTCCTGCAAACTGAAATAGAGAAGAACGAAGGAGAAGAAGAAACGAGGTCAGGTGTGAGGAAGAGAAGAGAAGCACCGTGGTCATTTATAGCTCGAGATCGGTGTACGGTGAGCGAAGTCCACCAGCGTCGCTCGTCGTTCGATCGCCGGTGTTCGGAGGCGAATCCGCGAGCAGTGCCAACAGCGCACTGGCCCGCGAGGTGAGTGCACGCTGCGCCGGTAGCTAGCACGCCGCGCACTACCGCAGTACGGCCTAGATGCCCTACGCGCTAGACGCCGCCGGTGGAGAAAGCGCAGGAAAGCGCGCGAGAGAGAGGAAGAAAGGAGAGCCCGAGGAAGAAGAAGAGACTGAAAGTGGGCCCCGGGTCCACCTGTCAGCCAGAGGGAGCACTGTGCACTCGGGTACGACCAGCGTAATTTGGGAATTTAGAATTTTATTAATTCTAAATTTACCGTAGCCATAAGTAGAAATCTCTCGATTTCCTCAACCGTATATTTTTTCACGCAGCGCCAGTACCCCCACTGTAGTTCACCAATTATCTGTCCACTCACTGTAGCCTCGTCATATCTTGTGAGCAAGATATTTAATTTTTAAGTTATTATTGCATGATAGTAGGAGTAATATTTTTGAAACCGTCCCTAGCAAATCTCGAGGACGAGATTTTTCTTAAGGGGGGTAGTGTTGTAACACCCCAAAATTTTAACCAGGTTTTATTAATTAAAATTTTGCCAGGAAATTAAATTTTTATTTTCTGGATCATTTGTTTCAGAATCACTCCTTCTTCTGAGTTGTGGAGTTTTCCCTCCTAGTAGAAACTTTTCAAAAATATTTTTGGACTTGAGTGCCTACTCAAGAACATTCCATATTTATTATATATGATCAGTGAAAACGTTTTTTTATATTATTTTGCCAACTTTTAATTCTTTTAAAATGGCCTTTCATATTTTTAAGAGCCTCATTTGCACTACAACCATTTGATAACTTCATTTAAAAATTCCACAAAAATTTGGGGATGACATGTGATGCTTCTGGATCACTCTTATGCAAAAACTTAGCTTGGTGTTTTAGAATTTTTGAGCAAACCATCCTCTTTTGCTCTCTGGTCCAGTTTGGTATTCTCTACTGCAACCCTATTTTATTTTGCTCTAGTGACCTTGAGATTTTTCCTACTTGTAGTCCACCCTACCAAACCCTTAAGTCCAGGAGATCAGACCCATTAGAAGATTTTAAGCACATGCAATAATGGCTTTTATTTGCTGTCCAGAACTGTAGTTTTGCAAAACTTGCACTAGGAAGATTTTGCTTTGCCCAAGATAACCATGCCATCATAACCTACACCTGAAGAGACCCCAACCTGGAGTTTTTGGCCACCAGAAGAGATGCCTAGATGCCCTTGGCATTTCATCAAACAGGTTAGGAGCATGGCCAGATTCGGCATGCATTTGGTCTTGCATTATGAAGTTGCCCTAATGACATTACCAGTATGTCATATAGATTAGCCTTGCCCAAAAACCCACCCCTGCTAAACCTCATGTGCATTAGAGCCTCCTGGCATGCCTTGGCAATTCGCCAAGCACCTGGCGTGCGTGCTCTGGGCACGCCCAGAGCGCGCGTATTGCAGCCGCGCATCCGAGCCACCGCGTCTCACCCACCCCGCGTGCCTTCGCCCTTATCCGCTCGAAGAGACGTGCAGTACCACCAGAACCGCCTCACCCTGCCCGCTAGCGTCAAACGACCGTCGCCTGACTCGTCACAGCGCCGCCGCAGCGAGCCCTTGGCGGCAAGCCTGCGGCCGCTGCCGTGCCTGCCATGGACAGCGCCTCCCGAGCCACCCCAGCATGCCAGCTGCCCCAGGAACAGGCCGATCTCATCCACGGGCTCGTCCTCCAGCTTCTGTCGCCGCCACGTCGCCCGCAAGCCACTGTCGCCGGAGTTATCCGCTACCACCGCGGAACCGCCATACTCCGCCTATAAATAGCCTCCCCGAGCACGTTTGAGCTAGTCAAAAGCCTCACCCCAGCCATAGCTAGCTTCCCCAGCGACGAATTGCCCAGTGGAGGTCATCTTGCTCGCCTCCGGTAGCTTCGGCCGCCGCAGCTATCTGGGTAAATTCGAGCAAGCCAGAGTGTCCCCTTCCTCGCTATCGCCACCATCCACCTTCCCTCAACCCCACGGAGCCACCCCACATCCCTGCTTCGACTAGGAGCCACAATAGGCCGAGACCCATTTGTTCCCGAAGGCGCCGTCCGCCTCAGAGCTCGCCGCTGGCGACCCCCTCTACCCCCGAGACTCTTTCGACCACCGGGAGGATCGCCCTGAAGCGGTGGATCCATTCCCTCCCGCGGAAGGCTCCTAGGAGCCATCGTTCGCCGGCGAGGATCGCCGGAGCTCCGGCTCCGCTCGGCCACGGGAGGAAGGAGACAAGGGGGGAAACAGTCAAACCTGACTGGTGGACCCACAGGCCCACCGTCAGTGACCCCCTGGCCCAGCCGAGGCGCTTAAGTGAAGGCGTAAACACGGAAGTACGTCTCTCCCTCTCGAAAGCGCATTTCACCTGAAACGTTTTCTTTTATCTGTTTTAGTTTAAATCAGATTTTGACCTGAACTTTGACTGGCTATAACTTTTAAAATACAACTCCAATGGACCTGATTCTTTTTCTGTTGTTTCCCAAATTCCATCTAGTTTATTTTCAGATTTATTTGAAAAAAATTCCAACAACTTTTCTGTACTGTTTTCAAATTGTGTGTTGAATCGAATTATTTTCAAAATAGGAAATGATGGAGGAAGAATTATTTCAAGACCCTTGGGGTGCACACCACCCTTCTTCCTCCAAAGGCAAGCATTCTGAACCCTGGCATAATAATTGGTGTGTGTTGTTTGGTGTGACCACTACACCAAGTTGACTCGAAGTATGCGTTATTTTATGTGATGATATGATCATGCTCATGAGTGCATGATGAAGATTCCTTGCTGTTGGAATTGATATGCTTGTGATAGAATTCACCCTCGTCTGCCTTTCATGCCTACCGGAAGGAATCCGGAGAAGCCTCTGTCTTGGGTAGACATGAGCTTGATACTGATATTTCGTTGGAGCGAATATGATCAGAAGGGCATGGTGAGGTATAATGAGTGGTGATTCTGTCTGTTGGTGTGAAACATATTTGTTATACTAATCATGCAGGAAACACTTTAACCTCCTGAATCGACCATAGATCGAGTCTTGTTCCAGTAACCCCCATACTTGTTTCGTACTACCACTTGTCCCTGCCATAGGTAGGGTACGGTTCAGTAAGTTGTCAACCCCTTTCTTGGCACACACCGTACAGAGAGGCCATGGTGGAAGATAACGGCTGCATCCGGTAGGCATGCCACCTTGTCCGGGGGCATGGGTGTTTCCGGTTGGTACCGAGAGGGGGGGCACCCCTTAGTAGCGCGCGATATAAATTTGATCCCATGCTAATCGAGGTTGTAGCCTCCCCACTTAGAGTTTTGCTTAACGAGTGTCGTGGGTGATTCCAGGCACCGGTGAGTTAAGCTGGTGTGTGCGAGTCAGGTGTGTTTTCAACTAAAAGACCGTAAGCGGAATTAGTCCCGGTGGACTAAAGGAATTCGTTACTCGTGGGTAAAGAGTGCAACCTCTGCAGAGTTTATATCTATTCGAATAGCCGTGTCCGCGGTTAAGGACTACAGTCTGGGATGGGTCAAGTGTCGGTCTTAGTGTCGGTCTTCGGAGGATAAACTTCTATACTGGAACATTAATCATGACGTGTGACAAATGATGATTATGATTATTATTATTATTATGGACTAACCATCTATATTATTTGGATTATTGAGTATCCCTGGGATGGTTCTACCTCCTGGATATTCATTGTGATTATTCTTATATAAGCCCTTTATGTGGCGTCGCTCAGACGCCCGACTGTGGCATGCTTGCTATTTATTTTCCTTATAAGCCCTTTATGTGGCGTCGCTCAGACGCCCGACTGTGGCATGCTTGCTATTTATTTTCCTTATAAGCCCTTTATGTGGCATCACTCAGACGCCCGACTGTGGCATGCTTGCTATTTATTTTCCTTATAAGCCCTTTATGTGGCGTCGCTCAGACGCCCGACTGTGGCATGCTTGTTATTTATTTTCCTTATAAGCCCTTTATGTGGTGTCGCTCAGACGCCCGACTGAGGCATGCTTTATATTATTATCCTTTCGAGGCGTCGCTTCAGACACCCGATCGGTCTATTTTATTTTTATTCTCTGCCTGCTTATTCATGTTTAATATGAATAACCTGCTTGCGTGTGTCATGAATTTTATTTTGTGACTGACTAAGCGATCATGGATTATTTCAGTGCATGATTATCATCTGTTATATTATACATGTTTTCACGATGTTTGCGAGTACATTCAAAGTACTCACTGGCTTGTCCCTGGCTATTGTCTTGGCCAGATTTCTTGCTTGGAGAGGAGCACAAGGATCACAGCCCCGGAACCTAGGCATCGATGACAGCAGATACGCAAAGATAGGAATTATCCAGGTCAGCCGTTCCTGTGGGAAATGGAGTCCCATAGACGCTGATGTTCCGCAAACCGCTTCCGCCATCAACCACTAGAAACCTTTTGTTGTACTCATAGACCAGAATGGTCTTGTACTTCATATTCTGTATTTTGCTTGGAATTTCTGTATCAAGATTGTGTCTCATCAGCTAACAGTAATTCTGGGGCTGGTGAGCACAAGGGCCATTTACTGGGAAATTAATATCCTGGAAAACCGGTCCTAACACAGGGTGCAACCCGACATGATGTGAGATAAATGCCCCTAATGATATGACCGTTATGTGGATAGGATATTTGGACAGCTGGCACGAAGCACAGCAACGGTTGGAGATTTGAGCTCTCAAATTCCTCAGGGCTATCATATACCTCGTGGTAGGCAATTCGCACTAGCAAAATCCTAACTCCTCGGTCAGACCAATTTCCTCAGAGACCAGAAGAACTCCGTCTCTATCACCGAAGAACTTGACTGAACTGCAACATATTTCCAAAGGGTTCACTTGAAGGATTGGGTATGTGTAGGCTTTGAGATGAGCATCACTTGGAAAATTTTCCTTAGTATTACCTCGACCCCTTTTAACAGTATTGTGTTTCCTATGACTCAAAAGAAAGGAAATGAAACTAAGAACACAAAGTCTTCAAGCTTCATAGTACTCGCATCAATATCTTCAAGGTCACACCAATCTCCTCATTTTCAAAGTCTTAAGATCACGAAGTCTTCAGCTGAAGACATACATTTTTAGGGGTCGAGATTCGTCAGATTTCTCAAACTCCTTAGAGACTTATAGGACCCGTGTACACTCACAAACACATCAGTCTCTTAACCTATAAGTCTTCAATACACCAAAATCACTAAGGGGAACTAGATGCACTTACAGTCTCCCCCTTTTTGGTTATTGATGACAAACAGGTTAAGTTTTCAATGGGGGTAAATATGAAGTGTAAGTACCGAGTTTGAGGAATATGATTGAAAGATATAGAAGAACTCCCCCTGAAGATGTGCATATTTGAGGAATTTGCTTTGGACTGCAAATGCACATGGCAGGATAAGCTCTTGGAGATCTCCCCCTATATCTTGTAATCCATACACGCATTTTATGTTTAACATGAAGAATTGGGAATGCATGATGGAAAATGGTGTCTGGTGAAATTCAGCATGCGTGCATTTAGGATCTTCAGGAAATAAGCATGCAGAAAGCAGTTCAAAAGAGTCAGACCACCATCGAACTTAAGTTTACAACTCAACAAAACAAACACCTCAGAAGAGCGAGAGTTGTAACTTAAACAAAAAATAGCCCATATAGAAGACCCGCTTGAATACCAACTCAAATTTCTCCCCCTTTGTCATCAAGTGACCAAAAGGGACGAAAATTGAGGACTAACGCCCCTGAAGAATTTCATCTTGAAGGTGGTGGAGGAGCGCCAACGTTGTTGTCGGGGTCGTTTGTTGAAGCAGGGCCTTCAGCAGTGTCGTCAAGGTCCTCAGCTTCATCCGTCTCGCGAGATGAAGAATATGAACTTGTGACAAGCAGAGGAACTTTGACCTTCCTGAACTTCTCCGAAGGAGGATATGACCAATAAAAGTTCTGCTGAAAGTCCATCTCCTTGAGTTCTTCTGGAGTCTTGAGGTGTGAGAGGATGGCCCAGGTGCGGTCAAAGATTTCATGCACATAGTAGTGGTTCTTCCTCACAGAATTCCGCGTTACAGTCATTTTTTGAAGAATTGAATCAAACTGGCGCTTAACCCACTTATGATTACAATCAACTTTCCGGTGAAGACTTAGAAGAAGTTCGCGATCAGTCATCACACGAGGGGCAGAGGCTTGAGGATTTTGACCTATGGCTTTTGCAGGAGAGTCCTGTGAGGCAGAGTCATCATTGAATTTGCTCACTACTTCATATGCAATCTTTTTCAATTTTTCTTGGCGCTTGGCCCACTCCTTGGGAAATTCCTTACCACGCCTGATGCTGGTGCGACCAATCTCTTGATCAGCAGCTGGAGGTGGTCTTTGTAGGATCACTAGAAGTGTGTCTAGAGGGGGGGTGAATGGACTACTTGCAAGAATTAAAACCTAACCTTTTCCCAAGTTAATTGGTGGGCAGTTTTAGCAATTATAACAAGTCTAATGCACCCTACACATGCTAGTCAACAAGTATGGCAGCGGAAAGTAAGATAAGCACATGCAAGAGAGAGTAGAGATAGGAAGATCAAACGCAATTTGGAGACGCAAGGATTTTTCCCGTGGTTCCGATAGGTGGCGCTATCGTACATCCACGTTTATAGAGTCTTCAATCCACGAAGGGTAACGGTCGCGAGAGTCCACGGAGGGCTCCACCCATAAGGGTCCACGAAGTAGCAACCTTGACTATTCCATAACGGCTTCCGTCCATGAAGGACTAGCCTCACTATGGGTAAATCTTCACGAAGTAGGCGATCTCCTTGCCCTTACAAACTTCTTGGTTCAACTCCACAACACGAAGTAGGAGGCTCCCAAGTGACACCTAACCAATCTAGGAGGCACCACCCTCCAAAAGGTAATAGGCTCGATGATGATGATGAACTCCTTGCTCTTGTGGTTCAAGATGATAGACTCCTCAACACTCAATCACTCTCTCACAGATTTGGCTTTGGTGGAAGAGATTGATTGGGTGGAAAGCAACTTGGGGATTGCAAAACTCGGTGGCACCGATCCAAACAACTCGGAAATTCCGAATTGAAGAAAAGGGGCAACAGAATTTTGGCAACCTAAACTCGGTGGCACCGATGCAGAATCGGTTGTACCGAAAACTTAGGGTTTGGCTGGGATCTGACTGAGGTGAAAATCGGTAGGGCCGAGTGGGGAAAATTGGTGGCACCGATTTTGCATGATAGGCTTTTGACAGATTTTTGTGGAAGAGCTTGTGGGTGTTTTTGGTGACTATCACTTGTGCACGTGGAGCATTTTGGTTACCACCAATACCTCACCCCCTTTTCATAGTATTGGCTTTCCTATAGATTCAAAGTGATTTCTCGCAAAGTAAAATGTAGAGTATTCTTGCTTGAAGCTTTGCCAATCCTATTCCTTCTCCTTCTTCTTGGGGATGCTCCTCACAATCCTTAGCCAGCACTCTCTGTGGACTTTATCTGAAATGCACTAGATAAGAGTATTAGTGCAAGAGACAATGTATGTTGTCATGAATTATCAAAACCACCAAGAGAGCATATTGTGATTTCAGTCTTGGGCAAGGAGGATTGACAGCGAATTTCCTCATGTACTTAGGAGTGACATAGCGATATTCCTTCCACTCCTTTGCCCATCTCCTCTCAATTCTCTGTATGCGCGTTTTGCGCTGCTTCTTAGTTTCTTTCCCATGAGTATCCTCATCAGGAGTACAATATTCATCATACAAGTCCTCTGGTATTTCAAAAGCAGTGTTTGCTTCAGACTTCTTCCCACCTTTCTGAGGTCTTTTCCCATCTGTCATTTTCTTCACTTGAGAATATTGAACTTTTGAAGATTCTGAAGATATATGCAATTTTTCTTCGAGGAACGCTGCAAATGAGTTAAGTTGATGAGAACCTAGAGATTCATCAGCGGACATTTGTACCTATGAACAGAGTATAGGTGCGAAGAATTTGAAGAGGTCATATGTGTTCTTAGAAATTGTCAAAAATATATCAAGTTGAGGAATTTGACCATAGATGTCTTGAAGAATTTCACTAAGTGTTCTTGACTTAGGTTCCAGAGTTGTGCGGATTCGATAATCCACACAATTGAGGAATCTTGAAGAAAATCATAGCTTAGAGAAATAAATCAAGGGAAAGAAGCTTTAAGGTGTTTAAGAAGTGGATTGTTGAAGAATAAACACCTTTTGAGGATTTTGTGGCAATCATAAAGATCAAACAGGGCAGTGAAATTAGATTTTAATTACCCTTTATGAAGAACACGGCGAACTGGGAGTAAGATCGAGGAAGTTCGTCGGTCCAGATCTCCCGTGCCCTAACTTGGCAGTGGAAGACAGCTACGGTGGCGGCGGAAGACCGCTACAGTGGCGGCGGAGTGAAGATTTCTGTAGCCGGCGCGAGTACGACGACGAGGAGGTCGAGGCAGTGAAGCTCTTCCTCTCTGACAGCGATGAAGCTTAGCGGCAGTGCTAGGTCTGATCTCAGGAGCGATGGGAGTGAGATCGAGCAGAGTAACTTTGAGAAGTGAAAAGGGGGAGGGGTATTTATAGAGGGAGTGAAAAACTGAACGGCCCGAAGGATTTGGACGTCCATACTCTTAACCCTTACTATCCATCCGACATGTGTCACCCACGTAATGAGTAATTGAGATCGTGGGGGATTGTGGGTGATTAGTTTAATCTAGTCGTGGGAAGTGGGATAGGATTGAGCGGCAACCGCCAAAATTTGATAAGAAAATTTTAATGTTTCGTTCGCAAATTCTTCAGCTGACAAGGACACAGTGAAGACTTTGAACGGGTTTCAAATAGAACGCATATGAAGAACTTGTGAACTTGTGAACACATATGAAGAACTTGTGAACGCATATGAAGAACTTGTGAACTTGTGAACGCATATGAAGAACTTGTACACGGGTCCGATCACATTCACTTAGAAGAAAATCAACTTGAAGAATTAGCAATAAGTGAATGCAGTTGAGGACATTAAAAATGAAGAGAAATTTCAAATGAAGAATGCCAATTGTAAAGTTTTAAGAATTTTGAGGAATTTGCAAACTTGAGGAATTCGAAAATTTGAAGAATATGCAAAAATGACGAACGACTCAATTTCGAATAATTTCAACTATGGTTGGTGGCGTGACCCACCGTATAAGAATTATGATGATTTCAGACATCGCATACAATTGTCGTAGGGTTCTGAGAATCAAATTCTTCATTAATTTCTTCACACTCAGAGAGTCGGTCTTCATTGATTGTAGAGAAACGTTATTTTGTGTGTTGCACATCAAAGACATCAAGTTTGCATAAGTGTTAGGATGTGTGTCCTTTCAAAGAACATTCGAAGATTCTAAGATATTTAGCTCACACCGCAACTTGCAAAATCTCTTTTCATCCAAGGGCTTAGTGAAGATAACAGCCAGTTGTTCTTCAGTCTTCATGTGGTCGATGAAGATGTCGCCCTTCAACACATGGTCACGAAGAAAATGATGACGAATCTGAATGTGCTTTGTCTTCGAGTGCTGAAATGGGTTGTGAGCAATCTTGATGGATGTTGTAGTCCTTGAGGGTTTGCTTCATCCATAGCAATTGAGCACAACAGGAACCAGCAACAATGTACTCAGCTTCAGCAGTAGATAGTGGCATGCAGTTCTGCTTCTTTGAGGACTAACAGACTAAGGATCATCCGAGGAAATGGCATGTGCCTGATGTTGACTTTCGATCCACACGATCACTAGCATAGTCAGAGTCAGAATATCCAACAAGGTCAAGATCTGAGCCCTTGGGGTACCATAATCCAAGTGTTGGTGTGTGAGCTAGATATCGAAGAATATGCTTTACAGCCTTATGGTGTGATTCCTTCGATGTTGCTTGGAAACCGGCACACATGCAAACACTAAGCATGATATCTAGCCTATATGCACATAGGTACAATAAAGAGCCAATCATGGAGCGATATACCTTCTGATCAAAATCTGTACCATTTTGTCAGTGCAGAGGTAGTTGTTTGTGGGCATAGGAATCACGACGTCTTTGCAATCTTGCATGCCAAATTTCTTCAGGACATCCTTGAGGTATTTCTCTTGAGAGATGAAGATGACGTTGCGTTGTTAACAAATTTGTAGGCCTAAGAAGAATTTCAGATCTTCCATCATAGACATTTGATATTCTTCACTCATCATGTAAGCAAATTCGTCCCTGTAACGTTTGTCAGTACAGCCGAAGATAATATCGTCCACATATATTTGGCACACAAATAATTCATCATCATAAGATTTAGTGAAAAGAGTTGGATCAATGAATCGGGTTTGAAGCTTTTCTTCATGAGGAATTCCTTCAGAGTGTCATACCACGCCCGAGGGGCTAGCTTGAGGCCATAGAGGGCCTTGTTGAGTCTGAAGACTTTGTCAGGATGCTTAGGGTCTTCAAAACCTGGGGGTTGAGCAACATATACTTCTTCCTCAAGCTTACCATTGAGGAATGCACTTTTCACACCCATTTGATATAAGATGATATTGTGATGGTTAGCATAAGCAAGCAACATGCGAATAGCTTCAAGTCTAGCAACAGGTGCAAAAGTTTCATCAAAGTCAATTCCCTCAACCTGTGTGTAGCCCTGTGCTACAAGACATGCCTTATTCCTCACCACTTGACCAAGTTCATCTTGTTTGTTGCGGTAGATCCACTTGGTACAAATGATGCGGAGCTTGCGAGATCTGGTCGCTTGACAAGTTCCCACACGTTATTGAGCTTGAATTGATGTAATTCCTCTTGCATAGCTTGAATCCACTCAGGCTCCATAAATGCTTCATCAACTTTGGTGGGCTCTGAGATAGAGACAAAAGCAAAGTGCCCACAAAATTTAGACAAATGTGAAGCTCTTGAGCGAGTGAGGGGACCTGGTGCATTAATGTTGTCGAGGATTTTGTCAATCTGCACTTCATTTGCCACTCTTGGATGGGCAGGTTGACGACTTTGTTGAGGTTGATCATCTTCTTCAGCACCATTTTCCTTAGGTGCACCAGCATGAATGTCTTCATTGTTAGGGATGACTTCTTCAGCTTGTAGAGGTTCTTCAGTGGGTATAACATCTTCAGTAGCCTTGAACCTAACAGATTTCTCAGGAGGCATTTCATCTAGCACAGTAGGTAGGTGCTCTCTTTACGAGCCGTTAGTTTCATCGAACCGCACATCTACAGTTTCAACAACCTTGTTGTGATAGGTGTTGAAGACTTTGTAGGTGTGTGAGTCCTTTCCGTAACCAAGCATAAAACCTTCATGTGCTTTCACTGCAAATTTAGAACTATGATGAGGATCTCTAATCCAGCATTTAGCACCGAAGACTCTGAAATAACTCACATTTGGTTTCTTGTCAGTGAGGAGTTCATATGAAGTCTTCTTTAGGAATTCGTGAAGATATACCCTGTTGATGATGTGGCAGGCAGTATTGATTGCCCCGGGCCAGAAGCGACGAGGGGTCTGGTATTCGTCAAGCATGGTGTGAGCCATCTCAACAAGAGTCATGTTCTTGTGTTTCACAATGCCATTCTGCTGAGGAGTATATGGGGCAGATAGCTCATGAGTAATACCAAGTTCATCAAGATAGTCATCAAGACCAGTGTTCTTGAACTCGGTCCCATTATCATTCCTGATGTGCTTGATCTTGACACCGAAATTCATTGCGGCCCTTGAGGAAAATCGTCTGAAGACTTCCTGCACTTCAGTTTTGAACCAGATAATATGCACCCAAGTGTAACAAGAGAAGTCATCAACAATGACAAAACCATATAGTGATGCAGCATTTGTTAGTGTGGCATAATGAGTAGGACCAAAGAGATCCGTGTGAAACAATTCAAAGGCGCGAGTGGTGGTCATGATAGTTTTGGAGGGATGCTTGGCTCTGGTCATCTTTCCAGACTCACAAGCCCCACACAAGTGATCCTTGAGAAATTTGACATCCTCAATGCCAATGGCGTGCTTCTTCATCGCGAGCGTGTGCAAGTTCCTCATGCTAGCATGTCCAAGTCGTCGATGCCATAGCCAGCCTTCTGAAGCTTTTGCAAGTAGACATGTGGCCGGTTGTGGACCTGCAGAGAAATCAACAATATACAAGTCTCCTCTCCTAAAGCCTTCGAAGACTTTGGAATTGTCAGATTCCATGATGACAACGCAACAATATTTGCCAAAGATGACAACCATATCAAGATCACAAAGCATTGAGACTGACATGAGGTTGAATCCGAGGGATTCGACAAGCATCACTTTATCCATGTGTCGATCCTTCGAGATTGCAACCCTACCTAGACCCAGTACCTTGATTTTTCCTTTGTCGGCGTAGGTGATATGCTTCAGGTGAGATGGAGCAAGTGGTGTGTCCATCAATAGATTCTTGTCACCAGTCATGTGATTAGTGCATCCACTGTCGAGGACCCACTCAGTAGCTTTAGGTGGTTCATCCTGCAGACGAATTAGTGCAACTTACGAACTCATATACTTCAGAGTGAAGAATATGACATCAAATTCATCAGACGAAATTTCATCAAACAATACAGTAAGTATAGTAATGTGAGAACGTGATAAATGAGTGATTCGTTTCTTCATCTTTACCTTGCATCCTTTCAAGCATTTCCTTAGGTCTCATCAGACGTTCAAGTTCGTCTCGAGACCTGACCCTGCATAAGAGATTAGTTCATTTTCTTCACCACCCACATCTGGAGGGGTGATACGTCTCCAACGTATCTATAATTTATGAAGTATTCATGCCATATTTACAACAATTTTATATGGTTTTGGTATGATTTGCATGGAACTAACCCGGACTGACGATGTTTTCAGCAGAACTGCCGTGGTGTCGATTTTTGTGCAGAAATAAAAGTTCTCCAAATGCAACCAAACTTTTTGAAGATATTTTTTGGAACAAAAGAGGTACTAGAAGCTTCATGGGAGGGCCAGAAGAGCCACGAGGTGGGCACAACCCGCCAGGGCGCGCCAGCCCCCTCCGGCGCGCCCTCGTGTCTTGTGGGCCCCTCGTGGCCCATCTTCGCGTGAAACCGAAGCCCAAAAATCCTATATATTCAGAAACCCCCAGAAATAACCCTAGATTAGAAGTTCCGCCGTCGCAACTCTCTGTATCGGCGAAAAACCAATCTGGTGGCGCTCTAGTACCCTGCCGGAGTGGGTAGATCATCTCCGGTGGCCATCTTCATCATCTCGGCGGAGGCCATGACAAGGAGGGAGTAGTCCACCCTCGGTGCTGAGGGTATGTACCAGTAGCTATGTGTTCAATCTCTCTCTCTCTCTCTCTCTCTCGTGTTCTTGAAATGTCACGATCTTTATGTATCACGGGCTTTGTTAATATAGTCGGATCATATGGTGTTTTCCCCTCTCTATCTTGTTGTGATGAATTGAGTTTTCCCTTTGAGATTTCGTTATTACCGGATTGAATACTTTTATGGATTTGATAGCACTTGATCTATGTCTTGGCACTCAACTCGCGGATTCCCGAGCTGACATTGGGGGTAATCTATGCATAGGGGTTGATGCACGTTTTCATCCTACTTTCTCCGGTAGAAATCTTGGGGCACTCTTTGAGGTTCTTTGTGTTGGATTGAGTATAATGAATCTGAAATTGTTTGATGCGTATCGTATAATTAACTCATGGATACTTGTGGTGACATTGGAGTATCTAGGTGACATTAGAGTTGGTTGATGCGTATCATATGGTGTTATTTTAGTACGAACTCTTAGATAGATCGATCGGAAAGGATAACTTGGTGTAATTTTAGTACGAACTCTTGGATAGATCGATCGGAAAGGATAACTTTAAGGTGGTTTCATACCCTACAAACAATTTCTTCTTATGTTCTCCGCTAGATAAGAACTTTGGAGTGATTCTTCATTGCACGTTGAGGGATGGTTATGTGATCCGATTATATTAGCATTGTTGAGAGATTGCACTAGCGAAAGTACGGACCCTAGGCCTTGTTTTCAAGCATTGCAATACCGTTTATGCTCACTTTTGTTACTTGCAACCTTGCTGTTTTTTATTGTTACTATTACAAAAATCAATATCTACTATCATTACTACACTTGTATCACCATCTCTTCGCCGAACCAGTGCACCTATACAATTTACCATTGTACTTGGTGTGTTGGGGACACAAGAGACTTTTTATTATTTGGTTGCAGGGTTGTTTGAGAGAGACCATCTTCATCCTACACCTCCCACGGATTGATAAACCTTAGGTCATCCACTTGAAGGAAAATTGCTACTGTCCTACAAAACTCTGCGCTTGGAGGCCCACGAAAGTCTACAAGAATAAAGTTGCGTAGTAGACATCAAGCTCTTTTCTGGCGCCGTTGCCGGGGAGGTGAGTGCTTGAAGGTATATCTTTAGATCTTGCAATTGAATCTTTTAGTTTCTTGTTTTTCACTAGTTTGGTTTTAGAAAAGAAAACTACAAAAAATGGAGTTTAGGTTGCCTCAATTGTTTCGTCTTTTTAATGTCTTTCGTGAAAATAAGGATTCGGATAATTGTGCTCAATTGGTAGAGGAAGAATTTATGAAAATACTTAATGAGAATTCCTTGAATGATGAGCATGATTGCAATGTTTATAGTATGAATTCTCTGAATATCCATGATGCTAATGACATGTAAAGCCACAAGCTTGGGATGCTATGTTTGATGAAGATGATATTTTTAGTCCCCCAAGTTTTGATGAGCAAATTTATTATGATGATGGCATGCCTCCTATCTATGATGATTACGATGATGACATGTATGCTATGAAGAGTGATAGTAACCATGAAACTTGTCATCATGATTTTAATATTGAATGTGGTTATGTCAATCAAGTATCTCATGATAGTTATTTTGTTGATTTTGCTCCCACTACAATGAATGAGAAGAGAATTGCTTATGTGGAGAGTAATAAATTTTCTACGCTTGTAGATCATGAAAATAATGCTTTATGTGATAGTTATGTTGTGAAATTCCTTCATGATGCTACTGAAAATTATTATGAGGGAGGAACATATGCTTGTAGGAATTGCAATAATATCAAGTTTCCTCTCTATGTGTCCAAAGTTTTGAAGTTATGCTTGTTTTGCCTTCCTATGCTAGTTGATTCTTGTTCCCATAAATTGTTTGCTCACAAAATCCCTATTCATAGGAAGTGGGTTAGACTTAAATGTGCTTGTCATGAGATTCATGATGCTCTCTTACATGTTTCAAATACTATTCCTATGTGAGCATCATTGAATTCATCATGCCTAGCTAA
The DNA here is from genome assembly GCA_039707655.1 of Elymus sibiricus. Classification (NCBI taxonomy): domain Eukaryota; kingdom Viridiplantae; phylum Streptophyta; class Magnoliopsida; order Poales; family Poaceae; genus Elymus; species Elymus sibiricus. The sequence continues at coordinate 270,890,845 of CM077673.1, read as the reverse complement.
AAGGCTTTAAAGAAAAGCGCTTGTTGGGAGACAACCCAACACTTTTACTTTCTATTTTTGTGTGTTCACATGATTAATATACTGTAGTAATCATGTTTTGTGTCTTTTATTTCAATAAAGTGCCAAGTAAAGCCTTTGGGATGACTCACAAGATGAGTAGAATTGATGCTGAACCAAAACAGAAACTTTTGACTCCAGTACAGAAATTTTCATTTTTTAATGGAGCGTGATAATGATCTGAAATTTTTACAAAGTGTTTATATACAAATTATTCAGGTTTTCCTAATGTTTCAGAATTTTTAGAGATAGGGAAGTATGGTCATACTACAGATCTTCACAGACTGTTCGGTTTTTGACAGATTCTGTTTTGCATGCATACTTTGCTTGTTTTAGTGTTCCCATAGCTTATATTCAGTGGTATAAATTATGGGAATGATAGAATACATTAGGTATCATGTGGGAACAATTATGAATCTTGTCTTAACAGTACCTAAGTGAATGATTTATCTTTATTACACTAACCCTTCTCACGAAGTTCCGTTAAGTTTTGTGTGAAGTTTTCAAGTATTGGATGAGACACCAATATGAGGAGAATAAGGAGTGACAAGAACCTAAGCTTGGGGATGCCCAAGGCACCCCCAAGTTAATATCCAAGGAAGACTCAAGCGCCTAAGCTTGGGGATGCCCCGGAAGGCATCCCCTCTTTCGTCTTCAACATTATCGGTATATCTTACTTAGAGCTATATTCTTATTCGTCACATAATATGTGCTTAAAAAGTAGTAATTGGAACATGCAAGAGAGCATCATGAATCACATGACAAGAACATTTAAGTCTAACCCACTTCCTATGCATAGGGATTTTGTGAGTAAACAATTTATGGGAGCAAGAATCAACTAGCATAGAAAGGCAGCTTCAAAACTTTGAACACATGGAGAGGAAACTTGATATTATTGTAACTAGTTGACCCGTTGCGCCAAATGGCGCAGAGACCCGCTAAAGCCATGTTGTCGATGAAAATAGTTTCATTTTGCAAGGACATATGGCACAGAAACCTGCTGAATCCATGTGCGCATTGGCAAAAAATCCATGTTTTAGTTGGGTTAGTTGTGGGCAAGGACATATGATAACGAAATTTACCCCCATTAATAAAAAAAGAATGGAGACTGTTGTCTACAATGAGATGTACACACACATTTTAATTTATATATCGCTGAACCAAATGGCGCAGAGTCAAATGGCGCAGAGTCCGATTTGACTGTTGTCTACAATGAGATGTATTTTTTTTCAATAAGTTTATGTTTGAGCAAGCGCGATGACCATGTCAAATACAAAGTGTTTTGAAAATATTTGACTTCGCTAGTAAAAATAGGTTTTAGCAACCAGTTAGGGTAGCATGCATATTTTGTTATCTTATCAACGTAACACAAAGCCAAATGGCACAAGGTATATGACATACAACTTTACCACGAAGATGCGACGCGATATCTTCCTCGACTTAATTATGGTGAAACACATTTGGAGATCAAACCCATAATTGGTGTCACCTCCCTGAATTAAAACCCAAAACACAGACCTTGTGCAACATGGCCTTTTACAATGGGAAAAATTATTAGCACAAACAGAGTTCAGATGTTACATGTTACACTAGTAAACGGGCACGTGCAATGCACGTGTCTGCCAGTCTATAGTAATTAAGCATAGCATAATACAAGGAAAATTTTGATATCATATCAACCACAACAATGCTCATCCAAAAATAATTATTTTGAAAAATTAATTTGCATAATTCATAATTCGAATTTTCCATCTGGGAAAGTCAAGTTCACTGAAATCATCATCATTCTACAAGCGGCAAGCGCGCACACAAGGATTATGATTTTTTTGCTTCATTCTGTAGGTAGTTCGCTTCATTCTCATAGGAAGTTTGAGCATACCACCATTGACCTACCCATGTGAATTGAATCTCATATACTGTTGTGCTAGTTAGGTCTTTAAAACGGGTCTCTCCCGCTGTAAACCGAGATGCAACAGAGTGATATAGTCGAGCTGATAGAAATATTAGTCTCAAAATCAGGAAGAAATATTAGTCAAGCTCACGATGCCGCCGGCCGGTATCGTCGAGCTCCTCCCTGCTCTTATTAACCTGAATGACAACTAAAAAAAATAACAAACAATATGGTACAGTAAAGAGAAAATTGCTTGTCAAACAGATGAATGACTTATTTCTCATCACATGGAATTCCAGGATATTTGAGGCAATCAAATCTCTTTCTAGCTTATACGTACCATTTACTTTTTTGTGAAAATCCAAGGCAATGTATAAAGTAGTGACAACTAACTGATCTTGGCATCACTGATAGCTTAAATGTGTGTCTCAATGTATGAAACTTCTTACACTAAAAAAAACACCTAGCAAACTGCATGCAAAGCATTCAATAGTGCCGCCACTCAACCAGTTGCACTTCCAACATGGATTATAACTGTCTGATCTAGCCATGCAGATCGATTCGTAAGGACTTTATTTTCTCTGTGAATGTGCGTTTGATCACTAAAGACTATAAAAAGGTACACAAGCATGTGTGACATAATTGGGAGACATGCTTAAGGAAAATACAAATTATAAATTGTGCACAACTAACAACAATGACTAAAATTTAGAGTTTATAAATACATCTAAGCTTATAAGTTACTTTACAATTTTGCACACACACTCAAAATTCAAATCAGTCCATACTCCAAACAAGGTCATGCCAAGTTGCAAACAAATTAGTTGTGGCATACCAACTCGTACCTACCACTATTCTGTTTATGTTCCAGAATTCCAACTGCACCTTTGTTGGCTAAGTCTTTAAACAGGGTACGCTCCTCCGATGGAAATCCAAACATGTTCTATTGATTTCTCATCTGGGAGGAATGGTAGGAGCAAGATAAAGAAGGTCCATTCCTCCCAAAACATCAGATTTAGCTTAACCTAACCAGCACTGATATTACATAAGAATGGAACTAAGGCAAACATACAACATAATTGGCTATCACTTTGAACACTTATCAACATTAGTTGACTCAACTGGAAGTCGTCGCCATCTTATTCCAACAAATTATAATAGTAAATGGGTCATGTACATGCATAGAAAGTTTAGTGTTATATTGCAGTGTACATAAGGCAAATGATATAAAAGTGTAACCTAAGAAACTACCACGAAAGGTTGGGTGTAAGAGAGGTTTCACTGAATTGGGTTTTACATACTCCCAATTCAAAGGTACTAACATTCTCTAGTTGTCACCAATATGTGAACATTATTGGAGCATGTCTCACATGCCACATCTATGCCAGTTTATCTAAATTGGTAGTCCATTATGTTTAGGTACAACAATACCTTGAGCTTGATGACGTCTGGTAAGCAAAGCCTAAACAACTGCATTGGCCCGGAATACCACCGGTACTGCTGCTTCCTGTAGGCCTCATATGAGTATTGCAGTTCAGGTTGTTACTTAAATAAACACTTCGGCTCAATTGAAATGGTCAACAGAATTATCAAACAGACTATTCAAAAGAAATGGGAAAACTGGTGATAACAGTACCTCAACAATGTTCAGGGAATAAACTTTCAGTTATGGAGATGTGTTCAATCTGCAATGTCCATACCGTCCACCATCGTCCGTCCCATTGGTCACAACTTGGATTCAACACAGAAGATATGAAGTTAATCCATCAAGCAATTTGGATGCACCAGAGTTCCTTTGACAAAAAAAATCAACTAACATCACGATAGTTAGAGTAATACCTATCTATCCCAATTCAGCTCACTTGGAAAAAAGAAATTGTTTCATTGACATGACTGAATCTCTACATGGAAGTAATAAAATAAATGTCATACCCATGTGTACTTTGAGATGCAGATAAATGGCATATCGATGCTTTTCTCGCCTTTGGCAAATTCAGCTTCAATAACGAAATCTACCGAACAATGAAGACAAGGAAACATAGAAAAAAATAGAGTAGCACATAACTTGAATTGAATCAATGGAACTTGTAAGAAGGACTGGCTTGCATCAACCATCATTGAATACGCACCCAAAAAAAAAGTCAAGCCTGATGCAATCCAAGGCACGTGTCAAACCTGAATATAGTGGCATTGACAGAGATCAAGAGGGGAAGGAAGATGCATTACTACATCCTATATGATGCGGCACAACACAGGAGGAGCTTACAGGGAAATCTTGCCATGGATCTGAGAGAGATGAAAAAAACAATCAAGAGAAGCTCATCTTAGCGTCATCAACATTGGCTGCGCTCGCACAATTGCTTCGCATTAGTGGCATAACATGACAGTTTTCCACCATGTTGACATAAACTCAAATTCAAAGTTTATTGTAATTTTGACAACATAATTGTAGAAAATAAAACAGATGCACCTTAAGACAAGTTACTTGGAACAGAACAATATCAATGAGACAATATAAAGTACAAAAATGTAACTATATAATTTGCTGAACACTGAAATGCCTCAGACATGTTACTTGTTACTATAATGTCGCCAAATATTTTTCTTTCTTACTGTCTTATCAATAACTGAAGTTTCTCAGGCAAAGTTATCATAGTTATCAACTCCATCAACTGTGACATACTACAATGATCAAATAGTACATATATAATTTTTTCAAGAGAGCTAGGGTAGTTCAAGCGCTTACTACATAGTACTCGGCATTGATGTAACAAGATCAAAGAAGCATCCTGTTATACATAGACCATGTGTCATCTTCTGATCACAGATTCAAAAATAGCTTTCCATCACCGATATTTCTTTGTGTCCATGATGAGCCTAGTGCAACTACTTTCCATGACTACATTTAATCAGTCTATCGAACATCAAAATAACCTCAAATTGATAAGTTTAAATGATGCATAAATGCGTTAGGACACGGAGTGGAAGCATACCAGCTGTACATGTGTTACTGATATTGCTCAAAGGGATACTTTGCTCAGACCGTACAGAAGAAGCATGCGCCTCTGATTCCTGGGCATGGTTTACACTACCTACGGCTGCAGCCTTCTTCTATTGCCGGGCGACACGACGCTTCTCGAGGATATCTGCTCTCTTTTCATCGGACAATTTGTCAAACCATGATAGGCTACTTTTCTTTTGAGTAGCATAACTACTCTCTGCATTTTCACTTAGTGGTGAGTTCGTTACATCCTGTAATGGAGAACGATCCCCCGAGGAAAACAGATGTGCATCTGGATCATTCTTGCCCATCTGCGTTTTGAAAGCAGAAATGATTGAGAAGTCAAAAAGAGTCATCTGGAGCCTCAAGCGAGATGAGACAATGGAACAAAAAAATGTACAGGACCGCAGTTTTTTTTAATGTGCGTTAAGAAATGCAATTTCCATCTATCTCCGTCACAGCATGGCATTTACATTCACAGATAAAGACTCCAAAAAAACTATATAAAGCTAAGAATTTTGAAAGTAGGTGGACCAAGAAACAGATATTCAATAGTTCGCACTTCTCCCGATGTTGACAACACCCAAGTATAGGTCATTGTTTTACATGGTCCTCCTACCCACAAATGCTTACATGGTCCTCCTACCCGCAGATGCTACCGGGCCTGCTCATTTCAATTGGTCATGGAAACATACTCCCTGAGAGTAGAATAAACACCATGTAACTGTCACAATGATGAAACACTGGCTTGCTCATCGACCCTTTCAGTATCCAAAACTTTTATTCATTTGAACTCAGAGAAAACATAAAAAGTTATGAGCTAATATATCTAGATCCGAAACTGCAATCATGAATCTGGTTGAGCGCAAGATGCGTCTTCTCGGCTGAGCTAATTTAGTTTCACTTTTTTAAGAATTGCAACTGAAATGCATGAAGGTGGCTAAAATTGGGCAGCAAAATTTTCGACAGCTCTCGATAAATCAATTTCACTCTAACAGATGTTAGAGATAGACGGGCATTCGGCCATTCACCAGAATCATCACGATGTTTATGAAACTCTTACAAAAGCAAACCTTTACAGCCATCGAATCTGGTAAGCTGACCAGTTGTAAAATGTGCAGGGTAAAAGATTACTAAATCATTTGTAGTACCTGATGAATACCCAATGCATAAAAAATGTGTATTAAGAATTGCAAAAGGAGGTGATCTGAAAGTTCGTTTGACATTACGCACTCACCTTTGCAACGTCAGGTGCGGGTCGGCGACGTGGCGGTGACACCCGGCTCTGGAAATATACATACATCAGGGTGATTCTCCTCTCATTACATGTATCAAAAGGGATCAAGTCTTTAGATACGTGCCTACAAACATGCAAGAGTACAAGCAGTATATTTTCCCTAATGAAATACTTACATACATGATTCTGCTCCCAGATTTATTCTCTAATGAAAGACTTGAACAGAGGGGGGGAGAGGTCGTCACCTTCCTTGGTAGAAAACAGGGGGAACCAAATTGAACCCCTTCACACAAGCAGCCAGAAGAGCTTGGCAACTGCACAGACCGCACAAATCAGATGGCGAGATGATGAAAACAACAAGGGAGAAGAGAAAGGGAGGAGGGATTCATACCCTGGTCGAGAAGAGGCTCTTGTTCCTGTTCTTGTTGTTGGGGAGGAGACTTGAGATCTCCCGCAGCAGGGTCGCCATGGGTGGAGGTGAAAGAGAGGGGTCGCCATGGGTGGAGGTGGGCTAGGGTTTCGGGCGCTCGAGGAGAACTCAAAGGCTGTGGCGGCTGTCGGGTCGGCGTCCAGATACGATGACGGAGACGGAGCTCCTCTACCACAGCGTGGTTGTGGGGAAGGAGCTCCATGGCACCGTCGTCCTCCTCTCCCGACGGAGGCGGCGCTTCGCGCGGGCGCGGCCGGGCGAGGTCGGCGAGGACCAGGCGCGGGGCGACCGGAGGGCGGCGAGGACCAGGCGACCTGGCAAGCGGCGGCGGGGCGCGGTGCGACCGGAGGGCGGCGAGGACCAGGCGGCCGGGCGAGCGGCGGCGACGACCAGGCGGCGGGGCGCGGGTCGACCGGATGGCGGCGGCGCGTCCTCGCTTCTCCTCCTGCTCGGGCACCTCTTCACCACGACAGTTTTTTTTAAGCTTGAGGGGCAGCGATGCGGGCGTCGGGGTGGGCCGCAGCAATTGGAGAAGGTCGTGGGCACAAGGAGGCTTGTTCGTGTGTGATATGGAAGATTCGTTTTCGTTTTCGTTAACGAAGTACTTAGACCACTGATTACGTGATTAGACGGCTGAGATTGCTTGTTGGATTTGCCCTCTCTTCCTTTTATAGGGGTAGTATTTATATTTATTATAGGGGTATATATATATATATATAGTAGAGTAGTAGATAGATAAGACTTTAGCTTGAGCAACTGTCCTGCTATAGGTATATAAATTTCCTACAATCACAGCTGCAAACAAGAACCTTCCTAAAGGGCAAACTCCCTTATGCAGTGTTCTCATCTGTTTCAAAATTTAACTTGTGCACACGGGCACTGAAACAATCTATCAATGCACAATAAAATATAGAACACACACAATAGTCTAGTTGAGAATCCAAATGATTGACTTTCACACATCAGCATACACTCAAATCATAGAAAATTTGTTCTTTACGGAAATGGAAACTAATATCAACAAGTCACATGCTCCATCCACCATTTGGACTGCTCTTCTCCTCATGCCTCCCCTTCAATCACTCACCATATTAATAACACCTGAATACGAAAAACCACTTATGAATTATACTGGCATGCAAAACATTGTATACTGTGAAGCATAGCAATGTGCCACCAAGTAAGATGGGCACTCTCATATATTTAAAACCAGAAAATATTATAAGCTATGTATTCAAGAGATATGGTCTAGAATGGTCTACTATAGACCCATATATTTTCGATCAAAACTTTCTTTTTGTGAACTATTCTGTCTATAAAAGATAGGTCAAATGGTTAAAAACTAACATGTAAACAACAAACACAAACCATAGCCAGTCACCACAGGGGCGGAGCCATCATACTGGCAGCTGAACCCAATGAATTTTTCTGGCCGCGTATAGTATGCACATACGTGCTTGCTTTGACCCCAATAAAAAATACAGTACCCCATCAAATTTAGAATCGCTCAATGCAAAGTCCAAAGGCCACAAGGGAATTGCCACCGTGACAAGCCTCTTTGTGGATTCCTGCTCGTTTTCTTTCTGCATCGAGGTTCATGTTCGTTGCTTCGATCCCTTATTCATATTCTCCTGTATGTGTACGCGGCAGCCGTATGACCTTTCGCCATTCTTGTTCACTTCCTCGACTCTGCGATCTGGTCTCTCCTATTCGCCATCAATTAGCCACCACTCTACACACCAGCGACGAGATGACAACGAGGTCTCGACGGCGGTAAGCCGACTATTATAGTTCAAATTCAAGGTATTGAGATTGCATCATCAGTCATCACAACTCCTTTCTGTTGCACATGCCCTACTTTGCTAATTGCTTATTCCATGTAATTTGATTGACCTAGCCTATTGAACGGAGTTTCTTAAAGGGAGGTCGACCACCAAATCCAGATAATGATGCGGGCACTTCAAGGCCGCCCGCTAGACATAGGAAAAGTGCATCAAATAGCGTGGTTGCAAGCGGTCTTTAAAGCCAGAGGAATTAAATTAGATGTGTTGCCTTACGGCTAATCGGAAGAGAATTTTAGAGCAAGCATGATGATATTAGACAAAGATATTTAATCAGGGGACCTTACAGACTTCAGGTCCATTCGTGATGTTTTATGAAAATTTAATCCAGAACGGTTCGATCAATAAGCATATTACTTTTTCTTTGGTCTATCACCTTCTAAAGCTATTGCTAGCTGCCACAACATCATTGAAGACATGCTTTACAGTTATGAATGTTGTCAAGAAAAAGTTGTGTACCAAAATGGGTAATCAGTTCTTGAGTGATTCTTTAATTTTCTATGGGGAGAAAACTATATTCTCTACCATTGGTATTAATGTTTTGTTTGATCTTTTTAAAATTATGGAAAATCGAAACGGGGCACTCTAAAATGCGAGTGACTTAACATGCTTCTTTTGCTTGAGTTGATGGTATTTATTTTAAACTTGCCATTCAATTCAATGTTTTCAGGAAGACGAGTGATTCTATTCAACAGGTATGTACAACACTCTTCAGTTTTTTTACTGTAACACAATATGTGATAAGTGATATCATAATTGTATTGTTATGTTAGCTTTGACTCCTATGCCCTTGTTCTAAGAGTGTAAAATTAGGCTACACGTAATCAATTTGTATCAGATTCTCACAAGTCAGTGAGTGAACCCAATGGCTAAATTTTCTGGCTCCGCCCCTGAGTCACCAGTCAGCAAAGCCCTATTTTTTTTGCAAGGCTGACATCACGGCATCCGTCACTCATGGCCTGCCTTGGAGGCACGACGTGAAGGTTGCCAAAGGTCAGCGCTACTGCAGGTGTTTCTATTCACACATCAATAGTTCATGTATGCACCTATTAGGTAATTCCAAGTTTTCATCCAGATGTATCCTCTTCAAAGAATATGGGCTACACGGTAGCCTGGACGGAGAGCTGCAGGCTAAGACAACCTGAATCAGCAAATATAGAAACTAAGCATATACCCTGCAGTTCTAAAGATGTGAGATACAACTGCACGGACAAAGTTTTGCTGTGACCAGAATTGCTAGTGAGGCCTGTCCCAAAAATTAAGTTGCGCTCTTACCTGCCCCTATTCTGTATGTAGAGTATATATGTTATGTGTATTTAGTGTGTCTAGGCCCACCTCCTATTCTTTTATATAGTTGAGGTCGTGGCCCACCTTGTACATCATATATACGTGCGATTGCACGTGATCAATACATTATGCAATTCCATCATCATACATGGTATCAGTTTCCGGGTTCTAAACCCTAGCTTCCGCCCGCCGCCGCCGCCGCGCCCACCCTAACCGCGCCGCCGCCGCCGCATCTCCACCCGCCGCCGCGCTCCCCTTGCGCCGCCGCCTCCTCACTCTGTTGCCGCCGCCGCGCCCTCCTAGCGCCGCCGCCGCCACACTCCCAGTCGCCGCCGCCGCGCCCCCTTGCGCCGCTACCGCCACCAACCCTAGCCGTCGCCGCTGCTATGTCTTCCGTCACTTCCTCCGGCTCCAACCCGTTCGCCGACGCCAACCCTCCCGACGCCGCCGACATCCGCAACCTCAACATCCACGAACGGGTTCCGGTTCGTCTTACCCAGACGGACTCCTACTACGCATGGAAGACCTATTTCTCCCTCGTGTTTCGGGAGTACAATCTTCTTGATCATGTGGATGGATCCGTCGACTCCAGCCTTGTGCCCGCGCACCATGAGTGGTCCACCATCGATGCCACACTCATCCGCTGGTTCTTCCTCACCATCTCAACATGGTATCTGCCGCAAGTTCCTAGACCTAGCCACCGCCCACCGCTTCCGCATCGCGCACTGCCCCCGTGGCGGTCGGCCTCTATGACCGCCGCCGGGGGCCGCGCCGCCCGTACCTAGGGTTCGTCCGCCGGTCATGTTGACTGGCTGCCCTAGAGAGTTTTTTCCCGATCTCTTGATCCGGGGTTTTCTCTCTTCCGCCGGTCGCATTGATCGGTGTTTTCTTTTTGGTTTTCCGATCTAAGATCGGTTTGCGTCGCCCGCCGCCGCCGTCGACCTCGCGCCTCTACTCCGACATCGGCGCGACCCGGCCTCTACACCGCCCCGGCGGCCTCGTGCGACGCGGCGGCCCCTCACGGCCGTCGCCCGCGCGTCTGCTCGCCCATCGCCCTACGCCGGCCGTCACCGCCCTGCTCCGATCGGGACTCTTGCATCGCCCCAACCCGGCGGCCTCGCGCCATGCGGCGGCCCATCACAGCCGCCGTCCGCGCGCCGGCCCGCCCGTCGATCTACGCCGCGCCTGTACGGCCGCCCTGCCGACCGTCGTCGCCGGCTTCATCTCGGACTCCGCCGCCATCCCACCTCCACCGATAGGCGTCCCCGACCTCGCGCGCGATCGGATTAATCACCTGCCCGCCGCCGCGATCCGCCTCATCTACGCCGTGCGACCAACCTGGCCCGTCGGTTGCGCACGCCTCCGTAGGTCCCGTGAAGACTGTCCCGAGTAAAGCGCGCCCCTCCACCGATAGAGCACCGGGTTGCCGTTGCGTCGCCCTGTCGGGCCGCAGCGCCGCCGCCCCGTGGTTCTCCCCGCGGCCGCATCGACCCGCGTGGTGCCGCTGCGTCGCCCCTTTGGGTCGTAGTGTCGCGGCCCGCAGTCCACCGCCGCCCCGAGGCCGTCCCCTCCAGGCCGTCCCTGTGGCTGCACCGACCCTCGCGCTGCCGCTGCGTCGCCCCATCGGGCCGTAGTGAGCGTGGCACGCGGTCTCCGCCGCCGCCCGAGGCCGTCCCCGCGGTCGCACCGACCCGCGCTTCGCCGCCGTGCCGCCCCTTCGGGCCATAGCGCCGCGGCCCGCGGTCACCGCCGCCGCCCGAGGTCTTCCCGCCGTCATCCCGACCCGCCTGCTGCCGCTGCGTCGCCCCTTCGGGTCGTAGCGCCGTGGCCCGCGATCCACTCCGCCGTCCCCGCGCGTCGACTTCCCGTGGTATGCGCCGCGCCGTCTCCCTCGGCGCAGGAACGCCACCGTCCACGCCGGTCTTCGTCACGTTGTCGGGTTCATCGCCTACTTCGACCATCGCCGCCGCGCTCCTAACCAGCCGCCGCCGCTGCCGTCAGGCCGCGGCCGCCGCTCTTCTTCGGTGCCGCTGCAGCTCGCTCACCCGAGCCGCGCCGCCAGTCCACCCCTTCTTCTTCGTCCAGCACCAGCTCATCGCCAGCGTCGCCGTTGTCTACCCCGACCACTTCATCTACTCCGACCACCGCGGGCGACATCGGTCCCCCGCCAATTTGCGCCACAACCGTCGTCGAGTCCTTCTCTGCTAGCCCCCTCGACATGGCGTACAAGTTGTGTGCAGGTCCCCGTCTACGCATGCCCGGTGCTGGCAACACCGATGCGTGCCTTCGTCACTGATGTGTTCCCAGGTCTGGCAAGCCTGGAGCGACGCATCGTCAACATCGACTTCGTCCGTCTACGCATGCCCGGTGCTGGCAACACCGATGTGTGCCTTCGTCCACGACGTGTCCCCGGACTTGGCAATCCCGGCGCGACGCGTCTCAACTCCGTCTTCTTCCCGGCGCACCACTACTTCGACACCAATGCGCCCATGACTAACTCGGCGCCTCCTTGCGCCCGCGGCTCCTCGGCGACTACCTCGACACCGGCTACCCCGACTTGACATCGACCACGACGTTCTTTGCACAGCTACCTCGACCATGGCTACACCACCCTACGCTCTCGGCTATCTCGACAAACGGCACAAAGGGCTACCGCCTTGTTTGAGCAACCTCGTCGGTTTCTTCTCCAGCCACGACTTCCGCGATGCATCGACCGTTACGACTGTGGGGGGTGACCGTCGGCTTACCTTCGGATTCTTCTCCAGTCTCACCGTCTGCATCGCTACCGTTGTGACTGCGGGGCGATGTTGAGTATATTGATTATTAGGAAATATGAGATAGATTAGGATTTGTCCTACCTTGTCTTATACTCCAAGTTAGTCATTGTACTCCTATATATATGCCCACGAGGCTCAAGCAATACATCAACTATTCCACCAATTCCTCTCTCTCCCGCGGCCTCGCCGCCTTCGGACGCGTCATCCACGCCACCTGCGGCTGCACCGCCGACTGGTCCCGTCACTCGTGCTCGGGCGGGCATCCACCGTCCGAGCTCTAGATATGCTTCGGATGAGTACGTCTGCACCGCCTCCACCTCCGCACTGTCGCCCCTGCCGTCCTCTGTTCGAGCGGCCCTACGCGATCCTCTCTGGGTTGCGGCGATGCAGGAGGATTTTGACGCGTTGCAGCGTAACCGGACTTGGCAGCTTGTCCCTCGTCCCCGTCACGCTAACGTGATCACCGGGAAGTGGGTTTTCAAGCACAAAGTCCATCCTGATGGTACTCTCGACCGCTACAAGGCGCGCTGGGTCGTTCGTGGCTTTCGCCAATGTGCCGGCGTCGACTTCACCGACACCTTCGCTCCGGTTGTTAAGCCCGGCACGATCCGCACTGTCCTACAACTTGCAGTATCCCGTGCCTGGCCGGTACACCAGATGGATGTCTCCAACGCCTTTCTTCATGGTCACCTTCAGGAGCAGGTCTTCTGTCAGCAACCCACCGGGTTCGTTGATCCGGCACATCCAGATCATGTGTGCCTGCTTTCGCGCTCCTTGTATGGGCTCAAGCAGGCTCCTCGCGCCTGGTACCAGCGCATCGCGGCGTTTCTGCATCAACTCGGGTTTTGATCCACACGCTCCGATGCTTCGCTGTTTGTTTATCACCAGGGCGCTGCCACTGCATATCTGCTCCTCTACGTCGACGACATTATTCTGACAGCATGCACTACTGGGCTTCTCAGTCAGCTCACTGATCGTCTTCGCGCTGAGTTTGCCATCAAGGATCTGGGTCCGTTACACTACTTCCTCGTTGTTGAGGTAGTGTGCCGTCCTGATGGTTTCTTCCTCCACCAGCGGAAGTACGCTCTTGAGCTCCTTGACCGTGCTGGCATGCTTAATTGCAGATCCGCGGCCACCCCTGTTGACACGAAGGCCAAGCTCTCTGCTGCTGATGGTTCTCCTGCTCCGGATGCTCCTTTCTACCGGTCTATTGTGGGTGCTCTTCAGTACCTCACTCTCACTCGACCGGAGCTCCAGTATGTTGTGCAGCAGGCGTGCCTCCACATGCATGCCCCTCGAGATGCTCATTGGACCTTCGTCAAGCGGATCCTCCGCTACATCCGTGGTTCCGTGGACCTTGGTCTCACGTTGCACGCCTCTGCCTCCACCGAGCTCACTGCTTACACCGATGCTGACTGGGTCGGCTGCCCTGACACCCGTCGATCCACCTCGGGTTACTTTGTCTTCCTTGGACCATCACTTGTTTCATGGTCTTCCAAGAGGCAGCCTACGGTCTCCAGGTCCAGTGCTGAGGTTGAGTATCGCGCCGTGGCCAATGTTGTCGCCAAGTGTTCATGGCTTCGTCAGCTTCTCCTTGAGCTCTCGTGCCCAGTCGACAAGGCAACGGTGGTCTACTGCGACAACGTCTCGGCCGTCTACCTCTCCGCCAACCCGGTTCATCATCGCCGCACTAAGCACATTGAGCTTGATATTCATTTTGTTCGGGATCAGGTCGCCCTTGGCCACGTTCGTGTCTTACACGTTCCGACCTCCCAACAATTTGCAGATATCATGACCAAAGGCTTACCCACGGCGTCCTTCGAGGAGTTCCGATCCAGTCTTTGCGTCAGCAATGGTGCCGCTTCGACTGCGGGGGGGCGTTGAGTATATATGTTATGTGTATTTAGTGTGTCTAGGACCACCTCCTAGTCCTTTGTATAGTTGAGGTCGTGGCCCACCTTGTACATCATATATACGTGCGATTGCACCTGATCAATACATCGTGCAATTCCATCATCATACACTGTACATACTGGAAAAAGTGTCCAACCTGGAGCATATTCAAAAAATCTACAGCTCCTTGAAAGAAGGCCCTTCTCCATAGTAACCAAGCAAGCTTACGAAGGTCTTGTGATTTAATTTCAACAAGCCTATTATGTGGAAGTAAAACCATTCTAATAACTCTATGGGGCTGCAAAAATATACTCCAAACAATGATGAGATACAGTGACAATTCTGGTACAGAGCATAATGTTCATGAGATACATACAGTATAAATTGTGGTATGGGAATGGCCAATTAGGATCCCTGGTCTTCAACATATACCTAATATCCAAACTTTCAATTATTATGGAATGATGCATATGTGTATGTAATTAGATGCACGTACATTATATTCCTTCATTTGAAAACTCTTGTCCTTTTAACCTCTCAAGTTTTAGTTAATTAATCAATCACATATAATTGTCGGTATATATACATACATGCATGGATCGATCCATGCTTGCATGCATTAGGCAGATAGAAGTACGTGAACATACTCTAGGATATGGTGCCGTGCTTCTGTCAGGAGGGATTCCCGATGCAGGCGAGCAGCTACGGCAAGCTCCTCTGTCGTACTTCATATTTAGATAATGCACTACACAACAATGCAAGAGGAGAAATACAGGAAATCATTTTATGAAATTAAAGTCTCTGAAGACAGTTGAATATACACGTGCCAGTGTGGTTTGTTTGATCATATGGGCATGGTCTGTTGCCATATTTTGAAAGGTGAGCTCACACACAATGTTTGAAACATCCTTGATTCTGAGAAAAAAAATGCAGGGGGTGACACCTCCCTTTCAAGAGAGAAAAAACGTGAGAGAAGGTGATTCCTGATCTCACTGAGTTCATGCAACTGTACAACAAAATTCCACATAAAACTTGTAGTTGAGTAGTTGCAGTGATATTAAATGAGAAGACAATGATCGTCCTACCAAATGACCTTTTCTGATTACTTGTCACAGTACTGCGGCTAATCATCCTAAAAGTTCTTTCTGTAGTAGGTTAAACAAAATTCAGCTTGACGCTGAAACATCCACAATAAGAATTTCACCTTCGAAATATGCTTTTGGACGAAGAGCGCAAGACCAGCTTGCCAATGTTGAATTTCTCAATTTCCTCGCTTATAGCAGCAAGTAGCAGGACATCAACAGATTCAGTTAAAACAGCTTCGGCTTCGACCTGTTTGAACAAACCGAGTAAATCATGTCACTATCAGGATCAGATTTCATGAGTTTACACGAGCCGCAAATCGCATGCTAGATCAGACCATCACCGAACATGTTGTAGGCATAGAAAAAAATATACACAAGGATTAAATCAAAAGAGAGAGTGGAAGAGGCAAATCAGGAGAGAGAGGGAGGAATCTTGATTTGTCGAGGTAAGAGAGATCATACTCATTCCGATTCTCTGTTGTAATTTTCCCTTTTTACTATTGGCTGATTGGAAAAATATAATGGAATCCCACTGGCCGATGAGACAATTATAATGGCATCCCACACTGTACTTTTATGAATCATGCATATGTAAGGGATCTCTTAAATACTACTCCCTCCGATCCAAACTAAGTGTCATGGTTTTGAACTAAAACCATGACACTTATTTTGGATCAGAGGGAGTACAATACACAGGTCCAAAATAGGTTGCTGTCACATTACTCACCCTCACTCCACTGGGTGGCCTTGAAAAAATAGTTAGCACTGGATGTCAGCAAATAATGCACCCAGCTGCGCACTGGACACCAGCTCATGTCTAAGTTATCCCATGATCCCATCCGTACACAAGAGTTTAGGCAGAAAATATAGTTTGAATTATATGTCAAGGCGATGTAAAAAATGCAGACCATTTTTGCATGTCTACAAAAATATGTTCAATTCAATTGTTTACTGAAACTTCGACCGAGCAAAGTGATACATCATCATATAATGCGGTAGCCAAATCTACACAAGATGTAGCCTGCAGATGTGGTACCATCAACTGCATGAAGAAAACAGACTGAATAACCATCCAGTTCAAAAATTACATCAAACCTGTTTTACAACTAAGATATTCAGGAAGGGCTAAACATCCTTGACTTGTAAACCAAAAAATGGAGCAAAAAAGGTGTGTTACCTGCACCTTTATCAACTGAAACTGCGTACTCATTTGTTCACCGCATAGAAGCAGGTAATCAACTAATAATAAGTCAAACTTGAAATGATGAAAAATCGATCATGTATATAGCTTGCGCTTCTTTCCATATTTAGCATGGTTCAGCTAGCCTTCTCTTTGCTATACACTCGACTTAACCAAACATTTAAGAAAGGCACTTATAATAGAGCAACATCTCAATGGTTCTAGTTATTAGGACAAGGTTCAAGTGTAGCTTAAAATATGAACAATTAACTGTACTTCTCTTTCTCTTGCTGAAAATCACCATACTGCATTTGTTCCTACTTATTTGTGATCGGTGGCCATGTGCATGCCTAAACCTGAGATTATGATTCTTTTTTCGCTTCTGCCTACACACCTAAATCAAACTGGTAAGTTAGCAACACCACATCAGTCCAATCTTGCAAGAGCAAAAGTGCCTAACATATTTTCAGAGATGCACAACTCAGATCATGCAGTCACAAAGTTGGGAGAGACAAATAGAAGCAAGCACGCAGATAGTGATAGATGAGGCACAACAATTACTATAGGGAAAGTATCCAAGCAATCAACCAATGATAGAAATACCATGCAAATCTTATCCAAGAACACAAACAATAAAAGTTATTAACACTCTGCTGCAGAAATCAAATAGGGGAGGTATTGACCTGAGGTTTGCACAATCAACTTGAGTGAAGTGTGTTGATGCCATGGACGATCTAAGGTCGCCTACCAAGCTGAGGCACAATCAATGGTACCTATTACATCCAGAAATCAAAATCATTAGTTTTCCAAAAAAAATGAAGTATTTACGGGGAGGATTGGAGCAAACTGCCACAGATAACCACTGAAACCTCCTCCTACAAATGCTTGTCGTTGGATAAGAATATACTGCTACCAAAAATCCCAAAGCCAACCATAGGTCACACCTCAAAATCTGCAGAGCAGTCAAGTACAAAATAATTAGCCCTCTAGCACATACTATATGTTAGAGCAAAACTCTTAGGCTCTGTTTGATAGCTCAACATTTTCTAAGTATTTGGAAAATACTACAGTTTTTCTGATTACCACAGTTTAATTTACTATGAGGTGTTTGGCTCCCACTAAAAACCACAGTATTAATACCAGAGTATTTGCAAAACCAAAGTATTTTCTCTGTCTAATAAAAAGAACCCTAGACCCCTTTTTTTAAAACAGAGCAAACCAAAAGAACGAGCCATCGCACGCATGCTTTTATCTTCTTCGCTGTCGCTGGTCCACCTGCCTCTCCGTTCCGTCCGCCGGCCCTGCTCCACGCGCCTCTATTCGTCCATGTCGCTACTTCGCCTACT
Source organism: Elymus sibiricus (assembly GCA_039707655.1). Lineage (NCBI taxonomy): Eukaryota > Viridiplantae > Streptophyta > Magnoliopsida > Poales > Poaceae > Elymus > Elymus sibiricus. The sequence continues at coordinate 270,872,820 of CM077673.1, read as the reverse complement.
TAGAGCATCTACAACCGGAGCTCTCAAACCCGCCTCAAACGCCCGGGCAGGCCGCCCGGTCAGTGTCCGGTCACAAAATTTCGACCCAGACGGGCCTCTCAAACGGCCCTCAAACGTCCGGGCTGACCGGCACCCCCCATATCCAGCCCAAATATGAGGCGGGTATGGGGGCGCCCGGACGCGCCCGGGCACGCCCGCCACGTCGGACCCGACAGCCCGTCCCCACCCCAAATTGCACCAAATCCCCCCAAACCCTTCCTCCTCCTCCCGCCGCTCTAGAACAATTCCCGCGCCCGGACCCTCGTCCACCTCCACCCTTGCTCCCAATCCTCACCTCCGGTCCCGATCCACCGCCGGAGATGTCGTCCAGCCCGACCCAGACCGCCGCGACGGAGACGCAGTCCGCCTCGTCCGTCGGCGGCGTGAATTCGTCCGCGGCGACTTGCAAGGCGGAGAACGTCGCCCGCAAGTTGCGGCGACGCCGGCAGCGAGAGAGGGAGGCGGCGGCTTCGGCGTCGCAGGGAGGTCCGGACGCGCAGTAGCAGATGTCTCCTCCGCCGCGGCCGGATCCCCGCACCCCTTCTCTCCGAGCGCCAGCGAGGATTACGGTCACCGACCCCATTAGGACAAACGACGATCCGAGCGCCGGCTGGGCCATTCCGGACAGCTTTCCGCCCACGCAGATGCCGGCGGTGGACGTGTGTGACTCGCCGGAGCTCGTTCGGGCGCGGACGAGCACGGGCTTCGGTATTGCCCGGGCTAACCTCAACCTGCTCGACGGAATGACCGAACAAGACTCGGTGCGTTTTCTTTGCTCTTGTCCGATCATATTTAATCATAGCCCTCTAGTTTCTTTCGCTCACGATGAATACTTGCAAATCTTAATCATATAGGCGGCGTTCATGTCGACGATGATCAATGAGAATGAAGATCCGACCCAATTGGAGTATGAATTGGAGGCCACCACCGCTTTTGAAGTTGGGAACACATCCGATCCCAATCCGAGCAAGAAGAAGAAGGCCAAGACGGCGAAGGCAAGAGGTCCGGCATTCTTAAGACACGAGGACATCTTGTTGGTCAGAGCTTGGTTGGCCACAACGATGGATCCAATATGCGGCACGGAGCAAAAGGGGAGCACCTATTGGACGAAGATTTGGAAGGAGTATCACTAGCTAAAGGAGTATGTGGAGCCGCATCCTATCGTGAGCACTCGCAATGTGGCATCTCTCCAACATCGTTGGGGGATCATTCAAGGGGAAGTGAACAAGTACGTCGGCTACTACGCACAAGTGACCAAACGCCCTCAAAGTGGGTTTGGAATCGCAACTCACGTAAGCTCGATTGCCTCATCTTCTCGTCCATTGCATATGCTTCTTGTGTTTGCATTCTCGTGCTCATACAAATGTTGTTCGCTAGACGGCGGTGACGGCCACTTTGTATCACGAGGTGGAGAAGAAGCCATTTGCTTTTAGCCATTGTTGGCTCATGTTGAATGGCAAGCCGAAGTGGCCCCAATTTGTGGCCGACCTCAAGTCCGGCAAGAGGAGGAATGATGGCTCAAGCTCCAACCAATCAATTGGGTTGGACGATGAAGAGGACGATGTTGTCGTGGACGAGAACAGAAAAGCCACCGTGCCAAAGGACAACCGCCAAGTCATGGGAAACAAGTGGGAGAAGGCACGTCTCGCCCGTGATGCCGCGGCTACCAAAATGTCGTCAACATGGACGGGCATTTTTTCGGCTAGGGAGAGCAAGAAGGAGGAGAGGTACACGCTCCTCATGGAAGCGCAAAAGGAAAGGATGGAGTGGGACAGAACTAGGGTGGAGAAGAAGCTTGCAATTGAGAGGGAGAAGATCGAGTTGGAGAAGCGCGAAGCGGTGATCAAATGGGAGCTCGAGAAGGCCAAGACATTTGCCGACATGGATTTCGAGAAGGAGAAGTTGCAACTCGCACGGGACGCGGAAGATGCGAAGATCATGCTGGCGGACGAGACCGGATTGGATGACCATGCAAAGAAGTGGCTTGCGGACAAGAAGAAGGAGATCAACGCCCGGAGGGCGGCTGCGGCGGAGGAGGCAGCCCGAATGCAGGCGGAGGAGGCAGCAAGGATTCAGACGGAGCAGCATGCCCGGATGCAGGCGGAGGAGGCAGCAAGGATTCAGAAGGAGCAGCATGCCCGGATGCAGGCGGAGCTGGCAGGCCGGATTCAGGAGGAGCAGGACGCACTCCTCTTCTCGCAGCAGCCGCACAGCGAGTGATCGGAGGCCATCGGTCACGCTCGGACATTGATTTGATTTTGCCATGTCCGGTTTGTTGAACTATGATTTGCTTTGCTTTGCTTTCTTTCGAACTTTGGCATTCGGACAGTTTGTTTCGTATGATCGACGTGCATGGATTGCATGAATTTGAGGTTCCGATTTTGCTATATGTGGATGTGCGGCGCAACATTTGAGGGGTGTCCGGTCAGTGCCCGCGGGCGCGTCTGGACGCGTCCGCAGGCGTTTGAGGGGCCGGATTTGCCAAGTCCGCATGTAGATGCTCTTAGACACCTACACCATGTTGCGAACCATGCCCATTAGTAATCTACAAGTCTTGTCCAAGGCCGTTCTTCATGCATGTGGCTAGCTGCTTCTACAGTTTGCATGCAACGAACTAGCTAGCTTAGACCATGCGTCTAGCTAGCTATTATAGTTTGCATGCAACGCTGGACAGCAATTTTTACGGCACTGCTCACGCCTCTATCAAACAGGTCTCTGTATTGTCGATACTTCAAAATACCTTAATATATAAAAACTGTGGTATCTTATGCCAACAAACAAAAATACTGTAGTTTTCAATACTTCGGTTTTTAGAATACTTTGCTACCAAACACAGCCTTAATCTGAATTATTTGAGGCAATTATTATCCTGTATAACCAGACAAAAATGTACTCTTAGCAACAACAAAAAAAACAGATAATGGAATAGGAAAAGCACTAAAATCTCTACTTCCAGATTCATGGGCGTGCAAGCACCTTGGAGTAAAATTGCACAAACAAATCTAAAATACAGGGAATGAGAAGGAGGAGGGGAAGTAGCAGGAAGATAGGCAACGCAAGGGATTGAAGGAAGGAGCTCACGTAGGGCGGTGCCACCAGGGGAGAGGGAGACGGCGGTGTGCTCCGACGACGACCTTGTCGTTCGTCCAGGGCACAAACCAACGCAAGAACGCAGCAGCAAAAAATTCTCCTGGGGTCGCGCACCCGAGGTGGGGCTCGATTGGCTGACGACTGAAGTTCTCCATGGGCAGATTGGTGAATGGGGAGTAGACGAGGTGAGTCAGGCCGGCGACAGCGAATGGCCCTTGGCCGGCGACAATGAATGGCACCTGGCCGGCGGCGCCGCCTCCAAGATGGACGGCCTGCTCCTTCACCTTGTTCCCTCTTCCCTTGCTTTTCCTCGTCGCCCGCCTCGCGTGCTCCTTCATCCCACCACAGAGCTCCCTAACCAGCGCCCAATCTGGAACTCCTAGGGTCGCGCACCCGAGGTGGGGCTCGATTGGCTGACGACTGAAGTTCTCCATGGGCAGATTGGTGAATGGGGAGTAGACGAGGTGAGTCAGGCCAGCGACAGCGAATGGCCCTTGGCCGGCGACAGTGAATGGCACCTGGCCGGCGGCGCCGCCTCCAAGATGGATGGCCTGCTCCTTCACCTTGTTCCCTCTTCCCTTGCTTTTCCTCGTCGCCCGCCACGCGTGCTCCTTCATCCCACCATAGAGCTCCCTAACCAGCGCCCAATCTGGAACCAAGCGCCGCCGACGGTCGAGGAGGACTGATGGAGGAGGGGGGAGGGTCGCGGCGGCTGTGTCGGCAAGGGCCGAGGAGGACGGATGGAGGAGGAGAGGAGGGTCGCGACGGCTGTGTCGGCGAGGGATTGGGGTAAGAGGAGTGGGTGCAGTGGCTGTGGATTGGGGGATAGGGTTCGTGCGGCGCCCATCACGCACGTCGTGTGCACTAGTGCGCGCGGCGGGAGGAGTGGATCGATGAAACCCTCTTGCACTTGCCCAATGGCTCACCCAGCCAATCCACGTTGGGAACGAGCCCACCAGTCATAGGCCTAGAAAAACAATCAGAGGTGAAAACCAGAATAACCACAAGGTGAACATCTAACGAAGGAGAGGAAGCAGTTGACCAAAACGAGGATGATCCAACGGCCAGAAGTGAACCAAATCGGGGAAGCCTCATGGGAGCGAGTTGGCTAGCCTCCTTATTGGTTTAAATTCCTACAAGCATATGTTCCTCTCTCATAATAATTTTCAGTAGCATCATGAAGGAATTTCACAATATAACTATCACATAAAGCATTCTTTTCATGATATACAAGCATAAAATTTTCATTACTCTCCACATAAGCAATTTTCTTCTCATTCATAGTAGTGGGAGCAAACTCAATAAAATAACTATCATAAGACACTTGATTGACATAACCACATTCAATATAAAAATCACGATGACAAGTTTCATGGTTACTATCACTCTTTATAGCATACATGTCATCATCATAATCATCATAGATAGGAGGCATTCCATCATCATCATAAATTTGCTCATCAAAACTTGGGGGACTAAAAATACCATCTTCATCAAACATAGCATCCCCAAGCTTGTGGCTTTGCATATCATTAGCATCATGGATATTCAGAGAATTCATACTAGCAACATTGCAATCATGCTCATCATTCAAGGAATTCTCATTAAGTATTTTCATAATTTCTTCCTCTACCAATTGAGCACAATTTTCTGAATCCTTATTTTCACGAAAGACATTATAGAGACGAAACAAATGATGCAACCTAAACTCCATTTTTTTAGTTTTCTTTTATAAAACCAAACTAGTGAAAAACAAGAAACTAAAAGATTTAATTGCAAGATCTAAAGATATACCTTCAAGCACTCACCTCCCCGGCAACGGCGCCAGAAAAGAGCTTGATGTCTACTACGCAACTTTATTCTTGTAGACTTTGTTGGGCCTCCAAGCGCAGAGTTTTGTAGGACAGTAGCAATTTTCCCTCAAGTGGATGACCTAAGGTTTATCAATCCGTGGGAGGTGTAGGATGAAGATGGTCTCTCTCAAACAACCCTGCAATCAAATACAAGAAATCTCTTGTGTCCCCAACACACCCAATACAATGGCAAATTGTATAGGTGCACTAGTTCGGCAAAGAGATGGTGATACAAGTGCAATATGGATGGTAGATATAGGTTTTTGTAATCTGAAAATATAAAAATAGCAAGGTAGCAAGTAACAAAAGTGAGCACAAACGGTATTGCAATGCTTGAAAACAAGGCCTAGGGTCCGTACTTTCGCTAGTGCAATCTCTCAACAATGCTAATATAATTGTATCACATAACCATCCCTCAATGTGCAACGAAGAATCACTCCAAATTCTTATCTAGCGGAGAACATAAGAAGAAATTGTTTGTAGGGTACAAAACCACCTTAAAGTTATCATTTTCGATCGACCAATTCAAGAGTTCGTACTAAGATAACATCAAGTTATCCTTTCCGTTCGATCTATCTAAGAGTTCGTACTAGAATAACACCATATGATACGCATCAACTAACTCTAATGTCACCTAGATACTCCAATGTCACCACAAGTATCCATGAGTTAATTCTACGATATGCATCAAACAATTTCAGATTCATAATACTCAATCCAACACAAAGAACCTCAAAGGGTACCCCAAGATTTTTATCGGAGAAAGTAGGACAAAAACGTGTATCAACCCCTATGCATAGATTACCCCAATGTCACCGCGGGAATCCGCAAGTTGAGTACCAAAACATATATCAAGTGAATCAATAGAACACCCCATTGTCACCACGGGTATCCGCATGAAAGACATATATCAAGTGTTCTCAAATCCAATATTCAATCCAACATAACGATATCTCAAAGGGAAAGATTCAATTCATCACAACAAGACAGTAAGGGAAACACACCATATAATCCAACCCTCAGCCCCGAGGGTGGACTACTCCCTCCTCGTCATGGCCTCTGCCGGGATGATGAAGATGGCCACCAGAGATGGATTACCCTCTCCGGCAGGGTACTGGAACGTCTCCAGATTGGTTTTTCGTCGATACAGAGAGTTACGGCGGTGGAGCGGAGAGTCTAGGGTTATATCTGATGGTTTCTATATTTATAGGATTTTTGGGCGTCGGTTTCACGCCAAGATGGGCCATGAGGAGGGCACAAGACACCAGGGCGCACCTGGGCCCTCTGGCGCACCCTAGTGGGTTGTGCCCACCTCGTGGCTCGTTTGGCCCTCCCACGAAGCGTCTAGTGTCTTATCTGTTCCAAAAAAATCGTCAAAAAGTTTTGGGCGATTCCGAGAACTTTCATTTTCTGCACAAAAACAACACCACAGTAGTTCTGCTGAAAACAGTGTCAGTCCGGGTTAGTTCTAAATAAATCATATAAAGTGCATCAAAACCATATAAAAGTATTGTAAACATAGGTGAATATGGCATGAATACTTCATAAATTATCGATACGTTGGAGACGTATCACGCGCCAGCCCCCTCCGGCGCGCCCTGGTGTCTTGTGGGCCCCTCGTGGCCCATCTTCACGTGGAACCGACGCCCAAAAATCCTATATATTCATAAACCCCCAGAAATAACCCTAGATGAGAAGTTTCGCCGCCGCAACTCTCTGTATCGGTGAAAAAGCAATCTGGAGGCGTTCCAGTACCCTGTCGGAGAGGGTAGATCATCTTCAGTGGCCATCTTCATCATCTCGGCGGAGGCCATAACAAGGAGGGAGTAGTCCACCCTCGGGGCTGAGGGTATGTACCAGTAGCTATGTGTTCAATCTCTCTCTCTCTCTCTCTCTCGTGTTCTTGAGATGTCACGATCTTTATGTATCACAGGCTTTGTTAATATAGTCGGATCATATGGTGTTTTCCCCTCTCTATCTTGTTGTGATGAATTAAGTTTTCCATTTGAGATTTCGTTATTACCGGATTGAATACTTTTATGGATTTGATAGCACTTGATCTATGTCTTGGCACTCAACTCGCGGATTCCCGAGGTGACATTGGGGTAATCAGTGCATAGGGGTTGATGCACGTTTTCGTCCTACTTTCTCTGATAGAAATCTCGGGGCACTCTTTGAGGTTCTTTGTGTTGGATTGAGTATTATGAATCTGAAATTGTTTGATGCGTATCGTATAATTAACTCATGGATACTTGTGGTGACATTGGAGTATCTAGGTGACATTAGAGTTGGTTGATGCGTATCATATGGTGTTATTTTAGTACGAACTCTTAGATAGATCGATCGGAAAGGATGACTTGGTGTTATTTTAGTATGAACTCTAGGATAGATCGATCGGAAAGGATAACTTTAAGGTGGTTTCGTACCCTGCAAACAATTTCTTCTTATGTTCTCCGCTATATAAGAACTTTGGAGTGATTCTTCGTTGCACGTTGAGGGATGGTTATGTGATCCAATTATATTAGCATTGTTGAGAGATTGCACTAGCGAAAGTACGGACCCTATGATGGGGATGTGTACCTAGGGTAGGGTCATAGGCCTGACCTACATACCCTACCTAAGGACACTGCCCCAGAAAGCTTAAGGACCACAAGGAAGTTTCCGACTGAAATCACCAAGGCATACAAGTCACTCGACAATGTCCACTCGGAGATTACCTTTCACTCGACATCTATCTTTCACTCGACGAGAACTAGAAGACAGTCGACCGATGAAGACCAGAAGACACCCCAGGGAGCCCAACGGGTAGGCATTTGTCTAAATCATTAGTAGCATTTATTACATACGTTACCAGTAACGTTCGCCTTTATAGCCACGATCGGACCCTTAGATGCCGGGCATTATGAGGGGCAGCGCACACTATATAAGCCGCCCCTCCCCTCTGGCACAAGGGTTCGCACCCTGTAACTCATATATTCCACACGACAGAAAAGCTCCTGAGCACCGAGACGTAGGGCTGTTACCTCCACGAGAGGGGCCTGAACTCGTACATCCGTGTGTACATCCTCGCCGTAGCTAGGACTCTGCCCTCTCCCTTAGTACCCCTATCTTCTACTGTCAGGCTCGTTCCCACGACAGTTGGCGCCCACCGTGGGGCAGGCGTCTAAGCGACTTCCGGCGAGGTTGCATTTTTTCTCCTTCGTCATGTCTTCCGGTGGTGATTTGTTCATGGGCCACGAGATCCGTCTCGGTGCGCTCACCTTCATCGCCGACGATTCGGCATGGCTCCGGAAAGCACCTCTAGATGTTGAGGCGCTCCCGATTCGCGGAGCGACGCACTTCTGCGCAAGCTCCTGCGGTGTTCTTCTCCTACAGCCGTCGACTCCGTACATATCGGCTCTCCACGCTGTTCGTCGCCGCAAGCGATCCGGTCGTTCGCGGCTGCAGCGCTGGGTGAGACATGCGGCGGCCCGCCAGGTTTCGTCTCCGCAGATTGCGGCTATCGAGCCCGTCGAGTCACTTCACGGCGTGTTCGACTCGGCGTCAGATCAGTCTGACGTTCCCTCCGAGTGCGAGAGCTGCAATCCTGTGGCTGAAGTTCTCATGGCTGGTTCTCATCAGAGTCCACCGCCTGGCTTCAGCCACGCCAGGCGCGAGACTGGAGGACCATCGAATGAGCAGCAGCGTCGGGATGAGGATATTCTCCATACTCCCATCGTTGGTGCGACTGCTGAGGCCCAGGCCATGGAGGCTACTCACCTTCGGCTCAAAGAGATGCAGGAGGCACTCGACGAGCGTGCTCGCCAGCGTCCACCGCGTCCCAATTGACATCAGCGACAATTGTTTCCGAGTGGATCTCGGAATAACGTTGAGGTATTCCGTACTCCAGTGTTGAATGTTGCAGCTGCTGCTAAGATTGCAGATTCTACTCAGCCGTCACGATCAGAGGCTGGTAGAGGTTTGCAACAGATCAGAACGTTGCTCGAGGCAGCGCAACAGCAGAATGCGGCTGTTTCTCAGTCGCAGAACAGGTTACACAGCAATTCACCCAGGGCGGAAACAGTTCAGTCGGCCCACAGTCCTGGGTCACCTTTGCGCCACCGAGGCGGAGGTTACCGCGAAGATCAGTAGAGAGATCAGGGGCGAGATCAGTTTGTTCCTCGTTATCACCGTGATGACCGCCGTCGAGTGCTTTCTCCTCCGCGGAGTGGTTCATATGTGCCCCGGCACAATGACAATAGGCGCCCGTTCGGTGATGAGCGGAATCCTGGATTTGACGCGAGGAATGTCCTTGCTCAAAGGCGGATCGACAGAGGCAGAGCCCATAGAGATGGTTATGAAAGAGACTATCCGAGTGGAAGTGGTGTTGTTGTTTCTGGCCCCGAATGTTTTAGCAGAGCCATTCGTTCTGCAGAGATTCCCCCCAACTTCAGGTTGGCGACTGGAATAAGCAAGTTTTCTGGCGAGTCGAAGCCCGAGACATGGTTGGATGATTACCGAGTGGCTGTGCAGATTGGTGGAGGAAATGATAACATAGCCATGAAGCATTTGTCCTTGATGTTAGATGGTTCTGCCAGAGCCTGGTTGAATCGTTTGGCTCCCTCTAGCATCCATTGCTGGGAGGATCTGGCCCGAGTGTTCATCAGAACGTTTGAGGGCACCTGCAAGCGTCCAGCTGGTTTGATTGATTTGCAGCACTGCGTTCAGAAGCCTAACGAAACCTTGAGAGACTACATTCAGCGTTGGTCCACTCTGCATCACACAGTGGAGAATGTTTCCGAACATCAAGCTGTTTGTGCTTTCAAGGCCGGTGTTAGATACAGAGAGCTCTACCTGAAGTTTGGTCACACAGGTGATATTTCCCTGAGCAAAATGATGGAGATTGCTACTCGGTACACCAATGGCGAAGAGGAAGACCGCCTCCGTAGCGGTAAAGGAAAAGTAGTCAACAATGATGCCGGCGGAAATTCCAGTCGGAAGCATAAGCGCAAGGCTAATCCCCCTGCTCAGGCTGAAGCTGCCGTTCTGGCGTCACAAGGCAAAAATAAGGGAAAATCCAAAACTAAGTTCACCCCCAAGAAGTCAAAGAGTCAGTCGAGTACATATGTTATGGATTTACCGTGTGCAATCCACACGAAGAAAGATGAAGAGGGCAATTTGATATTGCCGAAGCATACCACTCGACAGTGCCGTTTGCTGATCCAGCAGTTCAAGGAAAGTCAGTCGAGTGAGAAAGATCCTGAAAAGGAGGATGAAGAAGACAAAGAAGAGTTCCCTGAGGTCAATGCCACTCTGTTGATTTTTGCTGATGTTGAAAGCAAGAGTCGACTGAAAGTTATCAACAGAGAAGTCAACATGGCCGTTCCTTCCACCCCCACATACCTCAAGTGGTCTCAGACTGCTATCACATTTGACCAGTCAGATCACCCAGCTCATATCGCTACCCCCAGTCGGCAAGCGCTGGTAGTGGACCCGGTGGTTGGGGGCATTCGACTACGCAAAGTCTTGATGGATGGTGGGAGTGGTTTGAACATCCTATATGCAGATACCCTCAAGGGGATGGGCATTCCGATGTCCCGACTCAGCGAAAGCAACATGCAGTTCCATGGCGTCATCCCCGGGAAGAAGGCCAAGTCACTCGGCCAGATAGCATTAGATGTGGTGTTTGGTGATGATAAACATTTTCGCAAAGAGAAATTGACGTTCGAAGTGGTGGATTTCCAGAGCGCGTACCACGCCAACCTTGGCCGTCCGGCTTATGCTCATTTCATGGCCCGTCCATGCTACGTGTATCTCAAGCTGAAGATGCCCGGGCCCAAGGGTGTGATCACAGTCACTGGTAATCGACAGAGGGCTGAGGAGTGCCTCCAGCAGGGCTCCAAAATTGCTGATCATCAGATGGCTATGGTCGAGTTAGAGAAGTACAAGAAGAACGTTGATCCTGCCGACTTGCTGCGCGCTAAGAAGCCCGCTTCTGAGTCAGCTTTTCAGTCGGCAGGGGAAGTGAAGAAAGTGAACATTCACCCGACGGACCCAACTGCTGCCCCAACCAACATCTCAACGACACTCGACAGCAAATAGGAAGCCGAGCTCATCCAGTTCCTCCGTGAGAACTGGGACATCTTCGCATGGAAGTCTGCTGACATGCCGGGTGTACCCAGGGAACTGGCTAAGCACCGACTTAGAGTTGACCCGAAGGCAAAGCCTGTGAAGGGGCACTTGCGTCGGTCGGCAACAGAGAAGCGAAAGGCAATCGGCGAGGAGGTGGCTCGTCTCTTGACAGCCAAGTTTATACGTGAGATTTACCACTCCGAGTGGTTATCAAACGTCGTCATGGTCCCTAAGAAGGACAAGTCACTTCGCATGTGTATTGATTTCAAACATATCAATCGGGTCTGCCCGAAAGATCATTTTCCGCTCCCCCGCATTGATCAGATTGTCGACTCAACTGCGGGGTGCGAGCGTCTATCTTTTCTTGATGCTTACTCTGGCTACCATCAGATCCGTCTGTTTGGTCCAGATGAAATAAAGACAGCCTTCATCACCCCATTCGGGTGTTACTGTTATATCACCATGCCTTTTGGTCTAAAAAATGCTGGCGCTACTTTCATGCGCATGATTCAGAAATGTTTGCTTGATCAGATCCCTCGGAACGTTGAAGCATATATGGATGATATCGTAGTCAAGTCTCGCAAAGGTTCCGACCTGTTGTTTGACTTGGCTGAAACATTCGCCAATCTGAGGAGGTATGATATCAAGCTAAATCCGACTAAGTGCACTTTCGGTGTTCCTGGTGGCAAGTTACTCGGTTTTCTCGTTTCCGAAAAAGGAATCGACGTCAATCCTGAAAAGATCAGTGCCATCACCCGAATGAAAAGCCCTGAGCATGTGCACGACGTCCAGAAGCTTACAGGTTGCCTGGCAGCGTTGAGTCGATTCATTTCTCGTCTCGGTGAGAAGGCATTGCCTTTATACCGATTGATGAAGAAATCAGACACATTTGAGTGGAGTCCAGAAGCTGAGGCAGCGTTTGTTGAGCTCAAAACCCTGCTTTCCACCCAGCCGGTGCTTGCTGCTCCGCACAGCAAAGAGCCTTTGCTCCTGTACATTGCGGCCACTAATCAGGTCGTCAGTACAGTTCTCACTGTCGAGAGGGAAGAGGAAGGCAAAGCTTACAAGGTCCAGCGTCCCGTTTACTACATCTCTGAAGTGTTGACTCCTTCAAAGCAAAGGTATCCACATTACCAGAAGCTCGTATATGGTATATATCTGTCAGCAAAGAAGGTGGCACACTACTTTCAAGATCACTCAATTTTAGTCGTCAGTGATGCTCCGTTGTCTGAGATTCTCAACAATCGAGACGCGACTGGTCGAGTGGCCAAATGGGCTATTGAGCTCCTCTATTTTGATATCAAGTTTGAAGCGAAGAAAGCAATCAAGTCTCAAGCTCTTGCTGATTTCCTTGCCGAGTGGATCGAACAGCAGCAGCCAATCCAAGTTCACTCGGCACACTGGACCATGTTCTTTGACGGCTCTAAGATGCTGAATGGGTCTGGTGCTGGTGTAGTATTAGTGTCCCCAAAAGGCGACAGACTCAGCTATGTATTGCAGATTCACTTTGATTCCTCCAACAATGAAGCTGAATATGAAGCACTCATGTACGGGTTGCGTATGGCCATTTCACTTGGCGTCCGGCGCCTGATGGTTTACGGTGACTCTGATTTGGTGGTCAATCAGGTGATGAAGGAGTGGGATGTCAGGAATCCCGCTATGACTAGATACTGCAATGCAGTAAGGAAGCTTGAGAAGAAGTTTGAAGGTCTGGAACTCCATCATGTTCCCCGAGTGAAAAATCAGGCAGCTGATGAGTTAGCAAAGATTGGATCCACTCGGAAGCCTGTCCCCAGTAATGTGTTTCTTGAGCACCTACATTCTCCTTCAGTACAAGAAGATCCCTTCACTGAAGAGCCCCCGCAAGCAAAGAGCGCTTCTGATCCGACTGAAGTTGAAGTCCCATCGGTCATAGATCTGGTCATGGAGATTCTGGTGATCATGCCCGACTGGACTGTACCTTATGTTGCATACATCCTGAGGCGAGAACTCCCAGATGACGAAGATGAAGCTCGGCAGATAGTCCGCAGATCCAAGGCCTTTACTGTTATAGATGGACAACTCTACAGAGAAAGCGTAACTGGCGTAGCTCAGCAGTGTATCACTCCTGAAGAAGGTCAAATGATTTTGGAGGAGATTCACTCGGGAACTTGTGGTCATCATGTGTCCTCCAGGACGATTGTTGCCAAAGCATACCGGGCTGGTTTCTTCTGGCCGCGCGCCAACGAGATGGCTAAGGAGATTGTTGATCACTGCGAAGGGTGCCAGTTCTATTCGAACCTGTCGCACAAGCCAGCGTCTGCCTTGAAGACTATTCCACTCATCTGGTCGTTTGCAGTATGGGGTTTGGATATGGTTGGTCCCCTTCGAACAGGCCAGAGTGGATTTACTCATTTACTGGTAGAAGTCGACAAGTTCACTAAGTGGATTGAAGCCAAACCCATCAAGAAGTTGAACGCCCGCACTGCAATCAAATTCATGAAAGAGATAACTTTCCGGTATGGAGTTCCTCACAGTATCATTACGGACAATGGTTCAAACTTTGACTCGAAAGAGTTCAGATACTTTTGCTCCTCTCAAGGCACTCGGTTGGATTACGCATCCGTTGCGCACCCCCAGTCTAACGGTCAAACTGAGCGAGCGAATGGCCTTATCCTTCAAGGGCTGAAGCCTCGACTCATGCGAGATCTCGATCATGCAGCTGGAGCTTGGGTCACTGAATTGCCGTCTGTTCTGTGGGGCTTGAGGACGACTCCTAATCGGTCGACTGGACGCACTCCGTTCTTTTTGGTATACGGAGCCGAAGCCGTTTTGCCCAGCGACGTCCTTCACAATTCTCCCCGAGTAGATCTTTACTCAGAAGCTGAGGCTGAGCAGGCACGACAAGACGGAGTGGACCTCCTAGAAGAAGAACGCGAGATGGCTTTGATTCGGTCGACTGCGTACCAGCAAGATCTGCGCCGCTTCCATGCGAGACATGTCAAGAGTCGGTCGTTCCACGAAGGGGATCTTGTGCTCCGAGTGGATCAGCCAAGCTGGCTCCAGCGTGGGAAGGCCCTTTCGTCGTCACCAAAGTGTTGAACAATGGAGCCTACCACCTCTTCAACCTGAAGAAGAATATCGACGAACCGCGCGCCTGGAACGCGGATTTGCTTCGACGTTTTTATACTTGATGACTGAATGGTTTTGATGTAATAAGAGTTCTCCCAACAATGTCGTTTGTTAAAGTTATGACTCCTGCAGTTTTTTGTCGATTCCGATCGCACAATTTCTTATTCAGAAACTACTCCGAGTGATGAGCGATCCTCACACTCGGGGGGCTTAGCTGCGAACCAGTTTTCACCTAAGTTAAAAACCCTTCCGAGTGGATAGTATTCCATTCACTCGGAAACTTAGCTGTGAACCAGTCTTCGCCTAAGTTCAAAACTACTCCGAGTGATGAGCGATCCTCACACTCGGGGGCTTAGCTGCGAACCAGTTTTCGCCTAAGTTAAAAACCCTTCCGAGTGGATAGTATTCCATTCACTCGGAAACTTAGCTGCGAACCAGTCTTCGCCTAAGTTCAAAACTACTCCGAGTGATGAGCGATCCTCACACTCGGGGGCTTAGCTGCGAACCAATTTTCGCCTAAGTTAAAAACCCTTCCGAGTGGATAGTATTCCTTTCACTCGAAAACTTAGCTGCGAACCAGTCTTCGCCTAAGTTGGAAACTACTCCGAGTGATGAGCTATCCTCACACTCGAGGGCTTAGCTGCGAACCAGTTTTCGCTTAAGTTAAAAACCCTTTCGAGTTGATAATATTCCATTCCCTCGAAAACTTAGCTGCGAACCAGTCTTCGCCTAAGTTCAAAACTACTCCGAGTGATGAGCGATCCTCACACTCAGGGGCTTAGCTGCGAACCAGTTTTCGCCTAAGTTAAAAACCCTTCCGAGTGGATAAGATATCATTCACTCGGAAACTTAGCTGCGAGCCAGTCTTCGCCTAAGTTCAAAACTTCTCCGAGTGATGAGCGATCCTCACACTCGGGGGTTTAGCGGCGAACCAGTTTTTCGCCTAAGTCCGAAATCCTTCCGAGTAGCGAACAAATTTAACCAAGCAAGAGATCAGAGAGCAAAATGCGGATAAGTCCGGAATCTCTAGCGGGGTTAAAAGCTATTCGCGCAAAGGAAAGTACTCAGGCCTAAGGCCTGAAAGAAGTCTTAATCGGTTACACCATCACTCGGCATACCGAGGCAAATAAAGTTTTAATTGTGAGCAAAGTGTTCTTCAAGCACCAGTGGGGCTCGCCGGCTCGACAAAGGTGTCCAAATCAATCCCGTCAGCAATCCGAGTGGCCGCTTCAATGAAGGTCTCCATGAAGTCTTCAAATTGGAGTTTCTTTGTGTTGATTACTCGGAGATCTTTCAGTTTGTCCTCCCTGGCCTCCTTGCAATGAACCCGGACGAGTGAAAGTGCCACATCAGCACCGCAGCGAGCGGCGGATTTCTTCCATGCCTGCACTCGACCAGGTATCTCATTGAGTCGGGTCATCATTGACTCGAGGTCAGTCTGGAGGGAGTCTTCAGGCCACAATTCCTTGTCGACCTTCTCCAACGCAGCCCTCAGTCAAGTGACATAACCTTGGACATTCCTGAGACGAGCTTCAAGTCGAAACATGTCCATGGCCACGGCGTCCCCGACAGGTGACTTGGTGGGATCCAGATTTGGCTCGATTTCTTCAGTTTCCTTCTCAAAATCTTGACAGAATTCTGCGCGAGGAGAAAGCGAAAGGATGATCACATTGCCGTTCTGAAGAAATCAGAGAAATTCACTCGACAGGAGAAAATTACCTTCAAGCATGCTGACCATCTTTTTCGCGAAGTCTCCTAAGTATTGCTCCAGAGCGCTCCTTCTCTTGGTCTGCAATTCGAGCTTTTTGATCCAGTCGGCCCGCTCTTGCTTGAGTTTGGTATTCTCTTCTTCGAATTTGCTGGCTGCGGCAAGCTTCTTCTCAGCAGCTTCAGTTTTCTCCCTCGCCACCTTCTGAGCGTCGGCGAGTGCCTTGTCCTTGTCTTCGAGTGCCTTCTTCATGGTATCTAAAGAAATAGCATTGTTGAGTCGCGCTCGGAGTCGGCGGTTCTCATCACGTACGTCTGTTCGAGTGGATTCACTCGGCTCAAAGGATGGAAGATGAAACTAATAATGCAATTGATCGACAAGGATTACCTCCCAAGGTCTTCAGTTCTGTCTGGGCACGGTCCAGGTTGTTATTCGTCAGCTCCAGATCCAGCAGAAGTCGATTCTTTTCCTTCTCTAGCTCGACGTACTTGGTCCCGAGCCCACAAGCTTTCTGAAATCAACAAAGAAGTAGTTCAGTCGACGATAATGTTTTTTCACTCCCGAGTGGAAAAGAACATGTCCAGTCGACTGGATGGCGGCCCGCCGCCCCACCCCACACCCCTGCAAAGCGTCATATCATGGTTGATGGAAATGATGTCCATGAAACCTGCAGGACAGGTGACAACTGTACTCCAAGTACGAAAAAGGACCCCGAATCCAAAGTTCTTAAGACTACTGCCCATCGTAAACGATCGACAGTAGTCTCGGGGACTACACCCAGTGGGAGCACTCAGCGTGCCCCCACTGGATACAAAATCACTCGACCAGGTCTGACCTGTCCGAGTATAAACAAAAGAAGCAAACATGCAACCATTGTCTCTATCAGACCCCCGCCGAGGCAAGCACTCGACGGCGGTCTCGGGGACTACACCCAGTGGGTGCACTCAGCGTGCCCCCACTGGACCTACTACCACTCGACCAGGTCTGTCCTGTCGAGTGAAAGTCAACTATCAACACAAATTTAAGACCCCTGCCGACGTCTTCGCCATTCGACAGCGGTCTCGGGGACTACACCCAGTGGGTGCACTCGGCGTGCCCCCACTGGACCAAAAACCACTCGACTAAGACCCGATCTACTCGAGGAAAAAACAAGCAAGTACGCATCTGAAGAAAACACCCAGTGGGTGTAAAGTCAAGTTGGACATGAATTCAATCGGAAATGAACTTACAATAGAACTTACTCGGACGTTAGCTTGAAGCGCTGAGCTGGCATCATAGGCTAACTTGCTGGCCTCATATGCCTCCTTTGTCCGCAGCATCATTTGCCCAGCCTGGATCATGGCTTCTTTGGCAGCTCCAGTCTGGTCTTTTGGGACGTGGTACAGAGGGTATGCAGGCGCCAGATGAGTCGGTGTTGCAGTTGATGTCACGAGAGGTGCTTGAGGTTGCCCGATCGGCGCTGAGACCACAAGGGTTGAAGTCGCTGCTGGAGCACTCGACAGAGGAACCACAGGGGTTCTGGCTCGGGAAGAATCACCAAGCTCTTGGGAAGACGCGGCGGTCGATAGACGTGGCGTCTGTTCTGATGACGTTCTCCGAGTGCGTACCCGTGGAGTGTCCATGGCAGCAACTTCACCTTCAGCACCCTGCTGCGGCTCCTCGTCGTCCTCCACATGGATGATGTCTTCAACTTTCAATCGATAACGTCAGATGGTTCATTCGACAAATTACCTTCAGAAAATCAGTTTACAGTGAAGATTTATTATACCTCTTTGAGAAGTGGCCGCGTCAGGAGTGTCCACTTCCATGTGATCCCCCTCGTCCCGCGGGGGCGACGTTACTGAGGTAGCAGCTCTGGCGAATAAATTTCACTCGGTCAGCAAAGACATGAAGGTTCTTAGCAGCAGGAAAAGAAAATAAACACTCACGTTGAGGCGACAGGCACAGCAATCTTGATACGAGGCAGGGCCTTCCGAGGCTTTGGCGCGTCCGGCTTGGGCTGTTTTGCAGCTTTTTCAGTCGACCCTGATGTCGCGGCACGGTCGCGCTTCGGGTTTCGGGTGCTCGACACCAAAGTCTTGCTTGGGGCGACCTCCGGGTCTTCACGCAGCTTGCTTCGACACTCGACACGCGAAGGAGCCTGAGCCTCTACTTCGCCTTCCTCAATCTCTTCCAGGTCGTCGTCGCTCCCCTCACTGTCGTCGTCGTAATCGACGTCTGCGCTGTCGCCTGCGCTCTCTTCTCCGTCCTCAGGCTGCTCCCCATTTGGCACGGGCGAGTACATGTTCGTAAACTCCTGCAAGATACAAACTGTGAAGTCAATCGACTGAGGACGCAGTCACTCGACAAAATATGAAAGTACTCGACAAAGATATAACTCACCCGGTTCGTCGGTGGGTTCAAAGCAGAGAAGGGCAAGATTCGCTTGGCTCCCAGAGGATTATCACAGGCTCCGGTGATGCTCCTGAGCCACTGAGCAACGGTTTCGTCGGAAACTTCCTCTGGATGGGACCGAGTGGAATCCTCGGGGCCCGAATAATGCCACATAGTGTGGTCCCTGGCTTGAAGGGGCTGGATTCGTCGACTGAGAAATGTCTCCAAGAGATCCATACCAGTCACTCCGCCACGGACCAGATCTACTACTGCATTCACTAGAATCCCAACCTGGACTTTCTCTCCCTTAGCCACACTCAGTGTTCTGGGAGTAGTAGGTCGATCCAAAGTGAAAGGGGGAAGACCAGTCGACATATTGGGGGATGCAACATCTTTGCAGTAAAACCATGTCGACTGCCAGCCCCGAACAGAATCAGGAAAAGTCATCGACGGAAACGAACTCCTACCCCTCTTCTGAAGCCCCAGACCACCGCATAACTGGATGACATTGGTCTTGCTATCATTAGGATTGGCTTTCTTGACGCATTGGGATCGGACCGAGAATATATGTTTGAACAAACCCCAATGTGGAGGACAACCCAAGAAACACTCGCACATGGTGACGAAAGCAGAGAGATACAAAATAGTATTCGGAGGAAAATGGTGGAGTTGCGCCCCGAAAAAGTTCAGAAACTCGCGGAAGAATGGATGAGGGGGCATGGAAAAACCTCGCTCGACGTGGGTGAGGAGGAGGACTCGCTCGCCCTCGCGCGGCTCCGGCTCAGCCTTGCCCTCCGACAGCCTCCAGGACCCTTCAGCTATCAACCCGTCAACGACGAGATTCTGGACATCCTCTGTCGAGACCGTCGATGGGAGAAAATCTCCCTGGATCCACCCCGGCGGCACCGTGAATTGGGCGCCCGATGGTTTCCTCGCCTTGGCTCCTCCCTTCTTAGCGCGCTCGAGCTTCTCCGTCTTGCTCTTCGTCATCGTGGCGGCGGTCGTCGAGGCGGAGTCTAGCGGTGCGCATGGGGCGGGGGAGGTGGAGGAGAAGTGAAGATTTGGGGGAGAAACACTGTGCCGGCCGCGGTATCGTTGCCTCTTATATCCGCCCGAGTGGGTCACTGACCCGCGGGCCCGCCAGATCTCTGGGTATCCCGAATTCAGAGGAAGAGCGGTACGTGGCGGTAAAGACGGCGCGAAAATCGAGGCGTCGTGCCTCTACTTGCCTTAGTCGTTGCGTCATCTTCGCTCAGCGTGCGTTTGTCCAAATTTCGAATCCCGTGAAATCCGGGCCGGACGGAGCGACCCGTCGCATCAGAATATCCCTGCTGAACACTCGGACCTGACTCTGCGCCGAAGTTCACTCGGATACATTTCAAGACAAGAATCGATCAGGGTGAATGATAAAGATTCCAATCGACGCAAACTTCTGTGAAGCCCCAAAATACACTCGGAGTTTTTGCGTCTTGTCAGAACCTGCATCTATCCTTTTTATACTCAAACCCTGATCCATTCGGGGGCTAATGATGGGGATGTGTACCTAGGGTAGGGTCATAGGCCTGACCTACATACCCTACCTAAGGACACTGCCCCAGAAAGCTTAAGGACCACAAGGAAGTTTCCGACTGAAATCACCAAGGCATACAAGTCACTCGACAATGTCCACTCGGAGATTACCTTTCACTCGACAGCTATCTTTCACTCGACGAGAACTAGAAGACAATCGACCGCTGAAGACCAGAAGCCACCCCAGGGAGGCCAACGGGCAGGCATTTGTCTAAATCATTAGTAGCATTTATTACATACGTTACCAGTAACGTTCGCCTTTATAGCCACGATCGGACCCTTAGATGCCGGGCATTATGAGGGGCAGCGCACTCTATATAAGCCGCCCCTCCCCTCTGGCACAAGGGTTCGCACCCTGTAACTCATATATTCCACACAACAGAAAAGCTCCTGAGCACCGAGACGTAGGGCTGTTACCTCCATGAGAGGGGCCTGAACTCGTACATCCGTGTGTACATCCTCGCCGTAGCTAGGACTCTGCCCTCTCCCTTCGTACCCCTATCTTCTACTGTCAGGCTCGTTCCCACGACACCCTAGGCCTTGTTTTCAAGCATTGCAATTCCGTTTATGCTCACTTTTGTTACTTGCTACCTTGCTGTTTTTTATTGTTACTATTACAAAAATCAGTATCTACTATCATTACTACACTTGTATCCCCATCTCTTCGCCGAACCAGTGCACCTATACAATTTACCATTGTATTTGGTGTGTTGGGGACACAAGAGACTTTTTATTATTTGGTTGCAGGGTTGTTTGAGAGACACCATCTTCATCCGACACCTCCCACGGATTGATAAACCTTAGGCCATCCACTTGAGGGAAAATTGCTACTGTCCTACAAAACTCTGCGTTTGGAGGCCCAACAAAGTGTACAAGAATAAAGTTGCGTAGTAGACATCAAGGGGTGGTAAAGAGTTCATCATTCTGCGAGCTCCATATGAGAAAGGTGGCATTGAAGCAAGTGCACTTCGTTTCATAGGAGGGGGGTTAGAGTACTCATATGAATAAGCAAAGAAATTCTTCGAGGACTTATGAACATAACGATATTAAGAATAATGCACATATTCATGACCCTTAGATTTTCCGTGCGAAACAGAAGCATTAGCACGAGAATGTGTAGACTTTTGACCATACGAGGAATTTGGTCCATGTGAAGACTTTGGTCCATATGAAGAATTTGATTTGGGTTTCCTGTTCTTCACGGGTGGTGTCATGACGACATTCACCTAAAGACTTTCAAGGTACCTTTTGGGAACTGAGATTTTCTTCATCGGAGGACCGTTCCTGCAGTTAGTTCCAAAATATCTGGCGAATACTTCACCATTCTGATTTTTGAATAGTTTATAGTTGGAGTCAAATGACTCATCATAGGAATATGAAGATTCACAAGTAAAGCCAAATAAAGTGGATGGATCAGCAGGAGGTCCTTTTGCAGCAACCCATGAGGTCTTAGGGTACTTCTTAGGTTTCTAATAGGATCCATCAACATCGAGTTTCCTCTCAAATGCAATACCTCTTTCCTGGGGTTCCTGTTCAGAATCTGCTTTTTAAGCACATCACAAAGGGTTTGATGCCCTTTGAGACTTTTGTATATGCATGTCACATACAAGTCCTTCAACCCTGCATTTTCATCAGTGACACTTGTGGTATCCTCAGATGAGGAATTTGTGACCACAGAAATTGTTGAAGAAGTTGCAACAATAGAAGCATTTGAACTTTCAGGTGAAGAATTAGCAGTTTCACGTTCGATGCATTTCAAACAAGGTGGAACGAAATTTTTCTGAGCAGAACTAATTTGTTGAGCAATGAAAGAATCGTCATCTCTTTGAAGGTCTTCATGAGACATCCTTAGTTTCTCAAGATCTTGCTTTCTTTGAAGAAATTCATAGGAAAGCTTCTCATGATCAACTAAGAGAGTTTCATGACGACTTTGAAGGTCATCATACTTAAACTGAAGACTTTGAAGATCATCAGTCTGAGTTTGAGTTCGATCCATTTCCTCATTCAACAGGTCATCGCTTTTGTCTAGCAGCTTCTGAATCCTTTCCAAAGCATTTTGTTGTTTAGTGGCAATATTAGCAAGTTTGGAATAGCTAGGCTTCATATTTTCATCAGATTCACCTTCGCTAGATTCAGAGGGGGAACGATGTTTGAGTACCTTGGCACCCTTTGCCATGAAGCAATAGGTGGGAGCAAAGTCGTCGTTGCCAACGTCAGAGTCGTCATCACTTTCCTCAGTGTTGAAGATGGACTTGCTGACGAAAGCAGTAGCGAGAGCTAGGCTCGCCACACCAGAGTCTGACTCCTCCTCAAGTTCATCCTCTTCCTCATATTCCTCAGATTCAGCTTCAGAGTCCATTTCCTTGCCAATAAGTGCCTTAACCTTTCTGGAACTGCTCTTCTTGTGAGATGAGGACTTTGACGATGAGGGCTTTGAAGATTTCTTTTTTTTGTTCGTGTCATCAGAACTGTCATCCTTGTACTTCTTCTTCTTCGATTCCTTTTCCCAGATAGGACAATCAACAATGTAGTGATCAGATTTATTGCATTTGTGGCAAGTCCTTTTCCTGTGGTCACGGGATGAAGAATCTGATCTCTTGTCATCACCTCTTGAAGACTTTCCAAATCGGCCTCTTCTTGAGAACTTCTGGAATTTCCTCACGAGCATTACTAGGTCCTGACTCAGTTCTTCAGGATCTCCAAGGCTATTGTCAGATTCTTCGCCTTTAGATGAGGAAATTGCTTTTGCCTTCAGTGCACGAGTTCTTCCATAACTTGGTCCATAGAGGTCTCTCTTTTCAGCTTGTTGGAATTCATGAGCATTGAGTCTCTCAAGAATATCAGCAGGATCCAGTGACTTGTAGTCTCCACGCTCTTGAATCATCAAAGCCAGTGTATCAAATGAAGAATCAAGAGATCTCAACAGCTTCTTCACCACCTCATGGTCGGTGATGTCAGTGGCACCAAAAGCTTGGAGCTCATTGGAGATATCAGTGAGGCGACTTAAGGTTTGCTGAAATTTTTCGTTGTCGAGTCTTTTGAAGCGGTTGAAGAGATTGCAAAGAACATCAACTCGGGAGTCACGTTGAGTTGAAACCCCTTCGTTGACATTGGATAGCCTATCCCAGATAAGCTTCGCAGTTTCCAAAGCACTCACTCTGCCACACTGTCCTTTGCTTAGATGGCCACATATGATATTCTTTGGTTGAGAGTCGAATTGCTTGAATCTCTTCACATCAGCAGCAGTGACAGTGGGAGTAACAGAGGAAACACCATTTTCCACAACATACGATAGATCGTTGTCAATTTCTTCAAGATGCATGCGCATCTTGTTCTTCCAGTAGGGGTAGTCCGTCCCATCAAAGGTAGGACACCCAACCGAGACCTTGATCATACCTGCAGTCGACATACTAAAACTCCATGTGGTTAAACCAAAATCACAAAGAACAAGGGAGTACGTTGCTCTGATACCAATTGAAAGTGCGTTATATCGACTAGAGGGGGGTGAATAGGTGATTTTTACAAATTCGTCACTGAGGAATTACTACTTGAGGAATTTGCTAAGTGACGAAATACAAGCAGCGGAATAAGTACTCACGTGCATGCATAACATAGCAGTAGCATAGTCATCATGATGAAATGAAACATGCACAGAGCACAAGTAGCGTGTAAACAGGATAAGCAGGCGAAAGACAACGTGACTGAAGAATTTGAGATGAGGAAATTGTGAAAGTCTTCACTCAAAGTCTTCAAACGGTAATGATCAATTTCATCAGCAAGTTAACGAGGAAATGAAAGGGTTGAGGAAATAGAACCAGGGGCTCGGTGAAGACAATGATTTTATGACCCAGTTCCAACTGTTGTGACAATCCTATGTCTGGCTTGGAACGGCTTCATATTTAAACCAAAGGACACACAGTCCTTACCGTATTCTCCTTGAGCTAAAGTCACACAGACCTCGCCCAAACACTCGTGGTAATTCTTCAAGGTAGACTTCCAAACCTTCACAAACTCAGTCACCCGGCAATCCACAATTTCCTCTTGGATGCTCTAGACCATGACGCCTAACCGTCCGGAAGATACACAATCTTCAAAAGTAACAAGCGTCAGTTCCACACAGGAACAATCTTTTCAGTGATGCTCGATCACTTTGGGTTTAGGTGTTGGGGTTTTGGGTTTTTCCTCACTGATGATTTACTCTCAAAGTCCTTGGAGGATGGGTTGCTCTAAATGACACTTGTCAATCTCTCTCGGAGCAGCCAACCAACTAGTGGTTGTGGGGGCGGCTATTTATAGCCAGGGTGCAACCTGACATGATATGACATAAATGCCCTAATGATATGACCGTTATGTGGATAGGATATTTGGATAGCTGGCGCGAAGCATAGCAACGGTCAAAGATTTGATCTCTCAAATCCCTCAAGGCTATCATATACCTCACAGTAGGCAATTCGCACTGGCGAAATCCTAACTCCTCAGTCAGACCAATTTCCTTAGAGACCAGAAGAACTTTGTCTCTGTCATCGAAGAACTTGACTGAACTGCAAGAAATTTCCAAAGGCTTCACTCAAAGGATTGGGTATGTGTAGGCTTTGAGATGAGCATCACTTGGAAAATTTTCCTTAGTATTACCTCGACCCCCTTTAACAGTATGGTGTTTCCTATGACTCAAAAGAAAGGAAATGAAACTAAGAAAACAAAGTCTTCAAGCTTCATAGTCCTTGCATCAATATCTTCAAGGTCACACCAATTTCCTCATTTTTAAAGTCTTCAAGAAGATCACAAAGTCTTCAGCTGAAGACATACATTTTTAGGGGTCGACATTCGTCAGATTTCTCAAACTCCTCAGGGACTTATAGGACATGTGTACACTCACAAACACATTAGTCTCTTAACCTATAAGTCTTCAATACACCAAAATCACTAAGGGGCACTAAATGCACTTACACCTACATATTCCACAAAGACCTTTATCGGTTGAACCACGATATCAAGGATCCAGTCAATCCTGTATGCAATTCCCTTTGTCCAGCGATATGTTACTTGCCCGAGATTCTATCGTCGGTATCTCCATACCTAGTTCAATCTCATTACCGACAAGTCTCTTTACTCATTCCATAACAGAAGATCATGTGACTCATTAGTCACATGCTTGCAAGCTTCTTGTGATGTTGTATTATCCAGAGGTCCCAGAGATATCTCTCTGTCACACAGAGTGACAAATCCCAGTCTCGATCCATGCCAACCCAACAAACACCTTCGGAGATACCCGTAGAGCACCTTTATGATCACCTAGTTATGAAGTGACGTTTGCATACACAGTAAGTATTCCTCTGATGTCAGGGAGTTGCACGATCTTACTGTCTAAGGAACACATACTTGACATTAAGAAAGTTGTAGCAATTAAACTATGTGACACGATCATATGCTAAGCTTACGGCTGGGTCTTGTCCATCACATCATTCTCCAAATGATGTGATCATGCTATCAAATGATAACTCATGTCTATGGTTAGGAAACCTTAACCATCTTTGATCAACGAGCTAGCCTAGTAGAGGCTCACTAGGGACACAATGTATTTATGTATCCACACATGTATTTAAGTTTTCTGTCAATACAATTCTACCATGAATAATAAACACTTATCATGAACAAGGAAATATGATAATAACCATTTATTATTGCCTCTAGGGCATATTTCCAACATAAAACCTATGGATCATTTACTTACGAAATCTGATTTGTGGTTGATCATTGTCCACTGATGCACTTGCTGGTCCTGTTTGCACCGAGATAATTCTATGAGAGTTTGGGAAACAATGAGAATTGAAGGAAAAAAACAAGATTTTCTATATAGAAATATTTATGATTCTGTCATAGGAATTACAAAATATGAAGAAAAACCAAATCTCTTGAAAATCTTATTTAAATGCAACTTCTATATGCCTCTCTTCTTTTCATGTGACCAACTAACTGTTAATTTAAGACTTCATATATTTTTAAGCACAACATCCAAATGCCATTTCTCAACCATTTATGTGATTCTCTTTTCGGAATGGGATCGTGATACCATTACCAATGAAGCTTAGCACATTTTGTCTTGTGATAACATTAGAGAGGAAACTTAGCAGATTTGCTTGCGACCCAAGCATTTACAACGTTTGAGGCTTGGTCCACTCACAAAGAGGTCAACACCCCCGCCCCACGGTCACAAGCAACAAGAGATATTTCAACCATATGCTTTTATCTAGAAGATTTATAACCAGTTTTTAAGAAGAAGAAACACATTAATTGTCTCTTATACCTGATTTTTTGATATAACACACCTGTGAAATCCACGGTTTCAAAAAGACCTCGGGTGTGCTGCCTCAGTTAATCTTGCGGTCCAGGTTAATAGAGTAGTTCACCATCAATCTATTTCCTCGATATGCTCTATCCGGACATGGAAGCTGAAAGCACCTTTTAATGCCCTCATGGTTTCCCCTAAGGCAAGAGTATTACGTATGGTCATGAGGGAATGCTGGAACCTTCACAACGAGGAAGTTTTCTGTCATTCTAGTTCAGACCGCTTGCTTATCTTGTTGGACAATCTGTGTACGCCGGCGCAGGAGCAAGTTTTATTCAATTTGTGGGAAGCATGGCACTTAAAGAATTATTTTCTGTTTGGCAAGGCTATGTAATCTGGCAATCGCTTTGTTAGTTTTATGGACATATAATGTTCATCTTATTTGGTTTGTCATAGCAATGCGTTGATGAATCCAAAGAATGAAGGTAAGGATGTGGTAGTTGAGTGTCGATCAGATGATATTCTCTTGAGGACTATTGTTGCATGCCAGGCTCCTCATGCTGACTTTGTTAAGATCAATGCTGACGTCAGTTATGTGACGTGTTTTGCCTCTATGAGCGTTGGCGTGCTTGCTCGAGACTCTATAGGCGATGTCATCATTTCTTCTCGGAAGTATATTGGTTATTGCTCAAATGTCAAAGAAACGGAGCTTCATGCATGTCTTGTCGGACTCTACATCAGTATGGCCCTTCATAAGCTAAGCCGACTGTTCGTAAAACTGACTGTTTCTTTATGCATGCTTTCTTGGCAATGAGCTATTAGATATGTCCCCTCTTATTTATCTTAGTAAGAAAGAAGCGTTGAGCATCACAAAACTTCTTCAAATTTTTAAATTGGTGAATATAAATCGAAAGGCCAATGTGGTGGTGCAAAGAGTTTGCTAAGTTTAGTTTTGATAACCATTCTGATGGTATTCTTGTTAGTAGTATTCCGTCCTGCGTGGCACATGCTGTAACGAATGATGTTGCTTTAAAAGTCCAAACCGATGGAGAGACGGCTATTTTAGTCGGGATTATTGTAGAGCATAAATTTTTCTATTTTGTAATACTGCGTTGACATGATCTTCAACTCAAGACCTCTTACTTCGGATACCATATTAAATTCATACTCGAGGCAACTCATCCAAAAGTAAGAGATGGACAATTTATTTCAACAAGTGTAACAACATTTTAATTTAATTAATATATGGGGTGGTGTTTTCTAAAGAAAAAAACTCGTTCTGCAAAAGAAAAAGAGAGAGAAAGATCCCGGATGATTTTTCTTCTTCGTTGAACTGTTCCGGACGATCTTGAACCAGCGGCTCATCCGCCACCGCAGAAATCACGAGGCAACTCATGAGTCCTGTTCCCCCATCCCCATCCCCATCCCAACCCAATAAACGAGAATTCCGTAAATACCCCTGGCCCCGAGGCGTCAACCCTTCGCCTAGAAACACCTTCCCTTCCTACCCTCCACTCCCCCTCTTCCGCCCGCGGCGGCTCAAACTTAAACCCTAGAGCCGCTCCCCTCCTCGCCTCCGAAGCGCTTGCCGCCCGATTCGCCAATCCTCAATCCCCCCAGGGAGGCGCTCCCGCGAAGGCAAGCACGCTCCCAGACCCCCCGGTGTTCTCGGGTTCCAGCCCGCGCGCCTCGCCTTTGCGCTTCATTTCGTGCCCAAAACGCGAGAATTTTTTTGGGGCGTTTTTCTTTTCATCTGCGGGTGGATGTTAGCAGCTGCTTCGTGCTGGATTCGTCAGCATTTCTTGAAGAATTTTTCGTTTTCACTCTTGCAGGGCCTGCTGCCGCGGTCATGGCTCGCGTCTACGTGGGGAATCTGGATCCGCGCGCCACTGCGCGCGAGATCGAGGACGAGTTCCGCGTGTTTGGGGTTCTCAAGAGGTGAGATGCCTGTGACTTTCGTTTAACAATTCTGAAGCTAGTACTAGTACCGTACATACCTTGCTTATTTTCACGAGTTTGGTGTGATATAACTACTGTGCAGTACATACCTTGCTTATTTTCTGTTTGAAAAATAGAAGCTTTTATGTATAATTATATCTTTGTTGCTTTGCTTGGTCGCTTGCTTTGCTTTTAATTTGTTTCTTCGTTCGTATGGTAAAATTTCCCCGATAATAACAGTTTATGTTACTGCATTTTGTGATTTTTTTATTTAAGTTCAACGGGGCAGGCATGCGCAGGTCTTCTATAGCTTATTTTGGATTGCCATATGCTAAAGAGATATAATGTGGTAGAAGTAAATAGGCTAATATGAAAATAGTGAAGGTTAGAAAAGTAAGAAATGGATATAAGAGATGTAGAGGCAACATTAAGTGAAGTTATATGTGGATGCAGATGATGGCACCATTGTAGTAATTCTAAAGCACATGAGGCATAACTATGCTGGACTGCCAGTGTATGCCTGTTCACTTGGAAGTACCAACAGTTAATGCGAGAACTAACACATAGCTAAGTTGTACCTTTTTGAACTCAACAGTCACGAGTATCTCATTATTTTGAATTTCTTGTCTACTTGTTAAAGGGATATATGCCTCATCTTTCCCCCCCAAGTTATTGGTGTATTTCTGAATGTATCAAGCTGGTGGATCTTGTATTTGCGTGGCAAAGAGTTATGTTGTTTCTGCTTTCTCATTAGTTGCTGGCTTGCTGTTGATTAGGATGATTTTAAGTTAATAACTGCCCTAACAAAGATGTTCTGCTGGTTGCTTGATGTGAAGAATGATATTGATCTCCATACAATAATTACTTAGATGTTTTTGTGCGTGTGGAAATGGGATCGATTGTTTTTGACTTGACTTGTTTTCGTTGCAGCGTGTGGGTTGCTAGAAAGCCACCAGGATTTGCTTTCATTGACTTTGATGAGACCAGGGACGCAAAGGATGCAATTCGTGAATTGGATGGTAATATGATAATCATTTTACTTTCATGATGATTCTGTCTCACTATCTCCATAAGTTCGTAAATTCATGAGTCTAGTTGAGAAAATATCAACGGGGGTCATTTCGCGGTTTCTCATTGATTCTTAACCTCATTCCCAATAAGTTCACCAGTCACTAGTGTAGATTCTCATACAACTGACAAGTAAAATGTTTGTAGTCTATGTGGCCTAGCCAGCTCATTTTT
Source organism: Elymus sibiricus (assembly GCA_039707655.1). Classification (NCBI taxonomy): domain Eukaryota; kingdom Viridiplantae; phylum Streptophyta; class Magnoliopsida; order Poales; family Poaceae; genus Elymus; species Elymus sibiricus. Next base: position 270,843,500 of record CM077673.1, on the reverse strand, counting down.
TGGCTGCTGATGCTAGTGAATTCAGGCCTGTTCTTGTGGGATTTATATTTGAATGGTCTGATGTATAATGCTTTGTATTGCTTTTTCATCACAGGAAAAAGGCAAAAAAAAAAAAACTGTTATCACTGTATTTGAAAATCGTGAATTGCAACCTTGACCAGGAACTAATAACTGAGCAGTATCTGTAATCCACTAGCAATGTGTATTAATGTGTCCTATCCAGTCAGCAGGCACACTCATATATAGGCTATAAGATGACCGCGGATGGCTAAGATAATTACGCTGCACTACACTATAACTGCTTTTGCTTACTGAGACTGGCAAGCATTATCATATGCATTTCCTTGAAAATAAAGAAACTTGGATGACCTTGGTAAACAGCCACCTTATAAATCATGAAATGTTCAACTCAGTTTGAACTTAGAACTGCTAAGACTCAAGAGATCTTCTTTTTGTTTTAAGGTCTCTTAGATTTGAGCAAGTTCGAATGGCATCGTATGATGACTACTTGATCAGCAACACATTAGACATTCTCATTATTGGCGATTGGACTTTTGTTGTCCTTTAGCTGTTATAGAGTCATCTGTATGTCTGAACATTCATGAATTTGTGATTATGAAAATCGTGTTGATTATGCTGTGCTAATAGGTAAGAATGGGTGGAGGGTTGAGCTGTCAACCAAATCTGGCAGTGGCCGTGGCCGAGAACGTGAACGCTCTGGAGGTTCTGATATGAAGTGCTATGAGTGTGGTGAAAGTGGTCACTTTGCACGAGAATGTCGCCTACGGATTGGTTCTGGGGGCCTGGGTAGCGGAAGACGCCGCAGCCGAAGCCCGAGGCACCGCAGCCGCAGCCGTAGCCGTAGCCCAAGATACCGCAGGAGCCCAAGCTATGGTAGAAGGTATGCCCTCCTTTCACAAATAAATGATGTTTTAGGCATGGACATGTGTTATCTGTAATTATAAATATAGGGCCTGAATATCCAGCAAATGTCAGATTTTTAGGCATGGCAAATCGAATGTTTTTCATGGCAAATTATGTTTGTCAAGGATGGCAAGTTTAGTTGACGAGCATGCCAAATCCGTCTCAGTTTTTTTTTTGCTAGAAAATTGCCGTGCTTGCAAACTAAATTTGCCCTCGCGCCAACATAAATTGCCCTGAAAACCGTTCGATTTGCCATGCCTAAAAAATCTGACGTTAGATTTTTAGCATTTCCTTAACTATATAGGCTTGAAGAACAAAGGAAGAATATCTCCTGAGATAATGTTTGTGAAAGTTCTAATTTTGACCTAATAATATTTGAAAGTACATATGAACTTCATTCTTCAATTTCTGATTCTTACTTTCTTACCCATGTCCTATGTCATTTACTCCTGTGTTGGTAAAGTGGTCTAATGTTTCCCTTTTCGTTTTGTCTGCTACAATTTCATTGGCCTTGTCAATACTCCCTCCATTCCTTTATATAAGGTGTATTTGTTTTTTGAAAAGTCAAACGAGCGCATGTTTGACCGAGTTTTTAGAAAAATATATGAATATCCACAATACGAAATTTATATCATTTGATTCATCATGAAAAGTAGTTTTATATTTTACCTATTAGACATTGCAGATGTTGTTATTTTATTCTATAATGTTGGTCAAACATTCAAGTGGTTGACTTGCACGGAAATCAATACACCTTATGTTTTGGAACGGAGGGAGTAGATCAGAAACATAAAATGTGAAGAATCAATTTTGTACATTATTACAGATGGAACAAATTACTGACAATCGCCTTGCCATACTAGTATGATCTCTTACGAATACTTTAGCAGCGATATGCTCAATGCTTTTATCTTTACCTGATTCAGGAGCTACAGCCCACGGGATCGGTCTCCCAGGAAGCGAAGTTACAGCAGATCACCACCGCCTCCCCGGGCACGGAGCATCAGCAGGTCTCCGCCGCCTGCCCGCGCGCGGAGCATCAGCAGGTCTCCCCCGCCTGCCCGCGCGCGAAGCATCAGCAGGTCACCACCGCCTGCCCGTGGGCGAAGCATCAGCAGGTCACCTCCGCCTGCCCGTGCGCGAAGCATCAGCAGGTCACCACCGCCTCCTCGTGGCAGAAGCATCAGCAGGTCACCACCGCCTCCTCGCGCCAGCAGCATCAGCAAGTCACCACCGCCTGCTCGTGAACGGAGCTATAGCAGGTCCCCTGCACAGCCACCCCAGCGTGAGGAGTCCCCTTATGCTAATAACGCGTGAGCACATAGTTCACAATGCTGGAAGTGTTGGGGGGTGGGGGCCTCCGCTTGTTTCCCTGAATGTTTTGGTATGACTAATGAATTGCCAGGCGGCCGAGTATTTTCTTCGGTGGCATTTTTTTTTTTTTGCTGCTGATACAATTGCGGAAGCAGGATTTCTCTTGACTGGATGACTCTAGCGTATGTAGTTGGTCTTAAGACAAGATATGTCTTTTTTCTGGATTTTTTTTTGTAACTAGCATAGTATTTAGAGCAAATTCGAAAACTAGCAGGCCTAACACGTATATTGCAAAAATAGCACCCCGTCGGTCAACAGTAGGCCGAAAAGATAGTTTTCGGTCTACCGTAGGCCGAAAAGGCCTCTTCGGTCAACTGTCGGCCGAAAACCTGCATTTCTGGGCCGAAGAGTACTTTTCTGCCAACCGTCGACCGAAAAGTACTTTTCTGCCAACCGTTGACCAAAGAGTCCCTCTTCAGCCACCACCTGCTATCCTGTTTTAGAAAATTCATATCAATTAGGATTTTTAGTATTTTAATTTGATTCTTTTTGCATTAGATTAGAAATTTTATGAAGTTTCTGTAGTTATCAAGTTTGACTAGATTTGAAAGTTTAAATTTGAATTTTCATGAATTTGCTCAAATCACTAGATTGCCTATAATTTGAGCTAGGATTATTTTTTGTAGATGATTCTTCTTGGTACTGGTTCTTTCTGACTTTATTTATCACTAGTAATTAATTGGTGAATTTTAGGATTAATTCCCGCCTGCCCTTCTTTCCCGCCCTTCTCTCCCGCCCTTCTTTCCCGCCCTTCTTTCCCGCCCTTCTCTCCCGCCCTTCTTTCCCGATTTTTTTTGCACAAATAGTACATATTTTTGAACAAATTGGGAAAATAAGATCAAAACATTACAAATTGCAAAACTAGCACACGGTCGTCGTACTGTTCCCGCCATTCTCGTTCCCGCCCTTCTTTCCCGCCCTTCTTTCCCGCCGTTCTTTCCCGCCAGTTTCGTTCCCGCCCTTCTTTCCCGCCATTCTCGTTCCCGCCCTTCTCTCCTGCCCTTATTTCCCGCCATTCTCTCCCGCCATCTTCTCTTCTGACCCTATAAAACCCCCTCCGCAGCAAGGTGGGTGAGCAGGCAAGTGTAGTGTTATTTTGGTCACCGTTTGTTTGCAGGTAATGGCTTGCCCCTTTTGCCGAGCTCCAGGTGGCCCTTGTTCTTCCTTTGATTCTAGTGAGTCTGTCTTCACTGTGGTGTTGGATCGTCGCTGTTCAAGGCGTGTTGTAAGATTCTATATCTTGTTTATCTGATTGTGGCATATGGTTCATGTTGTTTAGGTTGGAATGTATTCTAATGCCTTTGTTTATATGATTATGATGTTTGCTTCCAACCTTTTTTGTAGTATGTTCCGTGCAGTGTTAGATCACATCTTGCTCGGTACATTGAGGAGTGTAGAGCTTTAGCTATTCGGAGGGGTGACACAGATATTGATCTTGCTCTTCACAACAGTGAGGGTAACTTATACCATGTTCTGTTTACACATGGTCGGGTGAGCAGTAAATTCCATGGTCCTTCCTGGGAGGAACTTGTGAATGATTATAGTCTCCGTCATGCGCAGACGGTGATTCCGATGTCCACAGTGTAGTGACTGGCCAGACTGTAGTGACGACGCTGATTCCGATGCCCACACTGTAGTGATTGGCAGACTGTAGTGACGGCGCTGATTCCGATGCCCACACTGTAGTGATTGGCAGACTGTAGTGACGGCGCTGATCCCGATGCCCACACTGTAGTGATTGGCAGACTGTAGTGACGGCGCTGCTTTGTCTGCTTTGTACGATTCCTGCTGTCTGCGGTGCGGTGCTGTTGCTGCGGCGGACGCGCGTGTTTTATTTTCTTCTATCGACAACACAGTGCTCGTCATCTTTATATACGAGATGCCGTTGCCTGCTCTCTCTCACGCTCTTCTCTTTGCTTCTGCCCACACTGCTTGCTCTTTCTCACTCTCTTCTGGATCTTCCAGACGCACTTCAAAACACCAACGCGCTAGTCATTATGAGTTTGCCTTGCTCGGATCAAAGCATTAGGCCTACGAAAATGAAGAGTGCGACTTTGCCTCGGGGGGTGGAAGTACTTCGTTGTTGGTGTGGCGATCTCTGCAAGGTGAAGGAGGTGACGGATTTTTCAGATTGGTTGGGCATGAAGTTTTTCATGTGCGCCAATTATGAGGAAGATCCACCCGTTGCTACTTCACCGTACATCAGGCCTCCGGTATGTTTAAGTCACCTCCGCCTCTGATGTTTTTCACCGTACACGTTGTTGATATTATTATTGATTTGATGTTTCTATTTCTATTTTTGTTGTAGTCTCCTCCGCCTCTGTGCATGTACTATCGTTGGATTGACACGAAAAAACCGGACTGGGCGGTGACCGAGATTCGTGAAAGAGGTCGTCGTGCATGGGCAAGCTTGGACTTGGAAGAGCGCCGCGCGAAGGCGGCAGCAGAGGAGAAAGCAGAGCAAGAGAGAGAGTGGCAAGAGTACTGTGTGAAGCAGAGGGCTTTTCTTGATGAGATGAAGAAGAAAAACCGAGAAGAGGGACTTAGACTGGCGGAGGTATACCGACAGCGAGAGGAGGCCCGTGAGGCTGAGAGGCAGATGAAGAAAGAAAGGGCTCGTGCAGCCAAGGCAGCAGAAGAAGCTGGTGATGGAAAAGGAAAATATCCCCGTTGGACTCAGTAGATTTATGTTATTGTATCGTAACATTTGCATTGCAGGAAGTTGTATCTTAATTTTTATGTATCTTATTTTACGCATGTTATTTTCGATGCATCTTAATTATTTGTTGTAGTCTGGTTGCAAATGTTTCTCGTAAAACATTAGAGTAATGCCGATGTACCAACCTGGCCTTGAAAACAAATCAGTCTCTTACATAGATGATGACTCATACATAGATAGTAACACATACATGAAGGATGTCTGATACATAGATAAGTCCTCATACATGAGAATACTCTGAAACTAACATGGGTGTTTCATACATATATAATCATATCACTGCTGGGGACGGCGACGAGTCTGGATCTTCCTCGGACGCGGACCGGAAGGTGATAAGCGCTGACGCGGTGGGCGAGGGTCACGAAAACCACGACCGTAAATAGCCTCGCCTGAATCGGTCTGTGTCTCCTGCGTCGGTGGTGGTGGTGGAGTATGATACATAGGCTGAGAGAAGTCAATCGTGTTTGCAGCTTGGTCATCGTCATCGCCATAGCTGTCTAAGAATGAACCATCACCACTAGGCATCGGCGACTGCACGACATGCGTGAACGGAAGCGGCTGGTTGCTGACTGTAGTAGTGAAGCACATGTCAAATTGAATTGCGATCGTACACTGCTTAAAAGAAAAACCGAAAGTAAAGTTACCTGGCGGCCCCATTTGTTGATGCCATGTGGACCCCCCTGGTTGTGAAGGATGTTGCTCATGCCAGGCAGACCACCCTGGTTGTGAATGATGTGGCTCATGCCAGGCTGAGCTCCCTGGATGTGAAGGAGGTGCCTGATGCCATGATGACCTTGCTGGTTGTGAAGGAGGTGGCGCCGGTGAAGCCATGCGCCGTGACTCTGAACGATGCACAGATGGACGTGGCGGACGAAGTCCTGGACGAGATACCGCAACGTCCGAAGATCGTCTACATGTCACTGCTGCGTAAATCCCTCGTAGCTTGTCATCAAAACGCTTCAACCATGTCCGAAGATCTGGCTGTGGGATAGTATCCCCACTATCAACCCGCCGCATTAAAGCGGAAACCTCCTCTCGCGCCTCGACTGTCAAGTCACTCTGTACATTGAAGAGTTAGCCAATTGTAAATGTTCGCGTTATGACATGAGTACACATATTAGAACCAACATAGAGGAAGTTGGGTGCGTACCGCGTGGTGTCTGGTTCCCATAATAGAGGAAGTTGGGTACATATCGCTGGTTAGAGGCTCTTCAATCTGATCGGGAGCAGCACAAGGAACCAAGTAGATCCTCGTTGAATGCCTGTAACGCTGCAGATAGAACCCGAACTTGTCCCAGTCAAAGGGTCTAACCTCATCCCAGATATGTGTTGGCGCGGTCGTCCATTCTAGAACATAAGGGCCAATGTTCTCAAGCCAGAAAGTCATGGACTTGTTCCCTCCTAAGCGGCTGAACCTGACATTAACAACCGGGCAACGTGATAAGCAACATTCTGAAAGCAGTGCTGAAAAATAAATTCGAATTACTTACTTGTGCACGTGGTCCGGTATGTGTGGAATAACTAGAATGTCGTCGTCTTGATAGCGACCGAACTGTCTCATTACCCTATGAAGAGCCATCTCCTCCACCGTCACGTCGAACACCAATCTCGCCTTCGTCATCCAGTAGTGCCGATCTCTAGTGCACAAGGCAGATAGCCCAACTGGATACCTAGATGTTATAGCCTGATCCGAGTAGGGCTCCCAGATAACAACATCCTCGTGCAAAGCATCAAACTGCGCCGTGAAGGACGGGTAGCAGCTCTTAACCTGCATACCCGCAAACTGTCTCTGTGCATGACAACAAATAAACATTAGTAATAGTATTGCAGGTCAAGAAATAATCTAATGAAATGTTACGTAATACAAAATTACCTCTCTTCGTGCCCAAACAGATCCCACAGTAGGCAAGTCGCCGATATGTGGCACATAAGATCCTGCTAGGTCTACCAACCCAAACGGATTTTCAATGCTGACATAGGGTCGTCCAATAGGGAACCTCTCATATGACCAGAGCTGCAGCAATAGTGGACATCCAACCACAGCTGATCTACGGGAGGTCAACATGCAACCTTTGCACAGGCCTCTGTACGTAGCTGCCAACACAGCAGAACCAAAGCTCCTCTGTATAATGTCCCCTGGGCAACGAGCGTCAGCTATCTCTCGTGCAATGCTGATGAGGCGCGAATCGACAGTGGTCACGTGGTTCTCTGTGAACATCGTCTTCCCGAACAACCAAAGAAGATATGCCTCTAGGGACCGATCAACCTGTGCCTCGGACAACTGAACTCCGGGGTGTCCTAACGCGACAATCTACATATAACCGGAACGACTTGTATTATTCTATGTAGTGAGGGCAACTATAAAAACAACATTCATTAAGCTGACCGAGAAGGTTACCTGAAACTGGCTCAACCACTTAAAACGAGGCCCGTGAGGATCTTTGTCTAAGGCCACAGCAGTTGGCACCGCAGCTAGAAAACGCCTCTGCATCGTAGCTAGCCAGTCAGGATCTGCCTCTAAAGGACCTATGGCAGCACCGGCCAACGGTAATCCCAACAGGTACGACACATCCTGTAGAGTAGGCGCCATCTCTCCCCAGGGAAAGTGAAACGTATGTGTCTCCGGTCTCCATCTATCTACTAAGCAGGTAAGGAGTGACCTGTCGTAAGAGAAGCGTTTGCTTTTTCTCTTGCGGAGCTGCATTGGTTCACCAGCTTCATCCAACTCCGGATGATCAACCCACTCATCCAATGTACCCTCAACCAGCCGTGCAAACGGTAGCAGTCCAGCCCACATTAACCTACAAAATAAAAAGAATGTACAGCAAACAGTTAGCGAGCATCAAATATTACCTATTACAAATTAAAACATGATATGCAAACAGTTAGCGAGCATCAAATATTACCTATTACAAATTAAAACATGATATGCAAACGTACCTATCAACCCATTGAGGGTGTATCATCCAGTTAGACTTTGGGGTGCGAGGGATCAACACATCTAAATTCTTGCCCGCTGCCATAAGTGCGGCCCGGTGTTTTTTATCGATCGCATCTTTAAGCAACGCATACGAAGACATATCTGAAATTAAAACATAGTCCGACATATCACAAATTAAAACATAGTCCAACATATCACAAATTAAAACATAGTCCGACATATCACAAATTACAACATAGTTCGAAATATTAGAAATTAAAACATAGTTCGAAATATTACAAACTAAAACATAGTCCGACATTATATAGCTTCCGAATTATTTCTTCCTCGTCGTCCCCTTCGGCCTTGACTGCCTCGACCACGTCCACCTCTTGCTCCTCTTGTCGCACTCGTCGATGTGGACGCACTCGTCGATGTGGACGCACCGTCTTTGTTAATGTCGGGACAATATTTCATCCTATGCCCATAATTCGCGCATAGCAAACACTGTCTGGTTGCTCCACCAGCTTCAGATTGGTCCATATCATTTCGGATGCGCTTTACCTTGCGTCTGCCCCTGCTGGTTGAAATTGCCGACGACTCTAAACCCTGTCATCTCACCGATCCATGTGTTGCGTACTGACTCTTTCAAATAGTATGGGGAAACGAAGGAGATGGCATCCAACTGAATCTGGCCGCACGCAGCCAACACATGTGAGCAAGGAAGGTGCAACAACTTTGGTTTGTTGCATGTACATTCACACGTTGGATAAAATTCCGTTCCAATTTTTACCTCATGCGTCTTCACCTCATTTGACGTACCGAAACCATCGGTAGGTAGCTGAACCTCATACCTCCTTTCCTGATTACCTATGAGTCTGACAGTGTGCTTCTTTGCTTTCTCTATCTTCTTTGCCATGTACTCCATGACACGGCTACAATAAGGAGTCTTCGGATGATCTGCAATATGCTTCTTTGCTAACTCGAACCTGTTTCAACACATTTCACGGTATAGTTTGTTCGATTTGATATGTGTGTCCGGAAAACCCTCTGCGTGGACATAGCCCACTTTACCACCGCATATTTCAATTTCTTCTTTGTATCATGCATAGAACCTATCTCGACTTGGTTCAGATGATACTGCCATGGAGTCTCATGGCCATCGTTGACCGTCAGACCGGTCGATAGGTCCTGATCCCATGCAGCAGGAATCGGTACCTCCACTTCATCCTCGGAATTTTCAGAATCCAGATCCTCAGCCACTCCATCGTCGTCCTCTTCCTCCATCACCCTCTGCATTTCCTCCCCTTCCTCATCGCCATCAGCAAAACCAGAACCAGCTAATATTACCGACCGACTACTCTGCCCAGTATCGTTACCACACAAATTGTGTGGCACGTAATCTGGCTCTTCCTCGGGTTGGCTTGCATCCACATCCATTGGCTGTGACCCGGATAAATAAATATCGTTAGCCACCTGACTGTCCTGCCCGGGTTCATACCCCCCCTCTGGTTGTCCGGTATTCTCCTCCTTCGCCACAGGTTGCACTAGCACATATGGGTGGATTTTCCGGTCTCCGCAACGCCTTAACAGGGTCAACCACTTCTGGCTCCTATCTATCAGCATCAACTCCCACTTCACATTTTTACACGATTTGGTCCACAATGCTTCAATACTGACGGAACATACCTCAGGATCAAGCCCAAAACTAGCTGTCAACCAGTACTTCAACTGTCTAATGTCCACTCTGTACGGGTCTGGAAATGTCATGACACATTTTTGGAACTCGGTAAGATCAACCCCCAACTCATTATATCGAATATTGCCAGGGCCATAGTAAACAGTAATATTTACCGATTCAGACATTGTAACCTGTCAGACACTACCAGCTCATTAGTCACAACGAACATAATTTTTACACGCTACTCTGACTAACCAATTAACACTACAAAAAATGTGACGCGGTATTATACCGCTTAAATGTGACCGCTAACTAACCGCTACACTAACAAACCAATTAACCATAAAAAAAATGTGACGCGGTATTATACCGCTAAAATTTGTCCGCTAACTAACCGCTACACTAACAAACCAATTAACCATAAAAAAAATGTGACGCGGTATTATACCGCTAAAATTTTACCGCTAACTAACCGCTACACTAACAAACCAATTGACCATAAAAAAATGTGACGCGGTATTATACCGCTAAAATTTGACCGCTAACTAACCGCTACACTAACAAACCAATTAACACTAAAAAAAATGTGACGCGTGATTATACCTTCGACGCGTGTCGTCACCTCACGGAAAACTTGCACCAACGGACAACACCACCGCCACCCCCTCGACGGCCACCTCCTGCTGCCCAGCCAAACCACCTCCTCCTCCTCAACTGGCCATGGCTGCTCCTCCTCACACCACCATGACTACAACTCACTTGTACACACAAATTAATATCCCATTGGAAAAAAAATGACCGTAGGCTGCTGGAGATGGCTATGATCTACCGTTTCTGTGGTTTGTATTTGAATATAGCTGGAGAAACGAAGAGATCGGCGAGGGGGGACGATGTACAGAGAGAAAACGAGAGAGAGAACTCGAACTGGAGAAAGAACAGAGAGGAAGGAAGAAGAAAGGGTCGGGCGGCCTTATCCAGCCGTTTTCGGCCAACGGTTGGCCGAAAAGGTCTTCGGTCGCGGGATGACCGAAGACAGGCCCAGTCTTCGGTCGTTGGTTAGCCGAAAACCTTTTCGGCGCCGACGAGGCCCGTCTTCGGCCCATCTCCGCGTTTTCGGTTTTCTGTTGGCCGAAAAGTCCTTTTTCGGCTAACTGTTGACCGACGGGGTGCTAGTTTTGACATATACGCGCTAGCACTGCTAGTTTTCGAATTTGCTCTAAATACGTTGCCAGTATTGAAAAAAATTCTTTTTTCTGTAACATTTGTACTGTTGGATTATTTGGATGCGGTGCATGGATATTTATGGGCTGAAACTGTTTGTTGAATCTTGATGTGCCACCGAAGGCAGTCTGTTACTTTTCTGTGCTCTAGAGACGTGTAGCCACTATTACGCATAGTCATACAAACCTTTCAGGATCTTGATGCCTATCTAGTCAGGTGGTACGAAACGAATATTCTCAAGAGATTCTACAGCATGATCTGCAGCTAAAAGCAACGCTTCACTGCTGCTGCTGCTGCTGCTTAAGGGCATCTCGAACAGGACATGTTTGGTTGTCCATCACAAATCAATTGTTTGTGGACATGTTTGGTTGTCTGTAGTCATTTTGACTCTTGCACTTTTGTCCGGTTGAGCCTCGCTGAGTTGGGCATTTTTTTTGCCATCTAAGGCCAACTCCAGCGCACGACCCATCCCGTCCGTCCTAGTCCGTTTGGGATAGAACGAACGAATAGCGCGGCCCAACGCGCGGCCCCAAACGGACAAATGTCCGGTTTTCGTCTGTTTTCGATCCATTTCCGGCCCAAACATGCGCCGCGTTTGGGGTGAAACGGACAGCGCGCGGACGGGCGGGACACACGCCCTTGTCCTTCCCGTGGCCCGCCTGTCGGGGACACTAGCGCTTCATTCATCTCCAACGCGTCTACCCGCCCTCCCCGCCCCACCCCCGCCGCCGGCGCCGCCACTATTTTCCGGCCGCCTCCTCACTGCTCACCCCCCGGCCGTCCATACCAAACCACGTCTCCGCCACCACGCCCGCGCTTTCGTAGGAGTTTTGGCCGTCGTTTGGAGGAGTTTTGGCCGTCGCCGTCGTATCCGGTGCCAGAGGGGATACGATCGCCGGCGACGCCTATGGACCACGACAGCTTCCGTCGGGTGCTCCAGAGCGACCTGTAGCCGGCCGCCAAACGCCCCTGCTGCATCGAGGTGATTTTCGCGGCCTCTTTGCCACCACGACCACAAGGTGTTTGACACTTTGCCCACAAAGGTATGGACAGTGGAGATGAATTTTTCTTCAACCACTTCATTTATTCATCGGATGATTCGTCCTTGGATGACGAAGATCTTGTGGTGGCTGCACTGGTCGTTCACGACCACATTGAACGGCAGCGGCCTCGGTACAGGGGGTCAGTCCCTGGCCGTGCTCCCAACCTGAACCGCAACAGAGAGAGAGAGAGAGAGAGGCCACACCCTGCTCTATGCCGATTACTTTGAGGATACCGCGCTCTACAAACCGAAGAAATTCCGTCGCCATTTTCGTATGGCAAGGCATGTGTTCAATCGTATCCGAGAGGGAGTGGTTGCTCATGACCCATTCTTCGAGTGCAAAACGGATGCCCTTGGCAAGCTTGGATTCTCCTCTTATCAGAAATGCATTGCGGCAATCCGCATGCTTGCATATGGAATTCCAGGCGATCTGGTGGATGAGTACGTGCGCATGAGTGAGTCCACATGTCTGATGTCAATGTACAACTTCTGCAAGGCCGTGGTGGCAGTGTTTGGCCCTGAGTACTTGAGGCAGCCAAATGCCGCTGGTACAGAAAGGCTGTTGTTGATCAACGCCGATAAAGGCTTTCCAGGGATGCTTGGCAGCATAGATTGTATGCACTGGAAGTGGAAGAACTGTCCATTTGCTTGGCAGGGCCAGTACAAGGGGCATGTTAACGCGTGCACTGTCATATTAGAAGCGGTGGCTTCACAAGATCTTTGGATATGGCATTCTTTCTTCGGCATGGCAGGTTCTCACAATGATATCAACATGTTGCAGCATTCTCCAGTCTTTGCAAGGCTTGCAGAAGGCCACTCCCCACCTGTCAACTTTGAGATCAATGGCCACCACTACAACAAGGGATACTACCTAGCTGATGGTATATATCCTCAGTGGTCAACTTTTGTGAAGACAATCTCGGACCCCCAAGGTGAGAAGAGACAGAGATTTGCCCAAATGCAAGAGAGTGCTAGAAAGGATGTGGAACGTGCTTTTGGTGTGCTTCAATCCCGATGGGGTATCGTTCGAAACCCTGCACTGACATGGGATCAAGGGAAGCTTTGGGAGGTGATGACTGCTTGTGTGATCATGCACAACATGATCGTCGAGGACGAGCGTGATGACAACATCTTCAACCAAGGATTTGATTTTCAAGGTGAAAATGTTGAGCCCCTACACCAAGAACCGGCCACGTTTGAACAGTTTACCCAATTCCATCGTGAAATGCGTGATTGGCACACTCATGTGGCGCTTCAAAATGACTTGGTTGAGCACATGTGGACTCACATTGGCAACCAATAGATGTATTGGTTCATTATGTTTATTCAAGACAATTTTGATTTGGTTGTAAAACTATTTTATTCGAGACAATTTCGATTGGGTTGTAAAACTATTTTTATTTGAGACAATTAATATTTGGACGTGCAAACTTGTTTTAAACATTGAAATATTGAATATATGGGCATATTGGCCGTGGCGGACAGGATGGGGCCAAAGGATGCGTCCGCGCGTTGGGCGCACGGCCATCGCATCCCAGAAAAGGCCCGGACACGACCGCCCCAAACGGATAGAATCCGGGCAAAACGGACGTCCGTTTGGGGTCGTGCGCTGGAGTTGGCCTAAGGGCATCTCCAATGTTAACCCTCCCGCATACGTTCAGACAGTCCAGTATCGGTCAAAGGGCATTTTTTGCCATCTAAGGGCATCTCCAATGTTAACCCTCCCGACGTACGTTCAGACTGCTATCCAATGCAGTCCAGTATCGGTCCGCTTGACGGTCGGGATGCATTTCCCCCTGCAAACTGGAGACAAAGTGAGGGAAGGGGGCGGGAGGCTTTGTGGGCGTCCGGACCGCTGCCACGTCTGCTCCTGACTTCCCTAGCCCACCGAACAACCCCACCGCCTCTCACGTGCTTTCCTTCCGATGCACGCCCTGCTTCCCGAGCCACACCAATGCCGGCCCAGAGCACGCAGCGGCCGACATTGATGCAGCGTGATGTGACCGGGCATGAGGGACGATGCTAACCAACACGACCTCTCGATCGGCTGCTTCAATGCAGACGCAACTTCTCGAGGAACAAACTCCGGTCGATGTGCCGCATTGAAACGGCTCACCGCCTGGCCAAGGCTTTATAAGTCGTGGTCCGACGCCGTCCACATCACACTCACAACATCGCCCAGCACGTCCTCCTCCCCTCCCCTCTTCCTCCACAACTCCGGCGATGGGCAAGTCATGGGCCTCGGCGTCGGCTCCGGAACGGGCTCTGAAGGATCATGGCGACACCACCCTCGAACTCCAGGGCCGTCGTCCTCATCGATGGGCGGCTCCTCGACGAATGTGGAGATTGTCATATCCTCCAACGACGAGGAGGACCAGCTGCCTCCACAGCAGTCGGCGCTGGCGCAGGGCGCGGTGTACGCTGCCACAGATGAGGAGTACGAGCAGTAGATGGAGGTGATGCTCTGTCGCTCCGTCCTCTACCTGAACGATACGGTGGCACTGGGGACGCTCCTCCCCGTGAAGCCGGAGCCCGCGTCCCCTCCGCGCTCTCCCCCACGCAACCATGGCGTCCAAATGGGACGACGAGTGAAGGAGGAGCCCCTCTCGCCGCCCTGACGTGTCAAGGAGGAGCGACTCTCTTCGTAACCTGGGCGTGTCAAGGAGGAGCGGTGCTCTCCGCCGCCCCGCCGCGTCAAGGAGGAGTGTCGCTCGTCGCCATCCGTGCCCCAAATGATCGCCATGAAGGTGCATGGTCGCCGTCGCCACTACCTTGGTGGCGACAGCTGTTTGTTGTCCCAGAGCACTCTAACGACATTGGAGTACGCCCACATGGAGTGGCGCCGACGGCACAGACGCAAAGCGGTGTGCCGGTAGGAGTTTGCGGACTCCGACGTCCCGCCACCACACATCGCGGCGCACCCGGACCTGGTGTACGCCTGGGCCCTAAACTGCTCCGTGACGACGGCGAGGACGAGCAAGTGACGTCTCCGCCACCTCGACGGGGAAATGGCCAAGTACGGCGAGGAGTGATCTCTCAGCGGATCATTGCCGCCAACGCCGCCTCATCCAAGGCCTGTTGCCCTCTCCCCCGCTCATGTCGTCGGTGGCCGCGACCGCACTGTGCATGACGCAGGAGGAAGCGGAGATGATCATCTGCGAGCGTTAGGCGGCTGCTGGGATCCTGCCGTGACGTTGTCCCCTTCCGTCGCCCAAGCCCGACTTCGACAACTCCGACAACGGCTCCGACGACGATGATGGAGGAGCCGTCGGCCAGCCCGTCATGGCCTACTAGGTCAACGTCAAGTATAGGGTAGTCTGGGGTTAGAACTTTAGTCCACCGAACAAAATATCATTTGGTTTTATGTAAGAATTATCCTAGCTTAAATGAACATCGTCCGGTTTGCTCGCTTTTGAATCAAATTTGTTCATTTTGTTAAAATTCATTTGAAATGTAACCGGATATATGCAGTAGCTTTGGATGTCCGGCCTGCATTAGGGTCACGGACTTGTCCCCACTTGTCCGCGGACGGATGCGGGAGCAAATTTGCGGGTGAGCGTTGGAGATGCCCTAACAGCGGTCATGAAAAATGTCCGAACCCAACCGAACATGTGAAATCCCACAAATTGAAAATGACCTCCGCCATGCCCTACACATCCAAAATACCACACCCGAAGCCCTCCCCCCTCGGTTCTCTGCATCCGCTCCCTTGACGGTCAATGCCCCCGCTATACCATCTCGACCGCCGCCCAGGCCTAGATGGATCTCCATCGCTCCACCCAGGCGCCTCTCCGCCTTCGACTAAGCCATCGTTCCATCCTAGATCCTTCTGTAGCTCAGGTATCCTCCGCTACCCCAACGTCGTCCATGGCGGACACCACGCCCGACTGGTGTTCGATCAAATTGCCAATTTTGTCTTAAAAGGTTTGACAACTATGTTTATGCACCCTCTGTTGGGGATTTGGGGATTGGGGATAGGTGAACTATGTGGATTGTTTAAGCTTGCAGGTTTATCCAAATATGGAGTTAAGAAGAATGTATTACCTTTATCTTTTGGGGGGGGGGGAGCGCATTGGCATGGTATATGCTATTGGATGAATCTGGAACATGGGACTTGAATCAATCGAAACTGGAATTTCACTAGAAGTTTTATCCTATGCACTTGGTTCATCGTGATCGAAGAAAGCAACGCTCAAGCTTGGGGAATGCTTAAATATATGTTGCATACATGCCCCAATCACGAGCTTACGAGAGGATTGATTCTTCAGAACTTCTATGCTCGGGTTTCTGATGACAACAAGTCAATGCTTGATTCTTCTTCTGCTAGTTTCCTCATGAAGAAAGGTATCGAATTTCAAATGGGATCTTATTGAAAGATTTAAATGCAACTCCAAAGATTGGGAAGTCGACGAAGGTAATGAGTCAGGTATAAAAGAGTTGATTGTGTTAAGCCTTTTACAGAAACATATGTTTTTCATAAGCTTAGTGCAAAATATGAACTTGACTCTGAGATAGTAGCCACTTTCTATGAATCTTTTGCTACTCATGTTGATCTCCCTAAATAGAAGTGGTTTAAATTCCATCCTCCCATTGAAAATGATCATGAAGAAACACCTATTGTTGAAACTGAAACAATTGTTTACTCTGCTAATCCAGTTGTCCCTTCTACTTATATTGAAAACCCTCCTTTCCCTGTTAGGATTAAGGAACATGCTAAGGCTACAACTGTGGTTCATAAGAGTAACATAAGAACATCTAAACCCTATGAGCAAATTAAATTAGGAACTCCTATGGCAATGGTTAAATATCCCTTGGTTGATAATATTGATGGGCATGTTATTTATTTCTACAAAGAAGCTACTAGAATCGCTAAACAAGCTAATAATGAGCAAGATAAACTGGATAAAAGTAAACCTGTTGTTGGCATGCCTGTTGTTTCTGTTAAGATAGGAGAACATTGCTATCATGGTTTATGTGATATGGGTGCTAGTATAAGTGCTATTCCTTTCTCTTTATATCAAGAAATCATGAATGACATTGCACCCGCTAAGATAGAAGATATTGATGTTACTATTAAGCTTGCAAACAGAGATACTATTTCACCACTTGGGATTGTCAGAGATGTTGAAGTCTTGTGTGGTAAGATCAAATACCCTACCGATTTCTTAGTACTTGGATGTTGGATAACTACCAGATGATTTTTGTTCCATTATATTTGGTAGACCTTTCTTGAATACTGTTAATGTTGAAATTGGTTGTGTTAAAGAAAAGGTTAAAGTAAATTTTCGCGATGTATCTCATGAATTTAATTTCTCTAAGTTTAATAGACAACCACATGATATTAAGCCATCTAGTAAAGATGATATTATTTGTCTTGCTTCTATTGCTATACCTCCTATAGATCCTTTGGAACAATATTTGCTATAGCACGAAAATGATATGCATATGCATGAAAGCAATGAAATCGATGACATATTCTTTAGACAAGCACCTATCCTTAAGCATAACTTGCCCGCTGAAACTTTGGGAGACACACTCCAGCCTAAGAGTGATCCGGTGTTTAAACTAAAGAAATTACCTGATACTTTGAAATATGATTATCTTGATGAAAAGAAGATATATCTTGTTATTATCAATGCAAACTTTCAGTGCACGAAGAAAAGAGATTATTGAAAGCTTTAAAGAAGCACCATGCTGCAATTGGATATACTCTTGATGATCTTAAGGGCATAAGCCCTACTCTCTGTCAACACAAGATTAATATGGAGCATGATGCTAAACCAGTTGTTGACCATCAATGCCGCTTGAATCCAAAAATGAAGGATGTGGTAAGAACATAAATATTAAAGCTTCTGCATGCAGGTATAATCTATCCCATAGCTGGTAGTAGATGGGTAAGTTCGGTTCATTGTGTCCCTAAGAAAGGAAGCATTATTGTAATACCTAATGACAAAAATGAACTTATCCCACAAAGAATTGTAACTAGCTATAGGATGGTGATTGACTTCAGGAAATTAAATAAAGCTACTAGGAAAGACCATTATCCTTTTCCTTTTATTGATCAAATGTTAGAGAGATTCTCTAAGCATACAATCTTTTGTTTCCTTGGTGGTTATTCTGGTTTCTCTCAAATACCTTTATCACAATAAGATCAAGAGAAAACTACTTTTATTTGTCCTTTTGGAACTTAAACGTATGCCTTTTGGTTTATATAACACACCTGCTACTTTTCAAAGATGTATGGCTGCTATATTTTCTGATTTCTGTGAAAAAATTGTTGAGGTTTTCATGGATGATTTTTCCGTTTATGGAACTTCTTTTGATGATTGTTTGAGCAATCTTGACAAAGTTTGGCAGAGGTGTGAAGAGACAAATCTCGTCCTGAATTGGGAGTAGTGGCACTTTATGGTTAATGATGGTATAGTCCTTGGTCGTAATTTTTTTGAAAGAGGCATATAGGTAGATAACGCTAAAGTTGAGGCAATTGAGAAAATCCCATGTCATAAAGATATAAAAGGTATAAGAAGTTTCCTTGGGCATGCTGGTTTGTATAGAAGGTTTATTAAAGATTTCTCTAGAATTTCTAAGACTCTTACAAATCTTCTAAAAGAAGGTGTCCCTTTTGTTTTTGATGATGATTCTGTGGAAGCCTTTGAAACACTTAAGAAAGCTTTAATAACTGCACCTATTGTTCAACCACCTGACTGGAACATACCCTTTGAAATAATGTGTGATACTTGTGACTATGTTGTTGGTGTTGTTTTAGGTCAAAGAGTGGATAAGAAATTGAATGTTATTCATTATGCTAGTAAGACCTTGGACACCGCTCAAAAAATTATGCTACTACTGAGAAAGAATTTTTAGCAGTTGTGTTTGCATGTGACACGTTCATACCTTATATTGTTGATTCTAAAGTTACTATTCACACTGATCATGCTGCTATCAAATATATCATGAATAAAAAAGATGCTATGCCTAGGTTGATTAGGTGGGTTCTCCTACTACAAGAATTTGATTTGCATATTGTCGATAGGAAGGAAGCTGAAAACCTTGTTGCAGATAATTTATCTAGGATGGAAAATATTCTTGATGACCCAACACAGGTTAATGATAGTTTTCCTGATGTGCAATTTATAAATGGTTCTACTTCCCGTGATAATCCTCGGTATGTAGATTATGCTAATTTTGTTGTTGCTAAATATATACCACCTAGTTATACTTATCAACAAAAGAAAACGTTCTTCTTTTAAGACATTACTTTTGGGATGACCCACATCTATATAAAGAAGGAGTAGATGGTATTATTAGACGTTGTGTACCTGAGCATGAACATAAAATAATCATAAATAAGTGACATTCCAATGCATACGGAGCACACCATGCTGGAGACAGAATTGCTCATAAGGTATTACAATCTGGTTTTTATTGGTCTACTCTCTTCAAAGATGCATGTAAGCTTGTCCTCTCTTGTGATGAATGTCAAAGAATTGGTAATATTTTTAGATGTCAGAAAATGCCTATGAATTATTCACTTGTTATTTAACCTTTTGATGTTTGGGGCTTTGATCACATGGGACCTTTTCCTTCCTCTAATGGTTATACTCATATCTTTGCTGTTGTTGATTATGTTACTAGGTGGGTGGAAGCCATTCCAACTAGTATTGTTGATTCTAAAATCTCTATTAAAATGCTTAAAGTAGTTATTTTCCCAAGGTTTGGAGTCCCTAGATACTTAATGACCGATGGTGGTTCACATTTTATTCATGGCACATTTTGTACAACTCTAGCTAAATATGTTATAAACCATAGAATAGCATCACCTTATCATCCTCAGTCTAGTGGGCAAGTTTAATTAAGCAATAGAGAAATAAACTTAATTTTACAGAAGAATGTCAACAGATCAAGAAAGAATTGGTCTAAGAAATTGGATGATGCATTGTGGGCATATAGAACTGCTTACAAAAATCCTATGGGTATGTCCCCTTAAACAATGATTTACGGAACAGCATGTCATTAACCTCTTGAATTAAAACACAAAGCTTATTGGGCAATAAAAGAACTTAACTATGATTTCAAACTTGCCGGTGAAAAGAGGTTATTTGACATCAACTCTTTAGACGAATGGAGAACATAAGCTTATGAGAATGCTAAGTTGTTTAAGGAGAGGGTTAAAAGATGGCATGATAAAAGAATTCACAAACACAAATTTAATATGAGTGATAAAGTTTTTTTGTACAATTCCCGTTTTAGACATTTTGTAGGAAAACTTCTCTCCAAATGGGAAGGTCCATATACCGTCGAGGAAGTTTACCGCTTGTGAGCCATCAAGATTAGTAATGCCGAACGTGGTTAATGGAAAAAGAATTAAATATTATATTGCAGGTAGCCTCATTAACATGGAAACCAACATTATTTAAGGAATATCTCAAGAGACCTTCCGGAACACTCCAGAATCCTATAAAAGGAATAGGTATGTGATACGGTAAGTAATCCGACTCCAAGAATTTCCCCAAAATACTTTTCAGTAGTTTTGGAATGTTAGAAAAAATACAAAAATAAGAGGCAACCGAGAAGGTCCACGAGGAGGCCACAAGGCAGGGGCGCGCCCTACCCCCCCAGTGCGCGCCTGCACCCTTATGGGCCCCTCGTGTATCTTCCCGACTCCGGTTTCTTCCCGTATTCGTTTTTTTGTAAGATAAAATTCATTATATGCACTCCCCGATGTTTTGACCACAACATCACAAGTTTTTCCTCTATTCTTGTTTCAGGATATTTTTTTGACAGATCTAGATTGATATGTCGCCGTCAAGCTCTTCCAAGGACAAGTTCTTCGAGAAGGTCATCAACCCCTATCTTATGGAGGTGATGAAACACCCTCAAGACATTGAGATTTGTGAGGGGGTACTACATATCCGGGACATCCAAGGACCCAAGAAGGAGGGAAGCGAGAAGGCCATGATTGAAGCCGTGGAGCAGGAAATCTTCAAGTGCCAAGGGATGGTGTAGCGTGGACTCAATGCTAGCCACTCCGTGGTCGTGGATTTTATTTGTCAGCACAATATGGACATCAAGGAGATTGGGGAGGCGATATTTAAGCTCCACTCCCAGATTGAAGATCTCCAAGCTCTAATTTATGATCTGCAAAACCAAAACTGTGAGTATGAATGTCGGTACTAAAACCGGCTAATCTCTGGTAGGGGGTCCTGAGCTATGGATGTGGGATCAATGGGGAACATGAGACAAGGGAGACGATGTTTACCCAGGTTCAGGCCCTCTTGAAGAGGTAAAACCCTACGTCTTGCTTGATTATATGGATGTGATGGGATATCGAGTACAAGATGATCTACCTCGAGATTGTATGTTTGTGCTCTAAACCCTATGGTGAGTAATTGTGTCTCTCCGGACTAAAAACCTCGGCTTATATAGAGGCTCGGGATACCTAGATTACACATTAGGTCGGTTGCCTACTAGAGATAAACACGCCGGATACAAAGTTGTCCTTGGAGTGCATGTCAAGCCTTCGACGGTTTCCATCTTGCTCACGCCGAGGCCTTCAGCTTTGGTTATCCTCCAGGCGGTGGCCTAGTGGGCCCTAGATCGACCCATAGGCTAGTACCCCCTAGTCTGAGACACCCTCAGTAGTCCCTAAACTAGTCTCCAACGCTGCGGACGACCATTCTCCTCGGATCCGTTTCCTGTGCTTGACGTCTTGGGCTTGGCAGGAGAGTCCTCATGGTTCATAGTGTTCAGATCCGAAGTCTTGATTCCTTGCCAGGACAGTGATAACCCACAAGTATAAGGGATCGCAACAATCTTCGAGGGTAGTATTTCACCCAAATTTATTAATATGACACAAGGAGAGCCAAAGAATATTTATTGGTCTTAGCAGTTGAGTTGTCAATTTAACCACACCTGGGATTTCTTTCTGCAACAAATTTTTTAGTAGCACATTAACAATAGCAATGGAAACAAAGAAAGGTAGTAGTTTGTAGTGATTGTAACAGTAGCAGTAGCGAGAGTAACTTAACGGAAACCAATTAGAAAAAAGCGTAGGCCATGGATCAGTGATGGATTGATATGGATGACATTATCATATAACAATTACACACTAGAGCAACACAGAACTAGCTCCAATTCATCAATATAATGTAGGCCTGTATTCCGTATATAGTCATACATGCTAATAGTAAGAACTTGCAAGACATCTTTTGTCCTACCCTCCCGTGGCAGCTGGGTCCATATGGAAACTAAGGGATATTAAGGCCTCTTTTTAATAGAGAACCGGAACAAAGCATTAACATATGGTGAATACTTGAACTCCTCAAACTACGGTCATCACCGTAAAGAATCCCAATTATTTTCACCTTGGGGGATGCGGACCATAACAAATAGTAGGTGCATATAAATTGCAAGATAGAATCTAAAACACTCTCATATTCATGGAAACATAATAGGTCCAGATCTGAAATCATGGCACTCAGGCCCTAGTGACAAGCATTAAGCATAGCAAAGTCATAGCAACATCAATCTCAGAACATAGTGGATACTAGGGATCGAGCCTTATCAAAATAACTCGATTACATGATAAATCTCATCCAATCCCATCACCATCCAGCAGGCCTACAAAGGAATTACTCACTCCCGGTGGTGAGCATCATGGAATTGTTGATGGAGAAGGGTTGGTGATGACGATGGCGACGGTTTCCACTCTTTGGAGCCCTAAACGGATTCCAGATCAGCCCTCCCGAGGAAGAACAAGAGGTGGCGGCGGCTCTGACTCGTAGATCGCGATGAAAACTTCTCTCTTATTTTCTTTCTCGGAGAATATGAATTTATAGGCTTGGAATTAGGGTGAGCGGAGCTACGAGGGACCCCACAAGGCAGGTCGACGCGCCCAGGGGGGTGGCCGCGCCCAGGTGCCGTGTGGGCAACTGGTGGCCCCCCTTCGGTAGGTCTTTGCTCCATATTTTTTTATATACTCCAGAAAAATTCTCCAAAAAGTTTCGTCCGATTTCGAGAACTTTTATTTCTGCACAAAACAACACAATGGTAGTTCTGCTGAAAACAACGTCAGTCTGGGTTAGTTTCATTCAAATCATGCAACTTAGAGCCCAAAACAAGAGCAAAAATGTTTGGAAAAGTAGATACGTTGGAGACGTATCAACTCCCTCAAGATTAACTCATTGCTTGTCCTCAAGCAATTCAGTTGACAAACTAAAACTGATGAAAACTTTTACAAACTCTTTTGTTCTCGTTGTTATAATTATACTTAACTCAATGTTCAGGCTTTCAGCAAAGATCATGAACTAACCATATCAATGATAACAATTAGGTCTCACATTTACTCATGACAATAACATAACCAACTAGCGAGCAAGAATAAGATATCTCGGATGCCAACAACATTTCAAAACAATCATGATATAACATGACAACATGGTATCTCGCTAGCGCTTTCTGAGACCGCAAAACGTAAATGCAGAGCACCTCTAAGATTCAAGCAGTGACTAAACATTGTAATTCAACGTACAAGAGATCGAGTCATGCTAACATCCAACATTAACTAGACTCAATGAATAAATCATGACAATAGCGCTCTCAGGACTAGTGCTTTTGATGAGAAGAAGACGACTCAACTATAAAAGTAAATAACATGAAAGTAAATAGAAAAGCCCTTCATAGAGGGAAGCATTGACTTGCAGAGGTGCTAGAGCTCATGGTTTAAAACAGATATGAAAGTATTATTTTGGGTGGTGTGCCTTTCCTGTCAACATCACGACAAAGGATTTCGGTATCTTGCATGCAAATACATTATAATCGGTTCCCAAACAGAATTGTAAAGTTTACTCCCAACTACCATACAATCATGAGCCATGGCTGACCGAATCCACAGGTGCCCTCCAATAGTTCATCATTCCAAGGGAGTTTGTTTAATTTATTTTTGATTATGCAGGACCGGGCATCCTTTTTTCAGCCCCTCTCGTACAATGACAAGTGAATAAACACCGTCGTGTGAATAACCCGCTTAGCATGGAAGATACTGACCGCCTCGTCACTCCACGAGCGGTACGAGCACACAAAACAAATATTTATTTGAATGATTTGAGGTGGCACATGCAAATTTACTTGGAACGACATGGTAATACAACATATAGGTAGATACAACGGACTCATGTGTAACAACTTTGGTTTAAGGATTTTGGATGCACATGCAGCATTCCCGCTTAGTACGGATGAAGGCTAGCAAATAGAATAGGAAGCGACCAGCTAGAGAGCGACAACAATCATAATCATGCATTGCGACTAATTAACATTGAATTTTAGCATGAGTAGGATATAAACACTTTGAACATAAATATCATGAAGGCTGCATTGGATTTGATTCAACTACATGTTTGCACTTATGCCAAGTCAAGCCACTCGAATTACTCAGAGGAGGATACCATGCTAACATACTACATCACAACCATTTTAATGCATGTTGACACACAAGATAATCATTATCCACTCCTAGCTATTTAAGCATGGCATGAGCAACTATAATCTCTAATTGTCATCACAAACATGTTTACTCATAATATGCTGAATCAAGAGCGACTGAGCTAAACATATTTACAAAAACAGAAAACAAGAAGAGCTCATACCAGCTTTCTTTACCGCAATCACTTCATCAAATATTGTCATTATTGCCTTTCACTTGCATGACCGAATGATGTGAGAATAATAACAGTGCAAGTGTGCATCTGGCCTAAGCTGGAATCTACGAAACATTTATTCAAAGGAGAAGATAAGGTAATATTGGCTCTTCGTTAAGTCCACAATATAGCCTATGAGAGCCACTCAATATTTTCATTGTGGTCTTTTCCTTTCGACAACTTAAAGAAAAGAAAAGAATTTCAGAGGAACACACTGAAATGTTTTTGGAGTTTTTAGTTTTTCTGAAGAAATCAAATTTAACGAAGGAAAAACAAAAAACGAGAAAAACTATTTACACGGGAAAGCTCCCAACAAGGAAAAGAAGAAACGGGAAATATTTTTGGGTTTTCTTTTAATACTACAAACTAATAAAACAAGAAAGAAAAACTGAAAAGAAGCAAGAAATATTTTTTGGGTTTTCAAAGTATTTTGAAACGACAAAACAAAATTAACATGGATATACCATGAAAAAGGATGAACACCGATGAATTAAATGTGTGAACATGAATGTAATATCGGTGAGAAAGACGTACTCCCCCAAGCTTAGGCCTTGGCCTAGCTTGGTAGTCACCATCCGTAATATGCATCTGGTCCAGGAGCGTAGTAGTGAGCCAAGGGTATTTGAGCGTCCCAAGCCTGGGCCTTAGCCTTCGCTGCAGCCAACTCGTTCCGGTAAGCTGTGATGTCCTGTGGCATGACGACATATCCTTGTCTGGCATGAAAATCAAACAAAGAGGGTGCAGGCAATACAATAACATTGCGAGTAGTCTCGCTAAACACCAAGTTATAACATTATGAGGAGGTTAAGGGGTATGAATAAAGTGATGGTCTAACATAGCTTGGTGATCCAGAAAAACTCTAGGTAGCACACAATCATGAGGGCCGATATGTCCATTTTGCATGATGATTTCTTATTGATATTTATGTTATTCTTGTCCATTATTCCCTATTATCATACAATTATTAAGCCCTTTCTCTCTGAATATGCAAGGTACATCAGGGAAATATCTGGAAACTGGAATTCTGGACCGGGAAACCAAGAAAAAGGCAGAAAAATCACCAGACTCCAAATGACTTGAAACTTCACAGACAATTTTTATGGAATATTTAAGAATTATTTTGCCAAAAATATACCACAGGGGGGTCACATGCTGTCCACAAGCCAACAGGGCGCGCCCACCCCCCCCGTGCGCGCCTTGATGGCTTGTGGGGCCCCAGCAGGCCTCCCGACCCCCTCTTCTCCTATATGGTGTGTTTTACCCTAGAAAAAATCATAAGCAATCTTTCGGGATGAAGCACTGCCGTCTCGAGGCGAAAACCTGGACAGAGGCCCTTTTGCACTCCGGTAGACTGATTCTGCCGGGGAAACTTCTCTCCGGGAGGGGGAGATCGAAGCCATCGTCATCACCAATGCTTCCTCCTTCGTGGGAGGACCAATCTTCATCAACATCTTCACTAGAACCATCTCATATCCAATCCTAGTTTATCTCTTGTATTCAATCTTTGTCTCAATACCTCATATTGGTACCTGTGGGTTACTAGTAGTGTTGATTACATCTTATAGTTGATGCTTGTTGGATTACTTGGTGAAAGATATTATGTTCAGATCTTTAATCTCCATCATTACACCTCTGATCTTGAACATATTTATGAGGTGTGAGTAGTTACTGTTGTTCCTGAGGACATAGGAGAAGTCTTGTTATAAGTAATCATGTGAAGTTGGTATTCATTCGATATTTTGATGATATGTATGTTGTTACTTCTCTTAGTGGTGTCATGTGAACGTCGATGACATGACACTTCACCATGCTATGGGCCTAAGGAAAGCCATTGTGGGGTAACAAGTAGATGATGGGTTGCTAGAGTGACAGAAGCTTAAACCCCAGTTTATGCGTTGCTTCATAAGGGGCTGATTTGGATCCACATGTTTCATGCTATGGTTAGATTTATCTTAATTCTTCTTTTGTAGTTGCGGATGCTTGGGAGAGAGGGTAAGCATAAGTAGGTTGTTTGTTCAAGTAGGAGCAACACCTTAGCACTTGTCCACCCACATATCAAATTATCAAAGTAGCGAACGCGAATCAACTCAACATGATGAACATGACTAGACATGAATTCCCATGTGTCCTTGGGAACACTTGCTTAATATAAGAGTACTTTCAGGCCTGCCCTTTGCTATAAAAAGGATTGGGCTACCTTGCTGCACCTTCGTTACTATTGTCACTTGTCACTTGTTACGAATTATCTTGCTGCAAAACTATCTATTACTGTTACTCACAAGACTTGCAGAGAATACCTTGCTGAAAACTGCTTATCATTTCCTTCTGCTCCTCGTTGGGTTCGACACTCTTACTTATCGAAAGGACTACGATTGATCCCCTATACTTGTGGGTCATCAAGACTCTTTTCTGGTGCCGTTGCCGGGGAGTGAAGCGCCTTTGGTAAGTGGAAATTTGTAAGGAAACATTTTCGATACGTGCTAAACTTTACTGTTGCTTGTCACTATGAACAGTCACCCATTGAGTGGCTTCTTCAGGACATCTTCGCCTCGAACGGAAGTTGAAGAAGTTGTTCCTCAACCTACTGAACCTACTGAAAATATTTATTATGAGATCCCTTTGGGTATGTTAGAAAAACTGCTATCTAATCCTTATGATGGTATGACTCATCCTGATTACCATTTGATATTTGTCGATGAGGTTTGTGGATTATTTGAGCTTGCAGGATTGTCTGGAGACAAAGTTAAGAATAATGTTTTCCCTTTATCTTTGGAGGGAAAGGCATTAATGTGGTATAGGTTATTGGATGATATTGGATCATGGGACTGAAATCTCTTGAAGCTGGAATTTTATTAGAAGTTTTATCATATGCATCTAGTCCATCATGATCGGAACTTTATTTATAATTGCTAGCCTCGTGAAGGAGAAAGTATAGCTCAAGCTTGGGGGAGGCTTAAATCTATGATTCACAGTTGCCCCAACCATGAGCTCTCAAGAGAAATGATTATACACAAATTTTATGATCGACTTTCTCATGATGATCAAGTATTACTCGATTCTTGTGCTACTGGTTCCTATATGAAGAAGACTATTGAATTCAAATCGGATCTTCTGGAAAGAATTAAAAACAACTCTGAAGATTGGGAACTCGACATAGGTAAAGAGTCAGGTATAAAGCTTAATTTTGATTGTGTTAAATCTTTTATGGAAACTAATGCTTTTCATGAGTTTAGCAATAAGTATGGTCTTGACTCTAAGATAGTAGCTACTTTCTGTGAAACATTTGCTACTCATGTTGATCTCCCCAAGGAGAAGTGGTTTAAATATCATCCTCCCATTGAAAAACCATTAGAGGAATCTGTTAAAATTAAGAAGGAAGAAATAATTTTTAGCCACGTTGATCCAATTGTTCCTACTGCTTACATAGAGAAACCTCCTTTTCCTGTTAGGATTAGGGAACATGCTAAAGCTACAACTGTGGTTAATAAAATTCATGTTAGGACACCTAAACCTTCTGATGAAATAAATGTTGAGCCTAATGTTGCTATGGTTAAAGATATCCTAGTTGATCATATTGATGGTCAGGTTATTTACTTCTGTGATGAAGCTGCTAGAATTGCAAAACCTGTTAGAAACGAGTGAGATGAGCTCGATAAAAACAAATCAGTTGTAGGCATGCCTGTTGTTTCAGTAAAAAATGGAGATCATTGTTATCATGGCTTGTGTGACATTGGTGCTAGTGTTAGTGCTATACCTTTTACTTTATATCAAGAAATTATGCATGACATAGCACCCTCTGAGATTGAAGATATTGATGTGACTATTAAACTTGCAAACAGAGATACTATTACACCACTTGGAATTGTTAGAGATGTTGAGGTCTTAGTACTTGGTTCAGAACAAGATAACTTTTGTTCCATTATATTAGGTAGAACTTTCTTGAATACTGTTAATGCTGAAATCAATTGTGCTACTTAGAAGGTCAAAGTAAGCTTTGGTGATGTGTCTCATGAATTTAATTTCTCTAAGTTTAGTAGACAACCACATGAAAAAGAATTGCCTAATAAGGATGAAATAATTGGTCTTGCTTCTATTTTTGTACCTCCTACTGCTCCGTTGGAGCAATATTTGCTAGACCACGAAAATGATATGCATATGAATGAAACAAATGAAATAGATGATATATTTCTTAGACAAACACCTATTCTTAAACACAACTTACCAGTTTATATTTTAGGGGATCCTCCTTCACCTAAAGGAGATCCCGTGTTTGAGCTAAAGACATTACCTGATACTTTGAAATATGCTTATCTTGATGAAAAGAAGATATATCCTGTTATTATCAACTGTAACCTTTCAGAGCATGATGAAATAGATTACTTAAAACTCTAAAGAACACATGGATGCTATTGGATATAGTCTTGATGATCTTAAGGGCATAAGCTCTGTCAGCACAAGATTAATATGGAACCGGATGCTAAACCTGTCGTTGATCATCATGGCGTCTAAATCCTAAGATGAAGGAAGTGGTAAGAACTGAGATACTAAAGCTTCTAGAAGCAGGTATAATTTATCCTATTGCTGATAGTAGATGGGTAAGTCATGTTCATTGTGTTCCTAAGAAAGGAGGTATAACTGTTGTCCCTAATGATAAAAATGAACTTATTCCACAAAGAATCATAACTAGTTATAGGATGGTAATTGATTTCAGGAAATTAAATAAAGATACTAGGAAAGATCATTATCCCTTGCCTTTTATTGATCAAATGTTACAGAGACTATCTAAGCACACACACGTTTGTTTTCTTGATGGTTACTCTGGTTTCTCTCAAATACCTGTGTCAAAAGAGGACCAAGAGAAAACTACCTTTACGTGCCATTTTGGAACTTATGCTTATAGGTGTATGCCTTTTGGTTTATGCAATGCACCTGCTACCTTTCAAATATGTATGACTGCTACATTCTCTGATTTTTGTGAAAAGATTGTTGAGGTTTTCATGGATGATTTTTCCATTTACGGGACTTCTTTTGATGATTGCTTGAGCAACCTTGATCGAGTTTTGCAGAGATGTGAAGAAACTAATCTTGTCTTGAATTGGGAGAAGTGCCACTTTATGGTGAATGAAGGTATAGTACTTGGGCATAAAATTTCTGAACGAGGCATTGAGGTGGACAAAGCTAAATTTGATGCAATAGAGAAAATGCCATGTTCAAATGATATCAAAGGTATAAGAAGTTTCCTTGGTCATGCTGGTTTTTATAGGCGTTTCATTAAAGATTTCTCAAAGATTTCTAGGCCACTAACTAATCTTCTTCAAAAAGATGTTCCCTTTGTTTTTGATGATGATTGTGTAGAAGCCTTTGAAATACTTAAGAAAGCATTGATTTCTGCACCTATTGTCCAACCACCTGATTGGAACTCACCATTTGAAATTATGTGTGATGCTAGTGATTATGCTATTGGTGCTGTTCTAGGGCAAAGAGTAGACAAGAAATTGAATGTTATTCATTATGCTAGTAAGACCCTAGACACTGCTCAAAGAAATTATGCTACTACTGAAAAGGAATTTTTAGCAGTTGTGTTTGCATGTGATAAGTTTAGACCTTATATTGTTGATTCCAAAGTAACCATTCACACTGATCATGTTGCTATTAAATACCTTATGGAGAAGAAAGATGCTAAGCCTAGACTTATTAGGTGGGTGCTTTTACTTCAAGAATTTGACTTGCATATCGTCGATAGGAAGGGAGCTGAAAACCCTGTAGCAGATAATTTGTCTAGGATGGAAAATTTTCTTGATTACCCACTACCAGTTGATGATAATTTTCCCGATGAGCAACTTGCTGTTATGAATACTTCACGTAGCACTCCTTGGTATGCAGATTATGCTAATTATATTGTTGCTAAATATATTCCTTCTAGCTTCACCTATAAACAAAAGAAAAAATTCTTTTATGATTTACGAATTACTTTTGGGATGACCCACATCTTTATTAAGGAGTAGATGGTGTTATTAGACGTTGTGTACCTGAGCATGAAAAGGTACAGATTCTACGGAAGTCTCACTCTGAGGCTTATGAAGGACACCATGCTGGTGACAGAACTGGGCACAAGGTATTACAATCTGGTTTTTATTGGCCTACTTTTTTAAAGATGCTCGTAAGTATGTCCTTTGTTGTGACGAATGCCAACGAATTGGTAACATTGGTAGACGTCAGGAAATGCCTATGAATTATCCACTTGCTATTGAACCATTTGATGTTTGGGGATTTGATTATATGGGACCTTTTCCTTCCTCTAATGGGTATACTCATATTCTAGTTGCTATTGATTACATTACTAAGAGGGTAGAATCTATTCCAACTAGTAGTGCTGATCATAACACTTATATTAAAATTCTTAAAGACATCATTTTCCTGAGGTTTGGAGTCCCTAGATATTTAATGGCTGATGGTGGTTCACATTTTATTCATGGTGCTTTCCATAAACTTCTAGCTAAATATGATGTTAACCATAGAATTGCATCACCTTATCATCCCGAGTCTAGTGGTCAAGTTGAATTGAGCAATCAAGAAATAAAATTAATTTTGCAAAAGACTGTTAATAGATCTAGAAAGAATTGGTCTAAGAAACTAGATGATGCTTTATGGGCTTATAGAACTGCTTATAAAAATCCCATGGGAATGTCTCCCTATAAAATGGTCTATGGAAAAGCTTGTCATTTGCCTCTTGAGTTAGAACATAAAGCTTATTGGGTAATTAAAGAACTTAATTTTGATTTTAAACTTGCCGGTGAAAAGAGGTTATTTGATATTAGCTCATTAGATGAATGGAGGACGCAAGCCTATGAAAATGCCAAGTTATTTAAAGAAAAAGTTAAAAGATTGCATGACAAAAGAATTCAAAAATGAGAATTCAATGTAGGAGACCTAGTTCTTTTGTACAATTCTTGTTTCATATTTTTTGCAGGTAAACTCCTCTCCAAATGGGAAAGCCCGTATGTTGTCGAGGAAGTCTATCGCTCCGGGGCTATAAAAATTAATAACTCCGAAAGAAAAAATCCGAGAGTGGTAAATGGGCAAAGAATTAAGCATTACATTTCAGGTACGCCCATTAATGTTGAAACTAATATTATTCAAGTGATAACACCGGAAGAGCACATAAGAGAGACCTTCCGGAACACTCCAGAAACCTGAAAAGGGAGTAGGTATGTGATACGGTAAGTAAACCGACTCAAAAAAATCCCCAAAAAATATGTTCTGTTGGTTTTGGTATTTTAGAAAATTTCAAAAAATAAAAAGGAGTCAGGGGGACCCATGAGGGAGGCATAAGTCAACAGGGCGCGCCCACCCCCTGGGTGCGCCCTGATGGCTTGTGGGGCCCTCGTGTGCCTCCCGGACTCCGTTTTCTTCCCGAGCACGTATTCTGACCTAGAAAAAATCATTATATATACTCTCGTATGTTTTGACCACTGCACCACAAGTTTCTCCTCTGTTCTTGTTTCAGGCTGTTTTTCTGACAGATTTAGATCGCTATGACGTCCCCAAGTTCCTCCAAGGACAAGTCCTTCTGGAAGGTCATCAACCCCTACTTGCCGGAGGTGATGAAGCACCCTTGTTAGAGCATATTTCTCCATATGTGGTTTTGGTAATTGTTGACAATCCCTATGGACTAATGGTTGCCTTGAGTTATATTCGAAGGATTTGTCCATAGGCACTTCTTGAAGTACATGTGTTGGTTTCAAGAAGTTTATATGGTGACCAAGGTGGTATGTAAGGTTTTATCCAAAGATTGGTCATGTGAGAGTTGAGCTCATTACAAGCATGTCTTGAAGAAGAAGATTGGGTGAACATTCATGTTTACCTTCAAGACATCATCTTTGTGAAGAGAGAAGATAAGACAAAAGGTTGATCAAGATTAAGGCAAAGAATGATTCAAGTTAATCAACACACAAAGCGTAGAAGATGTACCAAGTGGGATCAAGTGATCTCATGGTATGGTAAGTATTGTCCATTACGCTTTGTGTACTAACCCATGTTCCTTGTGAGTGTTCTTTGCGGGGTTAGGTATATTTCCACGGGCTTGCATCAATAGGAAGATCCCATACAACCCATGGAGGATGACATCAAGTGGTGATCGCCATCAAGGTTGCGGTGTGCAAGTTCAAGTGAAGCATCACGGAGAGATCATGCTTGAAACTTGCCGTCCATTGTGGTGACAATGGACTTGTGAAGATGTGCCAAAGAGTGGCTCACCCATAGTGGAGTCTGGGGGAGCAATCTACTAGTCTTCATCGAGCCGGCACAATCAAGAAAGGTGGTCCATCTTGAGAAGGACAAGATCGTCATCATCTAGCTCAAGTGGACTATGCGCAAGGCAAAGGTTTGACCTTGATAGGGTTTTATGTTTTACCGGTCTCATGGTGGTAGTTGGGAGACCGGGTTATAGGATCGATTGCCGTACTATCAAGGGGGGCTCTCAAGTGAGTAGCTTGATCGTATCGTTCGTTGAGAGCTCAAACCATTTGTAGCATTGCATCATCTTTCTTGGTTCTTGGTTGGTGTTTCTCTTTGTGAGTTTTAGAGCTTATGGTCATCTTCATGACAAGCTTGAGTTCATCGAAAACGGAGTCCATATACATCTTCTATGATGTTTTCGATGTTGGAGTTTTTGCCGGTTCTTCATTCATAGAGGTTTCACATCTCTATATCATTGGCATTTTTCTACTACCTCTTCTTTCTATAACTATTCGTTGTTTGGATAGTACTTGTCGTCTGCTATCCAACAAGCTTGAGTTTGTTCAATTCGGAGCTCGTATGCGAAAGTTATGGTTGTTTTTGTCTTACCTGTTTTACACTGAGAGGTTGTACCGGTTCTAATAGAGGTTGTACCGGTCGACCGGTACAACCGGTGTTTGGAGCGGTTGTACCGCTCCAGAATTGGTCCGGAGGTTGTACCGGCCATGTACCGCTCTACCACCGGACTAGGTTCTGTTTTGGAGCGGTTCTTGGGTGGTTGTAGGCCGGTTGTTCCGGTTTAATCGGTACTACCGGTTGTACCGGTGCGCATAACGGTTGTACCGCTCCTATGTTATTCTGCACATAATGGGCAGATTCGTGGGGACCTATTTAAGGGGGTCTTCTTCCCCAATGGTCCCTATCCTTTGAGCTCGTGTTCTTCCCCCATTGTTGACCTTCTTAGAGCTTGCTAACTCTCAATCCCTCCAATGGTTCTTGCTCCTTTTTGAGGGAAAAGAGAGAGGAGATCTAGATCCACATTTCCACCAATCACTTTGTACTCTATGTGAGTAGAACCCCTTGGATCTAGATCTTGGAGTTCTTTGCGAGCTCCTTGTTCTTCCTCTCATATTCCTCCATAGATTTTGTTGTTGTGGTGAGATTTGGGAGTGAGGGACTTGACCACTTAATGTGTTCTTGCCATTGCATTAGTTGCATCAGTTTGAGTTCTCCACGATGATACGTGGAAGTGAAAAGTTGAGAAGCTTATTACTCTTGGGTGCTTGGTACCCTAGAGCTTGTTCCTCTTGGGTGCTTTGGTGCCCTAGACGGTTGGTGGTGCCTCGGAGCTCAATCATTGTGGTTCAAAGCTCCGGGCAAGCGTCGGGGTCTCCAATTAGGTTGTGGAGGTTGCCCAGAGCATTTGAAGTCACCTCGAAGCCACAATCCATTATGGTGAAGCTTCATGGTGTTGTTGGGAGCCTCCAATTAAGTTGTGGAGATTTCCCCAACCTTGTTTGTACGGGTTCGGTGACCGCCCTCAAGGGTCCCTTAGTGGAACCACGGCATCTTGCATTGTGCGAGGGCGTGAGTAGATTACGGTGGCCCTAGTGGCTTCTTGGGGAGCATTGTGCCTCCACACCGCTCTAAACGGAGATTAGCATCCGCAAGTGTGTGAACTTCGGGATACATCGTCGTCTCCGTGTGCCTCGGTTATCTCTTACCCGAGCCCTTTACTAATGCACTTTACTTTGTGATAGCCATATTGTTTCATGTTATATATCTATCACTTAGTTGTTTATCTTGCTTAGCATAAGTTATTGGTGCACATAGGTGAGCCTAGTTGTTTTAGGTTTTGTGCTTGACTAATTAAACGATAGTTTTATTCCGCATTTGTTCAAGCCTAAACCGTGATTATTTGAAAGTGCCTATTCACCCTCCTCTAGGCGACATCCACGTCCTTTCAACCCTGAATCCATTGAGATGCGTGAGGGGGTGCTCCACATCCTGGATATTCAAGGCCCCAAGAGGGAGGGAAGCGAGAAGGCTAGGCTTGCAGCGGTGGAGCAGGAGATCTTCAAGTGCTAAGGGATGGTTGAACGTGGTTTGGGTGCTAATCACTCTATGATCACAGACTTCATCCAGGAAAACAAGATGGATACAAGGAACGTGGGATAGGCTCTCTTCAAGCTTCAAGAGTGGATCGAGCATCTCCAAGCTCAAATCTATGACCTGCAAAACCAAAACTGTGAGTATGAATCCAGGTTTAAAAGGATGAGCATCGCTGCCGATTTCAGGATTCCGGAGACGAGATCTTCTTTCTATGGTGGAGAGCCTATGCCATGAAAGATGGAGGACAAGCCTACTACATCATCACCACCATCACCCAAGAAGGACGCCTGAGTACATGGGTGTGGGCACCACCCTTAGCTTGTTCCAAGCTTGGGGGAGGTGCCCCGGTATCGTATCACCATCACCTTTTTACCATTACCATCTATCTTAGTTCGATCCTTAGCTATTTCGTGATTTTAGAGAAATGAAATTTCAGATTTGCTTTGCTTAGAATTTTTGCTTTGAGATCTATCTATCCTTGTAATCGAGTGTGAGAGTTATGTAATAAAGATTAGTTGAGTGTGGTGTGCTTTACTTTCATGCACCTATCATCATAGCATGGCAATGAAAGAAATAGAAAATATCACATGCTTATCTCATGAGGAGTAATGACTTCACATAGAAAAGGTATAAGTGATAAAAGATGTTTAGAACTAACAAACAGAGCATTAGTGATTGATATAATCTATGCAAGCTTAAGATAGAGAAGAGGAGATTCACATATAAATATACTATCTTGGACACCTTTTATGATTGTGAGCCCTCATCAAATATTATATAATGATCGAGTGTTGATGTTGGACATGGAAGACAACATAATGATCATGATTGTTTACATTTGCATAGAAGTTATACTGTCATGGATCCTTTAACATGTGGTGCTTACTTTAGATCTTTTGCTAGCCAAAAAATTTCTGCACCAAGTAGAGATACTGCTTGTGCATCAAATAATCCCTTGAACTCAGTTTCTTTTCTTGAGAGTCCACCATACCTACCTATGGATTGAATAAGATCCTTCAAGTAAGATGTCATCGATGCACAAAGAAATAAAAATTGCCTCTAAATATGTATGATTGATATGTCTCCAACGTATCTATAATTTTTGATTGTTCCATGTTGTTATATTATCATTCTTGGATGTTTTACAATCATTTTATAGCAACTTTATATCATTTTTTGGGACTAACATATTGACATAGTGCCAAGTGCCAGTTGCTGTTTTTTGCTTGTTTTTTTACTTCGCAGAATATCAGTACCAAATGGAGTCCAATCGCGATGAAACTTTTTGGAGATTTTTTTGGACCAGAAGACATTTAGGGAGCGAAAGAAGTACATGGGAGGAGGCCCATGGGGCCCACAAGACACCTGGGCGCGCTAGAGGCCCCCAGCATGCCCTGGTGGGTTGTGGTGGCCTCGGGACCCCTCTCCACCGCCTCTGAGCTCGATAAATACCCAAATATTCCAAAAACCCTAGAGGAGTCGACGAAAAACACTTCCAGTCGGCGAGATCCAATCTAACACCATCACGAAGGGGTTCATCATCCTCATTGGTGCCTCTCCGATGATGCGTGAGTAGTCCACCATAGACCTACGGGTCCGTATGTAGTAGCTAGATGGCTTTTCTCTCTCTCCTTTGATTCTCAATACAATGGTCTCTTGGAGATCTATTTGATGTAATGACTTTTTGCGGTGTGTTTGTTGGGATCCGATGAATTTTGAGTTTATGATCAGTTTCTATCCATGAATATTATTTGAGTCTTCTTTGATCTCTTATATGCATGATTACTTATAGCCTCGTATTTCTTCTTCGAATCTTTGGTTTAGTTAGGCCAACTAGATCGATTTTTCATGCCATGGGAAGAGGTGCTTTGTGATGGGTTCGATCTTGCGGTGTCCTCTCCTAGTGACAGAAGGGGCAGCAAGGCACGCATCTATTGTTGCTATTAAGGATAACAAGATGGGGTCTATTCATACATGAATAGATCTTGTCTACATCATGTCACCGTTCTTATTGCATTACTCCGTTTTTCCATGAACTTAATACACTAGATGCATGCTGGATAGCGGTCGATGTGTGGAGTAATAGTAGTCGATGCAGAATCGTTTCGGTCTACTAATCTTGGACGTGATGCCTATATTATGATCGTTGCCTTGGATATAGTCATGAGTATTTGATCTTCTATCAATTGCCCAACAGTAATTTGTTCACCCACCGTGTTCTATACTCATGAGAGAAGCCACTAGTGAAACCTACTTTTCCAACATATCGCTTTCCGATCTATCTTTTGCTGCTTTTTGTTTTCAGATCTATTATTCCAAAAACTTAAAAATACCTTGCTGCACTTTTTATTTGTCTCTTTTATTTTGTGTTCTTGTGCGATCTATCTATCCAATCTATTACAATCTAATCTATCTTTTTACCGTGTAGAGATTGACAACCTTTCTTACGCGCCGGGTTGCAAGTATTTGTTCTTTGTGTGCAGGTACCGTTTACATAGTATTGCGTGGTTCTCCTACTGGTTCGATAACCTTGGTTTCATAACTGAGGGAAATATTTGCCGTAGCTGTGCTGCATCATCCTGTTGACACCAGATTTTGGCATGGTCAAAAACATAATTAAGAAGGCCTCAAATGGAAAAGTGCTCAAAGTGAGAAAGTTCCATATCGTTGAAAGGAGAAACTTTGATATTTGGGCCATAGCCATCCGATCTTGTCTCTAAGGCCGAAGTTGTGTTCGAAGTACTGAGATTTTGTATGCAGAACACTATTCGGCAGATTACGTCCCCAAGACAGCCTCATATGAGAAAAGTTTCTACACGGATTGTCTTCGTCTCGTCGAAACGATCGATTTTGATATCAAAATCATCTCAATCCGAGTTCGTATGCAAAAGTTAGAGCCATTCGCTACCGGAATAACTGTTAACGCCGACGGCTTTTTCTACGCCGATGGTAAGGCCGTCGGCATAGCCTGTAAACTGACGCGAGGGATCATACACTCGCCGAGATGATGTCTGATGGGTTGCGTAAGCTATTCGGCCCTCAAGAAGGCCTCGAATGGAAAAACTTACAACACGAAAAAGTTTTGCCTCGTCGAGATGGTCAATTTTTCTTTTGGAGTCATCATCATTTGAGGTAATCTATGGCCTGTAGAATTTTTACAAAACTCGGACAACTTAGTCAGCTGCAGGACTGAATCCGACTGGAAGTTAAAGATGGCCTCGTGGAGTATTCAAGATGGATTTATTTGGAAAAGTGATCAGCAGAAGAAGTGTTCGTCTCAACGAAACAATTGATTTTGATATAAATATCATCTCAATCGGAGGTCATATGCAGATTCTGCGGCCCGCGCAGGAAGCAAAACGGAAGTTTGGGCCAGATTCGGGCTGAATCCGAGTTAGACTAGAGCTAGGACTCTAGGACGTGAATTGATGTATTTTTCTTGTAAGGAAAGCCTGGATGAATCCTTTGCTTGTACGGGAAGTCCAGCCACCTCTTATATATATATAGTGGAGGTGACGGCCGATTGAAACAACACACAATCGAACAAACACATCTACTACTTTTTCGTGTTCATCTATCTCCTACCCTTGTATCTTTCTTCTCGTTCTTCGTTCGTTCTTCTCTTGAAGGCCAGCGATCCACGAGGCCCTAGGGGCGATCAGGTCGACCTAGGGCTGCCCATAGCCGCCGCGCGCCCTGACGGGGTCCCTCCCGGGCGTGTGGGGTTTCGGGTCTACAAAAGCGCCCGCCGGATTGCTTGCGTACCGCGCTTCCGGACGTGTCTCCTTCGACGCGAGCTGCGGTGCATCACCCTCGACGTTGGAGGTACACGGTGACGTGTTCATGTGCGAACACACTTTTTGGCGACTCCGCTGGGGACAAAGCTTTGAGCGTTCTCCAGCCTGTTCTTGCTACGAAGAGATCGTCATCCAGGGTTTGCTCTCTACAAAGGTAATATGAATACCCAATCCCTTTGTGTAGATGCAAATAATTCATATGGTGTTACTAGATCGTTTGATGAATATACTCTATCGGCCAGCCCTAGTTTTTTCAACCATGCATCTAATTATGTGCAAGGGCCGATTCAAAGTAATTTACATGCTTCAACTTGTGATGATTCTAGTAACATGCATCATATGTATTTCAGCTCTCATGCATCGGCAACCCCACAAATCCATATGCCGATGAACAACATGATGAATTTGGTTAATCAAGTTGAAACACGCCATGTAAAAACTTCCAATAGCATGCAACAAAGTGTTTCACCTTTTTATTCATCGGCAATTGATTTGCAATATGTTGATCCAAACACGCCGATGGATGGGAGAATTGGCCTTGCTACTAGCTATTCGGACAATTACTCTCAACCATCATATGCCATACCTCGTGTTAGTAATTTTTTGGCACCATACACAACTGTGGATGTTCATAATTCGGCTCCGCACCTTCATGGGCATAGCCGAATATGTAAAAATTCAGCAAGGGTGCATACGCCATCACCTATTGTTGTAGCATATAATGCATCTTCTACGCAATTGCAGAATTTCGGAAACCACCCATTGCCGAAAGAATCCAAAAGTGTTGTGGAGCAATCCCTTACAGAATGGGATGTGGCTACATTAAAAAGGGATATAGCCCGAAATAACAAGATTAGTGCTCTTTGCCTTGAAGAACATGATAAGGGGCTAGTTCCTGATTATAATGCATAAAAGCTAGAGTTTTGCAGGAAGATGAATCTTTGCCAATTGATAGAATTGGCGAGCAAAACTATGGTTCTGCAACAATGCGCATGCCTTCACCTAATACTACATCATATTATACACCCCCTACACAATTGCAAATTTTCGGTAACACCAATCTGTCATTGCCGAAAGAGTATAATAGCATTGGGGGGCAATGATATCTGGAGTGGGCTGAAATTGAGAAAAAGATTAAAACCAATTTTGTCGCTCGCTGCCAGAAACAAATAGAAAAGGAATTGGCTCAGATAAAAGAAGCATTGCCAATTGGTATTACCAATGAAAAGAAGGATGATTCCGAACATGAAAGTGCTTCGGTTGAAAAATCCAAATCAAGTAGTATATATTCTGAATCCATCAAATCCAAAGAGGCAAGCATTGTTGATAAAGGGCATGGAAAGTATAGCAAAACAACCATACTTGATTTTTCTGAAGTTAATGGAACCTACTTCCTGCCCTATGAGTTTCGTGCCACAGAAATTGACGAGCTTCAAGAACAAGAACAAGTAGCCGAACAAAGTTCATTGGAAAAAGATCTTCAAACTAATGATGCACGAAACCAGGAAAAACATGATGACAAGGCGTTGGGGAGCTATCTGAAGGCGGAGCAAGATATTCTTCAAGTCACACCACCATCATGCTCTCCCAACATATTTGAAGAGGTATGTCTAGCAAGTAAATTACCTGTTTTCAGATTTGGTCATAACTTAGTTGTTGATGCATATATTAGAAAAATCTTCATAAGAAATATTGAGAGACCAATGAAGAAGGGTAATTTATTTGTTAGCAATCAGATTGTCACAAAGCATATAGGTCAACATATTGCACCATTCAGGAAGACCGATAGCGAAAAATTATTGCAGCCAAAGCTTTCCCCATTGCTTTATCTGAATCTCATATCTGATTGGGTAGCTTTGCTTATTTCTTACTTGGCTTACACTTGGTCTCAATTGAGACATGTATGTTCTAACTATTTTCATTTCAGAAATTTAAAGCCAAGGTTAAAATATGTTGAGAAAACCGATGCCAATATTTTATCTTATCAAATGACATCGGAAAAAGAATGCAAAAGAAAAATCATAGCCGAATGGGGGGATGCCAAATCTGAACCATTTGTTTGCTTTCTTCCAAAGCCGTTCTCACAGCAAGATCGGCTAGAAGATAAAAGGTATACCTTCAATTCAAACATGTGTGATCAAATCTTTGATTTGTTGTTGAGAAATAATTATATTAGAATTCTTGATCATCATGTCAAGCCATCAATCCAAGGACGGATGCATTGTAAGTTGCATGATTCGTCCAAGCATAATTTTGAGGATTGCAACATGTTTCGTCAAATAGTTAAATCGGCATTGATAAAGGACGATTAAAATTTGTTGAAACACCAAGGGATGATCAGTCTATTCCGATTGGTCCCAATGGCAAGCGATTTTTGCATCGGCTGATTCAGGCCGATACATTTAAACACGAGAAGGTAAAAACTGCAGATGATGTGATCAAGCTTTCAAGTAAAGAAGTTGTTCAACAACAAAATGAAAATATTCTTGAGGGTGAGAATTCCATTGAAGATACAATGAAGACGCCAAGTACTGGGGGGCAACAAGAAAATCCAAAGGTCGATGCGAGGATAACCAAAGAAAGCAAAGGCCGAGGCAAGCACAAAGGTAAAAAGCCGAACGTCACTTTCGCGCAGCTGTTGGAAAAATATCAAAAGATAAGTGAGGATAAGAGTGCGTGTCGGCCAAGTAATTCAAAAGCATCAAGATCACCCCCTAGGCGCAATTCTGCAGACCGGTATTGGCAAAGGGCAAATTTCAATGCATCATATTCATATCCATATTTTGGGCCGCCAATGCCAATGCCATGGATACCCCCCTATGCTCATGTCGATCCATATCTATCATGGGACAGGTATGATACAAGGGCATGTTATCCATCTTATGTTAAACCATCTCACCAACATTATGCAGCTTCAAAAGGATCAACATTTGATGAACAATCATATGTCAAAGACCGTTTCAATTATAAGGAATCGGTCCGAAGCTCAAGGAACAAGAAAGAGGTGGTCAAGCAAGTTTACCGTGTTAAAAAAGATGGTCGTAAGAGTGATACTTCAGATTTGATCTCATATGAAAAAGAGCCAATTAAAGTGTTGACATTGGCTACTAAAGGCAATGAGGCAAGTCAATCAAGTGCCAAATCTGAAGAGAAGAAGTTGAGAGTGCACAAGGTAAGACAAGAATTGCCATTGCTTCAAACAAAATCACAGTCGGGGTGCTCACTCGGCTTATCATATTGGCAAAAGAAGAAATTACAAAAACTTAGTGCACAAGAACTTGAAGAAAGGAACGTGGCATGGGTTCCCAAAGAAAGTACTCAAAATAAGAATGATGTGAAAGCTTCCATTACAAGAAGTGCGGCAAAGGTGAAGAAGGAAAAGAGTGAAAACTATGACGGACCAAGCCGAAGGTTTCAACACCTTCGGTCAACACATTATCCATATTCTTCAACTATGCCGTTGATGCCTATGCCATGGAATTCGTCATCAGGTATGATTGGTTACCCTCAATGGGTTTATTTTAATCCATGGATGCAATATAATTTTTTATGTCATGAAAGGGTATTACCAAATCACTATACATTTGATTAGCTACAAGTTTATTACTGATCCAAAGGGCCGAAATACTTGATTTTTCATTTCATTTGTTTATTTCGGCTATATGTTCTTTGGTGGATGAAATTTACATTTACCTTATTGTAATGGCCGATATTTACCTATCGCCCTAAGAATATGTCAAAGCAATGGCCGGTGTAGTATTCTAACATCGTCCTTAGTTCGATTGGAGAACAAGACAAGGCGAAGCAAGGATTGGAGGAAGTTCATTCTTGATTCTCTGCAAAATCCTAAGGAAAGGGTGAACAAAATGGTTCGGAGGATGGTTTTGAGATACATATCCATGAAACCTTGTCACCGGATTGTTATAGAAGTTGAGAAGTTTTCACCCAAGTTTGCATCAAGAGGTTCAAACAAGCAATGGCCGATATATACTTAACATCCTAAGTACATGCAAATGGCCGATTGAGTGTTGACATCGTCCTTAGAAAAAGCATTGTGCAAGTTATTTTTCGGCACACAAGTTTTGCCGAAAAACAGGGGGGCATGTGTTGACACCAGATTTTGGCATGGTCAAAAACATAATTAAGAAGGCCTCAAATGGAAAAGTGCTCAAAGTGAGAAAGTTCCGTATCGTTGAAAGGAGAAACTTTGATATTTGGGCCATAGCCATCCGATCTCGTCTCTAAGGCCGAAGTTGTGTTCGAAGTACTGAGATTTTGTATGCAGAACACTATTCGACTGATTACGTCCCCAAGACAGCCTCATATGAGAAAAGTTTCTACACGGATTGTCT
Organism: Elymus sibiricus; assembly: GCA_039707655.1. Lineage (NCBI taxonomy): Eukaryota > Viridiplantae > Streptophyta > Magnoliopsida > Poales > Poaceae > Elymus > Elymus sibiricus. The sequence continues at coordinate 270,800,425 of CM077673.1, read as the reverse complement.
TCGTCTCGTCAAAACGATCGATTTTGATATCAAAATCATCTCAATCCGAGTTTGTATGCAAAAGTTAGAGCCATTCGCTACCGGAATAACAATTAACGCCGACGGCTTTTTCTACGCCGATGGTAAGGCCGTCGGCATAGCCTGTAAACTGACGCGAGGGATCATACACTCGCCGGGATGATGTCTGATGGGTTGCGTAAGCTATTCGGCCCTCAAGAAGGCCTCGAATGGAAAAACTTACAACACAAAAAAGTTTTGCCTCGTCGAGATGGTCAATTTTGCTTTTGGAGTCATCATCATTTGAGGTAATCTATGGCCTGCAGAAGTTTTACAAAACTCGGACAACCTAGTCAGCTGCAGGACTGAATCCGACTGGAAGTTAAAGATGGCCTCGTGGAGTATTCAAGATGGCTTTATTTGGAAAAGTGATCAACAGAAGAAGTGTTCGTCTCATCGAAACGATTGATTTTGATATAAATATCGTCTCAATCGGAGGTCATATGCAGATTCTGTGGCCCGCGCAGGAAGCAAAACGGAAGTTTGGGCCAGATCCGGGCTGAATCCGAGTTAGACTAGAGCTAGGACTCTAGGACGTGAATTGATGTATTTTTCTTGTAAGGAAAGCCTAGATGAATCCTTTACTTGTACGGGAAGTCCAGCCGCCTCTTATATATATAGTGGAGGTGACGGCCGATTGAAACAACACACAATCGAACAAACACATCTACTACTTTTTCATGTTCATCTATCTCCTACCCTTGTATCTTTCTTCTCATTCTTCGTTCGTTCTTCTCTTGAAGGCCAGCGATCCACGAGGCCCTAGGGGCGATCAGGTCGACCTAGGGCAGCCCATAGCTGCCGCGCGCCCTGACGGGGTCCCTCCCGGGCGTGTGGGGTTTCGGGTCTACAAAAGCGCCCGCCGGATTGCTTGCGTACCGCGCTTTCGGACGGGTCTCCTTCGACGTGAGCTGCGGTGCATCACCCTCGACGTTGGAGGTACACGGTGACGTGTTCGTGTGCGAACACATCCCTTCCTCTTTGGGGAAATACCGACGTAGTCTCAAGACACGTGAAAGGAATTTCTGGCGCCTTTGCCGGGGAGGAGGTAAGAAAGTAGTCTCCCGTCAACTTGCCAATTTCTGGCGCCGTTGCCGGGGAGACATCATCAACTTCTATCAGGTTTTTAATCACAAATCTCATCTCCTTGCAATTACATTATTTGCCATTTGCCTCTCGTTTTCCTCTCCCCCACTTCACAAATTTACCGTTTTATTCGCCCTCTTTTCCATTTGCCTTTTTGCTTGTTTGCTATCTTTGCTTGTGTTGCCATGTGCCTTCTATTTATTTGCATCTTCGCTTGCTAAAAATCTATTGATATGGATCCTCATCCACTTGCTAATCTTTTCAAAAGGCCAAATTACGATGAACCAATTGCTAGTGAGTTGAATGCACTTGATTATCTCTATGAAGTTTTGTTTGAAAATCATGAATCTGAAATTTTAATGAAGTGTTGAAAGAAGAAATTTATAAGGTGATTCATGATAGCTCCTTGATTGAAAAGCATGATTGCAATGATGTTACTATAAATTCTATTAATGTCAATTATGTTAATGATATGCAAAACTACAAGCTTGGGGATGATAATTTTGTCATGTCCACTTCTTATTGCAATGATCATGATTGGGGTGATAATGCTTCTTATGATCTTGAAAATTTATTTAAGCCTCATGTTGAATATGTTATTGATAATAATGTTTGCAATAGTATCGAAAATGGGTTTGGGAGAGCGTCAACTTTAGGTAAAAAGAATCCCACATATTTGGAGAGTGTTCAATCTTATGATTTTTTTTGATAAAAGTGGGTTTGGAGAGGTCATAACTTTAGTTGATGATAATCCCACTATTTTGGAAGATGATAAAAACTTTATGCATGTTGATCATAAAGAGAGTATTGTTTATGATAGCTATATTGTTGAATTTGATTATGATCCTACATGTAATTATTATGAGAGAGGAAATTATGGTTGTAGAAATTTTCATGATACTAAATTACCTCTCTTCATGTTGAGATTGCTATTGTCTCTTTCTTCTTCCTTCCATATGCTAGTTTTTGCTTGCCTTGATAATTTGTTTGCTTATAAAATGCCTATGCATAGGAAGTATGTTAGACTTAAGTGTGTTTTCCATATGCTTCATGATGCTCTCCTTGTGTTGCTATTATTACATTTCATGAGGGCATCATTGAAATCTCAAGCCTATCTTAATGGCTATAAAGAAAGAGCTTGTTGGGTGGCAACCCAATGAATAAATTTATTTTTACCTTTTTCATTCTGTTCTTGAGTGTTGACACAATTATGCTACTGTTATGACTGTGTTTTTTTATGTTTTAATTAATGTTTTTGCCAAGTAAAGCCTTTAGGATGATTCACAAGATGAGTAGAAACAATGCTGAATCTGAAACAGAAACATTGACTCCAGTGCAGGAATTTTCATTTTTTACTGGAGCATGATAATGAGCTGAAATTTTAACACATTATTTCACCCACTGTGTGCTATACTCATGAGAGAAGCCACTAGTGAAACCTACGGCCCCCGGGTCTACTTTTCCAACATATTGCTTTCCGATCTATCTTTTGCCGCTTTTTGTTTTCAGATCTATTATTCCAAAAACTCAAAAATACCTTGCTGCACTTTTTATTTGTCTCTTTTATTTTGTGTTCTTGTGCGATCTATCTATCCAATCTATTACAATCTAATCTATCTTTTTACCGTGGAGAGATTGACAACCTTTCTTACGCGTCGGGTAGCAAGTATCTGTTCTTTGTATGCAGGTACCGTTTACATAGTGTTGCGTGGTTGTCCTACTGGTTCGATAACCTTGGTTTCATAACTGAGGGAAATACTCACCATAGCTATGCTGCATCATCCCTTCCTCTTTGGGGAAATACCGACGCAGTCTTAAGTGTCGGTGTAATGAACAGGGGGTGTTCATTACCCTTGGACACGCACCGGCAAGTTGCAGCCTCCAGGCGGGAAGGGCATGGCGGAGAAGAAATCCACTTATAGGACACATCTAGGACCCAGGTTTCCGGCAAGGATTACTTGCCGGGAACAGGCCTATGCATCACCGGCAAGCTCAAAGGCCAGCAAGATCAGGATAGAATTTCCGGGAAGCGAGCCTTCCTGGGAGGAGACCTCCAGGCAGGTCACCGAGAAGACCCGATGTTGAACTCCCGACAAGATGCTTCCCGAGGGACAACTGGGAACAAGCACAATACTATCAAGAAGGCATTCAAGCCTATGATCAGAACACAGAAGACCGAAGGCTGGGATCCCGGCAAGATGCTTGCCGGGATGGCTAGCGAAGACCCGGCAAGATCCCGCCACCCTGCCACCGCTCCAGTGCAGCGACCAGCCTGTCAGACGGGGTTTGTCCTCCTGGATACATGTCATGGCATTAGCGGCAGATGGGGCTAAGTGGTGCTGATGGGACGGGCTCTTTTTCCGTCTCCAAGAAAGTAAGGGACACCTAGACGGAGCATTTAATGCGTTTGTCCTAAGACGCCAGTGATAATCATGAAACGCTGTAGCAACTTTACACCTCTTGTATGTACTGTGCACCACTGTTGGTGACCCCTTCGACACATAAAAGGAGGCCCAAGGCGTAGCTACAAAGGGAGGAGGACCTTCTAGCCCAGATAGAGGATAGCGGCTGTGTACTGTTTATCACATAGCGCTCCTGGAGCCAGAGTTCAAAGACTCACAATACACTAAAGCAGGAATAGGGTTTTACGCTTCTCAGTGGCCCAAACCTGGGTAAAAATCCCTCGCGTTGATCGCTGGATATGCTCTTTGTGCACGCCTTTTTCCATGCCGAACCATAAAAGGGATCCACGCGATCCCATAGGTGTCGTACGCTGACATCTTTGGCGCGCCAGGTAGGGGGAAAGGTTGCGCGAACCTGACCTAGCGGTCAGCGCATCAGCTTCATCGTCCATGGCGACTTCACTCTACTTACAGAAAGCTAAGTCCTAAAACTTTGATTGCTTTTTGTTGTGTAGCCTTATCCTTGATGGTAGTTTTGTATAACCTGTGCGCGAGGGAGCGCTCTAGAAACACTCTGCACTCCTGGTTGTTCTGGGTCCGCCCAACAACACAGATGCAGCTGCGGTTGTCTCTAGAGCATTAAGCTCCTGAAGAGGCGGCGTTCTGGATAGGCTGCTAGACATGACCCGATCCTAAGCGCCATCGACTAGAACGTGCGCATTCGGGGAGTATTCCAGCAAGCGTAGGGATTCATTGTACAAAAATGCAATTGTTCAAGGAAAAGGCTCGATAAGTTTTATTTTTGGATTTCTGCGTAAACCCGTATGCTGAGGAGCCTCCCCGGGGCTAGTTGCGCTCCTAGTCGCCTCGAGTCCGCTCGGCGATGTGAGCAACTGCACTAAAGCTGGGAAGGTAAACCTTTTCGGGAGGCGGCGTTCCCGGCAAGCCGCTAAGGACCTGTTCCTCAAAGCGCTGCTGACTAGATCGTGTGCACCGGAAAGTGTTCCGGCAAGCAAGGGAACATTCGACAGAAGTCAAAATTAAAACAAATTAATCATAAACCAGAAGCTAATTAACTTGTTGTGCTAAAACGCTGTCGTGGCATTACATGTCCAATCAGTGTTGCAGGAATACGCATGGAAGGCGGGCTCGGGGGCTGGCAGCGCCCTAGAGAGTAACCTTCTAGAGAGCTGCCGGTCATCACCACGAGCGCGGCCTCGCTATGCGAGATGAACAGCAGGAAAAGCTAAGTTACAAAAACTTGTGACAATTACATTTCTTTTGCTGTCCTCACTTGCTCCTTACACCTACACGCGAAGGAGCCTTCCCGGGGCCAATATCGCCCCTAGTTGTCTTGAGTCCGCTCGACAACTTAGGCGGCTACACAGACACCGGGAAGGTAAACCTTTTCGGGAGGCGGCGTTCCCGACAAGCCGCTAAGGACCCATTCCTCCAAGCGCTGCCGACTGGAGCGTGCGCACCGGAAAGCTTTCCGGCAAGCGTGGGTCGTCTTGATTGATTTTTCGTCCTTGTACATTAATCTGCACGCGAAGGAACCTTGTCGTGGTGATCCCGCGCTCTAGTTTCGCCTCGAGTCCGCTCGGCAGGCTTAGCAGCCGCGTTCTGACCCGGCAAGTCGCCTTGCCGACGGCGGTGTTTCCAGCAGGCTGCTAGGGACCTGTTCCTCAAAGCGCTCGCGGCAAACGTGCGCACAGGCAAGGTTTCCAAACAGCGTAGGATATAAGATATATGCAAGGACGGAATTAATCAAGAGGGAAACAAACATTCATTTAGCATAAATAAACATGTCTTGCATACATAAAGATTGGCCTGACTAAGATTAATTATTTCTCTACATACGCCATTGCAGCAACAGGTATGCAAAAAGTACTTCAGTCTCGGCGGTTGCTTTATTCTCGGCAGCACGCGGCAGCCGAGAAAGCCAAGGGCGCCGTGCTGGAGGCCGGCAAGACGGCAGTGAGGCATTCGCAGTAGACAGCGACGATAGCAGGGATGACTGTATGAATCGAGCACCGCACCCGCGGTACCCTTTATGGGGAAGGCTCGGGGGTTGGCTCTTCGTCGCATGGTGTGGCACTCCCTTTCGGGCACACGACTCCTGCTGCCGTCCTGCTCTATCTGCCCACGCTGCCGGCAAGCCCAAGGCCCGACAAACTGCAAGCTCTCTTGCGTCATCATCAGCGTGCAGTTAAAAAGTCATGAGTGACGGTTACTTCTCACCGCACGTGTACCGGTGCATGTTTTTGGGCCTAGCCCAGACAAACACTGTGCACGCTTGTCCGGCCCAGGCCCGGGGGCTCCTGTCGGTGTAATGAACAGGGGGTGTTCATTACCCTTGGACACGCACCGGCAAGTTGCAGCCTCCAGGCGGGAAGGGCATGGCGGAGAAGAAATCCACTTATAGGACACTTCTAGGACCCAGGTTTCCGGCAAGGATTACTTGCCGGGAACAGGCCTACGCATCACCGGCAAGCTCAAAGGCCGGCAAGATCAGGATAGAATTTCCGGGAAGCGAGCCTTCCTGGGAGGAGACTTCCAGGCAGGTCACCGAGAAGACCTGATGTTGAACTCCCGACAAGATGCTTGCCGGGGGACAACTGGGAACAAGCACAAGACTATCAAGAAGGCATTCAAGCCGATGATCAGAACACAGAAGACCGAAGGCTGGGATCCCGGCAAGATGCTTACCGGGATGGCTAGCGAAGACCCGGCAAGATTCGCACCCGGCAAGATCCCGCCACCCTGCCACCGCTCCAGTGCAGCGACCAGCCTGTCAGACGGGGTTTGTCCTCCTGGATACCTGTCATGGCATTAGCGGTGGATGGGGTTAAGCGGTGCTGATGGGACGGGCTCTTTTTCCGTCCCCAAGAAAGTAAGGGACACCTAGACGGAGCATTTAATGCGTTTGTCCTAAGACGTCAGTGATAATCATGAAATGCTGTAGCAACTTTACACCTCTTGTATGTACTGTGCGCCACTGTTGGTGACCCCTTCGACATATAAAAGGAGGCCCAAGGCGTAGCTACAAAGGGAGGAGGACCTTCTGGCCCAGATAGAGGATAGCGGCTGTGTACTGTTTATCACATAGCGCTCCTGGAGCCAGAGTTCAAAGACTCACAATACACTAAAGTAGGAATAGGGTTTTACTCTTCTCAGCGGCCCGAACCTGGGTAAAAATCCCTCGCGTTGATCACTGGATCTGCTCTTTGTGCATGCCTTTTTCCCCGCCGAACCATAAAAGGGACCCACGCGATCCCACAGGTGTCGTACGCCGACATTAAGCCCCGTCAATGATCTTTTATTGTAAGGGAAAATAAGCTTTGTACGATCTTGTGATAGCGAAGAAATAAAAGCGACAGAGTGCATAATGAAGTTCACTATCACAAGGGGCAATACAAAGTGATGTTTCTTTGCACTAAGAGTTTGCACATTCAAAACAAACAAAAGCGCATGACAACCTCTGCTTCCCTCTATGAAGGGCCTATCATTTATTTTTGTGCAAGAGTCATTAATATTTACCCTTGTTCCTACCTATTAACTCTTTAGTCAGCAAGCATCATGTGTTGAGGAAAGATCCAGATAAGTATATCCAGTTGAATGTAGGTGATCATGACTCATTATTTTTGACATTATCCTTGAGGTAAATGAGTTGAGTGGCAAAGATAATGAAGCCCCCATCTTCCTATGCGTCCGACAGAAACATTAGCTCCAAAAATATGCAATGAGTGTCCACAATCATAGAAGGCTAAAGGATAGTTGAGTATGTGAACTAGCTAGACATAAAAGCTCTTACATAGACTCTTCTCTTGAATATGATGAATTATGATTATCCCAATGACTAATGGCACCGTTTGTTGGTTACGAATAGAGTTTATGCTTCATACTACCTCAGTTGTGAATAGATCGTTACTTGTTTATGAGAAGCCTTATGATGGAAAATTTGCTGCTATGCTAATATTCATGATGCTATCATGTCTGTATTTTGGTTTTATCGACTCCTCTCTCTCAAATCATGTGGTCATTATTTTCGAGCTCGGCTTTCGCTTGAGGACAAGCGAGGTCTAAGGTTGGGGGAGTTGATACGTCCATTTTGCATCATGATTTCTTATTGATATTTATGTTAATCTTGTCCATCATTCCCTATTATCATACAATTCTTGTGACCTTTCTCTCTGAATATGCAAGGTACATCACAAAGAGGGAAATATCTGGAAACTGGAATTCTGGACCGGGAAACAAGGAGAAAAAGGCAGAAAAATCACTGACTCCAAATGACCTGAAACTTCACGGAGATTTTTTATGGAATATTTAATAATTATCGGGCCAAAAATATACCATAGGGGGGGTCACCTGCTGGCCACAAGCCAACAGGGCGCGCCCACCTCCTGGGAACGCCCTGATGACTTGTGGGGTCCTAGTAGGCCTCCCGACCCTCTCTTCTCCTATATGGTGTGTTTTACCCTAGAAAAAAATCATAAGCAATCTTTCGGGATGCAGCGCCGCCATCTCGAGGTGGAAACCTGGACAGAGTCCCTTTTGCATCCCGGCAGGCTGATTCTGCCGGGGAAACTTCTCTCCGGGAGGGGGAGATCGAAGCCATCGTCATCACCAACGCTTCCTCCTTCGTGGGAGGACCAATCTTCATAAACATCTTCACCAGCACCATCTCATCTCCAACCCTAGTTCATCTCTCGTATTCAATCTTTGTCTCAAAACCTCATATTGGTACATGTGGGTTACTAGTAGTGTTGATTACATCTTGTAGTTGATGCTTGTTGGATTACTTGGTGAAAGATATTATGTTCAGGTCTTTAATCTCCATCATTACACCTCTGATGTTGAACATGTTGATGAGGTGTGAGTAGTTACTATTGTTCCTGAGGACATAGGAGAAGTCTTGTTATAAGTAATCATGTGAAGTTGGTATTCGTTCGATAGTTTGATGATATGTATGTTGTTACTTCTCTTAGTGGTGTCATGTGAACGTCGACTACATGACACTTCACCATGCTATGGGCCTAAGGGAAGTCATTGTGGAGTAACAAATAGATGATGGGTTGCTAGAGTGACAGAAGCTTAAACCCCAGTTTATGCGTTGCTTCATAAGGGGCTTATTTGGACCCACACGTTTCATGCTATGGTTGGATTTATCTTAATTCTTCTTTCATAGTTGTGGATGCTTGGGAGAGGGGGTAATCATAAGTAGGTTGTTTGTTCAAGTAAGAACAACACCTTAGCACCGGTCCACCCACATATCAAATTATCAAAGTAGCGAATGCAAATCAACTCAACATGACGAACATGACTAGACAGGAATTCCCATGTGTCCTCGGGAGCGCTTGCTTAATATAAGAGTACTTTCAGGCCTGTCCTTTGCTATAAAAAGGATTGGACTACCTTGCTGCACCTTTGTTACTATTTTCACTTGTCACTTGTTACGAATTATCGTGCTGCAAAACTATCTATCACTATTACTCACAGCACTTGCAGAGAATACCTTGCTGAAAACTGCTTATCATTCCCTTCTGCTCCTCGTTGGGTTCAATACTCTTACTTATCGAAAGGGCTACGATTGATCCCCTATACTTGTGGGTCATCAAGGGCGTATATCAACATTAATGCATTTCGCCAAGCGAGTCGCATAAATTCCACCATAGATTCTGCCCTTAGTCCTATTGGTGTGCAAGCGACATGCAATGATAGATCCTAAGCTGTATCGGTTGTCATTGAAAAGTGCACATCATAAAATGGCGAGGTCAGGGGCACTGAGCGTTGAAAGCACAACTTCTCCCTAGGTGGTTTTGGTAATTATTAACAACATATATTTCATTGGACTAATGATCCTATCAAGCATATTTCAGGAAAAGTTCAATGAATGGATTGACAAAGGATTGTGAGGAGATCTCTTAGATGCATGGAACTTCAAATGGCAACAAGCTTCAAGACTCTACATTTTGCATTTTGTGAGTCCATAGGAAAGCCAACACTATTAAAAGTGGATGAGATATCTATGATGATCTTGTTGCTCAAGTGCTTAGAGTTAGCCACCAAAAACCCTCATGAATTCTCCCACAAAGATATTCTGTCCAAACCCTAAAACCTAAATTCGGTGCCACCAAGTTTACACATTCGGCCCTACCGAGTTTTACAATAGACAGAATCCAGAGCAAAACCCTAACCTCTCGGTGATACGAAGTTCAATTTTGGTGCAACCGAAACCAGTGACCAACCTTCGGGTGTCCAGTTTCCAAGAATCGGAATTTCCATGTTTTGGGAATAGGTGCCACCGAAGCAAGGAACTGCCTAGGCTAGCCAAAATCGGACTCACCGAGATTTATATATCGGTCTCACAGAAACGCCGAAAGTTGCAACATTTTTGCACTAGTCGCTATAACCGAGATTTATCTTCGGTTCCACCGAGTTGGGCAATAATGTTGTAACAGTTGGATTTTTAGAGAAGCCTATATATACCCCTCCACCTCCCTCTCATTCACACAAAGAGCAATCAGAACAAACCAACACTTGCCCCATCCATTTTCTGAGAGAGAACCACCTACTCATGTGTTGAGATCAAGATCTTCCACTCCAACCATATGAATCTTGATTTCTAGCCTCCCCAAGTTGCTTTCTGTCGTGGGAGTAAGTCTGACAATAGTACTAGGGGTACGAATGAAGGGGGCGAAGCCTAGCTATAGCACATGTGTAACACTCGGATGTACGAGTTCGGGCCCCACTCGGAAGTGGTAAAGACCCTATGTCTCGAGCCCTAAGGCTTATTGTTTGCTTATGGGGGTGTACGATTACAAAGAGTTCGGAACCCTTGTCCAGGAGCTCGGGGGTGGCTTATATAGAGTGCACCAGGACCTGCCGAGCGCCATTACAAGGCATTAAATGCGAGTAACTGCACGCGTTACTCGGAACTGCCGTCTTAACTAAGGCGTTACTGGTAACGTTAGTCTTCACAACACTTGATGTGAGTTATTAAGTCCCTCGAACGTTATGACTCCTACGCTGGTTCCTCTCCTTCTCGGCCGAGTGTTGGACCCTGGCCGAGTGACAAAGTTATGTCGGAGTGACCGTCCAGATCCTAGTGGATCCTGAAGATGTATCCGAATGCAACGGTAGTCCACGGACTTTAATGCTAATGTGGGCCCCCAGGTGGGCCCTAGATGTCAAGTCTGTGGCCCTACCCATGGTAGGTGACCTCATCACTTTCCATCCAATCAACCTCTTCTACCAAGCCAAATCTATGAGAGAGTGATTGTGTGTTGAGGAGACTATCTTTTGAAGCACAAGAGAAAGGAGTTCATCATCCATACCACATCTATTACCTTTTGGAGAGTGGTGTCTCCTAGAATGGTTAGGTGTCGCTTGGGAGCCTACTTTGTGAAGATCTACCCCGAGCGAAGCTAGTCCTTCGTGGACATAAGACGCGATGGAATAGACGAGGTTGCTACTTTGTGGACCCTTCATTGGTGGAGCCCTCTGTGGACTCTCGCGACCGCTATCCTCCGTGGGTCGAAGTCTCCGTCAGCGTGGACGTACGATAGCACCACCTATCGGAACCACGGGAAAAATCTTCGTGTCATCAATTGCGTTTGATTCTCCTCTCCCTACCTTTACTTTCATGTGCATGTCTTTACTTTCCGCTGCTATACTCTTAGACTTGCATGTGTAGGGTGTACTTGACTTGCTACAACTGCTAAAACTTGCCAACCCTTAAAATTGGGAAAAGGCTAGATTTTTAATTGGTCAAGTAGTCTAATCACCCCCCTCTAGACATACTTCGGATCCTAGAAGTGGTATCAGAGCTTTGGTCTCAATAGCATTGGTTTTGCAACCTAGGAGAGTATGGCGTCTAGTGAGGGAAGTTATCATCGTAGAGGTACATATTTTGATGGTACAAACTTTGCTAGTTGGAAGCACAAAATGAAAATGCATATTCTTAGTCATAACCCCGCCGTATGGGATGTTATTCGTGTTAGCTTGCAAGGTGAATTCTTTGGAGATGGAAAGGAACCGGACCGTGAAGCGACCGCGGAAGAATTAAAGATGTTGCAATATAACGCTCAAGCATGCGACATTCTATTCCACTGCCTATGCCCCGAAGAGTTCAACAAGATAATCTGTCTTGAGAATGCAAAGGAAATTTGGGATACTTTGGTTGATATGCACGGAGGAACCGAATCTGTTAGGGAATCTAAGTTGGATGTGCTTCTGAGTCAACTTGAGAATCAAGATGAAGGATGGTGAAGGAGTCACTGAAATGTACTCTAGGCTTAGCTCTCATCACAAATGAGATTGCTGGCTTAGGAAGTGAAGAGATGACCGATGAATTCATCATCAAGAAAATTCTTAGAGCCTTGGATGGAAAGTATGACACCGTGTGCACATTGATCCAAATGGCGCCAAACTAGAAAGATCTCAAGCCCACAGAAGTCATTGGAAGGATTGTTGGTCATGAAATGTCACTCAAGGACAAAGAAGAGCTTCACACAAGTCAAGCGGTGCATACAAAGCTACAAGTGACACTCCCGCTACCTCTAGTGACAACCTTGTTACTAATGAAGAGATAGGCCTCATGGTCAAGAAGTTCAACAAATTCTACAAGAATAGAGGCAAAGAGAGAAGCTCCAACTCAAGACATGACGAGAAGCATTCATCTAGTCGTGACTGAAATTGTTAAATTTTGGAAGACCCGAACACTTTTCCAATGAGTGCACGACACCCCACAAGAGAAGAGAAGAGTCACCTAGAAGAAGAAGCTCAAGAGATGAGTCACCTCGTAGACATAGAAGGAGTAGAGAAGATCGCTATGAACGAAGACATTCCCGGAAAATCAAGGCCTTGGAGAAGAAGGACAAATACACCAAGAGCTACACAAGAAGAAGACATCAAGGTCATGTTGGTGAATGGGTTTCCGGCTCCGATTCCGACAACCAATCGAGAGAAGCTACCACTCCAACTCCGACTATAGTCAAGATGAAGGTGTTGCCAGACTAGCACTCGTATCCTCCAATTCCTATGATATATTTGACTCACCAAATGAAGGAAGTGGAAGTTGCTTCATGGCTAAAGGCCCCAAGGTATCACACCCCGAATACATTGAATTTAATAGTGATGAGGATGACTTACTAGGAGATGATGACTTACTCTTTGATAAAACTAGTGATGTTAGTCAAAATGAACTTGATAATAATCATGCTAGTCAAGACAAGTCGTGTGATGATAATAATAAGGAGTTTGAGCGTCTAACTAAATAACTAAACACTCTTAAGTTAGCTCATGAATCTACTCAATAAGATCAGAGAGAGCTTTTAAGAACTCATGAGAAGCTACGCTTCAAGAAGCTAAATTTAGAGCAAGAGCATGAGTTTCTTAAAGCTATCAATGACAATCTTCGATAGAAAAGTTCTTATCTTGCCAAACGACTACTCTTGTCTACATTTGTGCCACAAGTTAAATCTAAGAAAACTAGTAAAAAACGCAAGAAAGGTTCTTCATCTAGCAACAACAACACTAATGCTCAATCCAATGATGCTGTTCCTAGTACTTCTATTGATTCCACTAATGATTCTCTTAGCCAAGTTACACTTGAGCAGGAAAATGATTTATTGAAAGGAATTATAGAAAAAGGTGATCTTCCACCACAAGACCACATGCTCAAGGGCAAAGACAAGCTTCAAGGGGAGATTGACTCATTTGAAGAAGAATCACAAGCCATGGTCAAGTGGGTTCCCAAAGCTACTACAAGCTCTACTTCATCAAGTGCTACTTCAACTCCAAGGATCCCCATCAAGTTGATGTGGGTCCCCAAGAAGAATAACTAGAGAAGTTCTTGAGGGATGACTCCGCCAACAAAATCCACTCATGTTCATTATTGGCAAGAACTAATGCAATAAACTCCAACCTCATGCAATAGTTCAAGGAGTCACAAATCCCTCATTGGTAAGCAAGGGACAAGGTAAATAATGAATGAATGGACATCATCTTACATGTGCTTCACTCCATGTCCATAGATATCCTTGAATCTGTTCCTTGTGTGGGACTAACCCATGTAGGTGAGAAGAGTACAAAACAACAAGGATAGCTCCCAATTCAAGATGATCTTCATCAACTATGAGCATCCACTACTATAACACCTACATGAAGTCTTCAACGACAAAACCCAAGGTTAGTTTGTCCCTATTAGGGGGGATGTCACATCAAGGGGGAGCTTTACTCTAGGACTTGAGTCAAAGCATCTCATAACATGTGAACACATTAAAAGCTTTATGTAAAAGTGGCAACCCCACTTGTGCTCAATCGATGAGTATGACCTATGATCAAGTATTCATGCTTGGCTGCTAAGTCAATATACTCATATATAGATGACTCCGTCATTGCCAAAGTACTTGGTAGATACTAGACTGGTTTTGCATGTTTGCCATGCTTTATTTGACATCTTATTGTGTGGGCATGTTCGTATGCATATTTTCCTTCATTGAGGACATCCAATTGTTGTTCTTTGGCTTTCATTTTTTGGCCAATTGGATGTACAAGAGTGCCTAAGTACCCCTCTCTAGCTATCTATGCTTTCTCATCTCAAATTCTATTCATGCTTCATCACAAAATTTGAGCAAGCACTTTTCAGACCCTCTGGGTGAGGAGCACTCAGAGCCACTGTTTTGACAAAGGGCTGACTTCCAAAACCTCCCAAGTGCAATTCGGTGTGACCAACTTATAAAACTTAGTTCCACCGGGGCACTAGGGTTGATCTGGTTTTTGAACCTCGGTACCATCGATTGAAAAATCTTGCGTCACCGAGCTGCCCTGCCAATAGGCAGTAAAGCATCTCCATGGAACCGATTTTGATTGTTCGGTGTCACCGATAGCAGATAGGTATATATATATATATATATATATATATATATATATATATATATATATATATATATATATATATATATATATCCACGGCCACCGAACTTCAAAATTTCTTCAACCCTGGTTGCCCGCACCCCACTGCTGCCTCCGCCCACGTCTTCAGGACTTCGCCTTTGCTTCCCGTCACCCTCGCCAGAGGATATTTCACCAAGTTAGAGTAAATCTCCAACCCCTCTTGCGCTCCAACGTCTGATTCATGCGCATTAGGATAAATTTGTTCTCATACCATAGTTTTCAATGTATCCATCCTCGAGAAAACTCCATAGAATAGATGGAACGAACAAATTTAGGGTTAGGTTTCCGCCGTAAATAATTTCGGAGTTACCGAGTCTAAACATTTCGGCGTCACTGACGTGGGTCGCCCACAACACAAAGGGTCTCTCGGTGCAACCGAGAAGTTCCTATCGGTGTCACCAAGATGGATGTTTAGGGTTTCTGAGCACAACTTCGGTGAGACCAAGTCTCTCTCTTTGGTGGAACCAATTTGAGCGACCAAGTTTCTGTTAAGGATGTTTGTTGCTTCGGAAGCTCCGAATTTTGAAACTCGATGGAACCGAACTTGCTTACAGTGAAAACCTAGAACTAAATTTTTGAGTTCAAAATTGCAAAAATGTCTGAATTTTGTGATGCTCATGTTTTCCACTCCTCTATATTTAATTCACAGGGTCAAAGCTCAGTCATGTTAGGATCAGATGACAGTCAGAATGATTTTAGAGAGCCCGGTGCAGACATTGATGTAGGTACTAGTCCAGAGGCTAGTTCAGAGGACCCTGGCACCCCTAGTTCACATGGCTTGCCCAAGGCAGCCACCAGGGCCAGAAAGAAGAGGAACTCATATGAGGAGGATGAAGATTTTATTCCTGAGGATACCACATCAAAGAGAAAACCTGTCAGAAAGGAGTATGCCATCACTGATGCTATGAGAGCTCCTGAGTCAGCTAAGGGTGGGATGACCCTTACACATGAGTCCCCTAATACTTCTAAGCAAGCAAATACTATGGCCAAGAAGTCAAGGAAGAATAGAGAAAGTAAGAGGACCATCAATGTGGTTGGGAGGCCAACCTCCATGCATGAAGACCCTGCTGAGCATGAGGAAGAGGAAGAGGAGGATCCCACTAACCCTCCTCCTTCCAAGCAAAGGAAGCTCATGAAGGATGCTATGCCTAGAAAGTCTAATTCAAAGGCAAAGGCCACTGCTCCCAAGGCCAAGCCAACTGCCTCCAAGCCCAAGAGGACAACCAAAGATGTGCCTGCTGCTGAGAAGAACAAGGGTTCCACCTCCAGGGATGCAGCAGAGGAAGAAGAAGATGTTGCTATTTTGAGGAAGCTCATACCTCACCTGCCAGACCAGAACAATGATCATCCAGTGGCAGAAAACATGAAGGAGAGGAAGGATCAAGGCCTCAGGAAGTGGAGAGCCGATGATCCATATGCTGTGAGGAGAAGGACAACTATTGATGCTCGCTTTCACACTAAGGAGCAGCAGGACTTTTATGAGACTATTTTGCTAGACAAGAGCCCAGCTGTCAGTGACATGAGATATGTTGATTAGAAGTATATCAAATAAAATGAAGACTGCTTCCCTCATGTCCAATAAAATTTCAAGGCCATTGATATTGATGAGTTTATTGGCAGAGATATGACCGACTCGAATGATGAGATGATCATGAAATTCTATTCCATTGCTCATTTTTATCCCGATGAGAAGATTGTATGGATAACTAAAGGCACCATATACCAGTCAATAGTTGAAGAGTGGGAAACCATCTTAGGAGCCCCAAAGGTGCAAGAAGGTGATCTGGATGTGTACTCTGAGGCCAAGATGAATCACAACTCCATGGCCAACATGTACAACCCCATTCCTAGGGCGTATGTGAAGACACATAAGCTTGGCTCAGTTTACTTTCTGCAAGCAACACTGCCCACCTCCAACACCATCCTAAGGGATACTTTGATGCCCAAATATGGAGACGACAAGATGATACGTGGTCATTCCATCTACATGCTACATCATGTGGATAGCCATACCAGGATCAGAGTGATGGATCTCATTGTTGAGACCATCAAGAAGACAGCTGCTGACCAGAAGAGGTCTTGTGGATATGCCCCCTATATTCAGATTCTTATCAACTCCAAGATTGGAAAGAGCCAATATCTAGTTGATCGACCACACCTGCCCCTACAACCAGATTTTGAGGATAATGTCGTGGTGTAGGATCCAAGCCATCCCACTTCAACAACTGCACAAGCACAGATCGAGGAAGAGGCCAGGGCAGAAGCAGCTAGAGACACTAGTGCTCAAATGCCAAGGACCAAGAGTGACCAAATGACATATCTTATTAGCACTATCTAAGGGATAGAGAAGAACGTGAGCGAGATTCCGAAGGACCAAAAGAGCATTGAGAGGATTGTGGAAACCAAGTTTCATGACTTGGATATCAAGATGACCGAGCTGACTACTACCGTTGATACTTTGAAGAAGGAAGTAGATGCAGTGCCGAGCCCCAGCTCTAGCTCCAGTGATGATGATGATGATGACAGTCCTCCACTCCAGACTCACACTCAGTTCAGGACTCAGGTCGAATCATCTGCAGTGCCAGTTCCAGAGATGAGACCCACTTCATCTACACTTGCATCAACACCCTCAACACCTTCAGCACCTCCAGTGTCTACTCCACTATCTCAGAGAACTTCAGCAAAATCTTTCGCCAACGGTCTCATATCGACTCCTTCCACGACCACCGGAGCTCCTTCATCTTCTCATGGAAGAGATCATGCCTAGAGTGATGCTTAGCTCTATACCTTCGAGCTTTTTGGTAACTTGTTGCCAAAGGGGAAGAAGTGGTATAGATCATAGGGCTTCAAGAGCGAGTGTTGCATTTTGGTTGCTCTTCTCATTTTTAAAACATTTGGTCTATCATGTGTTTGTCTTAAAACTTCGTTGTGTTTGATCATACGCTTTATGATTGGTACTACTATTTCCTATGTTTGTGGTATCTATATGATGATTATTCACTCATGATTGGTGTTATGTGCATTGTAATCCATTCATATAATTTATGCGCACCACCAAGATGTATGTGACATGGAAGAGTTACCCATGATCCTAATCGATTGTGCATTTGCATTCAAACTCAAATTCAAAATAGTGCACAAATTTAGGGGGAGCTCTTGCTTATCACATACTTCTCAAAGCGACGATGCTATACATTGTTTATATCCGTATCGAAACCTTGATTTATATGTTGTCATCAATTACCAAAAAGGGGGACATTGAAAGCACAACTTCTCCATAGGTCATTTTGGTAATTAATAACAACATATATTTCATTGGACTAATGATCCAATCAAGCATTTTTCAGGAGAAGTTCAATGAATGGATTGGCAAAGGATTGTGAGGAGACCCCCTAGATGCATGGAACATCAAATGACAACAAGCTTCAAGACTCTACATTTTGCATTTTGTGAGAAATCACATTTGAGTCCATAGGAAAGCCAATACTATTAAAAGAGGATGAGGTATCTATGATGATCTGGTTGCTCAAGTGCTTAGAGTAAGCCACCAAAAACCCTCATGAGTTCTCCCACAAAGATATTCTTTCCAAACCCTAAAACCTAAATTCAGTGCCACCAAGTTTACACATTCGGCCCTACTGAGTTTTACCCCATACAGAATCCAGAGCCAAACCCTAACCTCTCGGTGACACCAAGTTCAATTTTGGTGCAACCGAAACCAATGACCAAAATCCGGGTGTCTAGTTTCTAAGAATCGGAATTTCTGAGTTTTGGGAATCGGTGCCACCGTAGCAGGGAACTGCCTAGGCCATCCAAAATCGGACTCACCGAGATTTATATATTGGTCTCACAAAAACGCCGAAAGTTGCAACATTTTGCACTAGCCGATGAAACCGAGATTTATCTTTGGTTCCATCAAGTTGGGCAATAATGTTGTAACGGTTGGATATTTCAAGAAACCTATATATACCCCTCCACCTCTTCTCATTCGCAGAGAGACCACTCAGAACAAACCAACACTTGCCCCATCCATTTTCTGAGAGAGAACCACCTAGTCATGTGTTGAGATCAAGATCTTCCACTCCAACCATATGAAAAAATCTTGATTTCTAGCCTTCCCAAGTTGCTTTCCACCCAATCAACCTCTTCTACCAAGCCAAATCTATGAGAGAGTGATTGTGTGTTGAGGAGACTATCTTTTGAAGCACAAGAGCAAGGAGTTCATCATCCATATCACATCTATTACCTTTTGGAGAGTGGTGTCTCCTAGATTGGTTAGGTGTTGCTTGGGAGCCCCCGACTTTGTGTGGAGTTGAACCAAGAAGTTTGTAAGGGCAAGGAGATCGCCTACTTTGTGAAGATCTACCCCAAGTGAGGCTAGTCCGTCGTGGACGTAAGCTGTGATGGAATAGACAAGGTTGCTACTTTTGGACCCTTCGTGGGTGGAGCCCTCCGTGGAATCTCACGACTGCTACCCTCCATGGGTTGAAGTCTCCATCAACGTGGACGTACAATAGCACCACCTATCGGAACCACGGGAAAACTATTCTAGCCCCATTGCGTTTGATCATCCTATCCCTACCCTCTACTTATATGTGCATGTCTTTACTTTCCGCTGCTATACTCTTAGACTTGCATGTGTAGGGTGTGCCTGACTTGATATAATTGCTAAAACTTGCCAACCTTTAAAATTGGGAAAATGCTAGATTTTTATTTGGTCAAGTAGTCTAATCACCCCCCTCTAGACATACTTTGGATCCTACAAGCGTGCCACCTTCACCCCTGGCAGTCAAACATTTCCCTACGAATAAAGCAAAGTAGTGCACGGTGGGAAAATGTAAACTAGTGGCTCTGGCTCTCAACACACCCCTACTTTCTCCCACAGTTAAAGTGAGAAGGAAGTCCTCAAACTCTCCCAGTCGTGGTTCCCTTAATTCCCCCTTAGAGGGAATCAAGCATATTTGATAGAATTCAGTAAATGGTATCTCATAATGTTCAGCATATTAATCAAAGCATACCATGGGAACATCGAGCCTATTCATGAAATCAAAATTTGCACAAAGGAATTCGTAAGGATGGGATATTGGTCACACTCCTCTGAAAGGAAGTCGGTCAAACCTGCGTTTGCAAAAAATTGCATGAACTCTTGGTTGAACCCGGCTTCCGATATGAAGGCATAGTGTGGCCATTCGCATGACCGAACCTCCGTTCTCCGTGGAATGTTGAGGTCACTGTCCCGAACATTCCCAATGTTTCCTTTAGGACTTTGGCTCGAAGAACTTCTCCGCAAGAAGTTAATTTTCCTAAGAACAAATTCCTGAAATTTTTAGGCCACAAAATCATGTCAACAAAACTTTGTAAGATCGATAGAAACTACTCATAGAGATGCCTAGAGGCCATATCAAGCATTCAAACTACTTAGAACTCAAAGAAGTCAACATGCAAGCTCATTTTTAGTAGAACCAAGTGCAGCAAAATATGCAAGATATAATCCACCAAAGGGAAAACTAATTGGAGCAATGGAGGAGTCACATACCAAGGAGCAATTCCACAAAACAGTTTCGAAAATGGAGCTCCGAGCAAAGAGATCGAAAATCTCAGGTTTGGGAGCAAGAACACGAGAGAGAGAGAGAGAGCTACCAGGAATTTTTGCTAGAGGTAAGGGACAAAAGTGAGCTGAAGGAATAAGTGAGTGGATCAATGTGGGACTCACAAGTCACAAGGGAGGTAGGCGCGCCCAGGGGGTGGCCACGCCCAGGTGCCTTGTGGACAACTGGTGCAACCCTCTGGGATGTTTTCAGCTCCAGAAAATCAAATATATTCTACAAAAAATCATGTTAAAAATTTGTGGCAATCCGAGCACTTTTATTTTTGGGTCATTTTTCTATTACACGGTTTATTCAGAAAACAGGATAATAATGGCATTTTTTCTTTATAAAACTATAAATAACAAAGAGCAAACTAAAGTTATAGTTGTGCCTACTAAATTTATCAACCACATGTGTTAATGAACCATTTTCGATTGGCATGAAACCGAACTTTTTTCGTATGACACTAAGTTACCGTAATGGGGATATGCATTTCCCCAACAATAAGAATATAATATTTCTTCTTGGCAGTAGGTAGGGGAAATTTGAACTCTCTGAAAGTGATTGTTGCCACTTGCTCAATAGAATTGATATTATTAACCACAACTCATTTCTTCGGAAAGTATACCGTGTGCTGATTTTCATTAACGTGGAAAGTAACCTTGCTTTTGTTGCAATCAATAATAGCCCCTGTAGTATTAAAAAAGGGTCTACCAAGGATAATCGACATGTTGTCATCCTCGGACATCTCAAGAATAACAAAATCTATCAAAATAGTAACATTCGCAGCAACAACGGGGATATCCTCACAAATCCCAATAGGTATAACAGTAGATTTATCAGCCATTTGCAAAGATATTTTAGTAGGTGTGAGCTTCTTCAAATCAAGTCTTTTATAAAGAGATAAAGGCATAACACTAATACCGGCTCCTAAATCACATAAAGAAGTTTTAACATAACTTCGTTTAATGGAGCAAGGTATAGTAGGTATCCCGGGGTTCCAAATCTTCTTTGGTACTCCACCCTCAAAAGAGTAATTAGCAAGCATGGTGGAAATCTCAGTTTCAGGTATCTTTCTTTTATTAATGAAAATATCTTTCATATATTTTGAATAAGGAGGCATCTTCAGAATATCAGTCAAGCGTGTGCGCAAAAAGACTGGCCTAAGCGTTTCAAAAAAGCACTCAAAATCTTCCCCATCCCTATTTTTAGAAGGCTTACGAGGGAATGGCATGGGTTTTGAACCCATGGCTCTATTTATTTACAATGTTTTCTAGCAATGAAATCTCTCTTATCATAATGTTTATTCTTAGGTGGTGGGTTATCAAGATCAACTGCAGGTTCTATTTCTACATCATTATCAGACTCTTTAACATTATCTGGTTCAGCATTAACATGAACAACATCATTTTCATTATCACCGGGTGCATGTTCATTACCAGATTGTGTATGAGCATTAGAAAGCGAAACATCATCATGATCCTCAAAAGATTTTCCATTACAGGTTCACTAGAATCATGCAAAGTACTACCATTTTTCATTTTCTTTTTCTTCTTAGATGGACTAGGTGCGTCCTTATTAGTATTATGAGAATCTCGTTCAATTCTTTTAGTATGTCCTTCAGGATAGAGGGGTTCCTGTGTCATTCTACCCCCTCTAGTCACAACTCTAATAGCATGATCATTAATTTTATTATTCGTTTCAGTAAACAAATCATTTTGTGACTTAGCAACTTGTTCTAACTGAGTTTGGACCATGGATGAGTGTTTACCAAAACCTTTAACATCATTAGCAATTCTAAACATCAAGTCACTCAAGCGATCAATAATCATAGCATTTCTTTTTAATTGATCCATAACATACATATTAAAATGCCCTTGCTTAACAATGTAAGCATCAAATTCATCCATGCATTGACCAGGAGTTTTATTATAAGGTATATCACTTTTATTGAATCTACGGAGATAATTTACATCTACTACTTGTGTGGGTATATCAAGTCCATGTATTTCTTCAATAGGTGGTAGATTCTTAACATCTTCAATCTTTATACCTTTTTCTTTCATAGATTTCTTGGCTTCTTGCATATCTTCTCGATCGAGGAATAGAATACCTCTCTTCTTAGTAATTGGCTCAGGAGGTGGTTTAGGAAGTGTCCAATCATTAGCATTCAACATATTATTCAATAGTTCTTTAGCTTGTCCAACAATCCGTTCCCTGAAAACACAACCAACACAACTATCTAGGTAGTCCCTAGATGCATCGGTTAGTCCAATGTAAAAGATATCAAGTATTTCATTTTTCTTAAGAGGATGACCAGGCAAAGCTTTAAGTAGCTGGAGAAGCCTCCTCCAAGATTGAGGGAGATTCTCTTCTTCAATTTGCACAAAGTTAAATATTTCATGTAAAGCAACTTGTTTCTTATGAGCAGGAAAATATTTTTCAAAGAAGTAATATATCATATTCTTGGGGCTACGCACACAGCCAGGAGCAAGAGAAAGGAACCACTTCTTAGCATCACCCTTTAGTGAGAAAGGAAAAGGCTTAAGGACATAGTAATATCGCATCTTTTCCTCATTAGCAAATAGGGTGGCAATATCATGTAATTTAGTAAGGTGTGCCACAACAGTTTCAGATTCATAACCATGGAAAGGATCAGATTCTACCAAAGTAACTAACTCAGGATCAATAGATAATTCATATGTAGATGCCCTCTGTGATCGATCCCCCCTTCGACAGGGCACCGAAACATGGCTCCAGATGGGCACACGGCGGAACAGAGAGTTGCGGCGGCAGAAAAAGTGTTTCGGGAGGCTCTCTAAGGTTTTTGGGAATACTGACAATTTATAGGCCAGAGAACAACGCGTCCGAAGCTTCCAGGTTCTTATTTTGTCCAGAAAAAATCGTAAAATGTTTCGGGGTATTTGGACTTTGTTTGGTATTGTATTCCCAAAAAGCCAAAAACATGTAGAAAGCAACAACTGACACTTGGCACTGGGTTAATAGGTCAGTGCTAAAAACTAATATGAATCAACAAATAAATGCCCAAAAAGTATCCTCGAATGGTAATATATAGCATGGAACAATAAAAAATTATAGATACGTTGGAGACGTATCAGGAATCAAATTTCTCTTGGTGGAAGTATAGATCGGGGCCCTCTCAACCAAACCCTGGAGAATCAACAAGTTTTGTTGGCTAGGGAGAGAGATCAGGCGGAAATGGAGCTTTGAGCAACAATTGAGTTTGGGGGAGGAAGAGGTGAGTCTTCTTGGGGAAGAAGACCCCCTATTTATAGTGGGAAAGAATCCAACCGTTATCCTCCTCTCAGCCCGCGCATAAGCGGTGCTACCGCTCAGGCGGAAGTACTCGCAGAAGAGTGCAATCGTAGGAGCAACAAGGCGGTAGTGCCGCTAGAGCAGTTCTATCGCTGGGGCTGCAGCTCAGGAGCCCACAGAGGCACGACAGAGACAGGGATGTTTGGCAGTACCGTAACAGCAGTACTACCGCTCAGGAGAGCGGTACTACGGCTTACAAGCGATAGTGATACGCACCCACTACCGCCCTACTACTGCTGAGAGCACGACGGGTCCAGAAGGAAGCGGAAGAGGAGCGGTAGTGGGCGGGCGGTACTACCGCTTATAGGCGGTACTACCGCTCTTACTACAATTCCACTATTGTGCAAACCCGATACGAAAAGTCCAGTCCCTAGAACCAGCGGTAGTACCCACGGTACTGGACAACTGTACTGCTGCTAATAAGCGGTACTGTCGCTGCCCTGAGTGGTACTACCGCTTAGGGGCCTTCAGGACCTAGCACAGAAAACATAGGAGCAACCCCATTGTCGTGGGAATGACCCTGACAATAGTACTAGGGGGTACGAATGGAGGGGCGAAGTCTAGCTACGGCTCAGGTGTTTCACTCGGATGTGTACGAGTTCAGGCCCCACTCAGAAGTGGTAAAAGCCCTACGTCTCGAGCCCGGAGGCTGGTTTGTTTTTCTTATGGGGAGTATGAGAATACAAGTGTCGGAACCTTGCTACGGCGTCAGGTGGTGGCCTATATAGTGTGCGCCACCACTAGCCGAGCGCCGCATTGAATGTTAATTAAAGCTACGTTATAGGAACTGCCGCTTTAATTAGAGCGTTACTGGTAACGCATGACTGATCAATCCCAGAGGACGTCTCTTTGTATTACTCAACGCTACGCCTCCTGGACCGTTGAGTTCTTGTTGACCGAGTGTGGATGTAGCCATCCGAGTGTGTCTTCAGCTGCGTCCGAGTGACTCTTCAGGTATGACCGAGTGCACTTCTACTTCTGAGCTTCGATGCTGATGTGGGACCATTGGTGGGCCCCAGATGTCAGGTCTATGACCCTACCCAGGGTAGACATCCTCATCAGTAGCCCCCGAATCCATGAGGTTTTATTAGTCGAGTGATCGACACCCGGAAGCGTCGATGATCTCTCAGAAAAGTTCGAGAGACGATCATGTCATTTCTCACTCGGCCTCAAACCAAGATGGATTCAGGATTAATGTCTTAGATGAAAACTATCTTGCTGTTTAATCTGAGTGTCAAGCTGGTGTGAGCTATTCACTCGGCTCGTAGGAGGGCGTCACCAGGGCTCTCGCGGTGCGGGGCTCGCCTCATTTGAACATGGAGAAATTTCCACGCGTTTGAAATCGCAAAAACCGCGCGTGGGCGTGCGGCGGAACGGTCGCGTCCCGATAATTTGGGGTAATGGGCACGACGCCTTGATAACCGTGCCGGGAATTACGCCACGCGTCCCCGAGGTCCTGAACAGTAGATCTGCGGATCTCGCTCCGTTTGCGGATTGACGGCGAGAGATCGCGCCTGATCCTCGATATAAAAATGGGAAACACTGTTGGGGAGAGAACGGATCTCATTTTCCCCAATCCCTCGTCTTCTCCGATGCCCACCTGTGCACCTTCCTCCTTTCCTTCGTCGAAGACTGTCCCGAGCTCGTCGGCGAAGATGTGCACGGCGTCTGCGACCGCGAAGGCTAAGTGGGCGAAGAAGAGCTCACGCGCCTCCTCCTCCAGCGCCGGAGCACCGGCCGGATGGACGCAGGGCGAATGGCTGCCGTCGCGGGTGACCAAGGCCCAGATGCTCGAGCTGGAGGGTCAAGGATTTTTGTCCGAGGGGAGCGGGCGGCTGCCAGGAGCGGGCGAGGAGGAGCCATCACCGAAGGGAGACGAGCGTGTGCTCTTGGTGACTCACCTCGAGCGAGGTTTCTCTCTACCACCTCACCCTTTCTTCCAAAGGTTCCTGGGTTTCTTTGGCGCTCAACTTCATCACCTTCCTCCCAATGCTGTCGTCTATTTGTCCGCTTTCATCTCTTTGTGTGAAAACTTCTTGGGTTGTCATCCTCATTGGGGTTTGTTTAAACACCTTTTCACCTACCGAGTGATGACCGTGAAAAAACCCACTCGGTCGAAAGACAAAACCAATGTGGCTCAGCTGTGCGGGGGACTCGGAATTCAACTGCGGGGTAAGGTTTGTTTCCCGCAGATGACATTTCCTGATTCAGTAAAGGGGTGGCAGGAGAATTGGTTCTACTGCCACGACATCCCAGTCGGCGAGGGTCAGTCGGGACTTCCCCCGTATAGCTCTGAGCGCGTTCGGCCAGTTCCCCGATTGACAGTGACCAAAGAGGAGAAAACCAAAGTAGATATCTTAGTGATAGCGTTGGTGGCTCTGGTGCAGAAAGGCGTCAATGGCCTTGACCTGCTAGAGGTTTTCCTCCAGAGGAGGATCCAGCCGTTGCAAGCCAGAGGTCACCCTATGTGGGAATACTCCGGACCGAGTGATCCTACTCAAACTCACCCAGAGGAGCTCGAGGAGGAGGAGGTGGAGGCTAAGATCAAGGCGATCACCCCAGCGTGTGACAACCCCAGGGGGAGTAGGCAGGTTGCCCCACTCTCACTAGAGAACCCGGCGAATGAGGTAAATTCCGAAGATTTATCATCCGAGTGATATTTGCATATTTGTTGTAATTGATCTGACTGATCTTGTTCTTCACTTGGCAGGCCTTCACACAAATGAGCAGCCCGGTGCCACTCGTGGATAGGGGTCCGGTCGATGTTGCCAGCGACACCGACCATCCAGATGACTCGGCCGAAGCAGGAGAGTATGAAGAGCCTGGTGATGAGGAGGATGACGAGGGAGATGATGAGGAAGGCTCGGAAGATGGCGACGAAGTGGAATCATCGCGCTCGGAAGACCGAGTGCCCGAGGGCCGTTCCAAAGCGTGCCATGACTCGGGAGTCCGCGGTGGTGGTCCCAAAGGATCGAAAGCCGCCAAGCCGAGTGGGTCTGCACTTCCAACCCGCAGTTCAAAGCGCGGGCGCGGAGAGCTAGTCTCTTCTCCTGAGAAGACAGCGAAGCAGCCCAAAGTTGCTACAACCAAACCTCGGAAGGCGGTCTTCATCCCGAAGATTAAGATGGCAATCCCAGTGGCCTCAGCGTAAGTGTTTCCATTCTAACAGTTACTGTTTATGCTTGTCCCAGTGATAAAATGATCCGATGTTCCCTTCGCAGAGATGATACTTCGACTGCATCACCTGATCCTCAAACTTTGGAGAAAGAGCGAGTAGACGCTGATGTTGCGTCTTCGAAAGGTAAGCTCCGGACTCACTCGGTAATTCTAGATATTTCCGAGTGTTTATTCATCTTCGAGTGACTTGAACACTTGCAGCTCCGCGTGAAGTGATTGACCTCGATGCAAACGACAAGGTTGACCCGCCGAACCCTCTGGCCAACGCAGACGTCGTGATGCAGGAGCCATCGCTCACCGATACTTTGGTGCCCGCACATGAGGTTGGCTCGGGAGCCGGGGCAGCACTCGGTACCGGTACTTAATCTCACTCGTTGACTCCCTCTGCGCCCAACATCTTTGCGCTACACTATGTTCCGGAGGACTAGGTGGGTGCGAGCAAAGAGGCGTTAATCCAACTGGAGATAATGGGTGACCGACTGAAGGCGGCGTACGATGCAAGTGAGGCTCTGAAGAAGAATGTCCGAGTCAGTACTCTTGTAAGTGCCCTCCTTAGTCGAAATTTTTATTTCTGTCATGTGAGGATTTGTGTACACCAGCTGGGTGTGTTTGAGTTCCAGTGGGGGCGCGCTGAGCGCACCCACTGGGTGTAGTCCCCGAGACTGCCGTCGACTGGAGCAGTCGGCGGGAGTCTTAGAGTCCGAATGAATATAATGCTCAATCCATCCGTTTTGTTTTTGATTTTCCAGTGGGGGCGCGCTGAGCGCACCCACTAGGTGTAGTCCCCGAGACTGCCGTTGACTGAGGCAGTCGGTGGGAGTCTTAGAGTCCGAGTCAAAATTTTGACCATTTTCCTTTGCTTTAAATCTCGCTTGCAGTCTGTTTGTGAGCTCGGAAGCCATTACAAAACTCTGGAGAAGGAGGTGCTGGACCTGTGCGTTAGTCTTGAGGCTGAAAAGACCAAGAACACCCGACTAGAAGAGGAGAAAAAGGCGATTGAAGGTAAGTTCTTCCTGCCCGACTATAATAGTAGCTTCTCCCCTTCCCCATCCGACTGAATATGCTTTATCAGATCTTCATAGAGAAAATCGTGAACTTGTCCAGAGGCTGAAGAATTCTATTTCTTTAGAAACTGTGAAGACTGCTCTTGAAAAGAAGGACATCAAACTGGCGGCCGCTCAAAAGGAAGCCAGCCGAAAGGCCAAGGAAGCCGAGGAAAAACTGAAGTCAGTCGGAAAACTGGAGGAGGAGAAGAAAGCTTTGGAAGCTGCTGTCCAGAAATCCAAGGAGGAACTCGTGGAATTGAAGAGGTCGCAAGCCGAATGGGAGACCAAACTCAAGAACATTGCTGCCAAGAAAGCTGAGCTGGAGGAGTATGTTGAGGAATTCAGTGGCGAGGCCAATGAAAAGCTCAAAGGTAACCTTTCCGCGTGACTCTCATGGAGCTTGATTAAGCCGAATGAAATTTGTATGTCCCTGACCACTTTCTTCATTTAGCCGAATCCAGCATTTTGCGACGATGTGGCGGAGGAGATGGACAAAATCGAGAAGGAGCTGGATCCCACCCAGGGCTTGCTCAAGGATAGTGTTGCCATGAGCGTGCTCCGTCTGGAAGAGCGTGTTGAGCAAGTGGCCTTGTATATCAGGGAGCTTAGCACCGCCATCTCTGCGACTGATCGCGACGTCTTTTCTGACGACGAGCCTTCGAAGGATCTGGAAACTGTGCTAGCTCGAGTGAAGGCAGTGCCAAGCCGAGTGAAAGACTGGAAGAAATCCGCGGCCCGGGCTGGTGCTGACATCGCCCTCTCATTGGTCCGCATCCACTGCAAGGGGGTGGACGAGAAGAAGTTGAAGTCTCTCGAGGTGGCTAACAGGAAGCACGCAAGATCGATGACTTCATGGAGGCTGCCACTCGGATAGCGGACAACATCGACCTGGACACCTTCGTGGAGGCAGTGCCCCCGCCGGAGTGATCGTCAAGTTCAAACTTTTTAAGTATTTGCCTCGGAATGCCGAGTGGTTGCTGTAACCGCAAAACTTTAAGTGAGCCCGAGGCTCTCACCGTCTGAACCTTTATCTGTACTTTCGATACGAATGATACAGTTCTTATTTGTCTTGGCTTTATTTGATCTTTGGTTTCCGGATGTTTTATACTTAGGCGATGAGGTATCGCGGTTAAGTCCCTGAGCGTGGGCGAGACCTTCACTCGGAGTAGTTTGTCCCTAGATGAACAATGATGGTCCTGTTCATCTTGACAACCGAGTGGGGAGGATGTCCCACTCGAAAGGTTTTTTAACTTAGGCGACGCGGAGCCGCGGCTAAGCCCCCGAGTGTGGGCGAGATCCTCACTCG
Source organism: Elymus sibiricus (assembly GCA_039707655.1). NCBI lineage: Eukaryota > Viridiplantae > Streptophyta > Magnoliopsida > Poales > Poaceae > Elymus > Elymus sibiricus. The sequence continues at coordinate 270,771,465 of CM077673.1, read as the reverse complement.
GAGTAGTTTGTCCTTAGATGAACAATGATAGTCCTGTTCATCTTGACAACCGAGTGTGGAGGATGTCCCACTCAAAAGTTTTTTCTAACTTAGGCGACGCGGAGCTGCGGCTAAACCCCCGAGTGAGGGCGAGACCCACACTCGGAGTAGTTTGTCCTTAGATGAATAATGATAGTCCTGTTCATCTTGACAACCGAGTGTGGAGGATGTCCCACTCGAAAGGTTTTCTAACTTAGGCGACGCGGAGCTGCGGCTAAGCCCCGAGTGAGGGAGAGACCCTCACTCGGAGTAGTTTGTCTTTAGATGAACAATGATGGTCCTGTTCATCTTGACAACCGAGTGTGGAGGATGTCCCATGATACGTCTCCAACGAATCTATAATTTTTGATTGTTCCATGCTATTATATTATCTGTTTTGGATGTTTTATATGCATTAATATGCTATTTTATATTATTTTTGGGACTAACCTATTAATCTAGTGCCTAGTGCCAGTTTCTGTTTTTTTCTTGTTTTTGAGTATTGCAGATAAGGAATATTAAACGGAGTCCAAACGGAATAAAATCTTCAGAATGATTTCTCTTGGACCAGAAGGATCCTACCAAGCTTGGAGACCAAGGCAGGAGAGCCGCCGTGTGGCCACAAGCCACAGGGGCGCGCCCCCTGGCTTGTGGGCCCACGGCAGCCCTCCTAGCCCTATTCTTCAGCCTGTAAATTCCCAAATATTTCCTGGATACCGAAGAGAGCCACAAAAATACTTTTCCGCCGCCAGGAGCCTCTGTTCCTGTGAGATCCCATCTGGGGACCTTTTCCGGTAATCTGCCGGAGGGGGATTCGATCACGGAGGGCATCTACATCAACTCCATTGCCCCTCCGATGATGCGTGAGTAGTCCACCACAGAGCTTTGGGTCCATAGCTAGTAGCTAGATGGCTTCTTCTCTCTCTTTGCTCTTCAATACCATGTTCTTCATGATCTCATGGAGATCTATCCGATGTAATACTCTTTTGCGGTGTGTTTGTCGAGATCCGATGAATTGTGGGTGTATGATCAGATTATCTATGAATATTATTTGAGTCTTTTCTGAATTCTTATATGCATGATTTCATATCTTTGCAAGTCTCTTCGAGTTATTGGTTTGGTTTGGCCAACTAAATTGGTAATTCTTGTAATGGGAGAAGTGCTTAGTTTTGGGTTCAATCTTGCGGTGTCCTCACCCAGTGACATAGTAGGGACAGCGAGGCACGTATTGTATTGTTACCATCGAGGATAAAAATATGGGGTTTTCATCATATTGCTTGAGTTTATCCCTCTACATCATGTCATCTTACCTAATGCGTTACTCTATTCTTCATGAACTTAATACTCTAGATGCAGGCAGGAGTCGGTCGATGTGTGGAGTAATAGTAGTAGATGCAAAATTGTTTCGGTCTACTTGACACGGACGTGATGCCTATATGCATAATCATTGCCTTGGATATTGTCATAACTATGCGCTTTTCTATCAATTGCTCGACAGTAATTTGTTCACCCACCGTAATATTTGCCTTCATGAGAGAAGCCTCTAGTGAAACCTATGGCCCCCGGGTCTATTTTCCATCTTATATTTTCAAATCTATTTACTCGTGCTTTTACTTTTCGCAATCTTTTCCATCTATCTCTATCAGATCTCATCCTTGCAAGTAACCGTGAAGGGATTGACAACCCCTTTATAGCGTTGGGTGCAAGTGTTTGATTCTTTGTGTAGGTACATCTATTGGGGACTTGCTTGTATCTCCTACTGGATTGATACCTTGGTTCTCAGCAACTGAGGGAAATACTTATCTACTTTGCTGCATCACCCTTTCCTCTTCAAGGGAAAACCAACGCATGCTCAAGAAGTAGCAAGAAGGATTTCTGGCGCCGTTGCCGGGGAGATCTACATCAAGCCTACCAAGTACCCATCACAAACTCATCTCTTGCATTTACATTATTTGCCATTTTTCTCTTGTTTTCCTCTCCCCCACTTCTAAAACTATTTTCGAAAAGATTTGCCTTTTTATTCGCCCTTCTTCCGTTTCCTTTTTCGTTTGCTTTTTGTTTGCTTGTGTGTTAGATCGCTTAAACTCATGGCTAGCCTTGCTACTATCGCTAGTACTCCCGAGAATGAAGTTCTTAATTTTAAGCAAAGGGAGGGAGAAAACTTAAAGGATGCTTGGTATAGAATTTGCAATGCTCAAAATAGATCTACCTGTAAGCAATCTACTACCGTTCTCCTTCGCAATTTTTATGTGGGTGTTTCTCCTTGGAATAGATATGTTTTGGATACCATTACAGGAGGGAACTTCTTGGGAAGCAATACCTTTGATTCTTATAATGCTATGATAAATTTGGTAGGTTCACCCCCGCTCATGGTTAATGAAACTATCTTAACTTTGGAACATGTGATGCGAAGGCTTGATATCATTGAAAATAAAGTTGCTACTATAGAGCTCATTGAAAACTTGGATAAAAAGATCCATAATCATATCACTCAATATGGATCTAAGGTAGGAGTTACTCTAAAAAACCTAAGGGAAAAAGAACCCATAGTTAATGAAAAATTGGATCAAGATTCCTCTAGAATTGGAAAGCTAGAGGACATTATTACCAACTTGGGTTCCGCTTTTGCCGCTGTTCAAACCACTCCAAAATTTCCTCCTTCTAAGACTACCAAGTTTGTTTATCTTCCTAAGAATAAGGGTGAGTCCTCTAGTAAAGGGGATGAAGATCTTAAGATGATAAGTGTTCACCCTAACTTCATTAATATTGTCCGGGAACCTATTGCTACAAGTGAATTTCTTGATTTCTTGCCTAGGAGTATGATTGTTGATAAAACCAAAGAATCTCCTAGGGTTTACAAGTGTGCAAGTGAGGAATTGCATACCAAAGATGACAATACCTAGATCTATTGCGTTTTGCCTAGCTAGGGGCGTTAAACAATAGCGCTTGTTGGGAGGCAACCCAATTTTATTTTAGCTTTCTGTTTTTTGTTTCTGTTTTGGTGTGTTTTGCACATTATTACTTCTGTAGTAATTGTGTTTTTATGTTTTTATTAGTGTTTGAACCAAGTAAGACCTTTGGGATGGTCTACGGTGTTTGTTGATTTGATTTTGCTGAAAAACAGAAACTTTTGCACTCAGTCCAGGAATTTTATAAATTCACTGGAACGTGCTTTTGATCTGAAATGTTTACACAAGATTGATATGCAAATTTCCCTGGCTGTCCTAATTTTTCAGAATTTTTGGAGTTACAGAAGTATTCGAAGTCTACAGATTGCTACAGACTGTTCTGTTTTTGACAGATTCTGTTTTCTTTGTGTTGTTTGCTTATTTTGATGAATCTATGGGTTGTATCGGGGGGTATGAATCATGGAGAAGTTAGAATACAGTAGGTATTACACAAATATAAATAAAGAATGAGTTCACAACAGTACCTAAAGTGGTGATTTATTTTTCTTATACTAACGGATTTCACGAGTTTTTTGTTGAGTTTTGTGTTGTGAAGTTTTCAAGTTTTGGGTAAAGATTTGATGGACTATGGAATAAGGAGTGGCAAGAGCCTATGCTTGGGGATGCCCAAGGCATCCCAAGCCATATTCAAGGATACCAAAGAGCCTAAGTTTGGGGATGCCCCGGAAGGCATCCCCTCTTTCGTCTTCAATCCATTGGTAAATTTACTTGAGGCTATATTTTTATTCACCACATGATATGTGTTTTGCTTGGAGCGCCTTGTATGATATGAGTCTTTGCTTTTTAGTTTGCCACAATCATCCTTGCTGCACACATCTTTTTGAGAAGGACACGCTGAATCGTGAATTTATTAGAATACTCTATGTGCTTCACTTATATCTTTTGAGCTAGGCAATGTTGCTCTAGTGCTTCACTTATATCTTTTTAGAGCACGGTGGTGTTATGTTTTATAGAAATAATTGAACTCTCGTACCTCACTTATATTATTTTGAGAGTCTCTAAACAGCATGGTAATTGGATTAGGTTATGAATTTGGTCCTAATATAATAGGCATCCAAGAGGGATATAATAAAAACTTTCATATTAAGTGCATTGAATATGATGGGAAGTTCGGTTCCGTGCATATAGTTTTGAGATGTAGAGATGGTAATATTAAGAGTTATGTTTGTAAGTAATTGTGGATTAGTAGAAATACTTGTGTTAAGGTTTGTGATTCCCGTAGCATGCACGTATGGTGAACCGTTATGTAATGAAGTCGGAGCATGATTTGTTTAATGATTGTCGTCCTTTGTGTGATGGGTCGGGAGCGCGCGATGGTTTACTCCTACCAACCTCTCCCCTAGGGGCATGCGTGTAACACTTTGCTTCGATGACTAATAGACTTTTGCAATAAGTATTTGAGTTCTTTATGACTAATGTGAGTCCATGTATTATACGCACTCTCACCCTTCCACCTTTGCTAGCCTCTCTAGTACCGCGCAACTTTCGCCGGTGCATTAAACCCACCTTTCTCAAAACAGCCACCATATATTTTCCTCAAAACAGCCACCATACATACCTATTATGGCATTTCCATAGCCATTCCGAGATATATTGCCATGCAACTTCCACCGTTCCGTTTATTATGACACGCACCATCATTGTCATATTGCTTTGCATGATCGTAAGACAGCTAGCATGATGTTTTTTGATGTCATTTGCTATGCTAGATCATTCCACATCCCGGTACACCGCCGGAGGCATTCATATAGAGTCATATGTTGTTCTAAGTTTTGAGTTGTAAGTAAATAAAAGTGTGATGATCATCATTATTAGAGCATTGTCCCATGAGAGAAAAGGATGATGGAAGCTATGACTCCCTCACTAGATGGGATGAGTCTCCGGACTTTACAAAAAAATAAAAGAGGCCAGCGAAGCCCAAATAAAAAAAGAGAGGCCAAAGATGCCCACCAAAAAAAAAGAAAAAAAAATGAAAAAAATGAATGAAAGAAAAGAGAGAAGGGACAATGCTACTATCCTTTTCCACACTTGTGCTTCGAGTAGCACCATGTTCTTCATGATAGAGAGTCTCCTATTTTGTCACTTTCATATACTAGTGGGAATTTTTCATTATATAACTTGGCTTGTATATTCCAATGATGGGCTTCCTCAAAGTGCCCTAGGTCTTCGTGAGCAAGCGAGTTGGATGCACGCCCACTTAGTTTCCTTTTGAGCTTTCATACACTTATAGCTCTAGTGCATCCGTTGCATGGCAATCCCTACTCACTCACATTGATATCTATTGATGGGAATCTCCATAGCCCGTTGATACGCCTAGTTGATGTGAGACTATCTTCTCCTTTTCCCTTGCACCTCCACCACATTCTATTCCACTCATAGTGCTATATCCATGGCTCACGCTCATGTATTGTGTGAGAGTTGAAAAGGTTTGAGAACATAAAAGGGGTGAAACAATTGCTTGACTTGTCATCGGGGGTGTGCATGATTTAGATACTTTGTGTGGGGAAGATGGAGCATAGCCAGACTATATGATATTGTAGGGATAACTTTCTTTAGCCATGGTATTTTGAAAGACATGATTGCTTATTAGTATGCCTTAAGTATTATTGTTTTTATGTCAATATTAAGCTATAGTATTGAATTTTACGGATCTGAATATTCATGCCACAATAAAGAATATTACATGGATAAATATGTTAGGTAGCATTCCACATCAAAAATTCTGTTTTTATCATTTACCTACTCGAGGACGAGCAGGAATTAAGCTTGGGGATGCTTGATACGTCTCCAACGTATCAATAATTTTTGATTGTTCCATGCTATTATATTATCTGTTTTGCATGTTTTATATGCATTAATATGCTATTTTATATTATTTTTGGGACTAACCTATTAATCTAGTGCCTAGTGCCAGTTTCTGTTTTTTTCTTGTTTTTGAGTATTGCAGATAAGGAATATTAAACGGAGTCCAAACGGAATAAAATCTTCGGAATGATTTTTGTTGGACCAGAAGGAACCTACCAAGCTTGGAGACCAAGGCAGGAGAGCCGCCGTGTGGCCACAAGCCACAGGGGCGCGCCCACGGGGGTAGGGCGCGCCCCCTGGCTAGTGGGCCCACGGCAGCCCTCCTAACCCTATTCTTCGGCCTATAAATTCCCAAATATTCCCTGGATACCGAAGAGAGGCACAAAAATACTTTTCCGCCGCCAGGAGCATCTGTTCCCGTGAGATCCCATCTGGGGACCTTTTCCGGTAATCTGCCGGAGGGGGATTCGATCACGGAGGGCATCTACATCAACTCCATTGCCCCTCCGATGATGCGTGTGAGTAGTCCACCACAGACCTTCGGGTCCATAGCTAGTAGCTAGATGGCTTCTTCTCTCTCTTTGCTCTTCAATACCATGTTCTTCATGATCTTCATGGAGATCTATCCGATGTAATACTCTTTTGCGGTGTGTTTGTCGAGATCCAATGAATTGTGGGTTTATGATCAGATTATCTATGAATATTATTTGAGTCTTTTCTGAATTCTTATATGCATGATTTCATATCTTTGCAAGTCTCTTCGAGTTATTGGTTTGGTTTGGCCAACTAGATTGGTAATTCTTGCAATGGGAGAAGTGCTTAGTTTTGGGTTCAATCTTGCGGTGTCCTCACCCAGTGACATAGTAGGGGTAGCGAGGCACGTATTGTATTGTTGCCATCGAGGATAAAAAGATGGGGTTTTCATCATATTGCTTGAGTTTATCCCTCTACATCATGTCATCTTACCTAATGCGTTACTCTGTTCTTCATGAACTTAATACTCTAGATGCAGGCAGGAGTCGGTCGATGTGTGGAGTAATAGTAGTAGATGCAGAATCGTTTCGGTCTACTTGACACGGACGTGATGCCTATATGCATAATCATTGCCTTGGATATCGTCATAACTATGCGCTTTTCTATCAATTGCTCGACAGTAATTTGTTCACCCACCATAATATTTGCCTTCATGAGAGAAACCTCTAGTGAAACCTATGGCCCCCGGGTCTATTTTCCATCTTATATTTTTAGATCTATTTACTCGTGCTTTTACTTTTCGCAATCTTTTCCATCTATCTCTATCAGATCTCATCCTTGCAAGTAACCATGAAGGGATTGACAACCCCTTTATAGCGTTGGGTGCAAGTGTTTGATTCTTTGTGTAGGTACATCTATTGGGGACTTGCTTGTATCTCCTACTGGATTGATACCTTGGTTCTCAGCAACTGAGGGAAATACTTATCTACTTTGCTGCATCACCCTTTCCTCTTCAAGGGAAAACCAACGCATGCTCAAGAAGTAGCATCCCACTCGAGAGGTTTTTTAACTTAGGCGACGCGGAGCTGTGGCTAAGTCCCCGAGTGTGGGCGAGACCCTCACTCGGAGTAGTTTGTCCTTAGATGAACAATGATGGTCTTGTTCATCTTGACAACGGAGTGTGGAGGATGTCCCATTCGAAAGGTTTTTTTAACTTAGGCGACGCGGAGCCGCGGCTAAGCCCCCGAGTGTGGGCGAGGACCTCACTCAGAGTAGTTTGTCCTTAGATGAACAATGATGGTCCTGTTCATCTTGACAACCGAGTGTGGAGGATGTCCCACTCGAAAGATTTTCTAACTTAGGTCACGCGGAGCCGCGGCTAAGCCCCCGAGTGAGGGCGAGACCCTCACTCGGAGTAGTTTGTCCTTAGATGAACAATGATGGTCCTGTTCATCTTGACAACCGAGTGTGGAGGATGTCCCACTCGAAAGGTTTTCTAACTTAGGCGACACGGAGCCGCGGCTAAACCCCCGAGTGAGGGCGAGACCCACACTCGGAGTAGTTTGTCCTTAGATGAACAATGATAGTCCTGTTCATCTTGACAACCGAGTGTGGAGGATGTCCCACTCGAAAGGTTTTTTTAACTTAGGCGACGCGAAGCCGCGGCTAAGCCCTCGAGTGTGGGTGAGACCCTCACTCGGAGTATTTTATACTCAGGCAAAATCAGGTTTGCGGCTAAGTGTTTTGTGTTTTACACCCACTGTGGATCTAGCTCCTTCTCGATTTTGTCCGCATCCACTGCAAGGGGGTGGACGAGAAGAAGTTGAAGTCTCTTGAGGTGGCTAACAGGAAGCACGCCAAGATCGATGACTTCATGGAGATGTTCATGGAGGCTGCCACTCGGATAGCGGACAGCATCGACCTGGACACCTTCGTGGAGGCAGTGCCCCCGCCGGAATGCCGAGTGGTTGCTGTAACCGCAAAACTTTAAGTGAGCCTGAGGCTCTCATCGTCTGAACCTTTATCCGTACTTTCGATCCGAATGATGCAGTTCTTATTTGTCTTGGCTTTATTTGATCTTTGGTTTCCGGATGTTTTATACTTAGGTGATGAGGTATCGCGGCTAAGTCCCCGAGCGTGGGCGAGACCTTCAGTCGGAGTAGTTTGTCCTTAGATGAACAATGATGGTCCAGTTCATCTTGACAACCGAGTGTGGAGGATGTCCCACTCGAAAGGTTTTTTAACTTAGGCGACGCGGAGCCGCGGCTAAGCCCCCGAGTGTGGGCGAGATCCTCACTCGGAGTAGTTTGTCCTTAGTTGAACAATGATAGTCCTGTTCATCTTGACAACCGAGTGTGGAGGATGTCCCACTCGAAAGGTTTTTCTAACTTAGGCGACACGGAGCCGCGGCTAAACCCCCGAGTGAGGATGAGACCCACATTCGGAGTAGTTTGTCCTTAGATGAACAATGATAGTCCTGTTCATCTTGACAACCGAGTGTGGAGAATGTCCCACTCGAAAGGTATTCTAACTTAGGTGACGCGGAGCCGCGGCTAAGCCCCCGAGTGAGGGCGAGACCCTCACTCGGAGTAGTTTGTCCTTAGATGAACAATGATGGTCATGTTCATCTAGACAACCGAGTGTGGAGGATGTCCCACTCGAGAGGTTTTTTAACTTAGGCGATGCGGAGCCGCGGCTAAGTCCCCGAGTGTGGGCGAGACCCTCACTCAGAGTAGTTTGTCCTTAGATGAACAATGATGGTCATGTTCATCTTGACAACCGAGTGTGGAGGATGTCCCACTCGAAAGGTTTTTTTAACTTAGGCGACGCGGAGCCGCGGCTAAGCCCCCGAGTGTGGGCGAGACCCTCACTCGGAGTAGTTTGTCCTTAGATGAACAATGATGGTCCTGTTCATCTTGACAACCGAGTGTGGAGGATGTCCCACTCGAAATATTTTCTAACTTAGGCGACGCGGAGCCGCGGCTAAGCCCCCGAGTGAGGGCGAGACCCTCACTCGGAGTAGTTTGTCCTTAGATGAACAATGATGGTCCTGTTCATCTTGACAACCGAGTGTGGAGGATGTCCCACTCGAAAGGTTTTCTAACTTAGGCGACGCGGAGCCGCGGCTAAACCCTCGAGTGAGGGAGAGACCCACACTCGGAGTAGTTTGTCCTTAGATGAACAATGATAGTCATGTTCATCTTGACAACCGAGTGTGGAGGATGTCCCACTCGAAAGGTTTTTTTTTAACTTAGGCGACGCGGAACCGCGGCTAAGCCCTCGAGTGTGGGCGAGACCCTCACTCGGAGTAGTTTATACTTAGGCAAAATCAGGTTTGCGGCTAAGTGTTTTGTGTTTTACACCTACTAGGGGTGGCAGCCAGATTTCAACAAGATATAATGAAATAAAACTTTATTCATCGAGATCACTCGGATTCATTACTGGAATGATAAGCTAAAGTAGTTATGTTCTAGGTGTAGAACTTGCGAAGCAGGTCCGCGTTCCAAGTCCGGGGCTCTTCTACTCCGTCTTTGATATTGTAAAGCCGGTAGGCTCCGTTGTGCAAGACTTTGGAGATTGCATACGGCCCCTGCCATGGAGGCGCGAGCTTGTGGGGTCTCTGCTGATCCAGTCGGAGAACAAGATCTCCTTCTTGAAAGGCTCGGCCCTGGACGTGTCTGTCATGGTAACGCCTCAAATCTTGCTGATAGAGCGTCGATCTGATGAGGGCCAGATCTCTCTCTTCCTCCAGAAGGTTGAGACCGTCTTGCCAAGCGGCTTCGGCTTCAGCTTCGTCATATAGCTCCACTCGGGGAGAATTGTGCTGAAGATCACTCGGTAGCACCGCCTCTGACCCGTACACCATGAAGAAAGGCGTGCGCTTCGTAGAGCGGTATGGGGTTGTCCGAATGCCCCATAAGACGGAAGGCAATTCTTCAACCAAAGCTCCAGTAGCATATTTCAAGTCTCTCATCAATCGAGGCTTCAGACCTTGTAGAATCATTCCGTTTGCGTGCTCGGCCTGGCCATTCGACTGCGGGTGAGCCGCTGAGGCGTAATTAACCCGAGTGCCTTGAGAGAAACAGAATTCACGGAACTCGTCTGAGTCAAAGTTCTTCCCATTATCCGTGATGATATCATGGGGCACACCGAATCTGAAGATGATCTGCCGAATGAAACTGACGGCCGTGCCTACATCCAAACTCTTGATGGGCTTTGCTTCAACCCACTTGGTGAACTTGTCAACCGTGACAAGCAGATGTGTGAATCCACTCAACCCAGTCCGTAAGGGGCCGACCATATCGAGGCCCCATACTGCAAACGGCCAAGTGATCGGGATCGTCTTGAGCGCGGAAGCCGGCTTGTGGGACTTATTCTTGTAAAACAGACACCCGACGCACAGGTCTACCAGGTCCCTTGCTGCTTCATTGGCTCGGGGCCAATAAAAGCCCGCTCGGAAAGCTTTAGCGACCAAAGTCCGAGAGGACGCATGGTGGCCACAAGTTCCCGAGTGAATTTCATGTAAGATTTGCAGCCCTTCCTCTGGGGAGATGCATTTTTGGGTGACTCCTGTAGTGCTTTTCTTGTACAACTGGTCGCCCATAACTTCGAATGATTTGGATCGACGGACGATCCGACGTGCTTCTTCTTCATCTTTGGGTAATTCTTGTCTGAGCAAATATGCCAAATAGGGTTGAGTCCACTCGGGAGTGATTACCAGCATTTCGTGGACCAGATCCACTATAGCTGGAACTTCAACCTCAGTCGGATCAGATGGACCGACTGCTTGCGGGGGCTCCTCTATGAAAGGATCTTCTGCTATTGTGGGAGCGCGCGGATGTTCAAGGAATATGTCTTTCGGGACCGCTCGCCGAGTGGACCCGATCTTAGCCAGGTCGTCTGCCGCCTGATTCTTTGCGTGAGGAATGTGATGCAGTTCCAGGCCTTCAAAATTCTTCTCCAGCTTCCTGACCGCGTTGCAGTATCCGGTCATTGCTGGACTCCGAATGTCCCACTCCTTCATCACTTGGTTGACAACAAGGTCCGAGTCGCCATAGACCATCAAACGACGAATACCAAGTGATATGGCCATGCGGAGCCCTTACAGGAGGGCTTCATATTCGGCCTCATTGTTTGATGAGTCGAAATGGATTTGGAGGACATAGTTCAACCGGTCTCCTTTGGGAGAGACAAGGACCACGCCAGCACCCGAGCCATTGAGCATCTTGGACCCGTCAAAGAAAATTGTCCAGTGTTCGGGAACACTTGGAATTGGTTGCTCCTGCTCGATCCATTCGGCCATGAAATCGACCAATGCTTGGGACTTGATTGCTTTCTTGGCTTCAAACTTGATCTCCAACGGAAGGAGCTCGATTGCTCACTTCGCCACTCGGCCGACGACGTCCCTGTTATGTAGGATCTCCGACAGGGGAGCGCTGCTGACGACCGTGACCGAGTGATCTTGGAAGTAATGAACCACCTTCTTGGCAGTCAGATAAATACCATAGACTAGCTTCTGGTAGTGCGGGTATCTTTGCTTGGAAGGGGTTAACACTTCTGAGATGTAATATATGGGTCTTTGGACTTTGAATGCTTTTCCTGGCTCTTCGCGCTCTACCGCAAGGATTGTGCTCACCACCTGGCTGGTCGCTGCGATGTACATGAGTAAAGGTTCCTGGCTGCCCGGAGCAGCTAACACCGGCTGGGTGGAAAGCAATGCTTTAAGTTCTGCGAACGCGGCTTGCGCTTCATTGGTCCACTCGAATTTGTCTGACTTCTTCATCAATCTGTAGAGAGGGAGTGCCTTCTCTCCGAGTCTTGAAATGAATCGGCTCAGGGCCGCAAGACATCCTGTCAACCTTTGCACATCATGTAAGCGCTCTGGCTGCTTCATTCGGACTATAGTGCCGATTTTATCTGGGTTAGCATCGATCCCTCGTTCGGAAACGAGAAAACCGAGTAACTTTCCGGCAGGCACTCCGAACGTGCACTTAGCTGGATTCAGCTTGATCCCGAAGCGCCGTAGGTTTGCGAAGGTTTCATTAAGGTCAGTCAGGAGGTCGGAACCTTTCCTAGACTTGACTACGATATCGTCCATATAAGCCTCCACATTCCGACTGATTTGCTTTTGCAAACACTTCTGGATCATACGCTGAAAAGTGGCTCCAGCATTCTTCAAGCCAAATGGCATCGTGACATAGCAAAAACACCCGAAAGGGGTGATGAAGGCTGTTTTTATTTCATCAGGACCGTACATTCAGATCTGGTGGTACCCGGAGTACGCATCCAGGAACGACAGACGTTCGCATCCGGCCGTAGAGTCTACTATCTGATCTATCCGGGGTAAAGGAAAATGATCCTTCGGGCAGGCCCGGTTGAGATGTTTGAAGTCAATACACATGCGGAGTGCCTTGTCCTTCTTCGGCACCAAGACCACATTCGCAAGCCACTCGGAGTGGTAGATCTCGCGAATGAACTCAGCAGCGAGAAGCCGAGCTATCTCTTGACCAATCGCCTTGCGCTTCTCGACGGAAGATCGGCGCAAGTACTCCTTGACTGGCTTGGCCTTGGGGTCGGTTCGGAGTCGGTGCTCAGCCAGTTCCCTGGGTACACCAGGCATGTCAGACGGCTTCCATGCGAAGATGTCCCAGTTTTCACGGAGGAACTGGATGAGCTCGGCTTCCTATTTGTCTCCGAGTGAAGTGGAGATGTTTGTCGGGGCGGCGCTTGGGTCACTCGGATGGACATGAAGTTGCTTAGTCTCGCCAGATGATTGGAAAGCTGATTCTGAAGCTGGCCGCTTTGACCTGAGCAAATCAGCCGTATCCACCTCTTTCTTGTACCCTTTAAGTTCGACTGCTAGCACTTGTTCATTGGCTATCTTTGTGCTCTGCTGAAGGCACTCTTCGGCGACCTTCCGATCACCAGTAACTGTAATCACACCCTTAGGTCCTGGCATCTTGAGCTTGAGATACACGTAACATGGTCTGGCCATGAAATGTGCGTAGGCAGGCCTACCCAAGATGGCATGATAAGCACTGCGGAAGTCAACCACCTCAAAAGTCAGTTTTTCCTTTCGGAAATTCTTCTCGCCGCCGAATACTACGTCCAGCGCGATCTGGCCGAGTGATTCTGCCTTCTTTCCAGGGACGATCCCATGGAAAAGCATGTTGCTCTTGCTCAATCGGGACATCGGGATGCCCATAGCCTTGAGCGTGTCAGCGTATATGATATTAAGCCCGCTTCCTCCGTCCATCAGGACCTTGCGCAGTCGGACACCTCCCACCACTGGATCAACGACCTGCGCCTGCCTCCCAGGGGTGGCAATGTGGGGCGGATGATTGGACTGGTCGAAGGTGACAGGCGTCTTCGTCCAGTTGAGGTACTTGGGGGCAGTCGGAACTGCCATATTAACCTCCCGGTTGATAACCTTCAGCTGCCTCTTACTTTCAACATCAGCGAAAATCACGTTGATGACCTTGTCGATTTTCGGATACTCGGAAGCATCCTCCTCATCTTCGACATCGGCCTTCTCACTCGAGGGTTCAACGCCCATCTCCTGCTTGAGCAGGCGACATTCCCGAGTGGTGTGCTTCGGAAGCACAATGTTGCCTTCTTCATCCATCTTGGTATGAATCTGGCACGGTTGGTCAAGAATGTCGGATTTGTACTCGGACTTCTTCTTGGGAATCCATTCTTTCTTCTTCTTGGGCTTCGGCTTGCCTTGCCCTTGCCCTTGGACAGCTGCGACTTCTGCCTTGCTAGAGGCGTCAGCTTTCCGCGTCTGATTCTTCCCGGCGTTGCCTCCCGATTGAGGGGCGTTGCCGGCTCTTGCTTTGCCGCTTCAGAGGCGGTCTTCTTCTTCGCCATTAGCATACTTGTTCGCAATCTCCATGGCCCGACTGAGAGACAGATCCCCGGAACGGCCAAACTTCAAGACTAACTCCCGATACCGAGTGCCTGCCTTGAAGGCGCACACGGCCTGGTGCTTGGTGACATTCTCCACGGTGTTATGCAACGTGGTCCAGCGCTGAATGTACTCTCGAAGAGTTTCATTGTTCTTCTGAACGCAGTGCTGTAGTTCCGTCAGTCCACCCGGTCGCTTGTAGGTGCCTTCGAATGTTTCGACAAACACTCGGGCCAAGTCTTACCAACAATAAATGCAGTTGGCAAGCAACTGATTTAGCCACGCCCGAGCGGACCCTTCCAACATGAGTGGAAGGTGCTTCATGGCAACGAAGTCATCGCCGCCGCCGATCTGGACGGCGACTCGATAATCTTCGAGCCAAGTCTCTGGCTTGGATTCGCCATTGAACTTCCCGATCCCGGTTGCCAATCGGTAATTGGGAGGTATTTCTGCCTCTCGGATGTATCTACTGAAACATCCAAGGCCAGTAATGCCCCAGCCGCTAGCCCGGTCTCTGTCGTATCTGTTCCGATCAACCACTCGTTGAGTGATGTCAGATCGGGCATCGTAACCCCGGTGCCGATCAGGACTCCGCTCGCGGTTTCTCCCGAGTGGGTAGCCTCCGTCATACGGACGTTGGCCACGCGGACCGCCCCTCGGAGGGGGAGTCCAACTGTAATCGCGGTCGTCGCATCTGCGCCCTCCGTACAGGCCTCTCGGATGAGGAGTTCGCGGACCTTTCCTCGGCGCAAGCGGACTGTGAGCCGATTGTACAGTGTCTGCCCGGGTGGATTCATTATGAATCCGATGATGAGATTGTGATACCTCGGAGTTCTGTTGTAGGGCAGTCTTCAGCAAAGCTTGGATCTGCCGAATGCCCTCGCCTGCTGCCGAATTGGACGGCTGGATCGAATCGGCGATCCGAGTGGCCGCGACTAAGTTCATCAAAGGCGTACGCATCGTCAGGATGGTGTACGGGCGATCCTTTGTGAACGTCAACTGGCGACGGCTACGGCTGGAACTGGGAAGCTCCCTTGCCGCACGTTCGTCGACTGAGTGCTGTAACCGCTCGAGGCGCTCACGCTCAGCTAGAGTGGCTTGGCGAGCGGCCTCCAGGGCTATCTCTTCGGGGGTGTTCCCCGCAATGGGCGTTTGGAGGACTTGGTCGTTCCTGCGCCTGATCTCTTACCGCTGCTCCCGAGTGAGCGGTCGGGGAACGTAACCGTCGGAGCTGGCGTTGCGGCGGTCGCCGTCCCGATCGCGGGTGTTTCCCGTTGAGTGTCCCGGAGCGACAGTGTCTCGGGCCGGGCCGGCCATCAAGACCTCCGCCACTTCGCCGCTGCTCTCGAAATCAGCAGCGTCGGAGTGATCATCGTCTGAAGATGAGAAAAGGCAGTGGACCGGCTCGTGAGCCTCGAGTGCCGCCACTCGCTGCCCTGCGGCCTGGGCCGCCGCAGCGTGCTTAATCCAGCACTGCAGCCGAGAGCGCCCGGACCGCCGGCGAAAAGCTGCAAGATGAGTTGGTGAAGCCGGTCGATAAGGAGAAGATGGTTGACGGAGGAGAACTCTGAACGTCGTCGCGCTAAAGTGCACTGCTCTGCGGGTGGGTAGTGCCTCAGCGTCCAGCGGCGCTTCCTGCAACCACGCCGAATTGTCGACGGTGAAGCTGAGGGACCCGAAGAGGATCTCGCCGCCGAAAGCGTTCATGATGAACGAGAATGTGGAAATTCCACCTGCGCCGGAATTTGCTAGATGCGCAGCCCCACGGTGGGCGCCAACTGTCATGGGAATGACCCTGACAATAGTACTAGGGGGTACGAATGGAGGGGCGAAGTCTAGCTACGGCTCAGGTGTTTCACTCGGATGTGTATGAGTTCAGGCCCCACTCGGAAGTGGTAAAAGCCCTACGTCTCGAGCCCGGAGGCTGGTTTGTTTTGCTTATGGGGAGTATGAGAATACAAGTGTCGGAACCTTGCTACGGTGTCAGGTGGTGGCTTATATAGAGTGCGCCACCACCAGCCGAGCGCCGCATTGAATGTTAATTAAAGCTACGTTACAGGAACTGCCGCTTTAATTAGAGCGTTACCGGTAACGCATGACTGATCAATCCCAGAGGACGTCTCTTTGTATTACTCAACGCTACGCCTCCTGGACCGTTGAGTTCTTGTTGACCGAGTGTGGATGTAGCCATCCGAGTGTGTCTTCAGCTGCGTCCGAGTGACTCTTCAGGTATGACCGAGTGCACTTCTACTTCTGAGCTTCGATGCTGATGTGGGACCATTGGTGGGCCCCAGATGTCAGGTCTATGATCCTACCCAGGGTAGACATCCTCATCACCCATCAATGCAGGAAAGGAACGAGGGTGCAAATGAAAATGTGTACGTGTTGATTCCACCCAAACCTTTCCGACGCGGACCCCCTCTTAATACCACGGTTCTCCTACGACTCAAATCCACTGAAAATGAAATGCAGGAAATAGCCATCTTCACTTATAAAACTCAGAGGGGCTCGAATTGTCTTGTGCCGTATGATGGATTATCTGAAATGCTCAACGCACACGATTAGCCCGCAAATGCATTGCCATCAATCACCAAAATCACTAAGGGGGAAATATTTCATAACACCACCCTACTCCCACGGGTGGCCAGGCCATCCCTCTAGTCACCTACACCTTCTGTTATTCTCCGACGATGGAAGCCTCACCCAGCAGCGAAACCAGTCAACCCTCGTTCTCCCCTCTGCATGGGCATCCACTGCCGCTTCTTCCCTGGCTCTAGCTCTAGCTCGTTCCCTTCCTAGGCCTCGCCGTCGTCCACCGCCTTGGTGCTCTCGGTGCGGCGTGATCAACGGGGTCAATAAACGACAGGCATCGGAAGAGGATTTTATGTGGAGAGGCTTACATATGGGACCCACTAGGTCCGTGGTCATATGCACGGAAGTGCCTCATTATTACGCGCAAAATAATGATTCCTCCACCTAGCAACTGAGACCCACCAGAAGTGCCACCTTATTATGCAAAAAATGGCTCCCCTTGACAGCTGGGACCCACCATCTATATCTTCACACACAAGGAAGTGCCTCCTTATTACGCGGAAAAGAAATGCTTCCTGCCCCTGATAGTTGGGACCCACTAGCTACATCTTCGCACGCAAGGAAGTGCCTTCTTATTACGCTAAAAAGTTACCATCTTGATGGCAGCTGGGACCCACCAGGTCGAAGCATACGTAGCATTATTTGTCAGGTCGGAAAACATGTTTGTACATATTGGTCTATGGTCTCGGTGGAACAATGATGAACCGTGGCCGAGTAAAGAGCGGCACATGTCGTAGTAGAGCTTCAACGTAACAGTAGAGGTAGTCTCGTCTAAATCGTGTACACGTACGTACAACCACGTTGCAAGAAAGTAAATACAACCATGTATGTACATACGGGGGGGACAGGGCTCGTGTACATGAAGAGGGAATATTGCAGAGTCAACAGACGGCGACAACCTCGTCCTGTTCATCAGCAGCCAACAGGCTGGGTCGGAATGGAGGCAGCGACTCGGCTGTGGGTTTGGCGTCTCGCAAAATGAAAGAAACAACTTTTGTCAACCGGCTACGGTCGACATCGGGTCCAACGGTGTGGCGTCCCACAAAACAGAGGAAACGGACTTCTGTTCAACCGGCTACGGTCAAAATGGGGTCCAGGGGTGTGGCGTCCCACAAAACAGAGGAAACAAACTTCTTGTTCAACCGGCTATGGTTAAAACAGTGTCCACGGTGTGGCGTACCGCAAAACGGAGGAAACGGACCGACTACTGTCGAAGAAACGAGGTCCAGGGGATGTGGCGTACCGCAAAACGGGACTCCACGGGCTAACGTTCATCCACCGTCGACTTCCTGTTCATCCACCCCAACACCGACTACTGCAACGTACCATAGGGTCCACCCTGTTCATCCAGCACCAACCCCCACCGGCTGGGGTGGGGCGTACAAGCAGGCAGTAGTAACGGGTAATGTTCACCCACAACCAACCAACTGGCTAGGTCAACTCACCACGTCTCGCGCAAGGGGCTTGATCGACCGATGGAAACTCGTTTCATGTATCGCGCTCGCGGCACCAACGGGCATTGTTGACCAGAGGCAACCAACAACAACTGGCTACTATCTCAATGACTCGTCTCGCATGGGGGATCGATCGCTCGAGTTCAGTTATAGCAGCAAGGAATCTCCCTGGTTCAGTTAGCAGCCAAGGAATTGCTCGGGTTCAGTACATAGTGCGAGGGATCGACCGCTCGTGTTCAGTACATAGTGTGTGGGATCGATAGACCGCTCAGGTCAGTAAGCGAACGCCTCACTCGATCGGGTTTAGTTAGCAGCTAGTGAATGCCTCGCACACACACGCGCGTACGAGACAAACGTGCAAACCACTCCATCGCTCAGCCCCGACCACCCATCGATTGCCCATCATAACCGGGAAATCCCCCAAAATTACCTCGCCCTCACTTCTACCACGATTTTTAACTCATGGACGGCCGAAAGAGTGTCATGCAAGTGCGTCTACGGCCCTCCCAAGATGAAAAGCCCATTTTTTTGTCATAGAAGTGGGAGGCCACCACATCTATGAATATACGTGTTTTTGTCACAATTATCGTCATGTAAGTGTCATATCCATGACAAAAAAGGTCTTCGTTCTGCTCATAATGTCACGGATGTGTCTTTTTTTGCAGTGTTTACATCTGCAATTTCTATACTGGAAGCAAAGGTGCACTATCAGATGGATTAAAATTGGGGAAGAGAATTCAAAAAAATTCTAGGCAATGGCTACTAAGAGGTTCAAAATACATACTATCGTTGGCTCATGTCTGAAGATGGTGGTTATTACTGATCATCACCAAAATAGCAGGTCTGTTGTGGGGCTCTTTCAGAGATAGAATAGGCATTTCTCAGGGTATTAACATGTGTTTTGACCTTGAGTCTATTATTGATAAGTTTAAGGGCATATTTCTACCCATTTGGTTTTGGTGATTGATGATAATGCTTTTGAGGACTAATCGTGTGCATTAAGCCTTTTAGATAATTCATCATATGGCACAAGAAGATTCTAGCCCCTTGGTGGATTAGAGTGAAGATGGTTCCTTCCCTGCGTTTCGTTTTCGGTGGAATTGAGTCATAGGAGAACCGTGCTATTAAGAGGAGGTCCGCATCGGAAAGGTTTGGATGGAATCAACACGTACACGTTCATTTTCACTCTCGCATCAATGGAGCTGTTTCGACGTTGCCTTTGTTCTGGTCCGGAAAGAGCCAAGCGGAAGTACCGCGCATGGCAGCGGTAGTACCGTCTACTCCAGTAAGCGATAGTACAGCTCTGGCCAGCGGTAGTGCCACTGCCCAGTGCCCCACGCTGTACGGCCGGCTTGGGAGTCTCGACTTTTCATGTCGGACTGAGCTATTTCTGGACGGTAGTATGGGGCGGTAGTACAGCTTATAAGCGATAGTACCGCCTGTTACTACCTTGCCACTACCGCTCTTCCTTCTTGGCCTAGACCTCTCAGCAAACTCCGAGCGGCAGTCGGGTGAGGTAATACCGCTCTCGCGAGTGGTAGTATTGCTCAGGTGGAACTACCTCTGCTCGTACCACCCCTCTGTGTTTGTAGGGCTACTGCACTACAAACCAAGCGGTTGTACCGCTTGGGCGAGCGGTAGTACCGCTCCGGCGGCACTACCGCCTCGTGGCTTCGTGACATTCCTTGTGTGGCTGGCTCAGCCGCCCAAGCGGTAGTACCGCTCCCTCTAGCGGTAGTACCGCTTGTGTGCCGGCTAAGAGGGTATAAGATTGGATTTGTTCCCCCACGATATAAAGGGGATATTCTTCCCCAAGAAGACTACTTCTTCCTAACCTAAGCTCCATTGTTGCTCCAAGCTCCATTTTTGCTCGATCTCTCTCCCTAGCCAAAAAAACTTCTTGATACACTAGGGTTTGGGTGAGAGGGCTCCGATCTACACTTCCACCAAGAGAAATTTGATTCCCCCCTCTAATCCCTTGCAGATCTTGTTACTCATGGGTGGTTGAGCACCCTAGACGGTTGAGGTCACCTCGGAACCACATTCCATTGTTGTGAAGCTTCGTGGTGGTGTTGGGAGCCTCCAATTAAGTTGTGGAGATTGTCCCAACCTTGTTTGTAAAGGTTCGGTTGCCGCCTTCAAGGGCACCACTAGTGGAATCACGGCATCTCGCATTGTGTGAGGGCATGAGGAGAATACGGTGGCCTTAGTGGCATCTTGGGGAGCATTGTGCCTCCACACAGCTCCAACGGAGACGTACTTCCCCTCAAAGAGAAGGAACTTCGGTAACACATCCTCGTCTCAACCGGCTCCACTTGTGGTTATCTCTTACCTTTACTTTGTGCAAGCTTTACTTGTGTTGTATCCTTTGCTTGCGTGTATCTTGTTGTTGTTAGCATCATAGAGGTTGTTCATCTAGTTACTTATCTAGACAACCTATTTCTTGCTAAACCTAATTTATTAAGAAAAGCTAAAAATTGGTAGTTTCCTATTCACGCCCCTCTAGTCAACCATATTGATCCTTTCAATTGGTATCAGAGCTACGTCTCTTTATTAAGGGCTTTACCGCCCAAAGAGTATTGTTAACGACGGGGACAGGGTTGTGGACTTACCCAAGCTGAGGGAGTGAGCACGGTCTCTCGTGAGGATTTAAATGAGGCAATTGCCTCACTTAAATCCTCTATGACGACCGAGGTCAAATCCTTGTTTAAAGAATTCCTTGATGGTCTCAAACTTTCTACCGATCCGTTGCTAGTGGTTAATCCCACTAACTCAGAGTCGGAAGCCAACTCCATAAGGAGGGGTCTAGTAGTGATAAGGATAATTTGCCTCAAGGAAATAATTGGTCGGGAACCTTTGGCTCGGTTCCCCCTCCCCCGATCTATCGAGGACCGGTCCACACACCTCATATTAACAACCTAGGACCACCTCCTAAACTTGTGAAAATGATTTTGCTAATTGGGTTTTTTGTATCAAGTCTCATTTGAATCACAACTAAACTCAACTCTGGAGAATCATTAAGCAAGGGTACTACCCACATAATCCAAGCAACCTCACCCCAAGAGAAGAGGCTGACAATCAACTCGATCACTCCGCCTTGTTAATCCTTCAGTCCGCAGTGCCTCCTGAAGATCTAGCTCACTTGCGTCCTTTCACTCGTGCAAAGGATTGTTGGGAACACATTGTCTCTTTATATAAGGGAAGCTCGAGTATTCAACGGTCCAACTTTGAGGTGGTTCTTGATGAGGCCGATGAGTTCGTGATGATTGAAGACGAGGATCCTTGTGAGATTTACCGGAGACTAACAACTCTCGTAGTCGCTCTTCATGATCATGGGAATAAGGATACGGATGACAATTGGATCAAGCGTAAGTTTCTCAAGGCCATCATGCCATTCAACAAGGCCATATCCTCTGTGATTCATCAAAGACCGGAATTTCACTTCTTGTCCTCAACCGACGTGTTGGATGAGTTTATTGCTATGAACATCTTGAACAAGACCGCCGACAATGCTCTAGCTCGTGTTCAATGGTCATATAAGCCTTTACCCAACCTTGCTTTGAAGGCCAAGGCAATTCCGGAAGAAGAAGAAGATGAAGAAGAGGAGAGTTGCCCCGAAGACACCAAATATGCTTACCATAAGCACATGGCTCTTGAGTCAAGGCAATTTTGGGGCAACAAGAGAAACTCAGGGCCGAACTTCTCCAAGAACAACTCAAGTGGCTCTAAACGAAAGCAACGTCTGAGAACTTGTTACAATTATGACAATGTGACTCACTTTGTGCTGGATTTCCCATATGAGAAGAGGGAAGACAATGGTGGCAAGCTCATCCGCAAAGACAAGGCCAAGTCCTTCTACAACAAGAACAAATTCACCAAGTTCCTCACAAGGTGTTGGTGGCATAAGAAGAGTATGTCTCCGATGATGATGATGATGAAGATACAAGTGGTGAAGGAATTGTGAAGGCCACGGTGGCCATTGCAACCTCGTCTCCAACTAAGGTGTCTCTCTTCGACTCCCCCAACGAGAACCGCATTGCCAAGTGCCTCATGGCCAAAGGTATCAACAAGGTAACCTCCAACATTAAAACTTCCATTACCACTACTTCTCCTTTGTTGGAATGTGTGGATGAACATGAGGAGGTGAGCATTGATGAGAATGAGTTCGACAAGTTCATGGCTGAACTCAAGGGTAACACCAAGAAGCACTTTGTTGCTCTCTTGGAACAACTTGGTGAAGCTAGTGATCTCATTGAGTCTCATGACGGAACCATCTCTAAATTGGAGGGGCATAGTCGTGACTATGTCGATGAGATATAGGATCTTTCCATTGCTCTTGAGGAAGAGAGAGATCTTCGTTTGGCTCTTGAGGAGCCACCCAACGATGATCTTGCTAAATTACGAAAAGATCATGATCATGCTATTGTTCTTACTCATGTGCTCAAATCCAAAAAGGTTGCACTTGGGGTTGAACATGATAGAGTCAAGGAAGAGTTTAACACACTCGGCAAAGCTCACAAGACTTTGAAGAGTGCTCATGCTTCTCTTAAGTAGTCTCATGATCAACTCCAAGTAAAACTCACTAAGGAAATAGCCACATGTCCTCCTTTTGTGTTAATTGATAATGCCAATGCTACTAACCCTTGTTGTGAGCATGCACACCTTGTGGAGGAAAATGCCAAGTTGAAAGAGCGGCTTGAGAATGGTCTTATGACATGTATCCAAGGTGAGAAGAATCTCAATGACCTTTTGAGCAATCAAAAGGAAGTTGTAGCAAAGGAAGGGGTTGGGTTTGCACCCAATTCTAAGAAGTAGAAGAAGTTGAAGACCAAGCAACCTCTCCCGCTCAAGGAAACCTTTGTCAAAGCGGGGGAGGATACTCATGAGAAGAAGGACAAGGTTGTGGGTGGTAACGCCAAGAAGGGCAAGACCACCCCTTCCAACAAAGCCGGCTACTTTAACCCCTCTTATGTTTTATGTTGTGCTAGAGATGGGCATGTTTATGCCAAATTTGTTGGTTCTTCTTATGAGTACATTGAATGGTCTATTTATGATCCTAAGACCCTTGTTACTAACATGCAAGGACCCATTAAAGAATGGGTACCTAAATCCAAGCATTGATCTTATGTAGGAGTTTGCTTACGGAGGAGGTTCATGGTTGCTTGATAGTGGAGCAACAAATCATATGACCGGAAGCAAGGACTTGGTGGTGGATATTCAAACTGACACATCCTTGGCCACTCAAGTTTCCTTCGGCGATGACACAATTTCAAAGGTATTGGGTCTTGGCAAGGTGGTGATCTCTCCGGATTTAACCATTGAGAAAGTCATGCTTGTTGAGACCCTTGCATACAATTTACTTTCTGTCGTGGTTTTGTCAACCCGGCAGATATCCTCATAACAGAATTTAGGTGTGAGGCCATTGCCGCTTGGTGGCGACTCGAAGGGGTTAAACGAGAGGGAGAGTCGTGTTTACCCAGGTTCGGCCCCTCCTATGGACGTAATAGCCTACGTCCTGCTTTGTGTGTATTTGATGGATAGATCTCGATTACAAGGGTGCGGAATCGCTAACCTAGCTATCGAGAGGTTGTAACTTGAGTCCTTCGGCCCTAGGGGCCAGCCTTTATATACAGGTCAAGCCCTAGGGTTTACAATAGAGTCCGGGTCATATCATGACCCGTGACTTATGACATCTCTAATTTGTCTTGCATCTTAAGGAAACTTAACCAGCGTCTTTAGCTTCATGGGCTTTGAGCTGCCGTCTTCAGGTGTTAGGCCGTCTGACAACTTTTAGTCTGCCACCGCCTCACTTGCCTTATCTGGATGACATGGCCCACCTTGAACTTGGTCACAAGATTGTTGATATGTTGACCCGGCCCAGTACGGCGGGTTATATCGTGGAGTTATATCCCTGACATTAGGCCCGAAATTGATTTGAATCCGTTCATGTCAATAGATCTTTCCTTCTTTTGGCGGCTCATCCTTGGACTGTTTGTCTTCTAGGAATTCCAAAACGCCGGCTTGTTCCGCTTCCTCACTTGTCATTTTTCCAGTGTTCATTTATTGTGACATCATCTGCCATCAATCTAGAAGAACAATAATGACATCATGGCGAATCTGGTCATATCTGCTTATCTCGAAAATCGAGGCATTTTTGCTTCCCGAAATTTAATGTGTTCCCTCGATTATCGTGCCTGTCAGTTGCCTCTTCGGGCTCCTTCCCTTTAAATATTTACCGAAAGGCCCTGGATTCACTTTCCACTTCCTCTCTTTGCTTCTTCTTCTTCCTCGAGTCCGGAAGCTCCTCGTGCCACCGCCGCAGCCTCCTCATCTTGGCGGTCTTCCTCGAGGTCATCACGGCATTCTTTCTACGTTAGTCAATCCTCCGCGCGCTTCCCCGCCACCGGTCGCCCGCTCGAGTAAGTCATCTTTCTTCTGACCTAGATCAATTATAGCACCTCGAGGTTCTTTCGAGTTCTTCGAAAACTTTTCTCCGGTTCATCTCCATTGCTAGCTCTGTGAGTAGACCACGCAAAAATAATCACCAAAGTAGAGTGGTAGAGACACCAACTCCGTTTCGTGTATGATATGTCTTAATCCTTCCTAGTATTAGATGAACCGTACCGTCGTTGCTTCCATGCCCTCCTGCTAGGGCTAGTGAGTATTCTCGCCTTTTGAACTATTCTTAGATCCAAAATTGTTGCGGCTTCGGGAGAAACTTGTTTGTCTCGTACTTAGCAAAATTCCCAAAAACCTATTGTCTTAGCACAAGTCGCCCTTCTGCCGGCTTAATATTTGTAACTCATCATGCATTTAAGCCATTGTATAGACTCTAGTTCTTTACCAGGCTTGCCCTTTTTTGCAAATATTTAGATCATTTTACTTGAACCATTTACTTAAGCCGCCCTCTTTTACTTTATCCAGGCGACTCATTATGTCAGAGTCAAAAGCCTGCAACTGGGTGGCAACTCAAGTTTCTGATGTTCACTTAAAGGATTATGAGGAACATGGGTTTCTGCCGCCTCAAAATGTGGTTTGCTGGCGAGTCATCCTTGGAGAGGAGACCCCAAACCCCCAGGAGGGAGAAGTGGTGATATTTTTGGATCACCTACAGAGGGTTTTTTCACCTCTCGGGTCGAAATTCTTCCGGGACGTCTTACACTTTTTCGATATCCATCCTCAAGACTTGTCTCCCAACTCCATAACGAACCTTTGCCAGTTCCATGTATTTTATGAGGTGTATCTTCAGACGGAACCCACTGTCTCCCTCTTTAGGGAGTTTTTCTATTTGAACCGGCAAACAGAGTGCGCGGATGGTCCCGGCTTAGAACTTGGCGGGGTTTCGATCCAAAGGCGGAAGGACGTCCTTTTTCCTGCTGCCACCTTACCAAGCCACCCTAAAGGGTGGAACAGGACTTGGTTTTATTGTCGAAACACCGCTCCTGCTGATGAAAATCCCTTGCCGGGTTATAGGCCCAACCGCCTTCCCATGGATCTTGAGCTTCCAGGTTGGGCTCCTCCAGAGGAACGCTCCCAACATGCCCATGTTTATCCAAAGTTGAGGGCTCTGCTAGCCAATAGTTTGACGGGGGTCGACTTGACCCGGTGTTGGGTATCTTGGAGGATTCTTCCATTAAGCCTACGCAGTGGCTTAATGTGTACCTATTCTGGCAACTTGAACGACGCTCAACGGTACAGCAATTTTTCCTTGGAGGCCGGTGAAGTAAACCGGATGGTGAAGAAGTTGCTAGGTGAAAACCAGGAGACTTGCAACAAAGACGGGTTGAAACCTTTCTACGCCTTTAACCCGGCTCCTCCGGTACAAAACCTCTAAGATATTAATCCGACTTTTGAATGAGCTTTGAGCCTTTGCTTTCTTGATCTGAGTGTTTGATTTTGCAGGCTACCTCTTCTTTCTGGAATCGGAAACGTACCAAGACCGCGGCTAACAAGTCCAAAGCCGCCCCGAGCAAGAAGAAAAATAAGGCGGCTGCACAAGGTCCGTCTCATATGGACGAAACAGCTGCCACTGATACCCGTTCAGAGGTAAAATTAATCTTTTGTTTATATTTCATCGAATTTATCTAACGCCTTTTCCTCTTTAGGGTGATGTCGAAATGACCCGTGCAGGTGATGTCGAGGTAATTTCCATCTCTTCCGACTCAGATCCTCTGCCTCCGCTGAAAACAAGGCGGGTTATTCGGAAGGTAGGCTTTTCTCACCCGGACGCTCATCTCGATCCTTACTTTATTTTGAAGAAAACCTAGCACCAGTCTAGGCGTCAAACCCGAAGTGGGAGTGGCGATCTTGTTGAAGGCTTACCTGATAAATCAGTCGCCAGAAAGCGATCAGCCAAGGTACTTAATGTTCCAAACTTCCAAAGAAACTCCGACTTGATGTGTCAATGTTTTGACTCCTGTGCCTTGGTTAATCAAGAAACGCCACCTTCGTCGGATGAATCGACTGCGTCCAAGCTGGCGCCCTTTGTCATCAATCAAGGGTAAATTCCTCATCAACTCATCTGTTTGAGTAAACTATTGTTTTTTTCCATTTTTCATATTATACTTTTTTTAACTTGGCAGGGCCAAAGCCAAGAAAAGGAAGACTGACGGGTCTTCTGTTAACCCGGAGGCCCCTGAGCCGGAGCTTCCTGATCCGGCGGCTCATGAAATCCATGTTGATCATCCTGAAGACCCTCAGGATATCCAAAACGATTTCCCCCCTCCATCTGAATCAATCAATATTGATGTCGTAACTGTTGAAGCTACATCAGCAGTTAACCTTGACCCGCCCAATCCTTTAGTGACAAACAAAGATACCCCTGAAGTTATTATTACTGGGACGAGTTATACTGCTCCTGAGATTTCCAGGGTGTTGTCAACAGTTGTTGCTAAGGATGAAGCGGCACTGCAAGAAAAAGGGAAGACCAAGTTGGAACTTCCAAATTATGAGAGCTTTAGTGTCGAAGATCTTCATGCTTCCTGCTTAGACCGTCTGGCTACAAGCCGTGAGATGGAAATCGGCCTTGTTAGCATGATGAAAAATAAATATGAGGTATGTTTTCCTTTACATGCTCTCATCATATATCCTTTTGTAGCCCCCAAGGCCCATCTTTGTCTTTCTAAGATAAGCTGGGTCTTGCGAATGTTTGTCTGACTCAACCTGTAGCCCCCAAGAGCCGGCTCATCTTCCTGAGATAAGTCGGGTCTTTTTGTAATATCCTTTGAAGAGCTTTCAACCTGTAGCCCCCAAGGGCCGGCTCATCTTCCTGAGATGAGTCGGATCTTTTATATAGTAACTTTTGAAGAGCTTTCGACCTGTAGCCCCCAAGGGCCGGCTCATCTCCTTGAGATGAGCCGGGTCTCGTTCACATCTTCAATGTAAAAAAAGAGCTGAAATACACTAGCCCCCAAGTGCCAAATATATTGCTTTGCAATTTGCTTGGGACTTGGTATAAACTTTCACTTATGATGCAGGAAGCTTTGAAGACAGCCGAATCCAGCGCGGCCAGTTTGAAAAAAGACCTGGAAAAAAGGCAGACTTCCCAAGCAGAATTTGAAGAAAAACTTTGCCTCTCTTTGATCGAGCTCGAAAACACCAAAGCAGGTTTCTTAAAAGAGAAGAAATCCTTTGAAGATGAAAAGACGGCTCTGCTTAAGCGTGCAGAGGATGCTGAGGGCCGGCTCAAACCCATTACCGAGGACTTGCCCGGGTTAAAACGGCATATTGCCCAAATGGCCCAAACTATTTTTGGTAAGTGTATATAGCCTCGTGTCTCCTTGAAATATAGATATAATGCGCCCGGCGACTCATGCATCGATTCTATTTTGCAGGCCCCCGGACTAGCAGTTTTTATGATAACAGTCTGCTCATGCTCAATGTTGTTTATTCTCTGACGTTGCAGCTCTACACTAGGAGCCATCTTGCAATTAAGGCGACACTGGGGGATAGGAAACCCTTAAAGAATATCAAGAATGTATTGGAAAATCTTTCCATTATCCCTCAGCATATTCCGGAGCTAAAAAGATCAGCCGCCCGATCTGGCGCGATATATGCATTGAGTCGGGCTTTAGCTTACTGAGAAGAGCTTGATCCAGCAGAGCTGGCAAAGGGCTTCCCCGAATTTAAAAATGACGGGTCAGAATTCTCCCAGGAGGATTACGCGGCTTGTGTCAAGGATGCTCAAATTCTGCCGACTCAGCTGGTTTCTGAGATGAAACTGAGGAGCTATCAAGCGGCTTATGGCACCAATCATACTCGGATTCCACCACCTGATTTTATAACAAAAAGTCTGGATCCTCAACGGCGTGAGCATGTCTTTGCCCCTGAAGTTGATCCATCTTCAATTCTGGATGATGAGGCTGTGTTCCAGGCTTTATCTCATTGCAACTGGTACGCGGATGATCTTCAGATACAGGAGCCAGAAGACCAATCGGTGGATAACCCGGAGGCGTCTCACGCGCAAGATTAGCCGCCATTGACCCGGATGATGCAGTCGGCGACTTAAACTTCTTCAACCGTTACCTTGTCAACTCAAGCCCCCGAGTATGGGTGAAAAAACAATTGATGGCTTCCTTAAGCATGTAATAGGGATAGCCAAAAACTTTTGTTGTGCCATCGTGCACGTTTTGCACTTTTGATGCAAGATACTTATTTGCCACTTCACCACCCTGTCCGCCCACCGTCTTTCTATCGACGGGCCTTTTGATAAGGTAAAGCTGGGCAATATGAGCCGGCCTTTGATCTTCTTGATTTAACAATCTATTCCTCTTTCAACAATGTTGAGGATTGTAGGATAACTTGTCAATTGGTTGCGCATGCATACTCAATTGTTCAACCCGGCCCTTGAAGCATGAGCCGGCAATACTTTTGAACATGAAACTTGCTATAATAAACAAGCCGAGTAAGAAAAATTGATAAGCCGGCTCAATGAGTCTTGGACAAAATTGATGTCCAAGCTTGAGGTCCTTTGTTAGCCTTTTTAGGCAATAACATAATTGTGTGCTGTCATGCAGCCGATAACCTGGTCATTTCATACATAAACCGGTAAAAAACAGGGTCGTGCCCAAAACATTTTTATGTGATGAGTTTCAGCACATAGTACTCGTTTTGGGGACTATTTCTCAAATGTTAGAAATATAAGGTAGCCTCGTTTGGGGGCACTTTTGATGGTCCTAGCCTTAATGCAAAGGACATATGATCATAATACTGAGATAATCTGCCGGCTTTCGAGGCTCGATATGAAAAGACCGGCTTTCGAGGCTTGGGTCTTGCTTCAATGAAGCGGGTATGATAACCCATGGTTTATCCTAGCTTTCCATATGCCGGCTCTCTCATGACTCAAGCCGGTGTTTTAACCTTAACAAGTTCTGCGTCCAAAAAGGATTGACTCATCAAGAGTTCACGGGGTCATCTGATCGGTGTCGCATCAAGCATACAGGCAGGTTTAACCATATATGGCATTTATTTTTGCCGGGTCAAGAGGGTGAGAAAGCTAAGCCCGGTGGGCTGGAAGCCCCCAAATGCCCTTAATAAGGTGGCATTGTTATGCCGGGTCAAAAGGGTGAGAAAGCTAGACTCGATGAGTCGGAAGCCCCCAAGTGCCCTTTGTTTCAGAAAATAAAGACCTCAACTCATCTTGTAAGTTGAAACGACAAAATACGCCGGCTTTATTCATACTTGAAACATAAAGAAGTATATACAGAAGTCTGCAAGGGGGGAAGAAATTACAAAAAAGGAGTCGGCAAAGCTAAGTTTAATAAGGCCACTGGTGTTCCAGGGCCGGCTTATTTCCCTCTTGGAGACATAAGATTTCTTCTTTGATACCCTCCAGAGTTATGAATTTCAATCAGGGATTCAGGGGCTAGTGGTACTGACCGTTATTCAACTGCTTTGGATTACTTTGAAATTCCCCTTGGTTATTATGCTGATTGCCCTGGCCAAGATGTTGCCCATTGCCATGGTTTCCCTGATGTTGAAAACCAGCCCCTGGGCCACCTTGTGACCCGCCAGGTCCATGTTGACCTGGGTGTCCTCCACCATTGCCTCCTGAGTTATTTTGGAAAGACTGGCTACGGAACTCTTGGATGATATAACAATTCTCCCAAGAGTGGCTAGCCGGCTTATCTTGGGTGCTGTGTTTAGGGCAAGGCGCTTTAAGTGCCTCCTCATAATTGCGAGGTTTATTCCCATTGTAAGCTCCTCCGGGTCGAACGTTCTGGCGCTGGTTCTTGAAACCTGTATTAGTGTTGGCCACAAAGTCTGACCCACCATCCGGCTGCTTCCGCTTACTATTTTGAGCCCCTGGTTGCCTCCTGGACCGTGCTGACCTTTCCCTCCTTCAGCATTTTTGCCTTTGGAGGTCTTGTCCTTGTCTGAGCCGGGATCCTTCGTGCTATCTGACTCGGCATATCTGGTGAGGACGTCCATCAAGTCCCCCATGTCTTGTGCCTTTCGCTTGAGCCGTCCGAGCTTCTGGACCAAAGGCTGGAAGTGGCAGTTCTTTTCCAATATTAGGACTGCCTAAGCCGCCGTGATGCTGTCCGACGAGTGGATGATTTCCGCGACCCGACGAGTCCAATGGTGAGCCGACTTGTCTACTCGTTGAATGCAATGTTGTAGATCTACTATCGTCATAGGCTTCTTGCAGGTTCCATGGAAATTCTTGATGAATCGCTCTTTTAGCTCAGTCCATGTGTTGATGGAGTTAGGTGGCAAGTTTTTCAACCATGTCCGAGCCGGTCCTTCCAACATCATGGTTAAGTATTTAGCACAGACAGCGTCGCTGACATCCAGCATGTCCATTGCCAACTCACAACTCTCAATCCAAGACGCCGGCTCAAGATCTGCCGTGTAGTTTGGCACCTTACGAGGCCCCTTGAAATCTTTGGGCATGCGCTTTGCGTGGAGCGCCGGGGATAAGCATGGTATACCAATCGTCCTACTGTTGGACCTAGCCCCCAAACTCGTCGGTTGAGGGTGAAGCTGCCGGATCGCCCGTGCTGCTGCTTCTGCTTCTGCCTGTCGTGCACCTCTCGCAGCATCAACAACTGCCTGGGCGTCTGATGGCATGAGATGGGTTGGAGAAACCTGAAGCCGCTGTCTTCGCCCACTGCTAGAGACAGCCGGGGACTCCACATGACGGCCTTTGCTAGCGTAGGGAGTGGAATGCATCAGATCCCGGCTGTACGAATATTGTGCCTATTGTACCACAACAGTTTTTAGCATCTCGATGGCGTTTCTAGCATCAACCTCAAGAGGGGAGTTTCCGTTAATAGCCAATGCTTCCAAATTCCGGGTTGCAGCCAACATGTTGTCAACAGGATTGGAGAAGTGGCACCGTGGCGTCTGAAATCGCCGAGGCGGGGATTGAGCCGGCGGGGGTTGGGCCGGTTCCTCTTGCCGATTCCCGGGTTGCTGAACAGTTCCCGGTGTCTGTTGTGGGGTGTTAAAAAGCTGTTGTGGCTCAAGGTTCGGAGGGAGTCCACGATGGCGTCTTCTCTCGTAAACTGCCTCCGATGCCTCTCTGGATGTATGCGAGCTTGCAGATCCGCCATCCGTGCGTTTTCAGCATCTATCTCCTTCTGTACCTCAATTATTTGACTACGCAATTTGGTTAAATCCACATTGCGCTCTTCCTGGTTTTCCGCAGTGACCGGGGTATCCATGAGTTTTGCCATCTCGGCCATGTGATCAGCCATAGCTTGAGCTGGCGTTTTAGTTGACCCGCCAGAATGGATCTGGAACCGCCGTAGCCCCCGCCATGTAGACAGCGACTTGTCGAGGCGACTCATTGTATTCTTCAGGGGCTTCGGTCTCTAGTGAGCCCCTAAGTCCGCCATCATAAAGAGGGCAGATTGACTCTGTATCGCCTGTGGATGATGTGCTGTCTGAATTGACGAGGACGTCGCCGCTAGACGCCGGCTCATCCGAAAGGCTGACCCCCTGTGTGAAACCGATGAATACATGGCAAGGGCCGCCTGATATGTCTCCAACGTATCTATAATTTTTGCTTGTTCCATGTGTTATATTATCATTCTGGATGTTTTACAATCATTTTATAACAACTTTATATCATTTTTAGGGACTAACCAATTGACATAGTGCCAAAGTGCCAGTTGTTGTTTTTTGCTTGTTTTTTACTTCGCAGAATATCAGTACCAAACGGAGTCCAATCGCGACGAAACTTTTTGGAGATTTTTTTATGGACCAGAAGACACCCAGTGGGCCAAAAAAGAGCCAGGAAGGTGGGCTGTGGAGAGCACAACCCACTAGGGCGCGCCAGGGGGCCCCCGGCGCGCCCTGATGGGTTGTGCCCTCCACGAGGCCCCTCTCCACCGCCTCTGATGCCTATAAATTCTCAAATATTCAGAAAACCCTAGGGGAGTCAACGAAACACAATTCCAGCCGCTGCAAGTTCCAGAACCGCGATCTAAACACCATCATAGAGGGGTTCATCTTCTTATAGGTGCCTCTCCGATGATGCGTGAGTAGTCCACCATAGACCTACGGATCCGTAGGCAGTAGCTAGATGGCTTCCTCTCTCTCTCTCTCTCTCTCTCTCTTATGATTCACAATACAATGGTCTCTTGGAGATCTATTTGATGTAAACTTTTGCAGTGTGTTTGTTGGGATCCGATGAATTTTGAGTTCATGATCAGTTTCTATCCATGAATATTATTTGAGTCTTCTTTGATCTCTTATATGCATGATTACTTATAGCCTCGTATTTCTTCTTCGAATCTTTGGTTTAGTTAGGCCAACTAGATTGATTTTTCTTGCCATGGGAAGAGGTGCTTTGTGATGGGTTCGATCTTGCGGTGTCCTTTCCCAGTGACAGAAGGTACAGCAAGGCACACATGCATCATTGCCATTAAGGATAACAAGATGGGGTCTATTCCAACATGAATAGATCTTGTCTACATCATGTCATCGTTCTTATTGCATTACTCCATTTTCCCATGAACTTAATACACTAGATGCATGCTGGATAGCGGTCAATGTGTGGAGTGATAGTGGTAGATGCAGGCAGGAGTCGGTCTACTTATCATGGACGTGATGCCTATATAATGATCATCGCCTTGGATATCGTCATGATTATTTGATCTTCTATCAATTGCCCAATCGTAATTTGTTCACCCACCGTGTGCTATACTCATGAGAGAAGCCACTAGTGAATCCTACGGCCCCCGGGTCTACTTTTCCAACATATTGCTTTCCGATCTATCTTTTTGCCTCTTTGTTTTCAAATCTACAAAACCAAAAATTCAAAAACATATTGCTGCACGTTTTATTGCTCTTCTTATTTTGTGTTCTTGAGAGATCTATCTCTCCTATCTATCATTACCTAATCTATCTTTTTACCGTAGAGAGATTGACAACCTCTCTTTCGCGTCGGGTTGCAAGTATTTGTTATTTGTGTGCAGGTGTTGCTTATTGGGTGGTGGTGATCCTCCTACTGGTTCGATAACCTTGGTTTCATAATTGAGGGAAATACTTACCGTCGCTATGCTGCATCATCCCTTCCTCTTTGGGGAAATACCGAGGCAATCTCAAGCCACGTCAAAGGAATTTCTGGCGCCGTTGCCGGGGACGGAAGCGGTCTCTTCTACGTGCCAATCTCAGGTGCCGAGGAGACTCCATCATCATCTACCATGTTCTTAATCACAAATCTCATCTCCTTGCAATTACATTATTTGCCATTTGCCTCTCATTTCCCTCTCCCCCACTTCACCAATTTGTCGTTTTATTCGCCCTTTTTTTCGTTTGCCTTTTTCTTGTCAGATCTCTTGCTTGCTTGCAATCTTGTTTGTGTATTCACGATGACTCAAGAAAACACCAAGTTGTGTGATTTTTACAATACTAATAACAATGATTTTATTAGTACTCCGATTGCTCCTCCCGCCACTAGTGCGGAGTCTTGTGATATTAATGCCGCTTTGTTGAACCTTGTTATGACAGATCAATTTGCCGGTAATCCTAATGAGGATGACGCGTCCCATCTAAACACGTTCGTAGAATTGTGTGATATGCAAAAGAAAAAGATGTGGACAATGATATAGTGAAGTTGAAATTATTTCCTTTTTCCTTGCGGGATCATGCAAAAAATTGGTTTTCCTCTTTGCCTCGCAATAGTATCGATTCTTGGAATAAGTGCAAGGATGCTTTTATTACTAAGTATTTTCCGCCCGTGAAAATTATTTCCCTTAGGACAAAAATCATGAATTTTAAGCAACTTGAGCATGAACATGTTGCACAATCTTGGGAAATAATGAAGTTGATGCTAAGAAATTGTCCTACTCATGGTTTAAGTCTTTGGATGATCATACAATTTTTTTATGCGGGGTTGAATTTTGTCTCTAGAAATCTTTTAGATTCCGCTACGGGTGGTACTTTTATGGAGGTTACTTTGGGTGAAGCTACTAAATTGCTAGATAATATCATGGCAAATTATTCACAATGGCATACCAAAAGAGCACCTACTAGTAAAAAAGTTAATTCGGTTGAAGAAATTAGTACTTTGAGTGATAAGGTTGATGCTTTGATGAAATTGGTTGCTAGCAAAAATGCTCCTATTGATCTTAATGATGTGCCTTTGTCTACCTTGAGCAATATAGTGATTCCGTAGATGTGAACTTTGTCTCGCGAAACAATTTCAATAACAATGCTTATAGAGGTAATTTTAATCCTAGGCCTTTTCCTGGAAATTCCTCTAATAATTATGGTAATTCCTATGGTAATTCTTCTTACAATAATAATAGGAACACCTCTGATCTTGAGAGTAATATTAAAGAATTTATCAATGCGCAAAAGGCTTTCAATACTACGATAGAAGAAAAACTGAATAAGATTGATGATATGTCTAGAAGCATTGATAGAATTTCTCATGATGTTGAAAATCTCAAGTTGAAATCTTTTGTGCCTAAGATTGATGAATCTATTAAAGCTTTATATGTCTCTATGGATGAAAGTAAGAAAAGACCCGCTATGCTTAGAGCTAAAAGAGAAATCTTAGAAAAATCGTTTTCTAGTGATTGCCTTCATAAAAAAAGATGAAGATCTTAAAGTGATTGGTATTTCTACTATTGATTCTTGTTTAGTAATATTAAAATTTAAGATAAAGGGACTGAAGTAGAGTCAAGTTTAGCTAGAAGGCGTCCCACTAATTTGGAGGGTGAAAATTTTGATGAAAGCGGGTTTGAAGAGGTCAAAACTTTAACTAGTGATGTGCCCACTATTTTGGATTGCAAAGACTTTAATTATGATAGTTGCTCCTTGATTGAATGTATTTCTTTGCTGCAATCCATGCTGAATTCACCCCATGCTTATGAGCAAAATAAATCTTTTACTAAACATATCGTTGATGCCATGATGAAGTCTTTTGAAGAAAAGTTGGAGTTGGAGATTTCTATTCCTAGAAAATTACATGATTGGGAACCTACCATTAAAGTCAAGATTAAAAATTATGAGTGCTTTGCTTTGTGTGATTTGGGTGCTAGTGTTTCCACGATTCCGAAATCTTTATGTGATGTGCTTGGTCTTACCAATATTGAAGAATGTTCTCTTAATTTGCACTTGGCGGATTCTACTATTAAAAAGCCTTTGGGAAGAATTAATGTTGTTATTATTCTTGCAAATAGGAACTATGTGCCCATAGATTTTATTGTGCTTGATATTTATTGCAATCCGTCTTGTCCCGTTATACTTGGTAGACCGTTTTTACGCACTATAGGTGCCGTGATTAGACCGTTTTTATGCACTATAGGTGCCATGATTGATATGAAAGAAGGCAATATTCGTTTTCAATTTCCACTAAGAGAGGGTATGGAACACTTCCCTAGAACAAGAATTAAGCCACCATATGAATCAATCATGAGGGCATCCTATGGATCCAAAACCAAAGATGACAATACTTGAATCTATGCATTATGCCTAGCTAGGGGCGTAAAATGATAGCGCTTGTTGGGAGGCACCCCAATGAATAAATTTATTTTTGCTTTTTGCTTTTTGTTTTTGAGTGTTGACAAAATTATGCCTCTGTTATAATTGTGTTTTTATGGTTTATTTAGTGTTTGTGCCGAGTAGAGCCTTTAGGATGATTGATAAGATGAGTAGAAGCGATGCTGAATCTGAAACAGAAACTTTGCATCCAGTATTTGAATTTTCATTTTTTTCTGAAACGAGATATTGAGCTGAAATTTTAACACAGTGCTTCTATACAAATTCTTTACGTTGTCCTAATTGTTCAGATTTTTAGAGTTAAAGAAGTATGGTTAGAGTACATATTACTACAGACTGATCTGTTTAAGACAGATTCTGTTTTCGTTGCATTGTGTGCTTGTTTTGATGAATCTATGGGTTATATTGAAGGGTATGAGCCATGGTAAAGTTAAAATTACAGTAGGTATAATGCAATAACAAAATATGAATGGGTTTGCAACAGTACCTAAAGTAGTGATTTGCTTTATTATACTAACGGATCTCACGAAGATTTTGTTGAGTTTTGTGTGATTGAAGTTTTCAAGTTTTGGGTGAGATCACGATGGATGAAGGAATAAGGAGTGATAAGAGCCTAAGCTTGGGGATGCTACCGCAGCCCCAAGATATATCCAAAGAGTAACAAGCAACTAAGCTTGGGGATGCCCCCGAGTGGCATCCCCTCTTTCTTCTAACGACCATCGGTATTTTACTTGGAGCTATATTTTTATTCGTCACATATCATGAGTTTTGCTTGGAGCATCTTGTATCTTTTCTTGCTTTGCTTCTTTGTTTTTCATTTATATCCTTGCTGTACACACCTATTTGGGAGAGCCAAAATTATGCTATGATTTGATAGAATTGCTCTCTATGCTTCATTTTAACTTTTTGAGCTATAGAATTGCTCTAGTGCTTCACTTATATCTTTTTGAGCACGGTGTGCTTGGAAATTTTTGTAGAAATACTCTCATTCTTAACTTAGATTAATTTGTGAGTTAGTAAATTTTGAAGAAATCCTCTCATGCTTCACTTATACCTTTTTGAGAGATGAAATCTGTATGCTCAAGTGCTTAACTTTAATTTGTTTGAGCTAGTCAAAAAGCAATGGCAATATATGAAACTAGTCCCAAAGTGATAGATATCCAAGGAGGATATAATAAAAACTTTCATGAAGATCATTGGACAAATTAAACTTGATTGCTTGTAATAGTTTTGAAACATGATGATAGTAATATGTGAGTCATGTTAGTGAGTAATTATGCTTGAGTAGGAATATTGGTGTTAAGGTTTGTGATTCCCTATGCAAGTACGAAAGTCAATAGTTATGCAATGAAATTACATCCTACTTGTGGTGCATTATTCGGTGTTACTTATGCTCAATGCTCACTTATGTGAATTTTCGTTTCTTGGTTTGGTTGCTTCTCAATCTATTTGCTAGCCTCCATTTGTACTAAGTAGAAATACTACTTGTGCATCCAAAAATTTTAAACCAAGTTTTGCCTTATGAGTCCCCCATACCTACCTATATGTGGTATTTCCATGCCGTTCCAAGAAAATTTGTATATGCCATCTCTAAACTTTCAAAATAAATTTTCTCTTTTGTGTGCTCGGACCGCTCATGAAACGGTGGGGGGTGTCCAATATTTTTTCATGCTAGATGTGTTATTCTCAAGATGAGTGTTTATTCACTTGTCATTGCACAAGAGTGCGGCGGTAATAGGGATGCCCATTTCTGAAATGAAAAATAAAAAATATTTACTTTATGTTGTCAAATAATAAATTCCTTGGAAAGTGTTGGTATGGAAGGCAACCGTGGATACGGCCCTCCATGGAAAGTGAAACTTTGGTGGAAAAAGGAAGAAACTTTATTTTCTGTTTGGAAACCGCCTATGATATATCTAGCATGGAAAGTATTGTGAGCTACTTTGTCGTTTTCGTTGAAAGGAAAAGCATGCCACCAAAAAAAAATTCTCTCTCAATTTAAAACTTTGAGCTCTGGCACCTCTACAAATCCCTACTTCGCTCTGCGAAGGGCCTATCTATTTACTTTATGCAATTTTTGTTTTTACTTTGAGTCTCCATCTTCTATTATAAAGCACCAACTAGGGGGCACTATGATCGTACTTGAGCATTGGGTATAGCTAATGTTTGAGTGTGTTTCATGAATGGATCAATGATTGAGCATGATGGGCTAGGGATAACTTTCTTTAGTGTTGATATTTTGAAAGACATGGTTGCTTGTTGGCATGCTTGAGTATTGAAGTCATTATGTTAAAACTAGACTATTGCTTTAAATCATCTATAAGTCCAAATGTCCATGCTATACAAAATAAAAGAATATGATGAACATGTTAGGCAGCATTCCACATCAAAAATTCTGTTTTTATCATTTACCTACTCGAGGACGAGTAGGAATTAAGCTTGGGGATGCTGATACGTCTCCAATGTATCTATAATTTTTTGCTTTTTCCATGCTATTATATTATCATTCTTGGATGTTTTACAATCATTTTATAACAACTGTATATCATTTTTGGGGACTAACCTATTGACATAGTGCCAAAGTGCCGGTTGCTGTTTTTGCTTGTTTTTTACTTCGTAGAATATCAGTACCAAACGGAGTTCAATCGCGACGAAACTTTTTGGAGATTTTTTCTGGACCAGAAGACACCCAGTGGGCCAAAAAAGAGCAAGGAAGGTGGGCTGTGGAGAGCACAACCCACCAGGGCGCGCCAGGGGGCCCCCGGCGCGCCCTGATAGGTTGTGCCCTCCACAAGGCCACTCTCCACCGCCTCTGATGCCTATAAATTCTCAAATATTCGGAAAACCCTAGGGGAGTTGACGAAACACAATTCCAGCCGCCGCAAGTTCCAGAACCACGATCTAAACACCATCACGGAGGGGTTCATCTTCTTATAGGTGCCTCTCCGATGATGCGTGAGTAGTCCACCATAGACCTACGGGTCCGTAGGCAGTAGCTAGATGGCTTCCTCTCTCTCTCTCTCTTATGATTCTCAATACAATGGTCTCTTGGAGATCTATTTGTTGTGTGTTTGTTGGGATCCGATGAATTTTAAGTTCATGATTAGTTTCTATCCATGAATATTATTTGAGTCTTCTTTGATCTCTTATATGCATGATTACTTATAGCCTCATATTTCTTCTTCGAATCTTTGGTTTAGTTAGGCCAACTAGATCGACTTTTCTTGCCATGGGAAGAGGTGCTTTGTGATGGGTTCGATCTTGCGGTGTCCTTTCCCAGTGATAGAAGGGGCAGCAAGGCACACATGTATCATTGCCATTAAGGATAACAAGATGGGATCTATTCCTACATGAATAGATCTTGTCTACATCATGTCATCGTTCTTATTGCATTACTCTGTTTTCCCATGAACTTAATACACTAGATGCATGCTGGATAGCGGTCAATGTGTGGAGTAATAGTGGTAGATGAAGGCAAGAGTCGGTCTACTTATCCTGGATGTGATGCCTATATAATGATCATCGCCTTGGATATCGTCATGATTATTTGATCTTCTATCAATTGCCCAATAGTAATTTGTTCACCCACCGTGTGCTATACTCATGAGAGAAGCCACTAGTGAATCCTACGACCCCCGGGTCTACTTTTCCAAAATATTGCTTTCCGATCTATCTTTTTGCCTCTTTGTTTTCAGATCTACAAAACCAAATATCCAAAATCATATTGCTGCACTTTTTATTTGCTCTTCTTATTTTGTGTTCTTGAGAGATCTATCTCTCCTATCTATCATTACCTAATCTATCTTTTTATCGTAGAGAGATTGACAACCTCTCTTTCGCGACGGGTTGCAAGTATTTGTTATTTGTGTGCAGGCTGCTTATTGGGTGGTGGTGATCCTCCTACTGGTTCGATAACCTTGGTATCATAACTAAGGGAAATACTTACCGTCGCTGTGCTGCATCATCCCTTCCTCTTTCGGGAAATACCGACGCAGTCTCAAGCCACGTCATCGCCCTGGCCTTGATTGGATCGGGCACTCCGAGCCGGCTCGTTGGTGTCGTTGTAGATGTCCGTCTCGGAAATTTCTAAACCAAACTCTCCCGCGTGATCTCGTAACCTACGTCTGATCGGGTAGTCCTTGACACTCCAAGCCGGCTCGTAGATCCTGTCACGGCGATTCTTGACCATCTGGTTCACCGCAAAGTTCCCGAATCCTGATCGGATCCCCTTCGAAAACTCAACTCCACCGGGCGAGGGCCCCACGGTGGGTGCCAACTGTCGTGGTTTTGTCAACCCGGTAGATGTCCTTGTAACAGGACTTAGGTGTGAGGCCATTGCCGCTTGGTGGCGACTCGAAGGGGTTAAACGAGAGGGAGAGTCGGGTTTACCCAGGTTCGGACCGTCCTATGGAGGTAATAGTCTACGTCCTGCTTTGTGTGTATTTGATGGATAGATCTCGATTACAAGGGTGCGGAATCGCTAACCTAGTTATCTGGAGGTTGTAACTTGAGTCCTTCGGCCCTAGGGGCCTACCTTTATATACAGGTCAAGCCCTAGGGTTTACAATAGAGTCCGGGTCATATCATGATCCGTGACTTATAACATCTCTAATTTGTCTTGCATCTTAAGGAAACTTAACCGGCGACTTTAGCTTCATTGGCTTTGAGCCGCCGTCTTCAGGTGTTGGGTCGTCTGAGAACTTTAAGTCTACCACCGCCTCACTTGCCATGTCTGGATGACACGGCCCACCTTGAACTTGGTCACAAGACTGTTGATATGTTGACCCGGCCCAGTAGGGCGGGTTATATCATGGAGTTATATCCCCGACACTTTCCGTTCATCAACTTGCACTCATGGATTTTAGTACCTTCTTTGGTATTGATTTCGTGGTCCTTTTGTGGAGCAAGACTCTTAAAGTAGCCTTTGTTGGGCCTGTTGAAAATGGTCTCTACGTGGTCAACTTTTCGGAGCGACCCACTAAGACCGCGAGTTGCCTAATGGCTAAAGTTGATGTGGGATGGCTTTTGCATCGCCGGCTAGCCCATGT
Organism: Elymus sibiricus; assembly: GCA_039707655.1. Taxonomy (NCBI): domain Eukaryota; kingdom Viridiplantae; phylum Streptophyta; class Magnoliopsida; order Poales; family Poaceae; genus Elymus; species Elymus sibiricus. The sequence goes on along the minus strand of CM077673.1, from coordinate 270,730,241 downwards.
CAATATGAAGTCTTTGCAAAGCCTCCACAAAGGGGATCACGTTCGTGGACAAACAAATGTGAGTTTTGCGAAAGATCGTGCTTGCAGTGCCTGTATCGAAGGAAAGCTACATGAGATGGCTCACTGCACCACGACTATGATTTACTCCAAGAGGCCCCTAGAGCTCCTTAACATGGATCTCTTCGGTCCTCCATCATTTCATAGTCTTGGGGGAAGAAAATATCGCTTGGTGATTGTGGATGATTACTCAAGATACACATGGGTATATTTCTTCAACAGGAAGAGTGAGACCCAACAAACCATTATCGACTTTGCAAATGAAGCTCAACGCCAACATGATGCAAAGATATTGATGATTAGAAGAGACAACTGCTCCGAGTTCAAGAACTACACCTTGGACGAGTTTGTGAGTGATGTGGGGATCAAGCACCAATACTCTCCACCTTATATCCCTCAACAAAATGGTGTTGCAAATACTACTGGAATCAGCAACTTTGCCGTCTGCCATGGCTGACGGCAAAGGCATGCATTGCGGACGGCAAAGGTCTTTGCCGCCAGCCAGCAGACGGCAACACATCCGGCTGAACAAGCTCCGGTAAAGGCCACTTTGCCGTCTGCTGGCCGACGGCAAAGATGCAAAGGTCTTTGCCATCTGCCAACAGACGGCAAAGGGCATGGACGGCACGCTAGGTCCGTTAAGGGGTTAACGGCATGCTTTGCCATCTGCCGGCTGACGACAAAGATGCAAAGGTCTTTGCCGTCAGCCAGCTGACGGCAAAGCTGCCAAATAGGCCAGCCCAGTGAACCCCAGGTTGCGCAGGTAGTTGCCACGTGGCAGATTTGCCGTCTGCTGGCTGATGGCAAAGCGCTTTGCCGTCTGCCAGCAGACGGCAAAGAGCCTGTACAGCCCCTGTTTTTTCTGTTTTTTCTTAAATTCATTCAATTTCACAGAATTTCACATATATATACACACATTTGAAAATACTTTCAACAACCATAACAACACATATACATACCAAATCATATCCCTGCCATATGGATATGATCATCCAACACATATACATACCAAATGAAAAGTCCATATGCAACATATATAGCTAGCCAACATATCCAACAACAAGCATACAATGGTTTCATCCATACATACATATATAGGTAGCAAGTTTCACATTGTTCATCCTACAAAATCTAAACAAAAAGGAAGCACAAGAAGAAGAGTAGACTCCATCAACGCAAGCTTCCTCATCGAAAGCAAATCTGCAAATTGGGAAAGAAGAAAGTTAGAAGAAGAAGAAGAAGAAGAAGAAGACTAGAAGAAGAAGACTAGCTAGAAGAAGAAGAAGAAGAAGAAGACTAGAAGAAGAAGAAGAAGAAGAAGAAGAAGAATTTTTCTTCTCTTTGTTTTTCTCCTCTCCTCTTCTTTATCTTCTTCTTCTTCTAACTAAGGTAGGTAAAAATGCCATTTTTTAGCTAAGGTAGGTAAAAATGCCATTTTCTAGCTAAGGTAGGTAAAAATGCCATTTTTTAGCTAAGCTAGGAAAAAAATGCTAAGTGTAGGTCATTTTAGAGCTAAGCTAGGTAAATAGGTCATTTTGGAGCTTAGTAAGGTTATTATGTCATTTTCGAGGATGATGCCATTTTTAAGCCAACTTACGTAAGTATAGCTCATTTTTTATCTAACTTAGGTAATTATGCCATTTAGGAGCAAAATAAGCTAAGTATGCATTTGTTAAGCAAAACACTAGAGAAAACGTACCCTCATCACAACAAATGCGATGAAGATCGCAACTAAGGTAACAATTGATCCAACGGCATAATGATACCAAGCCTCATTATCAATGGCATATTTTCTAATCTTCTTAATCTTCAAGCGCATTGCATCCATCTTCAAGCGCATTGCATTCATCTTCATCTTGTGATCATCGACGACATCGGCAACATACAACTCCAATGTCATCTTCTCGTTTTCAATTCTTTTAATTTTTTCTTTCAAATACTCATTTTCTTTTTCAACTAAATTTAACTTCTCGACAAGAGGGTCGGTTGCAAATTCCGGTTCACATACCTCCTAGATTAAAATATCTCTATGTCAACTTGATGGCCATAATTGTCATAAATGCGAAATGCAACAAATAGTTATAAAAGAGAATTTACCACATCCGAATCATAAAGCGGGCGAGGGCCGACGGGGACGGATATCAAGACCATGGCACTATGTATAAGAAACAATCATACAAAGTAAGAAAATTATACAAGTAACTATATAAATCATACAATCATACAAGAAAATGGCAAGTGTAGGTCATTTTAGAGCTATCCTAGTTAAAATCGGTCATTTTGGAGGTAGGTAAGGTTATTTTGTCATTTTGGAGGAAAATAAGCTAAGTCAATGTCATTTTGGAGCTAAACCAAGGTTATCATGCCATTTTTTACCTAAGTATGCTAAGTATGTCATAAATGAACTAAAGAAGCTAAGTATAGGTCATTTTGGAGCTATCCTAGGTAGTTATGCCATTTTTTAGCTAACTAAGCATATTAAGTCATTTAGGAGGAAAAATGCTAAGTATAGGTCAGTTTATAGCTATCCTAGGTAAAGTATGTCAGTTTGGAGCTAAGTAAGGTTAGTATGTCATTTTCGAGGAAAATAAGCTAAGTCAGTGTCATTTTGTTGAATACCTAATAACATGAACTAATTAATAATATATATGTACATAATAATAATTGAATACCTGACATTACTAATATTAATCTTCATCGTCTATATATGCTCCGGGATCAATAAATGCAGAATCATCATCACTATCAGTAATGACGTGCTCATCAGCATCATCAATAAATGCATCAACATGTGGAAGGCCTCCTTTATGTAATCGGTCAAGCATTGACAGGTCATCCGCAACAGTAACCTCTTCTTCTTCCGTCTCTTCTTGTTCCGGCTCAGGGGTGAAGTCGGATTCATTGTCGCTGTCTACCTCAATGTTCTGGGGTGAAGTAGAGCGGTTCTTGAAACGTTTTTTGGAAACACGTGTTTCTTGGAAGAATTCTTCTTCATATGTGTCTGGGTTAATGTGAGGGTCATAATCATCTTCATTGAGGGGAGGTGGTCTAAAATGTGGCGGCACATCATAAACGACATCCCAACCATTCAGATTTGGATCAGTTTGGCAGGCCCACGGTAGATAGAAAACTTGGGTCGCCTGTTGAGCCGTAATATAGACATCGGGAACATCTAAATGGGTGCTTTGTTTGATTTCGACTAGCCCTATATGTTCATGAGTCCTTCTAGTCTCCTTTGGCTGGAACCAATAACATTTGAAGACTACGACGTTTGGTGGGTTTTCACCAAAGAATGTAAGTTCATAAATTGCTTCAACTCTTCCATAATACTCGACCCCTCCTTCGCCGACAGCGGAGACACAACAATTTGTAGACTTTCGATCGGCCATAGATAGCTCTTTGCCAAAAGTACGAAATCGATTCCCGTTGATGTCGTATTTGTCAAATGAACGGACCTTATAGTCAAAACCATTTGCGACTTGTCTCAATTCAGAGTCCATAGACTCTGCATTAGCCTACAAGTTTAATACGAAAGGATTGTTGCATTAGCCGCAAACTAGACGAAGAAATGAAATGGTCTAATGGAAATTACCGTTTGTTTGAACCAAGAGATGAAACCGGGATAGCCTCCTCCATGCTTTGCCAGAAGCTCATACTCTTCGATGGAATCCTTTTGGATCACCGCTCCATCCGAGAATTTGGCGACGTATCGACTGTATCACATATCCGGGAATAAGAGCATTTCAAAGGAATTAGAAGTTGCGAAACAATGTACCGAGAACTTACTCGATGTACGACCGCACTTCTGTTAGGTTGTTGAAGATATACAACGATATGGTCCGCCATTCTTCGACATCCAACGGTATTGCTTTCGAAGCACCGGCTGGTGCGAGCTTCCCTTTGAATAGGCTGAGGTTGGATCGACCTTTTTCACGGTCGCCATCATTGTACCGAGGCTTCGGATTATGCAAATGACGATTCTTGGCTTTTAGTGTGCTGTCACGAAGTTTGCGGCCTCCTCAGTAATGAATGCCTCGGCCATTGATGCTTCAATTCTACGTTTATTTTTACATTTTGCTCGAAGCGTCTTCTGCATCCTCTCAGTTGCGAAGCACCAACGATTTTGCACGCCCCCCCCCAATCTTGCCTCGGTCAGGAGATGCAAAATCAAATGCTGCATTGGATTAAAGAATCCCGGTGGAAAGATCTTTTCTAACTTGCAGATCAACTCCGGCGCCAACTCTTCCAGTTCGTCTAGCACGTCAGGCGATAGTTCTTTCGCACAAAGAGCACGGAAGAAATAGCTCAGCTCTGCGAGTACTAGCCATTCATCCTCAGGGATAAAGCCACGCAACATCACCGGCATTACCCGCTCAAGCCATATGTGCCAATCATGACTCTTCATACCAAATATTTTCAATTTGTCAAGACTCGCTCCCCTCTTTAGATTCGCTGCATACCCATCGGGGAACATCAACTGCATTTTCACCCACAAGATCATTTCCCTCATAGATGGCCTTCCAAGATTGAACCATGCCTTTGGCTTCCTCCAGTTCTTCTTTCCTTTCGGTTGTCGCATGTTTTGTAACGGTCTATCACATAGAGCCTCTTGATCGACTCTAGCTTTAGGGTTATCCTTTGACTTCCCCTCTATGCCGAACAATGTACCAAAAAGGGCCTCGGCGATATTCTTTTCAGTGTGCATCACGTCGATGTTGTGTGGGCAAATGAGGTCTTTAAAGTAAGGCAGATCCCACAAGCATATCTTGTGAGTCCAGGCGTGTTCCGAATTATACCCTTTGAAATATCCTGGACGCTCTGGATTAGGCTCGAGAGCATTTAACTGATCTAGGGCCTGTTGGCCTGTCAATGCAGGTGGTGCAGAGTTTTTGACAACTCTACCTTTCATGAAATTTTTCTTGTCTTTTCTGAACTTATGGCCAGGATACAGGAACTGTCTATGCAAGTCGAAGCAAGAATACTTGCGACCCGCCTGCAGCCAACGGAACTGAAGAGCTGCCTTGCATGTGGGGCACCGGAACCTTCCATGCACACACCAGCCAACGAATAGCGCATACGCCGGCAAGTCATGCGTCGAGTACATGTACCACACATGCATTTTGAAGTTTTGTTTTGTAGCGGCGTCATATGTCTTGATCCCATTATCCCAAGCTTCTTGCAATTCATCCTTAAGCGGCTGCATGTACACATTCATATTCTTCCCCGGATAGTTGGGCCCTGGAATTATCAACGTCAAGAAAATGTTCTTTCTTTTCATAATCTCTCCGGGGGGGGGGGGGGATTGAGTGGAATGACAAATACAGGCCAGCAACTGTATTGGGTTGCCGTCATACCAAACACTTGGAACCCATCCGTGCTGATGGCGACTCGAGGATGCCTTGGATCTGCCGCTTTGTCCTTATGTAAAGCATCGAAGTGCTTCCACGCAAAAACGTCTGAAGTGTGTCCCAACATCGGATTCCCATCTGCATCTAGTTTGGTTCTTTTGCCCAATTTATGCCACGTCATCTGTCTGGCCGTCTCTTCGACCATGAAAAGACGTTGAAGTCTTGGTATGATTGGCATATACCGAAGAACATTAACTGGGATTTTGGTCTGACTCTTCTCACCCATACCGTTGTCTACCACAACATACCTGGAAGACTTGCAAATGGGACAATAGTTGAAGCCCGCATACTCAAGCCTAAATAAAGCACATCCATTCTCACAGGCATCTATCTTCTCATAGGGCATCTTAAGCGCACGTAGGATTTTGTCCGACTGGTACAGGTTTGCTGGCAATACATGGCCTTTGGGTAGAAAGCGTCCAAATATCGTCATCATCGCGTCGTAGCATTCTTTGCCCAGGTTGAACTGAGCCTTGAGAGCCATTACTTGCGCGATGGCATCCAGCTGACAAAGCTCAGTGTGCTCATGGAGAGGACGTTTTGAAGACTCCAACATTTCATAGAAGGCCTTTGCAGATTCCTCCATCTCATCGTCCGAATCCCGAGCATCATCAAAGTCTTGCACCATGTCTTCGATCCCGGTACCATGCTCGTCGGTGCGACGACGAACCACCTCAGCTCTGGCACGTTGGGCAGACTCACCATGAAATGTCCAGACCGTATAATTAGACGTAAAACCCCACTTCTGGAGGTGTTTGATCATTTCAAACTCTGACCTCTTATGATAGTTGTCGCAATCGACACAGGGGCACCAGGTTGTTTTCTGTCCATTTGCAAATGCGGCTGTCACAAACCCCTTGGTTTTTATTATCCATTCATGGGTCATGTCTTTCTGACTAGTGTGACCGGTGTACATCCACACACGATCACTCATCTTGCCTAGCTACTGGACACACAAGAAATATATACATAATTCAGCAAACCATATTCATCAGTTAATAGAGTTTGTCAGTTTTATTACGTCCATGCAACCTAGACGCTAGTAGGTAAAGATAGGTCCTAATCCCACCCGAGTATGTGTAGATTGGGTTCGTTTTCCCATGCTCTGCTCCGGATCCGACGCAAAATTTTGGCAGCACCTCCCCGCTGTTCTCCTGATACACGTCTCGGCAATAAGCAGAGAGGATGTGTACCCGGAGAACAACAGGGAGGCACTGACGAAATTCTGCATCGGATCCGGAGCAGAGCATATGGGAAAACGAACCGAATCTACACATACTCGGGCTGTCCATGGATAACGTTGGACAATTCGAAAGAATCACGGTTATAAATATGCTAATGCATGCATATTTATAGATGTAACCCTTTCGAACGGGAGACGCATAGTGGTCACGCATACTGATGATTGAAGACACCTATAGCTAGCAAGTTTCATCGGCACGAAGACCGGAACAGAGCAAATGAAGGGGGGAGGAGGAGATGTCCTTTGTGCTCACCCACATCCCACAAGTGACGCCGGCGCCCGGTGTCCCGCGCGCAGCAATAGTTCTGGGGGCCGATGACGGTCGAACACCTTGGCAAATTTGTCTGGCAGCCTCTGCGATGAGGATTAAAGCCAAGTTTTGAAACATCAAACAACCAAACCGGTCGCAGAGGCTGCCAGACAAATTTGCCAAGGTGTTCGACCGTCATCGGCCCCCAGAATTATTGCTGCGCGTGGGACACCGGGCGCCGGCGTCACTTGTGGGACGTGGATGTAGTGTTCGACACCGACGGCCACATGTATCTCGCACCAACGATACTTGCTATTTAGGGTTCCATCGACGTCGAGGAACCCCCTAACCCGCTCGTTCCCGGGCGCCCTCTGGTATGGCGACGCACGGTCGACGGGTCAGCACTCGGACCGGGGGATTCTCGGCATGGGCGACGGCGTCGGGACCGGCGGTACCCACTGGCTCCACCATCTCCCCCCTCGGCGACCGGCGATCCACGACCCTAATCCTTTTTTCCTTTTTCCTCTTCTTCTACTTATTCTTCTTTTTTTCAACTTTCTTCTTCTTCTAATTATCTAAACCTAAACCTAGCACTAACCTAATCCTACCACTAACCTAAACCTATTAATAACACCTAAACCTAAACAGCAAATAACAGTAGAAAAAAACAAAAAAAAAGTTCACCTTGGCTCCGGCGATGGTGGAGGAGGCGGCGGGGCGGGGAGCCAGGGCGGCGGGGGCGGGACGCCGCCGGGGCGGCGGGGTGGGGCGCTGGGGCGCCGGGGGCGGGGCGTCACCGGGGCAGCGGGGCGGGGCGTCGCCGGGGGTCGGGGCGGGGGCAGCTCGGGCCCGGGGGCGGCGGCGCGGGTGAGGTGAGGGCTGGGAGAGAGATAGAGGGGTGGGGCGCGGGTGAGGTGAGGGCCGGGAGAGAGAGAGGGGCGGCGGCGCGAGTGAGGTGAGGGCCGGGAGAGAGAGAGAGAGAGGGGAGAGAGAGAGGGGTGGGGCGCGGGCGCCGACCCCTTTTCAGTTAGGTCACAGCTCTTTGCCGTCTGCCGGGGGGAAACGGCCGTTAAAACGGCCACTTTCTTTGCCGTCTGCTGGCGGAGGGCAAAGAAGCTTTGCCGTCCGCCAGCAGACGGCAAAGAAAGTGGCCGTTAGGTCGTTCTCGTTAGTGGGCCACCCACCCTCTTTGCCTTCTGCTAGCAGACGGCAAAGCTTCTATGCCGTCAGCTAGCTGACGGCAAAGAGGTGGCTGATGGCAAAGAGCTTCTTTGCCGTCAGCTAGTTCTTTGCCGTCGGTTTTCTAGAAACGGATGGCAAAGAGCTTCTTTGCCGTCCGCCAGCTGACGGCAAAGAACTAGCTGACGGCAAATTTGCTGATTCCAGTAGTGAAAGAGGAAGAACCGAACGTTGATGGATGCGACAAGGACCATGATGGCGGAATTCAAATCTCCATACAATTTTTGGGCCGAAGCCATCAACACCACATGTCATGCATCTAATCGGCTCTACCTCCGCAAAGACTTGAACAAGACTCCATATGAGATACTTACGTATAACAAGCCCAACCTCAAGTACTTCCGGGTGTTCGGTTGTAAGTGTTTCATTCTCAAGAAAGGTGCTCGTTTGTTTAAATTTGAACCTAGAGCTCAAGAGGGCATATTTGTTGGTTATGCTACAAACTCTCATGCTTACCGTGTTCTCAACAAGTCCAATGGACTCACTGAGGAGACGTGTAACGTAGAGTTTGATGAAAATAATGGCTCCCAAGTGGAGCAAAGTGGTCTTTGTGATGTAGGTGATGAAATTCCTCCCCAAGCCATAACAAGAATGGGTGTGGGACCCTTCCTACCCAGTGAGGAACCCCTTGTGGCTGAAGGAGAAGGTCAATGTTCCACACAAGTGTAACCATCACCGACGCAAGACCCACATGCTTCCGAAGAACAAAGTGAAGGCCCTCAACTAAGTGAACAAGATCAAGGGCAAGATCAACCTCATGATGATGGTGATTCACCATGAGATGCCCAAGATCAAGTTGATACCCCCGAGCAAGCTCAAGATCAAGAGCAACCTCAAGACGGCGCTCCAAGTTCTCAAGATGGTCCTCCTCAACCCTCTATGGAGGAAATATTAGAACGCCGAGCCGCCAAGATTGCTTCCAAGCTTAGAAGTCATGATCATGTTTTGGAGAACGTCTAAGGAAGCTTCAGTAAAGGGGTAATCACTCGTAAACAATTAACAAACTTTTGTGAGCATCATGCATTTTTTTCTTGTTTTGAACCCCTAAAGGTACAAGAAGCGCTCGAGGACACGGATTGGCTTGAAGCCATGCACAATGAACTCAACAACTTCGAGTGCAACAGGGTGTGGCAGTTGGTGGCAAGTCCAAAGGAGAATCACAATGTCATTGGAACCAAATGGATCTTCAAGAACAAGCAATATGTGAACGGTGTTTTCATTCGCAACAAGGCATGATTGGTGGTACAAGGCTACTCCCAAGTCGAGGGTATCGATTACGGTGAAACCTTTTCTCCCGTTGCTCGTCTTGAATCTATTCGCATGTTGTTTGCATATGCATCTCATCATAATTTCAAAATGCAACAAATGGATGTGAAGAGTGCATTTCTTAATGGTCCTCTTAAGGAGTTGGTATATATCAAGCAACCCTCGGGGTTCGAGGATCCCAAGTTCCCCAATCATGTATACAAGCTCGATATGGCACTCTATGGCCTTAAACAAGCCCCATGTGCGTCGTATGAGCACCTTACCGAGTTGTTGCAAGACCGTGGGTTTGAAATTGGGAAAATTGATCCCACTCTTTTCATGAAGAGGGTTAAAGGGGACTTTTTCATATGCCAGCTATATGTTTATGATATTATCTTTAGTTCTCTTAACAAAGCTTTCAATGATGAGTTTGCCGCACTAATGACCAAAGAGTTTGAGATGTCTGTGATGGGAGAGTTGAAGTTCTTCCTTGGATTCGAAATCAAGCAACAAAGTCAAGGAACCTTCATCAACCAAGCAAAATACACTCAAGACATGCTCAAGAGGTTCAAGTTGGATGATGTCAAGCCGGCCAAGGCCAATACTCCCATGCCACTCAAATGCATGGATCCTTGCTTTATCTCATCATGATTGGATCATTGCTTTATCTTTGTGCATCTAGACCAGATATTATGTTGAGTGTGGGAATTTGTGCACGATTTCAAGCCGCACCTAAGGAAAGCCACTATGTGGTGGTCAAGCGAATCTTTAGATATTTGGCGCATACCCCAAACTTTGGCTTATGGTACCCCAAAGGCGCTTCATTTGATCACATAGGATATTCGGACTCTGATTGGGCGGGAGATCGTGCGGATAGGAAGTCAACTTCCGGAGGTTGCCAATTCCTTGGTCGCTCTTTGGTAAGTTGGTCTTCAAAGAAACAAAACGGTGGTTCTTCTCTTCCACCGAGGCCGAGTATGTAGCCGCCACAAGTTTTTGTGCACAGTTGCTCTGGATGAGGCAAACTTTAAAGGATTACAGTGTCACTTGTGACAAAGTGCCTCTTTACTGTGTCAACGAGAATGCTATCAAGATCTCCAGCAACCCAGTTCAACATTGCAAGACGAAGCATATTGAGGTTCGCCATCACTTCATCCGAGAGCATATCAAGCGTGGGGAGATTAATATTATTCATCTCAATACTCATGATCAACTTGCAGATATTTTCACGAAGCCATGGGATGAAGCAAGATTTCGCGAGTTAAGGCATGAGCCAAATATCATTGATTCGAGCAATGTGGCTTGAAGTACTGCACACCCCACCACACTCATCATTGTGTCTTGATTAGATGTAGGCATGGATATAGGGGAGTGTTGTTTTATCAATGAACTCTCCCTGCCCTTATTATGCACAAATCGATCAAGTCTTTCACATTAGCCAGTTTTGATGGTACTTGTCCTTCAAAGACGAGTTTTGATCATGGGCCCAAGGTTAAAATCTTCGTGGTGCCACACCAATTGACTCAAACATAGGTGGCCTCGGCCACCGCCCCTCCTAGTGAGGTATTTGCTTTTGAGAGCATGTATGTGTTTTGGGTCACTCCAAGTTTACTTTTCCTCTATTTTGACTTTTTGAACTTGGAGTGTCCCTTTCCATTTGCTGGTTTTGTGTTTCCATCCTAAGCCCTCTCTCATCTCAAAACCCCATATATTTTGCATAAGCCACATTCGTAGTTAGTGTTGGCTCAGTGGTCGCCCTGGGCGGTACTACCACTAGTGGCACGATACTACCATTTACAAACATAAGCGGTACTACCGCCCCCACCGCAGCCCTCTATCGCGCTGTAGTACCGTGGCGGTACTACCGCCCTCCCAGCGGTACTACCGCTAGTGAACCCACGATGGGGGTTATGGGGCGGGAAGGGGGAGTTACCACTTCCCCCATACCCATTCACCCCTCCTCCCCGTGGTGCTCTCTCTCCAGACGACCCAAGAGCTCTAGAGGCCGCCGCCGGATCTCCGTTTCCGGCCGTTCTTCCGTGATTCCGACCAGTGGACTCGATCCCCACCCTCTCCTCTTGCCAAGGATGCCGGTATTGCCCCCGTTCTCCTCTCCTATGGTTCTATTTCTTGAATCTAGGCTCTAGGGAAATATAAGATGCATTCTCTGATTTTTAGTCAAATCGAGGCATGAGTAGGATGTGGAAGGTGGCTAGTGAGTAGATTTGAAGTTCTATTGGAGAATATTTGCATTTGGCATCACCGGTAGTAACGGATCTGACCCACAGTAGTGGTTTCCCAGGTGACCTCCGCCCCGAGCGGTACTACCGCTCCTCCTGGAGTGGTACTACCACTTGCGGGCGGTACTACCACTTATGGTAGGCGGTACTACCGCTTGTGCCGCCAAATGCACATATTCTTTTGATTCAACTTCAGATTTACTCTTCCTTTTTCTTTTGGCTTATGCATTGTATTTACACCTGCTTTTCCCTTGCTCTATGTTGTGGGCTCCGGTGGTAGCAGCTCTGCTCAACAGGAGCGTCGGGTGAACCCAAGTCGTGAGGGTGTCTCTAAGCGATACCGCACTACAGGTGATGACAGAGTCAACCCCAATGCACCCCCTAAGTAGAAGGTCAAGCAGGCTGCAACAAAGACCAAGAAAGCTCCGTCAATGGCTCAGTTGCCCAACAAAGAGTTTTGGCAACTCCGCCGTCGAAACCCCTATGTTGAACCTCAAGAAACAACTCTTCGCAATTGTCCCTTTTGGACCAGGCAACAAGGTTCTATTTATCATGATGTGCTCAAGCAGAAGAACTTGTATGTTCCTCATGTCATGTCCATTGATATGGATCATCTGCGGAAGAATGCCAGCTATTTTGGAGAAGCCCTTGACTTATGTGAGAAGCTCGGTATTGTCAATCTCATGCAGTTCAACAAAGACTTTGATACCGACTTTGTGGTTGTGTTCTTGCCACTTTCCATCTAGGTTTGATGAGGACCGGACTTTGACCTAGATGACTAATGGACGGTGACTGTCTGCTACCTGGAAGGAGTTCATGGATCTGCTAGGCTATGAGGATGAAGGGATCCAAAGCCCAATTGGATTTCGTCCCCACAGGGAGACCACTTCTACGCACAAGAGCAAGCTTTGGCCCTACTGCACTGAGAAGATCTCCTCCACCACTGGCAAGTCAACCTTTGTGCTTGAGCCCTTTCTTGACATCATGCACCGCATCTTCAGTCACACTCTTTTTCCCCGTGTGGGGAACTTGGATATGGTACACTCCTATCTGGTGGATATGCTACTCTATTGTCAAAATATGAGGACTGAAGATGAGGTATAAGTCTTGGATGTTTCACATGTCATGTGGTCGGAGCTCCTCTCAGCAGTTTTTGAACGCAAGTGTCCTATTTATGCTCCGTACTTGATGCACCTGATTGAGAGCACCTGGGAAAAGACCTTTCTAGGACTTCAGTTTGAATGTGGTGAGTTGGTTCCTCATGAGGTGGTGCAGTTGAGGTAGAAAGATAAGTGGTCCACACATGTTGCTCCGGAGATGGACCTGCCTGAGGATGATGATGACTATGTGGCTGAGGGTGCGCTAATCCCAGTTTCCTGCCCTCTAGTGCTGAGCCATCTTGGACTCAGAAGCTCAAGGAGTAGATGAAGAAGTTGTTCTGCATGCAGGCCCGTGGTCAATATAAAGCGCATGTGGCAAAAAAGGCGGCTAGGAGCCATCATAAGGCTATGGGTAGGCACTTGGGCATGGATATTCCGAGTGGCTCAGAGGACAAACTTACTGATGAGGATACATGGATTTCCCGCAATTGCCCGTGGGATTCAGATGTTGATCAACCAAGCTTAGCAGCTCAGCCTGGCACTGCAGCTTACAACCCTGAGTTTCGAGAATATTGAAGATGGTCCCATAAGTTGCTACCACCTCGGGTCTTCTTAGTTCTATCTTCCCTTTTGGTGTCTCGATGCCAAAGGGGGAGAGATCTTAGGGATTTGTCGAGTCAAAAGTGCGATTTTAGTTGGTTGTGTGCTTTCTTCACTCATGATCTCGTCTATCATTTTGCTATAGTTTGGTTTATGTTTGTGAGACTTAAAGACCGCGTCATATGGTGTGAGACATATGCTACCTTTTAATTATCTGTATATGTCTTAGTATGTGAGTTATACTTATCATGTGCCCTATGTTTATGCTCACATGTCATACCTTGCATTTACACTTATCTCTTATTCTCTTAATGCAAGTAGTGTCTGTCTATAAAATATAAGGGGTGTGTTGATCCTAGTGTGTGTGCTTTGCATTCGAAAAGCATATCTAAAACAGTGCACACATCTAGGGGGAGCCCGTCTATATTTTGTAGATGTTGTGGTTCGCTTTCTATCTTATAAAATCATTTGTGCAAATCTTGTTTTGTCATCAATCCACCAAAAGGGGGAGATTGTAAGGGCATATTTCTACCCTAGTGGTTTTGGTGATTGATGACAATGCTTTTGCAGACTAATCGTGTGCATTAAGCCTTTCAGATAATTCATCATATGGCACAAGACGATTCTAGCCCCTCGGTGGATTAGAGTGAAGACGGCTCCTTCCGCGCGTTTTGTTTTCGGTGGAATTGAGTCGTTGGAGAACCATACTATTAAGAGGGGGTCCGCATCGGAAAGGTTTGGATGGAATCAACACGTACACTTTCATTTGCACTCCTTGTTCCTTTCCGGCATCAATAGAGTTGTTCCGACGTTGCCTTTGTTATGGTCCGGAAGGAGCCAAGTGGAAGTACCGCCCATGGCAGCGGTAGTACCGCCTAATCTAGTAAGTGGTAGTACCACTCTAGCCAGCGGAAGTACCGTGGTACGGGCAGTAGTGCCGCTGCCCAGTGTCGCGCGCTGTACTATTGGCTTGGGAGTCTCGACTTTTCGTGTCGGACTGAGCGGTTTCTGGACGGTAGTATGGCGCGGTAATACCGCTTGTTACTATTGTGCCACTACCGCTATTCTTTCTTGGCCTGGACCTCTCAACAAACTCTGAGCGACAGTAGGGCGAGGTAGTACCGCCTATAAGCGGTAGCACCGCTCTCGCGAGAGGTAGTACCGCTCAGGTGGATCTACCTCCGCTCCTACCACCCCTCTATGTTTGTAGGGCTGCTGTACTACAACCCAAGCGGTAGTACCACTTGGGTGAGCAGTAGTACCGCTCCGGCAGCACTACCACCTTGTGTCTTCATGACATTGCGTGTGTGGCTGGGTCAGCCGCCCAAGCGGTAGTACCGCTCCCTTGAGCGGTAGTACCGCTTGTGGTGGCAGAGAGGGGATAACGGTTGGATTTGTCCCCCACTATATAAAGGGGGTCTTCTTCCCCAAGAAGACTACCTCATCCTACCCTAAGCTCCACTGTTGCTCCAAGCTACATTTTCGCCCGATTTCTCTTCCTAGCCAACAAAACTTCTTGATACTCCAGGGTTTGGGTGAGTGGGCCCCGATCTACACTTCCACCAAGAGAAATTAACTTCCCCCCTCTAATCCCTTGCGGATCTTATTACTCTTGGGTATTTGAGCACCCTAGACGGTTGAGGTCACCTCGAAGTCACATTCCATTGTGGTGAAGCTTCATGGTGGTATTGGGAGCCTCCAATTAAGCTGTGGAGAATGCCCCAACCTTGTTTGTAAAGGCTCGGTCACCGCCTTCAAGGGCACCACCAGTGGAATCATGGCATCTCGAATTGTGTGAGGGCGTGAGGATAATACGGTGGCCTTAGTGGCATCTTGTGGTGCATTGTGCCTCCACACCGCTCCAACGGAGACGTACTTCCCCTCAAAGGGAAGGAACTTCGGTAACACATCCTCGAATCCACCGGCTGCACTTGTGGTTATCTCTTATCTTTACTTTGTGCAAACTTTACTTGTGTTGTATCCTTTGCTTGCGTGTATCTTGTTGTTGTTAGCATCATATAGGTTGTTCACCTAGTTGCTTATCCATACAACCTATTTGTTGCTAAACCTAATTTGTTAAGAAAAGCAAAAAATTGGTAGTTGCCTATTCACCCCCCATCTAGTCAACCATATCAATCCTTTCAATAAGGTACAAGGTCTTGAGGATTTATATGCCCCTTTTTAGGATGAGATTGATAATGTCCTTAAGCACAAGCCAATTGACACAACACTTGGTCCTGATGATTTCAATCATATGTTTGTCAAGATATCTTGGTCCATCAATAAGCATGATTTTATTCATATGATCAAGGATTTTACGATGAAAATCAGCCTGAATAGCATCAATGGGTCTCTGGTCACTCTCATTCCCAAGATTCTTTCACCTGAGGGACCAAATGACTTTAGGCCTATTTCCATGCCAACACCTACCTTAAATTCCCCCCAAGTTGCTTGCCAATAAAGTGCAAAAACTAATACTCTCATCATCCGCAAAAATCGGTATGGGTTTTTGAAATGCTATTTAGGATTGCATTGACGTGGCTTGAGACTGCGTCGGTATTTCCCCAAAGAGGAAGGGATGATGCAGCACAGCAACGGTAAGTATTTCCCTCAGTTATGAAACCAAGGTTATCAAACCAGTAGGAGGATCACCACCACCCAATAAGCAGCACATGCACACAAACAACAAATACTTGCAACCCGACGCGAAGGAGAGGTTGTCAATCTCTCTACGGTAAAAAGATAGATTAGGTAGTAATAGATAGGAGAGATAGATCTCTCAAGAGCACAAAATAAAAAGAGCAAATAAAATATGCAGCAATATGTTTTTGGGTTTTTGGGTTTGTAGATCTAAAAACAAAGATTGCAAAAAGGTAGATCTGAAAGCAATATGTTAGAAAAGTAGACCCGGGGGCCGTAGGGTTCACTAGTGGCTTCTCTCATGAATATAGCGCACGGTGGGTGAACAAATTACTGTTGGGCAATTGATAGAAAATCGAATAGTCATGATGATATCCAAGGCGGCGATCATTATATAGGCATCACGTCCAAGATAGGTAGACCGACTCCTATCTGCATCTACCGCTATTACTCCACACATCGACCGCTATCCAGCATGCATCTAGTGTATTAAGTTCATGGGAAAACGGAGTAAGGCAATAAGAACGATGACATGATGTAGACAAGATCTATTCATGTAGGAGTAGACCCCATCTTGTTATCCTTAATAGCAATGATACATGTGTGTCTTGCTGCCCCTTCTGTCACTGGGAAAGAACACCGCAAGATCGAACCCATCACAAAGCACCTCTTTCCATGGCAAGAAAAATCGATCTAGTCGGCCTAACTAAACCAAAGATTCAGAGAAGAAATACGAGGCTATAAGTAATCATGCATATAAGAGATCAAAGAAGACTCAAATAATATTCATGGATAGAAACTGATCATGAACTCAAAATTCACCGGATCCCAACAAACACACCGCAAATAGATCTCCAAGAGACCATTGTATTGAGAATCATAAGAGAGAGAGGAAGCCATCTAGCTACTGCCTACGGACCCGTAGGTCTATGGTGGACTACTCACGCATCATCGGAGAGGCACCTATGAGGAAGATGAACCCCTCCGTGATGGTGTTTAGATTGGATCTCGAGGTTCTGGAACTTGCGGCGGCTGGAATTGTGTTTCGTCGACTCCCCTCGGGTTTTGGAATATTTTGGAATTTATAGGCATCAGAGGCGGTGGAGAGGGGTCCCGAGGAGGGCACAACCCATCAGGGCGCGCCGGGGCCCCCCTGGCGCGCCCTGGTGGGTTGTGGTCTCCTCGGCACACTCCCCCGGCACTTCGTTGGCCCATTAGGTGTCTTCTGGTCCAGAAAAAATCTCCAAAAAGTTTCGTCGCAATTGGACTCCGTTTGGTATTGATTTTCTGCGAAGTAAAAAACAAGCAAAAATAGCAACTGGCACTATGTCAATAGGTTGGTCCAAAAAAATGATATAAAATTGTTATAAAATGATTGTAAAACATCCAAGAATGATAATATAACAGCATGGAACAAGCAAAAATTATAGATACGTTGGAGACGTATCAGCATCCCCAAGCTTAATTCCTACTCGTCCTCGAGTAGGTAAATGATAAAAACAGAATTTTTGATGTGGAATGCTGCCTAACATGTTCATCACATTCTTTTCTTTTGTATAGCATGGTGATGTCTACTACGCAACCTTCTTCTTGTAGACTCATGTTGGGCCTCCAAGCGCAGAGTTTTGTAGGACAGTAGCAAATTTCCCTCAAGTGGATGACCTAAGGTTTATCAATCCGTGGGAGGCGTAGGATGAAGATGGTCTCTCTCAAACAACCCTGCAACCAAATAACAAAGAGTCTCTTGTGTCCCCAACACACCCAATACAATGGTAAATTGTATAGGTGCACTAGTTCGGCGAAAAGATGGTGATACAAGTGTAATATGGATGGTATATATAGATTTTTGTAATCTGAAAATATAAAAATAGCAAGGTAACTAATGATAAAAGTGAGCACAAACGGTATTGCAATGCTTAGAAACAAGGCCTAGGGTTCATACTTTCACTAGTGCAAGTTCTCTCAACAATACTAACATAGTTGAATCATATGTAAATCCCTCACGTGCGACAAAGAGTTCACTCCAAAGTCACAAATAGCGGAGAACAAACGAAGAAATTATTGTAGGGTACGAAACCACTGTTGGCGCAGAAAATTGCACCGCGCAACACAAGATAATCCTCGCACTTTCGTGGCGAGGGACGGATGCTTTTCGAGCAAAGCAACAAAGGGGTTCCTCAATTTCAGAGAGGAGGACGACTGCTTTACGGCGCAAAACAGCAAAGATGAACCGCGCCCTAGGGTTTCTAGAGCTCGGCGGGAAAGATAGTAAACGAAACCAAAGGTACGTGAAAACAGTAAATTGAATTGGATGTAGATCGATTGTGTGTTCAATCGGCCGTCACCCCCAACATATATAAGAGGCGGCTGGACTTCCCGTACAAGCAAAGGATTCATCTAGGCTTTCCTTACAAGAAAATTACATCAATTCACGTCCTAGAGTCCTAGTTCTGGTCCCGCTCGGATTCAGCCCGAATCTGGTCCAATCTTCTGTCTTGCTCCTTGCGTGAGCCGTGGAATCTGCACATGACCTCCGATGGAGATGGTTCAAACACGAATTTTGTGCGCTTCGACGAGGCCAATAATCCGTATGTTGATCACTTTTCCAAATAAGGCCATCTTGAATACTCCACGGGGTCATCTTTAACTTCGAGTCGGACTCGGTTATGTAGCTGACTGGACCGTCCGACTCTTGTAGCGTCTCTGCAGGTCGTATACTATGTCGGATGATGATGACTCCAAAAGCAAAGTTGACCGTTTCGACGTTACGAACAACTTTCATGTTGAACACTTTTTTATCCGAGGCCATCTAGATAATTATTTGAGCCCATCTTCAGCTTCTGGTCGGATTTGACAGTTTCCACCCCGGCAAGCTTTCCCGGCAAGCTTTCCACCCCGGCAAGCTTCACCCCGTCAAGGTTTCCATCCCAGCAAGCTTTCACACCCCGGCAAGGTTTCCCCGGCAAGGTTTCCATCCCGGCAAGGTTTCCCCGGCAAGGTTTCCATCCCGGCAAGCTTTCTGGCTGTACCTTGCGGGTCTTTTTTGTGGCAGTAAACGACCTTGGATGAAAATGTGCCCAAAAGCAAAGTTGACCGTTTCGACGTTACGAACAACTTTCATGTTGAACGTTTTTCGATTTGAGGCCATATTGAATAGCTAATTGCTCACGCATTGCATCAGACACTCGCCAAGACGTGTCTGGTCTCCCGCGTCTTATTTCGCCTCTTGACATGGCTGCATTCAGATAGCTCTAACTTTTGCATACGAACTCGGATTGAGACGATTTTTATATGAAAATCAACCGATTCGATGAGACGAAGACAATTCATGTAGAAAGTTTTCTCATATGAGATCATCTTGAGGGCGTAATCAGCCGAATAGTGTTCTGGATACAAAATCCCAGTACTTCGAACACAACTTCGGCCTTAGAGATGAGATCGGATGGCTATGACCCAAATATCAAAGTTTCTCCTTTTGACGATACAGAACTTTCTCACTTTGAGCACTTTTCCATTTGAGGCCTTCTTAATTACGTTCTTGACCATGCCAAAATCTGGTGTCAACACAGGATTACCTGAAACTTTAGCTTGGCGTCCGGCTAGGATTTGTCCTTGGCAGCGTACTAGCTCGACGTAAACCAGGATCTGGGCAGAACTTATCCCATGTAACTGCCAATCCATGCAAAATACCTGTTGTAACACTTGAGCAATATATCGGCTGATCAGCTTAATCAATAAATTAATTAATTTGGCCTATTAAAATACCCATCAGCCAAATTATAGCTCCAACAACCACCTCAAAGCATCTTTTCCGATCAATCTTATGAGCTATC
Organism: Elymus sibiricus; assembly: GCA_039707655.1. Taxonomy (NCBI): domain Eukaryota; kingdom Viridiplantae; phylum Streptophyta; class Magnoliopsida; order Poales; family Poaceae; genus Elymus; species Elymus sibiricus. The sequence goes on along the minus strand of CM077673.1, from coordinate 270,710,386 downwards.
CCAATAAGTGTCATGAACAGCCCTAGAGTTCGTACTAAAATAACACCTTAAGATACACATCAACCAAAACCCTAATGTCACCTAGATACTCCAATGTCACCACGAGTACCCATGGGCTTGATTATACGATATGCATCACACAATTTCAGATTCATCATGTTCAATCCAACACAAAGAACTTCAAAAAGTGCCCCAAAGTTTCTACCGGAGAGTCAAGACGAAAACGTGTGCCAACCCCTATGCATAGATTCCCAAGGTCACGGAACCCGCAAGTTGATCACCAAAACATACATCAAGTGGATCAATAGAACATCCCATTGTCACCACCGATATCCCATCGCAAGACATACATCAAGTGTTCTCAAATCCTTAAAGACTCAATCCGATAAGAAAATTTCAAAGAGAAAACTCAATTCATCACAAGAAGATAGAGAGGGGAAAACTCCATATGATTCATCTATATTAATAAAGCTCGCGGTACATCAAGATCGTGTCATCTCGAGAACACGAGAGAGAGAGAGATCAAACACATAGCTACTGCTACATACCCTCAGCCCCGAGGGTGAACTACTCCCTCCTCGTCATGGAGACCACCGGGATGATGAAGATGGCCTCCGGTGATGGTTTCCCCCTCCGGCAGGGTGCCGGAACGGGCTCCCGATTGGTTTTTCGTGGCTCTGGAGGCTTGCGGCGACGGAACTCCCGATCTAGGTTTCTTTCTGGGGGTTTTGGTATTTATAGGAATTTTTGGCGTCGGTCTCACGTCAAGGGGGTTCCCGAGGAGTCCACAAGCTAGGAGCGCCCTCCCCGGGGGGTAGGGCGCGCCCTCCTAGCTTGTGGCCTCCTCGGTCACTTCCTGGCCCAGCTCCGGTGCTTTGGGGTATCTTTTGGTCCATAAAAAATCACTGTAAATTTTCAGCCCATTCCGAGAACTTTTATTTCTGCACAAAAAACGACACCATGGTAGTTCCGCTGAAAACAACGTCAGTACGGGTTAGTTCTAATAAAATCATACCAAAATCATATAAGATTATTGCAAAAATGGCATGAATACTTCATAAATTATACAGACGTTGGAGACGTATCACATGGACATTTGGACTTGTAAATGATTCAAAGCAATAGTCTAGTTTTAACATAATGACTTCAATACTCAAGCATGTCAACAAGCAACCATGTCTTTAAAAATATCAACACTAAAGAAAGTTATCCCTAGCCCATCATGCTCAATCATTGATCCATTCATGAAACACACTCAAATATTAGTTATGCCCAATGCTCAAGTACGATCATAGTGCCCCTAGTTGGTGCTTATAAGAGAAGATGGAGACTCAAAGCAAAAATAAAAATTGCATAAAGTAAATAGATAGGCCCTTCGCAGAGGGAAGTAGGGATTTGTAGAGGTGCCAGAGCTCAAGGTTTAAGTTGAGAGAGAAAAATATTTTGAGTGGCATGCTTTTCCTGTCAACGAAAACGACAAAGTAGCTCACAATACTTTCCATGCTAGATACATTATAGGCAGTTCCCAAACAGAATGGTAAAGTTTTTACTCCCCCTCCACCAATCAATCACACTCCACGGCGATCCGAATCCACGGGTACCGTCCATACAAACAACAATCCTGGGGGAGTTTTGTTTCATTATATTTTGATTTGACTTTTGAGCATGGGACTGGGCATCCCGAATACCAGCCACTTTCTCGTGAACGATAGTGAATCAACATATCGTGAGAATAACCCACCTAGCATGGAAAAATATTGGATACTCCCCACCGTTTCATGAGCGGTACGGGCACACTAAAGAGAAAAATTATTTTGAAAATTTAGAGATGGCACATACAAATTTGCTTGGAACGGCATGGAAATACCGCATATAGGTAGGTATGGTGGACTCATAAGGCAAAACTTGGTTTAAGGATTTTGGATGCACAAGTAGTATTTCTACTTAGTACAAATGAAGGCTAGCAAATAGATTGGGAAGCAACCAAACCAAGGAACGAAAAATCACATAAGTGAGCATTGAGTCATAACTAACACCGAATAATGCACCACAAGTAGGATGTAACTTCATTGCATAACTATTGACTTTCGTGCATGCATAGGGAATCACAAACCTTAACACCAATATTCCTACTAAGCATAATTACTCACTAACATGACTCACATATTACTATCATCATGTTTCAAAACTATTACAAAGAATCAAGTTTAATTTGTCCCATGATCATCATGAAAGTTTTTATTGTATCCTCCTTGGATATCTATCACTTTGGGACTAGTTTCATATGTTGCTATTGCTTTTTGGCAAGCTCAAACAAATTTAAGTGAAGCACATGAGCAAATGACAAGCCACTCTCAAAAGATATAAGTGAAGATCAATGAGTAGCCAACAATTAAATAACTATGTGAGGACTCTCTCTCTCTCTCTCAATAAATATTTTCAGATCTGAGTATTTTATTAAACATCAAGCAAAAGAAAAATAGTACTCCAAGAATATCATGCATCATGTGAACGAATAAAAATTTGGGCTCAACATAGGCTAACCGATAATTGTTGATGAAGAGAGGTTGGATGCGTAGCATCCCCAAGCTTAGATGCTTGAGACTTCTTGGAATATTTACTTGGGGTGCCTTGGGCATCCCCAAGCTTGAGCTTTTGTATCTCGTTCAATCCTCTCATATCATGGTTTCACCTATTCTCAAAAACTTCATCCACCCAAAACTCGAAAAGAACTCGTGAGATAGGTTAGTACACATAAGAATAAATCAACACTTCATGTACTGCCAAGACAGGTTTCATAATAATTTTCAAACATTAGGTACTGTATGCTATCATTTCCACAATTTATATCAACCAATATAGGCTATGGAAACTATAGGATAAGTAGATAGCAAAACTATGACAGCAATCTGTCTAAACAGAACAGTCTGTAGCAATTTATGAAAACAGTGTACTTCTGTAACTCAAACAATTATGAAAATTTAGGAAATGCTATAAAATTTATATGACATCACTGTGTAAAAATTTCAGAAACTTTCCACGTTCCAGTAAAATATGAAAATTCAAACACTACAGCCAAAGTTTCTGTTTTTACACAGCACTCATCAAAACATGCAATGCAAGCATCCTAAAGGCAATTCTTGGAACTTTTTATTGAAAGCAAGATTATAAATAACACCTAACAGAAAAAAATAAAATAAAATGACGCTCCAAGAAAAACTCATATTATGTGACGAATAAAAATATAGCTCCAAGTAAGATATACCGATAGTGTTGAAGACGAAAGAGGGGATGCCTTCTGGGGCATCCCCAAGCTTAGGCGCTTGAGTATTCCTTGGATATTACCTTGGGGGTGACTTTGGCATCCCCAAGCTTAGGTTCTTGCCACTCCTTATTCTCCTCATATCAGTGTCTCACCCAAAACTTGAAAACTTCAATCACACAAAACTTAACGGAACTTCGTGAGATGGGTTAGTATAATAAATAAAGATAATTCACTTAGGTACTGTCAAGACAAGATTCATAATTGTTCCCACATTATATCTACTGTATTATACCATTCCCATAATTTATACCACTAAATATAAGCTATGGAAACACTAAAACAAGCAAACTATGCATGCAAAACAGAATCTGTCAAAAACAGAACAGTCTGTGAAGATCTGTACTGTAACCATACTTCCATGTCTCTAAAAATTCTGAAAAATTAGGACAATCTAGGAAATTTGTATATCAATCATGTGTAAAACATTCAGATCAAAAGCACGTTCCAGTGAATTTACAAAATTCCTGGACTGAGAGCAAAAGTTTCTGTTTTTGCACAGAATCAAGTCAACTATCATCCGCACTATCCCAAAGGCTTTACTTGGCACTTTATTGAAACAAAAGCTATAAAACATGATTATACAGTAGCTTAATCATGTGAACACTCAAAAACAGAAAGGAAAAGTGTTGGGTTGTCTCCCAACAAGCGCTTTTCTTTGAAGCCTTTTAGCTAGGCATGATGATTTCAATGATGCTCACATAGGAATAGTATTTGAAACATGTAAGAGAGCATCATGAATCTCACGACAAGCATATTTAAGTCTAACCCACTTCCTATGCATAGGGATTTTGTGAGCAAACAATTTATGGGAGCAAGAATCAACTAGCATAGGGAGGCAAAACAAGCATAACTTCAAAACTTTGAACACATAGAGAGGAAACTTGATATTATTGCAATTCCTACAAGCATATGTTCCTCCCTCATAATAATTTTCAGTAGCATCATGAATGAATTCAAAAATATAACTATCACATAAAGCATTCTTTTCATGATCTACAAGCATAGAAATTTTACTACTCTCCACACAAGAAAATTTCTTCTCATGACTAATAGTGGGAGTAAACTCGACAAAATAACTATCATGAGATACTTGATTGACATATCCATATTCAATATTAAAATCATGATGACAAGTTTCATGGTTACTATCACTCTTTATAGCATACATGTCATCATCATAATCATCATAGACAGGAGGCATGCCATCGTCATAACAAATTTGCTCATCAAAACTTGGGGGACTAAACATATCATCTCCATCAAACATAGCATCCCCAAGCTTGTAGCTTTGCATATCATTAGCATCATGAATATTCAGAGAATTCATACTAACAATATTTCTATCATGCTCATCATTCAAAGATTTAGTGCCAAACTTTTAATAACTTCTTCTAACACTTGAGCTCAAGTTCCTTTCCATCATTTTCACGAAAGACATTAAAAAGATGAAGCATATGAGGCAACCTCAATTCCATAATTTTTTTGTAGTTTTCTTTTATAGACTAAACTAGTGATAAAACAAGAAACTAAAAGATTCAATTGCAAGATCTAAAGATATACCTTCAAGCACTCACCTCCCCGGCAACGGCGCCACAAAAGAGCTTGATGTCTACTACGCAACCTTCTTCTTGTAGACTCATGTTGGGCCTCCAAGCGCAGAGTTTTGTAGGACAGTAGCAAATTTCCCTCAAGTGGATGACCTAAGGTTTATCAATCCATGGGAGGCGTAGGATGAAGATGGTCTCTCTCAAATAACCCTGCAACCAAAGAACAAAGAGTCTCTTGTGTCCCCAACACACCCAATACAATGGTAAATTGTATAGGTGCACTAGTTCGACGAAGAGATGGTGATACAAGTGTAATATGGATGGTAGATATAGATTTTTGTAATCTGAAAATATAAAAACAACAAGGTAACTAATGATAAAAGTGAGCACAAACGGTATTGAAATGCTTAGAAACAAGGCCTAGGGTTCATACTTTCACTAGTGCAAGTTCTCTCAACAATACTAACATAGTTGAATCATATGTAAATCCCTCATGTGCGACAAAGAGTTCACTCCAAAGTCACAAATAGCGGAGAACAAACGAAGAAATTATTGTAGGGTATGAAACCACCTCAAAGTATCTTTTCTGATCAATCTTATGAGCTATCCCTATAAGTGTCACGAACAGCCCTAGAGTTCGTACTAAAATAACACCTTAAGATACACATCAACCAAAACCCTAATGTCACCTAGATACTCCAATGTCACCACGAGTACCCATGGGCTTGATTATACGATATGCATCACACAATTTCAGATTCATCATGTTCAATCCAACACAAAGAACTTGAAAAAGTGCCCCAAAGTTTCTACCGGAGAGTCAAGACGAAAACGTGTGCCAACCCCTATGCATAGATTCCCAAGGTCACGGAACCCGCAAGTTGATCACCAAAACATACATCAAGTGGATCAATAGAACATCCCATTGTCACCACGGATATCCCATCACAAGACATACATCAAGTGTTCTCAAATCCTTAAAGACTCAATCCGATAAGAAAATGTCAAAGGGAAAACTCAATTCATCACAAGAAGATAGAGATGGGAAAACTCCATATGATTCATCTATATTAATAAAGCTCGCGGTACATCAAGATCGTGTCATCTCAAGAAAACGAGAGAGAGAGATCAAACACATAGCTACTGGTACATACCCTCAGCCCCGAGGGTGAACTACTCCCTCCTTGTCAAGGAGACCGCCGGGATGATGAAGATGGCCTCCGGTGATGGTTTCCCCCTCCGGCAGGGTGCCGGAACGGGCTCCCGATTGGTTTTCGTGGCTCTGGAGGCTTGCGGCGGCAGAACTCCCGATCTAGGTTTCTTTCTGGGGGTTTTGGTATTTATAGGAATTTTTGGCGTCGGTCTCACGTCAAGGGGGTTCCCGAGGAGTCCACAAGCTAGGAGCGCCCTCCCCGGGGGGTAGGGCGCGCCCTCCCAGCTTGTGGCCTCCTCGGTCACTTCCTGGCCCAGCTCCGGTGCTTCGGGGGTCTCTTTTGGTCCATAAAAAATCACCATAAATTTTCAGCCCATTCCGAGAACTTTTATTTCTGCACAAAAAACGACACCATGGTAGTTCTGCTGAAAACAGCGTCAGTCCGGGTTAGTTCTAATAAAATCATACCAAAATCATATAAGATTATTGAAAAAATGGCATGAATACTTGATAAATTATACATACATTGGAGACGTATCACATGGACATTTGGACTTGTAAATGATTCAAAGCAATAGTCTAGTTTTAACATAATGACTTCAATACTCAAGCATGTCAACAAGCAACCATGTCTTTCAAAATATCAACACTAAAGAAAGTTATCCCTAGCCCATCATGCTCAATCATTGATCCATTCATGAAACACACTCAAATATTAACTATGCCCAATGCTCAAGTACGATCATAGTGCCCCCTAGTTGGTGCTTTATAAGAGAAGATGGAGACTCAAAGTAAAAAATAAAAATTGCATAAAGTAAAAGATAGGCCCTTCGCAGAGGGAAGTAGGGATTTGTTGAGGTGCCAGAGCTCAAGGTTTAAATTGAGAGAGAGAAAATATTTTGAGTGGCATGCTTTTCCTGTCAACGAAAACGACAAAGTAGCTCACAATACTTTCCATGCTAGATATATCATAGGCGGTTCCCAAACAGAAAATAAAGTTCATTCCTTTTTCCACCAAAGTTTCACTTTCCATGGCGGGCCGTATCCACGGTTGCCTTCCATACCAACACTTTCCAAGGAATTTATTATTTGAAAATATAAAGTAAATATATTTTTTTATTTTTTATTTCGGGAATGGGCATCCCTATTACCGCCGCACTCTCGTGCAATGACAAGTGAATAAACACTTATCTCGAGAATAACACATCTAGCATGGAAAAATATTGGACACTCCCCACCGTTTCATGAGCGGTACGGGCACACAAAAGAGAAAATTTATTTTGAAAATTTAGAGATGGCACATACAAATTTGCTTGGAACGGCATGGAAATACCGCATATAGGTAGGTATAGTGGACTCATAAGGCAAAACTTGGTTTAAGGATTTTGGATGCACAATTAGTATTTCTACTTAGTACAAATGGAGGCTAGCAAATAGATTGGGAAGCAAACAAACCAAGAAATGAAAATTCACATAAGCGAGCATTGAGCATAACTAACACTGAATAACGCAACATAAGTAGGATGTAACTTCATTGCATAACTATTGACTTTCGTGCATGCATAGGGAATCACAAACCTTAACACCAATATTCCTACTAAGCATAATTACTCACTAGCATGACTCACATATTACTATCATCATGTTTCAAAACTATTACAAGGAATCAAGTTTAATTTGTCCAATGATCTTCATGAAAGTTTTTATTATATCCTCCTTGGATATCTATCACTTTAAGACTAGTTTTATATATTGCCATTGCTTTTTGGCAAGCTCAAATAAATTTAAGTGAAGCACATGAGCATAAAGATTTCATCTCTCAAAAAGGTATAAGCGAAGCATGAGAGGATTTCTTCAAAATTTACCTAATCTCAAATTAATCTAAGTGAAGCATGAGAGTATTTCTACAAAAAATTCCAAGCACACCGTGCTCAAAAAGATATAAGTGAAGCACTAGAGCAATTCTAACAAGTCATAGCATGATTTTGGCTCTCTCAAATAGGTGTGTCCAGCAAGGATACAAGTGACAAACTAACAAACGAAGCAAGCAACGATACAAGATGCTCCAAGCAAAACTCATGATATGTGACGAATAAAAATATAGCTCCAAGTAAAATACCGATGGTCGTTAGAAGAAAGAGGGGATGCCACTCGGGGGCATCCCCAAGCTTAGTTGCTTGTTTCCCTTTGGATATATCTTGGGGGTGCGGTAGCATCCCCAAGCTTAGGCTTTTATCACTCCTTATTCCTTCATCCATCGTGATCTCACCCAAAACTTGAAAACTTCAATCACACAAAACTCAACAAAATCTTCGTGAGATCCGTTAGTATAATAAAGCAAATCACTACTTTAGGTACTGTTGCAAACCCATTCATATTTTATTATTGCATTATACCTACTGTATTTTAACTTTACCATTGCTCATACCCTTCAATATAACCCATAGATTCATCAAAACAAGCACACAATGCAACGAATCTGTCTTAAACAGAACAGTCTGTAGTAATCTGTACTCTAACCATATTTCTGTAACTCTAAATATTCTGAAAATTTAGTAAAACGTAAGGAATTTGTATAGAAACACTGTGTTAAAATTTCATCTCAAGATCACGTTCCAGAAAAAAATTAAAATTCATATACTGGACGCAAAGTTTCTGTTTCAGATTCAGCATCGCTTCTACTCATCCTATGAATCATCCTAAAGGCTTTACTTGGCACAAACACTAAATAACCCATAAAAACACAATCATAACAGAGGCATAATTGTGTCAACACTCAAAAACAGAAAGGGAAAAGCAAAAATTTATTTATTCATTGGGTTGCCTGCCAACAAGCGCTATCGTTTTACGCCCCTAGCTAGGCATAACGCATAGATTCAAGTATTGTCATCCTTGGTTTTGGCCACTTTTGTGAGGGCCTTCTCGAATCCAGGGGGCTCTTTCCGCTTTCCAAAATTTTCAGGAGAAGAAACCATCTTAAGATCCAGAATATCCAAACACTTATTGCAAAGGGTAATCAAAGTATTCAAGCGATTGAGGTTCCCACTAATATGTTTGAGGGGTTAGCGATGTTTTTGTAACTCGACTAAGTGCTTATGTAAGTCACCCAATTTGTCAAGAATTTGAACTCCCTCTTGTGAAAAAGCAAGCCCCTTTTTTGGTGGAGGAACCCCCAAAATCCCTTCCAAAACTTCATAAGCGGCGTTTGCATCAAGTTCAATAAAAGTCCCCTTTGAGGCAAAATCCAAAAGTTCTCAATGATGCAAAGCCAATCCAATGTAAAAATTTCTAAGCAAAACTTTTGCGTCTCCTTTTAGATTTTAAATACGATAGAATTCCATTAGCCTATACCAGGCATCTTTCAAAATTTCTCCTTGTTTTTGTTTGAAGTATAGAGCTTCAAAATCTGGTGACAAAGGGGGAGTAGTAACGTTAGTCATAGCAACAAGAAAGAGTTCCGATAATAAAAAGGGCAAACGAAAAAGAGGGCGAATAAAACGGCAAATTGGTGAAGTGGGGGAGAGGAAAACGAGAGGCAAATGGCAAATAATGTAATTGCAAGGAGATGAGATTTGTGATTAGGAACCTAGTAGATGATGATGGAGTCCCCTCGGTGCCTACGATAGGCACGTAGAAGAGACCGTTGTTGGGGAACGTTGCATGGGAAACAAAAAAATTCCTATGCACATACAAGATCTATCCATGGAGATGAGCATCTACGAGAGGGGAGATCGGATCCACATACCCTTGTAGATCGCTAAGCGGGAAGCGTTAAGAAACGCGGTTGATGTAGTCGAACGTCTTCGCGATCCAAATCGCAAGTCGTCCCGCGATCCAATCACGATCTAGCGCCGAACGGACGGCACCTCCGCGTTCAGCACACGTACAGCTCGATGACGATCGCCGCCTCCTTGATCCATCAAGGGAGAGCGTAGAGGTAGATGAGTTCTCCAGCGACACGACGGCGTGGTGGCGGTGGTGGTGGTGCTATCCCGGCAGGGCTACGCCTAGCGCTACCGAAACCGCGAACGGAGGAGAAAACGATCTTGGGAGAGAGAGGGGTGCCAAGGGCTTTGTGTGTGCTCTTGGGGCGCCCCCCTCCCCTCTATATATAGGTGGAGGGGCGTGGAGATCAGCCCCTCCAAGCCCTAGGGCTCAGCCAAGGGGGAGGAGTTGAACTCCTAGTCCAATTCCCTCCCTTTCCATAAACAGGTGGACTTTCCACCTCTCCCAAGCCACATGGGTCTTGAGGGACTTGTGCGCCTGGCCCAATAAGGCCAGGGCACCTCCCCTCAGCCCATGCAAACCATTGTGACGTGGTGGAACCCTTTGTGGACTTCCGGACTCCTCCGGAAGTTTCCTGAACCTTCTAGAAGCTTCCCGGTACAATACCGGAAAAACCTGAAACTTTTCCGGTCGCCAAAATATGACTTCCCATATATAAATATTTACCTCCGGAGCTCCTCGTGACGTCCGGGATCTCATCCGGGACTCCGAACAACCTTCGGTCACAAACATACATAACTCAATAATACCAAAACGTCACCGAACGTTAAGTGTGCAGACCCTGCGGGTTCGAGAACTATGTAGACATGACCGAGACAGCTCTACGGTCAATAACCAATAGCGGGACCTGGATGCCAATATTGGTTCCTACATATTCTATGAAGATCTTTATCGGTTGAACCTCTATGTCAAGGATTCAGTTAATCCCGTACGCTGTTCCCTTTGTTCATCGGCATGTTACTTGCCCGAGATTTGATCGTCGGTATCTCCATACCTAGTTCAATCTCGTTACCGGCAAGTCTCTTTACTCATTCCGTAATACAAGATCCCGTGGCTAACAGTTTAGTCACTTTGCTTGCAAGGCTCATTGTGATGTTGTATTATCGAGTGGGCCCTAAGATACCTCTCCGTCACACAGAGTAACAAATCCAGGCTTGATCCATGCCAACTCAACAGACACCCTCGGAGATACCTATAGAGCATCTTTATAGTCACCCAGTTACACTGTGACGTTTGATACACACAAGGTACTCCTCCGGTGTCAGCAAGTTACATGATCTCATGGTCATAGGAACACATACTTGACATGCAGAAAACAATAGCAATAAACTGACACGATCATATGCTACGTTCATAGTTTGGGTCTTGTCCATCACATCATTCTCCTAATGATGTGATCCCATTATCAAATGACAACTTATGTCTATGGCCAGGAAACCTTGACCATCTTGATCAACGAGCTAGTCTAGTAGAGGCTCACTAGGGACATAGTGTTGTCTATGTATCCACACATGTATCTGAGTTTCCGATCAATACAATTCTAGCATGGATAATAAATGATTATCATGAACAAGGAAATATGATAATAACTAATTTATTATTGCCTCTAGGGTATATTTCCAACAACCGCTTCCTCCCTGGCAATGGCACCAGAAATTCCTTTGACGTGGCATGAGACTGCGTCGGTATTTCCCCAAAGAGGAAGGGATGATGCAGCACAGCGACGGTAAGTCCTTCCCTCAGTTATGAAACCAAGGTTATCAAACCAGTAGGAGGATCACCACCACCCAATAAGCAGCACCTGCACACAAACAACAAATACTTGCAACCTGACGCGAAAGAGAGGTTGTCAATCTCTCTACGGTAAAAAGATAGATTTGGTAGTGATAGATAGGAGAGATAGATCTCTCAAGAGCACAAAATAAAAAGAGCAAATAAAATATGCAGCAATATGTTTTTGGGTTTGTAGATCTGAAAACAAAGATTGCAAAAAGGTAGATATGAAATCAATATGTTAGAAAAGTAGACCTGGGGGCGTAGGGTTCACTAGTGGCTTCTCTCATGAGTATAGCGCACGGTAGGTGAACAAATTACTGTTGGGCAATTGATGGAAAATCGAATAGTCATGAAGATATCCAAGGCGATGATCATTATATAGGCATCACGTCCAAGGTAGGTAGACCGACTCCTGCTTGCATCTACCTCTATTACTCCACACATCGACCGCTATCTAGCATACATCTTGTGTATTAAGTTCATGGAAAAACGGAGTAATGCAATAAGAACGATGACATGATGTAGACAAGATCTATTCATGTAGGAATAGACCCCGTCTTGTTATCCTTAATAGCAACGATACCTGCATGTCTTGCTGCCCCTTCTGTCACTGGGAAAGAATACTGCAAGATCGAACCCATCACAAAGCACCTCTTCCCATGGCAAGAAAAATCGATCTAGTCGGCCTAACTAAACCAAAGATTCGGAGAAGAAATACGAGGCTATAAGTAATCATGCACATAAGAGATTAAAGAAGACTCAAATAATATTCAAGGATAGAAACTGATCATGAACTCAAAATTCATCGGATCCCAACAAACACACCGCAAAAGTTTACATCAAATAGATCTCCAAGAGACCATTGTATTGAGAATCATAAGTGAGAGAGAAGAATCCATCTAGCTACTGCCTACGGACCCGTAGGTCTATGGTGGACTACTCACGCATCATCGGAGAGGCACCTATGAGGAAGATGAACCCCTCCGTGATGGTGTTTAGATTGGATCTCGAGGTTCTGGAACTTGCGGCGGCTGGAATTGTGTTTCGTCGACTCCCCTCGGGTTTTTGGAATATTTGGGAATTTATAGGCATCAGAGGCGGTGGAGAGGGGCCCCGAGGAGGGCACAACCCATCAGGGCGCGCCAGGGCCCCCCTGGTGCGCCCTGGTGGGTTGTGGTCTCCTCGGCCCACTCCCCCGGCACTTCTTTGGCCCATTGGGTGTCTTCTGGTCCAGAAAAAATCTCCAAAAAGTTTCTTCGCGATTGGACTCTGTTTGGTATTGATTTTCTGCGAAGTAAAAACAAGCAAAAAACAGCAACTGGCACTTTGGCACTATGTCAATAGGTTTGTCCCAAAAAATGATATAAAGTTGTTATAAAATGATTGTAAAACATCCAAGAATGATAATATAACAGCATGGAGCAAGCAAAAATTATAAATACGTTGGAGACGTATCAGATAACTTTAAGGTGGTTTCGTACCCTACAAACAATTTCTTCTTATGTTCTCCGCTAGATAAGAACTTTGGAGTCATTCTTCATTGCACGTTGAGGGATGGTTATGTGATCCAATTATATTAGCATTGTTGAGAGATTGCACTTGCGAAAGTACGGACCCTAGGCCTTGTTTTCAAGCATTGCAATACCGTTTGTGCTCACTTTTGTTACTTGCTACCATGCTGTTTTTTATTGTTACTATTACAAAAATCAATGCCTACTATCATTACTACACTTGTATCACCATCTATTCGCCGAACTAGTGCACCTATACAATTTACCATTGTATATGGTGTGTTGGGGACACAAGAGACATTTTATTATTTGATTGCAGGGTTATTTGAGAGAGACCATCTGCATCCTACACCTCCCACGGATTGATAAACCTTAGGTCATCCACTTGAGGAAAAATTGCTACTTTCCTACAAAACTCTGCGCTTGGAGGCCCAACAAAGTCTACAAGAATAAAGTTGCGTAGTAGACATCAAGCTCTTTTCTGGCGCCGTTGTCGGGGAGGTGAGTGCTTGAAGGTATATCTTTAGATCTTGCAATTAAATCTTTTAGTTTCTTGTTTTTCACTAGTTTGGTTTTATAAAAGAAAACTAAAAATGGAATTGAGGTGGCCTCATATTATTTGTCTTTATCATGTCTTTCTTGAAAATGGTGGAAAGGAAAATTGTGCTCAATTGGTAGAGGAAGAGTTTATGAAAATACTTAATGAGAATTCCTTGAATTATGAGCATGATTGCAATGTTGCTAGTATGAATTCTCTGAATATCCATGGTACTAATGATATGCAAAGCCACAAGCTTGGGGATGCTATGTTTGATGAAGATGATATTTTTATTCCCCCAAGTTTTGATGAGCAAATTTATTATGATGATGGCATGCCTCCTATCTATGATGATTATGATGATGACATGTATGCTATAAAGAGTGATAGTGACCATGAAACTTGTCATCATGATTTTAATATTCAATGTGGTTATGCCAATCAAGTGTCTCATGATAGTTATTTTGTTGAGTTTGCTCTCACTACCATGGATGAAAAGGAATTTGCTTATGTAGAGAGTAATAAAAATTCTATGCTTGTGCATCATGAAAAGAATGATTTATGTGATAGTTATATTGTTGAATTCCTTCATGATGCTACTGAAATTTATTATGAGGGAGGAACATATACTTGTAGGAATTGCAATAATATCAGGTTTCCTCTATATATGTTCAAAATCTTGAAGATATGCTTGTTTTGCCTTCCTATGCTAGTTGATTCTTTCTCCCATAAATTGTTTGCTCACAAAATCCCTATGAATAGGAAGTGGGTTAGACTTAAATTTGCTTGTCAATAGATTCATGATGCTCTCTTGCATGCTTCAATTACTACTTTTTATGCGAGCATCATTGAAATCATCATGCCTAGCTAAAAGGCATTAAAGAAAAGCGCTTGTTGGGAGACAACCCAACACTTTTACTTTCTGTTTTTGTGTGTTCACATGATTAAGCTACTTTAGTAATCATGTTTTGTGTCTTTTATTTCAATAAGGTGCCAAGTAAAGCCTTTGGGATAGTGTGGAAACTTGTTTCTTTGATTCTGTCAAAAAAACAGAAAGTTTTACGTCCAGTATATGAATTATCTGATTTTACTGGAGCGTCAAAAAATCCTGAAATTTTTACACAAAATTTCTATGCAAATTCTATGCGTTGTCCTAATTTGTCAGTATTTCTGGAGACAGGGAAGTATGGCTATACTACGGGTCTTCACAGACTGTTTTGTTTTTGACAGATTCTGTTTTGCATACATAGTTTGCTTGTTTTAGTGTTAGCATAGCTTATATTCAGTGATATAAATTATGTGAATGGTAGAATACAGTAGGTATTATGTGAGAACAATTATGAATCTTGTCTTGACGGTATCTAAGTGAATGATCTTTATTTATTATACTAACCCATCTCATGAAGTTCCGTTAAGTTTTGTGTGATTGAAGTTTTCAAGTTTTGGGTGAGACACCGATATAAGAAGAATAAGGAGTGGTAAGACATTAAGCTTGGGGATGACCAAGGCACCCCCAAGGTAATAAACAAGGAAGACTCAAGCGTCTAAGCTTGGGGATGCCCCGAAAGGCAACCCCTCTTTCGTCTTCAACACTATCGGTATATCTTACTTGGAGCTATATTTTTATTCGTCGCACAATATGTGTGTTGCTTGGATCGTAATTATATATATTTTTCTGTTAGGTTTTATTTATAATCTTGTTTTTTAATAAAAATTTCCAAGAATTGCCTTAGTATGCTTGCATTGCATGTTTGATGTGTGCTGTGTAAAAACAGAAACTTTCTCTGTAGTGTTTGAATTTTAATATTTTACTGGAACGTGGAAAGTTTCTGAAATTTTTACACAGTGTTTTCATATAAATTCTTTATCACGTTTTTATAATTTTTTGAGTTACATAAGTACACTTTTTTCATAAATTGCTACAGACTGTTCTGTTTGGACAGATTGTTGTCATAGTTTTGTTATCTACTTATCTATAGTTTCCATAACCTATATTGGTATATATAAATTGTGGGAACGATAGTAAACAGTAGATGATGTTTGAAAATTATTGAGCAACTTGTCTTGGCAGTACAAGAAGTGTGGACTTATTCTTATGTGTACTAACCTATCTCACGAGTTCTTTTCGAGTTTTTGTGGATGAAGTTTTTAAGATTTCAGGAAACCGTGGTATAAAAGGAATTAAGGAGACACAAAAGCTCAAGCTTGGGGATGCCCAAGGCATCCCAAGATAATATTTCAAGAAATCTCAAGAATCTAAGCTTGGGGATGCCCCGGTAGGCATCCCACCTTTCTTCATCAACAATTATCGGTTAGTAGCGGTTGAGCCTAAGTTTTTGCTTCTTCACATGATGTGCGCTATTCTTGGAATGTCATTTTATTTTGTTTTGCTTGCTGTTTTAATAAAATACTTAGATCTGAAACTTTTTTAGATGAGAGAGAGTTCTCAAATGGCTACCCATTTACTTAACTACTCGCTTGATCTTCACTTATATCTTTTTGGAGTAGCTTGTCATTTACTCTTGTGCTTCACTTATATCCTATGAGTAAATTGTTGAATGGATTGTATACCATGAATTTGAAATTATATGTTCATATCATGCCTAGTAGTAGCTTCAGACTGGGTTTAGAAAGTGAAATCTTTTGAAGCTTTACAATCACAATATTGGTCATACAAGCAATTCGTGAATGATTAGTATAAGGAAGAGAACTTTCAAATACAAATATATTATCTTGGACATCTTCTATGATTGTGAATACCCATTAATTATTTTCAAACTTGAGCAAATTAGTTGAAGTTGGACAAGGAAGACAACGTAATGAGTTATGGTTGTGTATATTTGAATAGAAGTTATATTGTTATGGATCCTCACACATGTGGTGTTTGCTTAGGATCTTTTGCTAGCCAAAAGTTCGTACTAAGTAGAGATAGTACTTGTGCATCCAAAAACCCTTAAACCCAGTTTCTTGCCATGAGTGTCCACCATACCTACCTATGGATTGAATAAGATCCTTCAAGTAAGTTGTCATCGGTGCAAAAAGGCAATAAAAATTGCTTCTAAATGTGTTTGATCATTTAGTGTAAGAGAAAATTGAGAGTTGCACGAACTTGTGATGGCAAAGTAATAAAAGCGACGGACTGCATAATAAAGGTTTCTATCATAAGGGGCAATATAATGTTACGTTCTTTTGCATTAAGGGATTGTGCATACAAAACCAAAAAGCGCATGACAACCTCTGCTTCCCTCTGCGAAGGGCCTATCTTTTACCTTTCAGTAATTACTTTTATGCAAGAGTCAATAGTATGCATTCTCATTTCAACCTCAATTATTGTCTAGTTGGCAAGCATCATGTGGTGGGGAAAGATCTAGGCACATATGGCCAGTCAAATATATTTGATCATGACTTATTATTGTTGACAATTATCTCTATGATAAATGAGTTGGGAGGCAAAACATTAAGCCCCTATCTTTCTCTGTGTTCGATGGATGCCATTTGTTCTAAAAATATGCTTTGAGTACTAGCAATCATAGAAGACTATATGATGATTGAGTATGTGGAGCTCTTACTTAGACTTTGTTGAGAATAAGTTGAATTGCAATTGTTTGGTGACTAAGAACATAGGTTGTTAAGTTTCAAGAGAATTCATTGTTTGAACCATGACATGTGAATTGGTTGCTACTTTATCATGATGAGTTTATGAGAAAGAGTTGATGTTATGATGCTAGGAAAAGTGGTTGAAATTATCATTGATCAAACTTATGCACTATGCTAGCATTCACACTTCATAAATTATTTTCTTTTATCATTTACCTACTCGAGGACGAGTAGTAATTAAGCTTGGGGATGCTGATACGTCTCCAACGTATCTATAATTTATGAAGTACCATGCCATATTTACAACAATTTTATATGGTTTTGGTATGATTTGCATGGAACTAACCCGGACTGACATTGTTTTCAGCAAAACTACCGTGGTTTGTTTTTTTGTGCAGAAATAAAAGTTCTCCAAATGCAACGAAACTTTTTGACGATTTTTTTTGGAACAAAAGAGGCACTAGAAGCTTCCTAGGAGGGCCAGAAGATCCACGAGGTGGCCACAACCCACCAGGGTGCGCCAGCCCCCTCTGGTGCGCCCTGGTGTCTTGTGGGCCCCTCGTGGCCCATCTTTGCGTGAAACCGACGCCCAAAAATCCTATATATTCAGAAACCCCCAGAAATAACCCTAGAGGAGAAGTTCCGCCGCCACAAGCCTCTATATCCACCAAAAACCAATCTAGACCCCGTTCCGGCACCCTGCGGGGGGGGGGGGGAATCTTCATTGGAGGCCATCTTCATCATCCCTATGGTCTCCATGATGAGGAGGGATTAGTTCACCCTCGGGGCTGAGGGTTTGTACCAGTAGCTATGTGTCTAATCTCTCTCTCTCTCTCTCGTGTTCTTGATTTGGCACGATCTTGATGTATCACGGGCTTTGTTAATATAGTTGGATCACATGGTGTTTTCCCCTCTCTATCTAGTTGTGATGAATTGAGTTTTCCCTTTGAGATTTCATTATTACCGGATTGAATACTTTTATGGATTTGAGAGCACTTGATCTATGTCTTGGCACTCAACTCGCGGATTCCCGAGGTGACATTGGGGTAATCTATGCATAGGGGTTGATGCACGTTTTCGTCCTACTTTCTCCGGTAGAAATCTTGGGGCACTCTTTGAGGTTCTTTGTGTTGGATTGAGTATTATGAATCTGAAATTGATTGATGTGTATCGTATAATTAACTCATGGATACTTGTGGTGACATTGGAATATCTAGGTGACATTAGAGTTGGTTGATGCGTATCATATGGTGTTATTTTAGTACGAACTCTTAGATAGATTGATCGGAAAGGATAACTTGGTGTTATTTTAGTACGAACTCTTGGATAGATTGATCGGAATGGATAACTTTAAGGTGGATTCGTACCCTACAAACAATTTCTTCTTATGTTCTCCGCTAGATAAGAACTTTGGAGTGATTCTTCGTTGCACGTTGAGGGATGATTATGTGATCCAATTATATTAGCATTGTTGAGAGATTGCACTAGCGAAAGTACGGACCCTAGGCCTTATTTTCAAGCAATGCAATACCGTTTGTGCTCACTTTTGTTACTTGCTACCATGCTGTTTTTTATTGTTACTATTACAAAAATCAATACCTACTATCATTACTACACTTTTATCACCATCTCTTCGCCGAACTAGTGCACCTATACAATTTACCATTGTATTTGGTGTGTTGGGGACACAAGAGACTTTTTATTATTTGATTGCAGGGTTGTTTGAGAGAGACCATCTTCATCCTACACCTCCCACGGATTGATAAACCTAAGGTCATCCACTTGACGGGAAATTGCTACTATCCTACAAAACTCTGCGCTTGGAGGCCCAACAAAGTCTACAAGAATAAAGTTGCGTAGTAGACATCAGGCATGAACTCGTACATCCGAGTGTTACACTTGCTCCGTAGCTAGGCTTCACCCTTACTCTTACGTACCCCCCGTACTACTGTTAGTATTACACTACTATTACTCCCACGACAATTGACGCCCACCATGGGGCAGCACGTCTAGCAAACTCCTATGCAAGTGGAGATTTAATTTTCCTTGTCATCATGTTGGCACTCGGCGGTGATATCCTTTTCGGCAGCCTCCGCTTCGTCGCCGACGGTTCAGCTTGGTTGCACGAGGCACCACTAGACCCTGACGCATACCCTGCCCGCGGGGCGACACACTTCAGCGCGGCGGCGCACGGCGTCCTTCTGCGATAGCCGTTGGAGCCTTATGGCTCTGTGACGGCTCGTCCGGCTTCCAGCCGCCGCAAGCGCTCCGGGCGTTCGCGGCTGCAGCGGTGGCTCAAGCATGTCATGGTGCGTCAGCCTGCCTCTGAGCAGGTGGCTGTACTTGACTCCGGTGAACTCACCATCAGATTGTCCCTCACGACGGGCGACGAGTTGTCCGATGGGTCCGAGTGCGGAAGCAGCGAGAACGCTGCAGAGATATTGATGGCACACACACCACCAACCACAGACCTCATGGGTACTCTGCTGGAGGATCCCGTGGCCGAGATGGTGGCTGCAACGACGGCCACACCGACGCCTATTTTCCCCAGCCTCTCAGTCGGGAGCAGTGGGAGGAGAGGAGGAGGGACGACGAAGTCCTACTCATCCCCATCACGGGAACTTCCCCATAGGAGATAGCTCTAGAGGCTACGCGCCAAGCCACCTTGGCTGAGCGCGAGCGCCTTGAGGGACTCCAGTGGTCACTCGACGACCGCGTAGCCAGGGAGCAACCCAGCTCCATTCACAGTTGGCGGCGGTTATTTCTGGATGACAGGCCGCCCAAGATCCCAGTGATGCGCACACCGATGGAGAACCTGGCCGCAGCCACTCAGATAGCTGAATCTATTTAGCCGTCCGGTTCTGCGGCTGGAGAGGGCATTCGGCCGATTCAGACTCTACTGAATACCGCCCTGAGGCAAAATTTAGAGGTGTCCCGGTCACATCAGCGCATCTACAACAAGTCCGCTCGAGCTGACACAGTTTGGTCCGCGCACAGCCCGTATGCTCATGGGAAGCGTCGATATTCTCCTCCTCCTTCGAGAGGCCAGCATGGAGGATGTTGGCGCGACGACCGCGACCTCAGTCGGACGCCCCCTCCGAGAGGTGATTCGTATGGTAAGCGGCCCTATTACGGCGGGCGACCTCGCCGAGAGGACCGCAATCGGAGTCCCGCTTGGCCCAGGGCCTACGAAGAAGGTAGCCAGTGGCCCCCGCTTCTCAACGCCAGATCTACCATCACACATAACGTGGCGGACAAAAACCGGTTGGTCAGAGACCGAGTGAGCGGATGGGGGACATCAGGGCTCGAGTGTTTCAGTAGGTACATCCGAGAGGCCGAGATCCCCTCCAACTATAGGTTGGCAACGGGGATCGGAAAGTTTAACGGTGAGTCGAAGCCGAAAACATGCCTCGTGGATTACCAAGTGGCCGTTCAGATTGGAGGCGGCGACGATTTTGTGGCGATGAAGAATCTTCCTCTCATGTTGGAGGGATCTGCACGAGCCTGGTTGAACCAGTTGCCTTCTAGCAGCATCTACTGCTGGGAGGACCTGGCGCAGGTGTTCCTCAAGACGTTTGAAGGCACCTACAAGCGTCTGGGTGGACTGGCAGAGTTGTAGCACTGTGTCCAGAAGAACAATGAAATTCTCCGGGAGTACATTCAGCGATGGACTACGCTGCAGAACACGGTTGAACGTTACCGAGCATCAGGCCGTCTGCGTCTTCAAGGCAGGCACTCGGTATCGAGAGCTCATCTTGAAGTTTGGTCGATCGGGAGATCTGTCTCTCAGTCGGGCCATGGAAATTGCTAACAAGTATGCCAATGGCGAGGAAGAAGACCGCCTCCGAAGCGGCAAAGGACGAGCCGACGACACCCCTCAGTCTGGGGGAAACGCGGGCAAAAAGCAAAAACGGAAAGCCGATCCCCCGGGACAGGCAGAAGTTGTTGCGGTTCCAGGACAAGGGAAGCCTAAGCCAAAGAAAAATGAAAAGAAGTATTGGGCTAATAAGAAGAAGTCCGAGTACAAAACTGAGGTATTGGATCAACCCTGTGTTGTCCATACTAAGAAAGATGAAGAGGGCAATATGATCTACCCTAAGCACACCACTCGGGAGTGCCGAATGCTCAAGCAAGAGATGGGTAGAGAGACCTCTGCTGAGAAGGGTGACGATGAGGAAGGTGAGGATGCTCTCGAGTATCCGAACGTCAACAAGGTCCTGAACATGATCTTTGCTAACGTCGAAAGCAAGAGCCGGTTGAAAGTCGTCAATCGGGAGGTGAACATGGCAGCTATGAATGCCGTCAAGTACCTCAAATGGACGTAGACTCCCTTTAGCTTTGACCAATCGGATCACCCGGCCCACATAGCCATCCCTGGGAGGCAGGCGCTGGTTGTTGATCTAGTTGTGAATGGAGTCCGACTACGCAAAGTCCTCATGGATGGGGGCAGTGGGCTCAACATAATCTACGCGGGCATGCTCGGGGCAATGGACATTCCTATGTCCCAACTAAGCAAGAGCAACATGCATTTACATGGGTTCATCCCCGGGAAGAAAGCCGAGTCACTCGGCCAGATCGCTCTGGATGTCGTGTTCGGAGGGGAAAAGAATTTCCGAAAGGAACGCTTGACGTTCGAAGTGGTGGACTTTCGGAGTGCTTATATTATCACGCCATCCTGGATAGGCCTGCTTACGCGCGTTTCATGGCCCGTCCATGTTACTTGTATCTTAAACTTAAGATGCTAGGGCCGAAAGGAGTGATCACAGTGACCGGCGATCGGATAGTTGCCGAGGAGTGCCTCCAGCAGGGATCCAAGATTGCCAATGAACAAGTACTCGCAGTGGAACTCGACGGGTAAAAGAAAGTGGTGGACACGGCGGATCTGCTCAAGTCCAAACGGCCGGCAACGGAATCAGCTTTCCAGTCGGCCGGTGAGACCAAGCAGGTTCACATTCACCCAAACGATCCGAGTGCTGCTCCAACCAACATCTCGTCGACACTCGGTGAAAAATAGGAAGCCGAGCTCATCCAGTTCCTCCGTGAGAACTGGGGTATCTTCGCATGGAAGCCGTCTGACATGCCGGGGTTCCCAGGGAGCTGGCTGAGCACCGACTCTGAGTCGATTCGAATATCAGGCTGGTCAAGGAGCACTTGCGTCGATCCTCCATCGAGAAGCGCAAGCCGATTGGTGAAGAGAATGCTCGGCTCCTAGCTGCTGAGTTCATTCGCGAAGTCTACCATTCCGAGGGCTGACCAACCCTGTGTTGGTGCCCAAGAAGGACAAGTCCCTCAGGATGTGCATCGACTTCAAGCACCTCAATCGGGCCTGCCCGAAAGATCATTTTCCCCTTCCCCGCATAGATCAGATAGTAGATTCCACTGCTGGATGTGAACGTTTGTCATTCCTGGATGCGTACTCCGGGTACCACCAGATCCGAATGTATGGACCAGATGAAATAAAAACAGCTTTCATCACCCCCATTCGGGTGTTTTTGCTATATCACTATGCCATTCGGTCTCAAGAATGCTGAGGCAACCTTTATGCGCATGATACAAAAGTGCTTGCAAAAGCAAATCAGTCGAAACGTGGAGGCTTATATGGATGACATCGTGGTCAAGTCCAGGAAAGGTTCCGACCTCCTGACTGACCTGGCCGAAACCTTCGCGAACCTGCGGCGCTTTCAAATAAAACTTAATCCTGCAAAGTGTACATTCGGAGTGCCATCAGGTAAGCTAGTCGGTTTTCTCGTTTCCGAACGGGGGATCGATGCTAATCCCGACAAAATCGGCGCCATCGTCCGAATGAAGAAACCAGTCCGTCTGCATGACGTGCAAAAGCTCACGGGGTGCCTTGCAGCCCTGGGCAGATTCATCTCTCGTCTTGGTGAGAAGGCTTTACCGATTGATGAAGAATTCCGATAGCTTTGAATGGACTCCTGAAGTGCAAGCCGCATTCGATCAGCTCAAGGTCTTGCTTTCCACCCAACCGGTGTTAACTGCTCCGAGCAGCCGAGAGCCTTTGCTCTTGTACATCGCGGCAACCAGCCAAGTGGTCAGCACTGTCCTCACTGTGGAGCGCGAGGAATCGGGAAAAGCATTAAAGTGCAAAGGTCCGTCTATTACATTTCAGAAGTCTTGACTCCTTCCAAGCAAAGGTATCCACACTACCAGAAGGTGGTTTATGGCATTTACCTCACTGTCAAGAAGGTAGCTCATTACTTCCAAGAGCACTCGGTCACAGTTATTAGCGATGCTCCCCTGTCGGAAATCCTGCATAACAGAGACGCCATGGGCCGAGTGGCAAAATGGGCGATTGAGCTCCTCCCATTGGAGATCAAGTTCGAAGCCAAGAAGGCGATCAAGTCTCAAGCACTTGTAGATTATTTGGCCGAGTGGATAGAGCAGGAAGAACCAGCCCCAAGTATCCCTGAACATTGGACCATGATTTTTGATGGTTCCAAGATGCTCCAAGGATCCGGAGCCGGACTGGTTCTCGTTTCCCCCCAGGGGAGTGACGTGGCTTGAGACTGCGTCGGTATTTCCCCAAAGAGGAAGGGATGATGCAGCACAACGACGGTAAGTATTTCCCTCAGTTATGAAACCAAGGTTATCGAACCAGTAGGAGGATCACCAACACCCAATAAGCAGCACCTGCACACAAACAACAAATACTTGCAACCCGATGCGAAAGAGAGGTTTTTCTACGGTAAAAAGATAGATTAGGTAGTGATAGATAGGAGAGATAGATCTCTCAAGAACACAAATAAAAAGAGTAAATATGCAGCAATATATTTTTGGGTTTTTGGTTTTGTAGATCTGAAAACAAAGATTGCAAAAAATGTAGATCGGAAAGCAATATGATGGAAAAGTAGACCCGGGGGCCGTAGGGTTCATTAGTGGCTTCTCTCATGAGTATAGCGCACGGTGGGTGAACAAATTACTGTTGGGCAATTGATAGAAAATCGAATAGTCATGACGATATCCGAGGCGATGATAATTATATAGGCATCACGTCCAAGATAGATAGACCGACTCCTGCCTGCATCTACCTCTATTACTCCACACATCGACCGCTATCCAGCATGCATCTAGTGTATTAAGTTCATGGAAAAATGGAGTAATGCAATAAGAACGGTGACATGATGTAGACAAGATCTATTCATGTAGGAATAGACCCCATCTTGTTATCCTTAATAGCAACGATACATGCGTGTCTTGCTGCCCCTTCTGTCACTGGGAAAGAACACCGCAAGATCGAACCCATGACAAAGCACCTCTTCCCATGGCAAGAAAAGTCGATCTAGTCGGCCTAACTAAACCAAAGATTCGAAGAAGAAATAAGATGCTATAAGCAATCATGCATATAAGAGATCAAAGAAGACTCAAATAATATTCATGGATAGAAACTGATCATGAACTCAAAATTCATCAGATCCCAACAAACACACCGCAAAAGTTTACATCAAATAGATCTCCAAGAGACCATTGTATTGAGAATCATAAGAGAGAGAGAAGAAGCCATCTAGCTACTGCCTACGGACCCGTAGGTCTATGGTGGACTCCTCACGCATCATCGGAGAGGCACCTATGAGGAAGATGAACCCCTCCGTGATGGTGTTTAGATTGGATCTCGCGGTTCTGGAACTTACGGCGGCTGGAATTGTGTTTCGTCGACTCCTTTAGGGTTTTCCGAATATTTGAGAATTTATAGGCATCAGAGGCGGTGCGGAAGGGGGCCAAGGAGGGCACAACCCATCAGGGCGCGTCGGGGCCCCCTGGCGTGCCCTGGTGGGTTGTGCTCTCCATAGCCCACCTTTCCGGCAGTTGTTTGGCCCACTGGGTGTCTTCTGGTCCATAAAAAATCTCCAAAAAGTTTCGTCGCGATTGGACTCCGTTTGATATTGATTTTCTGCGAAGTAAAAAACAAGCAAAAACAACAACTGGCACTTTGGCACTATGTCAATAGGTTAGTCCCAAAAAATGATATAAAGTTGTTATAAAATGATTGTAGAACATCCAAGAATGATAATATAACAGCATGGAACAAGCAAATTATAGATACGTTGGAGACGTATCAGCATCCCCAAGCTTAATTCCTACTCGTCCTCGAGTAGGTAAATGATAAAAACAGAATTTTTGATGTGGAATGCTGCCTAACATGTTCATCACATTCTTTTCTTTTGTATAGCATGGACATTTGGACTTATAATGATTCAAAGCAATAGTCTAGTTTTAACATAATGACTTCAATACTCAAGCATGTCAACACACAACCATGTCTTTCAAAATATCAACACTAAAGAAAGTTATCCCAAGCCCATCATGCTCAATCCTTGATCCATTCATGAAACACACTCAAATATTAGCTATGCCCAATGCTCAACTACGATCATAGTGCCCCTACTTGGTGCCTATAAGAGAAGATGGAGACTCAAAGAAAAAATAAAAATTGCATAAAGTAAATAGATAGGCCCTTCACAGAGGGAAGTAGGGATTTGTAGAGGTGCCAGAGCTCAAGGTTTAAATTGAGAGAGATAAAATATTTTGGGTGGCATGCTTTTCCTGTCAACGAAAACGACAAAGTAGTTCACAATACTTTCCATGATAGATATAACATAGGCGGTTCCCAAACAGAAAATAAGGTTTATTCCTTTTTCCACCAAACTTTCACTTTCCATGGCGGACCGTATCCACGGTTGCCTTCCATACCAACACTTTCCAAGGAATTTATTATTTGACAACATAAAGTATTTTTTTTCTTTTTCATTTCGGGAATGGGCATCCCTATTACCGCCGCACTGTCGTGCAATGACAAGTGAATAAACACTCATCTTGAGAATAACACATCTAGCATGGAAAAATATTGGACACTCCCCACCGTTTCATGAGCGGTACGGGCACACAAAAGAGAAAATTTATTTTGAAAATTTAGAGATGGCACATACAAATTTGCTTGGAACGGCATGGAAATACCGTATATAGGTAGGTATGGTGGACTCATAAGGCAAAACTTGGTTTAAGGATTTTGGATGCACAAGTAGTATTTCTACTTAGTACAAGTGAAGGCTAGCAAATAGATTGGGAAGCAACCAAACCAAAAAACGAAAAATCACATAAGTGAGCATTGAACATAACTAACACCGAATAATGCACCACAAGTAGGATGTAACTTCATTGCATAACTATTGACTTTCGTGCATGCATAGGGAATCACAAACCTTAACACCAATATTCCTACTAAGCATAATTATTCATCAACATGACTCACATATTACTATCATCATGTTTCAAAACTATTACAAGGAATCAAGTTTAATTTGTCCAATGATCTTCATGAAAGTTTTTATTATATCCTCCCTGGATATCTATCACTTTGGGACTAGTTTCCTATATTGTCATTGCTTTTTGGCAAGCTCAAACAGATTTAAGTGAAGCACATGAGCATAAAGATTTCATCTCTCAAAAAGGTATAAGTGAAGCATGAGAGGATTTCTTCAAAAATTACTAAATCTCAAATTAATCTAAGTGAAGCATGAGAGTATTTCTACAAAAGTTTCCAAGCACACCGTGCTCAAAAAGATATAAGTGAAGCACTAGAGCAATTTCTATAGCTCAAAAAGTTTAAGTGAAGCACATAGAGCAATTCTAACAAATCATAGCATGATTTTGGCTTTCTCAAATAGGTGTGTACAGCAAGGATACAAAGGAAAAACTAACAAGCAAAGCAAGCAAAGATACAAGACGCTCCAAGCAAAACTCATGATATGTGACGAACAAAAATATAGCTCCAACTAGAATACCGATGGTCGTTAGAAGAAAGAGGGGATGCCACTCGGGGGCATCCCCAAGCTTAGTTGCTTGTTTCTCTTTGGATATATCTTGGGGGTGTGGTAGCATCCCCAAGCTTAGGCTTTTGCTACTCCTTATTCCTTCATCCATCGTGATCTCACCCAAAACTTGAAAACTTCAATCACACAAAACTCAACAAAATCTTCGTGAGATCCGTTAGTATAAGAAAGCAAATCACTACTTTAGGTACTGTTGCAAACCCATTCATATTTTATTATTGCATTATACCTACTGTATTTTAACTTTACCATGGCTTATACCCCCCAATACAAACCACAGATTCATCAAAACAAGCACACAATGCAACGAAAACAGAATCTGTCTTAAACAGAACAGTCTGTAGTAATCTGTACTATACCCATACTTGTGTAACTCTAAAAATTCTGAAACATTAGGACAACGTAAGGAATTTGTATAGAAACACTTTGTTAAAATTTCAGCTCAAGATCACGTTCCAGCAAAAAATTAAAATTCATATACTGGACGCAAAGTTTCTGTTTCAGATTCAGCATCACTTCTACTCATCCTATGAATCGTGCTAAAGTATTTACTTGGCACAAACACTAAATAAACCATAAAAACACAATCATAACAGAGGCATAATTGTGTCAACACTCAAAAACAGAAAGGAAAAAGCAAAAATTTATTTATTCATTGGGTTGCCTCCCAACAAGTGCTATCGTTTTACGCCCCTAACTAGGCATAATGGGTAGATTCAAGTATTGTCATCTTTAGTTTTGGATCCATAGGATGCCCTAATGATTGATTCATATGGTGGCTTAATTCTTGTTCTAGGGAAGTGTTCCATAC
This sequence comes from Elymus sibiricus, assembly GCA_039707655.1. Lineage (NCBI taxonomy): Eukaryota > Viridiplantae > Streptophyta > Magnoliopsida > Poales > Poaceae > Elymus > Elymus sibiricus. Next base: position 270,682,494 of record CM077673.1, on the reverse strand, counting down.
CCTTTCTCAAGGGAAATTAAAAAAGAATATTGCCTTCTTTCATATCAATCACGGCACCTATAGTGCGTAAAAACGGTCTACCAAGTATAATGGGACAAGACGGATTGCAATAAATATCAAGCATAATAAAATCAATGGGCACATAATTCCTATTTGCAAGAATAAGAACATCATTAATTCTTCCCAAAGGTTTTTTAATAGTAGAATCCGCCAAGTGCAAATTAAGAGAGCATTCTTCAATATTGGTAAGTCCAAGCACATCACATAGAGATTTCGGAATCGTGGAAACACTAGCACCCAAATCACACAAAGCAAAGCATTCATAATTTTTAATCTTGACCTTAATGGTAGGTTCCCACTCATCATGCAATTTTCTAGGAATAGAAATCTCCAACTACAACTTTTCTTCAAAAGATTTCATCATGGCATCAACGATATGTTTAGTAAAAGCTTTATTTTGCTCATAAGCATGGGGTGAATTCAACATAGATTGCAACAAAGCAATACACTCAATCAAAGAGCAACTATCATAGTTAAAATCTTTGCAATCCAAGATAGTGGGCACATCACTAGTTAAAGTTTTGACCTCTTCAAACCCACTTTTATCAAAAAATTCATCAAGTTTTGTACCCTCCAAATTATCGGGACGCCTTCTAGCTAAAGTTGACTCTACTTCAGTCCCTTAATTATCAATCTTAATATTACTAAACAAGGAATCAATAGAAGAAATACCAAGCACTTTAAGATCTTCATCTTTTTTATAAAGGCAATCACTAGAAAACGATTTTTCTAAGATTTCTCTTTTAGCTCTAAGCATAGCGGTTCTTTTCTTACTTTCATACATAGAGACATATAAAGCTTTAATAGATTCATCAATCTTAGGCACAAAAGCTTTCAACTTGAGATTTTCAACATCATGAGAAATTCTATCAATGCTTCTAGACATATCATCAATCTTATTCAGTTTTTCTTCTATCGTAGTATTGAAAGCCTTTTGCGCATTGATAAATTCTTTAATATTACTCTCAAGATCAGAGGTGTTCCTATTATTATTGTAAGAAGAATTACCATAGGAATTACCATAATTATTAGAGGAATTTCCAGGAAAAGGCCTAGGATTAAAATTACCTCTATAAGCATTGTTATTGAAATTATTGCGCGAGACAAAATTCACATCTACGGATTCACTATTTTGCTCAATCAAAGTAGACAAAGGCACATCATTAAGATCAATAGGAGCATTTTTACTAGCAACCAATTTCATCAAAGCATCAACTTTATCACTCAAAGTACTAATTTCCTCTACCGAATTAACTTTTTCACTAGTAGGTGCTCTTTCGGTATGCCATTGAGAATAATTAGCCATGATATTATCTAGAAATTTAGTAGCTTCACCCAAAGTAATCTCCATAAAAGTACCACCCGCGGCGGAATCTAAAAGATTTCTAGAGGCAAAATTCAACCCCGCATAAAAATTTTATATGATCATCCAAAGATTCAAACCATGTGTAGGACAATTTCTTATCATCAACTACATTCTTTCCCAAGATTGGGCAACATGTTCATGCTCAAGTTGCTTAAAATTCATGATTTGCTTCCTAAGGGAAATATTTTTTGCGAGCGGAAAATACTTAGTGATAAAAGCATCCTTGCACTTATTCCAAGAATCGATACTATTGCGAGGCAAAGAGGAAAACCAAATTTTTGCAAGATCCCGCAAGGCAAAAGGAAATAGTTTCAACTTCACAATGTCATTGTCCACATCTTTTTTTCATTTGCATATCACACAATTCAACGAACGTGTTTAGATGGGACGCGGCATCCTCATTAGGATTACCGGCAAATTGATCTTTCAAGACTAGATTAAACAAAGCGGCATTAATATCATTAGACTCCGCACTAGTGGCGGGAGGAGCAATAGGCGTACTAATAAAATCATTGTTATTAGTATTGGAAAAATCACACAACTTAGTGTTCTCTTGAGTCATCGTGACTACGCAAACAAGATTGCAAACAAGGAAGAGATCCGGCAAGAAAAAGGGCAAACGAAAAAGAGGGCAAATAAAACGGCAAATTGGTGAAGTGGGGGAGAGAAAAATGAGAGGCAAATGGCAAATAATGTAATTGCAAGGAGATGAGATTTATGATTAGGAACCTGGTAAATGATGGTGGAGTCCCCTCGGCGCCTACGATAGGCACGTAGAAGAGACCGCTTCTTCCCCGGCAACGGCGCCAGAAATTCCTTTGACGTGGCTTGAGACTGCGTCGGTATTTCCCCAAAGAGGAAGGGATGATGCAGCACAGCGACAGTAAGTATTTCCCTCAGTTATGAAACCAAGGTTATCGAACCAGTAGGAGGATCACCAACACCCAATAAGCAGCACCTGCACACAAACAACAAATGCTTGCAACCCGACGCGAAAGAGAGGTTGTCAATCTCTCTACGGTAATAAGATAGATTAGGTAGTGATAGATAGGAGAGATAGATCTCTCAAGAACACAAATAAAAAGAGTAAATATGCAGCAATATATTTTTGGGTTTTTGGGTTTGTAGATATGAAAACAAAGATTGCAAAAAACGTAGATCGGAAAGCAATATGATGGAAAAGTAGACTCGGGGGCCGTAGGGTTCACTAGTGGCTTCTCTCATGAGTATAGCGCACGGTGGGTGAACAAATTAGCATTGGGCAATTGATAGAAAATCGAATAGTCATGACGATATCCAAACCGATGATCATTATATAGGCATCACGTCCAAGATAGATAGACCGACTCATGCCTGCATCTACCTCTATTACTCCACACATCGACCGCTATCCAGCATGCATCTAGTGTATTAAGTTTATGGAAAAATGGAGTAATGCAATAAGAACGGTGACATGATGTAGACAAGATCTATTCATGTAGGAATAGACCCCATCTTGTTATCCTTAATAGTAACGATACATGCGTGTCTTGCTGCCCCTTCTATCACTGGGAAAGAACACCGCAAGATCGAACCCATCACAAAGCGCCTCTTCCCATGACAAGAAAAATCGATCTAGTCGGCCTAACTAAACCAAAGATTCGAAGAAGAAATACGATGCTATAAGCAATCATGCATATAAGAGATCAAAGAAGACTCAAATAATATTCATTGATAGAAACTGATCATGAACTCAAAATTCATCGGATCCCAACAAACACACCGCAAAAGTTTACATCAAATAGATCTCCAAGAGACCATTGTATTGAGAATCATAAGAGAGAGAGAAGAAGCCATCTAGCTACTGCCTACGGACCCGTAGGTCTATGGTGGACTACTCACGCATCATCGGAGAGGCACCTATGAGGAAGATGAACCCCTCTGTGATGGTGTTTAGATTGGATCTCGCGGTTCTGGAACTTGCGGCAGCTGGAATTGTGTTTCGTCGACTCCTTTAGGGTTTTCCGAATATTTGAGAATTTATAGGCATCAGAGGCGGTGCGGAAGGGGGCCGAGGAGGGCACAACCCATCAGGGCGCGCCGGGGCCCCCCTGGCGCGCCTTGGTGGGTTGTGCTCTCCACAGCCCACCTCTCCGGCAGTTGTTTGGCCCACTCGGTGTCTTCTCGTACAGAAAAATCTCCAAAAAGTTTCGTCGCGATTGGACTCCGTTTGATATTGATTTTCTGCGAAGTAAAAAACAAGCAAAAACAGCAACTGGCACTTTGGCACTATGCCAATAGGTTAGTCCCAAAAAATGATATAAAGTTATTATAAAATGATTGTAAAACATCCAAGAATGATAATATAACAGCATGGAACAAGCAAAAATTATAGATGCGTTGGAGACGTATCAAGGAGACCGAGTGAGCTACGTCCTTCAAATCCATTTCGATTCGTCCAACTACGCGGCCGAGTACGAAGCCCTCTTGTACGGGCTCCAAATGGCTATCTCGCTTGGTATCTGAGGCTCGATGATATTCGGCGATCCAGACCTCATGGTCAATCAACTAGTGAAGGAATGGGATATCCGGAGTCCGTCTATGACCGAGTACTGTAATGCAGTCCGGAAATTGGAGAAGAACTTTGAAGGCGTGGAGCTGCATCACATACCCCGAGCAAAGAACCAGGCTGCCGACGACCTGGCCAAGATCGGCTCCACTCGGTGGGTTGTTCCGAAAGGCATATTCCTTGAGCACCTACACTCTCCTTTAGTCAAAGAGAATCCTTTTACTAAAGAGCCCCCGCAAGTAGTCGGACCTTCGAACCCGACTGTAGTCGACATTCCAGCCATAGTGGATCTTGTCCATGAGATGTTGGTGATCACTCCCGAGTGGACCCAACCTTACTTAGCATACTTGCTCCGGCAAGAGATCCTTGAAGACGAAGAGGAGGCCCGGCGGATCGTCCGACGATCCAAATCCTTTGAAGTGATGGGAGAGCAGCTATACAAGAAAAGCACTACGGGCGTAACAGGGAAATGCATTTCCCAAGAGGAAGGGCTGCAGATCCTACATGATATTCACTCAGGAACCTGTGGCCATCATTCATCCTCTCGGACGTTGGTCGCGAAGGCGTTTCGTGCGGGTTTTGATTGACCCCGAGCCAACGAAGCAGCAAAGGACTTGGTCAACCTTTGTGTCGGGTGTCAGTTTTATAAGAATCAGACGCACGAGCCTGCATCCGCACTGAAGACCATTCCGCTCACCTGGTCATTTGTTGTGTGGGGCCTCGATATGGTCGGCCCCCTGCGTACCGGGTCTAGTGGGTTTACCCATCTGCTGGTAGCAGTGGATAAGTTCACCAAGTGGGTTGAAGCGAAGCCCATCAAGAGCTTGGATGCATCTACCGCTGTCAGTTTCATTCGGCAGATTATCTTCAGATTTGGAGTTCCCCATGATAGCATCACTGATAACGGCTAGAATTTCGATTCGGAGGGGTTCGGTGAATTCTGTTACTCCCAAGGCACTCAGGTGAACTATGCCTCCGTGGCTCACCCGTAGTCAAACGGACAAGCAGAACGAGCAAATGGGATGGTTCTTCAAGGATTGAAGCCCCGGTTGATGATAGGTCTGTAGATCGCTGTTGGAGCTTAGGTCGAAGAACTGTCGTCTATCTTATGGAGCATTCGGACAACCCCGAACCGTTCAACCAAGCGCACTCCTTTCTTCATGGTATATGGATCTGAAGCCGTCCTGCCGAGTGATGTACGCCACAATGCTCCCCGAGTGGAACTTTATAACAATGACGAAGCAGAAGTAGCACATAAAGACAGTCTGGACCTCTCGGAAGAGGAGAGAGAGCTAGCCCTGGTCAAGTTGATGCTTTATCAGCAAGACTTGAGGCGCTACTACGACAGACAAGTCAGAGGGTGCACTTTCCAGGAAGGCGACCTCATTCTCCGACTGGACCAGCAGAAGCCACACAAGTTGGCACCTCTGTGGCAAGGGCCTTATGTGGTCTCCAAAGTCCTGAACAATGGAGCTTATCGGTTGTATAATTTCAACACTGATGCGGAAGAACCCCGAGCATGGAACACGGATCTGCTCCGCAAGTTCTACACTTAATCTAGAAAACACTTTGTCATTCCTGTAATGAGCCACCCAATGGATTTGATGAATAAAAGTTCTTACTTTTCCTACTCCTTGTCAAAAAAAATTCACTTTTGTTCGTTTTCCTCACCCCCAGTGGGTGCGTGGATAGGCTTAGCTGCGAACCTGATTTCACCTAAGTTAAAAACCACTCCGAGTGAGGACATTGTCCACACTCGGGGGCTTAGCTGCGAACCTGATTTCGCCTAAGTTAAAAACTACTCCGAGTGAGGACATTGTCCACACTCGGGGGCTTAGCCGCGAACCTAATTTCGCCTAAGTTAAAAACTACTCTGAGTGAGGACATCATCCACACTCGGGGGCTTAGCTGCGAACTCGATTTCGCCTAAGTTAAAAACTACTCCGAGTGAGAACATCATCCACACTCGGGGCTTAGCTACGAACCCGATTTTGCCTAAGTTAAAAACTACTCTGAGTGAGGACATCATCCACACTCGAGGGCTTAGCTGCGAACTTGATTTCGCCTAAGTTAAAAACTACTCCGAGTGAGGACATCATCCACACTCGGGGGCTTAGCTGTGAACCTGATTTCGCCTAAGTTAAAAACTACTCCGAGTGAGGACATCATCCACACTCGGGGCTTAGCTGCGAACCTGATTTCGCCTAAGTTAAAAACTACTCCGAGTGAGGACATCATCCACACTCGGGGGCTTAGCTGTGAACCCAATTTTGCCTAAGTTAAAAACTACTCCGAGTGAGGACATCATCCACACTCGGGGGCTTAGCTGCGAACCTGATTTCGCCTAAGTTAAAAACTACTCCGAGTGAGGACATCATCCACACTCGGAGGCTTAGCTATGAACCCGATTTCGCCTAAGTTAAAAACTACTCCGAGTGAGGACATCATCCACACTCGGGGGCTTAGCTGCGAACCTGGTTTCGCCTAAGTTAAAAACTACTCCGAGTGAGGACATCATCCACACTCGGTGGCTTAGCTGTGAACCTGATTTCGCCTAAGTTAAAAACTACTCTGAGTGAGGACATTGTCCACACTCGGGGACTTAGCTGCGATCCTGTAATCGCCTAAGTTAAAAACTACTCCGAGTGAGGACATCGTCCACACTTGGGGACTTAGCTACGATCCAAAGATCGTCTAAGTAAAATTTCACTCTGGGTGATAATCGAGCCAAGCGCTCAAACAGTTAAATAAAGGCATCCAAAGGGCATGCAGTTCAAAGGAAAAGTGCAGATAGCTGTGGCCGCTAAGTCACGGCGAATGTACGGTTACAGAAACCACTCGGCATACTGAGGCAAATATCACTTAAAGTTCTTTATCCGAGGATCACTCGGCTGCGATCGGAGTTGGTGCATCTTTGTAGGTGTCGAGGTCGATGAAGTCCGCGATCCAAGTGGCTATTGGCAGGAATGTCTCCATGAAATCTTCAATCTTGGCATTCTTCCTGCTGGCGACCTTGAGAAACTTCGACTTCTCCTCGTCCATGCCCCTGCAATGCACGCGGACGAGAGAAAGGGCGATATCGGCATCGGCACGAGCTGCAGATTTCTTCCATGATTGCACTCAGCATGGAACGTCTTGCAGTCAGTTGATGAGGGCATCTAAGTCATTCAGGGACTCCTCTCCGAGGGCGACTTCCTTGTCGATGTCCTTGACTACGTTGCGCAGGCAGTTGAGGAAGATATTCACCTCCCTGGTGCGCTCGTCCAGTCAAAACAGCGCAAGAGCTGAGCTATCATGAAGGATACCCGCGCTCGGATCTAGCTCCTTCTCAATCTTGGAAGTCTCCTCCTCGACATCCACGCAAAGCTCTGATGAATACACGGGAAAAGGGAGTTAATGGAGGGTGAGTGAAAAATTGAAGTGACTTGAAACGCAGTCGGGCCGGTCACATACCTTTGAGACTTTCGTTCATCTCATTGCAATAGTCTTCGATGAATTTCTCCAACTCGAGCTTCTTGGAAGTAACTTGCTTCAACTTCATCTCGGCCTCAACAGCTTCCGCTGTAGACCTCTTGGCAACTGCCTCCAACGCCTTCTTCTCTTCCTCCCACTTCTTGAGAGACTTCATCTTGTCCTCAGCCTCTTTCATTTTCCGACTGGCCTCCTTCTGGGCAGATGCTAGTTCACGGTCTTTCTTATCCAGGGCCTCCTTCATGGTATCTATAGAAATGGAAGCTCGGAGACTCTTAGTAAGTTGAAGATTTTCACTACGTAAATCTGATAAAGTACTTTTAGTCAGACAGGGAAAAGGATCAAGTTCAAAGCAGTTGGGCAAGACACGCTTACCTCTGAGTGATCGCTTCTCTTGCTCCTGACGTGCACTCTTGGTCTTCTCAGTCTCAAGGCTGAGACGCAGGTCCTGTACCTCCTTCTCTAGGGTGTTGTAGCGGGTCCCGAGCTGGCACACGCTCTGCCGACAAGAAACAAGGGAACATCAGTGATAACAATTGGATATATAATTAAGGTTCAATACCATTCGGACTCTAAGACTACCGCCGACTGCTTCAGTCGACGGCAGCCTCGGGGACTACACCCAGTGGGTGCGCTTAGCGCTCCCCCACCAGAGAACTACAAGTTCTACACCCCGACGGTCAACGTCGAGAGGCTCTGGTCCATGGACCATCACTGCATCCTCTTTGACAAGTATCTCATCACTCGGGATTATCTATTACACTCTATTACATTCGGACTCAAAGACTACCGTCGACTGCTTCAGTCGACGGCAGCCTCGGGGACTACACCCAATGGGTGCGCTCAGCGCGCCCCCACTGGAAAACTACAGATTCTACACCCCGACGGTCAACGTCGAGAGGCTCTGGTCCATGGACCATCACCGCATCCTCTTCGACAAATATGTCAACAATCATTTCTACAAACGTCATTCGGATTCTCAGACTCCCACCGACGGCTTCAGTTGACGGCAGTCTCGGGGACTACACCCAGTGGGTGTGCTAAGCGCGCCCCCACTAGAATCAGTGAACACCCAGTGGGTGTGCCCCCGACGCAAACCCACTCGGGATTTCAAAAAATACATACGACGCAAAATTTCCAACTGAAGAAGGTACTTGCAAGAGTACTTACCCGGACATTCTTCTCCAGAGCCTTGCCGGCATCATAGGCTTCCTTCAGGTTGTCGTTCATCAACCTCAGCTGGATCAGCGCCTCCTTACTCGCTCCCACCTGGTCCTCTGGGACGTGGGGCAGACTGAAGATGCTGGTTGCAGGAGGAGTTGATAGAGGAGATTCGAGTCTGGTTCCGGCCCCCGAAGAGGCCCTCTGAGTAGGTGCTGATGCCTTAGCAGGGGAAGCGTCCCGCATCACGACGTCTACGTCGGTGGAGGGATTCGGCGGGTTGACCCTGTCGTTCGCATCAAGCTCTATCACTTCAGGCGGTCCTGCAAACATTCGAAGATCATTCGAGAGCAAGCTCAAAAGAGAAACACATAATTCAAAGATCATTTCCAAGTGAAATCAAGAATTACCTTTTGAAGAAGCGGTGTCAACGTCAGCCTTGTCCTTCTCCAGTGAAGTAGTCGACGTGTCAGCCCTGCAGTGAAATCACTCGGAATGTCAGATCACTCGGTCACATATTTGAGATGGCAGTCAGTACAAAGACACTTATGCTGAGTCCACCGGCACATTCATCTTGGTCTTGGGCAAGACAGCCTTCCGAGGTTTGTTGGTGGTGACCTTCGGCTGCTTGGCACTCTTCTCGGGTGACGGTGCGGGCTCGCTCTACCCGCGCTTTGAGGTCCGAGTGGGGAGGACGGTCGTGGAAGATTTGGCACCACCCGGCCCCTTGGCATTGCCTCCGCGGGTCCCAGGGTCTTGGCATGCCTTGGTGCGAGGCTCGGGCTGGACCTCCTCTGATGGAGAGCACTCCGCCTCGTCACCTGGGTGCGACACCTCCTCCTCCTCCTCTTCACCTTCCTCGATGTCCTCCACGTATTCTTCCTCGCTGTCCGAGCCCTCATGGCGCTCGTTGTCGCTCGCCACATCGGCAGAAGTGTGGTTGACGGCGGGGATAAAGCTCACCATGCTCGTGAAGGCCTGCCGAGCAAGAGTTACGTCGGTCGAGAATTCTGTCAATAAACATTCGGAAACAATAACGGCACTCGGAACTTACTTCATTCGCCGGATTCTCAACCGAGAGTGGAGGCACCCGCCTCGTGCCCCTGGGGTTGTCCCGAGCCGGAGTGATGGCCTTGAGTTTGTTCTCCATGGCCTCAGCGCTGAGCTCCTCCGGGTGCGTACGCGTGGAGTCACCCGGACCCGGGTACTGCCACATGGGGTGGGCTCTGGCCTGCAGTGGTTGAATTCTTCTCTGGAAGAAGACCTCCAACAAGTCCAGACCGTTGATGCCCTGATTCACGAGGGCTACCGGCGCAATCACAAGGATATCTATGTCGACTTTCTCCTCCTTCGACACGTTAAGTTTGGGGAGGCGTCGAATGCGCTTGGCCGAGTACGGTGGGAGGCCTAACTGGCCCTCTCTGACTGGGATGTCCTGGCAGTAAAACCAGGTTCCCTACCAACCCTTGACCATGTTGGGGAAGTACATTTGCGGAAAACTACCCTTCCCCCTCAGCTGAATACCTAAACCCCCGCATAGCTGGACTACATTCGTCTTCCCCCCAGTCTGCACGGATTTCTTCACGGTGATCACTCGGCATGTGAACAAATGTTTGAATAGGCCCCAATGAGGATGACAGCCAAGGACATTTTCGCAAAGAGAAATGAAGGTAGCCAGATAAGAGATGGCATTGGGGGGAAGGTGGTGGAGCTGAGCCCCGAAGAAGGGGTGTGGGGGCAAGGAAAAACTGTAGGAGATATGCCCTAGAGGCAATAATAAATGTTATTGATTATCTCCCTGTTCATAATTAGGTTTATGTTCCATGCTATAACTGCTATGGTTCTCGAGTCTGCAATAACCACGAGGCTCGGAGGAAGACTCATATGCACGTGTGGAATAATAAACGGTAAAATGTATTCCTAGTCTGGCCTCTAAGACTGGCTCAAGTATTGCATGATGATCCTGTTTTCCTGATCATGGGCATGGCTATGCCGGCAATTTTGAGGGCACAATGTTAGAAGAACATTTGTGTTGAATCGACCCGAATTGATGTTATGCTATGAGATTCATTCGTCATAAGTTAATGGTTTATAACACAGAGATGGTTAACGTTTGCATAATTCCTTAGACCATGAGAGTATCGAGTTACTTCATGCTTGCTTCATGAACTTTGGGGTTTGTTAAACGTCATCCGTAAATGGGTGGCTATTACGGCGACTTACGGGTTCATGGAAAAGTATGTCAAGTAACTTGATAGCTCAAGATTGGGATTTGCTCCTCCGACGATGGAGAGATATCTCTGGGCCCTCTCGGTGTTACGGTATCCATCATCGTCTGGCTAGACACTTTGTGATTTGATCACGGGGATGCCGGAACACGGGAACGAGAAAAAAGAACAATACCGGTAACGAGGTAACTGGCATAGTGGACAAGTTGTTGATCTGCGGGGATGCCAACATGTCTCACCTCGGGTATTTGTAACATATCGCGAAGCAACAGGAATAGCACACGGCAACTGGAGGTTCACTCGAATATTCATTCGTGTGGGTATAGGGATCAATATGGGTGTCCACGGCTCCGATGTTGATCATTGATCGGAAAGAGTTCCGGTCATGTCCATACTTCACCGAACCTATAGGGTCACACGCTTAAGGGTCATCTATCTGCTGAATACTAGACAGGGAGTTTGAGAGAAAAACACCGAAAAAGTTTCGGACGAAACGGAAACGTTCCGGAGAGAACACCGGAATAGTTCCGGTGAAACTGAAAAGTTGTTTCAGGGTATTCCATTAAGTCAAATTGGTTCTGGCACATGCCCAGAAATTCTTGGAGGATGCCAGAAGTGTTCTGGAAACTTCTGGAAATTTTCCGGGACAAAAACCGGAAATGTTCCGGAGCAGCCGGAACCGATTTGGTTGTTTTTCGCTGAAGAAACATTGTTTCGAAATTGTTTCGGAATGCGTTCAAAATTATTTTGGTGGGTACTAGAATTGTTCTAGGCACACAGAAATAATTTAGGATTTAACGGACGCAGAAAAATGTCTTCGTGAATAGTGAAAAGCACTTTTTGGGCTGATTTGCAAATGGGGTTTTTCTTCTAGAAGAAAACCACTTTTTGTGTGTGAAAGGGAGGTGGAGCTCCCCAAGGGGGCTGCAAATTTCGTCCATGGCATGGTGGGGGCCCTCCTTGAGGTGTCCTTCCACCTCATGGTGGATATCTTCTACACACCCTTATGTGGCATGTGGTGGAAAGATCCTAGGAAGGTCCTTTTGGTCTTTCCTCTACCCCTTGCTCCTCCTATAAATAGAGGTGGAGATTGCTCTCCAAAATCAGCTCATGCTTGCTCTCATACACATGCCATTGACTTGTCTGGCTTCTCTCTCCCTCCCAGCGAAATAGTTTCGTAGAGCCGAAAGGCTGTCTGGGTTCCGGTGGGAACTAGTTCTGGACGGCGAAGCCCTGCCAGATAGATGACACCGTATGTGTGCAACTCTGTAGAGAGATCGTAGTTTCGGTCTTAGTTCGAGAGTGCCTCCCGAAGGGCTGTCCAAGTGATCGTCTTAGTTTCGAGGGTCCTCCCGAAGGGCTGTCCGAGTGACCGTTCGAGTTTCGAAGGTCCTCCCGAAGGGCTGTCCGCGACACCGTCCGAGGGACTGTCCGACCGCCTCCCGGAGGGCTGTCCAAGGGGCAGATGTGGGAGTACATCCTCGCGGTTGGGAGGTTGTACATCCTAGCTGCGGGGATCTGCACCGCCGATCGTCATCGACTCTACTTCCGCTGCGCTACGAGTCGGTAACGAAACAGATCAAACCTTGTATGCAGTCTCCATAGTGATCCTGGGATGGTACGTAGGTCAGAAAAATTTTGTTTTCTGCTGCGTTACCCTACAAAAACCTCGGTCGATGTGGGTCGTAAGGAGGACCCTCTCATCCCCACGCGGCGCGGACTCGACCTCGCCCGCCGCCGGCAACCGCCAGCTCCCAGCTGCCAGGAGGCCCTGGCTCTCCATCTCCATCAGCCGTGACGGTGGTTCGGGGCGGCATCCAATCGCCCTGGACGAAACCCGCCGGGGCGCCCGCACTCGAAGAGGACCCGTGCGACGCCTTTTTCGCCTTCTCGGCCTTCGCGGTGGCGCTCCTCGTCATCTCCGGCAAGGTGGGGCAGCGAATCGGCGGAACAGTGGTGCGGGAGAAGCTCTCGGCGGAGCGAAAGTGAAATGTGAGGGGTGGGGAATAAGAGATGTCTCTCTCTTCCTCCCTCCCGGTCAAATTATATACTCCAGATCTGCGGAATCACAGCCGTCGTATCAGCCACTGTCGCGCAATCAACGAACGCATGCAGATCCGCGAAATCTTTGGGCAGCACTACGGGGACCCATGGCGAAATTCACGGCATGAAAATCGAGGCGTCGCGTCCACTTTCCCCACTTCCCTGACACAACTGCCACACGCGTGCACGCTTCCCCATGATTTCAAAATCGCCGGAGATTTCACTGAATCATGGCCCGAGTGGACTCCGCGTCCACTGGTGCGTTCCGACACACCAAAACTCATCGAGTGAACAGAGAAGATTCGTCGGGCATTCGGGCAAATCTTCAGTTGTCCCAGGAATATTCGAATGGAGAGCAGTTTCTAACATTAACAGCCATAAGTTCCAACAGTCTCAATCTCAAGACTTTGGGTCGCCTCTCCCGAGAGCGAATCCGACTCAGGTCGAGTGACTCGAACAGTCAGGTTGTTCTGGACATTTGGAAGTTATTTAACCTGAATCGGTCGTGGTTTCAACGCCGAGTATGAAATGACCCGACTCGTTTCCAAGCGTTTCCGAAACGCTACTGACATCACGTCATGTCAGTCACTCGTCCCCCAAACCTCAACCGATTCGGGGGCTACTGATGAGGTCACCTACCCTTGGTAGGGTCATGGACCTCACATCTAGGGCACACCAGGGGTCCTACAAGTTCATGGAAGTCTCTGTACTTCCTTAGCATTCGGACGAATGTACCAGATCCACTCGGATCCTTGGAAGCCACTCGGACATCGTCAGCCAGTCGGCCGGTCTTTGGCACTCGGACGTGAAGAAGCAGAGGCGATGTGGGAGCTACAACGTTCGAGGGACTTAATTAGTATAAAGTGTTGTGAAGGCTACGTTACCTGTAATGCCTCTAGTTAACATAACCGTTTCCAGTAACTCCAACGGTTATCATCATTTATTGCCCTAGTAATGGCGCTCGGCTGGAGGTGGCGCACTCTATATAAGCCACCCCCCTGGCTCCAGAGCGAGGGTTACAAACTCCTTGTATTCAGATACACACATAAGCAAACACTAAGCCCCAGGGCTCGAGACGTAGGGTCTTTACCACTTCCAAGTGGGTCCTGAACTTGTACATCTGAGTGTTACACTTGCACCGTAGCTAGGCTTCGCCCTTAATCTTATGTACCCCCCGTACTACTGTTAGTATTACTCCCACGACAAATAGTATTCTACCTTTGTCACCAGGGCGACCAGGGGCGCTAACGCTAGCACCCCCGTCACCACCTCCTCCATCCTTCCTTCTTCCCTCGTCATCCCTAGAGGTAGTCATCAAAAAGCCCGTGCGCCGCCGGTGAAGAGGATGGAGGGAATCTCACGTCTCGCTGCCGTGACTTGGCTGCCTGGAGGGGTTGTACATGACGGTGCGAGATCTTTCTCCGGTGGCTGATCCCCCCAGTGGTTGCTCCTTCCAGTGGCGCGACGTCCTCCTATGATAACGTGGGGGCGACAGACTCGACCGAGGTGTGATCTACGATGTAAGGGCCCCGGAGCGGCAGTTTCGGTCACAACAGTGGCGATGTTCCCTCCGTCAGGGATGATTGTCTAGGAGGCGGCAGTTTGCTCCACTGTATAGATATAGGTTGCGAAGCTTGCCGGTCCTAGATGTGATTGGATCTGGAGTTAGGGATTCAGATCAGGAGATATCCCTGGCCGACACTGGTCGGCCACGACGGCGACGATGCCCGTGGGCGCCGTCTTCTCTCCATGGAGTCGTTCGTCACATCCACTTCTACCCCCACCACATCATTGGTCTTTCGGGTGCAAACCATAATCGCGATGGGAGGCGACAATGCCTTCGATGTCGTTCCCTTATTGAAGGTGTACACCAAGAGGTGGTGCGGTCGGGCATTTACCGCATTGACAACAGTGGGTCTCTGTGGTGTGGCGCAGCGAGGTCATGGCATTATGCGTGTGTTGATGGACACACATAGGATGTGGTGCTGTCTGGCATCATGTTGACGTCGATGACACTTGGGCCTCGCAAACTCAATGCGTTGCTCTCTCCTGAAGTACGATGGAGGTTGGCGGTGGTGGATTCTGGAGTGTGCGCATGTGTTGCGCAATAAGGATCTGCTAAACCGGTTGGTGCTTTCGGCTCGCCATGGGAGAATTTGGTGAGGCCACCGGATTAGATGATGCACATTTATGCGTGGTTAATACACATTATCAAACTACTAGGTATAACAATACAAATTGCAAAGATGAATTCAGATTGCTCCATGTATATTTGTCAGACTCTATTAGATAGTACAATAAAGATGGCTGCACAGCTCGATGCAGAGGCACAGTTGTCCTCCTTTTCAAAAAAAACTTTCCTAAGGATGCCAATGCAAATGACATCAGGTCATGGCTCCCTGGTAAAAGGGTTTATTCTGCCAAGATTTTCTATGTCCTAAGAGCATTTCTAGCAGATCCCGCAAACCGGGCCATTCGGTAAAATAACCGCCAGTTTGCGGGACGAAGGGAGTTTTCCTGGCCCGGATATATCCCCCAAAATCTGCCGTCCTGGAATTTTTTTTTGTGGGATTCCGAATCCACGAGCCCATTTCCTCCATATGCGCGGGATTGGGGGCATTTTTTGCCGGGACCTGAAAAATTAAAAACGGTTGGCGGGAGGGAACTTTCAGCGCCCGCCACGATGTTCCCCGCATATGAGCTCACCGGAACGCCTCGACACCGGTGACCACCGGACCCTAGACGCCGCTCTGCGAGCTGCCGCTGATGCCCCGTGAGGTGAGAGCTGCCGTCGCCCCGCGAGTTACACCTACACCGCCATGACCATGCGAATCGATCTGGATGAGTAGGTGCACCATGAAAATTAAACTTTTTAATTACTTATGCTGAATTACAGGCTAAATACCCGAGACATGCTTGTTCGCAGACGCTGGAGATCCTTCGAGGAGGAAAATCATTGTGTCCTTTGTCCTACTCATGTCCTGAAAGACATAAGCGCATCTCCAACGCAGACTCTCAAATCGTCTCCATCCTTTCGGACTGTGCGGTCCGGACGTATTTTTACATCCATCGTTGTTTTGTATCCTTTCGCTGGCCGGTCCGTCCTTTTTTCCGTAAACCGGAAATAAATCAGGGGGGCTTTGCAGGTGTGCGGACCGCTTCCGTGCACGCCTGCCAGAACCTGGCCCCATCCAAAACCCTCTCCCTCGCTCGCGCCCTTTCCCATCCGAAACGGCCAGCGCCACCTCAGAGCGTCAATGTCGCATTCATGTCGGCCAAAGCAGACGCGACCTCTCACCGGAGGCGACATTGAAGCGGCGCGCCAGCCCATAGCGTCGACCGCGTTGCTTCCCGCCGCACACGTGTTTTCTACGTTTGAACGACAACCCGTTTGTCTGCGTCCTCTATTAAACATGAGCGGTTGCCGAGGAACCCGCCACCCGTCCGACCGTTTGTCATCCACCATTAACCACCTCGCCGCCTGGCCTGCCATCCGTCCGCTATTTAAATGCCATGCCCGACAACAGCCACAACCAACCTCCTCCGCTCCCTATCTTCTCTCGGCACCACACCCACCATGGCTTCGTCAAGCTCCAAAGTCCTGTGGGAGAGCTTCTCCTTCGAACAGAAGAAGGAGATCGCCGCCATTGCGGCCGGCTCGTAGGTCGAGAAATGGACGAGCTCTCCAGAGGCCAACACTGAGGACGAGCCAATGGCAGAGGCAACCGACTACGAGCCAGCGCCACTATCCTCACCGCCCCATGCCTACATCACCATGGTGAGGCGCGAGCTCACTACACTGACATGGTGTTAGAAGAGCGACATACCACGTTTCGGCAGGCGCATGCAGACAAGGCTTACAATCTCCGTCTCCTCGACGAGCACCTGTGCGTGGAGTAGCTACTCGCTGTCGGCACGGGCATCATGGCGAACGTGACATGGATGAGCAGGAGGCGCTACTTCTATCCTACCGCGTCGGTCGCGACATCCGCCGCGAGTGCTGGCGCCACCGCATCCTGCAGGTGAAGAAAGAAGCCGCCTTAACGGAGATCGATGAGGCGACGATGGAATTTGACATGGGCACGAAAAATGTCGCCATCTTCGCGTCGGCTGCGCCCCGACGCTATGACGACGAAGCCGGCACGTCCGCGGGCGCTGCCTGAAATGAGGAAGAGTAGAGCATGGGAGGCCTCCGACGCTTGGGTCCCATGAAGGCCACCACTCCTCCCCTCCCGTTAAAGCCAAGCTTGGCAGACTCATCATCACTGGCCGATTAGCCGCTTGCCGGCTTCCTCGAGGCGCGGGCTCATGGCCGGCCGGCGATCATTTAGACGCGATAGGGTTTAGTTCAAATATTTGAAAATGTAATGCATGTGCTCCGGTTTAGATGAAAATCATCCAGCTTATGTAAAAATTATCCAAGTTCAATGAAATTCATCTGGTTTGTTTAAAGGCATCAAATTTGTTCATTTTGGTTAAATCACGTTTGAAATATCTTCAGGCATTTACGGCTAGGATTAGATGGTCGGCCTCCATATTAATGTCCGTTGATTCATCTCATCGGTCCATGAACGAATGCGGTGTCTGATTTAAGGGCTAGCGTCGCTGGCTGAGCTAGCACAAGATCATTGGAGGCCGGGGGGGCAATCGTAAAATATGGATTCATGAAAGGTCAAAAGTCCCTATTTTTCTCAATCTATGCCACCACAAAAAAAATCTTCACAACCCCCCCCCCCCCCCCCCCCCCCCCCCCCCCGCGCCATACAGATAGCTCCGCGGTGGCTAGCATTGAAGAGGACCGTTTTGGCTCTCGGGTGCATATGCTCCCTTACGAACAGTAAATTCAGAATAAATAGTTACTACAATTCTAAATTCTGTTTCTTTTTAGATGTTTTTGATAGTGTAACAAGTGTGCCTGACAATTTTCATGAGAAACAGGATGCCGGTGCTTCGTTGGTGAAAAAAAAGAATGTAACATTTGGAGGTAACATTTGTCATTCGATTTCTTTTTTCTTTTTGCACATATCAAAATACTTAACCTTTTCTCCTAAAAATTTATAGGTAGAGTTTTGGTGTGACAATGAACACATCTATGATTTTTATTTTTATTTTATAAAAAATGGCATTTGCAAAATACATTTTTATGTGCAGAACGAATTGAATTTCCGCATCGATCTAGAGTGGGAGCTAGCACTAGCAGCTATGGAAATGGTTGGAACTTGTGAAACCGTCTCGACTGTACCAGTAGTGTAGCACCAACACGGGCGGCAGCTGAGCAGCCCACATGGCTGAAGAGCTCTTGCAACTTCCCCAGCAACGTACACGATACCAAGCATCAGGCCACGTGGTTCGGTGGTTGAGCAACATCCTTTTACTCTTTTATTACTACATGCTTCAGCAGCAAAGTTGGTTTCACGGTCCTCGTCTCGCATCGAAAGCCGTTCCACACTTCCATTCGCACCACCCGCATTTGTTAAATCTGTTCGATGAAGATACGTAATCCCACCCTTGGAGCACGAGTTTCCTTTCTTGGAGGCCCTTTTCAGCGTGCTTCTCATAACCTAGCCGACACGGCATTGCACCGATGAATCGATGCTTCAACACCTAACTGAATGAAGGTCACAGTTGCTGAATACTACTACACTCCCATGGAACAAAGGCAGGGTACAAAGACTGGATTCGGGAAAAGGAAAATAGTGAGTAGTACATCAGGTCGGCACGGTCACAGCACTAATCCCATGGAACAAAACTGTACAGATTATTCAATGTTACACGGAGCACGCGTCGCAGCGACCGCACGCGCGCGCGCTCGGATGGATGCGCGCGCCAAAACTACAGCAGAGTCGCCGTCGCCCGGCCGGCCTCCTCAGAACGACGGCACGACGCCGTAGTCACCGTCCGACGCCAGGTGCGCCGACGACGCGGGCGAGAACGGCCCGTCCTGCTCCAGCGCGTCGTCCTCGGCGGAGCGCTTGGCGAACCGGCCCTTGATGCGCGGCCGCGTCTCGGCGTACGCCTTGCGGGACGCGTAGCGGATGGTCTTCTGGAACCGCCGGTTCTTGCGCTTCTCCCGGTACCGCATCAGCCGGGCCTCCCGGTCCTTCCCCTTGCTCGCCACCACCGCCACCGACGGCGCCGGCGCCGGGGCCCCGCCGGCTGACAGCGCGTCCGGCACCACCGCTACCTCCGACGTTGACATCTGCAAAGGCGAGGTAGACATTATTTATCACCACGTACGTCCATGTCAAGAAAACCATTTCAGCGACACGAGGTATGGCTTACGCTGTGGTTCATGGAGTGTTCGGGGTAGAAGAGAATGCCGCCGGCGAGGTCGAGCTCGGAAAGGGCGACGGGCACCCGGATGGCCTTGATCCCGTCCATGGACCGGACGAAGTCCAGATCGAGGTACGCGTCCGAGTCGGCGAAGAAGGTGGCGGCGCTGTCCTCCTGGCTGTCGCCAGGCTCGGGAAGAAGCCAGGAGGCCGCCTCGGCCTCGTTGCTCCCGTCGTCGCCCGCGTCCTCCTGCGTCGCGGCGGCGGAGGACGGGGAGTGGACGGGCTGGGGCGGGTCGGCGAGCGCGCCGAAGAAAGGCGTGACGGGGAGCCGCTCGTGCCGGCTGGCGAGCGGGTTCGCGGAGTGGATGTCGGCGTCGCACGTGGCGCAGAGCGCGGCGGCGTCGGCGCGGCAGGTGACCGCGGCGGGCGCGTGCTCGCAGACCTCGCAGAGCCATACGCGCGCGTGGCGCGAGCCGGTCCCGTGCGCGCGCGCGTCGCACCCGGCGCAGAGGTAGGCGCCGTCCGACCGGCAGTAGAGCCGCGCCGCGTCCACGGCACACGTGTCACACGGCCGCCCGGCCAACCCCCAGAACCCCCCTCCTCCTCCTCCTCCTCCTCCCACCACCGTCTGCTCCTCCACTTTCATCTCGGTCGCCGCGGATCTCGGGCGCTGAGGGGTGGAAGATTTGGTGCGTTTCTTTCTGCGGGGGCTCGGTGCCTGGGTGCGGTCGCGGGTGGGTTTTGAGGGGTCTGCGCCCAGCGACAGCACATGGTAGGGGCGGGGCGCGGGCTCCGCTCGGGGGTCGCGGGCGCGAGACACTTCGGGCGCGCGGTCGATGTCGCGCGGGGCCACGGGTCTCGTTCGTTTGCCAAACTTGGCTAACTCGAGTTAAAAACAATCATATTTTACGACCTCGCCTTGCCATTGCTGTCGCCTGCTTCACTCCTGCTTTGCTGCGTGCCATTCCACAGTCGGATCTGTTTACCTTTGCACGCTACTCCGACGGCGACGTATATGATTCTGAGCACCAAAGTTTCAGTTTCAGTTTCAGGTCGGCCGCCTAAAAACTTTTTGGTTCACTTCAGCAGCACAGCCGGTGATAACGCAACACACGGGCGTGAGGCCGTTGGTTATGGCTATAATAAACTGTGAAGCCATTAGTGAGACGTTTGGTGGGAGCTCGCCCATCGTCGGCTCGGTTTGCCTCGCCGGGACGGGATGGGGACCCGTTCCGTTGGGTGGATGCATCCCGCCAGTGCACCGTGCACGCAGCCGCAGATGCCCTTGGCACTGGCCACTGGGCACCGGTTACCTTTTTGGCGCTGGAGAAAGTTTGCGATGCCCTTGCCGAAAAGTAGTATAGGCGGTCCAGTTGTCACTTGTCCGGATGCCATTGCCACGCCAGGCACGAGGTGGGGATGCGACGGAGGTGAGGGTGGCAGGTGCGGGGTCCGGCCAAGTCCGACTGTCGTGCTCACCCGTGGATGCTTGCTGTGCGCCAGGTGGCGCCATCTGGTTGGCTGACATGGCTCCACCCCGTGGTGGGGGACGCCGAATCCCGGTGAGATCTGGATCCTTCCGGTGGGTAGCAGTAGCACCGGGGATGGTTGCTGCGCGATATGATACGTACTTCTTTTTTTGACAAACGTTAAATTTTATAGATTCAATTGATTCCAGATCAGTTTATATTTTACAAAGTATGTGGGGTCGTCTCATGTGTAACAGATATCGTCATATCGATATCTTTCTTTAAATATTATTCTACTCTTGGGCTCACAAGCATCCGGATGAATAGTAGACACAGAATAGCAAAAAAAAAGAACTATTAAAAAAAAACACGGTCGAGTGTTCAAGCTGCATGCAGATCTTCATGAAGAAATAACATGCATGGTGCTTTGCATTAAAATGCTAAAAAACGTAATATCAAAATGAGTATTACTAATGTTGCATCTCATTTCTACATGTCATTGTCAATCAGCACTTCCAAGTAAAAGTGAAGCATCAAGATAATATAAATATAATGAGCACACAATCGGCCTCTGTATAGTTAGGATGTACAGAAACACTAAGGGTGTGTTTGGCAGGGTGCACCACCTGAGAATAGTTCCTATCCCAGCTCTATTTTAGCTCATGTTTGGTAGAGTGCAGCCCGAGAACAATGCTCACCTCGACCCACGAGGCCTCTCCGCATGTCTCGCAAGCGCACCCCTGACTGGCCCGGCGCTGCTCAGCCTGCACGACTCCAACCCACCGAACGCATCAGCCCGACCCACCGGTTCCCGAGCGAGCGCCCGCAGCAGCTAGGGTTCGATCTCCTCTCCCGTTTTCCTCTCGCACCTGAGCTCTCTCCTCCTCATCCATCCTTCCGCCGCCATCTCCAGATCTCCTCCATGGCGACGAACTCCGGCGGTTCCTCCGGCGACTAGAGCAGCTCCTCCGCCCTCCTCCTTGTCCGCCCGACCCTGCAGCAGCTCGCCGCCGCACTGCCCTGACGTGCGCCTCCTCTGCCCCGACGCGCCTCCTCTGCACCGACGGGCGCCTCTCCTCGTCGCCGCCGCCTTGCCCCAGCCCTTCGCCGCCTTGCCCCAGCCCTTCGCCGCCCCTGGTCGCCGTAGCACGCCGGCGCAAGGTAAGCAGCAGCTCGGCCTTCCTCCTTCTTCAGAATTCATGTGCAAATATTTTCAGAATTAGGGTAGTGTATTTATCTATGTACATGTGTACACTGATTGTGCAGTAATGCTAGATTGTGTAAAAATTAGTTGTCAGTTTTCTGTTTTTTTGCATTACTTTGGTGCTGGATAATATTGGTGTGTGCATGTCAGGCTGAAAAGGATCTACTATGCTAAGTCATGATTTGTTTGTGTTGTTATAGATGGATGAATTGGCAAGAAAACGAAGGCAACTGATTGTGAGAGGAGCCGGTCTAGTAGCTGGATTGTATGCTTACATGATGTTCATGTTTAGAGCTAGGCAACAAACACCGAGGATAACCGTGGGCAGCATGGCTGATCGTGCCGTAGCTAGAGATTCAAATTTGAGATACATTTATCACTCTAGCGACATAAATTGCTCAAATCAGCTAAGAATGAGAAAAGCTCCTTTCTTTCGTTTATGTGCTTTGTTTAGAGAGAGAGAATTGTTGTTGGATAGCATCCATACATCTATCGAGGAACAAGTAGCCATGTTTCTTCTAGTAGTTGGCCATAATCAAAGGTATAGGACATTACAACCGATATTTAGAAGGTCTACCGAAGTCATTAGTAGGTACTTTAAGGCAGTGCTTTATGCTGTTGGGGAGTTGAGAGATGAGATGATTCGGCCTCCCTCCAACCAATGCCATCCGAAAATACAACAAAGCACTCGCTTCAACCCATATTTCAAGGTAATTTTTTTCCGAATAAAGAAAAACAATTGATAGGACTTATGAATAACAGCCATTTGTCTTTATTAATTAGGATTGTGTTGGAGCAATTGATGGGACTCATGTGCTTGCTAGAGTCCCAAGAAGGATCTCAGCTGCCTTTAGAGGTAGAAAAGTGGGGACTACCCAAAATGTCATGGCCGCGGTAGACTTTGATTTAAAGTTTACCTATGTACTTGCGGGTTGGGAGGGGTCAGCTCATGATGCCCTTATACTTGCAAATGCATTGGAGAGGGATGATGGGTTGAAAGTTCCTACAGGTAATAAACAAGAGCCTACTACCTACATATATAAATATTTCTACCCATAGCTAATAGTTCTTATTTCATAGGAAAATTCTTCCTTGTTGATGCGGGGTATGCTGTGAGACCGGGGTTTCTTCCACCATACCGTGGCACAAGGTACCACTTGAAAGAGTATGGTCGAGGGAACCATCCTCAAAATGCTAAAGAGTTGTTCAACTTAAGACACTCTTCTTTGAGGACAGCGGTTGAAAGGGCTTTTGCTGCGTACAAAAATCGTTGGAAGTTTGTCTACAATAAGCCATTCCATCCTTACAAGACCCAAGTAAAAGTAGTGCTAGCTTGTGCAATTCTTCATAATTGGGTACTCCAATATGGAGAGGATGAATATTTCCCACCCGAGGAAACATGGGATCCGGAACCCGACGATGAAGATCCCAATGATATTGTCCATGACAATAATTCTTGGGCTAATAAAAGAGATGAATTTGCTGAAATGATGTGGGCGAATAGAGGCCAAGCAAACATTTGATGTATCATGTGACTTGGGTTGTAAAAGAATTGATGTGTGACTTGGTGTTGTTAAACAATTATTGTAATGTTTTATTTATGTGCTGAATACACAATTTGAGTGCTGAAATACACTATTTGAGTGGTGAAATATGCTTTCTATGTGCTGAAACGTTGTATTTATGTGCTGAATACACTATTTGAGTGCTGAAATATGCCTTTGTGTTGCTGAAATATGCTTTTGTGTTGCTGAAATATGCTTTTTTGAGTGCTGAAATATGTTGTTAACTGCTGGTATGTATATATTTTGTAGATGGATGATGAGGTGCAGGAGGTGCAGGAGATTCCGAATGTTGGTGCTCATCCCAAGAAGGCCTCCAAGCTCATGAATTGGACTCCGCCTATGTCGGCGATGATGATGAAAGGTCTTTCAGAGGTGGCGGCAAAAGGTGCCAAGACTGACAAAGGATTCAAAGAGGCCGATAAACTAAAAGTTGCAAAGTGTATATCTGCTTTTGTTGGTTATGATGTGTCTATGACCCAAGTGCACAATCATATTCGCAAGTGGCGGAATAGGTGGACAAGAATTGTTTATTTGCAAAGTTTAAGTGGGGCACTATGGGATGATGACAAGATGATGATAGTGCTAGAAGAGCAACATTATTTGGGGCACACTCAGGTATGCATGAAATGAGTTATTTTATTGCTGAAACTGTGTTGACAATACGATCTATATGCTGAAACCATGATGTTTTGTAGATGAAATGGTGTTGTTTTACTGCTGAAATGATGTTTGAATTCGTTACTTTTGTTCAAATGCTGTTGCAGGATCATCCAACGGATGCTGAATTGCTCAATACACCAATTGAGCACTACAACTACATGCAAAATTGCTTTGCTAATAAGCAAGCCACCGGGGGTTATGCACTGGCCACCGGTGCCCCACTAGGAAAACCTATTGTTGTGGAAGGCAGAGACAAATCCAAGGTCTTGGAGGGACAAGGAACAACTGATGAGGTACCCGAACATGTTCCTAGTGGGTCTAACTTTGTACTTCCTACTACTAGTGCCACACAGGACCCTTCACCTACTTCAACTAAGAAGAGAAAGAGGGCATCTGTTTTGACTGAGGAAGACTCGGTCCAGTGTAGCAACATGAGTGATGCTGTGCGTGAGATCGCAACTGCTATCAACAACACTTGTCATGCTGAAACACACCCTGACTTGTACAACACTGTGATGGACCTTGTTGTGTTTACTCTTGATGAGCGCTTGGCTGTTTTAGATTATCTCACAGAACATAAGGCGAAAGGCCTTAACTTTGTGAAGATGGATGATGAAGTCCGTCAAGCATCGTTCAAGCGTATCTTGAAGGCTAATCCTGATCTTCTTTGAGTTGATGTTAGTTGGTACTAGTTGAGATTATCCCTTTTGTAATGCCTATTATAACTTGAATTTGAAATGAGGCTATGTAAAATGAATCTACTTGTGCACTGCTACATATTATGGTTTTATGTCTTATTATATTTCTGGTAACATGTTTCAAAGATGTTTTATTGGTCCAATTATGTGTGTAATTATTGATTGTTTTTTATATTTACATATAGTCGAAACAATTTATCATTGTCCAGTTCATGTTGGAACGGTGATGTACGCATTGTTAGTGAAGTGTCGAAATGTTGTTCTGTTAATTTATCATTGTCCAGTTCATGTTGGAACGGTGATATATGCATTATTAGTGAAGTGTCGAAATGTTGTTCTGTTATTGTCGAAAAACTTCATTCATGCAACATACCTCGGAGAAACGCTGCCAAACAGAGTCTCAGCCCATCATGTATGTTCAGGTGCAGGCTACCAAACAAAGTCTCAGCTCAGCATGTTTCAGCACATACATCACTACCAAACAACAGCAAGTGCATGTACTCAGCATGTCTACACTCAACATGTCTCAAGGGGGGACAACCATGCTAGAAAGGGAATGCAACCAAACACACCCTAACTCACAAGTCACAACACGCCGACAAATAGCAAAATCATATAAGACCAAGGCTATGTCTAAGCGAGCAAAAAGAAAAAAAAAACGAACGATCAAATCCGTGATCGACAAACTATAACCATGACCATATTCACACCAACCATCTCATGACACCACAAGGATGATGAGGTTCTTCAAAAACAACGCCTCCAAAAAGGGAGCGATGCTCAAGCACCGCAGTCACCGGATCCAATCTCCAAAGGCCGGATTCTAGGATTTGACCTAGAAGAACCCGTCCGAGTAAATCCAAGCAAAGCCTTCAACGAGGTAAAAACATCACCATTGTTAGGTATAACCAACTCAGGTCAGACCTAGGTTTTCACCCTGGAACTCGAGACCGAGTGCTCAAAAAGCACCACCATCGAAGTCAATCATGTGTGTCGGGGTGTGATTCACGACGATCTATGGGACCAGCGGGGTCCCTTCACGGTTCGGCAGGGGCGTCGAGTGCACAAAGAGCATCAGTCGGCCATGACTACACGCAGGATTTATACAGGTTCGGGCCGCTCGGGAGCGTAAAACCCTACGTCATGTTTGTGTGTTGTATATCTGGGTCCAAATACAAGGGAGCAGCCACCCGGCAAGGATGCTCGAGAGGTGCTGCTACGCGTGCAAATGGACAGAGTGTCGACCTTTTTCAAGGTAGCCATGGTCCTCCTTTTATAGTTCAAGGGGTTTCCACAAGGGCTACAATGGTCTTTTACTAGGTGTACAGTGCGTTCTTACAGCTACAAGGGTTGTCGTCAGAGTGGTAGTGGGAAATACCTAACTCTGACGCACTAGGACAGGCGCATTGAATGCGCCGTGAGGTGGCGCGCTGGTGATAGTTCCCGGCAAGGATTGCCTCTCCTTCTGCGTCGTCCGCCCAGCTACCTCTTATTCTTCTGCCACGCCACGGAATGGGTGGCGTTAAAGCTGCCACAGGCCCGCCGTTGTAGCCACGTGCCCCCGGCCAGCTTCGCCTGCCCGCCTGCCCGCTCGACACCTCACGTGATGTAGACTATCGTCTCTAGTGAGGTGGAGCGGCGGCCTGGCCGATTCCTTGTCGGGGACGCTCGCGGACGGGCTATTCTACTTGGCGAAGGGCCTGGATGTCTTGCCCTGGTCTTGACTCCTGTTTGCTTCGGAGGCTGGTGCTAGCCCGGCAAGAAGTTGCCGGTCTGAGGCAACTGCCCATGCACAAGTCTGGGTACTAGGGACCGCCAGTTCTTAGTACACCGACAGTAGCCCTCGGGCCCGGGCCATACACGCGTGCGCCGTTGTTGGGCTAGACCCAAAACAGTGCACGGGCATGCGTAGCCGCGCGTCCTTGCGGTTATAATGACCTTCCACTGACCTTTCCCACGATGCGCATTTATCGCGGGTAATGGCATTGGTGGAGAAGGGCGGTCGCCCAAGCGGCACGCTTGACAGTGAGTGGTCACATCGGTGCACGGGCGGCCAGCCCCCGGCTTCCCTCGGGGTTAGCAGCGGGAGAAACAATGCGTCGTCCGCTCGCTCCTCGCCATTTAATTGGTGTCGCTCCTCCTTCCATCTTGACTACGCCTTGGGCGACGCGTGGCGCGCGCGGCGCTCGCTATTGGCTGGGGAGGGCGGTCACTGAAGCCATGGGTGTACGAGCGTGCGCTCGTTATGTTCTGTGAAGAGTCGCCCCCTCTTCTTCCCCTTGCCCCTATAAATAGGGAGGGTTTACAGAGGGTGCCACTCATCCGTGACTCCAAGTTCTTCCTTAGATGCTTGGTGCTCCTTCCCTCTTTCTCTCGCCACCGTTTCCAGCGTGCCCCTCTGCGATGGCGAGGGGCCACAGCCGCGCTTGAGGTCCTAGGGGGGCCAAGAGGGGCAGCCCCTGGAGCAAGGTGCGCATTGTGGTGACGGCGGCGGAGGTTAGGTCCAGCTCCCGCGGTCAGCCGGCGTCCAGCGCGGTTCCGCCAAACCGTGGCGGCCGCGGGGGTGCGCCTTCCTCGCGGCTCCCTGTGGGGGGCCTCGCGGGGGTCGAGGTGCAAGATTTCCTCGTGGTGGTACCCCGGCGGCGCTGGAGCTGGCTGTGTCTCCCTGATCTTTTCGCGAGGACCATGGAGGCTCGCCGCCCTCGGGGCTTGTGGTTCCGGGCCAATGACTGCCTCGATGGGCCAGCGTGGATGGTGGTCGACCTCTCCCCTGGAGGCGCCATGTTCTTGGCGCGAGGGTGGAGGTCGTTCGCCCGCTCCTAGGGGTTCGGCCCCGGGCATCTTCTTCACTTCGAGTTTGACGGCTCCGCCACCCTCTCCGTGAAGTCCTTCGGGGCTCTTGGGGCCTGCCCAGAGCACTGCACGGGAGGCTCGAGGGGCGGTGACTCTAGGCCCTCCGGCGGTAGCAACGACGACGATGGCGCCCTCGGTGTCCAGATCAAGGGCGATGACTTCGAGTAGCGCGTGCACCGGCGTCCTGGAGGGATTCGAAGGGCGCGTCGGCGCCCTGGAGGGATTCGGAAGGCAAGGCCCCGCTTGTGGGGCCTTGTTTCCGGATCGATCGTCACGTCGTAGTGGTCGATCTCCCTCCGGACGGCGGCAGTGACGTTAGAGGAAATCGTACTCCGACTTGACCTCGCTACCGCCTCCGCTGAGCTCGGGGATCACCTCTTGTATCCAGGTTGTACCCGACAAATTCCTGAAAGATAATCAAAGAAAACGTTGGGTACCACTGATATATCAAGGATTTGTCTCGTATGTTTGTGTGTTAATCCCTCTTTTCCATCCCTTCTTCGTGAAAAACTGCGTTGCGATGCCTTTCCAACTTTTACGCTTGTCGGGGTCCCTTTCTGATGTGGGTCGTCTTATCGAGGGGCGCTTCTAAGGATAAGTCCTGAGCACTCCCCCGTAGCGCCACTTTCGGCAAGGTTCCCTTATCGTCCTCATCACGGCTATCCGGGGGGTTGGGCATGCTTCCAACACCCGACGCGCAACGATTTTGATAAGGGCCCATCCGCGCGCAGGTCTTTCCTTAGGCCGCAGTTTGTAGCAGGGAAAGAGTAAGGGTTTCACTTATCTCCTTCTTGCCGAGAGGTTGTCGCTTCGAACACGTCCGCCTTGTTGTCCCCTTCTTCCCCCGGGATGACTTGCGCAGGGGGGGGGGGGGTATAATCCTGCTTCCTTTTGAGAAAAAAGAAAGAAGAGAAAATAGGGTGCGCTTTGGGCTTTTAGCGGTTCAATAACAACCTTATGCTGGCAATGAGCTACCGCAATAACCCACATAGCGAAACATAATGCAAATATGTATCTAAGCAGGAAAAAAGTTGCGGGATAACTAGCTTTACTGACTGCGCACAGGGTCATCACCTGGCTTTGTACAAAGGATTACACGCATTGTTGCGAGACTTGCACAAAAGTGGTTGCTGGCGAGCCCGACAACCGCGCCTTACGGGTAGAACTTGCGAAGATGCTCGATATTCCACGAGTTCTACACCGGGGTGCCTTCTTCGGTCTCCAGACGGACTGTGCCAGGCCTGGTAACTCGTACCACCCGGTAAGGGCCTTCCCACTTCGGCGTCAACTTGTTCGTCCCCTTCGCGGACTGAATCCGTCGAAGGACAAGGTCGCCTTCCTTAACAATCTTGGTGCGCACTTTGCGGCTATGGTAGTGACGTAGGGCCCGCTGGTACCTAGCGGCGCGCAGTGCGGCCTGGAGACGATCTTCCTCGAGGAGCATGGCATCGTCATGCCGTAGCCGCTCTTGCTGGTCCTTGTCAAAGGCCTACACTCTCGATGACCCATACGTGAGTTCCGTGGGGAGAACTGCATCTGCCCCGTAGACCAGGGCAAAGGGGGTTTCGCCGGTGGCTGGATTTAGCGTTGTTCTGATCGACCAAAGAACCGCCGGCAGTTCATCAATCCAGCGCCTTCCATGCTTGCGCAGCTTGTTGAAAGTCCTCGTCTTGAGACCCCGCAACACTTCAGCATTTGCCCTCTCTACTTGCCCGAGGCACCTGGGGTGAGCAATCGAGGTGAAGCAGATCCGGGAGCCGATGTCTTGACAGTATTACATAAAAGTGCTGCTGGTGAACTATGTGCCGTTATCGGTGGTGATCCTGTTGGGGACCCCAAAACGGCAAACAATTGTTGGAAATATGCCCTAGAGGCAATAATAAAATGGTTATTATTATATTTCCTTGTTCATGATAAATGTTTATTATCCATGCTAGAATTGTATTGATTGGAAACTCAAATACATGTGTGGGTACATAGACAACAATGTGTCCCTAGTAAGCCTCTGATGGACTAGCTTGTTGATCAAAGATGGCTATGGTTTCCTAGTCATAGACATGAGTTGTCATTTGATAACGGGATCACATCATTAGGAGAATGATGTGATGGACAAGACCCAAACTATGAACGTAGCATATGATCGTGTCAGTTTATTGCTATTGTTTTCTGCATGTCAAGTATGTGTTCCTATGACCATGAGATCATGTAACTCACTAACACCGGAGGAGTACCTTGTGTGTATCAAACGTCACAACGTAACTGGGTGACTATAAAGATGCTCTACAGGTATCTCCGAGGGTGTCTGTTGAGTTGGCATGGATCAAGACTGGGATTTGTCACTCCGTGTGACGGAGAGGTATCTTAGGGCCCACTCGGCAATACAACATCACAATGAGCCTTGCAAGCAAAGTGACTAAAGTGTTAGCCACGGGATCTTGTATTATGGAACTAGTAAAGAGACTTGCCGGTAACGAGATTGAACTAGGTATGGAGATACCGACGATCGAATCTCGGGCAAGTAACATACCGATGAACAAAGGGAACAGCGTACGGGATTAACTGAATCCTTGACATAGAGGTTCAACCGATAAAGATCTTCGTCGAATATGTAGGAACCAATATGGGCATCCAGGTCCCGCTATTGGTTATTGACCGTAGAGGTGTCTCGGTCATGTCTACATAGTTCTTGAACCCGCAGGGTCTGCACACTTAACGTTCGGTGACGTTTCGGTATTATTGAGTTATGTATGTTGGTGACCAAAGGTTATTCGGAGTCTCGGATGAGATCCCGGACGTCACGAGGAGCTCCGGAATGGTCTGGATGTAAATATTTATATACGGGATGTCATATTTTGGCGACCGGAAAAGTTTCGGGTTTTTCCGATATTGTACCGGGAAGCTTCTAGAAGGTTCCGAAAACTTCTGGAGGAGTCCGGAAGTCCACCAAGGGTTCCACCACGTCCGAAGGGTTTGCATGGGCTGAGGGGAGGTGCCCTATCCTTATTGGGCCAAGCGCACAAGTCCCTCAAGGCCCATGTGGCTTGGGAGAGGTGGAAAGTCCACCTGTTTATGGAAAGGGAGGGAATTGGACTAGGAGTCCAACTCCTCCCCCTTGGCTGCGCCCTAGGGCTTGGAGGGGCTGATCTCCACGCCCCTCCTCCTATATATAGAGGGGAGGGGGCGTCCCAAGAGTACACACGAAGCCCTTGGCGCCCCTCTCTCTCCCTAGATCGTTTTCTCCTCCGTTCGCGGTTTCGGTAGCGCTAGGCGTAGCCCTGCCGGGATAGCACCACCACCGCCGCCACCACGCCGTTGTGTTGCCGAAGAACTCATCTACCGCTCCGCTCTCCCTTGCTGGATCAAGGAGGCGGAGATCGTCATCGAGCTGTATGTGTGCGGAACGCGGAGGTGCCGTCCGTTCGGCGCTAGATCGTGATTGGATCGCGGGACGGCTTGCGATTTGGATCGCGAAGACGTTCGACTACATCAACCGCGTTTCTTAACGCTTCCCGCTTAGCGATCTACAAGGGTATGTGGATCTGATCTCCCCTCTCGTAGATGCTCATCTTCATGGATAGATCTTGTGTGTGCGTAGGAAAAAATTTGTTTCCCATGCAACGTTCCCCAACAACAATCCCTCTGAGGAACTTGACCGCCGCCTGCGCCGTTACCTTTATCACCGGCTCAACCTCGGTCTGCTTCGTGAACTTGTCGATAGCGACGAACAAGAACTCGAAGCCCCCGGTAGCACGGGGAAGGGGGCCGACGATGTCGAGCCCCGAGGCCGAGAATGGCCAGGAGAGCGGCATGGTTTGAAGGGCTTGTGTTGGTTGGTGTATTTGCTTGGCATGGTATTGGCATGCTTCACATGTTGTTATCACCGCAAGGCGTCTTGGAGGGCCGTGGGCTAGTAAAAGCCTTGCCGGAACGCCTTCTCGACAAGGGCCCTTGATCCTACGTGGGAGTCACAGATCCCCTCGTGTATCTCTGCCAACAGCTTTTGTCCTTCCCCTCGAGCGATGCACCTCAATTTCACCCCGTTCGGTCTCCTTCTGTATAGATCGTTGTCCGCGAACTGGTACATGCTTGACTATCGGGCTACTTTCTCGGCCTCTTCTTTCTCTTCGGGGAGGTCTCCTATCTAGAGGTACTGGACAATCTGTTGCGCCCATGTCGAAGCCCATGGCTCGACAACAAGGACTAAAGGTGTTTCTTCTGCCGTGGGAGCGCTAGCTTGGATGGCGGGGACCGCTTGTCCCGCCGGGGCTCGGCGCTCATCGTCAAGCATTTCATTGCCTCCGGCAACCTTCTTGGCAGCCACTGGTGGCTCTACCGAGAAATAGTTGCCAGAGCTGATCTTTCTCTTCTTGGTCTGCCGCCCTGATGGTGTGAATGACGGCTGATCGAGTCGGAGCACAAAGGTGCCCGGGTCCACAGGCGACTTCTAAGCTGCCCGTTTCAACAGGTCGTCGACGATGTCATTGTCTGCCCTGGGGACGTGTTCCATCTGTAGATAGTCGAAACGTGCTTCCAAATTCCTCACTTCATCGACGTATGCTTCCATCAGGGGGCTCTGGTAATCCTTGTTGACCTGGCGCACAACCAACTGCGAGTCTCCCCGGACTATCAATTTCTTGATTCCCAAATCCGCCGCTATCTGCAGCCCGACAAGTAAACCCTCGTACTCAGATGTGTTGTTGGTCGACACCTCCCAAGGGAAGTGCATTTGGACTACATACTTGAGGTGCTCTCCGGTGGGTGCTATGAGCAGCACTCCGGCACCGGCGCCTTGCACCGAGAAAGCCCCGTCAAAGTACATGATCCTACCTGAGGTGTTTCCTTGCTGTGAAGGGCTGTCTCCGGGGTTTCCTCGTCTGGGGTCAGCGTCCATTCAGCAACAAACTCAGCCAGTGCTCGGCTCTTGATGGTTGTCGTGCTTTCAAAACTCAGATCAAAGCTGGCCAGCTCCAAGGCCCATTCAACAATCCTGTCGGTTGCTTTCGGGTTCCTCAAGATCCGCTACAGCGGGAAGCGGGTGACGACTGTAATGCGGTGCGCTTGGAAGTAGTGGTGCAGCTTCCAGGAGGCCGAAGAGTAGCTTCTGAATCCCAGAGTACCTTGACCGATCCCCCTGCAGGAGGGAGCTGACAAAGTACACCGGTCGCTGCACCACCCTTGCCTTCTGCGGCGCTCGCTGTTCCGCTTCTCGTGTCGTCTTTGTGTCGATTTCTTGGCTCACCCGGGTAGGCTCTTGTTCGTTGGCTGGCGGTTTGGAGGCCGCTGGTTCACCGTCCTCGACTTCCCTCTCTGCCACTAGTGTGGCGCTGACCACCTGGTTCGTCGCTGCCAAATACAACAGCAACGGTTCCTCATGCTTGGGCGCAACTAGGACGGGGGCTAAGGACAGGTACTTCTTCAGGTCTTGCAACACTGCCTCTGCTTCTGGGGTCCACATCATCGGCCCCGCCTTCTTCAGGATCTTGAAGAATGGCAGGGCACGCTTCGCGGAGTTGGAGATGAATCTGCTGAGGGCGGCGACGCAGCCCGCCAGCCGCCGTACGTCCTTGACGCGCTTTGGTGCCTCCAGTTGCTCGATTGCTTCAATCTTGGCGGGGTTGGCTTCTATCCCACGCTGAGATATGAAGAAACCGAGGAGCTTGCCGAAAGGGACCCCAAACATGCACTTCTCAGGATTGAGCTTCAAGTTGATCTTGCACAAATTTACAAAGGTCTCCTCCAGGTCCTGGACCAGCGTGGCCTTGTCTTTGGTCTTGACTACAATGTCGTCCATGTAGGCCTCCACATTCTTGTGCAGCTGTGGTCCTAGGCCTATCTGGACGGCCCTCGCGAACATTGAACCTGCGCTCTTCAGACCAAATGACATGCGCTTGAAGCAGTATGTGTCGCAGGGAGTGATGAACGCCGTCTTCTCCTCGTCTTCCTCGGCCATGAAGATCTGATGATAGCCGGAGTAGGCGTCGAGGAATGACAACAGGTCATAGCCGGCGATTGAGTCCACTATCTGGTCGATGCGTGGCAAGGGAAAGGGATCCTTCGGGCAGTCTTTGTTGACATCTGTGAAGTCGATACAGAGTCTCCACTTCCCGCTTGCCTTACGCACCACCACGGGATTTGCTAGCCATGTCGGGTGGAGTACACCCCTGACTAGGCCTGCTGCTTCCAACTTGTAACACCCCAAAAATTTAATCATGCTTTTATTAATTAAAATTTTGTCAGGATTATTAATTTATTTTTTCTGGATTTTCTGTTGATTTCAGAACCACTCCTTTTCTCTGAATTGTAAAATTCTTCCGTCCTATTAGAAACTTTTGAATAATATTGTGGGACTTGAATGTTTTCTTAAAGCATTTCATTTCATTTGGTAAATTCAGTAGAATTATTTTTATAATAAAATCTGACAAATTTAATTGGTCTTAAAAAGCTTTTTCATTCTTTTAAGGGCTTCTATTGCACTACAACCCTTTTATAAATTCATTTATAAATTCCACAAAAATTTGTAGAAGTCATGTGATGTTCCTGGATCACTTTTATGCAAAAACCCAACTTGGTGTTTTGGAAAATTTGAGCAAATCATCCTCATTTCCATTCTGGTCCAGTTTGGTAGTTTGTACTGCAACCCTATTTTATTTTGCTCTAGTGACCTTGGCATTTTTCCTGCTTGTAGTCCACTCTACCAAACCCTTAAGTCCAGGAGAGCAGCCTCATTAGGATATTTTAAGCCCATGCAATAACCCTCTGTAGTTTTTGTCCAGAAATGGTTTTCTCAAAAACTTGCATTACCAAGCTTCCTAGTTGGCCAAACCAACCATGCCATCATCTTGTTCATCTAAAGAGACCATGTTCTGGAAATTTTGGTGGCCAGCAAGGTTCTCTAGATGCACTTGGCATTCTGTCGAGCATCTTGTGTGCCTGGCCAGAATTGGCATGTAATTAAGATTGCATTGTGAACTTGATGTCTTTGCCAAAGCAGCATGTCTACTGACCTTACCTTGCCCCCTAACCTAACCATGTTAATTTTGAGTCGCAGTATAACCTTGTAGGTTGCCTGGGCATTGTGTCAAGCACCTAGCACGCGTGCCCAGAGCGCACAAATCACAGAAAACCTCAGCCGAGCCGCCGCATCCACCTACCCCCGTGCCCCTGGCTTCTCCCCGCTTGTAGAGCCACCCCCGTCCTCTCTAGCCCGCTAGCGTCGCCCGACAGCCTCCCTGCACCCCGCAGAGCCACCGATGTAGCCTCTTGGAGGCTAGTCGCTGGCCGCAGCTCGCCCTGCCATGGCAGCGCCACCCATCCCATCCCCGCGTGCCAACTAGCCCCGGGAACAGCTCGACCTCATCCACGGGCTCGTCCGCTAGCCCTTGTCGCCAGCTAGCATCGCCATGTCTTCCCTGCGGCAACAGTGGGGGCGAGCCGCCGGGCTTATCCACGGCCGCCACGGAACCAACCTCGCCGGCCTATAAAAGGGACCCCGAGCGCTTCTAGACATCCAAGCCGCCCCTATCCAGCCATAGGAAGACTCCCATAGCCCCAATTCAACAGGAGCCTGCTGCCTTCCCCGTCTCCGGTAGCTTCGGCCGCCACCGCCATCCGGTCAAATTCGGCCAGACCAGAGCATCCTCCTCCCCGCTATAACCATCAATGACTCTCTCTAGGCCATAGCTACCGATCCGCGCATCAAATCCACCAGAGGACCACCGTAGGGGAAAGCACCCTCCTGTCCGATGCCGCCGCCCACCGAAGACAGTGCCACCGATGACCCCGTACACCTTCGCGTCCCTGTCGACCACCGGGAGGATCGCCCAGGCCATCCCCTTCCATTCCCGCAGCCAGGGCCCCGTAAGGAGCCACTGTACGCCAGCGAGGAGCGACGGAGCTCTGCTACGGTTCGACCGCGGGGAGGAAGAAGGAGGCTGACCGGTCAAACTCGACCAGTGGGCCCGATGACCCCACTGTCAGTGACTCGCAGAGCCCGCATAAGCGTTTTAGTGAAGACGTATTATACGTGGGTACGTTTCTCTCTTGCGAAAGCGAAATCCCTGCCGAAGCGTTTTCATTTTCTGTTTATTTTCAAATCAGATTTTGACCACAAGTTTGACTAGCCTTATCTTTTAAACAAAAACTCCAATGGACGTGATTCTTTTTCTGTTGTTTCTCAAATTTCATCTAGTTTATTTTAGGATTTATTTGAAAATTGTCCAAGACAACTTTTTGCAGCTCAAGATGCCCGGGTTGAATGGAACGATTACTGTGCATGGTGATCAGAAGACGGCTCTTGAGTGTGAGGAAGGAGACGCGGCTTACGTAGAGTCAAGTTGTGCTGAAGCAGAGTTTAAGTTCTATAAGGAAAATGTTGACCCGGAAGATATGACTCCGCTGAAGAAGCCTAACACGGAATCTGAGCCGCCCCTCAAGTTTGCGGCGGATGATACCAAGCTGGCGGATTTCACTCCGGGCGACTCATCGCAGCAATTCACTATCGGGGCTAACATGGACCCCGCATAGGAAAGCGCGCTCATCGAATTCATCCGTGAGAATCGGGACATCTTCGCATGGAAGCCGTCTGACATGCCGGGTGTACCGAGAGAATTCGCTGAGCACCACCTTAATGTGGATCCTAAGTTCAAGCCGATCAAGCAGTTCCTTCGCCATT
Organism: Elymus sibiricus; assembly: GCA_039707655.1. Lineage (NCBI taxonomy): Eukaryota > Viridiplantae > Streptophyta > Magnoliopsida > Poales > Poaceae > Elymus > Elymus sibiricus. The sequence continues at coordinate 270,646,222 of CM077673.1, read as the reverse complement.
TCAATGAAGAGCGGCGTAAAGCAATTGGGGAAGAGGTGGCCCGGCTCTTAGCGGCAGGGTTCATCGTGGAGGTTTTTCACCCGGAGTGGTTAGCTAACCCGGTTTTGGTGCTTAAGAAGAACGACACATGGCGTATGTGTGTGGATTACACGGATCTTAACAGGGCCTGTCCAGTTGACTCGTTTGCTCTCCCCCGGATCGACCAGATTATTGACGCAACGACGGGTTGTGAGAGCTTATGCTTCCTGGACGCTTATTCAGGTTATCATCAGATCAAGATGGCAGTCAAAGACCAAGAGAAGACGGCTTTCATTACGCCTTTTGGTGCTTTCTGCTATGTGTCTATGCCTTTTGGGCTCAAGAGTGCCCAGGCGACTTACCAGCGTTGTGTGCAGAACTGTCTTCATAGTCAAATTGGGCGCAACGTTCATGCTTATGTGGATGATATTGTGGTCAAGTCAAGAAAGAAGGAGACTCTACTTGACGACCTGAAGGAAACGTTCGATAATTTACGGGTCTACAAGATGATGCTTAACCCGGCTAAGTGTGTCTTCGGAGTTCCTGCAGGCAAGCTCTTGGGATTCCTAGTTTCTGAGCGTGGCATTGAAGCTAACCCGGACAAGATAAAGGCTATCACCTCCCTGTCTGAGCCGGCGTGCATCAATGACGTTCATCGCTTGGCGGGTCGAGTCGCTACTTTAAGCCGGTTCATAAGCCGCCTGGGTGAGAAAGCTATTCCCCTGTATCAGATGATGAAGAAGACAGACAATTTTGTCTGGAGTAAGGCGGCGGGTGAAGCGTTCGAGGCGCTCAAGAAGCAGCTGGCTGACCCGCCAGTCTTGGCCGCTCCGGCTGAGAAGGAACCTTTACTCCTCTATGTGGCGGCTAACAACAGAGCAGTCAGCGCCGCGATTGTTGTGGAGCGTAAGGAGGCAGGAAAGGAGTATCCGGTTCAGAGGCCGGTTTACTATGTTAGCGAAGTCTTAATTGAATCCAAGCAAAGGTACCCACATTGGCAGAAGCTAATATATGGGGTGTTCATGGCGAATCGTAAGTTAAAGCACTACTTCCTGGGACACCAGATCACTGTGGTTAGTTCTGCCCCGTTGGGTGACATAATTCAAAATAGAGAAGCCACCGGCAGGATTGCAAAGTGGGCGTTGGAGCTTGGGCCTCTTAATCTGAAATATGTGCCTCGCACGGCTGTTAAGTCTCAAGCTTTGGTGAACTTTATAAACGACTGGACAGAGTGTCAGTCGCCTGAGGAGAAGCCGGATAGCACATACTGGACAATTCACTTTGATGGATCCAGGCAGCTGGAAGGATCAGGGGCTGGAGTTGTCTTAACTTCTCCTAAAAGTGACAAGTTTTGTTATGTGTTAAGGTTGATGTTTCCCTGTACTAACAATGCAGCTGAGTATGAGGCTTTACTTCATGGCCTCCGGGTGGCTAAGGAGATGAACCTGAGCCGGGTTAGATGTCTTGGCGGCTCAGACCTCGTGGCTCAGCAAGTTTCAGGCACGTGGGATTCCAAAGACCCCCGGATGGCGGCTTATCTTCAGGCGGTGGATATCATTGCTGGACACTTCAAGGGTTATCAGGTGGATCATATTGACCGTCGCAAGAACGAGGCGGCTGATGCATTGTCAAGGCTGGGCTCACAACGTAAGCCGGTGCCGCCTAACGTTTTCTTGGATGTGTTATATCATTCGTCTGTTAAGCTACCTTCAGAGGAGGATCTGGCCGTACCTGACCCGGAGGGGCAGCTGGTGGCGGCTCTGCATGCTATCCCTGACTGGACGCTGCCGTACCGAGCATACTTGGCTCGCGGTGAGTTACCCGAGGACGAGACCTGGGCAAGGCAAATCATAAGGCAATCTAAGTCCATGACGATCGTCAATGGCGAGTTACATAAGCGCAGCGTCACCGACGTTTTTCAACGTTGTGTTTCACCTTAAGAAGGTAAGGAAATCTTAAATGAGATTCACGCTGGCGATTGTGGTCATCACGCCGGCTCAAAATCTCTGGTGGCCAAGGCCTTTCGGCATGGTTTCTTCAGGCTGACAGGTCATAAAGACGCAGAAGACTTGGTTCTCAAGTGCGATGGATGTCAGAAGTTCAGGCGACATGCTCACGTGCCGGCTCAGGAATTGCGAATGATTCCAATTACCTGGCCGTTTGCGGTCTGGGGGCTTGACATGGTTGGGCCCTTCAAGAGATCCAAAGACAAGAAGACCCACCTTTTGGTGGCGGTGGATAAGTTTACCAAGTGGGTGGAGGCTGAGCCGGTCGACAAGTGTGACGCAGCTACGGCGGTTCAGTTTGTCAAAAAATTGATCTACCGCTTTGGTTACCCTCATAGTATCATCACAGATAATGGCACAAACCTATCCAAGGGGGCTATGCAGGCGTTCTGTGAAAGTGAGCATATCCGGCTTGACGTCTCTGCAGTTGCTCATCCACAATCCAATGGTCAGGCGGAGCGGGCTAACCAGGAGATCTTGAGAGGTATCAAACCCCAGCTTATGGTTCCTCTGCAGCGAACGCCGGGTTGTTGGGTAGAAGAGTTGCCATCAGTTTTATGGAGCATCAGAACCACTCCCAACAGGTCAACATGTTATACGCCTTTCTTCATGGTTTATGGCGCAGAAGCCGTTTTACCAAGTGATATACGTCATGACTCGCCGCGGGTGGCGGCTTACGTTGAGACAGACAATGAGACAGCGCGTCAGGACGCGTTAGATGCTTTGAATGAGGAACGTGATCTGGCGGCGGCTCGATCGGCAATTTATCAACAAGACCTGCGTCGCTATCATAGCCGCAGGGTTAAGACCCGGACGTTCCAAGAAGGCGACTTGGTGTTACGTCTAATTCAAGATCAGACGGATGCGCACAAGTTATCTCCTCCATGGGAAGGACCTTTTGTGGTTAGCAGAAACCTCAACAATGGGTCATACTATCTCATTGACGTTCGAGACAAGTCACGCACTTCTGGGCAGGAGACCCACCGGCCGTGGAATATCGCTCATCTGCGGCCTTATTATACTTGAGTCATCAACTCCCCCCATTGTACATCATCATTGTATATATCACTTAGATATATATAATAAAGTTGGCATCCCTGCAAGCCGGGGACTCTGCCGTTTTACTCATCTCAGATCGTGCAAAGATGGATACAACCACAAGGTCACTTGGGGGCTTCTAACCCGCCAGGGTTCAGCTTACACACCCTCATGATCGGCTCTTCAGCCACTGTAAGGCCGGGTTATATACCCAAAAAGTTGACTCCGTCAACAAGGTCATTTGGGGGCTTCCAACCCGCCGGGTTTAGCTTACACACCTTCTTGATCGGATTTTCAGCCACCGCAAGTTTGAGTTAAACCTGCCTGTAAGCTGCTGCTGCTCCGCCAGGTGACCCGCCGAACTCTTACCAGTTAATCTCGATTAGAGACCCTGAGCTGTTCAAACATATTTGACAGTCACTCTCGCTAGAGACCCTGTACTGGTCAAGGTTAAACCGGCGGTTCTTGTCACGTGAGGGCCGGCTTACAGAAAGCGAGGATAAACTCACCCATCTGCTGCCAACTCTCCGCTATGTGGCCCGTTCGTACTCTTAAATAGTTACTCTTTTTAAGACCCTGCACTATTTAAGGTTCAAACGACGGATTTATGTCACGTGAGAGGTAGCTTTTGGGCCCTAAGGGTATTCATACCCTGCTGCGTCTCTCTCTGGTTCGTTACGCTCTTATTAGTTAATCTCGCCTAGAGACCCTGAGCCGTTCAAAGAATTGATGGTCACTCTCGATAGAGACCCTGTACTGTTAAGAGTTCAAGTAACGAGTCCACCCAGAAGAACCGGCTTATGAGTTCTCTACAACGCAAGGTCATGAAAGATTTAGCATCTCCGGGTTGTGGTTTTTCAAGCCGCCCTCACAACAATGCAGGACATTGTCTTATTTTTTCAGGGTTTATCTCCTAAAGATGAGCCGCCGTGAAAACTGATATTATGAGCTGAGCACAAGACGGATAAACATGCATCAAGTTGTGCAAAGTTTCTACGTGCACGATGGCACGGCTCAGACAATCAGGTTTTTCTTAAGCCTATTACAAAGCTCTCCAGAGAGCCCAAAATACCACGGACTTAAAGTTTTTGTAAACTGCTGGCGGTGGCGGGTCAAGAAGCCGGGTTAAAGGTTTCCTAAGAAAATGACCAGCTTGATGGCGGGTCATCCTGCGCCGGGTCTTCGACTTCTTCGATCTGAAGATTGTCCACATCCCAGTTGCAGTTTGTTAGAGCTTCAAACTGAGCCTCGTCAAAGAGGGGAGACGGGTCAATCTCAAGAGCAAAGAGGTGCTTACGGCGGACAGGAGTCAAATCTCTGGCTTCAAAAGTTGGGCCACGCACTCTTTTGCTGACCTCGCTGTAAGCCGCCTGGTACGTTGACAGATCAATTTCATCAACCAGTGTTGATGCGAGTACTCTAGAGGCCTTCATACACTTGGCATAGTCAGCTTCTGTGAAATCTGAGCCATCGTCTTTCTTCGACGGAAAGCCGTCCATCATTTCTTCTACCGACAGTTCAGGGGCAAATGCCAGAGACCGGCTTAGCGCAGCCGTCGCTCCCTTCCTGGCGGCTGATCGTTTGAGTTCCTCAATCTGTTTGGGCAGAGTGGATAAGAGTTCTATCACTCCCTTCATATATTTTGGGATGCTTTTTTCAGTCAACATTGCTTTGATGGTGCATAGGGTGCCGCAGTATAGCTGTTCTGCCAAGGAATATACTTCCTTTAGCTTCAGCAAGCTGTCTGAAGATAGTTGGCGGCTTCTTTGACCTGCAAGGAAAGATTTGGTGGTATAAGCCGCCCGCACAGTTTTTAAAACATGGCAAGGAAATTTGCTAAGGTGTACCGTGCTTACCAAAGATAGCAGAAGTCATCCTCGAGATATGGCGCTTGAGGGTTTGCAGCTCATCTGACACAAGCTTGAGTTGCTGGTCAGCATCGTCTGTGCGCTTGGTCAGGGCGGCTTGTGTAGACTCAGCACTTTTCTTGAAGGCATCAAAATCAGCTTGAACCTTCTCAAGCTCCTTAACGGCAACCCGCCATTTTTCTTCCGCCTCAGACCGGGCGGTTTGTTGGGCAGCAAGGCTTTCTTTTACGCCGGTCAGATCAGACTCAGCCGTCTCCAAAGCTTCCTATATTGTACAAAAACACAACAAGACAGGAGGTTTAAGTCGCCAGGAGGAGATATTAGCGTATGATTGATGGAGCTGGTATGACAAGTCTCAAGCAGATTGCAAGCAATATACTTGACACTTGGGGGCTAATGTCTGTGTTTGCTCTCCAAGTCTACTATGAAGTTCCGGCTCATCTTCATAACGATAAGCCGGCACTTGAGGGCTACACACTGCGCTCTCCAAGTCTACAATGAAGTTCCGGCTCATCTTCATAAAGATAAGCCGGCACTTGGGGGCTACAAACGGCGTTTTCCAAAAATTCCAGTGAAGTTCCGGTTCATCATTTTTATACTGACCCGGACTTGGGGGCTACCGTTGATCTATTCTTCAAATTGAGTATCGGCTTACTATCTATACTAACCCGATACTTGGGGGCTACAGGCTAAGCTATTTGGAGTATGGCATAGATTGGAAGACCCGGTCTACCATTTACAATGTTAAACCAGCTCTTGGGGGCTACATAAGGGTATAAGGAAAAAGCAGGAGGCGTACCTCATATTTTTTCTTCATCAAGCCAACAAGTTTGAGCTCCATGTTCCGGCTTGTTGACAGGCGGTTCAGATAACCAGCGTGTAATTCATCGGCAGTCAGCTTCTCCAACACAGGGAATTCAAAATCAAACTTCTCAGGCGAGGAAGCTTCAGCCTTGCTGGTATGTCTTGTCAATACATGAGGCTCGGGAGATTGATGACCCGTCCCAGTGATGATAACGTCTGGAAGAACTGTGTCTTCAACGGCTGTTGAAGGGCTGGGCGGCTTAGGATCATCCCTTGGAGGACTGTCAGTTGCCAAGTCATGGTCAGCCGGCTCAAAGGGCTGATGAGTGGCTTCAGGTGCATCTTTCATAATTTCAGTGGGCTCCACATGAGTTGCAGGGGAGTCCGGTTTAGTAATTTCTGGCTCTTGGGCAGAAGGAGCAGTAGTAGACCCGCCGGTTTTCCTTCGTTTTGCTTGAGCTCTGAAAAACAGAAGAATTGTTGCATAAGTAACAAGGATGATAGAAAGGGATGATGCAGATACAAAGGTACGCACTCCGGGTTGATTTTCAGAGGAGGCAACTTAGTTGCAGTAGAATCACCGGACGAAGGGGGTGTTTCCTGAAAGTAGTTAAGACAATACGAAGCAGAGTAAGGTTACAATGCAAGATTGTTAAAACGGACCTTAGTTAAAAGAGTACCTCAGCCGGCCGTTTCCGCGGAGCCGGAGAATTCGATAACCTGGCCACAAGATCTTCAGAGCCGGCGCTCCGGGTCTGACGTCGGGAGTTGTGCTGTTGCTTTTTCAAAAGAAAATTGGGGTCTAAATGAGCAAGAGGATGAGAAAAGGGGACTTTTCGGATGACCCGCCGTATTTTCTCTGGTGGAAGATTTTCTAAGTCAGAGGAAATGTAGGTTACCTCAGGGGCGTCTGCATGGCTTGTTTCCGTTTCCTCCTGTGGATAATTTATGTTAATAAGTTGCATAAAGAGACGACCAAGGGAGTCAAGTTTTACCTCCGAGTCGTCAAGCTCAGGCGGCTCCTGAGCGGCAGGTTTCTTCTTACGGCCGCGGGCTTTCACCTTGGGTTTCCTTACAGGAGGGTTAAATTTCTTCTTCCAGAAAGGAGAACCGGCATGTGCATAAGCCGCCAAAGAAGATTAAAAGGTGCAAGGTAAAAGGTTAGGACAAGAATGACCAATTTTGTAGAAAAGAATTTCTTACAGCTGGAGCCGGATTCTTGGCGCAAAAGGGCTTCAACCCGGTCTTGTTGCAAATCTCTTGTTTTTCGCCAAGAAGTGACTTGACGGAAGTATTGATGTCTTGTTCTGTCAAAGGGGTGGCATTGAAGCAGAGAGAGTCATCGGGTTCCCCCGTAAATTCATGCATGAGTCGGTCACGCCGGCTCAGTGGCAAGATTTTCCAAGAAACCCAGCAGCGGGTTAAGTCGACGCCAGTTAAGCCGTTCGCCAATAAGGCCCTGATCTTCGCGAAGGCCGGAGCATACTTCGCTCGTTCTGTGGCGGATATCCGGTCCGGGAGTACGATGTAGCAAAGCCGGGTGGGATGATAACCCGGCAGTGGATTCTCTTCTTCAGGAGAAGTGTCCTTACAGTAGAACCAGGTCTTGTTCCAATCCTTGGGGTGACTTGGTAAGAGAGCTGCTGGATAGGGCAAATCTCTCTGTCGCTGGATAGACACGCTGCCAAGCTTCAAACTTGGCCCAGCCGCCACTTCAGTTTGGCGATTGACGTAGTAGTAGTCCCGGAAGAGGTCAACAGACGGCTCTTCTTGCAAGTAAACTTCACATAACACATGGAACTGACACATGTTGGTGAGAGAGTTTGGACCTATATCTTGAGGATGAAGCTTGAAGAAATGAAGCACGTCTCGGAAATTTTTTGATCCGGGTGGGCTAAATCCACGAAGAAGATGATCAGTGAACACAACGACTTCTCCTTCCCGAGGAGTTGGTCTGATTTCTGGCCCTGGAACCCGCCAGTGTATAACATCCTGAGCCGGCAAAATACCCGACTCTACGAAGTCAAGTAGAAGCTGTTCGGTAACTCCGGAGCCGACCCAATCACAAGACGAAGGTGCTCTAGACATAATGGCGGGTTAAGCTGCGAAGGCACGGAGTATGACGGGTTAGAAAAATGTTCAATAGTCAAGGCAACTATGGTCAGCATAATGGTGAGGTGTTAAGCCGCCAATACAATGGCGAGTTAGGTGGGCAAGACAGCGCTGGAAAATGCGGTTAAGTGCGGACAAACAGGTTTCACATATTGTCATTATAACTGCAAGATCCACGGGCGAAGGTAAAACGAAACATATTCAAAAACCTAAAAGGACAGAGGAAGAACAGGCGGACATCACGCGGTGGAGATTGCTATGCAGATCTAAAACAGGCGGGCATTGGTGTTAGGAGGACGACCGCGGCAGAAAGACAGTGTTATGAGAGGCGCAGTGATACTTGGTGGTCTATATTATGGAGAACACCGATGAACAACGATGAACACAAAGAATTCCGATGAACTCGGGAGATCCTAATGGAGGTAACTACGGATTAGACAAGGGACAAGAGTGGTACCTTGCGGATGCGGATGGGCAGGCAAAGCTTTGGACCAACTCAGGTGGACGCGGCGGCCGGCGTTGGGGCTGACGGCGAGGTTCGGTCGGTGCGGCGGAGCTCCAGAGGTACGGGCGTCTGAAGGAGGAAGACAACAGCGGCGGCGGAGAAAAGGAAAGGGGCCCCCCGTCTGCTTATTTATGAGATGGGAGGGCAACAGTGCGCGTGAAAATCGAGGAGGCACAGTGATGATTGACCGAAGAGGGCGCCTTGATTTTCGGGCCAACCTTTCAATGAGAGGATCCATTGCAAACGTCACAGAATCTTTTCAGAATATTTGATATGACGTCACGGCGGGTTATCAGTTTTTCTTTTCAGAGGACAGCAATGTGAGCAGTGAGTTTGAAGATTGACATGAGCTGGCTCAAATCAACCTGGGGCCTAATGTTGGGGATATAACCCCGTGGTAAGACCCGCCCAGGAGGGGCCGGGTCATACCTGGCGGCTCGTAGCCAAGACCCATGAGGTGGGCCGGAAAATGAAGGCCAGGCCGCATGGCGGTTTACCTGACGGGCCAAGAAGAAGGCCCAGACAGAAGATGGTATGAAGACCCGGGCGGTTAAGCCGCCCGGAGACGGCTTGCCCAAGATGGCAAGGCGGCTTAGAGACAGGATTGAATACGTTGTGTGAGTCGGTTTGAGACTCGTGTAACACAGGGCCTTGACCTCCTATATAAAGGTGAGACCCTAGGGCGGCTTAGACAGAAAAACGAATCAATCGAGAACTAGGTCAGGCGAATCCGCTCCCTTGTAATCGATACTCCAATCAATACAACACAAGAAGGACGTAGGCTTTTACCTCTTCAGGAGGGGCTGAACCTGGGTAAACTCGTGTCCCTCGTCTCGATCAACCCCTTTGAGTCCACCCCCTTAGTGATGGCCTCGAACCTAAGTCTTCGGACATCTGCCGTGACAAAACCACGACAATTTTCAAATTATGTGTTAATTTGAATATTTTCAAAAATAGGAAATGGAGGGAGAATTAAACTTTCCCCAAGTTTTGGAGTGCTCCTCACCTCTCTGCACATTGAAGGCAAGCATCTAGAACTTTGATATAATATAAGTTGTGTGTTGTTTGCAATCACAAATAAACTTCATCATTATGCTAAAGTGAAGTAACATTATTTCATGTGGAAATCATACTCATGCATATAAGCATATGGTGAAAATCTTTTCTGCTATACATGTGATATTGATGACAGTACCCACTACTCATGCCACATATGCCTGGTGATAGTTCGGATGAAGTCCGAAAGAAGGTTGTGTCCCAGTAGACACGACCACGAAACTGACATCTCGTGGCGATGACGATGTGCAGTGAGGCTTGATGGAGCATCAGAGGTGGTGGCCCTATCAGAAAATTGAGAAGAGCATTTGTTGTGCTAACCATGCAGGGAAGACATAAACCTCCTGAGTCGATCGTAGATCGAGTCTTGTTCTAGTAACCCCCATACTTGTTTCATACTACCACTTGTCCCTGCCGCAGGTAGTGTACGGTTCAGTAAGTCGTCAACCCCTTTCTTTCTTGGCACACACTGTACAGAGAGGCCACAGTGGAAGATATCGGAGGCATCTGGTAGGCATGCCACTTGGTCCGGGGGCATGGGTGTTCTGGTTGGACCGAGGGGGTAGCGCCCCTGTTTGCGCGCGGTATAAATTTTGTGATCCCATGCTAATCGAGATTGTGGTCTCCCCACTCAGAGTTTTACTTAATGAGGGCCGTGGGTGATTCCAGGCATCGGGAAGTTAAGTTGGTGTGTGCGGGTTAGGTGTATTTTCAACTCAAAGACCGTAAGCAGAATTAGTCTCGGGATGACTAAGGAAATCCGTTACTCGTGGGTAAAGAGTACAACCTCTGCAGAGTATACATCTATTCGAATAGCCGTGTACGCGGTTAAGGACTACAGTCTGGGATGGGTCAAGTGTCGGTCTTTGTGTCGGTCTTCGGAAGAATTCTTCTAAACCTGAATATTGATCATGAAGTGCGACGAGTGATATTTATGATTATTATTGTTATGGACTAACCATTTATATTATGTGAATTGTTGAGTATCCCTGGGATGGTTCTACCTCCTGGATACTCATGTTATTATTTTTTCCATATAAGCCCTTTATGTGGCGTCACTCAGACGCCCGACTGTGGCATGCATGTTATATATTTGCTTACGACCCCTTTATGTGGCGTCGTACAAACGCCCGGCCGTGGCACATATGTTATTTATTTTCTTTATAAGCCATTTATGTGGCGTCGCTCACACACCCGACTGAGGCATGTTTTATATTCTTACCCTTTCGAGGCGTCGCTTCAGACACCCGATCGGATTATTTATTTTCATTCCCTGATTGCTTATACATTTTTAATATGAATTATCTTCTTACTTGCATCATGAATTTATCTATGACTGGTTGAAACATCCGTAAACAATTTCAGTGCATACAACTCACCTGCCATATTATGTTTGTTTTTCATGATGTTTGCTAGTACATTCAAACATACTCACTGGCTTGTTCCTGGCTATTTTCATTGGCCGGATTGTGTATTTTGGAGAGGAGCACTATGACGACAACACCGGAACCTAGGCATCGAAGGTAGTAGCCACGCGATATAGGAGTTATCCAGGTCAACTGTTCCTGTGGGCAATGGAGTCCCATAGACGCTGGAGATCAATGAACCGCTTCGGCCATCAACTACTAGGAACCCTGTTGTACTCCATAGACCATCATGGTCTTGTACTCAATTTTCTTAATTGCTTGGAATTTCTGTATCAAGAATGTGTCCACCAGCTAACAGTAATCCGGAGGCTAGTGAGCACAAGGACCATTTGCTGGGAAATTTATATCCTGGAAAACTGGTCCTGACAAACTTGGTATCAGAGCCAGGCTGACCATTGGCTAATCCTATCTTAGCCGGGTCAATAAAACTTAGGTTACCACCCACCCAGACCTTACCCTACCCATAGCCAAGACTATCCTATCAAATAGCCTACACAGTGACCCCGACGCCTTTCGGCAGTCAGTGCCCAACCTATCAGACTAGCCAGTAGGTCACAAACCCGTGACCAATACCTGAGTTGTCCCATTCGCAAGTGTGCGAGAGAAGACTCCGTTTTCTTTCTATAAAGGAAACGTTTGCCCCAACACAACACACCACCACTACCTATCCAAAACCTAACAACCAAGATGCCTGGCGCCATTGTTCACAATGAGACAACCGCCGACCTTGGAGGTTTTGTAACTGTCCTCGCCAACCTCACCCGTCGAGCCTTTGCGTTAGAAGAGCCCCCAGAATATGTTGTGTACCAGGAGAACACGAGTGATGCCATCCATCACTTTTGGGCCACGGTGCACATCTACGGCAGAGGTATCTCGCCAGAACACCCCTACAGGTTCACCGAAAGGTCAACTTCTTTTGAGCCACAAGCCATCCAGCTAGCAGCTCGAGAGGCTATAGTTCAACTCCGACACTTGTCGCCAAGAGTTAAATGCCGCTTGTTCTACTACTACCCCAGCCGCGAAGGATATAGTTGGCCACCCTAGATTGCCAACGGAGACCATGAGACGGATCCTGCACTATTGTATCTTATGCGCTACCTAAGTGCACAAGAGGCGTTGTTCGATCAGGTCACCCTTGATCTGATTGCAACTCGCGGAGAACTCGCTCGCCGAGCCCCGGCAAGAAGAGATGTTGTGCCCGACACCGGCAACCCAGTCATGCTATTCGGGCAACTGATCGAATCTTCGAGGCCTGCACCTGCAACTGATCGGAATATATTTGTATCCTCGGAGGAGCTTCGTCGCCTTTTGGGGACATACTCCAACGGGATTGTGACCACCAACCCCCGCGATGGTCATCATCGCTACCCTGACCCTGCAACTCCCCATCCTAACCCAGTCAACCCCAATGGTGAAGCCCAAGGAGAAGCCTCGACGTCCGCAAGGCACGCTCGACTAGATATCAACAAAGTAGACTAAGCCACTCGAGTAGTGTCGAGTCTTAGTATTCCTACGCCCTGTAATAGTGTGACCTTGTATCGCCATTAATAAATTGCAGACTGTTCATGTGCCATTATTTTTAATAGTATCACCTATGGCTATGCGTATACCTTTTAACTATAGAATAAAATTATGGATGAGACTACCATGAACCAACCTAGCCAACAACCACAACAATATATCACTTTTTGTGAATTATATCTGTGGCCTTGACCCGACCACGTTAGAGCAGAACAAAAAACCAACCACACCCCCTCTACCACATGCACCAAGTACAGAACCATGCACACATTTAGCACCTAACCGACCGCCTCGCTAGCACACTACAGTTCCATTAATTATCAGCGATTTCACTGTAATCACGTTAGATCGTGTGTGTAGACTAATTATTTTTCTCCTATTATTACTGCAATGTGGTAGGAGTAAAAAAATTGTAACGTCCTTAGCAAATCTCGAGGACGAGATTTTTCTTAAGGGGGGGGGGTAGAGTTTGTAACACCCAAAAAATTTAATCATGTTTTTATTAATTAAAATTTTGAAGGGATTATTAATTTTTTTTCTGGATTTTCTGTTGATTTCAGAACCACTCCTTTTCTCTGAATTGTAAAATTCTTCCCTCCTATTAGAAACTTTTGAATAATATTGTGGGACTTGAATGTTTTCTTAAAGCATTTCATTTCATTTGGTAAATTCAGTAGAATTATTTTTATAATAAAATCTGACAAATTTAATTGGTCTTAAAAAGCTTTTTCATTCTTTTAAGGGCTTCTGTTGCACTACAAACCTTTTATAAATTCATTTATAAATTCCACAAAAAAATGTAGAAGTCATGTGATGTTCCTGGATCACTTTTATGTAAAAACCCAACTTGGTGTTTTGGAAAATTTGAGCAAATCATCCTCATTTCCATTCTGGTCCAGTTTGGTAGTTTGTACTGCAACCCTATTTTATTTTGCTCTAGTGACCTTGGAATTTTTCCTGCTTGTAGTCCACCCTACCAAACCCTTAAGTCCAGGAGAGCAGCCTCATTAGGATATTTTAAGCCCATGCAATAACCCCCTGTAGTTTCTGTCCAGAAATGGTTTTCTCAAAAACTTGCATTACCAAGCTTCCTAGTTGGCCAAACCAACCATGCCATCATCTTGTTCATCTAAAGAGACCATGTCCTGGAAATTTTGTTGGCCAGCAAGGTTCTCTAGATGCACTTGGCATTCTGTCGAGCACCTTGTGTGCCTGGCCAGAATTGGCATGAAATTAAGATTGCATTGTGAACTTGATGTCTTTGCCAAAGCAGCATGTCTACTGACCTTACCTTGCCCCTAACCTAACCCTGCTAATTTTCAGTCGCAACATAACCTTGTAGGTTGCCTGGGCATTGTGTCGAGCACCTAGCGCGCGTGCCCAGAGCGCGCAAATCGCAGACAACCTCAGCCGAGCCGCCGCGTCCACCTACCCCCGCACCCCTGGCTTCTCCCCGCTCGCAGAGCCGCCCCCGTCCTCTCCAGCCCGCTAGCGTCGCCCGATAGCCTCCCCGCACCCCGCAGAGCCGCCGCTGTAGCCTCTTGGAGGCTAGCCGCCGGCCGCAGCTCGCCCCTGCCATGGCAGCGCCGCCCAGCCCCTCCCCCCGCGCCAGCTAGCTCCAGGAACAACTCGATCTCATCCACGGGCTTGTCCGCTAGCCCCTGTCTCCAGCTAGCATCGCCACGTCGCCCCTGCGGCAACAGTGGCGATGAGCCGCCGGGCTTATCCACGGCCGTCGCGGAACCGACCTCGCCCACCTATAAAAGGGACCCCCGAGCGCTTCTAGCCATCCAAGCCGCCCCTATAAGGCCGTAGGAAGACTCCCATAGCCCCAATTCAACCGGAGCCTGTTGCCTTCCCAGTCTCCAGTAGCTTCGGCCGCCGCCGCCATCTGGTCAAATTCGTCCAGACCAGAGCATCCTTCTCCCCGCTATAACCATTGATGACTCTCTCTAGGCCATAGCTACCGATCCCGCGCATAAAATCCACCAGAGGACCACCTTAGGGGAAAGCACCCTCCCGTCCGATGCCGCCGTCCGCCGGAGATAGTGCCACCGACGACCCCGTCCACCTCCGTGTCCCTGTCGACCACCGGGAGGATCGCCCAGGCCATCCCCTTCCATTCCCGCAGCCAGGGCCCCGTAAGGAGCCACCGTACGCCGGCGAGGAGCGACGGAGCTCTGCTACGGTTCGGCCGCGGGGAGGAAGAAGGAGGCTGACCGGTCAAACCCGACCAGTGGGCCCGATGACCCCACTGTCAGTGGCTCGCAGAGCCCGCCGAAGCGTTTTAGTGAAGACGTATTATACGTGGATACGTTTCTCTCTTGCAAAAGCGAAATCCCTGCCGAAGTGTTTTCATTTTCTGTTTATTTTCAAATCAGATTTTTGACCACAAGTTTGACTAGCCTTATCTTTTAAACAAAACTCCAAAGGACCTGATTCTTTTTCTGTTGTTTGTCAAATTTCATCTAGTTTATTTTAGGATTTATTTGAAAATTTTCCAAGACAACTTTTTGTACTGTTTTCAAATTATGTGTTAATCTGAATATTTTCAAAAATAGGAAATGGAGGGAGAATTAAACTTTCCCCATGTTTTGGAGTGCTCCTTACCTCTCTGCACACTGAAGGCAAGTATCTTGAACTTTGATATAATATAAGTTGTGTGTTGTTTGCTAAAAAATAAACTTCATCATTATGCTAAAGTGAAGTAACGGTATTTCATGTGGAGATCATACTCATGCATATAAGCATATGGTGAAAATCATTTCTGCTATACATGTGATATTGATGAAAGTAGCCACTACTCATGCCACCTATGCCTGGTGATAGTTCGGATGAAGTCCGAAAGAAGGTTGTGTCTCGGTAGACACGACCACAAAACTGACATCTCGTTGCGACGAGGATGTGCTGTGATGCATGATGGAGCATGAGAGGTGGTGGCCCTGTCAGAAAATTGAGAAGAGCATTTGTTGTGCTAACCATGCAGGGAAGACATAAACCTCCTGAATCGACCGTAGATCGAGTCTTGTTCCAGTAACCCCCATACTTGTTTCGTACTATCACTTGTCCCTGCCGCAGGTAGGGTACGGTTCAGTAAGTCGTCAACCCCTTTCTTGGCACACACTGTATAGAGAGGCCACGGTGGAAGATACCGGAGGCATCTGGTAGGCATGCCACTTGGTCCGGGGGCATGGGTGTTCCGGTTGGACCGAGGGGGTAGCACCACGGTTTGCGTGCGGTATAAATTTTGTGATCCCATGCTAATCGATATTGTGGTCTCCCCACTCAGAGTTTTACTTAACGAGGGCCGTGGGTGATTCCAGGCATCGGGAAGTTAAGCTGGTGTGTGCGGGTTAGGTGTGTTTTCAACTCAAAGACCGTAAGCGGAATTAGTCTCGGGATGACTAAGGAAATCCGTTACTCGTGGGTAAAGAGTACAACCTCTGCAGAGTATACACCTATTCGAATAGCCGTGTCCGCGGTTAAGGACTACAGTCTGGGATGGGTCAAGTGTCGGTCTTAGTGTCGGTCTTCGGAGTAATTCTTCTAAACCTGAATATTGATCATGAAGTGCGACGAGTGATATTTATGATTATTATTGTTATGGACTAACCATTTCTATTATGTGAATTGTTGAGTATCCCTGGGATGGTTCTACGTCCTGGATACTCATGTCATTATTTTTTCATATAAGCCCTTTATGTGGCGTCGCTCAGACGCCCGACTGTGGCACGCATGTTATATATTTTCTTACAAGCCCTTTATGTGGCGTTGCACAGACGCCCGACCGTGGCACATATGTTATTTATTTTCTTTATAAGCCCTTTATGTGGCATCGCTCAGACGCCCGACTGAGGCATGTTTTATATTCTTACCCTTTCGAGGCGTCGCTTCAGACACCCGATCGGATTATTTTATTTTCATTCCCTGATTGCTTATACATTTTTAATATGAATTATCAGCTTACTTTCATCATGAATTCATCTATGACTGGTTGAAACATCCGTGAATAATTTCAGTGCATACAACTCACCTGCCATATTATGTCTATTTTTCATGATGTTTGCGAGTACATTCAAACGTACTCATTGGCTTGTCCCTGGCTATTTTCATTGGCCAGATTGCGTATTTTGGAGAGGAGTACTATGATGACAACACCGAAACCTAGGCATCGAAGGTAGCAGCCACGCGAGATAGGAGTTATCCAGGTCAGCTGTTCCTGTGGGAAATGGAGTCCCATAGACGCTAGAGATCAATGAACCGCTTTCACTATCAACTACTAGAAACCCTGTTGTACTCCATAGACCATCATGGTCTTGTACTCAATTTTTCTTAATTGTTTGGAATTTATGTATCAAGAATGTGTCCACCAGCTAACAGTAATCCTGGGACTGGTGAGCACAAGGACCATTTGCTGGGAAATTTATATCCTGGAAAACCGGTCCTGGCACAACTTCTTGATCTCTTTGGCAATAAATTCTTGTCGTTCCAGTGCTTGTTTTCGGACCTTCTATTTGACGGGGCGCGCGTGGGGACAGACATCAAGGTGGTGCTCGATCACCTCCCTGGGAACACCGAGGATGTCAGACGGTTGCCAGGCATACACGTCGACATTCGCCCACAGGAAGGAGACGAGCGCGCTTTCCTATTTGCTATTGAGGTTGGCACTTATAGTGAAGGTGCCGCCCTCGCCGTCCTCCCGCGCAGCCACTTGCTTCGCCTTGGGGATGGTCACTTTGCCCTTCTTGCTCCTGCCGGCGGAGGTCTCTGGTAAGTCCTCGACAGGCGTGCCGCACTCTGTCGTGCGCTTCCCGGAGTTCTCACGAGCCTTGCCGGAGGTCTTGCCCTTGTTCTTTCCCTTGGGAGCTTTGTCGGTAGGAGCGAGTGACTCGCCAGCAGACGCTGCCACTGCCTCCCGGTAGATCTTGTCGACGCAGAGGATCACGTCTTTCTTGTCGACATGGACGGTGATGATGCTCACAACCCTGGCATCTTGAGCGTGTTGTAGGCGTGGTGGGATGCCACCATGAACTTCACCAGTGCCGGGCGGTCCAGGATCCCATTATATGGTAGCGACATCTTGGCAATGTCGAAAATGACCCTCTCTGTCCTGAAATTGAGCTCACTGCCGAATGTGACCGGGAGGGTTATCTTTCCCTTCGGCTGAGATCTTCCTCCATCCACTCCTTGGAAGGAGCTCGTCGGTTTGAGGTCCGAATCGGGGATCTGCAGCCGCTTGATCATATAGGGCAAAATCAGGTTCAGGCCGTCCCACTATCGACCAACATCTTCGTGACTGAGGTTGCGGATCATTGGTGAGACCAACAATGGCACACAGCCGACCGGGGTGACGCGGTCTGGGTGGTCCTCTGCGTCGAAGATGATGGGAGTGTTGGACCATTTGAGGGGCTTCCTCGCCTCTACCGCTGGCTTTGCCGCGTTGACTTCGCGGACCCACTGCTTGAGCTGCCTGTTGGAGGAGTGCAAAGATGCGCCTACATCAAAACACATGGCATCCATGGCCTTCTGGAACCCTTGCTTGTCAGATCCCTCTTCATCTTCGTCATTGTCATCATCATCGTCGGATTTGTCGCCTCGGCCTCTAGCAGGTTTTTCCTTCTGTTGTTTGGCCTTGCCGCGGTGGTCACTTCGACCGTTGCGGTTCTTCTTGTTGGGTCCACCGGCACCATCTCGGCCCTTTTCCTTGCCGCACCTTTCGTACCCTTGCTTCTGCTTCTCGGCAAGCTGTTCTACATGGTGGCACTCGTTGATGTCGTGGTCTTTGGTGAGGTGGATCTTGTAATAGGGCTTGCCGGTCTTCTCGCCTGCCGCGGCCTCGTCATCTCCGGAGCACATGACGACGTCCTTGTCGGGCCCCTCTGAGTTGGCCTTCTTGCCGGCGTTAGGCTTGCCAGAGCTCTCGAAAGCCATTACTGCCTTGCCCTTGCGTTTCTTGTTGCGCTTGCACCCCTTCCTCGAGGAGGCAGGCCCGTTCTCATCGTCGTCGTTGGAGTCGACCTCCGCGCCAGCATCCTCCCCCGGGAGCCTCCTTCCTTCCTCAGACCGCGCACACTTGTCGGCCAGAGCATAGAGCTCGACGATTTCCCGCACCTTGTTGATTCTCATCTCCTCGCGCATGCAGCGATTGCGGACGTTTGTGTGGAATACGGCGATCACCGCGGCGGGGTGGATGTCCGGGATGTTGTGCTGCACGCGGCTAAACCTCTGGATTGTACTTGCGGAGGGTTTCGCCGTCTCTCTGGGGGAGCACGCGCAGATCGTTGGGTTGCCCCGGGAGCTTGTGGCCCCTGTGGTAAGCCCCGACGAACTGATTGCACAGGTCCGCCCAGGAAGAGATGGATCCCTCCAGCAAGTTCATTAGCCAGCTCCTCACGTTGGGCTTGAGCGCTAGCGGGAAGTAGTTGGCTAGCACCTTCTCGTCTCGTCCCCCGGCAGCCTGCACCGCGATGGTGTAGATGCCTAGGAACTCCGACGGGCTAACCGCGCCATCGTATTTGTCCGGCAGCTCCGGCTTGAAGGCCCTGCTGGAGGGCCAGCGGACTTGCCGCAGCTGACGGGTGAACGTCGGGCATCTGACCTCGTAAGGTAAGCTGCCCAGCGCCCCGGGCGTGGGCTCGTCGATGACCCGATCCGCGCGACCATCGGATTGATGACGCGCTTCCCGCCGTCTTTTGATGGCGGTGCGCGCGTCCTCGTTGCGCCTGTCCCTTAGGACTTGGCATTGGTCTTGCTTTAGTCGTGGGTCCGTCAATGCTTGAGACACTTCGTCTTGCACATCGGTGCAACGGGAGGTCCGCTACTGTCGTGGGGGCGACTGCATCGTATGTGCCCCACCGGCATCGCGTCTGGTGGTGGGTTCCATGGGAGCCACGCGCCGCGTGCGCGAGTAACCTGCGGCATCTGGCTTGTCATTGTTGGCGAAGCTCAGCATGCTTTGTATGGTCGCCCTCCACTCCTCCATCACCTCCGGCGCGGGCGGAAAGTTTAGCAAAAACTGGGCCTGCGCCAGAGCTTCTCCTGCGGTTTTGGGGACCGGACGGGGCGAGGTGTGGGTAGCTCTCTTACTCCTGGCAATGCCAGAATGAATGCTTTCCCGTGCCGTCACCCGCCGTTTGCCCTCACCGGGAGGGGGTCGTGGAGCTCGGCCCTGCGCCCCTAGGGAGCGGCGCACGAGAGCCCCGTCTACGCGAGGCTCCGGTTTGCCATCTCACTGGCAAGGGTCGCGGTCGTCTTGTGAGGGGCGCGGCGGAGGTCCGATCGCAGCCCCCGCGGCCGCGGCTATGGCCCCGGCTACCGCAGCTGCATCACCCTCGATCACCGCCGGCGTGTTTCGAGCTATCACGGCGGCGGGATCCGGGTCGTGGTTCGCGAAACTCCTCGCAGTGTTGTGGTTGCGCTCACCGACGGGGTGAGTACGGAGGTCGCCGCCATCGGTGGCTTGGGATGGCAGCTTGGATGTAGTCGTGGTGGGTGTCGCCGCGCCCTTGGCCTTCTTGGGTGCCATCGACGCCGGCGAAGGCGCGCAGAAACACCGGTGAAGATTCGCGCACAGGAGAGCCCCCTACCTGACGCGCCAAAGATGTCGAGGGTGTGATTCACGACGATCTATGGGACCAGCAGGGTCCTGATAACCCACAAGTGTAGGGGATCGTTTGTAGCCTTTTTCGATAAGTACGAGTGTCGAACCCAACGAGGAGCTAAAGGTAGAATTAATACTCTCGCAAGTTCTATCGACCACCGATACAATTCTACGCACGCTAACTTACTTTACCTAGAACAAGTATGAAACTAGTTTGCGGGAATAAAACTAGAAGTACTTTGTAGGTGTAAAGATAGTTTTGCAAGATAATAAAGAACAAGTAAATAAAACTTAGGTGCTGTTTAGATAAAGAACAATAAAGTAAATATAGCGAGTGTGGAAAAGTGGTGATCGGATTTGCGAGATTGTCCTAGGCAATGGATAACTAGATCGGTAATCATTATTGCAGTTTTATATGAGGGAGATGCATATGCTAACATACTTTCCGTACTTGGATCATATGCACTTATGATTGGACCTATAGCAAGCATACGCAACTACTAGAAATCATTAAGGTAAACCCAACCATAGCATTAAACATCAAGTCCTCTTTACTCCCATACGCAACAATCCCCTTACTCAGGTGTAAGCTTCTGTCACTCTAGCCACCCACTATAAGCTAATCATGAACATATTGCAACACCTTCCAGCGTGAATCTTTCACGTGTGCACCTCACGGAAAGCACCTTAGGACAGCACCAAGATAAACCACGCAACTCAAACCAATCAAGATCATCAATCAACCCATAGGACAAAAGGGAACTACTCAAACATCATAGGATAGCCACTCATCATTGGATAATAATATATAGCTTAAGCAGCATGTTCAAGTAGGGGGTACAGCGGGATGCGGGAGAGTGGACCACTGTAGATAAATGAGGGAAGGTGATGGTGGTGGTGATGACGGCGGCGAAGTTGTTGGTGTAGATCGTCATCACGATGGATACCTCGGTGGCGCTTCGGCGCCACCGGGAGAGAGGGGGAGAGAGCCCCCTCCTTCTTCTTCTTCCTTGGCCTCCTCCCTAGGTGGGAGGAGGGTTTCCCCTCTGGTCCATGGCCGCCATGGCTCCTGGAGGACAGGAGCCCCTCCGAGATTGGATCGCTCTCTCTGTTTCTCTTCTGTTTTCACGACTGTTTTTGGACCCCTTCACAGTTTCTTAAATATCCGGAGATCCGTAACTCCGATCGGGCTGAAATTTTGAGGGGATTTTTATCGCGAAAATATATTTCTTGCGCCAGAAGTAAAGCCTCAACCGACCTAAGGGCTGGCCACAAGACACCTGGCCGTGCCCCCCTAGGGGCGCGGCCGGTTGGCTTGTGGGGCCCTCGGGCATCGTCTTGCGTTGATTCTGACTCTCAAAATTCACATATATTCCAATAAAAATCTCCGCAAATTTTTATCGCGTTTGGACTTCATTTGATATGGAATTTCTGCTAAACAAAAAACACACAAAAAACAGGAATTGGCACTGGGCACTTGGTAAGTAAGTTAGTCCCAAAAATATTATAAAATGTTGCCAAAAGTATATGAAAGTTGTAGAATATTGGCATGAAGCAATCAAAAATTATAGATACGACGGAGACGTGTCAGCATCCCCAAGCTTAATTCCTGCTCGTCCTCGAGTAGGTAAATGATAAAAAGATAATTTTTGATGTGGAATGCTACCTAACATAATCTTGAACAAATGTCTAATCATGGCATGAATATTAAGATACAAATGATTCAAGGCAACAGTGTGATAGAAAGACATCCGTACTCAGGTTTACTAGCAACAATCATGTCCTTTCAAAATAGCAATGCCAAAGAATGTTATCCCTACAAAATCGTATAGCCTGTCATGCTTGGTCTTCCTAGCATAAAGTATAAATCATGAGCACCCCGGTGTCAAACCAAGCAATTGGATCGTTCTTTTTCAATGCGCATCAAATTTTTATTCTTCACGCAATACATGAGCGTGAACCATGGACATAGCATAAGGGTTGAATAGAATATGGTGGTAGATATCAAAAGGGTTGAAAGTGGAGAAGAAAATGTCGCATCAACTCGGCGTATCAACGGGCTATGGAGATGCCCATCAATAGATATCAATGCGAGGAGTAGGGATTGCCATGCAACGGATGCACTAGAGCTATAAGTGTATGAAAGCTCGACTGAAGCTAAGTGGGTGTGCATCCAACTTGCTTGCTCATGAAGACCTCGGGCATTTGAGGACGCGCGTTATCGGAATATACAAGCCAAGTTCTATAATGAAAAATTCCCACTAGCATATGGAAGTGACAAAACAAGAGACTCTCTAAATGAAGAACATGGTGCCACTTTGAGGCACAAGTGTGGTAAAGGATAGTAGCAAAGCCCCTTCTCTCATTTTCTCTCACATTTTTTTCATTTTTTTCATGGTGAGCTTTTTTTTCCTCCCCCATTCATCATTTTTTTTATGGTGGGCTCATTTGGCCTCCCCAATTTTATTTTATTTTTCGTCCGGAGTCTTATCCCGACTTGTGGGGGAATCATAGTCTCCATCATCCTTTCCTCACTAGGACAATGCTCTAATAATGATGATCATCACACTTTTATTTACTTACAACTCATCATGAAAAACTGATAGGATGATATGACTCTATATGAATGCCTCTGGCAGTGTACCAGGATGTGCAATGATCTAGCGTAGCAAAAGATATCAAAAAACGAACAAGCCATGTAAATATCATGCTAGCTATCTTACGATCATGCAAAGCAATATGACAATGGAAGTACAAGTCATATGAAGTGACGGTGGAAGTTGCATGGCAATATATCTCAGAATGGCTATGGAAATACCATGATGGGTAAGTATGGTGGCTGTTTTGAGGAAGATATAGTGAGGCTTATGTGCAACAGAGCATATCATGTCACGGGGTTTGGATGCACTGGCGAAATTTGCACCGATCCTCGAGGTGAGAATGGGCAAGGCATGGTACCGAAGAGGCTAGCAAAATATGAATAGGTGAGATTGCGTATGTCCATGGATTCACATTAGTCATAAAGAACTCATATACTTATTGCAAAATTTTATTACTTTTATCACAAATCAAAGTACTACTCGCATGCTCCTAGGGAAGAGGTTGGGAGGCGTTAACCATCACGCGCCCCCGATTCAATAGCACAAAGGATTTCAATCAAGGATAAATTATGCTCCAATCTTCATCGCATAACTAGAGACTATACGTGCATGCTTTGGGAATCACAAACCTTAACATCACTATTCTTACTAATCCACAATCATCTACTAGTGCACCCACATATTACTATCTTAATGTCGCAAAAACTTTCAGTGATATACAAGTTTTATGTAGAATTTTATGACTAACCATGTAAATGACCAATTCTTGTTGACTCTCTAAATAGGTATAAGTGAGGCATGAGAGTTTAATTCTTTCTACAAAAGACCTGGACATGCTCTAATAAATATAAGTGAAGCAAAAGAGCATCTATCTATTATATATAAAAAGTGCTTTACGGGCTAATCAGGTAAAAGAAAATAAGCTAAAAAATTCCACAATAATTAGAAGCATCCAACCGTATATTTGTTGGATCAAAGATTAATGACCATTAGATTTAATTTAAGTCATAGAAAATTACCCACCAATGCCACTATAGGAAACGTTGCCTATACTAATTAGGAACATCCAACCGTGTATTTATCGGATCAATGATTAATGGCCATTAGATTTAACTTTAAGTCATAGGAAATTACACACTAATGCCATTACAGTATACGTGAAAACCTAGCCAGGGCATGTCTCCTTCTATGTAGATGTGCGGCTCAAGATCGCATAATAAAAAATACAGCCCGCCGCCGCCGCTGCTGCCATCGCACGCACCTCTCCTTCGGTCCAGACGTGAGGCTCAAGATCACACAGTAAAAATAAATTACCCCAGCCGCCGCGGCCGCCGATTAACTCTTGAAGGCTGCAACATTGTGATCCCCTCTTCACTATTGAAGGCGTTCTAATCATGAACCAAGATCACAGCCGCTGCTGTAGCCGTTGTCCTAATCGAACTCATCAGCAGCAATTCACGGCAGGTCTGTTTTATCAGTAGGTCTCTTCTATCAGTCGATGCAATCTAGATGAACAGCCACAGCATGAGGCAAGATGAAAGACTTACGCACCTACACAGCCGTGAGCTAGAAACTTGTATATCTACAAGATGAAGACAAATATACGGTCTTCAATGCGCTGCGGCCAAGCTCCCCTTCGAGCCCCGTGCTCCCCGCGTGATAGAGTACAACTATCCGATCTATAAGCTCTCTGAAGTAGTAGCAAATTACAGACCGAAATACAGATGAATCTCTCCTCTCTCACTCACAAGATGAACACAAGGGAATAGGGTTTGTGAACCGCCGCCGCCAGCCTGATCCTGCCCGGATGCCGCTGTCTTCGGCCTCCCTCGCTTAAGTAGTGGTGCTCAGTGGGTTGGCCCATTCTTGGCCCAGGTAGCACTTGTTGGGTAGCCTGGTCCTGTTGGGCCTGATTGTAGCTGCTGGGCCTTGGTCGTGGGCAGGGATCCTAACATCCCCCCTCCTTGAGAAGCGGCTTGCCCCCAAGCCGCTGCGTGAGGGAACCACGCGTGAAGAGCTTCTCGGTCCTCCCACGTTGGTTCCAGGCGCGCTGAATCCGACCACCTGACCTTGACTTGCTCGATCATCACTCCATTTTTGCGTTTCCACTTGGTCTGAAGTATCTCCACAGGAACAGCAAGTTCATCATGATTGCAAGGAAGTTCAGATGTTACTGGCGTACCAGGAATTAAAGCTCGGCGCAGCATGGACACATGAAAGATTGGGTGAACCGTCGCCTGTGGTGGAAGTTGCATCTTGTACGCCACCTCGTTGATCCTTTCAATGACTGGAAATGGCCCATAGAATTTGAAAGATAGCTTATGATTCGCCCGCGGTGCCACCGACGACTGCACATACGGCTGTAACTTGAGATAAACGAGATCGCCCACCACAAACTCCCGGAAAGAACACTTCTTGTCTGCATGTTTCTTCATGTAGTTGCGCGCCCGATGCAGATGTTGCTGAACCAAGTCCTGAACCACGGCACGTTCCTCCAACCAAGCTGCGAGTGACGGAACTAAGCAAGCATTATCCACTAACAGGCCCCAATGTCTTGGTTCATGCCCAAACATGGCCTTAAAGGGTGACATGCCAATCGCTGAATGATGTGAGGTATTATACCAGAATTGAGCCAACGGTACCCAAAAACTACAACGCTTCGGGCATGCGTGAGTAAAACAATGCAGAAAAGTCTCCACACACTGGTTCACCCTCTCTGTTTGCCCATCCGTTTGTGGATGATTGGCAGTGCTCAGTCTCAACTCCGTCCCTGCATACTTAAACATTTCCTGCCAAAATTTGTTTGTGAACACCGGATCTCTGTCTGAAACAATTGCTTTGGGCAGCCCGTGGATCTTGTAAATCTGCGACATGTAAACTTGTGCGATTTTTGCTGCTGTGTACGGGTGAGACACCGGCAGGAAATGAGCATACCGTGTCCTCTTATCCACAATCACCCAAAGACAGTTAAACTTCCCTGATTGAGGTAACCCATCGACAAAGTCCATTGCTATAAGGTCCCACGGCTCAGCTGGAATTGGCAGGGGTTTCAGAAGCCCAGGAGATGCAGTTCTGTCCGGCTTGGCTTGCTGACATACCATGCAACATTGCACGTACTGTTTGACATGTGCTTTCATCTTAGGCTAGGCAAACAAGCGACGAATGCGTCGGTATGTGACCGGGAACCCTGAATGTCCACCCATAGCACTGTCACGAAACGCTGCTATGATTTGTTGTTGCAGTGAAGTAGATCCCCCCAACCAGATACGCCCACGAAAGCGAATGACACCTTGCTGGAGAGTGAATCGCCCTTTTGGATCAGTGCTCAAAGCTAATTGTGCCAGCAGCTTTTGTGCCTGAGGATTGCTGTTGTAACTGCTTAACACATCCTCCAACCAAGCAGGTTGACACACTGAGAGGTGATGCAGCGTTTCAGTAGCTGGCCTTCTCGAAAGTGCATCTGCAGCCGTGTTATCAGTGCCTTTCTTGTACTTGATCTGGTACCACAACCCTAAGAGCTTAGTGAATGCTTTTTGCTGCCATGGCGTTGTGAGACGCTGATGCCCCAGATGGATCAAGCTTTTCTGATCTGTGAAGATAATGAACTCCGCATGCTGCAGATAGGGCCTCCATTGATCAACTGTGATGATGATTGCCAAGTACTCTTTTTCGTATGTCGACAGCCCTTGATATCTTGGTGAAAGAGTCTTACTCATGAAAGCAATCGGGTGACCTTTTTGTTGCAGAACCGCACCAATTCCCTTGTCACTAGCATCTGTCTCCACAATGAACTGCTCATTGAAATCTGGTAACGCCAAGACTGGCGCGGTTGTGAGTTGTTCTTTCAGCAGCTGAAATGCAATGTCTGTGTTGCTTGTCCAAACAAACGGTACTCGTTTTTTAAGGAGATTGAAGAGGGGCCGTGCTATCACTCCAAAGTTGCGCACGAAGCGTCTGTAATACCCTGCCAATCCGAGAAAACTGCGCACATCTTTGACATTGGTAGGTGTTTCCCATTTAGCTACTGCCAAAATTTTCTCCGGTTCCTTAGCTACGCCTGCTGAACTGATCACATGTCCCAAATAAGATAACTTCTGTTGACCAAACTCACACTTGGACCTTTTTACTTTCCATTGATCCTTCTTCAACAGTGACATCACTTGCCTCAGGTCTTGCACATGATCCTCCAAGGTTTTGCTAAATAGCAAAATGTCATCGAAGAAAAACAGTACACAGCGACGAAGGCATGGATGAAGAGTCGTTTGCATGGCTCCGTTGAATGTGCCTGGGCCTCCAGCAAGCCCAAACGACACCACTTTAAACTCAAAATGCCCTTCATGCGTTTGGAATGCTGTCTTGAACTCCTCCCCTTCGGCCAACCAAATCTGATGGTAACCTGCTCGCAAATCCAACTTGGAGAACCACACGGCGCCATGAAGTTCATCCAACAACTCCTCGATGAACGGGACAGGAAATTTGCCCACAACCGTGAGAGCATTGAGATGTCTATAATCCACACAAAGGCGCCATGTACCATCTTTTTTCTTAACTAGGATCACCGGTGAGGAAAATGGGCTCGAACTCTTCTGTATAACACCCTGCCGAAGCAATTCTGCCACCTGAGCTTCTATTTCATCCTTTTGATCTGGTTTGTAACGGTACGCACGCACATTGATTGGTTGTGCTCCTGGAATCAGTGGTATCTTGTGATCACACGATCGACGCGGTGGCAGTCCCACTGGTTCCCCGAAAATCTCTAAGAAATCATCAAGAACTTGCTGAATACACTCTGGCACTGCCCCTTCACTGTCAGACTCAGATGTGTTCGTGCAGACAAACACCATATGCGAAATAGCCCCAGTTTTACACAGACTCTGTAATTGCACTGCGTTGATTTGCTGACAAGCAGAAGATTGAGACTCATGACCTTGCAGATGTGCCAGCCCCTCTGGTGTGTTGATCTCAATCAGCTTCGCGCGCCAATCAACTTTCATCAGGCTATTTGCTTCTAACCAGTCCATGCCCAATATCGCGTCATAAGTACCCAATGGCAAAATCTTCATGTCGGTGGCGAATACTTTCCCCTGTGTGCACCAAACACAATCCGGTATCTCAGCTGTGCAAATTAACTCACCACCATCAGCAACCCGAACACGGCACGCTCGAGGAAGCGCACGCACACCAACTAGCTTGTCTGCCAATTTCTTGTTGATGAACGAAGTCGAGCTGCCTGAATCCACAAGCATAAGCACTTCCTGACCTTGAATCCAAGCTTGTAACTGGAATGCCTTGGCGGCAACTCCACCCGATAAAGCCTGCCGTGAAATTGCCATGACTGTTTCAGGATTTGGAGCTGCTTCTGAAGTGTCGCTGACGCTGTCAATGCCGAAAAGTTCGAGCAATTCTTCTACCACATGTAATTGAACTGATGTAGGACACACATGGTCCTGCCCCCATCTCTCGCCACACTTGAAACAAAGGCCCCGGGCACGATGGCAGTCCCGCAGTGTCTTGAGCTTGGTAGAGTCTGCTCGGGCCGCGTCGGTTCCCCGGCGATCCACTGCCGGAGCTGCTGGTACAGCACGGGCTGGCGGTGGAGGAAGCGGCAACGGTGTGCTCACACGTGGTGCTGCTTCTGGTGGTCGTGGGAGTGTGCCAAAAACTCCATCAATAACTTCCTCTTGGAGCAGCGCCAGTGCACAGGCTGTGTCCAAATCAGGCGGTCGCTGCACCAGCACCACCGCACGAATGTCCTTCCGCAAACCCTCGACGAATCGTGTCAAAAAATAATAAGGATGAACAGTGTCAGAATAAGAACTCAGATGATTGATGATTAATTCAAACTGCTCAATGTAATTAGCCACAGAAGTAGTTTGGCGGACAATATAAAACTGTTGAATCAGCATCTGATGCCGATCGCGCCCAAATCGAGTACATACCAATGCTGTAAAGGATTCCCAATCATACTCAGAAAGGCGTTTTTGAATAGATTGCAGCCAGGTTGAAGCCGAGCCAGAAAAGTTAAGCGCAGCCATGGGAACCCCAAACGAAGGAGTGATCGCAAACATGTGGAAATACTGCTCACTGAGTGTTTTCCATAGGTTCAGATTTTCACCAGCGAATTGAGGAAATGAAATGGAGGGGTGTGCTTGTCCCAGACCAGTGAGCAACTGGCTGGCATGAGCAAAAGGCGATAACGCAGAAGGGGAATGTAAGACGTCGCACTGACTGTTTGATGGGAGCGGCGGCGGCGTCTGGAAGGACGCCGCCGGCGGCCCCCGTGTCATGTTGAAAACGCCGTGGCCTGCTGGCCCTTGAGGAAGTTCAGCCGCGCCAGACACGGGTCCAGTGTGGATGTCGGTCGTCACCGGCGGTACCGCGATCGACGCGGTTGCTGGCCGCGCCGCGCCCTCCGTGGTCGGTGGTGGTCGCGCCAACTGCAGTGCCGCGACCGATTCACCCAGATCGGCGATCCGCCGCTCGAGATCGGGCCGCCACGCCACCAGATCATCTACCTTGGCGTTGGAGGCCCGGATCGCTGCGGTATGCTCCTTCAAGGTGATGTCCAGCCGGTCCAAGAAGGCTTGAACGCCGGGATCCATGGCGACCAGATGGGCGCGAGCTTGCCGTAAGGCTCTGGTTTCCACGAATTGGGCTAGATCGATGCGAGGAAGAAGAGGATTTGGTCTCTGATACCAGATGATAGAGTACAACTATCCGATCTATAAGCTCTCTGAAGTAGTAGCAAATTACAGACCGAAATACAGATGAATCTCTCCTCTCTCACTCAGAAGATGAACACAAGGGAATAGGGTTTGTGAACCGCCGCCGCCAGCCCGATCCTGCCCGGATGCCGCTGTCTTCGGCCTCCCTCGCTTAAGTAGTGGTGCTCAGTGGGTTGGCCCATTCTTGGCCTAGGTAGCGCTTGTTGGTTAGCCTGGTCCTGTTGGGCCTGATTGTAGCTGTTGGGCCTTGGTCGTGGGCAGGGATCCTAACACCGCGCACCCTGCAGAAGACGAGCTCAGGCCCGAGGCAGAGTGGATGCCATTTCGACGGAAGTACTGGTGGAGGGCCCAATCCCACAACCACCAGCGTTCAAGATGGCGCCCCGCATCGGGTTCTTATTCCCCTCCTCCCCGAGCTGGTTTTGTCAAACTCAGAAATTGCATCTGCCACCGCTCCTTAGAGAGAGGCCACTGCAAGGCGTCTTGCCGCAACCCTCTCAAGTGCCTGTGCTGCCGAAGAAACGGCCACCGGGCCAAGTTCTGCTCCAACTCGCCGTCCCCTGCAAGCTGCAGCTCCGGCACGCCCAGTCCGCAGGCCACGCCTCCCGCGCCTTCACCGCCCGCATCGTCGTCTTCAACGCCGACGCCCTCGGCTGCTGCGGGGATGCCTCGCATTGGAGACCCGTCGCTGTGCCCTGCGGAGAGGCACGTGGTGGTCATCGCCTCTCCGGACATGGACGCGATCGCCGCTTCCATGGAGAGCCTGGCTGCCCTCGTTTGGCTGGGTGGCACCCGCCCCAGGGTCAACACTGAGGAGATGCGGACTGTCATCGCCGAGCAATTCCGCATCGACCGTAACTACTTCAAGGTGGTGCCACACTCCCCGGAGGACTTCCTGGCCACGTTCCACCACCCGCACCACCGCGACCTCGTCACCGCGCTCCCTGGCCGGTTCACCAGGGATGGCCTCGACGTCCATGTCGGGAAGTGGAGGCTCAACAAGCATGCTGACGCTGTCGACGCGTACCACCACATCCACCTCTGCATCGAGAACGTCGCGCTCAATGCTTGGAACAACGCCGTCTCCCAACAGGTGCTCGGCCCTGCAACCTTCCGCACTACTTCGACATCGCCACCACCAAGCAAGAAGACGCTGCCTCCCTCAACCTCTGGCCGTGGTCAGCAAACCCGTCCTCCATCCCAAAGGTGGTCTGGTTGACGGTGGGCACCAGCCAGCCGATGGGAGTACTTGCTGGGCCATCGCCGACCGTGGGGAGGCGGGCGCTGCGACGCCATGTCATCGTGCACCTGGATCTTCATGAAGACTTCTCCCAGGATGCCAAAGGTGTGGTTCCCAGCCGGCCCCACTACTCCCATCGCTTTGACTGGCGCTTTCGCAGCGTCGATGGGGAGATACGACCGCGCGACCACACTGAGCCGTCGGGTCGCCGCCGTGAAGACAGAGACAGGCGCGACGACGACCATGACAGAGACGACCCCCGGGGGCGTCGGGGCGAGCGGACAACCTCCTGGCGCGACCGCCTCTTCAGAAGCAGATCAAGGGCAACTGATAGGCGCGGCCACGATGACCGCCAAGACTCAAGGCGCGATGGACGCCATGATAGCGCCTTCCTGGAGGGGCGGTCATCCCGGCGTCAGGCCGCCGCTCCCGCAACAGATCACCTGATCTTCCAGCGAGGGCAATGAAGATTCCAATCATGGAGTCAGACCGGTCCGAGAGACGTGGTCGTTCGCTTCCTCCTTCGCCACGCGCGACCTCTTGTGACATCATCGAGCTCGGCGCTTCCCCGGCAAGCCCTGGCTGGCTGCACAGGCTGCTGCCTTGCCTCGGAGCGCCGGTGCGGCCTGCTTCTGGGACGGAGATGGATGGAGCTGCCTGCTCCTCTGGACCCTGCACCCAGCCTGGGTTGGGGCTGCACCACACGCCTCCACAACCTGGGCCTGACGATGGCCAGTGCACGCCAGTGTTTGTGCCTCGACCCATGGCGTCGCCGGAGCCCCCTATGGACTCGTTGCACGCCTCTGTACAGTCTGCTGAGCTGCGATCCCCTGGCATGCCTCTTTTCGTGTCGGTGCGGTCGCCCATCCTGCCAGCTCCAGGATCAACTCCACCAAGGCCTCCAACAAGGAGGAAGACACTGGCTGGGATCAACATCAACGGTTTCGGCATCACCAGACGCAGCCCCTGTCTAAGTGCTAAGAACAGGGCCATGCCCATGGCTCAGCTGGCTGAGAGGCTTCTCTACCAGCGGATGGGGGTGGTAGGCGAAGGCGACCAAGTCACCGAGGAGGCCATCAACCGCTACATCAAGCTGTTCCAGGGGCAACTGCCGGATTTAGCTATCGCTGCTCTCAGGGCCCTATTCAAGCTTGATTGTGATTTGGCGACAGCAGTGGAGGACGTGCTGCTGAAGCATGGAGGAGAAGGTGGACCGAAGATGCCTCCAACAGCAAACGTTGATGCGGAGGCGACAACTTGATTGGTCTGGTCCAGTGCATGAAGTTCTCTAGTTCATATGTTAGAATCCAACCATCCTGTACGCCTGTTTGTAGTTGTGCATGCTCACTGCTACTCCTTGTTGCCATGGCGAGGCTGCGTAGGTTGTTGCTGGAGATACGCTCCAATGTGTAAGAGGTCTCCTAGTTTCTTTAATGAGTAGTCTGAATCTTAGCTTGTTGAACTGGAATGTACGTGGTCTCAACTGTCCAAACAGAAGAGCTACTGTCAATGAAACTATTGCTGCATCAAGGTGTCATATGGTGTGCATTCAAGAGTCTAAACTAGAAGTTGTTGATCCCCTGGTTGCTGCCTTTCTTGGAGGCTATATACTGAAATGCTTTGCCTAGCGCCCGGCAATTGGCACGCGAGGCGGGATTCTTTTACTTT
Source organism: Elymus sibiricus (assembly GCA_039707655.1). Taxonomy (NCBI): domain Eukaryota; kingdom Viridiplantae; phylum Streptophyta; class Magnoliopsida; order Poales; family Poaceae; genus Elymus; species Elymus sibiricus. The sequence continues at coordinate 270,614,034 of CM077673.1, read as the reverse complement.
GGGATGAAGATCATGTCCGTGTCGACGATGTGCAATATGGCGCTTACACCCTCTCGGCCAAGGTCACCATCATTAGCTCCGACACCACCTTCAAACTCACAACGGTGTACGGACCAACGAGAGATAACCAGAAAGATGATTTCTTTCAGGAACTCAAGAATGAAAAGCCTCCGCCTTCTGACAAATGGCTTGTCACGGGTGATTTCAACCAGATTTATCGTGCCAGGGATAAAAATCGCGATAATGCCAATCGCAGCCGTATCGTCCGCTTCCGGAACGCCCTAAACTTCTGTGAACTCAAAGAGATTTACCTTCACAACCGGAAGTACACCTGGAGTAATGAGCAAAGCAACCCAACTATGTCCAAGTTGGACGCCTTTTTTGCAACGAGGATTGGGACATCGCCTTTGACAAGCACATTCTGCATGCCCTCTCCACTTCCCTATCTGATCATTGTCCCCTGCTTTTGGTAAATGAAGATGGACCGAGGAGGCCTCGGACCTTTAGATTTGAAAACTTCTGGACAAATATGCCTGGCTTCCATCAACTTGTCCAGGAGGTTTGGAGTGAACCCTCCACCCACGCGGAGCCTTACCAGAGGCTTTTCCATAAACTCAAAGCTACTAGCCGCAGACTCAAGACTTGGAGTAAGTCTCTTTTCTCCAACGCTAAAATTCAGCTTCACATGGCCTTAGAAATCATTCTGAGGTTGGACGAAGCTCAAGACAACAGGGAGCTCAGTGTGGATGAGAGAGACCTTAGAAAGAGGCTGAAAAGGAGGGTCGTCGGCCTTGCAGTCATGGAAAGGGCAAGAAAAAAGCAAAGCTCTAGGATCACCAACATTAAAGAAGGAGATGCCAACTCTCGTTTTTTCCACCTAAAGATTAATGGAAGGAGACGGAAAAATCTTATTTATCGTCTTAAGCACGGACATGGCTGGGTTACAGACCATGACCATAAGAAGACCATTGTCCAGACGCATTTCTCTGCTATGACTAAAAGGAGCGACCCGCGCTCTCAGACAATCAACTGGGCCTCGATTCCTTCTACCGGTCATGACCTCTCCCATCTTGGAGACCCCATCTCGGAGGAAGAGGTTAGGGCTGCCATCTTTGCCCTTCCTAGTGATAAAGCTCCGGGCCCTGATGGCTTCACAGGAAAGTTCTTCAAGGTCTGTTGGGATACTATTAAGGACGACGTCATGCTCGCAGTCAATCACTTCTCGGATCTTCATGCCGATAACTTCCATTGGCTGAACTCGGCAAATATTGCGCTCATCCCCAAGAAAGATGGTGCCGAGGACATCACGGATTTCCGACCCATTAGCCTCATTCATGCCGTGGCCAAGCTCATTGCAAAAATTCTTGCCATTCGACTAGCTCCACAAATGAACATCATTGTCTCCCCCACGCAAAGTGCCTTCATAAAAAAATGAAGCATCCATGACAACTTCTTGTTTGTGCGTAACATGGCCAGAAGATTCCACCGCATCAAAAAACCAATGCTCCTTCTCAAGCTCGACATTAAAAAGGCCTTCGACTCCGTTAGGTGGGACTACCTCATGGAAATGCTCAATCACCACGGCTTCCCTGCTCGCTTCCGCGGTTGGATATCGGCCCTTCTCTCATCGGCATCTTCTCGGGTGTTGCTAAATGGGATTGTGGGAGACCCGATTAAGCATGGATGTGGCCTCAGACAGGGAGACCCACTGTCTTCGCTACTATTCGTCCTAGCCATCGACCCGCTACACCACATCCTTTGCAAGGCTGCAGATCAAGGGAAACTTCACCCACTGGGAGGGCGACATACGACCATTAGAGCATCTCTGTACGCCGACGACGCGGCTGTTTTCTGTGCCCCGATCAAGGAGGATGTTCAATTCCTCGTCGCCACACTTACTTCCTTTGGGGAATCTACAGGCCTAGTCACAAACTGCGCCAAGAGCCTGATTGCTCCTATCCGATGTGGGAACATTGACCTTGATGATACTCTAGAATCTTTCCCAGCCTCCCGGTCCTCCTTCCCTATCCGATACTTGGGACTTCCGCTTGCGATCAAAAGGCTGCGAAGAGTTCACCTTCAACATTTGGAGGACAAAACATCGGGGAAGCTTGCACCATGGAGGGGGAGGCATGTGGCCATTGTGGGACGAATGACTCTTGTCAAGGCGGTCCTCACGGCGGTGGCCATTTATCATCTTACGCCACTTGACCTCCCGACAGAGTTGCTCAGAAAAATTGATCGTTTGCGGCGTGCCTATCTTTGGGCTGGCTCAGACACAGTGACCGGTGGGAAGTGCTAGATAAATTGGGAGAAAGTATGCCGGCCTAAGGAATTCGGAGGCTTGGGAATTTTAAATCTCGAGAAGTTCGCATCGGCTCTCCGGTTGAGATGGCTATGGATGGAATGGGACACCCCCTCGCGAGCTTGGGTTGGCTTGGGGACGCCGTGCAACAAACATGACCGCGATCTTTTTGCGGCGACTACTAAGGTCACAATAGGAGATGGCACAGTTGCAAAATTCTGGGAATCCTCATGGCTGGAAGGAATAAGGCCCAAGGACATAGCGCCAAGTATCTTCGAGATTTCTAGAAAAAAAGGAGCGACAGTTAGCAAGGCGATGGAGGACAATGCTTGGGTTAATAACATCAACACCCAACAAGGGATGACACTAGAGCACATTCAACAATTCGCCATTCTCTGGGGTAAGCTGGCCAATGTCACCTTGCAAATAGGGATTCCAGATACTATTTTGTGGAAGCTCACGAATGGAGGGGAATACAGTGCATCGTCGGCTTACAAAGCCCAGTTCGCCGGGCTTGTGCGCTCGAACTTAAAGGACTTAGTTTGGAAGGTTTGGTCACCCCCAGAATGCAAATTCTTTTCCTGGCTTGTCACCCAAAACAGAATATGGACGTCAGACAGATTGCAACGCCGAGGGTGGCCCAACTGTGATCGATGCCCCCTTTGCAACCAAGTGCAGGAAACGGCGGCCCACATCCTTTTCAAGTGTCGCTTCTCTACGAGAGTTTGGAACGGTGTGTTCGTTTGGCTGGATCTCAATGCCAACATGGCGGCCTGGAATAGCTTCCAAACGGTCCGAGAATGGTGGGAAGGGGTGATTTCTCTAGCCCATCAAAAGAAGGCTTGCTCCTCCCTGATTCAGCTTGTGGTCTGGGAGATTTGGAAGGAAAGAAATGCCCGGGTTTTCAAAAATAAAGCGTCGACTGTGGCGGTGGTGTTGAGGACTATTCAAGAGGAGGCGTCGCTTTGGGTCTTTGCGGGGGCCAAGCATTTGAGTAATGTCATGCCGCGAGAGTAGTCCCTTGTGCTGTACCGCTTTGGCGGCGTTTGTAACAAAACTCTCTTCTTAATTAATGAAATGGCAAATCTTTTGCCTTGTTTAAAAAAAAAAGACTTCATGCATGGACACAATCCCAAAACAGAAACGGGTATGTAACTATGTATGCATATTTGTTAGATATTTCTTATTTTATTTATTTCTAGGAGGACATCATGCATGCATTCGAGATTTATATCTTTTATTCATATATTTTTCCTTTATGTGTTGACTGCTATAGGAGACCTATAATAAGAAAAGAGTGTGTATTCATCATGGGACAGTATACTAATTTGTCAGATATTTAGAGGCTTCATTATTGTATACGTGGAACAAGCTGCATACAAAAACGCATGAGAAAGATGATAAACGCCCAACCCAACACGTTTGTGACTGCTGCATACCGCTCGGCGTGAACATCTCCTCGATAGGTAGTACGACTCTGGATTTTCTCTTTGATGGACCAGACAAAATCAAGCGTGATTGCATGGTGAACCTATAATTGTACAGAAGTAATCCTTCTTCCCATGTGGACTTTTTTGGTTGACTTTGTTGCAGGTCAAAGGGATTACAATTGGATGATGCTTCTTGGGTACAAGGATGGTTCATATGCCTCTTCGTTAGTCTCAAGCTCTCAAAGCTATGGAAAAGATGGTATCGACAATTCCCTAACTCATCTTGATGCTATTTAATTACGCCAAGGTGAATTTTTTCATGCACTTTCTAATTCCATTGTGTACGCTACATTTTTGGACCCATCTATTAGGGTGGCCAATGTACAATGATGAATCTTCATTCCTTACATAAAAAGGAATAATAAAGTGTTAAATTTTGAATAACACGTCTCTATAAACTTGACGTTTCACATAACAATTATGAATATTAAATTGAGAACGAAAACAGTTTCATTGTCAGTCGACACATGTATCTGCTAGAACTAAGCCGGCTGTGCATTGCATATGTTATATCTCTTGTACATATTTTACTGAAACACTATCAAAATCGAGTACACATGCGATGCACAGATTTCAGATAGTATACATATTATCTTGCTGATCACCGCCTTTAACATCATACCAGTTGAATAAGTAGAACACACAACCAATATACCATCCAGCTTCTAGCAGGGATAACTCACATTCTGTTTTATTCTGGTAAGGATATTACGTTATTTGTTATTGCATAACCAGGCCAATAAAAGATCTGGAAGTATGTTATGTTAGCTTTGCCTCACTATGGCAACAATAGCAGTAACGGAGCTGGATGAACAAAAATGACATTGAGCAAGTGTTGCCGTATTTGGTAAATAGTTTCTCCCTTGGTTCAAATACTTTTGTATGTTTGACCAAGTTTTCATAGTAAAATATGTCAACATCTACAATACTAAATAAATAAAAAATGAAATACAATTCATAACAAGACAGATTTGATGTTGTGCATACCAATATTGGTATTAGCGCCCCGAAGACCGGACTCGACGGGGGTAAGATTCGTATGTCGTTCCTCTGTTGTAAAGGGGCCACCCTTAGAGGTGGTCACCGGATTAACATCATGCTCATCCAACATGTTCGAACTTAATTTTAGCGATAATGAAGGTTTTTATTTGTATTTTTTAACAACAGATAGTATACATCTTATCTTGCTGATCACTGCCTTTACCATCATACCAGTTGAATAAGTACAAGACATAACCAATATACCAGCCAACTTCTAGCAGGGATAAATCACATTCTGTTTTATTCTGGTAAGATATTATGTTATTTATCATTGCATAATCAGGCCAATATAAGACCTGGAAGTATGTTATGTTAGCTTTGCCTCACTATGGCAACAATAGCAGTAACCGAGCCGGATGAACAAAAATGACATTGAGCAAGTGTTGCCGTATTTGGTAAATAGTTTCTCCTTTTATTCCAAATACCTTTCTATGTTTGACCAAGTTTCCATAGTAAAATATGTCAACATCTACAATACTAAATAAATAAAAAATGAAATACAATTCATAAGAAAGCCAACAAGACAGATTTGATATTGTGCATATTAATATTGGTATTAGCGCCCCCGGAGATCGGACTCGACGTGGGTAAGATTCGTATGTCGTTCCTCTGTTGTAAAGGGACACCCTTAGAGGTGTTCACCGGATTAACATCATGCTCATCCAACATGTTCGAGCTTAATTTTAGCGATAATGAAGATTTTTATTTGTGTTTTGTTAATAATTCCGCATCTACATGGATCATGAAATTTACAATTTCTTATAACATATATATTTTTTGCTTATTTTCAGTACTGTATCTTTGTTACCCGCTTGCAAAAATGCTATCATCTTATAGTGATAGTATAGCGAAGATCATTTTGGAAGATGATTATTTTGCTCTTGAGAGTGAGGAAGTCCTCAGGTAATATACACATAAATATATATCTTAGGTTGTCAACGATCCAAGAAGAGTTCTGATAAATATGATGTACCATATGAGGTACTTGGCTGCTGAAGTAGATAAATTGTGTGCTCTGCAGTGCATATCATGTCAATAACTTTAGGATGATTTACCCATTTGTTTTCTCATCACATGGAATAACATAGCTATTTTTCATTGCAGCAAGTGCATCATTATGTTTCTACAAAAACAAAAACAAATCATGCACTATATAACTGTTTCTGTTATTTATCAAACCCAATGTGCTTTAGCGAAATATTTTTCTTTTGTTACCTCCAAGTGCCCACAAAAAGTTGTGTGTTGCCTTATATCCTCCTAGGAAAATGTGTCCGTATGAAACTAGTTTGCGGGAATAAAACTAGAAGTACTTTGTAGGTGTAAAGATAGTTTTGCAAGATAATAAAGAACAAGTAAATAAAACTTAGGTGCTGTTTAGATAAAGAACAATAAAGTAAATATAGCGAGTGTGGAAAAGTGGTGATCGGATTTGCGAGATTGTCCTAGGCAATCGATAACTAGATCGGTAATCATTATTGCAGTTTTATATGAGGGAGAGGCATACACTAACATACTTTCCGTACTTGGATCATATGCACTTATGACTGGACCTCTAGCAAGCATCCGCAACTACTATAAATCGTTAAGGTAAACCCAACCATAGCATTAAACATCAAGTCCTCTTTACTCCCATACGCAACAATCCCCTTACTCAGGTGTAAGCTTATGTCACTCTAGCCACCCACTATAAGCGAATCATGAACATATTGCAACACCCTCCAGCATGAATCTTTCACGTGTGTGCCTCAGGAAAGCACCTTAGGACAACACCAAGATAAACCACGCAACTCAAACCAATCAAGATCATCAATCAACACATAGGACAAAAGGGAACTACTCAAACATCATAGGATAGCCACGCATCATTTGATAATAATATATAGCATTAAGCACCATGTTCAAGTAGGGGGTACAACGGGATGCGGGAGAGTGGACCGCTGTAGATAGATGAGGGAAGGTGATGGTGGTGGTGATGACGGCGGCGAAGTTGTTGGTGTAGATCGCCGTCACGATGGATGCCCCGACGGCGCTCCAGCACCACCGGGAGAGAGGGGGAGAGAGACCCCCTCCTTCTTCTTCCTTGGCCTCCTCCCTAGGTGGGAGGAGGGTTTCCCCTCTGGTCCATGGCCGCCAAGGCTCCCGGAGGGCAGGAGCCCCTCTGAGATTGGATCTCTCTCTGTTTCACTTCTGTTTTCGCGATTGTTTTCGGACCCCTTCACTGTTTCTTAAATATCCGGAGATCTGTAACTCCGATCGGGCTGAAATTTTGAGGGGATTTTTATCGCGAAAATATCATCCTTGCGCCAGAAGGAGAGCCTCAACCGACCTAAGGGCTGGCCACAAGCCATCTGGCCGCGCCCCCTGGGGTGCGGCCGGTTGGCTTGTGGGGCCCTCGGGCATCGTCTTGCGTTGATTCCGACTCTCAAAATTCACATATATTCCAAAAAAAATCTCCGTAAATTTTTACCGCGTTTGGACTTCGTTTGATATGGAATTTCTGTGAAACAAAAACACATAAAAAATAGGAACTGGCACTGGGCACTAGGTAAGTAAGTTAGTCCCAAAAATATTATAAAATGTTGCCAAAAGTATATGAATGTTGTAGAATATTGGCATGAAGCAATCAAAAATTATAGATACAACGGAGACGTATCAGGTCCCTTTACGGTTCGACAAGGGCGTCGAGTGCACAAAGAGTATTAGTTGGCCATGACTACGCGCATGATTTATACAGTTTTGGGCCACTCGGGAGCATAAAACCCTACGTCCTGTGTGTGTATATCTGGGTCCAAATACAAGGGAGCAGCCACCCGACAAGGATGCTCAAGAGGTGCTGCTACGCGTGCAAATGGACAGAGTGTCGACCTTTTTCAAGGTAGCCATGGGCCTCCTTTTATAGTTCAAGGAGTTTCCACAAGGGCTACAATGGTCTTTTACTAGGTGTACAGTGCGTTCTTACAGCTACAGGGGCTGTCGTCAGAGTGGTAGTGGGAAATACCTAACTCTGACGGGCTAGGACAGGCGCATTGAATGCGCCGTGAGGTGGCGCGCTGGCGACAGTTCCCGACAAGGATTGCCTCTCTTTCTGTGTCGTCCGCCCAACTACCTCTTATTCTTCTGCCACGCCACGGGACGGGTGGCGTTAAAGCTGCCATAGGCCCGCCGCTGTAGCCACGTGCCCCGGCCAGCTCCGCCTGCCCGCCTGCCCACTCGACACCTCAGGTGATGTAGACTATTGTCTCTGGTGAGGTGGAGCGGCGGCCTGGCGGGTTGGAATCCTTGCCGAGGACGCTCGCGGACGGGCTATTCCACTTGGCGAAGGGCCTGGATGTCTTGCACTCGTCTTGACTCCGGTTTGCCTCGGAGGCTCGTGCTAGCCCGACAAGAAGTTGCCGATCTGAGGCAACTGCCCGTGCACAAGTCTGGGTACTAGGGACCCCCAGTTCTTAGTACACCGACAATGTGTTATCGTCATTACTTTTCCACTATATCAGCAGCTAAATGCGATGTTCGACCGTTGCCGCTCCACAACCATACCTCTATGTCAAGCCGTTGTTTATAAATTGCATCTCACCGTCTAAGGTAACCATCAGATCTAGATAGAGGAACCCTTGGGAAGACCTTTCGGTGTCCACTTCAATCCGCAGCGAGGCCGCCTCCATGGGCCGGAGTATTCACTGCATGGACCAACACCAATAGCGAAGCACACCACCATTGATTGCCGCCTTGTCGGAGAGAGCTTGGTCTAGGCCCGTCGGCCGAGGGGCCAATGTAGATGGATTTGGTGCACGAAAGGTAGATTTGTCAGGTGGCCAAGAACTAGGGCGCCAGAGCCGACCTGGTTGCAGCTCCCACAGATCCCTGGCCTACCATCCCATCGTTGACACTGGCAAGGGGCGCTGCAACCACCAGCAACTACACCCGAGCGGAGTCATCTCACCGTCGGGGACGCGCTCCTGCAAACGCACGCGCAAGGAGCAAGGAACGATGCGGGGAAGGGGAGGGCAGGGATGGAACACGACACTTAGTAGAGGGTGTGCACGAGCACGCCACAAACCTGCATGGAGCAGTTATATCTGCCTACCCCTGTTGCGCCATCTCCTGTCATTGTTGGCTGATCTCGGCATGCCACAGCGCCTGAACTACAGCCGCTGCCAAGTCCCAAGACCCTGCAGATCTGACCGCTTTGCTCCAGCTCAAGGCCCTGCCGTCATCAACTCCACCCGGGCTTTGCTCGACGACACACTCAGACGACGACAATGAGAGAGGAAGAGGGGAGGGAGGCTCTGGACGGCCGAACTTAGCGCCCCGGTGCGGCTTGGCAGGAGCCGCACGGGAGCGAAGATGAGATGTGTTTTTCTCGCCGATATGATGTGTACTAACCTGTGGCCTGGTTTATAATTACTCTTTTTCAAACTTTGATCTTATATAATTTCAGTAGGGTGTTGTCTGCAAGTGCTGTAAAAGTGTCGTAACAGATAGTTTGATAGTAGGATAATTTGTAGCAAGTAATTAGTAACCAAATTAACAAGGAAGCAGCAACATAGCCCAACTAAGGACAGACCGAGAGTAATTCTTATAATGGGCAAAGCGTTCTCATGGGAATTTTGACTAATCATGATCATTATGTTTTAGTTGATTTGCGTTCACTACTTCGGTAAATTTTAATGTGGGTGGACCGGTGCGAAGGTGTTGTTCTTACTTGTACAAACAACCTACTTATGATTACCCCCTCTCGCAAGCATTCGCAACTATGAAAGAAGAATTAAGATAAATCTAAACATAGCATGAAACATATGAATCCAAACCAGCCCCTTACGGAATAGCGCATAAACCACGGTTTAAGCTTATGTCACTCTCGCAACCCATCATCTACTTACTACTCCACAATGCCTCCCCCTAGGCCTAAATATGGTGAAGTGTCATGTAGTCAACGTTCACATGACACCACCAAAGGAATCACAACATACATGTCATCAAAATATTGAACGAATATCAACTTCTTATAACAAGACTTCTCCCATGTCCTCAAGAACAAACGGAACTACTCACAAATCTTATTCATGTTCATGATCAGAGGAGATAAATATATTATTAGCAATCTGAATATATGATCTTCCACCAAGTAAATCAACTAGCATCAACTACAAGATATAGTCAACACTACTAGCAAACCACATGTACCAATATGAGGTTTTGGGACAAAGATTGAATACAAGAGATGAACTAGGGTTTGAGATGAGATGGTGCTAGTGAATATGTTGATGGAGATGAGTCCTCCCACGATGGGAGGAACGTTGGTGATGGGGAAGGCTTCGATTTCCCGCTCCCTGAGGGAAGTATCCCTGACAAAATGGCTCCGCTGGAGAGCAAAAGTGCTCCTGCCCAGGTTCCGCCTTGAGACGGCGGTGCATCATCCCGAAAGTTTCCTCTTATTATTTCTAGGGAAAATGGCCTCATATAGTAGAAGATGGACACTGGAGGGCCCCCGTGGGCTCCTCAATGGTGGAGTCCGTCCCTAGGGGGGTAGGGCGCGCCCTTGCCCTTGTGGGCCCACGGTTAATCTTCCACGGAGTTTCTTCCTTCCAGTATTATTTATATATTTCAAAATAAATCTCCAGCAAATTTTAGTTCATTTGGAGCTCCGGAGAATAGCTATATTTGTTGTAGCTCTTTTAGGTCCAGAGTTCCAGCTGTCTGTAATTTCTCTCTTCGAGTAAATCTTGCAAATTAAGAGACAAAAGGCATAAGAATTGCATCATAATCATCAAAAACATTGTAAGTAACAGTGGGAAATCATGATGCAAAATGGATGTATCAAGGGGCTAGTGCCGGCTCCCCCTCCCCGCACCCCTATATAAGGTGGAGGCGCAAGGTGGGCAGCCCATCCCCTCGACCACGTCGGCTGCCCTCTCCCTCTCCCTCCACTTCTCGTCCGGTACGTGCTTGGCGAAGCCCTGCCGGTGTTTCACTATCACCACCACCACTACGCCACCATGCTAGATTAGATCTCATCTACCTCTCATCCCTCGCTTGCTGGATCAAATACGAGGAGACTTTACTGAGCCATACATGTGCATATATCGGAGGTGCCGCTTGTGCAGTGCTTGAATCGGATTGGTTCGCGGCGCGAGTACGACTACACCAACCACGATCTCTAGACCGTTAACGCTTTCAGTTTACAAGTGTATGTAGAAACCTCTCCTCTAGTTGCTAGCATCTCCATAGAATGGATCTTGGGTGTTTCGTAGGAGATTTTTTGTTTTCCATGCAACGTTCCCCATAAGTAGCATCATGATCTAAGTCTATGTGTAGATGTTATTTGCACGAGTAGAACACAAATTGGTTGTGGGCATTGATGTTCAGATTGCTTACCTCCTTTGTTTTGGATTTAGCGATATTGTGGGATGAAGCTGACCGGACCAACCTTATTTGTCCTCGCAGAAGCGATCGGTTCCACAATTGACATGCAACTTGTATTGCATATGTGGCTGGCGGGTGTTTCTATCTCCCACTTTAGTTGAATCTGATTTGACAACGACGGTCCTTGTAGAAGGTTAAAAGGAAACTTGTGTATCACCGTTGTTGCTTTGCGTAGGTAGGAACGGTTCTTATTAGTTGCCCCTAGAAGCCACGTAAAACACGCAACAACAAAGTAGAGGACGTTGAACTTGTTTTTGTAGGGCATGTGATGTGATGTGGTATGGCCAAGATGTGATTTGATATATGTTGATGTATGACATGATCATGCTTAGCGTGTCGATGAGTATGGCAATCGGCAGGAGCCATAGTGTTGTATTGTTATTATTGTATGACCTGCGTGTCAATAATTAAACGCCATGTACTTGCTTTACTTTATCGCTATGAGTTAGAAATAGTTAGAACCAATAGTTGGGGGAGAAATCTACGTGACGACACTTTTGAGATGATGGAGATCATGGTGTTATGTCGGTGATGATGGATATCATGTCGGTGGTTTGGAGATGGAGATCAAAAGCACAAGATGATAATGGCCATATCATGTCACATATTGATTGCATGTGATGTTTATCCTTTATGCATATTGTTTTGCTTAGTACGACAGTAAGATTATAAGATGATACCTCCACTTAATATCAAGATTAATGTGTTCTCCCTTAGTATGCATCATTGCGAAAGTTTGTCGTTTCGAAGCACCTCATGATGATCGGGTGTGATAGACTCTTCGTTCACATAAAACGGGTGTAAGCCAGTTTTACACATGCATAAATACTTTGGTTAGCTTGAGGAGCCTAGTATGTACAGACATGCCTCAGAACACAGAGAACCAAAAGGTTAAACATGGGTCATATGGATGATATGATCAACATGTCGATGTTCACCATTTAAACTACTCCATCTCACGTGATGATCAAACTTGGGTTAGTGGATTTGGATCATGTATCACTTAGCAACTTGAGGAATGTTGATTTGAGTGGGAGTTCATTAGTAATTTGATTAATCGAACTAATTATCTTGAACATAGTCTAAATAACCTTGCAAATATGTTGTAGACCAATGGCTCACGTTGTAGCTTCGCTCAATTTCAATGTGTTCGTAGAGAAATAAAAGATGAAAGATGATGGAAGCAACTATGCGTACGGGCTCCATAATCTGAGGATTATCCTCACTGCTACACACAAGGCTTATGTCCTTGATGCACCGTTAGGTGTGCCATTCTACTTGTGAGCTGCGTTGGGATTTTCCCCGAAGAGGAGAGGAGATGCAGCATAGTAGAGATAAGTTTTTCCCTCAGTGAGAACCAAGGTTATCGAACCAATAGGAGAACCAAGCAAATTCCTTTCAACAACTCCTACACACACAAAACCAAACACTTGCACCCAACACGGGCAAGAGGGTTGTCATGCCCCTTGAACTCGTTACTTGAAAGGACTAGATCTTGATAGAGATAGATAATGTAAAAGCAAAATAAATAAAATAAAATAATTTGCAGAAAAGTATTTTTGGAGTTGTTGTATTTATGTTTAAGTAGACCCGGGGGGCATAGTGTTCGCTGGAGGCTTCTCTCTTGAAAATAGCATATGATCGGTAGACAAATTATTGTTGGGAAATTGACAGAATTGCGCATAGTTATGACATGTTATTCCTAGCAATGATCATGTATATAGACATCACTTCCATAAACAAGTAGACCAAAACGATTCTGCATCTACTACTATTACTCCACTTTGAGAGCGCTTCTATGCTTGCCTATCAAGGTATTAAGTCACTACTGCAGGATGGTCCAAAGATGACACATCAATCAGAGACCCTTCGACGAAACTGTGTGTGATGCATGAATCACAAACGGTATAGTTCAAGCTCCATCGCTAATAACACGAACTGTGTGGGATGGTGGATCCATCAAATACGATTCAGAAAATAGTTGCATGTGCGATCTACGGCAGATAGTTTGTTTCTTATGAACCGTTTGTGATTAGCGAAGATAACAGAAACAGTTAACTAATCTACATACGTGTGCGAAGCACGACATACAGTTCACTCAGATAAACTATGTGCGGTGATACAGCAGAACACAAATGGTTTGGCATAAAAAGATGTGTGCGATATACAACAAACATGTGAGTAATCAGAATCGTGTGTGAACACGAGAAATAACACAGCCGATTGGTGCTAATAACTTGTGTGCGTTGTGGGAAAACGCTTGATGGTATACAACTATCAGCGATTGATGAAATCATCACCGACGGGTTTTGTAGTTTAGTACGTGTGTACTGTGATTTGCTCTGTCCGCACAACATCTATCCTGTGCCTACAGAACAACAACATATGTACTTATAAGAACATGATTGCATAAACAAAAAAGAACACAATGCAATTTCAAATATTGTATCACAAATACCAGCAATATTACAAGGTTCAAATTCCAGCATTACAAGGCCCAATTTCAAAGATTACAAGGTACAAAATGATATTAGAAATCGAATCCAATCTTCAGGATTCATGGGATGAAATATTTCTGCAAAGGTACCAGCCACCGAGAAGTCATATATCGGCTCGATAGAATCGTTTCCAAATAATCTGTCATATGAACTTCCAAAGTGAAAATCAGCTTCTGCAGAGCCTTTTCTGTTCCGCTATAGACGCCTCCACTGATTAGTAAACCATCCATTGTGGCACACTAAATATAGTGCAAACCTCATTACCTTGAGCACCCTTGCTTTCTGAACAAAGAAACCGGCGAATTGAATCTCTGGATTGGAGCCCCGGTACTCGTTCAAAGTAATTTCCATGAGATGGAATTCAAGGCATTCGATGGGATTGTTATATTGCGCCACCTTTTCCACTCCAAGTCCTGCTTGTATCTGCAAACGAAGACAACATATCAGTGCTTAGATGTAGTTTTGAACACTACATGCCTCTTTGATTTGCATGATTTATAAAATACACTAATAGATTGACATGCCATCTTCGATCGTTCATGATTAACATCTCAAAAAATGTATAGTACATCTGTCATTGTAATCATGGGTAAAAGTACCAACAAATTGAACTCGGTTGTGGTTAACAATTAACAGGAAAGGAACATCACCTCGATGTATAGCTTCTCCATGCATGGAAAGCATCTAAGGAACTTAACAACTTCATCCAGATCGGGCCAATAGATTATAGTGCCCAGATCTTCACTGTACACAGAGACAATGCGAGGCCTGTGGGAATCATTTTCTGGATGACAGATGAACATAGATCAACAAAAACTAGATAAAAATGTGATGTACAATAATAAGAATGAGAAGAAGATTGTTGTACCTGAACGGGTATGGATCCAGCTATAACAAGTTCGGAGAATTCAACACACGAATAGCCCAACATTGTCAATTTCGGTGCATCAATGATCCTGATTCTTGTTTGACCTTCTTTATCAAGTACAAACAATCTCTCAAGGAAAGGCGCATTCTCAATGACCATATCATGAAACTCCCCAACTGATAGCGTGTTGCGGCACCAGCCATGCACATAAATCATACGGAGATTCGTCGTAGCGATGTGGAGGGTACTGAACCCAAACATCATTTGAAGACGAATGTACTCGAGCATTGTACAGCCGCCGAGCAGGCGCTCCAAATCCGCCTTCGAGATGCTGACGCCAATGAGCTCGAGGTGCTTCATTTTAGGGAGATGAAGAGTGTGCGCATCATTAATCTTGGGGAAAAGGCACCGCATGAACGTAGCGCGTCGTAGCGTGGGCGCAAGGCGGAGGAACGACGGAGGCAGCGAGCGCCCATGTCCAGCAACAAAGTTGAGATCCTTGAGCTGATCTAGGGTGGGAGATAAGAACCACTCGTGAAACTTGGGTTCGGCCTTGCAGTTGGAACGGAAAGTGCCGATGGCAAGGCGTCTGACTGGCGCAGTGTGCGTGGCGAGGATGTGGGACAATGCGTCCAAGCGTTTGTGATCCCCGCTGTAGAGCTCGTCGTCGTCGAGGAGGTCAATGGGGATGGAGTGCCATAGGGGGCGCCACCGCCTGGAGAGGATGGTGGTCTGCATGGTAGATTTGATGGGGAGGAGGGACATGATGGTTACCAACATCTCGTCGGGGATGCCGCTGATGAAGTCCACGCTCGCCGGAGGCTCGTGTGGTTCAGCCTCGACCCGCCCCCGCTTGTTGGCCGCCTCGTCGTCCATCAAAAAAGGAGGCGATCCTCGGCGGCGGCCCTTATAGATAAGACCGAAGGAGAAGGTGGAGCATTAATGGAGAACTTGGGAGAGAATAGGGTTGTGGGTGGAGGTCCGATGTCAAAGGGCTTGATTCCCGGTGAGCCATCCGCGCCTACGCGGCGGACTGCTCGCACGCGTCCCTTTGAGCCTGCGCGGTGGACTGCTCGCACGCGTCCCGTCTAATCAAACCTGCACCCACAACACCTCCTAGACAATAAAATATAGTAAATTACACCGGTTGCTAATATTCTCACCAAAAATATTAAATAACAGATAAAAAGTATACACTTGTTGCTAATACTGACATTTATTTGTATTTTTATAAATTGCGTGAACATTTTTTTGTATGTATATTTGAACAATTTTGAAACGTAATTTACTTAGTTTCTATGTATAATGTTTATACCGCACGAATAATTAACTGTTATGTTTTTTATTGATATTAGAATTTACAAACCTTTTACAGATTTCTAAAAAAACTTAGTTTTACATTAATTTTCACATTTCCCTGACAGGCGGGTGCTACTTCTTGAGCATGCGTTGGTTTTCCCTTGAAGAGGAAAGGGTGATGCAGCAAAGTAGATAAGTATTTCCCTCAGTTGTTGGGAACCAAGGTATCAATCCAGTAGGAGATACAAGCAAGTCCCCAATAGATGTACCTACACAAAGAATCAAACACTTGCACCCAACGCTATAAAGGGGTTGTCAATCCCTTCACTGTTACTTGCAAGGATGAGATCTGATAGAGATAGATCGAAAAGATTGCGAAAAGTAAAAGCACGAGTAAATAGATCTGAAAATATAAGATGGAAAATAGACCCGGGGGCCATAGGTTTCATTAGAGGCTTCTCTCATGAAGGCAAATATTATGGTGGGTGAACAAATTACTGTCGAGCAATTGATAGAAAAGCGCATAGTTATGACGATATCCAAGGCAATGATTATGCATATAGGCATCACGTCCGTATCAAGTAGACCGAAACGATTCTGCATCTACTACTATTACTCCACACATCTACCGACTCCTGCCTGCATCTAGAGTATTAAGTTCATGAAGAACAGAGTAACGCATTAGGTAAGATGACATGATGTAGAGGGATAAACTCAATCAATATGATGAAAACCCCATCTTTTTATCCTCGATGGCAACAATACAATACATGCCTCGCTACCCCTACAATGTCACTGGGTGAGGACACCGCAAGATTGAACCCAAAACTAAGCACTTCTCCCATTGCAAGAATTACCAATCTAGTTGGCCAAACCAAACCAATAACTCGAAGAGACTTGCAAAGATATGAAATCATGCATATAAGAATTCAGAAAAGACTCAAATAATATTCATAGATAATCTGATCATAAACCCACAATTCATCGGATCTCGACAAACACACCGCAAAAGAGTATTACATCGGATAGATCTCCATGAAGATCATGAAGAACATGGTATTGAAGAGAAAAGAGAGAGAAGAAGCCATCTAGCTACTAGCTATGGACCCGAAGGTCTGTGGTGGACTACTCACGCATCATCGCAGGGGCAATGGAGTTGATGTAGATGCCCTCCGTGATCAAATCCCCCTCCGGCAGATTACGGAAAAGGTCCCCAGATGGGATCTCACGGGAACAGAGGGTCCTAGCGGTGGAAAAGTATTTTTGTGGCTCTCTTCGGTATCCAAGGAATATTTGGGAATTTATAGGCCGATGAATAGGGTTAGGAGGGCTGCCGTGGGCCCACAAGCCAGGGGGGCGCACCCTACCCCCCTGGGCGCCCCCCTGTGGCTTGTGGCCACACGGCGGCTCTCCTGCCTTGGTCTCCAAGCTTGGTAGGTTCCTTCTGGTCCAAGAAAAATCATTCCGAAGATTTTATTCCGTTTGGACTCCGTTTAATATTCCTTATCTGCAATACTCAAAAACAAGAAAAAAAAACAGAAACTGGCACTAGGCACTAGATTAATAGGTTAGTTCCAAAAATAATATAAAATAGCATATTAATGCATATAAAACATCCAAAACAGATAATATAATAGCATGGAGCAATAAAAAATTATAGATACGTTGGAGACGTATCAAGCATCCCCAAGCTTAATTCCTGCTCGTCCTCGAGTAGGTAAATGATAAAAACAGAATTTTTGATGTGGAATGCTACCTAACATATTTATCCATGTAATATTCTTTATTGTGGCATGAATATTCAGATCCATAAAATTCAATACTATAGCTTAATATTGACATAAAAACAATAATACTTAAAGGATACTAATAAGCAATCATGTCTTTCAAAATACCATGGCTAAAGAAAGTTATCCCTACAATATCATATAGTCTGGCTATGCTCCATCTTCCCCACACAAAGTATCTAAATCATGCACACCCCCGATGACAAGTCAAGCAATTGTTTCACCCCTTTTATGTTCTCAAACCTTTTCAACCCTGACGCAATACATGAGCGTGAGCCATGGATATAGAACTATGGGTGGAATAGAATGTGGTGGAGGTGCAAGGGAAAAGGAGAAGATAGTCTCACATCAACTAGGCGTATCAACGGGCTATGGAGATGCCCATCAATAGATATCAATGTGAGTGAGTAGGGATTGCCATGCAACGGATGCACTAGAGCTATAAGTGTATGAAAGCTCAAAAGGAAACTAAATGGGCGTGCATCCAACTCGCTTGCTCACGAAGACCTAGGGCACTTTGAGGAAGCCCATCATTGGAATATACAAGCCAAGTTATATAATGAAAAATTCCCACTAGTATATGAAAGTGACAAAATAGGAGACTCTCTATCATGAAGAACATGGTGCTACTCGAAGCACAAGTGTGGAAAAGGATAGTAGCATTGTCCCTTCTCTCTTTTCTGTCATTCATTTTTTTTGGTGGGCATCTTTGGCCTCTTTTTTTATTTGGGCTTCGCTGGCCTCTTTTATTTTTTGTAAAGTCCGGAGACTCATCCCATCTAGTGAGGGAATCATAGCTTCCATCATCCTTTCCTCTCATGGGACAATGCTCTAATAATGATGATCATCACACTTTTATTTACTTACAACTCGAAACTTAGAACAACATATGACTCTATATGAATGCCTCCGGCGGTGTACCGGGATGTGCAATGATCTAGCATAGCAAATGACATCAAAAAATGGACAAGCCATAAAAACATCATGCTAGCTGTCTTACGATCATGCAAAGCAATATGACAATGATGGTGCGTGTCATAATAAACGGAACGGTGGAAATTGCATGGCAATATATCTCAGAATGGATATGGAAATGCCATAATAGGTATGTATGGTGGCTGTTTTGAGGAAAATATATGGTGGCTGTTTTGAGGAAGGTGGGTTTAATGCACCGGCGAAAGTTGCGCGGTACTAGAGAGGCTAGCAAAGGTGGAAGGGTGAGAGTGCGTATAATCCATGGACTCACATTAGTCATAAAGAACTCACATACTTATTGCAAAAGTCTATTAGTCATCGAAGCAAAGTGTTACACGCATGCCCCTAGGGGAGAGGTTGGTAGGAGTAAACCATCGCGCACTCCCGACCCATCACACAAAGGACGACAATCATTAAACAAATCATGCTCCGACTTCATTACATAACGGTTCACCATACGTGCATGCTACGGGAATCACAAACCTTAACACAAGTATTTCTACTAATCCACAATTACTTACTAACATAACTCTTAATATTACCATCTCTACATCTCAAAACTATATGCACGGAACCGAACTTCCCATCATATTCAATGCACTTAATATGAAAGTTTTTATTATATCCCTCTTGGATGCCTATTATATTAGGACCAAATTCATAACCTAATCCAATTACCATGCTTTTTAGAGACTCTCAAAATAATATAAGTGAGG
Organism: Elymus sibiricus; assembly: GCA_039707655.1. Taxonomy (NCBI): domain Eukaryota; kingdom Viridiplantae; phylum Streptophyta; class Magnoliopsida; order Poales; family Poaceae; genus Elymus; species Elymus sibiricus. The sequence goes on along the minus strand of CM077673.1, from coordinate 270,594,632 downwards.
TACGAGAGTTCAATTATTTCTATAAAACATAACACCACCGTGCTCTAAAAAGATATAAGTGAAGCACTAGAGCAACATTGCCTAGCTCAAAAGATATAAGTGAAGCACATAGAGTATTCTAATAAATTCATGATTCAGCGTGTCCTTCTCAAAAAGATGTGTGCAGCAAGGATGATTGTGGCAAACTAAAAAGCAAAGACTCATATCATACAAGACGCTCCAAGAAAAACACATATCATGTGGTGAATAAAAATATAGCCTCAAGTAAATTTACCGATGGATTGAAGACGAAAGAGGGGATGCCTTCCGGGGCATCCCCAAGCTTAGGCTCTTTGGTATCCTTGAATATGGCTTGAGGTGCCTTGGGCATCCCCAAGCTTAGGCTCTTGCCACTCCTTATTCCATAGTCCATCAAATCTTTACCCAAAACTTGAAAACTTCACAACACAAAACTCAACAGAAAACTCGTGTGATCCGTTAGTATAAGAAAAATAACTCACCACTTTAGGTACTGTTGTGAACTCATTATTTATTTATATTTGTGTAATACCTACTGTATTCTAACTTCTCCATGATTCATACCCCCCGATACAACCCATAGATTCATCAAAATAAGCAAACAACACAAAGAAAACAGAATCTGTCAAAAACAGAACAGTCTGTAGCAATCTGTAGACTTCAAATACTTCTGTAACTCCAAAAATTCTGAAAAATTAGGAAAACCAGGGTAATTTGCATATGAATCTTGTGTAAAACTTTCAGATCAAAAGCACGTTGCAGTGAATTTATAAAATTCCTGGACTGAGCGCAAAAGTTTCTGTTTTTCAGCAAAATCAAATCAAGAAACACCGTAAACCATCCCAAAGGTCTTACTTGGCTCAAACACTAATAAAAACATAAAAATACAATTACTACAGAAGTAATAATGTGCAAAACACACCAAAACAGAAACAAAAAACAGAAAGCTAAAATAAAATTGGGTTGCCTCCCAACAAACGCTATTGTTTAACTCCCCTAGCTTGGCAAAACGCAATAGATCTAGGTATTGTCATCTTTGGTATGCAATCCATAAGTAGCTCTCATAATAGATTCATAATGCAATTTAATTTTATTTCTAGGAAAGTGTTCCATGCCTTTCCTTAATGGAAACTGAAATCTAATGTTTCCTTCCTTCATATCAATAATTGCACCAATCGTTCTAAGGAAAGGTCTACCAAGAATAATAGGACATGTAGGATTGCAATCTATATCAAGAACAATGAAATCTACGGGCACATAATTCCTATTTGCAACAATAAGAACATCATTAATCCTTCCCATAGGTTTCTTTATAGTGGAATCCGCTAGATGCAAATTCAAAGAGCAATCATCAAATTCACGGAAACCTAACACATCACATAGAGTTTTCGGAATCGTGGAAACGCTAGCAGCCAAATCACACAAACCGTGACACTCAAAATATTTAATTCTAATCTTAATAGTAGGTTCCCACTCATCATAAAGCTTTCTAGATATAGAAACTTCCAACTCAAGTTTTTCTTCAAAAGATTTTATCATAGCATCAACGATATGTTTAGTAAAAGCTTTATTTTGATCATAAGTATGCGGAGAATTCAACATGGATTGCAACAAGGAAATACAATCAATCAAAGAACAATTCTCATAATTAAAGTCCTTGAAATCCAAAAGAGTGGGTTCATTGCTATTTAAAGTTTTGACCTCTTCAATCCCACTTTTATCAATCTTAGCATTAAGATCTATAAACTCCGAATCATTGGGACGCCTTTTAACTAAAGTTGACTTATCTCCAGTCCCATATTTATCAATATTTGTTTTAGAAAACAAAGATTCAATAGGAGTCACATCAATCACTTTAAGATCTTCATCAATATTATCACGAGAACACACTTTTTCAAGCCATTCACGCTTAGCACGTATTCTAGCGGTTCTTTCCTTACACTCATCAATAGAAATTCTCATAGCTTTTAAAGACTCATTAATATCATGCTTGGATGTAATAGATCTAATTTTCAAAGAATCAATCTCAAGAGAAATTCTATCAACGTTCCTAGCCAAATCATCAATCTTGAGCAGTTTTTCTTCAATCATAGCATTGAAACCCTTTTGCGAACTAATAAATTCTTTAATATTATTCTCAAGATCAGACGGCATATTATTATAATTTCCATAAGAGTTGCTGTAGGAATTATCATAATTATTAGAGGAATTACTAGGAAACGGCCTAGGATTGAAATTACCTCTATACGCGTTATTACCAAAATTGTTCCTACCAACAAAGTTCACATCCATAGATTCATTATTATTTCCAATCAAAGAAGACAAAGGCATATCATTAGGATCAATAGGAGCACTCTTACTAGCAAACAATTTCATCAATTCATCCATCTTTTCACTCAAAGTATTTATTCCTTCAATAGCATGCACTTTTTTACTAGTAGGAGATCTTTCGGTATGCCATTGAGAGTAATTTGCCATAATATTATCTAGGAGTTTAGTAGCTTCTACTAATGTGATTTCCATAAAAGTACCACCCGCGGCGGAATCTAAGAGATTCCTAGATGCAAATTTCAATCCAGCATAGAAAATTTGTATAATCATCCATAAACTCAAACCATGCGCGGGGCAATTTCTAATCATTAGTTTCATCCTCTCCCAAGATTGTGCAACATGCTCATGATCAAGTTGCTTAAAATTCATTATATCGTTCCTAAGGGAGATGATCTTAGCGGGCGGAAAGTACTTGGAAATAAAAGCATCTTTACACTTATTCCACGAATCAATACTATTTTTAGGCAAAGATGAAAACCAAGTTTTAGCACGATCTCGTAGTGAGAACGGAAATAGCTTCAATTTAACAATATCATTATCCACATCTTTCTTCTTTTTCATATCACACAACTCAACGAAAGTATTTAGATGGGATGCGTCATCTTCATTGGAAAGGCCGGAAAATTGTTCTTTCATAACAAGATTAAGCAAAGCAGCATTGATTTCATAAGATTCTGCACTAGAGGCGGGAGCAATCGGAGTACTAATAAAATCATTATTATTAGTATTGGAAAAGTCACACAACTTGGTATTCTCTTGAGTCATCGTGACAAAGCAAGCAATCAAGCACACAAGCAAGCAAAAAGCAAACGAAAAGACGAACGGAAGGAGGGCGAATAAAAAGGCAAATCTTTTCAAAAATCATTTTAGAAGTGGGGGAGAGGAAAACGAGAGGAAAATGGCAAATAATGTAAATGCAAGAGATGAGTTTGTGATGGGTACTTGGTAGGCTTGATGAGGATCTCCCCGGCAACGGCGCCAAAAATCCTTCTTGCTACTTCTTGAGCATGCGTTGGTTTTCCCTTGAAGAGGAAAGGGTGATGCAGCAAAGTAGATAAGTATTTCCCTCAGTTGTTGAGAACCAACGTATCAATCCAGTAGGAGATACAAGCAAGTCCCCAATAGATGTACCTACACAAAGAATCAAACACTTGCACCCAACGCTATAAAGGGGTTGTCAATCCCTTCACGGTTACTTGCAAGGATGAGATCTGATAGAGATAGATGGAAAAGATTGCGAAAAGTAAAAGCACGAGTAAATAGATCTGAAAATATAAGATGGAAAATAGACCCGGGGGCCATTGGTTTCACTAGAGGCTTCTCTCATGAAGGCAAATATTACGGTGGGTGAACTAATTACTGTCGAGCAATTGATAGAAAAGCGCATAGTTATGATGATATCCAAGGCAATGATTATGCATATAGGCATCACGTCTGTATCAAGTAGACCGAAACGATTCTGCATCTACTACTATTACTCCACACATCGACCGACTCTTGCCTGCATCTAGAGTATTAAGTTCATGAAGAACAGAGTAACGCATTAGGTAAGATGACATCATGTAGAGGGATAAACTCAAGCAATATGATGAAAACCCCATCTTTTTATCCTCGATGGCAACAATACAATACGTGCCTCGCTACCCCTACTATGTCACTGGGTGAGGACACCGCAAGATTGAACCCAAAACTAAGCACTTCTCCCATTGCAAGAATTACCAATCTAGTTGGCCAAACCAAACCAATAACTCGAAGAGACTTGCAAAGATATGAAATCATGCATATAAGAATTCAGAAAAGACTCAAATAATATTCATAGATAATCTGATCATAAACCCACAATTCATCGGATCTCGACAAACACACCGCAAAAGAGTATTACATCGGATAGATCTCCATGAATATCATGAAGAACATGGTATTGAAGAGCAAAGAGAGAGAAGAAGCCATCTAGCTACTAGCTATGGACCCGAAGGTCTGTGGTGGACTACTCACGCATCATCGGAGGGGCAATGGAGTTGATGTAGATGCCCTCCGTGATCGAATCCCCCTCCGGCAGATTACCGGAAAAGGTCCCCAAATGGGATCTCATGGGAACAGAGGCTCCTGGCGGCGGAAAAGTATTTTTGTGGTTCTCTTCGGTATCCAGGGAATATTTGGAAATTTATAGGCCGAAGAATAGGGTTAGGAGGGCTGCCGTGGGCCCACAAGCCAGGGGGGCGCGCCCTACCCCCCTGGGCGCGCCCCTGTGGCTTGTGGCCAGACGGCGGCTCTCCTGCCTTGGTCTCCAAGCTTGGTAGGTTCCTTCTGGTCCAAGAAAAATCATTCCGAAGATTTTATTCTGTTTGGACTCCGTTTAATATTCCTTATCTGCAATACTCAAAAACACAAAAAAACAAAAACTGGCACTAGGCACTAGATTAATAGGTTAGTCCCAAAAATAATATAAAATAGCATATTAATGCGTATAAAACATCCAAAACAGATAATATAATAGCATGGAACAATCAAAAATTATAGATACGTTGGAGACGTATCAGCGGGGCCGACCGCTCATAGAGGCGGGGCCATGCGTCTGCTCGATGAGCCCGTTCCCGCGCACAACCACGCACAAAAGCGCGCTACCCTCTACGCTTCACCCACCGGCAGCCGCCGAGGCCGCCACCATAGCGGTGGCCGTCTTGGCCACCACGACACCATCATCGGTCTTGGCCCCGACCCCGCAGTAATAGTGGGCACACACGTACACACATCCGAGAATGCAGGCCCACGTACGCCATCCCACACGGTTTCTAAAAAGCATAAAGCGTTCCGTGCTTGGGAACTAAAACCGTCAATAAATCTTGAGCTTGTTTCCCGTCACATTCCAAATTACCACACGCTAAATTTATTGCAAATCAGTTCACACATACCAAACCTAAACGTGTTCCCACTTAGCAGTGTTTACTGTAGTAGGCTATAAAAACACCTACTCGAAAATTACCGCACATTCCTCATCCGGAACTGCTCCTGAACCCACCACCAAAAAAACAGGACTTTCTTTGTTAGTCGTTCATTCCGTCTGCAATGGCCGGTAGGAGGGGGGGGGGGGGTTCTGGGTCGAGATATAACTAGGAAAGAAAGACCAAGGCCGCAAAAGCAACCGAGAGGTCTCGCTGCCGCGCCGGGGAAGCGCTAGAGAGCTCCAGCCACACCGCGTTTGCCGCAGCAGAGATGTTCGGTGGCGCCGCGGACGCCCGGGAGGATCTTTTGCAGAGAGGCGAAGGCTATCACAATCACAAGCGCATTCGCCTCGAAGGCGAACTGGACGAGTTGGCAGTGTTGGATTCCTCATCCAGCGACGACATGCGCGCTGAGCTCGATAAGAAGGAGGCGCTGATCGATGCCTTGGTGAAGCTGCTGGAGAAGAGCGATGCCTCGGTTGACAAGGCGAACGGCCTCGTGGTGAATGAGGGAGTCCGGGATTAAGGGGTCCTCGGGCTGCCGGCCTGTCTCTGCGGGCCGGACAGTGGGCCGCCCTGTGATCGTCAATGAAGGTCCGGACACCATCACCAAGATGGAATCTCTCAGGTCGTGACGTGCACTCCAAGTACAAGACGATGGGTTCGGCATATTCCTTTCCTGATGTAACTGACATTGTATAACCATATATACCCCTGGTGACTATATAAACCAGAGGGTTTTAGTCCGTAGCACAAGGTTAAGCTCATTACTCTTAGGCTTTAGACCACATCATACGATCTCGAGGTAGGTCAACTCTGTACTCGATACCCCATATTCAATACATTCAAAGCAGGACGTAGGGCTTTACCTACATTGAGAGGGCCCGAACCTGGGCAAACATCGTCCCCTTAGTCTCCCGTAACCCATCAAACCAAGATCCATAGTTTGGGACCCCCTACCCGAGATCTGCCGGTTTTGACACCAACATTGGTGCTTTCATTGAGAGTTCCGCTGTGAGATCGCTAGAGGATTGATGGCTCGCCTAATCATCAGCGATGAAGTACGTAATTGGGACACATTTGTCCCCGGACAAATTTTCGCGTTTGGCAGCGTTATGCTGCATGCTAACCCGACCGGCCAACTTGGCCAGATCGGAAGTTTCGCCCCCGATCAAGAGATCAGGCTCGGGAACCTAGAGTTCACCGCCGACTCTCGGGGCGACCTGTTCCTTACTGGGCTCGTGGTCTCGTCCGACGAGCCCTGAAATCCCGAAGCTTTAACTTCGGGCCTCCTGCTCGGCCGCGCCCTTGGGCCCATCCCTGCCGGGGGTCTGGCTTTAAGCTTGGACCCGATTACAACATACGAGGACCAGGGGTCCGCCCTGGCCGAATATACTCTTCGTACGGACGCTCCAGAGGTTAGCTTCGAAGGTGTCTGATGACCCACAAGTATAGGGGATCAATCGTAGTCCTTTCGATAAGAAAGAGTGTCGAACACAACGAGGAGCAGAAGGAAATGACAAGCAGTTTTCAGCAAGGTATTCTCTGCAAGCACTGAAATTGTAGGTAACAAATAGTTTGATAGCAAGGTAATTTGTAACGAGCAAGGAACGGTAACGGTAAACAAGGTGGTGCAAGGTATCCCAATCCCTTTTGAGGCAAAGGACAGGCGGAACAATCACTAGTAATAGGCAAAGTGTTCTTGAGGGTACACGGGAATTTCGTCTAGTCACTTTTATCATGTTGGTTTGATGCGTGTTCGTTACTTTGATAATTTGATATGTGGGTGTACCGGTGCTAAGGTGATGTTCTTACTTGAACTAACAGGCTACATATGATTAACCCCCTCACAAGCATCTGCAACTATGAGAAAAGTATTAAGACAAAGGCTAACCATAGCATTAAACATGTGGATCCAAATCAGCCCCTTACGAAGTAGCGCATAAACTAGGGTTTAAGATTCTGTCACTCTAGCAACCCATCATCTAATAACTACTCCACAATGCATTCCCTTAGGCCCATGAATGGTGAAGTGTCATGTAGTCGACGTTCACATGACACCACTAAGGGAATCACAACATACATATCATCAGAATATCGAACACATATCAAATTCACATGATTACTCGCAACGTGACTTCTCCCGTGACCTCAAGAACAAAGGTAACTACTCACAAATAATAATCATGCTCAAGATCAGAGGAGTAATGAATAGCATAATGGATCTAAACATATAATCTTCCACCAAATAAACCATATAGTAATCAACTACGCAAGGTAATCAACACTACTAGTCACCCACAGGTACCAATCTGAGGTTCTGGTACAAAGATTGAACACAAGAGATGATCTAGGGTTTGAGAGGAGATGGTGCTGTTGAAGATGTTGATGAAGATTGGCCTCCCAAAGATGAGAGGGGTATTGGTGATGATGATAGCATCGATTTCCCCCTCCGGGAGGGAAGTTCCCCCGGCGGAATCGCTCCGCCGGAGGGCAAAAGTGCTCCTGCCCAAGTTCCGCCTCGAGGCGACGGCGCTTCGTCCCGAAAGTCCCCCTCCTTGTTTTTTTAGGTTTTTTGGGAATATGTACCAGAAGATGGGTTCCGGAGGTGGGCCAGGGTGAGCACCACGCACCAGGCCGCGCCAGGGGGTGCCTGGCGTGCCCTGGTGGGTGCTCCTCAGCAGGTGGCCCCCCTCCGATAGATTTTTGCTCCAGTATTTTTTATTAATTCCAAAAATAATCTCCGTAAATTTTTAGCTTCATTGGAGTTGTGCAGAATAGGTATCTCTGACGTGCTTTTCTTGGGCCCAGAATTCCAGCTGCCGGTATTCTCCCTCTTTGTGTAAACCTTGCATATTGTGAGAGAAAAGGCATTAGAATCACTCCCCAAAGCATTATTATTCAACAACAAAAAAGTAAATAATAGTAGGAAATCATGATGCAAAATGGACGTATCAACTCCCCCAAGCTTAGACCTCGCTTGTCCTCAAGCGAAAGCCGATATTGAAAAGCATGTCCACATGGTTTGAGAGAGAGGTGTCGATAAAAACAAAATACATACATAGAAGCATCATGCTTATTAACATAACAGCAACAAACTCTAACACAAGAACTTATTTCAATATATTTTTATCATAAAGCTTCTCATGAGCAAGTAACAATTCATCACAACATAGAAGTATGAGGCATAAACCTTATTGGAAACCAATAAACTATGTTCTCAGTCAACTTTGCAACTACAATTCATCATATTTTCAGGAAGGGTCTCATGTCGGAGCCTTTTGGCAAGTCCACATACTCAACTATCATTTAGTCTTCTATGATTGCTAACGCTCACGGCATACCCATGAACATTCAACCGGACACATAGGAAGATAGGGGCTTATAGTTTTGCCTCCCAACTCACTCACCTCAAGGGTGATGTCAACAATAATAACTCATGCCCACCCATATCCAACTGGATATATGTGCCTAGATCTTTCCTCACCACATGATGCTTGCAAGGGAAAAAGTAAAAAGGAATAGAGAAGAATACTTTGACTCTTGCATAAAATTAAGTGCATAAAAGTAAAAGATAGGCCTTTCGCAGAGGGAAGCAGAGGTTGTTATGCGCTTATTGGTTTGTATGCCCAATCCCTTAATGTAAAAGAATGTCACGCTATATTGCCCCCTATGATAGCAACCTTTATTATGCAGTCAGTTGCTTTTATTACTTTGCCATCATAAGTTTGTATAACGCTCAATTTTCTCTTACACTAATTGATCAAAACACTTTTAGAAGCAATTTTTATTGCCTTGTTGCACCGATGACAACTTACTTGAAGGATCTTTATCGATCCATAGGTAGGTATGGTGGACACTCAAGGGAAGAGTTTGAGTTTGGGTTTTTGGATACACAAGTAGTATCTCTACTTAGTGCATAATTTTTGGCTAGCAAAGATATTGAGCAAGCACCTCATGTTAAAGGATCTATGACAATATAACTTCTATGTGGATATGAACAAACATAAATCATTACGTTGTCTTCCTTGTCCAACGTCAACAATTTTGACATATAATATTAGATGGGGGCTCACAATCATAAAAGATGTCCAAGATAGTGTATTTGCATGTGAATCTTCTCTTCCCTAATTAATTCTTTCATGAATTGCATCATTGACTAATGCTATGTTTGTCAATCTCCAATAAATTTTACTACTTATACTTTTCCTTATGTGATGTCATTACTCACCATAAGATTAACATATGATTCTTTTCATTTATTTGTCTTTCTTTTATTTGATTGCAACAAGATAGTAGAGAAGCAAAAACTCAAACTAAACTTTATTATATATCCTTCACTCGATTACATAGATAGGTAGGCCACAAAACTAACACACGAAAATAGATCACGCTAAACTTTTATTCGACTAAGGCAAAAGGAAACTAAAGATAAAACTAGAATTGGTAAAGGTGAATAAAAGTGGTGGTGATACGATACCGGGGCACCTCCCCCAAGCTTGGCTCAAGCCAAGGGGAGTGCCCATACCATGTGCTCAAGTCTCCTTTGGTGGTGGTGATGAAGAAGGTGGAGGTGTATAAGAAGCCTTCTTCTTCAACTTATATTTAAGCATAAAGTTTTCCTCCCTTAGATCATCATTCTCCAATTCAAGCTTTAATATCCTTTGGCATAAGGCCTCCTTGCTTTCCTGCAGAAAACGAGACGGGATAAATTGGACCTTAGGTTTGTATCTTCTAGGGAGGCTTGACTTCTTGAATTCCACATGCATGTCTCCGGGTTGAGGCAATGGATCATCCTCTTCCTTAGAGCTGTCATCTCTTGTTTCCTGCATGGTAGAATCTTCTTCCTCCTCCGAGGTCCATAGATAGGGGTAAATCTCCCTAAAGATCTTTGGGTCTGGAACATAGGGATCAACATGGCTCTCCCCATCTGAATCTTGAGACGACATATTTTCAGATCTGTCAGGAAAACGACACGAAACAAGAACATTGGATTTTTCTGCGATACAGTCGTCGAAACAGTCGGGGGTATATATAGAGAATTTTTATTCTTGGGAAACAAGTATTTGGAAGGAAAACGGAGTCGAGAAGGCATCCGAGGTGGGCACCACCCACCAGGGCGTGCCCAGGGGTGCCTGGCGCGCCCTGGTGTATCGTGCTCACCTCGATCACCTTCCGGTTTATTTTTTTTATTCCTAAAATTTCAAAATATTCCAAAACTGACAGAAAATATTTTTGCGGATTTTTCGGAGTCTGTTTACTTACCGTATCACGTACCTCCTATTTTTAAGTATTCTGGAGTGTTCCGAAAGGTTTCTTTTATGTGTTCCTCCGGTGTCATGGTTTGGATAACATTGCTTTCAACGTTAATAGGCGTACCTGAGATATAATGCTTAATTCTTTGCCCATTGACCACCTTGGGGTTAGTACCTTCGGCGTTATTAATCTTGATAGCTTCAGAACAATAAACCTCTTCAATAATATATGGTCCCTCCCATTTGGAGAGAAGTTTTCCTGCAAAGAATCTTAAACGAGAGTTGAATAAAAGAACATAATCTCCTATTTTGAATTCCCGCTTTTGGATTCTTTTGTCATGCCATATTTTTAGTTTTTCTTTGAATAGCTTGGCATTTTCATACGCTTGGGTTCTCCATTCATCTAGTGAGCTAATATCAAATTGCCTCTTCTCACCGGCAAGTTTGAAATCATAATTGAGTTCTTTAATTGCCCAAAATGCTTTGTGTTCTAGTTCTAGAGGCAAATGACAAGCTTTCCCATATACCATTTTATATGGAGACATACCCATAGAATTTTTATAAGCTGTTCTATAGGCCCAAAGTGCATCATCTAATTTCTTAGACCAATTCTTACGAGACCTATTGACAGTTTTTTGTAATATTAATTTTATTTCTCTATTGCTAAGTTCTACTTGACCACTAGATTGAGGATGATAGCGTGATGCAATTCTATGGTTAACATCATATTTAGCAAGCATCTTACGAAAAGCACCAAGAATAAAGTGTGAACCACCATCGGTCATTAAATATCTAGGGACTCCAAACCTCGGGAAGATAACCTCTTTAAGCATTTTAATGGAAGTGTGGTGATCGGCACTACTAGTTGGAATAGCTTCTACCCACTTAGTGACATAGTCAACCGCAACTAAAATATGAGTGTACCCGTTAGAGGAAGGAAAAGGCCCCATGTAATCAAAAGCCCACACGTCAAATGGTTCAACAACAGGTGAATAATTCATAGGCATTTCTTGATGCTTACCAATATTACCAATTGTTTGACATTCATCACAAGACAAGACAAACTTACGAGCATCTTTGAAAAGAGTAGGCCAATAAAATCCTGATTGCAATACCTTATGAGCAGTTTTATCTCCCGCATGATGTCCTCCATAAGCTTCGAAATGACATTTCTGTAGGATCTGTTCCTGTTCATGCTCAGGCACACAACGCCTAATAATACCATCTACTCCCTCTTTATAAAGATGTGGGTCATCCCAAAATTAATGTTTCAAGTCATAGAAGAATTTTTTCTTTTGTTGGTATGTGAAACTAGGTGGCATATATTTAGCAACAATATAAGTAGCATAATCAGCATACCAAGGTGTGTTGTGTGAGACACTTATTGCAGCTAGCTGTTCGTCAGGGAAACTATCATCAATAGGTAGTGGGTCATTAAGGATATTTTCTAACCTAGACAAGTTATCAGCTACGGGGTTCTCAGCTCCTTTCCTATCAACGATATGTAAGGCAAATTCTTGATGCAAAAGAACCCACCTAATTAGTCTAGGTTTAGCATCTTTATTTTCCATAAGAAATTTTATAGCAGCATGATCGGTGTGAACAATAACTTTGGAGTCAACAATATAAGATCTAAATTTATCACAAGCAAACACAACTGCTAAAAATTCTTTTTCAGTAGTGGCATAATTTCGTTGGGCACTATCTAGAGTTTTACTAGGATAATGGATAACATTCAATTTCTTATCAACTCTTTGTCCTAGGACAGCACCAACAGCATAATCACTAGCATCACACATAATTTCAAAAGGCAAGTTCCAATCAGGTGGTTGAACGATAGGTGCAGAGGTTAAGGCTTTCTTGAGTGTTTCAAAGGCTTCTACACAATCATCATCAAAAACAAAAGGAATATCCTTTTGCAAAAGATTAGTATGGGGTCTAGAAATTTTAGAGAAGTCTTTAATGAACCTCCTATAAAAACCAGCATGACCAAGGAAACTTCGAATACCTTTAATATCTTTAGGACATGGCATTTTCTCAATTGCATCAACCTTAGCTTTATCCACCTCAATACCTCGCTCAGATATTTTATGCCCCAAGATAATACCTTCATTAACCATAAAGTGGCACTTCTCCCAATTCAAGACAAGATTAGTTTGTTCACATCTCTGCAAAACTCGATCAAGGTTGCTTAAGCAATCATCAAAAGAAGTTCCGTAAACGGAAAAATCATCCATGAAAACCTCCACAATCTTTTCACAAAAATCAGAGAATATAGCAGTCATACATCTTTGAAAGGTAGCAGGTGCATTGCATACACCAAAAGGCATACGTCTATAAGCATAGGTTCCAAAAGGGCAAGTAAAGGTGGTTTTCTCTTGAACGGATTGTGACACAGGTATCTGAGAGAAACCAGAATATCCATCTAGGAAACAAAAGTGTGTGTGCTTAGATAGTCTCTCTAGCATTTGATCAATGAAAGGCAAAGGGTAATGATCTTTTCTAGTAGCTTTATTTAATTTTCTAAAATCAATTACCATTCTATAGCCAGTGCCAACTCTTTGTGGGATGAGTTCATTCTTATCATTTGGAACAACGGTAATACCTCCTTTCTTAGGGACACAATGAATGGGACTTACCCATCTACTATCAGCTATGGGATAGATTATACCTGCTTCCAGAAGCTTTAATATTTCAGTTCTTACCACTTCCTTCATCTTAGGATTCAATCGTCGTTGGTGATCAACAACGGGTTTAGCATCAGGTTCCATATTGATCTTGTGCTGACATAGAGTGGGACTAATGCCCTTAAGATCATCAAGAGTATATCCAATAGCAGCCCGGTGCTTCCTTAGAACTTCCAATAATCTTTCTTCTTCATATTCTGAAAGTTAGCACTAATAATAACAATATCTATCTTTTTCTCATCAAGATAAGCATACTTGAAAGTGTCAGGCAATTGTTTCAATTCAAACACAGGATCACCTTTAGGTGGAGGAGGACCTCCAAGAGTTTCAATAGGCAAATTGTGTTTCAGGAGAGGTTGTTGTTCGAAGAAAATTTGATCTATTTCATTTCTTTCACGCATGTGCATATCATTTTCATGGTCGAGCAAATATTGTTCTAAGGGATCAGTAGGAGGCACATCAATAGAAGAAAGACCAATTATTTCATCTTCACTAGGTAACGCTTTATCACGAGGTTGTCTACTAAACTTGGAAAAATTAAACTCATGAGACACATTACCAAAATTGACACCGACAGTTTGTTTTTCACAATCTATCTTAGCGTTGACGGTGCTCAAGAAAGGTCTACCAAAGATAATGAGACAAAAGTCATCTTCTGGGGAACCAAGAACTAGAAAATCAGTAGGATATTTTACTTTCCCACACAAGACTTCAACATCTCTAACAATCCCAAGTGGTGTGATAGTATCTCTATTAGCAAGTTTAATAGTAACATCAATATCTTCAATTTCAGCAGGTGCTATTTCATTCATAATTTCTTGGTATAAGGTAAAATGGATAGCACTCACACTAGCACCTAAATCACATAAACCATGATAGCAATGATCTCCTATTTTAACTGAGACAACGGGCAAGCCTTCTATAGGTCTATGTTTATCTTTCTTATCAGGTTTAGCAATTCTAGCAGCTTCATCACTAAGGTAGATGACATGCCCATCAATATTTTCTTCCAAAAGATCTTTAACCATAGCAGCATTAGGTTCTACTTTAATTTGCTTAGGGGGTTTAGGTGCTCTTATATTACTCTTACGAACCACGGTTGATACCTTAGCATGTTCCTTTATCCTAAGAGGGAAAGGTGGCTTTTCAATATAAGCAGTAGGCACAACTGGATCAACATTGTAAAGGATGGTTTCTTCTTTAGCTATGACCGGTTTTTTAATTTCTTCTTTAATAGGGGAATGATATTTAAACCACTTCTCCTTAGGGAGATCAACGTGAGTAGCAAATGCTTCGCAGAAAGAGGCTACTATCTTAGAGTCAAGTCCATATTTAGTGCTAAACTTATGAAAAGTATCGGTACTCATAAAAGATTTAACACAATCAAATTCAAGCTTTATACCTGACTCATTACCTTCGTCGAGTTCCCAATCTTCAGAGTTGCGTTTAATTCTTTCCAAGAGATCCCACTTGAAATCAATAGTCTTCTTCATATAAGAACCAGCACAAGAAGTATCGAGCATGGATTGATCATTATGAGTAAGCCGAGCATAAAAATTCTGAATGATAACTTCCCTTGGAATGTCATGATTGGGGCATGAATATAACATTGACTTAAGCCTCCCCCAAGCTAGAGCAATACTCTCTCCTTCACGATGCCAAAAATTATATATATAGTTCCGATCACGATGAACTAGATGCATAGGATAAAACTTTTGATGGAATTCCAATTGCAAACAATTCCAGTTCCAAGATGCAAGGTCATCACATAGCCTATACCATGTCAATAATTTTCCCTCCAAAGATAAAGGGAAAACCTTCTTCTTAACTTCATCTCCGGGTAAACCTGCAAGCTTAAATAATCCACATATTTCGTTCACATATAAGAGATGCATATCAGGATGTTCAGTTCCATCTCCTGCATAAGGTTTAGCAAGCAAGTGTTCTAGCATACCCAAAGGAATTTCATAAGTAACATTTTCAGTAGGTGCTGTAGGTTGAGGGGTAACTAATTGTGGTTCCGATCGAGGTGAAGATACCCCGAACAAACCCCTCAAAGGATTGTTCTCCATAGTAGCAAGTAGCAATAAATTTCAGCGCGTAGTATAAGTTTTTCCTTACCGATTTCCAATTACCATGAGCGCTTCACTCCCCGGCAACGGTGCCAGAAAAGAGTCTTGATGACCCACAAGTATAGGGGATCAATCGTAGTCCTTTTGATAAGTAAGAGTGTCGAACCCAACGAGGAGCAGAAGGAAATGACAAGCGGTTTTCAGCAAGGTATTCTCTGCAAGCATTGAAATTGTAGGTAACAGATAGTTTGATAGCAAGGTAATTTGTAACGAGCAAGTAACGGTAACGGTAAACTAGGTGCAGCAAGGTAGCCCAATCCCTTTTGAGGCAAAGGACAGGCCAGAACAATCACTAGTAATAGGCAAAGTGTTCTTGAGGGTACACGGGAATTTCGTCTAGTCACTTTTATCATGTTGGTTTGATTCGTGTTCGCTAGTTTGATAATTTAATATGTGGGTGGACCGGTGCTAAGGTGTTGTTCTTACTTGAACTAACAACTTACTTATGATTAACCCCCTCGCAAGCATCCGCAAATACGAGAAAAGTATTAAGACAAAGTCTAACCATAGCATTAAACATGTGGATCCAAATCAGCCCCTTACGAAGTAGCACATAAACTAGGGTTTAAGATTCTGTCACTCTAGCAACCCATCATCTAATAACTACTCCACAATGCATTTCCTTAGGCCCATGAATGGTGAAGTGTCATGTAGTCGACGTTCACATGACACCACTAAGGGAATCACAACATACATATCATCAAAATATCGAACACATATCAAATTCACATGATTACTCACAACATGACTTCTCCCGTGACCTCAAGAACAAAGGTAACTACTCACAAATAATAATCATGCTCAAGATCAGAGGAGTGATGAATAGCATAATGGATCTGAACATATTATCTTCCACCAAATAAACCATATAGTAATCAACTACGCAAGGTAATCAACACTAATAGTCACCCACAGGTACCAATCTTAGGTTCCGGTACAAAGATTGAAGACAAGAGATGAACTAGGGTTTGAGAGGAGATGGTGCTGTTGAAGATGTTGATGAAGATTGGCCTCCCAAAGATGAGAGGGGTGTTGGTGATGACGATAGCTTCGATTTCCCCCTCCGGGAGGGAAGTTCCCCCGGCGGAATCGCTCTGCCGGAGGGCAAAAGTGCTCCTGCCCAAGTTCCGCCTCGAGGCGGCGGCGCTTCGTCCCGAAAGTCCTCCTCCTCGTTTTTTAGGTTTTTTGAGAATATATACCAGAAGATGGGCTCCGGAGGTGCGCCAGGGTGAGCACCACGCACCAGGCCGCGCCAGGGGGTGCCTGGCGCGCCCTGGTGGGTGCTCCTCACCAGGTGGCCCCCCTCCGGTAGATTTTTGCTCCAGTATTTTTTATTAATTCCAAAAATAATCTATGTAAAGTTTCAGCTTCATTGGAGTTGTGCAGAATAGGTATCTCTGACATGCTTTTCTTGGGCCCAGAATTCTAGCTGTCGGTATTCTCCCTCTTTGTGTAAACCTTGCATATTGTGAGAGAAAAGACATTAGAATCACTCCCCAAAGCATTATTATTCAACAAAACAAAGTAAATAACAGTAGGAAATCATGATGCAAAATGGACGTATCAGTGTCCGACAGATTAATCCAGTCGACCTCTCGCTTTTGAACGAGGCACTGGACCGGATCCAGTCAATGAAAATCATGGACGACCTGACCTCAACCCACGCTCAGATCACTCTGGAGGCAGGTCAGGAGGAATTTTACGGCCCACCCACCACCCACTTGGTAGCCACTATCAAAGATTTAACCGATATGCTGGACTACGCCTCTGAGGAGGCTGAAGACAAGGAGGAAGAGGTTGATCCACCCGTCCCTACCACCACTGGACGATGGACAGCCACCTCCACCTACGACGTTTATATGGTGGACACCCATGATGATAAGGGCAACCACACCCCCAAGAAGAATGGCGACAAATCCGAAAAGGAGTCGTCCAGGCACCGGAAACAACGCAAACGATCCAAGGCGGACAAGGGAAGGGAAGGCAACACAGGCACCGGGGAAAATGACACCCCGGAGGACCTCGGCGACCCCGAAGCCCCCGAGCAACCACTGGAAGACCCGAAGAGGCCCGAGGATCAACGTGACCCGAGGACCCGAACGATTCCAAGGACGACAACTACCTCCCCCCTATCGAGGAGGAGGACAGCTTCGAAGCTGAAGACTTCACCGTCCCCGAAAACCCCCTGGACCAGGAACGGTTTCAGTGGCAGCTCATAGCCACCACCCGAAGCCTAAAGGCAAAGCAGCAGTAGCTCAAAGCCGAACAAGATACCCTCAACGACAGATGGACGAAGGTCTTGGCAGCCGAAGAAGGGTACGACATTGAGCGACCAGATCAAAACAAAAGTTACCCACGCCGGCGTCTGTTGTCGCAATTCGACAACGAGGCCTTTGAGCCCGTATCTCCCAGGCACACCCAGTACGACCAGCCGGACCGCCCCCCTCGAGGACGGGACATGTCGGGGATATTCCCCACGGTTTGACCCGGCCAGAAGTATCACCCGACCCATCATTTGGCAGCTTGTAAGACCACCTTGTTTACCGGGTCAACCTTGACGACAAGGCCTAAGGCCCAGTGTGCACCCCGGTGGAAGGCGGCTCATGGAGAGGCCTAGAGGGCCAGCTCTCGGAAAGGAGACCCAAGAAGAGGAATAATTCCCTCCAAGAGAAACAAGACCCGGATTAGGATTCAAGAGAGACTAGTCCTAGTCCTACTCCTAGTAGGACTCTACATGTAAGCCTACCCCTTCAACTTATATAAGGAGGGGTAAGGCACCCCAAGAGGGGGAAGTCAAGTCATCAGAGATAGACAGACTAGAAACCCTCGAGACTAGAGGTAGCGATTCCTCACCCTTGTAATCGAGATCATCATTATCAATACACACAAAGCAGGACGTAGGCTTTTACCTCCATCAGAGGGGCCAAACCTGGGTAAAAATCGCGTCTCTCGGTTCCGACCAACCCCTTCAAGCCGCCACGTAGTTGCGATGGCCTCACACCTAGGTTCTCTCACGAGCACATCTTGCCGTGACAAAACCACGACAGTTGGCGCCCGCCATGGGGCGATCGCGCACGGTGGTGGTGTGTTCTTGGAGGGAGATCTTCTCGGATCGAAAATCTCGTGATGGGCCAGATGAAGAAGAGCCGACACATCGTGTATGAGATTGAGATTGTGAAATTTTAGGGTCGCGTGATATGCGGCCGCCGTGCATGCCGTGGCAATCCGCCGAGACCGAGACAAAATATTGTTTGGATCTGTTGTGGCCTCATATGGATTATGGTTGTTAGTCCATGATGCAAATATGAAGAAAAAGAAATTTGGAAGACCGGCCAAGACTCTATGGCTGCCGAGGCGAATTCGATCTACTAGCGCAATGGAGGCCACCGCCTGACAGTTCAATATCCAATACAATAGCCATACGCACAATTGATCGATTCAGTGAGCGAACACAGAGGTGTTTAGACAAGCTACTATCGAGATCATGCAAAAAGAAGTTTAGTATAATCATGGGAGGAGCACAAACTGAAGATTAGCAAAATCTGGAGCCAGGACGCTGTCGTTCCCCATGATACATCAAAGGAATACGCTGACTACGGTTCTCCAAACCAACCTGGAGAAGGATCAAGGATGTGGTCGTGAGCGCGGATTCGGATGCCACCGCTGCTGTCGTAGCCCGCCTCGTTGGCCTCCCGCCTCTGCCACCACTGCGGTCAAGCCGGACCCGAATCCGCCACCGAGACGGCCACAGCCGCTCACCTCCTTCGAGTCGCGGCCTCGTCACCAGCTTCGCTTCAAGTCACCGTCTCCACGGCCTCGCCGTTGGCCTCCGAGCCGCCAGCCCCGCCGTGCGAGTCACCCCGCCTCAGCATGCCTCCGTCTGCCTCTGTCGATCCAGAAACGGATACGCCCAGGAAACAGACTTCGCCACTGATGTACGCGCCACTGCCCCCGTCTACCTCCCACCTGCTCGCGCATGGTTGCGCCTCCCCACCGCGCCCCAGCGGGCCTCCTCGCGTCAACGCCACGCCGCGCCAGCTGCTGCACCTCGGCGATCCGCGCGTCGGCTCCTTCCGCACCGCTCAGCCGCTACCGCCTCGCCTCCGTGTCGGCCCACCACCGTTGCGTCGCTGCCGCCTGGCCTGGCCCGGAGCAGCCCCGCTCCACCTCGCCACCGCAGCTTTGGCTCAGCCACAATGACTCGGCCTCCGACCACATCAATGGCTTCGCCCGTACGAGCCGCCTCGTCGGCCCCGCCTCGCTCAGCCCTGCCTCACCCCGCCGCTCGCGCCGAGCCTGCCGCCGCTAGTGCCCCGCTCCGCCTTGCCTCGACCCACATGCCGAGCCAGCCGCCACGGATCCTGCGCACCGCACCACGAGCCGCCGCCTCGCCACCTCGCGCTGGACGGATCCCGCGCGCCTTGCCTCCGGCCGGCTCCACCGCGCCCGCCTCCGCACTCCCCCGCTCCGGCTCGCCCCGGTCGGTTCTCCACACAGGGAAGAAGTAGTGGGGGCCGGCTACTCAAAAGAATCCCTTGCTCTGATGGAAAACTACACCCGTCAAAAGATACTACTAGTACATCAAACACTAGTAGTAGTACTCAGGTATTTTATTAGAAGCTCACAAATCATCTTCCGTTCAAATATACCAGGTGCTATCTATTTCATCTATTTTATTAGCACATATTAATTTCTTTAAGAATAATTACTTTGAGATGTTATATTTTTTACACAGGTCAATTTTTTATTCAAAAAGTGGTGTGGCGATAGACCGCAAATACGAAGCTCGCGTCAATAACATTATGCGCCAACATCCGTCTACGTCACAATGCCTGACGGACACGCATGCAGCCCGCCGCCCGTGTGATATGATCTACATCAACGCACCACTCGTGCGACCGCGCCGGCTTACAAACGCTGCGGCCGACTCTCGTGTCCGCACCGGCTTACAACGACGGGCCGACCCGCATCACCGCGCCGTCCTACAATGCCACGGGCGATTCGCCGTCCGCGCCAGCTTACAACTCCATGGGCGACTCGCCGTCCACGCCGGCCTACAACGCCATGGCCGACTCACTTTCCGTACAGGTTTTCAACGCCGTAGCCGATTCAAAGGTCAACGTCGGCTTACAAACATTGCGGCCAACTCTCGCATTTGTGCTATCAAGTCGGTTTCAAACGTCGCGGCTCACTTCCGCGTCTACACCAACACGCTGGGGCCGCATACACCCGTACGAGCCGCCCAATGGATGCGCTAAAGCCGCCGCCCCCGCGGTCTGGTCTACATCAACACGCTGGTGCCACGCCTGCTCACTCGAGCCGTCCTACGTATGCACGCACGCCGCCCCCATGGCCGGTCTCCTCCAAAAACATTGGAGCAAAGGAAAAAATGACATTCGGAATCATGTCTTATGCAACATCGCCAAAACAAGCACCAGCCTCCACTCGCACCAGGTTGCTCAATGATAGACGCATTGGCCTGTTATCTCAGCGATACGATCTACTTCAACATATCAACAGAAACATGAGAGCTTGCCATGAAGGAAACATCCCTGGAGAAGCTACAATTTGAGCCGGCCATCATTTGAGCTGACAAAATTCACAGAGCCAGCAGCAAAGAAACAAAACATGGCCCTAGAGGAGCCGGGAGAGCTGGACCAAGAGATAATAACAAAGGATGGGTCAAGAGGCATATGAACTTAATTTGGCCACGACATTTGCCAAGGACATACGATGAGCACCACGAAGATCATCAACTCGCCACATCGTCTCCAGTTTCAATAATTTCCATCGTTCAGCCGTCAATCTTATGCCGGCTTATGCCACAACCAAGTATTAAAACTCTTAAGCCGCCTCCTCGAGTCGACTTAAGACTCGGGGGCTACACATACATGGCTCGGTAGATTTGATCGGTTTCAACAAATACAATAAACCTGGGTCTTTGCGAGGAAGACAACCCGGTCCAGGGGGTTGCCCTGCCTTATCGGCAGAAAATTAAAAGTCGCCCAAGAGGACTAGCTGCCATGATGCGCAGTTCAAAGATGGGTGCCCTGCCTTATTGGCAGAAAATTAAAAGTCGCCCAAGAGGACTAGCTGCCACGAGGCACAGTTCAAACATTGGTGCCCTGCCTTATGGGCAAAAAATTACAGGTTGCCAAAGAGGACCAGCTGCCATGATACGCTGCTCAAACATAGGTATCCTGCCTTATTGGATCATCATATTATCATATTATGATCAATGGAATAAAGCCGGCTTATCTGGACCCCAGATGTTTTGCAGTAGTAGCATTGTCTCATGTATATCCTATGCTGAGCTTTTCCATGATCATAGGTCGATTGGGGGCTTCCGACTCAACAAGTTAGCTTTTAACAACCCTCTTGACTTGGCTAAAAGCCAATACATATATGGTTAAACCTGCATGTTTGCTCGATGCGACTCCGATCAGGTGACCCCGTGTACTCTTGACAAGTCAATCCATCTGGACCCTGAAGTTATCAAGGTTAAAACACCGGCTTGAGTCACATGAGAGCCGGCTTACAGAGAGCTAGGATAAACCATGGGTTATCACACCCGCTTCATTGAAGCAAGACTCGAGCCTCGAAAGCCGGTCTTATGTCATGTCTTGAAAACTGACATTTTTATACTCTATTATCATATACATACATCATCCTGCATTGCATCATTGCACAATGCGTCATACATACATATCTATATTTGTTTATGTTGCGGAAAGCCGGTCTTCAAACCGGGTTACATCGTAACTTCTGCAGGAACAAACAGATCTTTGATAGCCAAAATGGCCGGATCTTCATCATGGTTTATCATAACCAGTATTAAATGATTGAGTTTTCCAAGCCAGCTCAGAACAAATGAGTATTCTCGAAGAGCCGCCCTATCACATATAATGCCAGGTCATTTAATTGACCGGCTCTTGGATGTTTTCAACTTGTGCTCTGTAGTAAACTACAACACTTATGGATTTCTCAAAATTATATTTGCCGGGTTGCACCGCAACCACGAGCAGGGGTTTCATTTCAAGGACAAAGACATTATTCCAGGATATTCATACAAGACAATAAATTACCAGGCTGCATTACAACCACGGTCAAGGATTAATTCAAGTTCAAGAGAACTTATGACGTGCATTTTGATGGATTATATTATTCTCACATAGTCCCAAGTCGCTGCAGGCATACGACCCGACAATTGGGGGCTACATCATATGATGTTCTTCTTTTCAAAAGGAGTACATGTAAGTCCCGAGTCGCTGCAGGCAAATGACCCAACACTTGGGGGCTACACTACTCAGATCAAGATCTACAAATTTTCTACAGTCCCAAGTCGCTCGAGGCATGCGACCCGGCACTTGGGGGCTACAGTATTCAACTGTTCAAACAGATTATAAGGTCCAAATTGAAGACCCGGTCCATCACATACTGATGAGCCGGCCCTTGGGGGCTACACATGTGAAATGCAAGACATTTAGTTTATAACTGGCGACTCAGACGCCAACCCAGATTTCTCCAAAGCTATCTACCTACAGCATTCAAAACCAAGTTCAAAGTCCCAGGTTGTTACCGGCAAAACAACCCGGCCCTTGGGGGCTACACTAGCTGAAGTTTTACAAGTATAAGACAATTACAAGTCCTAGGCTTCTGCAGGCAAGACAACCCGACACTTGGGGGATACACAGTCAAGGTATTATTCCAATGGAAAGCACCAAGTCTTCATGAACTGATAAACTCGGAGCTTGAGGGCTACAGTTAATATGGAGATAGAAAAAGAGAGAGGAAGAACATCTTCAAACGATCATTTTTTGAGTGATCCAGATCTCATTCCTTGGTGGAGCTGAAGCATCAAAAATCCGGCTCAACATCACACAGATTTCTCTATTCCTAATAATTTTATCAAAGTCGTCTGGAGTCCAGTTCTTTGCAACACCAACGATCATGACCCGACATCATCAAAGATAATGACCCGGCAGAGTCTATATAAGCAACCCGGCTTCACAAGTTGGCAAGTTCTACATCCAAAAAATCAGCACTATTTTTATCCTAAGTTGGCATCCACTATGTCTGATGACCCGGCAAGATCCCCGCATCCCATGAAGTGGTTTAACAACGGACGGATTTTCTATTCCCAATATTTTCATCAAGCCAAAGCATTGGAGGCCGACTCAACGAGATATAGGTGCTTTATTCCCAATATTTTATTGCGAAGGACACTGACAAGCAAGATGATTGTGAAGACGTCTTGTTGATATGAAGAAGAAACCCATATTTTTAGGAGCTACTTCATTAAAATGAACCGGCCAGGGGAGCAAGTCGGTCGCTTAACATATTTATTATTCTTATTTCAGGAGCTTACCATGAATAAATTCAAGCTAACCTAGGGGCTAATGTCGTGGATATTCCCCACGGTTTGACCCAGCTAGGAGTATGACCCGGCCCATCATTTGGCGGCTTATAAGATCACCTTGTTTACCGGGTCAACCTTGACGACAAGGCCTAAGGCCCAGTGTGCACCCCGGTGGAAGGTGGCTCATGGAGAGGCCTAGAGGGCCAGCTCTCGAAAAGGAGACCCAAGAAGAGGAAGAATTCCCTCCAAGAGAAACAAGACCCAGATTAGGATTCAAGAGAGACTAGTCCTAGTCCTACTCCCAGTAGGACTCTACATGTAAGCCTACCCCTTCAACTTATATAAAGAGGGGTAAGGTACCCCAAGAGGGGGAGGTCAAGTCATTAGACACAGACAAATTAGAAACCCTCGAGACTAGAGGTAGCGATTCCGCACCCTTGTAATCGAGATCATCATCATCAATACACACAAAGCAGGACGTAGGCTTTTACCTCCATTGGAGGGGCCGAACCTGGGTAAAACTCGCGTCTCTCGGTTCTGACCAACCCCTTCAAGCCACCACGTAGTTGCGATGGCCTCACACCTAGGTTCTTTCACTAGGACATCTTGCCATGACAAAACCACGACAGGACAGGCTAGCTCGAGAGACCGAGTACAGACCTGCGTTTCCCCGCAGGAGAGGAAAGGATCTTGTACATCCTGAGGATCGATATGACTTACGACAAGACTTGGACTATAGAGCAGGTCACACAAGATCCATCTATGGATCTAGAGGGTACTCCCCCGCCAGACGGGACGGGTACCAACCGTGGCTCGACCGCAACAACAGAGATCGGGATCAATACCGGGCCCAAACGACGACCGATTTTAGGCACGACGCAGCCTGGATTAGAGGCGCTGCCCACCCTCTGTGCTTCACAGACGAGGTTATGCAACATCAGTTCCCAGAAAGGTTTAAACCCGTAAACATAGAAAATTACGACGGGACAACAGACTCGGCCGTGTGGATCGAAGACTTTCTTCTCCACATTCATATGGCCCGAGGAGATGATCTCCACCCCATCAAATACTTGCCCCTAAAGCTCAATGGACCAGCTCGGCACTGGCTAAACAGCCTCCCTGAAAACTCCATCGGGAGCTGGGAAGTGCTCGAGGATGCCTTCCGATCTAACTTCCAGGGAACATATGTCCGGCTCCCGGACTCCTCCGACTTGAGCAACGTCGTCCAAAAAGTCGGCGAATAAGCTAGACAATTTTGGAATCGGTTCCTAACCAAGAAGTACCAGATCGTTGATTTCCCGGACGCCGAGGCAATAGCCTATTTCAGACATAACATCCGGGACAAATGGCTAGCTCGTCAGCTCGGCCAGGACAAGCCGAGAACAATGTCCGCCCTTACCTCACTCATGACCCGCTTTTGTGCGGGCGAGGATAATTGGCTAGCTCGTCGAAGCCACAACCATGAAGACCCTGGCAGCTCTGAAGTGCGGGATGGAAACAAGAAACCATGGCGCAACAAGAACAAACGCTGACACAAGAACAGTGATGCCGAGGACACGACAGTAAATGCCGGTTTCCGCAACTCAAAACCCAGACATTGGAAGAAGCCCTCTAAAGGAAATAGAGACGGACCTTCCACATTGGACAAAATCATGGATAGACCCTGCCAGATCCATGACACCCAAAACAAGCCTGCCACCCACACCAACCGCAATTGTTGGGTATTCAAACAAGCCGGCAAACTTGCAGCCGAGGAGCAGGGCAAGGGCCCACGCAACAAGGACGATGAAGAGCCTCGCGGGCCGAACGATGGAGGACAGAAGCAATTCCCTCCCGAGGTAAAAACTATGAACATGATATACGTCACACACATACCCAAAAGGGAGAGGAAGCACGCCCTTCATGAGATCTATGACATAGAGCCCATAGCCTCGAAATTTAACCCATGGTCGGCTTGCTCAATCACCTTCGACCGTAGGGACCATCCGACCAATATCCGTCATGGAGGCTCGGTAGCCCTTGTCTTAGATCCCATTATCGACGGGTATCACCTCACTAGAGTCCTCATGGACGGAGGTAGTAGCCTTAACCTGATTTATTTAGACACGGTGAAAAGGATGGGTATCGATCCGTCTAGGATCCAACCCAGCAACACTACCTTTAAAGGAGTAATCCCAGGCGTCAAAGCCCGCTGCTCGGGCACCGTGACTTTGGAAGTAGTGTTCGGCTCGCCCGACAACTTCTGCAACGAGAACTTGATCTTCAACATTGTACCTTTCTGTAGCGGCTATCACGCACTGCTCGGCCGTACAGCGTTCGCTCGCTTTAACGTTGTTCCCCATTACGCATATCTGAAGCTCAAGATGCCACCCCCGAAGGGGACCATCATTGTCAATGGCAATACAGAGCTCTCCCTCTGAACTGAGGAACACACAACGGTCCTGGCAGCCGACTTCCATAACAGCGACGAAGCGCCAAGGCCCCAATCAGCCATCAAGGCGCGACAAGCGAGCAAAAGGGCCCGAGCTCAATCTGATCTCCCGGAGCCATCCCCCGCTCAACGCAAATAGTAATTTGCACTCCATAGCGTGGCCCAGTTACCCGCACAGTACGTACTCCGGAATCATAATTTCGCACTTAAAATTCCTTGGGCAACTGTGGAGACCTACCATCCAAAGGCCCACACTACTAGAAAAAGGGCTATAGCTAATATAGACATTAGTGGCGCACTATGTATGTGGTGCGCCACTGCTAAATAGCAGTGGCGCACCACACATGGGTGCGCTACTAATCTCTATATTACTAATGGCGCACCACACACACGGTACGCCATTGCTATTTTTTTTCTGAGTCCACCCCCTTCCCAGGCTTACCAATGGCGCACCACAGCCAGGTGCGCCATTACTATTTTAGGTAGCAATGGCACACCTAGGTGTGGTGCGCCATTACTAAGTCTGGGCATAGTGGCGCACCTAGATGTGGTGCGCCATTACTAAATCTGCCCAGACTTAGTAATGGCGCACCACACCTAGGTGCGCCACCCCAGTACCGGCACCGCACCGCGTGGACAGCTAACCACCCACCCAGCCCCCGCGCCCCCATCTTCTTCCCCCCATCTCCCCCACCTTCTTCCACAGTGCACCGCCGCCGCCGGCCCCGTCCAACCGACAGAGCTGCCGGCCCGCCCCCGCCCCACCATCTGCCACGCCCAGCCAGATCCCCCCGTCGTGCCCCCCTCTCCCCCAAGCATCGCCCAGCCAGATCCACGCCCAGCCAGCGGCGGACCCGCGAGATGCGCCGCATCTGGATCCCCCATCCAGCCGCGGCCAGGTGCAGGCGGCCACCGCCGGATCCCGGCCCTACCCGTGGACGACAGGGCCGTCACCTCCCGCCGCCCGCCCCAGCCTCCCTTCGCCGTCCTCCCGCGCTCGCAGCCGGTGCGCCGAGGGATCCAGCAGGCGCCGCAAAACCCTAGCAGCACCAGCAGCAGGTGGGGACGGCGCCGCCGCATCTGCTCCTGCGCCGGTGCTACCCTCCGTCCCCACTGCTCCCGCGTGAGCCTCAGGCGCCGGTGCTGCCCATCTGCGCCACCGGGGATTCCCGCGTGCACCGGCCAGGAGCAGCTCCTGTGCGTCGTCGGCTGAGTCGATCTGGCACTGAGGCGACCTTGACGGCTCTCCACCACCCTACTACACCGGCTGGTGACCATGTCCCCCCTCCCGCGTGGCGTCTGGCTGCTCCGATGACCCCAAGCCCCGCCTCCTCGTCTCCATTAAAACAAGCTGTAACTGGTGCCCTCAGAGCTTCCAGTATAATCTTCCCAGATCGCATCCCTAAGGTTCTCAGCATTTAAAAAAAACATTTGGTTATTTACATTTTTCCTGCAGTATTTTGTGTGTGTGGCTGTGTGCTACTTCTACAAATTTTTGTTTGTTGTCCTATAGTGCATTGCTTATTTCATTTTGCTCTGCTAATCGGATAACTGAATTCCTTTCACCTCTTTTGATTCCAGACACCTGAACTTGATGGGTGCCAAGCCGGTCCCAACTGCATGAACCAGTATGGGTACTATCCCCTCCACCGAGCTGCTGACTTTTTTTCGGTTGACATGATTCAGTTGCTCGTCCGCTACGGTGCGTCCGCCAATCTACGCACAGCCGGTGCTGAGGTCATCGAGGGACTTCTCCCACTCCATGTTGCAGTCGAGAACACATGCATGCATTAAGTATCTGGAAGACAGTCTATTTCCAAACCACGAGCATCGGGATTACAGTGAGGCAGATGCCAACTTTATCTTCAAGCTCATCCATCTTCTCTGCCTACCTGAAATGGTTTGTCTCGCATCCATCCCCTTCACAATTTAAACAAAGTCACATATCTTAAATAACTGAAGTAGCAATAATACTCGAGGAACCTTAAATTCCTACATCTCCATTTACCATACTCGAAATTGTTTTCTGTGCTGTAGTGACGTTTTTTAGCCTTCGACACTTTGTTCAGAGAAAACAAACTCTATTTTTCTGTTAACAGAGAAAATAAGATTGTGATTTTGTTTAGATTGTTGGTGAGAACACAGTTTTAAGTTAATAAGCTCTCTGTTGGTGGTTTTTGCAGAAGATCTTCTTGGATACGACTCGGCTGATCGCAAAATACACAGATAATCTATTGGATGAGTTGTGGAATTACATAAAAGAGGGAAAGCTTGCCGAGACAGCCGTTTTGCTCTTGGCAGCTCAAGAGCAGATACGTAAGGGAACTTCTCGCAAAAGAAATGGAGATAGTAAGCCAGACGGGTTTGCGATTATCCGTGACCGTATTTTAAACAACAATATTACTTTGCATTCTGAGAAGGATCAGCAAGTGGAGGCAAGGATACGGCTTAATAATATGGCATTGATGCTTGTTCATGTAATTTCTAAAGCTGGTGAAGGTCTTGATTCATACATTCAGAAGCATCTAGATGTATCATTCTGTTGGTGCGTGATGTTACAATTCCTCGATTTTCTCTGCTTTACAAAAATTGCATATATTGGTATAGTATAATGGTTTTTTGGTAATTCCTAGACTATCTTCTTTTTTTGCGAATCGGATTATCTGATCAATATAATATTTTTAGAAACACTGAATAAAATTTGCAATATATCTAATACTTATTATAGTCTCAGTCAAGAATGTAAGATTTATTTGGGGTCATTGGCAACAAATACAGTCTGTAAATGACTTTTAAAATATGAATCATTTAGACTTCCTCTCCTTCACGAAAACTTCTCGTTTTGGGAATTAAGGTTCAAATTAGCGTTAGGTGTAGTTGATGCGGTTGGTGTTCGCCTAGTGTTGCATAGGCGCTTCCTCTTACAGTTTTGTTTATCGTGGGTGTATTTGGGGTGCCTAGGCGGTTGTGGAGCTTTGACTGCCAGGGGTGTATTGTTGGAATAAACCCAAGTCTGCACCTAGTGAATTTCTCTGCCATGGCAGCAGTTTTAGCTCAATATATACTAAAAGTTGAAACAAATATGAGTAGGAGATATGTTACAAAAATGAAGTTCCCAAGGACAGACAACAGTTTACAAAGCTCATTGTCCAAAAAAAGGACAGACAATCATAATAGTGAATCTTGCCTTTTTTTGGAGTAGTCTGCATGCCATCTAAGTGCAGGTGTTTAGCAACTTCCTTTTGTAATGAAGAGGCAGAGCTCCTGCTGGTTTCTTGGGGAAAATAAGTCTAGTCCAGTTTACACAAACTGTCTGTGCTGGGTTGTTACTTTCAGTTAGATAGTGTGGACAATATCAACACACTACTCTTTTTAAAAGCCAAAACTAAAGAATTGGGGCAAACTTGGAACTAAAACAAAATAATGCTGTATATCTAATTAACCCAAATAAGACAAAATGTGTGTTCTGTACATGTATTGATGTCATAAAAATACATTCAGTCTACAATGTTGTTAGTAATCTTAAGTTTTTATTTTGCCTTTCCACTTATATTATATTAATATTGTTCCCACTGCAAACAAATCTTTCTGTAATATCTCAGTCATCATGTTTCATGGTGCTCATGACATATATGATATATCTCACAATTTAAAATGGTCATGCAGGTGCCGCATTTCATGCAGGTGCCCCATTCGGAGGTCATTGAACGTGTTTCCTCAATTCTCAAGGATAATGGTTTTTGTCCTACTAGTGAATGGATAGAAATTGGAAACCTGTAAGTTTTGTTCAAGGACTATGTTTTGTATCCATACACAGCTGATATGATCTTTATTTAATTATTTCTTCCACTTGTTCTTGAAGTTCCCCCTATGTGGATGTGTTGAACAGCGCCATCGACATGGGGCAGAGGCAGCGTCGACGGCGACATCGACATGGGGCAGCGGCAGCATCGACGACGACATTGACACGGGCTGCTACGGCGTCGACGACGACATCGACATGGGGCTACTGCGGCGTCGACGACGAGATTGACACAGAGCAGTGCTGCTTGAAGTTACATTATTAAGCCTAGCATATGTAGTTTGCGGTAGTCCTATCTTGCTGAAAGCGAATGCTTAACATTCAGCTAATTGATGACTTGCTTGTTAGTGGCACAGTTGTAATTTAATACCCCAAAAAAATTTAATTTAATTTAATCTTATTACGTGGACGACCTGGCTGTGCATTTTTTTTGTTTCCCACCATGGATATCAGTGGCGCATGGGCTAAGGTGCGCCATTGGTACACTATGGATATCAGTGGCTGTGCATTTTTTTTTGTTTCCCACCATGGATATCAGTGGCGCATGGGCTAAGGTGCGCCATTGGTACACTGGATATCAGTGGCGCATGTGGCCTTATCAGTGGCGCACCACCAGGTGCGCCACTGGTATTTGGATTAGTAATGGCGCATCAGAGGTGCGCCACTGGTATTTGGATTAGTAATGGCGCACCAGAGGTGCGCCATTACTAACCATTACTAGTGGCGTGGTAATAGTGGCGCACCTATAGTGCACCATTAATAGCAAAAACAGGTGCGCCACTAATAGCCTTTTTTCTAGTAGTGCCAGTGTTCCGGTAAACTGAACAGTGGTCATATATGTCTTCGGACAACACCAGGCTCCATCAAGGATCAAGTCAACAGCGTTAAGCTCACATAATTCGGTGACTTCTCAAGACTTTCTCTCACAAGGCCCACTCGCCAACTACCACCTCCTCTAAAGGAGCTCCCTCCAGGAGAACAAAGGCACAGACGTGCAGCAGGACACAGTAAAGGACATCAAGCCATTTTTTCTCAAGGTCCCGTGTAAACCTTTTTTCCTGTAAATTTATTTTCGCATACTTGTAACTGTTGCGTGAGCAAACAAAAGTGTACGGAACGTCAAGTATCCATCACAATAACACCCAGATATTAAAATCCTAGGGCAATTATCGATATTGTGCACACCTTTTCCCTCCTTTTTGCCCCTCAATAAAATTAGTTTGGTATGTATTCTTTCAGATGCGATTGTCCATAAAGCCGGGGGCTTGATTAACTGGCCCCGCGCATCGCTGTAGGATCACCAGAAGAGTGTCTAGAGGGGGGGGGGGCGGTGAATAGACTACTAGCAGGAATTTAAAATCTACACAAGGTGCAAAGATAAGTGTTGGCAGATTTTAACAATTATAGCAAGTCTAGCACACCCTACACATGCATGTCAACAAGTATGGCAGCGGAAAGTAAAGACATTGCACATGAAAGTAAAGAGTTGAGATAGGGAGATCAAATGCATGAGGGACACGAAGATTTTTCCCGTGGTTCCGATAGGTGGTGCTATCGTACGTCCACGTTTATGGAGTCTTCAACCCACGGAGGGTAACGGTCGCGAGAGTCCACGGAGGGCTCCACACATAAGGGTCCACGAAGTAGCAACCTTGACTATTCCATAACGGCTTCCATCCACGAAGGACTAGCCTCACTATGGGTAGATCTTCAGGAAGTAGGCGATCTCCTTGCCCGTACAAACTTCTTGGTTCACTCCACAACACGAAGTAGGAGGCACCCAAGCGACACCTAACCAATCTAGGAGGCACCACCCTCCAAAAGGTAATAGGCTCGACAATGTCGATGAACTCGTTGCTCTTGTGCTTCAAGATGATAGACTCCTCAACACACAATCACTCTCTCACAGATTTGGCTATGGTGGAAGAGATTGATTTGGTGGAAAGCAACTTGGGGTGGCTAGAGATCAAGATTCATATGGTTGGAATGGAATGGCTTGATCTCAACACATGAGTAGGTGGCTCTCTATCAGAAAATCAGTTGGTATGAGTGGGGATCTGTTCTAAGTGCTTCTCTTTCGAGTAGGTGGTGGTGAAGGGGTATATATAGGCATCTCCAAAAATCCAACCGTTACACCTAAAGTGACCAACTCGGTGACACCGATGTGTGAATCTCGGTGGTACCGAGTTGCTCCAAAGGTAGCAACTTTTGAATCTCGGTGAGACCGATATATAAATCTCGGTGGTACCGATCAGGTGACCAACGGTCAGATTGCGCAACTCGGTGACGCCGATTCTCACATCTCGGTGGTACCGATTCTTGACCATGGCTTACCAGAGAGTTGGTCCAGAAACTCGGTGGCTCCGTTCCACAATTCTCTGTGGTACCAATTCTTGTGAATGGCTATCCAGAGAGTTGGTCCAGAAACTCGGTGAGACCGACTGGAAAAACTCGGTGGTACCGAAGACTGAAAATAGCTAAACCGAGAGTTGGCAACTAAACTCGGTGGCACCGATGCAAAATCGGTTGCACCGACTGGCTAGGATTAGGCATGGGTCTGTATGAGTTTGGGAATCGGTGGCACCGAGTGGAAAGTGTTGGTTGCACCGATTTTAGATGTTTGACTTTGGATAGACTTTTGTGGAAGAGCTTGTGGGTGTTTTTGGTGACTATCACTTGTGCACGTATGAGCATTTTGTTCACCAATAGTACCTTACCCCCTTTTAATAGTATTGGCTTTCCTATGGACTCAAAGTGATTTCTCACAAAGTAAAATGTAGAGTCCTCTTGCTTGAAGCTTTGCCAATCTATTTCCTTGCATCTTGGGGTCGTCCACAATCTCCACTATCCTTTTGCCAACCATCTCTGTGGACTTTATTTGAAATACACTCGGTAAAAGTATTAGTCCAAGAGACAATGTATGTTGTCATGAATTATCAAAACCACCAAGGGAGCACATTGTGATTTTAATCTCCCCCTTTTTGGTAATTGATGACAACATACAATCAAAGCTTCAAATAAAGATATGCATGGATATAATGAAGACTTTGAGAGACACATGACTCAGACTTGCTCCCTCTAAATGTGTGCACTCCCTTTAAAGGATAGTTGCTTTGGAATGCATGGACACACATATAGTTGAAGGGATATAATGAGTCATGTGTATCTTGGCTATATGTATCAAATATATATGAGTGAGATGTATCCTTGTTCAAGACTTCACTCTTGCAAACAATATGTGCAAGAAGCAAGAGATCATCTTGATCAAGTATATGATGCATGTACTTACCTTGAGTCCTTGAGCAATCTTGTAGTAGAAACACACTTGAGAAAACAATGTTAGGGAACACAAGAGTATTATACTAATCAAAAGAGGCAATAGAACTCAAAGTACCAAGATATGGAGAACACATAGAAGATAGTAATTCTTAAGATTGATATGTCTCCAAATCATTTAGAGCTTTCTCCCCTTAGATATGAAAGTAGTAGATCATCCTCTCCCCCTGAATCTTAGCATGTAGATATTGGGATTGGATAAGGTGAGAAAAGTCTAAGATGAGTAGTCAAATGAAATAGAAATAAACACATTTTTCTCCCAAACATATTTTTCTCCCCCTACTTTGGTATTCTCACCTTGTCTATATAAGTATAAACTTTGATATTCTCCTCTCCCCCTTGATTGTATCTCCCCCTTTGCATAAGCATGTATCTCCCCCTTTAGCATTGAAGCTTTGGTATTTCTCCCCCTTTGGCATTAATTTCCAAAAAGGTCATACACTGGGTCAGATACAGGGATCATTGATTAAGAAGGGATCCTTGAAAACAAGGGTCATAGAATGTAGGGTTCATAGAAATGAAAAATTGAGGGAATCATTGAAAATAATTTCTCTCCCTTTGGCTATTCTGAGGGCTTGTAAGACTTCTCCTCCTTTGAGTAAAGTTTCTCCCCCTAAATTTTTTTAGGAATCATCGAACAGTTGAAAATATCACAATAGGATCTCTAAGGAAACAAGGATTTGCAATTATGAACACAAATAAGAAATCAATCGGTGACTCCGAGACAAACAAGTCGGTGGTACCGAGATGATGTTTTGCAGCTCATCTGCTAATTCGGTAGAACCGAGTTATTTGTATCGGCGGCTCTGAGGCTAAAACAGAAACTTTTCAATGTTTGAGAAACTTGCAAATAGATTTAGAAAACTTGTAACAAAGTGTCAAAAAGAAATTTTCAAGAAAATGCAAAAGACTTTACAAAAAGATATCAACTAGAGAAGATTTGAGTGGTTCCAAGAAATCATGAAAAATAGTGAATGAACCAAACAAAATTCTTATCTAGATGATGGGCGGTGACTAGGTCACCTATATTAGAGTATATTGACTTAGGAGCCAAGCAAGAATACTTGATCATAGGTCATACTCATCGTTAAGCTCAAAATGGGGTTACCATTTTTCGATTAAGCATTTTTATGTTTTCATATCACTTGAGTTGCTTTATCTCATGACTTGGAGTAAAGCCTTTTCAAGGATATGAGTACATACCTTCGAGTGATGTTGATGACATGGCTTGTAGGTGAGCTTGTTGAGGATGCTCGAGGTTGATGAAGATCATCTTGAGTTTGGAGCAATCCTTCTCGTTTTAGTACACCTATCACCTACAGGTTAGTCAAGCAAGGAAGAACATGATATGACACGATTCCAAATGTGAAATACAAATATGTGTCAACGATATAGTTTGTTGTCTTCTTCCTTCCATCATAGAGAGGGTTTGTGGAAACTTGGTCATGACAAGATTGCTTATGATTGGAGTTGATGGCAATCTTGTGGAATAACGTTCTTCCAAGTACCTGCAAAAGGTTAGTTGGAATGCAAGGGAGCATAGAATTCCATGGTATAAGATAACATGTCAAGAGTATCATGGAAATATCAAGAAAGCTCATGCCCTTGCATACATCCGAGTGAGTCTAGCTCAAGTTTGTAGCATCAATGATGTTCAACTCACTCCTCAAGTGACAAAACGTTTTCTCATCAAGTGGCTTAGTAAAGATATCGGCCAATTGCTTGTTAGTGCGAACATGCTTAAGATTAATATCTCCTTTGGCAACATGATCACGAATGAAATGATGTCTAACTTGAATATGCTTAGTTCGAGAATGTTGCATAGGATTATGACCAATTTTAATAGCACTTTCATTGTGACAAAGTAATGGAACATTTTTAACAAGAATTCCATAATCCTTAAGCGTTTGTGTCATCCATAGTAATTGTGCACAACATGATCCGGCAGCAATATAGTCAGCTTCGGCAGTAGATAGAGATACCGAGTTTTGTTTCTTGGAGGACCAAGACACAAGAGATCTACCAAGAAATTGACATGTACCCGAGGTGGATTTTCTATCAACCTTGTCACTGGCATAGTCTGAATCGGAATAGCCAACAAGGTTAAAGGAAGATCCCTTGGGATACCAAATGCGAAAGTTTGGTGTTTGTATCAAATTTCTCACAATACGTTTTATGGACAAAAGATGACACTCTTTAGGTGCAGCTTGATATCTAGCACACATGCAAACACTAAGCATAATATTGGGAAGGGAGGCACATAGATATAGCAATGAACCAATCATAGATCGATAGACTTTTTGATCAACCCGTTCATCCTCCTTGGTAAGATCAACATGTCCACTAGTAGGCATGGGAGATTTCATACCTTTGCACTCTTGCATGTTGAACTTCTTGATCAAGTCCTTAGTATACTTAGTTTGAGAGATGAAAGTTCCTTCTCTAGTTTGCTTGATTTGCAAACCAAGAAAGAATTTCAGCTCACACATCATGGACATCTCATACTTCTCGGACATCAACCTTCCAAATCTTTCACTAAATTGTGGGTTAGTAGATCCAAAGATAATATCATCCACATAGATTTGGCACACAAATAATTCACCATTAACTCTCTTAGTGAATAAGGTTGCGTAAATTTTACCAATTTCAAAACCCTTTTCAATAAGAAACTTCATTAAGCATTTGTACCAAGCACGTGGGGCTTGCTTAAGACCATAAAGAGCTTTGCGAAGTTTGTAAACATGATTAGGTTTCTTAGGATTCACAAAACCAGCTGGTTGCTTAACATAGACTTCTTCTTCAATCTCACCATTTAAAAAGGCACTTTTAATGTCCATTTGATAAAGCATGGACTACGAGACGTGCATAGGTCTCACCGTAGTCCATACCTTCGACTTGCGTATATCCTTGGGCTAAGAGACGTGCCTTGTTGCATACGACTTGACCGTCTTCATCTTGCTTGTTTCGAAACACCCATTTGGTTCCGATGATTTTGTGCTCGTCCTTGAGCTTCTCCACGAGTGTCCACACTTCGTTCCTCTCGAAGTTGTGAAGCTCTTCATGCATGGCGTTCACCCAATCCGGGTCTTCAAGTGCTTGTCTACCTTCAAGGGTTCAATGCTAGAGATGAAAGAATAATGCTCACAAAAGTTAGCTAGGCAAGTTTTAGAGCGAGTGATTCTCCCGATTTGTATGTTACCAAAGATTTGGTTTAGGGGATGGTTCTTGGTCACTCTTGCTCGAACTCAGGGTAGCTTAGGCTTTTTGGATGGTGGAGCTTCTTCATCATCATCATCATCATCTTCATCTTCATTGTTGTTGTAGGTGTCCTTCCCTTGAGGTGGTGGTGACGGAGGTTGTGGTGGATCTTCATGATGTACTTCCTCTTCTTCATCATCTTGTCGTGTACCACTTGTGGATGCCTCCATGTCGTGTTGAGGTTCACCTTGACGTGAAGTAGGGGCTTCCACTTGAGTTGACGAAGTACTTTCCTTCACTTCCACGGGACGGATCTTGCCGATGGACAAGTCTTGGATAGCTTCCGAGGGGTCTTTATCTCCTACATCATTTGGCAATTGTTCGACTTGCGAACCATTAGATTCGTCAAACTTAACATCTACCGTCTCTTCAACTTTTCGAGTGAAGTTGTTGTAGACACGGTAAGTGTGAGAGTTCGATCCGTTACCAAGTAGGAAACCTTCATGAGATTTAGGAGCAAATTTAGTACGACGATGCTTATCAAGAATGTAGCACTTTGAGCCGAATACCCGAAAGTATCCAACTTGGGGTTTGTTATCGGTGAGTAGCTCGTATGCCGTTTTACCGAGAAGCTTGTGCAAGTAGAGTCGGTTCGTGGCATGACATGCTGTTTCCACGGCTTCTGCCCAAAAGTGTCTTGGCGTCTTGTATTCGTCAAGCATCGTTCTTGCCATCTCAATAAGCGTCCGGTTCTTCCTCTCAACAACTCCATTTTGTTGAGGCGTGTACGTAGCCGAGAACTCATGTGAAACACCTTCTTCGTCAAAAAATGTATCCACATGGGTGTTCTTGAACTCCGATCCGTTATCGCTCCGAACCTTTTTGATCTTCACTTCAAACTGATTTTGCGCTTTGCGAACGAAGTTCTTGAAGATCTTTTGTACCTGCAACTTATCATCAAGGAAGAATACCCACGTAAATCTGGAAAAATCATCAACTATAACTAGACCATAGGAATTTCCACCGAGACTCTTGTAAGCATTGGGACCAAAAAGATCCATGTGAAGTAACTCGAGTGGTCTCCTAGTAGTCAAGATATTCTTAACGGGATGACTTCCACCTACTTGCTTTCCAGCTTGACAAGCACTACAAAGTCTATCTTTGTCAAAGATAACATCTTTAACACCAAGTATATGATCACCTTTGATAAGCTTGTATAGATTACGCATGCCAACATGTCCTAGTCTTCTATGCCAAAGCCAACCTTTAGAAGATTTTGCAATTAAACAAGTACGAGGTTTGGATCTCTTAGTGAAATCGACAATGTATAGATCACCTCTACGGAAACCGGTAAAGACCATTTTATGATTATCTTGACGAAACACTTGGCAATCTATTTTCGTGAATAGCACATTAAAACCAAAGTCGGCAAGTATAGATACGGAAAGAAGATTGTAGCCAAGGGATTCAACAAGCATAACATTTTGAATAGAGCTATCATGGGATATGGCCACCTTACCAAGACCAAGTACCTTACCCTTGGAGTTGTCTCCAAACGTTACGTACCTTCGCGGTCCATGGTTTGGTGTGATCTCTTCAAACATTTCTCTATCTCCAGTCATGTGATCGGTGCATCCACTGTCGAGAATCCACTCTTTTCCACCGGACACGTAATCCTTGAAGTTTGCCACGAGACTTAGATTCTTCATGATCTTCTCATACTCGATGTCGAACAACTCATCTTCATCATAGTAGTCACGTTCCACATTGTCATCATCAAGTGGGAAATCCTCGTCACAAGGAACAAGAGATTCATTAGGGTTGTGATCATGACAATGTTCAAACTTGTGAATTCGAATGGCCTCTACAATGATGTTGCTGATAGTTATGACATCTCCTTTAGCGCGCATGAGGTCTCTAAGCTCAAATAGATAATCATCAAACTTGGGGTCACTAGGCGTCATTTTGTGAAAGGCAATAGTTTTATGAAGAATTTCATCAAGATTACTCAATGAATAACTTGGATATCGTTTCTCCAAGTCATTCCACAAAGTATAGGCACATTCAAAATTCTTCATTTGATTAAGCACATTTCTAGGCAATCCTCTAACGATGAGATTAACAGTTCTAAGATTGCATAGCATATCAATTTCCTCTTCATGTGTGGGATGTAAAGGATCAATGGGAGGTACATAGGGGCTCTTAACATACTTGCTCAATTGAAATTCATTAAATAGCTCAAGCATCAAAGTTTTCCATTGACTACAGTACTCTCCATCAAGAATAGGCACTCTAAAACTCAAACTCCCTATACTAGACACATCCATCTTCCTCCACGGTGATTAAACCGAAGCAATGGAGACCAATGCTCTGATACCACTTGTAGGATCACTAGAAGAGTGCCTAGAGGGGGGTGGGGTGAATAGACTACTAGCAGTAATTTAAAATCTACACAAGGTGCAAAGATAAGTGTTGGCAGATTTTAACAATTATAGCAAGTCTAGCACACCCTACACATGCATGTCAACAAGTATGGCAGCGGAAAGTAAAGACATTGCACATGAAAGTAAAGAGTTGAGATAGGGAGATCAAATGCATGAGGGACACGAAGATTTTTCCCGTGGTTCCGATAGGTGGTGCTATCGTACGTCCACGTTTATGGAGTCTTCAACCCACGGAGGGTAACGGTCGCGAGAGTCCACGGAGGGCTCCACCCATAAGGGTCCACGAAGTAGCAACCTTGACTATTCCATAACGGCTTCCGTCCACGAAGGACTAGCCTCACTATGGGTAGATCTGTTGGAAATATGCCCTAGAGGCAATAATAAAGTAGTTATTATTATATTTCCTTGTTCATGATAATCGTTTATTATCCATGCTATAATTGTATTGATTGGAAACACCGATACATGTGTGTATACATAGACAACACTGTGTCCCTAGTATGCCTCTAGTAGACTAGCTTGTTGATCAAAGATGGTCAAGGTTTCCTGGCCATAGACATGAGATGTCATTTGATAACGGGATCACATCATTAGGAGAATGATGTGATGGACAAGACCCAAACTATGAATGTAGCATATGATCGTGTCAGTTTATTGCTATTGTTTTCTGCATGTCAAGTATCTGTTCCTATGACCATGAGATCATGCAACTCACTGACACCGGAGGAATACCTTGTTTGTATCAAACGTCACAATGTAACTGGGTGACTATAAAGATGCTCTACAGGTATCTCCGAAGGTGTCTGTTGAGCTGGCATGGATCAAGACTGGGATTTGTTACTCCGTGTGACGGAGAGGTATCTCAGGGCCCACTCGGTAATACAACATCACAACAAGCCTTGCAAGCAATGTGACTAAAGTGTTAGCCACGGGATCTTGTATTACGGAACGAGTAAAAGATACTTGCCAGTAACGAGATTGAACTAGGTATAGAGATACCGACGAACGAATCTCAGGCAAGTAAGATACCGAAGAAACAAAGGGAACATCATATAGGATTAACTGAATCCTTGACATAGAGGTTCAACCGATAAAGATCTTCGTAGAATATGTGGGAACCAATATGGGCATCCAGGTCCCGCTATTGGTTATTGGCCGTAGAGGTGTCTCGGTCATGTCTACATAGTTCTCGAACCCGCAGGGTCTGCACACTTAAGGTTCGGTGACGTTTCGGTAGTATAGAGCTACGTATGGTGGTGAACGAAGGTTGTTTGGAGTCCCGGATGAGATCCCGGACATCACAAGGAGCTCCAGAATGGTCCGGAGGTAAAGATTGATATATAGGAAGTCCTGTTTTGGTCACCGGAAAAGTTTCGGGTATTTCGGTAGTGTACCGGGAGTGCCGGGAGGGTACCGGGGGCCATCGGGAGGGGTGTCTCGACCCAAAGGACCTCATGGGCTGTGGGAGGAGTCAAACCAGCCCCTGGTGGGCTGGCCGAACCACCCACTAAGGCCCATGCGGCTAGGGGTGGGAAAAACCCAAAGGTGGAAAGGTGGAAAGGGTTTCCAAGTGGAGAGGAGGAATCCTACTCCTAGTAGGATTGGAGTAGGACTCCTCCACCTCCTATTTCGGCCGAACCCTTGAGGGTTTGAGGCTGCCTCCTCTCCTCCCTCCCTCCTATATATACTAGAGGTTTTAGAGAAGAGGGCTAACCCTAATTGCCACGTGCTCCCTCTTCTTCCTCTAGATCGTTTTCTCCTCTAGTCTAGTTTCGGCAGTGCTTAGGCGAAGCCTTGCCGGAATA
Source organism: Elymus sibiricus (assembly GCA_039707655.1). Taxonomy (NCBI): domain Eukaryota; kingdom Viridiplantae; phylum Streptophyta; class Magnoliopsida; order Poales; family Poaceae; genus Elymus; species Elymus sibiricus. The sequence continues at coordinate 270,553,892 of CM077673.1, read as the reverse complement.
GTTCCACCACCATCGCCGCCGCGCCGTCGCGCTGCCGGAGAACTCATCTACCTCTCCGCTCCCTCTTGCTGGATCAAGAAGGCGGAGATCATCATCGAGCTATACGTGTGCTGAACGCGGAGGTGCCGTTCATTCGGCGCTAGATCGGAAGGACCGTGATCAGGATCGCGAGACGGTTCGTGATTTGATCGTGGGACGGATCGTGATGGGATCGCGGGACGGATTGTGATTGGATCGCGAGACGGATCGTGATTGGATCGTGGGATGCTCGGCTATTTGGATCGCGAAGACATTCGACTACATCAACCGCGTTTCTTAACGCTTCCCTCTTATCGATCTACAAGGGTATGTAGATCCACTCTCCCTCTCGTAGATACTCATCACCATGGATAGATCTTGCGTGTGCATAGGAAATTTTTTGTTTCCAATGCAACGTTCCCTGATAGTGGCATCATGAGCTAGGTCTATGTGTAGATGAGATCACGAGTAGAACACAAAGGAGTTTGTGGGCGTTGATGCTCAGATTGCTTCCTCCCTTGGTCTTTTCTTGATTCAGCGATATTGTGGGATGAAGCGGCCCGGACCAACCTTACTCGTACGCTTACGAGAGACCGGTTCCATCAACTGACATGTAACTTTGTTGCATAAAGATGGCTGGCGGGTGTCTGTCTCTCCCACTTTAGTTGGATCGGATTCGACAAAGACGGTCCTTGAGAAGGTTGAAAAACAATTTGTGTATCACCATTGTGGTTTATGCGTTGGTAAGAATAGTTCTTGCTAGATACCCGTAGCAGCCACGTAGAACATGCAACAACAATTAGAGGACGTCTAACTTGTTTTTGCATGGTATGTTGTGATGTGATATGGCTAATTACATGATGAGATATATGTGATGTATGAGATGATCATGTTTTGTATAGAATATCACGACTTCCATGTCGATGAGTACAGCAACCGGCAGGAGCCATAGGGTTGTCTTTAATTTATTTTCACCATTTTTTGCTTTACTTTATCGCTATGAGTTAGCAATAGTCGTAGAAGCAACAGTTGGTGCGACAACCTCATGGCGACACGTTGATGGAGATCAAGATGATGGAGATCATGGTGTCTTGCCGGTGACGATGGAGATCATGCCGGTGCTTTGGAGATGGAGATCAAAAGCACAAGTTCATGGCCATATCATGTCACTTATGATTTGCATGTGATGTTAATCCTTTTATGCATCTTATTTGGCTTAGGACGACGGTAGCATTATAAGGAAACCCCTCACTTAAATTTCAAGATAAAAATTGTGTTCTCCCCGAGTGTGCACCATTGCGAAAGTTCGTCGTTTCGAGACACCATGTGATGATCGGGTGTGATAGACTCTACGTTCGCATACAACGGGTGCAAGCCAGTGTTGCACGTGCGGAACACTCGGGTTAAACTTGACGAGCCTAGCATGTACAGACATGGCCTCGGAACACAAGAGACCGAAAGGTCGAACATGAGTCATATAGTAGATATGATCAACATGAAGATGTTCACCATTGAAACCATCTCAACTCACGTGATAATCGGACTTGAGTTGGTGAATTTGTATCATGTGACACTCGAATGACCGGAGGGATGTCAATTTGAGTGGGAGTTTTTAGTAATATGATTAACTAAACTCATTATCATGAACATAGTCAAAATGTCTTTGCAAATTATGTTGTAGATTACTAGCTCGCGCTATAGCTCCCTTGAATTTTTATATGTTCCTAGAGAAAGCGAGTTGAAAGATGATGGTAGCAATAATGCGGACTGGGTCCGTGATCTGAGGACTGTCCTCATTTGCTGCACGGAAGGCGTATGTCCTTAATGCACCGCTCGGTGCGCCACCCCCTCAAGCGTCGTCTGTAGATGTTGTGAACATCTGACAAGCACGTTTTGATGACTACTTGATAGTTCAGTGCGTCATGCATTACGGCTTAGAATTGAGGCTCCAAAACGTTTTGAACGTCATGGAACATATGTGATGTTCTAAGAGCTGAAATTGGGATTTTAGGCTCGTGCCCGTGTTGAGAGGTATGAGACCTCCAACAAGATTCTTTGCCTGCAAGATGAAGGAGAATAGCTCAATCGGTGAGCATGTGCTCAGATTGTCTGGGTGCTACAATCGCTTGAATCGAGTGGGAGTTGATATTCCAGATAAGATAGTGATTGATATAGTTATCCAAGTCACTGCCACTAAGCTACTAGAGCTTCGTGATGAACTATAAAATGCCAGAGATGGAGATGATCCCTGAGCTATTCGCGATGTTTGACACCGCGAAGGTAGAAATCAAGAAGGAGCATCAAGTGTTGATGGTTAGTAAAACCACTAGTTTCGAGAAGGGCAAGGGCAAGGAGGGAAACTTCATGGATGGCAAGCCAGTTGCTGCTCCAGTAAAGAAACCCAAGGTTGAACCCAAACCCGAGACTGAGTGCTTCTATTATGAGGAGAGCGGTCACTGAAGCGGAACAACCCTAGATACTTGGTAGATAAGAAGGCTGGCAACATCAACGGAAGTATATTTGATATACTTATTATTGATGTGTACCTTACTAGTACTCCTAGTAGCACCTGGGTATTAGATACTGGTTTAGTTGCTAAATGTTGGTAACTCGAAATAAAAGCGACGGAATAAACGGAGACTAACTAAGGGCGAGGTGACGATGTGTGTTGGAAGTGCTTCCAAGGTTGATATGATCACCATCGCACGCTCACTCTACCTTCGGGATTAGTGTTGAACCTAAATAAATGTTATTTGGTGTTTGCGTTGAGCATGAACATGATTAGATCGTGTTTATTGCAAGACGGTTATTCATTTAAGTTAGAGAATAATGGTTATTCTGTTTACATGAATAATACCTTCAATGGTCATGCACCCAATGTGAATGGTTTATTAAATCTCGATCGTAGTAATACACATATTTATAATATTGATGCCAAAAGATACAAAGTTAGTAATGATAAGTACCACATACTTGTGGCATTGCCGCGAAGGTCATATTGGTGTAAAACGCATGCAGAAACTCCATGCTGATGGATCTTTGGACTCACTCGATTTCGAATCAGTTGAGAAATGCGGACCATGCCTCTTGGGCAAGATGACTAAAACCCCGTTTTCCGACTTAATGGAGCGGGCAACTGACTTATTGGAAATGATACATGTTGATGTATGCGGTCCAATTAATGTTGAAGCGTGCGGTGGATATGGCTATTTTCTTACCTTCACTGATGATTTGAGTAGATATGGGGATATTTACTTAATGAAACACAAGTCTGGAACGTTTGAAAAGTTCAAACAAATTCAGAGTGAAGTTTGAGATCATCGTGACAAGATAAAATGTCTACGATATGATTGTGGAGGTAAATATCTGAGTTACGAGTTTGGTATGCAACTTAAGACAATGTGGAAATTGTTTCACAACTTACGCCATGTGGAACACCATTGTGTGACGGTGTGTCCGAACGTCGTAGTCGTGCTCTATTGGATATGGTGCGTACTATGATGTCTCTTATCGTTTTGCCACTATCGTTTTGGGGTTATGCATTAGAGACAACTACATTCACTTTAAATAGGGCACCATCTAAGTCCGTTGAGATGACACCGTATGAATTATGGTTTGGCAGAAACCTAAGCTGTCATTTCTTAATGTTTGGGGCTGCGACGCTTATGTGAAAAAGGTTTTCAACCTGATGAGCTCGAACCCAAAGCGGACAAATGCATCTTCATAGAGTACCCTAACGTAACAGTTGGGTAAACCTTCTATCTCAGATCCAAGCACAAAGTGTTTGTTGCTAAAACGGGTCCTTTCTCGAGAAAGAGTTTCTCTCGAAAGAATTGAGTGGGAGGAAGATAGAACTTGATGAGGTTGTTGAACCTTTACTTCAACCTGAGAGTAGCGCAGCGCAGAAAGATGTTTCTGTAGAGCCTACATCGGTTGAGGAGGAAGTTAATGATGGTGATCATGAAGCTTCGTATCAATTTGCTATCGAACCTCGTAGGTCGACAAGGACGCGTACTGCTCCAGAGTGGTACGGCAACCCTATCTTAGAGGTCATGTTGTTGGATAACGATGAACCTATGAGCTATGGAGAAGCGATGATGGGCCCGGATTTCGAGAAATGGTTAGAGGCCTTGAAATCCGAGATGGGATCCATGTATGAAAACAAAGTATGGGCTTTGGAAGTATTACCTGAAGGGCGAAAGGCCATTCAGAACAAATGGATCTTTAAAAGGAAGACGAACGCGGACGGTAATGTCACCGTCTATAAAGCTCGACTTGTGGCAAAGGGTTTTTCACAAGTTCAAGGAGTTGACTACGATGAGACTTTCTCACCGTAGCGATGCTAAAGTCTGTTGGAATTATGTTAGCAGTTGTTGCATTTTTCGATTATGAAATCTGGCAGATGGATGTCAAAACATCGTTTCCTTAACGGTATCCGTGAGGAAAGGTTGTATGTGATACAACCGGAAGGTTTTGTCAGTCCTAAGGATGCTAAAATGTATGCAAGCTCCAGCGATCCTTCTATGGACTGGAGCAAGCATCTCGGAGTTGGAATATACGCTTTGATGAGGTAATCAACGTTTTTGGGTTTATACAAAGTTTATGAGAAACTTGTATTTACAATAAAGTGAGTGGGAGCACTATAGAATTTCTGATAAATATATGTGGATGACATATTGTTGATCGGAAATGCTGTAGAATTTCTGGAAAGCATAAAGGGTTGTCTGAAAAGGAGTTTTTCAAAGGAAAACCTGGAATGAAGCTACTTAAATATTGGGCATCTTGATCTATAGAGATATATCAAGACATCTGATAGAACTTTCAATGAGTACATACCTTGACAAGATTTTGAAAGAATTCAAAATGAATCAGTCAAAGAAAGAGTTCTTGCCTGATTTGTAAGTTGTGGAGTTGAGTGAGACTCAAAGCTCGACCACGGCAGAAGAAAGAGAAAGGACGAAGGTCGTCCCCTATGCCTTATCCATAGGCTCTGTATAGTATGCCATGCTGTGTACCGCACCTGTCTGTGCCTTGCCATGAGTCTGTCAAGGGGTACAAGAGTGGTCCAGGAGTGGATCACTGGACAGCGGTCAAGATTATCCTTAGTAACTAGAGGACTAAGGAAATGTTTCTCGATTATGGAGGTGATAAAGAGTTCGTCGTAAAGGGTTACGTCGATGCAAGCTTTGACACCTATCCGGATGACTCTGAGTAGCAATCCGGATACGTATAGTGGAGCAGCCATTTGGAATAGCTCCAAGTGGAGCGTGGGAACATCTGTAGTACGACATATAGATTTGAAAAGAACACACGGATCCGAATGTTGCAGACCGTTGACTAAAGACCTCTCTCACATGCAAAGCATGATGGAACCCCAGAACTCATTGGGTGTTAGATTCATAACAATGTAAATCACATGGTGATGTCAACTAGATTATTGACTCTAGTGCAAGTGGGAGACTGTTGGAAATATGCCCTAGAGGCAATAATAAAGTAGTTATTATTATATTTCCTCGTTCATGATAATCGTTTATTATCCACGCTATAATTGTATTGATTGGAAACACCGATACATGTGTGGATACATAGACAACACTGTGTCCCTAGTATGCCTCTAGTAGACTAGCTTGTTGATCAAAGATGGTCAAGGTTTCCTGGCCATAGACATGAGATGTCATTTGATAACGGGATCACATCATTAGGAGAATGAGGTGATGGACAAGACCCAAACTATGAACGTAGCATATGACCGTGTCAGTTTATTGCTATTATTTTCTGCATGTCAAGTATAGGTTCCTATGACCATGAGATCATGCAACTCACTGACACCGGAGGAATACCTTGTGTGCATCAAACATCACAACGTAACTGGGTGACTATAACGATGCTCTACAGGTATCTCCGAAGGTGTCTGTTGAGCTGGCATGGATCAAGACTGGGATTTGTTACTCCGTGTGACGGAGAGGTATCTCAGGGCCCACTCGGTAATACAACATCACAACAAGCCTTGCAAGCAATGTGACTAAAGTGTTAGCCACGGGATCTTGTATTACGGAACGAGTAAAAGAGACTTGCCGGTAACGAGATTGAACTAGGTATAGAGATACCGATGATCGAATCTCGGGCAAGTAACATACCGAAGAAACAAAGGGAACATCATACAGGATTAACTGAATCCTTGACATAGAGGTTCAACCGATAAAGATCTTCGTAGAATATGTGGGAACCAATATGGGCATCCAGGTCCCGCTATTGGTTATTGGCCGTAGAGGTGTCTCGGTCATGTCTACATAGTTCTCGAACCCGCACGGTCTGCACACTTAAGGTTCGGTGACGTTTCGGTAGTATAGAGTTATGTATGGTGGTGAACGAAGGTTGTTCGGAGTCCCGGATGAGATCCCGGACGTTACGAGGAGCTCCGGAATGGTCCGGAGGTAAAGATTGATATATAGGAAGTCCTGTTTTGGTCACCGGAAAAGTTTCGGGTACTTCGGTAGTGTACCGGGAGTGCCGGGAGGGTACCGGGGGCCATCGGGAGGGGTGTCTCGACCCAAAGGACCTCATGGGCTGTGGGAGGAGTCAAACCAGCCCCTGGTGGGCTGGCCGAACCCCCCACTAAGGCCCATGCAGCTAGGGGTGGGAAAAACCCAAAGGTGGAAAGGTGGAAAGGGTTTCCAAGTGGAGAGGAGGAATCCTACTCCTACTAGGATTGGAGTAGGACTCCTCCACCTCCTATTTCGGCCAAACCCTTGAGGGTTTGAGGCTGCCTCCTCCCCTCCCTCCCTCCTATATATACTAGAGGTTTTAGAGAGGAGGGCTAACCCTAATTGCCACGTGTTCCCTCTTCTTCCTCTAGATTGTTTTCTCCTCTAGTCTAGTTTCGGCGGTGCTTAGGCGAAGCCCTGCCGGAATAGTTCCACCACCATCGCCGCCGCGCCGTCGTGCTGCCGGAGAACTCATCTACCTCTCCGCTCCCTCTTGCTGGATCAAGAAGGCGGAGATCATCATCGAGCTGTACGTGTGCTGAACGCGGAGGTGCCGTCCATTCGGCGCTAGATCGGAAGGACCGTGATCAGGATCGCGAGATGGTTCGTGATTGGATCACGGGACGGATCGTGATGGGATCGCGGGACGGATCGTGATTGGATCGCAAGACGGATCATGATTGGATCGTGGGACCCTCGGCGATTTGGATCGCGAAGAGGTTTGACTACATCAACCGCGTTTCTTAACGCTTCCCGCTTATCGATCTACAAGGGTATGTAGATCCACTCTCCCTCTCGTAGATACTCATTACCATAGATAGATCTTGCGTGTGCGTAGGAAATTTTTTGTTTCCCATGCAACTTTCCCCGACAAGATCTTCACGAAGTAGGCGATCTCCTTGCCCGTACAAACTTCTTGGTTCACTCGACAACATGAAGTAGGAGGCTCCCAAGCGACACCTAACCAATCTAGGAGGCACCACCCTCCAAAAGGTAATAGGCTCGACAATGTCGATGAACTCATTGCTCTTGTGCTTCAAGATGATAGGCTCCTCAACACACAATCACTCTCTCACAAATTTGGCTATGGTGGAAGAGATGGATTTGGTGGAAAGCAACTTGGGGAGGCTAGAGATCAAGATTCATATGGTTGGAATGGAATGGCTTGATCTCAACACATGAGTAGGTGGCTCTCTCTCAGAAAATCAGTTGGTATGAGTGGGGATCTGTTCTGAGTGCTTCTCTTTCGAGTAGGTGGTGGTGAAGGGGTATATATAGGCATCTCCAAAAATCCAACCGTTACACCTAAAGTGACCAACTCGGTGACACCGATGTGTGAATCTCGGTGGTACCGAGTTGCTCCAAAGGTAGCAACTTTTGAATCTCGGTGAGACCGATATATAAATCTCGGTGGTACCGATCAGGTGACCAACGGTCAGATTGCGCAACTCGGTGACGCCGATTCTCACATCTCTGTGGTACCGATTCTTGACCATGGCTTACCAGAGAGTTGGTCCAGAAACTCGGTGGCGCCGATCCACAATTCTCGGTGGTACCGATTCTTGTGAATGGCTATCCAGAGAGTTGGTCCAAAAACTCGGTGAGACCGACTGGAAAAACTCGGTGGTACCGAAGACTGAAAATAGCTAAACAGGGAGTTGACAACTAGACTCGGTGGCACCGATGATAAATCGGTTGTACCGACTGGCTAGGGTTAGGCATGGGTCTGTCTGAGTTTGGGAATCGGTGGCACCGAGTGGAAAGTGTTGGTTGCACTGATTTTAGATGTTTGACTTTGGACAGACTTTTGTGGAAGGGCTTGTGGGTGTTTTTGGTGACTATCACTTGTGCACGTATGAGCATTTTGTTCACCAACAGTACCTTACCCCTTTTAATAGTATTGGATTTCCTATGGACTCAAAGTGATTTCTCACAAAGTAAAATGTAGAGTCCTCTTGCTTGAAGCTTTGCCAATCTATTTCCTTGCATCTTGGGGTCATCAACAATCTCCACTATCCTTTTGCCAACCATCTCTGTGGACTGTATCTGAAATACACTCGGTAAAAGTATTAGTCCAACAGACAATGTATGTTGTCATGAATTATCAAAACCACCAACGGAGCACATTGTGCTTTCAATCGCCCCAACACTATCTTGATATCATGTGTTCGGCATCTTGGATATTGCATTGTATGCATCAGTTCCGAATTGTGTCTTTCGTCAAAGGTTGGGTTGTTCGGCTCCTGTGCTTCCCCTTTTACGTTCCGCTTGTTCGGCTAAAAGGGGACAGGGAGCATCGTTGCGATTGTACTTCTAGTTCGTCTGGTTAAGTACCTCAGCGGAGAAAGCTGAAAACCAACTCATAATAAGCGTGAATTGATCTGCGATCCGATGACAAGTGTTAAACTAAGAATCCTTGGAGGTTCACCGTGTTGAAAACGATGGGTTTGGAGTAACACAAGCCATGTGATACGGGTTTTGCACAAAACACCGAACATCACAAAAGTAAAGGGGGAGCTAGTGCTCACTCCCCGCATTTAAGCTCCTGTGGTTAAGTTAAAGCAATAAAATCGCATAGTCTAATTGCCTCGTTTTCTTCTGAACTACCGCCTCCGGGTACCAATACGTTGGCTAAGGGTAACAGTGCGGATATAAAAAACACACCTTTTAGTATCTATAGGGGGGTTGAAGCCGACGACTGGTAACTTTCAGAATTAAAACAACAACACGGGAGTCAAAATTAACAAAAGCACAACATGACATATACCATGCAAATTCATAAACATTGCGATACAATAAAGTTTCAACCGTCAAACGGAAGGTTGTACTTTCACTCAAGAACTACATCCTTTGGGCATAAAGCCTCTATTGCCCGTGCGCCGTCCATAACGGCGGAAAAATATAGCTCGGGACGCCTATGCTCCTTCTCGGGCGACGGAGGACCGATAGCCATTTCGGTGGGCTTCAGCCTAGGCCAATGCACCATCGTCTTTACAAACACCATCCGGGCACCCTCGGTGGAGGCAGAGCGAGTCAGGGCGTCAACCCGGGGCACGACAGCGACCAACATTTGCAAGCCGAAGTAGCTGCCTGGCAGTAGCTCTGTAGGCCATAGCCAGATGCAGAGATCTTTCATGGCCGACTCGGCTATGTGGTGCAACTCCATCAGCTACTTCAGCTGATCGGAGATGAGGAATGGTTGCTCTGGGGCTTGAAACTGCTCCCAGAACAGCCGTTGATCGGCATCACCTTCCTGGGAGGCATAATGTTGCACCACATCTGCTACACTTTTCGGTAGGTCCGCAAACATGCCTGGTGAATGCCACACTCGAGTGAGCAACAAGAACCTCTTTCCACAAACGGGACATTGCAGTAAGTATAGCTTACCATTCGCAATCTGCTTTATTTGATGGAGTTCCTTCTCATGACGCTGCGCCTCCACGCGTGCCTCCTGGAGGGTTGCCAAGCTCAAGGATAACTCAGTAGCTTGCTCCTTGTTCTTATGCTCAAGGACCTTGCACTTGGAGATGGCGTCCTTGAGATCTTGTTGCACTTCTGCAACCCTGGCTTCATGCTTGCTACTTTCAGATTTTACCGATAACATATCGGCAGCTGCTTGTTCGGCAGCCGCATTATGTTCGGCGGTCTCCTGCCTCGCCTTTAACAACCCGGCCTTGAGATTCTCGATCTCCGCGGCAACGGCTGCATTGGGTATCAACATATTCCATTTTTCAAGATACAACCATAGAAAGTCCTCGTTTATATGAGCAAAATAACGACATCAGTCTAGTTCGGACTTACCTTGTGTGTCGTTAAACCGCTTGTTAAGCCGGTCAAGCTCGTCTTCGGAACTTTTTAGCTTCCGATTCGTCTCCGCCAACGCCACGGCATTGGGGGTTGTGGTCAGCGGCATCGCCTGTATAGACCATTTACACATGTCAGATTCCCAAGTTATTGGATTCTAAAATCCTCTTTCTTGGGTATGCGGCTAAATTCAAACCAAAAATGAATTTTACTTCGTATTCTAATCACATTCGACCTCCGCATGAGTTCTTCCGAACTCACACAGGGATCGGGGGCTACTAAGTATGGAAATTGCATATAAAACCAAAACATACTTTAAAATTGGTGTCATACTATCTAAATTACCTTGAAGCCTGCTAGTAGGCTGCCGAAGGCTTCCTTCAATCTGCTGTCAACGGATTGAACACCTTGCAGTGTCGCGCCCAGAAGGGCGCGGTGCTCGTCGGCGATGGAGGATTCATTTAGACCCCCCTCCATCAGGGTCGTCCACCCGGACTGAGTCCGCTCTCTCACAAGTGTCTCCGGGTGCGGCATTGTGGTTTCTCCCACTGGAGAAACCTGAGCAGATGACTTCAGAGCCCTGGATGGCTCTGGAGCTAATTTTGGGGAAAGCTTGGGTTTCCCGAGCTCTCCCTCCTTGTGTGACAGAAGGGATTCGCCCTCCTGTTCTTCGGCGGCCGAGGTATTAACCCCAGCCATAGTATCATCGCCCCTCACATCCTCGGTGGCTAGGGGGAGGGAGTTATGGGATGCAGTTCCACTTTCCGCCAATGCGGCGGGCGGAAGTTCTCCCTCCGAGTTTTGATCGGTAGGGAGCTCGCGCATCGGACTGCAATGAGGAAAAAAGTACATACGCGGTATGTTATAAAAAACCTTTAGAAGGGATAAAAATGCCGAATTAGGTGAATTCGTACCTTTGCGCCTCGGCCTTGACTTTGAGGGTCCTTCGAGGGACAACCTCAAAAAATTTAGACTCCTCGTCAGAGTCCGGAACATCATCAAACAAGGCCACCTTGGGCCTGCATGGTCTTTTAGCAGAGGGAGCCGGGTCACCCTCGGAGTCTTCGGATACCGCCCTTTTCTTAGGGGGTGAAGAGTCGCTCTCCTCCCCATCCTGCCCCATCTATCCTTCAAGAGTAGAGGGAGCGTGCGTCTCCTCGGATGTTGTGTCCGGGAGCCCCTTTGATCGGAGACCCCCGCGGGCCTCCTTCTTCTCTTCTTTCTTCTCCTTCCTCCTCTTCGGGGCCGCATATGACTTTTCGACCAGTACGGCCGTAAGCAGGGGCGTCCGGGCATCCTCGGGAAGCGGAGCTGGGCATTGATCTGCTGGGATTTCACCAGCTAGATCTGTCAAGGCAAGGAGAAGAGGGGATTAGAGCCTTTGAAAGGGGGAAAATCCGAACACAAGCGGAAAGAATGTTACCGGTCCAGGAGGGTGATGGGGATATGTACCTAGGGTAGGGTCTTAGGCCTGACCTACATACCCTACCTAAGGACACTACATTGAAGAACTTAAAGATTACAAGATTACAAGGAAGACTCCGACTGAAATCACCATGGCGCATGAGTCACTCGACAGAAAATCCACTCGGAGGTTTCTCCCTCCATTCGACAGCCGCCATTCACTCGGAAGAACCAGAAGTCAGTTGACCGCAGAAGACCAGAAGCCACTCCAGGGAGGCCAACGGACAGGCGTTTGACTGGTCGCCATAAGTAGCATTTATTACATACGTTATCAGTAACATTCACCTTTATTACCACGATCGAACCCTTGGTTGCCGGGTATTCATGAGGGGCAGCGCACTCTATATAAGCCACCCCTCCCCTTTGGCACAAGGGTTCACACCCCCTGTAACTCACATATTCCACACGACAGAAACTCTCCGGAGCACGAGACGTAGGGCTGTTATCTCCACCGTGAGAGGCCCGAACTCGCTAAAACCACCGTGTCACCCATTTGCATCTCGATAGATCATGCTCCGTTATCCTACCCCTTTCTAATGTCGGAATCGTTCCCATGACAGAGGGTTCGAGGCTTCCATGCCAAGGTCCTCCGCCTCTGCTGGCCAACTCTTTCGTGGCTTGAATAGCACCTTCCACAACTTCTCATGGGAGGTGCGGAAGAACTCCCGCACGGTGCCAGGGGTCGTCCGGACTGTATTCCCACATGGGGGCGGCCCGGTGTTGACAGGGGAGAATGCGGCGGTGGAGCATGACTTGAACGACGTTTGGTAGTTCGATATTCTTCTTCTCCACCAGCGTGGTGATGCACCTTTGCAAGGTCTTCACCTCTGCTGCACTCCCCCAATCAAGTCCCTTCTTCATCCATGATACTAGTCTGGTGGGAGGTCCAGATCTGAATCTAGGAGGTGCCTCCCATCCCTCTTCGCGTGGTTCGGTGATGTAGAACCACTCCCGTTGTCAGACCTTGATGATGTTTATAAAAGAACCATCCGGCCATTGAACCAAGGGGAGTTTGCTAATCATCACACCCCCGCAGTCGTCCTGCTCGCCACTAACAACCTTCAGCTTAATGTTGAATACCTTCAACCATAGGCCGAAGTGGGGCTAAACCCGGAGAAAGGCTTCGCAGAAAGTGATGAAAGAGGAGATATGCATGAACGAATTCGGGGGGAGATCATGAAAATCTAGCCCGTAATAGAACATAAGACCCCTCACAAAGGGGTGGAGGGGAAAGCCTAGGCCCCGGAGAAAGTGAGGAATGAAAACTACCCTCTCGCCTTCTCTAGGTGTAGGTATGGCCCTGTTCCACTCCGGGGCTCGATGGACGATGTTCGCCGACAAGTAGCAGGAGAGCTTCAGCTCCATAATATCCTTCTCGGTGACTGATACGTCTCTGTCATATCTATAACTTTTGATTGCCTCATGCCAATATTCTAGAACTTTCATATACTTTTGGCAACATTTTATATTATTTTCGGGACTAACTTACTTATCTAGTGCCCAGTGCCAGTTCCTGTTTTTTGTGTGTTTTTTGTTTCGCGGAAATTCCATATCAAACGAAGTCCAAACGCGATAAAAATTTATGGAGATTTCATGTGAATTTTGGGAGTCGGAATCAACGCAAGAGGATGCTCGAGGGCCGCACCACATATCAGGGCGCAGCCTGGGGGGGCGCCCTGATGGCTGGTGCCTCCCCTTAAGTCGGTTGATGCTCTTCTTCCGCCGCAAGAAAGATATTTTCACGATAAAAATTCCCTCAAAATTTAAGCCTGATCGGAGTTACGGATCTCCGGATATTTAAGAAATGGTGAAGGGGTCAGAAACTAGTCGCAAAAACAGAAGAGAAACAGAGAGAGAGATCCAATCTAGGAGGGGCTCTTGCCCTTCGGGAGCCATGGCGGCCATGGACTAGAGGGGAAACCCTCCTCCCACCTAGTGAGGAGGCCAAGTAAGAAGAAGAAGGAGGGGGGCTCTCTCCCCCTCTCTCCCGGTGGCGCCGGAGCGCCGCCGGGGCATCCATCGTGACGGCGATCTACACCAACAACTTCGCCGCCATCATCACCAACCCTTCTCCATCAACACCGCCATGATGCTCACCACCGGGACTGAGTAATTCCTTTGTAGGCTTGTTGGACGGTGGTGGGATTGGAGGATATTGATCATGTAATCGAGTTAAGTTTGATAGGGCTTGATCCGTAGTGTCCACTATGTTCTGAGATTGATGTTGCTATGACTTTGCTATGCTTAATGCTTGTCACTAGGGCCCGAGTGCCATGATTTAAGATCTGAACCTATTATGTTTTCATGAATATAAGAGTGATTTGGATCCTATCTTGCAAGTTGTATGCACCTATTACGTGTCTTGATCCGCATACCCCAAGGTGACAATAATTGGGATTCTTTCCGGTGATTGCCATAGTTTGAGGAGTTCATGTATTCTCCATGTCATATGTTAATGCTTTGTTCCGATTCTCTATTAAAAGGAGGCCTTAATATCCCTTAGTTTCCAATAGGACCCCGCTGCCATGGGAGGGTAGGACAAAAGATGTCATACAAGTTCTTATCGCAAGCACGTATGACTATATACGGAATACATGCCTACATTACATTGAAGAATTGGAGCTAGTTCTGTGTCGGCCTAGTGTGTAATTATTATATGATCAATGCCATCTAAATCATTATCCATCGCTGATCCACGTGCCTACGCTTTACATATACTGCATCTTGCTACGTTACTATTGCTACTGCTACTGTCACAACTGCTACAAAATTGCTGCTCTCACTATTACTGTTACTTTTGCTACTACTATTTGCCGTGCAACTAAACCTTTGCTGCTGTTGGGGATATAACCCCGTGGTGAGACCCGCCCAGGAGGGGCCGGGTCACGAGGTTGGCGGCTTAACAGTGAGGCCTGAGTAGGCTGGAAGATCAAGGCAGGGCCTGGAAGTGATCTGCCAGACGGGCCTGGAGGAGGCCCAGAGCCGGAAGACAACGTGTGACCCGGAGGTGTAAGACGCCGGGGACGGCTTGCCAGACAAGGCAAGGATAGTTAGAGATAAGGTCGATTACTAAATGTAACCCGGCCCGGACTCTTGTAAGCCTAGGGCCTCGACCTGTGTATATAAAGGCGAGTTCCCTGGGCGGCTTAGGCCACGAAACCTTTGATCGAGTACTAGGTCAAGCGAATCCGCTCCCTTGTAATCGATATCCAATCAATACAACTCAAAGCAGGACATAGGCTATTACCTCCTTCGAGAGGGGCCGAACCTGGGTAAACCCGTGTCTTTCGTCCCGATCAACCCCTTCGAGTTAACCACCGTAGCGATGGCTTCACCCCTAAGTCCTTGCACTAGGACATCAGCCGTGATAATACCACGATAGTTGACGCCCACCGTGGGGCCAATGCTCAGTGGTTTGGAGTACTCGAAGGGCTCTTTCTCACGGATCGAGGGATACGCCGTTCGCAGGATGACCAAGAGTCATTGCGGCAAGCTCTACATCGACGATGCTGGCTGGGGCCCCGAGGCCGACTTAATCGAGTACGGGCACCGGGTCCCCTTCGGCGGAATTCATGTTTTCATCGGGAAGATCGGTGGATCTAAGCCCGGGCCGGACATCTACTCCAACCTCGTCGAGTCGGCCCGGTGCGCGCAACCCGCCCGGATCAACCCAGGCAGGAAGCACGTCTTCGTCGGCTTCACCCAAGGCGCGGAGCTTGAGGAAGGCTCTATGTCACGAGAGGAAACCCTCATCTGCTTGGAGGACGGATCCTCGGGCGGAGAGGCAGAATCGATCTACCAGCTTCATAACGGCGGGCTTGGGGGCTATTTTGAGGGTTACAATGACTCGGAGCCCTATGAGCCGTCAAGCCAAGCCGCGGTCTTCATGGCTGGATCGGTGCCGGCTTTTGGCAGCACGGCGGCCGGGACAGCGGCCGCCGGCGCAGCAGGGTCCGGGTCAACCAGGCCGCCGGCTCAAGTTTTGCTGGATCTGATGAATGAACTTACAACTCTGATGGGAACAGAGGTCACAACGGAAAACCAAGCAGACCGTAACGCAGAGATCGCGAGGTTGAAGGACCAGATGACCAGGGCCCAGAAGGAAATCAACACGTTACAGGCTCAGATGGATGCTGAGTCAGAGCGTCTTAGGGCTGGAGCTTTTCGCCTTAATCTGGATCAACAAGCCTCAGATGCGGTTTTCCGGATGAGGCGTCAGACCCGCCTGCCTGATCAGTATGAGCCCAGAAATCTTTTTAACACCCCGGGAGCAGGGCCAAATGCGCCGCTTGCCGTGACCCGGACATCGGAGGTGCCTGGGAGTAGGGCGGCGGCTCAGCATCGGCAGCCAGACCCGCCCCACAGGAACCAGACCCCGTTGTCGGTGTCAAAACCGGCGGATCTCGGGTAGGGGGTCCCGAGCTGTGAGACTAGGATCGATGGTAACAAAGGGACGAAGGAGACGATGTTTACCCAGGTTCGGGCCCTCCTATGGAGGTAAAACCCTAAGTCCTGCTTGATTATATTGATGATATGAAGGTTACATAGTTGATCTACCTCGACATCGACTAGCTAAAACCCTAGATGAGTTTCTGTGTCGTTCATTCTAAAACCCTCCCGGTTTATATAGACATTGGGGGGTACCTAGGGTTTACACATGTCGGGCCTCCTGCCGAGGATGGAGATGTCGACTTTCTCATCTTGACTTGGAGTGCATGACGCGCCTTCGGGGCTCCCTTCTGGAACGTGGAGTCTTGATGTGTCCGGCCCTTCTTCAGAGAATGGCCCATCAAGCCGGCCTATTAAGAGATGAGCCGGCAGCCCGAGGACCCCTTAATCCGGGACTCCCTCAGTAGCCCTCAAACTAGCCCCCAACGCCAAGGGTCTCAGCTCCAGCTGCTTTGTATGATCAGAGTCTTCGGCTTGCGGGGTGAGTTCTTCTTCCCTTTCCATGATCGGCTGAGACTAGTTCGGTTTCCGATGACACGTATTTCTTCCGATCATATGATTGACCGAACACCATGAATTGCTTAGCCCCGAAGGCCAATCGCCAAAGTGTAAACAGTGTTTTCTGACACCCCCCTCTGACGAAGGGTCGTGGCCTACCATGACCACTGAACCAGTTATGAAAACTCGATTCGCGGTTCGGGGCCGTTTTTACAGCGACACGACTTATCAATGCGTAGATCGTGCTCCGTTTCACACGGGATATGATTAATCTCCACACGCGCATAACGGTACGCATGTCTTGGGAAGCGGAGGGATTTGTGGCATGGTAAGCGAGGCTAATCAGTGACACGTCCCATAAAAAGGGAAGAAAAACCCCAAGGCCTATTCACGCTTCCCATTCGCATCCTCCGCCTCCTCAATCTCTCCAAGCTCCGAGAGCCCAGATCCAGTTCTTCCTCGTCCTTTCCTCCGAGCTTAGCCATGGAGGGTTCGGGCTCAAATGGCAAGTGGGAGGCCTCTACGGTCATCGACCAGGATATCCGAGACCTAAAGCAGGCCGGCTACCTCCCCGCCAACGTCTTCCACCGCGCCCCGGAGAAGAACCAGGTGGTTCCCACCCCCAAAGCAGGCGAGAGGGTGGTGTTCGTCCCCCACTTTATCCGGGGACTGAGCTTTCCGCTCCACCCCTTTGTCAGGGGTCTCATGTTTTTCTACGGGCTGGACTTCCACGACCTTCCGCCGAACTCCTTCATGCACATATCGGCATTCATAATCATCTGCGAAGCCTTTCTGCGGGTCGAGCCGCACTTCGGCTTGTGGCTCAAGGTCTTCAATGTCAAGCCGAAGACCATGGCCAGTGAGCACACAGACTGCGGAGGGGCGGTAATCAGCAAGCTCCCCCGCGTCGAGTGGCCTACCGGCACCTTCATCGACACAATCAAGATCTGGCAGAAGGATTGGTTTTACATCACCGAGCCAAGGGATGAGAGCTGGGCGGCACCTGCCGAATTCAGATCCGGACCCCCAACGAGATTGACCTCGTGGCTCAGGAAGGGCCTTGACTGGGGGTCGGATGCTGAGGTGAAGCTGCTGCAGAAGCGCCTTACCTCGGTGATCGAGGCCAATGTGGAGCTGGTCAGCATGGTCCAGGTCATGCTCCACCGCCGTATCCTCCCCTGCCAGCGCCGGGCATCCCCCATGTGGGCTTACCATCCTGACGACGAGCCCACCGTGCGCCAATTCTTCCGCACCACTCCTGAGAAGCTGTGGAGGGCTTTGTTCAAGCCTCAGAAAGGCTAGCGGCCAAGGAAGAGGATACAGGCCTAAGCGCCGACAACCCACCGACCAAGGTATGGTATAATTTCAATTCATTGACTCTGTTTCTTCGGCAAAAAGTCTGAACGCCTTCTCCCCTACTTTCGCAGAAGTGGCTGAGCAAAGCCGCGAAGATTAACTGCCCGGCTCCACAACCAGAAGACCCCAGGTCGGAGCTGTTGGCGGCGATGCTTGTCGTGGCGCCGTTCTCGGCGCCCGAAAAGAAAGAGAAGAAGAAGAAGGCCAGAGAGGGCCTCCGCATTAAGGACAAGCGAGACGCTGTGTCCGAGGAAACCTGTCGGGGATATACCCCACGGTATAACCCGGCCTGAAGTATGACCCGACCGGGACTTGGCGACTCACTGGAGCCCTGGCCGAACTTGACGATTCATTGGTGACCCGGCCGGAGGTATGACCCGGCTCATCATATGGCGGCTTATGCGTCACCTCTATCACGGGGTCACAGGACGACCAGGCCCATGGCCCAGCGTGCGAGCCGGTGCAAGGCGGCTCATGGACGAGCTTGGAAGGGCGGCTCATAAGAGAAGGACCAAAGTGAGAAAGGATTCCCTCACAAAGGAAACAAGACCCGGATTAGGATTCAAGAGAGACTAGCCCTAATCCTACTCCTAGTAGGACTCTACATGTAAACCTACCCTTTCCACTTATATAAGGAGGGGTAGAGCACCCCTAGAGGGACAAGCGAAGACAGACACAAGTCATTAGAGATAGACAGATTAGAGGCTCTCGAGATTAGAGGTAGCAAGACAGCACCCTTGTAATCGAGATCGCCCTCATCATCAATATAGACACAAAGCATGACGTAGGCTTTTACCTCTTCCCGAGGGGCCGAACCTGGGTAAACTCACGTCTCTCGATTTCGACTAACCCCTCTCAAGCCGCCACATAGTTGCGATGGCCTCACACCTAAGTCCGTTAACCCGGACATCTTGCCGTGACAAATCCACGACAGTTGGCGCCCACCGTGGGGCCACTCGCACGGTGACGTTGTGTTCTTGAAGGGAGCTCATCTGAGAAGCTCGCAGTTTGCCAGAAAAGAAAAGATAGCACGGAAGGATCTACATCGACTCTGAATTCATTAGCGGTGGCAACCATGAGCGGCTACCCGATGAAATCCGATGAAGCCTAGAATATGCATACTGCATGCATAGCATGCAGTCAGCCCGGCGTTTTGCTCGCAAGATCAAAGCGAAAAAGAAAACAAAAGCCTCAAATTTCAAGGAAAAGGAAAATTACCAACATCGTGACCAGAATCGAACAGGAAAAAAAAGTCGACGATAGACGTCGCCGCGGACTCGGTCTCGCGCCTGCCTGGGCGCACGCCTCCGTCTCTCCTGCCGCGAGTCACATCCACTGCCTCCGCCATGGCTCCCCTTGCCTCATGACGGTGCAATCCGACGCCTTTCCTCGAGTCACCAAGCCCGCCTTCGCTGTGGCTCCGCTCGTCTCAAGCCGGCCTTCTTCAACGCGGTGGCCTCGAGTCGCGGACTCGGATCCGCCCTGCCGTACCTCACCTCGCCTCCGTTTCCGTCATGCCGCCATGGAAAAGCCGCCCCGCATCGAGTCGGATTCGACGCCCCGTCGCGCCGGAGCCACCCCTGCACCGCTGCGCTGGTCCCACCGCCGCGGCCTTACCACGACGCGCTCGCCTTGAGTCATCTCCGCCTGCCGCCACTGCGCTTTCGCCGGCTCTACCTTCGCCTCGCCCGCCGCGCTGTGGTTGGCTCTACCTCGCTCCGTCATCTGTCGACGCCTTCGGGCCGGCCTGCACCTGCCTCGCCGCCATGGCCTCGATTCCGGGTCGGGCTCGCCTTTGCTTTAATCCGCCCCTCGCAGTGGCGCCTCACTCCGAGCCGGACTCGCCCCGCCTCTGCACCGCCTCACCGCGTCTCCCTCACGCGCGCCGGCCTCTGCCGTGGCTCGTAGCGCGTCCGGCTCTCTCCGACCCCGCTACGCCGCTTCCATCCGCCTGCTCCTGCCGGCTAGGTGCGCCTCGCCGCTGTTTCGGCCGACGAGCCACCGTTCCGCCGAGCCACCTCCACCGTTCCGCCAAGCCTGGCCGGCTTGCCGCTGCGCCTGCTCACCTCACCTGCCTTTGCCGGCAGAGCTCCAGCTCCACTCCACGCCGAGCCGCCCCGGCCCCCAACACGGACTCGCCGCTGCGCGCATCGGAGTTTTCCCGAATCCGCCTTTACCTCTGCAGCACCTCGACTCGCCAGAGCGCCTTTGCCGTCACCTCGCCTCCGCTCCTTCCGCGCACGTCCGGCTCTCCCGCGCCCCCCAGCCGTCGCCTCTTCAGGCCTTGCCTTCAAGCCGCCGGCTTGCTGTCCTGCTGCCGTCCCGCGGCTCCACCTTCGCCGCTTCGAGCCGGACTGTCCTCACCTCGCCTAGCTCCGCCTCCGCATCCTTGGCCGTTTTTTCTGCTATTCTCCACTGGCGTCCGGCGTCCACTGCAGGTGGCCAGCAGCACCACGTCCGCGACGGTGTCCGGCGTCCCCGCTATGCTTCTCGGTGTCCATGACCAGCTGCCGGTGTCACAGCACCTGCGGCCGGCTTCTCCGCATACACGGCTAGCGGCCGGCGTCACCGCGTCCCTGGACTGCCTGCCCACTCCGGTGTTTGCCAGCTAGCACTCCAAAGCTAGCCTCGAGCACAGTCATTGATCCAATAGAAAAAAAATGGGCAGCCGTATGTACAATACTTGGGGGCTACAGGCTAAACTTCGTGACGGATACTGATCGGGTGATCTCGTCGATCAAAAGTGATCGGGTAGGCCGACCATGGGTTAAACTTCGGGGCTACAGGCTGTACAGCATAGACCTCTCGAAGGGCGCGCTTCGTCTCCTTTTTAGGTATACGAGTGGCGTATATCATGTTCACAGTTTTTACTTCTGGAGGGAATTGCTTCTAACCTCCATTGCTCGGACCGCGGGGCTCCTCGTCATCCTCGCTGCGTGGGCCTTTGCTCTGCTCCTCGGCTGTGAGTTTGTCGGCCTGTTTGAACACCCAACAGTTGCGGTTGGTGTGGTTGGCGGGCTTTTCTTGAGTGCCATGGATCTGGCAAGGCCCCTCCATGATCTTGTCCAGCGGGGTGGGCCCGTCGCGGTTGCCTTTAGGAGGCTTCTTCCTTTGCCCTGATCGAGGGTTGCGGAATCCGGCGTTAACGGCCGTGTCTTCGGCGTTGCTAGTGCTATGCCGGCGTTTGTTTTTATTACGTCGTGGTTTCCCGCTTCCATCCCGGAGTTCAGAGGTGCCGGGGTCTTCGGGGTTGTGGCTTCTTCTCGTGAGCCAGTTATCCTCGCCCGCACAAAAGCGGGTCATGAGTGATGTGAGGGTGGACATGGTCCTGGGTTTATCCTGACTGATCTGGATATTATGCCTGAAAGAGGCTATAGCTTCGGCATCTGGGCAATCGACGATCTAGTTTTTCTTGGTCAAGAACCGATTCCAGAATTGTCGAGCGGACTCTCCTGCCTTTTGCACGACATTGCTTAGGTCGAAGGAGTCCGGGGGCCGTACATAGGTGCCCTGGAAGTTAGATCGGAATGCATGCTCGAGGTCCTCCCATCTCCCGATAGAGTTTTCGGGGAGACTGTTTAACCAGTGCCGAGCTGGACCCTCAAGTTTGAGGGGTAGGTACTTGATGGTGTGGTGGTCGTCTCCTCGTGCCATGTGAATGTGGAGGAGGAAATCCTCGATCCACACTGCTGGGTTAGTTGTTCCATCGTATTGCTTGATGTTCATGGGTTTAAACCCTTCAGGGAACTGATGCTGCATCACCTCATCGGTGAAGCAAAGCGGGTGGGCATTGCCTCTGACCCGGGCTATATCACGCCGGTAGTCGGCGTCTGTTCTGGCCCGGTTTTGGTCCCGAACTCTGTTGGTTCGGTCGAGCCAGGACCGGTACTCGTCCCTTCCACCAGGGGAGTACCCTCTGGATCCGTAGATGGATCTCGTGCGGCCTGTTCTCTCATCCAGGTCGCGTCGCAGGTCATACCTGTCGTTAGGCTCCAATGGCTCTTTTCCCCTTCTACGGGGTATCGCCGGCCTATAACCGGCCTCGCCAGCCGTCCTATCTCGTCCTCGGGGAGGGCGGTCCGGCTGGTCGTATCGAGTGTCCTTGGGGGACGGCGTGTTGGGGAGCTCGTCGTCGAATTGTGGCAGCAACCGCCGGCGGGGGTAGCTCTTGGGTTGGTCCCATAGACCGGCGCCGTGTTCTTCCTCGGCTGATAGAACCCTTGTCCATCTATCGTTGAGGGTGTCTTGTTCGGCCTTGAGTTGCCGTGCTTTTGCCTTTAGGCTTCGGGCAGTTGCTAAAAGCTCTTGCCTGAATCGTTCATGATCCTCAATGGTTTCAGGGACGATGAGGTCCCCGTCGTCCGGGCTATCCTCCTCCTCTACAGGGGGGAGGTAGTTGTCATCCTCGGAGTCGTTTGGATCTTCGGGGTCGCGCTGGTCCTCCGGCCTTTCCTGGTCCTCCAACGGATACTCGGGGATATCGGGATCGCCGAGGTCTTCCGGGGTATCATTTTCCCCGGTGCCAGCAATAGCTTCCCTTCCCTTTTTTTTGTCTTTGATCGCTTATGCGGTTTCCGGCGTCTTGACGGCGCCTCACCTGAGTCATCACCATTGTTTGCTGGGGTGCGCTCACCGTTACCGGCTGGCGTATCCACCATGTAGACGTCATAGGTGGAGGTGGCGGTCCATTGCCTGGTGTTGACGGGGGTGGGAGCGCGATCCTCTTCCTCCATGTCCTCTGCCTCCTCGGAGGCGTAGTCCAACATATCGGTTAAGTCTTCGATAGTGGCTACTAAATGGGTGGTGGGTGGGACGAAAAGTTCTTGTTGACCCACCTCTAGGCCGATCTGAGCGTGGATCGGGGTTGGGTCATCAGTAGTTTTCATCGACAAGATCCGATCTAGAGCTTCGCCGAGTACCGAGAGCTCGATCGGGTCGATCTGCCTAGCGTGTTCGGAGTTAACCTCCGCCGTGTCCGCACGAGAAGTGTATTCGGCAGGAGTTGGTGCCCGGCGATCTGGCGCTATAGCCGGATCCGGACTTAAGTCCAGATCGTCACCGGGATTGGCCCCGTGAGCGGGATTGAAGACGACATCCGAGGTTAAGGCCTCGGAGTCCTCGGGCGTGTCAGGTGAGACTGCGAGCCCGGTGAGCAAGAGATCGCCCCGAGGGTCGACGGAGAACTCTAAGTTCCCGAATCTGACTTCTTGATCAGGGGCGAAACTCCCGACCAGGCCAAGGCGGCCGGTCGGGTCAGCGTGCAGCACGATGCTGCCGAAAGCGAAGATCTGTCCAGGGACAAAGGAGTCCATGCTGCAGACCTCTTCGTTGATGAAGACGCGAGCCATCGATTCCTTGGGCGATCACAGCGGAACTCTCAATGAAAGCACCAATGTCGGTGTCAATACCGGCGGATCTCGGGTAGGGGGTCCCGAGCTGTGAGACTAGGATCGATGGTAACAAAGGGACGGAGGAGACGATGTTTACCCAGGTTCGGGCCCTCATATGGAGGGAAAACCCTACGTCCTGCTTGATTATATTGATGATATGAAGGTTACAGAGTTGGTCTACCTCGAGATCGACTAGCTAAAACCCTAGATGAGTTTCTGTATCGTTCATTCTAAAATCCTCCCGGTTTATATAGACACCGGGGGGTACCTAGGGTTTACACATGACGGGCCTCCTGCCGAGGATGGAGATGTCGACTTTCTCATCTTGACTTGGAGTGCACGACGCGCCTTCGGGGCTCCCTTCTGGAACGTGGAGTCTTGATGTGTCCGGCCCTTCTTCAGAGAATGGCCCATCAAGCCGGCCTATTAAGAGATGAGCCGGCAGCCCGAGGACCCCTTAGTCCCGGACTCCCTCACCCGTTGCAGCGTTTTCTGACACTACCTAGACATTACTCTAACCCGGTGGAGAACATGGTAGCAGCGGCTGCCAGGCTCAATGCGCTCCCCCTTGGTGAGGGAACACCTTTTGCTGAAGAGGCAAGGAATGCCATTGGATATTTACAAACAGCAGTCGCTCAACAGGAGAAATATACTTACAGCCGGAGTTGTGTGCATTCAACCCCCATCCCAAGCCGAAGTTATAGTTGGCATTTGGAGTCTCCGGTGGTTTCTAGCAGCGGGCAACGTCGAAATCCGCCCCGTGATGACCCGCCCGTTGTCAATGCTTAGGCAATTGTAAATCACGCCAGAGCGCAGCATGAGGCGGCAGCAGCCGCGGTGGCTTACCAAGAATCGCCCCCAGTAACACCTTCCGCCTCGGTAGGAGCCGGAGTGACCTCCAGAGCGGTGGGAGTGCCGTGTTTAGCACCATCTCTGCGGAACGAGCGCCTGCCGAAGGACTTCAAGGGCCCATGCAAAGTACCTAATTATATGGCTGATCTGCCTCTAGAAGCCTGGATCGAGAGTTATGAGCTAGCCATGGAGATGTTGGATGTTAGCGATGCAGTCTGTGCCAAGTACTTCATCATGATGCTGGAAGGACCGGCTCGTACATGGTTAAAGGGTTTGCCACCCAACACCATTAATTCCTGGGCCGAGTTGAAGGCGAGATTCATCAAGAATTTTCAAGGGACGTGCAAGCAGCCTATGACGATTGTGGATTTAGATCATTGCGTGCAGCGTGAGGATGAGTCGGCCCACCATTGGGTCCGGCGGGTCTCAACCATTATCCACTCGTCTGATAATATCACGGCGGCTTAGGCGGTTCTGATTCTGGAGAAGAATTGTCATTTTTTGCCCCTTAAGCAGAAGCTTGGATGGCTCAAGCGTTCTTGCCAGGACATGGGGGAGCTCATGGCGGCTCTCACAAAATATGCAGACTCTGACAGCACGAAGGATCCTGGGTCTGACGATGAGAAATCGGCTAAGGGTAAGAAGAATGGCAACGGCAAGGGTCAGCTGCAGAACGGGGCAGGAAATAACAATCCAGGCAATGGCGGTAAACGGAAGCATCCGGACAGCAGGTCAGATTTGGTAGCCAATACTAATGCTGGGAACAACCGTGGTAAGGGCAACGGTAAATCGCCTTTCGGTAAAAATAAGCCTTTCAACATGGAAGCAATGCTTAATGACCCCTGCCCGAAGCATAGCCTGCCCAATAAGCCATCCACTCATGCTTGGAAGGATTGCTATATCATGCGGGAGTTCCAGAACTACAGCCTTAACCAGCATCACGGTAACGGCAATGGACCTCCCGGCGGGTCAGGGTCCGGTTCTCACGGGTCCGGCTTCGTCGCAGGCGGCTCAAACTCTGGTTATCAAGGTCAAGGTAACCATGGAGGTCATAATCAGCAGTCTGGCAATGGTGGTCAGCAGCAAAACAACCAATCAGGGTATCAGAGTAACCCAAAGCAGCTTAATGGAGGCCAGTATCACGTTTTCACAACAAGCCTAGATAAGCGTGATCAGAAACTGCGCAAGCGGGCGGTTAACGCAGCCATGACGGCTCTTCCGCAGTACTTAAAGTGGTATGAATACACAATATCATGGAGCAGGGAGGATCACCCGCCACGGGTTGATAACCCGGGGCATTTGGCCCTTGTGGTAGCCCCTTAGGTAGGAGGCTACGTGTTCACCAAGGTGCTGATGGATGGTGGCAGCAGCATCAACATACCATACTATGACACTTTTCGACGGATGAACCTGGTGGACAAGGATCTCAAGCCGTCGTCCATAGTTTTTCACGGTGTGGTGCCCAGCAAATCAGCTTATCCAATAGGGAAAATTGCCCTTGAGGTAGCCTTTGGTGATGAGTTCAACTACAGGGTGGAGACCTTGTGGTTCGAGGTGGTTAAGATCAAGAGCCCATATCATGCTCTGTTTGGACGACCGGCTTATGCCAAGTTCATGGCCCGACCTTGTTATGTTTACTTGCAGCTCAAGATGCCTGGTCTGAATGGGACGATTACAGTGCATGGTGATCGGAAGATCGCTCTTGAGTGCGAGGAAGGCGATGCTGCATATGCAGAGTCAAGTTGTGCTGAGGCGGAGCTCTAATTTTATAAAGACAATGTTGACCCGGCGGATATGACCCCGTTGAAGAAGCCCAGCACAGAATCGGAGCCGCCCCTGAAATTTGTGGCAGAAGATAACAAGTTGGTGGACTTTGTTCCTGGCGACTCATCTCAGCAGTTCACTATTGGGGCCAATATGGACCACAAATAGGAAAGCGTGCTCATCGAATTCATCCGTGAGAATCGGGACATCTTTGCATGGAAGCCTTCTGACATGCCGGGTGTTGGGTAACGTTGCATGGGAAACAAAAAATTTCCTACGCACACGCAAGATCTATCCATGGTGATGAGCATCTACGAGAGGGAGAGTAGATCTACATACCCTTGTAGATCGCTAAGCGGAAGCGTTAAGAAACGCGGTTGATGTAGTCGAACGTCTTCGCGATCCAAATCGCAAGCCGTCCCGCGATCCGATCACGATCCGTCCCGCGATCCAATCATGGTACTTCCGATCTAGCGCCGAACGGACGGCACCTCCGCGTTCAGCACACGTACAGCTCGATGACGATCTCCGCCTTCTTGATCCAGCAAGAGGGAGCGGAGAGGTAGATGAGTTCTCCGGCAACACGATGGCATGGTGGCGGTGGTGTGGTGCTATCCCGGCAGGGCTACGCCTAGCACTACCCAAACCGCGAACGGAGGAGAAAACGATCTAGGGAGAGAGAGGGGCGCCAAGGGCTTCGTGTGTGCTCTTGGGGCGCCCCCTCCCCTCTATATATAGGTGGAAGGGCGTGGAGATCAGCCCCTCCAAGCCCTAGGGCGCAGCCAAGGGGGAGGAGTTGGACTCCTAGTCCAATTCCCTCCCTTTCCATAAACAGGTGGACTTTCCACCTCTCCCAAGCCACATGGGCCTTGAGGGACTAAAGCGCCCGGCCCAATAAGGCCAGGGCCCCTCTTCTCAGCCCATGCAAACCCTTGGGACGTGGTGGAACCCTTGGTGGACTTCCGGACTCCTCCGGAAGTTTCCGAAACCTTCTAGAAGCATCCGGAAACAATACCGGAAACACCCGAAACTTTTCCGGTCGCCAAAATATGACTTCCCATATATAAATCTTTACCTCCGGACCATTCCGGAGCTCCTCATGACGTCCGGGATATCATCTGGGACTCGGAACAACCTTCGGTCACCAACATACATAACTCAATAACACCGAAACGTCACCGAACGTTAAGTGTGCACACCCAGCGGTTTCGAGAATTATGTAGACATGACCGAGACACCTCTACGGTCAATAACCAATAGCGGGGCCTGGATGCCCATATTGGTTCCTACATATTCTACGAAGATCTTTATCGGTTGAACCTCTATGTCAAGGATTCAGTTAATCCCGTATAATGTTCCCTTTGTTCTTCGGTATGTTACTTGCCCGAGATTCGATCGTCGGTATCTCTATACCTAGTTCAATCTCGTTACCGGCAAGTATCTTTACTCGTTCCGTAATACAAGATCCTATGGCTAAATCTTTAGTCACTTTGCTTGCAAGGCTCATTGTGATGTTGTATTACCGAGTGGGCCCTGAGATACCTCTCCGTCACACGGAGTAACAAATCCCAGTCTTGATCCATGCCAACCCTACAGACACCCTTGGAGATACCTGTAGAGCACCTTTATAGTCACTCAGTTACGTTGCGATGTTTGATACACATGAGGTACTCCTCCGGTGTCAGTGAGTTGCATGATCTCATGGTCATAGGAACAGATACTTGACATGCAGAAAACTATAGCAATAAACTGACACGATCATATGCTATGTTTATAGTTTGGGTCTTGCCCATCACATCATTCTCCTAATGATGTGACCCCGTTATCAAATAACATCTCATGTCTATGGCTAGGAAACCTTGACCATGTTTGATCAACGAGCTAGTCTATTAGAGGCATACTAGGGACACAGTGTTGTCTATGTACCCACACATGTATCTGAGTTTACAATCAATACAATTATAGCTTGGATAATAAACGATTATCATGAACAAGGAAATATGATAATAACTAAATTATTATTGCCTCTAGAGAATATTTCCAACAGTCTCCCACTTGCACTAGAGTCAATAATCTAGTTCACATCACCATGTGATTAACATTGTAATGAATCTTACAACCAATGAGTTCTGGGGTTCGATCATGTTTTACATGTGAGAGAGGTTCTAGTCAACGGTCTGCAACATTCAGATCCGTGTGTTCTTTGCAAATCTATATGTCATTCTGCAGATGCTACCACGCTCCACTTGGAGCTATTCCAAATGGCTGCTCCACTATACGTATCCGGATTGCTCCTCAGAGTCATCCAGATTGGTGTTAAAGCTTGCATCGACGTAACCCTTTACGACGAACTCTTTATCACCTCCATAATCGAGAAATATTTCCTTAGTCTTCTAGTTACTAAGGATAACTTTGACCGCTGTCCAGTGATCCACTCCTGGACCACTCTTGTACCCCTTGACAGACTCATGGCAAGGCACACACCAGGTGCGGTACACAGCATGGCATACTATACAGAGCCTATGGATAAGGCATTGGGGACGACCTTCGTCCTTTCTCTTTCTTCTGTCGTGGTCGAGCTTTGAGTCTTACTCAACTCCACACCTTACAAATCAGGCAAGAACTCTTTCTTTGACTGATCCATTTTGAACTCTTTCAAAATCTTGTCAAGGTATCTACTCATTGAAAATTTTGTCAGACGTCTTGATCTATCTCTATAGATCCTGAAGCCCAATATTTAAGTAGCTTCATTCCAGGTTTTCCTTTGAAAAACTCCTTTTCAAACAACCCTTTATGCTTTCCAGAAATTCTACATCATTTCCGATAAACAATATGTCATCCACATAAACTTATCAGAAATTCTATAGTGCTCCCACTCACTTTATTGTAAATACAAGTTTCTCATAAACTTTGTATAGACCCAAAAACTTTGATCACCTCATCAAAGCGTATATTCCAAATCCGAGATGCTTGCTCCAGTCCATAGAAGGATTGCTGTAGCTTGCATACATTTTAGCATCCTTAGGACTGACAAAACCTTCTGGTTGTATCACATACAACCTTTCCTCAAGGAAACCGTTAAGGAAACTCTATTTTGACATCCATCTGCCAGATTTCATAATCGAAAAATGCAATAACTGCTAACATAATTCCAACAGACTTTAGCATCGCTACGGGTGAGAAAGTCTCATCGTAGTCAACTCCTTGAACTTGTGAAAAAACCCTTTGCCACAAGTCGAGCTTTATAGACGGTGACATTACCGTCCGCGTCCATCTTCCTTTTAAAGATCCATTTGTTCTGAATGGACTTTCGCCCTTCAGGTAATACTTCCAAAGCCCATACTTTGTTTTCATACATGGATCCCATCTCGGATTTCATGGCCTCTAACCATTTCTCGGAATCCGGGCCCATCATCGCTTCTGCATAGCTCGTAGGTTCATCGTTTGTCCAACAACATGACCTCTAAGACAGGGTTGCCGTATCATTCAGGAGCAGTACGCGTCCTTGTCGACCTACGAGGTTTGATAGTAACTTGATCCGAAGCTTCATGATCATCATCATTAACTTCCTCTTCAACTAACGTAGGCTCCACAGAAACAACTTTCTGCGCTGCGCTACTCTCTGGTTGAAACAAAGATTCAACAACCTCATCAAGTTCTATCTTCCTCCCACTCAATTCTTTCGAGAGAAAGTCTTTCTCGAGAAAGGACCCGTTTTTAGCAACAAACACTTTGCCCTTGGATATGAGATAGAAGGTATACCCAACTGTTTGCTTAGGGTATTATATGAAGATGCACCTTTCCGCTTTGGGATCGAGCTTATCAGACATAAGCGTCGTATTCCCAAACTCTAAGAAATGACAGCTTAGGTTTCTGCCAAACCAAAATTCATACGGTGTCATCTCAACGGACTTAGATGATGCCCTATTTAAAGTGAATAATGTAGTTGTCTCTAATGCATAACCCCAAAACGATAGTGGCAAGCCGATAAGAGACATCATAGTACGCACCTTATCCAATAGAGCATGACTACGACGTTCGGACACACCATCACACTATGGTGTTCCACGTGGCGTGAGTTGTGAAACAACTTCCACATTGTCTTAAGTTGTATACCAAACTCGTAACTCAGATATTTACCTCCACGATCTTATCGTAGACATTTTATCTTCTTGTCACGATGATCTCAAACTTCACTCTGAATTTGTTTGAACTTTTCAAACGTTTCAGACTTGTGTTTCATTAAGTAAATATCCCCATATCTACTCATATCATGAGTGAAGGTAGGAAAATAACGATATCCACCACATGCTACAACACTCATTGGACCGAATACATCAACATGTATCATTTCCAATAAGTCACTTGCCCGCTCCATCGTACTGGAAAACGGGTTCTTAGTCATCTTGCCCATGAGGCATGGTCCGCATGTCTCAACCGATTCGAAATCGAATGAGTCCAAAGATCCATCAGCATGGAGTTTCTTCATGCTCTTTACACCAATATGACATTTAGCGGCAGTGCCACAAGTATGTGGTACTATCATTATTAACTTTGTATCTTTTGGCGTCAATATTATGAACATGTGTATCACTACGATCAAGATTCAATAAACCATTCTCATTGGGTGCATGGCCATTGAAGGTATTATTCATGTAAACAAAATAACCATTATTCTCTAACTTAAATGAATAACCGTATTGCCATAAATATGATCTAATCACGTTCATGCTCAACGCAAACACCAAATAACATTTATTTAGGTTCATCACTAATCCCGAAGGTAGAGAGAGCGTGTGATGGTGATCACATCAACCTTGGAAACACTTCCAACCACTACTGGAATCAGCTAATATGCCGTCTGCCAGTTCTTTGCCATCAGCTGGCGGACGGCAAAGAAGTTCTTTGCCATCCGTTTCCAGAAAACAGACGGCAAAGAACTAGCTGACGGCAAAGATAATATTTGCCATCAGCCGCCTCTTTGCCGTCCGCTAGCAGACGGCAAAGGAGGTTTGCCGTCAGCTAGCGGACGGCAAAGAGGGAGGTGGGCCCACTAACGAGCTGCTTACAAAAAAACCTAACGGCCCCCCTCTTTGCCGTCTGCTAGCAGATGACAAAGAGCAAAAAGGCAGACGGCAAAGGCGGGACAGACGGCAAAGGTTTGACTTAACTAACGGCCGCGCCCCACCCCGCCTCTCTCTCTTTGTTTCTCTCCCTCTCCTCCCCGCCGCCCACCGCACGCGCGCCGCCGCCCCGTCGCCCCTCCACCCCGCCGCCCCACCGGCCCACCGCCCCGGCGCCACCGCCGCCCCCCGGCGCCACCGCGGCCCCGGCGCCCCCGCCGCCGCGCCCCGCCCCCCCTCCGCCCCACCGCCCCGGAGCCCTGCGGCCCCGTCGCCACCGCCCCACCGGCCCACCGCCCCGGCCGGTGCCCTGCGGCCCCCCTCCGCCCCCCTGCGCCCCCTCCGCCCCTGCCACCCGCCGCTCCCAGGCGCCCGAGCGCCCCTGTCCCCGCCGCCCGGCCGCCACCGCCGCCCCAGCGCTCCCCCGGCCCTCCCCGGCGCTCCCCCAACCCTCCCCGACGCCCCCTGCCCCGCCCCCCACTGGTGAGCTCTTCCCCTCTCCTCTTTTTTCTGTTTTTGTGTTTTTCGTTTAGGTTTAGATTATTAGGTATTAGGTTAGGTTTGGTTAGGGTTAGAGTTTAGTTTATTAGGTTAGAAAAGAAAAAATCTAGAAGAAAAAAAAGAAGAAAAAAAGAAGGAAAAAAGGAAAAAAGAAGAAGAAGAAGAAAAAAGAGGAGAGGAGGAGAAGAAGAAAGAAGAAGAATATAAGGAAGAAGAAGGAAAAGAAGAAGAAGAAGAAGAAGAAGAAGAAGAAGAGGAGGAGGAGGAGAAGAAGAAAAAAGAAGACCCCCGACCACTGACCCCCGACCCCCGACACCACTGACCCCCGACCCCCGACGCCACTGACACCCGATGCCACTGACCCCCGACCCCGACCCCCGACACCTCTTCGGCCTCCTGTTGACCGAAAAGGTGCTCTTCGGCCTTCCAGAGGCCGACGGGGTCATAGTTTTGTAAATTATTAGTTAGGTCATATATATATTCTGATTTTGTTATGAAAAACATCATATTTGTGTTGATCGGATGGATTTCAATGTGCAGTTGTTTCGTCGCTGCGAGGTTCTGGTGTTCGACGACCTCCCTATGCGTTGGATGAGCTCCGCCCCTGTGTTCATGGGTGAGCACAAATGACATCTCCTCCCCCCCTTAATTTGCTCTGTTCCGGTCTTTGTGCCGATGAAACTTGCTAGCTATAGGTGTCTTCAATCATCAGTATGCGTGACCAGTATGCGTCTCCCGTTCGAAAGGGCGGCATCTATAAATATGCATGTCTTTGCGTATTTATAACCGCCATCCTTTCGAATTGTCCAACGTTATCCATGGACAGCCCGAGTATGTGTAGATTGGGTTCGTTTTCCCTTATGCTCTGCTCCGGATCCGATGCGGAATTTCGTCAGTGCCACCCTGTTGTTCTCCGGGTACACATCCTCTCTGCTTATTGCCGAGACATGTATCAGGAGAACAACGGGGAGGTGCTGCCGAAATTCTGCGTCGGATCCGGAGCAGAGCATGGGAAAACAAACCCAATCTACACATACTCGGGTGGGATTAGGACCTATCTCTACCTATTAGCGTGTAGGTTGCATGGACGTAATAAAACCGACAAACTTGATTAACGGATGAATATAGATGATGAATTATATATATATTTTTTGTGTGTTTAGTAGGTAGGCAAGATGAGTGATCGTGCGTGGATGTACATCGGTCACCCTAGTCAGAAAGAAATGACCATTGAATGGTTAACAAAAACCAAGGGGTTTCTGAGCGCCGCATTTGCAAATGGCCAGGAAATAACCTGGTGCCCCTGTGTCCGGTGCGACAACCATAAAAAGTGGACACGGGATGAAATGGGTAAACACTTGCAGAAGTGGGGTTTTACGCCTGATTATACGGTGTGGAGATTTCATGGTGAGTCTGCCCAACGTGTCAGAGCTGAGGTCGTTCGTCGTCGCACCAACGAGCATGGTACCGGGATCGAAGACATGGTGCAAGACTTTGATGATGCTCGGGATTCGGACGATGAGATGGAGGAATCTGCAAAGGCCTTCTATGAAATGTTGGAGTCTTCAAAATGTCCTCTCCACGAGCACACTGAGCTTTGTCAGCTGGATGCCATCGCGCAAGTAATGGCTCTAAAGGCTCAGTTCAACCTAGGCAGAGAATGCTACGACGCGATGATGACGATATTTGGACGCTTTCTACCCAAAGGCCATGTATTGCCAGCAAACCTGTACCAGTCGGACAAAATCCTACGTGCGCTTAAGATGCCCTATGAGAAGATAGATGCCTGTGAGAATGGATGTGCATTATTTAGGCTTGAGTATGCGGGCTTGAACTATTGTCCCATTTTCAAGTCTTCCAGGTATGTTGTGGTAGACAATGGTATGGGTGAGAAGAGTCAGACCAAAATCCCAGTTAATGTTCTTCGGTATATGCCAATCATATTTCAAAGGGTATAATTCGGAACACGCCTGGACTCACAAGACCCTGGATCAGATAAACGCTCTCGAGCGTGATCCACAGCTTCCAGGATATTTCAAAGGGTATAATTCGGAACACGCCTGGACTCACAAGATATGCTTGTGGGGTCTGCCTTACTTTAAAGACCTCCTTTGCCCACACAACATCGACGTGATGCACACTGAAAAGAATATCGCCGAGGCCCTTTTTGGTACATTGTTCGGCATAGAGGGGAAGTCGAAGGATAATCCTAAGGTTAGAGTCGATCAGGAGGCTCTATGTGATAGACCGTTACAAAACATGCGACAACCGAAAGGAAAGAAGAACAGGAGGAAGCCAAAGGCAAGGTTCAATCTTGGAAGGCCAGCTATGAGGGAAATGATCTTGTGGGTGAAAATGCAGTTGATGTTCCCCGATGGGTATGCAGCGAATCTAAAGAGGGGAGCGAGTCTTGACAAATTGAAAATATTTGGTCTCAAGAGTCATGATTGGAACATATAGCTTGAGCAGGTAATGTCGGTGATGTTGCGTGGCTTTATCCCTGAGGATGAATGGCTAGTACTGGTAGAGCTGAGCTATTTCTTCCATGCTCTTTGTGCGAAAGAACTATCGCCTGACGTGCTAGACGAACTGGAAGAGTTGGCGCTGGAGTTGATCTGCAAGTTAGAAAAGATCTTTCCACCGGGATTCTTTAATCCAATGCAGCATTTGATTTTGCATCTCCCGACCAAGGCAAGATTGGGGGGGCCCGTGCAAAATCGTTGGTGCTTCGCAACTGAGAGGATGCAGAAGACACTTCGAGCAAAATGTAAAAATAAACGTAGAATTGAAGCATCGATGGCCGAGGCATTCATTACTGAGGAGGCGGCAAACTTCGTGACAGCACACTACAAAGCCAAGAATCGTCATTTGCATAATCCGAAGCCTCGGTACAATGATGGCGACCGTGAAAAAGGTCCCAGGAGACTCCGGTCCCAGAGTCTTCATCCCAGGAGACTCCGGTCCCAGAGTCTTCGTCCCATGTGACTCCGGAGGCTAGTGGCCATGCTGATGGTGGCGAGGACAGCTTTTCTGAGGATAGCTATAGCGAGGGCGAGCTGGTTGAGGAGGGCAAGAAGGTCTACCAGCGTGGTGGTACAAAGCTCCCGCCCGTGCCGGCGACCCGCGATCAGAGGTGGTTGATTGTGCCTAATGGGGAGAAGTAAGTGCATTTACTCTTTTTTAACCTTTTGCCTTCATGTTTCTTCAAATTAATATCTAATGTGTTGGCCTTGTCATACTGCAGGGGTTGGAAACACGCCCCTGGTGTCCGCAGGCCCAACCAGGTCCTTGGTGTGCTTTGCCGGCACCACTTCCCGGGGTGGGTCACGTTGCCCGGTGAGGGTGAGGTTCGACAGCTAGCACTGAGCTGGGAGCTGTACGTGGCTGCCCCAGCCCCGCCGGAGGAGAGGGTCGACGGTGTCTTGTGCGAGACGGTGGCCGACATTGTGATCCGGCGGTTTTGGGTAATTTCTCCTTTACAGAATTAAAAATCAACAGCACCTAGTGATTGTACTAATCAGTGTTGTCTTGTTTGATTGCAGACCTTCTATAGGTGTCTTGAGGAACACGAGGCGGATGCGGCTATTGTTCTCGTAGCCGAGTGCAAGCGCCTATTTCAGAACTTACGGCACGAGACTCGGGTGCAGGCTGTTCGAGACTACTACGCCTCGACTAACATTAAGAGGGCCAAGAAGAAGTGACGCGCCAAGTTTCTGAGTAAGGAGAAGTACATGAAGGTAATTACCTATTCTTAAGGCCTTGTACTTAGTTTCCTTGATTTGATTCGTAGGCGTAGCGCTGAAATTTCTCTTGTCTAACTTAGGTGCCCCCGAGATGGTGTGCGGATAGGATGGACTGTTGGGAGGCGTTGGTGGATGAGTGGTGCTCTCCCCAATGGCTAGCCGTCCACAACAAGGCCAAGGATAAGCGTGCCCAAATGAAAGGTGTGCCACACCATCAAGGGAGCTCCAACCTGTTTGAGTTCGGGGATCACTGGGTATGTGGTTTGCTTCATGATTCATGCAATTTCATTCTTCATGCTAGCTTGAGCCCTTAACTAATATTTTGTTCCTCTCTTTTAGGTGCGATACAACAAGAAGGAGGT
The DNA here is from genome assembly GCA_039707655.1 of Elymus sibiricus. Taxonomy (NCBI): domain Eukaryota; kingdom Viridiplantae; phylum Streptophyta; class Magnoliopsida; order Poales; family Poaceae; genus Elymus; species Elymus sibiricus. Next base: position 270,518,083 of record CM077673.1, on the reverse strand, counting down.
GCCACCGCTGTTCGACCTCTATGCCATGGCCCATACTGCCCCGTACAAGAAGGCCAAGGCATTCTCTGAGGATGACCTCGATCATCCAGAGAGCTTCAGCAACATCTCCTCCCACAACAAGATCGTGAGGTACAGAGATGAGGGGAAGACGAGGAAAGGGGAGGACTTCAACCCGAGCCAGAGTCCTTTTGATCCAGAGCTCGTGATGATATCTGGTGGCGGGAGGCCCCATGGCTCGATAGCCATTGGGGATGGACTGATACGTTGTCCTAGAACTCTCCCGGAGATCAAGAAGCGCCAGACGAGCTCCGATCCTGAGATAAGGCCTCGTCCACGGACAATGGAGCTCGCCATCGAGGCTAGGGCCCAGGAGCTTCTGGCGGAGGCAAACAGGCAGGCGGCGGAGAGGGAGAGGGACATGGAGGAGAGGATGGCTAGGCTGGTGGAGGAGGAGAGGAACCGGAACGACGCGTCTCACCGGGCCTTATACGAGCTCCTCGTGGTAAGTTTCTCCTGCATATTAGCTAAATCATGCACGTAATGTTCGTTTCATCACTAACTAATATGACTGACTCGTGAAAACAAAATGTGCAGACCGTGTGCTAGAACAACGGTCAGACCCCTTCGCCGATGCCCCAGATTGGTATAGCGCCCACGGTGAGTTTCATTTGAATGGTCATTAGTTACTAGTATTCACATTTGAGTTGCATCATGCTAACAAGACATTGCAAATGATCTTTGGTGCAGCATGCCTCCCGACAAGCATCGACCGATCCTTCTGCGTCTGCCGCAACCCCGACCGGTCCTTCTCCGTCTCACACTGGCGCAAGCCCGACCGGTCCTTCACCTCCGTGATGATGGTAAGTTTTCCCAAGTGTTTTGCTTAACAAATGCATACTTAGCTTAAGAAATGACCTATTTAGCTCCAAAATGACCTATACTTAGCTTATTTTCCTCGAAAATGACATAATAACCTTACTTAGCTCCAAAATGACATATTTTACCTAGGATAGCTATAAAATGACCTATACTTAGCATTTTTTCCTCCAAAATGACTTAATATGCTTAGTTGGCTAAAAAATGGCATAACTACCTAGGATAGCTCAATAATGATCTATACTTAGCTTAGCTAGTTCATTTATGACATAATTAGCTTACTTAGGTAAAAAATGGCATAATAACCTTAGTTTACCTCCAAACTGTCATATCATTAGTTTATTTTCCTCCAAAATGACAAAATAACCTTACCTAGCTCCAAAATGACCGATTTTAACTAGGATAGCTCAAAAATGACCTACACTTACCATTTTGTCCTCCAAAATGAATAAATATGCTTAGTTAGCTCAAAAATGGCATAACTACCTAGGTTAGCTCAAAAATGACCTATACTTAGCTTCTTTAGTTCATTTATGACATACTTAGCATACTTAAGTCAAAAATGGCATAATAATCTTGGTTACCTCCAAAATGACATTGACTTAGCTTATTTTCCTCGAAAATGACATAATAACCTTACTAACCTCCAAAATGACCTATTTAGCTAGCTTAGCTCTAAAATGACCTACACTTAGCATTTTTACCTAGCTTAGCTAAAAAATGGCATAATTACCTAAGTTACCTTCGTTAGAAGAAGAAGAAGATAAAGAAGAGGAGAAAAAGAAAGAGAAGAAAAATTCTTCTTCTTCTACTTCTACTTCTTCTTCTTCTTCTTCTTCTTCTTCTTCTTCTCGTTCTTCTTCTAACTTTCTTCTTTCCCAATTTGCAGATTTGCTTTAGATCACGGAAGCTTGCGTTGATGGAGTCTACTCTTCTCCTTGTCCTTCCTTTTTGTTTTGATTTTGTAGGATGAACAATGTGAAACTTGCTACCTATATATGTATGTATGGATGAAACCATTGTATGCTTGTTGTTGGATATATGTTGGCTATATATATATGTTGGATATGGACTTTTGAGTTGGTATGTATATGTGTTGGATGATCATATCCATATGGCAGGGATATGTATGCTTGTTGAAAGTATTTTCAAATGTATATATATATATATATATATATATATATATATATATATATATATATCTGTGAAATTGATTGAATTTAAGAAAAAACAGAAAAAAACAGGGGCAGTACAGGCACTTTGCCGTCCGCTGGCAGACGGAAAAGAGTTTTGCCGTCTGCCAGCAGACGGCAAAGCTGCCACGTGGCAGCTACCTGTCCAACCTGGGGGGCACTGGGCTGGCCTATGTGGTTGCTTTGCCGTCTGCTGGCAGACGACAAAGAACTTTGCATCTTTGCCGTCTACCAGCAGACGGCATAGCGAGCCACGTGGCAGCTACCTGGGGGGAACCTGGGCAGGCCTATGTGGTTGCTTTGCCGTCTGCTGGCAGACGGCAAAGCACGCTGTTAACCCCTTAACGGACCTAACCTTTGCATCTTTTCCGTCTGCCAGCAGACGGCAAAGTGCCATTTACCATGGCTTGTTCAGCCGGATGTGGTGCCGTCTGCTGGCTGACGGCAAAGACCTTTGCCGTCCGGCATGCATGCCTTTGCCGTCAGCCATGGCATACGGCAAAGATCCTGATTCCAGTAGTGAACACTCACCGTCACCTCACCCTTAGCTAGCCTCCGTTTATTCCGTAGCTTTTATTTCGAGTTACTAACATTTAGCAACCGAACCGGTATCCAATACCCAGGTGCTACTAGGAGTACTAGTAAGGTACACATCAATAACACGTATATCAAATATACTTCTGTCGACGTTGCCAGCCTTCTTATCTACCAAGTATCTAGGGTTGTTCCGCTTCAGTGACCGTTCTCCTCATAATAGAAGCACTTAGTCTCGGGTTTGGGTTCAACCTTGGATTTCTTCACTGGAGCAGCAACTGACTTGTCATCCATGAAGTTTCCCTCCTTGCCCTTGCCCTTCTCGAAACTAGTGGTTTCACTAACCATCAACACTTGATGCTCCTTCTTGATTTCTACCTTCGCGGTGTCAAACATCGCGAATAGCTCAGGGATCATTATTTCCATCCCTGGTATTTTATAGTTCATCACGAAGCTCTAGTAGCTTAGTGACAGTGACTTGGAGAACTATATCAATCACTATCTTATCTGGAAGATCAACTCCCACTCGATTCAAGCGATTGTAGCACCCAGACAATCTAAGCACATGCTCACCGATTGAGCTATTCTCCTTCATCTTGCAGGCAAAGAATCTTGTTGGAGGTCTCATACCTCTCAACATGGGCACGAGCCTGAGATCCCAATTTCAGCTCTTAGAACATCTCATATGTTCCGTGACGTTCAAAATGTTTTGGAGCCTCAATTCTAAGCCGTAATGCATGACACACTAAACTATCAAGTAGTCATCAGAACGTGCCTGTCAGATGTTCACAACATCTATAGACGACGCTTGAGGGGGTGGCGCACCGAGCGGTGCATTAAGGACATAATCCTTCTATGCAGCAATGTGGACAATCCTCGGATCATGGACCCAGTCCGCATTATTGCTACCATCATCTTTCAACTCTATTTCTCTAGGAACATATAAAAATTCAAGGGAGCTACATCACGAGCTAGTAATCTACAACATAATTTGCAAAGACATTTTGACTATGTTCATGATAATGAGTTTAGTTAATCATATTACTTAAAAAACTCCCACTCAAATTGACATCCCTCTGGTCATTCGAGTGTCACATGATCCAAATTCACCAACTCAAGTCCGATCATCACGTGAGTTGAGGTGGTTTCAATGGTGAACATCTTCATGTTGATCATATCTACTATATGACTCATGTTTGACCTTTCGGTCTCTTGTGTTCCGAGGCCATGTATGTACATGCTAGGCTCGTCAAGTTTAACCCAAGTGTTCCGCTTGTGCAACACTGGCTTGCACCCGTTGTATGTGAACGTAGAGTCTATCACACCCGATCATCACGTGGTGTCTCGAAACGACGAACTTTCGCAACGGTGCACACTCGGGGAGAACACAATTTTTATCTTGAAATTTTAGTGAGGGATCACATTATAATGCTACCATCGTCCTAAGCAAAATAAGATGCATAAAAGGATTAACATCACATGCAAATCATAAGTGACATGATATGGCCATGAACTTGTGCTTTTGATCTCCATCTTCAAAGCACCGGCATGCTCTCCATCGTCACCGGCATGACACCATGATCTCCATCAACGTGTCGCCATGAGGTTGTCGCGCCAACTGTTGCTTCTATGACTATTGCTAACTGATAGCGATAAAGTAAAGCCAACCCTATGGCTCATGCCGGTTGCCGTACTCATCGACATGCAAGTCGTGATATTCTATACAATACATGATCATCTCATACATCACATATATCTCATCATGTAATTGGCCATATCACATCACAACATACCCTGCAAAAACAAGTTAGACATCCTCTAATTGTTGTTGCATGTTTTACGTGGCTGCTATGGGTATCTAGCAAGAACTATTCTTACCTACGAAAAAACCACAACGGTGATACACAAATTGCTATTCAACCTTCTCAAGGACCGCCTTTGTCGAATCCGATCCAACTAAAGTAGGAGAGACAGACACCCGCCAGCCATCTTTATGCAATGAAGTTACAGGTCAGTTGATGGAACCGGTCTCTCGTAAGCGTACGAGTAAGGTTGGTCCGGGCCGCTTCATCCCACAATACCGCTGAATCAAGAAAAGACCAAGGGAGGAAGCAATCTGAATATCAACGCCCACAAACTCCTTTGTGTTCTACTCGTGATCTCATCTACACATAGACCTAGCTCATGATGCCACTGTTGGGGAACGTTGCATGGGAAACAAAAAAATTCCTACGCACACCCAAGATCTATCCATGGTGATGAGCATCTACGAGAGGGAGAGTAGATCTACATACCCTTGTAGATCGCTAAGCGGAAGCGTTAAGAAACGCGGTTGATGTAGTCGAACGTCTTCGCGATCCAAATCGCAAGCCGTCCCGTGATCCGATCACGATCCGTCCCGCGATCCAATCACGAACCGTCCCACGATCCAATCACGGTACTTCTGAGCTAGCGCCGAACGGACGGCACCTCCGCGTTCAGCACACGTACAGCTCGATGACGATCTCCGCCTTCTTGATCTAGCAAGAGGTAGTGGAGAGGTAGATGAGTTCTCCGCAACACGACGGCGTGGTGGCGGTGGTGGTGGTGCTATCCCGGCAGAGCTACGCCTAGCGCTACCGAAACCGCGAACGGAGGAGAAAACGATCTAGGGAGAGAGAGAGGCGCCAAGGGCTTCGTGTGTGCTCTTGGGGCGCCCCCTCCCCTCTATATATAGGTGGAGGGGCGTGGAGATCAGCCCCTCCAATACCTAGGGCGCAACCAAGGGGGAGGAGTTGGACTCCTAGTCCAATTCCCACCCTTTCCATAAACAGGTGGACTTTCCACCTCTCCCAAGCCACATGGGCCTTGAGGGACTAGTGCGCCTGGCCCAATAAGTCCAGGGCGCCTCCCCTCAGCCCATGCAAACTCTTGGGACGTGGTGGAACCCTTGGTGGACTTCCGGACTCCTCCGGAAGTTTCTAGAACCTTCTAGAAGCTTCCCAGTACAATACCGGAAAAACCCGAAACTTTTCCGGTCGCCAAAATATGACTTCCCATATATAAATGTTTACCTCCAGACCATTCCGGAGCTCCTCGTGACATCCGGGATCTCATCCGGGACTCGGAACAACCTTCGGTCACCAACATACATAACTCAATAACACCGAAACGTCACCGAACGTTAAGTGTGCAAACCCAGGGGTTTCGAGAACTATGTAGACATGACCGAGACACCTCTACGGTCAATAACCAATAGCGGGACCTGGATGCCCATATTGGTTCCTACATATTCTATGAAGATCTTTATCGGTTGAACCTCTATGTCATGGATTCAGTTAATCCCGTATAATGTTCCCTTTGTTCTTCGGTATGTTACTTGCCCGAGATTCGATCGTCGGTATCTCTATACCTAGTTCAATCTCGTTACCGGCAAGTCTCTTTACTCGTTCCGTAATACAAGATCCTGTGGGTAACTCTTTATTCACTTTGCTTGCAAGGCTCATTGTGATGTTGTATTACCGAGTGGGCCCTGAGATACCTCTCTGTCACACGGAGTAACAAATCCCAGTCTTGATCCATGCCAACCCAACAGACACCCTCAGAGATACCTGTAGAGCACCTTTATAGTCACTCAGTTACATTGCGACGTTTGATACACACAAGGTACTCCTCCGGTGTCAGTGAGTTGCATGATCTCATGGTCATAGGAACAGATACTTGACATGCCGAAAACTATAGAAATAAACTGACATGATCATATGTTATGTTTATAGTTTGGGTCTTGTCCATCACATCATTCTCCTAATGATGTGATCCCGTTATCAAATGACATCTCATGTCTATGGCTAGGAAACCTTGACCATCTTTGATCAACGAGCTAGTCTATTAGAGGCATACTAGGGACACAATGTTGTCTATGTACCCACACATGTATCTAAGTTTCCAATCAATACAATTATAGCATGGATAATAAACGATTATCATGAACAAGGAAATATGATAATAACTAAATTATTATTGCCTCTAGGGCATATTTCCAACACCGGGTGTCCCGAGAGAATTCGTTGAGCACCACCTTAATGTGGATCCTAAGTTCAAGCCGGTCAAACAATTCCATCGTCGTTTCAATGAAGAGCGGCGTAAAGCTATCGGGGAAGAGGTAGCCCGGCTCTTAGTAGCAGGGTTTATCATGGAAGTTTTCACCCGGAGTGGTTGGCTAACCCAGTGTTGGTGCTTAAGAAGAACGGCACATGGCGCATGTGTGTAGACTACACTGATCTCAACAAGGCGAGTCCGGTTAATCCATTTGCTCTTCCCCGTATCGACCAGATCATTGATGCAACGGCAGGTTGTGAGAGTTTATTTTTCCTGGACGCTTATTCGGGTTATCATCAGATCAAGATGGCGGTCAAAGACCAAGAGAAGACGTCTTTCATCACGCCTTTTGGAGCTTTCTGCTACGTGTCTATGCCTTTCGGGCTCAAAAGCGCGCAAGCGACTTATCAACGCTGTGTGCAGAACTATCTTCATAGTCAAATAGGGCGCAATGTTCATGCTTATGTTGATGATATTGTGGTCAAGTCAAGGAAGAAGGAGACTCTGCTAGATGATTTTAAGGAAACTTTTGATAACCTGCGGGTTTACAAGATGATGCTTAACCCGGCTAAGTGTGTGTTTGGTGTGCCTGCAGGCAAGCTCTTGGGCTTTTTGGTCTCCGCACGGGCATTGAGGCTAACCCGGATAAGATAAAGGCCATCACCTCTTTGTCCAAGTTAGCGTGCATTAATGATGTCCAGCGCTTGGCGGGTCGTATTGCCGCTTTAAGCCGGTTCATAAGCCGCCTGGGTGAGAAAGCCATTCCTTTGTATCAGATGATGAAGAAGACATATGACTTTGTCTGGAGTGACGCTGCCAATGACGCGTTTGAGGCGCTCAAAAAGCAGTTGGTTGAGCCGCCCGTCTTGGCTGCTCTCATGGAAAAAGAGCCTTTGCTCCTGTACGTGGCGTCTAATAATAAAGCCGTCAGTTCTGCAGTCGTTGTGGAGCGCAAGGAGGCACACAAAGAGTATCTAGTCCAAAGGCCGGTTTACTATGTCAGCGAGGTTTTGACAGAATCCAAGCAACGATACCCCCATTGGTAAAAGTTGGTGTTCGGAGTGTTCATGGTGAATCGCAAGCTGAAGCATTATTTCCTTGGGCATCCAATCACGGTGGTCAGCTCTGCCCCTTTGGGAGATATCATTCAAAATAGAGAAGCTACCGGCAGGATTGCTAAGTGGGCAATTGAGCTTGGGCCTCTTAATCTGAAGTATGTACCTCGGACGGCTGTTAAATCTCAAGCCCTGGTGGATTTTATCAATGACTGGACAGAGTGTCAGGCGCCTGAAGAGAAGCCGGACAATACATATTGGACAATCCATTTTGATGGATCCAGACAGTTGGAAGGCTCAGGCGTTGGGGTTGTTTTAACTTCCCCTCGAGGTGACAAATTTTGTTATGTATTAAGGTTAATGTTTCCTTGTACTAACAATGCAGCTGAGTATGAAGCTTGCTTCATGGGCTCTGTGTGGTCAAAGAGATGAATTTGAGCTGGGTCAGATGCCTCGGCGACTCAGATCTGGTGGCTCAGCAAGTTTCTGGCACATGGGATTCTAAGGACCCTCGTATGGCGGCTTGTCGCCAGGCGGTTGATGTCATCGCTGGTCATTTCAAGGGCTATCAGGTGGATCATATTGATCGTCGGAAGAATGAGGCGGCTGATGCATTATCAAGACTGGGGTCTCAGCATAAGCCGGTGCCACCCAATGTGTTTCTGGATGTGCTGCATCACCCGTCGGTTAAGTTACCTTCTGAGGAAGATCTCGCTATACCTGACCCGGAAGGACAATTGGTAGCGGCCCTCCACGCTATCCCTAATTGGACGCTGCCTTACCTGGCATATCTGACTCGTGGCGAGTTACCCGAGGATGAGACTTTGGCACGGAAAATCATAAGGAGGTCTAAGTCCATGATTATCATCAATGGCGAGTTGCACAGATGCAGCGTGACTGGTGTTTTCCAATGATGTGTTTCTCCTGAGGAGGGCCATGAAATCTTGCAAGAGATACTTGCCGGCGATTGTGGGCATCACGCCAGGTCAAAATCCTTGGTGGCCAAAGCTTTTCGGCATGGTTTTTACTGGTTGACGGCTCATGCAGATGCAGAGTATTTGGGCAGTAGATGTGATGGGTGTCAGAAATTTGGACGACGTGCCCATGTGCCGGCTCAAGAATTACGAATGATTCCAATCACCTGGCCGTTTGCGGTCTGGGGTCTTGATATGGTTGGACCGTTTAAAAGGACTAAAGATAAGAAGACCCACCTCTTGGTGGCGGTTGATAAGTTTACTAAGTGGGTTGAGGGAGAGCCGGTCAGTAAGTGTGACGTAGCAACAGCAGTTCAGTTCGTCAAAAAGCTGATTTTTCGATTTGGTTACCCTCACAGTATCATTACTGATAATGGTACAAATTTGTCCAAGGGGGCTATGAAAGAGTTATGTGACAGTGAACACATCCGCCTCGATGTCTCCTCCGTGGCTCATCCACAGTCTAATGGTCAAGCAGAGCATGCTAACCAGGAAATTTTGAGAGGGATAAAACCCCGGCTTATGGTTCCTTTGGAGCGAACACCGGGTTGTTGGGTGGAAGAGTTACCTTCAGTTTTTTGGAGCATCAGAACCACCCCCAACAGATCAACATGCTATACGCCTTTCTTCATGGTTTATGGCGCAGAGGCTGTTCTCCCCAGTGATATCCGTCATGACTCGCCCAGAGTGGCGGCTTATGTTGAAACTGATAATGAGACGGCACGTCAGGACGCTTTGGATGCTTTGGATGAAGAACGGTATCTTGCAGCAGCACGGTCGGCGATTTACTAGCAAGATTTGCGTCGCTATCATAGCCGCAGAGTCAAGACCCGGACGTTCCAAGAAGGCGACTTAGTGCTGCAGCTGATTCAAGACTAGTCAGATATGCATAAGTTGTCACCTCCCAGGGCAGGACCTTTTGTGATCAGCATAAATCTCAACAATGGTTCCTATTATCTCATTGATATACGGGAGAGCGACAAGTCACGCACTTCAGGGGAGGAAACTGCGAGGCCTTGGAACATTGCTCATCTTCGGCCATACTACACTTGAGCCACCGTCTCTCATCAATGTACATACTTCTGTCATTGTATATACCACTTTTTATAATATAATAAAGCCGGCGTCCCTATAATTCGGGGCCTCTGTCGTTTTCCTGCACCAAGTTTCGTGCAAAGAGTTGATTCTTCATAAGGTCACTTGAGGGCTTCGAACCCACTGTGTTTAGCTTTCATACCCACTTGACCGGCTTTATATGCCATATTTGAGTTAAACCTGCCTATTTGCAACTTGCTACTCCGCCAGGTGACCCGCCGAACGTTTGACAGGCAATATTTTTTAAGACCCTGAACTTGTCAAAGTTAAACCGGCGGCTTATGTCACGTGAGAGCCGGCTTACAGAGAGTGAGGATAAACTCACCTATTTGTCGTAGTCTCTCCGCTATGTGGCCCGTTCGTACTCTTAAAAGTCAATCTTTTTTAAGACCCTGAACTAGTTAAGGTTAAAATGACGGATTTATGTCACGTGAGAGCTGGCTTATGGGATTTTAGGCAATCATGCCTAGCTTCTTGCAAGCGCAAAATTTGCGATTTTTTCTAAAAACATAAGAGTTGATTTCTTTGGGTTGTGCCTTCAAAGCCGCCTAAATTATATTACAAGCTATAAATGTATTTTCTACTTGTTATTTTGCAGGAGTTTTTCATGATAAGATCCTAAGTTTCTGGGTAATCCCGGCTTAGTATTGCTCATGGAGTATAACCCGCCAGTGAGATTTGATGAGTTAATACTAAGGCATATAATTATGTCAAGACATTCACACTAGAATAATTTTGAACTGCCGGCATATTAGTTGACGCTCAAAACGTGCACGAAGGCACGACACAGGCAATCAAGTTTTCACTACGGCTATTACAAGGCAGCAGAGGGCCCAAAATGTGCTACTCAAGTTTTTGCACAAGTTATAACCCGGCGGCTTAGCATTGCCCGGGTTAACTTCATTGGAGATCAGCTCTTCGCCTAGCTCGTCGACGGGTCATCCCGCGCCGGGTCTTCGTCTTCCTGGATCTGAAGGTTGTCCACATCCCAATTGCAATTGATTAAAGCTTCAAATTCAGCTTCGTCATGCAAGATTGGAGACGGGTCAACATCAGGGAAAAAATATGTGCTTACTACGTTGAGGAGTCAAGTCCTTCGGCTCAAATGTGGGCGCCCAGACTCGTGTGTTGTTGTCATCATAAGCCGCCTGATATGTCTTCAGATCAGCTTCTGTAGCTAACTGGCTGGCCAATACTCGAGACGCTCTGAAGCAACGAGCGTAGTCATCTTGAGTGAATTCTGACCCGTCGGCCTTCAGCTGCGGGAAACATCCCACCATCTCCTCCGGGTTAAGCTTCGGCGCATATGCTAGAGCCCGGCTTAAAGCAGATATTGCGCCCTTGCGGGCGACTGATTTTTTCATCTCTTCAAAATATCTGGGGACGGTGGAGAGGCACTTCAGCACGTCCTTGATCAGCTTTGGAATAATTTTTTCACCAAAAATCAGCCCTGATGGTGTAAAGGCTCCCAGCGTATAGTTGTTCAGTAAAGGCATATAACGCCTTCAGCTTCAACACACTGTCATCTGGAAGCTGGCGAGTTCGTTGTCCTGCAAACAGATCAAATTTATAAGTCGCCGGGCGGCTCTTTATAAGGATATTTGAGAAAGAATACTCATAACATAGTCAGCAATGCTTACCAAAGACAGCTTCAGTCATCCGGGCTATATGGCATCTCAAGCTGGACAGCTCTTCGATAACAGGATTAAGCCGGCCTTCGGCGTCTTCTGCACGTTTGGTCAAGGCGGCTTGAGTAGCTCCAGAAGTTTGTTTGTATACCTCAAAGTCCGCTCTGATCTTTTCCAATTCTGTTGACAAGAGCCGCCACTTTGTGTCAGCTTTGGCTCGGGCGTCTGTTTGCAATGCCAGGTTCTTCCTAAGATCGGCCATACTAGACTCGGCAACATTTAAAGCCTCCTGTACAAGACAAATTGTCCACGGCAAATTTATCAATTTTAAGCCGCCAAACCGGCTTATAATAGTACTTGGAGGTACTGCAGCGGGTTGTTACAAGTCTCAAGCAGATTGCAAGCAATATACTTGACACTTGGGGGCTAATGTGTATCACTTCTTTCAAATTTTACAATACAAACAAGACCCGGATCATCTTCATGAAGATAACCCGGCCCTTGGGGGCTACATTTGGCAATTTTGTTTCTATCCATGCAACAAGTGCCGGCTCATTATTTGCATATTGACCCGACCTTTGGGGGCTACACGGTGGTCTATTGAAATCTACATATTACTGAAGACCCGGTTTATCTTCGAGAAAATAAGCCGACTCTTGGGGGCTACGTAAGGATATACGGAGAGTAGAAAAGTTGAATACCTCATATTTCCTCTTCATCATGCCAACTAAGTTGGCCTCCATGTCCTGGCTTGCGGCAAGACGGCTTAGATAGCCGGAGTGCGGTTCATCCGCCGTAAGTTTTTCTAGATTGGGCAGATCAAGCTTGGCCTTCTCCTCATCAGCTGAAGGCGCCTCATCCTTGCTGATGTGTTTGGTCAGCACGTTGGAAGGAGCTGGAGCTGTGAAAGCCGCCCCAGTGATGGTAACCTCTTCCTCATGAGAAGATATATTGGCAGTTGTTGGCAAAGGGCTGGGCGGCTTAGGATCCGTTTCCGGATTGATTTCAGGAATCATAACATCAGCATCCGCCGGCTCAGCAGGCTGAGGAGGATCGTCATGGGCGCCTTGGTCAGCTTCGGAGGGCTCGACTTGAATTTCAGGAGTGCTAAGTTTCGGGTTCTCCGGCTCTGAGACATCCGGACGGGAGGATGACCCGCTCAATTTCCTCTTCTTAGCCTGGGCCCTATGAAAAAAGATTTCATTGTCAGTTATATGCAAGGACAAAATATTAATAAGCAGAAAGGGGAGGCAAAGAAATTTACCCCGGGTTGATAACAAGGGGAGGCAGTTTGGAAGCGGTTGAGTCGCCAGACGAAGGAGGTGACTCCTGACACAGTTAAATTAAGCAATATGAGCAAGTGACAGCACAAGGCTAGTATGCATAAGTGAAAATATAAGTATGAAATACTTCGTTGCGACGTTTTCGATGAGCCGGAGTGTCAGGTAAGCCGGCCACCAGGTCTTCAGAGCCGCCGCTCCGGTTCTGACGTCTAGCGTCATGTTGCTGCTTCTTCAAAAGAAAGTCGGGATCCAAGTGAGCAAGAGGATGTGAAAACTTTACTTTCCGGATGACCCGCCAGATTTTCTCTGTTGGCAGAGGTTCTGAGTCGGAGGAGATGATAGTTACCTCTGCAGCACCGGCTTTGGTTGCCTCCGCGTCATCCTGAGAGGAGTCAACGTCAATAAGTTGCATGAAAAGAAGGCCAAGGGAATCAAGTTCTACCTCTGAGTCATCCAGCCCAAACAGCTCCTCAGTTGTTTGTTTCTTTTTACGAGCCGGAGCTCGGGCTTTGGTTGCCTTGCCTTTCTTCTTCTTGGAGGTAGAGGTTAGTCTTTTGTTCCAGAAAGAAGAGCCAGCCTGCATATAATATATGCATGGGCAGAGAGGTTAAATGAAGAAAAGTGTGAAATCTAAAGGAAAAGAGTGAAGATTGAAATAAAAAGTTTTACCTCAGGAGCCGGGTTAAGAGCATAGAAAGGACTTAACCCCGTCTTATTGCAGGCTTCTTGAGGTTCTCCCAACAATGATTTGACAATCAAGTTGAGGTCCTGGTCTGTCAGGGGTGTCTGGTTGAAGCGTTGAGGGTCATTCACCTCGCCAGTATATTGGCACATTAAGCCATTACGGCGGCTCAGCGGAAGAATTCTCCAAGAGACCCAGCAGCGGGTCAGATCAACGCCAGTTAACCCGTTGTCTAGCAGGGCCCTTATCTTTGAAAATGTTGGAGCGTATTGAGCGCGCTCAGCGGCAGTTAGCCGGTCTGGAAGTTCCCTGTCGGTGCAGAGCCGGTAGGGACGATAACCTGGCAGTGGATTCCCTCCGACTGGAGAAGTGTCTTTGCAGTAAAACCAAGTATGATTCCAGTCCTTGGGGTGGCTAGGCAGGATCGCCACAGGAAAGGACACACCCCTCCGCCTCTGAATAGAAACACCACCGAGTGCAAGGCTTGGCCCGTCAGCAATTTCGGTTTGGCGGTTGATCTAGAAAAAATCCCTGAAGAGGTCAACGGACGGTTCTTCTTGCAGATATGCTTCATAGAAAATCTGGAATTGGCACAAATTGGTAATAGAGTTGGGGCCAATGTCTTGAGGGTGCAACTTGTAAAATTGCAGGGCATCACGGAAGAACTTTGATCTGGGCGGCGAAAAGTCGCGGAGAAGATGGTCTGTGAAGACGATAACTTCCCCATCCTTGGGTTCAGGAGTAATTTCAGCGCCTGGAACCCGCCATTAGATAACGTCCTGAGCCGGCAAAACTTCCATGACTACAAAGACATTGAGGATCTCCTCGGTAACCCTAGAGCCTACCCAATCACAAGAGGCAGGAACTTTAGCCATGACGGCGGGTTAAAAGGCTGTGGAAAGGCATGAAAATGTGGCGGGTTAAAAGCGCTGCATGACCAAAACAGCTATGACTCTAAAATGATGATGATACTTGGCGGGTCATTGTTAAGTTATGAGCCGCCGCTAATTACAGTAATGAGGCAGATTACGTCGCTACAAGGAGAGCCGACAGCATGATGGCGGGTCAAGTTGCTAGCAAGTGTTGAAAACATTGCTAAGTGTGGACAAATAACTTCCACCGATTACAGCTACCATTTTATGATCTACGGAAGGAAACAAAAGGAAAATATTTCCTAAACCTAAAAGGACAGTGAAGAACAGACCATCCATATATGAATTCTCGTGAAGGGATGATCTGCGATGGACATGGAAAGCATGATAAGCGGTGTGCCGCGGGTTTTTGGCTAGCAGTTGAAGGACTAAGGGTTTTTCCTTAACTCATCTATGGCAAGAACTTCGATGAACAGCAGCGGAATCGAAGAAGCCCGACGAACTAATGTGGATCTACAAGGGGAAGGAGATGGAACCTGAGAAGCGCAGGAGATGCGGGCGCGCGCCGGCAGAATCTGGATGCAGTCAGGGCGATGCAGCGGCCTCGTTGAGGACGATGGCAAGGTCTGGACGGCGCAGCGGAGCTTGAGTAGCACGAGCGTCGGGAGGAAGAAGAAGAGAGAAGCGGCGGCAGGGGGAAAAGTGAAAAGGATAGGACCCCACGCTTCTACTTATAAGGGGGGTTGAACAGCAACAGTCTGGTGCGGGAATCGAGGAGACAAAATGATGATTGACCAGGAAAGCGCCTCGATTCTCGGGTTGACTAGTTAATGCAAAGATCCATTGTGATGTCATTAAGATCTTTTGGATTTATTAGAGATGACGTCATCCATTTTCATATGGAGGGTCATGAAGACTTATTGCAGGTCAGGTGATTATGAAGAATGCAAGACTCGCCAACTAGAAGACTTGAAGATTGACATGAACAAGTTCAAATCAATCTGGGGCCTAATGTTGGGAATATAACCCCGTGGTGAGACCCGCCCAGGAGGGGCTGGGTCACGAGGTTAGCGGCTTAGCAGTGTGGCCTGAGTAGGCTGGAAGATCAAGGCAGGGCCTGGAAGTGATTTGCCAGACGGGCCTGGAGGAGGCCCAGAGCCGGAAGACAACGTGTGACCCGGAGGCGTAAGCCGCCGGGGACGGCTTGCCAGACAAGGCAAGGATAGTTAGAGATAAGGTCGGTTACTAAATGTAACCCGGCCCGGACTATTGTAAGCCTAGGGCCTCGACCTGTGTATATAAAGGCGGGTTCCCTGGGCGGCTTAGGCCACGAAACCTTTGATCGAGTACTAGGTCAAGCGAATCCGCTCCCTTGTAATCGATATCCAATCAATACAACTCAAAGCAGGACGTAGGCTATTACCTCCTTCAAGAGGGGCCAAACCTGGGTAAACCCGTGTCTTTCGTCCCAATCAACCCCTTCGAGTTAACCACCGTAGCAATGGCTTCACCCCTAAGTCCTTGCACTAGGACATCAGCCGTGATAAAACCACGACAGCTGCAGAGAGATATCACATGTGCGGTTGAATTGACAACTCAACTGTCAAGGACAATAAATATTCTTTGGCTCCCCTTGTGTCGAATCAATAAATTAGGGTGAAATACTACCCGTGAAGACTGTCGTGATCCCCTATACTTGTGGTTTATCAAGACCTTTTTCTCACGTCGTTGCCGGGTAGCAATAGCGTAGTGGTTGATATTCTCGTGTGCGCTTGTTTGCTTTATCACTAAGTAATTTTTATTTTCTTGTATTAGTTGTTTTATTTTCTGTTATTAGTTTTTTTATATCTTTAGTTATGGATATGGAACATGAAACACAAAAAAAATAGTTGTACTTGCTACTCATGGAGATGGGGAACCTCCTAAAACCCTCGATGCTAGTTATGTGCAACACATTAAATACTACTTTGATAATCCTGAGAAATGCTCATTGAACTTGATAATGGGAGACACGTTGGATCAACGTGAGTACTTTAGGGATTATCGCTTGTCTCAAGAAGGGAAACACTTATGGGATAAAATTAAAATGTTGCGTTGGTATGCTTGGGATGTATGCTTGAGATGTGATTATACTTGTTGCTCTAAGAGTACGGGTCTACACCTTCATTTTCAATGTGAATTTAATGATAATAAAACATTGGCTTCTTATGCTAATGGTATATATGATTACTATGATGTGTAACAAATGTAAGAATTTGTCGCTTTTAAGGGTGCTTATGAAATTGCTTCTTTGATTGAAAAGTATGATGATGTTCCTTACAAATCTGAAAATTTTGCCATACTTAAATATTGCTATGAGAATTATGAATACAATGCTGATATTATTGAATTTATTGAGAGAATGTTTGTTGCCTTGGAAGAGACTAATATTTTGCAAGAATCTATAGAAGAAGAAATTGCTGAAACTATGAGCTCATTAGATGAAAAAGATGAAGAGGAGAGCGAAGAACAAAAGGAGGAAGAGCGGATTAGTTACCCGTGCCCACCTTCTAATGAGAGTAACTCTTTAACTCATACATTTTTTAATTTCCCTTTGCACATACCGAAGGATGAATGCTATGATGATTGCTATGATCCCTTGGATTCGTTTGAAATATCCCTTTTTGATGAACTTGATGCTTGCTATGCTTGTGGCCATGATGCCAATATGAATTACGCTTATGGAGATGAAGTTTCCATAGTTCCTTATGTTAAGCATGAAATTGTTGCTATTGCACCCACACATGATAGTCCTATTATCTTTTTGAATTCTCCCAACTACACTATATCGGAGAAGTTTGCACTTATTAAGGATCATATTGATGGGTTGCGTTTTACCACTACACATGATGATTTAGATGAATATAATACGCATGTGCTTGCTGCTCCTACTTGCAATTATTATGATAGAGGAACCAAATCTCCACCTCTCTATGTTTCCAATACGATAAAATTGCAAGAAACTACTTATGCTATGAATTGGCCTTTACTTTGTGTGAATGAATTGTTCTTCTATGCCATGCCAATGCCTAGGAAGAGAGTTAGACTTTGTTGCCACATGATATATATCACTTTGTGCTCACTACTAAATTACAAATCATTGTTAATTAAAATTGGCTTTGATATACCTTGGGATCCGGGTGGATCAATTACTTGAGCACTATATGCCTAGCTTAATGGCTTCAAAAAAAGCGCTGCCAGGGAGATAACCCGGAAGTTTTAGAGAGCCATTTATTTCTGTTGTGTGCTTTTAAAATAATTAAAAACAAAAAATGTGGGGAACTTAAAACCTTTTCATAAAGAGAAGTGAAAGTGAGAAAGACGAACATCGTTGAAGTGGGGGCTAGCCTTGAATTTTTGTTCATGCCCACGGAAACTTTGTGAATCTAGATTACAGAAACTTTTCAACACAAATTATTATCCCCTTGTACAAATCCATTGTATTATAGAAATAATGTGCCAAGAAGTACCTTTAGGATGTTTGAATTGTTTGTTTGATATGTGCTGTGTAAAAACAGAAACTTTTGTTGTAGTGTTTGAATTTTCATATTTTACTGGAACGTGCAAAAATTCTGAAATTTTCACTCAATACTGTTATGCAAATTCTTTATTACGTCCTAATTTTTCAGAATTGTTTGAGTTACATAAGTATGGTAACCAAACAGATCTTTACAGACTGTCATGTTTTTCACAGATTGCTGTTATAGTTGCTTTGCGTGCTTATGTTTGAATTCTTGTTGAGCCTCAATGACTTGGGAACCATAGAATTGTGATAGCATACAGTGGGTAATGTTAGATTATAATTATGCAATAATGTTATGGCAGGACATGATGAGGTTTGATGATTATGTACTAACGTCTCTAATGAAACTTCTATCAAGTTTTGTGTGGATGAAGTGTTCGAAGATCGAGGAGGTGTCGATATGAGTGTAGGATCAAAAGTATGTCTAGAGGGGGGTGATTAGACTACTTGAACAAATAAAAATTCTACCTTTTCCCAATTTTAAGTGTTGGCAGATTTTTGCAATGATAGCAAGTCAAGTACACCCTACACATGCATGTCTAAGAGTATAGCAGCGGAAAGTAACAACAAGCATATGTAGTAGAGGGTAGGAATGGAATAGCTTGATCTCAACACATGAGTAGGTGGCTCTCTCTCAGAAAATTGGATGGGGCAAGTATGGAATAGTTCTGAGTGCTTCTCTTTTGAGTAGGTGGTGGTGAAGGGGTATATATAGGCATCCCCAAAAATCCAACCGTTACACCTAAAGTGACCAACTCGGTGACACCGAAGTATAAAACTCGGTGGTACCGAAGTGACCAAAAGGCAGTAACTTTTGAATCTCGGTGAGACCAATACATAACTCTCGGTGGTACCGATTAGGTGACCAACGGTCAGATTGCACAACTCGGTGACGCCGATCCAAAAAACTCGGTAAGACCGATTTTATGAAACGAGGTAACAGAAAGTTGGCAAGCTGAATTCGGTGGCACCGATGCAGAATCGGTTGCACCGAAGGGCTAGGGTTTGGCATGGGTCTGTCTGAGTTTGGGAATTGGTGGGACCGAGTGGGAATTCTTGGTGGCACCGATTTTCAAGATAGGCTTGGATAGACTTTTGTGGAGGAGTTTGTGGGTGTTTTTGGTGACTATCACTTGTGCACGTGGAGCATCTTGTTCACCAACAGTACCTTACCCCTTTTAATAGTATTGGCTTTCCTATGGACTCAAAGTGATTTCTCACAAAGTAAAATGTAGAGTCCTCTTGCTTGAAGCTTTGCCAATCCATTTCCTTGCATCTAGGGGTTTCTCCACAATCCTTTTGCCAACCCATCATTGAACTTTTCCTGAAATATACTTAGTAGAAACATTAGTTCAATGACATATATGTTGTTATTAATTACCAAAACCACCAAGGGAGCAAATGTGCTTTCAATCTCCCCCTTTTTGGTAATTGATGACAACATATAGATCAAAGCTTCGACATATGATATAATCAATGAATATAATCGTCGCTTTGAGAAGTATGTGATAAGCAAGAGCTCCCCCTAAAATTGTGCATTATTTTGAATTTGCGTTTGAATGCAAATGCACAATCGATTAGGTACATGGGGCACTCTTTCATGTCACATACGACTTGGTGGTGTGCGAGAATAATAAGAATGAACATCATAGCACAACACAATCAAGCAAAGGTGAATGATCATCTCATAAGCATCACAAGGATAGGAAATAGTAGCAATACACATCAAGTGTATGATCAAACACCAACAAAGTTTAACACATCCAAACCAAAAGATATCAAATGTTTTTTTTGAAAAGCGATAAAAACCAACACTCTCTCTCTCGAAGCCTAAAGATCTATATACATCTTCTCCCCCTTTGGCAACAAGTTACCAAAAAGTTCAAAGGTATACAGCTAATCGTTCTTCTGGGGCTGATCTCCTCCGGTGGCTGATGAAGGAGTCGAGAGAACGGCATCAACGAAGATGTCTGCAGACGTCATGGACGGAGTCGGTGTAGCAACTGGAGGAACTGGAGGAGCTGATGGAGCTGAAGAAGCTGTAGCAGGTGTTGATGAAGAAGGTCGCAACTCTGGAGCTGGCACTATAGCTGATCTAGCCTGAGTAGTGAACTGAGTGCTTGGCCTGAGAGGTGCACGATCCTCATCATCATCATCATCATCTGTAGAATGAGGGCTAGGCACTACGTCAACTTCCTTCTTGAGCTCAGTCACAGTCACTGTGAGCTCATCCACCTTGTTGTTGAGCGTATGAAATTTGTTGTCAACAATCCTCGAGAGGCTTGCCTGGTTCTTCAATATCTCGCTGATGTCCTTCTGCATGCTGAGCACAGAGCTAAGTAGGAGATCCATCTGCTCACTCCTAGACCTTGGCACCTGAGAACTAGAGTCTCTGGCTGCCTCTGCATGTGCCTGTGTTGTAGATGAAGTGGGATGATCTGGGTCCATCACCACAACGTTGTCTTCTAGCTCTGGCAATAGTGACAAATGTGGTCGGTCAAGTGCAAAAATGTGCTTCTCCAGCTTGGAGTTGATAAGCATCTGGATATAGGGTGCATAGCAGCATGAACGCTTCTGATCAGCAGCAACCCTCTTCACAGTCTCCACTATCAGATCCATCACTCTGAATCTTGTATGTTGATCTAGATGGAGCAGCATGTTGATGGAGTAGCCTCTAATCATCTTCTCATCTCCAGACTTAGGCATCAAGGTATGCCTCAATATAGTGTTGATAGTGCGTAGACCAGCCTGGAGAAAGTAAATGGATCCTAGCTTGTGAGACTTCACATGTGCAGCAGGAATCTCATTGTACATGTTCTTCATGGCATTGTGGCTTGCCTTGGGCTCATTGTAGACATTGATGTCACCATCTTCAACCTGTGGGACTCCTAAGATGGTAGCCCATTCCTCAACAGTGGATTCATATCTTGCTCCTTCAGTCATCCACACAATTCTACCATCTCCATAGAAATGAGCAGTGGAGTAGAATTGCATGATCATTTCATCGTTCCAAGCAGTAAATTCCTTACCAACAAACTCATCAAGTCCAATGCAATGAAAGTTGTCTTGCACACTTGGGAAGTAATCCTCATTCTCCTTGATGTACTTCCAATCCACAAATCTCATGTCACTCATAGCAGGGCTCTTATCAAGCAAGATTGTTTCATAGAAATCTTGTTGCTCCTTTGTATAGAACTTGTAGTCCACAACAGTCTTCCTCCTCTGTGAATATGGATCAATGGCTCTCCACTCTCTCAAACCTGAGTCCTTCCTCTTCTTGATGTACTCAGCTAACATGTGGCTGTCATTGTGCTCTGGAAGGTGTGGTCTTAGCTTCATCAAAGCTAACATAGCATCATCCTCAGCTTCCCTAAAGGTAGAAGTTTTGTTCTTCGAAGAAGCTGGGATCTCTCTGGAGAACCTCTTGGGTTTATCTGCAGCAGCCTTCTTGGGGGCAGTCTTGGTGCCTTTGGATGAGGTAGCCTTAGGCATAGCATCAGCCATGAGCTTCTTCTTCTTCTTGGGAGGAGCCTTAGCAACTGGCTCTTCCTCCTCCTCCTCAGCAGCAGCCTATGTTGGGTCCTCATACATTGAGGTTTGTCTACCAACAACACGTATAATCCTCTTTCTGCTCTTCTTCTTCTCTCCTGCCTTCTTAGGCATAGATTTCTTGGAGGGCTCAACAATCATTGTTGCCCTAGAGCTCTCTGGTGCTCTTGCTGTCCCTGAGCTATCATACTCTTTCCTTATAGATTTCTTCTTTTTGGATGAAGAGGCAGCAACAGTGCTCTTGGCAGCATCATCCTTCTTGGACAGCTCCTCAGGTATGAAATCTTCATCCTTCTCATCTGAGTTGAGCTTTCTTCTTGCCCTGGTTGCAGCCTTGGGCAGATCAGGTGAGCTAGGAACATCATCATAGCTCCCCTCAGGACTAGTGCCTGAGCTCATGTCAACACTTCTCTCTCTGAAGTCATTTTGTCTATCATCTGAACCTGACATCTCTGACCCTGTGAAATAGAGTATAGAAGAGTGGAAGGGTTGAGTCATCACAAAATTGCAGAAGATTTTCTCAAATTTGAACTAAAATTTCTTAAGAATTGCATTCTGCCAAGTGAATTTCGGTACTACCGATGCAAACTTTTCGGACCAACCGAGACAAACAACCTGTTAAACAGAAACTTGACACCACTTTCGGTGAGACCGAAAATGGGCACTTGGTTTCACCGAGGTTGTTCTTAGTCGACCAGAAAAGGGAATCGGTGAAGCCGATTCTTTTGCTTCGGTGTCACCGAGATTCAAGTAGCGGACGGCAAACCCTAAATAATCGTTCGTTCTCTAGTCTACTGGAAACTCTTGTGGATAGATCAATCTTAAACTTTGGCTTATCGATGGAAAAGTCCTAATGCACAAGATTCGGAGAGGGGAACGCACGAGGGGTCGAAATCATACCCTAACTTGGTGACGATCTCGCTACGGCGGCGACGGAGGGGAAGAATCCGTCGGTGGCATGGACTTCCAACGGCGGAGGCGCTCGGGAAGACAAAGGCGACGACCAGGGTCCTTGTTCGGCAGCTAGGGTTTTGGAGGGGATGACGTTTGAGGAACTAATTTCAAAAGTCGGGTCCGTCTCTTTATATACCCGTGGCTGTCGGTGACACCGGTTCTAACTTTTCGGTGTCACCGAGTTTCGCTACTGTCAGCTGACAGGGAAACTCGGTGTAACCGAGAAGATGGAATCGGTGATACCGAGTGTGAAAACCAGATCAACCCTAGGCATTCGGTGATACCAAGAATTTAGTATTGGTTCCACCGAGATGCACTTGGGAGGTTTTAATGGTCAGTCCTTTGTCGATACGGAACTCTGAGTGCTCCTCACACAGAGAGATCGAAAAGTCCTTGTTCAAATTTTGTGATGCAGCAAGAATGGAATATGAGATGAGAAAGCATAGATAGCTAGAGAGTGGTCCTAGGCATTCTTGTCCATCCAATTGGCAAAAAAAAAAATCAAAAGCCAAATAGCAACAATTGGATGTCCTCGAATGGTTAAATAAATGCAGACCAACATGCTCACACAATAAGATGTCAAATGAAATCATGGCAAACATGCACATACATACTAGCATCTATCAAGCATTTTGGGCGATGACGGAGTCATCTATATATGAGTATATTGACTTAGGAGCCAAGTAAGAATACTTGATCATATGTCATACTCATCGTTTAAGCACAAGTGGGGTTACCACTTTTACATAAAGCATTTAATGTTGTCACATACTATGAGATGCTTTAACTCAAGTCTTAGAGTAAAGCTCCCCCTTGATGTGACATCCCCCCATAGGAGGGATAAACTAACCTTGGGTTTTGTCGATGAAGACTTCATGTTGGTGAGGTAGTGGTGGATGCTCAAGGTTGATGAAAATCACCAAGAGTTGGGAGCATCCTTGTTGTTTCCTTACTCTTCTCACCTACATGGGTTAGTCCCAACACACAAGAGACAAATACAAGGATATCTATGGACATGGAGTGCAAAGCATACATGATGATGTCCATGGATTTGTTGATTACCTTGTCCCTTGCTTACCTTTGAGGGAATGTGTGACTCCTTGAACTATTGCATGATGTTGACGTTGATTGCAACTAGTTCTTGCCAATAATGAATGTGAGTGAATTTCATTGGCGGAGTCACCCCTCAAGAACTTCTCTAGTTCTTATTCTTGGGGACCCACATCAACTTGATCGGGATCCTTGGTGTTGAAATGGCACTTGTAGAAGTTGAGCTTGAAGTAGCCTTGGGAACCCACTCCACCAAAGCTTGGGATTCATCTTCATATGAGTCAATGTCCTCTTGAAGCTTGTCCTTGCCCTTGAGCTTGTGGTCTTGTGGTGGAAGGTCATCTGGAGTGTTTGTTCCCTTGGGAAGAGTATGTTCATACTTCTCCCTTTGAGGAACAAACTTGGGCTTGGGGTATTGACCTTCTTCCCATTCAACTCCATTAGCGTTGAAGTAGCCAATGCCATGGTTCTTCCGTTATCCTCCGTGCTTGCGTACAATCTCCTCAAATTGCTTACAGCCGGCAAGACTCTTGTAGATACCTTTCTCTATAATTCCTTTCAATAAATCGTTTTCTTGCTCAAGTGTAACTTGGCTAAGAGAATCATCATTAGTGGAATCAATAGAACTACTAGAAGCAACATCATTAGATTTAGCATTTTTTTATTGTTGCTACTAGATGAAGAACCTTTCTTGCCTTTGTTACTAGTTTGTCTAGGTTTAACTTGTGGCATGAATGTAGACAAGAGTAATCGTTTGGTTAGATAAGATGAAGTCTTCTTTCGGAGATCATCATTGATAGCTTTAAGAAACTCATGTTCTTGCTCCAAGGTGAGCTTCTCATGAGTCCTTACAAGCTATCTATGATCTTCGAGAGTAGATTCATGGGCTAACTTAAGAGTGTTTAATTCTTTAGTTAGTTGTTCTATTTTCATCTTATCATCATCAACCGACTTATCTTGACTAGCATGAAAATTATCAAGTTCATTTTGACTAACATCACTAGTTTTATCAAAGAGCAAGTCATCATCACCAAGTAAATCATCTTCATCAGAATTGAAATCAAGATACTCGGGGTGTGATACCTTGGGGCATTTAGCCATGAAGCAACTTCCACTCCCTTCATTTGGTGAATCAAATAGATCATAGGAGTTGGTAGTCACTAGTGCAAGTCCGGCAACACCTTCATCTTGACTATAGTCGGAGTTGGAGTGATAGCTTCTCTCGGAGTTGTTGTCGGATTCGGAGCCGGAAACCCATTCACCAACATGAGCTTGATGTCTTCTTCTTTTGTAGATCTTGGTGTACTTGTCCTTCTTCTCCGAGTCCCTACTTCTCCTTGAGGGTCTTCGTTCATAACGATCATCTCTACTCCATCTCTCTCTTTGAGGTGATTCATTCCTTGGGCTTCGTCTTCTTGGTGACTCTTCTCTTTGTTTGTAGGGAACCGTGCACTCATTTGAGTAGTGTCCGGGCTTCCCACAATTGTAGCAGTTTCGGTCATGACTTGACGAACGCTTCTCTTCATATCTTGAGTTGGAGCTTCGTTCTTTGCCTCTATTCTTGTAGAACTTGTTGAATTTCTTGACCATGAGGCTTATCTCTTCATTGGTGACAAGGTTGTTGCTTGAAGTTGCGGGAGCATCACTTGTGGCTTTGTAAGCACCGCTAGACTTGTTGTGAAGCTCTTCTTTGTCCTTGAGTGTCATATCATGAGTAACAATCCTTCCAATGACTTCCGTAGGCTTGAGATCATTGTAGTTGGGCATCATTTGGATCAATGTGCAGATGGTGTCGTATCTCTCATCCAATGCTCGAAGTATCTTCTTGATGATGAATTTGTCGGTCATTTCTTCGCTTCCTAAGCCGGCAATCTCATTAGTGATGAGAGCTAGCCTAGAGTACATCTCTGTGACTCCTTCACCATCCTTCATCTTGAACTTGTCAAGCTGACTTTGAAGAACGTCCAACTTGGATTCTCTCACAGATTCGGTACCTTCATGCATATCAACCAATGTATCCCAAATCTCTTTTGCATTCTCAAGACGGCTAATTTTGTTGAATTCTTTGGGGCATAGGCAGTTGAAAAGAATGTCACATGCTTGAGCGTTGTATTGCAACATCTTCAATTCATCCACGGTCGCTTCACGATCCGGTTCCTTTCCATCACCAAAGAATTCACCTTGCAAGCCAACACGAACAACAGCCCAAACGGTGGGGTTATGACCAAGAATATGCATTTTCATTTTGTGCTTCCAACTAGCAAAATTTGTGCCATCAAAGTACGGACCTCTATGGTGATAATTTCCCTCACTAGAAGCCATACTCTCCTAGGTTGTGAGACCAATGCAATGGAGACCAAAGCTCTGATACCACTTGTAGGATCGAAAGTATGTCTAGAGGGGGGGGTGATTAGACTACTTGACCAAATAAAAATTCTACCTTTTCCCAATTTTAAGTGTTGGCAGATTTTAGCAATGATAGCAAGTCAAGTACACCCTACACATGCATGTCTAAGAGTATAGCAGCGGAAAGTAACAACAAGCATATGTAGTAGAGGGTAGGAATGGAATAGCTTGATCTCAACACAAGAGTAGGTGGCTCTCTCTCAGAAAATTGGATGGGGCATGTATGGAATAGTTCTGAGTGCTTCTCTTTCGAGTAGGTGGTGGTGAAGGGGTATATATAGGCATCCCCAAAAATCCAACCATTACACCTAAAGTGACCAACTCGGTGACACTGAAGTATAAAACTCGATGGTACCGAAGTGACCAAAAGGCAGTAACTTTTGAATCTCGGTGAGACCGATACATAACTCTCGGTGGTACCGATTAGGTGACCAACGGTCAGATTGCACAACTCGGTGACGCCGATCCAAAAAACTCGGTAAGATCGATTTTATGAAATGAGGTAACAGAAAGTTGGCAAGCTGAACTCGATGGCACCGATGCAGAATCGGTTGCACCGAAGGGCTAGGATTTGGCATGGGTCTGTCTGAGTTTGGGAATCGGTGGGACCGAGTGGGAATTCTTGGTGGCACCGATTTTCAAGATAGGCTTGGACAGACTTTTGTGGAGGAGTTTGTGGGTGTTTTTGGTGACTATCACTCGTGCACGTGGAGCATCTTGTTCACCAACAGTACCTTACCCCCTTTTAATAGTATTGGCTTTCCTATGGACTCAAAGTGATTTCTCACAAAGTAAAATGTAGAGTCCTCTTGCTTGAAGCTTTGCCAATCCATTTCCTTGCATCTAGGGGTTTCTCCACAATCCTTTTGCCAACCCATGATTGAACTTTTCCTGAAATATACTTAGTAGAAACATTAGGTCAATGACATATATGTTGTTATTAATTACCAAAACCACCAAGGGAGCAAATGTGCTTTCAATGAGAAGAATAAGGAGAGAGAAGAGTTCAAGCTTGGGGATGCCCAAGGCACCCCAAGTAAATATTCAAGGAGACTCAAGCGTCTAAGCTTGGGGATGCCCGGAAGGCATCCCATCTTTCTTTTTGAACAACTATCGGTTTGTTTCGGATTTTGTTTTGTTCACATGATATGCGTAAATTCTTGGAGCATCGTGTGCCTTTTATTTTTCTTTTAGCAATGCACCATGATGGTATGGGAAAGTCCATGATTTATTTATAGAATGCTCTTTGCGCTTCACTTATATATTTTGAGTATGGCTTTATAGAATGCTTCATGTGCTTCACTTATATCATTTGAAGTTGGATGTCTGTTTCTCTACATATATAAAACCGTTATTTGTAGAAGGCTCTTTTGCTTCACTTATATTTATTAGAGCATGTCAGGTATTTTGTTGAAAGAATTAAATTCTCAAGCTTCACTTATACCTATTTAGAGAGTCAACGGGAATTGGTCATTTACGTGGTTAGCCATAAATCCTACATAAAACTTGTAGATTACTTAATATGATATGTTTGATTCCTCGCAATAGTTTTGCGACATTAAGATAGTAATATGTGGGTGCACTAGTTGATTATTGTGGATTAGTAAGAATATTGATGTTAAGGTTTGTGATTCCCGAAGCATGCACGTATAGCCTCTAGTTATGCGATGAAGTTGGAGCATAATTTATCCTTGGTTGAAATCCTTTGAGCTGTTATAATCGGGGGGGGGGCACGATGGTTAACTCCTACCAACCTCCTCCCTAGGAGCATGCGAGTAGTACTTTGCTACGAGAGAGCTAATAAAACCTTGCAATAAGTATGTGAGTTCTTTATGACTAATGTGAATCCATGAATATACACACTCTCACCTCCACATATTTGCTAGCCTCTTCGGTACCGTGCATTGCCCATTCTCACCTCGAGGATCGGTGCAACTTTCGTTGATGCATCCAAACCCCATGACATGATACGCTCTATTGCACATAAGCCTCATTATATCTTCCTCAAAACAGCCACCATACCTACCTATCATGACATTTCCATAGCCATTCCGAGATATATTGCCATGCAACTTCCACCGTCACTTCATATGACTTGTGCCTTCATTGTCATATTGCGTTGCATGATCGTAAGATAGCTAGCATGATATTTCCATGGCTTGTCCGTTTTTTGATATCTTTGCTATGCTAGATCATTGCACATCCTGGTACACTGCCAGAGGCATTCATATAGAGTCAAACAGTTTTTCATATCGAGTTGTAAGTAAATAAAAAGTGTGATGATCATCATTATTAGAGCATTGTCCCAGTGAGGAAAGGATGATGGAGACTATGATCCCCCCACAAGTCGGGATGAGACTACGGACGAAAAACAAAAATGGGGGAGGCCAAATGAGCCAACCATTAAAAAATGAGACGGGGGAGGCGAAATACGAGAAAAAAGCCCACCATGAAAATATAATAAAATAAAATAAAATAAATGAGAGAAAAGGAGAGAAGGGACTTTGCTACTATCCTTTACCACACTTGTGCCTCAAAGTGGCATCATGTTCCTCATATAAAGAGTCTCTTGTTTCGTCACTTCCATATGCTAGGGGGAATTTTTCATTGTAGAACTTGGCTTGTATATTCCGATGACGGGCGTCCTCAAATGCCTGAGGTATTCATGAACAAGCAAGTTGGATGCACACCCACTTAGCTTCAGTTGATCTTTCATACACTTATAGCTCTAGTGGACCCGTCGCTTGGCAATCCCTACTCCTCACATTGATATCTATTGATGGGCATCTCCATAGCCCGTTGATATGCCGAGTTGATGCGAGACTTTCTTCTCTACTTTTACCCCTTTGAAACCTACCACCATTTTCTATTCCACCTTTATGCTATATCCGTGGTTCACGCTCATATATTGCGTGAGTAATACAAAGCTGAAGCGCGTGAAAAAGTACAAACCAATTGCTTGGTTTGACACTGGGGTACTCATGATTTATACTTTATACTAGGAAGACCAAATATGATAGGCTATATGATTTTGTAGGGATATCACTCTTTGGCATTATTATTTTGAAAGGACATGATTGTTTGCTATTAAACCTGAGTATGGATGTCTTTTTGTCAGATTGTTGCCTTGAATCACTTGTATATTAATATTCATGCCATGATTAGACATTTGTTCAAGGTTATGTTAGGCAGCATTCCACATCAAAATATATATTTTTATCATTTATCTACTTGAGGACGTGCGGGAATTAAGCTTGGGGATGCTGATACGTCTCCGTCGTATCTATAATTTTTTATTGCTTCATGTCAATATTCTACAACTTTCATATACTTTTGGCAACATTTTATTTATTTTCGGGACTAACTTACTTATACAGTGACTAGTGCTAGTTCCTATTTTTTGTGTGTTTCTTGTTTTGCAGAAATTCCATATCAAACAAAGTACAAACGCGATAAAAAATTACAGAGATTTTGGGAGTCGGAATCAACGCAAGACGATGCCCGAGGGCCGCACCACATATCAGGGCGCGGACTCAGGGGGGCGCCCTAATGGCTGGTGCCTCCCCCTTAAGTCGGTTGACGCTCTCCTTAGCTGCAAGAAAGATATTTTCGCGATAAAAATCCCCTCAAAATTTCAGCACGATCGGAGTTACGGATCTCCGTATATTTAAGAAACGGTGAAGGGGTCAGAAACTAGTCGCGAAAATAGAAGATAAACAGAGAGAGAGATCCAATCTCGGAGGGGCTCCTGCCCTCCGGGAGCCATGGCGGCCATGGACCAGAGGGGAAACCCTTCTCCCACCTAGGGAGGAGGCCAAGGAAGAAGAAGAAGGAGGGGGCTCTCTCCCCCTCTCTCCCAGTGGCGCTGGAGTGCCGCCAGGGCATCCATCGTGACGGCGATCTACACGAACAACTTTGCCGCCATCATCACCAACCCTTCTCCATCAACACCGCCATGATGCTCACCACCGGGAGTGAGTAATTCCTTTGTAGGCTTGTTGGACGATGGTGGGATTGGATGAGATTGATCATGTAATCGAGTTAAGTTTGATAGGGCTTGATCCCTAGTGTCCACTATGTTCTGAGATTGATTTTGCTATGACTTTGTTATGCTTAATTCTTGTCACTAGGGCCCGAGTGCCATGATTTCAGATCTGAACCTATTATGTTTTCATAAATATAAGAGTGATTTGGATCCTATCTTGCAAGTTGTATGCACCTATTACGTGTCTTGATCCGCATACCCCAAGGTGACAATAATTGGGATTCTTTCCGGTGATTGCCGTAGTTTCAGGAGTTCATGTATTCACCATGTGTTAATGCTTTGTTCTGATTCTCTATTAAAAGGAGGCCTTAATATCCCTTAGTTTCCAATAGGACCCCGCTGCCATGGGAGGGTAGGACAAAAGATGTCATGCAAGTTCTTATCGCAAGCACGTATGACTATATACGGAATACATGCCTACATTACATTGATGAATTGGAGCTAGTTCTGTGTCGCCCTAGTGTGTAATTGTTATATGATCAATGCCATCTAAATCATTATCCATCACTGATCCACGTGCCTACGCTTTACATATACTGCATCTTTCTACGTTACTATTGCTACTGCTATTGTCACAACTGCTACAAAATTGCCGCTGTCACTATTACTGTTACTTTTGCTACTACTATTTGCCGTGCTACTAAACCTTTGCTGCAGAGAGATATCACAGGTGCGGTTGAATTGACAACTCAACTGTCAAGGCCAATAAATATACTTTGGCTCCCCTTGTGTCGAATCAATAAATTAGGGTGAAATACTACACGTGAAGACTGTCGCGATCCCCTATACTTGTGGGTTATCAGTGACCTAGCAGACCTCCCACTTGCCCTTGAAGCCCGCTCCGGCCATGATCGAGTTGGTGAAGGGTTCGGGAGATTTGGGAGGAATGGGTCTTGGAAGCACTGAGCTCCGGAGGAAGATGGCAATGGGGGATCTGGAAGAGCGTACTAAGGGTCTTGGCAGACGTTTCCTTTTATGGGCTGCTGAAATACCAAGGGTCCCCAAGATGCGCCGCGTAGCTCGCCACTTCCCGATACACCGTGCAGTTATGCACTCATGGGATGACCCAAATCATAAACTATATCCCCGAAAAGGCGGAACACGATCTCCATATTAATGAGACGTGTCGATTAAAAACAAAAATGGCCTCGAACCGCGATTCGAGCTTTTTGGTACTGGTCAACAGTAACGTTCGAGCTATGACCTTTAGGCAGAAAGTTGTCAGCGAAAAGCACTGTTCTTGCTTGGACAGTTGGCCTTCAAGGCTAAGTTATATCCTTGAAAATAAGGAAGTATTCGGTGACTGAACTATCGTCAATAGAATTCGAATTTAAGGGGGAACTCGCCCCGCAAGCCGAAGACTTTGGACATGCAAATGATAAGATGACGCTACGGTGTTGGAGGCTAGTTCGGGGGCTACTGAGGGAGTCCGGGATTAAGGGGTCCTCGGGATGCCGGCCTGTCTCTGTGGGCCGAACAGTGGGCCGCCCTGTGATCGTCAATGAAGGTCCCGACACCATCACCAAGATGGAATCTCTCAGGTCATGATGTGCACTCAAATTACAAGACGATGGGTTCGGCATATTCCTTTCCTGATGTAACCGACATAGTATAACCCTAGATACCCCTAGTGACTATATAAACCAGAGGGTTTTAGTCCGTATGACAAGGTTAAGCTCATTACTCTTAGGGTTTAGACCACATCATACGATCTCGAGGTAGATCAACTCTGTACTCGATACCCCATATTCAATACAATCAAAGCAGGACATAGGGATTTACCTCCATTAAGAGGGCCCGAACCAGGGTAAACATCGTCCCCTTAGTCTCCCATAACCCATCAAACCAAGATCCACAGTTTGGGACCCTCTACCCGAGATCTGCCGGTTTTGACACCGATAGTGAAACTTACGGAGGAGAATGCCGCCTGGAAGAAACTGCTCGAGAAGAAAAGTGCCTCGAAGGGGAGGCTGAAAGAACTCACCGAGGAACTTTTGGAAGACTTGG
The DNA here is from genome assembly GCA_039707655.1 of Elymus sibiricus. Lineage (NCBI taxonomy): Eukaryota > Viridiplantae > Streptophyta > Magnoliopsida > Poales > Poaceae > Elymus > Elymus sibiricus. Next base: position 270,486,241 of record CM077673.1, on the reverse strand, counting down.
CGAAGCTCAACATCGAGCGCGAGGGGATGCTGAAGGAATTCGTGGCGCGTGTCAAACAACTTCATGCATACATGACGCAGACCATCGACGCTCTCGAGCAAACAGCCTGCGCCATGGCCTCAATGCGAAAGATGACGAAGGAGAGGCGAGAGGAGATGAAGGTCGTGGAGGTGACGAAGAAGGAGATTGAGGAACTCCGTGCCCAACAATCCATCAAGTTAGATAGCAGCGGCCCAGATCGTTTTCTGTGTCTTCCTTCTTCATCCTCTTCCTTCTTCTTTTGCCCCCGTGTCTTTGGGGAGTTGCCACATGTGGCACTTTTTATTATCCTGAATATGTAAGAAAATTATTATCCTTTGCCGGTGCAAATTTGTCGTTATATTATTTCGTTCGTAGGTACATGTATACGAGTCAAGTTCTCAGCGAGGCACTAACAAAACAATGGTTACGTTCAGCGGGGCAATAGGATCACAAGTAAACTAGTCGCAATCAAAAACAAAAAGGAAACTAGTCCGTCCGTCCAGGCGCATTAACCGCATGATAAACAGCGGGTCGGACGCCATTAATTTGGGAGCGTGGCAAGCGGAGGGTGGAGGTCAAAGTCTTGCTTCCCGATGAGCCTCCGCAGCAGACTGATCTCATGCGTCCCGTCAAGCCTGCGCGGTGGAAAGCTCGCACGCGTCCCGTCGAGCTTGCGCGGTGGAAAGCTCGCATGCGTCCGGTCATCAACCATCTGCACGCAAGCCCCCTCATATCAAGTAAAAAAATGGACGCGTCGCACCTAATGGTTATCATACGAGTTTTGTATTTACCGGAATTCAAAAATAAGATTATCAATGATTGCAGCCGAGCTATCATTCCTAAATGTTTCTAATTCATTCACATTCATTGCATGGGACCTAAGCAAGCAGCCATGGACACAAAAATGATTTTCCAACGAATTTTCACGCACTAGAGCATGAATTCCAGATGAGCTTTGGGCTTCTCGAAGATTTAAAAATCAATATTCTCAATGTTTGCGCCCTAGTCACGATGCCAAAAAAAACTCAATGTCTAGCGCCCTTTATACATTAATTGAGTTCTTCACCTTAAGTGCATGCCTAGAAAACTCAATGTCGTTTCGACCACAAATGTGACATGTTCCCTATCGAAACCGCGATGCTTCTCATGGGAAGCTCCAATTTGTAAGAGTTTTTTCCCAAAACTTGTCCCAGATTGGTGAAAAAAATTACCATGTCTTAGAAGTGTCGTGTCATGACACTGGGGTAAGTTTCAAGAATTTTAGACGAGTTTTGGATTTATGGGAATTTGAACGCAAGTTTCTAAATGTTTGCGGCCTAGTCACGACGTCGAGATGTTTGTAATCATTGCATGGGACCTAAACAGGGGCCCAAGGACATAAAAATGATTTTCTAACCCATTTTTGTGCCCAGGAGCATGCGCTTGTGGTTCAAATATGAATTATGCACATTAAATGGATATAAAAGCTCAATTAATGTATAAAGGGTACCAAATGAGCCCTGCATAATTCCACATTGTAGCACCGCCATTGTATTAGTCTATGTTGCATGTAGAAAAAAATATCAAGGCAAGAAGAGACAATGAATGATGTTCCCTCCACAGAGGTGACGTGTTCCGTATCGAAACCACGATGCTTCTTGAGAAGTTCCGGTGTGCAAGAGACTTGTCCTAAAACTTGTGCCAAATTGGACAAAAAAATTATCATGTCGTATAAGTGATGTGTCATGACACAGGGTAAGTTTCAAGAATTTCAGATGAGTTTGGGATTTATGGGGATTTAAAACCCAAGTTTTTTAATGTTTGCGGCCTAGTCACGACGCCGAGATGTTTGTAATCCAGTCTCGTTCATTGCATGGGACCTAAACAAGGAACCCAAGGAGGCAAATATGTTTTTCAACCCATTTCGGTGACATGGAGCATGTGCTTTTAGTTCAAATTTGAATTATGCACCTCAAATGCCTAGAAATTTAATTAGTGTAGTATACAAAAGGCCAAACGAACCATGAATAATTTACAGCAGTTCTATACGCCCGCCTGGAGCCCGTGCGTGTGTAAGCACGGTGTGCCCACGTGTCGTGCTACCTCGAGATTCCTTCTTTCATAAGTTATACAAATTATATTAAAATGGTGTTCTATCCAAACACGCTTCTCCCACCACTCCCCCAACCGGTTTCCCGCCGAAGAGTCGGTCATGTCATCAACATCCTGGACGAGGGGGACGGGACGGAGCAGGCCGGAGAGCAGGCAAAAGAGACATCGCGCCATCGAGCTAGAGCGAGACGTCATCATCATCCCATGCAGGCGTCCGCAGGTGGCACCATTCCACCATTGCACACGGTTTCTAGTACTACCAGAAACGTTTGCGATATGTAACTGGTCCCGCGAGGTGCACATGGAGGCAACCCTTATAAGCAAGTTGCAGCTTCCCACCCCCTAACCGATTCGAATGGAACTCGGAAGTTAAGCATGCTTTGGGTGGAGTAGTTCAAGGATGGGTGACCGGTTGGGAAGTTGCTAGATCTCAAGGTTCATTTAGGCGGTGTGATATGATCACTATAGGTGTTTAGTGGTAAATGCCTGTAGTGATATGTCATTCCGGTTAAATAAATCTTGAGGTCCTTGTTTTGAAAGTATTTAGAGCTATTTTCCTTTGTGGACCATGCCTTTCAAAAAATTCTAAGTGATTTTTTTGCCTTTTCAAAAATGTGTATGTGTGTGTCAACCCATGATTTTCTTATGATGTTTACAAAATGTGTGTGTGGACCATGCCTTTGAAAAAAAATTGAGTGATTTTTTTGCCTTTTAAAAAATGTGTGTGTGACAACCCATGATTTACTATTGCTGTTTTGAAAATGTGTGTGTGCGTGTGTGCTGTTTGTGTGTGTGTGTGTGTGTCAGCCCTGTGTGTGGACCATGCCTCCATTGTGCGGTTTCCGACGACAAACCTATCGGTGGGACCTTAGGGTCTGTCATGCCTTTTACTAACAAATGCTGGAACGCCAAGGATGGGTGACGGTGTGTGTGTATGTGTGTGTGTGCACGCGTGCGTGCGTGCGTGTGTGAACCCATGCTTGCATGTGTGTGTGTGGACCATGTGCCTCTTCGTTGTGCGGTTTTGAACAACACACCTAACGGTGCCCCCCTAGTATATAGGGTTTGTCATCGAGCTTTGACTGACCATGCTAGAACGCCAAGGATCGATGGGTGACGTATGTGCACATGTGTGTGTGTGTGTGTGTGCCTGTGTGTGCGTGCGTGTTTGTGCGCGCGTGCGTGCATGTGTGTGTGTGCGTGCGTGTGCATGTGCGTGCGTGTGTGTGCGTGCATGCGTGCGTGCGTGCGTGTGTGAACCCATGCATGCATGTGTGTGGACAATGTGCCTCTCCGTTGTGTGGTTTTCAACGAGACAACTATCGTTTGGCCCCTAGTATATAGGGTTTGTCATCCAGCTTTGACTGACCATGCTAGAACGCCAAGGATCGATGGGTGACGTATGTGCACACGTGTGTGTGTGTGTGCGCGCGCGCGCGTGTGCGTGTGCGTGTGTGTGTGCATGTGCGTGTGTGTGTCGACCATGCATGCCTCCATTGTGCGGTTTTCGATGACACACCTATATATCGATGGGCCGCTATGTAGGGTATATATATATCATCCATTTGACTGATAACGCTGGAACGCCACCCTAGCAATGTGGCATGTGTGTGTGGGGGTGGGGGTGGGGGGAGGGGAACGATATATACGCCCATAACGACCTAGGTAGTATATATAACCAATCTTAAGGGGGTATATATGTCCACTTAGCTCAGCTAGGTGCATGCCACATCATAGCTAGTGTTGTGCATTGTAAACACCAGACCATGCCATTTTCCTATATACATTTGGCCATATGCAGGGGGATGGTGTTCTTCTAGCCCCGCTCAACCAATCTTCGACGACGCGCCAACTCGTGGGACCGCGCGATCTATATATCCCTCTTGTCCAACAACAATATGTGATGGTTTGGCCAAATTAAGGTATAAATTCTCTTGGTTGTCTTACGACAAGTCAGACATGGATAAATGTGTGACAAAGTTTGAACCAGGTCATGTGTTCATAGGACCCCCTCCTCCGGCACATAGTTTAGGGGGCAACACTCTACGTTTGTCATGAAACCCTTTTCTGTCACACTGGACACTTTTAGGCATGCACATATATATGCATCACGTGCCACACATTCAAGTTGCGCATTGCGAATTTAAACAGGACAACACCATGTTCGTACACACACAAATATATATATATTTTGACAACACCCCCTTAAGACCTTATTCTAACAACGCAGCCTTATTCTGACAGCACTGCTACACTGCCCGACCCAAAACAAAAAAACCGCATAAAACACGGGGACGAACTGTCCAACCCCCACCTTCTTCTTTCCCCTGTGCCCACCCCGAGGCCCGCACCCCATCTCCCTCCACCGGACGTCCCCATCCACCTTCCTCCCGTCCTCCCCTCACCCGTGAGCCGCCGATCCTCCCGGCATCCCTCGCCCCCCTTCGCTCCAAGCACGAGCCGGCGCCGGATCTAGCCTCCGCGGCCCCCCGCGACGCCCCACCGTCGGGTCCAGTCTGCCCCCCCCCCCCCCCCCCCCCCCCCCCCCCCCCGCGACGCCCTACACGTCGGCCCGTATGGAATCCGATGAGGATCCGTCGCGCGCCGCTGGCCATGGCGCTACGGCGCCCGCCCCTCCCCACGCCGCTGTGCCCCCAGGCTCCCGCCGCCCGCTGCCGCCACCACCAGTGCCTCCACCTTCCTCCATCAAGCCACCACCGCGCTCCTATCCACCGTGCTCCTAGCCGCCGTGGCGCCGCAGCACCATCACCTTCCTCCGACAACGCACGAGCGGCCGCACACCCATCCTCTCACACATCGTCAGCGACACTGCGCTCCTCCAGGCTCAGGCTGGCCGACGGCGCCGCCAAACCTCCCTTGACCCCGGATCCACACCAGTCGACCGAGAAACGGTGGAGGGAGGTCAGATCGAGGCGATGGGAGTTGGCTCCCGATGGCAGCCACGGAGCCACCGCTCTACTCCTCTCCTCGCGTCGACGAGCACGACCACGGTGAGGGGCTACTCCTGCGCAGGCGACTTGCTGGGAGGGAACATCCTCGTCATGTACTATTGAACTTCAGGATTTTTGTTTGCCGTTCCAGATTTCGCTTGGGCGCAAGCACTGATGCGCTCGTGGTCGGATGTGCAATGCACTGCCATTCGCCCACTTTCGCGTTGCAGTTCGCCCGGTGGGCTGATGCAGCTCTTTCCCGAAGCAAGCTGCTCCAGCAGGGTTGCTGTGGAGGTCGTTGACTCTAGCCACCTCAAAAAAAATTATTTGAAGAAGACAAAAAAAGTAGTTCACTCCAATTTGTGTAGCAACTCATTACCCCTCTGTATGAAGTGCAATTTGTTTCTTGTGTTTCAAAACTCAGTCGACCACATCATCACCTAAAGTGTGTTCGATCCTTGGATGTGGTCCACTTTAGAGAGTGATGTAGTTCACTTGCGCCAGATGTGAAAAGTTCGAAAATCTCAGCGAAACAACAAAATAGTAATGCGGTTCACTTCGATATATGTGGCCGTTCACTTGCCCTCATTTCTGCGGTCTACTCTTGTCCATCTAAAAGTTTGAAAAAAATGACAAAAGAAACAATGCAATTCGCTTGCCCGTCTGATGCAGTGCGGTCTTCCATCGGAAGCAGTGCGCTCTTCAGTGCGATGCGGTTCACGCGTCGAATTTGGTATTACGAAAAACAGAGTGTCCGCATTTCGGTAATTTTAAAACTGCTCTTAAACCTTAAGGAATTAGAAAAGTGTTCTACATAAAAAATTTGCGGCTCCTCCATATCTTTCCAATGTCGTATCATTTGTATCATTCCGATGAGCGCTTTAGAAAAAATCACGAAAAACGTCCGCTGTCACTCGTCGGCCAGCGCACCGTTTTCAAAATACCTTTAAAACCGTAAAGAATCTCAACAAATGACCAACATATGAAAGTTGCGCCTATTCCACAGCTTTCCAACGCCATATCACACGCCTCGTTTCGACAAACGGTTAAAAAACTGGAGCGAAAACCGTACCAAAAAAATCGTAAAAATTTGAAAAACAGAATTCCGTTTTCAGTAAATTTGAAATTACTCTCAAACCGTAAGGAATTAGAGAGAGTAATCTACATGAAAAAGTTACGCATCGATGATATCTTTCCAACGCTGTATCGTTTGCTTCATTCCGATGAGCGGTTTAGAAAAAAACGCGAAAATACGCTCGCCGCCACTCGTCGGGCAAAATAGCAAACGAATCCGACGAAACAACCGTATGCGATTGTATCCCCAACAGGCACGAGTGTGCTACTCTACCCGTGTGCGATGCCCGTACACTGCAAAATCAGCCTTGCGTAATGGTGGCAACAACAAGCGTCAGCCAGTGCAAAGGGGTAATGTGCACAGTAAAAATCCAAACCCGACAGCGACCTATAAAAGATCCTGCCGGCGGCGGCTAACAACTAATTTTTTCCGCCGATAGCTCGCCACCACCACCACACACACCAAATGGAACCGGTGCTCAACCATGGGGATGTGCATGGCGCCGTCCTGATAGTGTTGGACGACGACGCGATATAGGATTCCGACGTGTTGGCCGCCATGGCGGGCACTGACAAACAGCCAGCTGTCCCGGTCGACGACGATGGGATAGAGGTTTCCGACGCGCTATCCTCCATGTCGGTCAACGTTCAACCGTCATCTGCCGCGGCCGCTGCCGCCGCCGACGACCCTGAGTTTCAGCGTCGGATGCAGATGGCTATCGATTTGTCTGTCCAGGAATCGGGGCTCGATGCGTTCCTGCACGAGGAGGACGAGCGTCATCTTAGTGTCGGTGTGGAACAATCTATCGCATCTGCGGATGCCATCCGCAACGCGGCTAGGGATCTGAAGCGGCAGAAATGGCGGGAGGGTGCGAAGAGGAAGCGGCTGACGAAGAACTCAGATGCAGAGGGCAAAAAGAGGCGGGAGCAGGACCAGAAGGCGGCGGAGCAGGCTGCCGCATGCCTCTCAACCGCGTTGGAGGCCAGTGCAGGCCTTGCAGCTGCGGCGGCAGCCCTGGCAACTATGGCTACGACGACCAGGGAAGCAGCTCTTGCGAGAGTGAAACGTCTCCAACGTATCTATAATTTTTTATTGTTCCATGTTGATATATTATCATTCTAGGATACTTTTTGGGTCTTTATTTACCAATTTATAATATTTTTGGCACTAACTTATTGACCCAGTGCCCAGTGTCAGTTGCTATTTTCTACATGTTTTTGCCTTTTCAGGTTTACAATACCAAACGAAGTCCAATTGCCACGAAACTTTTTGATGATTATTTCTGGACCAAAAGAAGACCTAGAAGCTTCGGAAGGAGGTCGAGAGGCACACGAGGGCCCCACCACACATCAGGGCACGCCCTGGGGGGCCACACCCTAATATGTGGTGGCCCCCTCGTGGCTCTCCCGACATCCCTCTTCGGCCTATAAATTCTCTACTATTGCAAAAACCCTGAAGGCAGTCCCGAAACCCTTTCGCCGCAACCGCAAGTCTCTGTTTCGTCACGAGGCCATCTGGAGGTCCATTCCGGCACCCTGTCGGAGGGGGGATCGATCACGGAGGGCCTCTTCATCAACCTTGTTTCCCTCATGATGATGTGTGAGTAGTTCACCATAGACCTATGGGTCCATAGCTAGTACGGAGATGGCAATCTCGCTATCTTATGATCTTTAATACAATGGTCATCACATCTTTGCTTTGATCTATCCGATGTAATCCTATTGTGCGGTGTGTTTGTTGGGATCCGATGAATTGTGGGTTTATGTTCAGATTATTCATGAAAAGTATTTGAGATTTATCTGATATATATTATATCTTAATTGCATGATCATTATAGCTTCGTAATGCTCTCCGATTTATTGATGTGCTTTGGCCAAGTAGATTGATATTTCATCGGTGGGAGTGGTGCGTTGTGGTAGGTTCAACCTGGCAAGTTTCTACATCCCAGTGACAAAGTAGGGGACAAGATGCATCTTTGTGTTGTTGCTACTAAGGATAAAACGACGGGTTCATTCATATTGATTGAGTTTACTTTGTCTGCATCATGTCATCCTTCTCCAAGGATTACTCTGTTTTACTTAATACTCTCTAGATGCATGCTGGATAGCGGTCGATGAGTGGAGTAATAGTAATAGGTGTAGGCAAGAGTCGGCCTATTTGTTTACGGACGTGATGCCTATATACACATGATCATTGCCGTGAAAATCGCTTAACTATCCGCTTTTCCATCAATTACCCAACAGTAATTTGTTACCCAGCGTATGTTGCCTACGTGAGAGATGCTGCTAGGGAACACTATGGCCCCGGGGTCTATTCACTTATATATTTACAAACACTACAATTACCTTGCTGCCTTTATTTAATTTTTATTTATTTTGCAATTTATATTTATCAACAATTATCTACACAACTCACTTGCTTGCAAATAACGAGATCAAGGGGATTGACAACCCTCTTGCCCGCGTTGGGTGCAATTCGTTTGTTCATTTGTGTGTAGCCGCTGAAGACGGTTGAGGATTGATATTACTATTGGTTCGATAAACCTTGGTTTCATAACTGAGGGAAATACTTACCCACTTTGTGCTACAATTACCCGTTCCTCTTCACGGAAAACTCAACGCAGATCACAAGTATCAGGAAGGATTTCTGGCGCCGTTGCCGGGGAATATCATCGCCAACTATCAAGTAACTTCACTTGTTCTTCTTTTTATTTGCTGTTATATTTAGTTTATCTCATAAAAATCAAAAATAGGAAAATATTTATCTTTGCTTGTTACATTGCTCGCTTGCCTAGCTATGTTATCTTTATCTTATATAAAAAACGAACAGAAAGTTAAAAGCAAAAATATAAAGATAAATGGATCCTCATCCACTTGCTAATCTTTTCAAAAGACCTGATTATGTTGAAACAATTTCTAGTGAGTTGAGTGCACCAGAATTTCCTTATGAGGTCTTGCTTGAAAATCATGAATCTAAAAATTGTGCTGAAGTTTTTAAAGAAATTTATAAAGTGATTCATGATAGTTCCTTGAATGAAAAGCATGTATTGCCATGTTGCTAGTATAAATTCTATGAATATTAATTGTGCCAATGATCATGATTGGGGTGATAATCATGATGTTCCTTGTGATCTTGATAATTCTAGCCTTCATGTGCCGTCCATGCCCTTTGCCGTCTGCTGGCAGACGGCAAAGACCTTTGCATCTTTGCCGTCTGCCAGTAGACGGCAAAGTGCCCTTTACCGTAGCTTGTTCAGCCGGATGTGGTGCCGTCTGCTGGCTGACGGCAAAGACCTTTGCCGTCCGCCATGCATGCCTTTGCCGTCAGCCATGGCAGACGGCAAAGATCCTGATTGCAGTAGTGTATGATATTCGCAACACAACTAAAAGTGGGGTTGGTAGAGTGTCAACTTTAGGTAATAATGATCCCACTATGTGGGGACCCCGACTCATAAGTCGTGATCACCGAATGCACGTGTACAGTGATCCCAGAGATCAATGCTCACTGAACACACATAAGCTGAATAACAAGAGTCTTACATCCACATTTAGCGTCTTACACAAATAAAGACCATGAAGGTCAAGTCTTACATAGATAGGGCCGCAAGGGCCAAACACTTAAACATAACAAGCAGTGGAAATCTTGATCGGAAGCGTGAACCCATGCCATTTGCCTTAAACCTATAGGCATTCTGACTGGGAAGCGTCCTAGTTCGCATGTTCGCCACCAACGAACTCTTCACCATATTCCTGCTCTTCCATGCTGAGGGAGTCCTGGTTTAAGGGGTCCTCGGATAGCCGACCTGTTTCTCATGGGCCGGACTATGCGGGCCACTGGATGAGCATTGGGTGATCAGGGGCCTCGTCGCCAAGGTGGAAGTTTCAAGGAGCCATGGCGTGTCCTCCAAGTTGTCGACAGTAGATAGGCATGTTTTTTTCCCTTTAATGTGCAACCGACTATGTGTAAACCCTAGGTATCCTCGGCATCTATATAAGCCGGAGGGTTTTAGGTTGTAGGCCAAGAGAACTCATCTAGGGTTTTAGTCATACGATCTCGAGGTAGATCAACTCTGTAACCCTTATACCATCAATATAATCAAGCAGGACGTAGGGTATTACCTCCATAGGAGGGCCCGAACCTGGGTAAACATCGTCTCCCACTTCTCCTGTTACCATCGATTCTAGTCTCACAGCTCGGGACCCCCTACCCGAGATTCGCCGGTTTTGACACCGACATTGGTGCTTTTATTGAGATTTCCGCTGTGATCGCCAGAAGGAATCGATGGCTCGCCTTGTCACAAGCAGCGAGATCTGCAGCCAGGGGACTCTCGCTCCGGATTAGATCCTCGCGAGTGGCGACATCTCGTCGCAGGCTTACCCGATCGGCCACCCATGCCAGATCGGAAACTTTTCCCTCGATCAAGGAATCAGGTTCGGAACCCTAGAGTTCGTCGCTAATTCACGGGGAGAACTCGTATTGGAGGAACCCTTGACTCCTACGGAGGAGCCCGCAGATCCCGACGCCTTGGCGCCAAAGACATCGGGCCCCGCCTCCGATGATGAAGTCGTTATCCCTAGGCCGTCTGGACCGCCCAGTCCGGTCGTTATGACCGGATCTGCCATGGTTAAACAGGACTCGGATCCGCTTTCGTGCGACTCTGGAACTGCGACGCCGCATACTGACCCCACTCGCTTTGGCGACACGCATCCTACCATCGCCTCGTTTCTGAACGAGTTATTTGATCGGATCGAGATCATGCATGTGGCTGATGATCAGATCCCGGTCTATGACCGGCTCGGGCTTAAACCCAACGATAGGGAGATTCACATCCCCACGGTCGCCCACCTCGTCGCCACCATCGAGTGTCCGGCTGGGGGCTCGTCCTCCAAGCGACCGGAATTAAAAACAATTTATAATCCAGTCTCCGATTGCCGAGACCTCGCCGGCAACCCCGACTCTGGAGTTCGCTCCGGAAATAGACCGGTATCGGTCCCTGATCTATCACATAGTTCGGAGTCCGTGATTCCAAACTCCCCCCATGGTGTGGAGTCAAATATTTTCCCACCCACCTCCCAAGCAGATCACTCAAGCACCGCAGCAGAGCCCAAGTCTTCGGACTTACAGGACATTAAGCAGTTATCAGGAGAGTCGGTTCATCATTACTGGGCTAGACTCCTCCTCGCTAGAAACAAAGTACGGGGCCTCAGTGATCAGGAGATAATGGCAACCTTCAAATGCAACTGCCATGAAGAAGGGATTCTCTATGCCCTGGCGCGTCGACACATCCGCGACTTCACCGAGCTGTCAGCTTTGGTAGAAAAGTATTGTGCCATGGAAAGCGCTTGGCAAACCGATCGGCTGTTTTCAGAACCAACCTTTACCGAATACCCTAGAGGAGATCGGAAAAAGAGGGTACCTCTGAAGCGGCGAGCCAAACTTGCGCCCGCCAAAAAGAGAAACAAGCCCCTTTCAGGGGACAGTACTGTCCTGGATGGACTACTGGATAAACCTTGCCTTGTACACTCCATGTTGCTGAACACACCTCCGACTCACGGCGTTAGAGCTTGCTGGGTTGTCAGGAAGATCGCAAAATGCGGTGAAGCCATTCTTGAGGCACCACCGCCGAACAGGCACACTACATCGCCACCAGAATGCAATGCCGAAGTCCTAACGATCTACGAAACGTTCCCCTCGAGGAACAGGAGGAAAAGAGCTCTTAAAGAACTCGAGCAGGTATATCATGCGGCAGCAACAAGTGCATGGGCAGACATACCCATTACCTTCGGAGATACTGACCGACCAGCAATTCTCCCCGGACATTCACCGGCCGCACTAGTCCTGAACCCCATCATTGATGGCTTCAGGTTACACAAGGTGCTAATGGATGGCGGCAGTGGTTTGAACCTGATCTACGAAGACACCCTAGAAAAAATGCAGTTCGACCGATCTCGCATCGAGCATATCAACACAACTTTCCGGAGAATCATCCCGGGGAAAGAGGTGCGCTGTTCAGGACGTATCGTCCTGGACGTAGTGTTCGGCACACCCGACAACTGCCAATCCGAAGAACTCCTCTTCCACATAGTGCCCTTCCCCAGCGGCTACCACGCCCTGTTGGGGCGTGACGCCTTCACAAAATTCCAGGCTATACCACATTACGGGTATATGAAACTTAAGATGCCAGGACCAAACGGAGTGATTACAACAGCCAGTGATCCGAATATAGCCCTTTGGGCCGAAAACAAAACAGCAGCGCTCGCCCTCGAGGCTCTAGCTGAGACCTTTGCTGCAGAAGAGCTGACCGCACTTCGGTCAACAGTAGACAAGGACGATGTGATCCTCAGCAAGAGGCCCAAACCGACGTCCTTTAAACCGGCAAAGGAAATTGTCAAATTTCAGGTGCACCCGACGGACCCCAACAAGACAGCGTCCATCGGAGCTCAGCTCGATCCCGTAGTGGACGAAGCGCTGCGAACATTCTTACGAGAAAACTGGGACATCTTCGCCTGGCATCCTTCTGATATGCCCGGCATCCCACGGCGGCTGGCAGAGCATAGTCTGAACATCATCGCAGGCTTTAAGCCCGTCAAGCAGACTCTGCGCTGCTTTTCCGAGCCCAAACGGCAAGCTATGGGTGAAGAATTGGCTAAATTGCTAGAGGCCGGATTCATTCGGGACATTAAGCACCCCGAATGGTTGGCAAACCTGGTTATGGTACCAAAGAAAGACAAATCCTGGCAGCTGTGCGTCGACTTTAAAGACCTCAACAAGGCCTGCCCTAAGGACCCTTTCCCCCTACCACGCATAGACCAGATTATTGACGCCACAGCCGGACACGACTCGCTGTGTTTCCTCGATGCTTATTCCGGATACCATCAGATTAAAATGAAGGAATCCGATCAAGCGGCAACCGCATTCATCACCCCTTACGGGCCATTATGCTTCAACACGATGCCCTTCGGGCTAAAAAACGCTGGGGCTACGTACCAGCGCATGATCCAGACTTGTCTCTTAAAACAAGTCGGTAAAACAGTCGAGGCATACGTGGACGATGTGGTAATCAAAACCAAACACGTCAGCCATTTGATCGACGACCTAAGGCAAACCTTTGCCAGCTTACGCGAGTACGATATACGACTCAATCCAGAGAAGTGTGTATTCGGAGTTCCCGATGGTAAACTGCTCGGATTCATCGTTTCCCATAGAGGAATAGAAGCGAATCCAGCCAAGATCCGTTCCTTATCAGAACTTGCAGTTCCCACAGAGCTTAAGCATGTCCAAAGGTTGGCTGGTTGCGTGGCGGCGTTAAGTCGCTTTATCTCCCGCCTCGGTGAAAAGGCTTTACCACTCTAAAAATTGTTGAAAGGAACCAAGAAATTTGAATGGACCGATGAAGCAAAGGCTGCGTTAGAAGAAATTAAGACACTCCTGGCAAGTAACCCCATACTCACAGCACCAGGCGCGGGTGAGCCCATGTTGTTATACATATCGGCCACCAACCAAGTCGTTAGCGCAGTGCTCGTCGTCGAACGAGAGGAGGAGGGACACAAATTCCGGATACAGAAGCCGGTATATTACGTGTCAAAAGTACTAACGCAATGCAAGTCCAGATACCCGCACTACCAGAAGATAGCCTATACAGTATTCATGGCATCACGGAAACTAAGACACTACTTCCAAGAGTGTTCGGTCACGGTGGCATCCGAAGTACCCCTGAACGATATAATCAACAACAGGGACGCCACCGACCGCATAGCTAAATGGTCCATTGAGCTCCTTCCTTTTGAAATTATCTACAAACCACGACAAGCTATTAAGTCTCAGGTGTTGGCAGATTTTCTCGCCGAATGGACAGAGGCCGAGCTCCCTAGGGAATATAGTACATACTCCCATTGGACGATGTACTTCGATGGATCCAAAACTTTGGCCGGACTGGGGGCTGGAGTTGTTCTCACATCCCCCACAGGCGACAACGTCCGATACGTGTTGCAGATCATGTATGCCGACTCCAACAATGCAGCCGAATACGAAGCCCTTCTACATGGTCTTCGGATGGCAGCATCAATGGGCATACGCCGGCTAGAGGTACGGGGAGACTCCAACCTGGCCATCTCCCAAATCAACGGCGAATTTGACGCCAAAAACCCAAAGATGGCGGCATACAGAAACGCTGTCCTCAAGATATCCGCACGGTTCGAGGGGCTGGAATTTCACCACGTCGCTAGAGACGGCAACCAAGCTGCCGACATACTGGCTCGCATGGGGGCCAAACGCGACCCTGTCCCACAAAACACTTTCCTAGAACGGCTCTTTAAGCCATCCGTGGTTTGGCAGGACGATCATAAGGGTGCCGATCTAACCAGTGCAGATGAGGTTGTTCCCCCTATAAATGAACCAGACGGTCAAATCATCGGCGGCTCCGTAATGGACGAAAGGCCCTCGGCTCACGAGGTCATGGCAGTAATCGCACCATGGACCGAGCCCTTCCTCGCCTACCTTCTTCGCAAAGAACTCCCCAACGATCAGACGGAGGCACGGCGCATAGTTTGGCGCTCCAAAGCCTACAAGGTACACGAGGGTGAGTTATACAAGAAGAGCACCACCGGAATATTACAGCGGTGCATATCTGAGGAAGAAGGGCGGCAGCTTTTAGCCGAAGTCCACGCAGGGATGGGTGGTCATCACGACGCAGCAAGAGCCTTAGTAAGCAAGCCCTTCTGAGCTGGTTTTTTCTGGCCCACAGCTCGGGCGGACGCCCAGTCACTTGTCAAATATTGCGTGGGATGTCAACTTTTTTCAAATCAAAGTCACATGCCCCCAACAGCTCTTCGGACTATTCCGATTACCTGGCCCTTCGCGGTCTGGGGGCTAGATATGGTCGGACCACTTAAAGGGGGGACCAAGAAGAATAAATACTTACTGGTCATGGTTGACAAGTTCACCAAGTGGATAGAGGCAAAACCTGTCAAATTAGCCAAGTCCGGACCAGTAATTGACTTTATATCCGGCGTGGTACACCGTTACGCTGTCCCGCACAGTATAATAACTGACAACGGATCCAATTTCACGGCCCAAGAGGTCAAAGACTGGTGCGCAAAGATGGGCATCAAGCTCGATTACGCATCGGTTTATCACCCGCAGACCAATGGACAAGTCGAACGGGCAAATGGCCTCATTATGAGCGGCATTAAGCCACGTTTGGTCCGGTCTCTTCAAGAGTCCGACTATCATTGGGTTGAGGAGCTCGACTCCGTTCTATGGGGCCTGCGCACCACCCCGAATAGATCAACGGGATACACACCGTTTTTCATGGTCTATGGGGCAGAAGTGGTCCTTCCTTGTGATATTATTCATGACGCACCAAGGGTGTGCATGTACGAAGAAAAGGAGGCTGAGTTAGATCGGCAAGACGACTTGGACGCCTCGGAAGAGGAGCGCGACATAGCTCGGGCCCGTTCTACCTTTTATCAACAGCAGGCCCGACGTTACCAGAGCAGGGAGGTCAGGACACAAGCATACAACGTGGGCGAACTCGTCCTATGGCTCCCGGAGAAGCAGAAGCATAAACTCAAGCCCAAATGGAAAGGCCCCTTCATAATTGACGAAGTACTCACAGGAGGGGCTTACCGTCTTCGGAACCCACCGGACAACCGCCTTGAACCGAACCCATGGAACGCAGCTCGTCTTCGGCGCTTCTACGGCTAGACTGGTGTCGTCATACTCTTTACCCTCCCTTTTTCTTTCTTTTCTTTGTTGTTTCTTCTCCCTCCCACCTTGATTTTTGGCAGGTTTGAATTCTTTCTTTTTCTTCCCAACTCTATGTTCGGCTTAACCGATCTTGTACTAAAGATTTTCGGCCTACACACTTAAGTGTTAAATCCGAACACAGCACCTGGGGGCTTCTTTTCCGAAGCCAATGTTTTTATATTATAAGCACTTATTCACATTTATTATGTATGCATGTTTCCCTTGTCGTTTTTAAGCCATCATATGCATCAATTCGAACTAAGACTTTGCCAAGCTGGGTTACCTCGCTCCTGTGGTTACCCTCTACGTTCCCGATTGTTCGGCTAGAGGGTAAAGGGAGCACCTCTGCGATTGTTACGACCGGGTCATCCGGATACGTACCTCAGACGGGTGAAGCCAAAAGCTAGCTATCTTCAGCAGACAATTGATCGGCTACGACGGAATCAACTAATAATGATACGGTCGTCATGACCATTGCTCGGGCTTCTTCTCTTACAAAAGCCCTTAGTTGCATACTAACAGTATACGGCCTTCTACCTACGATTTACGTAGCACCCTGAAGAAAGGTATCGATAGAGGTACTATTTTCTTCGGAAGATGTTTCTTACGCTAAGCAGTAATATAACATATCTCCCTGTGTGCTTTCTGTCTGTTCACACCACATGGCCGGATTGCCTGGTTCCCCGAACATAATGCACTCCCCTAGGGTGATAATTTTCAAGGAACACTCCCAAGCTCTTAGCGCGGGAGGCCGAAGCCGATGGCCGGTTAAGACAAAGTTTACAACACAGACGGAGTAATTCCTCGATTATTAGTACATAGATACATATAATCATACATCTGGCTACCGATCGAGACCGTCGATTATGGTGTCCAGGGAGCAATCTTCTTGTGAGAAACGGGCGGCAGGCATCACTTGGTCATATACCAGGTGGAGCGGCACTTCTTGTCCATCCGACCCTACTGGCCCAACCTGAGCCATACACTCAGGGTTAAGTCCGGTATAGCGGGTCTTGATCATCGTCCACGCCTCTCGTGCTCCCTCTCGACAAGCCGATGTCTTCCACAGCTCGAACCTACTTCGGGCTCCCTTGAAGCGATCGACTAGTTCGGTCATCCCCTCCGGAGGTTGCTCGGCGGGCCACAATGCTTTCACCATGCTCTTCATGGCCTTCCGAGCCCGCTCATGAAGGGCGGACAGCTCTTTCAGAAGGCTTCCCTGGTAGGATCCGATCTCTTCTTCGGGTCGCCCAGACAGGAGACCTGTACATGCGTCACGGCATGCGTGTTATGCTTCAGTCATAGGAAATACCTTCTGATGATAGAATCACACTCTGTAATTTATGGTTTTCTCCTTGGACCTTGGCCAATTGAGTTTTTAAGCTCTCAATTTCTTCGGCCTGCTGTCTGTTCTCCTCCTTAAGGTGGTTCTTCTCTTCAAGGTGTCGTTGCAAAACACGACAGCCAGCCTCCTGCTGGGACTCGGCATATCGCTGAGATTCTCGGGCTACATCCAAATCTCTGTGTAATTGCCCTATTGATTCAGCTACTACATAGTACCCTCGCGTCAGCACGGGAATATACTAAGATCAACAGTACAGATATACTCACCATGTGCCTCCCGAGTAAAGCTCTTCACTTGCTCCAACTCGGCCTTCACAGATTTGACCTGTGTCCGGCTGGCTTCCAATTCCCTGGCCAGTTGCTCGTTTTGTTGCTTCGAGGGCTGCATTAGCAGTAAAAGAATACAAGGATCCTTAATTTGGTCGTGCTGACCAATTTAAGGCTCCGGGGCTACTGGGTTTACACAAGTGTTCGGACTTTAATAACCGACTACTCACCTGCAGGCTAGACGATATCAATGTCATGGCCTCCCCGAACCCAGCTCGGGAGGCTCCGAGGTGCGCGTCCGCCGTACGCAGAGCACCGAACTCTTGTTCGGAGAAGGCCGGATGACGCAGGGCTTCTCGTCGCCGCCGATGATGCATAGCGCTCCCAACCTCGGATTTGGTGACGGATATGGCGTCACCAGAATCGGCTGGGGCTGGATTGATGGTGGGGGCCCCCGTAGCAGGTTCAGCATGAGCGGAAGGCCTGGAATCTTGAGCACCGCCGGACATCCTGGCGACATCCTCGGCGGGGGACGGCCGAACTCTTTGCCTGGATATTTTGACAAAAAGGCCTCTTGTGAGGCTTTATCAATCATGATACTAAATCAAATGTTCGAGCGAAATACCTTTGGGATGAACTCGTAGGCGGGCTCGCCCGCGCAACCGGCTCATTTGTCGGAGCCCTGTTGCTTTCCGACCCAGGCACTGCTGCCGCTACTGATGTATGTCGCGCGGATCTATGGCGCTTGGGAGTAGGAGCTGGCGCGTTTGGGTCAGTGGAGGATACTTGCCTTTTGCGGGATGAGTTTTTCTTCTTCTTACTTGCCGCAGGGGAAGGGAAGGATCCAGGGTAATCGGCTATGATAGCCACCTTGGAGCCGTCAAGGCCCTCCTGGTAGAAAACCCCGTCTTTGAGCTCGATTGACAGATCCGGGTCATCATGAAAGCCCGGATCATCATCATGGGAATAGTCCTCGGGCTGAGGGGCCGGACAGTTAACTGTCTCGATAAAGCTCCTCCATTCAAGTTCACATAAAGTTAAAGGCTTCGGTCAAAAAGGGACAAATTGAGAAACCGAACTTTGGTCACAGGGTAGAAAGGCTTACCCATTCGATGGGATTGTGGCTCGAGTATCCCTCCTTTGTCGACCGCCGAATAAAATCTTCTTGCTCCCCTTTGTACAGGTCGGCAAGTGCGGCGGCTAATGCTGTTTGATCGGCAGGGCCCAGTCTTCGGGAGCGAGTAGTGTCGCTTGTCCCGTTGTAACACCACAAGTGGTGTATCCTCTGTTGAAGAGGTTGGACGCACCGGGTGGTGGCGGCGGCCATGACGTCTATCATGGTCAGCTTATGATGGGCTAGTACCCTCATGCGGGCTGCTAAGTGCTGCACCTCAACGCTGTCCTCTTGGGACAGGCTCTTCGGGCGCCAGTTGTACCTTTTCTTCAAAGGGGCATCGGAGTATTCGGGCAGACCCCTCCGAGCTGGATCGAATAGAGGGACGTCCTCGATATAAAACCATTCCGAAGTCCATACTTCGGACTCCTTCGACGTCCCCATGGGATATCCCGTCCCCGCTATGCGTCATACTTCGACTCCACCGACCTCAAAAATTGTCTTGTCTCGAGTGCGAGGAACGAGGCAGAAGTACTTCCTCCACAAATCGAAGTGTGCCTCGCAGCCCAGGAACATCTTGCAAAGGGCGACGAAGCCCGAGATGTGCAGAATAGACCCTGGGGTGAGGTGGTGGAGCTGGATCCCATAAAACACGAGTAACCCTCTCAAGAACGGATGAATGGGAAACCCGAGACCCCGCAGGAGGAAGGGCATAAAACATACGCGCTCCCCCTTTTGTGGCTAGGGGAAATTCTCCGCAAGGGCCTCGCCGTTGAATGAAGACAAACCGGCACGGACAGCTTCCAGATCCGAGGAGGGAAGGTACCCTTGGGTCTCGAGGTCCCGTAGTCGAAGGAGGGACACGGAGCAGCTTGTCCAGTCCCCGGGACAGGATCCGTAAGGATGCGAGGAGGAACTGGGGGCGCTCGCCATTTTTGGTGGAGACCTTTCGCTGGAGGTTTTTTCTGATGGGGGAGAAGAAGATATGGCTTGGACCACGATTCAGTTTGTTTAAATGGGTGGTGCCTCTTTTGTGGGAGGGGTAGTTTTGTAAAAAGCTACTGAACCGCTCGTCTCCCCACGATGCGCGAGGATCGAGAAACGCTATTACTATGGACCCAGCAATCCCGTGATGTTTGGGATTTCGCCGATGACAGGATGGTTGCCGAACAAGAAGGGATGGAGGGACTCGCCTCGCAAGCCGAAGACTTCGGTGTACAATATTATCCGGATATACCTCGGCGTTGGAGGCTAGTCCGGGGGCTACTGAGGGAGTCCTCGTTTAAGGGGTCCTCGGATAGCCGACCTGTTTCTCATGGGCCGGACTATGTGGGCCACTGGATGAGCATTGGGTGATCAGGGGCCCCGTCGCCAAGGTGGAAGTTTCAAGGAGCCATGGCGTGTCCTCCAAGTTGTCGACAGTAGATAGGCATGTTTTTCCCTTTAATGTGCAACCGACTATGTGTAAACCCTAGGTACCCCCGGCGTCTATATAAGCCGGAGGGTTTTAGGTTGTAGGCCAAGAGAACTCATCTAGGGTTTTAGTCATACGATCTCGAGGTAGATCTACTCTGTAACCCTTATACCATCAATATAATCAAGCAGGACATAGGGTATTACCTCCATAGGAGGGCCCAAACTTGGGTAAACATCGTCTCCCACTTCTCCTGTTACCATCGATTCTAGTCTCACAGCTCGGGACCCCCTACCCGAGATCCGCCGGTTTTGACACCGACACATGCCTGGCCAATTAAATAACCAGTGGCAAGCCAATGAGTACTTTGAATGTACTCGCTAGCAACCCAAGTTTTGGAACAAGGCAATAACAATGCATGATATAGCACTAAGTAGGTAAGTCTTGCGGAAAGCTAATTTTGAGTGCAACGACATGATCAAAATAACTAGTAATAGCATGCTTCATGAGGATACAAGTATCCGCACAAACAGGTTACCGATACCAGTGTAATCAAGGTCAGAACATTTCATGTTCAATCATCATGCCAAGTCATCCGACTTGTCTTGAGTATACCATCTTTGTTATCCACACACACACACCAAGTTTATGAAAACCCAGGACATAGTTTAAGCAGCACCACCCAACTGTCCTTGACCGTGGACACGGCTATTCGAATAGTTTTACACTCTGCAGAGGTTGCACACTTTACCCACAAGACTCGAGAAACTTCCGTGTCAAGCCACGACTCGCGGCATTGTCCATACCCGAGGTAAGTACCCGAACATTGTCTTTCCCCTGATGATACTAAACAAAGAGTCCACTCGATTGGTACCCAGCCCACATGATGTACATC
Organism: Elymus sibiricus; assembly: GCA_039707655.1. NCBI lineage: Eukaryota > Viridiplantae > Streptophyta > Magnoliopsida > Poales > Poaceae > Elymus > Elymus sibiricus. The sequence continues at coordinate 270,465,322 of CM077673.1, read as the reverse complement.
ACAAGTAACATCCATGCAGGGACCAACGGTGTGCCCGGTGCCTGTGAAGACAACGCATGATCGTCCTTCCCGGCAAGACCCCGTATCGAGAGTGACCACATCACTCCCGCCACTAGTAATGCGGGCTCTATGCTAGTACCTGAGGGAGTCCTGGATTAAGGGGTCCTCGGGAGGCCGACCTATTTCTTATGGGCCGGACTGTATGGGCCGTTTGCCGAGCACTGGATTGATCGAAGACCCTGTTTCCAGGAAGGAAGCTTCGAGGATCGTGGCGTATTCTCCACGTTTGGAGTAGTGAATAGGCATGTTTATCCCTTCGACGTGTAACCGACCATGTGTAAACCCTAGGTACCCTCGGCGTCTATATAAGCCAAAGGGTTTTAGATTGTAGGCCAACAGAACTCATCTAGGGTTTTAGTCATACGATCTCGAGGTAGATCAACTCTGTAACCCTTATACCATCAATATAATCAAGCAGGACGTAGGGTATTACCTCCATAGGAGGGCCCGAACCTGGGTAATAATCTTCCCCCACTTCTCCTGTTACCATCGATTCTAGTCTCACAGCTCGGGACCCCCTACCCGAGATCCACCGGTTTTGACACTGACATTGGTGCTTTCATTGAGAGTTCCGCTGTGATCGCCAGAAGAAATCGATGGCTCGCCTTGTCATCAACGAAGAGGTCCACAATACGGACACTTTCGTCCCCGGACAGATCTTCGCCTTCGGCAGCATTGTGCTGCATGCCGACCCGACCGGCCATCTAGGCCGCGTCGGAAGTTTTGCCCCTGATCAAGAGGTCAGATTTGGGAACCTAGAGTTCTCCGTAGATTCTCGGGGCGACCTATGGCATACCGGGCTCGCAGTCTCGCCTGCCACACCCGAAGACTCTGAGGCTTTAACCTCAGATCCATCTTTCGGCCCCGCCCACGGGATCCACCCCGGCGAGGACCCGACTCCCAGTCCGAACTCGGTCATAGTGCCGGATGTCCGGACATCTGTTCTTGCCGAACACTCTCCCTGCGCGGACGCATCGGAGGTCTACTCCGGAAGCTCTGGGCAGGCCGACCCGATCGAGCTCTCGATACTCAACGAGGCTCTAGATCGGATCTCGTCGATGAAGATTACCGAGGACCCAACCCTGATCTGTTCTCAGATCGGGCTTCAGACGGGTCAGGACGAATTTTTCGTCCCACCCACCACCCACATGGTAGCCACTGTCGAAGATTTAACCGACATGTTGGACTATGCTTCGGAGGAAGCAGAATACATGGATGAGGAGGATCGCGCCCTCACCCCCGTTAACACCGGGCGGTGGACTGCCACCTCCACATACGACGTCTACGTGGTGGACACTCCGAAAAATGATGGTGACAAATCGGATGAAGCGCCGTCAAGACGCCAAAAGCCGCATAAACGGTCAAAAGGAAAAAAGGGAAGAAAAGCTATCGATGGCACCGGGGACGGAGACACCCCGGAAGACCTCGGCGATCCCAAAATCCCCGAACACCCGTTAGAGGGTCAGGAGAGGCCGGAACACCGACGCAACCCCGACGATCTAGATGATCCCGAGGACGACGATTACCCCCGCTCTATCGAGGGGGAGGACAATGCGGAAGCCGATGACTTCGCCATCCCCGATAATCCCGCAGATCAGGAACTATTCAGGCAACAGCTTATAGCCACGGCTCGCAGCCTGAAAGCAAAAGAACAGCAACTTAAAGCCGAACAAGTTGACCTCAATGATCGATGGACGAGAGTCCTCTCGGCTGAGGAAGGATATGGTACAGGTCCATCGGACCAACCTAAGAGTTATCCACGCAGAAGGCTGCTGCCACAATTCGATGACGAGCTAACTGATACGCCGTCTCCCAAACATACCCCATACGACAAGCCAGACCGCCCTCCTCGAGGACGAGACAGGACGGTTGACGACAACGGCTATAGGCCGATGATACCTCGTAGACGAGGAAAAGAGCCACTAGAGCCCGATGACAGGTTCGACCTGCGACATGACCTGGACTACAGAGCAGGTCGTACGCGATCTAACTATGGATCCAGAGGATACTCACCCGATAGACGGAAAGGGTACCAGCCTTGGTTCGACCGCAACAATGAAGGTCGGGAACGAAACCGAGCTAGGACAGACGCCGATCACCGGCGCGACATAGCTCGGGTCAGAGGCGCTGCCCACCCACTGTGCTTCACGGACGAGGTGATGCGGCATCAGTTTCCGGAAGGGTTTAAACCCGTAAACATAGAACAATACGATGGGACAACTAACCCAACCGTATGGATCGAGGATTTCCTCCTCCACATCCACATGGTGCGAGGAGATGACCTCCACGCCATCAAATACCTACCCCTGAAGCTTAAGGGGCCAGCTCGGCACTGGTTAAATAGCCTCCCCGAAAATTCCATTGGGTGCTGGGAGGACCTAAAAGAGGCATTCTGATCTAACTTCCAGGGCACTTATGTTCGGCCGCCGGACTCCTCCGATCTAAGCAACGTTGTCCAGAAGCTAGGAGAGTCCGCGCAGCTATTCTGGAATCGTTTCTTGACCAAGAAAAAGCAAATCGTGGACTGCCCGGACGCCGAAGCAATAGCCTCTTTCAGGCACAATATTTGGGATGAATGGCTGGCTCGTTAGCTCGGCGAGGAAAAACCAAGGACAATGTCCGCCCTCACATCACTCATGACCCGCTTTTGCGTGGGCGAGGATAACTGGCTAGCAAGACGTAGCCACAACCCCAAAGACCCCGGAACCTCCGAAGTTCGGGATGGAAATGGGAAACCAAAGCGCAACAAGAACAAGCGCCAGCACAATAATAGTGACGCCGATGACACGGCTGTTAACGCCGAAGCAATAGCGGAAGAAGCCTCCTAAAGGCAATCGCGACGGACCCACCCCGCTGGGCAAGATCCTCGAGAGGCCTTGCCAGATCCACGACACTCAAGAGAGGCCCGCCAACCACACCAACCGTAACTGTTGGGTCTTCAAACAGGCCGGCAAGCTCGCATCCGAGGACCAAGGCAAGAGCCCACGCAGCGAGGACGAGGATGAGCCCCGTGGTCCGATCGGTGGCGGACAAAAGAAATTCCCTCCAGAGGTAAAAACAGTAAATATGATATTCGCCACCCATATACCCAAAAAGGAGAGGAAGCATGCCCGTCGAGATGTCTACGCCATAGAGCCTGTAGCCCCGAAGTATAACCCATGGTCGGCATAACCGATCACCTTCGATCGACGTGACCATCCGACCAGTATCCGTCATGGGGGTCCGGCCACACTCGTCCTAGACCCCATCAAAGACGGGTATCACCTCACTAAAGTCCTAATGGACGGAAGAAGTAGCCTCAATCTGATTTACTCAGACACGGTGAAAAAGATGGGCATAGATCCGTCAAGGATCAAACCCAGCAACACTACCTTTAAAGGAGTGATCCCAGGCGTTGAAGCCCGGTGCACGGGCTTTGCAAGCCTAGAAGTAGTGTTCGGCTCACCCGATAACTTTCGAAGCGTGGACTTGATCTTCGACATCGTACCTTTCCGCAGTGGCTATCACGCCCTGCTCGGCCGTACAGCGTTCGCTCGCTTTAACGCCGTCCCGCACTACGCATACCTCAAGCTCAAAATGCCCGGCCCCAAGGGGGTCATTACTGTCCATGGCAACCCAGAGTGCTCCCTCCGAACTGAGGAACACACGTTGGCCCTGGCAGCCGAATTCCATTACACTGATGATCGGCAAGCGCCGGCATCTGCCGTAAAGGCACCCAAGGCTGGGAAGCGAGCTCGGTCTCAACCCGAAGTACCAGAACCTTCTTCTTCCCATAAATAGGGACTCGCCCCCCATCGCACGGCCCTAGAACCGGCAAAGTACGTGCCGAGGAGGCACAACTTCGCGCTCAAAATTCCATGGGCAACGGTGGGGAAAAAATTATCAAAGGGTAAGTGTTCGGCTGGACCGAACTATCACCACCAACTCGTCTTCGGACACACTACAGGTACCATAAAGTAACTGCTAAGGCGTCAAGCTAATCGCTACTTCGGCGACTTCTCAAGGCTTTTTTTCCAAAGTCCGTTCGCCGAACTGCAAAGCCCATAGAGGTATACAACTCCTTGGGAGACGAAGGAGCGGACAAGCGACAGGGCAGATCAAGGACGTCAGGTCACCCATCGACGACCCTTGGTACAACCCCTCCTGTAAGGTTTATATTTCATTTTTAATACCTGTAAACAGTTGTATCAGCAATTTGAATAATAGGAGTTGTTGAGTAAAATACAGATGTATCAGGCATGATCGTTTCGTTGTTTTTGGCGCACTCTCTATTTTCCCTCTCCTCTTGCGAACCTGTTTGGTATACTATATGATGCGACCGGCTAATAGACCGGGGGCTCGAACTAAAGAAAATCGCCTTAAGCACAATTGATTCTTGCACTCAGCGTCTTGGAATTCCGCTTTATATGCATTGGTTCCAAACTATGTCTTGGGTCAATAGTTGTGTTGCCCGGCTCCTGTGCTTGCCCCTTTATGTTCCGCTCGTTCGGCTAAAAGGGCAAAGGGAGAACCGCTGCGATTGTGCTTCCGGCTAGCCTGGTCAAGCACCTCAGCGGAGAAAGCCGAAAACTGACTGTCATGGTATGCGAGAACTGGTCTACGAATCCGAGCATAACTAAATCTCGTCAGAGGTTATTCCGTGTCATACGATGGGTTTGGTATTAGTACAAACCATGTGATATGGGCTTTGGCCACGGTTCATCCGAACATCACAAACACCTGGGGGCTAGTCATCAGCCCCCCGCACTCCTTTCTCGCGCCCCTATGGCCAAGTGAAAGCAATAAAGCATTATGGTCCGATTGCCTTGTCCGCCCCACACTACCGCCTTCGGGTTCCAATAGCTCGGCTAAGGGTCACAGTGCGTTGGCAGAGACACCCCGCGTAGTATCTACATGGGGGCTGAAGCCGACGACTCGCAGCTTTCAGTGTTAACGGCCACACATGAGTTATAAAGGATGCAAAACACGAAAGACATGATAAAGCATGCATCTTAAATATAAACGTGTTCAAAGGTCTTTGTACTTAGTACAACGCATTTACTCGTAAATGTTTTCTCTCGAACACTGAGCCTCTATTGCCCGAGCACCCTCCATGACTACGGAGAAGTATCGCTCAGGGCACCTTTGCTCTTTTCCAGGAGGCGGAGGGGCGGTGGCTATCTTCATCGGATCCAGCCCCGGCCAGTGCACCTTGGCCATCGCAAAGGCCATCCGAGCTCCCTCGATACAGGAGGACCGCCTTAGAGCGTCGATCCGGGGCGAGGCGTCGCTCAGTTTCTGCACCAAGCCGAAGTAGCTGCCCGGCAGTGGCTCGTCGGGCCATAGCCGGATGCAGAGATCCTTCATGCCCGGCTCCCCCATCCGGTGTAGCTCCATCAGCTGCTTCAGCTACTTAACAAGGAGAGGAGAGCGCTCGGGGGCTTCAAACTGCGCCCAAAAAAGCCGAGCTTCATCTCCTTCTCCCCGCGAAGCATAGAACTGGTTCGCGTCCGCTGTGCTCTTCTGGAAGTCCGAGAAGGCGCCTGAGGAATGCCATACTTGGGTAAGCAACTCGAACTTGCTATCCCCGAAGACACACAACAATAAATACGGCTTACCATCCATGATAGCCTTGGCCTGGCTGACTTGCTCTTCAAAAGACCGCCTATCCACCCGCTCCTTTTGGAGATTGGTTTTCAGGGTGGATAATTTGGCGGCCTGCTCCTTGCCTTTCCACTCAAGGTCCTCGCACTTTTGGCCGGCGTCCTTGAGCTCCTGTTGGATTTCCTCCACCCGAGCCTCATGCTTGTCGCTGGTGGCACTTAGGGCGGACAGTGCGGTAAACGCTTCTTTGGCCGCCGCCTTCTCAACCAAAGCCTCCTGCTTCGCCTTCTCAAGCTCAGCCTTGAGCTTCTCAATTTCCTTCGCCGAGGCTGCATAAGAATTAAACATATCAAAAATACTGCGTTGACAGTACGGTCATGATAAATTTGGATACTCTAATCCGGCTTACCTTGCGCCTCGTCGAATCTCTTATTCAGAGCTCCGTGCTCATCTTCGGAGCTCTTGAGCTTCCGATTTAGCTCGTCCAGCTCGGCAGCATTAATATTCGCTGCCGATGACGAAGCATGTACAAAACAAATCCCTATCAAGTTACATGGGTTCACAACTTCCGAACTGTCAAACAAATGATCCTATGTCCTGTCCTCTTAAGGGTTGTTAGAACGTTCCGAACAAATACTGTCCTATACATAGTTCGGATAATGATCTACGATTGACCCACTTACCAAGGGCTCGGGGGCTGCCATGTATATAATGATAACTCAAAGAAATTAATATTTCACAAACAGAGCATTACACGGCTCACCTGAAAGCCCGTCAGGAGTCCGTTGAAGGCCTCCTTCAGTCCGTTGTCTACGGACTGAATGCTCTGCAATACCGCACCCATAAGGGTGCGGTGCCCCTCGGAGATGGAGGCGCTTGACAGAGCCTCCCCCATGGCCGGCCACCCATTGGTCGGTGGCGCCGGTGGGGATCGGTTGATCCGATCTCCGACCGGGGATTGAACCGGTGCCTCCGGAAGCATGGTGCGCTCCGGAGACGACCTATGAAGGGACTCGACATCCCCTTGTCCGGTCTCCTCAGTATCCGAGAGAGGTTTTTTCCCCCGGTTTTCGGCAGCCGAGGCGTTAGCCTCGACCATGACGTCGTCGCCCCCACCTCTGGTGTCCGGCTCCAAAGGAGCCTGTTGGGACGACACCTCCGCGGCATCCTTCGCGGCGCCCGGAGGAGAGGGGTGCGACGCGGTCCCGCTCTCCGCTAGCTCGGCGGGCGGGGTCTCCCCGTTCGAGACTTGATCGGTGGGGAGAACTCGGGGTGGGATGCAAGTTAATAGGCGCTCACATGTTAATAACATTTAAAACTTATAGCTCAGGAAGTCTTCGGATCTTTACCTTCGAGCTGGGGGCTTGACCCTGAGGATACTTCGTGGAACCCTCTCGAAGTCCTCGGACTCGGTATCCGAGTCCGAACTGTCGTCGGACAGAACTACCTGTGTCTGGCGCGCTTTCTTCGGGGCGGGAGGAGGTACATCCTCTGAGGCGTCCGATGATGCTGCCCTCTTTCCTGTAAGGGGGGAATCGCCTCCCCCCACACCCTTGTGCTCCTCCTCTTGATTCGAGGAGGCATGGGTTTCTTTGGACACAGCCCCCGGCTGGTCCCTGATGCGCAGGCCTGCTCGGCCTGGTTTCTTCTTCTCTTTCTTCTCTGGCGCCTTGTAAGGCGCCACGACGAGCATCTCCGACAGTAGCTGGGACCTAGGGTCTTCGGGCTGTGGAGCCGGGCATTTGATGCCCGTAGCCTGGCTCAACCATTCCTGCGGAAGCAATTGGAAAGTACTTTGATTTTCTTCAGGAAAACAAAGCCGATCAAGCGAAACTATGTCATACCTCGGAAGGGGGTTTATCGGCGCACAGACCCTGGTCCTCCTTCTTGGCCGGCCAGTTCTCCTGCGCCTTGAACAGCGCCTTCCATAGCTTCTCCCATGTGGTGCGGAAGAGTTGATGAATCGTGGGCTCATCGTCAGTCCGATAAGTCCACATAGGAGAGCCCCGGCCCTGGCAGGGGAGGATGCGCCGCCGAAGCATAACCTGGACCACGTTGGTCAGCTCGATTCCGTCCTTGATCATGGAGGCGATGCCCCTTTGCAGGTCATCCACCTCTGTGTCCGACCCCCAGTCGAGGCCCTTTCGGACCCATGAGGTCAATCTGGTCGGGGGGCCGGATCTGAATTCGGCCGGAACAGTTTCGCCTTCCTCCCTTGGCTCGGTGATGTAAAACCACTCTTTTTGCCAAGTCTTGATGGTGTCGATGAAGGTACCGGATGGCCATACTGCGCGGGGAAGCTTGCTGATGACTGCCCCGCCGCAGTCTGCATGTGCGCCTGCGACACACTTCGGCTTGATGTTGAAGATCTTGAGCCATAATCCGAAGTGTGGTTCGACCCGCAAGAAGGCCCCGCAGACGATGATGAAAGCCGATATATGCATGAAGGAGTTCGGCGGGAGGTCATGGAAGTCGAGTCCGTAGAAGAACATGAGGCCCCTAACGAAGGGGTGGAGCGGGAAGCTTAGTCCTCGGATGAAGTGATGAATGAAGACCACCCTCTCGCCTAGTTTGGGGGTGGGGATCACCTGGCCCTCCTCCGCGGCGCGGTGGAAGATGTTGGCGGGGAGGTAGCTGGCGTCCTTGAGGTCCCGGATGTCCTGGTCTGTGACCGTGGAAGCCTCCCACTTGCCATTGGAACCTGAGCCGGCCATGGCTGAGCTTGGAGGAGGAAGGGTGGAAAACCTAGATTTGGGCTCTGGAGGCTCAGGAGATAGGGGAAGCAGGGATGCGAATGGGAAGTGCGGTTAAGCCTTGGGGTTTCCTTCCCCTTTATTGGGCTTGTCGCCGGTTAGCCTCCCTTCATTGCGCCGTGAATCCCTCCGCTTCCCAAGACATGCGTGCCGTTATACGCGCATGATTAAACATATCCCGTGTGAAACGGAGCACAATCTGTGCATTGATGGATCGTGCTAATGAAAACGGCCTCGAACCACGAATCGAGTCTTTACGACTGGTTTAGTGGTCGTGGTGGGCCGTGACCTTTCACCTGAAAGGTTGTCAGAGAGCATTATTGACTCCTTGATGTTTGACCTTTAGGGCCGAGTTATTCATAATGTTCGGACGATCTATGATCGGAAAAACTACACATCGTCGGAGGCCGAACTAAGCTCGGCCGATCACTATTTGGAGAAAGGAACTCGCCTCGCAAGCCGAAGACTCTGATCATTTGAAGCAGCTGAAGCTTGGACCCTTGGCGTTGGAGGCTAGTTCGGGAGCTACTGAGGGAGTCCTGGATTAAGGGGTCCTCGGGAGGCCGACCTATTTCTTATGGGCCGGACTGTATGGGCCATTTGCCGAGCACTGGATTAATCGAAGACCCTGTCTCCAGGAAGGAAGCTTCGAGGATCGTGGCGTATTCTCCACGTTTGGAGTAGTGAATAGGCATGTTTATCCCTTCGACGTGTAACCGACCATGTGTAAACCCTAGGTACCCTCGGCGTCTATATAAGCCGAAGGGTTTTAGGTTGTAGGCCAATAGAACTCATCTAGGGTTTTAGTCATACGATCTCGAGGTAGATCAACTCTGTAACCCTTATACCATCAATATAATCAAGCAGGACGTAGGGTATTACCTCCATAGGAGGGCCCAAACCTGGGTAAACATCGTCTCCCACTTCTCCTGTTACCATCGATTCTAGTCTCACAGCTCGGGACCCCCTACCCTAGATCCGCCGATTTTGACACCGACAATACCCACCATGGTATTCAACAAAGCCCCGTCCCATAAGGGGTATCGTGGTTGTACATGTAAGGTTGGGACGGTCGACAAGTCTTAAATCTAATCCGTTTTAGAAAACACACACACTCACTTGCTCTGGTACACCACTTCTTTCTCAAGTGGTTACCTAGCTCATCAACATCTCCCTCGGGCATTATTGGCACCCGACGGGGTTTTCGAAAAAGTCTTTGAAATAATTTTGTCTCCATCACCATGCATATTCCCATCCCATTTGTGTTGCATCATCTAAGCATCATATCTACTCCCACCCGCACAACCCTCATAAGGATCGTAGGGTCATGCACGATGCAAGTATCAACAGTAAAGTATCGGAGGCATCCCACCGAAGTGGTCACCACATCAACATGATCATCATCACGAAAACATGTGCTATATGACATGCAAATAAAGGGGTTCATACTCATGGTCAAAGGGCTGCTTGCCTGGCTCAACAAAGTCTTCGGGGTCTTCAAAGTCTTCGGGTCCAACTCCCTCGTCAACCTCGCAATCTATCGTCGCGGTAAATAACGGTAAAAATAAGAATCATCACAAAAACAGAGCACAACACTCATTTCTAAAATGTTGCCCTACTCTGATAAATACTACAAACTATACTAAAAATATTTGCCTAAGGTTTTGTTCTGAAAAAGATTTTGAAAACAATTCAAATAGAGGCTAAAAATAATCAAAACTAGCTTTTAAATAAAACCAGTACACAAAATGTTTTCAAAAATTTACACAAGTGGCTCTATAAAATTCTATAGAATTTTACAAGATTTGTGGTGGGAAAATATTTGGAATTGGACAAATATTTATTTGTGTTGGATTTTTGCAAATAATTCCAGAAAAAGAAAAAGGAAAGGGCTCCAGTGCCCTGGGCAAGATCTGGCCGCAGCTGGGCCGGCCCAGAGGCTAGCCAGCCTAGACGAGCCGGGCGTCCGCGCCGCGCCAGGTTTAAACCTGACGGGTGGGCCCCGCGAGCCAGTGAGAGAGAGAGAGACGCGGGAGGGGCCTCGACTGGCGCGAGGGGGAGGCTCGAGGTGGTCGGGTATGGGCAGGAGAGGGAGGTCAACCCTCTGGAGCGTGGCTGTGCGCTCCAGAGCGCGACTTTGGCCGGCATGCCAAAGCTTTTGACACGCTCTGGCGTGACCACTTGTTCCAACAGCTGCAGGGGGAGCAAACAAGTGGGAAAGGGGCATGGGATGCTCTGGAGTGGCCAGGAGTGAGAGGGGAAAGTGAGAAGAGAGAGAAATGGGCTGTCCTGAGAGGGAAATGGGGCTTTTCCCCCATGCAATCATGGACTTGGGCGCCAGGAATTTTATTGGAGGTGCTGGGGGTCTAGGTGGAGCTGTGGTAAAAATTTGGAGTGAATGAGAATAGAGGAAGGGGCTCAATCATTGTTCTTTGCATCCTACCAGAAGGTGTTTAATGCTGGTTTGGGCAAGTTAATGGATTCTACTTGCCTTGATATTTACTAGGGTGATAATGCAGGTAAAATTAGAGTGGATCACCAAGTCTGAGCCCATTTGAAGTAAGTTCACAATGTAACTTTGTAAAACCCTAGAAATCAACAGAATCAGATTTCTGTAGATCTAGGCATGCATTTTATTGCCCCCAAATCCACCACTTGGTGTGGTATCATTATTTGGGGTTTAGCACATGCCCACAAAGTTTGGGGTCAAGGGAAGAAACTTCACAATGTAAAGTTGTTCAAATTTGACTCTGGACAGGAATGATGTTGGAATATTTTGGTGAAGCAAATCAATTGGGATTGAAATGAAACTTTGCAAGATCATCACATATAGCATGTGTGTCTTGCTGGAATTTTCTTGGAATTTATTGAGAATTTTTCTTATAGAAATATTTCAAAAGCTTGATTTGGGCAGAAAGGGGTTTGAGGGGTTTTGCCCATGATTTTGAACATGACCATGTGTTGAAACTCATATATATGGAAAATATATGTCCACTGAGTTTCCCTAAATTTTCTCAAATATTTTTAAAGCATTTAAATAATTTTCCCTATGAAAAACCATTTCTGGCCTTAAGAAAAAGCCTTTAAATAAAATAGTAAAATAATCTTTAAAATTAATATTTGGTGGTTTTGGGAAGTAATATATATAGTGGGTTTCAAATCAAGTCTTTGTGGAAAAAGGATCCATCCAATTTGAGGACTTGTAGTACAAACCTCAATTCAGGGGTTTTTGAAAACCTAATTTGAATAAACCCTCTTTGGCCAAAATATTTTTTGATAAAAATAGTTTTGGGTACTATTCACATGGCATGATCATTGGGCAAGATGCTTGGGTCAAGGAAAATTAGTATGGAGAGGAGTAGAATCTATGAGTGCCAAACACAATCAATCAAACAAGCAAGCATCAATAATTCAAACAAGCTCATGCACTGAAAAAGTTTTAATTGGTTCCAAATTTTGTAAATCCATAGCATAGCAAGGTGATACAATCACAGGGTGTGACAGACCTACCCCCCTTACAAGAATCTCGTCCCCGAGATTCCTAGGCTAAGCGCTAAAAAGATAAGGGAACTCAGATCTAAGATAGTCTTCACGCTCCCAGGTTGCTTCTGCTTCAGTGTGGTTGCTCCATTGGACCTTGAAATACTTGATGGTGCGGCTTCGGGTGCAACGCTCTGCTTCATCCAAAATACGGACTGGCCTCTCACGATATGTGAGGTCTGGCTGAAGGTCGATGCCTTGATGATCGATGTCCTTGTAGAGGTCAGGGCGGTTGGGAACTTGAAGACACTTCCGGAGTTGTGACACGTGAAAGACGTTGTGCACATCTGATAGTTCGGAAGGTAGCTCTAGCTGATAGGCAACTTCTCCTCGTCTTGCGGTGATCTTGAAGGGGCCGATGTATCTTGGTGCAAGCTTTCCTTTGACGTGGAAACGCTTGGTCCCCTTAAGAGGTGTGACTCGAAGATAGACATGATCTCCATTGTTGAAGATCACTTCTTGGCGGTGAGAGTCGACGTAGCTCTTCTGTCTTGTCTTGGCGGTCTCAAGGCGCTCTCGGTCGAGTTGAACTTGCTCTTCGGCTTCACGGAGAATGACTGGGCCAAAGACTAGTCCTTCTCCGGTTTCCGACCAGTTGAGGGGAGTACGGCACTTACGTCCATACAACACCTCAAATGGTGCCATCTGAAGACTTGACTGATAGATGTTGTTGAAGGAGAACTCAGCAAATGGCAGGCAGTCCTCCCACTTGGCTCTGTACACCAGAACACAAGCACGGAGCATATCCTCGAGTATCTGATTTACTCGCTCTGTCTGCCTACCGGTCTGGGGGTGAAAAGCAGTGCTGAAGGAGAGCTTGGTTCCCATTGCTTCTTGAAACTTCTTCCAGAATCTAGAGGTGAACTGGGTCCCTCGGTCTGACACAATCTCCTTTGGAACTACGTGAAGACTCACGATGCGGTTGATGTAGAGGTTTGTCAGCTGGCTTCCATCATAGGTGGTCTTGACGGGAATGAAGTGAGCTACCTTGGTCAGGTGATCGACAATGTCCCAGATGGAATCATGTCCTTTACATGACCTAGGTAATCCGGTGATGAAGTCCATCCCGACTTTGTCCCACTTCCATTCAGGCACTTTGAGAGGTTGCAATAGTCCAGCGGGTCGATAATGCTCAGCTTTGAGTATTTGCCATATGTCACATTTAGCAACAAAGGTGCCTATCTCCCGTTTCATGCCATGCCACCAGAATCATGCCTTGAGATCTTGGTACATCTTGGTTCCTCCAGGGTGGATGGAATACGGAGTGTCATGAGCTTCTTGCAAGATCAAGTTCTTGAACTCTCCTTCGTTGGGTACGCAGATGCGCTTCCCGAACCATACAACTCCTTGTTCATCCACTGAGAATCCTGGGGCATTGTCTGCCTTGATCTTCCTCTTGATGCCATCAATGCTCTCGGGTCCCTTCTGGGCTTCCTTAATATCATCCATCAAGGTAGGCTTTGCTTCGAGGTTGGCTAGGAATACAGGTGCAACTAGTTCCAAGCCGAAGCTTTCAAGTTCTTCATACAGGGCGGGTAGCCTTTCCTTAATCATAGCGTTCAAGGAACAAGCCTTTCTGCTTAAGGCGTCTGCTACCACGTTAGCATTTCCGGGGTGGTATTGAACACTGAGGTCGTAGTCCTTGATCAACTCCAACCATCTTCGCTGCCTCATGTCAATTCTTTTTGAGTGAAAATATACTTCAAACTCTTGTGATCTGTGTATATCTCACATCGCTTCCCCAGAAGGTAATGTCGCCATGTCTTCAAGGCATGAACTACGGCTGCCAACTCAAGGTCGTGAGTAGCGTAGTTATCTTCGTGAGGACGTAGCTGTCTGGATAGATATGCTACGACTCTGCCTTCTTGCATCAGAACACCTCCAAGCCCGGCTCTCGATGCATCACAATATATCACAAACTCCTTGTGAATATCGGGGGTGGCCAAAACTGGGGCTGTTTTTAATCTCTTCTTGAGCTCTTGGAAGCTTTCTTCGCACTTTGGCGTCCATTCGAACTTCTTGTCCTTCTTCAAAATCTGAGTCATGGGTCGGGCAATGCTCGAAAACCCTTCGACGAACTTGCGGTAATATCCCGCGAGTCCGAGGAAGCTCCTGACTTCCTTCACATTGGTTGGGGATTGCCATTCAGTAACGGCTTCAATCTTGGCAGGATCCACTGACAATCCTTCTGCAGTCAACACATGACCCAAGAATCCAACTTCATGCAGCCAAAATTCACACTTGCTGAACTTGGCATAAAGCTAGTGCTCTCTAAGCTTGTCTAGGACCAATCTCAAGTGCTGCTCATGATCTTCTTCAGACTTGGAGAAGACGAGTATGTCATCAATGAAGACGACAACAAACTTGTAAAAGTACTCCATGAAGACTTTGTTCATGAGGTACATGAAGTAAGAAGGGGCATTGGTCAATCCAAATGACATGACCGTATATTCATACAGGCCATACCGGGTTACAAATGCCGTCTTTGGAATGTCTTGGGGCCTGATCTTCAACTGGTAGTACCCTGACCTGAGGTCGATCTTGGAAAACACCTTCGCTCCATTCAGCTGATCGAACAGGTCTTCAATCTTAAGAAGTGAGTACTTGTTCTTTATTTGACTTCATTCAGAGAACGGTAATCGACACAGAGTCGGATAGTTCTGTCCCTCTTTGACACAAATAGAACAGGTGATCCCCAGGGAGAGGCACTAGGGCGAATAAATCCTTTTCTGAGTTGTTCTGCCAGTTGCTTCTTCAATTCAGCCAACTCTTCGGATCCCATTCTATAGGGCTTCTTATAGACGGGTCCTGCTCCGGGCATTAGCTCAATGATGAACTCAATGTCGCGGTCAGGAGGCATTCCGGGCAGCTCATCAGGAAAAACATCGGGGTATTTGCATACCACTGGCACTTGATCCAACTCAATTCCCGACAAACAATTAACCTGAGGGGTTCGAGTAGAGGCAGGGTTGGGAGCATACTTGACTTCTACTCCTTGGCTATTGGTTATGGTAACGATCCTCTTGGCACAGTCCAAGTAGCCTTGGTTCTTAGTTAACCAGTCCATGCCTAGGATCACATCCAAGCCTTCTGACTTCAGGATGATTATGTCTGCTAGGAAGTCTACCCCATTGATGTTAATCTCAACTCCTTTACAACATATCCCGGACCTCATAACTGATCCCGGGGTTTGTATCAACATACGACTACCCAGGGGTGTAGGTTTCATGCCACTCTTTAGTGCAAACTTTTGGGTGACAAAAGAATGCGAAGCTCCACAATCAAACAGTACGGTTGCTGGGGTTGAGTTGACGAGGAACATACCTAGTATGACGTCCGGGTCTTCCTGGGCTTCCTCAGCGGTGACGTGATTCACACGCCCCTTGCCATTGTTGGGATGGTTGTGGGGAGCTGGGTTCCTTGGTGGTGCTCCATGGCCTTGACCTTAGTTGGGCGCATTGGGGCGCGGTGCATCTGGCTTCTTGTTGGGGCACTGCCTAGAGATGTGTCCTGGCTGACCACACCCAAAGCAAGTGACTTGTCCCGGGTTGTTGTTGTTGTAGTTCCTGCCGCCGTTGTTGTTATTGGGGTTGTTGTAAGCTGGCCTGGGATTGGCATACTGCTGAGGCTGGTAGCTCGGACGAGGTGCAGGGGGTCTAGCCTGCTGCGGCTGATAGGTTGGCTTGGCTGGGGCTGGCTGCCAGGGGCGAGGCTTCTCGTTGCTGGAACTACCCTTGCTGATCATCTTGCGCTTGCGAGTGTCATCTATGGCAAGACGCTTGTCTTCAAGCATGAGGCCCTTGTTCACCAGGTCGAAGAAGGTCCGACAGTCGCAGACTATGAGGTGATACTGCAGGGTCTGCTGAAGTCCTTCCATGAAGCGTTCCATCTTAGCAGCCTCCGTGTTGACATCTTCCGGTGCATACCTTGACAACAGGTTGAACTTCTGCATGTACTCCTTGACAGAGCCACTTCCTTGCTATCGGTGTCAAAACCGGCGGATCTCGGGTAGGGGGTCCCGAGCTGTGGGTCTTGGATCGATGGGTAACAGGAGACAAGGGAGACGGTGTTTACCCAGGTTCGGGCCCTCCTATGGAGGTAAAACCCTACGTCATGCTTTGTTTGTATTGATGATGGTGTATCGAGTACAGAGTTGATCTACCACGAGATCGTATGTAGTGGTCTAAACACTAAGAGCTATGCTCGTATGATGATATGATCTATGATGATCTGATTGTCCCTAATTACTAGCCTGGCCTCGGCTCACCAGAGGCCTAGGATAACAAGAGTCCTAGTCGGCTACGTCGGTGGAGAGAAGTCCTTGTCTTGATCACCAAGTCTTGTGGAATCTTCCTCGTATGCATCATGGGCTGTCCGAACTGGCCCATTAATGAACCGCCCTGGGGGTCCTCGACCCAACCCACTGGTCGGGAGACGACGTGGCGAGTACCCCCTAGTCCAGGACACCGTCAGTAGCCCCCTGAACCGGTCTTCAAGTTAGGGACGCTCCTCGGTTCTTCCGAACAGTTCTTCGTCTTCGGTCGCCGGTCTTGAAACTGGTTCAATAAATCTTCCCATCACTGATCTTGAGGATCGCCGAGGTGAATCTGAAGAGTTCACAAGTCGGGCATCCGAGGAGCCCCTTTAAGTTATCGGCCTGTATTAATGCCTCATTATTTTTACGCCACAACTCGGGTCCGAAGTGTTTCCCGTGTGGCGGTATCCTCTTGTGTCCGAGCTCCAACGCCGAACTGTATCCGAGGTGTCTTTCTGAGCCTGAGCTCCAACGCTGGTCGGCATCCGAGGTGTCATAGGATACCTCGGTCTCTGAATATTTGAAGTAGTTCATCCGAGCTTAAATATCGGGATAGTCTTTTATGGAGCCAGCCGTTCCCATTCGAGCTTTATGCCGGACTGCTTCCGAAGTGTCTTCGATCTTGAGCTTTATGCCGGAATGCTTCCGAGCTCCAACGCCAGACCGCATCCGAGCTCCAACGATGATCAGCGTCCGAGGTGTCATAAACTACCTCGGTCTTTAAAAGATTGAACGAATTCAGCCGAGCTTAACGCCGGAAATGCCCTCTATGGAGCCAGCCACTTGCGCCCGAGCTTTATGCCGGACTGCTTCTGAGGTGGTGCACCACCCCGACAGCGGGCTGATTTTTTGTGGATATTTTCGATTTGTGCAATTTATTCTCTGCCAAGATATATAGCCAGTAGCCCTCAAGGTGCGTGTCGGTCTAAAACCTGAGATGCCCCTGAAGGAAAAAATAATAATCAAAATAAAACCACTAATCCCAATAGCCCCTGAGACTTAGGTCAATTTGCAAAATTGTCCTGAGGATCAAGTTCTTGCTCGGCGGCATTCGTTAGGGATGTAAACCTAAGGATCGGGTTGGGTGCGGCCGACCAACCTAAGGATCGAATCTCCTTAGAAACCGTATTGCACTTTGAATTTGCTGCATTGAATATGCAATGCAGTAGCCCCCGAGCCTTAATTTGGACACAAACTTTGTTACGTTTGACACAATTGATGTGTAATGATGCTACGTATCCAAGTACTTTACATCATTAATGCTCAGATCCGCATTGTACAAGACTTTGTTGACCGACCATCGGCTTCAACCTCCTTGGCTAGTAGCCGAGGAGTGTTTGTCCTACTTTATAAAGCCTTTATAAGGGCAAAGATTTACGGCAAACAAGGCAATCCGGCCATGCGGTTTTATAAACAAAGGTACGCGGAGAGATATGTTATAAGAAACATCTTCTGGGAAAAATAGTTCATTTACAAGTTCCTTTTCTCAGGATATCATGTTAACCATGATCGTGAAACCTCAACTCCGATCAATGTGGGAGGAAAATATTGAGGATTTAGTTCGAGGAATGTTCCCGAACTCTGTGGTCTTTGATGAACCGAAATTTTCACTTCCGTCGTTGCCGATCAATTATATTCTTAAGATGGCTAGCTTTCGGCTTCACCCAGTCTGAGGTACTATCCCGGATGACCCGGAAGTAACAATCACAGAGGTGCTCCCTTTACCCCCTAGCCGAACAATCAGGATCGTAGTGGGTAAGCACAGGAGCCAGGCAACCCAGCTTGGCCAAAATCTTAAGTCAAACTGATGCATATCTATGGCGTTATAACGATGATTACGGAAGGCAGCACGTGCATATTTAATACAAATTTTTTTATGCTATATGCTATTTTGACTCCTTTGTGACTGTTTATAATTTGAAAGTGGCCTATCGTCGGCTTCCACCCCTTTGTAGATGCTACGCAGGGTGTTTCCGTACAAACAAGACAACCCTTAGCCGATGTCTCGGTGCCCGGAGGCGGTTGTGTGAGTGGAAACAAGGCAATCAGATATTCGGGCTTTATAACTTTCACTTAGTCAAGGAGCATATGTTTGGAGGCAACTTAATAGCGCCCGGTATACGTCGACTCCTCGGATTATTCGAGGTCGAACCACCCACAAATTGGCCTTTTCAAGAAAGAAAGGCCCTTCGTTTTACACGGATAACCTCGATCGACTATATTTGGTTGAACACCGCCTGCGGTTCGCTGATCGATTTACGCTTGTTTTGACAGTCAGCTTTCGCCTTTCTCCAATTGAGGCACTTGACCAGTTAAACCGGAAGTGACAATCGCAGTGGTTCTCCCTTTACCCCTTAGCCGAACAAAGCGGAAACGTAAGGGGTAAGCACAGGAGCTGCGCAATCCAGCTATAGACCAAAGACACAACTCGAAATCAATGCGAAGTACCGAGGACATTCGCCGAGGACTGCATGGAGTACCTCGGTTTTTGGTGGGTTCGGTGCTAGCCGCAGACCCCCTTTAATATTGCCGATGCGAGAAATGTATCTGGCGTTGTACTGCGAAAGTAATGCTCGGAAAACCAAAAAACTTACGCAAAAAACTTTATGTTTAGATAAAATAAAACAGTGCCAATCCGAAATTGGTCTAAAATGTAATGTGTGCTTTGGTCGTGCTTTAACATGATACATCCGATCTACAGACTCCAAGCGGGTCAACCTTTCGCTTCAACCTCCATATCCCGAAGGCGGAGTGTTTCTCCGAGGCCTGTTTAGCGAACTAAACTCGAGCGGCTTTAGAAAGAAACCAGGCTATCCGGCTATTGACCACACACTCGCATTGGAAAAAGGAGTAGTAGATAAAGACTTTGCAACGACGAAGAAGAAAACACATTTATTAAAAAAAACGGCTCATATAAATTTAAGAGCCCCCAAGTGACTTGGGTAAAAGAATTTTATGTATAATGATTGTATTTACCGAAGTACTTATATCATGTATGTGTTCGCCCGAACTTGAAACGCGTCTTAACCGATCGTCGGCTTCTCCCTCTTCGGCGAAGGGCCGAAAAGTGTTATCTACTACGCCATCCGAGGATATCGGAGGTGTTTCGAATAACCAGGCAATCAGGCCATTAGGCTATAACAGACAAAGCGCGCCCAGGGAACTTATGCTATATTACTATTTAACGTAAGAAGCATCTTCAAAGAAAATAGTTCCGCCAACGGTTCCTTTCTTTGGGTTCTCATGATTACCATGAGGGGTGTGCAATAGATTTATGTATGCTTGTCTTCCGTCGTGGCCGACCATAGTTGAAAACAGTAAGAGCGCTAGCTTTCGGCTTCACCCGTCTGAGGTACGAGTTCGGATGACCCGATCGTAACAATCGCAGAGGTGCTCCCTTTACTCCCTAGCCGAACAATCGGGAACGTAGGGGTAAGCACAGGAGCAAGGCAACCCAACTTTGCGGAACACTTAAGTCAACATGATGCATATATTAGCGTAAACACGAACAAGGAAGGGTGCGATACATTAATAATCATATGCAAGAGGAATGGCTTCATAAAGGAAGCCCCCAAGTAAACGGGGTATTTGAACCTGACGGGCGGGCCCCGCGGGCCAGTGAGAGAGAGAGAGACGCGGGTGGGGCGCGGGAGGCTGACGAACGGGCCCCACTTGTCGGGGTCGTCGTCAACCCCTCGCCAGAGGGCAGCGAGGCTCACCGGCGGCGACTGGGGGCACGGCGAGGCGAGCAGGTGATGGGGATGAGCTCAGGGTGCTGCCGCTAGTCGTCTGGAGGTGGAGGGGGACGCCGGGGAGCTGGGAGTCACCGGCGACGAGGTACCCGCGGCGGAGGTGCTTCGGCATGAGCTCGAAGTCGACGATGCCGCAATCCGGGCGGAGAGGAGGGGGAAGAGGACCAGGGGCCTGCTGCGTT
Organism: Elymus sibiricus; assembly: GCA_039707655.1. Lineage (NCBI taxonomy): Eukaryota > Viridiplantae > Streptophyta > Magnoliopsida > Poales > Poaceae > Elymus > Elymus sibiricus. Next base: position 270,445,137 of record CM077673.1, on the reverse strand, counting down.
ACCGATGGAGGAGAGAAAAGAGTCCGAGCGGGCCTGTGTCCCGATATCGACGGAGCCCCGACACGGCGGCGCCTCGGTCCATCCCGAGCACTGGTGCTCCGGGAGGTTACTTGGGGGCGCAGGGGGTTCGATTGTAAGGAGGAGGGGGTCAGCAGAGGGGAGAGAGAGGGTCGGGGTGCCTTTATATAGGCGGGGCGAGGTCCACTCGGGTGCGCCGATGAGCTCGGGGCCGAGGCCAAAGGGAGAGGGAGCTCATGGGGGCTTGTCCAAGAAGTTCCTGGGGTTGGTCTAGGCATGCGAGAGAGAAGAGAGAGAGAAGGGGAGCGCGCGTGTGCGAGCCCATGCATTGGCCGGCTCGGGCGGCGTCGGGCGCACGCCAGGGGAGCCGTTGCAGGGAGAGAGAGGAGGGGGACAGGGGCGTGGCGTGTCCCGGATGCCAAGGGGCCTCGACTGGCGTGAGGGGGAGGCTCGAGGTGGTCGGGTATGGGAAGGAAAGGGAGGACAACCCTCTGGAGCGCGGCTGCGCGCTCCAGAGCACGACTATGGCCGGCATGCCAGAGCTTTTGACGCGCTCTCGCATGTCCACTTGTGTCCAACAGCTGCAGGGGGAGCAAACAAGTGGGAAAGGGGCATGGGATGCTCTGGAGGGGCCAGGAGTGAGAGGGGAAAGTGAGAAGAGAGAGAAATGGGCTGTGCATAGAGGGAAATGGGGCTTTTCTTCCATGCAATCATGGACTTGGGCACTAGGAAATTTATTGGAGGTGTTGGGGGTCTAGGTGGAGCTGTGGTAACAATTTGGAGTGAAGGAGAATAGAGGAAGGGGCTCAATCATTGTTCTTTGCATCCTACTAGAAGGTGTTTGATGCTGGTTTGGGCAAGTTAATGGATTCTACTTGCCTTGATATTTACGATGGTGATAATGCAGGTAAAATTAGAGTGGATCACCAAGTCTGAGCCCATTTGAAGAAAGTTCACAATGTAACTTTGTAAAACCCTAGAAATAAATAGAATCAGATTTCTGTAGATCTAGGCATGCATTTTATTTCCCCAAAATCCACCACTTGGTGTGGTATCATTATTTGGTGTTTAGCACATGCCCACAAAGTTTGGGGTCAAGGGAAGAAACTTCACAATATAAAGTTGTTCAAATTTGACTCTGGACAGGAATGGTTTTGCAATATTTTGGTGAATCAAATCAATTGGGATTGAGATGAAACTTTGCAAGATCATCACATATAGCATGTGTGTCCTGCTGGAATTTTCTTGGAATTTATTGAGAATATTTATTATAGAAATATTTCAAAAGCTTGATTTGGGCAGAAAGGGTTTTGAGGGGTTTTGCCCATGATTTTGAACATGACCATGTGTTGAAACTCATAGATATGGAAAATATATGTCCACTGAGTTTCCTTAAATTTTCTCAAATATTTTTAAAGCATTTAAATAATTTTTCCCTATGAAAAACCATTTCTGGCCTTAAGAAAAATCCATTAAATAAAATAGTAAAATAATCTTTAAAATTAATATTTGGTGGTTTTGGGAAGTAATATATATAGTGGGTTTCAAATAAAGTCTTTATGGAAAAAGGATCCACCCAATTTGAGGACTTGTAGTACAAACCTCAATTCAGGGGTTTTTGAAAACCTAATTTGAATAAACCCTCTTTGGCCAAAATAATTTTTGAAAAAAATAGTTTTGGGTACTATTCACATGGCATGATCATTGGGAAAGATGCTTGGGTCAAGGAAAATGAGTATGGAGTGGAGTAGAATCTATGAGTGCCAAACACAATCAATCAAACAAGCAAGCATCAATAATTCAAACAAACTCATGCACTGAAAAAGTTTTAATTGGTTCCAAATTTTGTAAATCCATTGCATAGCAAGGTGATACAATCACAGGGTGTGACACACTACTTTGGAGAATGATAAATATTATGATATTTATATTGTTGAGTTTGATTATGATCCTACACATAATGAGAGAGGCAAACATGGTTATAAGAATTTGCATGTTACTCAATTACCTCTCTTTGTGTTGAAATTGTTAATGCTTCACTCTTCCTACGTGCATATGTTAGACACTTCTTGTCTTGATAATTTGTTTGCTTATAAAATTCCTATGCATAGGAAGTATGTTAGACTTAAATGTGTTTGTCACATGTTTTATGATGCTCTCTTTGTGCATTAACTCTTGTCTTTTATGTGAGCATCATTATTATCCTAAGCCTATCTTGATGGTAAAGAAAGAGCTTGTTGGGAGGCAACACAATAGTTATCTTTAAAATTTTGCTTTAAACTTTCTGTTTATTTTGGATAACATGATTATTGCCTCTGTAATGATTATGTTTTTGTGTTTAAATTAGTGTTTGTGCCAAGTAAAGCCTTTGGGATGACTCACAAGATGAGTAGAATCGATGCTGGAACAAAACAGAAACTTTTGACTCCAGTACAGGAATTTTCATTTTTTAATGGAGCATGATAATGATCTGAAATATTTACACAGTGTTTTCATACAAATTTTAGAGGTTTTCCTATTTTTCAGAATTTGTAGTTACAGAAGTATAGGTTCTCTACAGATTTCTACAGACTCTTCTGTTTTAGACATATTCTGTTTTTGCTTGCATAGTTGCTTATTTTGATTATGCTATGGATTGTATTGGGGGGGGGGGGGTATAAGCCATGGAGAAGTTAGAATACAATATCTATTGTGCATTTATGAAATTTGAATCAATTTATAACAGTACTTAAAGTATGCAATATGTTTCTTATACTAACGGATCTCACGAAGTTTTGTTGAGTTTTGTGTGATTGAAGTTTTCAAGATTTGGTTGTTATCATGATGGGCAAAGGAATAAGGAGTAGCAAGAGCCTAAGCTTGGGGATGCCCAAGGCACCCCAAGGTAATATTTTAAAGGAGACTCAAGCGTCTAAGCTTGGGGATGCCCCGGAAGGCATCCCCTCTTTCGTCTCAAATCCATCAGTATGTCACTTGAAGCTATATTTTTATTCGTCACATGATACGAGTTTTTCTTGGAGCGGCGTTTCCTTTTGTTTGTTGCCACAATCATTGTTTGCTGGACACACCTATTTAAGAGAGACACACTTTCATCATAATTTGTTAGAATACTCTATGTGCTTCACTTATATCTTTTGAGCTTAGTAGTTGCTCTAGTACTTAACTTATATCTTTTTGAGCACGGTGGCGTGTAGATTTTATAGAAATGATTTCACTCTCGTTCTTCACTTATATTTGTTTGAGAGTTAATAAATAGTGACAGTAATTTGCATGGGTCATAATACTAGTCCAAAAATATTAGGTATTCAATGAATGATAAACAAAACCATCATGTAGCACATATAGACAAATTTTGGGTCAATGATATTGATGTAGTAATGTGAAATCGGTGTGAGTTCATAATTGTTAAACCGTAGAAGTGTCGATATTAAGAGAGGTTGACCCTTTTGTTCATCTAAAAATTAAAGAGGCATGGTGATGATGTGTGAGCATTTCTATTCCTCGTTGAAATCCTAGTGTTGTTTCGGGCCGGAAGCACGCGATGGTTAACTCCTACCAACCTCTTCCCTCGGGGCATGCGAGTAGTACTTTGATTTATGATGAACTAATAAAACTTTGCAATAATTATATGAGTTCTTTATGACTAATGTGAAACCTGTTGGAAATATGCCCTAGAGGCAATAATAAATTGGTTATTATTATATTTCCTTGTTCATGATAATCGTTTATTATCCATGCTATAATTGTATTGATTGGAAACTCAAATACATGTGTGGGTGCATAGACAACACTGTGTCCCTAGTAAGCCTCTAGTTGACTAGCTCGTTGATCAAAGATGGTTAAGGTTTCCTAGCCATTGACATGAGATGTCATTTGATAACGGGATCACATCATTAGGAGAATGATGTGATGGACAAGACCCAAACTGTAAACGTAGCATTTGATCGTGTCAGTTTATTGCTATTGTTTTCTGCATGTCAAGTATCTGTTCCTTTGACCATGAGATCATGCAACTCACTGACACCGGAGGAATACCTTGTGTGTATCAAACGTCGCAACGTAACTGGGTGACTATAAAGGTGCTCTACAGGTATCTCCGAGGGTGTCTGTTGGGTTGGCATGGATCAAGACTGGGATTTGTTACTCCGTATGACGGAGAGGTATCTCAGGGCCCACTCGGTAATACAACATCACAATGAGCCTTGCAAGCAATGTGACTAAAGTGTTAGCCACGAGATCTTGTATTACGGAACGAGTAAAGAGACTTGCCGGTAACGAGATTGAACTAGGTATAGTGATACCGACGATCGAATCTCGGGCAAGTAACATACCGAAGAACAAAGGGAACAGCATACGGGATTAACTGAATCCTTGACATAGAGGTTCGACCGATAAAGATCTTCGTAGAATATGTAGGAGCCAATATGGGCATCCAGGTCCCGCTATTGGTTATTGGCCGTAGAGGTGTCTCGGTCATGTCTACATAGTTCTCGAACCCGCAGGGTCTACACACTTAACGTTTGGTGACGATTAGTATAATTGAGTTATTATGTTGGTGACCGAAAGTTGTTCGGAGTCCCGGATAAGATCCCGGACATGACGAGGATCTCCGGAATAGTCCGGAGGTAAAGATTGATATATGTGATAATAGTGTTTTGATCTCTGGAAGGGTTCCGGAGTTCACCGGAATGGGTTCCGGATGTTTACCGAAGTGTTCGGGTGCAGCAACACTTTATATGAGCCAAAGGGATAAAGCCCACAAGGTATTGGAAAGTGCAAAAGTAGTTTTGCTGCCGCGTAAGCGGTACTACCGCTTGGTGAAGCGGTACTACCGCCCGAGCGGTACTACCGCTTGTGTGAAGCGGTACTACCGCCCAAGCGGTACTACCGCTTGTGTGAAGCGGTACTACCGCTTGTGCGCGGCTGTACACGATTCGGCAGGGTCCGAATTGGACTCTTTTCCTGCGGGCCAAACCGACCTTGTGCGGGCAAAACCGACCCGGAGGAGGCTTTTACTCCAAGTTTAGACCCCAAGGCTCAACATATAAATAGAGGGGCAGGGCTAGCACACGGGACACATCAGGATTTCCCAAGCCGTGTGCCGGCAACCCTAGCCCTCTAGTTCCTCCGTCATAATCTCCGTAGTGCTTGGCGAAGCCCTGCAGAGATTGTTCCTCACCACCATCACCACGCCGTCGTGCTGCTGGAACTCAACCACTACTTCATCATCGCTCGCTGGATCGAGGAGGTGAAGGCGTCATCAAGCCGTACGTGTGTTGAACGCGGAGGTGCCGTCCGTTCGGCACTAGATCGGAAGGATCGTGATTGGATCGCGGGACGCTCGGCGATTTGGATCGCGAAGATGTTCGACTACATCAACCGCGTTTATTAACGCTTCCGCTTAGCGATCTACAAGGGTATGTAGATTCACTCTCCCTCTCGTAGATGCTCATCACCATGGATAGATCTTGCGTGTGCGTAGGAAAATTTTTGTTTCCCATGCAACGTTCCCCAACAGTGGCATCATGAGCCAGGTCTATGCGTAGATGAGATCTCGAGTAGAACACAAACGAGTTGTGGGCGTGGGTGTATACATATTGCTTGCCGTTACTAGTTGATATTTGATTCGGCGGTACTGTGAGATGAAGCGGCCCGGACCGACATTACGCGTACACTTACGCGAGACAGGTTCCTTCAACTGACATGTAACTTCGTTGCATAAAGATGGCTAGCGGGTGTCTGTCTCTCTCACTTTAGTTGAATCGATTTCAATGAAGAGGGTTCTTTTAGAAGATCAAAAAGCAATCACTACACCACGTTGTGGTTTTGCGTAGGTAAGAACGGTTCTTGCAAACCCGTAGCAGCCACGTAAAATTTGCAACAACAATTAGAGGACGTCTAACTTGTTTTTGCAGGGTATGTTGTGATGTGATATGGCCAATTACATGATGAGATATATGTGATGTATGAGATGATCATGTTTTGTATAGAATATCACGACTTGCATGTCGATGAGTACGGCAACTGGCAGGAGCCATAGAGTTGTCTTTAATTATTGTATGACCTGCGTGTCAATCATTAAGCGCTATGTAATGCTTTACTTTATCGCTAAACGTTAGCAATAGTCGTGGAAGCAACAGTCGGCGCGACAACCTTATGGCGACACGTTGATGGAGATCAAGATGATGGAGATCATGGTGTCATGCCGGTGACGATGGAGATCATGCCGGTGCTTTGGAGATGGAGATCAAAAGCACAAGTTCATGGCCATATCATGTCACTTATGATTTGCATGTGATGTTAATCCTTTTATGCATCTTATTTTGCTTAGGACGACGGTAGCATTATAAGGTGATCCCTCACTTAAATTTCAAGATAAATTGTGTTCTCCCCAAGTGTGCACCGTTGCGAAAGTTCGTCGTTTCGAGACACGCCGTGATGATCGGGTGTGATAGACTCTACGTTCGCATACAACGGGTGTAAGCCATGTTACACGTGCGGAACACTCGGGTTAAACTTGACGAGCCTAGCATGTACAGACATGGCCTCGGAACACAAGAGACCGAAAGGTCGAACATGAGTCATATAGTAGATATGATCAACATGAAGATGTTCACCATTGAAACCACCTCAACTCACGTGATGATCGGACTTGAGTTGGTGGATTTGGATCATGTTACACTCGAATGATCGGAGGGATGTCAATTTGAGTGGGAGTTTTTTAAAATATGATTAACTAAACTCATTATCTAAGAACAATAGTCTAAGTTGTCTTTGCTATATTTATGTTGTAGATCATGGCTCGCGCAGTAGCACCCCTGAATTTTAATGCGTTCCTAGAGAAAGCTAAGTTGAAAGATGATGGAAGTAACTTTGTGGACTGGGCCCGTAATCTAAGGATTATCCTTACGGCTTCCCAGAAGGCTTATGTCCTTGATGCACCGCTTGGTGATCCACCCGCTCCAGTTGAGTCTCTAGACGTTGTGAACGCCTGGCAGACTCGTTCTGATGATTACTCAATAGTTCAATGTGCAATGTTGTATGGCTTAGAACCGGGACTTCAAAGACGTTTTGAACGTCATGGAGCATATGAGATGTTCCAGGAGTTGAAGTTTATCTTTCAGAAGAATGCCCGGATCGAGAGATATGAGATCTCCGATAAGTTCTATGCTTGCAAGATGGAGGAGAACGGGTCTATCAGTGATCACGTGCTCAGAATGTCTGGGTACTCCACCCGTCTGGCTGAGTTAGGGATGCCCCTTCCGCCAGAGGCTATCACTGACAGAGTTCTTCAATCATTACCGCCTAGCTACAAGAGCTTCGTGTTGAACTATAACATGCACGGGATGAACAAGTCAGTCGCCGAGCTGTTTGCGATGCTGAAAGCCGCTGAGTCTGAAATTCAGAAGGAGCATCAAGTGTTGATGGTCAATAAAACCACTAGTTTCAAGAAAAATGGCAAGGGTAAGAAGGGTAACTCCAAGCAGAGTGGCAAAGCAGTTGCTCCTCTCGTGAAGAAACCCAAGGCTGGACCCAAACCAGAAACTGTGTGTTTTCATTGCAAGGGAACTGGACACTGGAAGCGGAATTGCCCCAAGTATTTGGCTGACAAGAAGGCGGCCAACAACAAACAAGGTATATATGATATACATGTTATTGATGTGTACCTTACCAACTCTCGTTGTAGTGCCTGGGTATTTGATACCGGTGCGGTTGCTCATATTTGCAACTCAAAACAGGAACTGCGGAATAGACGGAGGCTGGCAAAGGACGAAGTGACGATGCGCGTGGGAAATGGTTCCAAGGTTGATGTGATCGCCGTCGGCACGCTCGCTCTTCGATTACCGTCGGGATTAGTGATGAACCTAAATAAGTGTTATTTGGTGCCTGCGTTAAGCATGAACATTATATCTGGATCTTGTTTATTGCGAGACGGTTACTCATTTAAATCAGAGAATAATGGTTGTTCTATTTATATGAGTAATATCTTTTATGGTCATGCACCCAATGTGAGGGGTTTATTCTTGTTGAATCTCGATAATAATGATACACATGTTCATAACATTGATGCCAAAAGATGTAGAATTGATAATGATAATACCACTTTCTTGTGGCACTGCCGTTTAGGTCATATTGGCGTAAAACGCATGAAGAAGCTCCATGCTGATGGACTTTTGGAGTCACTTGATTTTGAATCACTTGACACATGTGAGCCATGCCTCATGGGCAAGATGACTAAAACGCCGTTCTCTGGAATAATGGAACGGGCAAGTGACTTATTGGAAATCATACATACTGATGTGTGCGGTCCGATGAGTATTGAGGCGCGCGGTGGTTATCGTTACTTTCTCACCTTCACTGATGACTTAAGTAGATATGGGTATATTTACTTAATGAAACACAAGTCTGAAACATTTGAAAAGTTCAAACAATTTCAGAGTGAAGTTGAGAATCATCGTAACAAGAAGATTAAATTCCTACGATCTGATCGAGGAGGAGAATATCTGAGTTATGAGTTTGGCAGTCACTTAAGACAGTGTGGAATTGTTTCACAATTAACACCGCCTGGAACACCACAGCGTAATGGTGTGTCCGAACGTCGTAATCGAACCTTATTGGATATGGTGCGATCTATGATGTCTCTTGCCGATTTGCCACTATCGTTTTGGGGTTATGCATTAGAGACAGCTGCATTCACTTTAAATAGGGCACCATCGAAATCCGTTGAGACGACGCCATATGAACTTTGGTTTGACAAGAAGCCAAAGCTGTCGTTTCTTAAAGTTTGGGGATGTGATGCTTATGTCAAAAAGCTTCAGCCTGAAAAGCTGGAACCCAAAGCGGAGAAATGCGTCTTCATAGGATACCCAAAAGAGACAGTTGGGTATACCTTCTACCTCAGATCCGAAGGCAAAGTGTTTGTCGCTAAAAACGGAGCATTTCTTGAGAAAGAGTTTCTCTCGAAAGAATTGAGTGGGAGGAAGATAGAACTTGATGAGGTTATTGAACCTTTACTTCAACCTGAGAGTAGCGCAGCGCAGAAAGTTGTTTCTGTGGAGCCTACATTAGCTGAAGAGGAAGTTAATGATGATGATCATGAAGCTTTGGATCAAGTTGCTATCGAACCTCGTAGGTCGACAAGGACGCGTACTGCTCCTGAGTGGTACGGCAACCCTGTCTTAGAGGTCATGTTGTTAAACAACGATGAACCTACGAGCTATGGAGAAGCGATGATGGGCCCGGATTCCGATAAATGGTTAGAGGCCATGAAATCCGAGATGGGATCCATGTATGAAAACAAAGTATGGACTTTGGAAGTATTACCTGAAGGGCGTAAGGCCATTCAGAACAAATGGATCTTTAAGAGGAAGACGGACGCGGACGGTAATGTCACCGTCTATAAAGCTCGACTTGTGGCAAAGGGTTTTTCACAAGTTCAAGGAGTTGACTACGATGAGACCTTCTCACCCGTAGCGATGCTTAAGTCCGTCAGAATCATGTTAGCAATAGCTGCCTTTTTCGATTATGAAATTTGGCAGATGGATGTCAAAACAGCGTTCCTTAACGGTTTCCTTAAGGAAGAGTTGTATATGATGCAACCAGAAGGTTTTGTCGATCCAGAGAATGCTGACAAAGTTTGCAAACTCCAGCGATCCATTTATGGACTGGTGCAAGCATCTCGGAGTTGGAATCTTCGTTTTGATGATGTGATCAAAGCGTTCGAGTTTATACAAGTTTACGGAGAAGCTTGTATTTACAAGAAAGTGAGTGGGAGCTCTATAGCGTTTCTAATATTATATGTGGATGACATATTGCTGATTGGAAACAATATAGAAATGCTGGAAAGCGTAAAGGAATATTTGAACAAGAGTTTTTCAATGAAGGACCTAGGAGAAGCTGCTTTCATATTAGGCATCAAGATCTATAGAGATAGATCAAGACGCTTAATAGGACTTTCACAAAGCACATACCTTGATAAGATTTTGAAGAAGTTCAAAATGGATCAGTCCAAGAAGGGGTTCTTGCCTGTTTTGCAAGGTGTGAAGTTGAGTAAGACTCAATGCCCAGTGACTGCAGAAGATAGAGAAAAGATGAGTGTCATCCCCTATGCTTCGGCCATAGGCTCTATCATGTATGCAATGCTGTGCACAAGACCCGATGTCAGCCTTGCCATAAGTATGGTCGGAAGGTTTCAAAGTGATCCAGGAATGGAACACTGGACAGCGGTCAAGAATATCCTGAAGTACCTGAAAAGGACTAAGGACATGTTTCTCGTTTATGGAGGTGATCAAGAGCTCGTCGTAAAGGGTTACGTCGATGCAAGCTTTGACACTGATCCGGATGACTCTAAGTCGCAAACCGGATACGTATTTATTCTTAATGGGGGTGCGGTTAGCTGGTGCAGTTCCAAGCAAAGCGTGGTAGCTGATTCTACATGCGAAGCGGAGTACATCGCAGCCTCGGAGGCGGCGAAGGAAGGTGTCTGGATGAAGGAGTTCATGACAGATCTTGGAGTAGTGCCTAGTGCGCTTTACCCAATGACTCTGTTTTGTGATAATACTGGTGCCATTGCTCTAGCCAAGGAACCAAGATTTCACAAGAGGACCAGACACATAAAACGACGTTTCAATTCCATCCGCGATTACATCAAGGAGGACGACATAAATATTTGCAAAGTACACACGGATCTAAATGTTGCAGATCCGTTGACTAAACCTCTTCCAAGGGCTAAACATGAACAACACCAGAACTGCATGGGTGTTCGATTCATTACAATGTAAATCACATAGTGATGTGAACTAGATTATTGACTCTAGTGCAAGTGGGAGACTGTTGGAAATATGCCCTAGAGGCAATAATAAATTGGTTATTATTATATTTCCTTGTTCATGATAATCGTTTATTATCCATGCTATAATTGTATTGATTGGAAACTCAAATACATGTGTGGGTGCATAGACAACACTGTGTCCCTAGTAAGCCTCTAGTTGACTAGCTCGTTGATCAAAGATGGTTAAGGTTTCCTAGCCATTGACATGAGATGTCATTTGATAACGGGATCACATCATTAGGAGAATGATGTGATGGACAAGACCCAAACTGTAAACGTAGCATTTGATCGTGTCAGTTTATTGCTATTGTTTTCTGCATGTCAAGTATCTGTTCCTTTGACCATGAGATCATGCAACTCACTGACACCGGAGGAATACCTTGTGTGTATCAAACGTCGCAACGTAACTGGGTGACTATAAAGGTGCTCTACAGGTATCTCCGAGGGTGTCTGTTGGGTTGGCATGGATCAAGACTGGGATTTGTTACTCCGTATGACGGAGAGGTATCTCAGGGCCCACTCGGTAATACAACATCACAATGAGCCTTGCAAGCAATGTGACTAAAGTGTTAGCCACGAGATCTTGTATTACGGAACGAGTAAAGAGACTTGCCGGTAACGAGATTGAACTAGGTATAGTGATACCGACGATCGAATCTCGGGCAAGTAACATACCGAAGAACAAAGGGAACAGCATACGGGATTAACTGAATCCTTGACATAGAGGTTCGACCGATAAAGATCTTCGTAGAATATGTAGGAGCCAATATGGGCATCCAGGTCCCGCTATTGGTTATTGGCCGTAGAGGTGTCTCGGTCATGTCTACATAGTTCTCGAACCCGCAGGGTCTACACACTTAACGTTTGGTGACGATTAGTATAATTGAGTTATTATGTTGGTGACCGAAAGTTGTTCGGAGTCCCGGATAAGATCCCGGACATGACGAGGATCTCCGGAATAGTCCGGAGGTAAAGATTGATATATGTGATAATAGTGTTTTGATCTCTGGAAGGGTTCCGGAGTTCACCGGAATGGGTTCCGGATGTTTACCGAAGTGTTCGGGTGCAGCAACACTTTATATGAGCCAAAGGGATAAAGCCCACAAGGTATTGGAAAGTGCAAAAGTAGTTTTGCTGCCGCGTAAGCGGTACTACCGCTTGGTGAAGCGGTACTACCGCCCGAGCGGTACTACCGCTTGTGTGAAGCGGTACTACCGCCCAAGCGGTACTACCGCTTGTGTGAAGCGGTACTACCGCTTGTGCGCGGCTGTACACGATTCGGCAGGGTCCGAATTGGACTCTTTTCCTGCGGGCCAAACCGACCTTGTGCGGGCAAAACCGACCCGGAGGAGGCTTTTACTCCAAGTTTAGACCCCAAGGCTCAACATATAAATAGAGGGGCAGGGCTAGCACACGGGACACATCAGGATTTCCCAAGCCGTGTGCCGGCAACCCTAGCCCTCTAGTTCCTCCGTCATAATCTCCGTAGTGCTTGGCGAAGCCCTGCAGAGATTGTTCCTCACCACCATCACCACGCCGTCGTGCTGCTGGAACTCAACCACTACTTCATCATCGCTCGCTGGATCGAGGAGGTGAAGGCGTCATCAAGCCGTACGTGTGTTGAACGCGGAGGTGCCGTCCGTTCGGCACTAGATCGGAAGGATCGTGATTGGATCGCGGGACGCTCGGCGATTTGGATCGCGAAGACGTTCGACTACATCAACCGCGTTTATTAACGCTTCCGCTTAGCGATCTACAAGGGTATGTAGATTCACTCTCCCTCTCGTAGATGCTCATCACCATGGATAGATCTTGCGTGTGCGTAGGAAAATTTTTGTTTCCCATGCAACGTTCCCCAACAAAACCATGGACATACGCAATCTCACCTTCTCATATTTGCTAGCCTCTTCGGTACCGTGCATAGCCCGTTCTCACCTCGAGGATCGGTGCAACTTTCGCTGGTGCATCCAAATCCCGTGACATGACACGCTCTGTTGCACATAAGCCTTATTATATCTTCCTCAAAACATCCAGCATGCCTACCTTTCATGGCATTTCCATAGCCATTTCGAGATATATTGCCATGCAAATCCATCGTCACTTCACATGACTAGTTCGTTCATCGTCATATTGCTTTGCATGATCATATAGAGCTGACATAGTATTTGTGGCAAAGCCACCATGCATCATATCTTTGATACATGTCACACTATATCATTGCACATCCTGGTACACTGCCAGAGGCATTCATACAGAGTCACATCTTCATATCAGTTCTCCATATTGAGTTGTAAGTAAATAAAAGTGTGATGATCATCATTATTAGAGCATTGTCCCAGTGAGGAAATAATTATGGAGATGATGATTCTCCCATAAGTCGAGATGAGACTCCGGACAAAAAATTAAAGATGGGGGAGGCCAAATGAGCCCACCATCCATTCAAAACAAATGAGAGAAAATGAGAGAAGGGACTTTCCTACTATCTTTTACCACACTTGTGCTTCAAAGTGGCACCATGTTCCTCATGTAGAGAGTCTCATGATATATCACTTTCATATGCTAGTGGGAATTACCTATTCATTATTACAAACTTGGCTTGTATATTCCTATGACGGGCTTCCTCAAATGCCAGAGGTCTTTATGAGCAAGCAAGTTGGATGCACACTCCACTTAGCTTCATTTTAGCTTTCATACACTTATAGCTCTAGTGCATCATTTGCATGGCAATCCCTACTCCTCGCATTGACATCTATCGATGCGCATCTCCATAGTCCGTTGGTATGCCTAGTTGATGTGAGACTATCTTCTCCACCTTTTAACCCCTTTGATATCTACCACCATATTCTATTCCACCTAAATGCTATGTCCAATGGCTCACGCTTATGTATTGCGTGAAGAATAAAAAGTTGATGCATATTGAAAAGGTACGAACCAATTGCCTGACTTGGACACCGTGGTCCTTGACATTTGTATTAATGTGGTGAAGATGGAGCCATGCCTTGCTAATATAATAAGATGAATGGGGGGGGGTGTAAACATTTCTTAAGGATCGTAAAACTTTTAAGGATTGATAATTCTGTTTCTTACACTTTAATATTGCTAGGTTAATATTTGTTGATTCATCTTTTCTCAATGAGTATACATGCATAAGATTACATAGTGGATAGCATGTCACATCAAAAATTCTGTTTTTATCATTTACCTACTCGAGGACGAGCAGGAATTAAGCTTGGGGATGCTTGATATGTCTCCAACGTATCTATAATTTTTGATTGTTCCATGCTGACATATTATCATTCTACGATACTTTTTGGGTCTTTATTTACCAATTCGTAATATTTTTTAGCACTAACCTATTGACCCAGTGCCCAGTGCCAGTTGCTATTTTCTGCATGTTTTTGCCTTTTCAGGTTTAGAGTACCAAACGAAGTCCAATTGCCACGAAACTTTTTGATGATTTTTTCTAGACCAAAAGAAGACCTAGAAGCTTCAGAAGGAGGTCGAGAGGCACACGAGGGCCCCACCACACATCAGGGCGCGCCCTGGGGGGCGCCCTGATATGTGGTGGCCCCCTCGTGGCTCTCCCGACGTCCCTCTTCGGCCTATAAATTATCTAATATTGCAAAAACCCTAAAGGCAGTTCCAAAACCCTTTTTCTGCCGCCGCAAGTCTCTGTTCTGTCGCGGGGCCATCTGGAGCTCCGTTCCAACACCGTGCCGGAGGGGGGATCAATCAGGGAGGGCCTCTTCATCAACCTTGCAGCCCTCATGATGATGTGTGAGTAGTTCACCACAGACCTACGGGTCCATAGCTAGTACCGAGATGGAAATCTCTCTATCTAATGATCTTCAATACAATGGTCATCGCATCATCGCTTTGATCTATCCGATGTAATCCTATTGTGCCGTGTGTTTGTTGGGATCCGATGAATTGTGGGTTTATGTTCAGATTATTCATGAAAAGTATTTGAGATGCCTCTGATATATATTATCTCTTAATTGCATGATCATTATAGCTTCGTAATGCTCTCTGATTTATTGATGTGCTTTGGCCAAGTAGATTAATATTTCATCGATGGGAGTGGTGCGTTGTGGTAGGTTCAACCTGGCGAGTTTCTATATCCCAGTGACAAAGTAGGGGACAAGATGCGTCTTTGTGTTGTTGATACTAAGGATAAAACGATGGGGTTCATTCATTTTTATTGAGTTTACTTTGTCTACATCATGTCATCGTTCTCCAAGCGTTACACTGTTTTACTTAATACACTAGATGCATGCTGGATAGCGGTCGATGAGTGGAGTAATAGTAATAGGTGGAGGCAGGAGTCGGCCTATTTGTTTATGGACGTGATGCATATATACACATGATCATTGCCGTGAAAATCGCATAACTATCCGCTTTTCTATCAATTGCCCAACAGTAATTTGTTACCCACCGTATGCTTCCTACATCAGAGATGCCGCTAGGGAACCCTATGGCCCCCGTGTCTATTCACTTATATATTTACAAACGCTACAATTACCTCGCTGCCTTTATTTACTTTTTATTTATTTTGCAATTTATATTTATCAACAATTATCAACACAACTCATTTGCTTGCAAATAATGAGATCAAGGGGATTGACAACCCTATTGCCCGCGTTGGGCGCAAGTCATTTGTTCATTTGTGTGCAGCCGCTGAAGACGGTTGATGATTGATATTCCTATTGGTTTGATTAACGTTGGTTTCATAACTGAGGGAAATACTTACCCACTTTGTGCTGCAATTACCCGTTCCTCTTCACGGAAAACCCAACACAGATCACAAGTATCAGAGAGCGGCGCCCGTCTGTATCCCGATGGCCCACGTGGATGGCACGATAGCTTCGTCGACAGCGGCAGACCTGGCGAGAGGCGCCGCGGTCGCTCCGGCCGAGGTAGCCCTGCCGGTCTCCACCGTGGAACTAGTGGAGCTCGTCAACTTGACGAGCTCCTCTGAATACTCGTTCTGAGCCAAGGAAGGTCATGACGACGGTGGAGGCACGGCGTTTCTATGCATCCATGGCATAGTGAATATTTTCTGCAATTCATCTTCATATAAACTGACAAACTGTTTGTAAATTACTGAGCGTATCAACTAATGTCAACTAATCCGCTACAAAATAAGGCATTTTGTGGTGAAAATTTGCCAAATGTTTGTGTCATCTGTTTGTGGGCATGTGGAAATTTAGGACGAATTTCACGTCTGCGACTGAAATTGAGGATGAACCGTGTGAGATGAACCCGCCTTGTGAAATCTCAGCAAGAGCTACCCGCCTTGAGCGATGCAAAAATTCGTGGTTTCGCGGCACGACATTTTGTTACAGCGTACACACTTTATTATGTTTGGACCGTGTGCGATCTTGGTTGCTCCCGCCCCGCTCAGTTCCTTTACCAAAATTTAAGTGGAAGCAGTATGTTTTTCAACTGCATGCCGCCCTCCCTCGTCCACCGCACCGACCCTATAGTAAAATTTCAGCTGCCGAGGCATTTGAACCGTCACCATCCCTCGTCCACCACCATCTCCACCCACACCATTACTACTAAAAATTTCAGCAGCGGCGGCACATCCGCAAACACCCCCCCGGTCCACACAACACCCCCTCCCCTTCCTCCCCCGCTTGAACCCTAGGTCGCCCCCGCCGTGGCCTTCCACCACCAACCTCAGCCGGTCTGCCCGTGCCTCATGGCTAAATAAGTTCTGGGTCCCCACCGATCCACATACACCATCGCCGCCCTGAATTTTTAGATGAGGCCGACAGTGTCCCTTTCCCCCAGATCCCCATCCCGTTCTCCAGAGGGTCGCAACATAATCAGCCCGACCACATCTCCCGTGGAGCTCGAGGAGTGTACGAGCAAAAAGAGGTGTATCATGGCCTCTCCACCGTACGCTAGCGAGGTGGGCGCCGTTCACGCCGACCCTTCAATCCTGGACGAACACCTCAGCGCCGAAGCCGGTGAGGACGTTGACTACGTCGCCATGCCGAAGGCTTCAAGTCTGCAGGCTCGCGTATTCCTGTATCTCAGGAGAGCCGGCTATGACATCAAGCTCATCAACATCACCGGCTTCACTCGGGCCATGTCACAAGTTAAGTGGTCCACCGACAACGCCTCTGGTTCAACCGCCGTCGATCTCTTCAAAGGCCCAGCCGCTGATCTCCTCCGCCTCGCGGTCATGGATTTCGATCCTTCTACGCCATCAAGCCTCTTTTGTCATTTTTGAAGGAAACATTCTATGGTGGTGGCTTGGGATCCTTAGCTCCAAAGTCAGATCTCATCAACCAAGATAATGGCACACACTATGGCTATTACAAGGGAAAACGTCCCATTCGCGACATCAGGGAGCGCACCCTGGGCACCACATATCCCAGGTGGAAGGAGCCCATCCATGACAAGTGAGGCAACATCCTGTGAGCAAATCATACTTCTTCTAGCTAGCCATCTCATACCCATTGTTGTAGTAGCTTTTGCCATGCGATAATCATGCAGTGTTTAATTGAGCATTTGTCTAGTTTTCAAGCAGATGCCTTGCTTTTATGTATCTAGTTGTTAGGTTGGTTGCATTGAGTATTTGTCCAGTTTTCAATGGCTATAGTTGGTTGTTACAGTGAGCATGAATGCCTTGTTTCTTTCAGTTATTCACAATGTGATGTTCATTATGTGCAAGTATGAAATGTACAGTTCAATTTCATCAATACCACCTGTTATGCCTGGTGTTGTTAACCTGTGCCCTTAACTCCCGCTTTAAACATTTATGCCTTGTTTCTCTGAATTTGGTTGCCAGGTTGGTTGCAGTGAGCATTTATCTAGTTTTCAAGCAGATGCCTTGCTTTTCTCTATCTGGTTGTTAGGTTGATTGCAGTGAGCATTTGTCTAGTTTTCAAGCAGACGCCTTGCTTTTATGTATCTGGTTGTTAGGTTGGTTCCATTGAGCATTTGTCCAGTATCAAATGGCTATATTTGGTTGTTATAGTGAGCATATATGCCTTGTTTATTTCAAGTAGATACCTTGTATACTTGGTTGATGTTAAGCATGTTGTACTTATCATGACTTTACATGTACTTGCACAGGACAACAATGGGAGTGGCCAACGTTTTCCATCGAGGGTTTTTTCATCCCTCCGTCTATACTCCATCCGTTCCATCATGTAGTGCATATAGATTTTTGTGATGTATCTACATATACCATCTAAAATGTATACAATATGAAATTTTGTGATGTATCTAATGAAATGGAACTGCAATTCTAGATGTATATGTTTTTCTCTACAAACTTGGTCAAAGTGAGTAAATGTTAACTTCTCAAAATGTTTATACGCAACACATTGTGGAACTAATGGAGTAATATATTACACCATTCTGCAACTGCATTTCAGCTTCTAATATCAGCTTCTTGCTTGTAGGTACATATGTCTTTGATAAAGATCCATGCCTGGACCCTTTTTGCATGTGGGGCAATGAAATATTCATGAACCAGCATCAAGTGAGGAAACTGAAAATGATTGTTAGGGAAAAGAGACGAACAATGCCAATTAGACTATTTGTTTATGCTTTATCCAACACAACAGTGAACTGTAGGATGGTAACTAAGAACTTTGTAGCCTTATATTAGTACTACCCATAATGAGTTGACACACAACAATGTCTGAATCTTTTACTTTTGTAGTGGTTCCCAAAGCAGTTTACTCAAGATTACCTCGCAAAGTACATGATTGTTGGACATGCAATGAAGGTTAAAAGATATCATCGAGACTACAATGAGCATCGAGAAGTCGTAATGAAGATAGTGAAGGATGGGAGGGTGGCCATCACTAGGGCTGTCCTGGAGTCGTTCGTGCGTTAGGCATGGAGGAGGGCATAATATGGGCATTCCGCTTCACCTTCTCCAGCAACCAGAATGTCTTTCGGCTCTCTCTTTACTGTCTTTAATACAACCGCGGTTCCATCATTCTTTACTTGTCCCTTCTGTAGTTTTCCTTCTTTTTGAGAATTGATGCTTATCCAGTTCTTGAGTATATGTACATGTGAATCGAATTATGCATTCGTTCTTAAACCTACATTTAAACATGGTTCGATATGAAATACATGATTTCCTACCGTTCAAATTTATATTATGAATGCATGTATTAAATTAGGGGCAAATCATGCTCTGCAGGCCATTACATTGCACACAGTTTGAAAAAGCAAAACGTATGTGATCAACTTCAACATCACACACGTTTCTCCACTCGCGGCGTGTGCGATGAGTCTCACCTTCGCACACGGTCAGACGAGAAAGGACGCGTGAGATTAGCAACACCAGCGCACACAGTTCTAGTCTCCTTATCACACATGATTTGGTATTTTGAACTGTGTATGATATCGTGCCCATCGTAAACGTTGGTCAAGGAAGAACGCGTGCGATAGGCCTTCATCCGACACAGTTAGTCTGGATGACACGTTTGGGAACT
This sequence comes from Elymus sibiricus, assembly GCA_039707655.1. NCBI lineage: Eukaryota > Viridiplantae > Streptophyta > Magnoliopsida > Poales > Poaceae > Elymus > Elymus sibiricus. Next base: position 270,425,820 of record CM077673.1, on the reverse strand, counting down.
ATGGATCACACATTTGGGACGTTTTGTAAATCGCAAACGTTTATAAAAAAAGCCGCGTGTGGGATAGATTGAACCTTCGCATATGGTTTTATAATGATAAACGTATGCACTCTTATATCATATCACAGATGGTCATAGTGGAACTAAATGTGTGTGATAGCCCCCTTATCATACACGCTTTATAATCGTGAACTGTCTGCAATTCGATGCACATCGTAAATGGCGCGCCACAGAATAGCGCGTGCGATGTTAGTGTGATCTCACACGAGTTGCAAGGATGGACCGTATGGGAACTACACCATATCTCAAACGGTTGGCCGGTGACTCTCGTTTGTGATAGATGTGCACATCCCATACGCTTAGTTTTTCCAAAAGTTTGCGTTCGTTGTCCACCATCGCCGATGATTTTTCTGTGTCGTGTGGGATGGACCCCCTATCGCCCACACAAGCAAGGCAATGGTTTAAAACTACTTCGCGGAAAGTGGTTAAAACCCGTTTGTATAGCACGTCGCTGCACCAGTTTGTTCATAACAAACAGAGTAATGCTTGGAGCAAGGTGACATGATGTAGACAAAATAAGACAAGCAATACATTCAGATCCCATTGTTTCATTCTTAATGGCAACAATACAAAAACGTGTCTTGTCCCCTTCTGTCACGAGGATATAAAGCACCGCAAGATTGAACCCACTATAACACACCACTCCCGCTAAAGATAAATCAATCTAGTTGGCAAAACCAAACCTATAGATCAGAGAGAAATACGAAGCTATAATAATCATGCATAATAGAATTCAGAAAAGACTCAATTACTTTCAATGAATAATTTGATTACAAACCCACAATTCATCGGATCCCAACAAATTCACCGCAAAAGAAGATTACATTAAAAAGATCACCGCAGGAACCGCGGTGAACATTGTGTTGAAGATAAAAGAGAGAGAAGAAGCCATCTAGGTACTAGCTATGGACTCGTAGGTATATGGTGGACTACTCATGCATCATCATGGAGGCAACACATTTGATGTAGATGGCCTCCATGGTCGATTCCCCCTCCGGCAGAGTACCGAAAAAAGTCTCAAGATGCCCCCCATCCGAATAGAGGCTTGCAGTAGCAGAAAAAGTGTCTCGGGTGGCTCTCTGTTGGTTTCCCGATTTTAGAGAATTTATGGAGGTGGAATTAGGTCAGACGGAGCCATGAGGGGCCCACAAGGTAACAGGGCGCGCCCTGTTGCCTTGCCGTTTCCTCGTCTTGCTTCCGTACTCCTCCCGAAGCTTCCTGGGTCTCTTTTGTCCAGAAAAAAACGTCAAAAAGTTTCATAGCGGTTGGACTTTGTTTGGTATAGACTTCCTGGAAAACCAAAAATAGGCAAAAAATAGCAATTGACACTTGGCACCGGGTTAATAGGTTAGTTCCCAAAAATGGTATAAAATAGCATATAATTGCATATAAAGTATCCTATATTAATAATATAATATCATGGAACAATGAAAAAATTATAGATACGTTGGAGACGTATCAGCATCCCCAAGCTTAATTCCTGCTCGTCCTCGAGTAGGTAAATGATAAAAACAGAATTTTTGATACGACATGCTACCCAACGTATAATCTCTTTTTAGTATGATCATTGAGAAATGATGAACAAATTGATATCAACATAATAATATCCATAAACATAAATAACATAATCATTACTTTCCAATATATACGATCCTTAAATAATGTTATTCCCTACTCATTTTATCGTATGAAGCATGGCATAAGTACAAATCATGAGCACCCCGGTGTCAAACCAGGCAATTGGATCGTACTTCTAACGTGCTTCAGCATTTTCAAGTTCAGGCAATACATGAGCGTGAACCATGGATATAGTATATAGCTGGAATAGAGTATGGTGGTAGATATCAAAGGAGTCGAAGTGAAAAGGAAAGTCTCGCAGCAACTAGGCGGATCAACGGGCTATGGATATGCCCATCAACTGATATCAATGAGAGGAGTAGGGATTGCCATGCAATGGATGCATGAGAGATATAAGTGTATGAAATCTCAATGGAAACTAAGTGGGTGTGCATCCAACTTGCTTGCTCATGAAGACCTCGGGCATTTCTGGAAGCTCGTCATCGAAATATACAAGCCAAGTTCTATAATGTAAAATTCCCACTAGCATATGAAACTGATAACTCACGAGACCCTCTATATGAAGAACATGGTGCCACTTTGAGGCACACGTTTGGTAAATGGTTAGTAACACTGCCCATCTCTCTTTTCTCTCATTTTTTCATGGTGGGCTTTTCTCTTTTTTTCTGCCTCCCCCATTTCTTTTTTTTCATTTCTTTTATTCGTCCGGAGTCTCATCCTGACTTGTGGGGGAATCATCGTCTCCATAATCCTTTCCTCATTGGGATAGTGCTCTCATAATGATGATCATCACAATTTTATTTACTTACAACTCAATATTACAACTCAACATAAACCAATATGACTCTATATGAATGCCTATGGCAGTGTACCAGGATGTGTAATGATCTAGCGTAACATGTAGCCAATGATGAACAGTGGCTTTGACACAAATACTATGTAAGCTATATGATCATGCAAAGCAATATGATGATGAACACACAAGTCATGTGACGGAACAGTGGAAGTTGCACGACAATATATCTCGGAATGGCTATGGAAATGTCATGATAGGTAGGTATGGTGGCAGTTTTGAGGAAGATATAAGGAGGCTTATGTGTGATAGAGCGTATCATATCACGTGGTTTGGATGCATTGACTCTCGAGGTGAGAATGGGCAATGCACGGTACCGAAGAGGCTAGCAATTACGGAAAGGTGAGAGTGCGTATATCCATGGATTCACATTAGTCATAAAGAACTCATATATTTATTGTAAAACCATATTAGCTCTCACGAAGCAAAGCACTACCACATACCCCTAGGGAGGAGATTGGTAGGAGTTAACCATCCCGCGCCTCCGATTCGAACAACACGATAGGATTTCATTTCAGACATAAAAATGCTCACACATCATCACCATGCCATAGTTAATACTTAGATGAATAACAAATAACAAGCTTTAATTACCGATATTCTAATTAGCCAATAATCATGTACTCATGCCCTTTCATATTACTACATCAATATAATCAACTCATGTTTCTTCTTTAGTGCTACATGAAAGTTTTTATTATATCCCCCTTGAATACCTATCCTTTTTGGACTAGTCTTATAAGTCGTGCCCATTACCATTCCAATTTATTATATACTCCCAAAATAATTTAAGTGAAGCATGAGAGTTAACTTATTTCTACAAAATCTGAATGCCGTCGTGCTCTAAAAAGATATAAGTGAAGCACTAGAGCTCTTTCCTAGATCAAAAGACATAAGTAAAGCATATAGAGTATTCTAACAAATTATGATGGCTGCGTCTCTCTCTCTCTCTCTCTCTCAGATATTTGTGTTCAGCAAGCAATGATTGTGACAAACTAAAGGGAAAAAATATAACACACAACCCTCCAAGCAAAACTCATATCATGTGATGAATAAAAATATAGCTCCAAGTGACATACTGATGGATTGAGACGAAAGAGGTGATGCCTTCCGGGGCATCCCCAAGCTTAGACGCTTGAGTCTTCCTATAATTTTAATTGGGGTGCCTTGGGCATCCCCAAGCTTAGGTGTAGCGACCCGATCCGGTAAGGATCAGAGTCTCTGTGCTTAGCGTGCTAGTCCCTGGATCGACTTGCTAGCACACACAGCACTCGATGAAATAACAGAAATAACACACATCTTTATTACATCGATAGTCTAGGAATAAAATATTTATTACAATAATGCGGATCAAGGCCAAATAAAACAAATACTGCGGAAGCAAAGAAGTGTAACGAGTCCATCAACTCCACGAGCAAAAGCTGAGTGTAGAACAACGACCTATCGCACCTTAATCCTCGTCGGATAAATCTGCAACATGATAGGTTGCAGCCGTGTAGGTCAGTACATCGAATGTACTGGCAAGTCACATTATAAAAGGGTAATGAGCCTACTTGTGCATGCAATTTGGCTGGTGGAAAGCTCTAAGTTTAATTTTTGCATAAAGCTGATTTTCCCTATCAAAAATTATTATTCTACCTCCACAAATATCATAAGACTGAGATGGTACCCCCATCTCAACCCATTCTGAAAGTTGTGTCAATACCCAGTTGTTTAATTAAGGGTGATGAGATCTCCCGACATTTCCACCACTAAAAGCTCAAATTGTCCGTAACCGGGGACACGGCTAATCGATTAGATTGACACTCTGCAGAGGTTGCGCACTTTTCCCCACAAGACTCGACCACCTCCTTGACCGGAAGATCGAGACATAGTCTTTTGAAAGCATTTCCCCTAACCCACGGATAGGCCGGTACACCTACATCATCTACATCTGCTAGCATATCCCGGAAGAGGTTATACTATCTACTCAACTAAGCCAGAGCCCATATTGGCTTGTGGCTGCACACAGAATCTTCTAGACATGAAAACAAGGTTGATCCCTTTGAGCCTCAGTGGACGGACCACTAGTGTGTACTCCCATGGATTCCCCGTGAATGCTCCCACTGTACTTCACCACCATTCAAATCAATTTCTACCCAGGTAGTTCATTAAAGTCTTGGTCCTGATTACTACTTTGTCACTCATATCTCAAGATGATAACACTCCCCAACCCACGTCTAATTTGGTGAAGCATTTTGAAATAAAACGGTGGCGACAAAGTTTGTATGGTTGAGACCTACCTCAAATGAACTATTGGGTGCAAGCATAGCCATCCGACATAAATCTCTACCATGCAATCCTACCACAAAGGGCTAAGTGCATATAAAACATAGGTAAATACAAGTATGATCAAGATGTATACTGGCCTTCGTGCTGGGAGTGAAGTTCTAGGGAGTGGTAGTACTCGGCATCGCACTCCGGACAATCTAGCGCAAAAGTAAAAATAAACACAAATAAACAAACATTCATACAATCCAAAGTAACATGCAAAAAAAATATTTGCAAGAACCAAATAAAATCTAACACACTTAACTAGCATGCAATTTTCTAAGTATAAAACCAAGTTGTGAAAACATGGTTCAAAAATCGTGATGTGCACTAGTGTTCACAAGGCATACTAGTAAAATTATCATGGACAAAAACAAATTGAGTGAAAATATTGTGGCAATGAATCATGGCATAGGATTTGGCTTGGGTGACTAAGTGCAAAAAGAATTAATTCAAACGGATATATGGTTTAGGAGATATGGCCTAATAGAGTTTGAATTCAAATCTGAAATAATTCAAATTTGAATTTACAAAAGTTTGGAATGGTAGGTTCTCTGGATAGAGCTATTCGATACGAAGAATTTGCCGCTGGTTTCATCTCGTTGGGATCTACGGTTAAAAAGTTATGGTTTTCCGAAGTTTAGGATGAAATCAGAAGAAAAAAACTGCAGTGAAAAAAAAAATTGGCCACGTGGCGGCATGGGGTTGGCTGGGCAGAATCCGCTGCATAGCTAAACCAGCGGCCGGCCGGCAAATAAGTAAAATGGCGGCGGTGGCTAAACTAAAAGAAAACCGACCCGGTTGTTTTTAAATAAACCGCGGTTAACCGCGTACCGGTTCGGAAAAGAAAAAAACTAATAGATCTAATCTACCGATTCGATCTAAATTAAAAAAAACGAGCTAGTCTATCTACGCGAACAGAACAAGGGAGGCTTCTGCTTACCGCAGACAACGACGCTCGCGTTAGGCAGAAGCTCGGCGTCGGTGGGGCAGCGGCTGCGGCGGGCTCCGGCGTCTGCAAGGAAGGCGGGCGGGTGCGGCTCGGCGAGGGCAGACGAACGATGGTGGTGCGGGGCGTCGACAACGTCGGGGTGAAGCGGGTGATACGTCTCCATCGTATCTACTTGTTCTCACACTTTTGCCCTTGTTTTGGACCCTAATTTGTATGATTTGAATGAAACTAACCTGGACTGACGCTGTTTTCAGCAGAACTACCATGGTGTTGTTTTGTGCAGAAATAAAAGTTCTCAGAACTGGACGAAACTTTTTGGAGATTTATTGTACAATAAATAAAAATACTGGAGCGAAGAACCATCGGAGTGGGAGCCCTGGCTGGGCACAAGACACCAGGGCACGCCAGCCCCCCCACGCGTGCCCTCGTGGGTTGTGCCCACCTCGGGGCCCCGCTGACCCTAATTCCGACGCTATAAAATCCTATTTTCGGAGAAAAAAATCAGGGAGAAAGTTTCATCGCATTTTACGATACGGAGCCACCGCCACCTCCTGTTCTTCCTCGGGAGGCCAGATCTGGAGCCCGTTTGGGGCTCCGGAGAGGGGAATCTTCGGTCTTCGTCATCATCAACCCTTGTCCATCGCCAATTCCATGATGCTCCCCACCGGGAGTGAGTAATTCATTCGTAGGCTTGCTGGTCGGTGAGGAGTTGGATGAGATTCATCATGTAATCGAGTTAGTTTTGTTTGGGCTTGATCCCTATTATCCACTATGTTATGAGATTGATGTTGCTATGACTTTGCCATGCTTAATTCTTGTCACTAGGGCCCAAGTGCCATGATTTCAGATCTGAACCATTTATGTTATCACCATTATATCTATGTTCTTGATCCGATCTTGCTAGTCATATGCACCTATTACGTGTTATGATCCGTAAACCCCGGAGTGACAATAGTCGGGATACTTTCCGGTGATGACCGTAGTTTGAGGAGTTCATGTATTCACTATGTGTTAATTCTTTGTTCCGGTTCTCTATTAAAAGGAGGCCTTAATATCCCTTAGTTTCCTTATGGACCCCGCTGCCACGGGATGGTAGGACAAAAGATGTCATGCAAGTTCTTTTCCATAAACACGTATGACTATTTACGGAATACATGCCTACATTACATTTATGAACTGGAGCTAGTTCTGTGTCGCCCTAGGTTATGACTGTTACATGATGAATATTATCCAACGAGTTCACCGATCCAGTGCCTACGAGTTTTCCACTTATTGTTCTTGCTAAGTTACTATTGCTACTGCTACTGTTCCAACTGCTACGAAACTATTGCTATCACTGCTACTGTTACTGTTACTGTTGCTACTGCTATCAAAACTATCATACTACTATGCTACTGATAGCTCTGTTGCAGATATTTAATCTCCAGGTGTGGTTGAATTGACAACTCAGCTGCTAATACTCGCAAATATTCTTTGGCTCCCCTTGTGTCGAATCTATAAATTTGGGTTGAATACTCTACCCTCGAAAACTGTTGCGATCCCCTATACTTGTGGGTTATCAAGACCTTTTTTTGGCGCCGTTGCTGGGGAGCATAACTATATTTGTTGAGTCACTTGGGATTTATATCAATTGATCACTATGAAGAATCTGAAGGATCCAAAAACCAAGATTTTTCCCTCTAAGACGAGGGGAGGTAAGGAACTGCCATCTAGCTCTGCACTTGATTCACCTTCTATTATGAGTAAGTTTCCAACACCACCACATCACTACAGGAATCAGGCTCTTTGCCGTCTGCCATGGCTGACGGCAAAGGGCAGAACCACGGACGGCAAAGGCCTTTGCCGTCAGCCAGCAGACGGCCAAATTTCCGTCCGAATAAACTCCGGTAAAGGGGTTCTTTGCCGTCTGCCTTGGCTCAGCGGACGGCAAAGTTTTTTTGCCGTCAGCTTGCAGACGGCAACGAGGTTGGACGGTGTAGCACTGACGTTAGCACCGTTAGGTGGCTAACGGCCCCCACCCAGCCCTTTGTTCTCTGCCCCCGGACGGCCCCCACCCCAGCACTTTGCTGTCTGCCCCTGGACGGTCCCCACCCCAGCCCTTTGCCGTCTGCCCCCGGACGGCCCCCACCCAACCCTTTGCCGTCTGCCCCCGGACGGCCCCCACCCAACCCTTTGCCGTCTGCCCCCGGACGACAAAGAGGCCAAATGGCCCCAAGCCTGGTGTTCCCAAGTTGAAGAGGTGGCTGCCACGTGCCCTCTTTGCCGTCGGTGGCTGACGGCAAAGAGGTCTTTGCCGACGGTGGCAGACGGCAAAGAGCCAGTATTGCCTCTTTTTTGCCTGTTTTTGTTATATTCAAGAATTTTCATAGGCAAATATATGATATGTATATATATTTTTCACAGAAACAATATCCCTGCCATATAGATATGATCAACCAACAATTATACCAAATTAAAAGTATCAAATGTCACATTGTTCACCATATTACAATAGTTTCATCCATACATACATAGTCTCATCCATAGGTAGAAAGTTTCACATAAGTTCATCGATACAAAATGAAAACAGAAAGAAAACACTAGCACTATATCAAAGCAAGTTGTCGTGAAGTCAATCAAATCTGCAAAATTGGAAATAAGAAAGTTAGAATAAGAATACTAGAAGAAGTAGAAGAAGATCTAGAAGAAGAACAAGATGAAGACACGTTTTTCTTCTCTCTCTCTTTCTCCTCTTGTTTTTCTTCTTCTTATTGCTTATTTGTGTCATTTTAGAGCTAACCTAGGTAATTATCCCATTTTTGACCTAACTAAGCTTATTGTGTCATTTTGCAAGAAAATAAGCTAAGTCTATGGCATTTATGATGTTACCAAGTCTATTATGCCATTTTTGAGTTAACTAAGCTTATTATGTCATTGTGGAGGAAACAAAGCTAAGTATAGGTCATTCTGGAGCTAAGTGAGCTTATTATCTCATTTTGTAGGAAGCAAAGCTAAGTATAGGCCATTTTAGAGCTAACTTGGGTAAAATAGGTCATTTCGGAGCTAAGTAAGCTTATTATGTCACTTTGGAGAAAACAATGGTAAGTATAGGTCATTTTAGAGCTAACCTAGGTAAAATAGGTCATTCTGGAACTAAGTGAGCTTATTATCTCATTTTGTAGGAAGCAAAGCTAAGTATAGGTCATTTTAGAGCTAACTTGGGTAAAATAGGTCATTTCGGAGCTAAGTAAGCTTATTATGTCACTTTGGAGAAAACAATGGTAAGTATAGGTCATTTTAGAGCTAACCTAGGTAAAATAGGTCATTCTGGAACTAAGTGAGCTTATTATCTCATTTTGTAGGAAGCAAAGCTAAGTATAGGTCATTTTAGAGCTAACTTAGGTAAAATAGGTCATTCGGAGCTAATCAGCTATGTAAGCTTACTATGTCATTTTGGAGAAAACAATGCTAAGTATAGGTCATTTTAGAGCTAACTTAGGTAAAATATGTCATTTTGGAGGTAAGTAAGCTTACTATGTCATTTTGGAGGAAACAAAGCTAACTTAGGTAAAATATGACATTTATGAGCTAACCAAGGTTATTATGCCATTTTTGACCTAAGTAAGCTAATTATGTCATAAATGAACTAAATAAGCTAAGTATATGAGCTAACCATGGTTATTATGCCATTTGTTGAGCTTGACTTTCGGTCTTTTGAGGTTTTCCTTAGAAAAACTCGCATGCCTCATGGTGTGTATGGTGCGCACTCACTCACACTTATATGGTGGTGTATGTTGGTGGACACTACCTAACACTAATATTTCGACCGTCGGTGATGGTCGTTTCCCCTTCTCCTCTCCCGCAATATACCAAGGTATATATTGAGAGAAGGAGAAGAAGAAACGACCCCCGCGACAACAGTCGGGATTCCTCCATCAAGAAGAGACATGAAACTCTCACAAGGAGCTCCGACAGACCGAAAGTACGTAATTTTGTCTAAGTGCTAAGTTTGTCTTTCTTTGAGAAAATGAGCCAAGTAAGTGGCATATTAGGGCTTACCATCCTCGTCATCACGGAGGTGAAGCACCGGGGTTGCTCGGGCCGGTGTCACCTCGAGCACTACTTGGCCCTGGAGAAGGATCGTGCGATGCGGCTCGGGAGTTATGCTGCACCAAAGATCATTTGCGTTAGCATGATGACGCTGAAATGTTAAGACTGGTAACTAATGACCATTCAAATGAAACTCACCGTTCCCGCCGTGGTAATGACTGGCATCGGCAGAGGGGTCTGGCCGTTCTTCTCGCACAAAGACTGCACATTTGGTTTTGACAAGTCAATCTTATTGGATATTAATGAAACGAACATGTAGTGCATGATTTGGCTAATATGAAGAAGAAACTTACCACGATGAGCTCGTACATGGCCCGGTTTGACGCATCATTCCGTGCCCTCTCCTCCTCCAACAACCTAGCCGTCCTCTCCTCCAAATCCCTCTTCTCCTCCGCCGCCTGCCGTGCCTGTTCCTCCAGAAGCACCTGGGTTGCCGCTCTCTCTTTCTGCAGAGCAGCCTGCAACACAACTCCTCGTTAGCATTGTAATCATCTTTGTTCGCACACATAATGTAATGGAGGAAAGCTATCTGAGTCCGTATGACTAACCTCGATGGCGAGCTCGACGGGCCGTGGACGAGGCATTATCTGAGGACAGGAGCTCGTTTGGCGCGCCTTGATCTGCCGGAGAGTGCGCGAAGACCGTATAAGTCCATCTCCAATGGCTATCGAGCCATGGGGCCTCCCACCGCTAGCTATCATCACCAGCTCTGGATCAATAGGATGCTGGCTCGGGTTGAAGTCCTCCCCATTCACCGCCTTCCCCACATCTCTGTACCTCACGAGCTTGTTGTGGGAGGAGATGTTGGTGAAGTTATCGGGATTATCGAGGTCAGACTCAGAGAATGCCTTGGCCTTCTTGTACGAGGCAGTATGGGCCATGGCATAGAGGTCGTACACCTGTGGCACCTCCGTCTTATTGTAATGCGCCTAAAAGAGAGGAACAAAGTATTAATAAAGGGGTCAAGCTAGCATCAAGAATGAATTGCATGAATCATGAAGCTAACCACATACCCAGTTCCGCACGAACTGAAATAAGTTGGCGCTGCCTTGATGGTGTGGCACACCTTCCATTTGGGCACGCCGTTCCTTGGCATTGTTGTGGACGGCTTGCCATTCGTCAGAGCACCACTCATTCACCATCGCCTCCTAACAATCCATCTTATCCGCACACCATCTCGGGGGCACCTAAGTTACTAAAGAGAAATTTGAGCGCTATGCCTATGAATCAAAGCAAGGAAACTAAGTACAAGGCCTTAAGAATAGGTAATTACCTTCATGTACTCCTCCTTGTGCAGAAACTTTCCGCGACACGACGACTTGTCCTTCTTAATACGTCGCGAGGCGTAGTAGTCTCGAACATCCGATATCCGAGCCTCGTGCCATAAGTTCTGTAGTAGGCGCCTGCACTCGCCATCGATAACCTTTGCCGCGGCCTCCTCGTATCCCTCCTCACACCTGTAGAAGGTCTGCAATCAAACGAGACAACACTGATTAGTACAATAACTAGCTATTGTTGATTTTTAATTGTGTAAAGGAGAAATTACCCAAAACTTTCTGATCACCATGTCGACCCTCGTGTGGCACAAGACATCGTCGATCATCTCCTCCGGCGGGGCCGGGGCAGCCAAGTAGTGCTCCCAGCTCAATCCTAACTCTAGAAGCTGACCCTCGCCGGGCAATGTGACAAACCCCGGGAAGTTATGCCGACAAATCACACCAAGGATGGAGTTGGGCCTGCGGACATCCTTGGCGTGAATCCAACCCCTGCAGTATGACAAAGCCAACGCATTAGATATTTGAAGAAACGTGAAGGCAAAAGGTTAAAAAAGAGTAAATGCACTTACTTCTGCCCATCAGGCCTAATCGACCACCTCTGCTCACGGGTCGCCGGCACGGGCGGGAGCCGTGTACACCCACGCTAGTAGACGGTGGCCCCCTCAACCACCTCGTCCCCGCTATCAGAAAACTGATCCCCGCCACCATCAGCATGGCCACTCGGCTCCGGCTGATACAGATTCGGCCAGGTATCCCATCCGGTCGAAGCGTGTGGAGTCTCGTAGGACGAAGCGTCTGGCACAGGAGTCTCGCGGGTCGAAGCGTCTGGGACAGAAGGATCGTTGACCCGAGCCTTCACCTCAGACGGGTCCACCGTAGCAGTCCTGTGCTCGGGTGAATCAGCTGGGGGTGGCGGGAGGAAGGCGTAGCAGCCTTCGTACCTCTCCCGCGGCCACCACGTGTACCTTTAGTAGCTCTCTTCTTCCCCCGACCTCCTCTCCTGGTGGGCAATTTCGCCGACGAAGAAGTGCCCTCGGGTGTCCCCATACTATCGTACAACGCTCTCCGGAGAGTTTGGGGTGGAATGGAAGTACCCCTCCCACCACGCGCCGACGAAGAAGGAGCCTCGGATCGCTCTCGACCCACGCCCACCATCTTTCAACACTTGCCATGATAAAGAGTAAACGAAATTAGTACAACATAAAAAAATGAATACCGACATGAATAATAATATGTATATAATTTAAGTGTATCATCATCATGTATATAATAAACATTGAATAATACCTGACATGAACTAATAATAATCTTGATCGTCTATATATGCTCCGGGATCAATAAATGCATCATCATCATCACTATCATCAATAAATGCATCATCATCATCACTATCGGGAACAACATGTGGAAGGCCTCCTTTATGTAATCGGTCAAGCATTGAGAGGTCATCCGCAGCAGTAACCTCTTCTTCTTCCGTCTCTTCTTGTTCCGGCTCAGGGGTGAAGTCCTATTCACTGTCGCTGTCTACTTCAATGTTCTGGGGTGAAGTAGAGCGGTTCTTGAAACGTTTTTTGGAAATACGTGTTTCTTGGAAGAATTCTCCTTCATATGTGTCTGGGTTAATGTGAGGTTCATAATCATCTTCATTGAGGGGAGGTGGTCTAAAACGTGGCGGCACATCATAAACGACATCCCAACCATTCATATTTGGATTAGTTTGGCAGGCCCACGGTAGATAGAAAACTTGGATCGCCTGTTGAGCCGTAATATAGACATCGGGAACATCTAAATGGGTGCTTTGTTTGATTTCGACAAGCCCTATATGTTCATGAGTCCTTCTAGTCTCCTTCGGCTGGAACCAATAACATTTGAAGACTACGACGTTCGGTGGGTTTTCACCAAAGAATATAAGTTCATAAATTGCTTCAACTCTTCCATAATACTCGATACCTCCTTCGCCGATTGCAGAGACACAACAATTTGTAGACTTTCGGTCGTCCATAGATAGCTCTTTGCCAAAAGTACAAAGCGATACCCGTTGATGTCGTATTTGTCAAATGAACGGACCTTATAGTCAAAACCATTAGCGACTTGTCTCAATTCAGCGTCCATAGACTCTGAATTAGCCTACAAGTTTAATACGAAAGGATTGTTGAATTAGCCACAAACTAGACGAAGAAATGAAATGGTCTAATGGAAATTACCGTTTGTTTGAACCAAGAGATGAAACCGGCATAGCCGCCTCCATGCTTTGCCAGAAGCTCATACTCTTCGATGGAATCCTTTTGGATCACCGCTCCATCCGAGAATTTGGCGACATATCGACTGTATCATATATCTGGGAATAAGAGCAGTTCAAAGGAATTAGAAGTTGCGAAACAATGTACCGAGAACTTACTCGATGTACGGCCGCACTTCTGTTAGCTTGTTAAAGATATATAACGAAATGGTCCGCCATTCTTCGACATCCAATCCTATTGCTTTCGAAGCACCGGCTGGTGCGAGCTTCCCTTTGAATAGGCTGAGGTTGGATCGACCTTTTTCAGGATCGCCATCATTGTACCGAGGCTTCGGATTATGCAAATGACGATTCTTGGCTTCGTAGTGTGCTGTCATGAAGTTTGCCGCCTCCTCAGTAATGAATGCCCTGGCCATCGATGCTTCAATTCTACGTTTATTTTTACATTTTTCTCGAAGCATCTTCTGCATCCTCTCAGTTGCGTAGCAGCAACGATTTTGCACGCCCCCCCCCCAATCTTGCCTCGGTCGGGAGATGCAAAATCAAATGCTACATTGGATTAAAGAAGCCCGATGGAATGATCTTCTCTAACTTGCAGATCAACTCCGGCGCCAACTCTTCCAGTTCATCTAGCACGTCAGGCGATAGTTCTTTCGCACAAAGAGCATGGAAGAAATAGCTCAGCTCTGCCAGTACTAGCCATTCATCCTCAAGGATAAAGCCACGCAACATCACCGGCATTACCCGCTCAAGCCATATGTGCCAATCATGACTCTTGAGACCAAATATTTTCAATTTGTTAAGACTCGCTCCCCTCTTTAGATTCGCTGCATACCCATCGGGGAACATCAACTGCATTTTCACCCACAAGATCATTTCCCTCATAGCTGGCCTTCCAAGATTGAACCATGCCTTTGGCTTCCTCCAGTTCTTCTTTCCTTTCGGTTGTCGCATGTTTTGTAACGGTCTATCACATAGAGCCTCCTGATCGACTCTAGCCTTAGGATTATCCTTTGACTTCCCCTCTATGCCGAACAATGTACCAAAAAGGTCCTCGGCGATATTCTTTTCAGTGTGCATCACGTCGATGTTGTGTGGGCAAAGGAGGTCTTTAAAGTAAGGCAGATCCCACAAGCATATCTTGTGAGTCCAGGCGTGTTCCGAATTATACCCTTTGAAATATCTTGGACGCGCTGGATCAGGCTTGAGAGCGTTTAACTGATCTAGGGTCTGTTGGCCTGTCAATGCAGGTGGTGCAGAGTTTTTGACAACTCTACCTTTGATGAAATTCTTCTTGTCTTTTCTGAACTTATGGCGAGGATCCAGGAACAGTCTATGCAAGTCAAAGCAAGAAAACTTGCGACCCGCCTACAGCCAACGGAACTGAAGAGCTGCCTTGCATGTGGGGCACGGGAACCTTCCATGCACACACCAGCCAACGAATAGCGCATACGCCGACAAGTCATGCGTCGAGTACATGTACCACACATGCATTTTGAAGTTTTGTTTTGTAGCGGCGTCATATGTCTTGATCCCATTATCCCAAGCTTCTTGCAATTCATCCTTAAGCGGCTGCATGTACACATTCATATTCTTCCCCGGATAGTTGGGCCCTGGAATTATCAAGGTCAGGAAAATGTTCTTTCTTTGCATAATATGTCCGGGGGGGAGATTGAGTGGAATGACAAATATAGGCCAACAACTGTATTGGGTTGCCGTCATACCAAACACATTGAACCCATCCGTGCTGACGGCGACTCAAGGATGCCTTGGATCTGCCGATTTATCCTTATGTAATGCATCGAAGTGCTTCCACGCAAAAGCGTCTGAAGTGTGTCCCAACATCGGATTCCCATCTGCATCTAGTTCGGTTCTTTTGCCCAATTTGTGCCACGTCATCTGTCTAGCCGTCTCTTCGACCATGAAAAGACGTTGAAGTCTTGGTATGATTGGCATATACCGAAGAACATTAACTGGGATTTTGGTCTGACTCTTCTCACCCATACCGTTGTCGACCACAACATACCTGGAAGACTTGCAAATGGGACAATAGTTCAAACCCGCATACTCAAGCCTAAATAAGGCACATCCATTCTCACACGCATATATCTTCTCATAGGGCATCTTAAGCGCACGTAGGATTTTGTCCGACTGGTACAGGTTTGCAGGCAATACATGGCCTTTTGTCCCAATATTGTCATCATCGCATCGTAGCATTCTCTGCCCAAGTTGAACTGAGCCTTCAGAGCCATTACTTGCGCGATGGCATCCAGCTGACAAAGCTCAGTGTGCTCATGGAGAGGACGTTTTGAAGACTCCAACATTTTATAGAAGGCCTTTGCAGATTCCTCCATCTCATCGTCCGAATCCCGAGCATCATCAAAGTCTTGCACCATGTCTTCGATCCCGGTACCATGCTCGTCGGTGCGACGACGAACCACCTCAACTCTGGCACGTTGGGCAGACTCACCATGAAATGTCCACACCGTATAATAAGGCGTAAAACCCTACTTTTGCAGGCGTTTACCCATTTCATCCCGTGTCCACTTTTTATGGTTGTCGCACTGGACACAGGGGCACCAGGTTATTTCCTGGCCATTTGCAAATGTGGCTCTCAGAAACCCCTTGGTTTTTGTTAACCATCCAATGGTCATATCTTTCTGACTAGGGTGACCGGTGTACATCCACGCACGATCACTCATATTGCCTACCTAGTAAACACACAAGAAATATATATATAATTCATCATCTATATTCATAAGTTAATCAAGTTTGTCAGTTTTATTACATCCATGCAACCTACACGCTAATAGGTAAAGATAGGTCCTAATCCCACCCGAGTATGTGTAGATTGGGTTCGTTTTCCCATGCTCTGCTCCGGATCCGACGTAGAATTTTGGCAGCAGCTCCCCGCTGTTCTCCTGATACACGTCTCGGCAATAAGCAGAGAGGATGTGTACCCGGAGAACAAGAGGGAGGCACTGACAAAATTCTGCATCGGATCCGGAGTAGAGCATAGGGGAAAACGAACCCAATCTACACATACTCGGGCTGTCCATGGATAACGTTGGACAATTCGTAAGGATGGCGGTTATAAATATGCAAAGACATGCATATTTATAGATGCTGCCCTTTCGAACGGGAGACACATACTGGTCACGCATACTGAACATTGAAGACACCTATAGCTAGCAAGTTTCATCGGCACAAAGACCGGAACAGAGCAAATTAAGGGGGGGGGGAGGAGATGTCATTTGTGCTCACCTACGAACGTAGGGGAGCTCGTCAAACGCACGGGGAGGTCGTCGAACAGCAGACCCTCGCAGCGACGAAACAACTGCACATTGAAATCCACCCGATCAACACAAATATGATGTTTTTCATGAAAAAATCGGAATATATATATGACTTAACTCATAATTTACAAAACTATGACTTCGTCGGCCTTTGGAAGGCCGAAGAGCACCTTTTTGGTCAACAGGAGGCCGAAGAGGTGTCGCGGGTCGAGGGTCGCCACACGCATGTGAAGGTGCCCGGTGTCGTGTCGGGGTGTCGCCGGGGTGTCGTGTCGGGGTGTCGTGTAGGGGGCTCACCGGAGGGGCGTCATCAAGGTGTCATGTCGGGGTGTCAAGGTGTCGTGTCGGGGCGTCGTGTTGGGGTATCGTTTTCTTCTTCTTCTTCTTCTTCTTCTTCTTCTCTCCTCCTCCTCTTCTTCTTCTTCTTCTTCTTCCTTCTTTTCCTTTTTCCTATTCTTCTCCTCTTCTTCTTCTCCTCTTCTCTTCTTTTTCTTCTTCTTCTTCTTCTTCTTCTTCTTCTTCTTCTTCTTCTTCTTCTTCTTCTTCTTCTTCTTCTTCTTCTTCTTCTTTTCATTTTTCCTATTCTTCTCCTCTTCTCCTCTTCTCTTTTTCTTCTTCTTCTTCTTCTTCTTCTTCTTCTTCTTCTTCTTATTCTTCTTCCTCCTCTTCTTCTTCTTCTTCTTTTTCTTCTTCTTCTTCTTCTTCTCCTTTTCTTCTTCTTTTTCCTCTTCTTCCTTTTTCCTTTATCCTCTTCTTCTACTTATTCTTCTTTTCTTCTTTTTTTTGCACTAACCTAATTAACAATAACAGTAACCTAAATTAACAGACGCAATGAAATGAAAAAAAATAAAAAAAATGCATGAACTCACCGGAGGAGGGCCGGTGGAGGAGGGTCGGCACATGGAGGAGGGCCGGCGTGGGGAGGAATGCCGGCGCGGGGAGGACGTCGCGGTGGTGGAGCCTGGCCGCGGGGAGGGGGTGCTTGCCGCGGGGAGGGGGTGCTCGTCGCCATCAGGGTGAGCTCACCGCGGGGAGAGGGGGCGCAGTGGTGGAGGAGGGTCGCGGGGTGGTGGAGGAGGGCCGCAATAGTGGGGGCTCGCCACGGTGGTGGAGGAGGGCCGCGGGGAGGGGGGCTCACCACGGGGAGGGGAGGGGGGATCTCCGTGGGGAGGGGAGAGGGGCTCGCCGTGGGGAGGGGGCGCGGTGGTGGAGAAGGGCCACGGGGAGGGGGCCTCGCCGTGGGGAAGGGGGCTCGCCGCGGGGAAGGGGGCTCTCCGCAGGGAGGGCTGGCTCCGGCGATGGGGCTCCGCCGCGGTGGGTTGCGGGGGTGGGGGGAGATGCGTGCGTGTTGGTGCGGGGAGAGAGAGAGAGATGGGGGAGAGAGAGGGGGTGTGGGGTGAGGGCCGTTAGCCGTTAGGTTGCCATCTTCTTTGCCGTATGCACCAGACGGCAAAGCGGCTAAAGGTGGACGGCAAAGATCTGCGGACGGCAACCATACCGTCCGGTTGACCCATGGTCTAGTGCACCCCCCTGTGCTCTTTGCCGTCTGCCGTTCGGCTCTTTGCCGTCCGCTGGCAGACGGCAAAGCACAGACTGTTGGCAAACAGTACCTTTGCCATCAGTCCATACTGTGCCGTCTGTTTTTGGAAGCTGACGGCAAGGACATTCTTTGCCGTCTGCCAGCAGATGGCAAAGAACTGGCAGACGGCAAATGATGTGATTCCAGTAGTGCATGCTAGTAATCCTGATATGTCACAAGTTATTTATGATGCTACTTCTGTTATGAATGATTCTTATGATGATGCTAGTACCATGCTTGATGATAATGTGCCACTAAGTGAATTTCTTGATGAACAAATTGCTAGAGCTAAAGAGAATGAAATTGCTGAAACTGATGAGATAGCTGAAACTGATGGCTATGAAACACCTACTAGACCTGGCTCTCCTAGATTTGAAATGCCTAAGATACTTGAGGGTTATGTTTTGGATGGAGAGATAGCTAGAGAAATCATTTCTTGTAAGGATAGAGACGATCTTAAGAAATTGCTACGCAAAGTATAAGGAAAAGACTTTGAATGCTAGAATGAAATGTGATCCTAAGTTTGCTACTTCACCTATCTTTGTTACCAATAAGGATTATGAATTCTCTGTTGATCCAGAGTTGATTACTCTGGTTGAATCTGATCCTTTCCATGGCTATGAAACTGAAACTGTAGTGGCACATCTTACTAAGCTGAATGATATAGCTACCCTCTTTGCTATTGGTGAGAAGATTCGCTACTACTATATTCTTAAGTTATTTCCGTTCTCATTAAAGGGTGATGCTAAGACATGGTACAATACTCTTGGTCCTGGTTGCGTGCGTAGTCCCCAGGATATGATTTACTACTTCTCTGAAAAATATTTTCCTGCTCATAAGAAACAAGCTGCCTTACAGGAAATATTTAACTTTGTGCAAATTGAAGAAGAGAGTCTCCCACAAGCTTGGGGTGGCTTCTCCAATTGCTTAATGCTTTGCCTGATCACCCTCTTAAGAAAAATGAAATACTTGATATCTCCTATAATGGGCTAACTGACGATTCTAGGGACTTCCTAGATAGGTGTGCTGGTTGTGTTTTCAGGGAACAAACTGTTGAACAAGCTGAGGAACTATTGAATAATATATTGAAGAATTATGATGATTGGACTCTTCCTGAACCACCACTTAAACCCACTCTGAAGAAGAGGGGTATCTTATATCTCAGTCCTAAATATATGCAAGAGGCAAAGAAATCTATGAAGGAAAAAGGTATTAAAGCTGAGGATGTTAAGAATTTACCACCTATTGAAGAAATACATGGCCTTGACACACCACCACCTCCACAGGTGGTAGAGGTAAATTCTTTATTAAAGTTTGATGAAGGTGATATCCGTTACAATAAACATCCTAGTCAATGCTTATATGAGTTTGATAACTATATTATGAAACAAGATCACTTCAATGCACATGTTCTAAAACAATTGAAATATAATTGTGATATGATTGCTCGCTTGAGTGAATTGCTATTTAGAATCAGTAATGATGTTAGAGGTGTAGGAAAGCATGCCTCTATGGTTCAAACTCAGTTAGAACAAGTTGCTAAATCCCAAAAAGAGTTGCTTGATGAAATGAATAATAATATGAATGATTTTTCTGCTAGAGTAGTAACTAGAGAAGGTAGAATGACCCAAGAACCTCTTTATCCTGAAGGTCATCCTAAAAGAATTGAACAAGACTCTCAGAGAATTAACAATGATGCACCTAGTCCTTGTAAAAAGAAAAAGAAAAAGAAAAATGATAGGACCCTGCATACCTCTAGTGAACCGAAGATACAAAAACCTCCTAATAATAATGATGTCTCTATTTCTGATGCTGAAACTCAATCTGGTAATGAACATTCAGCTAGTGATAATGAAAATGATAATGATGATGTTCATGAGGATACCCAACCGAACAATGATAAAGAACCAGATAATGATGTTGAAATAGAGCCTGTTGTTGATCTTGATAACTCACAACCTAAAAACAAACGTTATGATAAAAGAGACTTTGTGGCTAGAAAACATGGTAAAGAAAGAGAGCCATGGGTTCAGAAACCCATGCCCTTTCCACCAAAACAATCTAAGAAAAAGGATGATGAAGAATTTGAACGCTTTGCTAAAATGATTAGGCCAGTGTTTTTGCGTACTCGCTTAACTGATATCTTAAAGATGGCCCCTTATGCAAAGTACATGAAAGACATCATCACTAATAAAAGAAAGATACCTGAAGCTGAAATCTCCACCATGCTTGCTAATTATTCTTTTAAGGACGGAGTACCTAAAAAACTTGGAGACCCTAGAATACCAACTATACCTTGCTCCATTAAAACAAATTATGTCAAAACCGCTTTGTGTGATTTGGGAACTGGTGTTAGTGTTATGCCTTTCTACTTATATAAAAGACTTGATTTGAATAAACTCACACCTACTGAAATATCATTGCAAATGACAGACAAATCAACTGCCATACCTATCGGTATTTGTGTGGATGTGCCTGTTGTTGTTACAAATGTTACTATCTTAACGGATTTTGTTATTCTTGAGATGCCCGAGGATGACAACATGTCGATTATCCTTGGTAGACCCTTTTTGAATACTGCAGGGGCTGTTATTGATTGCAATAAAAGCAAAGTCACTTTTCATATCAATGGTAATGAGCATACGGTGCACTTTCCGAAGAAACAATTCCAAGTGAATGGTATAAATGTTATTGAAGAATCTTCGACAATCACTATTGGAAGTTTTCAATTACCTCTACCTACTGCCAAAAAGAAATATGATATACTTATTGTTGGGGATATGCATATCCCCATTGAGGTAACTTAGTGTTTTACGAAAGTTCTTCGGTTTCATGCTAATCGGAAGTGGTCGTTAATAACACTTGATCAACCTTATTAATGGATCATTTTGGAGAGGTATGCAATTGATGAATCTAGTAAGCACAACTCTCTGGTCCCACCTTTTATTTTCTGTTTTAGTTAGTCAAATAAAATAAAATGCCATGTTTACCCTGTTTTCTGTTTTCACCGTGCAATAAAAAATGACCCAAAACTTAAAGTTCTCAGAATGTCCTGAAAATTTGATATGAGTTTTTTCTGAATATTTCTGAATTTCTGGTGCAAATAACATCAGAGGGGGTGCACCTGGTGCCCACAAGACACCAGGGCTCGCCAGCAACCCCAGGCACGCCCTGGTGGGTTGTGGCCCCCATGTGGGCCCCCATCACTTATTCCTTTAGCCCATGTCATCCCCTACCTCCAGAAAAAAATCACCATAGCTTCCATTCCCGTGTTCTTGCTCTCAAACCCGCGGATTTCGATCTTTTTGCTCGAAGCTCCATTTCCGAAACTGTTTGGAGGGATTGGTACTTGGTATGTGACTCCTCCATTGCTCCAATTAGTTTTTGATTTAGTGGGTTGTTTTTAGAGTAATTAGCTACTCTTGGTGCTGCTGTAGATGAGCTTGCATGTTGAATTCTTAGAGTTCTAAGTAGTTTGAATGCTTAATATGGCCTCTATGCATCCTTAGGAGTACTTGCTACCAATTTCACGAAGTTTTGTTAACAAAATTTTGTGTCTCAAAAATATTTCAGAAATTTGTTCTCCAATAATAATGCAATTCTTTAGGCGTTCTTCGAGGAGGAGATCCTTAGAGGCCTCATCAAGTGGAAGCTCGGTCCGACAATCTTATGTTGAGCCAAGTGAAAGCTCGATGCGAGATGCCGCTACCAAATCATGTTTGTGGCCGTGTGACGAATTCATGGAAGGTGCAGGTATCAAGGAGGAATTCGAACAATTTATCCACAATGCAGAACTTGCTCCCTTCATCGCAGATAAGTGCCCTCAACATCTCGAACTCACGAAAACATTCACAAAGAAATTTAAATATTTTCCTCGTGAGTCTAGAGTTTGTTTCAACCTTTATGACCGTCCCTTCACCATGCCTTTAGAAATCTTCAGTGAAGCATGCAAAATTCCATATTGGGGTTCCCTTGTTGAACCACCAAAAATCTGAGTATGAGTCATTTTTTATTAATCTTTGCTATGGTGAAGATAGGGGTGTGACACAAGGAAGAATTAAAAGCATCCATTTCCCCATCAATACACTACGTCACACTCTTTAATGGCAAATGTATCGTAGGCAAACAAGATTGTAGCACACTGTGTGCTCCTGATTTGAGTCTCATACACACTGTCATAATTGGAAATAAATGTTATAATCTTGGTGCAATTGTTGCACGGAGATTGCAGCACAACGCTGCTAGTGGTAATTTTTACGGAGGAATATATGCCTCCCGTGTAGCAGAGAAGTTAAATGTATCACCATGGCCTAACGACCCCATTTTACCTATTCAATACTTAGACTTTGAGGCCATGAAGCGTCATAGGTTCCTTAAGGGCACAACCACTAATTATACCTACAACTTGAGATTTAATAAAAAAACGTTGTGCCGGTTACTTTGCCTGCTCCTGTTCTCTTTGATTTTCACAGTTGACGAAGATATTATGTTCTTCAGAGCGACGCCCATGCGTACAATGCAGAGGTTGAAGCTGCCAGGAGGGCCGAGGAGTCTACACCAAGGGCCTCGGTAGGCTATTACTCCGACTATTATCCACGCTATGGATGGTGATTACCAAGCTAGGCCAAAAGCCTAAGCTTGGGGGAGTACGTATTTCCACCGACATTATATTCATGTTCACACATTTCATTCCAGCTCTCGGTGTTCATACTTTTTCATTGTAATATCCATGCTAGATTTATTTTCTCGCCTTCTTGCGTGTTTGAAAAACTTTGTGAAAATCCAAAAATATTTTCCTACTTCTTTTCGGTTTTTCTTTCTAGCTTATTTTAATTGTAGTATCAAAAGGAAACCCAAAAAGATTTCTCGCTTCTTCTTTTACTTGTTGGGAGCTTTCCCGTGTAAATAGTTTTTCTCGTTTTTGTTTTTCCCTCTTTAATTTGCTTTCTTCGGAAAAACCAAAACTCCAAAGATATTTCAGTGTGTTTATCTAAAATTCTTTTCCTTTTATTTGAGTCGTACCAAGGAGAAGACCATGATGAAAATGTTGAGTGGCTCTCATATGCACTATGGTTAATCTAACAAAGAGCCCATGTTACTTTGTCTTCTCCTCCTGAATAGAATGTTTGTAGATTCCAGCTTAGTCCACGACACTCTCGCACTATTATTATTTTCTTATCATTCGGTCGTGCAAGTGAAAGGCAATAATGACGATATTTGATGAGGTGACTGTGGCAGAGAAAAGCGGGTATGAACTCAACTTGTTTTTGTTTTTGTAAATATGTTTAGCCTAGTATCCTTGATTCAGCATATTATGATCAAACATGTTTGCAATGACAATTGGAGATTATAGTTGCTCATGCCATGCTTAAGTAGCTAGGAGTGGATAATGATTTATCTTGGATGTCAACATGCATTAAAATGGTTGTGATGTGGTATGATGATATGGTATCCTCCTTTGAATGTTTCAAGTAGCTTGACTTGGGACATGTTCACGCATGTAGTTGAATCAAAACCAACATAGCCTTCATGATATTTATGTTCATGGTGTCCATATCCTACTTATGCTAGTAACTAATGTTTATTATGCGTGATGCATGTTCATGACCATTTTCGCTCTCTAGCTGGCCGCTTCTCAACCTATTTGCTAGCATTCGCCTGTACTAAGCAGGAATACTGCTTGTGCATCAAAATCCTTAAACCAAAGTTATTCCAGATGAGTCCACTATATCTACCTATATGCGGTATTACCCAGCCGCTCGAAGTAAATTTGCATGTGTCACCTCTAAAATTTCAAATGAACATCTGTTTTGTTTGCCTGGAATGCTCATGGAGCGACAGGGGGTGGTCAGTATCTTCCATGTTAAGTGGGCTATTCTCATGATGTGTGTTTATTCACTCGTCCTTGCACGAGAGGGACGGTAATGGGGATTCCCAGTCCCGAAATCAAAAATTACAAATAATTAAACAAAACTCCCCAGGAATGTTGTTGGTATGGACGGTACCCGTGGATTCGGCTAGCCGTGGAGTGTGGTTGTTGGTGGAGGGGGAGTAAACCTTTACTTTTACCGCTTGGGAACCGCCGCTAATGTGTTTAGCATGGAAGATATTGATAACTCTTGGTCGTAACGTTGACAGGAAGGGTGTACCTCCCAAAATTATAACTATCTCTTATTTAAACCTTGAGCTCTGGCACCTCTGCAAATCCCTGCTTCCCTCTGCGAAGGGATTATCTATTTAATTTTATGTTGAGTCATCACCTTCTCAAATAAGCGCCAGACCTAAGAGCACTATTGTCATCCTCATGCATTGTGTATAGTTAATGTTGGGTGCAGCATGACTGGATCTTTTCTACCATGAATTACAATGTTTAGTCGCTGCTTCAACTTTGGAGGTGCTCTGCATTTATGTTTTGCGGTCTCAGAAAGGGCTAGTGAGATACCACTATTGTCATATTATATCATGATTGTTTTGACAAAATGTTGGCGCTTGAGATATTTTATTATTGCTCGCTAGTTGCTTATGTCATTGATATGAGTTAATATAATTTCTAAGAGTTATTGCTGGCATGGTTAGTCATAATCTTTGCTGAAAGCCTGGGTGCTACTTAAGCATATATATATATATATATGTAAACAAGAACAAAAGATATCGTAAAAGTTTTTCTTTATCACATTTAGTTTGTCAACTGAATTGCTTGAGGACAAGCAATGGGTTAAGCTTGGGGGAGTTGATACATCTCCATCGTATCTACTTTTTCTCACACTTTTGCCCTTGTTTTGGACCCTAATTTGCATGCTTTGAATGAAACTAACCCGGACTGACGCTGTTTTCAGCAAAACTACCATGGTGTTGTTTTTGTGAAGAAATAAAAGTTCTCGGAACTGGACGAAACTTTTTGGAGATTTATTTTACAATAAATAAAAAATACTGGAGCCAAGAACCACCGGAGGGGGAGCCCTGGCTGGGCACAAGACACCAGGGCATGCCAGCTGAGGGAGTCCGGGATTAAGGGATCCTCGGACTGCCGGCCTATTTCTCATAGGCCAGGCTCATGGGCCGCTCGCTGAGGATGGGATTGATCGAAGGCCTCGTCGCTATGGAGGAGACCTCAGGAGTCGTGGCGTGTCTTTCAAGTTTGAGATAGTAGATTAGGCATGTTTTTCCCTCCGGTGGGCAACCGACTATGTGTAACCCTAATGACCCTTGGCGCCTATATAAGCCGAACGGTTTTAGATTCTAGGACAGAGAAACTCATCTAGGGTTTTAGCTAGTTGATCTCGAGGTAGATCAACTCTGTAACCTTCATACCATCAATATAATCAAGCAGGACGTAGGGTTTTACCTCCATAGGAGGGCCCGAACCTGGGTAAACATTGTCTCCTTCGTCCCCTTGTTACCATCGACCCAAGACTCACAGCTTGGGACCCCCTACCCGAGATCCGTCGGTTTCGACACCGACATTGGTGCTTTCATTGAGAGTTCCGCTGAGATCACCAAAAGTATCGATGGCTCACCTTCTCATAAGCCATGGAGTCTGCAGCCAGGATGCCTCCGTCCCTGGTCAGACCACCGCAGGCGGCAGCGCCCTGTCGCATGCTGATCCGACTGACCATCTTGGCCAGATCGGAAGTTTCCTCCCCGATCAAGAAATCAGATTTGGGAACCTAGAGTTTGCTGCTGATTTACGGGGAGAACTTGTTTGGATGAGGCCCTCAACTCCCATGGAGGAGCACGCAGAGTCCGACGCCTTGACGTCCGAAGCATCGGGCATCGCCTCTGAGGTGGCCTCTACCCTCGGGCCGTCTAGAACGCCCAACCCCGTCGATATGCCCGGATCCGCCATGGCCGAACACGACCTGTATTCGCCTTCAAGCGATCCTGGGACCACGGCGCTGCGGATCGACCCCGTGCGCTTCGGCGACACGTACTCCGCCGACGTCTCATCCCTAAACGAGCTACTGGATCGGATTCGAACCGTGGGCCTGGCCGACGACCACCAGACCCCGGTCTATGACCGGATCGGGCTTAAATCCGATGACAGGGAGATTCGCACCCCCTCGGTCACCCACTTAGTGGCCACCGTCGAGTGTCTGGCTGGAGGCTCGTCCCCCCAACAACCGAAACTAAAAACGGTTTATATCCCAATCTCCGATCATCAAGATCTCTCTAGTAACCCAGACTCGGGAGTTCGCTCCGGAAATAGTTCGGGATCGATCCCCGATCTAGCGCGCAACTCGAACCCCGCGCCGAACGGTCCTGCGGACAAGGCGGACTCCGATTCCCCCGCGCCAAACCCCGTGATTTCGGACTCACATCGTGGCGCGGAACTAAAAAATTTCCCACCCACCACCCAAGTCGAGCACTCAAGCATCGCAGGAGAGTCCAAGTCTTCGGACTTACGGGATGTCAAACAATTACTAGGGGAGTCGGTTCACCACTTTTGGGCTAGACTCCTCCTCGTTAGAGATAGAGTACCAGGCTCTAGTGACCAGGAGATAATGGCAACTTTCAGTCGCAATTGTCATGATGAAGGGATCCTCAACGCCCTATCTCGTCGACACGTTCGCGGCTTCACCGAGCTATCGGACCTGGTACAAAAATACTGTGCCATGGAGAGCACCTGGCTAGCCGAACGGCTACTTTCGGAACCAGACTTTACCGAACACCCTAGAGGAGGTCGGAAAAAGTGGATACCTCCGAAACGGCTAGTCGAACACCAACCCGCCGAAAAAATAAATAGACCCCCTACGGGGGCCAGAACTATCCTTGACGGACTATTGGACAAGCCATGCCCTATACATTCTGTATTGCTGAACAGAAGCCCGACCCACAGCCTCAGAGCTTGCTGGGTCGTCAGGCAGGTCGCAAAAAGTGGAGAGGCCATCCTCAAGGCACTACCGCCGAACAGGCGCTCCACAACGCCACCAGAATACAATGCGGAAGTCATGACGATCTACGAAACGTTCCCCTCTAGGAACAGGAGGAAAAGAGCTCTTAGAGAACTTGAACAGGTCTACCATGTGGTGGCAACAAGTTCATGGGCAGACATACCAATCACCTTCGGAGACATTGACCAACCAACCATCCATCCCGGTCAAACACCGGCCGCACTGGTCCTAAACCCCATCGTCGATGGTTTCAGGCTACAGAAGGTGCTAATGGATGGTGGCAGTGGTTTAAACCTCATCTACGAAGACACCCTGGAAAAAATGCAGTTCGACCGATCTCGCATCGAGCAAAGTCACACAACCTTCCGGGGGATCATCCCTGGGAAAGAGGCGCGTTGTTCAGGACATATCACCCTGGACGTAGTGTTCGGCACGCCCAAAAACTACCGATCTGAAGAACTTCTCTTCCACATCGTGCCCTTCCCCAGTGGCTACCACGTCCTGTTGGGGCGTGACGTCTTCACAAAATTCCAGGCTATACCCCATTACGGGTATATGAAGCTCAAGATGCCAGGCCCAAACGGGGTAATCAGAATCACCAGTGATCCGAATATAGCCCTTCGAGCCGAGAACAAAACAGCAGCGCTCGCCCTCGAGGCACTAGCTGAGACCTTTGCTACAGAGGAATTGACCGCACTCCGGTCAACAGTGGACAAGGACGATGTGATCCTTAGCAAAAGGCCCAAACCCACGTCCTTTAAACCTGCAAAAGAAATTGTTAGATTTCAGGAACACCCAACGGACCCTAATAAGACAGCGTCCATCGGAGCTCAGCTGGACCCCATGGTGGATGAGGCGTTGCGAGCATTCTTACGAGAAAACTGGGACATCTTCGCCTCGCATCCTTCCGATATGCCAGGAATCCAACGGCGGCTGGCAGAACATAGTCTGAATATAATCCCAGGCTTCAAGCCCGTCAAACAGACTCTACGCCGCTTTTCCGAGCCTAAACGACAAGCTATGGGTGAAGAACTAGCCAAATTGCTAGAGGCCGGATTCATACGGGAGATCAAACACCCCGAATGGTTGGCAAACCTGGTGATGGTACCGAAGAAAGACAAATCCTGGCGGCTGTGCGTCGACTTCAAAGACCTTAACAAGGCCTGCCCTAAGGACCCTTTACCCCTACCACGCATAGACTAGATTATTGACGCCACAGCCGGACACGATTCACTGTGCTTCCTTGACGCTTACTCCGGATACCATCAGATCAAAATGAAGGAATCCGATCAAGCTGCAACCGCATACATCACCCCCTACGGGCCATTCTGCTTCAACACAATGCCTTTCGGGCTAAAAACGCTGGGGCTACATACCAGCGCATGATCCAGACCTGTCTCGGAAAACAGGTTGGTAAAACAGTCGAGGCATACGTGGACGACGTGGTCATTAAAACCAAACACGTCAGCCAGTTGATCAACGACCTAAGGCAAACCTTTGCCAGCTTACGTGAGTATGATATACGACTCAATCCGGAGAAATGTGTCTTTGGAGTTCCCGCTAGTAAACTGCTCGGATTCATTGTTTCCCATAGAGGAATAGAAGCGAATCCGGCTAAGATCCGCGCCCTATCGGAACTTGCAATTCCCACAGAGCAAAAGCATGTCCAAAGGTTGGTGGGTTGCGTGGCGACGTTAAGCCGCTTTATTTCCCGTCTCGGTGAAAAGGCTTTACTGCTGTACAGGTTGCTGAAATGGACCAACAATTTCAAATGGACCGATGAAGCAGCTGCCGCGTTAGAGGAACTTAAAACACTGCTGGCAAGCAACCCCATACTCACAGCACCAGGCGCCGGTGAACCAATGTTACTGTACATATCGGCCACCAACCAAATGGTTAGCACAGTGCTCGTCGTCGAACGACAGGAGGAGGGTCACAAATTCTGGATACAGAAGCCGGTCTACTATGTGTCAGAAGTACTAACGCAATGCAAGTCCAGATACCCGCATTACCAGAAGATAGCCTATACAGTATTTATGGCATCACGGAAACTAAGACACTACTTTCAAGAGTGTTCGGTCACGGTGGCATCCAAAGTACCCCTGAACGATATAATCAATAACAGGGACGCCACCGGCCGCATAGCCAAATGGGCCATTGAACTTCTTCCTTTCGAAATCGCCTATAAGCC
This sequence comes from Elymus sibiricus, assembly GCA_039707655.1. Classification (NCBI taxonomy): domain Eukaryota; kingdom Viridiplantae; phylum Streptophyta; class Magnoliopsida; order Poales; family Poaceae; genus Elymus; species Elymus sibiricus. Next base: position 270,396,505 of record CM077673.1, on the reverse strand, counting down.
ACGACGAGCTATTAAATCTCAGGTGTTGGCAGATTTCCTCGCTGAATGGACGGAGGCCGAGCTCCCCAGGGAATATAGTACATACTCCCATTGGACGATGTACTTCGACAGATCCAAAACACTAGCCGGACATGGGGCTGGAGTTATTCTCACATCTCCCACAGGCGACAACGTCCGATACGTGTTACAAATCATGTATGCCGATTCCAACAATGCAGCCGAGTACGAAGCACTTTTGCACGGTCTTCGGATGGCAGCTTCAATGGGTATACAACAGCTAGAGGTACGGGGAGACTCCAACTTGGCCATGTCTCAAATTAACGGCAAATTCGATGCCAAAAACCCGAAGATGGCGGCATATAGAAACGTCGTCCTTAAAATATCCGCACGGTTCAAGGGACTGGAATTCCATCATGTCGCTAGAGACAACAACCAGGCCGCTGACATACTGGCCCGCATGGGGGCCAAATGCGACCCTGTCCCAAAAAACACTTTCCTTGAACGGCGCTTCAAGCCATCGGTGGTTTGGCAGGACGACAATAAGGGCGCCAGATCCATCAGCGCGGAAGAGGTTGTTCCCCCTATAAATGAGCCAGACGACCAAATCATCGGCGGCTACATAATGGACGAAACGCCTTCGGCTCATGAGGTCGTGGCAGTAATTGCACCATGGACCGACCCCTTCCTCGCTTACCTTCTTCGCCAAGAACTCCCCGACGATCAGACAGAGGCGAGACGCATAATTCGGCGATCCAAGGCCTATAAAGTTCACGAGGGTGAGTTATACAAGAAAAGCACCACCGGAGTACTCCAGCGGTGCATATCTGAGGAAGAAGGAAGGCAACTCTTGCCGAAGTCCACGCAGGAATGGGCGGCCATCACGCCGCGGCAAGGGCCTTAGTAAGCAAGGACTTTCGGGCTGGTTTTTTCTCGCCCACCGCTCAAGCAGACGCCCAGTCACTTGTCCAGCATTGCGTGGGCTGTCAACTTTTTGCAAATCAAAGCCACATGCCCCCAACAGCTCTCCGGACTATTCCGATTACCTGGCCTTTCGCGGTCTAGGGGCTGGATATGGTCGGACCACTTAAAGGGTGGACCAAAAAGAATAATATATGCTGGTCATGGTCGACAAGTTCACCAAATGGATCGAAGCAAAACCTGTCAAATCAGCCAAGTCCGGACCAGTGGTCGACTTTATATCCAGCGTGGTACACCGTTACGGCGTCCCCCACAGTATAATAATAGACAATGGATCCAACTTCACCGCCCAAGAGGTAAAAGACTGGTGTACAAAGATGGGCATCAAGCTCGATTACGCATCGGTGTATCACCCGCAGACTAATGGACAAGTCGAACGGGCCAACGGCGTCATCATGAGCGGTATTAAACCACGCCTGGTCCGATCCCTTCATGAGTCCGACTGCCATTGGGTGGAAGAGCTTGACTCTGTTCTGTGGGGCCTGCGTACCACCCCGAATCGATCAACGGGATATACACCATTCTTCATGGTCTACGGGGCAGAAGCAGTCCTTCCTTGTGATATTATTCACGATGCACCAAGGGTGCGCATGTACGAAGAAAAGGAGGCCGAGTTAGATCGGCAGGACGACTTGGACGCCTTAGAAGGAGAGCGCGACATAGCTCGGGCTCGCTCTACTTTTTATCAACAGCAGGCCCGGTGTTACCAGAGCAGGGAGGTCAGGGCAAAAGTGTATAACGTGGGAGAACTCGTCTTACGGCTCCCCGAGAAGCAGAAGCATAAACTCAATCCCAAATGGGAGGGCCCCTTCATAATCGACGAAGTACTCGCAGGAGGGGCTTATCGTCTTCGAAGCCCGCCAGATAACCGCCTCGAACAACACCCATGAAACGCAGCTCGTCTTCGGCATTTTTACGGCTAGACCGGTGTCGTCATACTTTTTACCCTCCTTTTTCTTTTCTTTCTTTTCATTTTCCTTCCCTTCCACCTTGATTTTTGGCAGGTTCGGATTTTTTCTCTCCCCAAGTCTATGTTCGGCTAAACCGAGCTCGTGTTAAGTTTTTCGGCATACATCCTCAAATGTTAGACCCGAATAAAACACCTGGGGGCTTCTTCCCGAAGCCGATGATTATATATTTTAAGCATCTATTCACATTTCCTATGTATGCATGTTTCCCTTGTCGATTTTTAAGCCATTATATGCATCAATTCGAACTAAGATTTTTGCCAAGCTGGGTTGCCTCGCTCCTGTGTTTACCCTCTACGTTCCCGACTGTTCGGCTAGAGGGTAAAGGGAGCACCTCTGCGATTGCTACGACCGGGTTATCCGGATACGTACCTCAGACGGGTGAAGCCAAAAGCTAGCTATCTTTAGCAGAAAATTGGTCAGCTACGACGGAAGCAACAAATAAAATTATGGTTGTTATTACCATTAGTCGGGCTTCTTTTCTCAAAAAGGCCATTAGTCGCATACTAGCAGTATACGGCCTTACTATCCACGATTTACGTAGCAACCTAAAGGAAGGCACCGATAGAGGTACTATTTTCTTTGGAAGATGTTTCTTACGCTAAGCAGTAATATAACATATCTCCCTGTGCATCTTTTGTCTGTTTGCACCAAATGGCCGGATTGCCTGGTTCCCCGAAAGAATTCCCTCTTATCAAGGGATATTTTATAAGGAACACTCCCAAGCTCTTAGCACGGGAGGTCGAAGCCGATGGCCAGTTAAGACAAAGTTTACAACACAGACGGAGTAATTTTTTGATTTAAAGTACATAGTTACATAAAATCACACATCTCGCTGCCGGTCAAGATTGTCTATTAAGGCATCCAGGGCGCAATCTTCCTGTGAGAGATGAGCGGCAGGCATCACTTGGTCGTACACCAAGTGAAGTGGCACTTCTTGCCCATCAGGCCCTGCTGGCCCAACCCGAGCCATATGCTCGGGGTTAAGACCGGTATAACGGGTCTTGATCATAGCCCACGCCTCTCGTGCTCCCTCCCGGCAGGCCGATGTCTTCCATAGCTCGAACCGACTCCGTGCTTCCTTGAACCGATCAGCCAGTTCGGTCATCCCTTCCGGAGGCTTTTCGGCAGGCCATAGCGCTTTTATCATGCTCCTCATAGCCTTCTGAGCCCGCTCATGCACGGCAGACAGTTCCTTCAGAAGGTTCCCTTGGTAGGATCCAATCTCTTCTTCAGGCCGCCTGGTTAGGAGACCTATACATGAGACAAGGCATGTCCATTACACTTCATGTAGAAGAAATACCCTTCGACGTTATAATCACACTTACCGAACATGCCCCTCTGTAATTTCTGGTTCTCTTCTTGGGTCTAGACCAATTGAGTCTTTAAACTCTCAATTTCTTCGGCCTACTGCTTGTTTTCCGCCTGGAGGCGTTTCTGGTCCTACAGGTTTCGTTGGAACGAAAGGCGGCCGGCCTCATACTGGGACTCGGTGTACCTCTGAGATTCTCGGGCTGCATCTAAATCTTTTTGCAACTGCCCTATAGATTCAGCTACTAAAAAGTACCCTCGCGTCAGCATGGGATTATATACTAAGATCAGCAGAATAGATATACTCACCATGCGCCTCCCAGGTAAAATTCTTCACTTGTTCAAGTTCGGCCTTCACGGCTTCCACCTGTGTTCGGCTCGCCTCCAATTCATTGGCCAATTGCTCGTTTTGCTGCCTTGAGGCCTGCATCATCCATAAAACAAATATGTGGATCCTTAACTCGGTCGTCCCGACCAATTCAAGGCTCAAGGGCTACTGGGTTTAAATATGTGTCCGGATTCTCAAGATCAATCACTCACCTTCAGGCTGGATGATATCAGTCTCACGGCTTCCCCAAGCCCAGCTCGGGCAGCTCTGATGTGTGTGTCTGCTGAGCATAGAGCATTGAACTCTTGTTCGGAAAACGCCGGGTGGCGCAGGGTTTCTCGTCGCCGCAGGTGGTTCATCGCACTCTCTACTTCGGATTTAGTGACTGATACCACGTCCACGGAGTCTTCAGGGGCCGGATTGACCACAGGAGCCTCCACGGCAGGTTCAGCATGAGCAGAAGATCTTGATTCATGAGTGTTGCCAGGCATCCCGGCAACGTCCACGGCAGAAGATGGTTTTACTCATTTCCTGAGTATTTCGACATTAGATCTTCTGTGAGATCCTATCGATCATAATAACAATAGATTAAGCGGCCGAACGAGGTACCTTTTGGTTGAACGAGTGGTCGGCGCCGTCTCCACGATCGGCTCACATGAAGGACTCCTGTTGATACCCGGTCCGGGCATTGCTGCTGTAGCCGGCGTTCGTCGCCAGGACCGGCGACGCTTGGGAGCAGAAACCGGCATACTCGGGTCGACGGAGGACATTTGCCTTTTACGGGAAGAATTTTTCTTCTTGCCTGTAGTGGAGGAAGGGAGTGATCCGGGGTGATCGGCTATGATAGCCACCTTGGATCGATCAAGGCTCTCTTGGTAAAAGACCCCGTCTTCGTACTCAATTGACAGCTCCAGATCATCATGGAATCCTGGATCGTCATCACGGGAGTAGTTCTCTGGTTGGGGGGCGGACAGTTGACTGTCTCGACAAAGCTCCTCCATTCCTGTTTGCGCAGATTAAAAGCTTTGGTCAAAAAGGGCAAATAAAAAACCCGAACTCAGGTCGCAAAGTCGAAAGGCTTACCCATTCGATGGGGTTATAACTCGAGTAGCCCTCCTTAACCGGTAGCCGAACAAAGTCATCTTTTTCTCCTTTGTACAGGTCAGCAAGTGCGGCTACCAATGCCGCTTGATTGACAGGGCCCAGCCGTCGGGAGTGAGTGGTGAAGAGGTTGAACGCATTGGGTGATGGCGGCAGCCATCACGTCAATCATGGTCAGCTTGTGATGAGCCAGTATCCTTACGTGGGCGGCCAAGCGTTGAACTTCAGCACCGTCCTCTTGGGATGAACTCTTCGGTCGCCAATTGTATCTTTTCTTCAAAGGGGCGTCGGAGTATTCGGGCAAACCCCTCCGAGCTGGATCGAATAGGGGAACGTCCTCAATATAGAACCATTCCAAAGACCATTCTTCGGACTCCTTCTTCGGTGTCCCCACTGGATACCCTGTCCCGGCTATACGACATACTTTGGCTCCTCCGACTACCCGAATTGTCTCACCCCGAGTTCGGGGGACGAGGAAGAAGTACTTCCTCCATAATTCAAAGTGTGCCTCGCAGCCCAGGTACATTTCGCAAAGGGCAACAAAGCCCAAGATATGCAGAATAGATCCGGGGGTAAGATGATGGAGCTGGATCCCATAGGACTCCAGTAATCCCCTCAGGAAAGGATGAATGGGGAACCCTAGGCCCCGCAGGAGGAAAGGCACGAAGCATACCCGCTCTCCCTTGTGAGGATTAGGGAAGTTCTCCACGAAGGCTTCGTTGTCAAAAGAAATCAAACCGGCGCGGGTAGCCGCCAGATCCAAGGAAGGAAGATACCCTTGGGTCTCGAGGTCACGCAGCCGAAGGAGGGATACAGAGCAACTTGCCCAATCCCTGGGACGAGAGCCGTAAGGACGCGAGGAAGAGCTGGGGGCGCTCACCATGTTTTTGTGGTGATCTCTCGCTTGAAGTTTTTTCTGAAGTGGAAGAAGAGGAAGATGTGACCCAGACCACGAATCGACTTGTTTAAATAGGTGGTGCCTCCTTTGTGGGACGGGCAGTCTTGTAAAAAGCTGCCAGGCCGCTCGTCTCCCCTCGACGCACAAGGATCTAGAAGCGCTGAAAGTTACTACAGTAGGTCCCGCAAATTCTCAACGTTTGAGAATTCTCCGATGACGGGATGGTTGCCGAGCAAGAAGGGATAGAGGGGCTCACCTCGCAAGCCAAAGACTTCAACGCGCAAGATTGTCCGGATGATATACCTCGGCATTGGAGGCTAGCCCGGGGGCTACTGAGGGAGTCCGGGATTAAGGGGTCCTCGGACTGCCGGCCTATTTCTCATAGGCCGGGCTCATGGGACGCTCGCTGAGGATGGGATTGATCGAAGGCCTCGTCGCTATGGAGGAGACCTCAGGAGTCGTGGCGTGTCTTTCAAGTTTGAGATAGTAGATTAGGCATGTTTTTCCCTCCGGTGGGCAACCGACTATGTGTAACCCTAATGACCCTTGGCGCCTATATAAGCCGAACGGTTTTAGATTCTAGGACAGAGAAACTCATCTAGGGTTTTAGCTAGTTGATCTCGAGGTAGATCAACTCTGTAACCTTCATACCATCAATATAATCAAGCAGGACGTAGGGTTTTACCTCCATAGGAGGGCCCGAACCTGGGTAAACATTGTCTCCTTCGTCCCCTTGTTACCATCGACCCAAGACTCACAGCTTGGGACCCCCTACCCGAGATCCGTCGGTTTCGACACCGACATTGGTGCTTTCATTGAGAGTTCCGCTGAGATCACCAAAAGTATCGATGGCTCACCTTCTCATAAGCCATGGAGTCTGCAGCCAGGATGCCTCCGTCCCTGGTCAGACCACCGCAGGCGGCAGCGCCCTGTCGCATGCTGATCCGACTGACCATCTTGGCCAGATCGGAAGTTTCCTCCCCGATCAAGAAATCAGATTTGGGAACCTAGAGTTTGCTGCTGATTTACGGGGAGAACTTGTTTGGATGAGGCCCTCAACTCCCATGGAGGAGCACGCAGAGTCCGACGCCTTGACGTCCGAAGCATCGGGCATCGCCTCTGAGGTGGCCTCTACCCTCGGGCCGTCTAGAACGCCCAACCCCGTCGATATGCCCGGATCCGCCGTGGCCGAACACGACCTGTATTCGCCTTCAAGCGATCCTGGGACCACGGCGCTGCGGATCGACCCCGTGCGCTTCGGCGACACGTACTCCGCCGACGTCTCATCCCTAAACGAGCTACTGGATCGGATTCGAACCGTGGGCCTGGCCGACGACCACCAGACCCCGGTCTATGACCGGATCGGGCTTAAATCCGATGACAGGGAGATTCGCACCCCCTCGGTCACCCACTTAGTGGCCACCGTCGAGTGTCTGGCTGGAGGCTCGTCCCCCCAACAACCGAAACTAAAAACGGTTTATATCCCAATCTCCGATCATCAAGATCTCTCTGGTAACCCAGACTCGGGAGTTCGCTCCGGAAATAGTTCGGGATCGATCCCCGATCTAGCGCGCAACTCGAACCCCGCGCCGAACGGTCCTGCGGACAAGGCGGACTCCGATTCCCCCGCGCCAAACCCCGTGATTTCGGACTCACATCGTGGCGCGGAACTAAAAAATTTCCCACCCACCACCCAAGTCGAGCACTCAAGCATCGCAGGAGAGTCCAAGTCTTCGGACTTACGGGATGTCAAACAATTACTAGGGGAGTCGGTTCACCACTTTTGGGCTAGACTCCTCCTCGTTAGAGATAGAGTACCAGGCTCTAGTGACCAGGAGATAATGGCAACTTTCAGTCGCAATTGTCATGATGAAGGGATCCTCAACGCCCTATCTCGTCGACACGTTCGCGGCTTCACCGAGCTATCGGACCTGGTACAAAAATACTGTGCCATGGAGAGCACCTGGCTAGCCGAACGGCTACTTTCGGAACCAGACTTTACCGAACACCCTAGAGGAGGTCGGAAAAAGTGGATACCTCCGAAACGGCTAGCCGAACACCAACCCGCCGAAAAAATAAATAGACCCCCTACGGGGGCCAGAACTATCCTTGACGGACTATTGGACAAGCCATGCCCTATACATTCTGTATTGCTGAACAGAAGCCCGACCCACAGCCTCAGAGCTTGCTGGGTCGTCAGGCAGGTCGCAAAAAGTGGAGAGGCCATCCTCAAGGCACTACCGCCGAACAGGCGCTCCACAACGCCACCAGAATACAATGCGGAAGTCCTGACGATCTACGAAACGTTCCCCTCTAGGAACAGGAGGAAAAGAGCTCTTAGAGAACTTGAACAGGTCTACCATGTGGTGGCAACAAGTTCATGGGCAGACATACCAATCACCTTCGGAGACATTGACCAACCAACCATCCATCCCGGTCAAACACCGGCCGCACTGGTCCTAAACCCCATCGTCGATGGTTTCAGGCTACAGAAGGTGCTAATGGATGGTGGCAGTGGTTTAAACCTCATCTACGAAGACACCCTGGAAAAAATGCAGTTCGACCGATCTCGCATCGAGCAAAGTCACACAACCTTCCGGGGGATCATCCCTGGGAAAGAGGCGCGTTGTTCAGGACATATCACCCTGGACGTAGTGTTCGGCACGCCCAAAAACTACCGATCTGAAGAACTTCTCTTCCACATCGTGCCCTTCCCCAGTGGCTACCACGTCCTGTTGGGGCGTGACGTCTTCACAAAATTCCAGGCTATACCCCATTACGGGTATATGAAGCTCAAGATGCCAGGCCCAAACGGGGTAATCAGAATCGCCAGTGATCCGAATATAGCCCTTCGAGCCGAGAACAAAACAGCAGCGCTCGCCCTCGAGGCACTAGCTGAGACCTTTGCTACAGAGGAATTGACCGCACTCCGGTCAACAGTGGACAAGGACGATGTGATCCTTAGCAAAAGGCCCAAACCCACATCCTTTAAACCTGCAAAAGAAATTGTTAGATTTCAGGAACACCCAACGGACCCTAATAAGACAGCGTCCATCGGAGCTCAGCTGGACCCCATGGTGGATGAGGCGTTGCGAGCATTCTTACGAGAAAACTGGGACATCTTCGCCTCGCATCCTTCCGATATGCCAGGAATCCAACGGCGGCTGGCAGAACATAGTCTGAATATAATCCCAGGCTTCAAGCCCGTCAAACAGACTCTACGCCGCTTTTCCGAGCCTAAACGCCGCTTTTCAGGAGTTGTGGCGTGTCTTTCAAGTTTGAGATAGTAGATTAGGCATGTTTTTCCCTCCGGTGGGCAACCAACTATGTGTAACCCTAATGACCCATGGCGCCTATATAAGCCGAAGGGTTTTAGATTGTAGGACAGAGAAACTCATCTAGGGTTTTAGCTAATCGATCTTGAGGTAGATCAACTCTGTAACCTTCATACCATCAATATAATCAAGCAGGACGTAGGGTTTTACCTCCATAGGAGGGCCCGAACCTGGGTAAACATCGTCTCCTTCGTCCCCTTGTTACCATCGATCCAAGACTCACAGCTCGGGACCCCCTACCCGAGATCCGCCGGTTTCGACAGCGACACAAGCCTCCCCAGGCGTGCCCTGGTGGGTTGTGCCCACCTCGGGGCCCCACTGACTCTAATTCCGACGCTATAAATCCTATTTTTGGAGAAAAAATCAGCAAGAAAGTTTCATCGCGTTTTACGATACGGAGCCGCCGCCACCTTCTGTTCTTCCTCGGGAGGCCAGATCTAGAGCCCGTTTGGGGCTCCGGAGAGGGGAATCTTCGGTCTTCGTCATCATCAACCCTTCTCCATCGCCAATTCCATGATGCTCCCCACCAAGAGTGAGTAATTCCTTCGTAGGCTTGCTGGTCGGTGAGGAGTTGGACGAGATTCATCATGAATCGAGTTAGTTTTGTTACGGCTTGATCCCTAGTATCCACTATGTTCTGAGATTGATGTTGCTATGACTTTGCCATGCTTAATGCTTGTCACTAGGGCCCGGGTGCCATGATTTCAGATCTGAACAATTTATGTTATCACCATTATATCTATGTTCTTGATCCGATCTTGCTAGTCATTTGCACCTATTACGTGTTATGATCCGTAAACCCCGGAGTGACAATAGTCGGGATACTTTCCGGTGATGACCGTAGTTTGAGGAGTTCATGTATTCACTATGTGTTAATGCTTTGTTCCGGTTCTCTATTAAAAGGAGGCCTTAATATCCCTTAGTTTCCTTATGGACCCCACTGCCACGGGAGGGTAGGACAAAAGATGTCATGCAAGTTCTTTTCCATAAGCACGTATGACTATTTACGGAATACATGCCTACATTACATTTATGAACTGGAGCTAGTTCTGTGTCACCCTAGGTTATGACTGTTACATGATGAATATTATCCAACGAGTTCACCGATCCAGTGCCTACGAGTTTTCCACTTATTGTTCTTGCTAAGTTACTATTGCTACTGCTACTGTTCCAACTGCTACGAAACTATTGCTATCACTGCTACCGTTACTGTTACTGTTGCTACTGCTATCAAAACTATCATACTACTGTGCTACTGATCACTCTGTTGCAGATATTTAATCTCCAGGTGTGGTTGAATTGACAACTCAGCTGCTAATACTCGCAAATATTCTTTGGCTCCCCTTGTGTCAAATCTATAAATTTGGGTTGAATACTCTACCCTCGAAAACTGTTGCAATCCCCTATACTTGTGGGTTATCAGCGGGGCGAAGTGGCGGAGCTCCGGTGCTTCGATGAGCTCCGGCGGAGCTCAGGTCGTCGGGGCATCGTCTCCGGCGAGTCCTAGGCCATAGAAACGTGTCAAAAGCATGCGCAAGGACAAGAGGATCCGATTTCGCCAAGCAACAGAGGTTGCGGCGGCTCACCGGCGCCGTATTTCTCTGGTGGAGAAACTCCGGGCAGCGAGATGCAAATGTCAAGGGCGGCGGCTATGAGTGGCGAAAGGAGGAGCGGGTTCGGGGCCTTTTATAGGCGTGGCTAGGATGTCCGGGAGCGCGTGGTTAAGATTCATCCCGAGCGAAGGGCGGCGGTGGTTGCAGGCGAGCTCGCAGCAAGCTCTATCACGTAGCCTACGCTGGAGGTTGGGGACGATGGGGTTGGCCCCACTGGCCAGGTGCGAGAGCGAGGGAGAGATGAGCGAGCGAGAGGCGAGCGGGCCCGGGAGGCGCTGGGCACGAGCAGCCCGGCTTGGCCTTTCTGGCTGGCTCGGCCTGGCTGGGCCGGCCGGTCCGGCTGGGCTACCTTGTGCGTTTTGTTTTTGTTTTTTAAACAAAAAACGACTTGAGGACAAATCCCAAAGCATACTACTAAATAAAAATACTATAATAATTTTAGAAATCATCATAGAGTACTTAGATAATAGTGAACATCATGTCCATCTCAAAAAGATTTAGAAAATATTTTCCTAATGCAATAATTTAACTTTTGACCAACAAAATAATTTTCAATGAAAAATTTAAAAACCAAATAACATTTAAATACTTTTCCACTCCTTTATATTTTGAGGAAGTCATATTATCCTCTCTCTTTCATTTTATTTGAGTGGAAAATCTGTGAACATCATAAACTCCAAAATGCAATAAAACATGAGATGCAATTTGATGATTCTATTAACATTCTAATTTACTAAAATTGGGATGTTACAAACCTACCCCCCTTAAGATGAATCTCGTCCTCGAGATTCAGGTTGGCCAGCAAAAAGGTGTGGATGGTCCTGCTTGAGGTCTTCCTCTCGTTCCCATGTAGCTTCCTCCTCGGTGTGGTGACTCCACTGAACCTTACAGAACTTGATGATCTTGGTACGAGTGATTCTCTCAGCAGTCCCAAGAATTTTAATAGGCTTCTCCTCATAAGTCAGATCGCTCTCCAACTGAATTGCTTCTAGTGGCACCGTATCTCTCAAAGGAATATCTACCATCTCTGCATGAAACTTCTTCACCTGGGAAACGTGGGACACATCATGAACTCCTGACAAACCCTCCGGCAGTTCCAACTTGTATGTAACCTCTCCTCTGCATTCCAGAACTCTGTATGGCCCCACAAATCGTGGTGCTAACTTTCCTTTGACTCCAAACCTCTTAATACCTCGAAGTGGAGACACTCGAAGGTATGCTCTATCTCCCACTTCATAAATCACTTCCTTGCATTTAGCATCGGCATAGCTCTTCTGCCTAGACTGAGCTATCTTGAGTCTATCATGGATCAACTTGACCTTCTCCTCAGTATCTCTGATCAAATCCGATCCAAACAATTTGCGATCTCCAACTCCGTCCCACATCAACGGTGTTCTGCATTTCCTCCCATACAATGCCTCGAAAGGGGCCATCTGCAAACTGGCCTGGTAGTTGTTGTTGTATGAGAACTCTGCATAAGGTAAGTTATCATCCCAACTAGACATGTAGTCTAGCGCACAAGCTCTCAACATGTCCTCCACAATTTGATTCACTCTCTCTGTCTGCCCATCTGTCTGTGGATGGAATGTTGTACTGAACTCCAGCCTGGTACCTAAAGTTTCCTGTAAATGATGCCAAAACTTTGAAGTAAATTGTGTTCCTCTATCTGATAAGATGGTCCTCAGAACTCCATGCAGACACACGATCCTGGTCATATATATCTTCGCCAGCTTAGCACTTGTATAGGTAGTCTTCACTTGGATGAAATGAGCAACCTTGGTCAAGCGATCAACTATTACCCAAATGGAGTCATATCCTGAACGAGTCTTGGGTAATCCCGTGATAAAGTCCATGCCAAGTTCATCCCATTTCCAATCAGGTATCGTCAATGGCTGAAGTAAACCTGATGGTTTCTGATGCTCTGCCTTTACCCTCTGACATACATCACATACTGCTACATACTCAGCAATTTCCCTCTTCATACCGGTCCACCAAAAACTTTCCTTCAAGTCCAAATACATCTTAGTATTTCCCGGGTGTATCAAGTAAGGCGAATCATGAGCTTCCCGAAGAATCAATTTCCTAATCTCTGGATCATTGGGCACGCAAATACTTTGCTCAAACCATATGGTCCCATGCTCATCCTCACGGAATCCTTTCGCCTTCCCTTTGGTGATCCTCTCTTTTATCTCAGCAATACCTTGATCCAACTTTTGATCTTTTCTGATCCTTCCCAACAAGGTGGACTGAACTTCGAGTGCGGCAACATAACCTCTTGGAACTATTTCCGACTGGAGATCTCTAAGTTCATCACACAATTCCTGAGGCAGTCCTCCTGCGATAAGAGTGTTAACATAACTCTTACGGCTCAAAGCATCTGCCACAACATTGGCTTTTCCTGGATGATAATGCAAACTCATGTCATAATCTTTTATGAGCTCCAACCATCTCCTTTGACTCAGGTTCAACTCTTTCTGCATGAAGATATACTTCAAACTCTTGTGATCGGTGTAAACATCACATTGGTTTCCGATAAGAAAATGCCTCCAGGTCTTGAGTGCATGTACCACTGTTGCTAACTCCAAATCATGTGTGGCCTACTTCAACTCATGAGGTTGTAGCTGACGTGAAGTGTAAGCTACCACCTTTCCTTCTTGCATAAGCACACCTCCAAGTCCTTGGCGTGAAGCGTCGCAATATACTTGAAAATCCTTGTGTATATTCGGTAGAATTAGCACTGGAGCTGTAACCAAATGTTTCTTCAACTCCTGAAAACAGGCTTCACATTCCTCAGTCCAATTATACTTGGTGTCCTTCTTCAACAACTCCGTCATGGGTTTTGCAATCTTGGAGAAATTCTCAATGAACCTCCGGTAATACCCTGCCAATCCAAGGAAACTGCGGAACTCACTGACTGATGTAGGCACCTGCCATTCTATGACTGCTTCTACCTTGGAAGGGTCCATGGCTATTCCTTCTCCTGACACAACATGTCAGAGAAATCCGACTTCCTTCAACCAAAACTCACATTTGCTGAACTTGGCATACAACTGGTGTTCTCTGAGCTTCTCCAGAACTAAGCACAGATGTTCTACGTGCTCCTCCTCATTCTTGGAGTAAACCAATATATCATCAATGAATATCACAACAAACTTATCCAAGAACTCCATGAATACCTTTTTCATCATGCTCATAAAATAGGCAACGGCATTAGTCAAACCAAAAGACATGACTGTATAGTCATAAAGTCCATACCTCGTGGTACAAGCAATCTTGGGTATATCCTTCTCACGTATCTTCAACTGATGATAACCCGATCGAAGATCAATCTTGGAGAAAACGCTAGCTCCCTCTAGTTGGTCAAACAAGTTATTGATCATCGGCAGGGGATACTTGTTCTTGATGGTCACCTCATTCACAGAACGATAATCGACACACATCCTCAAGGTTCCATCCTTCTTCTCCACTAAGAGTACTGGGGCTCCCCAAGGTGATGAACTCGGGCGAATATAACCTTTCTCTAGCAACTCTTCAATCTACTTCTTGAATTCTGCCAGATCATTAGCAGGCATCCTGTATGGCCTCTTGGAGATAGGTCCGGTGCCTAGCAGCAACTCAATCTCCCAATCTGGTGGCATACCGGGTAACTCCTCTGGAAAACCATCGGGATAATCCTTTACCACTGGTACTTCTTCCTGGACAACTCCCATAAGAGAGTTCACCTGAGTTCTCTTAGGCTTAAGCCTGGATACATACTTGATCCTTTTCTTCTCTGGGGTGGTGAGAAAAATCGATCTACTGGCACAATCGATGTTTCCCTCGTACTTGGACATCCAATCCATGCCTAGGATCACATCCAGCCCTTGTGACTCAAGTACGATCATATCTGTGGGAAAAACATGTCCCCCTATGTTCAAAGGTAACTGAAAACATCCCTGACTAGTCATAGACCCTGCCCCTAGGGAACTCACTAGAATAGGTGACTTAAGAGCTACGGTAGGCAACTTATGCTTATCCACAAATCCCCTCGGTATGAATGAATGCGATGCACCAGTGTCAAATAGAATGAGTGGTGGAAATGAATTGACCAAGAACTTACCAATCACTGCATCTGGCTGCTCATAGACTTCTTCCACATTGACATGGTTCACATGCCCCTTAGTGAAAGGATTGGGCTTCTTGCCTCCAGAACTTCCATTGCCATTCCCATTCTGCAACTCGGGACATTCGTTGGAGTAGTGCCCCATCTTCTTGCACTTGAAGCAGGTGATGTGACTCAGATCCTTCCTCACTGGGGTAGCAGGGTTAGGATGATGGTGATTGCCGTTTCCTCCATTCCCATTGCCATTCTTATGGCCATTGTGATTGTGTCCATTTCCTCCATGCTGAGAATGACCACCATGGTTATGATGTTTGTGCCCTCCAAACTTACTGGGTCCTAAACCAGAATACCCTGAGAAAGGTGCGGAGCGAGGCTTCTGTTGAGCTCCAGACTAAAACTTGCCTTGACCATATTTCCTCTTGCGGTTTTCCATCTATTGATACTTGCCCTCCAGAGTGGTAGCCTTGTCAACCAACTCTTGATAGTTATCAGAAGTCGCTACCATCAACTGAACTCCCAGCTCATCGTTCAGTCCCTCCAGAAACTTCTCTTGTTTAGTTGCATCGGTAGCCACGTCACCTGGAGCATAACGCGACAACCTGCTGAAGTCACCAACATACTCTGACACCGTGTGACCCCCCTGGTGCAAGTTACGGAACTCCCTCTTCTTGAGAGCCATAGCTCCAGCTGAAACATGAGTAGTGCGAAACGCCTGGTGGAACTGAGCCCAAGTCACATTCTCCATGGGGTACGTGGCAGTGTAGTTCCCCCACCACGAAGCTGCTGGTCCATCCAGTTGGTGAGAGGCAAACCTCACCTTCTCCTGATTAGTGCATCCTGCTATGGCCAGCTTTCTACCCATGTTGCGAAGCCAGTCATCTGCGACGATCGGCTCCGGGCTGCTCGTGAAGATTGGAGGATTCAGCCTCAGAAAACGGGTAAGGCTTTCAATTGGTGGTGGAGGTGGAGGTGGCGGTGGAGGCGGGTTGTTGTTGTTCTGGTTCATATTCTGCATCAACAGCTGCATCATCTGGTTCTGGGTCTGAAGTAATTGTTCCACGGCGGGTGGGATATCATTCCCTGAGCCTCTCTTGGAAGGGTCGCACCTTGGTGGCATCTGCTGGGTTTGAATAGATGAGACATAGAGAATTAGGCCTAAGGGAGAAACACTACCCATATGCAAATGATAGCAATAGAAATCCAAATCAGTCCAATTCAATTTTCAATCAAAAGAGTTCACACGAAACAAATCTAAGGCAAGCCATGTCACAAGATTTGACAAGGTCCCACAAGTAAATCAAATCAAATTACTAATCGAATATCGAATCCTAATCTCTCATGGTGGTCTAAATCTACTCCTCATCGGAAGTCAGATCTATCATGTTGATGTCAGGTCCAGCTACATCACTCTGTATCTCCTCATCATCGTCCTCATAGTCCTCATAGTCCTTGTCCTGACTGACGTAGCACCCATAAGAGTGGTCCTCCTGGAGATTCTCCTCGTTATCGAGCTTTTCCTCACCTTCCTCTAGTAGAAGCTTCAAGTCGCCGAACTTATCCTGCAGCGCATCGATCTCCTCCTCATGTTCTGCGCGAGCATTCTGGAGCTCTTCTTCCAGCTTGGCCTTGCGGGTCATCAGGTTGTGGGTGGTGATGAGGCTGTGTCCCATCTCTTCCTTCATCCTGCTTATGAGCTCCTCCAGGTCCTCGGGGTGTGACGTGATGGTGTCGTCCTCCCTGGTGCGCACCACATCCCCATCCGAGTCACAGCGCAAGTACATGACATAGTTAGTCCTCCCGAAATCCTCATGGTATTCCTCCCGGATGCGCCCAAGTGCAAAGAGGGCGGCGATACCCTTGCCAATGCCCCATGACTCTACATCCACATAGAAGTCGATCGGCTCGGTGGTGTCTCCAAATGTTTGCCCTGGAATGTGGACGTCAATCCTCTAGCGCGTCTCCTCAGGTAGAGTGGTTGTGAAGGTCCCGGTGAAGGTGGGGAGTGCAATGCGCGGATGACCTGCGACATTCACCAGCTGCCTTTCGAAGTGGATGGTCGCGTTGGGCTGAGCAAAGTCAACGATGGTGGTCGACATCTATAGTTTCAAAGAGGGGAGAAATTAGTAATGAAGCACGGAAAAGCATAAGACCAAAGCAGGTGATATAAAATAGTTGTAAAATAGGGTTTTTATCCTATAGCTTTCCATTTTCTAGGGTCGAGTCCTACAGTCAACGTGTGCTCTGATACCATCTTGTAGCGACCCTGTCCGGTAAGGATCGGAGTCTCTGTGCTTACCGTGCTAGTCCCTGGATCGACTTGCTAGCACACACACAGTACTCGATGAAATAACAGAAATAACACACATCTTTATTACATCGATAGTCCAGGAATAAAATATTTATTACAATAATGCGGCCTAAGGCCAAATAAAACAAATACTGCAGAAGCAAAGAAGTGTAACGAGTCCATCAACTCCACGAGCAAAAGCTGAATGTAGAACAATGACCTATCGCACCTTAATCCTCGTCGGATAAATCTACAACATGATAGGTTGCAGCTATGTAGGTCAGTACATGGAATGTACTGGCAAGTCACATCATAAAAGGGTAATGAGCCTACTTGTACATGCAATTTGGCTGGTGAAAAGCTCTAAGTTTAATTTTGCATAAAGCTGATATTTCCCTATCAAAAATTATTATTCTACCTCCACAAATATCATAAGACTGAGATGGTGCCCCCATCTCAACCCATTCCCAAAGTTGTGTCAATACCCAGTTGGTTAATTAAGGGTGATGAGATCTCCTGACATTTCCACTACTAGAAGCTCAAATTGTCTATAACCGGGGACATGGCTAATCGATTAGATTGACACTCTGCAGAGGTTGCACACTTTTCCCCACAAGACTCGACCACCTCCTTGATCGGAAGATCGAGACATAGTCTTTCGAAAGCATTTCCCCTAACCCACGGATAGGCCGGTACACCTACATCATCTACAACTGCTAGCCTATCCCGGAAGAGGTTATACTATCTACTCAACTAAGCGAGAGCCCATATTGGCTTGTGGCTGCACACGGAAGCTTCTAGACATGAAAACAAGGTTGATCCCTTTGAGCCTGGGCGGAGGGACCACTAGTGTGCACTCCCATGGATTCTCCATGAACGCTCCCACTGTACTTCACCACCATTCAAACCAATTTTCACCCAGGTAGTTGATTAAAGTCTTGGTCCTGATTACTACTTTTTCACTCATATCTCAAGATGATAACACTCCCCAATCCACGTCTACTTTGGTGAAGCATTTTAATATAACACGGTGGCGACCAAGTTTGTATGGTTCAGACCTACC
The DNA here is from genome assembly GCA_039707655.1 of Elymus sibiricus. Lineage (NCBI taxonomy): Eukaryota > Viridiplantae > Streptophyta > Magnoliopsida > Poales > Poaceae > Elymus > Elymus sibiricus. The sequence continues at coordinate 270,378,521 of CM077673.1, read as the reverse complement.
TCAAATGAACTACTGGGTGCAAGCATAGCCATCCGACATAAATCTCTACCACGCAATCCTATCGCAAAGGGCTAAGTGCATATAAAACATAGGTAAATACAGGTATGATCAAGATGTAAACTTGCCTTCGTGCTGGAAGTGAAGTTCTAGTGAGTGGTATTACTTGGCTTCGCACTCCGGATAATCTAGCGCAAAAGTAAAAATAAACACACATAAACAAACATTCATACAATCCAAAGTAACATGCAACAAAAATATTTGCAAGAACCAAATAAAATCTAACACACTTAACTAGCATGCAATTTTCTAAGTATAAAACCAAGTTGTGAAAACATGGTTCAAAAATCGTGATGTGCACTAGTGTTCATACAAGGCATACTAGTAAAATTATCATGGTCATAAACTAATTAATTGAAAATATTGTGGCAATGAATCATGGCATAGGATTTGGCTTGGGTGACGAAGTGCAAAAATAATTAATTCAAACGGATATACGGTTTAGGAGATATGGCCTAATAGAATTTGAATTCAAATCTGAACTTGCAAAAGTTTGCAATGATAGGTTCTTTGGATCGAGCTATTCGATACAAAGAATTTCCCGCTGGTTTCTTCTCGTTTGGATCTACGGTTAAAAAGTTATCGTTTTCCGAAGTTTAGGATGAATCTGAAAAAAACTGCAGTGAAAAAAAAAACCTTGGCCACGTGGTGGCCTGGGGTTGGCTGGGCAGCATCCACTGCGTAGCTAAACCAGCGGACGGCCTACAAATAAGTATGTCCATCATGATTCTTGGGAAGAGACATTGGCAATAATTCACCTTGGACAATTTATTTGTGAAAATGTATGTCTATTTAAATCGCACATAAAAAAATCTGGTCAAATTTTCATTGTAAATATGGATTCCTTTGTTATAAGAGCAGCTAAACCTTATTTGGCCACTACAGGAGCAACTGTTAATGGTCATTATGGAGAAATCCTTTACAAGGGAGATAGGTTAGTTACGTTTATATATGAAAAATCGAGATCTAGTGACATAACGCAAGGTCTTCCAAAAGTGGAACAAATCTTGTCGCCAAAAAGTGGCGGAATGCTCTCGAAACCAATTCACTTGAGTGAGACAGAGGAGAGTGGAATTTCGTGTGTAGGGGTGAAATCCGTAGATCTACGAAGGAACGCCAAAAGCGAAGGCAGCTCTCTGGGTCCCTACCGACGCTGGGGTGCGAAAGCATGGGGAGCGAACAGGCTTCATTGCGGATGAAAAGAAGTCCTTGTGAGCGGAGCTACAAAAGGAAGTTCAAGCTCAAGAAATCCTCTCGATCAATTTTATGTACCAATATAGGCTATGGAAACTACAGGATAAGTAGATAACAAAACTATGATAGCAATCTCTCCAAACAGAACAGTCTGTAGCAATTTATGAAAACAATGTACTTCTGTAACTCAAAAAAATATGAAAATTTAGGACATGCTATAAATTTATATGACAACACTGTGTAGAAATTTCAGAAACTTTCCACGTTCCAGTAAAATATGAAAATTCAAACACTACAGCAGAAGTTTCTGTTTTTACACAGCACACATCAAACATGCAATTCAAGCATCCTAAAGGCAATTCTTGGAACTTTTTATTGAAAAACAAGATTATAAATAACACCTAACAGAGAACAAGAAAATAAAATGACGCTCCAAGCAAAACTCATATTATGTGACGAATAAAAATATAGCGCCAAGTAAGATATACCGATAGTGTTGAAGATGAAAGAGGGGATGCCTTCCGGGGCATCCCCAAGCTTAGGTGCTTGAGTATTCCTTGGATATTACCTTGGGGGTGCCTTTAGCATCCCCAAGCTTAGGTTCTTGTCACTCCTTATTCTCCTCATATCGGTGTCTCACCCAAAACTTGAAAACTTCAATCACACAAAACTTAAAGGAACTTCGTGAGATGGGTTAATATAATAAACAAAGATCATTCACTTAGGTACTGTCAAGACAAGATTCATAATTGTTCTCACATTATACCTACTGTATTCTACCATTCCCATAATTTATACCACTAAATATAAGCTATGGAAACACTAAAACAAGCAAACTATGCATGCAAAACAAAATCTGTCAGAAACAGAACAGTCTGTGAAGATCTGTAGTATACCCATACTTCCCTGTCTCTAAAAATTCTGAAAAATTAGTAAAACCTGAAGCATTTGTATATGAAGACTTTGTAAAAATTTCATATCATTATCACTCTCCAGTAAAAAATGAAAATTCCTGTACTGGAGTCAAAAATTTCTGTTTTGGTTCAGCATCAATTCTACTCATCTTGTGAGTCATCCCAAAGGGTTTACTTGGAACTTTATTGAAATAAAATGCACAAAACATGATTACTACAGTAGCTTAATCATGTGAACACACAAAAACAGAAAGGGTAAAGATTGGGTTGTCTCCCAACAAGCGCTTTTCTTTAATGCCTTTTAGCTAGGCATGATGATTTCAATGATGCTCACATAGGAATAATAATTAAAACATGCAAAAGAGCATCATGAATCTCATGACAAGCACATTTAAGTCTAACCCACTTCCTATGCTTAGGGATTTTGTGAGCAAACAATTTATAGGAGCAAGAATCAACTAGCATAGGAAGGTAAAACAAGCATAACTTCAAAACTTTGAACACATAGAGAGGAAACTTGATATTATTGCAATTCCTACAAGCATATGTTCCTCCCTCATAATAATTTTCAGTAGCATCATGAAGGATTTTCACAATATAACCAGCACATAAAGCATTATTTTCATGATCTACAAGCATAGAAAATTTGTCACTCTCCACATAAGCAATTTTCTTCTCATTCATAATAGTGGGAGCAAACTCAACAAAATAACTATCATGAGATACTTGATTGACATAACCACTTTGAATATTAAAATCATGATGACAAGTTTCATACTTACTATCACTCTTTATAGCATACATGTCATAATCATAATCATCATAGATAGGAGGCATGCCATCATCATAACAAATTTGCTCATCAAAACTTGGGGGACCAAAAATATCATCTTCATCAAACATAGCATCCCCAAGCTTGTGGCTTTGCATATCATTAGCATCATGAATATTCAAGGAATTCATACTAACAACATTGCAATCATGCTCATCATTCAAGGAATTCTCATTAAGTATTTTCATAAATTCTTCCTCTACCAATTGAGCACAATTTTCCAAACCATCATTTTCACGAAAGACATTAAAAAGGCGAACCAATTGATGCAACCTAAACTCCATTTTTTTTGTTTTCTTTTATAAAACCAAACTAGTAATAAAACAAGAAACTAAAAGATTCAATTGCAAGATCTAAAGATATACCTTCAAGCACTTACCTCCCCGGCAACGGCGCCAGAAAAGAGCTTGATGTCTACTACGCAACCTTCTTCTTGTAGACTCGTGTTGGGCCTCCAAGCGCAGAGTTTTGTAGGACAGTAGCAAATTTCCCTCAAGTGGATGACCTAAGGTTTATCAATCCGTGGGAGGCATAGGATGAAGATGGTCTCTCTCAAACAACCCTGCAACCAAATAACAAAGAGTCTCTTGTGTCCCCAACACACCCAATACAATGGTAAATTGTATAGGTGCACTAGTTCGGCGAAGAGATGGTGATACAAGTGTAATATGGATGGTAGATATAGGTTTTTGTAATCTGAAAATATAAAAATAGCAAGGTAACTAATGATAAAAGTGAGCACAAACGTTATTGCAATGCTTAGAAACAAGGCCTAGGGTTCATACTTTCACTAGTGCAAGTTCTCTCAACAATACTGACATAGTTGAATCATATGTAAATCCCTCACGTGCGACAAAGAGTTCACTCCAAAGTCACAAATAGCGGAGAACAAACGAAGATATTATTGTAGGGTACGAAACCACCTCAAAGTTATCTTTTCCGATCAATCTTATGAGATATCCCTATAAGTGTCACGAACAGCCCTAGAGTTCGTACTAAAATAACACCTTAAGATACACATCAACCAAAACCCTAATGTCACCTAGATACTCCAATGTCACCACGAGTACCCATGGGCTTGATTATACGATATGCATCACACAATTTCAGATTCATCATGTTCAATCCAAAACAAAGAACTTCAAAGAGTGCCCCAAACTTTCTACTGGAGAGTCAAGACGAAAACGTGTGCCAACCCCTATGCATAGATTCCCAAGGTCACGGAACCCGCAAGTTGATCACCAAAACATACATCAAGTGGATCAATAGAACATCCCATTGTCACCACGGATATCCCATCGCAAGACATACATCAAGTGTTCTCAAATCCTTAAAGACTCAATCCGATAAGAAAACTTCAAAGGGAAAACTCAATTCATCACAAGAAGATAGAGAGGAGAAAACTCCATATGATTCATCTATATCAATAAAGCTCGCGATACATCAAGATCGTGCCATCTCAAGAACACGAGAGAGAGAGATCAAACACATAGCTACTGGTACATACCCTAAGCCCCGAGGGTGAACTACTCCCTCCTTGTCATGGAGACCGCCGGGATGATGAAGATGGCCTCCGGTGATGGTTTCTCCCTCCGGCAGGGTGCCGGAACGGGCTCCCGATTGGTTTTTCGTGGCTACAGAGGCTTGCGGCGGCGGAACTCCCGATCTAGGTTTGTTTCTGGGGGTTTTGGTATTTATAGGAATTTTTGGCGTCGGTCTCACGTCAAGGGGGTGCTCGAGGAGTCCACAAGCCAGGAGCGCCCTCCCGGGGGGGGGGGGGGTAGGGCGCGCCCTCCTGGCTTGTGGCCTCCTCGGTCACTTCCTGGCCCAGCTCCGGTGCTTCGAGGGTCTCTTTTGGTCCATAAAAAATCACCGTAAATTTTCAGCCCATTCTGAGAACTTTTATTTCTGCACAAAAAACGACACCAGGTAGTTCTGCTGAAAACAGCGTCAGTCCGGGTTAGTTCTAATAAAATCATACCAAAATCATATAAAATTATTGTAAACATGGCATGAATACTTCATAAATTATAGATACGTTGGAGACGTATCAATGCCCAAGGTCTTCTTGAGCAAGCAAGTTGGATGCACACCTACTTAGCTTCATTCGAGCTTTCATACACTTATGGCTCTAGTGCATCCGTTGCATGGCAATCCCTACTCCTCGCATTGATATCTATTGACAGGCATATCCATAGCCCGTTGATATGCCTAGTTGATGTGAGACTTTCTTCTCCACTTTTACCCCTTTGATATCTACCACCATATTCTATTCCACCTACATTCTATGTCCATGGTTCATGCTCATGTATTGCGTGAAGAATAAAAAGCTGACGCGTTAAAAAGTACGATCCAATTGCTTGACTTGGACACCGTGGTGCTTGACATTTGTATTAATGTGGTGAAGACGGAGCCATGCCTTACTAATATGATAAAATGAATGGGGGTACACATTCTTCGAGGATCGTATATTTCGAAAGATTGATGATTGTGTTACTTATGCTTATAAATATTACTATGTTGATGTTTGTTAATTAATCGTTTCTCAGTGAGCATACATGCAAGAGATTAAATCTTGGGTAGCATGTCCTATCAAAAATTCTGTTTTTATCATTTACCTACTCGAGGACGAGCAGGAATTAAGCTTGGGGATGCTGATACGTATCCAACATATCTATAATTTTTTATTGTTCCATGCTATAATATTATCATTCTAGGATACTTTTTGGGCATTTATTTGATGATTCATATTATTTTTGAGCACTAACCTATTAACCCAGTGCCAAGTGCAAGTTGTTGTTTTCTGCATGTTTTTGGCTTTTCAGGTTTACAGTGCAAAACGAAGTCCAATTGCCACGAAACTTTTTTATGATTTTTCTGGATGAAAAGAATACCTGGAAGCTTCGGGAGAAGACCACAGGCCACACGAGGGCCCCACAAGCCAACAGGGCGCGCCCAGGGGGGTCAGCGCGCCCTGTTAGCTTGTGGCCGCGCCCCAACGCCTCCAGCCCTGATCTCTGGCCTATAAATTCTCATATATTCCAAAAACCCTAAAAACACTTTTTCCGCCGCCGCAAGTCTCTGTTCCGCCGCGATCTCATCTGGAGCCCTTTTCAGGTGCCCTGCCAGAGGGGGGATCGATCACGGAGGGCCTCTTCATCATCCTTGCTACTCCCATCGTGATGTGTGAGTAGTCCACCACAGACCTACGGGTCCATAGCTAGTACCTAGATGGCTTCTTCTCTCTCTTTGATCTTCAATACAAAGTTCATCATGATCTTCGCGGTGATCTATTCGACGTAATCTTCTTTTGTGGTGTGTTTGTTGGGATCTGATGAATTGTGGATTTATGTTCAGATTATTTATGATAAAATATTTAAGTCTCCTCTGAATACTTATTTGATTCTTATTTGCATGATAATCATAGCTTCGTAAATTGCTACGATCTATCGGTTTAATCTGACCAACTAGACTAGTTTATCTTCAGTGAGAGGGGTGCGTTGTAGTGGGTTCAATCTTGTGGTGCTCTATATCCCAGTGACAAAGTACGAGACAAGACATGTATTTGTATTGCTGCCACTAAGGATAAAACGATGGGGTTCATTCATATTAATTGAGTTTACTTTGTCTGCATCATGTCATCATTCTCCAAGCATTACTCTGTTTGCATAAACTTAATACCTAGAGAGGCAAGCATAGAAGTGCTCTTGAAGTGAAGTAATAGTAGTACATGCAGGCAGGAGTCGGTCTACTTGTTTATGGACATGATGCCTATATACACATGATCATTGCCATGAATAAATATTGCATAACTATGCGCTTTTCTATCAATTGCCCAGCAGTAATTTGTTTACCCACCGTATGCTTTATATAAGAGAGGAGTCTCTAGCAAACACTATGGTCCCCGGATCTATTCACATATATATTTAAAAATGCTATTATTATCTTGTTGCCATTTATTTGTTTTCTTTTTATTTTGTAATTTATAATTATCAACTATCATCTACACTACTCAGTTGCTTGCAAGTAACGAGTTCAAGGGGATTGACAACCCTATTGCCCGCGTTGGGTGCAAGTGTTTGCCCTTTTGTGTGTAGGCGTTGAAGACGGGAGTTGTGTGGTCGTCCTATTGGTTCGATAACCTTGGTTCTCACTGAGGGAAATACTTATCTATACTGTGCTGCATCATCCCCCCCTCTTTGAGGAAAAAGCCAACACATATCACAAGTATCAGATGCCCAAGGCACCCCAAGGTAATATTCAAGTAAGACCCAAGCGTATAAGCTTGGGGATGCCCCGGGAAGGCATCCGCTCTTTCGTCTCCAATCTATCGATATGTCACCTGGAGCTATATTTTTATTCATCACATGATATGTGTTTTGCTTGAATCATCATGTGTTATATTTTGTTTTTCCTTTAGTTTGCCACAATCACTGTTTGCTAGACACACATATTTGAGAGAGACATGCGGTCATCATAATTTGTTATAATACTGTATATGCTTCACTTATATCTTTTGAGCTAGGCAGTTGCTCTAGTGGTTCACTTATATCTTTTTAGAGCACGACGACGTCTAAATTTTGTAGAAATGGTTGAACTATCATGCTTCACTAAAACCTTTTTGAGTGTATAATAAGAAATAGGAATGGTACATGGCACGACTTATAAGACTAGTCCAAAAAGGATAGGTATTCAAGGGGGATATAATAAAAACTTTCATGTAGCTCACTAAAGAAGAAACATGAAATTATTATATTGATGTAGTAATATGAAAGGACATGAGTACATGATTGTTGGTTAGTAGAAATATCGGTAATTAAAGCTTGTTATTTGTTATTCATCTAAAGATTAACATGGCATGGTGATAATGTGTGAGCATTTTTATGTCTGAAATGAAATCTTATCGTGTTGTTTGAATCGGGGACGTGCGATGGTTAACTCCTCCCAACCTCCTCCCTAGGGTATGCAGTAGTACTTTGCTTCGAGAGAGCTAATAGACTTTGCAAAGTATGTGCTTTATGACTAATGTGAATCCATGGATATACGCACTCTCACCTTTCCATATTTGCTAGCCTCTTCGGTACCGTGCATTGCCCAATCTCACATTGAGAGTCGGTGCGACCTTCGCAGGTGCATCCAAACCCCGAGATATGGTACGCTCTATCACACATAAGCCACCTTATATCTTCCTCAAAACAGCCACCATACCTACCTATCATTGCGTTTCCATAGCCATTCCGAGATATATTGCCATGCAACTTCCATCGTTCCGTCACATGACTTGTGTGTTCATCATCATATTGCTTTGCATGATCATATAGCTGACATAGTATTTGTGGCAAAGCCACCATTCATCATTGTTTACATGTTACGCTAGATCATCACACATCCTGGTACACTGCCAGAGGCATTCATATAGAGTCATAATTATTTCATGTTGAGTTGTTATATTGAGTTGTAAGTAAATAAAAGAGTGATGACCATCATTATTAGAGCACTGTCCCAGTGAGGAAAGGATGATGGAGTAAATGATTCCCCCACAAGTCGAGATGAGCTCCAGACGAAAAATAAAAAAATGGGGGAGGCCAAATGAGCCCACCACAAGAAAAAGGAAAAGGAAAAAAAAGGAAAAAAAAGAAAATAAAAAATGAGAGAAAAAGGGAGAAGGGGCAGTGTTACTATCCTTTCCACACTTGTGCCTCAAACTGGCCCCATGTTCTTCATATAGAGAGTCTCCAGTTTTGTCATTTTCATATGCTAGTGGAATTTTCCATTATAGAACTTTGCTTGTATGTTCCGATGACGGACTTCCTCAAATGCCCGAGGTCTTAATGAGAAAGCAAGTTTGATGCACACCCACTTAGCTTCCGTCGAGCTTTAATACACTTATAGCTCCAGTGCATTCGTTGCATGGCAATCACTACTCCTCGCATTGATATCTATTGATGGGCATCTCCATAGCCCGTTGATATGCCTAGTTGGTGCGAGACTTTCTTTTCCACTTTGACTCCATTGATATCTACCACCGTATTCTATTCCACCCATATGCTACATCCATGGTTCACGCTCATGTATTGCATGAAGATGAAAATGTTGAAGCGCGTTAGAAGTACGATCCTTTTACCTGGTTTGACACCGGGGTGCTCATGATTTATACTTATGCGGTGAAGGCGGAGTCATGATATGCTTGATATGATAAAATGAGTAGGGAAAATAACATTCTTTAAGGATCGTATGTTTTGAAAAGTAATGATTATGTTATTTATGTTTATGGATATTAATATGTCGATATCAATTAGTTCATCATTTCTCAGTGATCATACTAAAAAGAGAATACATGTTGGGTAGCATGTCCCATCAAAAATTCTGTTTTTATCATTTACCTACTCGAGGACGAGCAGGAATTAAGCTTGGGGATGCAGATACGTCTCCAATGTATTTATAATTTTTTATGGTTCCATGCTATTATATTATCAATCTAGGATACATTATATGCAATTATATGCTATTTTATATCATTGTTGGGAACTATCCTATTAGCCTAGTGCCATGGGCCACTTGCTGTTTTCTGCATGTTTTTGGTTTCCCAGGAAATCTGTACCAAACGAAGTCCAAACGCTAAGAAACTTTTTGACGATTTTTTTTCTTGACAAAAGGGACCCATGAAGCTTCGGGAGGTGTCAAAAAGCCTCACGGGAAGGCCACAAGGCACCTCAGCGCGCACAGGGGGGTAGGCATGCCGACCTGCCTTGTGGGCCCCTTGTGGATCCTCCTGACCTAATTTCACTTCAATAAATCCTAAAATACTGGTAAACCAACAGAGAGCCACCCGAAACACTTTTTCCGCCGCCACAAGCCTCTGTTCCTATGGGAGGCCATCTGGAGACCTTTTCCGGTGATCTGCCGGAGGGGGAATCGATCACGGAGGCCATCTACATCAACCTTTTTGCCTCCGTGATGATGCGTGAGTAGTCCACCATAGACCTACGGTTCCATAGCTAGTACCTAGATGGCTTCTCCTCTCTCTTTTGATCTTCAATACAAAGTTCATCGCATCTTCGCGATGATCTATTCGATGTAATCTTCTTTTGCGGTGTGTTTGTTGGGATCCAATGAATTGTGGGTTTATGATCAGATTATTCATGAAAACTTATTGAGTCTCCTCTGAATTTCAATATGCATGATCTTATAGCTTCGTATTTCTCTTCGATCCATCGATTTGGTTTGGCCAACTAGATTGGTTTATCTTCAGTGGGAGTGGTGCATTCTAGTGGGTTCAATCTTGCGGTGCTCTATCCTCGTGACAGAAGGGGCCAAGACATGTATTTGTATTGTTTCTGTTAAGGACAAAACGACGGGGTCTGAACATATTACTTGTCTTACTTTGTCTACATCATGTCATCTTGCTCCAAACATTACTTCGTTTGTTATGAACTTAATACCATAGATGCATGCTGGATAGCGGTCAATTAGTGAAGTAATAGTAGTAGATGTAGAATCATTTTAGTCTGCTTGTTTATGGACATGATGCCTATATATATGATCATTGCCGTGAATAACATGTCATAACTATGCGCTTTTCTATTAATTGCCCAACAATAATTTGTCTACCCTCCGTATGCTACTTTCAAGACAGAAGCCTCTAGCAAACACTATTGCACTTTATTTACTTTTATTTTATTTTGCATTAACAATAGCTATTCTATCAATTTAATCCTTGCAAGTGATAAGTTCAAGGGGTTTGACAAACCTATTGCCCGTGTTGGGTGCAAGTGTTTTGTTATTTGTGTGTAGGTGTTGTTTACGGGAATTTGCCTTAGTCCTCCTATTTGTTCGATAACCTTGGTTCTCACTGAGGGAAATACTTATCTCTACTATACTACATCTCCCCACCTCTTTGGGGAAAATCACAACGCAGCTCACAACTAGCAGGACCTGACGAGAATTTGATGATGTCACCCCGGCAACAACGCCAGAAATTCTTCCTGCTACTTGTGAGCTGCGTTGGGATTTTCCCCGAAGAGGGAAGGAGATGCAACACAGTAGAGAGAAGAATTTCCCTCAGTGAGAACCAAGGTTATTGAACCAATAGGAGAACCAAGTAAATTCCTTTCAACAACACCTACACACACAAAACCAAACACTTGTACCCAACGCGAGCAAGAGGGTTGTCAAGCCCCTTGAACTCATTACTTGCAAGGATTAAATCTTGACATAGATAGATAATGTAAAAGCAAAATAAAATAAAAGTAAACAAATTGAAGAAAAGTATTTTGTGGAGTTTTTGTATTTATGTTTAAGTAGACCTGGGGGGCCATAGTGTTCGCTAGAGGCTTCTCTCTCGAAAATAGCATACGGTGGGTAGACAAATTACTGTTGGGCAATTGACAGAATTTCGCATAGTTATGACATGTTATTCATGACAATGATCATGTATATAGGCATCACGTCCATAAACAAGTTGACCGAAACAATTCTGCATCTACTTGTATTACTCCACTTCAAGAGCGCTTCTATGCTTGCCTCTCTAGGTATTAAGTTCATAACAAGCAGAGTAATGCTTGGATCAAGGTGACATGATGTAGACAAAATAAGACAAGCAATATGTTCATATCCCGACGTTTTATCCTTAATGGCAACAATACAAATTCATGTCTTGTCCCCTTGTGTCACGAGGATATAGAGCACCGCAAGATTGAACCCACTACAACGCACCACTCCCTTTGAAGATAAATCAATCTAGTTGGCCAAACCAAACTGATAGATCGGAGACAAATACGAAGCTATAACAATCATGAATAATATAATTCAGAAAAGACTCAATTACTTTCAATGAATAATCTGGTCATAAACCCACAATGCATCAGATCCCAACAAACACACCACAAAAGAAGATTGCATCGAATAGGTCACCGCGGGAATCGCGGTAAACATTGTATCGAAGATCAAAGAGAGAGAAGAAGCTATCTAGGTACTAACTATGGACCCGTAGGTCTGTGGTGGACTACTCACGCATCATCATCGAGGCAGCAAGGTTGATGTAGATGGCCTCCATGGTCGATACCCCCTCCGACAGAGTACCGAAAAAGGTCTCCAGATGGCCTCCCATCGAAACAGAGGCTTGCGGTGGTGGAAAAAGTGTTTTGGGTGGCTCTGTGTTGGTTTCCTAATTTTAGAGAATTTATGGAGGTGGAATTAGGTTAGACAGAGCAATGAGGGACCCACAAGGTAACATGGCGTGCCTACCCCCTGAGCACGCCATGTTGCCTTTTCGTCTCCTCGTCTCACTTCCCGACTCCTCCCGAAGCTTACTGGGTCTCTTTTGTCGAGAATAAAAAAACGTCAAAAAGTTTCGTAGCATTTGGACTTCGTTTTGTACAAATTTCCTAGAAAACCAAAAACAGGCAAAAAACAACAAATGGCACTTGGCACTGGGTTAATAGATTAGTTCCTAAAAATGATATAAAATAACATACAATTGCATATAAAGTATCCTATATTAATAATATAATAGCATGGAGCAATTAGTTATTATAGATATGTTGGAGACGTATCATGCCACCAGCCTCGGCGTGTGTAGATGATATGAACATGTGGCAGACACACAATGATGACTACTCAATAGTTCATTACGCCATGCTTTATAGTTTACAACCAAGGCCCCAAAAATGTTTTGAGCGCCACGAGAAATTTGAGATGATGGAGGAACTGAAAATGTTATTGCAGACTCACGCCTGTGTTGAGAGGTATGAAGTCTCAGAGAAGTTCTTTAGCTGTAAGATGGAGGAGAAAAGCTCAGTTAGTGAGCATGTACTTAAAATGTCTGGGTAAGCCAACCCCCTAAATCAGTTAGGGCAAAACATTCCCGAGGATGATTCGGTTGACAGCGCTTTTCAGTCACTGTCACCAAGCTACAAGGGCTTTGTGATGAACTATAATATGCAAGGGATGGACACTCCCCCGAACTTTTCACGATGCTTAAAACCGTAAAAGTAGAAACGAAGAAAGAGCATCAAGTGTTGATGGTCAAAAAGACCACCAATTTAGAAAAGGCTAAGGGGAAGAAAGGGAACTTCAAGAAGAATGGTAAGCAAGTTATCGCCAAGAAGAATGTCCACTGGAAGCGGAACTACCCAAGTATTTGGGACATAAGAAGGATGGGAATGTCAACAAAGGTATATTTGATATACGTGTTGTAGATGTGTACCTTACTAGCTAGTGCTTGTAGTAGTGCGTGGGTACTTGATATTGGTCCAGTTGCTAATATTTGTAACTCAAAACAGGAGCCGCGAAATAAATGAAGACTAGTTAAGGACGAGGTGATGACGCGCGTTGAAAATGGCTCCAAGGTTGATGTGATCGCCGTCGGCATGATCCCTTTACGTCTACCTTCAGGATAGTTTTAAATCTAAATAATTGTTATTTGGTGGTTGCGCTAAGCATGAACATTATATCTAGATATTGTTTATTACAAGATGGTTATTCATTTAAATTCGAGAATAATGGTTTTTCTATTTATGTGAGTTCTTTTATGGTCATGCACCCAATGTGAAAGGTTTATTCTTGTTGAATGTCTATAGTAGCGATACACTTGTCCATAGTATTGATGCCAAAAGATGCAAAGTTAATAATGATAGTACGACATACTTGTGGCACCGCCGCTAAGGTCATATTGGTGTAAAGCGCATGAGGAAACTCCATACTGATTTACTTGTAGAATCGCTCGATTTTGAATCGCTTGAAACATGTGCCAAAGATCCCATTTTTCGGAACAAAGATCCCATTTTCCGGAACAATGGAGCGGGCAAGATGACAAAGATCCCATTTTCCGAAACAATGGATCACGCAAGCGAGTTATTGAAAATAGTACATACTTATGTATGCGGTCCGATGGGCATTGAAGCATGTGGTGTATATCGTTATTTTCTCACCTTCACAGAAGACTTAAGAAGATATGGGTATATTTACTTAATGAAACACAAGTCTGAAACATTTGAAAAGCTCAAGGAATTTCAGAGTGAAGTAGAAAATCATCGTAAAAGAAGATAAAATTTCTACGATCTAATCGTGGTGGTGAATATCTGAGTTATGAGTTTGGTATGCATTTAAGACAACGTGGGATTGTTTCACAGCTCACGCCACCTTGAACACCACAACATAATGGTGTGGCCGAACGTCGTAATCGTACTCTATTAGATATGGTGCATTCTATGATGTCTCTTACCAATTTGCCACTATCGTTTTGGGGTTATACATTAGAGACAACCTCATTCACTTTAAATAGGGCACCATCTAAATCCGTTGAGACGACATCGTTGGAATTATGGTTTGACAAGAAACCTAAGCTATCGTTTCTTAAAGTTTGGGGATGCGATGCTTGTTTCAAGATGCTCCATCCTGATAAGCTCAAATCCAAAGTGGAGAATTGTGTATCATAGGATACCCTAAAGATACAATTGGGTATACCTTCTATCACAGATCCGAATACAAAATATTTGTTGCCAAAGAATGGATCCTTTCTAGAGAAGGAGTTTCTCTCGAAATAAGTGAGTTGAGGAAGGTAGAACTTGATGAGGTTATCAAACATTCTCTCGAACTGGAGAGTAGCGTAACACATAAAGATGTCCGTCTAGTGCCTACACCAACTTGAGAGGAAGCTAATGATGATGATCATGAAACTTTGGATCAAGCTCCTACCAAACTTCGTAGGTCGACAAGGACACGTACTACCACTGAGTGGTATGATAATCATGTCTTGGAAGTCATGGTGTTTGACAACGGTGAGCCTACGAACTATGAGGAAGCGATGATGGGCACGTATTACGACAAATGGCTAGAGGCGACGAAATCCGAGATAGGATCCATGTATGAAAATCAAGTATGGACTTTGGAGGACTTACCCGATGACCGTAAGGCCATTGAGAACAAATGGATCTTGAAAAGACAGACGCCGATGGTAATGTCACCATCTATAAAGCTCAACTTGTCGCAAAAGGTTTTCGGTAAGTTCAAGGGGTTTACTATGATGAGACTTTCTCACCCATAGAGAAGCTAAAGTTTGTTAGGATTATGTTAGCAATGGCTACATTTTTCAATTATGAAATTTGGCAGATGGACGTTAAAACTGCATTCCTTAATGGTTTCCCTAAGGAAGATTTGTATATGATGCAACCCAAAGGTTTTGTTTATCCTAAGGATGCTAAAAAGGTATGTAAGCTCCAGCAATCCATATATGGACTGGTGCAAGCATCTCAGAGTTGGAATCTTTGCTTTGATGAGGTGATCAAAGCTTTTGGATTTATACAAGTTTATGGAGAAGCTTGTATCCACAAGAAAGTGAGTGGGAGCTTTATAGCATTTATAATACTATATGTGGATGACATATTGTTCATTTGAAATAATACAGAACTTTTGGAAAGCATAAAGGGATATTTGAACAAGAGTTTCTCAAAGAAAGACCTCGAATAAGTAGCTTACATATTGGGCATCAAGATCTATAGAGATAGATCAAGACGCTTAAAAGGACTTTCACAAAGTACATACCTTCACAAGATTTTGAATAAGTTCAAAATGGACCATTCGAAGAAGGGGTTCTTGCCTGTGTTGCAAGGTGTGAAGTTGAGTAAGACTCAATGCCCAGCAACGACAGAAGATAGAGAAAATATGAGGGTCATCCCCCATGCCTCAGCCATAGGCTCTATCATGCATGCCATGTTGTGCACCAGACTTGATGTATGACTTGCCATAAGTATGGCTGGCAGGTTCTAGAGTGATCCAGGAGAGGAACACTAGACAGTGGCCAAGAATATCCTTAACTAGCTAAAGAGGACTAAGGAAATGTTTCTCGTTTATTGAGGAGATAAAGAGCTCGTCGTAAAGGGTTACGCCGATGCTAGCTTTGGCATTGATCCGGATGACTCAAAGTCTCAAACCGGATACGTATTTGTTTTGAATGGAGGAGCAGTCAGCTAGAGTAGCTCAAAGCAGAGCGTTGTAGTAGCATCATCTTGTGAGGCGGAATATATAGCTACTTCGAAAGCGGTGTAGGAAAGAGTCTGGATGAAGGAGTTCATGTCTGACCTAGGAGTGATACCTGGTGCATCAGATCCGATGACTATCCTTTGTGACAACACTGGAGCCATTGCCATTGCCAAAGAGCCCAGGTTTCACAAGAAGACCATGCATATCAAACGTAGCTTCAACTCCATCCGTGATTACATCAAGTAAGGAGACATAGAGATTTGCAAAGTACATACGGATCTGAATGTTGCAGAACCGTTGACTAAACTTCTTTCACGAGAAAAACATGATCGGCACGAGAACTCTATGGGTGTTAGATTCATTATGATGTAAAATAGATTATTGACTCTAGTGCAAGTGAGAGATTGCTGGAAATATACCCTAGAGGCAATAATAAAGATGTTATTATCATATTCCTTGTTCATGATAAATGTTTATTATCCATGCTAGAATTGTATTGACCAGAAACTAAATGCACATGTGGATACATAAAGGAATACCGTGTCCCTAGTGAGCCTCTAGTAGACTAGCTCATTTATCAAAGATGGTTAAGGTTTCCTGACCATAGACATGAGTTGTCACTTGATAACGGGATCACAACATTAGAAGAATTATGTGATGGACAGACCCAACTATAAGCTTAGCACATGATCGTGTCACTTAGTTTAATTGCTACAACTTTCTTCATGTCAAGTATCTGTTCCTTAGACCATGAGATCGTGCAACTCCCTGACACTAGAAAAATACTTTGAGTGTATCCAAACGTCACTTCATAACTGGGTGATCATAAAGGTGCTCTACAGGTATCATGGAAAGTGTTTGTTCGGTTGCATCGATTGAGACTGGATTTTGTCACTCCGTATGACGAAGAGCTATCTCGGGGCCCCCTCGGTAACACAATATCCAAAGTAGCTTGCAAGCATATGACTAATGAGTTTAGTCACATGGATATTGTATTACGGTACAAGTAAAGAGGCTTGCCGGTAACAAGATTGAACTAGGTATGGCAACACCGACGATCGAATCTCGGGCAAGTAACATATCGCCGGACAAAGGGAATACTATACAGGAGTAATTGAATCCTCGACATAATGGTTCAAACTAATAAAGATCTTCGTTGAATATGTGGGAGTCAATATGGACATCTAGGTCCCGCTATTGGTTATTGATCGGAGAGGAGTCTCGGTCATGTCTACATGTTCTCGAACCCGTAGGTTCACACACTTACTGTTCGGTAATGCTAGGGTAGTATTGAGATATTAATAATGGCAAGAACTGAATATTGTTCGGAGCATCGGACGAGATCCAGGACATCACAAGAAGCTCCAGAATGGTCCGGACGTAAGGATTTATATATGGGAAGTATTTTTCAGGCTACCAGAAAAGTTCGGGGGCATAACGTCATAGTATCGGGAGGTCTCGAAGGGTCCCGAGGGTCCACCGGAGGGGCCCACCACTCCCGAAGGCTAGCATGGGCTGAGGGGTGGCGCCCTGGTGTACATGGGCCAAGCACACCAGTCCCCCAACTAGGCCCATGCGGCCAAGAGGTGGGAATCCTAAGTGGGGAGGGTGCCCCACTTGCCTTGGGGGGGGCAAGTTTCCTCCCTAGGCCTCCGCCCCTCCCTTGGAGGAGGGGCTAGGGCCGGCTCCCCCTCCTCACCCCCTATATTAGGTGGAGGCACAAGGAGGGCAGCCCATACCCTCGACCATGACGGTTTCCCTCTCCCTCTCCCTCGACCTCTCGCTTGGTATGCGCTTGGCGAAGACCTGCCAGTGTTTCGCTGCCACCACCACGCCGTCGTGCTCGATCAGATCTCATCTACCTATCCTCCCTCGCTTCCTGGATCAAGGAGGAGATGTCACTGAGTGGTATGTGTGCATATCTTGGAGGTGTCGCTCGTGCGGTGCTTGGATCAGATTGGATCGCGAGGCGAGTACGACTACGCCAACCACGATCTCTAGATTGTTAACGCTTTCAGTCTACAATGGTATGTAGACACCTCTCCCTCTTGTTGCTAGCATCTCCATAGAATAGATCTTGGTTGTTTCATAGGAAATTTTTTGTTTTCCATGCAATGTTCCCCATCACATGGATCCTTACAACTACACGTGCAGTGGCGAGCAGCGGAAGTAGAGTCTGGGAAGCGCGTCCACGGGGTTCGTCTCCCCCTCGTCCAATCTCCCTCGAAAAACCGGTCGTCGGATCCCACAAACAGGTTCACCGGAGCAGCACAAGTGCACCACCTCTAATAGTATCCATGCATGCAGGAGGAATGTCGTGCGGCGGACTGCTATGTCCGATCACACAGCCGACGGCGAGTGGACGTGGCTAGTTGGAACACATGCAAATCCCTAATGATGGCACCGAAGCGATCAACTAAATATGTGTGTCGCACCTCCACTATATATGGGCATCCATCACTGACTCACCTTATGGGCCTCGAATAGATCCTGAATCCCAAAGTCTACTCGGTCATGATCCAGGTTCAGCTCGGATGACATCCGACTAGTGTCTTTGGATCCAACCTCGTAGGTTCCTTCCCTTAAGCGTGCAACCCCTGAGATTCACGTTCACTTGGTCGTAGTGAGATCACATCCGGCTCGGCTAGTCGATCGCAACCTCCAGCAAAGCGTGCCGACTCCAAGTGTTGATGAAGCTGGTTAGGCAAACTTGTACATCCCACTTTTGTTCCATTTTCCACACGATATATGTTGTCGGGCTCAAGGCGACATGGTCATCCTTGTTGCAGCCCGACCTCTTTCTCATTCCGGTGAATCAGACCAACACTTCAGATTATCCCATAATCCTCATCGCATGGCCATCTTATTAGGTTGGATCACCCGAGGGGCCGAGAGTATATCTCTCCGGATCGGAGGGGCAAATCCCATCTTGCTCGACAATGTCTTGCAGCATGGGTGTGGAGAAGCCCGAAACCTACCTTTCCAACTACCTAGTTACAAAGTACCATTTGGTCGGCCCAAAGCAGGTCTATCACTATCCCGAGTCCACAAATCAGCTTAGGTCTTAGGACACAAAACACATTTTGTACTAGAGACTCACATATGACCTCATCTCGCCGCGTCTCATAGTCGGTTCTGTCTGACTCGGTCCTTATCTGAACTCGGATCCGACTACGTCGAATCCGACCAGATCTTTCCGAATCCATATTATCTGGCTAGCATCCAATGTTACATGGTCTGTGAGGCCGGACCATCTGTCGTGTCATATGCTAGTCTAGTTGGCTTCGCGTCCACACAACCCTTTCGACTAGGACCATTTAGGACAGTCATCATACAGTGCATATCTCACAAACAAGTCACCTACTTGTTGATACACATCATTTATAATGTCCAAGGACTATCTTTATTCATCAATTATAAACCTCAAGTATAAGGGATTGTTTGTAGCCTCTTTCGATAAGTAAGAGTGTTGATCCCAACGAGGAGCTAAAGGTAGAATTAATATTCTCTCAAGTTCTATCGACCACCGATACAACTCTACGCGCAACAATGTTCACTATACCTAGTACAAGAAATAAACTACTTTGCGGGAATAAAACAAGAAATACTTTGTAAGTGTAATAAGTTAGTTTTGTAAGATAATAAATGATGTGGAAATAAAAGTTAGGTGCTGTTTTAATAAAAGAACAATTAAGTTAATATAGCGAGTGTGGAAAAGTGGTGGTAGGATTTGCGAGATTGTCCTAGGCAATTCATAACTAGATCCGTACTCATTATTGCAGTTTTATATGAGGGAGAGGCATGAGCTAACATAATTTCCATACTTGGATCATAAGAACTTATGATTGGAACTCTAGTGAGCATTCTCAACTACTAAAGATCATTAAGGTCAAACACAACCATAGCATTAAGTAACAAGTCCCCTTTACTCCCATATGCAACAACCCCCTTACTCGGGTATAAGCTTCTGCCACTCTCGCTATCCACTATAAGCGAATCATGCATATTGCAACATCCTACAGAGGGCATCCCCCATGTGTGCGCGGCACTGAAGGCACCATAGGACAACACCAAAATAAAACATGCAACTCAAACCAATCAAGATCATCAATCAACCCATAGGACAAAAGGAATCTACTCAAACATCATAGTATGGCAACACATCATTGGATAATAATATGAAGCATAAAGCACCATGTTCAAGTAGGGGGGCAGTGGGTTGCGGGAGAGTGGACCACTATAAATAGATGAGGGAAGGTGATGATGGTGTTGAGGAAGACGGTGGATTTGTTGGTGTAGATTGCCGCCACGTTAGTCCCCCCGGCGGCACTCTGGCGCCATCGGGAGAGAGGGGGAGAGAGCCCCCCTCCTTCTTATTATTCCTTGGCCTCCCCTAGATGGGAGGAGGGTTTCCCTCTGGTCCATGGCCGCCATGGCTCCCGGAGGTCAGGAGCCCCTTCGAGATTGGATCTCTCTCTGTTTTCTTCTATTTCGCGTTCCTGGTTTCTGGCGTTCACCGTTTCTTAAATTCATGGAGATCCGTAACTCCGATTGGGCTAACATTTTGAGGGGATTTTTATCCATATATTAGCTTCCTTGCGGCCGAAGGAAACTCCCAACCAAGCTCCGAGGTGCCCACAAGCTAGGGGGCGCACCCTACCCCCCAGGACGCGATGGCCTAGCTCGTGGCCCACTAGGACATCGTCTGGCACTGATTCCTTTTCCCATAAATCACATATATTCCAAAATAAATCTCTGTAAAAAAATTATCACGTTTGGACTTCATTTGATATGGATTTTCTACAAAACAAAAAACATGCAACAAATAGGAACTAGCACTGGGCACTGGATCAATATGTTAGTCCAAGCTTAATCCCCAAGTATATAAAAGTTGTAAAATATGGCATGGAATATTTAAAAATTATAGATACGATGGGGACATACTAGAATCCCCAAGCTTAATCCCTGCTCGTCCTCAAGTCGGTAAATGATAAAAAAAAATTGATGTGGAATGCTACCTAACATAATCTTGTACAAATATCTAATCATGGCATGAATATTATGATGCGAGTGATTCAAGGCAATAGTCTATCATTTGACATAAAGACATCAATACTCAGGTTTACTAACAAACATTCATGTCTTTGAAAATAAACGATGCTAAAGAATGTTATCCCTACACATTCAATCATCTAAGCATGGCATGACTTTGTCGTCCTAACACAAATACAAATCATGATCACCCCGATGTCAAGTCAGGCATTTGGTTCATACTTTTCACGCACTTTAGCATTTTCAACTACACTCAGTACATGAGCATGAGCCATGGACACAGCTCTACAGGTAGAATAGGATATGGCGGTAGAGATCAAATAGGAGAAGTCAAACAGGAAGAAAGGCTCGCATCAACTCGACGGATCAACATGCTATAGAGATGCCCATCAATCGATATCAATGCGAGGAGTAGGGATTGTCATGCAATGGATGCACTAAGAGCTATAAGTGTATGAAAGCTTAAATGAAACTAAGTGGGTGTGCATCCAACTTGCTTGCTCATGACGACCTCGAGCATTTGAGGAAGCCCATCACCGGAATATACAAGCCAAGTTCTATAATGAAAAATCCCGACTGTCAGTGTACTAAAGTTTGGGTCTTTTAGTACCCCATACTTGTGCACGGGCGGTTGTAGCCACACCAGCGGCAAAGCCTGCCGGGGGACAGCTAGATATAAGTACAAGAGTATCAAGAAAGCATTCAAGACAATAATCAGAAGACAGAAGACTGAAGGACTGGAGCCCCGGCAAGATCTTGCTGGGATGGCTCGCAGCCCCGGCATGGCTCGCACCTGGCAAGACCTCGCCACCCTGTCACCGCTCCAGCGTAGCGACCAGCTTGTCTTTTAGCTGTTGTCCTCCTGGACGCATGTCAGGCGCTAGCGGCGGATGGGCTTAAGCGATGCCGATGGGACGGCCCCTTTTTCCGTCCCCAAGAAGCTAAGGGACACCTCAACAGAGCATTAAATGTGTTTGTCCTAAGCCGTCAGTATTAGGTATGATAACACTGTAGCTACTTTACACACCTCATGTATGTACTGTACGCCACTGTGGTGACCCCTTCGAACATATAAAAGGAGGCCCAAGGCGTAGCTACAGGGGGAGGACCTTCTGGCCCATTCTGCATGCGTAGCTGCTGCTCGAATTTACTGTTCATTGCAAGCGCTCCTGAAGCTTGGGCTTACACACATCCAATACAACCAAAGCAGGAGTAGGGTTTTACGCTTCTCAGCGGCCCGAACCTGGATAAAAATCCCTCGCGTTGTTCATTGGATCTGCTCTTTGTGCAAGCCTTTCTCCCTGCCGAACCGTAAAGGGATCCTCCGGATCCCATAGGTGTCGTACACCGACATCTTTGGCGCGCCAGGTAGGGGGAAAGGTTGCGTGAACCTGATCTAGCGATCAGCGTGCCGGTTTCTTCATCATCTTCATCGCCATGGCTCCCAAGAAGAAGGGTTTTACGGTGGTTGGTCCATCTGCGTCCGGTGCGCCTGTGGCTACACAGACGGGCGACGGTGTGGACGCGGACGGAGGAGGCGGAGATCCTAAGCTTCCACGACATTCTGGTGATCGAAGCCAAGCGAGCGGCGGCGTTCGCGCCGCTAGATCTAAAGATGGAGCTGTGCTGCCAGCGGGCGGTGTAGCGAACTCCAGGGACGGAAGGGCGCCTTCTAAGACACCCACGTCAGCGCATGCACCGCGGCCTTCTCAGGTCGCGCGCGATGAGCAGCGCCGCGATGTCGGAGGTTCCAAGCGTCCCCACGGAAAGTCTCTTGAACATCATCCTCGAGATGCGCAAGACCAGCATGCACGCCAACACGTTGGTGGAAGCGGCACGCGGTCGCGGGACCGTGATGGATCTCCTTCTAACACGGTTAGGAGTCAGAGCACCTCACGTTCTTCGCACCTCTCGCCGCCGCCTACAGCAGCAGAAGCACTGGCGCGAGCACAGCTGCTCCTGGATTATCCTCCTACTGCAGAGAAGCTCAAAGAATGGAGAGCTGCTATTCAGAGCCTCATCAGCTTCGCCAATAAAGATGGGCCGCAGCAGGCGGAGCCTTCATGGTGGCAGTCCGTCGAACCAACGCGTGCCGATGGCGGGAAGACCGGAGGCGGCACGACCACGGTGCACTCTCTTCCACGGCGGCAATAGCAATCGCTGACTCGACAGGTTGACGCCTGTGATGACGACTCGACGACGTCGTCTGATCCGCGGACCCGCCACGATCAACGTCAAGTTCTTCGGGAACAAGGCAAAGAAGACGCTCGGACTACCATCGAGCGGCGTCAGGAAGCACGCCATCAATCTGATAAGCGCGCAGGACCCACTGTAGACAAGCCCGCGCCAGGGTATCCTGGTGAACTACCTTATGAGGTGGGTTGTCCAGCTTTTACCTGTGAGCTGCGGCGAGTCCAGTGGCCCAATTCCCGCACGTTCAAACCAGAGGTCCCGGAGAAGTACGACGGCAAGACCCACCCGTCGGAGTTCTTGAGCATCTACACCATTGCAGTGCAGGCTGTCGGGGCTCGCGACGACAAGATACTCGCCAACTACTTCCCGTTGGTGCTTAAGCCCAACGTCAGGTCGTGGTTGATGCATCTGCCGGAGAATTCCATTTCTTCCTGGGCAGATCTATGTCATGAGTTTGTTGGCGCCTTTACTGGAGGCCACCAAGCTCCTGGCCAGGAAAGTGATTTGCATCTCATCCCCCAGAAAGAAGGCGAAACTTTGCGCAAGTACATACAGAGATTCAGCCGTGTACATCATAACATCCCAGACGTTCATCCTACCGTTGTTGTCAGTGCGTTCCATCAGAATGTGCGCAACCACAGGATGCGCGAAGAGTTGGCGATGAACAAAGTCAGGGATGTTGCCGAGCTCTATGCTCTAGCTGATAAGTGTGCTCGAGCTGAAGAAGGGAGGAGATTCCCCGGCAAAGATGTTGGTGCAGGGATCGACTCTGAGGATGAAGACGCCGCCACCCCGGCAAAGAAAGGCCGGCGGCGTAACAGGAAGCGCAAGGGCAAGGCCGTGCTTGCCGTCGAGGTGTCCGGCAATCCCGACACCGCCAAGAAGGCCAAGGTTGATGGACCCGGCAAGGATGTTGCCGGGTGCGCCTCCTGTCAGGCCTTGGCGGCTGCCGACAAGCCGGAGTGCTCCGACAAGCAATATTGCAAGATCCATCGCACCAAGGGCCATGATCTCCAAAACTGCCGGCAAGTTGAGCATCTTGTCGAGAAGCAAAAAGCTGAGTATGAAAGGCGGGATAAGGAGAAGGTTCAGGATGGCACGGAGGGGTCCGGCAAGAAACACGGTGGCCGAGGAGGTCGCCGCGGCAAGGCCAAATAACAGAAGGAGCGGCCCGCTCGAGGTTAATGCGACAGAGCCATCTGCCGGTGCCCAAAAGCCATTGAAATGGTCCAACACGCCTATCATTTTTGATGCTGAGGATCACCCTGATCGCATAACTGCGGTCGGGTGTCTGCCATTGTTAGTTTTACCAACGATTCGCAACCTCAAAGTGACGAAAATGCTAGTTGACGGTGGGGCCGGCTTGAACTTAATCTCATCCGATGTGATCAAGAGGTTGCAAATTCCTAATGAAGATCTCGAGGAAACGGGCACGTTCCAAGGGGTCAATCCGGGAAGAAGCCAGCCGAAGGGTAAGATCACGCTGCCAGTCACAGTTGGTAGTGATCTGAACTTCAGGACAGAGAAGATCGTTTTCGATGTCGCCAAGATTCCTTTGCCATATAATGGGATCCTTGGCCGCCCAGCGCTGGCCAAGTTCATGGCGGCATCGCACTACGCCTATAATGTATTGAAGATGCCCGGGCCGATGAGCGTCATTACTGTCAACTCCGACAAGAAGGATGCGCTTATCTGCACCGACCAGCTTTACCGGGAGGCAGTTGCAGCATCTGCCGCCAAGACACTTGCTCCTGCCGCTGAAGCTCCCGGGGGGAAGAAGACCCGCAAGACCTCTCGCACTCACTCCGGCAAGCGCACCTCCTCAGAGTGCTGTGCTCCCGTTGAGGATGTGCCAGAGAGCTCCACCGGCAAGAGCAAGAAATCCAAGGCAGCTCCACCAGAAACCAAGAAGGTGCCCGCCAAGGAGGATGGTATGGGAGGAACTTTCACCATAAGTTCCACCCTTGACGACAAATAGGAAAGTGCGCTCATTGCTTTCCTGTGGGCGAATATCGATGTGTTTGCATGGCAACCATCTGATATCCCCGGTGTTCCCAGGGAAGTAATTGAGCACCACCTTGCTGTCTGTCCTCACGCGCGGCCCGTCAAGCAGAAGGTCAGGAAGCAGGCTTTGGAACGGCAACAATTTATTGCCGAGGAAATCAAGAAGTTGGAAGCGGCAGGTATGGTAAGAGGAGTGCTTCATCCAACATGGTTGGCCAATCCAGTTGTAGTGCGCAAGGCGAATGGGAAATGGAGGCTGTGTATTGACTATACAGATATCAATAAAGCCTGTCCAAAAGATCCTTTTCCCTTGCCGCGCATCGACCAGATTGTGGACTCCACTGCTGGCTGCGATTTGCTTTCAATTCTTGACGCCTACTCAGGATATCATCAGATCTTCATGGCAAAAGAAGACGAAGAGAAAACCGCATTTATCACCCCATGTGGTACGTATTGCTTCTTACGTATGCCTTTCGGATTGAAAAGTGCTGGTTCAACATTTGCAAGAGCAGTCCAGATTGGTTTTGAGCCCCAGCTACATAGAAATATGGAAGCTTATATGGATGACATAGTGGTCAAAACCAAGGACAAGGCAACGCTCATACCAGACCTAGAAGAGACATTTGCAAATCTGCGCAAGATCAATTTGAAGCTCAATCCTGAGAAGTGCGTGTTTGACGTTCCGTCCGGCAAGCTTCTCGGGTTCTTTGTATCTCAACGTGGAATCGAAGCGAATCCCGACAAAATCAATGCAATTGAGCAGATTGAAGCACCAAGACGTGTCAAGGATGTGCGTCGTCTTGCCAGCTGCGTTGCTGCTCTGAGTAGGTTCATCTCAAAATCTGCTGAGCGCGCCCTGCCCTTTTTCAAAATCTTGAAAAAGGCAGGTCCCATGAAGTGGACTCCGGAAGCGAAGGCAGCGCTGCAGGATTTGAAGAGGTACCTCTCCTCTTCGCCAGTACTAGTCGCGCCAAAACCACAAGAGCCATTGCTACTATACCTAGCGGCAACGAATCAAGTGGTGAGTGCAGCGGTAGTGCCAGAGAGAGAAGCCGACGAAGAAGCAGCAGCAGCAACGGCAAGACCGCCAAGTGACGAGCTGGGATCTTCCCCGGCAGAGTCTGGTGCCGACAAGGCAGGATCTGCGCGGTCAAATGAAGCGACACAGAAGAAGAAGATGGTGCAGCGCCCAGTTTATTTTGTCAGCTCCCTTTTGCAGGGGGCTAGGTCAAGATATTCTGGTGTGCAGAAGTTGCTCTTCGGCCTCCTTATGGCCTCGAGGAAGCTGCGCCATTACTTTCAGGCACATGAGATTACCGTTGTCACTCGCTTTCCATTGCAGCGGATTTTGCGGAATCCAGATGCAACCGGCAGGATTGTGGAGTGGGCTTTGGAACTGTCAAGCTTTGGTCTCAAATTTGAAAGCACTTCAACCATTCAGAGCAAAGCACTTCAACTCTCCCCGGCAAGGAAACGAATCAAGAGTGGATTATGTATTTTGATGGGGCTTTCTCGCTGTGAGGCGCCGGTGCTGGTGTGCTGCTTGTCGCACCCACCGGAGAGCACCTCAAATACGGGATTCAGATGCATTTTCCCCGGGAGAGATCGACAAACAACACTGCGGAGTATGAAGGGCTGCTTGCCGGTCTCAGGATCACGGTGGACCTTGGAATTAAGAAGCTCATCGTCAGAGGCGATTCACAGCTTGTCGTGAAGCAGGTGAATAAGGATTATCATAGTCCATTGATGGAAGCTTATGTCGATGAGGTGAGGAAATTGGAAGAGCATTTTGATGGTCTGCAAATGGAGCACGTTCCTCGTGCGGAAAACAGCATTGATGATGACCTGTCAAAGCGCGCTGCCCTTAAGTTACCTGTGGAACCAGGGACTTTTGTGCTCCGATTGACTCAACCATCTATAACACCATCGATGGGACAAGAAAAAAGGAGGAAGTTGAGTTCCGGCAAGTATTTTCCGGCAGACCTCCCAGAGGCCGCCGGCAAAGAAGTTGCCGGGAACGACCCCGAGCTTGCCGGTGAGCGACAGGCTCCGACGGCGCTTCAAGCTCTTGCCGTAGAGACAAACGCTCCCGCCGAGCTTGCCGGGGAGCGACAGACTCCGGCAGGGCCTCGAGCCTTTGCCATAGAGACAAACGCCCCCACGGTAGAGGACATGCCTTTAGTCCTTGTTGTCGAGCCCCAGGCTCCAGCATGGGCACAGCACATCGTCCTTTTCCTTCAGACAGGAGAACTCCCCGAAGAGCAGGAAGAAGCGGAGAAAGTAGCCCGTCGGTCTAACATGTACCAGTTTGTGGACAATGTCCTATACAGGAAAAGACCGAACGGTGTGAAATTGAAGTGCATTCCTCGGGAGGATGGACTAGAGCTGTTGGCAGAGATTCATGGAGGCATATGTGGTTCCCACATAGGATCAAGAGCTCTTGTTGGTAAGGCATTCCGGCAAGGTTTCTTTTGGCCCACCGCTCTCCAGGATGCAACTGCACTAGTAACCAAGTGTGAAGCGTGCCAGTTCCATTCAAAGAAATTGCATCAACCAGCTCAAGCTCTTCAGACAATCCCTCTTTCCTAGCCGTTTTCGGTCCGGGGGCTCGACATATTGGGCCCTTTTCCCCGTGCTACCGGGGGCTTTGAGGACTTGTACGTTGCGATCGACAAGTTCACAGAGTGGCCGGAAGTGGAAGCAGTGAGAAAGGTGACGGCACAGTCAGCCGTCAAGTTCTTCAAGGGACTGGTTTGCCATTTTGGTGTGCCTAACAGGATCATCACTGACAACGGCACACAGTTCACGAGCCACACCTTCATGCAGTATGTCCAAGACCTTGGCGGCAAGATCTTTTTTGCTTCTGTTGCTCATCCAAGGAGCAACGGCCAGGCGGAAAGGGCAAATGCTGAAGTGTTGCGAGGCCTCAAGACAAGGACTTTCGACAAGCTGCGCAAGTGCGGAAGGCGCTGGATTGATGAGTTGCCGGCAGTTCTTTGGTCAATCAGAACGATACCAAATCGAGCCACCGGCCAGACACCCTTCTCCCTAGTTTACGGGGCGGAAGCAGTTCTCCCCACGGAACTCATATACGGGTCACCTCGAGTGCTCGCTTATGATGAGCTCGAGCAAGAGCAGCTGCGGCAAGATGACGTTGTGCTCCTTGAGGAAGATTGTCTTCAGGCTGCTGTGCGAGCTGCACGCTACCAGCAAGCCTTGCGCCGCTACCATAGCCGCAAGGTTCATGCCCGAAGCCTTGAGGAAGGCGACCTTGTTCTTCGGCGCGTTCAGTCGGCCACGAATTCCAACAAGTTGACGCCAAAGTGGGAAGGCCCTTATCGGGTAGTGCGAGTCACCAGGCCTGGCGCAGTCCGCCTGGAGACCGAAGATGGCGTTTCGGTGAACAACTCCTGGAATATCGAACATCTCCGTAAGTTCTATCCATAAGGCGCGGTTGCCGGGTCCCCCGGCAACCACCTTTTGTACGAGTCTTGCCGCCAAGGCATGTAATCCTTTGTACAAAGCCAGGCGCAGACCCTGTGCATAGTTGAATAAGATTAAGTGTTTTACAATTCTTGTCGATTTTCATGTTTACTTATGTGCATGCCTATCTAAGACATTGTATTACACTTGCTTCCGGTAAGCATTAACGAACCGCCAAGGTTCCATATCTCTATTTTCTCTTCTTTCTTTTTCTTAAAGGATAGAAGGTTCCCTCGCATGCAAGTTTGCCGGGGGGGATGGTGGTATGGATACCGACAGGCGACGTTCAAGGTTGACATCTTGCCGGAAGGAGTACATCAACGAAAAGCTAAGTTGCAAAAACTTTAAACAAATATTTGTAGGCGATTTTCCTTGAACGATTTCGACTTTTGTATGGAAAACCTGCACGCGAAGGAACCTTGTCATGATCGGTTGCGCCCTTACACTGTTTCGAGTCCGCTCAACAGTTTAGGTGGCTGCACTGAAAACATCAAGGTTTCTTGCCGGTAGCGGCACCTTCAGCAGGCTGCTAAATTCCCACACCTAGCGCTCGCGGCAAGGGTGCGCGCGCCGGCAAGTTTCCAATAAAGCGTAGGGCGTATACATACAGAAAGAAATCAGACAAGGGAAATAGCATACATTCATCCAGAGCATAGAAAGTTATATTACATCAGTAGTTGCCGCGATTCTAACTTAAGATAAAATTGTCCTTGGCATGGAATCGTGGCGACAACAAGAAGTGAAGCGGCTAGTCCCTGCGCTGGCCTTCGACCCTCTTGACTTGGTTCACCCTGTCGATGATGGGCGCGACAAGTTCCTCAAGTGCCTTGACATCTACATCCTTCGGCAAGCGGTCGAGGACGTTGGTGAGGTTGATGCCGGGGTTCTTGTGCGCCACTTTGACGAGCACCTTGCGGAGGACGGCCTGGCAAAGTTTGCGCGATTCGCTGGCCAGATGGGTTGCTCGATTAGATTGGAGCTGCTTCAGGGCGTCGATCAGGCCGTCAAAGAACATGGTCAGCTTGGCGCTCGTGGACACTCTCTCGTCGGAAGAGTAGTTGAAGCCTTGCAAATCCATGGTGGACAGTTGAGCTGCAAGCCTCTCCGCGACGTTGATAAGGCGCTCAGTCCAGATTTGCACACCTGTCACATAGTCGTTATGGCTGACGGCGGCGTTCTTGAGCAGGTCCTTCTCATCTTGGAGATCTTTGACCAAGGCCTTCTCACGAGCCCTGCTGCCCTCAAGAGTCTCTTCCAGCGTGGTCAGCTTCATTTTCAGATCGTCAATGGAGTCAGTGGCTGAGGAAAGCTGCTTGGTCTTGTCGGATATGGCGACCTGCATCTCCATCAAGCTGTGAAGAGTTTTCTCTCTTTCAGTCTTGAGTGTCGAGAGCTCCTTGCCATGACCTTCGAGATCTGCTTCCAGCCTCTTTACCTTCTCCTTCAGCAAGTTCTTGGCAGCCTCTGCAGCTTCGGCAGCATCGATGGCTTCCTTCAGCTTGCCGGCGTGGTCTGTGACTAGAGCTTCGAGTGTTTCCTTGTGCTTCTGCTCCAGCTCTTGGGTCCGCTGCGCGACAAGCTTCTCAATTTCTTCATCCTTGCCACGAAGCTTGTCGGCAAGCGCCTTCTTGCGAGCATCGAGGTCTTCTTCATGGGCCTCAAGCCCGACGCGGAGCTCTCTCAAGCGAGCTTCCTCTACAGCGGCCTATTGTTTGGCCTCCTCCTGTGCCTTTTCAACATCGGACTGCTTCATGAGGAGCTCGTTCCAGTTTTGGCTTAGCTGGTCTTGGCTCGTCTTCAGCTCCTGAAAGGCTTCGGTGAACCAGACTTGCGTTTCCTCGAAGCGCTTCTGGAAATCTGCCTCCGTTGCTTCAACAACTGCTGCCCTGGAGTCCAATTTCTCTTTCCGGGCGCGGTGAAGTGCTTGGAGCTTCTGGAAGTTGCTGCTCATGGTCTGGAGGAGTTTTTCTTCTTCGGATTTTCTACTACTGGTGCATGCCTCGTCAACAATCTTGAGCCCCGCAGCGGCGATGATGTCTTCGTCAAAGGTTTCCCCTTCAGTCGGCACCCCAATGCTTGCCGTTCCCGGTATGCTGACGAATAGGTTGTCGCCAACTTTGAGGTACTTGCTTGAAGAGGGAGCTTCGGATGTTGACGGCTGATCTTCAACGGCCGCTTCACCGGCAGCTGGGGGCTCCGTGGCCGGCGTAGCGCCTGGCGCTCCTGCAGCAGGAATGCCGTCAGTATGGTCACCAGTCTCCTCGCCGGTCCTCTCAGCAGACTCCTTGGCGGCCTTTTCCTGTGCGACCTTGGCGGCCTCGGCAGCAGCATCCTTGGCGGCCTCGGCGGCAGCATTCTTGGCGGCCTCGTCAGCAGCGACCCTGTCAGCCTCAGCGGCAGCGTCCCTGGCAATCTCCTCGATGACAGCATCAACATCCATGTGTTCTGTCGAGGGAAGATCTGCAGGCCAAGAAAACAAGCAAGATACGGCTGAGGAGGAAGTTCAAGAAGACAAAAAGGAAGATAAAGCGACAAGTGTTCTGAGGCAAACAGTTTACCTGCGTCAAGCTGTTGAGAGGTGGCTTTTCCTTTCCCGGCAATGCCAGCTGCCGAAGTAGGACCACCCGAGCCCGCGCTTGCCGGCTCCTCTTCATCGCGATAGAGCTCGATGGAGGAAACTCTTGACGGAGATTCATCTCTGGGTGGTGTGGTTGACGGAGGCGGCACGTTAGGGGTGGCTCCTGATGGTGCTCCCTGTTGCCGCTCTTCTCCTATACGCCCGGTGATGTTAGCAGTAAAGATACACACCCCGGCACTTGCCAACGGAAAGTGAGTAGTGCACTCATGCCGGGGGCTGCGTCGGGGGCTGCGTCGTGGACTGGACTCCGGGTTGATGTTAATCAGCTCTGGCGCACCTGAGGTGCTTGCCGGCGGCTCATCGCCCGTTGAAGTCTTCGCCCTCTTCGACATCCTCTGCGCCAATGTTTCCGTTTCTCTGCGGAGACGGGCCAAAGCAAGACAAATTAGTAAGCAAAACCGGAAATTTAGAAGATAAAAGATGTGACAGGACCCCTACTCTTCTTCTTCCGAGCTGAAGGCAGATAGGTCGAAGTCGACTTCCGCCACGGTGCTCGTGCGAGGAGGTGAGGGAGTGGTCCTAGGTCGCTTGGCTGCGGCATAAGAATAAGGTTGCTGGGTTGAGGCACCAAAGGCGGCTTTCCGAAGAACTCGCTTCGTCTTCTTCTCGGGAGCTGGGGGCTCCTCGTGCAGCTCCTCTTCAGCTGTACCTCCGGCAGAAGGACCCCCGGCAAACGTGCCACTCTGCTCTCCGGCAACCTCGCTCTGCCCGGCAAGCTTGTCCCCTGACAACACTTCTTCTTCGTTGGCTTCCTCTTCCGTGAAGCCAGCGCTGCCGGCCTCCGCGGCAAGATCTGCCTCTTCTGCCCTGCTAGCGATATACGCCACCTCTTCCTCAAGGGTGGGACGGATGAGGACCGGCTCTTCCCGAATGGCCTTCTCTGACAAATTATCAAAGAATTCCAGTGCCTGCTCTGTGGATGGCTCTTCCCAAGTCCCATCGAGGCCGTGAGCGTTACACGCCGGCATCATGGCGATGATTGAGGCCAGAGCAGAGTTGTTGCACAAAGGGATCACGCTAGCCAGCAACTTGAACCTGGCGTCAGTCCTGAACAGCCTGTGGCAGAGGGCTATGTGCTGCATGACCGTCAAGTTGTTGTTCAGCCCGGGGCGCAGCCTCATGATATCTGCCGCATTCCGGAACTCCCAAGCTGGTCTCCCTTTGTTCATCAGAGGGGCGATGCGCCAGCGAAGGAAATCAGCACCAACCATCTCTATTGTGAGCCCGGCAGCTTTGAGGCAGTGGATCCTGGTGATTGCGATTGTGAGCTTCTCATCTTGAGGATCGAGGTCGCTCCAATCCTTACCACGCGCCATCTTCGTTTGTCGAGGCGCACAGAAGGGCTGAGGGTCATCCTCCTGAATCCAGCACCACTTGGCCCGCCATTCTTCCCATTTCTCGCGGTAGACCCTGTCTGGATATACCTCCTTGTTCCATGTCCTTGGAATCCAAGTGATGGAACCAGAAAGGGCCTCTCCCGCTTGGATACGAGGGACAAAGAAGAGGCGGAAGAGGGCTGTGTTGGGGATTACTCCGGCAAAGTTTTCGCAAAGATGCGCAAAAACCGACATGCATGTCACGGCATTCGGCGTAAAATCCAAGAGTTGGAAGCCGTATGTATACATGATGTCGTTGAAGAAATTAGAGAAAGGGGGACAGAGCCCGCAGTAAAAATAGTCAACAAAGAAGGGAAATTTGCCTGGGCCACCCTTGAAGGAACCTGGACTCACGCGAGTAGCGGGATGCGCCTTCGTCTCCCTCGCCCACATGCAGAGATATCGATCCTTCAGGGCGCTCGCATCGAGCGCCGAAGCGAAGACGGCGTGCTTCTTCCGCATCTTCACCAGTTCATTCTCCGAGATGGCGTTTCACCCCCTTGCCCTTGCTCGTCTTGGGCGGCATGGCGGCTATGGAAGCAGAGGCTGAGGACGGTGAGGGCGTGGAGGCGGCGGATGAGTTGGAGAGGCTCTGTTTCGGGCTCGAGGAAGGAGACGACGGCGGTTCCCAGATTGGAAAGGACAGGAGGTAAATGAGCAGCGCCTCTACGGATTCTTTTTTATGGGGAAGGCGCGAGGCTGCCTCTTTACTTGTTAATATGAAAACGCCTTTGCGAGCGCGCGGCTGTAACGGCCGCTTCGCGCACGTATCCCACGTCGCGCATTCATCGCGCGTAGTGGGGGGGCGCAGTAAGCGGAATGATTGCAAACAGTTAACTCCTGCCACGCGTGCCCGTGCGCTGTTTGGGCCTAGCCCAACAACGCCTCGCATCCGTGTATGGCCTAGGCCCGGGGGCTCCTGTCGGTGTACTAAAGTTTGGGTCTTTTAGTACGCCATACTTGTGCACGGGCGGTTGTAGCCACGCCAGCGGCAAAGCCTGCCGGGGGACAGCTGGATATAAGTACAAGAGTATCAAGAAAGCATTCAAGACAATAATCAGAAGACCGAAGGACTGGAGCCCCGGCAAGATCTTGCCGAGATGGCTCGCAGCCCCGGCAAGGCTCGCACCCGGCAAGACCTCGCCACCCTGTCACCGCTCTAGCGTAGCGACCAGCTTGTCTTTTAGCTGTTGTCCTCCTGGACGCGTGTCAGGCGCTAGCGGCGGATGGGCTTAAGCGGTGCCGATGGGACGGCCCCTTTTTCCGTCCCCAAGAAGCTAAGGGACACCTCAACGGAGCATTAAATGCGTTTGTCCTAAGCCGTCAGTATTAGGTATGATAACACTGTAGCTACTTTACACCTCATGTATGTATTGTACGCCATTGTGGTGACCCCTTCGAACATATAAAAGGAGGCCCAAGGCGTAGCTACAGGGGGAGGACCTTCTGGCCCATTCTGCATGCGTAGCTGCTGCTCGAATTTACTGTTCATTGCAAGCGCTCCTGAAGCTTGGGCTTAAACACATCCAATACAACCAAAGCAAGAGTAGGGTTTTACGCTTCTCAGCGGCCCGAACCTGGATAAAAATTCCTCGCGTTGTTCGTTGGATCTGCTCTTTGTGCAAGCCTTTCTCCCTGCCGAACCATAAAGGCATCCTCCCGATCCCATAGGTGTCGTACGCCGACACCCACTAGTATATGAAAGTGCTAAATCAGTAGACTCTCTATGTGAAGAACATGCTTCCACTTTGAGGAACAAGTGTGGTAAATGGATAGTAACATTGCCCCTTCTCTCTTTTTCTCTTCTTTTAGGTGGGCTCTTTTTGCCTCCCTTTTTCTCTTTTTTTATTTTTATTTTATTTTTTTCATGGTGGGCTCATTTGGCCTCCCCCATTTTTTTCGTCCAGAGTCTCATCCCGACTTGTGGGGAAATCATAGTCTCCATCATCCTTTCCTCACCGGGACAATGCCCTAATGATGATGATCATCACACTTTTATTTACTTACGACTCGATAAAAACTATACAAGATGACTCTATATGAATGCATCTGGCAGTGTACCAGGATGTGCAATGATCTAGCGTAGCAAAGATATCAAAAACGGACAAGCCAGAAATATCATGCTAGCTATCTTACGATCATGCCAAGCAATATGAGAATGAATGCTCAAGTCATGTATATGATGATGATGATGATGATGATGATGATGGAAGTTGCATGGAAAAATATCTCGGATGGCTGTGCAAATGCCATAATAGGTAGGTATGGTGATTGATTTGAGGAAGATATAAGGATACTCATGTATGATAGAGCGTATCATATCACGGGGTTTGGATGCACCGGCGAAGTTTGTGCCAACTCTCGAGGTGAGAAAAGGGCAATGCACGGTACCGAAGAGGTTAGCAAATTGTGGAAAGGTGGGAGTGCGTATAATCCATGGACTCACATTAGTCATAAAGAACTCATATACTTATTGTGAAAATTTTATTAGCTGTCTCGAAGAAAAGTACTACCAGTGCACCCCTAGGGAGGAGGTTGGGAGGAGTTAACCATCGCATGCCCTCGACTCAAACAACACAAGGATTTCAACGAGGAATAAAAGTGCTCCAACATCTCGGTCATGCCATAACCGACACTTTAAGGAACAAGAGATCACAAACCTTAACATCGATATTCCTAATAAACCATGCTCATCCACTAGTGCACCCACATATTAATATCATAATGCCGCAAAACTATTGCAAGGAATCAAACATATCATATTCAGTGATCTATAAGTTTTATGTAGGATTTTATGACTAACCATGTGAATGACCAATTTTTGTTAACTCTCTAAATAGATATAAGTGAAGCACGAGAGTTTAATTCTTTCTACAAAAAACCATGCTCTAATAAATATAAGTGAAGCAAAAGAGCATTCTACAAATAACAGTGTTCCCAAAGTACAGAATCGATCATCCAAACTTCAAAAGATATAAGTGAAGCACACGAAGCATTCTATAAAGCCATACCCAAAAGATATAAGTAAAGTGCAAAGAGCATTCTATAAATCAATGCTACTTGTGAGCTGCGTTGGGATTTTCCCCAAAGAGGAGAGAAGATGCAGCACAGTAGAGATAAGTATTTCCCTCAGTGAGAACCAAGGTTATCGAACAAATAGGAGAACCAAGCAAACTCCCTTTGACACCACCTACACACACAAAACCAAACACTTGCAACCAACGCGGGCAAGAGGGTTGTCAAGCCCCTTGAAATCGTTACTTGCAAGGACTAAATCTTCATAGAGATAGATGATATAAAAGCAAAATAAAATAACAGTAAATAAATTCCAGCAAAGTATTTTTAGGGTTTTAGTATTTACGATTAAGTAGACCTGAGGGCCATAGTTTTCGCTAGAGGCTTCTTTCTTGAACATAGCATACGGTGGGTAGACAAATTACTGTTGGACAATTGACATAATTGTGCATAGTTATGACATGTTATTCACGACAATGATGATGTATATAGGCATCACTTCCATAAACAACTAGACCGAACGATCCTGCATGTACTACTATTACTCCACCAATCGGCCGAAACGATTCTGCATCTATGGTATTAAGTTCATGACAAACGGAGTAACGCATTAAGCAAGATGACATGATGTAGACAAAGTAAGACAAACAATATGTTCAAACCCCATAGTTTTATCCTTAATGGCAACAATAGAAATACATGTCTTAGTCCCTTTCTGTCAAAGGGATATAGAGCACCGCAAGATTGAACCCATTACAACGCACCACTCCCGCAGAAGATAAATCAATCTAGTTGGCCAAACCAAACCGATAGATCGGAGAGAAATACGAAGCGTTAACAATCATGCATAATAGAATTCAGAAAAGACTCAATTACTTTCAATGAATAATCTGATCATAAACCCACAATTCATCGGATCCCAACAAACACACTGCAAAAGAGGATTACATCTGATAGATCACCGCGAAGATCGCGGTGAACATGGTATTGAGGATCAAAGAGAGAGAGAAAGCCATCTAGGTACTAGCTATGGACCCTTTGGTCTGTGGTGGACTACTCACACATCATTATGGAGGTAGCAAGGTTGACGAAGAAGGCCTCCGTGATCGATTCCTTCTCCGGCAGAGTACCGGAAAAGGTCTCCAGATGGGCTCCCACCGGAACAGAGACTTGCAACAGCGGAAAAAGTGTTTCGGGTGGCTCTCTGTTGGTTTCCCGATTTTAGAGAATTTATGGAGGTGGAATTAGGTCGGACTGAGCCACGAGGGGCCCACAAGGTAACAGGGCGCGCCTACGCCCCTAAGCGCGCCCTGTTGCCTTGGCGTCTCCTCGCTTCGCGTTTGGTCTCCTTCCGAAGCTTCCAGGGTGTCTTTTATCCAGAAAAAATCGTCAAAAAGTTTCGTAGGGTTTGGACTTTGTTTGGTACTGATTTCCTGGAAAACTAAAAACAAGCAGAAAACAACAACTGGCACTAGGCACTGGGTTAATAGGTTAGTTCCCTAAAATGATGTAAAATAGCATAAATAGCATATAAAGCATCCAAGATTGATAATATAATAGCATGGAACAATAAAAAATTATCGATACATCGGAGAAGTATCAACATCCCCAAGCTTAATTCCTGATCGTCCTCGAGTAGGTAAATGTTAAAAATAGAATTTTTGATGTGACATGCTACCCAACATGTAATCTCTTTAAGGTATGATCATTGAGAAACGATGAAATAATTTATATTGATATAATAATATCAATAAACATAAACACCATAATCATTACTTTTCAAACTATACGATCCTAAAAGAATGTTATTCCCTGGTCACTTTCTTATATTAGCATGGCATGACTCCGTCTTCCCCGCATAAGCATAAATCATGTGCACCCCGGTGTCAAACGAGGCAATTGGATCGTACTTCTAATGCGCTTCAGCATTTTCAACTCCACTCAATACATGAGCGTGAACCATGGATATAGCATATGGGTGGAATAGAGTATGGTGGTAGAGATCAAAAGGAGTCAAAGTGGAAAGAAAGTCTCGCATCAACTAGGCGGATCAATGGGCTATGGAGATGCACATCAATGAATATCAACGCGAGAAGTAGGGATTGCCAACCAACGGATACACTATAGCTATAAGTGTATGAAAGCTTAATGGAAGCTAAGTGGGTGTGCATCCAACTTGCTTGCTCATGAAGACCTCGGGCATTTGAGGAAGCCCATCATCGGAATATACAAGCCAAGTTCTATAATGTAAAATTCCCACTAGCATATAAAAACAATAACTCAGGAGACTCTCTATATGAAGAACATGGTGCCACTTTGAGGCACAAGTGTGGTAAATGGATAGTAACACTGCCCCTTCTCTCTTTTCTCTCATTTTTTCATGGTGGGCTTTTCTCTTTTTTTTCGCCACCCCCATTTTTTTATTTTTTATTTCGTCCAGAGTCTCATCCCAACTTGTCGGGGAATCATAGTCTCCATCATCCTTTCCTCACCGGGACAGTGCTCTAATAATGATGATCATCACACTTTTATTTACTTACAACTCAATATTACAACTCAATGAAGAACAATATGACTATATGAATGCCTTTGGCAGTGTACCACGATGTGCAATGATCTAGCGTAACATGTAGATAATGATGAATGGTGGCTTTGCCACAAATACTATGTCAGTTATATGATCATGCAAAGCAATATTATGATGAACACACAAGTCATGTGACTGAATGGTTGAAGTTGCATGACAATATATCTCGGAATGGCTATGGAAATGCCATAATAAGTAGGTATGGTGGTTGTTTTTAGGAAGATATAAGGAGACTTATGCGTGATAGAGCGAATCATATCACGAGGTTTGGATGCACCAGCGAAGGTTGCACCGACTCTCTAGGTGAGAATGGGTAATGCACGGTACCGAAGAGGTTAGCAAATTATGGAAATGTGAGAGTGCGTATATCCATGGATTCACATTAGTCATAAAGAACGCATATACTTATTGTAGAGCCTTATTATCTCTCTCGAAGCAAAGTACTACCGCATGCCCCTGGGGAGGAGGTTGGTAGGAGTTAACCATCGCCCGCCCTCGATTCGAACAACACGATAGGATTTCATTTCAGACATAAAAATGCTCACACATCATCACCATGCCATAGTCAATACTTAGATGAATAACAAGTAACAAGCTTTAATACTGATATTTCTACTAAACAATGATCATGTACTCAAGCCCTTTCATGCTACTACATCAATACAATTAACCCATGTTTCTTCTTTAGTCAGCTACATGAAAGTTTTTATTATATCCCCCTTGAGCACCTATCCTTTTTGGACTAGTCTTATAGCATGTGCCCATTACCGTTCCTATTTATTAGACTCTAAAAAATATTTAAGTGAAGCATGACAGTGCAATTATGTCTAAAAAATCTGAACGCAGCCGTGCTGTAAGAGATTTAAGTGAAGCACTAGAGCAACCGCCTAGCTCAAAGGATATAAGTGAAGCATACAGAGTATTCTAACAAATTATGATGAGTGTGTCTCTCCCAAATATGTGTGTCCAGCAAACAATGATTGTGGCAAACTAAATTAAAAGCAAAATATAATACACGACGCTCCAAGCAAAACACATATCATGTGATGAATAAAAATATAGCTCCAAGTGACATACCGATAGATTGGAGACGAAAGAGGGGATGCCTTCCGGGAGATCCCCAAGCTTAGACGCTTTGGTCTTCCTTGATTATTACGTTGGGGTGCCTTGGGCATCCCCAAGCATAGGCTATTCCCTCTCCTTATTCCTTCATCCATCGTTGTATCACCCAAAACTTGAAAACTTCAACACACAAAACTCAACAAAACCTCGTGAGATCAGTTAGTATAATAGACATATAAAATACTTTAGGTACTGTTATAAATTGATTCGTATTTTATTATTGCATAATAAGTAATCTATTCTAACTTCTCCATGGCTTATACCCCCCTATACAATCCATAGAATCATCAAAACAAGCAAACTATGCTAGCAAAAACAGAATATGTCTAAAACAGAACAATTTGTAATGATCTGTACTAAAACCATACTTGTGTAACTCCGAAAATTCTAAATAACTAGGACAACCTGGAAAATTTGTATACCAATATTGTGTAAAACATTCAGATCAAAAAGACGTTCCAGTAAAATAAGAGAAATTATGCACAGGGCGTAAAAGTTTCTGTTTTTGCACAGCATCAATTCTACTATCTTCCAAATCATCCCAAAGGCTTTACTTGGCACAAACACTAATTTAAATATAAAAACACAATCCTTACAGTAGCAATAATCATGTCAACACACCAAAACATAAAGTAAAACAAAAATTTAGAGATAATTATTGGGTTGCCTCCCAACAAGCGCTATTGTTTTATGCCCCTAGCTAGGCATAATGCATAGTTTCAAGTATTTTCATCCTTCAACTTGATTCCATAGGTGACCCTCATAATAGTTTCACAATGTGGTTTAATTCTCTTTCTAGAAAAGTGTTCCATCCCTTTATTTAATGGGAACTGGAATCTTATATTACCTTCTTTCATGTCAATAATAGCACCTATAGTGCGTAGGAAAGGCCTACCAAGTATAATAGGACAAGACGGATTGCATTCAATATCAAGCACAATTAAATCCATGGGCACATAATTTGTATTAGCAAGAATAAGGACATCATTTATTCTACCCAATGGTTTCTTAATAGTGGAATCCGCTAAATGCAAGTTAAGGGAACATTCATTTATATCGATGAGAACTAGCACATCACATAAAGATTTAGGTATTGTAGAAACACTAGCACCAAGATCACACAAAGAATTGCATTCATAAAATTTAAGCTTAATTTTAATAGTAGGTTCCCATTCATCATGCAACTTTCTAGGTATTGAAACCTATAACTCAAGTTTCTCCTCATGAGCTTTTATCATACCTTTCACAATATGTTCAGTGAAAGCTTTATTTTGTTCATAGGCATTAGGTGAGATAATCATAGGATTGCAACAAATAAATACATTCAACTAAAGAGAAACTTTCAAAATTAAAGTCCTTGTAATCCAAAGTAGTGGGAGCATCAATATTTAATGTTTTGACCACTCCAAACCCATTTTTTCCAATTTTATCAATAAGATCATCACCCTCCGAACAAAATGGGACGCCTTCTAGCTAAAGTTGACTCATCTCCAGTCCCTTTATCATCAAAGTTCAGATTAGTAAACAAAGATTCAATAGGAGAAACACCAATCATTTTAACATCTTCTTTATGGTTACGATAAAAACCGGGAGGAATCGCCTTTTCTAGGAACTCTCGCTTAGCTCTCAACCTACCGGTCCTCTCCTTACTTTTACTAGTAGATATTTGGATGGATTTAATAGACTCATTAATATCATGCTTGGGTGGCAAAGTTTAACTTTTAAGAGTTTCCACATCATGAGCAATCCTATCCATGTTTCTAGCCATATCGTCAACTTTATGTAGTTTTTCTTCTACCGTGGTATTGAAAATCTTTTCAGAACTAATAAATTCTTTAATGGTGTTCTCAAGATCAGAGGGTATCCTATTATTATTATTGGAAGAATTACCATAGGAATGACCATAAGAATTGTCATAATTATTAGAGGAATTACCGGGATATGGTCTAGGATTGAAAATTTCTCTATAAGCATTGTTATTGAAATTATTTCTAGAGACAAAGTTCACATCAATAGCATCATTATTTTGCCCAATCAAAGTAGATAGTGGCACACCATTGGGATCAACATGAGCATTCTTATTTGCAACCATATTCATAAGAGAATCCAACTTATCACTCAAAGTAGCAATTTCTTCAACAGAATTTACCTTCTTACCAGTTGGAGCTCGTTTGGTGTGCCATTTAGAATAATTTATCATGATATTATCAATTAGTTTTGTAGCTTCTCCCAATGTAATTTCCATAAAGGTACCACTTGCAGCATAGTCTAGAATATT
This sequence comes from Elymus sibiricus, assembly GCA_039707655.1. NCBI lineage: Eukaryota > Viridiplantae > Streptophyta > Magnoliopsida > Poales > Poaceae > Elymus > Elymus sibiricus. The sequence goes on along the minus strand of CM077673.1, from coordinate 270,336,795 downwards.
TCTCGACACAAAGTTTAGTCCCGCATAGAAATTTTGTATTATCATCCATAAACTTACGCCATGAGTGGCGCAATTTCTAATCATCAATTTCATTCTCTCCCATGCTTGTGCAACATGTTATTGCTCATGTTGTTTAAAATTCATAATTTGATTTCGGAGAGATATAATCTATTGGAGAAACGACACCTATGGGATCGCGAGGATCCCTTTACGATTCGGCAAGGGGAAGGGTTTGTACAGAGAGCAGATCTGATGATCAACACGCGGGAATTTTACCCAGGTTCGGGCCGCAAAGATGCGTAAAACCCTACTCCTGCTTGGTTGTATTAGATGTGTTCTAGCCCAAGTTCTGGGAGCGCTACAGTACACAGCTGCTACTCATGCAGAATGAGCTAGAGAAGATCCGATCCCCCCTGTAGCTACGCCTTGGGCCTCCTTTTATACGTTCGAAGGGGTCACCAACAGTGGCGTACAGGGCATGCATGAGGTGTAAAAGTAGCTACAGTGTTATCATACCTAACACTGACGGTTTAGGACAAGAACATTAAATGCTCCGTTGAGGTGTCCCTTAGCGTCTTGGGGATGGGAAAAGAAGCTGTCCCATCAGCGCCGCTTAAGCCCTTCCACCACTAGCATCTGACACACACCTAGGAGGACGACAGCTAAATGACAAGCTAGTCGCTGCACTGGAGCGGTGACAGAGTGGCGAGGTCTTGCCGGGCGCGAGCCTTGCCGGGGCCGTGAGCCATCCCGGCAAGATCTTGCCGGGGCTCCAGCCTTCGGTCTTCTATCTTCTGATTATTGCCTTGTCTTGGATGCCTCCTTGACCTCATGAGCTTGCATTCGGTTGTCCCCCGGCAGGCCTTGCCGCAGGTGCAGCTACAACTGTCAGTGCGCAAGTACGGGGTACTAAGGGACCCAATCCTTAGTGCACCGACATAATCTTAGGAGGAGGAAAATACTTAGCAATAAAAGCATCCTTACACTTATCCCATGCTCCAATACTATTGCGAGGCAAGGTTGAAAACCAAGTTTTAGCTTTATCTCTTAGTGAGAAAGGAAATAATTTCAGTTTAAACACATCATTGTCCACATAATTTTTTCTTTTGCATGTCATATAATTCAACGAAGGTATTAAGATGTGAAGCAGTGTCCTCATTAGGACTTCGAGCAAATTGTTCTTTCATAACAAGATTCAGCAAAGCGACATTTATATCAAAGCTTCGACACTAGTGGTGGCTGGTATTGGAGTACTAATAAAATCATTAGTATTAGTATTTGAAAAGTCAGACAATTTGGTATTTTTTTGAGACATAGTGACTAAGCAAGTAAACTAGCAAGCAAACAAGTAAACTAGATAACTCAGCAAGCAAGCAAGCAAATGGAAATATTTTTGTATTTTTGATTTTTATGTAAAGAAAAATTAACAGTAAACAAAAAGTAGAACAAGTGAAAGATAATTTGTGTGAAGGGACCTGACAAGAGTTTGGTGATGTCTCCCCGGCAACGGCGCCAGAAATTCCTCCTACTACTTGTGAGTTGTGTTGGGATTTTCCCCAAAGAGGAGAGGAGATGAAGCATAGTAGAGATAATAATTTTCCTCAGTGAGAACCAAGGTTATCAAACCAATAGGAGAACCAAGCAAACTCCCTATGACAGCACCTACACACACAAAACCAAACACTTGCACCCAACGCCGGCAAGAGGGTTGTCAAGCCCCATGAAGTCGTTACTTGCAAGGATTAAATCTTGATAGAGATAGATGATATAAAAGAAAAAATAAAATAACAGTAAATAAATTGCAGAAATTATTTTTAGGGTGTTAGTATTTATTATTAAGTAGATCGAGGGCCATAGTTTTCGCTAGAGGCTTCTCTCTTGAACATAACATAAGGTGGGTAGAAAACAAATTGTGGGGCAATTGACAGAATTGTGTAGTTATGACATGTTATTCATGGCAGTGATCATGTATATAGGCATCACATCCATAAACAAGTAGACCGAAATGATCCTACATCAACTACTATTACTCCACCAATCGACCGAAACGATTATGCATCTATGGTATTAAGTTCATGACAAACCGAGTAACGCATTAAGCAAGATGGCATGATGTAGACAAAGTAAGACAAGCAATATGTTCAGATCCCATCGTTTTATCCTTAATGACAACAATACAAATACGTGTCTTGTCCCTTTCTGTCACTCGGATATAGAGCATCGCAAGATTGAACCCATTACAACACACCACTCCTGCTGAAGATAAATCAATCTAGTTGCCCAAACCAAACCGATAGATCAGAGAGAAATACGAAGCTATAACAATCATGCATAATAGAATTCAGAAAAGACTTATCATAAAACCATAATTCATCGAATCCCAAAAAACACACCGCAAAAGAGGATTACATCGGATAGATCACCGCGAAGGTCGCGATGAACATGGTATTGAAGATCAAAGAGAGAGAGAGAGAGAGAGAGAGAGAAAGAGAAAGAGAGAAAGCCATCTATGTACTAGCTATAGACCCATAGATCTATGGTGGACTACTCACACATCATCATGGAGGCAGCAAGGTTGACGAAGAAGTCCTCTGTGATCTATTCCCCCTTGATAGAGTACCGAAAAAGGTCTCCGAATGGGATCCCGTCGGAACAGAGACTTGTAGTGGCGGAAAAAGTTCTTCGGGTGGCTCTCTATTGGTTTCCCGATTTTAGAGAATTTATGGAGGTGGAATTAGGTCAGACGGAGCCACGAGGGGCCCACAAGGTAACAGGGCGCGCCTACCCCCTGGGCGGCCATGTTGCCTTGTAGTCTCCTTGCTTTGCGTCTGGTCTCCTCCCGAAGCTTCGAGGATCTCTTTTGTCCATAAAAAATCGTCAAAAAGTTTCATAGCGTTTGGACTTCGTTTGGTACTGATTTCCTGGAAAACCAAAAACAAGTAGAAAACAGCAATTGGCACTAGGCACTGGGTTAATAGGTTAGTTCCCGAAAATGATATAAAATAGCATATAATTGCATATAAAGCATCCAATATTAATAATATAATAGCGTGGAACAATAAAAAAATATCGATACGTTGGAGACGTATCAGCATCCCCAAGCTTAATTCATGCTCGTCCTCGAGTAGGTAAATGATAAAAATAGAATTTTTGATGTGACATGCTACCCAACATGTAATCTATTTTAGGTATGATCATTGAGAAACGATGAAATAATTTATATCAACATAATAATATCCATAAACAAAAATAGCATAATCATTACTTTTCAAAATATACGGTCCTTAAAGAATGTTATTCCCTACTCATTTTCTCATATTAGCATGGCATGACTCCGTCTTCACCGCATAAGTATAAATCATGAGCACCCCGGTGTCAAACCAGGCAACTGGATCGTACTTCTAACGCGCTTCAGCATTTTCAACTCCAGTCAATACATGAGCGTGAACCATGGATATAGCATATGGGTGGAATAGAGTATGGTGGTAGAGATAAAAAGGAGTCAAAGTGGAAAGAAAGTCTCGCATCAACTCAGCGGATCAACGGGCTATGGAGATGGCCATCAATCGATATCAATGCAAGGAGTAGGGATTGCCATGCAATAGATACACTAGAGCTATAAGTGTATGAAAGCTCAACAGAAGCTAAGTGGGTGTGCATCCAAGTTGCCTGCTCATGAAGACCTCAGGTATTTGAGGAAGCCCGTCATCGTAATATACAAGCCATGTTCTATAATGTAAAATTCCCACTAGCATATGAAAATGATAACTGCGGAGACTCTCTATATGAAGAACATGGTGCCACTTTGAGGCACAAGTGTGGTAAATGGATAGTAACATTGCCTCTTCTCTCGTTTTCTCTTTTTTAGGTGGACTCTTTTTCCCTCCCCCTTTTTCTCTCTTTTTAAATTTTTTTCATGGTGGGCTTATTTGGCCTCCCCCATTTTTTTGGCCGGAGTCTCATCCCGACTTGTTGGGGAATCATAGTATCCATCATCCTTTCCTCACTGGGACAATGCTCTAATAATGATGATCATCGCACTTTTATTTACTTACGACTTGATAAAAACTATACAAGATGACTCTATATGAATGCCTGTGGCAGTGTACCAGGATGTGCCATGATCTAGCGTAGCAAAGATATAAAAAACGGACAAGCCATGGAAATATCATGCTAGCTATCTTACAATCATGCAAAGCAATATGACAATGAATGCTCAAGTCATGTATATGATGATGATGGAAGTTGCATGGCAATATATCTCGGAATGGCTATGGAAATGCCATAATAGGTAGGTCTGGTGGATATTTGAAGGAAGATATAAGGAGGCTTATGTGTGATAGATTGTATCATATCATGGGGTTTGGATGCACCGCTGAAGTTTGTGCCAACTCTCGAGGTGAGACAAGGGCAATGCACGATACCGAAGAGGCTAGCAAATTGCGGAAAGGTGGGAGTGTGTATAGTCCATGGACTCATATTAGTCATAAAAAACTCATATACTTATTGTGAAAGTTTTATTAGCTCTCTTGAAGCAAAGTACTACCAGTGCACACCTAGGGAGGAGGTTGGGAGGAGTTTACCATCGCCCCCCCCCCCCCCGACTCAAACAACACAAAGATTTCAACGAGGAATAAAAGTGCTCCAACATCCCGATCATGCCATAACCGACACTTTAATGAACAGGAGATCACAAACCTTAACATGGATATTCCTGCTAAACCATGACCATCCACTAGTGCACCCACATATTACTATCTTAATGTCGCAAAACTATTGCAAGGAATCAAACATATCATATTCAGTGATCTACAATTTTGTTATAGGATTTTATGACTAACCATGTGAATGACCAATTTCTGTTAACTCTCTGAATGGATATAAGTGAAGCTTTAGATTTTAATTCTTTATACAAAGGGCCATGCTCTAATAAATATAAGTGAAGCAAAAGAGCATTCTACAAATAACGGTGTTCCCAAAGTAGGGAAGTGAGCATCCAAACTTCAAAAGATATAAGTGAAGCACACGAAGCATTCTATAAAGCCATACTCAAAAGATATAAGTGAAGTGCAAAGAGAATTCTATAAATCAACCAATGACTATCCCATACATGCATGATGCATTGCTAAAAGAAAAATAAAAGGCACATGACGCTCCAAGAATTTACGCATATCATGTGAACAAAACAAAAATCGAGACATATCGATAATTGTCGAGGAGGAAAGATGGGATGCCTACCGAGGCATCCCCAAGCTTAGACGCTCGAGTCTCCATGAATATTTACTTGGGGTGCCTTGGAAATCCCCAATCTTTAAATATTATGTCTCCTTATTCTTCTCATATCGATGCCTCCTCGATCTTCGAACACTTCATCCACACAAAATTTAACATACCTTTTATTAGAAGGGTTAGTACACATAACATCAAATCCCATCATGTATTGCTATAACATTATTGTATAATTATAATCCAACATTACCTATTGTATGCTATCACAATTCTATGGCTCCCAAATCAATGGGGCTCAACAAGATTTCAAACATAAGAAGATACAGAAACTATAACAGGAGTCTGTGAAAAACATTACAGTGTGTAAAGATGCAGATATAACATATACTTCTGTAACTGAGAAAATTCTGAAAACTAGGATGTAATAGAAAATGTGCACAAAAGTACTATGTAAAAATTTCATATTTTTTGCACGCTCCGGTAAAATATCAAAATTCAAACACTACAGCAAAAGTTTCTGTTTTTGCACAACACATATCAAACTAGCAATTTACACATCCTAAAGGTAAATCTTGGCACATTATTTTTATAATACAATGGATTTGTACAAGGGGATAATTATCTTTGTGAGAAATTTCCATGAGCATGAACACAAGTGTTCAAGGTCGACCCTCAGTTCTCCAATGCATAACTTTCCAATTGCTTCTCTTTTCGAAAAATTTAAGGTTCCCCTCTATACTGCTTCATCCCTTCCTCTTCGGGGAAAACCCAGCACCTACGCCAAGTAGCAGAAGGATTTCTGGCGTCGTTGCCGGGGGGGGGGGGGGGGCTTCACCAAATAACCTAGGTGCCTTTGCACACACTTATCAATTTGCTTGCTTTATTTTCCTTGCCTTTTGCCTTATTAGTTTACTTTACAGAAAATTAAAATACCAAAAATATTTGCATTACTTCCTTTGTTGTAAAGTTGCTATCATGTCTACCGCTGAAAACACTAAGTTGTGTGACTTCTCGAATAATGATGATTTTATCAGTACACATATTGCTTCGCCGACCACTAGTGCGGAGTCATATGATATTAACGATGCTCTGTTAAATCTTATCATGAAATATCAATTTGCTGAAAACCCTAAGGAAGATGTTGCATCCCATCTTATTGCTTTCATTGAATTATGTGATATGCAAAAGATGAAAGATGTGGTAATGATATTGTCAAACTAAAATTATTGCCTTTCTTTGTTAGTGATCAAGCTAAAACAGGGTTTTCATATTTACCGAAAAATAATATTGATATATTTTCAAAGTGTAAAGATGACTTTATTGCCAAATATTTTCCTCCCACTAAGATAATATCTCTTAGAAATGAAATCATGAATTTTAAACAACATGAGCAAGAACAAGTTGCGCAATCATGAGAGAGAGTAAAGTTGATAATTAAAAATTGTCACACACATGGATGGAGTTTATGGATGATAGTGCAAAACCTTTACGTGGGACTAAACTTTGTTTCAAGGAATCTTCTAGACTCAGCTGCACGTGGAATATTTATGAGGATAAAAATTGGAGAGGCAGCTAAGCTTCTCGACAACATGACGATAAATTATTCTCAATGGCACACCGAGCAAGCTCCAACTGGTAAGAAGGTAAATTCTGTTGAGGAAATATCCTCCTTGAGTGAGAAAGTTGATGCTATCATGACTATGCTTACTAGTAAAAATTCTCAAATAGATCGAGATGATGTTCCTTTGTGTACTTTGATTGAGCAAAATAATGATGTTGTTGATGTGAATTTTTATCTCAAGGCACAATTCCAATAATAATGCTTCTAGAGGGAAATTTAATAACAATCCTAGACCGTATCTTGGAAACCCTCAAAATAACAATGTTCCTCATGATAGTTCCTATGATAAAAATACTTGAGATTGGAAAAACTACTAAATTTTATGAAAGCTGAGTATGAACAGACTATTTTTTTGCTAAAGAGGTTAAGGAGCATTCTCCTATGCTTAAATTGATTAGTAAGCAACTTGATGATGTTAATAGAGAGGTAGTTAACATCCAACTACAACTTGTTCAAACTAAAAATATAATAGGAAAAATGTGTGATAAGCAAATGACATTAGTGAATAAAATTCCCGCTAAACCGGAATCACTTTTTTTATCTAATGATGATGAGGACATTAAAATTGTAGGAGTTTCTATCATCTCTTTAATTACAAATATAAAACTTGATGATGATGGGACTAGAGATAATTTAACTAGAGGCGTCCCAATAATTTGGAGGGTGATGATCATAATGCTGTTAAAGATAAAAGTGGGGTTGAAGAGATTAAAACTTTAGATAGTGATGTGCCCACTAATTTGGATCACAAGGACTTTAGTTTTGATAGTTACTCTTTAATTGAATGTATTTACTTGTTGCAATCCATGATCAACTCACCTCATGCCTATGAACAAAACAAAGCTTTGACTAAACATACTGTAGAAGCTCTTATCAAAGCTCATGAAGAGAATTTTGAACTAGAAGTGGGCCCCCTGATGCTCCGGCTGACCTAAGTATATCGCTATATACTCTCTAAAATTCAGAATCCACCAGAGCAAGACCCGAAACAATTTTATTGCCGCCGCAAGCCTCTATTCCTCCGGGATCCCATCAGGTGCCCTTTTCCGGAGTGCCGCCGAAGGGGAAATCCATCACGGTGGCCATCTTCATCAACCTTGCTGCCTCCAGGATGACGTGTGAGTAGTTCTCCACATGACCTATTGGTCCATAGCATTAGCTAGATTCTCTCTCTCTCTCTCTCTCTCTCTCTCTCTCTCTCTCTCTCTCTCTCTCTCTCTCTCTCTCTTTGATCTCTAATACAATGATCTCTTCGAAGACCTATTCGATGTAATTCTTATGATGCGTTTGTTGGGTCCGACGAATTGTGGGTTTATGATTATATTATTCATTGAAATTAATTGCATATCTTCAGATATATTATGTGTAATTTGATAGCTTGTATGCTTTCTTTGGCCAAGTAAACGAGTAGATCTTCGGAGCAAGTGGTGCATAATAGTGAGTTCAATCTTAGAGTATACTTACTCTGTGACAGGAGTTGCAAGGCAGTATTGTATTGTTGCTACTAAGGATAAAATGACGGAATTTGAACGTATTAATTGATCTTATCTTGTCTACATCATGTCATCTTCTCCAAGCATTACTCTGTTTTTTATGAACCTAATACCTTGCGATGCATGCTCGATAGCGATCAAGGGGTGGAGTAATAATAGTAGGAATCAATAAGTTTAACGGTCTATTTATCACAGGCGTTGCCTATATCTGAATTATGCCATGAAGAATGGCAATCATAACAATGCGCTTCTTATCAATTGACCAACACTAATTTGTCTACCCACTATATTATGCTTATGAAAGAGATGCCTCTTGTGAACTCTATGGCCCATGGGTCCACTTTTCCTATTAAATACCAAGAATATAATTACCATGCTATTCTTACATTTTACTTTTATTATCTACCTATCACTACTAGATTTTATCGTAGTGAACGCTATGACCCCCAGGAACAAGGGGATTGACAACCCTCTTGCTTTCGTTGGGTGCGAGCATTGACTTTGTGTGTGCGTGTGTGCAGGTAGTGTTGACGCTATCTACGTCGTGTCTCCTTTTGGTTCAATAAACCTTGGTTCTTAACCGAGAGAAATACTATCTGTTGCTATATTACTTCATCCCTTTCTCTTCGAAGAAAACTCAACACTTACGCCAAGTAGCACATTTTTTCTCATGGTTAGTGTATGCATTTTTCTCTATCATTTTTTTGTTGCAAAAAGCATTTTACTTGGTCTAGCCCATTTACCCTCACGCACTTTGCCTTTTTTTGGGCCACCTTACGTTGACATGCACCACCGCTGAAGTGAACGACAAAATGAGCAACATGGTTCCTATTGGCGCATTAAGCGCCTACGATGGTTCCTATTTGGCGTCTTAAGCGTCAATTTTGCAATTTGGCAAACCGATGCACCCCCCTCACTTTACTAGTTCCTATATGGGCCCGCTCAACTAGTTTTTTTCCACCGGTTTAGATTCTGAATGGTTTTTCTCTGAGTTTTATCTTTTGGTTTTTTCGGCATGGGCTTTTGCCGGTTTCTTATTTTGCTTTCTGTTTCCTTTTTTCTTTCTTCTTTCTTTTATAATTTTTGGTTTTATCAAATTCGTGATTTGTTTTAAAAGAATTGATGAGCCTTTTTCAAATTTGTTCTTTTTGAAAATTTGGGTGAACTTTTTTTAAATCCATGAACGTTTCTCAAATTCGTAAACTTCATCCAAATTTCATGCATTTTTTTTCAAGTTACAAACATTTATCAATTCTTTTGTGACATGTTTTACAAATTCTTGGCATTTGTTTCATTTTTGTGAACTTTTTCCAAATAAAGAATTTTCCAAAACGTAAACTTTTTTCAAAGTCAAGAACCCTTTTTGAAATTCTTGGAACTTCTTTTTCAAACTTATGATTGTTTTCAAATTTTATGTGATTTTTTCCAATTATTGAACTTTATGCAAATTTTGTGTACTGTTTTTCAATTATGATATTTTTCAAATATTTTGTGAACTTTTACAAATTCATGATATCGTTTCCATTTTTGTGAACTTTTTTCAAATTCATGAGCTTTTTTTCTAAACTCATGGACCTTTTTCAAACTTGTGACGTTTTTTTTGAAATGCATGATTTTTTTGGATTATTTATTTGTTTTAAGTAGTATAAGAGAGCAGGGAGGAGAAAAAAATTGAACGTAAGGAAAATTTGTAGCTAATGGTATAACGATTTTATGATTGCTTCACACGAGGCTGCGTTCAATCGAGCAACGGTTTTCCGCGCCTATGTATCGCTTGACACATGAGGTAGGGGCAGGCTCGTGTGAAAGCGACCGCGACATGGTCCGTCCCAGGCGCGTGCAAGGCCATTGGCCGCGACCTCTTTTCCCCCTTTTTTTTTCATGTTTTCTGTTTTTGTATTTTGCTTTATTTTCAATTTATGATTGTACTTCCAAATATCCTAAATATATATATTGCAAAAAGCAATTTAAATTAAACGTACGAAAAAATTAATCATGCATTTCAAAAATATTAATTATGTATAAAGAATATTTATGATGTATACGGAAAATTTATAGAAAAATGCTCAATGTATAAGAAAAAGTAGACATAAGAATATAACTTTATAAAAATGTGAATCAGTTATTTTAAAATGTGAAAATTATGTAAAAAATATATAATGTGTATGAAAAAAACTAGATATCAATAAATATATGTTTAAGAAGATGTAATATGTATATTTTTTTAAACGTATATGTAATACATTAACCTTGTATAAAATAGCATCAGATGTATAATAAAAATCTATGATGTCTATGAAAAAATTTAGACATTAACACATAAATTGGAAAAAAACTATATATATGACAAATGTTAAATCTGATTAGAACTTGATTTAGATGTATACAAAAAATGCACGATGTGTAGAATAATACTATACATTAAAAACTTTATTTGAAAAAAAATGTTAATAATCTATTCAAAAAATATATAACATGTATTAAAAAATCTTGTAGATTTGTACGAAAAACATACAATGTGCAACAAAATAATACAGATAGGTGTTGGAAAAAAAAGAAAAAAAGAAAACCATACAAAGACACAAAAGAAAACCGAAAAGAAAAAGGAAATTTTTAAAGAAAATGGAAATGTTGACCATTCGGTTTTCAAAACTGTCAATCAATTTTTTTTGAATAAACGGTCAACATTTTATCTATACGCTTTAAAAAAATCAAATTCTTGACTAACATTTTGTAATACAAGATTAACATTTTTTAACACATGATCAACATGTTTTCTATACACATTTAACAAGTTTTCAAATTCTTGATTAACATTTTTCAAATACTTGTTGAATAGTTCTTCAAATGATTGAGTAACATTTTTGTATACATGATCAAAAGTTTTCTTCATTTTTTTCATACATGGTCAACATTTTTTCCAAACAGAATTAACACTATTCCAATGATTTATTAACATTTTTTAAATACTTGTACAACATTTTTGCAAAGTCTTTATTAATATTTTTATATACATGATAATTTTTTAATCATTTTAATACATGCTCAACATTTTTTATACACATTTAATATTTGCCAAATGCTTGATTAACATTTTTCAAACACTGGTTCAACATTTTTTCAAATGCTTGATTGATATGTTTTTAAATACATGATCAAACTGTTTCACACACATTTTAGTTATTTTTATACATTTTTCATATACGAATAATTTTCATGATTTTGTAAAAATGTTCATGATTTCATAAATATTTTCTTGAATTTAGATATTGGTGAACCTTTTTTTTATCACATGAACAAATTATGAATTTGATGAATTTTGTTTACCCTCATGAACAAATCATCAATTCTATAACATTTTCTAAAAAAGGATGAACTTTTTGAAAAATGGTTGAACATTTTTGAATTTGACAAACATGTTTCTAAAGCATGGTGAACAAATTTGGAATACGATGAATATTTTTGAATTAGACAAACAAACTTTTAATTCAGGAAGACTTTTTTTTTAATATAGGATGAACTTTTCGAAAACTGAATTAATATTTTCGAATTTGATGAACATTTTTAAAATTGTGGTGAACAAATTTTTAATATGATTAAAAAAAATTGAAGTTCTTGAATATTGTTTTGAATTAGATGAATATTTTTTGTATTCAGTGAGCAAAACAATGTTCGCAAAACTAGAAAAAAGGAAAAGAAAGAAGAAAAAAGAAAATAAAGAATAAAATAAAAATCAGGAAAAGTTAAGAAACTAAATCGAAATGGAAAAGCCATTTTTCGCAATTTTGGAGAATATTCGCAATTTAATAGATTTTCGCAAATTGAAAAAATAAGAATAAAAAAAGAAAAAAGAAAAAAAGAAAAAAGAAAAAGGAACAAAAAAGAATAAGAAAAATAAAAGGAAAGAAGAAACAAAGAAAAATAGAAAATCCCCGATTCAGGGAATGTTCTAGAACCTTCTGAAAACAGGTTGGGGTGAATCCCCCAAATGGGACGGCCCATAGAAACCGCAGCGCCGGGGTGTGTGTGTGTGTGGGGGGGGGGGGGGGGGGGGGGGTACGCGCTATGTCGCTTGGCCGCGACCTACGCGCTATATAGGGTCCGCCATCAGCGCCCCCTGGTTCAGGCCCACGAGTTTTATTAGGGGGATGATGGGGAACATGGTCTCTTTTATTGCATGATAATATATAAAAGTACAACTGTAATATCATTCGGCTGCAACAACCAATTATAACGACCATGAGCTAAAGGTAAGGCACTTTGTTTGGGACGGGCTATGTGCCTGGCGCCATATTTTTTTCATTTCATTTTTTGTTTGTTTTTCATTTTTGGTTGTTCATGAATTTTAGAACTGTTCATAAATTTGATAAATGTTCTTATATTACATGGAAAAACGATCGATTCTAAAAATGTTCATGAGTTCGAAAAATGTATCCAACTTAAAAATGTTAATGAAATTCAAAAATTGTTACCCAATTTCAATAATTTATCATATATTCCAAAAAGAATTGCCGATTGAAGTTTTTTTACATAATTCATAAAAATATTCATGAATTTTTAAAAAGTGTTTACTATTTTGAAAATATTCACCACGAATTTGTAAAAATATTCTTGAATTTGATAATTTCCACGATTTGATAAAAATAATCATGTATTCAAAAAACATTTATGATTTTAAAAAATAATCACGACCTGAAAGAAATGAAAAAAAATATTTAAACTAAAAAGATGATCATGAATAAAATACAAAAATAAAAAAACAGAATGAAAAAACATAAAAAGGGAAGTGAAAAACCGTGGTGGGAAGGTTCAGGAATCTTTCCAAAATCGGAAACGGCTAATGCCCCAGCCTAAAGTGTACGTAGCGGCAACGCAGTGGGAGTGGACGGCGCGGGGGGGGGGGGGGGGGGGGGGGGGGGGTGCTCGGTCGCTAGCTAGTGACTTATGCGCCAAGTAGGATTCCGAACGTTTCGTTCGCGCATGCAATGCCCCACAGAGAACAATCGTGAGCTATTGGAAAATAAATACGGGTAATCAGAGGTGCAGGAAAATGAACACAGACTGCCGTAAACCTGGTTCTTCAGGAGCAAGGCAATCGTCAAATTTGACTTCAGGAGCAAGACACTTGTTTCTATACTTTTTAGAACGAAGACGCAAGGAGCGTCCGGCTTTAAATTAATAAAGCCCATGAAACATGCAGCATCCAAAGAGTCTTACAAACCAAACGAACAAGGCCAATGCCAAAAGGAGCCTCTAGCTCCCACAAAAATAGCATCATGGAGAGTCAATGACGTGCAGCGATTTGAATGGCTTGGATCCGCTCCATGGCTTCGACATCCGCTCAGTGTCCCGCCGTTTCTCCAACGGCATCCAAGTCTGAAGGAATAAGTGACATTTTGACATCAGCCGGGTGCGATGGAAATTTGTGTTCAATAGTAATTTTGTTACGAACTGTCCAAAGCGCCCAGAGCAGCGCCCCAGCGCAGCGCCATAGAACCCTAGCACGCCAAGGATGGCAAGGAGCTCCGCACTAGAATGCGGGTTCCAATTCTGCCCGAACGCTTCGCGTACCGCGCTCCACGCAGAGCGGGCAAGGTGGCAGTTGAAGAAAACGTGGTTAGCGTCCTCTTGAACTGCACATACTGAACAACTCCCGTTCGACGGGCCATTTCGCTTGGCAACGTTAACTGACGTCGGTAACTGCACATACTTGTTTCTATACTTGAACATGGACAAGAAAAGAAAACAGAAAGTAACTTGATTGTATCTACATACTAAATACAGAACCTGGAAAAAAAAATACAGAACCTGAATGGCACATAACTTATGAGGTGGAGAGATGGTCAATCTAGTCAATGTGAGATAGACAAGGCGTGGGTGGAAACAGGGCTGACGTGGACAGAACAAGCACACTCTTCGTACTCCACATAGAGTACTATGATATATCCTGTGTATAGTGCGCAGCAACATGTTACCCTTACGCACAGCCGAATCAGGTTTGATTAGTCTCTATAGTAAGGCCACTTGAATCCGATATGATTTAGATGATTCCTTTTTTCCAAGGTTTCTAGTAAGGCCACTTGAATCCGATATGATTTGGACGATTGCCTTTTCCAAGGTTTCCAATATTCCCGTGGAGCGGCCATTAGCATTTTGAAGTTGTTATTGCGTCGCTATTAACATTGATTATGACGAGAAAGGGCTGCCTTGGCCTAACAAACCATGTTAAGGCAAGTATCCCCTTTTGCATCGGATCCTACTCACCGATAGATACTTGCACATTAGTTTCTTGGTTTATGTCCAAATCCTATGGCACCACGTTTAGTGGAGTATTTTATAAGGAAAAGAAGAAACATTTGCTCTGCTCTTATTGGGCTATTTTTCTAACGTCATAGCCGGCGTTTCCTGTTTCTGAGTTTTTTTTTCGCGAATACGCAAAGCTTGCGTATCATTCCATTGATAGAAGGAGTAGAAAGAGTACATAGGGATACAACACATGACACGAACGCGGACAGGCGTGAATATGATGCCGGGAGCAGAGAGACAAGGGATGCTCGGCCCGTAAACAGGATACAACACAACTACACCAACCAAACCCAAGCCAAAAGCGGTGATGCCAAACCAACAGGGACTCCAACATCTTTCGAGCCAAAACCGGGGACACCGCGAGCGACAAGATAGTGCCTTCAGGAAGGAATACGACGTCGAGACACCGTCACTATCCGGTCCGAGGAACCCGGACCTAGGGTTTCCCCTGAGCTCGAAGAGGGACGTACCTGAAGACCTTGGCAGCGCCTCCAAGAAGGAAACGACACCCGCAGTCGCCGCCGCTGCCAGCACCGGCAAGCCAAGCAAGGATCTCTCCCTGGCCTGAAGCTGAGCGATCCCATAGCCGCCGAATCCGGAATCGTAGATGGGGAGGCCAACGCTGGTCGGAACCACCAAGTTAGGAAGGGTTGGCTGGGCTACACCTGCCGACGGAGGGTTCCACCGAACCCACAAGCATAGGATCTGGCAAAAGGTGGAGGCTTTGAGGCGTACATGTTAGGGCGGGCAACAAGGCGAACCACGCGGGGGTTTTGAGGCGACGGCGTCTAGCAACGCCGGCAAGCGAGGACTGGAGGCACGCAGATCCAAGTTGCCGTGGCCTTAGCCGTCAGGACATCGACGAGCAGGGTGAGCTGGAAGGGACGCAGCTACCCGTACGCTGAGGCCGGAGCTGCCCGGAAGGGGACGCCGACAGCGAGGGATACCGGAGAGACGCGGGCCCAAGGCCGCGGGGCCCGGAGCAACGCTGGCAAGGACCACCGCGAGTAGCCCGGTACCAGCCACAACCACATAAGCTTCGCCGCCTTGACACAAAAGCCGTCGCCGTGGCTCAGGGGGACAGGTGGGGTGGTGCCCGTGGCGACGGCTAGGAGTGCCGGAATCGCTGCCGTCCGGCAGGCTCGAGCAGCAGCTGGCGGGGAAGCACCCGAGATGCCCCCGTGAGGATCCCGGGGTCGTGGGCTGAAGGGGCGAAGGCGCGTGGGGTGGAGGGGACCGCGGCGGCCCAGGATCAGGTCGTCGGGGGGGGGGGGGGGCAGATCCGCCGCCGCCGGACCAGCGGGAGGGCGGCGCCACCGCGACGGGGGGTGGCGCGGGGGTGGGCGAGGGAGGGGGTTTGCGGGCGCGAGGGACGCAGATCCGCCCCACCGCCGCTTCCTGGGGCCCGGCTCGGCTTCGCCGGCCGGCCCTCCGGCAGCGGCGATGTGGGGGAGAGCGGCGACGGGGGGTGCTTCTGGCGGCGGCTAGGGTTCCCCCGTGTCGCCAGAGGAGGGCGACGCGGGGGGGGGGGGGGGGGGGGGGAGGCAAAAGCATAATGAAATTATGACCGGAGCTTTCCAGCCTGTTTCTGAGTTCACTCTAGTATTTATCCAACACGAGCATCACATCCAAACTAGTGGGAATTTTTACTAGTTTCATAGGTGTAACATTCTTGAAGTTTACCATTTCTTTTGGAGTAATAATTGTGATTCTTCTTCTAATAAGATAGCGTTGTTATGACGAACACCACTCGGAATTCCATTTCTTCTTTATTGGTAGTATATATGTAGAAAAAGAAAATAGACGAGCCAGTATCTTCAACTTAAGTCAAGACCCCAGTGGACAATTTTAGCTAATCAAATTGTATTACCTTTCATGAGCTTGGCTTTTCTCACTGTTCAGAATTTTTTTGGACTCACCCGCAAAAAGAGAAACAAAATTGGACTAGCTCACTCTTAAGATAGCTGACCAGTACACTCTATCCTCTATCCCACGAGGCTGAATAGCTGCCCAATCTCCTATTCTTCCCAACAACCAACACTTGATTACTTTCTAGTACAAAGCTCAGGAATTTCTTATCAGCGTTTGTACCGGCATGGCAGACCCCTTTTTCTTCTCTTGAGAAAACACAAGCTTTCGGTGGGTTCGTACACGGCCTTTCTTGCAAGTTCATTCTAATCGCCCATCTTAGCAAACTGGATATGCAAATTCCACAAGATTTCATGTAAACGAGACGTACTTATCCAGGATCCCCAAGGTCTCGCCCGGCCTCGGTGCCGTGTCGCGCTCAGGATCCAGTGATGATCAACCTTATCTAAGAAATCCAGCCCACCGAATCTGTACACGGCCCCTCAATCACTCGTGTACACTGTGCTCGCCGTTACGCTGTCGAGTTTCCGGCTGGTCAAACCCCCGCGTGTGGGCCCACAGAGTGAGATAGGATATATGGATATCGTCAAGGCACAGTGGCTAAGGGTAATGGGAACGGAGGACACAGGTCGCACCCGTTAACGTCAAGGCAAAGGTACTGTACCAGTTGGACGGTGCCCCTTGCTTTCAATTCTGCGTGGAAGATCTGGCAGGTTATAAACATGATGGGTCAACCGGATGCAATATTAATTAGCTGTTGCGCGTTGCCATGACTTGTCACCGAACATGGTGGTGTGGTGATCCTGCTCCGAGTGTCCGTCCATGGACACCGACATCTCCTCTTAGGCATGACAAAAAGCTCGCCTGGTTTATCATGCTCTATTATGCTGACTGCTGATGCTTTCACGTTGTAGAACTGACCTGACGCGTACGTGTGATTTAGAGTTTTTGCATCCGACAGACCTAACGTACGTTGCTGTTTTAATATTTGTGGGGAACAACGTGCTGATTGACGGGGCAAAGTGCAAGATGACGACCATGTCGCGTATTAGTATTACTAGGAAAATTGCCCGTGCGTTGCAACGGTAGAAAAAATACACATTCATGTCCTGTGTTTTGTTATTGACTAAACAACAATTGCGATAATCCAAGCGGTAGACCCCGAGGCAACTAAATGAACCAAATGGATAATTAATTGTATAGGATCGATGGATCAATTAATAACATGATTCTTTGGGACGTAAATCCTAGTCAACTAATCGGGTGAACAACCTTATCTTTATATTACCATACTGGTAATTAAAAATATTGTACACGTAGTGCTTATTTTGAGTTATGGACACCAGACAATAAAAAAGTGGTATACTTCGTTAGACGTTCAGGCATGCATGATTCTGCCGTGTGTGCTAACCGTGAAGTTCTTGTCGTATAGATATTTTAACTTTCTGTTCTATTGCAATATATGTAAGATTCTTCATCGCAATTGAATCTTTGCTTAGTCTATTACGCCTCAATTCACGCTTAGATGTAATTTGTTATATTCTAGCTTTGTTTTGTTCTGGCTGCATATTTGCATATTTATTCCGTTGGCTCCATATTTGCATATTTCTTCCTCCCTCATTATGTCATTTTTTTCAACTGGGTTGAATATTGAGTTGTTTTGTTTTGATGATAGGCTTCACGACGTTTTTTTAGTTTTTTCTGTTTTTCTTCATGACCATCTGTGACCCAAATTGCTTGCCGTCATGAGAGTTTTCTATAATATAGGAACCCGTTGTTGATTATAAAACAAATTGATTAGATTTTTTATTATAAATATAGCATACTTAGCTACTCATAAATTAATTTCATTAACCTGCATATAAGCATCAAAATATATGTGTTGTTCGTATAATAATGTTTTACTTCTTCCTGGCAGCCTCTTTTTTTAAATTGTGCAACCATTTTGGCTTGCAGATTAAGTTTATATTAGCCAACTATGATATTCTGTCTAAATCCTTCTAGATGATTATCATGAAGTAAAGTTAATGATATCCTATATGGAATTATTAATATCTTCGAATTATGATGGTAGGATATAACAACTTATGTAATTACCTTTGTTTAAGCGAGTAAGCTAGTTCACTAAAGTAGGTTACTTTTGTTTACTATATTATTTTGTTAAAAATATATTTTTGTGTCGTGGTATCCCTAAACATAGTTTGAAATAAGCATGAGCGGATAATGACGGTGCATGTGTTGCTAGAAAAATGGATACAATTTAGGAACCAGAAAAATGTTACTTTGTGGTAGATCAAATCGTCCATGCCTAGTGAGAAAGCATACCACATCAACATATTAATTATTATACTACCATCAGACAATAACAATGTCATGCATGCAACACTTCCAAAGTAATTTTGTTTGGATGCAATTGTTATTGTTCCTCCATAGCATCATTGTTAGGGGCCAAGTTCCTCCATATCACATCCAACATGTCCATCTATAGGGATGTCAGACATGGCATCATTTTCCTGATCCGAAACTTCATTGAGATCAACTAAAGACTTTACTCCATATCAAATCCAACATGTCCATCTTTAGGGACGTCAAACATGGCATCATTTTTCTGATCCAAAACTTCAATAAGATCAACTAAAGACTCTATTGCCATGACACGTAAATATCTTGTGTTTTGGCGCCAATGGTTGATTGTCCACATGTACGAACCGGGATCACCTCGAGACAATTTATTTTGTATTTACTTTATTGGATGGGCAAGCATATATGTTCTCATCACGTGTGCCTCGTGTATATATGTTAGTCAAACATTGTCTAATCCTTATCCATGTATGTACTGTGTTTGTTTCCTTTTCAGTTTTCGCGTCCTAGTAGCCACTCAGTATGAGTTTGTGAGGGACATCAACAGAGTCAAATTCAACTTTTTTTCGACACGATTCAAATTCAACTTTAAAATAAAAGGGCAACATGTGCATAATTCGGAGAACAAAGACATGTGTGCACTCTAAGAGCATCTACAAACCGGACGTTTCAAACGACTTCTCATATGCCTGCGAACGTGCCCGGTCAATGACCGGACAGGAGAGAGAAGGAAAAAAGTGACCCACCCGGACCCCTCATATCATCCCTATACGTCCGAACTGTCCATGAACCCTCATATCGAGGACAAATATAGGGAAAATATGAGGGCTCACGAACGGGTCTGGTAACTACGTCACGTAGAATACGACCCCACCCGGACCACCTTTTTTTTTTCATTATCCATTCTTTTCTTTCTCTCTCTCCTCTCTCCAACAATCACGTGTAAGTGACCGGACATATGCGAAAAAAATAAAGAGTGTGGTTGCGCGGACATACAAATAGGCGACACGTCCGGTCATTAACCAGGCGCGTCCACGAACATTTAGGGGGTCATATTTGCTAAGTCCGAATGTAGATAACACGCACGCGCAATGGATTTGTAGATTTTTATCGGTACGTGAAAGATTTAAAAAAAATATCTAAACTCAACATGACTGCCACGGGATGGTCCAGAAGTAACCAGCAAGCAACGTCGCTATCGCTCCTCCAGCGGTCGGTGTCCAGCCCGTATGGACTCATCGCTCGCACCTCGCACTGTCGTACAGCCTTATCTCCTCGACGCTCTCTCACATGCTATCCACATCCCCCGACCCTCTCTCCCCTGGGACACGCCGCTGTTGCCGCCTGCGCCGCGCCGACCGTCGTCAGGATCCCCCTCCCACGGCGCCCCTGCACCGCATGCCACCGGATCTCCGGTACCACCGCCATCTCGCCGCTCCAGCCCATTGCGTCGTGGCTTCCACCTGCTGGGAATCCTCCGCTCCCCGGCCACCTTCACTCCGCGCAACCACCGGGAATCCCAGCACCCCGCGCACGCCCCTCCCCTCTTTTGTATTTCATTTGCCTGGGTCTGCCTTCAGCATTTTCTTTTTTTGCATTTCATTCGCCTCTTTCCTCTTTGATTGTTCTCCTCCCAGGGCTCGGGTCTGCCTTCAACATTTTCGGTTGGTGATGCATGACTTTCTTCTTTTCTTTAGGATAAAGATGACCCATATCTCATCCTCTTTTACTGGCTTGTTGATTCTCGTAACTTTAAAGTATATAAGTTGCTAGAGTTGGATGTAAAAAGGCAAGGTGGGACTATTAATTGTAATCTGAAATTTGAGCGCAGAAGCAAACTCTGTTTGCTGCAGAGGGGAGGGCAAGTCATGAGGTCAGCGGCCCATAACAAATATTCTGGCCCATATAAACAACATACGGGGCGGGCGAACGAACGAGAATTATGGCAGCGACAACGACGGACGAAACTAACGGACGAAAATTACGGGGGAAGGACAGAAAAAACGGTAGAGGCCAACCCGACGCACAATTCCTACCGATCCCAACAAATCAGTCCGAACAAAACCAGAATAACTTACTGAAAAAAACTCTTAGCGGGACGAAACCAAGAATATCACCTTGCTTTATTAGTATTATTATTTGAATCGGGTGTTTCCCCGCAAACTGAAAAAAAAATCTAGGGTGTTCAAAGCATCTACATCCACGCGTCCCCGGCTCAAACGTCTGGACGAACGGCTTGGTAATTGACTGGTCAAAAAAAAAAAACCCGAAACGAGCTCCTCAAATAAGCCTCAAACGTTTGAGATGACCGACACCCCTCATATCCAGCCAAATATACGACAGATATGGGGCGTCCGGACGTGTCCGTCATGTCGGACCCGACAACCATACCACACCACAAATTGCACCAACTCCATCAAACCCTTCCTCCTTCGGCCTTCCTCGTCCCTTTCCCGCGTCCGAATCATTGTCGTCTGTCACCCTTACTCCCCATCCCCATCGTCTGTCCGGATCCGCCTCCCAAGATGTCGTCTAGTCCCTCCCCGAACGCCGCAACCGAGACTACGCCCGCCTCGTCCGTCGGCGACCCGTCCTTGGCTTCGTCGTGCAAGCCGGAGAACATCGCCCAAAGGACCCGACGCCGCCGACATCGAGAGACGCTGTCCCCCACGCCGCGCACGGAACCCAGCACCCCATCCATCCGTCCACCGACAAGGATTGCGCCATCGGACTAGGTTGGGAGAGAGGAGGACCGATGACCGATTGGGGCATTTTGGAGAGCTTTCTGCCCATGCAGATGCCGGCGACGTTTTCACTCATTGCAGCTTGCTCGGGCATGGATAAGCTCGAGCACCGGCAGCGCTCGGGCTGCCCACGACCTGTTCGACGGAATGACACAACAAGAATCGGTATGTTCTTTTGCTCCTGTCCGATCAACTTTGCATATGGCATGTTCAATGTTTTGCATAGACCGCTAGTTCATTTCGGGACATGATGAATGATCGTAAAACCATGATCATTTAGGAGGTGTTCCTGTCGGAAATGATCAATGAAAATCAAGGTCTGACCCAAATGGAGTACCAATTGGGGGATCCAACTTGCCCTTTGTAATGCCCAATATGCGGTCCTATCCTCACGGAAACTAGGAAGTCTCAACAAGGATAGAATCGCATATCAGAGACGCTTTAGCAAGCTGGATATCGTCACAAATACAGATACTGAAGAGAAGAGAATACATGAGATAAGCTTACACTCGCCACAATCTACAACATGAATATCTCAATACATCAGTACATAACAATCATCATACAAAAGAGAAGGATCCGACTACGGATGAAAACAAACGAAAGAAGACGACGTCCGCCGTGCTAATCCCATGCTGCCAACCTAGAACCCATCCTATGATCATCGAAGAAGAAGAAAACTCCAAATAGAACAATCATCGCTGTCACGTCAAAGCATCGCATTACCTGTACCTGCACCTGTTGTTATATTAATCTGTGAGCCATGGGGACTCAGCAATATCATTACCAAGGGTATCACGACTAGCAAAACTTAATGGGTGAGGAATGGTTAAGTGGTGAGACTATAGCAAGCACTAAGCATTTTATATCTGGCTAACTTACGAGTACAAGAATAATAAGAGTGATCTACGCATAAACGGACGTGAACTAGTAATGGTCAAGAAGTGATCCTGAACACCTACTTACGAGTCAATCATAACCCCACAGTGTTCCCGTATTGGTTCGAACCTCGCAAGAAGAGACGATCACGGTTATGCACACGGTTGGTGTATTTTAATTAGATTTAGTGTCAAGTTCTCTACAGCAGGATATTATAAATTTCCAAGTAGCCACATAATCGCGGGCATGGCTTTCCGAAAGATTTAACCCTGTAGGGGTGCTCCAAGTAGTCCATTATAAATTATCACACGCATCCGATGGAAAACCTCACACCGTGATAACACGATGATTACGATAGGAAATCCCGGTGGACAAGTCACTCGTCAAAGGTAAAACTAAACTAGAAAGACCTCTCGACGTGTCGACAATCCCCATAGGAGCCGTGTATCTCGTTCTCACGACACGGCATATGAACACTACGTACGGCAACCAAAAACCCGAGTTTCCCCACCATGAACACTGGCCTAGCTGCTTATGTGGAATTAAGAATCCACGGCTAGCGCTAACTCCCTATGCATTAATCGATTATCAGTATTATTATGTTGGTCAAATTTAGTACCAATGTTAAGCCTTGCTGGAATAGTTTTATCCTAAAACGAATGATCAGGGGGGCCCATAATACCCCACATGTGTTAGAAGCGCTTATTAAGGAACATAACACCGGTATAATAAAAACTAGGGCGGCAAGAGTGGAACACAACACCGGGCAAAAGGCCGAGTCTTCCACCCTTTACCAAGTTTATAGATGCATTAATTAAATAAGCAAGATATATGTTATATCCCATGACATCCATGTCCCAACATGGAACAAACTGCACCTGCAACTAGCAACGCTATAAAAGGGGTTGAGCAAGCGGTAACATAGACAAACAATGGTTTGCTAGGACAATGGAGGTTAGAGGCTTATCATGGCATTTTGGGAGGATTGACAAGCAAATTGTAGGTGACGAGACATAGCGATAGCAACGAGACAACTAGCATATCAAAGATAGTAGTGATATCTAAGGTAATGGTCATCTTGCCTGGAATCCCGCTGTGAAGAAGACCGAGTCCGTGAAGTAGACGAACGGGCGTAGTCGAACGAATCCTCACACTCCGAAACTTTTTCGGGACTCTAGTGAGACCGGAAACAATTAAATGACACGGTAAACACCAACATATTTATGATAGGATGCACAATTAAATACGATGCATGTCCATTTAATTATGCATGCCATGGCAAAGCACAACATCAAACACTGCACATTAAGTGAAACTCAATATGCAACGAGTTGCATAGTGACGAAACTCCACATTCAACTAATTAGTTCTTCTCGTTTAGGTACCCAACAATTTTAAATATTTTCAAACATGGCGAGAGATGAAGCATAGGTAAACTATCTATCTAGGCAATTTAAATGAGGCCGAAAACAATATATAGCATTTCCAAAACGACCTGATATGCAAATTTTGAAATTGGTACAGATATCTCCTAAACACATTTTATATTTGTTAAACAAAAATACAAAATCCACAATGTTATTCTATACATTATTCTAGGCGATTTACATATATAGATCATTTAAATCGGAGCTACGACCTAAAAAATAGACCAACACAAGATTAGCATGTCCGTTGGAAAACCGCAACCTCGGGACAGCCCGAAGTATTATCGGAATTCCTCGTGCAAGACATTCGAGAAGGGTAAAACAAGTCCAGCAAGGCCGCCCGACGTGTCGACGAACCCGATAGGAGCCGCGTATCTCGTTCTTAGGACACGACCAAAGGAGCTAGTGTACAGTGGCCTGATAGACATCACCCGAGTTGCCCCGGGGTGGCCCCGCACAGTGCTCTATTTTGGACCAACACTCATGAGGAGCACTGGCCCGGGTTGTTAATTAAATATCCGCGGGTGTTGGCGGATCCCTATGCAATTTTAGTTGTTATTAGGCAAATGTAGTACCAATGTTGTGTCTTGCCAGACAAGCTTTATCCTAAAACGAAAGTCAAGGGGGTCCCCATAACAACCCTGAGCATGTTAGGAGTGCTCAATATGGAACATAACACCGGTACACAAGTAACTAGGACAGCAAAAGTGGAACAAAACACCAAGCATAAGGCCAGGCCTTCCACCTTTTACCAAGTATATATGTGCATTGAATTAAATAGCAATAATATTGTGATAGCTCAAAAACATCCATGTTGGCACATGGAAACATTGCACCTGCAACTAGCAACGCTATAAGAAGGGCTGAGCAAGCGCTAACATAGCCACACAATGGTTTTGCTGGGATGTGGAGGGGTTAGAGGCTTTTCATGACAATTTGGGAGGCTTGACACACAAGTGGTAGTTAGCGAGACAAGCGATAGAAAACGAGACATCTAGCATGGCAATGATAGTAATGGTATCCAGGGAAATGATCATCTTGCCTGAGATCCCGCTTGGAAGAAGATCGAGTCCATGAAGAAGACGAACCAACGTAGTCGAACGAGTCCTCACACTCCGAAGCGGTTTCGGAACTCTATCGAGAAGAAGCAATCCGGAAACAACAATCAACACATGATAAACACCACAACATATGCATGACATGATGCATGTCAAGTTTAAATATGCAAGGCATGTCAAGATGCAACAGTCAAACACTACACATTAAGTGAAGCTCAATATGCAACAAGTTGCATATTGACGAAACTCCACGCTTGAGTTACTTAGTTCATTCCCGTTTAGGTACACAACAATATTAAATATTGTTAAGCATGGCAAGAGGTGAAGCATAAAGAAACTACACTATCTAGGCATCTTAAATGAGGTTGGAAACAACATATAGCATTTCCGAAATGACCCCATATGTTAATTTCGAAATTGGACCCAATCTGAAGTAATTAGGTTTTAAATTTATTAAATAGGGAAATAAAGTGCACAATGATGTTCTACTCATCATTCTAGGCGTTTTACATATATAGAACGTTTGAAACGGAGCTACGGTCTAAAAGATATGACACACACCGGATGAATATGTCATGAATGCAAAATGCATGCAAACAACAACCATAAACATGTCAAATCATGGATGCAGCAAGATATTATGAAACTACATGAAATTCTAAGCAAGTTTCATATATGGCATGTTTAAAACGGAGCTACGGTTCAACCACAACAACCAACACAAGTTTTATTTAAAATCTGCCCAAAACAGCCACATAGCATATTGCACACATGAAAACAACAAGCTACAAGATCCTAATATGCACAAACTAAGCATGGGGCAGTAGCATATAACACATACTTCATTTCATCTTCACATATCATACTCAAAAGAGTCATGGATCACATGGTAGGAAGCTCACAACATGGCAATAAAATATAGCAGATTAGGACTTAGTGAAAATAACAGGTTTTAACAGAGCAGTTTTTCATGGAGGCATATTGGCAGCAGTAAAACTATATGCTATAGGTCATATATTGGCATGAAACTTAACAGCATGGTAGTAGACATGATGCACTACAATTCATTTCATGGTGGCAAGGTCTAATTATGCATAGAATCATGGCTAGACTCAACACAACACATAGTGCAAAACTCATGAAGACGCCAGAGGCATGGCATCAAAGTAGACATCACATAGTGCAAAACTCATGAAGACGCCACATGTAAAAGACCTAAGGTTGAGATGCAACCAACCACACAACATCGAACAAAATAACAGATCTGCGCCTAACGACACGATGCACTTTTGCAACAGATATTTAGGCACGAATATGAACCCTAATGCACATTCACAGGCAACCATCATGTAGATCACAACCTCTAGATACTCCTACATATCAAGAACATCACGATCGGACAAACGTGCATCAAGTTATGGATGGAAGAAAATGACTATATGATGGAAAACATGCAATAACCAGGGACTTAGCCAAAATTTCACCTCGGAGAAAAAGCTGGATGGGGACGTCCCGCGGGCGTTTGGATCGGCGGCCCCGCGGATCCCGGGACGGGTCGATCCCGCGGCTGGCAGAGGGGGCCCGAGGCCACAGTGGTCAACGCCGGCAGAGCGGCGGTTGCCGGCGGCGGGGTCGACGCCGAAAAGCGGCGGAGGCGCGGGCCGGTCTGGGAAGGGAGATCCGGCCGGCGGGGCACCGGATCCGGTCTAGGTCGGCGACTAACGGCGGCGGGGCGGTGACTTGGGGCGGCGGCGATGGCCTTGAGGCAATGGCGTGGGCGCGAGGAGGCATGGCCGAGCCATGGCGGCGGGGACGCGGCTGCGGGAGGCTCGGGCGCGGCGCGGGCGGTCGAGCTCCGACGGCGGCGCTCCGGCAGCTGTAGCGGGGGCGGCCGGTGGCGGCCGGGCGAGCTGTAGGGGCGGATCTGCTCGGGAGCAGGGAGGCGGGCGGCAGCGCGGGCTCGCCTCGGCCCAGATCGGGCCCGAGAGGGCTGGCTGCGGGCCGGGAGGGCCGCGGCGGCGCGGGGCGCTGGGGGGGGGGGGACGTGGCGGCCTCCTGTTGGCCACAGGGGACGGCTGGCGGCGGCGCGGGGCTCTGGTGCGGCCAAGTGGCGGCGGTGGGGCGGTCCGGCATGGATCCCAAGGAGGAGGGAGGTGGAGACTAGGGGGGCTCATTTTTGGCAGGGGAGGGGAGTTTTAAATAGGCAGGGGGTTATAGTGTTTGAGGGTTTGGGACCGTTTTCGGACCGCGCGATCGCGATCGGACGACCCCAGTCGCGAGCATAGGCTAAGTTTAGGCTAGTGGGCTGTGGAGAGGGGGTGTGGGCTGAGAAGAGAGGGAGGTTTGCGGCCCAGCATAGAGTTTTAAAATACCGAAAACATCCAACAAATAAACCGATGACGGTGCCGCTACGGTCGACCGTTCGGGTAGCAAACGACCTCCGGTTGCGACGAAATTTGACAGGCGGTCTAGCTACGCTATATTAAGACCGCACGCCAACTTTCGACCCAATCAGAGAATATTTTTCATGCGCTTTTAAAAACATTATTTCACCGATGCCACGGACACGTGCGTGTGTGGTTGGGCTCGAAACGGTCGACGACACGAACGGAGAGAATCGGCAACTACGAACGGATGCAAGTTTTCAAAAACGAGTGATGATGCTATGCAGATGATGCGAATGATGCGATGATGAATGCGAAAACGGACAAGAATCACACGATGACAACGGCATAAATGGGGAATCTTCTGGAGCGTCGGTCTCGGGCTGTTACAACTCTCCTCCACTTACAAGAGATCTCGACCCGAGATCTTAGAATGAGAAGGGGAAGAGAAAGAGAAGAGGTAAAACTTAGTTGCTTCTTTGACAAACGAGTGAAACCACGATCCTTAAAGGTTGCAAGGGAATGAAGAATGACATGAGGAACAAGCAAGAATTCAAAAGAAATTTTGGCAGCACTTCGTAGGATGGAGGGGCTAAATTTTATAAGATGGGATAACTTGAAAGAGAACACAACACCCTGGTTAAATGGATAGGCAAGAAAGAACATGATCTTAAAAAGAACTAGATGATGGTTCAAAGAGGGCAACATCACAATGCCTCCGGAACAAAAGAATAGAAGCTAGATCTTTGGAGAGAAGAGGACGGAGAAGAAAATGACAACTTCTTCCACCATTGAATTTGAAAAGCATAGGTTGAACAGAGTTGTTGAAAAACCAACAACGAAAAGAAAAGGTTTGTTGTGGGCTTATGGAAAACATCTCACAATCATGAGGTGACAACCGGCCACAAACGGAAACAATTGGTTGGCTGGGAGCAACAAGACATGCTAACTTCTTACACCAAGAGGATAGAAGAACACTTGGCTCATTGATAAGCACCAAAATAGCAACAACCCTTAGGAAACGCTTTAGGTGAAATCTATGCCAAGATAACTCCAACAAGAAAAGATGGGTTTACATATCTCATTCTTGACAAATTCTCTTCGAGACTCCTCATGAATCAAGAATGCTATAAAACCACCTCAAAAGATAAGGGAGAAAGAATGCACTTCGAAATGCAAGATAAAGAATACTTGAGCTTTTCCAACAAGAATCTTGAAGAACACTTTGAGAGAGAAGAAATCTTTGACGAACCACCATGAAGAACTTCTTGGAGAACACCGGAATGAAAGGATGATAGAAAAGAATTGAAGGTTGAAAAGAATAAGATTATGACCTCCAAGATTAGATGAAGCTTCATGACGAGATGCTTGAGAAAACATGGAACTCCGGAAAAGGAAAAGATGAACAACTTAGAACCAAGAATTGATATCATGAACAACTCCGGAAGAAGGATTGAAATCATCTTGATAAAACAAGAATAAGAATTATGTTATGCTTATCCTTCATCAAGTTAAATTGATGACAAGCAACGGATTATGCATACTACTTATTCTTCTTGAGATTGAATTGAGAGAGATTGGGCACAAACTTGAAGAAGTCTTCAACGAAACACTGGTGAGAATTTGGAACGAAGGAGAATTATTTAAATGACTTGAACAAAGCGCCGGAATAATTGAGATACGAACGAAGAGACAACAATTGGGAAGAATTTGAGAATGAAAGCTGAAAGCTGAGAACGAAGAAATCTTCTGAAATGATGGCCTACGGAGGATCGAGAAATGAAAATAACTTTGAAACGCTCCGGTTGGATATGGAAGGAGTTTTCTCATGATCGA
The DNA here is from genome assembly GCA_039707655.1 of Elymus sibiricus. Classification (NCBI taxonomy): domain Eukaryota; kingdom Viridiplantae; phylum Streptophyta; class Magnoliopsida; order Poales; family Poaceae; genus Elymus; species Elymus sibiricus. The sequence continues at coordinate 270,307,588 of CM077673.1, read as the reverse complement.
AACAATTAGAGAGGATAGCACGAAGCTGAGAGCATGAATCTCCGAGAATGGAACAAGATTTAAGAGAAACTCTCCTTCGGTCTTGAATGTTGAGAATGATGACGAGAAACACCACCAAGAATTACTTCGACACTCCGGAAAAATAAAACGAAAAGGTTGAGCCAATGACGAAAATTAATTCGAAGCGATCTTGGAGAAGGAATATGACTGATGAAAATCATTCTAACGTCATATTTGAAAAGAACTTGAGGACATCTCCGGAAAAGATTAGAAGAGCCAGGTAAGATCCTGGGGAAAAAACCCGTGGGTTATGAGCCCACTCAAAGAGATCACCGTTGAAGCAATTGCTTAGGAAGAGAGATTGCACCGGTACAAATTGAAAACTTGATGAGGCGAGAACCTCGAAACACTTAAGAGGATTTGAACGATAACACGAATCTTCCGAGATAACTTCTGACTCCGGAATTAATTGAGAGAGATGAATAAGCAAGAGAGGCTTGGATAAGAATTCCAACATGAGAACTCATTTAGCGAATGAAAGAATATGACGAACATGGAGGGGGTTGAATTGGCTCCACCGGGAAAGAAAACGAGACGAAGAAATGATGAACTTATTACTTGAGGATCTTCATGAGAATCACCGGATACATCACGGGAGAGAAGATAGCGGAAGCATCACATGAATAGAAAAGGCACTTGAATGAGAATTTAATCCTTGAAGAAAAAGGGCGGGAGGGCGGGCAAAAGAAGAAGACAACTTAGATATGTGAAAAGAACTTCGGAAGAAATAAGAGGATAGATCTTGCAAAAATTGGAGAGGGATGAATTATCTTGATGAGAAACACACCGGTTAGGAAAGATATGGAATCACCACTTGACATCGAAGCAACTCGAATTACCATACTCCAACAAAACAAAAGATGGGGCTTGAGAATTAAGCCGGAAACAAATATATAACCCATTTGCATTTGCTAGAAGGATAATCCTAGGTAACTACTTGAATTCCCACCTAAGAATTTCCGAAGTCTTTCTTGTTTATGCGATTCGGGTTGCGGACCCAGGAACGTACCCAAGGTAATCAGCTACAACTGCACCAGCAACCTTCCACACCATAATCCAGGAAACTCCGCAAACTCGTCTACCTCAGACACTCGTAATCACAACGATACTAAGTATGGCAGTACATCTGAACTCTCTCCACCAGTACTGGGGATGCCGGACTCCTCTCGCCACTACTAGTATTGAAGCAATTTCGAACATCCCCCGTCCTGAGATACTAAGGAAACTGAATGATAACGATGTGCAAAAATCCCTCGGAGCTCTACTCCTCGATAACAGGAGGCACCAAGATAGAATTCCTTCACATCGGCATCATATAGTTTCCAAAATACCCGCGTGATCCTAAAAAAAATTCGAGCGAGAAGAGGAGTAGAATCAAAATTCCTAAGTCGAATACCTCACCAGAGCATAGAAGAGGAGTAAAAGAAACCTACTCTCCGATATATAACTAGACTCAAAATAGTTTTTCACTAGACTCGACTCGGCCAAGTTCGATCAATCAAGGGGGCTCCTAGGTCGGTACAGGCTCTGATACCAACTTGTCATGCCCAAGGTGCGGTCCTATCCTTATTTTGGCCCGAGGGCCTCGACAAGGATAGAAGCGCATCTTGTCATTTCGCAAGAATGGATATCATTACAAGTACATGTAAAGAAGAGATGAGTATATGGAATTGGCTTACACTCGCCACAAGCTACATCAAGATCACATCAATACAACAACATATACAATCATCATACAGAAGAGCAGGGTCCGACTACGGACGAAAACAAACGATAAAATGACATCCATCCTTGCTATCCCAGGCTGCCGCCTGGAACCCATCCTAGATCGACGAAGAAGAAGAAGAAGAAGAACTCCAAATCAACCAAGCATCGTGCTCACGTCAAATCATCGCATTACCTATACCTGCAACGGTTGTTGTAGTAATCTGTGAGCCACAGGGGACTCAGCAATCTCATTTCCAAGGGTATCAAGACTATTAAAGCTTAATGGGTGAGGTATGGTTAAGTGGTGAGGCTGCAGCAAGCGACTAAGCATTTATTTGAGTGTCTAACTTACGAGTACAAGAGTAAAGGGGGATGATTGGCACATAAACGAATGTGAACTAGTAATGATCTCTAAGAGATCCTGAACACCTACTTACAAACAAACATAACCCCACCGCGTTCTCTCTCGGAAAAGGACTCACGAGAAGAGACAGTCACGGTTACACACACAGTTGGTGTATTTTATTTGAGTTTACTTCAAGTTTGCTATGACCGGGTGTTAAACAAAGTTTCCAAGTTGCCACGTAACCGCGGGCACGGCTTTCCGAAAGATTTAACCCTGCAAGGGTGCTTCAACTCATCCATCACAAACTAACCACACGCCGCGGGAATAACCTTGACCACGAATCTCGTGATCTTCCTAGGAAATTCCGTTGGAAAACCGCAACCTTGGGATAGCCCGAAGTATTATCGGAATTCCTCGCGCAAGACATTCGAGAAAGGTAAAACAAGTCCAGCAAGGCCGCCCGGCGTGTCGACGAACCCGATAGGAGCCGCGTATCTCGTTCTCAGGACACGACCAGATGAGCTAGTGTACAGTGGCCTGATAGACATCACCAGAGTTGCCCCGGGGTGGCCCCGCACAGTGCTCTATTTTGGACCAACACTCATGAGGAGGACTGGCCCGGGTTGTTAATTAATTATCCGCGGGTGCCGGCGGGTCCCTATGCAATTTTAGTTGTTATTAGGCAAATGTAGTACTGATGTTGGGTCTTGCCAGACAAGCTTTATCCTAAAACGAAAGTCAAAGGGGTCCCCATAACAACCCCGAGCATGTTAGGAGCGCTCAATACGGAACATAACACCGGTACACAAGTAACTAGGACAGCAAAAGTGGAACAAAACACCAAGCATAAGGCCAGGCCTTCCACCTTTTACCAAGTATATATGTGCATTGAATTAAATAGCAATAATATTGTGATAGCTCAAAAACATTCATGTTGGCACATGGAAACATTGCACCTGCAACTAGCAACGCTATAAGAAGGGCTGAGCAAGCGGTAACATAGCCACACAATGGTTTTGCTGGGATGTGGAGGGGTTAGAGGCTTTTCATGACAATTTGGGAGGCTTGACACACAAGTGGTAGTTAGCGAGACAAGCGATAGAAAACGAGACATCTAGCATGGCAATGATAGTAATGGTATCCAGGGAAATGATCATCTTGCCTGAGATCCCGCTTGGAAGAAGATCGAGTCCATGAAGAAGACGAACCAACGTAGTCGAACGAGTCCTCACACTCCGAAGCGGTTTCGGAACTCTATCGAGAAGAAGCAATCCGGAAACAACAATCAACACATGATAAACACCACAACATATGCATGACATGATGCATGTCAAGTTTAAATATGCAAGGCATGTCAAGATGCAACAGTCAAACACTAAACATTAAGTGAAGCTCAATATGCAACAAGTTGCATATTGACGAAACTCCACGCTTGAGTTACTTAGTTCATTCCCGTTTAGGTACACAACAATATTAAATGTTGTTAAGCATGGCAAGAGGTGAAGCATAAAGAAACTACACTATCTAGGCATCTTAAATGAGGTTGGAAACAACATATAGCATTTCCGAAATGACCCCATATGTTAATTTCGAAATTGGACCCAATCTGAAGTAATTAGGTTTTAAATTTATTAAATAGGGAAATAAAGTGCACAATGATGTTCTACTCGTCATTCTAGGCGTTTTACATATATAGAACGTTTGAAACGGAGCTACGGTCTAAAAGATATGACACACACCAGATGAATATGTCATGAATGCAAAATGCATGCAAACAACAACCATAAACATGTCAAATCATGGATGCAGCAAGATATTATGAAACTACATGAAATTCTAAGCAAGTTTCATATATGGCATGTTTAAAACGGAGCTACGGTTCAACCACAACAACCAACACAAGTTTTATTTAAAATCTGCCCAAAACAGCCACATAGCATATTGCACACATGAAAACAACAAGCTACAAGATCCTAATATGCACAAACTAAGCATGGGGCGGTAGCATATAACACATACTTCATTTCATCTTCACATATCATACTCAAAAGAGTCATGGATCACATGGTAGGAAGCTCACAACATGGCAATAAAATATAGCAGATTAGGACTTGGTGAAAATAACAGGTTTTAGCAGAGCAGTTTTTCATGGAGGCATATTGGCAGCAGTAAAACTATATGCTACAGGTCATATATTGGCATGAAACTTAACAGCATGGTAGTAGACATGATGCACTACAATTCATGGCATGGTGGCAAGGTCTAATTATGCATAGAATCATGGCTAGACTCAACACAACATGGCATTATGGAGAAAACAGATTCTCAGACTTGGTGAAAATTAGACTAGACATGTGTAGCAGTTTTTAACAGATTGACATATTGGACAAAAGAATTAATTATGATGCTAAACCTATTCATGCAAACTATTGGTACAACATGATAGGCAACAACATGATTAACAAAAGACTCCTTGGTGGCAACCACAAAAGACTCCTAGATCAATAGCAATTCACATGGCAACATGGCAACAAAATAACAGTTTCAGACTTTGTGAAATTTAGCTATCTCCCAAAACTGCAGTTTGACTAGGCATGTTTTCGTGGCAATAACAGTGGCATAGCAATCATTTATAGGCATGGCAAGTACTCTATCAGCAAGTATACATGACACACTTCAAATCATTCCATTGGCACAATTACATAGGAAGCATGGTTTGCTTAATATGATGCCCACAAAACGGAACTCTACGTTAACAGATTTCAGTTTTAACGCGATAGCAACTTAAGAACAAGACAGGAACATGATAATGAACTCCTATCTAGCAACCAGAGGCATGGCATCAAAGTAGACATCACATAGTGCAAAACTCATGAAGACGCCACATGCAAAAGACCTACGGTTGAGATGCAACCAACCACACAACATCGAACAAAATAACAGATCTGCGCCCTACGGGACAATGCACTTTTGCAACAGATATTTAGGCATGAATATGAACCCTAATGCACATGGACATGCAACCATCATGTAGATAACAACCTCTAGATACTCCTACATATCAAGAACATCACGATCGGACAAACGTGCATCAAGTTATGGATGGAAGAAAATGACTATATGATGGAAAACATGCAATAACCAGGGACTTAGCCAAAATTTCACCTCGGGGAAAAAGCTGGATGGGGACGTCCCGCGGGCGTTTGGATCGGCGGCCCCGCGGATCCCGGGACGGGTCGATCCCGCGGCTGGCAGAGGGGGCCCGAGGCCACGGTGGTCAACGCCGGCGGAGCGGCGGTTGCCGGCGGCGGAGGCGCGGACCGGTCGGGGAAGGGGAGATCCGGCCGGCGGGGCACCGGATCCGGTCCGGGTCGGCGACGGCCTTGAGGCCATGGCGTGGGCGCGAGGAGGCAGGGCCGAGCCACGTTGGTGGGGACGCGGCTGCGGGAGGCTCGGGCGCGGCGCGGGCGGTCGAGCTCCGACGGCGGCGCTCCGGCAGCTGCAGCGGGGGCGGCCGACGGCGGTCGGGCGAGCTGTAGGGGCAGATCTGCTCGGGAGCAGGGAGGTGGGTGGCAGCGCGGGCTCGCCTCGGCCCAGATCGGGCCCGAGAGGGCTGGCTGCGGGCCGGGCGGGCCGCGGCGGCGACGTGGCGGCCTCCTGTTGGCCACAGGGGGCGGCTGGCGGCGGCGCGGGGCTCTGGTGCGGCCAAGTGGCGGCGGTAGGGCGGTCCGGTGCGGATCCCGAGGAGGAGGGAGGTGGAGACTAGGGGGCTCATTTTTGGCTGGGGAGGGGAGTTTTAAATTGGGAGGGGGTTCTAGGGTTTGAGGGTTTGGGACCGTTTTCGGACCGCACGATCGCGATCGGACGGCCCCGGTCGCGAGCATAGGCTAAGTTTAGGCTAGTGGGCTATGGAGAGGGGGTGTGGGCTGAGAAGAGAGGGAGGTTTGCGGCCCGGCATAGAGTTTTAAAATACCGAAAACATCCGACAAATAAACCAATGACGGTGCCGCTACGGTCGACCGTTCGGGTAGCAAACGACCTCCGGTTGCGACGAAATTTGACAGGCGGTCTAGCTACGCTATATTAAGACCGCACGCCAACTTTCGACCCGATCCGAGAATATTTTTCGCGCGCTTTTAAAAACATTATTTCACCGATGCCACGGACACGTGCGTGTGTGGTTGGGGTCGAAACGGTCGATGACACGAACGGAGAGAACCGGCAACTACGAACGGATGCAAGTTTTCAAAAACGAGTGACGATGCTATGCAGATCATGCGAATGATGCGATGATGAATGCGAAAACGGACAAGAATCACACGATGACAACGGCATAAAAGGGGAATCTTCTGGAGCGTCGGTCTCGGGCTGTTACATGTGCCCATAATACCCCACATGTGTTAGAAGCGCTTATTAAGGAACATAACACCGGTATAATAAAAACTAGGGCGGCAAGAGTGGAACACAACACCGGGCAAAAGGCCGAGTCTTCCACCCTTTACCAAGTTTATAGATGCATTAATTAAATAAGCAAGATATATGTTATATCCCATGACATCCATGTCCCAACATGGAACAAACTGCACCTGCAACTAGCAACGCTATAAAAGGGGTTGAGCAAGCAGTAACATAGACAAACAATGGTTTGCTAGGACAATGGAGGTTAGAGGCTTATCATGGCATTTTGGGAGGATTGACAAGCAAATTGTAGGTGACAAGACATAGCGATAGCAACGAGACAACTAGCATATCAAAGATAGTAGTGATATCTAAGGTAATGGCCATCTTGCCTGGAATCCCGCTGTGAAGAAGACCGAGTCCGTGAAGTAGACGAACGGGCGTAGTCGAATGAATCCTCACACTCCGAAACTTTTTCAGGACTCTAGTGAGACCGGAAACAATTAAATGACACGGTAAACACCAACATATTTATGATAGGATGCACAATTAAATACGATGCATGTCCATTTAATTATGCATGCCATGGCAAAGCACAACATCAAACACTGCACATTAAGTGAAACTCAATATGCAACGAGTTGCATATTGACGAAACTCCACATTCAACTAATTAGTTCTTCTCGTTTAGGTACCCAACAATTTTAAATATTTTCAAACATGGCAAGAGATGAAGCATAGGTAAACTATCTATCTAGGCAATTTAAATGAGGACGAAAACAATATATAGCATTTCCGAAACGACCTCATATGCAAATTTTGAAATTGGTACAGATGTGTCCTAAACACATTTTATATTTGTTAAACAGAAATACAAAATCCACAATGTTATTCTATACATTATTCTAGGCGATTTACATATATAGATCATTCAAATCGGAGCTACGGCCTAAAAAGTAGACCAACACAAGATTAGCATGTCATGAATGCAAAATGCATGCAAACACAACAATTAACATTTTAATCATGTATGGAACAAGATATCATGAAACTACATGTAATTCTAAACAAGTTTCATGTAATACATGCTCAAAACGGAGCCATGGTTCACAAGATGCAAACAACACAAGTTTTAGAATAATCTGTTAAACAACATGATGCCTACTTGGGAGCAATAAAATATGATGCTACATGATTCTAACATGGATGAAAAATATATGAACTTAAATTAGAATTTAGATGCTACATTTTACATAATGGGTTCAGGTTCATAGGCAGCAAGGTTAATTTACTATGATTTATTCAAGATGCAACTTTTTTTTAAGTTTTAGGGACTTGATGAAAATCTGGAATATTGCAAAACAATTACTTCATGATGTTGTCTTGGGATGCATGAAACATTATCTAAACAAATTATAATATTTATGAAAATGGTATGTACGTGCCGCAGACATGGCAATGTTCAAATTACTCCGTTGGCACAAATTCATAGGATGCATGGATCAATTACTATCATTTTTACAAAATGGAACTTTCTGTTAACATGGAAACAATTTTAACATGATGGTCACTTTAGTGCATGAAATGAACATGTTAGATATGTTTTACATGGCAACCAAGCGCATGGCATTGTATTACACATCACAGAGACCCGATCACATATAAGAATCATATGCATCTGAGCTATAGATTAGTTGAAATCATCGACAAAAGTTTGACCGTTTAACAGTTCTCTGCGGTTATTTCATGAAGCAATTTTGCAATAGAGGTTATGACATGTAGATGAATCCTAACATGGATGCAAACGCCACCATCATGTAGAGCACAAATTCTAGATTGATTAAGATATAAAGATCGTTTTCATCCGATGCACATGCACAAAGTTGTAGCAGTAATGAATTGCATATATGATGTTCTCCAGACGAAAGACTTGAGTCATTTTAGCTAGTTCAGGGGTGTGTGCGGGTTAGGCTATCCAGCGAACGTGCGCTGGATATAGCGAGCAACTTTACATAGGCCTTGGGCCGTATATGTGGAAGCGTTGGACGAGGCCGAAGGGAGGCGTACGGGCCAGCCTGCTAGGCCGTGGGGCCATGGCCCACGCGGGAGGAGGAGGGACTAGGTGGGCGTCGTCCACCTGCACGAGCGGGCAGGCGGCTCCTCCTTGATCCGAGGCCGAGGGCGGCAGCGGGGCACGACCGACCACGGGATTGGGGCACTGGGAGACGGCGACGGGGCGGGGAGTGCCGGAACGGGTAGATCCGGCGGTGAGGAGCCCGGATCTGACCGGAGTTGAGGTGGGACGGCGGGTGGTGAGACCTCGAGGCGGCCATGGCTGTCGAGCATGAGGAGGTGAGGGGTAGGGCGTGCGAGGATGTGCAGGTGGCGGCGAGCTCCGGCGACCGGCCGACGCAGGGGTAAGGTGACGGGGTCAGGCATGGCGGCGTTGCGGGGTCACCGACGCTGTGCGATAGCGGCGAGGCCACATGATCTTGCGGGTAGCACGATGGAGATGAGCCCCTGGCTCGGGCGGCGGCGGGTCTCCAGGCCCAGGCGGGACCGTGATGGGTCTGGGCGGGCCGGCGTGGTGGGAGGAGAGAGGAGGTGGAGAGGTGGCGACTAGTGGTTGGGGCGTGCGGAAAACAAGACAGGGGCTAGGGTTTCCCGATTTGGAGGGTATAGCCTTCCTTATATAGACAAGGATCTAGGGTTAGGGGTTTGAGGGGGTTTCACAGTCATTCGATCGCGATCGGACGGTCCGGTCATGGGCTAGACTTAGGTGGGTGTAGTGGGCTGTGTTTAGATGGACTAGGCTGAGAAGAGAGGGAATATGGGCGACCCGACAACAATTTTGAAAATCAAAATTGTCTACGAATTTGACCGGTGATAGTGTCGCTATAGTTTAACGGTTCAGGCATCAAACGACTTCCGAATGCGACAAAATTAGGCAGACGATCTACCTACAATATATTAAAGTCGCACGCCAACTATCACCCCATTCCGAGAACGTTTTTCCCGACTTATAAAAATAATATTTAACAATATCGCAGGCACGTGCGAGTGTGTTTGGTCTTGAAATGGTCAACGAAGACAATGGGAGAACCGACAACTATGAACAGATACAAGTTTTAAAAAATGATAGCAGCAGAGTGCCGTTGCAATGCGATTGATGTGATGATGAATGTGATAAATAATTAAATCACATGACAAAACTCAAAATAAATGGAAGCCATATCGAGCGTCGGTCTGGGTTGTTACACACTTCATTAGTTGGGACAACATCCAGTTCCAAACCGACCAAAAAAAAGAAGAAGGCAAAGACGGCGAAGGCAAGAGGTCCGGTATTCTCAATTTTTGGGGATATATTGTTGGTCAAAGCTTGGTTGGCCACACCAATGGATCCAATATGCGGCACCGAGCAAAAGTGGAACAAGTATTGGGAGAAGATTTGGAAGGAATATCACGAACAAAAGGAATATGTGGAACTGCATCCTATCGCACCAACCGCAATGTGGCATCTCTCCAACATCGATGGGGGGTCATTCAAGGGGGAAGTGGACAAGTATGCCGTGTACTACTCATAAGTGATCGGCCGCCCTCAAATTGGAATGTGAGTGGTAACTCACGTAAGCTACTTCATCTTGTCATCATTTTCGTATGCTTGTTTGTTTTGCATTCTCGTGCTCATACATTTGTTGTTTGCTAGACAACGGTGCCGACCACTATGTATCACGAAATGGAGAAGAAGCCATTTGTCTTTTGTCATTGTTGGATTATTTTGAATGCCGAAGAAAGTGGACACAACACATCTCCGATCTCATGGCTGACAACAAGAGGAATGATGGCTCAAGCTCCCACCAATTAATTGGATTGGACAATGATGAGGAAGATATTATCATGGAGAATGGAAGAGCCACCGTGGCAAAGGATAACCGACAAGTCATGGAAACAAGTGGAGAAAGCAAGGGCCTCCCATGACGCCGCAGGTACAAAAATGTCCTCCACATGGACGTGCATTTTTTTGGTGAGGGAGAACAAGGAAGAGGAGAGGTACAAGCTCATGTTTGATGTGCAAAAGGAGAGGATGGATTAGGGTCGGAAGAGGGAGGGTAAGAAGCTGGAAATTGAGAGGGAGAAGATCGAGTTGGAGAAGCAAGAGGCGGCGATTGATAACCCACAAGTATAGGGGATCGCAACAATTTTCGAGGGTAGAGTATTCAACCCAAACTTATAGATTCGACACAAGGGGAGCCAAAGAATATTTGCGAGTATTAGCAGTTGAGTTGTCAATTCAACCACACCTGGAGATTAAATATCCGTAGCAGAGTGATCAGTAGCACAATAATATGATAGTTTGATAGCAGTGGTAATAGTAGTAGTAACGGTAACAGTGATAGCAATGGTTTCGAAGCAAGTGTAACAGTAGCAGTAGCAATAGTAACTTAGCAAGAACAATATGTGGAAAACTCGTAGGCATTGGATCGGTGAATTCGTTGGATGATATTCATCATATAACAGTCATAACCTAGGGCGACACAGAACTAGCTCCAGTTCATAAATATAATGTAGGCATGTATCCATAAATAGTCATACGTGCTTATGGAAAAGAACTTGCATGACATATTTTGTCCTACCCTCCCGTGGCAGCGGGGTCCATAAGGAAACTAAGGGATATGCCTCCTTTTAATAGAGAACCGGAACAAAGCATTAACACATAGTGAATACATGAACTCCTCAAACTACGGTCATCACCGGAAAGTATCCCGATTATTGTCACCCCGGGGTTTACGGATCATAACACATAGCAGGTGCATATGACTAGCAAGATCGGATCAAGAACATATATATAATGGTGATAACATAAACGGTTCAGATCTGAAATCATGGCACTCGGGCCCTAGTGACAAGCATTAAGCATGGCAAAGTCATAGCAACGTCAATCTCAGAACAAAGTGGATACTAGGGATCAAGCCCTACCAAAACTAACTCGATTACATGATGAATCTCATCCAACTCCTCACCGACCAGCGAGCCTACGAAGGAATTACTGACTCCCGGTGGGGAGCATCATGGAATTGGCGATGAAGGAGGGTTGGTGATGACGAAGACCGAAGATTCCCCTCTCCGGAGCCCCAAACGGGCTCCAGATCTGGCCTCCCGATGAAGAACAGGAGGTGGCGGCGGCTTCGTCTCGTGAAACGCAATAAAACTCCCTCTCTAATTTTTTCTCCAAAAATAGGAATTTATAGTGTTGGAATTAGGGTCAGGGGGGCCACGAGGTGACCACAACCCACCAGGGCGCGCCTGGAGGAGGTGGCGCGCCCTGGTGTATCGTGCCCAGCCAGGGCACCCCCTCCGGTGGTTCTTGGCTCCAATATTTTTTATTTATTGTAAAATAATTCTCCAAAAAGTTTCATCCAATTCCGAGAACTTTTATTTCTACACAAAAACAACACCATGGTAGTTCTACTGAAAACAGCGTCGGTCCAGGTTAGTTTCATTCAAATCATGCAAATTAGAGTCCAAAACAAGAGCAAAAACATTAGGAAAAGTATATACGACGGAGATGTATCAACTCCCCGAAGCTTAACCCATTGCTTGTCCTCAAGCAATTCAGTTGACAAACTGAAAGTGAAAAAGAAAAACTTTTACGAACTCTTTTGTTGTTGTTTACATAAATATGCTTAAGTAGCACCCAAGTTTTCAGCAAAGATCATGACTAACCATGTCAACAATAACTCTTAGAAATTATATTAAATCATCTCAATGGCATAATCAACTAGAGAGCAATAATAAAATATCTCAAGTGCCAACACTTTGTCAAAACGGTCATGATATAATAGGACATTAGTGGTATCTCGCTAGCCCTTTCTGAGACCGCAAAACAAAAATGCAGAGCACCTCCAAAGTTCAAGCAGCGACTAAACATTGTAATTCATGGTAGAAAAGATCCAGTCATGCTGCATCCAACATTAACTATACACAATGCATGAGGATGACAATAGCGCTCTCAGATCTGGCGCTTATTTGAGAAGGTGATGACTCAACATAAAAGTAAATAGATAGTCCCTTCACAGAGGAAAGCAGGGATTTGCAGAGGTTCTAGAGCTCAAAGCTTAAATCAGAGATAAATATAATTTTGGGAGGTGCACCCTTCTTGTCAACGTTACGACCAAGAGTTATCAATATCTTCCATGCTAAACACATTAGTGGCGGTTCCCAAGCGAAAAAAGTAAAGGTTTACTCCCCCTCCACCAATAAACACACTCCACGACTAGCCGAATCCACGGGTACCGTCCATACAAACAACATTCCTGGGGGGAGTTTTGTTTAATTATTTGCAATTTTTTATTTCAGGACCGGGAATCCCTATTACTGCCACTCTCGTGCAAGGATGAGTGAATAAACACTCATCATGAGAATAACCTGCTTAACATGGAAGATACTGACCGCCCCGTGTCGCTCCATGAGCGGTCAAGGCACACAAAACAGATGCTCATTTGAAATTTTAGAGGTGGCGCATGCAAATTTACTTGGAACGACAGGGTAATACTGCATATAGGTAGATATGATGGACTCATCTGGAATAACTTTGGTTTAAGGATTTTGATGCACAAGCAGTATTCCCACTTAGTACAGGCGAAGGCTAGCAAATAGGTTGAGAAGCGGCGAGCTAGAGAGCGAAAACGGTCATGAACATGCGTTATGAATAATCAACATTGAATACTAGCATGAGTAGGATATGAACACCATGAACATAAATATCGTAGAGGCTATGTTGGTTTTGATTCAACTACATGCGTGAACATCTGCCAAGTCAAGCCACTTGAAACATTCAGAGGAGGATACCATATCATCATACTACATCACAACCATTTTAATGCATGTTGACATCCAGGATAAATCATTATCCACTCCTAGCTACTTAAGCATGGCATGAGCAACTATAATCTCTAATTCTCATTGCAAACATGTTTGATCATAATATGCTAAATCATGGGTACTAGGTTAAACATATTTACAAAAACAAAAACAAGTTGAGTTCATACCCGCTTCTCTCTGCCACAGTCACTTCATCAAATATCGTCATTATTGCCTTTCACTTGCATGACCGAATGATATGAAAGTAATAATAGTGCAAGAGTGCTGTGGACTAAGCTGGAATCTGCAAACATTTTATTCAAAAGGAGAAGACAAAGTAATTTGGGATCTTTGTTAGATTAACAGTAGTGCATATGAGAGCCACTCAACATTTTCATCGTGGTCTTTTCCTTAGTATGACTCAAATAAAAGGAAAAGAATTTCAGAGAAACACACTGAAATATTTTTTCGAGTTTTTGTTTTTTCTTAAAGAAAGCAAATCAAAGAAGGAAAAACAAAGACGAGAAAAACTATTTACACGGGAAAACTCCCAACAAGTAAAAGAAGAAATGAGAAATCTTTTTGGGTTTTCTTTTGCTACTACAATTAATTTAAACTAGAAAGAAGAACCGAAAAGAAGCAAGAAATATTTTTGGATTTTCTCAAAGTTTTTCAAACACGCAAGAAGAAAGCAAGAAAATAAATCTAGCAAGGATAATACAATGAAAACATGTAGACACCGACAACTATAATGAAATGTGTAAACATGAATATAATGTCGGAAATACATACTCCCCCAAACTTAGGGTTTTGGCCTAGCTTGGTAATCACCATCCGTAATAGCCATCCGGTCCTAAGTGGAAGTTCTGTGGCGACGGCACCTGAGCGTCCCACTCCTGGGGCTCCTCCTCAGCCGCTGGCAGGTCCTTCCGGTAGGCAGTAATGTCCTCTGGCATGACCGTGTATCCGTTCTTGGCAATAGAATCAAACAAAGTAGGTGCAGGCAACGGGATAATATCACGGGTAACCACACTGAATACTAAGTTGTAGCGAATGTTATGAAAAGAATCAGCCACATCAATAAATTGACGATCCTCCAATGCCTTGTGATCTAGAAAAACTCGGGGGTAAGGGATAATCATGTTGGCGAATCTGAACATTAAAGTGACTCGCTAAGCGAGTAGCATAAATACCACCATGTATCTTGCCCTTAGTCCTGTTAAGGTGTAGGTGACGTGCAATAATAGCCCCTAGGCTAAAGGTGTGATCATTGTGCAGTGCACGGCGTAAAATGGCGAGGTCGGGGGCACTGAGTGCACCGACCTTCTCCCTAGCGATTAAACACTTCGCGATGAATAAAGCAAAGTAATGCACAGAAGGAAACTGCAAACTGGTGGCAGTGGCATTTGACACGCCTCTTTCATCACCCACTGTCAAAGTGAGGAGAAACTCCTCAAACTCCGCTGGTCTAGGCTCTCTTAATTCCCCATTAGAAGGGATCAAACATATGTCGCAAAAGTCAGTGAGCGGTATCTGACGGGTTTCAGCATATAAATCAAACTGCACCTCAGGAGGATGATTCCAACTCAGAAAATGAAAATTTTGCACAAAGGAATTCGTAAGGAGGTGGTGTTGGTCACACTCAGCTGGGAGGAAGTCGGTCAGCCTAGCGTTTGCAACGAATGGGGCAAACTCTTGATGGAACCCGACCTCTTCCATGAAGGCATTATGCGGCCATTCGCACGGCCACACCTCCGCCGTTCTCGGAGTGTTGAGGTCATTGTCCGATGATTCCCCAATGACTCCTTTAGCATTCTTCTTGGAGGAAAACTTCCTAAAGAAACTCATCTTATTCCTATAAATAAATTTCTGAAAATTTTAGTCTACAAAAATTTTGTCAACAAAACTTCATAAGATTGATAGCAACTACTCCTAAGGATGCCTAGAGGCCATATTAAGCATTCAAACTACTTAGAACTCTAAGAATTCAACATGCAAGCCCATCTACAGCAGCACCAGGAGTAGCTAATTATTCTAAAAATAGACCACTAAGTCAAAAACTAATTGGAGCAATGGAGGAGTCACATACCAAGTAGCAATCCCCCAAAACAGTTTCAGAAACGGAGCTTCGAGCAAAGAGATCGAAATCCGCGGGTTTGAGAGCAAGAACACGAGAGAGAGAGAGAGCTATGATGATTTTTTTCTGGAGGTAGGAGATGGAATGGGCTAAATGGATAAGTGAGGGGACCCACGTGGGGACCACAACCCACCAGGGCGCGCCTGGAGTTGCTGGCGCACCCTGGTGTCTCATGGACACCAGGTGCACCCCTCTCTGATGTTATTTGCACCAGAAATTCAAAAATACTCAGAAAAATAAGTGTATTAAATTTTTTGGACATTCTGAAAACTTTTATTGTCGGGTCATTTTTATTGCACGGAGAAATCAGAAAACTGGATAAACATGGCATTTTATTTTATTTGACTAAGAAGAATAGAAAACAAAAGGTGGGAGCAGAAGGTTGTGCCTACTAGATTCATCAACTTCATACCTCTCAAAATGATCCATTAATAAGGTTTATCAAGTCTTATTAACAACCACTTTCGATTAGCTTGAAACCGAAGAACTTTCGTAAAACACTAAGTTACCTCCATGGGGATATGCATATCCCCAACAATAAGTATGTCATATTTCTTTTTGGCAGTAGGTAGAGGTAGTTGAAAACTTCCAATAGTGAGTGTCGGAGATTTTTCAATAACATTCATACCATTCACTTGGAATTGTTTCTTCGGAAAGTGCACCGTATGCTCATTACCATTGATATGAAAAGTGACTTTGCTTTTATTGCAATCAATAATAGCCCCTGCAGTATTCAAAAAGGGTCTACCAAGGATAATCGACATGTTATCGTCCTCTGGCATCTCAAGAATAACAAAGTGTGTTAAGATAGTAACGTTTGCAACAACAACGGGAACATCCTCACAAATACCGATAGGTATGGCAGTTGATTTGTCAGCCATTTGCAATGATATTTCAGTAGGTGTGAGTTTATTCAAATCAAGTCTTTTATATAAAGAGAAAGGCATAACACAAACACCAGCTCCCAAATCACACAAAGCAGTTTTGACATAATTTCTTTTAATGGAGCAAGGTATAGTTGGTATTCCAGGATCTCCAAGTCTTTTAGGTACTCCATCCTTAAAAGAATAATTAGCAAGCATGGTGGAGATTTCAGCTTCATGTATCTTTCTTTTATTAGTGATGATGTCTTTCATGTATTTTGCATAAGGGGCCATCTTTAAGATACCAGTTAAGCGGGTACGCAAAAGACTGGCCTAATCATTTCAGCAAAGCGTTCAAATTCTTCATCATCCTTTTTCTTAGATGGTTTAGGTGGAAAAGGCATGGGTTTCCGAACCCATGGCTCTCTTTCTTTACCATGTTTTCTAGCCACGAAGTCTCTTTTATCATATCATTTATTTTTAGGTTGTGGGTTATCAAGATCAACAGCAGGTTCTATTTCAACATCATTATATGGTTCTTTATCATTGTTCGGTTGAGTATCTTCATGAACATCATCATTATCATTGGGTGAATGTTCATTACTAGATTGAGTTTCAGCATCAGAAATAGAGACATCATTATTATCTTCAGGAGGTTTTTCTATCTCAGGTTCACTAGAGGTATGCAAAGTCCTATCATTTTTCTTTTTTCTTTTTCTTTTTAGAAGGACTAGGTGCATCAGCGTTAATTCTCTGAGAGTCTTTATCAATTCTTTTATGATGACCTTCGGGATAAAGAGGTTCTTGGGTCATTCTACCTCCTCTAGTCAGTACTCTAATAGCATGATCATTCATATTATTATTCATTTCATTAAGCAATTCTCTTTGAGATTTAGCAACTTGTTCTAACTGGGTTTGAACCATAGAGGCATGTTTTCCTACACCTCTAACATCATTACTAATTCTAAACAACAAGTCACTCAAGCGAGCAATCATATTAGAATTATATTTCAATTGTTTCAGAACATTTGCATCGAAGTGATCTTGTTTCCTAATGTAGTTGTCAAACTCATATAAGCATTGACTAGGATGTTTATTGTAAGGGATATCACCTTCATCAAACTTTAATAAAGAATTTACCTCTACCACCTGTTGAGGTCGTGGTGTGTCAAGGCCATGTATTTCTTCAATAGGTGGTAAATTCTTAACATCCTCAGCTTTAATACTTTTTTCCTTCATACATTTCTTTGCCTCCTGCATATCTTCAGGACTGAGAAATAAGATAGCCCTCTTCTTTGGAGTGGGTTTAGGCGGTGGTTCAGGGAGAGTCCAATCATCATAACTCTTCAATATATTATTCAATAGTTCCTCAGCTTGTTCAACAGTTCGTTCCCTGAAAACACAACCAGCACAACTATCTAGGAAGTCCCTAGAAGCATCAGTTAGTCCATTATACCAGATATCAAGTATTTCATTTTTCTTAAGAGGGTGATCAGGCAAAGCATTAAGAAATTGGAGAAGCCTCCCTCAAGCTTGTGGGAGACTCTCTTCTTTAATTTGCACAAAGTTAAATATTTCCTGTAAGGCAGCTTGTTTCTTATGAGCAGAAAACTATTTTTCAGAGAAGTAGTAAATCATATCCTGGGGACTACGCACACAACCAGGAGCAAGAGTATTGTACCATATCTTATTATCACCCTTTAATGAGAACAGAAATAATTTGAGAATATAGTAGTAGCGAATCTTCTAATCATGAGCAAAAAGGATGGCAATATCATTCAACTTAGTAAGATGTGCCACTAAAGTTTTAGTTTCATAGCCATGGAAAGGATCAGGTTCAACCAAAGTAATTAACTCTGGGTCGACAGAGAATTCATAATCCTTATCGGTAACAAAGATAGGTGAAGTAGCAAACTTAGGATCACATTTCATTCTAGCATTCAAAGTCTTTTCTTTATACTTGCATAATAATTTCTTAAGATCATCTCTATCCTTACAAGCAATGATGTCTCTAGCTACTTCTCCATCCATAACATAACCCTCAGGTATCTTAGGCAATTCAAATCTAGGAGAGATAGGTCTAACAGATGTTTCATAGTTCTCAGTTTCAAGGACTTCATCAATTGCAATAATTTCATCAGTTTTAGTAATTTCATTCTCTTTAGCTCTAGCAATTTGTTCATCAAGAAATTCCACCTAGTGGCACATTATCATCAGGCATGATACTAGCATCATCATAAGTATCATTCATAGCAGAAGTAGAATCATCAATAACTTGCGACATATCAATATTAATAGCATGTGGTGTTGTTGCAAGTTTCCTCATAACCGAAGGTGAATCAAGTACAGAGCTAGATGGCAATTCCTTACCTCCCCTCGTCTTAGAGGGAAAAATATTGGTTCTTGTATCCTTCAGATTCTTCATAGTGATAAGTTGATATAAATCCCAAGTGTCTCAACAATATAGCTATGCTCCCCGGCAACAGTGCCAGAAAAAGGTCTTGATAACCCACAAGTATAGGGGATCACAACAATTTTCGAGGGTAGAGTATTCAACCCAAGTTTATAGATTCGATACAAGGGGAGCCAAAGAATATTTGCGAGTATTAGCAGTTGAGTTGTCAATTCAACCACACCTGGAGATTAAATATCTGCAGCATAGTGATCAGTAGCACAGTAATATGATAGTTTGATAGCAGTGGTAACAGTAGTAGTAACGGTAACATGGATAGCAATGGTTCTGTAGCAAGTGTAGTGGTAGCAGTAGCAAAAGTAACTTAGCAAGAACAATGATACGGGGCACGCCCGTGTGCATCGATCTTTCACGAATTGGAGGGGATCTCACGAGGAACACGAAGAACACGAGAGGAAAATCAAACACTCGAGGACGACCTTCGATCACACATCCACTAGAAACACACGAGTACACGAGTACAAGATTCACAATCAACAAAAGGATACACGTAACGATAGTCTTCTCTCTCCAAAGGAGGAGGTCTTGAATCCCTTGGGATCTTCCCTTAGGGGGGCCTTGGCATCACTTGGATCTTCTCTCGATGGAGGTCACTCTCTGTGGGAGAAGGAAGTAATGGAGCTATGCTCAACAATGGTTTTTGCTAAACATAAGCTAACCCTAAAACGAAGCTAGGAGGGGAGTACTTATAGTCTGAGACGAAAAAGGGGGACAAAAGGGTACATGGGCATCGGGCCCGAGTGGCTGCACACAGGCAGGCCGGAAGTTCCGGGTCAGGCCGGAAGTTCCGGGGCCCGAGCGTTTCCCTTGAAGCTTGACCCCTCCTGTTCGCACGCTTCTTCTTCTTTCACCTCCGAGCTCCCGTTGGCGTCGATGTACCTAAGTATGCACAGAGTCTCTATTTGAGGTAGCGTTGACGTTCCATGAGTATGAATGGAAGAGTCACAAAGGAGAGAAGTCACCTCGTTTCCAATAGCGCGTGCGCGTGCTCTTGTCATGGGTCCACTTGGGGTTTGGTTTGGTGGTGTAGGTTTCATGGGGATGATGGTGGGATGCTCCGCATCATCTCCCCCCCACCTTGGGGAAGATCCGTCCTCGGATGAGGATCTTCATCGCCATGAAAAGGGGATAGGTCTACGACGTTGAAGGTGTAACTCACGTTGTACTTGTCGCATGGTATGTCGATCTTGTAGGCATTGTTGTTGTAGCGTGCCAACACCTTGAATGGACCGTCGGCTCAAGGAAGTAACTTCGACTTGCGTTCATTAGGGAAGCGGTCCTTGCGAAGGTGTAGCCACACAAGATCACCGGGCTTGAACACCATGGGGTGCTTGTTGATGTTGCGCTTGTTGATGATGCGTTCCACTTGACGTTCAATCATGCGCCTTGTATCTTCATTCATCCTCTTGATGTAACTTGCCCTTGCACTTGCGTCCATGTTGACACGCTCTTGGAGTGGTAGAGGTAGGATGTGCAATGGGGACAAAGGATTGAAGCCGTAGACCACTTCGAACGGAGACTTGCCGATGGTGGAGTGACTTGCGCGATTGTAGGCGTACTCGGCGATGGGGAGGCTTTCTTCCCATTCCTTGATGTTCTTCTTGATCAACACGCGGAGTAGCGTAGATAGCGTCCGGTTCGTCACCTCCGTTTGTCCATCGGTTTGAGCGTGATATGCCGAAGAGAATAGAAGCTTGATTCCGAGCTTGGCGCATAGGGTCTTCCAAAAGTAGCTCAAGAACTTGACACTGCGATTCGAGACAATAGTCTTGGGTACGCCATGTAGTCGCAAGATGTCCCTACAAAATAAATTTGCAATATGTGAAGCATCGTCTATCTTGTGACATGGAATGAAATGAGCCATTTTGGAAAAGCGATCCACAACGACAAAAATGGAATCATGGCCATTTTTAGTTCATGGCAAACCAAGCACAAAGTCCATACTAATGTCTTCCCATGGTTGGAACGGTATCGGAAGAGGCATATAAAGACCATGAGATTGAGCTTTGGACTTAGCTTTGCGGCATGTAGAACATCGGTTGGTGAAGCGTGCAACATCACGAAATATCTTGGGCCAAAAGTACTTGTTTGATAGTGCGGCATACGTCTTGTCGCGTCCAAAGTGACCCATCAGTCCTCCACCATGAGCCTCTTGCAAAAGCAACAACCGGAGAGAAGACTCGGGTATACACAGTTTGTTAGCACGCATAAGATAGCCATCTTTCATATAATAGTTTTCCCAACAAGTTTTCACTTGGCACATAGCGTAAGGATTAGCAAAAGAAGCATCATGCTCATACAAGTCTTTGATGTGCTCAAAACCAACAACATTCAATTCAAGTTGAGTAACTAACATGCATTTGCGGGAAAGGGCATCCGCCACAACGCTTTCCTTACCCTTAATGTATTTGATGACATAAGGGAAGGACTCAATAAATTCACTCCATTTAGCATGCCGTTTGTTCAACTTAGTTTGACCCTTTAAGTACTTAAGCGTTTCATGGTCGGTATGGATAACAAATTCATGAGTACGCAAATAATGTTCCCACACATGTAAAACTCTCACCAGAGCATACAATTATTTTTCATATATGGGGTAGTTAAGTTGTGCGCCGGAAAGTTTCTCGCTAAAATACGCAATTGGGCGCTTATTTTGCATAAGCACACCACCTATTCCATTACCGCTAGCATCACAATGCACTTCAAATGTTTTATCAAAGTCGGGCAACGCAAGCAAAGGTGCATGAGTGAGCAAATTTTTAAGTTCATGGAATGCGGTGTCTTGTGAAGGACCCCAAATAAATGGTGCATTCTTCTTGCTCATAGCATGGAGAGGTGATGCAATAGTGCTAAAGTCTTTGACAAAACGGCGATAGAAACATGCTAGTCCTAGAAAACTCCGCACTTGTTACAAATTTGTTGGTGTGGGCCAAGTTTTAATCGCATCAATCTTAGTTTCATCTACATGAACGCCCTTAGAAGATACTAAAAAAGCTAAGAAAACTACCTTCTCAACACCAAATGTGCATTTCTCCATGTTTGCATAGAGTTATTCTTTCCTAAGGATTTGCAAAACATCACGAACATGTGTAGCATGCTCCTCAAGAGACTTGCTAAAGACAAGAATATCATCAAAATAGACCACAACACAATATCCTATGAGGGGTCGCAAAACATAGTGCATAACACGCATGAAAGTACCCGGGGCTTTGGATAAGCCCATGGGCATAACAAACCATTCATAGAGACCAAATTTAGTCTTAAAAGCAGTTTTCCACTCGTCACCCTCATGTATGCGAATTTGGTAGTAACCACTTTTTAAGTCAATCTTAGAAAATATAGTGGCACCACTAAGTTCATCTAGCATATCATCTAAGCGAGGAATTGGATGACGGTAGCGAATAGTGATAGCATTGATAGGACGACAATCGGCAAGGACTCAAACTTTCGCATACATGCCCTTTGTCTAGGAGTTTTTGGGCTTGCCTTTGTATTTCCTTTGTTTCTTCGGGGTTGACGCAGTAGGGAGCCTTGTTAGGAAGCAGTGCTCCGAGGATGAGGTCGATGCGGTGTTCGATCCCTCGTTTTGGTGCTAGTCCTGGGGGTAGCTAATCAGGGAAAAAATCTTGGAATTCCTGCAACAACTTAGATAACACAAGAGGAAGATGTTGTGAAGGGTTAGTTCGAACAACCTCATCTTTGCACACAAGTACATAGTGAAGAACGGTCGATGGGGTCTCACTCACATCCCTCAAATATCGTTTGATGGCTAAAAGAACTATATCTCTCATGTCCCTTATCGTGGAGTCGCTCATTTTTGGCTTGTGGCACTCACTCTCTTTGAGGTGGATCACTCTCTCACTTTTATCTCCACCATGGGATGAAGCTTGTTTGTCGGCGATGACTTGACTTGGAGTCATTGGTCGGAGCACATATTGCTTGCCCTTCATCTTGAAGCTATATTTATTTGTCCGACCGTTGTGTCTGACGCCACGGTCGAATTGCCAAGGTCTACCAAGTAGGAGGTGGCAAACGGACATTGGAACCACATCAAACTCCAAAGTGTCTTCATAAGCGCCTATCTTGAAGGAAACTTCCATGGTGTGGTCAACTTGGAGGGTTCTAGAATCACTAAGCCATTGGACCTTGTAAGGACGAGGGTGCTTTTACTTGACCAATTGTAGCTTGGAACAAAGGTCTTCACTTGCCAAGTTGTGGCAACTCCCGCCGTCCATGATGACCTTAACGGATTTTCCTTGGATGCCCGCCTTGGTGTGGAAGATGTGGCAATGTTGGTCCTCGTCTTCTTGTTGTTGGAGCGTCAAAACTTTGGAGATAACGAGAGTGGGGCTCGAATCGTTATCACAAAAGATTTGCGAATCTTCATCTTCATTCACTTGGCGATGTATGGCCACTTGCTCCAAAGCTTGCATCTCGTTGTCACTCATAGAGTCATAGGTGCCGTCGTCGAGGAGAACCATATTGCGTTTGGTTGGACATTCGAAGGTCTTGTGGCCTTGGCCTTGGCACGTGAAACACTTGATGGAGCTTGTCTTGGCAGTAGCATCCGTTTTTGGGGTAGAGGATGAAGCTCTCGGCTTGTAGGTGCTTGAGGTTGGTCGGCTTGATGAAGTCGTCTTGTCCCTGTAACTTGACTTGTCGCCGGTAGGTGTTGTAGATTTCGTATTCGAGGTTGTTGTTGTCGTAGTAGCTTGGGCACTTGAGCCGTAGGTCTTGGAGGAGAACTTGGAGTACTTGTAGTCATCTTGCACTTGCCGTTCCGCCTTGGTTGCTTGATGCACAAGTTCGAGAAGCTTGGAGTATGGTTGGAAGTCTGCAATTTTCTTGACTTGGTAGTTGAGACCATTCAAGAAGCGTGCCATTGTTTGCTCGTCATCTTCCTTAACATTGGCTCGGATCATAGCGATTTCCATATCTTGGTAGTACTTCTCTACCGATTTGGTGCCTTGCTTGAGTTGTTGTAGTTTCTCGAAGAGATAACGGTTTTAGTGTGTAGGCACAAAACGAGCTCGCATGAGATCCTTGATTTGGGACCACGTGGTGATAGGAGGTTCAACTCTCTCTCTTCTTCGCTCAATCACTTGTTCCCACCAAATAAGGACATAGTCTTGAAACTCAAGGGAAGCCATGGCTATCTTCTTTTCTTCATCATAGTTGTGGAGGCGAAAGATCTTGTCAACCTTGAGGGCCCATGACAAGTAGTCTTCAGGATCGTTGCTTCCGGAAAACTTTGGCATTGTGAACTTGAGCTTGCCGAAGCGTTGTTCATCATTGTGGTGGTGATGCCGAAATCCTTGGCTTGGATGTGGATCCTCATTGTCATTGCCTTGAGCGTGTTGACGTTGATCTTGTCCTTGCTCGTCTTCATGATCGGGTTTGTCGCGATGATCTTGAGGACGGCGATGAGGTGGACGCACTCGGTTGCGCCTTTCTTGGTGCTCCTCTTGGCGGTTTGCGTCTTCTTTTCGTTGTCGACGAAGTTCTTCTTGTTGTGCTTGGCAAAGGGCTTCTTGCTCATGGTGAGCTTGGCGGTTGCACTCCTCAAAGGCGCGAGTAGCTTCTTGTAAAGCGCGATGTGCTTCAAGCGCTCGTTCATGACGGCGATGTTGTTCTTGTTCGCGGCGTTGTTGTTCTTGTTCTTGGCATTGTTGGTCTTGCTCCAACGCATCTTGATCTTGTTGGCGGCAGCATTCTCGAGCACGGACGCGATCTTGCAATCCATTGCCATGAAATGGATTGTCTTGACGGTGACGACCTTGTGGCGAACTTGGGCCGGAGTGTTCGTCACGATGGTGATGACGCGCTTTTGGACTTGCGTCGGAAGAGTACGTCGTTGAGTTGCGACTTGTCTGACGACTCCTTGTCAATGTAGATGTGGAAGGCTCGCGAGTGACCATCAAGGACCGGAGCTCCTCCATTTGGCTTGAGTGCTTGGTTTCGAGGTATTCCCTTGTTCACTTTTCGGATTCATGCAAGTTGGAGGCGAGTTGGTCGATGCGGTCATGCAAGACATCTTGAGCTTGAGTAATTTCCTTGTGTGCGCCGAAGAAGTGCAACTTGGTGACGTGGTTGTTCACGTCATCGTCATTCTCCTCGAAGGCCGGGTTCGACATGATGTTCCTATCCATAGCACTCAAGAAGATATAAGTGGAAGAGTGATAAGACAATACCAATTACCGTTCCAAAAGTTGAAAGTGGATCAAGATCACTCGATGTGCAAGTATGGAAATAGTAGAATTGGTACCGAAGATCGTCCTTCTCACACCTACACAAATAAGGCTTATGGAGTAGCTTGGTTAGGATAGTGGCACAAATTTCAAGTAATTCGAAAGATAAGATTCAATAATGTTGAAAGAGATTCGTAGAAATCGCAAATGAGACAATGTATATCAATAGCAATGGGTATACACGGAAACACACACACGGAAGAAAATTGGGGTCATGCAACCAAGGATGAGCCAAAATGTGGAATCCACAGAAAATGCTCTCGTTGCACAACACTAGAGAGACGGTAGCACGATTGCTCCAATGGGTATGATACGCACTTGTGCACACCCTAAAATCAACCAAACGTGTCGTCTTCCCATTCCCGACTTGCTATGTGTGTATGTGGCACGTGTCACTCGCTCAAGTGATCCAAGATGATCAAGTATGCTATGCGAATCTTGCGATGCTATTGCTCTTTTGCTCTTGCTTAAAAGTTTTGCTTCTCTTTTCTTTTGTAATGATGTTTTGTATGGTCACAATGCGGGACGTGCACACCAAGATAGCAATTATGTATGCGGGTACTATGTTGTAACACAAAAGATGATACTAAGATATATGCACGCAAATGAAGCTATGCGGAGTATGTATCACTAAAGTGCACAAGTAGCGTAGCCCGGCAATACTCAATGGCTAGTCTCGATAGGCAAGTAACGCAAATAGGCTCGGGGTAACAATGCAATGGCAAGGGTATAGACAAGAGTGTCATCGCGGTTACCGTCCTTGCTTATGGTGAGGTGTCAATGAAGAGTAGGTCGGCGACGATCCGGGGCGATGATGAGCGGCGATGTCGATGAAGAACCACTCCTAATTAGCTGAAACACCTTAGGAAGTGGTGAATCTCGCGACTCAAAATCTCAAATGCAAGGGGTCGCGGAAGAAAAATGGTGGAGGTTTGCGGAAAACTGTGGTGGAAAAACTCAAGAAAATGAGAAATGGCAATTGTAAAGTTTCTGCAAAGTCCGGAAGGTCCGGACCGGCCGGAGGTTCCGGGGGCCGGAAGGTCCGGGGTGGTCGGAAGGTCCGGGTGAGGCCGGAGGTTCAGGGGGTCGGGAAAATTGGGACGAACCCTAATTTCCAGATCTTGGACTTGAGCGGAAAACCGAGGGGGAAAACCCAAATCTAACGGGGAAAAAGAAAAATTGGGGGGGGGGAGGGGGATTGGATGGATAGAAAGGTAGATCCACACGTCCACAACGAAATCCACGGATCAAAATCAACGAAATCTCCTCAAATCAAACGAATTCGAGAAATTTGGTATGGCTATTTTTGTGGGGATTTTCGAAAATAGGTCAAAACAAAACAAAATTGGCTAGAAATCGAAGGGGGAGACTCCAAATTCGTGAGAAACCTTGGCTATTGATACCAATATGATACGGGGCACGCCCGTGTGCGTCGATCTTTCACGAATTGGAGGGGATCTCACGAGGAACACGAAGAACACGAGAGAAACACTAGAGGAAAATCAAACACTCAAGGACGACCTTCGATCACACATCCACTAGAAACACACGAGTACACGAGTACAAGGTTCACAATCAACAAAAGGATACATGTAACGATAGTCTTCTTGCTCCAAAGGAGGAGGTCTTGAATCCCTTGGGATCTTCCCTTAGAGGGGCCTTGGCATCACTTGGATCTTCTCTCGATGGAGGTGACTCTCCGTTGGAGTAGGAAGTAATGGAGCTATGCTCAACAATGGTCTTTGCTAAACATAAGCTAACCCTAAAACGAAGCTAGGAGGGGAGTACTTATAGTCTGAGACGAAAAAGGGGCGTGAAAGGGTACATGGGCATCGGGCCCGAGTGGCTGCGCACAGGCAGGCCGGAAGTTCCGGGTCAGGCCGGAAGTTTCGGGGCCCGAGCGTTTCCCTTGAAGCTTGACCCCTCCTCTTCGCACGCTTCTTCTTCTTTCACCTCCGAGCTCCCGTTGGCGTCGATGTACCTAAGTATGCACAGAGTCTCTGTTTGAGGTAGTGTCGACGTTCCATGAGTATGAATGGAAGAGTCACAAAGGAGAGAAGTCACCTCGTTTCCAATAGCGCGTGCGCGTGCTCTTGTCATGGGTCCACTTGCGGTTTGGTTTGGTGGTGTAGGTTTCATGGGGATGATGGTGGGATGCTCCGCATCAAACAATATGTGGAAAACTCGTAGGCATTGGATCGGTGAATTCGTTGGATGATATTCATCATATAACAGTCATAACCTAGGGTGACATAGAACTAGCTCGAGTTCATAAATATAACGTAGGCATGTATTCCGTAAATAGTCATACGTGCTTATGGAAAAGAACTTGCATGACACTGACGTGGCTTGAGACTGCGTTGGTATTTCCCCAAAGAGGAAGGGATGATGCAGCACAACGATGATAAGTATTTCCCTCAGTTATGAAACCAAGGTTATCGAACTAGTAGGAGGATCACCACCACCCAATAAGCAGCACCTGCACACAAACAACAAATACTTGCAACCCGACGCGAAAGAGAGGTTGTCAATCTCTCTACGGTAATAAGATAGATTAGGTAGTGATAGATAGGAGAGATAGATCTCTCAAGAACACAAATAAAAAGAGTTAATATGCAGCAATATGTTTTTGGGTTTTTGGTTTTGTAGATCTGAAAACAGAGATTGCAAAAAAGTAGATCGGAAAGCAATATGTTGGAAAAGTAGACCCGGGGGCCGTAGGGTTCACTAGTGGCTTCTCTCATGAGTATAGCGCATGGTGGGTGAACAAATTGTTGTTGGGCAATTGATACAAAATCGAATAGTCATGACGATATCCAAGGCTATGATCATTATATAGGCATCACGTCCAAGATAAGTAGACCGACTCCTGCCTGCATCTACCACTATTACTCCACACATCGACCGCTATCCCGCATGCATCTAGTGTATTAAGTTCATGGAAAAACGGAGTAATGCAATAAGAACGATGACATGATGTAGACAAGATCTATTCATGTAGGAATAGACCCCATCTTGTTATCCTTAATAGCAACGATACATGCGTGTCTTGCTGCCCCTTCTGTCACTGGGAAAGAATACTGCAAGATCGAACCCATCACAAAGCACCTCTTCCCATGGCAAGAAAAATCGATCTAGTTGGCCTAACTAAACCAAAGATTCGAAGAAGAAATACGAGGCTATAAGTAATCATGCATATAAGAGATCAAAGAAGACTCAAATAATATTCATGGATAGAAACTGATCATGAACTCAAAATTCATTGGATCCCAACAAACACACCGCAAAAGTTTACATGAAATAGATCTCCAAGAGACCATTGTATTGAGAATCATAAGAGAGAGAGAGAGGAAACCATCTAGCTACTGCCTACGGACTCGTAGGTCTATGGTGGACCACTCACGCATCATCGGAGAGGCACCTATGAGGAAGATGAACCCCTCCGAGATGGTGTTTAGATTGGATCTCGAGGTTCTGGAACTTGCGGCGGCTGGAATTGTGTTTCATCGACTCCCCTAGGGGTTTTGGAATATTTGGGAATTTATAGGCATCAGAGGCGGTGCAGAGGGGGCCGAGGAGGGCACAACCCATCAGGGCGCGCCGGGGCCCACCTGGCGCGCCCTGGTGGGTTGTGATCTCCACGGCCCACCTCTCCAGCAGTTCTTTGGCCCACTGGGTGTCTTCTGGTCCAGAAAAAATCTTCAAAAAGTTTCATCGCGATTGGACTCCGTTTGGTATTGATTTTCTGCGAAGTAAAAAACAAGCAAAAACAGCAACTGGCACTTTGGCACTATGTCAATAGGTTAGTCCCAAAAAATGATATAAAGTTGTTATAAAATGATTGTAAAACATCCAAGAATGATAATATAACAGCATGGAACAAGCAAAAATTATAGATACGTTGGAGACGTATCAGCATCCCCAAGCTTAATTCCTACTCGTCCTCGAGTAGGTAAATGATAAAAACAGAATTTTTGATGTGGAATGCTGCCTAACATGTTCATCACATTCTTTTCTTTTGTATAGCATGGACATTTGGACTTTTAAATGATTCAAAGCAATAGTCTAGTGTTAACATAATGACTTCAATACTCAAACATGTCAACAAGCAACCATGTCTTTCAAAATATCAACACTAAAGAAAGTTATCCCTAGCCCATCATGCTCAATCATTGATCCATTCATGAAACACACTCAAATATTAACTATGCCAAATGCTTAAGTACGATCATAGTGCCCCCTAGTTGGTGCTTATAAGAGAAGATGGAGACTCAAAGCAAAAATAAAAATTGCATAAAGTAAATAGATAGGCCCTTCGCAGAGGGAAGTAGGCCAAAAAATTCATTCTTGTAAATAGGGTCTCTTATAATTTCAACAAAGTCGGGATGAATACTAATCATTTTAAGATCCCCCTTGTGACTAATAGGCGTAGCAACTTTGTTCTTAGTGACTTGCGTAGTCTTGCCAACCTTTACGGGAGATTTTTCAATAGTTTTGGTAGAATAAAAGGCTAAACCCAAATTACTAAAAATCTCTTCTATCTTATCAATCCAGTAAGGGCTCTCCTCTACCCTTTCGTTAACTACGGTTTCTTTTTCATTAAGCAATTTAAAAGCATCTCCCGCCTTAGATCCAAATTTATTAGCAAGATTATGCATCTTTTTATCTAGATCATCAAGATGTCCTTTAGTAATCATCTTCTTTTCAATAGCATCTAATCTCTCCATAACATGTTCGAGAGTTAAAGTTATTTCATTGATCATGATAGGTGGCGATCCCACTAAACTTCCCAAAGCATTAAAAGCATCCAAAGATGGACACATCAAGAAATTCCCACCGGTAATCGTATCAAGGACGAATCTATACCAAGTGGTGATGCCAACATAAAAACTGCGAAGAAGAACAACGGTAGATTGCTTATGAATTGATCTATTATGAGCATTGCAAATCCTATACCAAGCATCTTTTAGGTTCTCCCCTCCCCTTTGCTTAAAATTAAGAACCTCATTATCGGGGGTACACGCAACAAAGGTAGAACTAGCCATAATAACTTAGCAAGAGATCCGGTGAGAAGAAGGGAAAACGAAAAAGAGGGCGAATAAATAGGCAAATTGGTGAAGTGGGATAGAGGAAAACGAGAGGCAAATGGCAAATAATGTAATTGCAAGGAGATGAGATTTGTGATTAGGAACCTGGTAGATGATGATGGAGTCCCCTCGGCGCCTACGATAGGCACGTAGAAGAGACCGCTTCTGTTGGGGATATAACCCCGTGGTGAGACCCGCCCAGGTGGGGCCGGGTCATGAGGTTGGCGGCTTAGCGATAAGGTTTGGAAGAAGCTTGCTCAATGGGCCTGGAGGCCCAGAGGGAGAAGACAGTGTATGACCCGGTGGCGTAAGCCGCCGGGGGCGTCTTGTCCAACAAGGCAGGAGTAGTTAGAGGTAAGGTTGGTTATCAAGTACGACCCAGCCCGGACTCTTGTAAGCCCAGGGCCTCGACCTGTGTATATAAAGGCGGGTTACCTGGGAGGCTTAGGCCACGAAACCTTTGATCGAGTGCTAGGTCTAGCGAATCCGTTTCCTTGTAATCGATATCCAATCAATACAACTCAAAGCAGGACGTAGGCTATTACCTCCTTCGAGAGGGGCCGAACCTAGGTAAATCTGTGTCTTTCGTCCCGACCAACACCTTCGAGTTAACCGCCGAAGCGATGGCTCCGCACCTAAGTCCCGACACTAGGACATCTGCCGTGACAAAACCACGATAGTTGGCGCCCACCGTGGGGCCAATGCCCGGTGGTTTGGAGTACTCGAAGGGCTCTCTCCCAGGGATCGAGGGATACGCCGTTGGCAGGATGACCAAGAGTCGCCGCGGCAAGCTCTACATCGACGACGCTGGCTGGGGCCCCATGGCCGACTCAACCGAGTACGGGTACCGGGTCCCCTTTGGCGGAATTCACGTCTTCATCGGCAAGATCGGCGGATATAAGCCCGGGCCAGACATCTGCACCGACCTCGTCGAGCCGGCCCGGCGCGCGCAACCCGCCTGGGTTAACCCGGGCCGGAAGCACGTCTTCGTCGGCTTCACCCAAGGTGCGGAACTTGAAGGTTCTATGTCGCGGGAGGAAACCCTCATCTGCTCAGAGGATGGATCCTCGAGCGGGGAGGCGGAATCAATCTACCAGCTTCACAACTATGGACTTGGGGGCTACTTCGAGGGCTGCCATGAGCCGGAATACTGTGAGCCGGAACACTATGAGCCGCCGAGCTGAGCCGCTGTCTTTATGGCAGGATCGGCACCAGCTCCTGGAAGCACGGCTGCTGGTGCGACCGGATCTGGATCAGGCAGGCCGCCGGCTCAAGTTTTGCTGGATCTGATGAATGAACTTATGACTCTGATGGGAACCGAGGTCACGGCCGAAAACCAAGCAGTCCGTAACACGGAGATCGCGAGGTTGAAGGACCAGATGGCCGGAGCCCAAGAAGAAATCAATGCGCTGAAGGCTCAGATGGATGCTGAGTCGGAACGCCTCAGGGCGGAAGCTTTTCGCCTTGACCTGGATCAACAGACCGCAGATGCAGTCCATCGGATGAGGCATCAGGCCCGCCTGCCGGATCAATATGAGGCCAGGAATCTTTTCAACACGCCAGGGATAGGACGGAATGCACCTCTGACCATATCCCGGACGGCGGAAGTACCTGGGAGTAAGGCGGCGGTTCAACATCGGCAGCCAGACCCGCCCCGCAGGAATCATACCCCGCCACAGGATTTTTCGACGCCACCCGGTCATTATTCTAACCCGGCGGAGAACATGTTGGCAGCGGCAGTCAGACTTGGCGCGCTCCCCATCCCTGATGGAACGCCTTTTGCAGAAGAAGCACGGAACGCCATTGGATATTTGCAGACAGCGGTGGCGCAACAGGAGAAGCATGCTTATAGCTGCAGCCGCGTGCTCTCGACCCCTATCCCAAGCCGTAGTTACAGCCGGCGCATAGAGTCGCCTACGATTTCTAGCAGTGAGCGACGTCGGAACCCGGCGCGGGATGACCCGCCTGCTGTTGATGCCTAGGCGCTGGTAGACCGTGCGAGAGGCGGCAGCAGCGGCGGCTGCGGCGGCTTACCAAGAACCCACAGTAGCACCTTCTATTTCAGTAGGAGCCGGAGTAACCTCCAGGGCTGTGGGAGTGCCGTGCTTAGTGCAGGCATTACGAAACGAACGCCTGCCGAAGGATTTCAAGGGTCCCCACAAGGTGCCAAATTATACTGCTGATCTACCTCCGGAAGCTTGGATCGAGAGTTATGAACTAGCCATGGAGATGTTAGACGTCAGTGATGCAGTCTGCGCCAAGTATTTCATCATGATGCTGGAAGGGCCGGCTCGCACGTGGTTGAAGGGTTTGCCGCCCAACACCATTAATTCCTGGGCCGAGTTGAAGGCGAAGTTCATTAAGAATTTTCAAGGGACGTGCAAGCAGCCCATGACGATCGTGGACTTAAATCATTGTGTGCAGCATGAGGATGAGTCGGCCCATCATTGGGTCCGGCGGGTCTCCACCATTATCCACTCCTCTGATAACATCACGGCGGCTCAAGCGGTTCTGATTCTGGAGAAGAATTGCCACTTTTTGCCTCTGAAGCAGAAGCTTGGACGGCTCAAACGTTCGTGCAAGGACATGGGGGAGCTCATGGCGGCTCTCACCAAGTATGCAGACTCTGACAGCATGAAGGACCCTGGTTCTGATGATGAGAAATCAGCTAAGTGTAAGAAGAATAGCAATGGCAAGAGTCAGCAGCAGAACGGGGGAGGAAATAGTAATAATGGCAACAGCGGAAAGCGGAAGCACCCGGACGGCGGGTCAGATCTGGTGGCCAACACTAGTGCTGGAGGCAACCGTGGCAAGGGCAATGGTAAACCGCCTTTTGGCAAGTCTAAGCCTTTCAATATGGAAGCAATGTTGAATGCCCCCTGTCCAAAACATAGTGTTCCCGATAAGCCATCCACTCATGCCTGGAAGGATTGTTGGGTCATGCGGGAGTTCCGGAATTACAGCATTAACCAGCATCAGGGCGGTGGCAGTGGACCGTCTGGCGGGTCAGGATCCGGCTCTCCTGGGTCCGGTTTTGGTGGAGGCGGCTCAGGTTCTGGCTATCAAGGCCAGGGAAACCATGGAGGTCATAATCAATAGTCTGGCAATGGAGGTCAGCAACAAAACAACCAGTCCGGGTATCAGAGTAACCCAAAGCAGCTTAATGGAGGCCAATATCATGTTTTTATGACAAGCCTTGACAAGCGGGATCAGAAGGTGCGCAAGCGGGCAGTTAATACGGTCATGCCGGCTCTCCCGCAGTACTTGAAGTGGTCCGAGTATGATATAACTTGGAGCAGGGAGGATCACCCGCCGCGTGTGGATAACCCGGGGCAGTTGGCCTTGGTAGTGGCCCCCAAATAGGAGGCTACGTGTTCACCAAGGTGCTTATGGATGGTGGCAGCAGCATCAACATCCTGTACTATGACACGTTCCACCAGATGAACTTGCTTGACAAGGATCTTAAGCCATCTTCAACAATTTTTCACGGTGTGGTTCCCGGAAAGTCGGCCTATCCAGCTAGGAAGATTTCTTTGGAAGTGGCTTTTGGTGATGAGTTCAACTACAGGGTGGAGACCTTATGGTTTGAGGTGGTCAAGATCAAGAGCCCGTACCACGCTTTGTTTGGACGGCCGGCTTATGCCAAGTTCATGGCTAGGCCTTGTTATGTTTACTTGCAGCTCAAGATGCCCGGGTTAAACGGAACGATTACAGTGCATGGTGATCGCAAGATTGCTCTTGAGTGCGAGGAAGGCGATGTTGCGTATGCAGAGTCAAGTTGTGCTGAGGCGGAGCTCAAGTTTTATATGGAGAATGTTGACCCGGCAGATATGACCCCGTTGAAGAAGCCCAGCACGGAATCTGAGCCGCCCCTGAAGTTTGTGGCAGAAGATACCAAGCTGGTGGACTTTACTCCTGGCGACTCATCGCAGCAGATCACTATTGGGGCTAATATGGATCCCAAATAGGAAAGCGCGCTCATCGAATTCATCCGTGAGAATCGGGACATCTTTGCATGGAAACCTTCTGACATGCCGAGGTGTACCGAGAGAATTCGCTGAGCACCACCTTAATGTGGATCCCAAGTTTAAGCCAGTCAAACAGTTCCTTCGTCGTTTCAATGAGGAGAGGCGTAAGGCTATTGGAGAAGAGGTAGGCCGGCTCTTAGCAGCAGGGTTTATCGTCGAAGTTTTTCACCCGGAGTGGTTAGCTAACCCGGTGTTGGTACTCAAGAAGAACAGCACGTGGCGCATGTGTGTGGACTGCACTGATCTTAACAAGGCATGTCCGGTTGATCCATTTGCTCTCCCCCGTATCGACCAGATCATTGATGCAACAGCGGGTTGTGAGAGTTTATGTTTCCTAGATGCTTATTCGGGTTATCATCAGATCAAGATGGCAGTCAAAGACCAAGAGAAGACGTCTTTCTTTACACCTTTTGGAGCTTTCTGCTATGTGTCTATGCCTTTTGGGATCAAGAGCGCTCAGGCGACTTATCAACGCTGTGTGCAGAACTGTCTTCATGGTCAAATTGGGCGCAATGTTCATGCTTATGTTGATGATATTGTGGTCAAGTCAAGGAAGAAGGAGACTCTGTTGGCTGATTTGAAGGAAACTTTTGATAATTTGCGGGTTTACAAGATGATGCTTAACCCGGCAAAGTGTGTATTTGGTGTACCTGTAGGCAAGCTCTTGGGATTCTTGGTCTCCGAGCGCAGCATTGAGGCTAACCCGGACAAAATAAAGGACATCACTTCTTTGTCTAAGCCGGCGTGTATTAATGATGTTCAGCGCTTGGAGGGTCGTATTGCTGCTTTGAGCCGGTTCATAAGCCGCCTGGGTGAGAAAGCTATTCCTTTATATCAGATGATGAAGAAGATAGATGACTTCGTCTGGAGTGATGCGGCTAATGAGGCGTTTGAGGCGCTCAAGAAGCATTTGGCTGAGCCGCCCGTCTTGGCTGCTCCGGTGGAGAAAGAGCCTTTGCTCCTGTACGTGGCGGCTAACAACAGAGCCGTCAGTGCTGTAGTTGTGGTGGAGCGCAAGGAGGCGGGTAAGGAGTACCCAGTCCAGCGGCCGGTTTACTATGTCAGTGAGGTCTTGACAGAGTCCAAGCAAAGATATCCACATTGGCAAAAGCTGGTGTTTGGTGTATTCATGGCCAATCACAAGCTGAAGCACTATTTCCTTGGGCAGCCGATCACAGTGGTCAGCTCTGCTCCTTTGGGAGATATCATTCAAAACAGAGAAGCTACTGGTAGGATTGCTAAGTGGGCAATTGAGCTTGGGCCTCTCAGCCTGAGATATGTGCCCCGGACGGCTGTAAAATCTCAAGCCCTGGTGGACTTTATCAATGACTGGACGGAGTGTCAAACACCTGAGGAGAAGCCGGACAATACATATTGGACGATTCATTTTGATGGTTCCAGGCAATTGGAAGGCTCGGGGGCTAGAGTTATTTTAACTTCCCCGCGAGGTGACAAGTTCTGTTATGTTTTGAGGTTAATGTTTCCTTGTACTAACCATGCAGCTGAATATGAGGCTTTGCTTCACGGGCTCCGTGTGGCCAAGGAGATGAATTTGAGCCGGGTTAGATGTCTTGGCGACTCAGACCTGGTGGCTCAGCAAGTTTCTGGCACATGGGACTCAAAGATCCCTCGCATGGCATCTTATCGCCAGGCGGTTGATGTTATCGCTGGCCACTTCAAGGGCTATCAGGTGGATCATATTGATCGGCGGAAGAATGAGGCGGCTGGCGCGTTGTCAAGACTGGGTTCTCAGCGTAAGCCGGTGCCGCCCAATGTGTTCCTGGACGTACTGCATCACCCGTCAGTCAAGTTACCGTCGGAGGAGGATTTGGTTGTACCTGACCCGGAAGGACAATTGGTGGCGGCTCTCCGTGCAATCCCTGATTGGACGTTGCCTTACTTGGTGTATCTGACCCGCGGCGAGTTACCTCAAGATGAGACCCTAGCACGACAGGTTATAAGACCGTCTAAATCTATGACTATTGTCAATGGCGAGTTACACAGGCATAGCGTGACTGGCGTCTTTCAGCGATGTGTTTCTCCTGATGAGGGCCGTGAAATCCTGCAAGAGATACACGCCGGTGATTCTGGTCATCACGCCGGGTCAAAATCTTTGGTGGCTAAGGCTTTTCGACACGGTTTCTATTGGTTAACAGCTCATAAAGATGCAGAGTACTTGGTCAGTAAATGTGACGGGTGCCAGAAGTTTGGGCGACGTGCCCATGTGCCGGCTCAAGAATTACGGATGATTCCAATCACCTGGCCGTTTGCAGTCTGGGGGCTTGATATGGTGGGACCTTTTAAGAGGTCTAAGGACAAGAAGACCCACCTCTTGGTGGCGGTTGACAAGTTTACTAAGTGGGTTGAAGCTGAACCGGTCAGCAAGTGTGATGCGGCAACAACAGTTCAATTCGTCAGAAAGCTGATCTTTCGGTTTGGGTATCCTCATAGTATCATTACTGACAATGGCACAAACCTATCCAAGGGGGCTATGAAGGAGTTTTGTGATGGTGAGCATATCCGCCTCGATGTATCTTCTGTGGCTCACCCACAGTCTAATGGTCAAGCCGAGCGTCCTAACTAGGAAATTTTGAAAGGGACAAAACCCCGGCTTATGGTTCCTTTGGAGCGCACACCGGGCTGTTGGGTGGAGGAGTTACCTTCAGTTCTTTGTAGCATAAGAACCACCCCCAACAGGTCAACAGGCTATACGCCTTTCTTCATGGTTTATGGTGCAGAAGCTGTTCTCCCCAGTGATATTCGTCATGACTTGCCCAGAGTGGCGGCTTACGTGGAAGCTGATAATGAGACGGCGCGTCAGGATGCTTTGGATGCCTTAGATGAAGAACGGGATCTTGCAGCAGCACGGTCCGTGATTTACCAGCAAGACCTGCGTCGCTATCATAGGCGCAGGGTCAAGACCCGGACGTTCCAAGAAGGCGACTTAGTACTCCGGTTGATCCAAGACCAGTCAGATATGCATAAGTTGTCACCGCCTTGGGAAGGACCGTTTGTGATCAGCAGAAATCTCAACAATGGTTCCTACTATCTCATTGATATACGGGAGAGCGACAAGTCGCGAACCTCTGGTGAAGAGACTGCAAGGCCTTGGAATATTGCTCACCTTCGGCCGTACTATACTTAAGCCGCCAGTCCGGCTCTCATCAATGTACATATTCCTGTCATTGTATATACCATCTTTTATGATATAATAAAGTTGGCATCCCCATGATTAGGGGCTTCTGCCGTTTTTTCTGCACTAAGTCTCGTGCAAAGGAGTTGATCCTTCATCAGGTCACTTGGGGGCTTCCAACCCACTGGGTTTAGCTTTCATACCCTCTTGATCAGGCTTTATATGCCATGTTTGAGTTAAACCTGCCTGTTTGCAACTTGCTACTCCACCATGTGGCCTGCCGAACTCTTGACAGTCAATCTTGCTCAGAGACCCTGGACTTTCATAGTCAATCTCGCACAAAGACCCATAACTTGTCAAGGTTTAAACGATGGCTTTTGTCACGAGAGAGCCGGCTTACAGTGAGCTAGGATAAACTCGCCTTGTCTGCTGTAGTCTCTCTGCTATGTGGCCCGTTCGTACTCTTAGCAATGTCAATCTTTTAAAGACCCTGAACTTGCTAAGGTTCAAACGATGGATTTATGTCACGTGAGAGCAGGCTTACGAGGTTTTAGGCTTTTATGCCTAGCTTCTTCGGAAGCAATATAAAAATTTTCTTGAAAAAATAAAATTCTCCTGTCTTGCTGTGCCTTGAAAACCGGTTCATTAGGCAGGGGATACGCAAATGCATATTCCGTTGCTTGTTTTTGCAGGCATTTTTTCATGATAAGAGTCTAAGTTTTTTGGGTAACCCCGGCTTAGCATTATTCATGGCATACCACCTGCCGGGCGAGTCAAGGCAGTCAGACAATTATATATCATGACAATTATGCTAAGTCGCCGGTGTATGGTCTGAAAGAAGCTTAAAAAGTGCACGAAGGCACAAGAGCAGGCGATTAAGTGTTTTCTACTGCTATTACAAGGCTGTCAAGGAGCCCAAAATCTGCAGACTTAAGTTTTTTGCAGCAAAATATAACCCGGCATATTAGCAGGGCCGGGTTACCTTCACATGAAGCCAACTCTTCATTCAGCGCATTGCCGGATCATCCTACGTCGGGTCCTCGGTCTCCCGGATCTGAAGGTTGTCCACATCCCAGTTGCAGCTTGTTAAGGCCTCAAATTCGGCTTCGTCATGCATGATTGGAGATGGGTCAACATCAGGGGCAAAGAGGTGCTTACGGCATTGAGGAATCAGACTTTTTGCTTCAAAGGTGGGCCCTCGAACTCGCTTATTATCCTCAGAGTAAGCCCCCTGATATGACCACAGGTTGGCATCTGCAGCCAGCCGGCTTGCCAATATTCGGGATGCCTTCATGCAACGGGCATAGCCTCTTGAGTGAACTGCGAGCCGTCGTCTTTCAGCTGAGGAAAACCATCCATCATCTCGGCCGGGTTAAGCTCGGGTGCATAAGCCAGTGACCGGCTCAAAGCAACCATTGCGCCTTTACGGGCAGCTGATCTCTTCAGCTCTTCTATCTCTTTTGGGATGGTAGAGAGGACTTCTACCACGCCTTTCATAAACTTTGGAACGCCTCGCTCAGTCATAACAGCCTTAATGATGAAAAGGGATCCGGCATACAGCTGTTCAGTAAGTGAATATAAAGCCTTCAACTTAATCAGGCTGTCATCTGGAAGTTGGCGAGTTCGTTGGCCTGCAACAGAGATTGAGATCATAAGTCGCCGGGCGAGTCTCCGTAAGATCATGTCAAAGCTTAATTACAAGTCAATAGATACTTACCAAAGACGGCTTCGGTCATCCGGTTTATGTGCCGCTTCAGGCCGGTCAACTCTTCAGTCACCGTTGTAAGACGACCTTGTGCGTCTTCTGCGCTCTTGGTCAGGGCCGCTTGGCTCATTTCAGCAGAGTTCTTGAGTGTTTTGAGCTCAGCCTTGATTACATCCAGCTCAGTCAAGGCGATCTGATACTTGGCGTTCGCTTCCGCTCGGCCTTCTTGTTGCAGTGCCAGACTCTTCTTAAGGTCCGACACGTTAGACTCAGCGGCATTTAAAGATTCCTTCACAGGACAAGTCATAACAAGGCAAGATTGTTAGTTCTAAGCCGCATGTCCGGCTCATACCGGTTTTTTTCGAAGTTTGGCGGAGTCATTACAAGTCCCAAGCAGATTGCAAGCAATATACTTGACACTTGGGGGCTAATGTGTCTCAGTTCTTTCTTGTATTACAAGGCACATAAGACCCGGATCATCTCCATGAAGATAACCTGACCCTTGGGGGCTACACGTTGCTCTACAAGTCTAAGGATCAGGTTTATAAAAAGTCCCGGGTCATTATTGGTATAATGATCCGGCCCTTGGGGGCTACAAATGGCTCTTATTCTATGATTGAGTGCCGGCTCATTACTTACATAATGACCCGGCCCTTGGGGGCTACATTTGGCTCTTATTCTATGATTGAGTGTCAGCTCATTACTTACATAATGACCCGGCCCGTGGGGGCTACATTTGGCTCTTATTCTATGATTAAGTGCCGGCTCATTACTTACATAATGACCCGGCCCTTGGGGGCTGCATGGCGATTCATTCAAAGATTGCAAGTGATTGAAGACCCGGCTGACCTTTTCAGAGGTAAACCGGCTCTTGGGGGCTACATAAGTATATATATGGAAAAGCAAGGGAAGTGGAGTACCTCGTATTTTTTCTTCATCATGCCAACCAAGTTAGCCTCCATGTCCCGGCTTGCAAAGAGATGGCTCAGATAGCCAGAGTGCAACTCGTCGGCAGTAAGTTTTTCTAAGTTAGGAAGATCAAATTGAGTCTTTCCTTCCTTAGGAGGAGCCACCTCGTCTTCACTGGTATGTTTTGATAATACATTAGAGGGAGCTGGAGATTTATAAGCCGCCCCAGTAACAGTAACTTCTTCATGAGAAGCCACATTTTCAGTTGTCGGCTGGGGGCTGAGCGGCTTAGGATCAGTTTCTGGATGGACCTCAGGAGCCTCAACATCCATATCAGCCGGCTCATTATGCTGAGGAGCCTTTTCATGCGCGTTTTTGTCAGCTTCAGAAGGTTCAATGTGAGCTTCAGGGGTGTTAGGCATTGGGTTTTCCGACTCTGGAGCGTCAGGAGTAGCGGTTGACCCGCCTACCTTCCTCCGTTTGGCCTGAGCCCTATGAGCAAAGGCGAAGTTACACGTCAATAAGCAAGGATAGACTATTAATGCACGGAGTGGGATATAAAGATACTTACCCGGGTTGATAATAAGAGGAGGCAACTTTGAGGTGGTTGAGTCACCGGAAGAAGGAGGTGAGTCCTGGAACGTTAGCATTGTTAACTACAAGTAAGCTGCAACACAAGATTAGCATACAGAAGAAATAAATTCAAGGCAACAAAGTACTTCAGTGCGCCGTTTCCGAGGAGCCGGATCATTTGGTAAGCCGGCTAAAAGATCTTCAGAGCCGGTGCTCCGGGTCTGACGTCTGTTTTCATCTTGCTATTTCTTCAAAAGAAAGTTGGGATCCAAGTGAGCAAAAGGGCGAGAACATTTTACGTTCCGTACAGCCCGCCATATTCTTTTTACTAGTAAAAGTTCCGAGTCAGAGGAGATAATGGTTACCTCTGCAGCATCAGCATGACTTGTTTCTGCTTCTTCTTGTGAGTAATCATTGTCAATGAGTTGCATAAAGAGAAGACCAAGGGAGTCAAGTTCTACCTCTGAATCATCCAGATCGAATAGTTCTTCGGTTGTTTGCTTCTTCCTACGGGTCGGCGCCTTAGTTTGGGTCGCCTTGGGGACTTTGCTTTTCTTCTTGAGGGAAGCGGGTAACCTCTTGTTCCAGAAGGAAGAGCCGGCCTACAGTATGATATGTGCGTTGACAGAAAGGTCAAAATACAATACATGAAGTACAACATTTAAAGAATGAGTGAAGATAGGGTGAAAGGGTTCACCTCTGGAGCCAGGTTAAGGGCATAAAAGGGACTCAACCCCGTCTTGCTGCAGGCGGCTTGAGGTTCTCCCAGCAAAGACTTGACAATGGTATTGAGGTCCTGGTCTGTCAAGGGGGTCTGGTTGAAGCATTGAGGGTCGTTCACTTTGCCGGTATATTGGCACATTAAAGCGCTGCGGCGGCTCAACGGCAGGATCCTCCAAGAGACCCAGCAGCGGGTCAAATCAACACCTGTTAACCCGTTCGCTAACAGGGCCCTTATTTTTGAGAAGGTTGGGCCATATTGAGCGCGTTCTGCAGCAGACATCTGGTCTGGGAGCTCTGTATCAGTGCTGAGCCGGTAAGGACGGTAACCCGACAGTGGTTTCTCCCCTTCTGGCGAAGTGTCTTTGCAGCAAAACCAAGTCTTATTCCATTCTTTGGGATGACTCGGTAGAGTTGTCTTTGAAGAGTGACGCCTCCAAGCTCGAGGCTTAATCCATCCGCCATTTCTGTTTGGCGGTTGATGTAGAAATATTCCTTGAAGAGGTCAACAGACGGCTCTTCTTGCAGATAAGCTTCGCAGAGGGTTTGGAACTGACACAGGTTGGTGACAGAGTTGGGGCCAATGTCTTGGGGGTGCAGGTTGAATGAGTGTAAGGCGTCTCGGAAAAATTTAGACCCGGGTGGAGAAAAACCGCGGAGAAGATG
Source organism: Elymus sibiricus (assembly GCA_039707655.1). Taxonomy (NCBI): domain Eukaryota; kingdom Viridiplantae; phylum Streptophyta; class Magnoliopsida; order Poales; family Poaceae; genus Elymus; species Elymus sibiricus. The sequence continues at coordinate 270,265,674 of CM077673.1, read as the reverse complement.
GTCTGTGAACATGACAACTTCCCATCCTCGGGCTTAGGGGTGGTTTCATTGCCCGGAACCCGCCAGTGGATAACCTCCTGAGCCGGCAAGACTCCCATGGTGACAAACTCTTTAAGTGATTGCTCAGTCACCCCGGACCTTACCCAGTTGCAAGAAGCTGGGACTCTAGACATGGCGGTGGCTTAAAAGACTGCGGAAGGGCATGAATATATGGCGGGTTAAAAACATTTTATGACCAAGGCAGTTATGACTCAAAGAATGGTGACGATATTTGGCGGGTCAGTATAAAATTATGAGCCGCCAAAGCAGGCCGCAATATGACAGTGTGAGCCGGCAGTACAACGGCGGGTTAAGTTTGCCAGTGAGTATTGAAAAAATTGCTAAGTGTGGAGAAACAAATTTCAACAGCTGCAGCTACCGAATCAAGATCTACAGGCGAAATAAAAGAAAAATATTACTAACCCTAAAAACCAGTGGAAGAACAAGTAGTTCCTACACGGATTAAAGTGGGCCAGAAATCTATAAAGAACATGGCCTGCCTATTGAGCGGATGGCCGCATGATTCGAGCAGCATTATGAAGCCTAAAGAAGTGTTCTTTCTCTGATCTACGAAGAATGCTCCGATGGGCGGTGATGAACACGAAGAAAACCCGATGAACTCGGGGGAAATCCATAAAGCTAGTACAGATCTAGACAAGGGGCAACGATGGAACCTTGAAGATGCGGGCGAACGCGGGAGTTCTCTGGACGTACTCAGGGTGATGCAGCGGCCAATGTTCGAGACGACGGCGAGGCCCGGACCGCGCGGCGAGCTTCGGCGGCGCGGGCGTCACGAGGAAGAAGAAGAAAGCAGTTGCAGGGATAGTGAAGATAATGGGACCCCCCGTGGCTATTTATGAGGATGTGATGGAATGGCAACAGTCTGGTGCGGGAATCGAGGAGACACAATGACGATTGACCAAGAAAGTGCCTCGATTCTCAGGCTAGTCATTTTAATGAAAAAGATTCGTTGTGACGTCTTGGGAATCTTTTTTATTTTTCTGATGATGTCATGGCGGGTCATGAAGATTTATCAGAGAATGCAAGATTCGCGAACCAGAAGACTTGAAGATTGACATGACCGGTTGAAATCAATCTGGGGCCTAATGTTGGGGATATAACCCCGTGGTGAGACCCGCCCAGGTGGGGCCGGGTCATGAGGTTGGCGGCTTAGTGATAAGGTTTGGAAGAAGCTTGCTCAATGGGCCTGGAGGCCCAGAGGGAGAAGACAGTGTATGACCCGATGGCGTAAGCCGCCGGGGGCGGCTTGTTCAACAAGGCAGGAGTAGTTAGAGGCAAGGTCGGTTATCAAGTACGACCCGACCCGGACTCTTGTAAGCCCAGGGCCTCGACCTGTGTATATAAAGGCGTGTTACCTGTGCGGCTTAGGCCACGAAACCTTTGATCGAGTGCTAGGTCTAGCGAATCCGTTTCCTTGTAATCGATATCCAATCAATACAACTCAAAGCAGGACGTAGGCTATTACCTCCTTCAAGAGGGGCCGAACCTGGATAAATCTGTGTCTTTCGTCCCGACCAAACCCTTCGAGTTAGCCGCCGGTGCGATGGCTCCACACCTAAGTCCCGACACTAGGACATCTTCCATGACAAAACCACGACGGCTTCCTCCCCGGCAACAGTGCTAGAAATCGCTTTGACGTGGCTTGAGACTGCGTCAGTATTTCCCCAAAGAGGAAGGGATGATGCAGCAGAGCGACGATAAGTATTTACCCCAGTTATGAAACCAAGGTTATCGAACCAGTAGGAGGATCACCACCACCCAATAAGCAGCACCTGCACACGAACAACAAATACTTGCAACCCAACGCGAAAGAGAGGTTGTCAATCTCTCTATGGTAATAAGATAGATTAGGTAGTGATAGATAGGAGACATACATCTCTCAAGAACACAAATAAAAAGAGTAAATATGCAGCAATATGTTTTTGGGTTTTTGGTTTTGTAGATCTGAAAACAAAGATTGCAAAAAAGTAGATCGGAAAGCAATATGTTGGAAAAGTAGACCCGGGGGCCGTAGGGTTCACTAGTGGCTTCTCTCATGAGTATAGCGCACGGTGGATGATCAAATTACTGTTGGGCAATTGATAGAAAATCGAATAGTCATGACGATATCCAAGGCGATGATCATTATATAGGCATCACGTCCAAGATAAATAGACCGACTCCTGCCTGCATCTACCACTATTACTCCACACATTGACCGCTATCCAGCATGCATCTAGTGTATTAAGTTCATGGAAAAATGGAGTAATGCAATAAGAATGATGACATGAAGTAGACAAGATCTATTCATGTAGGAATAGACCCCATCTTGTTATCCATAATAGCAATGATACATGCGTGTCTTGCTGCCCCTTCTGTCACTGGGAAAGAACACCGCAAGATCGAACCCATCACAAAGCACCTCTTCCCATGGCAAGAAAACTCGATCTAGTTGGCCTAACTAAACCAAAGATTCGAAGAAGAAATACGAGGCTATAAGTAATCATGCATATAAGAGATCAAAGAAGACTCAAATAATATTCATGGATAGAAACTGATCATGAACTCAAAATTCATCGGATCCCAACAAACACACCGCAAAAGTTTACATCAAATAGATCTCCAAGAGACCATTGTATTGAGAATCATAAGAGAGAGAGAGAGGAAGCTATCTAGCTGCTACCTACGGACCCGTAGGTCTATGGTGGACTACTCACGCATCATCGGATAGGCACCTATGAGGAAGATGAACCCCTCCGTGATGGTGTTTAGATTGGATCTTGAGGTTCTGGAACTTGCGGCGGCTGGAATTGTGTTTCATCGACTCCCCTAGGGTGTTTGTAATATTTGGGAATTTATAGGCATCAGAGGCGGTGCAGAGGGGGGCCGAGGAGGGCACAACCCATCAGGGCGCACCAGGCCCCCCTGGCACGCCCTGGTGGGTTGTGCTCTCCATGGCCCACCTCTCCGGCAGTTCTTTGGCCCACTAGGTGTCTTCTAGTCCAGAAAAAATCTCCAAAAAGTTTCGTCGCAATTGGACTCCGTTTGGTATTGATTTTCTGCGAAGTAAAAAACAAGAAAAAACAGCAACTGGCACTTTGGCACTATGTCAATAGGTTAGTCCCAAAAAATGATATAAAGTTGTTATAAAATGATTGTAAAACATCCAATAATGATAATATAACAGTATGGAACAAGCAATTATTATAGATACGTTGGAGACGTATCAGACATCTTTTGTCCTACCCTCCCATGGCAGCGGAGTCCATAAGGAAACTAAGGGATATTAAGGCCTCCTTTTAATAGAGAACCAGAACAAAGCATTAACACATAGTGAATACATGAACTCCTCAAACTACGGTCATCACCGGAAAGTATCCCGATTATTGTCACCCCGGGGTTTATGGATCATAACACATAGCAGGTGCATATGACTAGCAAGATCGGATCAAGAACATAGATATAATGGTGATAACATAAATGGTTCAGATCTGAAATCATGGCACTCGGGCCCTAGTGACAAGCATTAAGCATGGCAAAGTCATAGCAACATCAATCTCAGAACAAAGTGGATACTAGGGATCAAGCCCTAACAAAACTAACTCGATTACATGATGAATCTCATCCAACTCCTCACTGACTAGCGAGCCTACGAAGGAATTACTCACTCCCAATGGGGAGCATCATGGAATTGGCGATGAAGGAGGGTTGGTGATGACGAGGACTGAAGATTCCCCTCTCCAGAGCCCCAAACGGGCTCCAGATCTGGCCTCCCGATGAAGAACAGGAGGTGGCCGCGGCTCCGTCTCGTGAAACGCGATAAAACATCCTCTCTTATTTTTCTCTCCAAAAATAGGAATTTATAGTGCTAGAATTAGGGTCAGGGGGGCCACGAGGTGACCACAACCCACCAGGGCGCGCCTGGAGGGGGTGGCGTGCCCTGGTGTATCATGCCACGCCAGGGCACCCCCTCCGGTGGTTCTTGGCTCCAGTATTTTTTTTATTGTAAAATAATTCTCCAAAAAGTTTCATCCAATTCCGAGAACTTTTATTTCTACACAAAAACAACACCATGGTAGTTCTTCTGAAAAGAGTGTCAATCCGGGTTAGTTTCAATCAAATCATGCAAATTAGGGTCCAAAACAAGAGCAAAAGCGTTAGGAAACGTAGATACGACGGAGACGTATCAGCGATCAAATGGGAGCTCGAGAAGGCGAAGACTTTTGGAGAGATTGAGCTTGAGAAGGAGAGGTTGCAACTCACACGGGACGTGGAGCACACGAAGATCATGTTGGAGGACGAAACCCTCTTGGATGAGCATGCAAAGAAGTGGCTTGCAGAGAACAAGAACGAGACCAACGACCGTAGGGAGTACGAGGCAACGACGGCGGTTGTAGCAGCAATGGAGCATGCGGCAAGGATGGAGGCGGAGCAGAACACAAGGATGGGCTCGGAGCAGGAGGCATGTATGGCGTCCGACAACTGATACGGCCAGCCAGCGAGGCATACGTCATGCTCGAACATTGATTTCATTTTGGCATGTCTGATTTGTTGAACTTTGATTTGTTTTGTTTTGTTTTGAACTGTTGAATTGGGACAATTTGTATCGTATGATCAACGTGCATGGGTTGCATGGATTTGAGGCTCCGCATTTGACGTGTGTGGATGTGCGGCAGCCCATATGAGGGGTCCCTCGACGCTATGCGCGGACGCGACCGGACGCGCCCACAGGCGTATAGGGGGTCGGATTTGCCAAGTCCGGTTGTAGATGCTCTTAGTAACGGCTCTTCATGTTGTGCTGTGTTTTTGCTAGAATTAAGAGTCAGGCCGGATGTTGGTGTTACCCAAAATGGTATTACAATATTTCTATGGTAAATTATCATTAAATAAAGTTATATACATAGCAAAGAGATGAAAACAATGAAAAAAATAATGAGCCTATGTCCATATTTGGAAAAATGGTGTGCATTAGAATTTACAAGAGGTGGTCGGTCTAGGATGTGATGATTGTTGCTTTGGATGGTTTAGCTCTCATCTCTGCAATAGTAAATCCATCCTTGACTTAGTATTCCATACTGAAAAGTGGGGTATTGCTTGTCTCAAGATGGTCCCGCCAATTCGACTAGCCACCTCAGTCAGATCGAAAACTTCACTCCATGGAAGACCATTGATAACCCACAAGTATAGGGGATTGCAACAGTCTTAGAGGGAAGTATTTTACCCAGATTTGTTAATTCGACAAAGGGGAGCCAAAGAATATTTATCGGTCTTAGCAGTTGAGTTGTCAATTCAACCACACCAAGTGATTCTCTGTCACGAAGATTTAGTAGCACGACAGTATAGTAATAGGAACAGTAATAGGAACAACATCAGTTTTGTAACGATGGTAACAGTAGTAGCGGCAATAGTAACTTAGCAAGATTTATTATATAAAAGCATAGGCCATGGATTGGTGATGGATAATGATTTCGATGACATTCATAATGTAATAGTTACACACTAGAGCGACACAGAACTAGCTCCAATTCATCAATGTAATGTAGAATGTTTTTCGTATATAGTCATACGTGCTTATAATAAGAACTTGCATGGCATATTTTTTCCTACCATCCCGTGGCAGCAGGGTCAATAAGGAAACTAAGGGATAATAAGGCCTCCTTTTAATAGAGAACCGGAACAAAGCATTAACACATGGTGAATACATGAACTCCTCAAACTACGACAATCACCGAAAAGAATCCCAATTATTGTCACCTTGCGGTATGCGGATCATGACACATAACAGGTGCATACAACTTGCAATATAGGATCTAAAACACGCTCATATTCATAAAAACATAATAGGTTCAGATCTGAAATCATGGCACTCGGGCCCTAGTGACAAGCATTAAGCATAGCAAAGTAATAGCAACATCAGTCTCAGAACATAGTGGATACTAGGTATCAGGCCCTATGAAAATAACTCCATTAGCAAAGTCATAAAATCCCATTACGTGAGTAATTCCTTTGTAGGGTTGCTGGACAGTGCTGGGATTCGATGAGATTGATCATGCAATCGCGTTATTTTGATAGGGCCTGATCCCTAGTATCCATTATGTTCTGAGATTGATGTTGCCATGACTTTGATATGCTTCATGCTTGTCACTAGGGCCCGAGTGCCATGATTTTAGATATGAACCTATTATGTTTTTATGAATATGAAAGTGTTATAGATCCTATCTTGCAAGTTGTATGCACCTATCACGTGTCATGATCCGCATACCCCAAGGTGACAATAATTGGGATTCTTTCACGTGATTGTCGTAGTTTGAGGAGTTCATGTATTCACCATGTGTTAATGCTTTGTTTCGGTTCTCTATTAAAACGAGGCCTTAATATACCTTAGTTTCCTTATGGACCCCGCTGCCACGGGAGGGTAGGACAAAAGATGTCATGCAAGATCTTATTATAAGCGCGTATGACTATATACGGAATACATGCCTACATTACATTGATGAATTGGAGCTAGTTCTATGTCGTTCTAATGTGTAACTGTTACATGATGAATGCCATCGAAATCATTATCCATCACCGATCCATGGCCTACGCTATTATATACTGAATCTTGGTAAGTTACTATTGCTACTACTACTATTACCATCGTTACAAAACTGCTGTTGTTACTATTATTGTTCCTATTACTATATTGTTGTGCTACTAAATCTTTGTGACAGAGAATCACTTGGTGTGGTTTAATTGACAACTCAAATGCTAAGACCGATAAATATTCTTTGGCTCCCCTTGTGTCGAATCAGCAAATTTGGGCAATAAACTTCCCTCGAAGACTGTTGCGATCCCCTATACTTGTGGGTTATCAAGACAATTTTCTGGCGCCGTTCCCGGGGAGCATAGCTCTATTTATTATGTTCACCAAGGATACTTAATTGTCACTATCAAGAATCTAAAAGATACCAGAACTAAGATCTTACCCTCTAAGTCGAGGGGGTGGTAAGGAACTGCCATCTAGCTCTGCATTTGATTCACCTACTGTTTTGAATCAGCTTATGACACCTCCACAAGTTATTCAAAGATACTTCTTCTACTATTGATGATATTAGTGATGATGCTACTACTATGCTTGATGAAACTGAGAACTGTGCAACTCAATGAATTACTTGATGCTCATATTGCTAAGGCTAGATAACTTGAGAATGCTGAAATTGGTGAACACTTTGATTCACCTATTACGCCTAGCTCCCCTAATAGATATGATATGCCTGAGGTACCCGATGGTTATGTTATGGACGGGGAGATAGCTAGAGACTTTCTTGCTTGTAATGACAGAGATGACTTGAAGAAATTGATATGCAAACTGAAAGAAAAATCTATGATGGAGAAAATGAGACATGATCCTAAATTTGCTACTTCTCCTATATGTGTTACTGATAGGGATTATGAATTCTCTGTTGATCCCGAGTTAATCACTATAGTAGCTGATCCTTTCCATGCTTATGAAACTGAAACTGTTGTGGCACACCTTACTAAATTGCATGATATTGCCACCTTGTTTGCTCATGAGGAAAAGATTCGCTACTTTTACATACTTAAGATTTTTCCTTTTTCACTAAAAGGAGATGCTAAGAAGTGGTTCCTTTCTCTTGCTCCTGGTTGTGTGTGTAGCCCCTGGGATATGATCTATTAGTTTACTAAAAAATATTTTCCTGCTTATAAGAAACACGATGCTTTACAGGAAATATTTAACTTTGTGCAAATTGAAGAAGAGAATCTCCCTCAAGCTTGGGGGAGGCTTCTCCAGTTACTTCAAGCTTTGCCTGATCATCCTCTAAAGAAAAATGGAATACTTGATATCTTCTATAATGGATTAACTGATGCTTTTAGGGACTACCTAGACAGTTGTGATAGTTGTGTTTTCAGGGAACGAACTATTGGACCAGATGAAGAACTATTGAATAATATTTTGAAAAATGCTAATGGTTGGACACTTCCTGAACCACCGCCAGAACCCATTCAAAACAAGAGAGGTATTCTATTCCTCAGTCCAAAAGATATGCAAGAAGCAAAGAGAATTATGAAGGAAAAAATCTATAAAACCTTAAGATGTCAAGAGTTTACCACCTATTGAAGAAACACATGGACTCGATATCCCTACACAAGTATTAGAGGTAAATTCTATTCGTAGATTTGGTGAAAGTGATATACCTTATACTAAAACTCCTAGTCAGTGCATGGATGAATTTCATAATTATATTGTTAAGCAAGAACATTTTAATAATTATGTCAAGGATCAATTACAACACAATTCTATGATGATTGATCGCCTAAGTGACTTGATGTTTAGAATTGCAAATGATGTTAAATGTCTAGGTAAACATGCTTTCATGGTTCACACTCAACTAGACCAAGTTGCTAAGTCACAAAATGATTTGCTTGCTGAAATGAATGATAACATGAATGATCATGCTGTTAGAGTACTGACTAGAGGACGTAGAATGACTCACAAACCTCTTTATCCTGGAGGTCATCCTAAGAGAATTGAACAAGATTCTCATAGAATTAATGATGATGCACATAGTCCAACTAAAAATAAAAAGGAAAATAAAGATGATAGGACTTTGCATGCTTCTAGTGAACCTGTTATAGAAAAACCTACTGAGAGTCATAATGATGTTTCTATTTCTGATGCTGAGACATAATCTGGTGATGAACATCCACCTAGTGATAACGATAATGATAATGTTCATGATGAGACTCCACCAGGTAATGATAAGGAAAATGATAATGATGTAGAAATATAACCTACTGTTAATCTTGATAACCCACCTCCTAAGAATAAATGTTATGATAAGAGAGACTTTATTGCTAGGAAACATGGTAAAGAAAGAGAACCATGGGTCCAGAAAGCCATGCCTTTTCCTCGTAAGCCTTCTAAGAGTAAGAATGAGGAGGATTTTGAGCGCTTTGCTAAAATGATTAGACATATCTTTTGCGCACTCGCTTGACGGATATCTTGAAAATGCCTCTGTATGCTAAATACATGAAAGATATTATTACTAATAAAAGAAAGATACCTGAAACTGAGATTTCCACCATGCTTGCAAATTATTATTTTGACGGTGGAGTGCCTAAGAAGTTGGGAGATCCGAGTATACCCACAATATCTTTCTCCATTAAACAAAGTTATGTTAAAACTTCTTCATGTGATCTATGAGCCGGTGTTAGTGTTATGCCTTTCTCCTTATATAAAATACTTGATTTGAATAAGCTCACACCTACTGAAATATGTTTGCAAATGGCTTATAAATCCACTGGTATACCTATTGGAGTTTGTGAGGATGTTCCTGTTGTGGTTGGAAATGTTACTATCTTAACGGACTTTTTTATTCTTGAGATGCCCGAGGACGACAACATCTCAATTATCCTTGGTAGACCTTTTCTAAATACTGCATGGACTGTTATTGATTGCAACAAAAGCAAGGTTACTTTTCATGTCAATGGCAAACAACATACAATGCACTTTCCGAAGAAACAAGCTTCGGTGAATAATATTAATGCCATTGAGCAAGTTACTACAATCACTTTTGGGGAGTTTAAATTTCCTCTTCCTACTGCCAAGAAGAAATATGATATTCTTACTGTTGGGGAGATGCAAATCCCCATTGAAGTAACCTAGTGTTATACGAATATTCTTCGGTTTCATGTCAATCGGAAACGGTTTGTTAATAAGACTTGATCAACCTTATTGATGGATCCTTTTTGAGAGGCATGTGGTCGATGAATTTAGTAAGCACAATCTTCTGTACTTATAGTTTACTCTCTGTTATTTTTAGTTTAATAAAATAAATTTTCCATGATTATCTTGTTTTCTGAATTACCTGTGCAATAAAAATGACAAAAAGTTCTCAAATTGCCACAAAATTTCTACAGGAATTTTTCTAGAATATTTTTAAAAAATGGAGATAAAACACCCCAGGGAATGCACCTCTGGGTGCCAAGCCAACAGGGCGCGGACACCCCCTGGGCGTGCCCTGATGGCTTGCAGGTCCCACGGGGACCCCCTCACTTATCCCTTTAGCCCACTCCTTCTTCCTCCTCTAGAAAAAAAATTCCTGATTGCTCTCTCTCTCTCTCTCGTGTTTTAGCTCCCAAACCTGAGATTTTCGATCTCTTTGCTCGGAACTCCATTTCTGAAACTGTTTTGAGGGATTGCTCCTTCGTATGTGACTCTCCCATTCCTCTCCAATTAGTTTTTGCTTTAGTGGTTTATATTTTGTATATTTTGCTGCACTTGGTGCTACTGAAAATGAGCCTGCATGTTGAATTCTTTGAGTTCCAAGTAGTTTGAATGCTTGATTTGGCCTCTAGGCATATATTTGAGTAGTTGCTATCAATCTTACAAAGTTTTGTTGACATAATTTTGTGGTCCAAAAATTTTGTTCTCAGGGAAATGAACATCTTTAGGAGAAGTTCTTCGAGCCGGAGTTCCAAGGGAGTCGTTGGGAGTGTTTAAGATCGAGATATTCACATCTCTCGTAATACAGAGGTGCTTCCGTCTAATGAGGGATTAAGTGAAACTTATGAAATATCATTCACCCAGTTCTACCAAATATGCTTGATTCCCTCTAACGAGGGATTAAGTGAGCCTAGGCTAGAGGAGTTCGAGGACTTCCTCCTTTCTTTAACTCTGGGAGAACGTAGGGGTGTGTCGAACGCTAGAGCTACCAGCTTGCATTTTCCTGCGGTGCACTACTTTGCGTTATTTATAGGAAAATGTTTAACTCCTATGGAACAGGGCGGCGTCTCAGTGCCCCCACTCTTGCTATTTTGCATCGTGCATTATTTAATGACACCACGTACAACTTTGGAGCTATTGTTGCACGCCGCTTGCGTGGTAATCGGATCAGGGAAAAGATCCATGGTGGTATTTATGCCACTCGCTTAGCAACGAACTTTAATGTCAATATACGCCCCACTGATTACTTGTTACCTAAGGTTTATCTTGATCACCAGTCTATGATATAACACCGCTTTATCGATGAACCTGAGCCTCCGCACCGCATTGCCTACAATGTGGTATATAGCGAGAGGACTGGTGATGTTATTGAATTGCCTGCACCCTCTCTGTTTAACTATCATGCCAAACACGGATATATTGTCATGCCATCAGATATAATCGCTTACCGGAACGAGTTAGCTGAGGCGGAGGCTGCGGCCCAGGCTTGGGACGCTCAAGTGCTCAGACTAACTACTTTCCTCCTGAACCCGATGGCTACTTTGTATGGTGATCACCAAGCTAGGCCAAAAGCCTAAGCTAGGGGGAGTACGCATTTCTCACCAACATTACATTCATGTTCACATATGTCATATCAATTGTCGGTGTTCATCCTCTTTCATTATATATCCATGTTAGTTTTATTTTTCCACTTTCTTCTTGTGTGTTTGAAAACCTTTGAAAACCCAAAAATATTTCTCGCTTCCTTTCGGTTTTTCTTTCTTGTTTAAGTTATTTGCAGTACTAAAAGAAAACCCAAAAAGATTTATTTTGCTTGTTGGGAGCTTTCCTATGTAAATAGTTTTTCTCGCTTTTTGTTTTCCTTCATTTATTTGCTTTCTTCGAGAAAACCAAAAACTCCAAAAATATTTCAGTTTTTTTATCTGAATTTGTTTACTTAATGATTGAGTCGTTAAAAGGAGAAGACCATGATGAAAATGTTGGGTGGCTCTCATATGCATTATTGTTTACCTAACGAAGAGCCAATATTACCTTGTCCTCTCCTTTGTATAAACTATTTTGCAGATTCCAACTTAATCCATGGCACACTTGAACTATTATTATTTTCACATCATTTGGTCATGCAAGTGAAAGGCAATAATGATGATATTTGATGAAGTGATCGTGGCAAAGGAAGCTGATATGGACTCTTCTTGTTTTTTGTTTTTGTAAATATGTTTAGCTCATTCGATCTTGATTCAACATATTATGAGTAAACATGTTTATGATGACAATTAGAGATTATAGTTTCTCATGCCATGCTTAAATAGCTAGGAGTGAATAATAATTTATCCTATGTGTCAACATGCATTAAAATGGTTGTGATGTGGTATGATAGTATGGTATCCTCCTCTGAGTAATTCAAGCGGCTTGACTTGGGACATGTGCAAACATGTAGTTGATTCAAATCCAATGTAGCCTTCATGATATTTATGTTTAGAGTGTTTATATCCTACTCATGCTAATGTTCAATGTTAATTATTCTCAATGCATAGCTATGACCGTTCTCGTTCTCTAGATGGTCACTTCTCAACCTATTTGCTAGTCATCGCCTGTACTAGCTTGAATGCTACTTGTGCATCCAAAATTCTTAACCCAAGTTGTTCCAAATGAGTCCACCATATCTACCTATATGCGGTATCACCCTGCGTTCCAAGTAAATTTGCATGTGCCACCTCTAAACATTCAAATAAGCATATGTTTTGTGTGCTCATACCACTCATGGAGCGACGGGGCGGTCATTATATTCCACGCTAAGCGGGTTATTATCAAGATGGGCGTTTATTCGCCTGCCATTGCACAAGAGATGCTGGTAAAAAGGGATGCCCAGTCCTGCATAATCAAAAATAAATTAAACAAAACTACTGGCATAGTTGATATGTTGAAGGTCACTCGTGGATTCGATGAGCCATGGCTTGTTAATGTATGGTGGATGTGAGTAAACTTTATATTACTGCTTGGGAACCGCCAATAATGTGTTTAGCATGGAAGATATTGAAAACTCAGCCATGACGTTGACATGAAAAAAAAGACCACTCAAAATTTACAATTTCATATCAGTTTTAAACCATGAGCTCTAGCACCTCTACAAGTCAATGCTCCCCTCTGCGAAGGGCCTTTCTATTTACATTTGTGTTATTTTACTTTTATTCTTGAGTCATCATCTTCTCGCTAAAGCACCAGACCTGAGAGAACTATTGTCATTTTTATGCAATGAGTCCAGTTAATGTTGGATGTGAGAATGGTTGGATCTTCTCTACTCTTAATTACAATGTTTAGTCGCTGCTTGGACCTCAGAGGTGCTCTGCATTTATGTTTTGCGGTCTCAAAAAGGGCTAACGAGATACCATATCATCATATTATATCATGATTGTTTTGACAAATTATTGGCATGTGAGATATTTTATTATTATGTTATTGCCATGAGTGAATATAATAGCTAAGTGTTATCATTGATATGGTTATTTATGATATTTGATGAAAACCTGATCACTAGCTAAGCATATATACAACAACGAGAACAAAAGAGTCTGTAAAAGTTTTATTTATCACTTTTAGTTTATCAACTGAATTGCTTGAGGACAAGCAATGAGTTAAGCTTGGGTGAGTTGATACGTCTCCAACGTATCTACTTTTCCAAACACTTTTGCTCTTGCTTTGGACTCTAATTTGCATGATTTGAATGAAACTAACTCGGACTGACGCTGTTTTTAGCAGAACTACCATGGTGTTGTTTTTGTGCAGAAATAAAAGTTCTCGGAATTGGACGTAACTTTTTGGAGAATTTTTCTAGAATATATAAAAAATATTGGAGCGAAGATCCACTGGAGGGGGGCCACCTGTAGTTGGCACGCTAACAAGGCGCAGCTACCCCCTGGGCGCACCCTGATGGCTTGGGGCCACCTGGTGGCTCCGTAGACCCTAATTCCAATCCTATAAATTCCTATTTCTGGAGAAAAAATAGGAGAGAAGTTTTCATCGTGTTTTATAAGACACAGTCGCCGCCATCTCCTGTTCTTCCTCGGGAGGGCTGATATGGAGTCTGTTTGGGGCTCCGGAGAGGGGGATTCATCGTCGTCGTCATCACCAACCCTTCTTCATCAAGACACCCATGATGCTCTCCACCGAAGTGAGTACTTACTTTGTAGGCTTGCTGGACGGTGATGGGATTCGATGATATTGATCATGTAATCGAGTTATTTTTATAGGGCTTGATCCCTAGTATCCACTATGTTTTGAGATTTATGTTGCTATGACTTTGCTATGCTTAATGCTTGTCACTAGGGCCCGAGTGCCATGATTTCAGATCTAAACCTATTATGTTTTATGAATATGAGAGTATTTTAGATCCTATCTTGGAAGTTGTATGCACCTATTACGTGTCATGATCCACATACCCCAAGGTGACAATAATTGGGATTCTTTCTGGTGATTGTCGTAGTTTGAGGAGTTCATATATTCACCATGTGTTAATGCTTTGTTTCGGTTTTCTATTAAAAGGAGGCCTTAATATCCCTTAGTTTCCTTATGGACCCCGCTGCAACGGGAGGGTAGGACAAAATATGTCATGCAAGTTCTTATTATAAGCATGTATGACTATATACGGAATACATGCCTACATTACATTGATTAATTGGAGCTAGTTCTGTGTCGCTCTAGTGTGTAGCTGTTACATGATGAATGTTATCGAAATCATTATCCATCACCGATCCATGGCCTACACTTTTATATACTGAATCTTGATAAGTTACTATTGCTGCTACTACTGTTGAGGGATGGCAATGGGTGCCCATTATCCACGTACCCTGAGGGTAAAAACCCTATTAGGGTAAGGGTATGGGAGAAAACATTACCCATGGGTATATAAATAGGAAAATCTGAAACCCATCGGGTAGAGCGGGTATGGGTATGGGATCATATAACCCATACCCACATAACCATATACGCATACAAAATGTATGTAAGCTCAAAATTATCTCTACAATCTAGACTATGTCAAGAATTTGTGAACTCATGGTGTCTGCCTATGTGTTGTTGTTTATGACTATATGAGGTTGTTTATAAGTATATGTTGTTGTTATAATCTATTTTTGAAAACGATATTATATGATGCAGTTTATAACGATAAGTTGTTCAAATTGATGCTTTGCGAACATGGGTAATTTTACCCATGGGTACCTGTCTACCCTGTCAGGTAACGGGTATGGGAAAAATTGTACCCATTGGTGGGTCAGGGTAAGGGTGATGGGTAAGCTCAGGCGGGACGGGTAAGGGTATGGGGAGGATCCACCCGTACCAATATGTTGCGGGTGCCATCCCTACTGTTACCATCGTTACAAATTACTGCTATTACCATTATTGTTCCTATTACAATCTTGCCGTGCTACTAAATCATTGTGACAGAGAATCACTTGGTGTGGTTAAATTGACAACTCAACTGCTAAGACCGATACGTATTCTTTGGCTCCCCTTGTGTCGAATCAACAATTTGGGTCAAATACTTCCCTCGAAGACTGTTGCAATCCCCTTACTTGTGGGTTATCACCACCCCCTGGGCGTGCCATGGTTGCTTTGTGCCACCTCGTGTGGCCTCCGGTCTCTCTCTGAAGCTTCCAGGTCTTATTTTTGTCCAAAAAAAATCATTAAAAAGTTTCGGGGCATTTGGACTTTGTTTGGTACAGTATTCCTAAAAGGCCAAAACAAAGCAGAATACATCAACTGGCACTGTGTACTAGGTTAATAGGTTAGTTCACAAAAATGATATAAAATAACATATAAATGCATATAAAGTATCCAAGAATTATAATATTGTATGGAACAACCAAAAATTATAGATACGTTGGAGACGTATAAGCATCCCCAAGCTTAATTCCTGCTCGTCCTCGAGTAGGTAAATGATAAAAACAGAATTTTTGATGCGACATGCTACCCAACATGTAATCTCTTTTAGGTACGTGATACGTCCATTTTGCATCATGATTTCCTACTGTTATTTATTATGTTTTGTTGAATAATAATGCTTTAGGGTGTGATTCTAATGCCTTTTCTCTCATAATATGCAAGGTTTACACAAAGAGGGAGAATACCGGCAGCTGGAATTCTGGACCTGAAAAAGCACATCCGAGATACCTATTCTGTGCAACTCCAATGAAGCTGAAACTTTACGGAGAATATTTTTGGAATAAATAAAAAATACTGGAGCAAAGAACTACCGGAGGGGGCCACCCTAGTTGGCACAATACACCAGGGCGCGCCAGGCCCCCCAGGCGCGCCCTGGTGGGTTGTGCTCTCCTCGGCCCACCTCCGGTGCCCATCTTCTGGTATATAGTCTCTTTTGACCTAGAAAAAATAAGGAGAGGACTTTCGGGACGGAGCGCCGCCGTCTCGAGGTGGAACTTGGGTAGAGGCACTTTTGCCATCCGGCGGAGCGATTCCGCCAGGGGAACTTCCCTCCCGGAGGTGGAAATAGAAGCCATCGTCATCACCAACACCCCTCTCATATTTGGGAGGCCAATCTTCATCAACATCTTCTACAGTACCATCTCCTCTCAAACCCTAGTTCATCTCTTGTGTTCAATCTTTGTACCGGAACCTCACATTGGTACCTGTGGGTGACTAGTAGTGTTGATTTCATCTTGTAGTTGATTACTATATGGTTTATTTGGTGGAAGATTATATGTTCAGATCCATTATGCTATTTAATACCCCTCTGATCTTGAGCATGAAAATTATTTGTGAGTAGTTACCTTTGTTCTTGAGGTCACGGGAGAAGTCATGTTGCAAGTAATCATGTGAATTTGATATGTGTTAGATATTTTGATGATATGTATGTTGTGATTCCCTTAGTGGTGTCATGTGAACGTCTACTACATGACACTTAACCATCCTCGGGCCTAAGGGAATGCATTGTGGAGTAGTTATTAGATGATGGGTTGCTAGAGTGACAGAAGCTTAAACTCTAGTTTATGCGCTACTTCATAAGGGGCTGATTTGGATCCAAACGTTTAATGCTATGGTTAGATTTTATCTTAATACTTTTCTCATAGTTGCGGATGCTTGCGAGGGGGTTAATCATAAGTGGGAGGTTGTTCAAGTAAGAACAGCACCCAAGCACCGGTCCACCCACATATCAAATTATCAAAGTAGCGAACACGAATCAAACCAACATGATAAAAGTGACAAGATGAAATTCCCGTGTACCCTCAAGAACACTTTGCCTATTACTAGAGACTGTTTAGGCCTATCCTTTGCCACAAAAGGATTGGGCTACCTTGCTGCACTTTATTTACCGTTACCTTTACTTGCTCGTTACCAATTATCTTGCTATCAAACTATCTGTTACCTACAATTTTAGTGCTTGCAGAAATTACCTTGCTGAAAACCGCTTGTTATTTCCTTCTGCTCCTCGTTGGTTTCGACACTCTTACTTATCAAAAGTACTACTATTGACCCCCTATACTTGTGGGTCATCAAGACTCTTTTCTGGCGCCGTTTCCGGGGAGTGAAGCGCTCTTGGTAAGTGGAAATCAGTAAGGAAAAACTTATACTACGTGCTGAAATTTATTGTTACTTGCTACTATGGAAAACAATCCTTTGAGGGATTTGTTCGGGGTATCTTCACCTCGACCGGAACCACAATTAGTTCCCCCTCAACCTACTGCACCTACTGAAAATATTGGTTATGAAATTCCTTCGGGTATGGTAGAACAACTGCTTGCTAAACCTTATGCAGGAGATGGAACTAAACATCCTGATACGCACCTATTATATGTGAACAAAATTTGTGGATTATTTAAGCTTGCAGGTTTACCCGAAGATGAAGCTTTGAAGAAGGTTTTCCCTTTATCTTTGAAGGGGAAAGCATTGACATGGTATAGGCTATGTGATGATATAGGATCATGGAACTGGAATCGTTTGCAATTGGAATTCCATCAAAAGTTTTATCCCATGCATCTAGTTCATCGTGATCGGAATTATATATATAATTTTTGGCCTCGTGAAGGAGAAAGCATCGCTCTAGCTTGGGGGAGTATTAAGTCAATGTTATATTCATGCCCCAATAATGACATCCCGAGAGAACTTATTATTCAGAATTTTTATGCTCGGCTTTCTCATAATGATCAATCCATGCTTGATACTTCTTGTGTTGGTTCTTATATGAAGAAGACTATTGAATTCAAGTGGTATCTCTTAGAAAGAAATAAATGCAACTCTGAAGATTGGGAACTCGACGAAGGTAATGAGTTAGGTATAAAGCTTGAGTTTGATTGTGTTAAATCTTTTATGAATACCAATGCTTTTCACAAGTTTAGCACTAAATATGGACTTGACTCTGAGATAGTAGCCTCTTTCTGTGAAGCATTTGCTACTCACGTTGATCTCCCTAAGGAGAAGTGGTTTAAATATCACCCCCCCTATTAAAGAAGAAATTAAAGAACCGGTCATAGCTAAAGATGAAATCATCATTTACAATGTTTATCCAGTTGTGCCTACCGCTTATATTGAAAAACCACCTTTCCCTGTTAGGATAAAGGAACATGCTAAGGTATCAACTATGGTTCGTAAGACCAATATTAGAGCACCTAAGCCCCTTGAGTAAATTAAAGTAGAACCTAGTGTTGCTATGGTTAAAGATCTCTTGATAGAAAATATTAATTGGCATGTTATCTACTTCTGTGATGAAGCTCCTAGAATTGCCAAACCTGATGAAAAAGATAAACATAGACCCATAGAGGGCATGCCTGTTGTCTCAGTCAAAATAGGAGATCATTGCTATCATGGTTTATGTGATTTGGATGCTAGTGTGAGTGCTATTCCTTTACTTATACCAAGAAATTATGAATGAAATAGCACCTGCTGAAATAGAAGATATTGATGTTACTATTAAACTTGCTAATAGAGACACCATTACACCACTTGGGATTGTTAGAGATGTTGAAGTCTTGTGTGGGAAAGTAAAATACCCTACTGATTTTCTAGTTCTTGGTTCCCCACAAGATGACTTTTGTCCCATTATCTTTGGTAGACCTTTCTTGAGCACCGTCAATGCTAAGATAGATTGTGAAAAACAAACTGTCGGTGTCAGTTTTGGTGGTGTGTCCCGTGAGTTTAATTTTGCCAAGTTTAGTAGACAACCTCGCGATAGAGCATTATCTAGTAAGGATGAAATAATTGGTCTTGCCTCTGTTGTCGTGCCTCCTACTAATCCATTAGAGCAATATTTGCTTGACCATGAAAATGATATGCACTTGCGTGAAAGAAATGAAATAGATACAATTTTCTTTGAACAACAACCTCTCCTGAAACACAATTTGCCTATTGAAACTCTTGGAGGTCCTCCTCCACCTAAAGGTGATCCTGTGTTTGAATTAAAGCAATTGCCTGACACTTTGAAGTATGCTTATCTTGATGAGAAAAAGATATATCCTGTTATTATTAGTGCTAACCTTTCAGAACATGAAGAAGAAAGATTATTAAAAATTCTGAGGAAGCACCAGGCTGCTATTGGATATACTCTTGATGATCTTAAGGGCATTAGTCCCACTCTATGTCAGCACAAGATTAATATGGAACCTGATGCTAAATCTGTTGTTGATCACCAACGGCGATTGAATCCTAAGATGAAAGAAGTGGTAGGAACTGAAATATTAAAGCTTCTGGAAGCAGGTATAATCTATCCCATAGCTGATAGTAGATGGGTAAGTCCCGTTCATTGTGTTCCTAAGAAAGGAGGTATTACCGTTGTTCCTAATGATAAAAATGAACTCATCCCGCAAAGAATTGTCACTGGCTATAGAATGGTAATTGATTTTAGAAAATTAAATAAATCTACTAGAAAAGATCATTACCCTCTGCCTTTCATTGATCAAATGCTAGAAAGATTATCTAAGCACACACACTTTTGTTTTCTGGACGGATATTCTGGTTTCTCTCAAATACCTGTATCACAATCTGATCAAGAGAAAACCACCTTTACTTGCCCTTTTGGAAACTATGCTTATAGACATATGCCTTTTGGTTTATGCAATGCACCTGCTACCTTTCCAAGATGTATGACTGCTATATTCTCTGATTTTTGCGAAAAGATTGTGGAGGTTTTCATGGATGATTTTTCCGTTTACGGGACTTATTTTGATGATTGCTTAAGCAACCTTGATCGAGTTTTGCAGAGATGTGAACAAACTAATCTTGTCTTGAATTGGGGGAAGTGCCACTTTATGGTTAATGAAGGTATTGTCTTGGGGCATAAAAATATATGAACGAGGTATTGAGGTGGATAAAGCTAAAGTTGATGCAATTGAGAAGCCATGTCCTAAAGATATTAAAGGTATTCGAAATTTCCTTGGTCATTCTGGTTTCTATTGGAGGTTCATTAAAGACTTCTCTAATATTTCTAGGCCTCTTACTAATATTTTGTAAAAGGATATTCCTTTTGTTTTTGATGATGATTGTGTGGAAGC
Organism: Elymus sibiricus; assembly: GCA_039707655.1. Classification (NCBI taxonomy): domain Eukaryota; kingdom Viridiplantae; phylum Streptophyta; class Magnoliopsida; order Poales; family Poaceae; genus Elymus; species Elymus sibiricus. The sequence goes on along the minus strand of CM077673.1, from coordinate 270,245,406 downwards.
CTTTGAAACACTCAAGAAAGCCTTAACTTCGGCACCTATCGTTCAACCACCTGATTGGAACTTGCCTTTTGAAATTATGTGTGATGTAGTGATTATGCTGTTGGTGCTGTTCTAGGACAAAGAGTTGATAAGAAATTGAATGTTATCCATTATGCTAGTAAAACTCTAGACAATGCTCAACAAAATTATGCTATTACTGAAAAGGAATTTCTAGCAGTTGTGTTTGCTTGTGATAAATTTAGATCCTATATTGTTGAATCCAAAGTTATTGTTCACACTGATCATGCTGCTATAAAATATCTTATGGAAAATAAAGATGCTAAACCTAGACTTATTAGGTGGGTTCTCTTGCTCCGAGAATTTGACTTACATATCGTTGATAGGAAGGGAGCTGAGAACCCCATAGCTGATAACTTATCTAGGTTAGAAAATATTCTTGATGAGCCACTACCTGTTGATGATAGTTTCCCTGATTAACAGTTAGCTGCAATAAATGTTTCTCAAAACACTCCTTGGTATGCTGATTACACTAATTACATTCTTGCTAAATATATACCACCTAGCTTCACATACCAACAAAAGAAAAAAATTCTTCTATGATTTGAGACATTACTTTTGGGATGACCCACATCTTTATAAAGAAGGAGTAGATGGTATTATTAGACGTTGTGTACCTGAGCATGAACAGGAACAAATCCTATGGAAATGTCATTCTGAAGCTTATGGAGGACATCATGCGGGAGATAGACCTGCTCACAAGGTATTGCAATCTGGTTTTTATTGTCCTACTCTCTTCAAGGATGCCCGTAAGTTTGTCTTGTCTTGTGATGAATGTCAAAGAATTGGTAATATCGGTAAGCGTCAGGAAATGCCTATGAATTATTCACTTGTTGTTGAACCATTTGACGTTTGGGGTTTTGATTATATGGGACCTTTTCCTTCCCCTAACGGGTACACTCATATTTTGGTTGCTGTTGATTATGTCACTAAGTGGGTAGAAGCTATTCCAACCAGTAGTGCTGATCACCACACCTCCATTAAAATGCTTAAAGAGGTTATCTTCCCGAGGTTTGGAGTCCCTAGATACTTAATGACTGATGGTGGTTCACACTTTATCCATGGTGCTTTTCGTAAGATGCTTGCTAAATATGATGTTAACCATAGAATTGCATCACCCTATCATCCTCAATCAAGTGGTCAAGTTCAACTTAGCAATAGAGAAATAAAATTGATATTACAAAAAATTGTCAATAGGTCTCGAAAGAATTGGTCTAAGAAACTAGATGATGCACTTTGGGCCTATAGAACAGCTTATAAGAATTCTATGGGTATGTCTCCATACAAAATGGTATATGGTAAAGCTTGGCATTTGCCTCTAGAGTTAGAACATAAAGCATTTTGGGCAATTAAAGAACTCAATTATGATATCAAACTTGCCGGTGAGAAGAGGCAATTTGATATTAGCTCACTAGATGAATGGAGAACCCAAGCTTATGAAAATGCCAAACTATTCAAAGAAAAGTAAAAAGGTGGCATGACAAAAGAATCCAAAAGAAGGAACTCAAAATAGGAGACTATGTTCTTTTGTTCAACTCTCGTTTAAGATTTTTTGCAGGTAAGCTTCTCTCCAAATGGGAAGGACCATATATTATCGAAGAGGTTTATTGTTCTGGAGCTATCAAGATTAATAATGCCGAAGGTACTAACCCGAAGGTGGTCAATGGACAAAGAATTAAGCACTATATCTCAGGTACGCCTATTAACGTTGAAAGCAATGTTATCCAAACCATGACACCGGAGGAACACATAAAAGAAACCTTCCGAAACACTCCAGAATTCTGAAAAATAGGAGGTACGTGATACGGCAAGTAAACGGACTCCGAAAAATCTGCAAAAATATTTTTTGTCAGTTTTGGAATATTAGAAAATTTTGGAAATTAAGAAATAAACCGGAAGGCGATCGAGGTGAGCATGATACACCAGGGCGCGCAGCCCTGCCAGGCGCGCCCTGGTGGGTTGTGCCCACCTCAGACACCTTCCCGACTCCGTTTTCCTTCCATATGCTTGTTTCCCAAGAATAAAAATTCTCTATATATACCCCCGACTGTTTTGACGACCGCATCGCAGAAAAATCCTCTGTTCTTGTTTCGTGTTGTTTCCCTATCAGATCTATCAAGCCAGGCATCATGTCTTCTCCTTCCTCCAATAAGGTAGAAGAAGATGCCTGGCTAATGAAGATGGAGTTCAAGAGGGAGGAGCCAAAAGAAGCCAACAAGGAAGACAAAGGCAAGAAGACTATGGAGGATCAAGCCCCAGAAGGAGGGCAATCCATGCCAACAGAGGAGGGGGAGGAAGATATCCTTCAACCTTATTACAATCATCTCACCCCTATTGAAATAGAAGCTTTTAGGGCTTTCGAAGCAGTCCGTGTCCAGAATAAATTTCACACGCGTGAAAATATTTTTCTAGAGGAGCACATCAATACCCTTCGAAGAGTCATCCGCAGATTGGAGTACCTATTGAGTCTGAAGTGTGACACTTCATCACCACCACCTTCTTCATCACCACCACTAAAGGAGACTTGAGCACACGGGTATGTGCCCTCCCCTTTGCTTGAGCCAAGCTTGGGGGAGGTGGCCCGGTATCGTATCACCATCACTTTCATTCACCTTTACCTATTCTAGTTCGATCTTTAGTTTCCTTTTGATTTAGTTGAATAAAAGCTTAGCATGATCTATTTTCATGTGTTAGTTTCGTGGTCTATCTATCTATGTAATCGAGTGAGAGTTATATAATAAAATTTAGTTTGAGTTTTTGCCTCTCTACTTTCTTGTTGCAATCAAAATAAAAGGAAAGAGAAATAAATGGAAAGGATCATATGCTAATCTTATGGTGAGTAATGACATCACATAAAGAAAAGTATAAGTAGTAAAATTTATTGGAGATTGACAAACACAACATTGGTCAATGATGCAATTCATGAAAGAATTAATAAGGGAAGAGTAGATTCACATGCAAATACACTATCTTGGACATCTTTTATGATTGTGAGCCCGAATTAAATATTATATGTCAAAATTGTTGACGTTGGACAAGGAAGACAACGTAATGATTTATGTTTGTTCATATCCACATAGAAGTTATATTGTCATAGATCCTTCAACATGTGGTGCTTGCTCAATATCTTTGCTAGCCAAAAATTCCGCACCAAGTAGAGATACTACTTGTGCATCCAAAACCCAAACCCAAATTCATTCTTTGAGAGTCCACCATACCTACCTACAGATCGAGTAAGATCCTTCAAGTAAGTTTTCATTGGTGCAATAAGGCAATAAAAATTGCTTCTAAAAGTGTTTTGATCAATTAGTGTAAGAGAAAATTGAGCGCTATACGAACTTATGATGGCAAAGTAATAAAAGCGACGGACTGCATAATAAAGGTTGCTATCATAGGGGGCAATATAGCGTGACGTTCTTTTACATTAAGGGATTGGGCATACAAACCAAAAAGCGCATGACAACCTCTTCTTCCCTCTACGAAGGGACTATCTTTTACTTTCATGTATTTACTTTTATTCAAGAGTCAAGTATTCTTCCCTATTCCTTTTTCCTTTTTCTTTTGCAAGCATCATGTGCTGAGGAAAGATCTAGGCACATATATCCAGTTGGATGTGAGTGGGCATGCGTTATTATTGTTGACATCACCCTTGAGGTGAATACGTTGGGAGGCAAAACTATAAGCCCCTATCTTTCTATGTGCCTGGTTGAAACTTTTTGCTCATGGGTATGCTGTGAGTGTTAGCAATCATAGAAGACTAAATGATGGTTGAGTATGTGGAATTGCCAAAAGGCTCCGACATGAGACCCTTCCTGAAAATATGATGAATTGTAGTTGCAAAGTTGACTGAGAACATAGTTTGTTGGTTTTCAATAAGGTTTATGCTTTATATTTCTATGTTGTGATGGATCGTTACTTGTGCATGAGAAGCTATATGATGAAAGTATATGAATAAGTTTTATGATAGAGTTTGTTGCTATTATGATAATAAACATGATGCTTCTATGTCCGTATTTTGTTTTGATCGACACCTCTCTCTCAAACCATGTGGACATGCTTTTCCATTTTGGCTTTTCGCTTGAGAACAAGCGAGGTCTAAGCTTGGGGGAGTTGATACGTCCATTTTGCATCATGATTTCCTACTGTTATTTATTTTGTTTTGTTGAATAATAATGCTTTAGGGAATGATTCTAATGCCTTTTCTCTCATAATATGCAAGGTTTACACAAAGAGGGAGAATACCGGCAACTGGAATTCTGGACCTGAAAAAGCACATCAGAGATACCTATTTTGCGCAACTCCAATGAAGCTGAAACTTTACGGAGAACATTTTTGAAATTAATAAAAAATACTGGAGCAAAGAACTACCGGAGGGGACCACCCTGGTGGGTTGTGCCCTCCTTGGCCCACCTCCGGTGCCCATCTTCTAGTATATAGTCTCTTTTGACCTAGAAAAAATAAGGAGAGGAATTTCGGCAGAACTTGGGCAAGAGCACTTTTGCCGTCCGGCAGAGCGATTCCGTCGGGGGAACTTCCCTCCCAGAGGGGGAAATGGAAGCCATCGTCATCACCAACACCCCACTCATCTTTGGGAGGCCAATCTTCATCAACATCTTCAACAGCACCATCTCCTCTCAAACCCTAGTTCATCTCTTGTGTTCAATCTTTGTACCGGAACCTCACATTGGTACCTGTGGGTGACTAGTAGTGTTGATTTCATCTTGTAGTTGATTACTATATGGTTTATTTGGTGGAAGATTATATGTTCAGATCCATTATGCTATTTAATACCCCTCTGATCTTGAGCATGAATATTATTTGTGAGTAGTTACCTTTGTTCTTGAGGTCACGGGAGAAGTCATGTTGCAAGTAATCATGTGAATTTGATATGTGTTCGATATTTTGATGATATGTATGTTGTGATTCCCTTAGTGGTGTCATGTGAACGTCGACTACATGACAGTTAACCATCCTCGGGCCTAAGGGAATGCATTGTGGAGTAGTTATTAGATGATGGATTGCTAGAGTGACAGAAGCTTAAACTCTAGTTTATGCGCTACTTCGTAAGGGGCTGATTTGGATCCAAACGTATAATGCTATGCTTAGATTTTATCTTAATACTTTTCTCATAGTTGCGGATGCTTGCGAGGGGGTTAATGATAAGTGGGAGGTTGTTTAAGTAAGAACAACACCCAAGCACCGGTCCACCCACATATCAGATTATCAAAGTAGCGAACACGAATCAAACCAACATGATAAAAGTGACTAGATGAAATTCCCGTGTACCCTCAAGAACACTTTGCCTATTACTAGAGACTGTTCTGGCCTATCCTTTGCCACAAAAGGATTGGGCTACCTTGCTTCACTTTATTTACCGTTATCGTTACTTGCTCGTTACCAATTATCTTGCTATCAAACTATCTGTTACCTACAATTTCAGTGCTTGCAGAAATTACCTTGCTGAAAACCGCTTGTCATTTCCTTCTGCTCCTCGTTGGGTTCGACACTCTTACTTATCGAGAGGACTACGATTGACCCCCTATACTTGTGGGTCGTCAGTACGATCTTTGAGAAACGATGAACTAATAAATATCAACACAGTAATATCCATAAATATAAGCAACATAATCACTAACTTTCAAAATATGTGATCCTTAAAGAACGTTACTCCCCACTCATTTTATCATATTAGCATGGCATGACTCTGTCTTCATCACATAAGTACAAATGATGAGCACCATGGTGTCAAGGCAGGCAATTGGATCGTACTTCTAACAAGCTTCATCATTTTCAACCTCACTCAATACATGAGCGTGAACCATGGATATATCATATAGGTGGAATAGAATATGGTGGTAGATATAAAAAGGAGTCAAAATGGAAAGAAAGTCTCGCATCAACTAGGCATGTCAACGGGCTATGGAGATGCCCATCAATAGATATCAATGCGAGGAGTAGGGATTGCCCTGCAACGGATGCACTAGAGCCATAAGTGTATGAAAGCTCAACGGAAGCTAAGTGGGTGGGCATCCAACATGCTTGCTCATGAATACCTCGGGATTTGAGGAAGCCCATCATTGGAATATACAAGCCAAGTTCAATAATGAAAAATTCCCACTAGCATATGAAAATGACAACTCAGGAGACTCTCTATATGAAGAACATGGTGGCAATTTGAGGCACAAGTGTGGTAAAGGATAGTAGCAAAGTACCTTCTCTCTTTTTCTCTCGTTTTTTTTATTTTTTTTCTTTTTCTTTTTCTTTTTCTCATTTTTTATTTTTTCTTGGTGGGCTCATTTGGCCTCCCCCATTTTTCATTTTTCGTCCGGAGCTCATCCCGACTTGTGGGGGAATCATTACTCCATCATCCTTTCCTCACTGGGACAATGCTCTAATAATGATGATCATCACACTTTTATTTACTTACAACTCAATGATGAAAAAGAAATAACTCTATATGAATGCCTCTGACAGTGTACCAGGATGTGAAATGATCTAGCGTAACATGTAAACAATGATGAACGGTGGTTGTGCCACAAATACTTTGTCAGCTACATGATCATGCAAAGCAATATAATGATGAACACACAAGTCATGTGATGTAACGGTGGAAGTTGCATGGCAATATATCTCGGAATGGCTATGGAAATGCCATAATAGGTAGGTACGGTGGCTGTTTTGAGGAAGATATAAGGAGGCTTATGTGTGATAGAGCGTATCATATCATGGGATTTGGATGCACCGGCGAAAGCTGCACCGATCCTCGAGGTGAGAATGGGCAATCCACGGTACCGAAGAGGCTAGCATTATATGGAAAGGTGAGTGTGCGTACATCCATGGATTCACATTAGTCATAAAGAACTCATATACTTATTACAAAGCCTTATTAGCTCTCTCAAAACAAAGTACTACTGCATACCCCTAGGGAGGAGATTGGGACGAGTTAACCATCGTGCGCCTCCGACCCGAAGAACACTAGGATTTCAATGAGGAAAAAGAATGCTCACACATCATCATCATGCCATAGCCAATATTTAGATGAGCAATAAGTAACACACTTTAACTACCGATATTTCAACTAACCAACAATCATGTGGTCATGCCCTTTCATATTACTACATCAATATCATTAACCCACAATCTCTCTTATATCGTGAGCTACATGAATATTTTGATTATACACTCATTGAATACCTATCGTTTTTGGACTAGTCTTATAACCAATGCAAACTACCGTTACTATTTATTAGACTCTCAAACAAGTTTAAGTGCAGCACGAGAGTTCAATTATTTCTAAAAAATCTACACGCCACCGTGTTCTAAAAGATATAAGTGAAGCGCTAGAGCAGCTGGTTAGCTCCAAAGATATAAGTGAAGCACATAGAGTATTCTAACAAATCATGATGAACATGTCTCTCTCTAAAATAGGTGTGTCCAGAAAACATTGATTGTGGCAAACTAAAAATAAAGCAAACTATAATACACGACGCTCCAAGCAAAACACATATCATGTGGTGAATAAAAATATAGCTCCAAGTGACATACCGATGGAATGGAGACGAAAGAGGGGGTGCCTTCCGGGGCATCCCCAAGCTTAGAAGCTTGATTCTTCATAGAATTCTACCTTGGGGTGCCTTGGGAACCCCCAAGCTTAGGCTCTTGCCGCTCCTTATTCCTTCATCGATCGTGATCGCACTCAAAACGTGAAAACTTCAGCACACAAAACTCAACATAAAACTTGTGAGCTCCGTTAGTATGATAGGTAAATAAAAAACTTTAGGCACTGTTATAAATTGATTCATATTTTATTATTGCATAAGGTAATGTATTCTAACTTCTCCATGGCTTATACCCCCCGATACAATCCATAGCATCATCAAAACAAGCAAATTGTGCAAGCAAAAAACAGAATGTGTGTAAAACAGAACAGTCTGTAGTGATCTGCACAAACACCATACTTGGGAAATTCTGAAAAATTAGGAAAACCATGGAAATTTTTATACCAATATGGTGTAAAAAATTCATATAAAAAATATGTTCCAGTAAAATCAGGAATTCTACACTGGACGCAAAAGTTTCTATTTTTGCACCGTATCAATTCTACTATCTCCCAAATCAATCCCAAAGGCTTTGCTTGGCACAAACACTAATTAAAAACATAAAAACACAATCATTACAGTAGAAATAATCATGTAAACACACCAAGACATAAAGTAAAAAACAAAAACTTAAGATAACTATTGGGTTGTCTCCCAACAAGCGCTATCGTTTTATGCCCCTAGCTAGGCATAATGCATAGTATTAAGTGTTGTCACCCTAGACACTCGGTCCATAGGTGGCCCTCATAATAGATTCATAAGGTGGTTTAATTCTCTTTCTAGGGAAGTTTTCCACCCCTTTCTTTAGTGGGAATTGGAATCTTATGTTTCCCTCCTTCATATCAATAATAGCACCTATAGTTCGTAGGAAAGGCCTACCAAGTATTATTGGACAAGACGGATTGCATTCAATGTCAAGCACAATGAAATCCGCGGGCACATAATTTCTGTTAGCAAGAATAATCACATCATTTATTGTACCCACTGGTTTCTTAATAGTGGAATCCGCTAAGTGCAAGTTAAGGGAACATTCATTTATATCGGTGAGACCTAGCACATCACATAAAGATTTCAGTATAGTAGAAACGCTAGCATCAAGGTCACACAAAGCATTACATTAATATTCCTTGAGATTTATTTTAATAGTAGGATCCGATTCATCATGCAACTTTCTAGGAATAGAAACTTCTAACTCAAGTTTTTCTTCATGAGCCTTTAGCATAGCTTCTACGATATGTATACTAAAAGCCTCATTTTGTTCGTAGGCATTGGGTGATCTAGTTATGGATTGCAGAAAGGAAATACATTCTACTGAAGAACAATTATCATAATTAAAGACCTTGTGATCAAAGATAGTGTGTACATCACTAGCTAAAGTTTTTACCTCTCCAAACCCACTTTTTTTCATTTTTTTCATTAAGATCATCACCCTTCGAGCAAATGTGATGCCTTCTACTTAAAGTTGACTCATCTCCGGTCCCTTTATCAATTATTTTCATATTAGTAAACAAATATTCAATGGGAGAAGTACCAATCATTTTAATATCTTCATCATGATTACGGTAAAAACCGGATGGAAGAGGTTTTTCTAAGAATACTCGCTTAGCTCGTAACCTAGCGGTCCTCTCCTAACTTTCACTAAAATATATTTGAATGGATTTAATAGACTCATTAATATCAAGATTAGGTGGCAAAGTTTTACTTTTAAGAGTTTCCACATCATGAGCAATCCTATCCACGTTTCTAGCCATATGACCAACTTTATGCAATTTTTCTTCTACCATAGTGTTGAAAATCTTTTAAGAACTAATAAATTATTTAATGGTGTTCTAAAGATAAGTAGGTATCCTATGATTATTGTTGGATGAATTTCCATAGGAATTACAATAAGAATTACCATAATTATTAGAGGGATTACCGGGATACGACCTAGCATTGAAATTACCTCTATAAGCATTATTGTCGAAATTATTTCGTGAGACAAAGTTCACATCAATAGCATCATTATTTTGCTCAATCAAAGTAGACAATGTCATATCATTAGGATCAACTTGGGCATTCCTGTTTGCAATCATATTCATAAGAGCATCCATTTTATCACTCAAAGTAGTAATTTCTTCGGCATAATTTACCTTCTTACCAGTTGGAGCTCGCTCGGTGTGCCATTGAGAATAATTTGTCATGATATTATCCATAAGTTTTGTAGACTCTCCTAATGTCATCTTCATAAAGGTACCACCTGTAGCAGAATCTAGAAGGTTTCTAGACTCAAAGTTCAGTCCAACATAGAAATTTTGTATAATCATCCATAAGTTTAAGCGATGAGTGAAATAATTTCTAATCATAATTTTTATTCTCTCCCATGCTTGTGCAACATGATCTTTCTCATGTTGTTTAAAATTCATAATTTGGTTTCAGAGAAATATAATTTTAGCGGGAGGAAAATACTTGGCAATAAAAGCATCCTTACACTTATCCAATGTTCCAATACTATTGCGAGGCAAGGATGAAAACCAAGTTTTAGCTTTATCTCTTAGTGAAAAAGGAAATAATTTCAATTTAACCACATCCTTATCCATGTCCTTTTTCTTTTGCATATCACATAAATCAACAAAGGTATTAAGATGCGAAGCGGGATCCTCATTAGGACTTCCAAAAATTGTTCTTTCATAAGAAGATTTAGCAAAGCGGCATTAATATCATAAAACTCCGTGCTAGTGGCGGATGGTATAGTACTAATAAAATCATTATTATTAGTATTTGAGAAGTCACACAACTTAGTAGTATCTTGAGACATGGTGACAAAACAAGTAAACTAAAAAGCAAACAAGTAAACTAGACAGTAAACTAGGTAACTAAGCAAACAAGAAAATAGAAATATTTTTGTATTTTTGATTTTCATATAAAGAAAAATATAACAGCAAATAAAAATTAGAACAAGTAAATGATAATTTGTGCAAAGGTACTTGATAAGAATTTGGTGATATTCCCCGGCAACGGCGCCAGAAATTCTTCCTGTTACTTGTAAACTGCGTTGGGATTTTCCTCGAAGAGGAGAGGAGATGCAGCACGGTAGAGATAAGTATTTCCCTAAGTGAGAACCAAGGTTATCGGACCAATAGGAGGACCATGCAAATTCCCGTCTTTAGCACCTACACACAAAAGAGCACGCACTTGCACCCAACGCGAGCAAGAGGGTTGTCAAGCCCCTTGAACTCGTTATTTGCAAGCGAATAGTAGTGATAGATAGATAATAAAAATATAAAATAAAATAACAGTAAATAAATGGCAGAAATATTTTTGGTGTTTTTGTAGTATATATTTTGTGAAGACCCGGAGGCCATAGTTTTTGCTAGAGGCTTCTCTCTCGAAGAAAGCATACGGTGGGTAAACAAATTACTGTTGGGCAATTGATAGAAAAGCGCATAGTTATGTAATATTTATTCATGGCAGTGATCATGTATATAGAAATCACGTCCATAAACAAGTAGATCGAATCCTACTTACATCTACTACTATTACTCCACCCATCGACCGCTATCCAACATGCATCTAGAGTATTAAGTAAAAACAGAGTAATGCTTGGAGCAAGATGACATGATGTAGACAAAGTAAGCCAATAAATATGAATAAACCCCATCCTTTCCCCCTTAATGACAGTAATACAATATGTTTCATGTCCCCTTCTATCACGAGGATTGAGCACCGCAAGATTAAACCCATCACAACGCACCACTCCCACTGAACATAAATCAGTCTAGTGGGCCAAACCAAACCGATAGATCAGAGAGCAATACAAAGCTATAACAATCATGCATATAAGAATCCAGTAAAGACTCAATATAGTTCCATGAATAATCTGAACATAAACCCATAATTCATCGGATCCCAACAAACACACCAGAAAGAAGGATTACATCGGATAGATCACCGCGGGAATCGCGGTGAACTTTGTATTGAAGAGCAGAGAGAGAGAGAGAGAGAGAGAGAGAGAGAGAGTCATCTAGGTACTAGATATGGACCCGTAGGTATGTGGTAAAATACTCACACATCATCATGGAGGCAACAAGGTTGATGTAGAGGCCCTCCGTGATCGATCCCCCCTCCGGCAGGGCACCAGAACAGGGCTCCACATGGGCTCCCGTCGGAACAAAGACTTGCAGTGGCGAAAAAAGTATTTTTGCTTGTTCTCGGGTGTTTTCCCGATTTTAGGGAATATATAGAGTTAGAATTAGGTCAGGAGGTTGCGGGAGGTGGTCCTAAGCCATCAGGGCGCGACCACCCCCCTGGACGCGCCCTGTTGGCTTGGCGCCACCTTGTGTGGCCTCCGGTCTCTCTCTGAAGCTTCCAAGTCTTATTTTTGTCCAGAAGAAATCATCAAAAAAGTTTCGGGGCATTTGGACTTCGTTTGGTACAGTATTCATGAAAGGCCAAAAACAACCAGAAATCAACAACTCACACTTGGCACTAGGTTAGTAGGTTAGTCCACAAAAATAATATAAAATAGCATATAAATGCATATAAAGTATCCAAGAATGATAATATTGTAGCATGGAACAATAAAAAATTATAGATACGTTGGAGATGTATCATTTTGCATTGCACAACATTTTGTTCGTGCATGTATCTAGAAGAAAGCACGTTGATCATGTGAAGTGTAACGAGTGGTTAGAAATTAAAGTTTACGGTGCCGGTGTCACATCATAATTTGAGATATTTGTTACAAATATTAATTGGAACGTGCCATATCACGACCACATACACACAACCACACGTTGAGCATGGAGTGTCACCAGGTACAAAATTTATCGCTCAAACCCCCTCAATTTTTTTTACACAAACACACGCCTGATTACCGCGACTCATAGAAGCGTCGGTGGACGTCCCAACTGCTTTGGCCGGTTACCATTTTTGCATGAAAAATTAACAATCATTTTCCTTTTACCGCATACATTTTCCTCTTCTTCCTCGATTGTCCTTGTCATCCGCCACAAACCCCCACCGCCTCCGTATAGCCATGGATGGCAAGAAACTAACAACGAATACCCACCACATCTCTTCCCATGGTACAACCGTTTTGGAGGGACCTACACCAATTAGCCAGAGACTGTGGGGTGAGTCATCCCCATGTACGAGCAATGTCTCCAGGAGGAGAAGAATTTTGTCGGCCTCAACCTTGAGTACACTTGTGGGAGCAGTTACAGACAACAAGGGTTCATCATCATCCAACTCGCCTTGCGCGAGCATGTCCTCGTGTACCACTACTGTAGGTGCAAGCGGTGTCAGGCGGTGGTTGAATTCCTGCAATGCAACGCGATAACTTTCTCTAGTGTGGACACATTGGTCGACAAGATCATGTTTGCCCGTGCATGGATCAGAATTCCAGACAAGCGCCATTGATAACCCATAAGTGTAGGGGATCGTCTGTAGCCTTTTTGATAAAAAAGAGTGTCGGACCCAATGAGGAGCTAAAGGTAGACTTAATATTCTCTGAAGTTCTATCAACCACTGACACAACTCTATGAATGTTGACACTTACTTTGCCTAGAACAAGAAATAAAACTACTTTGCGAGAATAAAACTGGAAGTACTTTGTAGGTGTTATAGGATAGTTTTGCAAGATAAGTGAAGAACATGGAAATAAAAGTTAGGAATTGTTTAAATAAAAGAACAATTAAGTTAGTATAGCGAGTGTGGAAAAGTGGTGGTAGGAATTGCGAGATGGTCATATGCAATTGATAACAAGATTGGTAATCATTATTGCAATTTTATACTAGGGAGAGGCATGAGCTAACACACTTTCCGTACTTGGATCACATGAACTTATGATTGGAAATCTAGAAAGTATGCGCAACTACTAGAGATCATTAAGGTAAACCCAACCATATCATTAAGTGTAAAGTCCCCTTTATCCCATATGCAACAATTCTCTTACTCGGGTTTAAGCTTCTATCACTCTTGCAAATCACTATAAGCGGATCATGAACATATTGTAATACCCTACATTGGTAATCCCCCATGTGTGCGTGGCACGGAAGGCACCATAGGACAGCAGCAAAATAAAACATGCAACTCAAACAAATCAAGATCATCAATCAACCCATAGGACAAAAAGAATCTACTCAAACATCATAGGATGACTACACATAATTGGATAATAATATATATCATAAAGCACCATGTTCAAATAGGGAGTACTGTGGGTTGCGGGCGAGTGGACCACTAATAAAAGATGAGGGAAGGTGATGGAGCTGTTGAGGAAGACAACACAATTGTTGGTGTAGATCGCTGCCACGATGATTCCCGCGGCGGCACTCCGACGCCACCGGGAGAGAGGGGAGAGAGCCCCCCTCCTTCCGGGATCGAGTTTATTTGGGTGTAAACATTTTACATAAGTCTAACAACCCCAAATCTTGAGATGAGGGAAATTGGGTTTCTTCCCATTCTATTACTCGGATGGTGTCATCTCAACGGACTTAGATGGTGCTCCATTTAGTGTATATGTTGCCGTTTCAAGGGCATATCCCAAAATGATAAATGTAGATCGGTAAATGACATCATTGACCTCTCCATGTATAACAGGGTTCGGTTAGGCCTATCAGATACTCCATTTCTCTGAGGGGTTCCGGGAGGAGTAAGTTGTGAAACAGTTCCAAAATCACTTAGATGTTTGCGAAAATCATGACTTTGATATTCTCCACCATGATCTGATCGTAGAAATTTTATCTTTTTTTAACGATGATTCTCTACTTCATTCTGAAATTCCTTGAACTTTTCAAATGTTTCAGACTTATGTTTCATCAAGTAAATATAATCATACCAACTCAAATCATAGATACTTGTGATTTGCGTTGGGTTTTCCATGAAGAGGATCGGGTGATGCAGCACAGTATAGATAAGTATTTCCCTAAGTTGAGAACTAAGGTTTATCGAACCAATAGGAGTAGCACGCAACCCCCGTCTTCAGCGACTGCACACAAAGAAGCAAACAATTGCACCCAACGCGGGCAAGAGGGTTGTCAATCCCTTTGGATATTTGCAAGCTAGTGAAGTATGTAGATGAAAGTTGAATATTGTAAATTGCAAAATAAAATAAAAGACAAATAATGGCAGAAAGGTATTGAAAGCTTTTGTAAATATATAAGTGAATAGACCCAAGGGCCGTAGTGTTCTCTAGTGACATCTCTCATGTAGTAGGCATACGGTGGGTAAAGAAATTACTGTTGGGCAATTGATAGAAAAGCGCATAGTTATGCAATCTTTATTCACGACAATGATCATGTGTATATAGGCATCACGTCCATAAACAAATAGGCCGACTCCTACCTGCACCTATTACTATTACTCCACGTCGAGAGCGCTTCTATGCTTGCCTCTCTAAGTATTAAGTTCATGACAAACAGAGTAATGCTTGGAGAACGATGACATGATGTAGACAAAGAGATTTCAATCAATATGAATCAACCCCATCGTTTTATCCTTAGTGGCAACAACACAAAGACGTATCTTGTCCCCTTCTGTCCCTCGAACATAGAAACCCGTCAGGTTGAACCCACTACAATACACCCCTCTCACTGAAGAAAATCAATCTAGTTGGCCAAACTATTTCAATAGATCGGAGAGATTTACGAAGCTATAATAGTCATGCAAATAAGAATCATAATAGAAAGCAGAGAAGACTCAAATATTTTTCATGAGTAATCTGAACATAATCCACAATTCATCGGATCCCAACAAACGCACCGCACAAAGTGATTACATCGAATAGATCACCGCGAAGATGCGGTGAACTTTGTATTGAAGATCAAGAGAGAGGGAGAGAGAGAGAGAGAGAGATAGCCATCTAGGTACTAACTACGGACCCGTAGGTCTGTAGGGAACTACTCACACATCACCATGGGAGGAGCAAGGTCGATGAAGAGGCCCTCCGTGATCGGTCCCCCCTGCGGCAGGGCACCGAAACAGGGCTCCAGATGGGCACACGGCAGAACAAAGACTTGTGGCGGTGGAAAAAGTGTTTCGGGAGGCTCTCTAGGGTTTTGGGGATTTATTAGAATTTATAGGCCAGAGAGGGACATCGGGGGCCACCCGAGGGGGCCAACACACAATAGGACGCGGCCACCACCCCGGGCGCGCCCTGTTGCGTGCTCGCTCCATCGTGCAGCATCCGGTCTCCTCCCAAAGCTTCTAGGTCTTCTTTTGGTCCCGAAAAAATCATAAAAATGTTTTGGGGCAATTGGATTTCGTTTGGTACTGTAAACCTGAAAAGTCAAAAACATGCAGAAAACAACAACTGGCACTGGGCACTGGGTTAATAGGTTAGTGCTCAAAAATAATATAAACCGGTAAACAATCACCCAAAAAGCATCCTAGAATGATAATATTATAGCACGGAACAATAAAAAATTATAGATACATTGGAGACTTATCAGCATCCCCAAGCTTAATTCTTGCTCGTCCTCGAGTACGTAAATGATAATAACAGAATTTTTGATGTGACATGCTACCCAACATGTAATCTATTGCAGGTATGATCATTGAGAAACGATGAATGACTAAACATCAACATAGTAATACTTATAAAAATAAGAAACATAATCATCAAGTTTCAAAATATACGATCCTTAAAGAATGTTCACCCCCTATTCATTTTATCATAGAAGAATAGCATGGCTCCGTCTTCACCACATAAATATAAATGTCAAGCACAATGATGTCAAGTCAGGCAATTGGATCGTACTTCTTAACGCGCTTCAGCTTTTTATTACTTACGCAATATATGAGCGTGAACCATGGATATAGCATAAAGGTGGAATAGAATAGGGTGGTAGGTAAAAGTAGAGAAGAAAGTCTCGCATCAACTAGGCGTATCAACGGGTTGTGGAGATGCCCATCAATAGATATCAATGCGAGGAGTAGGGATTGCCATGCAACGGATGCACTTGAGCTATAAGTGTATGAAAGCTCAAATAAAGCTAAGTGGGTGTGCATCCAACTTGCCTGCTCATGAAGACCTCGGGCATTTGAGGAAGCCCGTCATCGGAATATACAAGCCAAGTTGTATAATGAAAAATTCCCACTATCATATGAAAGTGATAAAACAAGAGACTCTCTGTATGAAGAACATGGTGCCACTTTGAGGCACAAGTGTGGAAAATGAGGTACTAGCACTGTCCCTTCTCTCTTTTCTCTCATTTTTTCTTTTTCTCGTTTTATCTTTTTATTTCTTTCTTTCTTTCTCCTTTTTTATTTTTCTTTTCTTTTTCGTCCGGAGTCTCATCCCGACTTGTGGGGGAATCATTGTCTCCATCATCCCTTCCTCACTGAGACAATGCCCTAATAATGATGATCATCACACTTTTATTTACTTACAACTCAACATGAAAATTGTTGGATTCAGGGCTCCGCGGACCCAAGAAGGTTCGAACTCTGGGGCGTGTGCGAAGATTCCAACCAGCTCAAGTGTCAAGCCTGCCGCTCCACAGCCAGACCCTGCCGAACATGTGTGAGAGCGCAAGAAGATGGACACGAGAGATTTACCCAGGTTCGGGCCACCTTGCGTTGTAAAACCCTACTCCTACTTTGGTGGATTGGCCTCACGAGGAGGTTTGTGGATGAACTAGTACAGCGGTTGAGCGACCTCGCGAGGGCTCTTCGGTGTGGGTGGATCCGATCCTCTTCTACGGTGGTGGATGGCCCCTATTTATAGCATCCCTGGTCCTCTTCCCTTATTGCACTAGCGGGAAGGGATCCCACAACAGCCAAATTTGAAAGGGGACATGAGTTACATCTTATCCTGATTAAAGGTGGTCTTCGCCTGCAAAGCTCCTGGCGTGACACCAAGGTGGGCTCGGCGATGACATCCCTCCTGCCGATCCCGTGGTCTTGGTCTTGTTGCACTGGAACGGAAACCTTTGGGGGATTCCTTGGGAACCCGCGTCTGTCCTTGCCTCCTTAGAACGAAAGAGGAAACTGCCTCTGCTACGCCCGCTGGCGCCTGCCTGCTTTGGTTGTCATGGCTCACATCATTGCAGCCTCCTGAGGCTGGGCACTGCATAGGAATCTCCGCTCCTCTGGGAGGTCTTGGCGTCGTTCTCCTCGTGAGGGCCTTGCCTTGAGGGGTTGGTTGCCAGGCCATACTGGGCCGTCGATGTGGGCCACACGCTGGGCCGCACGTAGGCAGGTCTGGGTACCCCCGTTCCTAGAATGCCGACAGTAGCCCCCGCGCCCAAGGCGCGCTTGGGCTGGCTCCGAGGCGAAGCCAAAGAAGGAATGCCGAAGCGCCACGGGCCCCAATCGCCTGCAGGCCAGGCTTGACGTGTGGCGCACGGCGGGACACGGGCGCCTCCGCGCCCATGTCGCCTTGGCAACTGCCTAGATCTTGGTGCAACGCCGCCCTTCCTCTTGCTCTTCCAATCCCCAGAGCCCTTCGAATGGGCGCCCGCCGGGAAGTCGAAGCTTGAGGCACAGGCCTCGGCCCTGCTCTTCTCCTTTGCCGGCGCTTACATAATCCACCATCGCCAAGGAGGGGGACCTCACCCCCGTGCTCCCGTTGACAGCGGACCACACCGACGAGTGGGGGCGGACGTTGATCTGGTGCGGCTCCATGGAGCAATGCACCTTAAAGAATGTTCCACCTTTCTCGGGGTTCTTCACCGCCATCCTCGAGCACTACGGGATCCAGGCCCTTCATCTTCAGCCCAACTCCATCCTGCTCTTGTCTGTCTTCGCCTTCTACTACGAGGCCTTTGTTGGCGTGAGGCCCTCAGTGGCCCTCTTCCGCCACTACTTCAATCTGCGGCTCCACGACTGTGCGCAGCGGTCGGCGTGTGCCTCCTTCGTCGCGGTCTAGAGTGGGAATGTGCTCCTGAAGGCCGGGAAGAAGGTGGAAGGCTTCAGGCACCGCTGGGTCTTCTTGGATACCCGAGGCGTCGATCCGCGCTTGGAGCTCCCGACGGGGCTGCCCGAGAAGACCCTCGCGTGGGGCTCCACGAAGCTCACCGATCCCCGGGCGAAGTCTGTCCTAGAGCGGATTTCCTAGGACATGGAGGCCAAGCAGCTGACCGGGGCGATGATAGTGAAGGAGTTCATGACGCAGCGCTTGGCGCCGCTCCAGGCGCACACGAAACCCATGTGGAAGTACGACATTGCGAGAGACACCATCAGGCTTCGGTCCACCAGCCTGGCTGGTGAGGATCTGGGCAGGGCCATGGTTACCTTGCTCCACGGCGATCCCGGGGACCTCACGAGGCCTACGCCCCGCTGTACCGCCGCGATGACAGAGGGGACCTGGTTGCTGTCATGCCCGCCTTTGATGAGCACGGGCTCACGCTGCCCGAGCACCCCAACTCCCTAGTGCCAGTGTCCTCCGGCGATATCAGCGGCGAGGGGGACTCGGAGAGGACCGTGGATGACGGACTGGAGGGGGTGTCTCCCCCGTCGCAGAGCGTGGTCCTCCGCAATCTTGAAGACGACGACGATCCCGATGAACCTTCGATCGTAGACTACCTGCGCATTGTCAGGGCCCTTAGGAAGCAAAGGCATGTGCCCCAGACACCGCCAGCATCCAGCAGGGCGACCCCGAAGAAACGCGCGGCCGCGCCTCCTCCGGCGGACCTCCCGCGCTCTAGCGGGGCGCTTAACGAACCGGGCTTGTCTCCGATCGAGCCACAGCCGAAGGACGGGGCGGCCGCCGCTGGGACAGACGTGGCCTCTCCGGTCGCGACCCCTCGGGGCGACCTCGCCGCTCCTCTGGGCGACAGTGCCACGCCGAAGAGAAGCGGGAGCGTCCCGGCCTTCGACGACGTGGAGAGGAAGAGGAAGTGGGTCGCGGCTGACGAGTAAGTAACTTGCCTTGCCTTCGGTCGATCATAAATTGTGTGCATGCTCACGACCCCTTCTTCTTGGTGGCCAGGGTCGTCGTCGAGCTGAAGAAGAGGAAGGCGGGCGCCGAGCCGAAGGAGCCCCCTATCCGGAGGGCGCATTCGGCCTCTGGCCGTGGACACAGCGGGCGAGAAAGCGTGTCACGCCAGCTTAAGCTTGCGGGCGTAACGCCTTCTCCTGACGTCGTGATGACACCGCTCGGGGGGCCGGCATCCGGAAGCGTGGAGGTTCACAAAGCCGCACCACTCGCCACGGCCGTGGCGTCTCCAATGCCTATGGAGGGGGCGACCTCCTTGTCGGTGTCAAAACCGGCGGATCTCGGGTAGGGGGTCCCGAGCTGCGAGACTAGGATCGATGGTAACAAAGGGACGAAGGAGATGATGTTTACCCACGTTCGGGCCCTCCTATGGAGGTAAAACCCTACGTCCTGCTTGATTATATTGATGGTATGAAGGTTACAGAGTTGATCTACCACGAGATCGACTAGCTAAAACCCTAGATGAGTTTCTGTGTCCTATGATCTAAAACCCTCCCGGTTTATATAGACATCGGGGGGTACTAGGGTTTACACATGGTGGGCCTCCTGCCGAGGATGGAGATGGCGATTTCCTCCTCTTGACTTGGAGTGCACGACGCGCCTTCGGGGCTTCCTTCTGGAAAGTGGAGTCTTGATGTGTCCGGCCCTTCTTCGGAGAATGGCCCATCGAACCGGCCCATTGAGAGATGAGCCGGCAGCCCGAGGACCCCTTAGTCCGGGACTCCCTCACTCCTGCCCCCTCCTGACGAAGTCCGCTCCTGAGGACGTAGCGGCGCGGCCCCGGGAGGAACCAGCCCCCGCGGGCCATCAGGCTGAGAAGTCGTCCGCTCTTGTCGTGCTCGGGGAGAGGCCGGAGCCTGAAGTGTCCCAAGCCAGCCGCGCCGCAGCTCCCTTGAACACGGCGCCTATCGAGGTGTCGGTGCCGCCTCCTGATCAGGCTCTTGCGCTCGCAGGCAGCGGCCTTCCGGTCGGGCCCGGCGCCTTGGATGAGGCTTACACCACGCTTGACCGGATCCGGGCCGACCTCCAAGGCGCCGAAAGGCGCTCCTTCACGAGGGAACGCTTGGAGCTTATCTCCGGGTGGCTCCAGGCTGACACAGCCATCAAGGCGTCATGGGGTCGGGCTGAGGCTGCCGCCGCGGAGAGCAAGAAGGAGGCCGCCACAACCGTGGCAGCCCGCGACACGGTGCTGGCCAAGGCAGCGGCTGCCGTGGAGTGCTGCAGTGAGGCGGAAGCCAAACTGAAGGCCCTTCAGGAGGAGCTAGCCACGCACGCGCAACGGCTTCGCCAGCAGGAGGAAGACCTCAAGGCTCGTGAGGCGAAACTCGCCGATCGCGCCTCCGAGCTGTCCCAGGCAGCCGACGAGCAAGCTGCGGAGCGCGAGCATCTGTCCAAGCTGAAGGATGAGGTAGCAGCGGCCCAGACGTCTCACGCCCGGCGCATCTCCGACACGACTGCCCAGCTGGATGCTAGGGAGAAGACCCTTGCCGCTGCTGATGAAAAGGCAGCCGCGGAGCGCGATGCCTTCCCCTCCATTGAGCTCAGGCTTCACCGGGCTCTGCGCTTCATCTGCAGGGGAGGATTCGGGGAGCCACTAGCGGCTCCTGAGGGTGGTTACGCCGGGCTCTCCTCCAAGCTCGCTGAGGCGCTCGAAGGTGCGGTCGCCAGGGTGGACGCCATCCTGGACAGCGAGTGCCGTGGCCTTTTCTCCGCGGCTGCGACGCGTGTCTTCAGCCACCTCTACCTCCGTGAGCCCGGCTTTGACTTCAACGCCATGACGGCCTCGGTTGCCCCTGAGTCCCTTGCCACCGCAGCGGCGGCGGTGAAGGATTCCGTGGATGCGCAGATGAAGAAGTTCGGCTGCGTCCCCGACACCGAGCCCCCTATGGCGGAGGCGAGCAGTGGCGACGAAGGCATCGACGACAATGTTGATGACGAGCTCGACGTAACCGGGGCGATCGGCAGCGACGGCCTTGGCGATGATGGATCCTCCTCTTAGACTCCGACATGCGACATTTATCGTGCCTCGTGGAGGCGTAAGACTTGTTTGAATCGCAAAACACCCTGTGCTTGTAATAACTTGCTTGAATTCTATGATTTCCTATTGTGCCTTGTTTCCTTCCTGTTTGCTTTTGTGTTCTGCGTCGGCAGGGCCCAGTCCCGCGCATACCTCGACCGCCATTGGGGCGTCCAGATCACCAGGACGAGACCGAGGGGAGAGGGGCTACGTGACTAGTGAGGCCCCTGGGTCGCGATGCCCAGGGGTCCCCCTTGACGTGCGAGCAGCCCTCATGAAGGAGACATGGCGACAACGGTGTCGGTGTCAAAACCGGCGGATCTCGGGTATGGGGTCCCGAGCTGTGAGACTAGAATCGAGGGTAACAGGAGACGAAGGGGACAAGGTTTTACCTAGGTTCGGGCCCTCCTATGGAGGTAATACCGTATGTCCTGCTTGATTATATTGATGGTATGAGGATTACAGAGTTGATCTACCTCGAGATCAAGTAGCTAAAACCCTAGATGAGTTCTCTTGGCCTACAACCTAAAACCCTCTGGCTTATATAGACGCCGAGGGTACCTAGGGTTTACCCATGGTCGGTTACATGTCGAAGGGATAAACATGCCTATTCACTACTTAAACGTGGAGGACACGCCATGATTCTAGAAGCTTCCGTCCTGGAGTCAAGGTCTTCGATCAATCCAGTGTCCGGCAAACAGCCCATATAGTCCGGCCTATAAGGAGTGGGTCGGCCTCCCAAGGACCCCTTAAACTAGGACTCCCTCAGTAGCCCCCGAACTAGCCTCCAATGCCAAGGGTCCTAGCTCCAGCTGCTTCATGTGATCAAAGTCTTCGGCTTCTGAGGCGAGTTCCTTCCTCTGAATAGTGATCGGCCGAGTCAGTTCGGCCTCCGACGACGTGTAGCTTTCCCGATCATAGATCGTCCGAACACCATGAGTAACCGGCCCTGAAGGCCAAGCGTCAAGGAGTAAACAACGATCCCTGAAAACCTTTCAGACGAAAGGTCACGGCCCACCACGACCACTAAACCAGTCGTAAAGACTCGATTCGCGGTTCGAGGTCGTCCTCACCAGCACGATCCATCAATGCACAGATCGTGCCCCGTTTCACACGAGATATGTTTAATCATGCGCATATAACGGTACGCACGTCTTGGGAAGCGGAGAGATTCACGGTGCCGTGAAGGGAGGCTAACCGGTGACAAGCCCAATAAAAGGGGAAGAAAACCCCAAAACCTAGCCGCACTTTCCATCCGCATCCCTACTTCCCTAATCCCCCGAGCTTCCAGAGCCCAGTTCTAGGTCTTCCATTCTTCCTCCTCCGAGCTTAGCCATGGCTAGCTCCGGCTCCAACGGCAAGTGGGAGGCTTCCACGGTGACAGACCAGGACATCCGGGACCTCAAGTACGCCGGCTACCTCCCCGCCAATATCTTCCACCGCGCTGTGGAGGAGGGCCAAGTGATCCCCACCCCCAAACCAGGTGAGAGGTTGGTCTTCATTCCTCACTTCATCCGAGGATTGAGATTCCCGCTCCACCCCTTCGTGCGGGGCCTCATGTTCTTTTATGGTCTCGACTTCCACGACCTCCTGCCGAACTCCTTCATGCACATATCAGCCTTCATCATCATCTGCGAGGCCTTCTTGCTGGTCAAACCACACTTCTGACTATGGCTCAAGATATTCAATATCAAGCCGAAGTGTGTCGCAGGCGCACATGCAGACTGTGGCAGGCGGTCATCAGCAAGCTCCCCCGCGCAGTATGGCCATCCGGCACCTTCATCGACACCATCAAGACATGGCAAAAAGAGTGGTTTTACATCACCGAGCCAAGGGAGGAGGGCGGAACTGTTCCTGCCGAATTCAGGTTCAGCCCCCTGACCAGATTGACCTCATGGGTTTGGAAGGGCCTTGATAGGGGGTCGGATACCGAGGTGGACGACCTGCAGAGGGGCATCGCCTCCCTGATAAAAGATAACATCGATCTGACCAACGTGGTCCAGATTATGCTTCGGCGGTGTATCCTCCCCTGCTAGCGCCGGGCCTCTCCTATGTGGACTTACCGGACTGACGATGATCCCATGATCCGTCAACTCTTCCGCACCACTCGGGAGAAGCTATGGAAGGCGTTGTTCAAGGCGCAGGAGAAGTGGCCGGCCAAGAAGGAGGACCAGGGCTTGAGCGCCGTCAAGCCCCCATCCGAGGTATAACACAGTTTTATTTGATCGGCTCTGTTTTCCTAAAGAAAGTCTAAGCATTTTCCGATCACTTCCGCAGGAATGGTTGAGCAAGGCCACGGGCATCAAGTGTCCGGCTCCACAGCCCGAAGACCCCAGGTCTCCGCTGCTGTTGGAGATGCTCGTCGTGGCGCCTTACAAGGCGCCAGAGAAGAAAGAGAAGAAGAAACCAGGCCGAACAGGCCTGCGCATCCGGGACCAGCCAGGGGATGCGTCCGAAGAGACCCACGCCTCCTCGAATCAAGAGGAGGAGCAAGAGGGTGAGGGGGGAGGCAATTCCCCCCTCGCAGGAAAGAGGGCGGCGTCATCGGACACCTCACAGGACGTACCTCCTCCCGCCCAGAAGAAACCGCGTCGGAGATAGGTAGTCCTGTCCGATGACAGTTCGGACTCGGACACCGAGTCCGAGGACTTCGAGAGGGTTCCATGAAGGAACCTCAGGGTCAAGCCCCCACCTCAAAGGTAAAGACCCGAAGACCTTCTGAGCTATTTATGCTAAGTTTTAAATGTTACTGACTTGAGAACGCCTATTGTCTTGCAGCCCACCGCGTGTTCTCCCCACCGATCAAGTTTCGGATGGGGAGATCCCACCCGCCGAACTAGTGGAGAGCGGGACCGCGTCGCACCACTCTCCTCCGGGCACCGCGAAGGACG
Source organism: Elymus sibiricus (assembly GCA_039707655.1). Classification (NCBI taxonomy): domain Eukaryota; kingdom Viridiplantae; phylum Streptophyta; class Magnoliopsida; order Poales; family Poaceae; genus Elymus; species Elymus sibiricus. The sequence continues at coordinate 270,220,923 of CM077673.1, read as the reverse complement.
CCACGGAGGTGTCATCCCAACAGGCTCTTCAGGAGCCGGGCACTGGAGGTGGGGGCGATGACGTCATGGCTGAGGCTAACACCTCGGCCGCCGAAGACCCGGGGGAGAGGCCCCTCCCGGATACTGAGGAGACCGGACGAGGAGATGTCCAGTCACCTCCAAGGCTATCTCCGGAGCGCACCGTGCCTCCGGAGGCACCGGTTCCGTCCCCGGTTGGAGACCGGGTTAACCAATCCCCACCGGTGCCACCGACCAATGGGTGTCCGGCTATGGGGGAGGCTCTATCAAGCACCTCCATCTCCGGGGAGCACCACACCCTCATGGGTGCGGTATTGCAGAGCATTTAGTCCGTAGACAGCGGACTGAAGGAGGCCTTCAATGGTCTCCTGACGGGCTTCCAAGTAAGCCATGTAATGCTCTATTTTGTGAAATATTATTTTCTGTGAGTTATGATTATATACATGGCAGCCCCCGAGCCCTAGGTGATTTTGAAAAAACTTACCTGGGGGTCAAACATACATCCTTATCCGAACTATGCATAGGACAATATGTGTTCGGATCGTTCTGACAGCCCTTAAGAGGACCGGACACAGGATCATTTTAGTGACAGTTCGGAGGTTGTAAACCCATGTAATGTTATACGATTTTGTTTGTTACAGGCTTCGTCGACGGCAGCGGCTGCTAACGCAGCCGAGCTAGATGAGCTAAATCGGACGCTCAAGAGCTCCGAAGACGAGCTTGACGCTCTGAACAAGAGATTCGACGAGGCGCAAGGTAAGCCAGATTAGAGTATCAAAACTCTTTTTTACCGTGCTATCAACGCAGTTTCTTGATATAAGTCGATGCTTACGCAGCCTCGGCGAAGGAGATTGAGAAGCTCAAGGCCGAGCTTGAGAAGGCGAAGCAGGAGGCTGAGGTTGAGAGGGCTGCGGCCAGAGAAGCGTCTACCGCGTTATCCGCCCTAAGAGCCACCAGCGACAAGCATGAGGCTCGGGTGGAAGAAATCCAACAGGAGCTGAAGGACGCCGTCCAAAAGTGCGAGGACCTTGAGCGGAAAGGCAAGGAGCAGACCGCCGAACTATCCACCCTGAAAACCGATCTCCAAAAGGAGCGGGTGGATAGGCGATCCTACGAAGAGGAAGTCGGCCAGGCCAAGGCTATCATGGATGGTAAGCCATATTTATTGCAGTGTATCTACGGGGATAGCAAGTTCAAATTGCTCACCCAAGTATGGCGTTCCTCAGGCGCCTGCTTGGACCTTCAGAAGAGCACAGCGGACGCGAACCAGTTCTATGGTTCGCGGGGAGAAGGAGATGAAGGTCGGCTGTTCTGGGCGCAGTTTGAAACCCCCGAGCGCTCTCCTCTCCTTGTTGAGCAGCTTAAGCAGCTGATGGAGCTATACCGGATGGCGGAGCCGGCCATGAAGGATCTCTACATCCGGCTATGGCCCAATGAGCCATTGCCGGGCAGCTACTTCGGCCTGGTGCGGAAGCTGAGCGACGCCTCGTCCCGGATCGACGCGCTAAGAGGATCTTCCTGCATCGAGGGAGCTCGGATGACCTTTGCGAAGGCCAAGGTGCATTGGACGGGGCTGGATCCAATGAAGATAGCCACCGCTCCTCCGCCTACCGGAAAATAGCATAGGCGCCCCGAGCTGTACTTCTCCGGCGTAATGGAGGGTGCTCGGGCAATAGAGGCGCAATGTTCGAGAGAGGATGTGTATGAGTAAAGGCATTGTAATATGTCCGAAGACTCTTTAACGTGTTTATATTTAAGATGCATGGTTTATCATGTCTTATATGTTTTGCATCCTTTATAACTCCAGTGTGGCTGTTAAAACTGAAAGCGGCGAGTCGTCGGCTTCAGCCCCCATGTAGATACTACGCGGGGTGTCTCTGCCAACGCACTGTGACCCTTAGCCGAACTATCGGTACCCGAAGGCGGTAGTGTGGGGCGGACAAGGCAATCGGACCATAATGCTTTATTGCTTTCACTTAGCCGTAGGGGCGCGAGAAAGGAGTGCGGGGGGATAATGACTAGCCCCTAGGTGTTTGTGATGTTCAGATGAGCCGTGGCTGAAGCCTATATCACATGGTTTGTACTAATACCAAACCCATCGTATGACACGGAATAACCTCTGACGAGACTGAGTCAAGCTCGGATTCGCAGACCAGTTCTCGCATACCATGACAGTCAGTTTTCGGCTTTCTCCGCTGAGGTGCTTGACCAGGCTAGCTGGAAGCACAATCGCAGCGGTTCTCCCTTTGCCCTTTTGGCCGAACGAGCGGAACATCAAGGGGCAAGCACAGGAGCTAGGCAACCCAACTATTGACCCGAGACATAGTTCGGAACCAATGCATATAAAGCGGAATTCCAAGACGCCGAACACAAAAAATCAGTTATGCATAAGGCGATTTTCTTTAGTTCGAGCCCCCGGTTTATTAGCCGGTTGCATCGCATAGAATACCAAACAGGTTCGCAAGAAGAGAGGGAAAATAGAGAGTGCGCTAAAAACAGCGAAACGATCATACAAGATACATCTGTATTTTGCCCATCAACTCTTATTATTCAAATTGCCGATACAACTGTTTACAGGTATTAAAAATGAAATATAAACCTTACAGGAGGGGTTGTACCAAGGGTCTTCGATAGGTGACTTGACGTCGTCGATGTGCCCCGTCGCTTGTCCGCTCCTGCGTCTCCCAAGGGGTTGTATGCCGTGTTGGGTGTAATGTTCGGCGAGCGGACTTTGGAGAAAAAGTCTTGCGAAGTCGCCGAAATGTGAATGAGCTTTACGCCGTAGCAGGTACTTTATGGTACCTGTAGTGTGTCCGAAGACATGTTGATGGTGAGAGTTCGGTCCAGCCGAACACTTACCCTTGAATAATTTTTCCCCACCGCCGCCCATGGAATTTTGAGCGCGAAGTTGTGCCTCCTCGGCACATACTTTGCCGGTTCTAGGGCCGGGCGATGGGGGGCGAGTCCCTATTTATGGGGAGAAGAAGGTTCTGGTACTTCAGATTGAGATCGAGCTCGCTTCCCAGCCTTGGGTGCCTTTACGGCAGATGTCGGCGCTTGCCGATCATCAGTGTAATGGAATTCGGCCGCCAGGGCCAACGCATGTTCCTCAGTTCAGAGGGAGCGCTCCGTGTTGCCGTTCAGAGTAATGACCCCCCTGGGGCCGGGCATCTTGAGCATGAGGTATCCGTAGTGCGGGACGGCGTTAAAGCGAGCGAACGCTGTACGACTGAGCAGGGCATGATAGCCGCTGCGGAAAGGTACGATGTCAAAGATCAAGTCCTCGCTTCGAAAGTTATCGGGTGAGCCGAACACTACTTCCAGGCTTACAGAGCCTGTGCACCGGGCTTCGACGCCTAGGATCACTCCTTTAAAGGTAGTGTTGCTGGGCTTGATCCTTGACGGATCTATGCCCATCTTTTTCACCGTATCTGAGTAAATCAGATTGAGGCTACTTCCTCCGTCCATCAGGACTTTAGTGAGGTGATACCCGTCTATGATCGGGTCTAGGACTAGGGCGGCCGAACCCCCATGACGGATACTGGTCGGGTGGTCACGCCGGTCAAAGATGATCGGGTTTGCCGACCATGGGTTATATTTCGGGGCTACAGGCTCTATGGCATAGACATCCCGAAGGGCGCGCTTCCTCTCCTTCTTGGGTATATGGGTGGCGTGTATCATGTTTACTGTTTTCACCTCTCGGGGGAATTTCTTTTGTCCACCACCGATCGGACCGCGGGGTTCATCCTCGTCCTCGCTGCGTGGGCTCTTGCCTTGGCCCTCGGATGTGAGCTTGACGGCCTGTTTGAAGACCCCAACAGTTACGGTTGGTGTGGTTGGCGGGCTTCTCTTGAGTGCCGTGGATCTGGCAAGGCCTCTCCAGGATCTTGTCCAGCGGGGTGGGTCCGTCGTGTTTGCCTTTAGGAGGCTTCTTCCACTGCCCAGGCCGGGAGTTGCGGAAGCCGGCGTTAACGGCCGTGTCATCGGCATCACTGTTATTGTGTCGGCGCTTGTTCTTGTTGCGCTTCGGTTTCCCGTTTCCGTCCCGAACTTCGGAGGTTCCGGGGTCTTGGGGGTTGTGGCTACGTCTTGCGAACCAGTTATCTTCGCCCGCGCAAAAGCGGGTCATGAGTGTTGTGAGGGCGGACATTGTCCTTGGTTTGTCCTGGCCGAGCTGACGAGCCAGCCATTCATCCCGAATATTATGCCTGAAAGAGGCTATTGCTTCGGCATCCGGGCAGTCTACGATCTGGTTTTTCTTGGTCAAGAAACGATTCCAGAATAGCCGCGCGGACTCTCCTGGCTTCTGGACGACGTTGCTTAGATCGGAGGAGTCCGGCGGCCGAACATAAGTGCCTTGGAAGTTAGATCGGAATGCCTCTTCTAGGTCCTCCCAACACCCAATGGAGTTTTCGGGGAGGCTATTTAACCAGTGCTGAGCTGGCCCCTTGAGCTTCAGGGGTAAGTACTTAATGGCATGGAGGTCATCTCCTTGCGCCATCTGGATGTGGAGGAGGAAATCCTCGATCCAAATGGTTGGGTCAGTTGTCCCATCATATTGCTCTATGTTTACAGGTTTAAACCCTTCCGGGAACTGATGCCGCATCACCTCATCCGTGAAGCACAGTGGGTGGGCAGCGCCTCTAACCTGAGCTATGTCGCACCGGTGATCGGCGTCTGTCCCAGCTCGGTTTCGTTCCCGACCTTCATTGTTGCGGTCGAACCAAGGCCTGTACCCTTCCCGTCTATCGGGTGAGTATGCTCTGGATCCGTAGATGGATCGCATACGACCTGCTCGGTCGTCGAGGTCATGTCGTAGGTCGAACCTGTCATCGGGCTCTAGTGGCTCCTTTCCCCGTCTACGGGGTATCGTCGGCCTATAGCCAGTGTTGTCAACCGTCCGGTCTCGTCCTCGAGGAGGGCGGTTTGGCTTATCGTATGGGGTATGTTTAGGGGACGGCATATCAGAGAGCTCGTCGTCGAATAGTGGCAGCAGCCTTCTGCGTGGATAACTCTTAGGCTGGTCCGATAGACCGGTGCCGTATCCCTCCTCAGCTGAGAGGACTCTCATCCATCGATCGTTGAGGTTGTCTTGTTCGGCCTTAAGCTGCCGTTCTTTTGCTTTCAGGCTGCGGGCCGTGGATATAAGCTACTGCCTGAATAGCTCCTGATCTGCAGGATTATCTGGGATGGCGAAGTCATCGGCTTCCGCATTGTCCTCCCCCTCGATAGAGCGGAGGTAGTCATCGTCCTCGGGATCATCTGGATCATCGGGGTTGCGCCGGTCTTCGGGCCTCTCCTGACCCTCTAACGGGTGTTCGAGGATTTCGGGATCGCCGATGTCTTCCGGGCTGTCTCCGTCCCCGGTGCCATCGATCGATTTTCGTCCTTTTTTTCCTTTTGATCGTTTATGCGGCTTTCGGCGTCTTGACGGCGCTTCATCCGATTTGTCGCCATCGTTTTTCGGAGTGTCCACCATGTAGACGTCGTATGTGGAGGTGGCGGTCTATCGCCCGGTGTTAACAGGGGCGAGGGCGTGATCCTCCTCATCCATGTAATCTGCCTCCTCGGAGGCGAAGTCCAACATGTCGGTTAAATCCTCGACAGTGGATACTAAGTGGGTGGTGGGTGGGACAAAAAATGTGTCCTGACCCATCTGAAGCCCGATCTACGAACAGATCGGGGTTGGGTCGTCGGTAATCTTCATCGACGAGATCCGATCTAGAGCCTAGTTGAGTATCGAGAGCTCGATCGGGTCGGCCTGCCCAGAGCTTCCGGAGTGAACCTCCGATGCGTCCGCGCAGGGAGAGTGTTCAGCAAGAACGGATATCCGGACATCTGGCACTATGACCGGATCCGGACTAAGAGGCGGGCCCTCGCCGGGGTAGATCCCATGGGCGGGGCCAAAAGATGGGTCTGAGGTTAAAGCTTCAGAGTCTTCGGGCGTAGCAGGCGAGACTGCGAGCCCGGTTAGCGATAGATCGCCCCGAGAATCTACGGAGAACTCTAAGTTCCCGAATCTGACCTCTTCATCAGGGGCGAAACTTCCGACACGGCCCAGATGGCCGGTCGGGTCGGCGTGCAGCACAATGCTGCCGAAAGCGAAGATCTGTCCGGGGACGAAAGTGCCCGGGTTACGGACCTCTTCGTTGATGACAAGGCGAGCCATCGATTCCTTCTGGTGATCACAGCGGAACTCTCAATGAAAGCACCAATGTCGGTGTCAAAACCGGCGGATCTCGGGTAGGGGGTCTCGAGCTGTGAGACTAGAATCGAGGGTAACAGGAGACGAAGGGGACAAGGTTTTACCCAGGTTCGGGCCCTCCTATGGAGGTAATACCCTACGGCATGCTTGATTATATTGATGATATGAGGATTACAGAGTTGATCTACCTCGAGATCAAGTAGCTAAAACCCTAGATGAGTTCTCTTGGCCTACAACCTAAAACCCTCTGGCTTATATAGACGCCGAGGGTACCTAGGGTTTACACATGGTCGGTTACACGTCGAAGGGATAAACATGCCTATTCACTACTTAAACGTGGAGGACACGCCATGATTCTAGAAGCTTCCGTCCTGGAGTCAAGGTCTTCGATCAATCCAGTGTCCGGCAAACAGCCCATATAGTCCGGCCCATAAGGAGTGGGTCGGCCTCCCGAGAACCCCTTAAACCAGGACTCCCTCAAACGGAGTCGATTTGGAGCGCCTTAGTGCTCTATGTCGGCAGGGCCCAATCCTGCGCATACCTCGACCGCCGTTGGGGCGTCCGGATCAACAGGACGAGACCAAAGGCCAGGGGCTACGTGACTAGTGAGGCCCTTGGGTTGCGATGCCCATGGGTCCCCATTGACGTGCGAGCAGCCCTCATGAAGGAGACATGGCGACAACGGAGTCGATTTGGAGCGCCTTAGTGCTCTGCGTCGGCAGGGCCCAATCCCGCGCATACCTCGACCGCCATTGGGGCATCCGGATCACCTGGACGAGACCAAGGGGCGAGGGGCTACGTGACTAGTGAGGCCCCTGGGTCGCGATGCCCAGGGGTCCCCCTTGATATACGAGCGGCTCCCATACCTTTCCCCGCCAGCTTTTGTCTGGGAGGGGCGCAAGAAGACCAGGTACCAGCGACCTGGTGAGGCGGCACGCACCAGGCATGGCCTGAGCGTAGCCCCCGTCCAGCCCCCTCGCGCGCGCATCCCTTGGAAATGCTGCATGACGGGGCCGAGGGGCCATCCTGAGGTTGGTGCAGCCGCTATGGCGCCCTCAGTTGTTTATCCACCAGCGCGGAGCATGGGGCTTCCACCTTGCGTGGTCATAGTCATTGGAGGACCGTGTCGTCCGCCAGCGCGGAGAATGGGGCTTCCACTTGGGTGTGGGCATAGTCATTGGAAGACCGTGTCGTCCGCCAACGCGGAGCATGGGGCTTCCACTTGGGCGTGGGAAGGGAGCTCTGTGTTAGAGTCTCCGGGCGTGTACAGCCCAGCTTCGTTCATACGCATGACTGGCACGGCAGAAACGGGGGAGGTGTTGGGCATTCTTGAGCCACGCGGGCCTCACGAGGCCCTACCTCTAGGCGGGTTGCGCCTAAGTCTTCTGGCGCGGGGCGCGCCTACAAAACCTGCGTGGTGGGGACAACCTACGCCGAATGAATCTTCGGAGGCCATCGCATGAGAAGGCCAAACACCAAGGACCCCAGGAGGTGACGTGGTGGAGCCTGGCCGCTAGACAGAGCTCAGTCATTGGGTTTATCGACGCTGCAGGGACGGACCCGAGCACAGACGTCGTGCCCAGTCTTCTCATGCGACAACCCGAGGAAAACAAACATCCGGCATGCGGCTCCCACGACGGCAAAGCGCCAAACTACGGTTATACGAACCGGGTCGCGTGCCCTGACTCACCCACTCTCGATTAGCTCATGCGAGGACGAAGCACCAAGGACCACGGGAGGTGACGTGCACGGGACTGGCCCGCGAGACAGAGCTCGGTCACTTGGATTTATCAACGCTACAGGGACAGACCTGAGCACAAACGTCGTGACAGCCCTTAATCATAAGGCGGTCGGGGGTGGGATTATTTGGCGCACGACATTCATGGTGACGAAGCACCGGGCATGTAGTTTGGAATACTTGGAGAACTCATCAAATGTAGAACTAGTTCTGATACATGCGCAAAACGATACGGCTGCCGGGTGAAAGGACGTGGATGTCGCCTAGAGGGGGGTGAATAGGCGCTTTAAAATAATTACAGTTTAAGCTTGAACAAATGCGGAATAAAACTAACGTTTAATATGTCAAGCACAAAACCTAAAACAACTAGGCTCACCTATGTGCACCAACAACTTATGCTAAGCAAGATAGACAACTAAGTGATAGCAAGATATATAACAAGAAACAATATGGCTATCACAAGGTAAAGTGCATAAGTAAAGGGCTCGGGTAAGAGATAACTGAGGCACACGGAGATGACGATGTATCCCGAAGTTCACACCCTTGCGGATGCTAATCTCCGTTCGGAGCGGTGTGGAGGCACAATGCTCCCCAAGAAGCCACTAGGGCCACCGTAATCTCCTCACGCCCTCGCACAATGCAAGATGTCGTGATTCCACTAAGGGACCCTTGAGGGCGGTCACCGAACCCGTACAAACAAGGTTGGGGCAAACTCCACAACTTAATTGGAGGCTCCCAACAACACCACGAAGCTTCACCACAATGGATTGTGGCTCCGAGGTGACCTCAAATGCTCGGGGCAATATCCACAACCTAATTGGAGACACCGAAGCTTGCCCGGAGCTTTGCACCACAATGATTGAGCTCCGAGGCACCACCAACCGTCTAGGGCGCCAAAGCACCCAAGAAGAACAAGCTCAAGGGTGCTCAAACACCCAAGAGTAATAAGCTTCTCAAACTTCACTTCCACGTATCACCGTGGAGAACTCAAACCTATGCACCAAATGCAATGGCAAGGGCACACGAAGTGCCCAAGTCCTTCTCTCCCAAATCCCACCAAAGCAACTAATGCTAGGGAGGAAAATGAGAGGAAGAACAAAGAAGAACACGAAGAACTCCAAGATCTAGATCCAAGGGGTTCCCCTCACATAGAGGAGAAAGTGATTGGTCGAAATGTGGATCTAGATATCCTCTCCCTTTTCCCTCAAGAACTAGCAAGAATCATTGGAGGGATTGAGAGTTAGCAAGCTCGAAGAAGGTCAACAATGGGGGGCAAACTCAAGCTAAAGAGATAAGGTTCAATCGGGAAGAAGACCCCCTTTTATAGGTGGGGAAAAATCCAACCGTTATGCTCACAGCCCGCACAGAGCGGTACTACCGCTCATGGGAGCGGTACTACCGCTAGGGTGGTGGAAGCCCTTTGAAAAACAACAGCGAGGAGGCAAAAGGCCAGTAGAACCGCCGGAGCGGTACTACCGCTCGTCCTCATGGTACTACCGCTAGGGATAGCGGTACTACCGCTAAGGGTAGCGGTACTACTGCTTGCGAGCGGTACTAAAAAAATACATCCATGCCTACCACCGCTGGACTTAACATGAGATTTTGGTCCGGAGCGAAAGTAGCCACGGTAGTAGCCGCGGTAGTACCGCTCTGGAGCGGTAGTAAAAAATTACATCCGCTCCAAGCAGTAGTAGCTGCGGTAGTACCGCTGCAGCCTTTTAAGAACACCAAAACTGCCACAACTTCTGCAACCGGACTCCGAATTCAACGAAACCAAGTTTGTTGGAAAGCTAACGACATGGGCTAACACAATAATGATATAAATATCAATAAGAAGCAAATGATAAAAGTCCCATAAGAAAATGGTGAGAACCCTTCCTCAGATAAGACCGGTAAAACCTCCAACACCGAAAACGCAATAGAAGAAGCATATGATATCCGTTTTCGATGTACTAGAGCTTGTCACGAAGATAACCACAAGCTCTAAAACCTCAAAAAGATAAAATACAAATAAGAATCAAGAAATATGATGCAAGGATACAATGGTTTGAGCTCTCGACGAACGATACGATCAAGCTACTCACTTGAGAGCCCCCCTTGGTAGTACGGCTATCGATCCTATAACCCGGTCTCCAAACTATCACCATGAGACCGGTAAAATAGAAAACCTATCAAGGGCAAACCTTTGCCTTGCACGAAGTCCACTTGAGCTAGATGATGACGATCTTGACTCCCTCAAGTTGGACCAGCTTTCGTGATTGCGTTGGCTCGATGAAGGCTAGTTGATTGCTCCCCCATACTCCACTATGGGTGAGTCACTCTTCGGCAAACCTTCACAAGTCCATTGTCACCACAATGGACGGCAAGCTACAAGCATGATTTCTTCGTGATGGTCTACTTTAACTTGCACAACACAACCTTGAGTTGATGTCATCCTCCATGGGTTGTATGTGATCTTCCGCTTGACGCAAGCCCATGGAAGCAAACCTAACCCCACATAGAACTCTCACAAAGACCATGGGTTAGTACACAAAGCGCAATGGACAATGCTTACCAACACAACCTTGATTTGATCTCATCCTCCATGGGTTGTATGTGATCTTCCTCTTGACGCAAGCCCATGGAAGCAAACCAAACCGTGAGATCACTTGATCCCACTCGGTGTATCTTCTACGCTTTGTGTGAAATCTTCTCTCTAAATAAAGATGATGTCTTGAAGATACACATGAATGTTCACACAATCTTCTTCTTCAAGACATGCTAGCAATTAGCTCAACACTCACTAGACCAATCTTTGGACAGATCCTTGGATACCACCATGGTCAACAAATAAACTCCTTGAAACCAACAAATGGACTTCAAGAAAAGCCTATGAACAAATCCTTCGAATATAACTTAAGGCAACCATTAGTCCATAGGGATTGTCATCAATTACCAAAATCACACATGGATAAATGTGCTCTTACACCGGGGCAGGTCCTAACAGCCTGAGGATGATGCAGCCCAGGGGGCGCTCTCAAATGAACAAACAAAAAGGTCACCTGGCAAAGATGCTGCTGAAGCGTCGAGGTAGTTGTTGGAGCTTGGTTCTCACGAGCATGAGGGCTCCGGAGGCTCGAGGGAGTCGCGAGGCCCAGGGGGCTCGCATGGGTTCAGGATCTCCTGAGGGACCGCGTGGCGTCGGGCTTCAAGAGACGCGAGTGCTGCCTGCGCGAGGTGCTGGTACGTGGCACCTGCGTTCATCAGGCCAAAGGGCATGCGGAGATAGTTGCAGGGGTAGCCCCCGCTGCGGCCGACACGTGATGGCCAGAAGAGGCCCTGGGATGCGGCCTTGTTGAGGCCCGGGATGTTGACGCAGACGCGCGGCCTGCCGCCCTCGTCGAGGGCGGCAGTCGCATTGGGTGGTGTGGGGCGGTGCTCGCCGTGCATGGCCAGCGCCTCCTGAAGCTCCTCGATCGCTTGGGTGATGAACTCTCGTGAACCTGGCGCCTCACGTCGTGCTCCTTGCTCATGGGGGCGCACGTCAGTGCATGGCTCCAAGTGGTGAAAGAGCACCTCCCTCGTCGCGTCGGCCGGGTCAGGGACTCTCCAGGTGGAAGCCCCCGAGCCCGTCCTAAGGGAGGCCCCGGGTGCCGCTCTTGAGGGCCTCCGTCCCTTGACGGCCCTTAGGAAGGAGTTGCTTCTTCTTCTTGGGCGTGTCCTCAGGAGGCAGGATGCCGCCCTTGTCGTTAGAATTCTCAGCCGCCGCAGCCTGGTAAGCACGCTCGAGGGAGCAGACTGCATCCTTCTCATCGCAATCGACGGTGATGACACCGCCACTCCCTGGCATATTGAGGACGTTGTAGCCATGGTGGGTTGCCGCCATGAAATTGGCGAGGGCAGGATACCCGAGGATGGCGTTATATGGGAGGTGGATGTGGGCGACGTCGAAGTCGATGAGCTCGGTGTGATAGTTATTGCGCTTGCCGAAGGTGACTGGGAGGCGCATCTGCCCCAGGGGAGTGGTGGAGCCATCGGTCACATCTGAGAAGGGTTTGGTCGGCATGAGCTGGTAGTAGGGCACCTGAAGCATCTCGAACGTCTCGACGGAGAGGACATTGATCCCAGCGCCGCCGTCGATGAGGGTCTTGGTGACGAGGATGTTGCTGATGGTAGGTGTGCAGAGCATGGGGAGCACGCCTGTGGTGGTCGCGCACTTGAAGTGATCCTCAGAGTCGAAGGTGATGGCGACATGCGACCACTTGAGGGGACGCGCAGCTTCGAGCTTCGGGAGGGCGGCGTTCACCTCACGAGAGAACTGCTTGAAGATGCGGTTGGAGGCAGGGGCCTGAGCACCGCCCAGGATGCAGGCGATCGCACGGGGTTCCTGGAAGCCCCCAGCCCCATCATCCTGCCGATCATCGTCGTCCCTCCTTGGTGGCGGTGGCAGTGGAGGGAGGCCAGCGTTGCCCCGAGGGCGGCCCTCGTGAGCCTGATCGCGAGGCTCGTTGCGCCAGAGGTCCTCGCGTGGCTGGTCGCGCCAGTCCTGACGTGGGTCGCAGTTGTCCCAGTGACCTTCGCTGCGGCCCCCTCCACAGCCGTAGCCATGGTCTCCACACTTGGGGTGGCGGCCTAAGCGTTCATCGCGGAGCGTCCTGAGCTCCTGGCAGTCTTCAGTGTTGTGGCTACGGGTGTAATGGAAGATGCAGAACGGGCCCGCCCTTGGGTGGCTCATCTTGCCCGCAACCGCACTTCGTCTCAGGCTCCGCCGCCAGCACTGCGGGGCCCTTGTGTTTTGCCTCCTTAGCCTTGGCCTTGTTTTCTTTAGGGTCTGCTTCCGGAAGCTCGAGGAGAGAGAGGCGGCCCTCCTCGGCCCTTGCGCACTTGTTCACCAGGTTGAACATCTCCAGGGCCGTGCACAGTTCATCATGAATGGCGAGCTCCTCTTTCATCTTGACGTCCCGGACGTCATCGGTGAACGTCGAGATGATGGCCTCGTCCGACGCCTTCGGGATCTTGAGGCGAACGTTCGTGACGCGTTGTATGTATTTTTGCAGGGTCTCCCCGGTTGCTGCTTCATGCGCCGCAGGTTGTTCACCCCCCACGCGTGCCTTGGAAGTTGGTGATGAAGCGCTCACAGAGCTCGTCCCAGGAAGAGATCGATCCCTCCGGGAGGTTAAGGAGCCAGGAGAGATGGCCACCCTTGAGGGCCATGGGAAACCAATTCGCCATGACTTTGTTGTCGCCGCTCGCCGCCTCGATGCTCAGTGTGTAGAGCTGAAGGAACTCCGTGGGGTCGGGGGTGCCATCGTAGCGTGGAGGCAGGTCTGGCTTGAACTTGCTGGGCCAGTTGACAAGGCGCAGCTCCGGGGAGAAAGCGCGGCAGGCTGCTCCGCTCATAGGTGCGGCGTGTACGAGGGGAGCTGGGTCTTGATGCCCGTGCGCTACGGCCTCCGGCGGCGCACGGTCCTGATGATGGCGCAGGGGTGTGGGGAGCACACGCGCGTCGCCTCGCGGCCTCGGCACCACCTGGCAACTAGCTTCATCCCTTGCCTGCATCGGCGCCTCATGCGGCTGGTTGTGCGGACGCACTTCACGCCTGGGCTCAGGGTTGACGTCGTGCAGAGAAGGAGGGGGAGGTGCGCCGTGAGCCACGTCGCCCGCCTGGGAGAGCGGAGGACGGAGCGAGTGGGTGGGCGCCGGGACCTCGCCAGCGACGCTGACAAGCTCGGCGATGCGACCAAGCCAGTCATCGTAGCGATTAGGGGCGGGGCGGAAACGCAGCAGCTCGCGCGCCATGAACTGTGCAGCCTGCGCGTTCGCCGGACCGTAGCGCGCGCGTGAGAGGACGACGCTGAGGCGGGGAAGAGGGACGGAGTAGCAGTGCGGCCATCGCGCCGCGCGGTGGGTGGCTGCAACGATTCCTGCTGCTCTTGAACGGCTGGACCAGTGGCAGCGTTGGCTGCGGGAGAAGCGGAGCGGCGCGGGGCGCCGCGGTCCACTGGCGCCGTCTAGGCGACGCGGGCGGCTCGGCGCTTTGCGCGGACTCGGCGGGCCTCGGCCATGGGAGCGACGAAGTGGAGACGAAGCGGAACCAGAAGGGAGACCTCGACACACCCCTACCTGGAACGCCAAATGTCGGATTCAGGGCTCCGCGGACCCAAGAAGGTTCGAACTCTGGGGCGTGTGCGAAGATTCCAACCAGCTCAAATCTCAAGCCTGCCGCTCCACAGGCAGACTCTGCCGAAGATGCGTGAGAGTGCAAGAAGATGGACACGAGAGATTTACCCAGGTTCGGGCCACCTTGCGGTGTAAAACCCTACTCCTGCTTTGGTGGATTGGTCTCACGAGGAGCTTTGTGGATGAACTAGTACAGCGGTTGAGCGACCTCGCGAGGGCTCTTCGGTGTGGGTGGATCCGATCCTCTTCTACGGTGGTGGCTGGTCCTTATTTATAGCGGCCCTGCTCCTCTTCCCTTATTGCACTGGCGGGAAGGGATCCCACAATGGCCAAATTTGAAAGGGGACAGGAGGTACAGCTTATCCTGACTAAAGGTGGTCTTCGCCTGCAAAGCTCCTGGCATGACGCAGAGGTGGGCTTGGCGATGACATCCCTCCTGCCGATCCCGTGGTCTTGGTCTTGTTGCACTGGAACGGAAACCTTTGGGGGATTCCTTGGGAACCAGCATCTGTCCTTGCCTCCTTAGCACGAAAGAGGAAATTGTCTCTGGTGCGCCCGCTGGCGCCCGCCTGCTTTGGTTGTCGTGGCTCACGTCATCGCAGCCTCCTGAGGCCGGGCACAGCATAGGAATCTTCGCTCCTCGGGAGCCGGCCTGGGGAGGCCGCTCCTCTGGGTGGTCTTGGCGCCGTTCTCCTCACGAGGCTGGGGCCCTCGTGAGGGCCTTGCCTTGAGGGGTTGGTTGACAGGCCGTACTGGGCCGTCGAGGTGGGCCACACGCTGGGCCGCAGGCAGGCAGGTCTGGGTACCCCCGTTCCCAGAACGCCGACAAAAACGCAGTATGACTCTATATGAATGCCTCTGGTAGTGTAACAGGATGTGCAATGATCAAGTGTAACATCTATAAAAAATGATGAACGGTGGCTTTGCCACAAATAGTATGCAGCTTATATGATCATGCAAAGCAATATGACAACGAAAGTACTAGTCATATGATGTAACAGTGGAAGTTGCATGGCAATATATCTCGGAATGGCTATGGAAATGCCATAATAGGTAGGTATGGTGGCTATTTTGAGGAAGATATAATAAGGCTTATGTGCAACAGAGCGTACCATTTCACGGGGTTTGGATGCACTGGCAAAGGTTGCACCGATCCTCGAGGTGAGAATGGGCAATGCACGGTACCGAAGAGGCTAGCAAATATAAGGTGGTGAGAGTGCGTATATCCATGGATTCACATTAGTCATAAAGAACTCACATAATTATTGCAAGATTTTATTAGCTCTCTCGAAGGAAAGTCCTACTCGCATGCTCCTAGGGAAGTGGTTGGGAGGAGTTAACCATTGCGCGCCTCCGACTTAAACAACACTAGGATTTCAACGAGGGATAAGTATGCTCACACATCATCACCATGCTATAAAAATATTTAGATGAACAGCAAGTTAACACCCTCTTATTCACAATACTTTTACTAACCAATGATCATGCACTCATGCCCTTTCATATTACCACATCAATATCATTAACCCACAATTTCTCTTTTATGTGCTACATGTGGTTTTGATTATGCACTCATTGGATACCTATTATTTTTGGACTAGTCTTATAACCCATGCAAATTACCATCACTATTTATTAACTCTCAAACAAATATAAGTGAAGAACGAGAGTGCAATTATTTCTATAAAATCTATACGCCACCGCGCTCTAAAAGATATGAGTGAACTAGAGCAACTGCTAAGCTCAAAAGATATAAGTGAAGCACAAAGAGTATTCTAACAAATCATGGTGATCTTGTGTATCTCTCAAGTGGGTGTGTCCAGCAATCAATGATTGTGGAAAACTAAAACAAAAGCAACCTAAACAAAACGACACTTCAAGCAAAACTCATATCATGTGATGAATAAAAATATAGCACCAAGTGACATACCGATGGATTGAGACAAAAGAGGGGATGCCTTCCGGGGCATCCCCAAGCTTAGACGCTTGAGTCTTCCTTGAATATTACCTTGAGGTGCCTTGCACATCACCAAGCTTAGGCTCATGCCGCTCCGTATTCCTTCATCCATTGTGATAGCACCCAAAGCTTTAAAACTCCAGCACACAAAACACAACAAAACCTTCGTGAGATACGTTAGTATAGAAAAGATATCAACAAATTGATTTTTATTTTACTATTGCATAAGGTACTGTATTCTAACTTCTCCATGGCTTATACCCCCTGATATAATCCATATCATCATCAAAACAAGCAAACTATGCATGCAAAAACAGAATCTGTCGAAAACAGAACAGTATGTAAAGATCTGTAGAGAACCTATACTTATGTAACTCTAACAATTTTGAAACATTAGTACAACCTGAAGAATTTGATTACCAATATTGTGTAAAAGTTTCAGATCAAAAAGACATTCCAGTAAAATCAGAGAAATTCTACACTGAACGCTAAAGTTTCTTTTTTTGCACCGTATCAATTCTACTCATCTTGTGAGTCATCCCAAAGGCTTTACTTGGCACAAACACTAATTTAAACATATAAACACAATCATTACATAGGCAATAATCATATTATCACACACAAATAGAAAGTAAAAAGGCAAAATTAAAGATAACTATTGGGTTGCCTCCCAACTAGCGCTATTGTTTTACGCCCCTAGCTAGGCATATTGCATAGTTTCAAGTGTTGTCATCTTTGGTCTCAAGCTCCTCAATCACACAACCATGTTTCCTAAAAGGAGGTAGGTTTAGGATAGGATCTTTTATCAAACTTATAAAATTGGGATGCACACTAATCATCTTAAGATCCTCATTTCTTTTAATAGGAGTGATACTAATATTCTTAGGAACATACATAATCTTAGAATTCTTTCCTTAAGAGGTACTAGCATTAGCTTTGGATGGGGTAAAAGCAGACCCCATTTTATTAAAGACTTCCTCTATTTTATCAATTCTACCAAAGCCTTGCTCTGCCCGCTCATTCATAGTTGTATCTTTCTCCTTTAATGCTTTCAAGGTGGGCCCCACTTGATTGTGGACGGGGAGCTCCTGTGGCCTCGTGACGATGCATGTAGAGAGTCTCGGGGCGTGTACAACCCCCTGTCGATCTGTAATCCATGAGGTCACGGATAGAACTTTCTTAGATGTTGAATGTTCCATGTGTTTTGTACGGGAACACCCTCCTCCATCTCCAGTATTGTTATGCCAGGCCGAGAAACGTGGACGACCCTATACGGGCCTTCCCACATGGGGAAGAGCTTGTGGAGTCTTTCTCTTGAGAGGATACGTCGCAGGACAAGGTCGCCAGATTCAAGGGTGCGAGGGCATATGTTGCGGTTGTGGTAGCAACGCAATGCCTGCTCATATCGAGTTGCGTGGAGGGCAGCTTGGCAACGTGCTTCCTTGAGGAGGAGCATATCAGCTTCCCGCAGGCTCACCTGGTTGTGTTCATTGAAGGCCAGGACCTGTGGGGACCCATGCTTGAGCTCAGTGGGAAGGACCACTTCCGCCCCATAGACAAGGAAGAAGGGAGTTTCACTGGTAGGCTTGGTCGCTGTTGTGCGTATTGACCATAGCACGGACGGGAGTTGGTTGAGCCAGCCTATGCCGCAGGCGGTGAGCGTCTTCCTGAAGCTTCTTGTCTTGAGGCCTTTGAGGACCTCAGCGTTTGCACGCTCGGCCTGGCCATTGCTTCGCGGTTGCGCCACAGATGCGTAGCAGATCTGCATACCGAGGTTGTCGCAGTAGGACCTGAAGAGGCCACTGGTGAATTGTGAGCCGTTGTCGGTGATGATGCGGTTGGGGACGCCCAAGCGGCACACCAGGCTCTTGATGAACTTGACAGCGGACTGTGCTAGGATGGATCGAATAGGCTCCACGTCCGCCCACTTAGTGAACTTGTTGATGGTGACATAGAGATAGCGGTAGCCTCCAGCTACGCGCGGGAAAGGACCTAGGATGTCCAGCCCCCAGAGCGCAAAGGGCCATGTAAGTTGGATGGTCTGGAGCCCTTCCGCTGGTTGATGAGTCTGCTTGGCGTGGAACTAGCAAGCTTCGCAGGAGCGGACCAGCTCAGTGGCATCTTCCAGTGCTATAGGCCAGTAGAACTCGTTGCGGAAAGCCTTGCCCACAAGGGTGCATGATGAAGAGTGATGACCGTAGTCGCCACCATGGATATCAGCAAGCAGTTCGTGACCATGCTGCTCAGAGATGCAGCGCATCGACGTATCGTTGGGGCGTCTCCTGTAGAGATCTCCATCCGTGAGGCAATAGGACGCGGCTTGGTGGGCCACACGCTCGGCCTCAGCGTCATCTATTGGGAGAGTGCCGTTCTCCAAGTAGATCATGAACTTTGTGGCCCAGTTCTCCTCCTGAGGCTCGAGCGCCAGCAACAGGTGAGCGCCTGAGGGTGAGCCGCAATTGGGTGCGCCTGTGGAAGGTGCGGGAGGCAGCTCCTCCTAAGGTGTCGTGGTGCTGACGGCTGGTAGTATGGCACACGATTTCAGGAGCCGCTCTTCGAAGACGCCCGGATCTTGAGGCTCACGGCGTGATGCTTTCTTGGCGATGTCATCGGCTTCCTGGTTGTAGCTGCGGGGGATGTGTAGAAGTTCCATGCCCAGGAAGCGCTTCTCGAGCTTACGCACGTCCTCAATATAGGCGGCCATGTGCTCATCCTTGGGTTTGTAGCTCTTGTTGGAGAAGTTGACGAGAAGTTTCAAGTCGCCCTTGATGAGCACCCGCTTGACGCCGAGCGTGATGGCGGCCTTGAGTCCAGCAATTAGGCCCTCGTATTCAGCAATGTTGTTGGAGACCTTATCATCGAGATTGAAGCAGAGCTGCACTGCATAGTACAGCTTGTCCCCTGTAGGCGAGGTGAGCATCATGCCAGCCCCCGCACCTTGTCGGGAGAATGTTCCATCGAAGTGAACTGTACAACCATCAAGAGCATATCTCCCAGGCAAGAGGGACTCGGCCTCGCGAGGCTCATCATGATGCGGGTCTGTCCATTCTGTCATGAAGTCAGCTAGAGCCGCAGCCTTGATCGCCCTTGTAGTGAGGAACTCCAACTCGAAGGGCTACAACTCCAAATTCCATTTTGTGATGCGGCCCGTAGCGTTGGGGTTGCGGAGTACCTGCATCAAGGGATATAACGTGATCACCTTGATGGGATGCCCTTGCAAGTAGTGCTGCAGCTTCCTAGAAGCGATGAGGAGCGCGAAGAGTAGCTTCTGCTGCATGGGGTATCGCTCGCGTGCATCTCGCAGCATCGTGCTCACAAAGTAGACGGGGTGCTCGATGAGGCGTGTGGTTGTTGTGATCGCGGCTTGGGCTTCAGGAAGCTCATCGGGTGGCTCTTCGGGGATCTCTTGAGGGGGTGCCTCGGCAGGCTCTGCTGCGGCATCGCGGGGCTCTGAAGGGTCCTCGGGAGGCGTGGGCTCAGGAGGCTTGGGAGGTGATTTCTACTATGCAACTTTATAATTGTAGACTTTGTTGGGTCTCCAAGCGCAGAGTTTTGTAGGACAGTAGCTATTTTCCCTCAAGTGAATGACCTAAGGTTTATCAATCCGTGAGATATGTAGGATGAAGATGGTCTCTCTCAAGCAACTCTGCAATCAAATACAAGAAATCTCTTGTGTCACCAACACACCCAATACAATGGCAAATTGTATTGGTGCACTAGTTCGGCGAAGAGATGGTGATACGAGTGCAATATGGAAGGTAGATATAGGTTTTTGTAATCTAAAAATATAAAAACAGCAAGGTAGCAAATAGTAAACAGCGAGCAAAACGGTATATTACTTCTTGGAAACAAGGCCTAGGGTTCATACTTTCACTAGTGCAATCTCCCAACAATGCTAACATAGTTGGATCATATGATCATCCCTCAACGTGCAACAAAGAATCACTCCAAAGTTCCTATCTAGCAGAGAACAATAAGATGAAATTGGTGTAGGTAGTAGAACCACCTCAAAGTTATTCTTTCCGATCAATCTTTTGAGCTATTCCTATAAGTGTCACAGACAGCCCTAAAGTTCGTACTAAAATAACACCAATGATACATATCAATCAACCCTAATGTCACCTAGATACTCCAATGTCACCTTAAGTATCTGTGGGTAAATTATGCGACATGCATCATGATACGTCTCCAACGTATCTATAATTTTTTATTGTTCCATGCTATTATATTATCTATTTTGGATGTTTTATATGCATTAATATGATATTTTATATTATTTTTGGGACTAACCTATTAACCTAGAGCCTAGTGCCACTTTCTGTTTTTTTCTTGTTTTTGAGTATTGCAGATAAGGAATATTAAACAGAGTCCAAACGGAATAACATCTTCGCGATGATTTTTCTTGGACCAGAAGAAACCTACCAGACTTGGAGATGAAGGCAGGAGACCTGCCGGGAGGCGACAAGCCTGCAGGGCGCGCCCTAGGGGGGGCGCCCACCGGGCTTGTGGCCCCCCAACAGGCCTCCTAAGCCTATTCTTCAGCCTATAAATTCGCAAATATTCCCCCAATACCAAGAAGAGCCACGAAAATACTTTTCCGCCGCCGGAAGCCTCTGTTCCCGTGAGATCCCATCTTGGAGCCTTTTCCGGTAATCTGCCGGAGGGGGATTCGATCACGGAGGGCATCTACATCAACTCCATTGCCCCTCCGATGATGCGTGAGTAGTTCACCTCAGACCTTCGGGTCCATAGCTAGTAGCTAGATGGCTTCTTCTCTCTCTTTGTTCTTCAATACCATGTTCTTCATGATCTTCATGGAGATCTATCCGATGTAATACTCTTTTGCGGTGTGTTTGTCGAGATCCGATGAATTGTTGGTTTATGTTCAGATTATCTATGAATATTATTTGAATCTTCTCTGAATTCTTATATGCATGATTTCATATCTTTGCAAGTCTCTTCGAGTTATTGGTTTGGTTTGGCCAACTAGATTGGTAATTCTTGCAATGGGAGAAGTGCTTAGTTTTGGGTTCAATCTTGCGGTGTCCTCACCCAGTGACAAAGTAGGGGTAGCGGGGCACGTATTTGTATTGTTGCTATCAAGGATAAAAAGATGGGGGTTTCATCATATTGCTTGAGTTTATCCCTCTACATCATGTCATCTTACCTAATGCGTTACTCTGTTCTTCATGAACTTAATACTCTAGATGCAGGCAGGAGTCGGTCGATGTGTGGAGTAATATTAGTAGATGCAGAATCGTTTCGGTCTACTTGACATGGACGTGATGCCTATATGCATAATCATTGCCTTGGATATATTCATAATTATTCGCTTTTCTATCAATTGCTCGATAGTAATTTGTGCACCCACCGTATTGTTTTCCTTCATGAGAGAAGCCTCTAGTGAAACCTATGGCCCCCGGGTCTATTTTCCATATTATAGTTTCAGATCTATAAACCAAAAAAAACAAAAATACTTTTCTGCAATCTTTTTACTTTTGTTTTACTTTTCGTTTTAGTAATCTTCTATATCTATCTCTATCAGATCTCATCCTTGCAAGTAACCGTGAAGGGATTGACAACCCCTTTATAGCGTTGGGTGCAAGTGTTTGATTGTTTGTGTAGGTGCGACGATTGGGGACTTGCTTGTATCTCCTACTGGATTGATACCTTGGTTCTCAACAACTGAGGGAAATACTTATCTACTTTGCTGCATCACCCTTTCCTCTTCAAGGGAAAACCAACGCAAGCTCTAGAAGTAGCAAGAAGGATTTCTGGCGCCGTTGCCGGGGAGATCTACATCAAGCCTACCAAGTACCCATCACAAACTCATCTCTTGCATTTACATTATTTGCCATTTGCCTCTCGTTTTCCTCTCCCCCACTTCACCAATTTGCCGTTTTATTCGCCTTTTTTCTCGCCGGATCTCTTTTTGTTTGCTTGTGTTGCCATGTGCCTTCTTTTTGCTTGCATCTTTGCTTGCTAAAAATCTATTGATATGGATCCTCATACACTTGATAATCTTTTCAAAAGGCCAAATTATGATGAACCAATTGCTAGTGAGTTGAGTGCACTTGATTATCTCTATGAAGTTTTGTTTGAAAATCATGAATCTGAAAATTTTGATGAAGTGATGAAAGAAGAAATTTATAAGGTGATTCATGATAGCTCCTTGATTGAAAAGCATGATTGCAATGATGTTACTATAAATTCTATTAATTTCAATTATGCTAATGATATGCAAAGCCACAAGCTTGGGGATGCTATGTTTGATGAAGATGATATTTTTTGTCCCCCAAGTTTTGATGAGCAAATTCATTATGATGATTGCATGCTCGTGTATCATGAAAAGAATGATTTATGTGATAGTTATATTGTTGAATTCTTTCTTGATGATATTGAAATTTATTATGAGGGAGGAACATATGCTTGTAGGAATTGCAATAATATCAAGTTTCCTCTCTATGTGTTCAAAGTTTTGAAGTTATGCTTGTTTTGCCTTCCTATGCTAATCGATTCTTTTTCCCATAAATTGTTTGCTCACAAAATCCCAATGCATAGGAAGTGGGTTAGACTTAAACGTGTTTTTCATGAGATTCATGATGCTCTTTTGCATATTTCTTTTTATGTGAGCATCATTGAAATCTTTATGCCTAGCTAGGGGCGTTAAACAATAGCGCTTGTTGGGAGGCAACCCAATTTTTATTTTTATGCTTTTGTTTTTGCTTCTGTTTTTGAGTGCTTTACACATTATTACCTCTGTAGTAATTGTGTTTTCTTGTTTTAATTAGTGTTTGAGCCAAGTAAGATCTGTGGGATGGTCTACGGTGATTGTGATTTGATTCTGCTGAAAAACAGAAACTTTTTTGCTCAGTCCAGGAATTTTATAAATTCAAAACAGCGTCGAATGAGTCTGAAATTTTTACAAAAGATTGATATACAAATTTCCCTGATTTTCCTAATTTTTCAGAATTTTTGGAGTTAAAGAAGTATTCGAAGTCTATAGATTGCTACAGACTGTTCTGTTTTAGACAGATTCTATTTTCTTTGTGTTGTTTGCTTATTTTGATGTATCTATGGGTTGTATCGGGGGGTATGAACCATGGAGAAGTTGGAATACAGTAGATATTACACCAATATAAATAAATAATGAGTTCACAACAGTACCTAAAGTGGTGATTTATTTTTCTTATACTAACAGATCTCACGAGTTTTCTAATGAGTTTTGTGTTGTGAAGTTTTCAAGTTTTGGGTAAAGATTTGATGGACTATGGAATAAGGAGTGGCAAGAGCCTAAGCTTGGGGATGCCTAAGGCATACCAAGCCATATTAAAGGATACCAAAGAGCCTAAGCTTGGGGATGCCCCGGAAGGCATCCCCTATTTTGTCTTCAATCCATCGGTAAATTTACTTGAGGCTATATTTTTATTCACCACATGATATGTGTTTTGCTTGGAGCGTCTTGTATGATATGAGTCTTTGCTTTTTAGTTTGCCACAATCATCCTTGCTGCACACATCTTTTGAGAGAGACACGCGTTAATCGTGAATTTATAGAATACTCTATGTGCTTCACTTATATCTTTTGAGCTAGGCAATGTTGCTCTAGTGCTTCACTTATATCTTTTTAGAGCACGGTGGTGTTTTATTTTATTGAAATAATTAAACTCTCGTACCTCACTTATATTATTTTGAGAGTTCTTTAAACAGCATGGTAATTGGTTTAGGTTATGAATTTAGTCCTAATATAATGGGCATCCAAGAGGGATATAATAAAAACTTTCATCTAAAGTGCATTGAATACTATGAGAAGTTTGATTCCTTGCATATAGTTTTGAGATATAGAGATGGTGATATTAGAGTCATGCTAGTGAGTAATTGTGGATTGGTAGAAATACTTGTGTTAAAGTTTGTGATTCCCGTAGCATGCACGTATGGTGAACCGTTATGTAACGAAGTCGGAGCATGATTTGTTTAATGATTGTCATCCTTTGTGTGAGGGTCGGGAGCGCACGATGGTTAACTCCTACCAACCCCTCCCCTAGGAGCATGCGTCTAATACTTTGTTTCAATAACTAATAGACTTTTGCAATAAGTATGTGAGTTATTTATGACTAATGTTAAGTCCATGGATTATACGCACTCTCACCCTTCCACCTTTGCTAGCCTCTCTAGTACCGCGCAACTTTCGCCGGTGCATTAAACCCACCATATATCCTTCCTCAAAACAGCCACCATACCTACCTATTATGGTATTTCCATAGCCATTCCGAGATATATTGCCATGCAACTTCCACCGTTCCGTTTAGTATGACACGCACCATCACTTTCATATTGCTTTGCATGATCGTAAGACAGCTAGCATGATGTTTTCATGGCTTGTCCATTTTTGATGTCATTTGCTATGCTAGATCGTTGCACATCCCGGTATCCCACCGGAAGCATTCATATAGAGTCATATTTTGTTCTAGGTATCGAGTTGTAAGTAAATAAAAGAGTGATGATCATTATTATTAGAGCATTGTCCCATGAGAGAAAAGGATGATGGAAGCTATGATTCCCTCACAAGTTGGGATGAGTCTCCGGACGTTACAAATAATAAAAGAGGCCAATGAAGCCCAAATAAAAAAAAGAGGCCAAAGATGCCCACCAAAAGAAAAAAAATGAGAGAAAAGAGAGAAGGGACAATGCTACTATCTTTTTCCACACTTGTGCTTCAAAGTAGCACCATGATCTTTATGATAGAGAGTCTCCTATTTTGTCACTTTCATATAACTAGTGGAATTTTTCATCATGATGCACAACCACTTAGTTTCTTTTTGAGCTTTCATACACTTATAGCTCTAGTGCATCCGTTGCATGGCAATCCCTACTCACTCACATTGATATCTATTGATGGGCATCTCCATAGCCCGTTGATATGCCTAGTTGATGTGAGACTATCTTCTCCTTTTCCTCACAACCTCCACCATATTCTATTCCACCTATAGTGCTATATCCATGGCTCACGCTCATGTATTGCGTAAGAGTTGAAAAGGTTTGAGAACATAAAAGGTGTGAAACAATTGCTTGACTAGTCATCGGGGTTGTGCATGATTTAAATACTTTGTGTGGGGAAGATGGAGCATAGCCAGGCCATATGATTTTGTAGGGATAGCTTTCTGAGGCCATGTTATTTCAAAAGGACACAACTGCCTTGTTAGTATGCTTGAAGTATTATTGTTTTTATGTCAACATTAAACTTTTGTTTTGAATCTTACGGATCTGAATATTCATGCCACAATAAAGAATATTACATGGATAAATATGTTAGGTAGCATTCCACATCAAAAATTCTGTTTTTATCATTTACCTACTCGAGGACGAGTAGGAATTAAGCTTGGGGATGCTTGATACGTCTCCAACGTATCTATAATTTTTGATTGTTCCATGCTATTATATTATCTGTTTTGGATGTTTTATATGCATTAATATGCTATTTTATATTATTTTTGGGACTAACCTATTAACCTAGAGCCTAGTGCCAGTTTCTGTTTTTTTTTTGTTTTTGAGTATTGCAGATAAGGAATATTAAACGGAGTCCAAACGAAATAACATCTTCGCGATGATTTTTCTTGGACCAGAAGAAACCTACCAGACTTGGAGATGAAGGCAGGAGACCTGCCGGGAGGCGACAAGCCTGCAGGGCGCGCCCTAGGGGGGCGCGCCCCCTGGCTTGTGGCCTCCCAGCAGGCCTCCTAACCATATTCTTCGGCCTATAAATTCTCAAATATTCCCCCAATACCAAGAAGAGCCACGAAAATACTTTTCCGCCGCCGGAAGCCTCTGTTCCCGTGAGATCCCATCTTGGAGCCTTTTCCGGTAATCTGCCGGAGGGGGATTCGACAACGGAGGGCATCTACGTCAACTCCATTGCCCCTCCGATGATGCGTGAGAAGCTCACCTCAGACCTTCGGGTCCATAGCTAGTAGCTAGATGGCTTCTTCTCTCTCTATGTTCTTCAATACCATGTTCTTCATGATCTTCATGGAGATCTATCCGATGTAATACTCTTTTGCGGTGTGTTTGTCGAGATCCGATGAATTGTGGGTTTATGTTCAGATTATCTATGAATATTATTTGAATCTTCTCTGAATTCTTATATGCATGATTTCATATCTTTGCAAGTCTCTTCGAGTTATTGGTTTGGTTTGGCCAACTAGATTGGTAATTCTTGCAATGGGAGAAGTGCTTAGTTTTGGGTTCAATCTTGTGGTGTCCTCACCCAGTGACAAAGTAGGGGTAGCGAGGCACGTATTTGTATTGTTGCCATCAAGGATAAAAAGATGGGGTTTTCATCATATTGCTTGAGTTTATCCCTCTACATCATGTCATCTTACCTAATGCGTTACTCTGTTCTTCATGAACTTAATACTCTAGATGCAGGCAGGAGTCGGTCGATGTGTGGAGTAATAGTAGTAGATGCAGAATCGTTTCGGTCTACTTGACACGGACGTGATGCCTATATGCATAATCATTGCCTTGGATATCTTCATAATTATTCGCTTTTCTATCAATTGCTCGACAGTAATTTGTGCACCCACCGTATTATTTTCCTTCATGAGAGAAGCCTCTAGTGAAACCTATGGCTCCCAGGTCTATTTTCCATATTATATTTTCAGATCTATAAACCAAAAATACCAAAAATACTTTGCCGTAATCTTTTTACTTTTGTTTTACTTTTCGTTTTTGTAATCTTCTATATCTATCTCTATCAGATCTCATCCTTGCAAGTAACCGTCAAGGGATTGACAACCCCTTTATAGCGTTGGGTGCAAGTGTTTGATTGTTTGTGTAGGTGCGAAGATTGGGGACTTGCTTGTATCTCCTACTGGATTGATACCTTGGTTCTCAACAACTGAGGGAAATACTTATTTACTTTGCTGCATCACCCTTTCCTCTTCAAGGGAAAACCAACGCAAGCTCTAGAAGTAGCACATCAAACAATTTCAGATCTATAATATTCAATCCAACACAAAGAACTTCAAGGATCACCCCAAGATTTCTATCGGAGAACGTAGGACAAGAACGTGTATCAACCCCTATGCATAGATTTCCCCAATGTAACCTCGGAAATCCGCAAGTTCAGTACCAAAACATACATCAAGTGAATCAATAGAACACCCCATTGTCACCACGGGTATCCACATGCAAGACATATATCAAGTGATTTTCAATCCAATATTCAATCTGACATAACAAAATCTCAAACGTAAAGATTCAATTCGTCACAACAAGGTAGCAAGGGAATAACATCATATGATCCGACTATATTAACAAAGCCCGTGATACATCAAGATCGTGCCATCTCAAGAACACGAGAGAGAGAGAGAGAGAGAGAGAGAGAGAGATTGAACACATAGCTACTGGTACATACCCTCAGCCCCGAGGGTGAAGTACTCCCTCCTCGTCATGGCCTCCGCCGGGATGATGAAGATGGCCACCGGTGATAGTTTCCCCTCTCAGGCAAGGTACTGGAATGACTCCAGATTGGTTTGTCGTCAATACACAGAGTTGCGGCGGTGGAGCGGAGAGTCTCTCTTTATTTCTGGGGTTTCTGGCATTTATAGGATTTTTCAGCGTTGGAATCACGCGCAACGGAGCCACGTGGGCCCCACAAGCCATCAGGGCACGGCCTGGGGGTGTGCCCTATTGGCTTGTGGCCCATAGGTGGCTCCCCTCCGGTGGTTCTTCGCTCCAATATTGCTTATTTCCTCCAGAAAAAATCATCAAAACGTTTCGCGCGATTCCGAGAACTTTCATTTTCTGCACAAAAACAACACCACGATAATTCTGCAGAAAACAGCATCAGTCCGGGTTAGTTCTCAATAAATCATATAAAGTGCGTCAAAACCATATAAAAGTACTGTAAACATAGGCAAACATGGCATGAATACTTCATAAATTATCGATACGTTGGAGATGTATCAGCATCCCCAAGCTTAATTCCTGCTCGTCCTCGAGTAGGTAAATGATAAAAGTAGTAATTTATGAAGTGTGAATGGTAGCATAGTATATAAGTTTGATCATTGATAATTTCAGTCGCTTTGGTCTAGCATCATAGACAGCAAGTATTTCTCATAAAACTGCTCATGATCAAGTAGCTAGTTATTCAAATGTTAAAGTATAGACCATAAACTTTCTTGAAAACTAGCAAACTATGTTTTCAGTCCTCAAACAATTACACTTCATCTTATTTTCAGGAAGGCTCTATGTAAGAGCTTTGGTTTAGCAAATTCCACACACTCAACTATCATTTAGTCTTCCATGATTGCTGACACTCAAAGCATATTTTTAGAACAAACAGTTCCAGTCAAACACATAGGAAGATAGGGGCTTAATCTTTCGCCTCCCAACTTATTTATCTCGGAGATAATGTCAAAAAATAATGAACCATGATCACCTATATTCAACTGGATATATGTGTCTGGATCTTTCCCATCACATTATGCTTGCCAACTAAGGAATTAATAGATTGGAATAGGGATGAACATTATTGACTTTTGCATAAAAGTAAAAGATAGGCCCTTCGCAGAGGGAAGCAGGGATTTGCAGAGGTGCCAGAGCTCATTGTTTTAAAGCAGAGATGAATATGTAATTTTGAGTGGTTTACTTTTCCTCTCAACGTCACAATAGAGTTTTCAATATCTTCCATGCTAATCACATTATTGGCGGTTCCCAAACAGAATTTAAATTTTTACTCCCCCTCCACCATCCAAACACATTCCATGGCTAGCCGAATCCATGGGTACCATCCAAACAATCAACTTTCTAGGGGGAGTTCACGTTTATTTATTTTTGTATTATGCAGGACTAGGCATCCTTTTTACCAGCCTCTCTCGTGCAATGACAAGTGAATAAACACTTATCTTGAGAATAACCTGCTTAGCATGGAAGATAATGACCGCCCCGTCGCTCCATGAGCGGTACGAGCACACAAAATGGATGTTTATTTGAATGTTTAGAGGTGGCACATGCAAATTTACTTGGAATGGCAGTGAAATACCATATATAGGTAGGTATGGTGGACTCTCATGGAAGAAACTTGGCTCAAGGATTTGGATGCACAAGTAGTATTTCTACTTAGTACGAAGTTTGGCCTAGCAAAAGGTTCTAAACAAGCATCACATGTTAGAGGATACATGACAATATAACTACTACGTGAATATAAACAAACAAAACCATTACGTTGTCTTCCTTGTCCAACGTCAACTACTAGATCAAGTTTGAAAATAATTAACCTCTCTTCCTTCAATATTCTTTCATGAATGGTTTAAATGACCAATGCTATGTTTGCTAACTTCCAATAAATTTTACCGCCTATACTCCTAGTATGTGAAGTCACTACTCCCCATGGGACAAGAATATGAAGCATATATAATTTCACATTGATGACATTCAATTCATTCAACGTTTACTCTCGGGATATAAGTGAAACGCAAGAGTAAAGTTTGAACTACTCTCAAAAGATATAAGTGAAGATCAATGACTAGTCAAACAATAAAGTAGCTATGTGAGGACTCTCTCTCTCAATAAATATTTTCAGATCTGAGTATTTTATTCAAGCAGCAAACAAAAAAATACACTCCAATAATAACACGCATCATGTGAACGAATAAAAATTTAGGATCAACATAGGCTAACCGATAGTTGACGAAGAGAGGTGGGATGCGTAGCATCCCCAAGCTTAGTTGCTTGAGAATTCTTGAAATATTTACTTGGGGAGCCTTGGGCATCCCCAAGATTGAGCTTTTGTATCTCGTTCAGTCCTCTGATATCCCGGTTTCACCTAGGTCTAAATAACTTCATCCACACAAAACTTGAAAAGAACTTGTGAGATAGGTTAGTGCATATAAAAATAAATCAACACTTTATGTACTGCCAAGACAACTTTCATAATAATTTTCAAACATTATATACTGTATACTATTATTTCCACAATTTATATCTACTAATATAAGTCATGAAAACTATAGGAGAAGTAGATAACAAAACTATGACAGCAATCTGTCTAAACAGGACAGTCTGTAGCAATTAATTTACAAAGTGCACTTCTGTATATCTAAAAATTATGCAAATTTAGGACATTATAAAGAATATATATGCAAATACTGCGTAAAAATTTCAGAAACTTTAAACGTTCCTGTAAAATATGAAAATTCAAACACTACAGCAAAAGTTTCTGTTTTTACACAACACACATCAAACATGCAATTCAAGCATCCTAAAAGGCAATTCTTGGAGCTTTTTATTGAAAAATAAGATTATAAATAACAGCAAGCAAATTTTAAAAAAAAATGATTCTCCAAGTAAAACTCATATTATGTGACGAATAAAAATATAGCTCTAAGTAATATATACCGATAGTGTTCAAGACGAAAGAGGGGATGTCTTCCGGGGCATCCCCAAGCTTAGGCGCTTGAGTATTACTTGTATATTACCTTGGGGGTGCCTTGGGCATCCCCAATCATAGGTTCTTGTCACTCCTTATTGTCCTCATATCGATATCTCACCCAAAACTTGAAAACTTCAATCACACAAAACTTAACGGAACTTCGTGAGATGCGTTAGTGTAATAAAGATAGATCATTCACTTAGGTACTGTCAAGAAAAGATTCATAATTGATCTCACATAATACCTACTGTATTATACCATTCACATAATTTATATCACTGAATATAAGCTATGGGTACACTAAAACAAGAAAACTATGCATGCAAAACAGAATCTGTCAAAAACAGAACAGTCTGTGAAGATCTATAGTATAACCATATTTTCCTGTCTCTAAAAATTCTGAAAAATTAGGAAAATGCAGAGAATTTGCATATAAAAACTGTTTAAAAAAATTCATAATTTTTTGAATCTCTAGTAAAATCAGAGAAATTCTGCACTGGACGTAAAAGTTTCTCTTTTTGCATAGAATCAAACTAACAAGTATCCACACTATCCCAAAGGATTTACTTGGCACTTTAGTGAAATAAAATACACAAAACATGACTACTACAGTAGCTTAATCATGTTAACACACAAAAACAGAAAGTAAAAGTGTTGGGTTGTCTCCCAACAAGCGTTTTTCTTTAAAGCCTTTTAGCTAGGAATGATGATTTCAATGATGCTCACATAAAAAGTAGTAATTGAAATATCCAAGAGAGGATCATGAATCTCATGACAAGCACATTTAAGTCTAACCCACTTCCTATGCATAGGGATTTTGTGATCAAACAATTTATGGGAGCAAGAATCAACTAGCATAGGAAGGCAAAACAAGCATATCTTCAAGATTTTCAACACCTAGAGAGAAACTTGATATTATTGCAATTCCTACAAGCATATGTTCCCCCCTCATAATAATTTTTAGTAGCATCATGAAGGAATTCCACAATATAACTATCACATAAATCATTCTTTTCATGATTCACAAGAATATAAAATTTATTACTCTCCCCACAAGCAAACTTCTCATACATAGTAGTGGGAGTACCATTGGAGACTTGAATATTATAAATTTTTTCCACATTAAAAGAGTAATGTTCAGAGAAAGGGTATTCATAATTGTGACAAGTTGTATAATAATAATCATCACTACTTTTCATAACATAAGTATCATCACAATAATCATCATAAATAGGAGGCATGAAATCATCATAACAAATTTGATCATTCGAAGTAGGGGAACTAAAAAGATCATCTTCATTATGCATAGCATCACCAAGCTTGGAACACACATCAATTGCAGCAAATATATTCTCAAATATGACATTCTCATCAAGCATAGCATCCCCAAGCTTATGGGTTTGCATATCATTAGGATAATCATAAATAGCATGAATAGCATCAATAGTGTAACAATTATTATCATCATAATTTTCCAAGTTGGTGCCAAAAAGATTTTCAATATTATAAGGAGTATCATTATCTTCCCAATCATCCTCATCACAACAAGTAGTAGGCATAACAAAATAATCATCAAGTGTATCATCATCCACACTACTTTCTATTTATTCTCAACAATGATAGGAGAAAGATTATTTGAGAGGGATACCTTTTTACGTTTACCTTTTCTTCTCTTCTTCTTCTCCTTTCCCACGCTTTGTGTGGGTTTATGTAATTTTTCCGTGCTTCTTATTGAAGAGATTGGTTCACTGGGAAGCTCTTCATTGCAACCTGATTCATCACGAGAAACAATAGGAGGGTATTGGGAGACCTTTACCCTTTCATTTGTATTCCTTTTATATTCTATTGGTTTCTCATTCTTTCTATAGTTGGAAATATAAGCATTCTCATTGCAATTCACAACGCAAAACATATAGATTTCTTGTAGATTAGTTTCATTATCATTTGTGACAATGAATATATCAAACCAATCATTTTATGTGATAATTCTTCACACCCCAAAAATAGGCAAAGTTCATTATAGAGTTCACGGGAGATCAAATTATCACAATATTTGGAAACGGTTCGGTCATGAAAAAGCATGCATTGGAAATTAAGATAACCAACCCTATTGCAAAGTTCACAAGTAATGGGATGAAGAGAGCATAATCTTGTGGCACATTCATCTATCACTTTAAGACACCAATTAGTTTGATCATTTTTATGCTTCTTACAAAATCTATCGTTCCTATATGGCATGTCTTTGCAAATTTTATTCACTCCAGAAAAATTGACATGCTTATAGGAAATATTATTATCATGACTAGTGCAATCATCATAAGCATCATGGATATTCAGAGAATTCATACTAGCAACATTGCAATCATGCTCATCATTCAAGGAATTCTAATTAAGTATTTTCATAAATTCTCCCTCTACCAATTGAGCACAATTTTCTGAACCATCATTTTCACGAAAGACATTAAAAAGACGAAACAATTGATGCAACCTAAACTCCATTTTTCTGTAGTTTTCTTTTATAAACCAAACTAGTGAAAAACAAGAAACTAAAATACTTAATTGGAAGATCTAAAGATATACCTTCAAGCACTCACCTCCCCGGCAACGACGCCAGAAAATAGCTTGATGTCTACTACGCAACTTTATTCTTGTAGACTTTGTTGGGCCTCCAAGCGTAGAGTTTTGTAGGACAGTAGCAATTTTCCCTCAAGTGGATGACCTAAGGTTTGTCAATCCGTGGGAGGTGTAGGATGAAGATGGTCTCTCTCAAACAACCCTGCAATCAAATACAAGAAATCTCTTGTGTCCCCAACACACCCAATACAATGGCAAATTGTATTGGTGCACTAGTTCGTGGAAGAGATGGTGATACGAGTGCAATATGGAAGGTAGATATAGGTTTTTGTAATCTGAAAATATAAAAACAGCAAGGTAGCAAATAGTAAACAGCGAGCAAAATGGTATATTAATGCTTGGAAACAAGGCCTAGGGTTCATACTTTCACTAGTGCAATCTCCCAACAATGCTAATATAGTTGGATCATATGATCATCCCTCAACGTGCAACAAAGAATCACTCCGAAGTTCCTATCTAGCGGAGAACAATAAGATGAAATTTGTGTAGGTAGTAGAACCACCTCAAAGTTATTCTTTCCGATCAATCTTTTGAGCTATTCCTATAAGTTTCACAAATAGCCCTAGAGTTCGTACTAAAATAACACCAATGATACATATCAATCAACCCTAATGTCACCTAGATACTCCAATGTCACCTCAAGTATCCATGGGTAAATTATGCGACATGCATCAAACAATTTCAGATCTATCATATTCAATCCAACACAAAGAACTTCAAGGAGCACCCCAAGATTTCTATCGAAGAACATCGGACAAGAACGTGTATCAACCCCTATGCATAGATTACCCCAATGTCACCTCGGGAATCCGCAAGTTGAGTACGAAAACATATATCAAGTGAATCAATAGAACACCCCATTGTCACCACGGGTATCCACATGCAAGACATATATCAAGTGATATCCAATCCAATATTCAATCTGACATAATAAAATCTCAAAGGTAAAGATTCAATTCATCACAACAAGGTAGCAAGGGAATAACATCATATGATCCGACTATATTAACAAAGCCAGTGATACATCAAGATCGTGCCATCTCATGAACACGAGAGAGAGAGAGATTGAACACATAGCTATTGGTACATACCCTCAGCCCCGAGGGTGAACTACTCCCTCCTCTTCATGGCCTCCGTCGGGATGATGAAGATGGTGACCGGTGATAGTTTCCCCTCTCCGACAGGGTACTGGAACGACTCTGGATTGGTTTTTCGTCGATACAGAGAGTTGCGGCGGCAGAGCGGAGAGTCTCTCTTTATTTCTGGGGTTTCTGGGATTTATAGGATTTTTCAGCGTTGGAATCACGCGCAACGGAGCCACGTGGGCCCCACAAGCCATCAGGGCGTGACCTGGGGGGTTGTTGGCTTGTGGCCGATAGGTGGCTCCCCTCCGGTGGTTCTTCGCTCCAATATTGCTTATTTCCTCTAGAAAAATCATGAAAAAGTTTCGGGTGATTCCGAGAACTTTCATTTTCTGCACAAAAACAACACCACAACAATTCTGCTGAAAATAGCGTCAGTCCGGGTTAGTTCTAAATAAATCATATAAAGTGTATCAAAACCATATAAAATTACTGTAAACATAGGAAAACATGGCATGAATACTTCATAAATTATCGATACGTTGGGGACGTATGAGGAGGTTCGGGAGCAGCATGCTTCTTCTTGATAGGGACTTTCTCTTCTCATTCCACCACTAGGGCCGCGCTGGCCATCTGGGGGGTGGCTGCCAAATACAAGCGCAAGGGCTCGCAAGGTCGCGGGGCAACCATGACAGGTGGGCTCGTTAGATACCTCTTGAGGTCTTCGAGAGCTGCATCTGCTTCAGGGGTCCAGTTGAAGGGACTTGTCCTCTTAAGGAGCTTGAAGAAAGGTAGAGCCCTATCGCCGAACTTGGAGATGAAGCGCACGAGCGAGGCCATGCATCCGGTCAGCTTCTGCATTTCATTGAGGTTACGTAGAGGTTGCATCTTCTCGATGGCTTGGATCTTCTCATGGTTAGCCTCAATGCCGCGGTGAGAGACTAGGAAGCCTAGGAGCTTGCCTGAGGGAACTCCAAAGACGCACTTGGCGGCGTTGAGCTTGAGGTTGATCTTGCGCAAGTTGGAGAAGGTCTCCTCGAGGTCCGTGATGAGGGAGTCCTCTTTGCACGTCTTGATAACGATGTCGCCGACGTAGCCTCCGCGTTCCTTCTCATTTGAGGCCCCAAACCTTTGTGCATGAGTCTCTGGAAGGTGGCTCCTCCACTCTTCAGGCCGAAGGGCAGGCTGATGTAGAAGTGCACTCCGCAAGGAGTAAGGAAGGTGGTCTTCTACTCATCTTGCTTGGCCATCTTGATCTGGTGGTAGCCTGAAAAGGCATCCAGGAAGTACACCAACTTGCACCTTGCCATGGAGTCCACGATCTGATCGATGCGCGGCAGTGGGAAGTGGTCCTCCGGGTAGGCCTTGTTGAGATCAGTGAAGTCGATGCACATCCGCCCCTCTCCACTGTGCTTCTGGACCACAACGGGGTTGGCAACCAACTCAGGGTGGAGTACTTCGTGGATGAAGCCTGCCTCCTCAAGCTTCTTAGTCTCTAGAATAACTTATGTTTCTCTATCACCTGGCATCGTGCCTTTTGCTTCACGAGCCATGCATTTGGGCACATGTCCAGATGATGCTCGATCACCTCCCTTGGCACTCCATGCATGTCTGATGGTGTCTAGGTGAACATACCAGCATTTGCCCGAAGGAAGGTGACGAGCTCGTCTTCCTATTTGGCGGAGAGGCCAGTGCCGATGGTGACGGTGGGCCCGGAGCCACTGTCGTCCAGCGAAACTTTCTTAGTTTCTGCGCGGTCCTGAGAGAACATTGGCTTCTTCTTGGACGGCGCTGGCTCGATGTCGTCCTCGTCAACAAATGGGTGATGGCGGCAGCCTTGTAGGCGCTCTCAAGGCTGCACACTGCGTCCTTCTCATCACAGCGGATGGTGATGGTGCCGCCGCAGCTCGACATCTTGATGGTGTTGTAGGCATGGTGGGTCACCACGATGAACTTGGCGAGTGCAGGGTAGCCCAAGATGGCATTGTAGCGCAGGCTGATGTGCGCCACGTCAAAGTCGATGAGCTCGGTGTGGTAGTTCTTGCAGCTGCCGAAGGTAACCGAGCAACACACTTCCCCCAGGGGCAGTGTGGAGCCATCGATCACGCCTGAGAACGGCCTCGTGGGCATGAGGTGCTCGTATGGCACATCGAGCACCTCAAAGGTCTCCACGGAAAGCACATTGAGGCCCGCACCGCCGCCGATGAGAGTCTTGGTGGCTGCGATGTTGTTGATGGTGGGTGTGCACAACAGAGGAATGGTCCCCACAGCCCTTGTGGACTTGGGATGGTCGGTGGAGTCGAAGGAGATCGGGAACTATGACTACTTGAGGGGCGTGGCGACGTCGACCCCGGGAAATGTAGCGTTCACCTCCCGGGAGAACTGCTTGAAGTGACGGTTTGAGGCGGGAGCCTGTGCTCCACGAAGGATGGACGCCACCTCAGGAGACTCCTAATAGCCCCCAACATCTTCATCAGGCAAATTGTCCCTGTTGACGCGAGGCGGGCGGCATTGGCTTGAGGGGGGAGCGGCCTGCTCGCCGGAAGTAGTAGCTATTGTTGCGGTCGTTGTCATTGTTGCGGTCGTTCCAGCGGCCACCGCTGCGGCCTCCACCGCGGTCGTAGCGGTTGTAGCACCTTCCTTGCTGGTCACGCTGGAGCATCCTGAGCTCCTGGCAGTCGTCAGTGCGATGAGTGTTCGCATTGTGGGAGGCACACGCGGGCCGTCCATCTTTCCTGGGGGGAAGCTCGTCACGGTCGCGCCCACGCTTCTGCTCGGGCTCTGCTGCAAGAACAACAGGGGCCTTGCGCTTGACATCCTTCCTCTTGACCTTGGCGGCATCAAGGGCCACGTCTGGGTCGTTGCGGGCGAAGAGGCGACCATCTTCAGCCTTGGCGCATCGGTCGGCGAGGTCGAAGAGCGTGGCGACGGAATCGAGCTCGTCGTTGTTGGCGAGCTTCTCATTCATTTTGACGTCTGTGACGCCCGCAGAGAATGCAAAGAAGATTGCGGCATCGGAAGCACGCGGGAATCTTGTTGCGCACCTGGCTGAAGCGCTGGATGTACTTGCGGAGAGTCTCGCCGGGCTGATGGCGGACGACACGCAAGTCGTTGAGAGTGAGGGAACACTCGTACGTGCCCTTGAAGTTGGAGACGAACTGCGTGCACAGCTCAGACCACGAGGAGATGGAACTCTCGGGTAGGTTCATCGGCCACGAGCGTACCGCATCCTTGAGGGCCATGGGGAACCAGTTGGCCATGACCTTGTAGTAGCCGCCGATGGCCTCGATGCCGATGGCATAAAAGTGCAAGAACTCCGCGGGGTTGGGGGAGCCGTCATAGCAAGGAGGAAGCTCCGGCTTGAAGGGCATGGGCCACACCATGCGGCGCAGCTCAGGAGTGAAGGCTCGGTAGCCCCCGCTGCTGGACGGGGCGCCACCGGCGAGAGCGGTGCGGTTATGGCGCCCGGCCGCGACGACATCCTGGACGGTGCGGTTCTGGCACTCACACTGCCTCTTGAGGATGACGCGCATGTCTGGGGCCGCGCGACGATGATCTGGTAGCTTGGGTCTGTCTAAGGTGGGGAAGAAGCTCCGTGGGACGACTCTAGAGCACGCGCACCACGACGATGCCCTCCATCCTCGTAGGGTTGAGGATGAGGAGGAGGCATGTCTTGCCCTTCCCTCCCACCCTACGGCGGGGAGGAGGAGGCAGGCAGTTGGTGAAGGTCGGGACGTCCCCGACGATGTCGATGAGCTTGGTGATGCGCGCAAGCCAGGCGTCGTAGCCAGCCAGAGTCAGGCGGTAGCGGAGCAGCTCCTGCGCCATGAGAAGCGCGGCCTGCAGAGCTGGCATGCCGCAACAACCGTGCAAGTACTCGGCAGCGGCGTG
The DNA here is from genome assembly GCA_039707655.1 of Elymus sibiricus. Classification (NCBI taxonomy): domain Eukaryota; kingdom Viridiplantae; phylum Streptophyta; class Magnoliopsida; order Poales; family Poaceae; genus Elymus; species Elymus sibiricus. Next base: position 270,182,806 of record CM077673.1, on the reverse strand, counting down.
CATAGACGGATGATTCACCTGCACAGAGGGGAGGGCGGAGGAGGCCTGCGCATCCCCTGCTGCGGGCTCGGTGGCAGCACGGTGACCCCCGGTTGCAGTTGGCGTTAACAACGGGCTCAGTGCGGACCATCTGGGTCCGGAGCATGGCTCTCTTGTGGTGTGCCTCGGCCATGTCGATGTCGAGCGGAGGCGAAGACGAGGATGTGAAGGCATCTCCCCTACCCGGCGCGCCAAATGTCGGAGATTGGTCTAGTGCCAACGGGGAAACCTCTCAAGAACCCAGTTCGAACATTGGGGAGCTGGACGCACCTACAAGCTCGCCTCTACTAAGACCAAGACATGCATGCAGAGCACGAGAAGGACACCGTAGTTACCCAGGTTCGGGTCACCTTGCGGTGTAAAACCCTACTCCTACTTTGTGTGTTTTTCTTTGTTGGGTTGCACAAGTGTTACAAGCTACGAGGAAGAAGAAGAGTTCTCCCTCCCTCTCTTTGTCTGTCTCTCAATTCTATCGTCCTCTCTAGCAATGGTCGTGGCTTGCCCCCCTTATCCTTGCCTTGGGTCTCTTTCCCCAAAACATGGCAGGAAAAGGACATCCACAAGGCGGCGATTCGAAGGGGGACAAACAGGCAGTCCTCCCTGACAAAGGCAGTCTTCGTCCTTCCAAAGGCGGCGTCCTTCACACGCTCGTGGGCTCGCTGATGACGTCCGTCCTTGCGACTGGTGTCATTTTGGTATCCTTGCACCAAACGGGTAAGTGTTTGAATTGGCCTTTCGAGGGGACAGCTGCTCGCCACCCTTTTACCACAAAGGGGAAAGATTCTTCTATGGCGCCCACGGGCACTGTCCTTACATCCTCTCCTGGCGTTGCACATCACCCACGTGGCGGGCTGACGGTGCATGGCAAGTGTTGAATGGCCCCTCCAAGCGAAGGGCTCTGCGGGAAGCATCCTAGCGGGAGAAACCTTGCGAGGCCGCCTGTTGCTGGTAGATGAACGTCTGTTAGGTCCCTCTTATAGAGAGAGATGTCCTCTCGGAGCCGAGGCTCGCGGGATGGCCTCCAGAGTCTTCCAGTGCGCTGGACGCCACATTGGGCCTTCCTTGCACAGTCGATGGGTCGTGGCACCCTGGTTCCACTGGACCGACAAGTGGGCCACCCTGCCGCATTCCCCTACCATTCTTAAAGTAGGGGAGAATCTCCTTTAATGGCACTTTTCCCTCCCCTAACAAGTTGGTGCATCCAACACACCCATTGTGGATCAAAAAAATTCTTGTGCAAGACCTCTTCCAGGAAGTCCCACCGCACCCGATCATAAGCCTTCTCGTAATCAATTTTAAGAATGAAAACCTCCTCCTTAGTGGTCCTAATCTCATGGAGTACCACAATCCCATCCTAAAAGCTTCTCCCTCTAATGAAGGTCGTTTCTAATTGATCAATGATCTTATTCTCCACTGGGGCAAGGCAGGAGGCAAAACCCTTATCAAGTAGCCTAAAGCTAACATTGATAAGGGTGATAGGCCGGAATTGCCGGATGAGATCGGACCCTAGAACCTTTGGGATCTAAGCCAACAACCCATACTTTAGCCGCTTTATGTCTATTCTCCCTCGCGTGAATTCATTAATTAGGTGGGTAAACCGGGGTCCCACAAGGTTCCAAAATCGCTTGTAGAAGATGACTGGAAAGCCGTCCGGGCTGGGCGCCGTGTTCACTCTCATTTGGTTAAGGGTCTCAATCACTTCCTGAAGTGTGAAGGGTCTAGTGAGGGCTAGGTTCTCCTCGTTGGAGACCAATCTCTCATTTTCGCAAATTGAGTCTCGAAGCGATGCAAAACCAGTCCCCGACGTGCCCAACGGCTCGCGGTAAAACGCGTAGATATGGGATTTTAAGGCCTCGTCGATGGAGAACCCGAATTGTACACCTCCGATACCAGCTGTCATGGGAGTAATACTGACAGTAGTACGGGGGATACGTATGGGTAAGGGCGAAGCCTAGCTACGACGCAAGTGCAACACTCGGATGTACGAGTTCAGGCCCCACTCGGAAGTGGTAAAGACCCCATGTCTCGAGCCCAGGGGCTTAGTGTTTGCTTATGTGTGTATATGATTACAGGGAGTTCGTAACCCTCGCTCTGGCGCCAAGGGGTTGGCTTATATAGAGTGCGCCACCTCCAGCCGAACGCCATTACTAGGGCAATAAATGACGGTAACTGCTGGAGTTACTGGAAATGGTTGTGTTAACTAGAGGCATTACAGTTAACGTAGTCTTCACATCACTTTATATGATTTAAGTCCCTCGAACGTTGTAGCTCCCACGTCGTCTCTGCTTCTTTACGTCCGAGTGCTAAGGCTTGGCCAACTGGCTGATGACGTCCGAGTGACTTCTAATGATCCGAGTGGATCTAGTACATTCGTCGGAATGTAAAGGTAGTCTAGAGACTTCCATGAACTTGTAGGACCCCAGGTGTGCCCTAGATGTGAGGTCCATGACCCTACCTTGGGTAGGTGACCTCATCACCAGCTGTTCGCCACCGTGTGGAAGATATGGGTGTTAGCGTCACCCTTTAGCACCCAATTCTTCTGCCCTCTTTGCTTCCAATAGATCTCCTCACACATCAAAATAAAGATCATCTAGTCCTCTATCACGTATCTCCGGGCCCATTCATCATGAGAGAGCCAGACCTGGTCCGCCTTGTCATCGAGGGTCGAAACCTCATTCATCAATGCCTCTTTGCACGCCTTCAGCTAGCTCCCCACGTTCGCACCCCCACCCTCTGAAGTGCTGTCGCAACACGGGCACACAGTTCTACCACATGTCCATGGCGTCGCAAAGCGGACCGTACCGGTGGGAGGGGACGATCCCTATCCGCAGCCCAACAGGCTGAAGGAGCATTGCTTTTCGAAGAAGAAGCGCTTGGTCGCTCATCGCGGGGCCTCACCGGAGTTAAGGATAAACGAATAATGGTCAGACCTGAGTCTGGTCTTGGCAGCCAGCGAGCACCCCGCAAACTTGGCTTACCACTACGTGGAGATGAAGACACAATCCAGCACACATCTAATTGGGTAATCTTCATTATTGCACCACGTAAATCTAGCCCCCACCCTAGGAAGCTCAATAAGGTCGAGGACGGCTGTAAGGGCATATTTATGCCCTAATGGTTTTGGTGATTGATGACAATACATTTGCGGACTAATCATGTGCATTAAGCTTTCAGAGAATATCAGGTGGCACGAGACGATTATCTTACCCCTCAGGAAGCTAAAAAGAAGATGGTGTCTTTTTGACGATTTAGTGTCGGTGGACTTAAGTCGTAGGAAAATCCGTACTATCAAGAGGGGGTCCGCAGTGGGAAAGGTTGGGAGGAATCATCACGTACACACTCGCACCTCCATTCGTTTCCCGGCAACATGGAGTCTCTGTCCTTGCCCTGCTCTCTCTTTCTTTCTCTCAGCGGTAGTACCATTCTCGAAAGCGGTAGTACCGTGCGCAGCCGGTACTTCCGCCCCAGCCGGCGGTAGTACCGCTGAGGGAAAGAGGGGAGGACTGGGCACCTCTCGCGAGGCATCAGACACATATCTGGGAGTGTCTGGTGCCCCGCGCCAGCACTTAGCCGCAGCGGTAGTAGGGGCGGTAGTACTAAGCGGTACTACCGCCGCCCCTTCTACTGGTGCTCTTGTTCACAGATGGGCGGTAGTACCGCCCCAACCAGCGGTACTACCGCTTGCCCGTGGCTGGTACAGAGGTAACGGGCAGATTCCCCCACCCACTATATAAGGGGTCTTCTTCCCCAAGAAGCCTTACCTCTTATCCTTCCCTAAGCTCCATTGTTGCCCAAAGCTGATTTTTGCCCGATCTCTCTCCCTAGCCAACAAAACTTGTTGATACTCTAGGGTTTGGTTGAGAGGGCCCCGATCTACACTTCCACCAAGATAAATTTGATTCCCCCCACTAATCCCTTTGGCATCTTGTTACTCTTGGGTGTTTGAGCACCCTAGACGGAAGAGGTCACCTCGAAGCCATAGTCCATTGTGGTGAAGCTTCGTGGTGTCGTTGGGAGCCTCCAATTCAGTTGTGGAGATTGCCCCAACCTTGTTTGTAAAGGTCCGGCTATCGCCTCCAAGTGCACCACTAATGGAATCACGGCACCTCGCATTGTGTGAGGGCGTGAGGAGAATACAGTGGCCCTAGTGGCTTCTTGGGGAGCATTGTGCCTCCACACCGCTCCAACGGAGACGTACTTCCCTTTACCGGGAAGGAACTTCGGTAACACATCCTCGTCTCCATCGGTTCCTCTTGTGGTTATTTCTTACCTTTACTTCACGCAAGCAACTTACATTGTTTATCTTGCTTGCTTGAATTGTTTGTTGTGTTTAGCATCATATAGGTTGCTCACCTAGTTGCATATCTAGACAACCTATTTATTGCTAAGCATAAATTGTTAAAGAAAAGTTAAAAACTGGTAGTTGCCTATTCACCCCCCCCCCCTCTAGTCAACCATATCGATCCTTTCAACGGCCACCCAATCGTTGAACGTATGAACAAGTCTTAGGTTGGTAATAATATAATTGCTCTTGTCAGCAGCAACCTGAAGAAGATTGAAATCCCCTCCGGTAACAATCAGCCATGGGGATGACGAGATCTTAGCATACAATCCCGAAGGAAGTCGACGGAATGCTCATGGTCCGCTGAGCCATACAGAATCACTAATTCCCACCTAACATTATTGTTGCGTTGGATTATGTCGCCCGCCAGGAAATAGGATCCCTGAGAGAATCCCACCACTTCAAACATATCTGTCTTAACCCCCAACAGGATCCTACCCGATGTACCGGACACCGAAAGCCATTCCCAATGGAAATTTGTGGCGCCACCAAGGGCGTCAAGCTTGTCGGGCTCGAAGGAGGATTGATATGTCCATTTTGCATCATGCTTTTATATCGATATTTATTGCATTACGGGCTGTCATTACACATTATGGTACAATACTTATGCCTTTTCTCTCTTATTTTACAAGGTTTACATGAAGAGGGAGAATGCCGGCAGCTGGAATTCTGGACTGGAAAAGGAGCAAATATGAGAGACCTATTCTACACAACTCCAAAAGTCCTGAAAAGTTACGGAGAATTATTTTGGAATATATAAAAAATATTGGGCGAAAGAAATACCAAAGGGGACCCACCAGGAGGTCACAAGCCAGGGGGCGCGCCCTACCCCCCTGGGCGCGCCCCTGTGGCTTGTGGTCCCCCTGGCAGGCCTCCGGTGCCCATCTTCTGCTATATGGAGGGTTTTGACCTGGAAAAAATCAGAAGAGAGCTTTCGGGATGAAGCGCCGCCATCTCGAGGCGGAACTTGGGCAGAACAATCTAGGGCTCCGGCGGAGCTGTTCTGCCGGGGAAACTTCCCTCCCGGAGGGGGAAATCGAAGCCATCATCATCACCAACGATCCTCTCATCGAGAGGGGGTCAATCTCCATCAACATCTTCACCAGCACCATCTCCTCTCCAAACCCTAGTTCATCTCTTGTATCTGATCTTTGTCTCAAAACCTCAGATTGGTACCTGTGGGTTGCTAGTAGTGTTGATTACTCTTTGTAGTTGATGCTAGTTGGTTTACTTGGTGGAAGATCATATGTTCAGATCCTTAATGATAATTAATACTCCTCTGATTATGAACATGAATATGCTTTGTGAGTAGTTACGTTTGTTCCTGGGGACATGGGATAAGTCTTGTTATAAGTAATCATGTGAATTTGGTATTCGTTTGATATTTTGATGAGATGTATGTTGTCTTTCCTCTAGTGGTGTTATGTGAACGTCGACTGCATGACACTTCACCATTATTTGGGCCTAGGGGAAGGCATTGGGAAGTAATAAGTAGATGATGGGTTGCTAGAGTGACAGAAGCTTAAACCCTAGTTTATGCGTTGCTTCGTAAGGGGCTGATTTGGATCCATATGTTTCATGCTATGGTTAGATTTATCTTAATTCTTCTTTCGTAGTTGCGGATACTTGTGAGAGAGGTTAATCATAAGTGGGAGGTTTGTCCAAGTAAGGGCAGCACCCAAGCACCGGTCCACCCACATATCCAATTATCAAAGTAACGAACGCGAATCATATGAGCATGATGAAAACTAGCTTGACAGAAATTCTCATGTGTCCTCGGGAGCGCTTTGCTTTATATAAGAGTTTGACCAGGCTTGTCCTTTGCTATAAAAAGGATTGGGCCACCTTGCTGCACCTTTGTTACAATTGTTACTTGCTACCCGTTACGAATTATCTTATCACAAAACTATCTGTTACCGATAATTTCAGTGCTTGCAGAGAATACCTTACTGAAAACCGCTTGTCATTTCCTTCTGCTCCTCGTTGGGTTCGACACTCTTACTTATTGAAAGGACTACGATAGATCCCCTATACTTGTGGGTCATCAAGACTCTTTTCTGGCGCCGTTGCCGGGGAGTGAAGCGCCTTTGGTGAGTGGAACTTGGTAAGGAAAAATTTATATAGTGTGCTGAAATTTACTGTCACTTGTTACTATGGAAAATAATCCTTTGAGGGGCTTGTTCGGGGTATCTTCACCCCGACTGGAAGCACAAAGAGATGCTCCTCAACCTACTACACCTACTGAAAATATTTATTATGAAATTACTTCGGGTATGATAGAGAAACTGCTAGCTAATCCTTATGCAGGAGATGGAACACTACATCCTGATTTGCATCTAATCTATGTGGATGAAGTTTATGGATTATTTAAGCTTGCAGGTTTGCCCGAGGATGATGTCAAGAAGAAGGTTTTTCCTTTATCTTTGAAGGAGAAGGCATTGACATGGTATAGGCTATGTGATGATATTGGATCATGGAACTACAACCGATTGAAATTGGAATTTCATCAGAAGTTTTATCCTATGCATCTGGTTCATCGTGATCGGAATTATATTTATGATTTTTGGCCTCGTGAAGGAGAAAGAATCGCTCAAGCTTGGGGGAGGCTTAAGTCAATGTTATATTCATGCCCCAATCATGAGCTCCCAAGAGAAATTATTATTCAAAAAATTTATGCTCGGCTTTCTCGTAATGATCAATCCATGCTCGATACTTCTTGTATTGGTTCCTTTATGAAGAAAGATATTGAATTCAAATGGGACTTATTGGAAATAATTAAACGCAACTCTGAAGATTGGGAACTCGACGAAGGTAAGGAGTCAGGTATAAACGTTAAGTTTGATTGTGTTAAATCCTTTATAGACACCGATGCTTTTCGTGAATTTAGCACTAAATATGGACTTGACTCTGAGATAGTAGCTTCTTTCTGTGAATCTTTTGCTGCTCATGTTGATCTCCCTAAGGAGAAGTGGTTTAAATATCATCCTCCCATTGAAGTGAAAGTAGTTGAACCTATTAAAGTTGAAAAAGAAACTATTATTTATAATGTTGATCCTATTATTCCTACTGCTTATATTGAAAAACCACCCTTCCCTGTTAGAATAAAGGAACATGCTAAAGCTTCAACTGTGGTTCGTAAGAGTTATACTAGAACACCTACACCCCCTGAACAAATCAAAGTTGAACCTAGTATTGCTATGGTTAAAGATCTCTTGGTTGATAATATTGATGGGCATGTTATTCATTTCTGTGATGAAGCTGCTAGAATTGCTAGACCTGATACTAAAGATAAACATAGACCTATTGTTGGCATGCCTGTTGTTTCCGTTAAAATAGGAGATCATTGTTATCATGGCTTGTGTGATGTGGGTGCTAGTGTGAGTGCAATTCCCTTCACCTTATATCAAGAAATTATGAATGATATTGCACCAGCTGAATTAGAGGAAATTGATGTTACCATTAAGCTTGCTAATAGAGATACTATAGCACCAGTTGGGATTGTTAGAGATGTTGAAGTCTTGTGTGGGAAATAAAGTATCCTACTGATTTTCTTGTTCTTGCTTCCCCACAAGATGATTTTTGTCCCATTATATTTGGTAGACCTTTCTTGAATACTGTTAATGCTAAGATAGATTGTGAGAAAGAAACTGTTACTGTAAGTTTTGGGGATGTGTCTCATGAGTTCAATTTCTCTAAATTTCGTAGACAACCCCATGACAAAGAATTGCCTAGTAAAGATGAAATTATTGGTCTTGCTTCTATTGTTGTGCCTCCTACTGATCCCTTAGAACAATATTTGCTAGACCATGAAAACGATATGCATATGAATGAAAGGAATGAAATAGATAAGATTTTCTTTGATCAGCAGCCTATTTTGAAACACAACCTGCCTGTTGAAATACTTGGGGATCCTCCTCCACCCAAGGGTGATCCCGTGTTTGAGCTTAAACAATTACCAGATACTCTGAAATATGCTTATCTTGATGAAAAGGAGATATATCCTGTAATTATTAGTGCTAACCTTTCAGCGCATGAAGAAAATAGATTATTGAAAACTCTGAGGAAGCACCGTGCTGCTATTGGATATACTATTGATGATCTTAAGGGCATTAGTCCCACTCTATGTCAGCATAAAATTAATATGGAGCCTGATGCTAAACCAGTTGTTGATCACCAACGACGGTTAGATCCTAAAATGAAAGAAGTGGTAAGAAATGAAATACTAAAGCTTCTGGAGGCAGGTATAATTTATCCTATTGCTGATAGTAGATGGGTTAGTCCCGTTCATTGTGTCCCTAAGAAGGGAGGTATTACCGTTGTTCCTAATGATAAAAATGAATTAATCCCGCAAAGAATTGTTACAGGATATAGAATGGTAATTGATTTTAGGAAATTAAATAAAGCTACTAGGAAACATCATTACCCTCTACCTTTTATTGATCAAATGCTAGAAAGACTATCCAAACATACACACTTTTGCTTTCTAGATGGTTATTCTGGCTTCTCTCAAATACCTGTGTCAAAAGAGGACCAAGAGAAGACCACTTTTACTTGCCCTTTTGGTACCTTTGCTCATAGACGTATGCCTTTTGGTTTATGCAATGCACCTACTACCTTTCAAAGATGTATGACTGCTATATTCTCTGACTTTTGTGAAAAGATTGTTGAGGTTTTCATGGATGACTTCTCCGTTTACGGAACTTCTTTTGATGATTGCTTGAGCAACCTTGATCGAGTTTTGCAGAGATGTGAAGAAACTAATCTTGTCTTGAATTGGGAGAAGTGCCACTTTATGGTTAATGAGGGTATTGTCTTAGGACACAAAATCTCCGAAAGAGGTATTGAAGTTGATAAAGCTAAAGTTGATGCTATTGAAAAAATGTCGTGTCCTACGGATATCAGAGGTATAAGAAGTTTCCTTGGTCATGCTGGTTTCTATAGGAGGTTTATTAAAGACTTCTCTAAGATTTCTAGGCCTCTCACTAATCTTTTGCAAAAAGATGTTCCATTCGTTTTTGATGATGATTGTGTAGAAGCATTTGAAATTCTTAAGAAAGCCTTGATTTCTGCACCTGTTGTTCAACCACCTGATTGGAACCTACCCTTTGAAATTATGTGTGATGCTAGTGATTATGCCGTTGGTGCTGTTCTAGGACAAAGAGTTGATAAGAAATTAAATGTTATCCATTATGCTAGTAAAACTCTAGACAGTGCTCAAAGAAACTATGCTACCACTGAAAAGGAATTTTTAGCAGTTGTATTTGCTTGTGATAAGTTCAGACCTTATATTGTTGATTCCAAAGTAACTGTTCACATTGATCATGCTGCTATTAAATATCTTATGGAAAAGAAAGATGCTAAACCTAGACTTATTAGATGGGTTCTTCTGCTACAAGAATTTGATTTGCATATTATTGATAGAAAGGGTGCTGAGAACCCCGTAGCATACAACTTGTCTAGGTTAGAAAATGTTCTTGATGACCCACTACCTATTGATGATAGCTTTCCTGATGAACAAATAGCTGTCATAAATGTTGGGGAACATCGCATGGGAAACAAAAAAAAATTCCTACGCACACGCAAGATCTATCCATGGTGATGAGCATCTACGAGAGGGAGAGTGAATCTACATACCCTTGTAGATCGCTAAGCGGAAGCGTTAAGAAACGCGGTTGATGTAGTCGAACGTCTTCGCGATCCAAATCGCAAGTCGTCCCTCGATCCAAACACGATCTAGCGCCGAACGGACGGCACCTCCGCGTTCAACACACGTACGGCTTGATGACGCCTTCACCTCCTCGATCCAGCGAGCGATGGTGAAGTAGTGGATGAGTTCCGGCAGCACGATGGCGTGGTGATGGTGGTGAGGAACAATCTCTGCAGGGCTTCACCAAGCACTACGGAGATTATGATGAGAGGAACTAGAGGGTTAGGGTTGCCGGCACACGGCTTGGGAAATCTTGATGTGTCCCGTGTGCTAGCCCTGCCCCTCTATTTATATGTTGAGCCCTGGGGTCTAAACTTGGAGAGAAAGCCTCCACAAGGTCGGTTTTGCCTGCACAAGGTCGGTTTGGCCCGCACGGAAAGAGTCCCACTCGGATTCCAGCAGTACCGCGTACAAGCGGTAGTACCGCTCATGAGCGGTAGTACCGCTTCACACAAGCGGTAGTACTGCCTTACCAGCGGTAGTACCGCTTGAGGCAGCAGCAAAACTTCCTTTTGCACTTTCCAATACCTCGTGGGCTTTACCCCTTTGGTCCATATAAAGTGTTGCTGCACCCGAACACTTCGGTAAACATCCGGAACGGCCTTCCGGTGAATTCAGGAACCCTTCCGGAGATCAAAACACTATTATCACATATATCAATCTTTACCTCCGGACTCTTCCGGAGATCCTCGTCATGTCCGGGATTTTATCCGGGACTCCGAACAACCTTCGGTCACCAACAAAATAACTCAACTATACTAATCGTCACCAAACGTTAAGTGTGTAGACCCTGCGGGTTCGAGAACTATGCAGACATGACCGAGACACCTCTACGTCCAATAACCAATAGCGGGACCTGGATGCCCATATTGGTTCCTACATATTCTACGAAGATCTTCATCGGTTGAACCTCTACGTCAAGGATTCAGTTAATCCCGTATACTGTTCCCTTTGTTCTTCGGTATGTTACTTGCCCGAGATTCGATCGTCGGTATCTCTATACCTTGTTCAATCTCGTTACCGGCAAGTCTCTTTACTCGTTCCGTAATACAAGATCTCGTGGCTAACACTTTAGTCACATTGCTTGCAAGGCTCATTGTGATGTTGTATTACCTAGTGGGCCCTGAGATACCTCTCCGTCACACGGAGTAACTAATCCCAGTCTTGATCCATGCCAACCCAACAGACACCCTCGGAGATACCTGTAGAGCACCTTTATAGTCACCCAGTAACGTTGTGACGTTTGATACACACAAGGCACTCCTACGGTGTCAGTGAATTGCATGATCTCATGGTCATAGGAACAGATACTTGACATGCAGAAAACAATAGCAATAAACTGACACGATCATATGCTACGTTTATAGTTTGGGTCTTGTCCTTCACATCATTCACCTAATGATGTGATCCCGTTATCAAAATGACATATCATGTCCATGGCTAGGAAACCTTCACCATCTTTTGATCAACGAGCTAGTTAACTAGAGGCTTACTAGGGACACAGTGTTGTCTATGTACCCACACATGTATTTGAGTTTCCAATCAAAACAATTATAGCATGGATAATAAACGATTATCATGAACAAGGAAATATAATAATAACCAATTTATTATTGCCTCTAGGGCATATTTCCAACAGTCTCCCACTTGCACTAGAGTCAATAATCTAGTTCACATCACTATGTGATTTACATTGTAATGAATCGAACACCCATGCAGTTTTGGTGTTGTTCATGTTTAGCCCTTGGAAGAGGTTTAGTCATCGGATCTGCAACATTCAGATCCGTGTGTACTTTGCAAATATTTATGTCGTCCTCCTTGATGTAATCGCGGATGGAATTGAAACGTCGCTTTATGTGTCTGGTCCTCTTGTGAAATCTTGGTTCCTTGGCTAGAGCAATGGCACCAGTATTATCACAAAACAGAGTCATTGGGTTAAGCGCACTAGGCACTACTCCAAGATCTGTCATGAACTCCTTCATCCAGACACCTTCCTTCGCTGCCTCCGAGGCAGCGATGTACTCCGCTTCGCATGTAGAATCAGCTACCACGCTTTGCTTGGAACTGCACCAGCTAACCGCACCCCCATTAAGAATAAATACGTATCCGGTTTGCGACTTAGAGTCATCCGGATCAGTGTCAAAGCTTGCATCGACGTAACCCTTTACGACGAGCTCTTGATCACCTCCATAAACGAGAAACATGTCCTTAGTCCTTTTCAGGTACTTCAGGATATTCTTGACCGCCGTCCAGTGTTCCATTCCTGGATCACTTTGAAACCTTCCGACCATACTTATGGCAAGGCTGACATCGGGTCTTGTGCACAGCATTGCATACATGATAGAGCCTATGGCTGAAGCATAGGGGATGACACTCATCTTTTCTCTATCTTCTGCAGTCACTGGGCATTGAGTCTTACTCAACTTCACACCTTGCAAAACAGGCAAGAACCCCTTCTTGGACTGATCCATTTTGAACTTCTTCAAAATCTTATCAAGGTATGTGCTTTCTGAAAGTCCTATTAAACGTCTTGATCTATCTCTATAGATCTTGATGCCTAATATGAAAGCAGCTTCTCCTAGGTCCTTCATTGAAAAACTCTTGTTCAAATATTCCTTCACGCTTTCTAACATTTCTATATTGTTTCCAATCAGTAATATGTCATCCACATATAATATTAGAAACGCTATAGAGCTCCCACTCACTTTCTTGTAAATACAAGCTTCTCCGTAAACTTGTATAAACTCGAACGCTTTGATCACCTCATCAAAGCGAAGATTCCAACTCCGAGATGCTTGCACCAGTCCATAAATGGATCGCTGGAGTTTGCAAACTTTGTCAGCATTCTATGGATCGACAAAACCTTCTGGTTGCATCATATACAACTCTTCCTTAAGGAAACCGTTAAGGAACGCTGTTTTGACATCCATCTGCCAAATTTCATAATCAAAAAATGCAGCTATTGCTAACATGATTCTGACGGACTTAAGCATCGCTACGGGTGGGAAGGTCTCATCGTAGTCAACTTCTTGAACTTTTGAAAAACCCTTTGCCACAAGTCGAGCTTTATAGACGGTGACATTACCGTCCGCGTCCGTCTTCCTCTTAAAGATCCATTTGTTCTGAATGGCCTTACGCCCTTCAGGTAATACTTCCAAAGTCCACACTTTGTTTTCATACATGGATCCCATCTCGGATTTCATGGCCTCTAACCACTTCTCGGAATCCGGGCCCATCATCGCTTCTCCATAGCTCATAGGTTCATCGTTGTCCAACAACATGACCTCTAAGACAGGGTTGCCGTACCACTCAGGAGCAGTACGCGTCCTTGTCGACCTACGAGGTTCGATAGCAACTTGATCCGAAGCTTAATGATCATCATCAACTTCCTCTTCAGCCGATGTAGGCTCTACAGAAACATCTTTCTACGTTGCGCTACTCTCAGGTTGAAGTAAAGGTTCAACAACCTCATCAAGTTCTATCTTCCTCCCACTCAATTCTTTCGAGAGAAACTCTTTCTCAAGAAATGTTCCGTTTTTAGCGACAAACACTTTGCCTTCGGATCTGAGGTAGAAGGTATACCCAACTGTCTCTTTTGGGTATCCTATGAAGACGCATATCTCCGCTTTGGGTTCCAGCTTTTCAGGCTGAAGCTTTTTGACATAAGCATCACATCCACAAACTTTAAGAAACGACAGCTTTGGCTTCTTGCCAAACCAAAGTTCATATGGCGTCGTCTCAACGGATTTCGATGGTGCCCTATTTAAAGTGAATGCAGCTGTCTCTAATGCATAACCCCAAAACGATAGTGGCAAATCGGCAAGAGACATCATAGATCGCACCATATCCAATAAGGTTCGATTACGACGTTCGGACACACCATTACGCTGTGGTGTTCCAGGCGGTGTCAGTTGTGAAACAATTCCACATTGTCTTAAGTGACTGCCAAACTCATAACTCAGATATTCTCCTCCTCGATCAGATCGTAGGAATTTAATCTTCTTGTTACGATGTTTCTCAACTTCACTCTGAAATTGTTTGAACTTTTCAAACGTTTCAGACTTGTGTTTCATTAAGTAAATATACCCATATCTACTTAAGTCATCAGTGAAGGTGAGAAAGTAACGATAACCACCGCGCGCCTCAATACTCATCGGACCGCATACATCAGTATGTATGATTTCCAACTAGTCACTTGCCCGTTCCATTGTCCAGAGAACGGCGTTTTAGTCATCTTGCCCATGAGGCATGGCTCGCATGTGTTAAGTGATTCAAAATCAAGTGACTCCAAAAGTCCATCAGCATGGAGCTTCCTCATGCGTTTTACGCCAATATGACCTAAACGGCAGTGCCACAAGAAAGTGGTATTATCATTATCAATTCTACATCTTTTGGCATTAATGTTATGAACATGTGTATCATTACTATCGAGATTCAATAAGAATAAACCCCTCACTTCGGGTGCATGACCATAAAAGATATTACTCATATAAATAGAACAACCATTATTCTCTGATTTAAATGAGTAACCGTCTCGCAATAAACAAGATCCAGATATAATGTTCATGCTTAACGCAGGCACCAAATAACATTTATTCAGGTTCATCACGAATCCCGATGGTAATCGAAGAGCGAGCGTGCCGACGGCGATCACATCAACCTTGGAACCATTTCCCACGCGCATCGTCACTTCGTCCTTTGCCAGCCTCCGTCTATTCCGCAGTTCCTGTTTTGAGTTGCAAATGTGAGCAACCGCACCGGTATCAAATACCCAGGCACTACAACGAGAGTTGGTAAGGTACACATCAATAACATGTATATCATATATACCTTGTTTGTTGTTGGCCGCCTTCTTGTCAGCCAAATACTTGGGGCAGTTCCGCTTCCAGTGTCCAGTTCCCTTGCAATGAAAGCACACAGTTTCTGGTTTGGGTCCAGCCTTGGGTTTCTTCACGGGAGGAGCAACTGCTTTGCCACTCTTCTAGGAGTCACCCTTCTTACCCTTGCCATTTTTCTTGAAATTAGTGGTTTTATTGACCATCAACACTTGATGCTCCTTCTGAATTTCAGACTCAGCGACTTTCAGCATCGCAAACAGCTCGGCGACTGACTTGTTCATCCCGTGCATGTTATATTTCAACACGAAGCTCTTGTAGCTAGGTGGCAATGATTGAAGAACTCTGTCAGTGATAGCCTCTGGCGGAAGGGGCTTCCCTAATTCAGCCAGACGGGTGGAGTACCCAGACATTCTGAGTATGTGATCACTAACAGACCCGTTCTCCGCCATCTTGCAAGTATAGAACTTATCGGAGGTCTCATACCTCTCGATCCGGGCATTCTTCTGAAAGATAAACCTCAACTCCTGGAACATCTCATATGCTCCATGACGTTCAAAATGTCTTTGAAGTCCCGGTTCTAAGCCATACAAAATTGCACATTGAACTATTGAGTAATCATCAGAGCGAGCCTGCCAGGCGTTCACAACGTCTAGAGACTCAACTAGAGCGGGTGGATCACCAAGCGGTGCATCAAGGACATAAGCCTTCTGGGAAGCCGTAAGGATAATCCTTAGATTACGGGCCCAGTCCACAAAGTTACTTCCATCATCTTTCAACTTAGCTTTCTCTAGGAACGCATTCAAATTCAGGGGTGCTACTGCGCGAGCCATGATCTACAACATAAATATAGCAAAGACAACTTAGACTATTGTTCAAGATAATGAGTTTAGTTAATCATATTACTTAAAAAACTCCAACTCAAATTGAGATCCCTCCGGTCATTCGAGTGTCACATGATCCAAATCCACCAACTCAAGTCCGATCATCACGTGAGTTGAGGTATAAAATGGTTTATGGTAAAGCATGTCACTTACCTCTAGAACTAGAACATAAAGCTTATTGGCCAATTAAAGAGCTCAACTATGATTTCAAACTTGCTGGTGAGAAGAGGTTATTTGACATTAGCTCACTTGATGAATGGAGAACCCAGGCCTATGAGAATGCCAAGTTGTTTAAAGAAAAAGTTAAGAGATGGCATGATAAAAGGATACAAAAGCGTGAATTCAATGTAGGTGACCATGTCTTGCTATACAATTCTCGTTTAAGATTTTTTGCAGGAAAGCTTCTCTCTAAATGGGAAGGGCCTTACATTATCAAGGAAGTATATCGTTCTGGTGCCATCAAGATAAACAACGCCGAAGGCACAAATCCTAAGGTGGTAAACGGGCAAAGAATCAAGCATTATATCTCAGGTACTCCCATAAATGTTGAAACCAATATTATCAATACCATGACTCCGGAGGAGAACATTAGGGAGACCTACCAGAACGTTTTAGACTCCGAAAAGGAATAGGTATGTGTTACGGTAAGCAAACCGACTCCAAAACTTTTCCAATAGCAATTTGTATCCGTTTTGGAATATTTAATAAATTAGGAAAATTTAAAGTAGTCCAAAGAGTGCATGAGGAGGCGACAAGCTAGGGGGGCGCGCCCCTGTTGCCTGTGGCCACCCCGTGTACCCTCCGGACTCCGTTTTCTTGTGGTGTACTCTTTCAGGTCGGTAAAAATTCATTATATAATCTCCCGAAGGTTTTGACCTTCGTATCACGACAATACCTCATGTTTTCATTTTGAGCTGTTTCTGCAGCAGATTTAGAGCGAGATGTCTTCGCAAGAGTTGGTCAGGGAGAGCCGTGCCTCTCACCTGACACCGGGGCCCGGAGCATTTAGCGAAGCCAATCACTTTGGGCAGGCCACGGAGGAAGAGATGGAGGCTGACTTGAAAAGGATGGATGCTATAGAGGAAGACCAAGAAGTTACCTCTCGTCTACAACCTGGAGCCATGTTGGAAGAACTTCAGAGCTCAGCAATTCCGAATTCGGTGATCCCTCCCAATACTAAATTTCTTACTTATAAAAATATGAAAAAGAGTGTTGCTTCTTCCCCCGCAGCAATGAAACATCCATGGGTTATGGGAGCTCTAACCGTCACTGGAAGACTCCGCAAGAAAATAATGGATCTCAGACAGCAAAATAACAAGCTTGAGGAGGAGAATCGCATTCTGAGGGGCATCATCGCCAAGAATATAACAACACCACCTCCGAAGAAAGACAACTAAACACATGGGTATGGGCACTCCCCTTGGCTTTTGCCAAGCTTGGGGGAGGTGCCCCGGTATCGTATCACCATCACATCTTTTACTTTTATCGTTTTTCGTAGTTCGATCCTTTTGGTTATATCTTGATCTAGTAGAATAAAGTCTTTAGTGTGATCTAGTTTGGAATTTTGCTTTTTGTTCCCCTTATGTAAGCGAGTCCGAGAGTTATATAATAAAAAGTAGTTTTGAGTTGAGGGCTTTGCTTGCTTGCTATGATCTTGAGAAAAGGAAATAGAAAGAAATATATAATAAAAGCAAAGAGTATATATGATGATCTTATAGGGGGTGATAAAAGGAAGTAATAAAGAAAGAGAGGTTCACATATAAATATATTATCTTGGACATCTTTTATGATTGTGAGCACTCATTAAAATATTATATGCTAAGAAGTTGATGTTGGACAAGGAAGACAACATAATGGGTTATGTTTGCTTATTTCCGAATAGAAGTTATATGGTTATAGATCCTTTAACATGTGATGCTTGCTTCCACCCCATATCAGCCAAAACTTCCGCACCAAGTAGAGATACTACTTGTGCATCCAAACACCCTTAACCCAGTTTTGCCATGAGAGTCCACCATACCTACCTATGGATTGAGTAAGATCCTTCAAGTAAGTTGTCATCGGTGCAAGCAATAAAAATTGCTCTCTAAATATGTATGATCTATTAGTGTGAGGAAAATAAACTTTATACGAACTTGTGATATGGAAGAAATAAAAGCGACAGACTGCATAATAAAGTTCTTTATCACAAGGGGCAATATAAAGTGACGTTCTTTTGCATTAAGGGATTGCGCATACAACTATAAAAGCGCGTGACAACCTCTGCTTCCCTCTGCGAAGGGCCTATCTGTTACTTTTATTTTCTAGTACTTACCTTTATGCAAGAGTCGTGGTGATCTTCACCACTTCCTTTATTTCGCCTTTCTCTCTTGGCAAGCGTCATGTGTTGGGGAATGATCTAGACACATATATCCACTCGGATGTGGGTGATCATGGGTTATTTCTGTTGACATTACCCTTGAGGTAAATAGTTGGGAGGCAAAACTATAAGCCCCTATCTTTCTCTATGTCTGATTGAAGCTTTGACCTCATAGGTACCGCGTGAGTGTTAGCAATTATGAAAGACTAAAAGATGATTGAGTATGCGGATTTGCTTTACAAGCTCTTATATTGACTCTTTCCGACGTTATGATAAATTGGAATTGCTTCAATGACTAAGATGATAGTTTGTTGGTTCTCAATAGAGTTCTTGATTCATACTTTACCTTGTGAATGAATTGTTACTTTAGCATAAGAATTTATATGTCAATATATGTTGCTGTTCTAAAGATAACCATGATGCCTTCATGTCCGTATTTTATTTTATCGACACCTCTGTCTCTAAA
The DNA here is from genome assembly GCA_039707655.1 of Elymus sibiricus. Taxonomy (NCBI): domain Eukaryota; kingdom Viridiplantae; phylum Streptophyta; class Magnoliopsida; order Poales; family Poaceae; genus Elymus; species Elymus sibiricus. Next base: position 270,164,174 of record CM077673.1, on the reverse strand, counting down.
CATGTGGACATATTTATCGATTTTGGCTTTCGCTTGAGGACAAGCGAGGTCTAAGCTTGGGGGAGTTGATACGTCCATTTTGCATCATGCTTTTATATCGATATTTATTGCATTATGGGCTGTCATTACACATTATGGTACAATACTTATGCCTTTTCTCTCTTATTTTACAAGGTTTACATGAAGAGGGAGAATGCCGGCAGCTGGAATTCTGGACTGGAAAAGGGGCAAATATGAGAGACCTATTTTGCACAACCCCAAAAGTCCTGAAAAGTTACGGAGAATTATTTTGGAATATATAAAAAATATTGGGCGAAAGAAATACCAGAGGGAACCCACCAGGAGGTCACAAGCCAGGGGCGTGCCCTACCCCCCTGGGCGCGCCCCTGTGGCTTGTGGGCCCCCTGGCAGGCCTCCGGTGCCCATCTTCTGCTATATGGAGGGTTTTGACCTGGAAAATATCAGAAGAGAGCTTTCGGGATGAAGCGCCGCCGTCTCGAGGCGGAACTTGGGCAGAACCAATCTAGGGCTCCGGCGGAGCTGTTCTGCCGGGGAAACTTCCCTCCCGGAGGGGGAAATCGAAGCCATCGTCATCACCAACGATTCTCTCATCGAGAGGGGGTCAATCTCCATCAACATCTTCACCAGCACCATCTCCTCTCCAAACCCTAGTTCATCTCTTGTATCCGATCTTTGTCTCAAAACCTCAGATTGGTACCTGTGGGTTGCTAGTAGTGTTGATTACTCTTTGTAGTTGATGCTAGTTGGTTTACTTGGTGGAAGATCATATGTTCAGATCCTTAATGATAATTAATACTCCTCTGATTATGAACATGAATATGCTTTGTGAGTAGTTACGTTTGTTCCTGAGGACATGGGATAAGTCTTGTTATAAGTAATCATGTGAATTTGGTATTCGTTCGATATTTTGATGAGATGTATGTTGTCTTTCCTCTAGTGGTGTTATGTGAACGTCGACTACATGACACTTCACCATTATTTGGGCCTAGGGGAAGGCATTGGGAAGTAATAAGTAGATGATGGGTTGCTAGAGTGACAGAAGCTTAAACCCTAGTTTATGCGTTGCTTCGTAAGGGGCTAATTTGGATCCATATGTTTCATGCTATGGTTAGATTTATCTTAATTCTTCTTTCGTAGTTGCGGATGCTTGCGAGAGAGGTTAATCATAAGTGGGAGGTTTGTCCAAGTAAGGGCAGCACCCAAGCACCGGTCCACCCACATATCAAATTATCAAAGTAACGAACGCGAATCATATGAGCATGATGAAAACTAGCTTGACAGAAATTCCCATGTGTCCTCGGGAGCGCTTTGCTTTATATAAGAGTTTGTCCAGGCTTGTCCTTTGCTATAAAAAGGATTGGGCCACCTTGCTGCACCTTTGTTACATTTGTTACTTGCTACCCGTTACGAATTATCTTATCACAAAACTATCTGTTACCGATAATTTCAGTGCTTGCAGAGAATACCTTACTGAAAACCACTTGTCATTTCCTTCTGCTCCTCGTTGGGTTCGACACTCTTACTTATCGAAAGGACTAAGATAGATCCCCTATACTTGTGGGTCATCAAGGATCTCAAGGTCTCCTATAGGCCCACGAAATCGAGGTTTTGACCATGGATGTATTCGATTAGTTGTCGTCGCCTATCACGTTGGCCAAAACCACGAAGGATCCATATGATTCCTCTCATTGTGTACCCGAGGAGGAAAGGGCACCCGTCCCATCAGTGATAGTTGCCCTCTCGATGGCGCTAGATCGACCTCTCCCACGTCTGTGACCCCGGCCACAGCCTCGGCCACGTCCCCGCTCCGTCGTAGCACGGGCTACCGGCTCTGCATTCTCCCTTGCAGAGTCGGCAGTCCCCGCGACATGTTGCTCGGCCGCGATAGTGCGGTTGATATTGTTCCTGGCAATGGCCTCGGCCATAGTGGCATGCACCAATTCTTTTGCCCGAAATCTCTCAATCACATCTAGAGGGGTAGTGTTCTCGTAACCTAGATGAACATGACTGTCTGCCGCAACCTTTAGGAGATGCCGATTGGAGGAAAGGGCAGGAACCTTAAAGGAGGACATGGGGCGGGTGGTTGGTTTATTACCTTCGAGGATCTTGCTGGTCTTGAGCGTCATCGCCTTGGTCATTATGTCGGAGGCCTTGGTCGCCGCAGCCCAAGAGCTGGACCGGGTCACCCGCACTGAAGAGACCGAATTGGGTGCTCTCCGGCCCAGCCATGCCTCCTCCACGGCACCCGCAGCCTCGCGCAACCCGTGGAACGCAGCCAGGCAGTCGTCGACGGATATGATGTTGTCGGTGAATGTCTCGCCGTTGAAGCAGTCCAAGAGCGCAATCGGGGAGATGGGGGTTGCGCCCCAAGAGCCTTGGTCAGGAGCGAGGGCTAAATCATCGTACTGTTAAAGATCGTTCAACGGATTCAGATCATCGCCGCGAACACCAATGAAAAGAGAAGTCTCCTCTTACCGGTACAGCTGGCCAGGGCTTCGAGAACTACTCTGACTATTAAGCGTGCACGTGCAACGCACGAATGAGCGTAAGAGCAAACTTTCTTGTACATCCTAGTCATGAAACAATTATTTAAATAAATACATTTGCTAAGTGGATCATACTTACACGCATCTTAACCCATTTTGATAGATAGATTTTGCAATGTTGTGATGGATATAACGAAATATGAACGAATGTGCAGAGGCTATGCAGTGGTACAATAATATATAGTGATGTCAAAAGTTGGTTATAAAAACTGTGAAAAGTTGGTGATGTCAAAAACTGTCAAAAGAAGATCTTCATCAGGTTGAGACAAAGCACCTTCAGGCAAGGGTCGTTATCACTTCTCCAATTTCTCTATACAAAAGCATTTTCCCACAAAAAACAAATATATCTTTTTTTAGGAAAAAACTTCTTTTGCAACATTGAGTTCTGACATGCAACCATCAGGGAAAGCAAGTCAAAATGGGAGACGAACCCACGGCATGGTTGTTCATAAGTAGGTAACTTGTAATATGGTGCCATTGAGGAGCTACCAGTTCAGTGTGAGATAGTGCAGATGCATAATATGGATGTACATCACGCTATAAGATGAAAACTTCCCTAGATTCACATATAACAAAGAAATTGTGGAAACCTTGGAGCATTTTCATTTCATAACAGGAACCTAGCTATTTTCCTGCTTGGTATCCAAACCAAACACTTTCATTTTGTCAAATATATCGTTATGTTATTCACTTGTGGGGCATTAGTGTATGATAATTTGTTCAATAATTTATTATTTCCAGCTGGATTAACTTCAATTCAACTGCTACCGTACTCAAACCTCATATTCCACGACAATATTTTAAATTACGAAACACAAAGAATTCTAATGGAAAAAAACTCTGTTAGTATGGAAGAACTAATACAAGTAAATGAGAACATAATATATCTTGTTATTATGCAGTAATGACAATACCGTATCAACAACTCAGAGCACCGCTTCTTTTCAAATATATTCATGCTGGAAGTGGTGAGAAGGGAAATGCCAGATCTTGCAACAGAAAAGAAGACTGAAAATTAGGTGAAAAATAAGGAAACAAGTTGCATGCAATTGGAACACCGCATTTTCTGTATTATCCCATTTCTCTCCCGACAGTTGTAGAGCAACACTGAGTTCTCCTTCCATCTCTGCGTCGATGTGAATATGTTGGAGAGCATGACGTAGTTGGCCTCACGAGCAGGGTACTCTATAAACCTCAGTTTTTGCTGTCCAAATATAATCTGAACTTTGGTTTTGTTAGACAAAGTTACAAAGTTGAAAATATGTACATGGGCAGTGAAAAACTTTACAAAGTATTGCCCTAAAAAAATGCAGATAATACAAATGCACTTCACCATTAACAAAACTCCACTCTATAGTTGTGCAACTGAACCTGACGATTGTACCTAAAAAATGCACTCCACCATTGACTGCTCGACGGCACTGCTCCGCACTCAGGGGTGATTTGATCGCGTCCAGGCTGTCAGCACCGCGTCCATGACCTAGCAACAACTACAAAATACGGCACAGTAAATTAGCAGCAGTCTGATGCGAACCTCGTGCTCGTGTGCTTCCCGCCGAGCTGGTCTGCGCACGACACACATGTTGTCGCCAAGCTCGCCGTTCTTGCACGCTGGCCACCGCGCGCACGCCGCCATCACTCGTCGGGCAGCCGTTGCACTGCAAGGCACCCCGGCCATGCTGGCCGCGCGTGTCGCCGCGATGCGCTAGCTAGCGCGCTGGCCGCCTCCACGTCGCACCGTCACCAGCCCTGCTGTCCGAGCTCAATCCAACACGTACGCCGCCGCCGATCTCTGGATGACCGTGCTGTCGGTTGCCGCTGCCATGCGCCTGCGTGTAGGTGATGCGCCGAGCCCCGGCCTCCTGGCCACACATAGACGCATTCCCGCCGTCGCCCCAGCGTCCCACCTGCTACTCGTCGCATCGCGCGAGGCACGTCCAGGACCCGCTGCCGTCGTGGCCATGCCATGCCCGCAGAGCGCTAGTTCCACTGTGAACCGCCTCGACCACCCCCATAACAGGCCCGCCTCCCGCGATGCCACACGCGCACGCTGTCCAGCCCCGCCGGATGGAGCACGCCACCGTTGCCTGGCATCGTCGACAACCCTAACACCGCCGTCGCTGCCTGACACAGGCCACGCCGACGCGGGCCGACGTCGCGTGCTCCGGTACATCACTGAGAACGTCGCTCCACCCCCGCCCCCCGATGGCCCCCCTAGAGAAATCCATCGCGGCGGCGGCGGCCGAGATCGAGGACTCCTCTTCTCATCCTCTGGGTTGTTTCATTGCTTGATGGCCGCCAATTTTCATTGTTTTTGTTGCCTTGCGTGCGTGATTGTAGCTGTAGGGGTCAAGGACGTGGGCGTGGAGCTTGTTATTTTACCCTGCCGTGGAGTTTGTTATTTTATCGTGCGGTGAAGTATGGTGAGTCATCTTAAATTACTAAATGCACACCGAGAATAAATTAGGCCAACTCTAGCTGTTAGATTGTATTTAGTGGGCCTAATCATGCGGTTACAATGGATCTGTGTAGATTTCTTGGGGTGTGCTTAGAAAAATTCTTGTTTGCTCTTTTATTAGTAGTAGATAGAGATGATGACGTATGTACATCGGGTTGTCCTCTACGGTTGAAATTAACCCCTCCTTTTTTTGTTTGATGATGAGTGAGCTGAAAGTAACCACTCGACAGAGAAAGCCGGTCCGTGTGCTCTCTCCTTGTCGAAATTAGGGTGAAAAATAACGGCCTGGCCATTGGTCCATCCTTTTAGCGTCCCATTCTTCGGCGAGCTCCTTTGGGAGTTTTGGTTAGCACTCCGATCACGTACCCATGTGGCCATTAATCACATTAGGCCGTTAGTTACGTTAATTTGTACACAGCTGAAATTGACAAAACTCGACAATCTAGAGTCTAGACGTCGTTATACCCGCTTCCCTGCACGTAACTAAGAGAGCCGCCGAGAGGAAGTATACCCCGGAACGGCGACACATGTGCACGCCACGAGCGGCGCCCGCGTCACGTCACGCCAGTATTAGCAAAGCCAAGGCTCGCTCGATGAGATCGAACCTGTGCGCACGCGGCGTCGCCGTCGTCCCGATTCCCTTGCCAAAATGGCGTGGGCATCGATACCGTGTGCCTACCCTTGGCCGCATGCACCGATCGCGCCCGCATGCACCGCACACTGCCGCCACTGCATATCTAGCCGCGCTTTCTGTAAGATCTCCCCTTTCGCGATCTTCAATGATCACCGGTGTATCTCCGGTTTCGTTACACGCGGAGATGCGGTCCATGAGTCACTCACAGCGCATCCAAACTTTCTACGCCGTCCACATCAAAGAGGCCAGTGCAGCATGAGCACTGGCAATGGCCGCTGCGGGCCGGAGGTAGAGGCGTCCTGCAGTTACAGATTGTTGCGAGGGGTGACGGATTGATTACGCGAGTCGAATTGATTTGGGACTTCACTACAAATCTACGTCAGATTTTTAAACATGGCAAATCAAGCGTTTTTTATTGCAAATTATGTTCCATGTGTATGACAAGTTTAGCTTCCGTTTCAGTTTATTTTTTTATCAGAAAATTATCGTGCTTACAAACTAAATTTGCGATCATCACGTCAATATAAACTAGCTAATTGTCCGTGCATTGAAACATAGGCATAAACATTATAACGATTTAACATCAATCATGTCTAACATATACCTTTATAATATAATGCTTATCTACATTAGGTGGTTTTATCAATTCGATTCTCCATTAAATAATTCCTCCTTTTCCACCAACCCATCTCTCTTTCATCAAAAACAAAGAAGTACTATTAACATTGAAGATGTAAACCCAGTGTATAGAGGTAATAGAGGGAAGTACGGTCGTGCGTGTGTATATTGGTCGTAGCGAGCTTGCTTCCTTGACGTGCTAAGCATGGGATTGAGGCAGGGCAAAGGCCGAGCGAAACGAGAATGTTGTGTTTTTTTGTAGTGTGGATGTAGTTGTAGATAGATTGATTCGTCGTACATGGTAGTGAATCATCGGGGCTGTTGGAGACAATTTTTGTTTGATGACTGATTTGTTTTTTATGGCAGTGGATCTGCTAGGGAGACACGTGAGGGCATCCTAAGAAAGGAAAGGGTTCTCACTGAATCATCACTTACCAAACCGGGTAGGGTTGCGGGCGGTAAAAGAAAATAGAGAATCATGGAAAGATCCTTCAATCAGTGAGGCCCTTGGGTGAGGGAACGACGTCCGTACGAACTCCTGATTAATAGCAGAGATTGTCATAAAAACGATAGATTTTCTATGTCTAAGAATCTGACGTCAGATATTTAGTGTTTTAGTTGAATTGGGCCGGAAAAGGGGCAAGTCACGACGTCCTCCATGCTACTATCTTGCACCGCTCTGATCTCGATCCACTGTAGCACACGAGTAGCTCCTCTTACATATGTGGTTCCACGGTCCACACACGCACTCTTCTAGCTATCGAGACGGAGTCGCATTTTCCCAGAATGTATCCTAATTTTTAGCATAACTCTTCTTCTCATGATCGATTCAACCTCTGATAAGAAAGATAGACCTTGGTTCTATTTCATCTATTCAACATGTTTAGTAATAAACATAACGACCATATTGTTTCGATGGACAGAAGAATCAAGAATCCCAAGGGACCCCAAGAATTCTTGGTATAGCTTCGGGGATAATGAATCGATTGAACGCACTTCGAATATTTGTTCCACTTTTGGGCTTCGGGAGCATGTCAAATTGGAGAGGCTAGCTTCTAGCGGAGGAACTCGAAACGGGCACTGCGGAGCAACATGATCCTCGTATCAGCTCTGTAGTCCGATCATGTGAAAAAATGATAAAAATAATATCTATCACATAGTTCCGCCACAAATGAACAGGCTAAGAAAATTTATCCAGATTTGACATATGGGCTCAATGTCTAACCCCTAACGTTCAGGTTGAACATCCACATTCAATGGCATTTAGCACATGGTCTAGGTGATCAGCCCGTCGATGGACAAGCGAAGGGCCACACAGGGTGGCATTTACGTGGCGAACCTCAACGGCGTGCGTTCTGGCTTTTAAGTTTGAAGCATACATCCAGGCTCATGGACCATCAAATGACCATTGTCGTCACAAGAACGAGTCGTCAACACGTTGTTGATGCCGTTCCCATACCAGACTTATTTGCATCCATAGAGATCTCCCTCATCTCAATCGGTTTGATTTGCTGAAATCTTTAAATTTAGTGGCAATGTTCAAATATGGCAGATTTCTCCTATTTCTTTAAAAAATCCCTTTTATATTAGGAATAGGGGGATTAGTTTGTTTTTTTGTGATCTACTAAGAATTACGTTTAGTCTTCTACACGCGTATGTATAGTTTTTTTACGTAGTTTGCTCATGAGTGCATCTTGATATTATATGGTAAAATTATCATTGATTAACTTTATCTTGTCTCTATTTTTTAGTTGGCTAGAATCATAAATGTTCGCTATGTGGACAATGCTTTATTATTACATGACAATGTCGAGATTGTTTTCACCCAGGAGGAAGTCATGGTCTTCATCCTAGCTATGTCGAGGTTGTGGAAGTAGTAAGGACTGAGTTGAATTGGATGGATCCGAGTGGTGAAGTTTGATTATAGTATATGATATGGGATCGAATCGGTAGAAGATAATGCATATCACATAGGTGTTGGCGTGGGAGCATGTTTGCTCCAAAGATTACACATGGTAGCAACATATTGGGTCCCTAGTGCAACGGTTTGTAGCTAGCACAATTTTTTCTCAATAAGAATCTAGATATCAATCAATGGAATCAACGTTTTCAAGTTGAGTGATCAACACTGCAACACAATTAGAAACTTTGTTGTGTCCCCAATAATTCTAGTGGGATTGTCAACCTCACTAGCTTTTGTAGTTGCAACAAGTATTAAATGTATCATATTTTTTAACCTTTTTCGAATAATTAATTACAAAAAATAAAGGTGCATGTAAAAGTAAAGTGATGGTTGTTTTATGAGGAAATTGGATTAGGGTTCATAGGTTCATTGGTACAATCTCTTCAAATAGTAAAAACATACAAATATATGCATAGATATGCGATAAATGATCACGAAAAATATGAAAAAGCATAATTGATGATGTGGTGATATTATATGTGTAATACATGCATAAATCCATAGACCGGCTAAATGCCTGACTCGCCTATAACTAACATTTCACCGTAAGACCACTAACAAAGTGTGTATCTCTAAATATTAAGTTGAAATTGTTGGAAATATGCCCTAGATGCAATAAAAAATTGATTATTATTATATTTCCTTATTCATGATAATCGTTTATTATCCATGCTATAATTGTATTGATTGGAAACACAAATACATGTGTGGATACATAGACAACACTGTGTCCCTAGTATGCCTCTAGTAGACTAGCTCGTTGATCAAAGATGGTCAAGGTTCCCTAGCCATAGACATGAGATGTCATTTGATAACGGGATCACATCATTAGGAGAATGATGTGATGGACAAGACCCAAACTATGAACGTAGCATATGATCGTGTCAGATTATTGCTACAGTTTTCTGCATGTCATGTATCGGTTCCTATGACCATGAGATCATGCAACTCACTCACACCGGAGAAATACCTTGTGTGTATCAAATATCGCAACGTAACTGGGTGACTATAAAGATGCTCTACAGGTATCTCCGAGGGTGTCTATTGAGTTGGCATGGATCGAGACTAGGATTTGTTACTCCGTGTGACGGAGAGGTATCTCAGGGCCCACTCAGTAATACAACATCATAATAAGCCTTGCAAGCAAAGTGACTAAAGAGTTAGCCACGGGATCTTGTATTACGGAACGAGTAAAGAGACTTGCCGGTAACGAGATTGAACTAGGTATATAGATACCGACGATCGAATCTCGGGCAAGTAACATACCGAAGAACAAAGGGAACAGCATACGGGATTAACTGAATCCTTGACATAGAGGTTCAACCGATAAAGATCTTCGTAGAATATGTAGGAACCAATATGGGCATCCAGGTCCCGCTATTGGTTATTGACCGTAGAGGTGTCTCGGTCATGTCTACATAGTTCTCGAACCCGCAGGGTCTGCACACTTAACGTTCGGTGACGTTTCAGTAGTATTGAGTTATGTATGGTGGTGACCGAAGGTTGTTCGGAGTCCCGGATGAGATCCCGGATGTCACGAGGAGCTCCGGAATGGTCCGGAGGTAAAGATTGATATATAGGAAAGTGGTGTTTGAACTCCGGAAAAGTTTCGGGCATTTCCGGCAGTGTACTCGGAGTGACGAATGGGTTCCGGCGGTCCACCAAGTGGGGCCCACACATCCCAAGGGGCCACATGGGTCTTAGTGGTGGTGCACCAGCACCTGGTGGGCTGGTGCGGCCAGCCCTATGGGCCTATGCGCAGGAAAAAGAGGAGAGGGGGAGGAGTCCTAATCGGAGGAGGACTCCTCCCACGCCCACCTCCTAGTTGGAGGTGGACTCCTCCACCTCCTTGGTTCGGCCGAGACTAGGGGGAAACCCTAGGGTGCCAGCCCCTCTCCCTCCCTCCTATATATATTGGAGGGGAGAGAGGGCAGCCGCACCCCAAGCCATGGTGCAGCCCTCTCTCCCCCCGTCTATACCGTTTTTCCTCTAGATTAGTTCGGCGGTGCTTGGCGAAGCCCTGCCGGATTAGCTCCACCACCACCGTCACCACGCCGTCGTGCTGCCGGGGAACTCATCTACCTCTCTGCCCCCTCTTGCTGGATCAAGAAGGCGGAGATCGTCATCGAGTTGTACGTGTGCTGAACGCGGAGGTGCCGTCTGTTCGGCGTTAGATCGGGACGGATCGTGATTGGGTCGCGGGACGGCTTGCGATTTGGATCGCGAAGACGTTCGACTACATCAACCGCGTTTCTTAACGCTTCCCGCTTAGCAATCTACAAGGGTACGTAGATCCACTCTCCCTCTCGTAGATGCTCATCACCATGGATAGATCTTGCGTGTGCGTAGGAAAATTTTGTTTCCCATGCAACGTTCCCCAACAGTGGCATAATGAGCTAGGTTTATGCGTAGATGAGATCACGAGTAGAACACAAAGGAGTTTGTGGGCGTTGATATTCAGATTGCTTCCCTCCTTAGTCTTTTCTTGATTCAGCGGTATTGTGGTATGAAGCGGCTCGGACCAACCTTACTCGTCCACGTATGAGAGACCGGTTCCATCGACTGACATGTAACTTTGTTGCATAAGATGGCTGACGGGTGTCTGTCTCTCCCACTTTAGTTGAATCGGATTCGACAGAGGCGGTCCTTGTAGAAGGTGAAATAGCAACTTGTATATAACTGTTGTGGTTTTGCATAGGTAAGAATCGTTCTTGCTAGATACCCATAGCAGCCACGTAAAACATGCGACAACAAATTAGAGGACGTCTAACTTGTTTTTGCAGGGTATGATGTGATATGATATGGCCAGAAACATGATGAGATATATGTGATGTATGAGATGATCATGTTTTGTATAGATTATCACGACTTGCATGTCGATGAGTACGACAACCGGCAGGAGCCATAGGGTTGTCTTTAATTTATTTTCGCCGTTTTTGCTTTACTTTATCGCTATGAGTTAGCAACAGTTGTAGAAGCAATAGTTGGCGCGACAACCTCATGGCGACACGTTGATGGAGATCAAGATGATGGAGATCATGGTGTCATGCCGGTGACGATGGAGATCATGCCGGTGCTTTGGAGATGGAGATCAAAAGCACAAGATCATGGCCATATCATGTCACTTATGATTTGCATGTGATGTTAATCCTTTTATGCATCTTATTATGCTTAGGACGACGGTAGCATTATAAGGTGATCCCTCACTAAAATTTCAAGATAAAATTGTGTTCTCCCCGAGTGTGCACCGTTGCGAAAGTTCGTCGTTTCAAGACACAACGTGATGATCGGGTGTGATAGACTCTACGTTCGCATACAACGGGTGCAAGCCAGTGTTGCACATGCGGAACACTCGGGTTAGACTTGAAGATCCTAGCATGTACAGACATGGCCTCGTAGCACAAGAGACCGAAAGGTCGAACATGAGTCATATAGTAGATATGATCAACATGGAGATGTTCACCATTGAAACCACCTCATCTCACGTGATGATCGGACTTGGGTTGGTGAATTTGGATCATGTAACACTCGAATGACCTGAGGGATGTCAATTTGGGTGGGAGTTTTTAAGTAATATGATTAACTAAACTCTTTATCTTGAACAATAGTCTAAGTTGTCTTTGCAAAATTTATGTTGTAGATCAATGGCTCGCGGAGTAGCACCCCTGAATTTCAATGCGTTCCTAGAGAAAGCTAAGTTGAAAGATGATGGAAGTAACTTTCTAGACTGGGCCCGTAATCTGAGGATTATCCTCACGGCTTCCCAAAAGGCTTATGTCCTTGATGCACCGCTCGATGAACCACCCGCTCCAGTAGAGTCTGCAGACGTTGCGAACGCCTGGCAGACACGTTTTGATGATTACTCAATAGTTAAATGTGCAATGTTGTATGGCTTAGAACCGGGACTTCAAAGACGTTTTGAACATCATGGAGCATATGAGATGTTCCAGGAGTTGAAGTTTATCTTTGAGAAGAATGTCCGGATCAAGAGGTATGAGACCTCCGATAAGTTCTATGCTTGCAAGATGGAGGAGAACGGGTCTGTCAGTGAATATGTACTCAGAATGTCTGGGTATTCCAACCGTCTGGCGGAGTTGGGAATTGTTTTCCCGCCAGAGGCGATCACTGACAGAGTTCTTCAATCACTGCCACCTAGCTACAAAAGCTTCGTGTTGAACTATAACATGCAAGGGATGGACAAGTCAGTCGCCGAGCTGTTTGCGATGTTGAAAGTCGCTGAGTCAAAGATTCAGAAGGAGCATCAAGTGTTGATGGTCAATAAAAACAACTAGTTTCAAGAAGAATGGCAAGGGCAAGAAGGGTAACTCCAAGAAGAGTGGCAAAGCAGTTGCCCCTCCCATGAAGAAACCCAAGGCTGGACCCAAGCCAGAAACTGAGTCCTTTCATTGCAAGGGAACTGGTCACTGGAAGCGGAACTGCCCCAAGTATCTGGCCGACAAGAAGGCGGCCAACACCAAACAAGGTATATATGATATACGTGTTATTGATGTGTACCTTACCAACTCTCGTTGTAGTGCCTGGGTATTTGATACCGGTTCGGTTGCTCACATTTGCAACTCAAAGCAGGAACTACGGAATAGACGGAGGTTGGCAAAGGACGAAGTGACGATGCGCGTGGGAAATGGTTCCAAGGTTGATGTGATCGCCGTCGGCACGCTCGCTCTTCGGTTACCATCGGGGTTAGTGATGAACCTGAATAATTGTTATTTAGTGCCTGCGTTAAGCATGAACATTATATCTGGATCTTGTTTATTGCGACACGGTTACTCATTTAAATCAGAGAATAATAGTTGTTCTATTTATATGAGTAATATCTTTTATGGTCATGCACCCATAGTGAGGGGTTTATTTTTATTGAATCTTGATAGTGATGATACACATGTTCATAACATTGATGCCAAAAGATGTAGAGTTGATAATGATAGCACCACTTTCTTGTGGCACTGTCGCTTAGGTCATATTGGTGTAAAACGCATGAAGAAGCTCCATGTTGATGGACTTTTGGAGTCACTTGATTTTGAATCACTTGATACATGTGAACCATGCCTCAAGGGCAAGATGACTAAGACCCCGTTCTCTGGTACAATGGAACGGGCAAGTGACTTGTTGAAAATCATACATACTGATGTGTGCGGTCCAATGAGCATTGAGGCGCGCGGTGGATATCGTTATTTTCTCACCTTCACCGATGACTTAAGTAGATATGGGTATATTTACTTAATGAAACATAAGTCTGAAATGTTTGAAAAGTTCAAGCAATTTCAGAGTGAAGTTGAGAATCATCGTAACAAGAAGATTAAATTCCTACGATCTCATCGAGGAGTAGAATATATGAGTTATGAGTTTGGCAATCACTTAAGACAATGTGGAATTGGTTCACAATTGACACCGCCTGGAACACCACAGCGTAATGGTGTGTCCGAACGTCGTAATCGAACCTTATTGGATATGGTGCGGTCTATGATGTCTCTTGCCGATTTGCCACTATCATTTTGGGGTTATGCGTTAGAGATAGCTGTATTCACTTTAAATAGGGCACCATCTAAATCCTTTTAGACGACGCCATATGAACTGTGGTTTGGCAAGAAACCAAAGTTGTCGTTTCTTAAAGTTTGGGGATGTGATGCTTATGTCAAAAAGCTTCAGCCTGAAAAGCTAGAACCCAAAGCGGAGAAATGTGTCTTCATAGGATACCCAAAAGAGACGGTTGGGTATACATAAAGCGACGCTTCAATTCCATCCTCGATTACATCAAGGAGGAGGACTTAAATATTTGCAAAGTGCAAACGGATCTGAATGTCACAGACCCGGTGACTAACCTCTTCCAAGGGCTAAACATGATCAACACCAGAACTGTATGGGTGTTAGATTCATTACAATGTAAATCACATAGTGATGTGAGCTAGATTATTGACTCTAGTGCAAGTGGGAGACTGTTGGAAATATGCCCTAGAGGCAATAATAAAGTGATTATTATTATATTTCCTTGTTCATGATAATCGTTTATTATCCATGATATAATTGTATTGATTGGAAACACAAATACATGTGTGGATACATAGACAACGCTGTGTCCCTAGTATGCCTCTAGTTGACTAGCTCGTTGATCAAAGATGGTCAAGGTTCCCTAGCCATAGACATGAGATGTCATTTGATAACGTGATCACATAATTAGGAGAATGATGTGATGGACAAGACCCAAACTATGAATGTAGCATATGATCGTGTCAGTTTATTGCTATAGTTTTCTTCATGTCAAGTATCTGTTCCTATGACCATGAGATCATGCAACTCACTGACACTGAAGGAATACCTTGTGTGTATCAAACGTCGCAACATAACTGGGTGACTATAAAGATGCTCTACAGGTATCTCCGAGGGTGTCTGTTGAGTTGGCATGGATCGAGACTGGGATTTGTTACTCCGTGTGACGGAGAGGTATCTCAGGGCCCACTCGGTAATACAACATCACAATAAGCCTTGCAAGCAAAGTGACTAAAGAGTTAGCCACGGGATCTTGTATTACGGAACTAGTAAAGAGACTTGCCGGTAACGAGATTGAACTAGGTATAGAGATATCGACGATCGAATCTTGGGCAAGTAAAATACCGAAGAACAAAGGGAACAGCATACGGGATTAACTGAATCCTTGACATAGAGGTTCAACCGATAAAGATCTTCGTAGCATATGTAGGAACCAATATGGGCATCCAGGTACCGCTATTGGTTATTGACCGTAGAGGTGTCTCGGTCATGTCTACATAGTTCTCGAACCCGCAGGGTCTGCACACTTAACGTTCGATGACGTTTCGGTAGTATTGAGTTATGTATGGTGGTGACCGAAGGTTGTTCGGAGTCCCGGATGAGATCCCAGACGTCATGAGGAGCTCCGGAATGGTCCGGAGGTAAAGATTGATATATAGGAAAGTGGTGTTTGAACTCTGGAAAAGTTTCGGGCATTTCCGACAGTGTACCGGGAGTGACGAATGGGTTCCGGGGGTCCACCAAGTGGGGCGCACACACCCCAAGGGGCCACATGGGCCTTAGTTGTGGCGCACCAGCCCCTGGTGGGCTGGTGCGGCCAGCCCTATGGGCCTATGCGCAGGAAAAAGAGGAGAGGGGGAGGAGTCCTAATTGGAGGAGGACTCCTCCAACGCCCACCTCCTAGTTGGAGGTGGACTCCTCCATCTCCTTGGTTCAGCCGACCCTAGGGGGAAACCCAAGGGCGCCAGCCCCTCCCCCTCCCTCCTATATATATTGGAGGGGAGAGAGGGCAGTCGCACCCCAAGCCATGGTGTAGCCCTCTCTAGATTAGTTCGGCGGTGCTTGGCGAAGCCCTGCCGGATTAGCTCCACCACCAACGTCACCACGCCGTCGTGCTACCGGGGAACTCATATACCTCTACGCCCCCTCTTGCTGGATCAAGAAGGCGGAGATCGTCATCGAGCTGTATGTGTGCTGAACGCGGAGGTGCCGTCCGTTCGGCCCTAGATCGGGACGGATCGTGATTGGATCGCGGGACGGCTTGCGATTTGGATCGCGAAGACGTTCGACTACATCAACCGCGTTTCTTAATGCTTCCCGCTTAGCGATCTACAAGGGTACGTAGATCCACTCTCCCTCTCGTAGATGCTCATCACCATGGATAGATCTTGCGTGTGCGTAGGAAAATTTTGTTTCCCATGCAACGTTCCCCAACAGAAATGACAAAACATTGCATTGAGTATTACAAGCTAATTGGACGTGGGAGTAATAATTTATCTCATGACAAAAGTAACCGTCGAATTTATATCAGATGAATCATAATCATGTTAGTCGGCTTATGTGATATCTGTATTCAAAAACTAGGAAGATAACACATAGTCCAAAGGGTGGACTACTCACCCATCATCATGGGAGTATCTAAGGATCAATGGAGAAGTCAAAAACGATGATTTTCTCTCCAGTAGAGTACCGGAAGAGGGTTCTAGACAAGTTTTGCCTTGAAACATGAAGTGATGGCAGTGTAAAAATCCCTAAAAAATATGACCAACATTAGGGGATAACTAAAAATGTCGAAGATTAAGAGGTGTGCTAAAGGGCACCTGTGGGGCCCAAACAGCATAGCCAATTGACCCTCGGGCCACCTAGGGTGGTCGTGTGGGGCCGACATGTCGCCTTGGCCCTTCTTTGGGTAGCATCTTGTCGTCCAAGTTTTATGAACCAACGTATTTTTCTGAAATTCCTAAATACCTGAAGGTCACATTACAGAAACCGGGAATTGGCCTTACTGACACTGGGTTAATATGTTAATCCAAAAGGTAATAAGATATTGCATGATAAGGCAACACATAGCATGAAACATACAAAAAATCATAGATACGATGAGGGTCTACCAGAGCATTCAAGGAAATTGTGGCGGACTTGCAAGATAAGTCTCTCTATCTATTTGCAAAGATGGTTCTAAATAATCAGTTGCAACTGCTTATTGACTTTAAGTGATGTGCCTCGACATGTGATACTATGAGCCTGACTCGAAATGTAACACTAGTTGATGGTACAATGAGGGTGTATGACATAGTTATGAGCTAACCACTTGAATTCAAGAGCAATGTTAAATGATTGTGTCGTTAAAAAAGAATGTGATACCATGTCTAACAAGGTGATGCCTTCGCCTCGGAGGATGAGCTTCATGAGAATGACCTTGGGACATGTAGCGAGAAGTCACAGAAGAGGACATAGACGATGACATCAACTATCAGCGAGCCTCTGCCTTGACTCAAGGGATGATGGCCGGAGAAAGCGGACGAGGATGGGTTTCATGGTGAAAGAAGTCAAATCTTTCACTAAGGTAGTGGACCAAGATCACTGAATATCATTGTTTAATGAACTGGGCATTGTTGGGAAACGTAGTAGAAAACAAAAACAAAAATCGCCTTACGATCAACCATGAACACTATGAAGATATCAATAATGGTTGGGATCAGATCGTTACCAACTCCGAGTTGCAGCGGAAGAAGACGAGTTGGTGTAGATAGTCAATGAAGTCTCTCGAACCTTAGATGAATGATCCTGCGAACCGCCCACGATGATCCCTCGAACTGAAGACCGAAAGCACGACCTCTCTACTTGGTTGCAAGCGTAGGGTCTTCACGATCCGGCAACGCTTCGCCGTCTAGAGCTAATCATTGCCGGAGGATTAGAGGGAGGAGATTATAATCACACCGGGCTTCTAATTGTGATGATTAGAGTATCTAGGTCAAGCTCTAATTGATCAACTGGGATCAACTAGAACTAGAACTAGAAGACTAGAGGAGGCTTCAAAAACTTGTGTCTATAAGTGCCAAAACCCTCTAGTATATATAGGTTGAAGGAGAGGGGAGAGGGGGCGCCAAAGGGGAAGGAAAACCTCCCCCTTGGACGTCCAAGGAGGGGGAAACCCCCTCCAATTCGGCCTCCCCTTCCTTCCACAAGGAGGAAGGGGGCACCTCCACCTACTAGCCCAGGTGGCCCAATTCTTCTTCCACCACTTGTCCTTTTAAGGACCGTTGATATTAAATTAAATATAAAAGTCTACTAATAAATATTAAACCCTTTTATATATAATTTAACATCCTCAAAAATATTTCCCACCTATATATTATTTATCGGGAATACCCGATATTACCCAATACTCTCTGAAACCCTTCGGGTGACCCCGAAACGCTTCCGGTTCCTCTCAAAACTATTTCAAATATTAATGAAACAACTCCACAAATAAATCCTCAATACTCTCGTTGTACTAACACTGAGAAGATTGTGATTACCTTAAGCTTCTGACCCCGTAGGTTCGGTAACTCATAGACACGAATGAAACCCTTTCGTTCAATGAGCGATAGCGAAACAGTGGAAATCCATATCAATGTTATGAGTACACGAATGATATTTGAGTGAACCTTTGGTTACCATGTGAAATTCCTTTGCTTCGCTATACTTTACAAAACTTGAGAAGCATCAGTATCCTCTTGAGTCATTCACATGCTCACTGTACCCTCATTCTCTTTACCGGTTTTGTTCTTCATTCTCGTTGATGTGTTCCAGCATCCCCGTGACATAGTCACTTGTGTCTGGACATATCATGACGGATGACGTCACACCGAGAGGGCCCTAAGAATATCTCCACATCGTCGGAAGAGCAAATCCCACTCTTGAGCTATCTATAGTCCCTTGTCAAACTTTCCAATGAACGTGTAAGTTGTCGTTATGATCACCTAGTTACGTATGACGTTTGAGCAACCCCAAAGCTCATCGTACAGTAAGAATTGAAGATGATACTCTCATGGTCTAAGGAACATAAAACAAATGTTAACACTCCATGTTATAACAATTGATTTAGACGATATTATTTAAAAGTATAACAAACAAGTCTTGGGTCGACTCAATATGATTGTTCTTCCAACATCATAATCTCAATATTACTCTAGGACTATCGTTTCACCTAATGATATCCTAAGATCCGGAAAACATGATCACTAAAAAAACTTGCGCCAGACTTAGAGGCAAGACTAGGAACTTTTTATTTTACCGTTTATTATTCCACACGTGCATATGAGTTCTCCACTGACTTGCATATTCTAGAATCGTAGCGATTATAGCATAGAATATAAACTCTTAATTATGAATATGGAAATATAATAATACAATATTATTGCTCGTAGGACATATTTCCAACTGTCTCCCACTTGCACTAGAGTCAATAATCTAGTTAGCACATTTTACTTTTACACCCATGGCAATCCGGTATTTGTCCATGCTTTGCTTGTGGTATAGACTTCGTCCTATGGAATCTCACACCTTCAGATCCGTGTATATCATTTGTATTTCAATGCATCTATCATGCTTTCACAGAAATTCGTAATTTTGTGAAACTGGCTTTGTACATATGGAATCACAGGCAGAACCTTTGATTCCTTAGACCGAGCTATGGAACCACTGTTAAGAATAGAGTTCCATTGGCACAATCATCTAGGGACCATACCAAGTTCATATATGAATTTTTGATTCATTATCCTCCATTGTTGCTTCTAAAGTGATAATATACTCAGTCCCATGTTATATAATTC
Source organism: Elymus sibiricus (assembly GCA_039707655.1). Classification (NCBI taxonomy): domain Eukaryota; kingdom Viridiplantae; phylum Streptophyta; class Magnoliopsida; order Poales; family Poaceae; genus Elymus; species Elymus sibiricus. The sequence goes on along the minus strand of CM077673.1, from coordinate 270,144,832 downwards.
ACCACAGTAACTTTCTTTGACCAATTCCAACTTACCGTGTCACCCTAAATCATTTAATTGAAATCGAAAATCGCTTGGAGCATCGATGAAGATTTTGTCGATGTACTACTTACAACGATCATCTATTGATGTAATATATTACAACAATCTCTTCATTTTCTCCATATGTGAGAAGTATATCATTAGTATTTAACGACATTTTACGGTTGTCCTATGATCAACAATTTGACCATTTCGGTAACTTTACTCAAAACTTAATTACAGTACTAGACATATCTGGTTGTTTACATACCATAGAATATATTTAACACTGATGTGATTGAAATCATGTATTTCACTCATCAGTATTACAGAATACCGCTTCTTGCTTAAAACTCCTTCCATGTGACTTCGACAAGAAACTCTTCTTGGTGTTCTCCATACTAGACTACTTTAGTATTTTGTCAATATGTATTCTGGCTAAGCCTGATTTAGACACTACTATCTCCATAGATTATTATGCTGAATAGCAAGACTATATTGCTTAAGTACATTACTAAAAAACTAGTTCCAATCAAGTCTTAATCCGTGTCAAGAAATTTATATAATTTCCAATCAACAATGTGTCTTGCACACATAGTGTTTCGAAATATTAGCATGCTCTCACTTACTTTCTTGTAAATACAACTATCTTTGCTTTCCTTGATGAAATCAAATTATTTGACAATTTCATCAGATCAAAGATTCCAACTCCATTATGTTTGCTTTAGTACATTATAGGATCTCTAAAGTTTGCACGCTTACTAGCATCCTCTAGGTTGACAAAATTACCTTAGTCCGTATCAAATATACAACCTTGGTTCTATTTCCATCTCATGTGAATAATTTTAACATCCATCTATTAAATCTCATAATTGAAATATATAATAATTGCTAGTGTAACCTAAATTGACTTTTAGGTGCGGCTATGATAGGACAATCTCATTATAGTCAATAACTTGATCTTGTCATAAACTATTTGTAACAAGTCAAGCTTTATAAAACATTTTTATCTTTGTTAGTTTATAGATCCATTACTATACATTAGACTCTAAGTCTTCTCGAGGGTTCATTAAGTTCTAAACTTGATTCAGGTTTGTGGATACTATCTCAGATTACTTTGGCATATAGCCATTTTTGGCGTCAGTGCCCATCAACGCTTGTCTGTGTATCATAGGTTCATTTTTATTTCAATAATATTTCTTTTGCACACCACGAAGATTTTGCATTAGTTTTATGGATGTAGAATTTTATCATCAATATTCATAAGATACATCCTATTCATAATAGTAGTATGAACTTTTGTTCATAACATCGAACAACTATTGTTCTCTCATGAACAACCTCATTGCGACTATTATGCAATGGGCTAGAGTGTACAAAACTCTAGAATGAATTTATGACAATAAATACAGAGGCAATACGCAGATGAAAAGTGTCATAACTTTTACAAACTTTCATCACAAATTTTGACCTCGTTATTTGTTGATCATTTAGGCCATAGTAGTTCTTGCATCGATTCGCAACAATATGCAATCGATTCGATATCCTTGTGAAGATGTGATCAACTTTTAAACACAATGTCAAAGAATTTTTGATCACCAATTTAATCACAATTCCCAAGAGTTACTATTACTTGACCAACTTTTTCTTCATCTCATAACTTGTATGACATTCATATTTGAGCTGGACATTCCAGTCTTTTTTTCTTTCTGCCTTTTAACTATCTTATAGTTTTACTTTCAATATGTTTCCTACTCACAGAGAGCATCCAACTTTAAGAGTGGCGTGAGCCCCGAAGTTCCTTAGGTGTGTAAGTCTCATTACACCCTTCAGATTTGTTCTTTCTCTTCAAGTTCTCACCTTCAACTCATGACTGGTGTTATTCCATATCCTATGCATTTTAGTCTTAAACATAGTTGAACACTTCACTAGAATTTGCAAACAAACACTTCTTTAGATATCACATATCCTCTAACCTTAAGTTTGTTTATGAAAACAATTTTCAGTTCCAAGAATATCACATAACTATCCCAAACATTTTGAAGTTCGGGTTTCTCGGAAGCAAGCAGACATTAATGTAATGTGAGTCTTATCATCCATGGCACTGGTGGGAGAATATTGTAAGCATGCAGCAGGACACAATCCTTCTTAGCAATCTAGAGAACGTTCCTCTGATTACGTTTACCAATCGTATAGATTCAACCAGATAATAAAAACAGCTAATCAATTTCAAAAGAAAAGGTGGAACCGTGAGCCATTATTCTACAACTACATAGACATTGTTCATAATTAATTGCAGTAGTGATTAAAATTAATTAATTCATAATTGCGCTCCCACTCAAATCAACATCTCTCCGATTTTAAGTGATTCAAGATCCTGATCTTATTCACGGCCATTGATGTGGACATCACTGATGACATGAATTCAAACGGTAGGCAATCTTTTGCCAATCATATCTCCATATGACTCTTGGTCATCTTTCAATGCTTTGTGATCCGTGCTCAGAACGATTCTAAAAGAACTTCAAGACAAATGAGTGCAATCTGCTTGCTCGGTCTGACCTTGCCCGCCTTACACCTCACGATCCATTTGTACTCATGTGGACATGACACACTCCAGAAAGCTACGTGTTATAGATGGTTGCAACACTAGGAAGAGCACCTTTTAACTCGATATTTTCAATGAGAGATCACCCTAATAATTTACTATTGTGCAATCAAACGGTGCAAACAACAAAAGGATAAACATCCCAGGTAATTCATAATAGCATGATATGGAATAGCCCTGGGTGCCGGGAATCCTTCATGACCATCTTCAATCTTTAGTTGAAGCATCGTGACGACCAATATTTCGTTGTCGTGGCAAACATTTCAAAAAGCGATGTCGTGGCGCAATTTTAGAAAACGTTGTCATGACGACCGTTTCAGAAAATGTTGTCGTGACACCAAATTTAGAAATTACGCCATCGCACGAAATTATAGCTCCTCATCTCGCGCCTAGTACACCTTCTCCACGTCGGGGTCCTCCATGTAGACTTGCCATCGTCACCTGTAACATGTAGGCTATTTGTACGGTATTTACTTTAAAGTGGCAATCTTGTGGCTCCAGCCATCATGCCATGACACGCAGGCCACTTAACATTACAACATATAACCATCTCATACATAAAAACATTATCATGACAAAGGCTATACCACATCACATGCAACCTGCAAAACCAAGTTAGATGTCCTCTAATCTGCTTGGCAAATTTTAATTATGTGGTTTCTAGGGTTTACGGATAACACTAGCTACCTACGTCCACCATTAAGTCGATAATCCTTGTTGCTAGATTACCTTTCAGGGTGTGTGAGGGAAGAGACTTGATTAAAAATCTCTAGCCCCACGCTAAACTTCGTCAATACGCATGACCCCCTAGAAGATCGAACATCTATATTGCCCTCTCGTATTTGCGATAGTTCACTATACTTGACTATGATGAAGCCCAAAGAACTGTTAGCAGATCGTTTATGGCCAGAGTCGATCGATTATCATAAATTTGTTTAAATCTACATCATGTGGTCAATGAACAGAACCGAAGCAACACTCTCAAGGGAAGCATAGCAAGACCATAAAACCCTCACATCCACATGTAATCTAGATCGCAACCTGTATCTACTCATAGAACCACTCTGATAGCATTGTTGGGAAACGTAGTAGAAAACAAAAAATTGCCCTACGATCAACTAGGAACACTATGAAGATACAATATTGGCTGAGATCGGATCGTTATACCAACTTCGAGTTGCAACATAAGAAGACGAGTTGGTGTAGATCTTCGATGCATTCCCTTGAACCGTAGATGAATGATCCCGCGAACCGCCCACGACGATCCCTCGAACTGAGACCAAAAGCATGACCTCTCTACTTGGTTGCAAGCATACGGTCTTCATGATCCGGAAACCCTTCGTCGTCCAGAGCTAATCATCATTGGAGAATTAGAGGGAGGAGATTAGAACCATACTAGGCTTCTAATTATGAGGATTAGAGTATCTAGTTCAAGCTCTAATTGCTCAATTAGGATCAACTAGAACTATAACTACAAGACTAGAGGATGCTTCAAAAACTTGTGTCTAAAAGTGCCAAAACCCTCTAGTATATATAGGTTGAAGGGGTGGGAAGAGGGGGCGACAAAGGGGAAGGAACACCTCCCCGTTTGCTGGCCAAGGAGGGGGAAACCCCCTCCAATTCGGCCTCCCCATTCCTTCCACAAGGAGGAAGGGGGCGCCTCCACCTATTGGGCCCAAGTGGCCCAATTATTTTTCCACCACTTGGACTTTTAAAGCACGTTGATATTAAATTAAATATAAAAACATTCTAATAAATATTATAACTTTTTATATACTCCCTCCATTCCTTTATATAAGGTGTATTTGTTTTTTGAAAAGTCAAACGAGCGCATGTTTGACCGAGTTTTTAGAAAAATATATGAATATCCACAATACGAAATTTATATCATTTGATTCATCATGAAAAGTAGTTTTATATTTTACCTATTAGACATTGCAGATGTTGTTATTTTATTCTATAATGTTGGTCAAACATTCAAGTGGTTGACTTGCACGGAAATCAATACACCTTATATTTTGGAACGGAGGGAGTATAATTTAACAGCCCCAGAAACATTTTCCATCTATATATTATTTATCAATAATACCTGTTATTAGCCGATACTCTTCGAAACCCTTCCGGTGCCCTCGAAACGCTTCTGGTTCCTCTCAAAACTATTTCTATTAATAAAATAATTCCACAAATAAATCCTCAATACTCTCGTCCTACTAACACTCAGCAGGTCATGATTACCTTAAGCTTGTGACCCCGTAGGTTCGGTAACTCATAGATATGAACGAAACCCCTTCGTTCAATGACTGATAGCGGAACCGTGGACATCCATATCGATCCCTATGAGTACACAAAATGATATTCGAGTGAACCTTTAGTTACCATGTGACATTCCCTTTACTTCGTGATACTTTACAAAACCTGAGAAGCATCGGTATCCTCTTGAGTCATTCACATATTGACTATACCGTTATTCTCGTTATCGGTTTTGTTCTTCATTCTCGTTGATGTGTTTCGGCATCCCCATGACATAGTAACTTGTGTCTGGCCAAACGATGACGGATGCCATCACACCGAGAGGGCCCGAAGAATATCTCTCCATCGTTGGAGGAGCAAATCCCACTCTCGAGCTATCTATAGTCCCTTGTCAAACTTTCCGATGAACCTATAAGTTGTCGTTATGATCACCCAGTTATACATAACGTTTGAGCAACCCCAAAGCTCATCGTACGGTAAGAAGTGACTACGATACTCTCATGGTCTAACATACATAAAACACATGTTAACACTCCGTGTTATAACAATTGATTTCTGCCGGTATTATTTAAAAGTATAACAAACAAGTTTTTGGGCGATTCAATATGATCGTTCTTCCAACATCATAATTTCAATGTTTTTTAAGGATTACCGTTACACTTAAGGATATCTTAAGATCCGGAAAACATGATCACTAACAACATTTGAGCCAGTCTTAGAGACAAGACTAGGAACCTTTTATTTTACCGTTTATTATTCCACACGTGCATATGAGTTTTCCACTGAATCGCATATTCCAGAATCATAGTAGTTATAGCATAGAATATAAACTCTTAATTATGAATATGAAAATATAATAATACAATATTGTTGCCTCTAGGGCATATTTCCAACAAGCATTACCGACGAGGGTATAGTTGATGGTTTCAGGACTAAAGAGCTTTGATTATTGGCATGCACAATGAAAGATGGAGATTCTAAAAAGCCTCAGTTATACCTCGTCCTGAAGGTTAGTAACTTGCTAGAATATTAGGTGTGGCAGAGAGAGTGCTATGTTAAGCACAACCGACCTTACTTAGTGAAGTACTCGGACTCGAAGAACCATTATATTGGCAAGTGTGAAGCAAAGGGCTTCCCACGGGTTGTACAACATACCAAATTGTCAATCCTACAATGATGTAGGAGCTCGGAAATTGCAATAAATGTCACTTGATATCGAGTTAATATGCCTAGATCGTTTGATGTCACTCTTGTAAATGACCTTCAAGTTGCTTGTGTACACATTTTCTTTGTTCCACATGTATGCAATGGTTGGCAAGAGATCCGGATAACCTTGTTCCATCCAAATCCATATATCTTGGTCTTGTTTGATGGGACGTCCAACCGTAATGTTGTCTCACATCCATATGGAAAAACCTTACGCAAAACCGCCAAGCGAAGCTCCAACACTCGTCCGACAACATGCCTCATCCAGTTATATGTTCAAAAACATATCAATTTGTGCATCCTATTCAATGATAACATGCCTCATTCAGCTATATTTTCAAAAATTCCGCGTTACTTGTCGATAGAAAGTTGGACCCATGTATCCCCATCTATAGTCAATGCACAATTACCTAGCGGTGGTAGCCATGCCCAAGGGGTTGACTTCCGACCTGCATTTGAAAAGAGGACTTTGGTTGCACGTACCACTTGTATGCTCGGGCGTACTCCGCTTCGATGGAGGCACCATTGGGGACATCTCCCGCAAGCTTGTCATAACCATACGAAGGTGACATCGACAAGCTTATTATCACTTCTTTCATATGTAGCGAGTCAGAGTTAACACATGTGGGTTCTGTAAACAGGTTACACCACCCGAATCTACCCTCTTAGGGGTTGTTTGGGTTATGCCTATTTTTGCCCTATATTGCCACATTATTTTTACCACACTTGTCACACTTGCCTTACTTGAGTTGCTCAAATTGTTAGCCATACTTTGTCTTGCGTAAGGAAATCTTGCCACACTTTTTGTGTCTATTACATGTGGGGTTTACTATTCATTAAAAAATTCTTGTCTTAGGTGCGGCTAGAACCAAACACCCATCTAACTTCATCAAACTTGCCTAAGGTGGGTTGTGGCAAAGTGTGACAAGGTGTTACTAGGAACCAAACAGCCCCTTAATCACATCAACTCTATCAATTGAAAGGCTCATGGTCATGGCAAACTTCTAGATATTGATTGTCATTTCTCCACACTGCAAATGAAAGTTGTGTGTCCAGGGTTTCAAACGGTCCCCAAGGCCGGAGATGGCCATGTTGGATAACAAAACCATAGGATGAATGTTAAACGACCAACTGTCTGGATGTATGGGGTACACCATTCATCGTACAACATGGCAGAGGCATCTTGACCCCTCATGCTAGTGGCATTAGAGACTGCCACAATTAAGTAACATTACGTGGTGTCATACCATAAAACTTGCAAAGAAAGAGAAATCGAACAAGTAGTATGATGATTACCTCCCCATCCTCGATATGCCGCCAATTGGTGCCGAGCGTCGTAGTGCCCGCCAATAAGAGGATAGTGTGGGTGCATCCTGCCTAATACAGAAAAACATCAATCAAGTAAATAACATGACTCTATCCACGATCGATGGCGCTTCACTTGCTCACGTCAATTAGAAGCTAAACGTCATTGGCCGTGGTGTTTACATGTTCAACCTAAACACTGAGATGTTGGTGTTTCTTTTTTGACCCCGGAATCATAGAACAATTGTTCTATGTTATAAGAGTCGGTAGAGTCAAACCCAGTTTTCCGCTGCAGGTTATTTGTGGATGACAGGATGAACTTTATGATAGTGATTATTTTCGTCATTTTTCACTACGTCGATGAACGCACCGCACATGTGTCATATTCTGTTTGTAACCGCTTTAACCTCGGCATCTTCTCCGGTCAGTGGCGGATCCAGGATTTGAAGTTACCCGGGACAAACTTTTAAAGAAAACAAAAACTCAAAGCTACAATGCAAATCAAATAATATGATCGACAAAAAATAATTGTTCAAAGTAGTTTCATGCTCAAGAACAAAGCGAATATATATATATATATATATATATATATATATATATATATATATATATATATATATATATATATATATATATATAATGCAAAAAAGCATACAAATTTTAACTTGGACTCCTGCTTCTGGAATGGTTGAATTTACTTCACATTGACAAACTCAGGGTCTAAACTGATTCAATGGGATATCGCCGCAAACATAATCAGTTTGCTTCATCTTCTTATGTCCCAATAACATCAAATTGGTAATTAATTTTCAGTATTCAATTTACAAAAGTTATGCCAATATGACAACAAATTAAAGAATGATATATATAGAACATAAGAGGAGAAGATTTATTCGCAAAAAAAAAGAGAGGAGAAGATTAGAGAAGAGTGGACGAACCTGTTGGCTACCCGCTTGCAGTTTTGAGTGGGGCCCGTGCGGCGTTGGCGATGACCACACTGCCTCCAGTGCAGAAGACACCGGGAACAAGTCAACTCCCTTCTCCTTCTTCATGGAAGGACCTGGATAGCGGCGCGGCGAGGCGGCGAGACGGCAAGACACGGTGTGATCGCGTGATGCTGCTCAGTTCCACAATCAATCGATGGAATAGGTCAGGCTGCGTACAAAAAACTGGGCTCAACTAATCTTTTACTGGGCCTTACTCGACTGGCCCATCTCCGAGCAAATCGCAACCTGGCCTATCTCCTAGAGAATCCTTTTCTTTCCTCTTCTCTCGTCATGCTCGATTTCACCTCAGACCTCCGACCGAATCAGCTCTCATCCCATGCTCGCCGCTGGCCCATTGCCCCTTGCCTCGTCTCCATGATCTGTAGTACGAACCCAACCACCCGGCGCACCGATCGATCAACAACCGCGAAGCATCCCAGCATTCCGGCCTAACTCGACACAAGAGAGTGCCCGGCCATGTGAGCTAGCCATCAAACACCAGCCCCGCCCGCGCGCATTCCGTCCGTCCTGCCATACGCCCATACGTCGCTTTTCCTTTCGGCAGCATCGCAATACGCCCGAAACAGCGACCGGTCCGGGAAAGCAAAATGCTCTCCGCCGGAGCCGACCGACCGCGCACATGCACGCGCGCCACTCTCCGGCCACACGCCGCGACGTAGCCGAAGCGAAGCGTCGCACGTAAAATCGTTTAGGCGTTATGCGTACCTGTCCATTCTGGCCTAATTGCGGAGATGTGTGCGTATTCCGGCCGGTCGCGGACGCGCGCCCGATCGGTCTACCCGTCAATGGATCGAGGCGAAGAACATGTTACGCCACCTACCACAACATGGCGCATGCATGTACGGCCGGCATGGCGTTGGCGTCACCGGCCGGCCAAAGGCGACGCCGGCCGGGCGGGCGCATATGCATAGTGCGTGATACGACGGGACGCGGAGCGCAAGCCGCAAAAGGGTCGACGCGTGGAACCGACAACGGAAGGAGATGCACATATAGATGATCGTGCATGATGATGTTGTCCTTGAATGAAACCCTTGGCTGATGCTGGCTTGCATATGCGCATGTGTACTTGCCACTGCCGGACTGCCCTACTCCCGACTGTACCCTCGCCGCTGCTGCTGCTTCTTGTTTTCGAAAAAAAGGACGGTGCTCCCTGCTTCTATACCGGTCGATGCACATGCAGCTTCTCTGTTACAAACTTTTTCATGTTTTGCATGTGTTGAACATATCAAAGAAGACTAGTACATTAGTACTCCCTCCGTCCCAAGCAGCGACACTTATTTTGAGACGGAAGGAGTACAATATAGCAGTAATCACCACGTGTAACTCAGACATCACATCACAGCCTAATGTTGTCTTTCATGTTCGGTGAACCGTGAACAAACTCTGTGCGTGCAATCGTATCCGAGTGACAACACCTAGAAAACAGTATCCCACCACCATAAGGATGAGGTGCAAAGAGTTATAATTCTACAACATCATCACGACAATCCCATACACACCGAAAGGAAGAACTATTGCTATGCTAGGCAAGCACGACGAGAAATGTGGCAACAATGATTTGGCAATATAGTAGGTATGCCAACAACTCCGCAAAAAAAGGATACATTCATACCACAAACTCCCGCATTTGATTTAACATGAGGAGTTAAGAGTGGGACCATTACGAGTATCTACAGCCCAGGCGGTCGGGCTAGGTCACAAAAAATCGATCCCGACGGGCTTCTTAAACGGACCTCAAACGCCCGGTCTGATCGGCATCCCCCATATCCAGTCCAAATATTGGACGGATATCGGGCGCTCGGGCGCGTCCGCCGCGTCGGACCCGACAGCCCAACCCCACCATAATTTGCAACAGATCCACCAAACTCTTCCTCCTTCTCTCGCCTCCCTCATGCCTTTCCCGCGCCGGAGCCCTCGTTGTCCGTCATCCTTGCTCCCCATCCTCACCACCGGTCCCGATCCGCCGTCATAGATGCCGTCCAGCCCCTCCCCGACCGCTAGCGGCAAGGATGCAGGCGGACCATGCAGCCCATATGCAAAGCGGAGGAGGACACAAGGATGGCCTCGGAGAAGGCGGAATGGATGGTGTCCGGCCAGTGATCCGGCCAGCAAGCGAGGCATCCGTCACGCTCGAACACTGATTACATTTTGGCATGTCTGGAATGTTGAACTTTGATTTGTTTTGCTTTTTTTTGAACTGTTGAATTCGGACAATTTGTATCGTATGATTGACGTGCATGGATTGCATGGATTTAAGGCTCCGCATTTGAGGTATGTAGATGTGCGGCAACTCAAATGAGGGGCCGGTGGGCGCTGTCCGCAGACGCGCCCGCGGGCGTATAGGGGGCGAATTTGGCAAGTCCGGTTGTAGATGCTTTAAGGCACCCGATAAAATAAAAATATAGATGTAAAACCAAAAGGATCCCCCCATGACAGAAGGAGATCGGATGTTCGACTCTTCTTTTTCAAGGAACCGGCTGGAGTGCTACCTTTTCATTTAATGTTCGACTATCTTCAATGGAAATTGTGGAAGGAGCACAATTGATAGATCTTCAATGCCACTCGTCTCACCCGCTTCGAGATCGCGGCTCTTGTACTCGAGGACATCAAACAAAGGGACAAGACCTACGTGATCACGGGTTGCATCGAGAAGCATCTCGTCTACAAAGGCATCCACCCCGTGTCCCTACTGCTGGCTAATGTTGGAATCGCCTATGGCAAACCAAAGCATCGACCAACACGACCTAAGAGGGTCTACATAAGGAACATAAGCTTCTTGTTGGTTCCAGAGGAAATTAGAGGAGCACACTCATGATCTTAGAGGAGCACACGCCAAGATCGACCAGAACACATCCCTAGAAATGGGCATAGACCTCCTATCAAGAGGTCGAGCCTCGCCATTGAAGTCGACGGTAAGACCGCCAAGCAGGCCTCCAAACTGGAGATTGAAGAGGAAAGTTGTGAGTTCCCAAGAGAACCAAAGACTGAAATTAGTTCCTTTCTGGTGCATACTAAAATAGGAAAAGCATCAACAAATAGCAAGGGTTGTGAAGCCAAAAACAAGAGGTTACACACTACACCTAGACCAACTTGCTCAACCTTCCTAGGACAAGAAAACAATTCAGGAAAGAAGAAATGGCAGTGAAAGGCTACAAAGTAAAGGGGAACAAGAGGCATTAATTTTGTTCTTATTGTTTAGACATACATTATACATAATGTAAGAGAGAAATGGGCATACTTTTGTTATTCCTCGTGACGAATCTGTCCACACAAGTTCAAGTACTAGACTTTAGACTGGTGCTCGTATCTTATTAGATTTATTTTAAGATCTTCAGCTGTATTATTTCAGTGCAGGGGCATGGCAGTAGTAACTTCATCAATCCCAAGATTTACTGACGGGTGGAAGAAATCAATTGTGATTAACTTCAGATTGAACAAAGAGCAACAAATACCCAATAGTCTGTATTGGGAACAATAAGAGGAGTAATATCGTAAAATTGGAAGGGCGTAGTTGTCCATGAGAAATGGAAAAGGGCAATGTATAGTGGTTGATGATGTTGAATGTTAGATAAGCTTTAGGACCATATATCCAAAAATTCTTAAATAAATCTCAAAGGCCCATGTGTGGTTCCATAAGATGGTAGGAAGTTTAGTATCACTGAAAGTGGAGAAGAGTTGAGACCAACGTATAAGGGACTCTCATCCACATCATGTTGGAGCACTAGAAAAGGATTGATACATGTGTGTTGCTCTTCGCCGCCCACGTGTCACGCCTTATGCACGCATCTTGTCCGAGCCGAGCTCAAACCTATGTCATGTATGCGCGTTACATTTGTCCGTTCTAAATGTATAATTAATTATAGGTGATTAATAAATGTGTTACGAGCAGTCGGATCTAAACCATTCTGATCAGATCGTTGGCTCCCTACGCGACCGCCTACATATTGGTGGCGCTGGCAACCCTAGGTGTCACTTGATCAAATCGCATATGTTTCGCTTCCTTGTGCACAAGCCACCGAAGTTTCTTCCGTTGTTGCTACTTCTGGATACTCCGTCAGGTCATCGTCGTTCCTAGTTGTACAAGTGATACGCCCTCGACCCCCCTCACATCTCCTAGGATGATGACATGACAGATGCCACAAAGAAGACTACCGAAGCCTCTGTCGTCACTGCCGCGGCCTTGACCTTTCCAACTGGATGGTATGGTATGCTCCTCCCTCAGTTCATGTGGTAGGCATAATTGTTCTTATCATAGATTTATCTGTGCTGCACTTATTACGTCTCATGTATCTAGCTTTCAATATGAGATCAGTATTCTTAGCGTTGTCATCACATGATTTATTTATGATCAAATTGATCGTATAATCACGTGACTGCTCCCTGAAGTTGGAACAAGGTTCTCCTCTTATGACGTGCATCTACCGCCACCGGAGGGCGTGTGGAGGTGTGTCTGCGGCGGATCTCACGGGATTTTGTTAGTGTTTGTCTTCGGTGGATCCAGTTGGATCCGGACTTTGTTTGTCTGTGTTCGTGTGTTTTTAGATTGGACTCTTTCGATTTACGCTTCTATTCATCGGCGATGATTATTGTTCTGATACGATGGTCCTATTGTGCCTTAGCACGACGACCTTTTGATTGTCTATTACAACAAGGTTTGCCAGGCACGGTGAGGGAGGGCAGATAATAGCGACGCGTCTTCGGCTTGTTTCAGCTCTTTTAGTCGTCGTTAAATGGTCTACAGACCGTGATGTAATATTTACATCTAGTGTTTTTTTACTGCTTTGACAAATGACGAATGAATCGGAAGTTAGTTTTTGTTTAGCACATGGGGAACTGTTGACGCGAGTTCTGTTCGAAGAGATTGTCCTCAACTCGTGGATATAATATAAGAGCATCTACAACCGACCCCTCAAACGACCTCTCATACGTCCGCGGACGCGTCCGGTCAGTGACTGGACAAGAAAGAGATGGAAAAAAGTGATCCAATCGGACCCTCATATCATCCTTATACGTCCGGCCTGTCCGCGAACCCTCATATCCATCTCAGATATAGAGAGGATATGAGGGCTCGCGGACGCGTCCGGACGCGCCCGGTCAGTCCGCCACGTTGGACGCGACCACACCCCGGACCACTTTTTTTTTCTTTATTCATTCTTTTCTTTCTCTCTCTTCCTCTCCATCAATCATGTGCAAGTGGTCGGACATATGAGGAAGAAAATGAGAAGTGTGGTTGCGTGGACAGATAAATAGGGGACACGCACGGTCACTTAGACTACCCACAGTGGGAGTAACATAGGTAGTAACATAGATGCCACCTAAGCAAAAAAATGATGTGGCAGCTAATTAATGATGTGGCTGTGCGTCTCCGTGCCGCCGGCGTGCCAGGCGGCGTGGTGGCTGGCTGCATCTTCGGTGGCGGCCGCCTCTTCGGGTGGTGCGCGTGGGCTGGCGCCGGTCAGATCCGGCCGGATCTGGCTCCGGCGCCTCTTTCGACGACGCGGGCTGGGCTCAGCACGGCCGCGAGCGTTCAGGGGGTAGCGGCGCAGTGGTGGTGGTGGTGGTGGTTCGTGCTGGTGGTGGCGCTGGTGGCGGGGTGGGCTTCGGCCGGCTTTGCGTGCGGCGACCTTTGGCGGCGAGGGTGGTGGCGTTCCTACTGCAGGACGGCTCGGGGCTGCTCCTCGGGGTCCCGGTGGACGTGGGCTACCACGGCGTGGTGGTGGCTCATGGCGGTGGTCGGGGTCGTCTCACGGCGGCGGCTGTCTTCAGCGTCGGCCGGTCGGTGAGCGCCCTTGTCGACCTTCGATTCCTCTCCTCGTCGTTCGTACGCTGCCTTCTTCAAAGGGTTGGCCCTCTCCCAGTCGCGGTCCATCGCTCGTCTCGCGCCCGGTGGCAGGACAGAGCTCGTCCCGCGCCCGGCGGCAGGACCGAGCTCGTCTCGCGCCCGGCGGTTGGACCGGACTCGTCTCGCGCCCGGCTGTAGGACCGAGCTCATCTCGCGCCCGGCGGCAGGACGGGCGATTGGAGGCCAGTTTTGGCCGGCCTATTGGGTTTCGGCGCTGGGGGCAGCTCAGGGGTGCTAAAGGCGGGGCCTTTCCACTCGTCTCTTTGGTTGGGGTAGCGGTGGGTGGTGGGTGAGGTGGCGTCGAGGTCTTGGATGCCGGGGCGGCGGCCTTGGTGGTGGTTTCGCGGTGCTCTTGGGCATATCCCGTGATTTGGTGCTGCCCGGTGACCATGGTCGTGTGGGCGACATGGTCGCCGGGGTGTGGCGTTTGGTGGCAGTGTGTATTGGCCGGGGTGAAAACCTGCTCTATCTATGGACGGACCGACGGCGGCGAAGCTCGTTCCCTTGTTGAAGGCGTCGTCGCGGCCATCATTGCCCATCGTGTTGCTCCAGGGGAAACTCTGACCCTCGGGTCGGGCGGTGGTGGCGCTCCGGTGTCGTACCCTTCTTGAAGGCACCGCCTTGTAGCACATGGTTCGTCGTATGCGGCTTCATCTCTTCGCGGTGGCTTCTCCACGGTCGAGGACCCGACTGCTCTTGTAGTGCTTGGGGTGGTGTTGTTGCGCTCAGCGCCTTTGTATCATGCCTTGGGTGCGTGCGTGTGTTGTGGTGGCGTGCGTTGTACTGGGTTGTTGTTGGTCGTTGCTTTATATATAAAGCGGGGCGAAAGCCTTTTTCAGTAATTAATGAGAAGAGGGAGAAATTGAGTAACATACTATGTTACTACTACTATGAGTAACATAACACATACCAAGACAAGATGAGTCTATAAGCTAATAAATGAAAGGCTCAATGTTACTACCCCTATGTTACTACCCACTATGGAGGTAGTAACTTAGACTAGTAACATATACATATATTTTTTTTTTATACATATTACTACTCTATGTTACTTATCATTGTGGGTAGTCTGACCGGACGCGTCCGTATGGGTTTAGGGGATCATATTTGCTAAGGCCGACTGTATATGCTCTAACCCATATGAAGGTTCTTTCATCGTTTTTTAATACTGTATATACAGAATGCATGTTGCGCGGGCATCCACACTGATTGCTCGTTCAGTCGGCTGGAAACGGATCGTTCCGGCGCCCGCGTGCCAAACATGATTCTCGAGTTCCTTCACAATCTAGATATTTTTGAAACCACGTCGTCCAGATATTCGTATTCCCCCACGAAACATAGTTCAGGAAAGTATACTACTAAAATCGCCATGATATTCGTATTCCTTCACGATGCATTTTTACGACCTGTACTACCATATATGTATCCGTTCTGCTCCAGCTTGTGGCAGCTGCCTCGGGTGTGAAATGATTCAAAACAAAAACGATCTGCTTCGAAAGAAAGAACAAAACAGGAGAGTGTATGCTGCAAGCCTGGTCAATGACACAAGTGGCTGGATAACGATGGACCGAATGTACAATTCAACTTACTTACAGCTAGCTACGTACCACTACGTGCATGCGATAAGCTAGCTAGTGACCATAGACTGGATAGGGTTGACAAAAGGATGAAACCGAAGATTCCACACGGTACTCGTCGCGATGGCGGCTTGCACATTGAAATATGTGCCGTGCATTTGTTGACTTGTGGTTTCGTCGCGGAGGCGATCTTGATCCATCAACGGCTTAACTTTGTCATATGCGTACATCCGTTCCCGTTCCACAGAGCGCGTCGACATACTGATTCCCGAAATCAGCTAGGTACCGCTGAGGCGAGCCTACTCGGTGGGGAATACGGGTAGTTTGTATATATCGGAAGGCAAAGTGGCCCCGCGTTGCAATTTTATTCGTCTATCCAAGCGTCGTAAGCGACAGATCATCGGGCTACGTCGAGGTCGAGATCAGGAATCTGTGGCTGGCTCCTCTGGAAGCACGGTCAAGGATTTGTCAGGGGCCGGCCATCTCATTGACGAAGGAGGCAACAATTAAGATCAGGTGGTGATTCAACATTTCAACGGCACCAGGAACGGTACACTCATCGGAGGAAATCCATTGCTTTCATCGTCACGTACGGTCGGTCTCTTGCAAAGTCAAGAATGAGAGGAAGCAAACCCACACGCTTCCGGGCAACGGCAATCATCGTTGTGCGCATCAAGAACGAGGAAGCAGGTCGTATGCATGGGACACGACGGGAAGCAAGCATCAGATCACAGGAACATTTTTATTTTGTTCTTGTAGCTATGTCTCATGTCTATAACTGCACTTTTTTCTTAATTCCACATACATTTTTAATAATATGAATTTCAAAAAGGACAGAACAAAAGCTTTTGCAAAAGTAAGAAAAAGAAATCGTAACGTCCAAGCTGTTCAAACTATCCCTGCCATAGGTCGAATTGATGTATGAAGTCTCTGGTCCAATTGTTTTACCTGCAAGGAGGATACATACATTATGGACGAATTTAATTGACTACAGCTGCCTTCCCTAAATAGATCTAGTGGGTGAAAATAAAAGTGAAAAGTATACTATTCATTCCTTAACTTTTGGTCGAGTCTAGATTTGATCCCTCAACTTTAAAATAGGACAACTTGCACCCTCAATTATTGAAACCGGACAAGGTTCGTACCTGGTCTCGGTTTTGATTGGTTTTGGTGCTGACTCGCCCCGGTTTTGACCGGTGCTGACTCAACTTCACGTAAAAAAAAAATCAAATCCGTGAACATTTTTGAAATTCATGTTTTTTTGTATCGGTTAATTTTTCCCACATACACGTACTGTAATTAAAACCACATATTTTTTTTCAGATCCATGAACTTTTTTGAAATTCGCGTACTTTTTTTCAAATTCGGGTAATTGTTCAAATTTGCGTAAATTTTTGAAATCTACATACTGTTTCAAATCCCTACACTCTTTTAAAATTTATGTACTTGTTTATAATCCACGTACTTTTCCAAGTTCGTGTATTTTTTTTAATTCGCGTACTGTTTGACGAACCACGTACATTTATATTTGTTACAATTCACATATTGTTCGTGTACTGTTTACGTAATTATTGTGCAATTTTCATAATTTACGTGTTTTTGTACAAAACGGCATACGTTTTTCAAGTTTGACTATTTTTTTCAAATCCACGTACTTTTATTCTATTTTGCGTACTTTTTCTAAATTGATGTTTTTTTCCTAAAACACTGCGCGGATTTTGGAAAAAAAAGTATGTGAATTTGAAAAAAAAACGTGAAGTTGAAAAAAGTTTGCGGATACACGAATTTGAGTTAGCATGGTCAAAACCGGGTGAGTCAGCACCAAAACCGGTTTGTCCACAAGAGAATGGTTTGCCACAATTTTAAGTCTGTCATCAAATATGATCCAATGTTAGTCTGAGATGAGGAGGGGGTGGAGAATCTGAACATGCCATATCTGTTCTCATTAGAAGCATGTTTACAACGTCTAATAATTATGCTTCTAATGAGAAGAGACCCTTTTTCCAAGCTTGTGGACGTGTTTAGGGAGAGGGGGTTGCTAAAAGATAGCATCTATGCCTCAGTGGAGGAGCAAGTAGCAATGTTGCTTCATGTTGTAAGTCATAATACGAGGTTCGGAGTGATTCACATCACAATTAGGAGATCCAATGGAATGATTTCCAAGTATTTCAATTATAGGGAACGTGCTACAAAACAATTTCCTAGCACAAACAGGCCACAAATCATTATAAAGATGCGGATAAAGATCAGTCTCATGAATAGAACGTAGCGGTAGTAGAGTAGATTGTTGGTGAAGGGCCAAAATTTTGGCAGTTAGGCAAAACCTCCCAGGCACAACAATTTCTTCAGACGATCGTCGATCTAGTGTGGAAGTAGAATACTCCTCCAAAGTATCCTTCCGATCAATAATTGACATGGGATCTGGACATCCTTGATAATTCTCACGTATTCACGGAGATCTTTATCGAGTGAACCTTCTTAAGTTACAACACAAAATTC
Organism: Elymus sibiricus; assembly: GCA_039707655.1. Lineage (NCBI taxonomy): Eukaryota > Viridiplantae > Streptophyta > Magnoliopsida > Poales > Poaceae > Elymus > Elymus sibiricus. Next base: position 270,126,517 of record CM077673.1, on the reverse strand, counting down.
CCTTTGCCACGTGATACGTTAGAAAACCCCAATGCGAGACTTTTATCGCTACCCTCGTTACCGGTTTTATTCGCTTTTCTCGTTTCTGCATTCTGGTATCCCAATGATCACTATCACTATGCCTGGTCAGATGATAATGGACACCGTAATATCGAGTGGGCCCAGTGTGTACGTCTCCATCGCTGGAGGAGCGAATCCTAGTCTTGAACTACGAGCATCGTGACATACTTTTTTGGTATCCCTGTAACTTACTTTTACTAGCTAATTCCCCGTGTGTTGCAATGGAACACACATATTCTACTGATTCAACATCAACCTTGTCCGACATATATCTCACACCCACCGTATTTTAGTTTTTGGTAGGATTTAATTTGATTTGAGTATGGTTAGGGAAAGGTAAGGAATGTTCTGATTCAGCTGAGGTCTTGGTAAGATTTGACTTGGGTATGGTAGGCGAAGACAAGCAATTTTGATTTAGTTGATATTTTTGTAATATTTTATTTAATGTGATTGAGTTAATACATGACATGATTTTAGGTAATTATTGGTTCCATTTGGATCATTCCAGGTTACTTTATTTATGTTTTATGTGCGACATCTGTTGAAATTATCAAAAATCAATAGAAAACCCAAGGGGGGGGGGGACAGGCAGAGGGAGTCAGAACCTGCCAACTTTTAATATTGGAGACTAGCTAATTTCTCATGCGTTGCAACGGGGACATACATATTCTAATGGTAACACCAACCATGCTCGACACATACCTTGTACCCACCATATTCTAGATTTTGCTAAAATTTTATTTGATTTGAGTATGGGTAGGTTTTTATTTATTTAGTTGAGGTTTTTGTAAGATTTGATTTTATTTCGCTATGGGTAGGGGAACACAAAGAATTTTGATTTAGTTGATGTTTTGATATGATTAGATTTTATTTCTGTATGGGTAGGGGAACACAAGGAACATTTTGATTTAATTGAGATTTTGATAACATTTGATTCGATTCGGGTATGGGTAAATGAATGCAATTAAAGTTTTGATTTAGTTGAGGTTTTCGTAAGATGTAATTTGATTTGATTGAGCTAATGCAAGACATGTGGGAGGGGTGGCATACATGAGGAAAAAAATAGGAGAGGAGCAGGGCTGAAGACGAACATACAAAGTACAACTCCTCTTTAGTAGTAGAGATGATCATCCAGTTAAGGTGTGCCATTTGGTAACGCCAAAACAACCATCCGATATGCAGGTAGTACGATATTCCCATGGTCTAAAGATGTGAGTAAACATTAACACTTTGTTCGAAATTACGGGCAACAAATTAAATGATGTGATCACGCAGTATTTCATAAGTTGGATCTATTCAATAACATTGTCTGTCTAACAATGTGTTCTTATTATTGTGGGCATCCTTGTTACTTCAACAACGCCATTGATCGGGATAAGATGTTCATCATCAATACATAGATAGTCCTAGAGGTAAGAGTAGGTACTTGTTTGGTGTTTATGTTTTTCACACATGCAACTAAGTATTCAGAGAAGAAGACGAGGAGGATGAACTTCCCCTTGACGAACTTTCCCACATTGAGTCATATGACTGTTGATTTGGTACTTCCATTGCCATTTGTTAGTAGTGAAGACGAATGACCATTTGTTAGCAGTTAAGACAAACTAAGACAAACTAACGAACTGTTATTTGTTAGTAGCTAGGATTGAAGCGATATTAGTTTCGTGTTGTCTATCTCTGCGTAACGTGGTAAGATCAGCACTCGTGAGAAGGAGTGACCACAACGTTAGCCTCCGAGCAACGAAACATCATGCAAATGCATCTTCACAACCATAATGCTCAGTGCTATCAACCAAATACCATGTACAAAACGACCTCGTGATGCAGAGCGGGCAGCCGAACAAAATGCAGAATAGAGTTTGTATCATCTCAATCAGGCTACAAGTAAAATGTAAAGCCAAAATGGTTGGAGGCAACCAAACGCTATTGACGCGCAGCGGGAGAGTTGGGGTTGCTCCGGGACCGAGAATGTGAATATCTACCAAAGTCGAAATGATCAGTATGAGCAACCCACCATTTTTCTATCTAAAATAAAAACCTAAAAAGAAAAGTACGACCAACCCACCCGGCTGCCTGCTGGGCCACAGCACATCGGGGGGTTATAGAGAGAGAAACACACAGAGAGAGGCGTATGCAAAAGGCCGCCGCGGTGTGCATGAGCATGAGAGAGAGAGAGAGAGCGCGCGCGCCGGATAGAGATAGAGACGGGGACGCCGCTGCGGGGCCCACTGGTCAGCAGCCCCGCTCTATTTAAGGACCCCGTTTGGTGTTTTCTTGAGATCATTCCCTCATCAAACGCAACGCAGAGGGACACAGAGAGAGGGTCCGCTGTACTTGCATTCTTCCCTGCCCCCCCCCCCCCCCTCCCTTCCTCCCCTCCAGAAATCCGTTCCCCCTCCCCCTCGTCTACATCCGAGTCGCTCCTCTAGATCAGTTCCTTGGTGCGGTTAACCTCTCGCCGGAAGCCGCCATGGTGTCGCCGGACGCTATCCGCACGGTCATCGGCGTCATAGGTGCGTGCGTCCCCGTCGCTCCACGCTCCCCGCCTCTGCGCATACGCATGTGCTCCTGCACTGCAGCGAAAATCATGTGGCAGCGGCACCACACGGGTCGTACGGGATGCTGTTGCCTCCTGATGCTCTTTTTGTTTCTCGCCACTTTGCGCGTGTCCTCTTCACGAATTTTTGCTCCCTTCTGGTGCAAGCGAGCATCGCGCGCCGGATTCCCTAGAGCAACCCGAATCGTGATTTGTTCGGCAGTTTCCTCCTTCGTGTTTGTTCATCCTCCGAGATCTACTTCTGACGTTGCTTTTTTTGGGATTGTTTTGTGTGTCTCTTGCAGGCAATGGAACCGCCTTGGTGCTCTTTCTCTCCCCAGTGTAGGCACCGACTAAAACTGTATCCTCTTAAATAACTGTATCTTCATTTAATTCCCCGGATAAAATGGATTCCAGAATTAATTGTGCTGAGCAGAGAGCGAGAATTACATGATACAAATTCGAGAGAATGCGGAGATCTGCACTGCAATACTTTCATGTTCCTTTTTGTGATCGAAACAGTTTGGATATCTTCTCGAATGAAATACCTGACCAGTGAAAATACTTGCCAACTGCGAATTCCAGGCCGACGTTCTACCAAATCTGGAAGAAGAAGACGGTGGAGCAGTACTCGGCGGTGCCGTACCTGGCGACGCTGCTCAACTGCATGATGTGGGTGCTCTACGGGCTCCCGCTGGTGCACCCGCACAGCATGCTCGTCATCACCATCAACGGCACCGGCATGATCATCGAGCTCGCCTACATCGCGCTCTTCCTCACCTACTCCGTCGGCGCCGCCCGCCGCCGAGTCCTCCTCCTGCTGGTCGCCGAGGTCGCCTTCGTCGCAGGGGTTGCCGCGCTCGTTCTCTCCCTCGCCCACACCCACGACCGCAGGTCCATGGTCGTCGGCATCCTCTGCGTCCTCTTCGGCACCGGCATGTACGCCGCGCCGCTCTCCGTCATGGTACGCGTCGCCATCACTCATTCACTCTCACGGTCTCACCTGCAAACTAGTACAGTAATCGAGTGAGATTTGGTGGTGGTATTTTATTCATTGATTTTAGTCCAGTGGGTGATTGTCGACGTCAGGAGATCAGGCGAGGAAATGATTAAATTAACTGCTGTTCGAATGAGAATAACCATAGGAAAAGAACGCTGGATTAATCTATAGTACTAATTTGATTGACCAACTTCGACTCTGGGTTCTGGGTGGGGAATAGAATACGCGAGTACACGCATGCGTAATCCTGTCGTTTTCTCTCTATCTAGTACACTAGTAGCTGTATTCTTTTCGGCTATCTCGCTATCTACTTTGAACGGCGCAAATATTCTTTTCTGAAGAAAATATATATATTACGTACGTGCAGTGTTTCCATTCCATGGCGTCAAATCAACTCCTGTTCTTTTGCTGGCAAAGAAGAAAAGAAAAACTCCAGTTCTTTTGCTGTCAAAAAGGAAAAACTCATGTTCTTTTGCTGTCAAAAAGGAAAAACTCGTGTTCTTTTTGTTCATCGTTCACTTTTGGATTCAACTGTAATTAACAACTTGTACCCGCTGCACTTTTCGTTAAAATTGTTCAGGGCTTTTTTAGTCCCCCCATCCCAAGCAAAAGTGAAGTTGTGTCATCTCCCATGCTGTCGTTTCCTTGGTAGTTTTTGTTCTTCATAATCGGGTTAATACGTTATACGTGTAGAAGGAAGTTGTTTCCGTTTTACTGCCTGTTCTTTGGATGTAAACTGGATGGATTTCCTTTTCTATTGTTCATCATCATGTTAATTTTTACCGTGTCCGTGCTGCAGAAAATGGTGATCCAGACCAAGAGCGTGGAGTACATGCCCCTGTTCCTGTCCGTGGCCTCGCTCGTCAATGGCATCTGCTGGACTGCCTACGCCCTCATCCGCTTCGACCTCTACATCACCGTAAGCCTTCAAAACTTTACACACAGCAATAACGAGCTATTAATGACTGGTGTGAGATGAGGATGACTTTCTGTTGAGCACTTGCTACCCTGAGTAGCCAGCACAGAACCTGGGCAATGCCCGCCTAATTAAAGTAAGCTGCACCGGAAGTTAACATGGGTGACTTACTAAGTTCTGCCAAGGCAAGATGATGATGGCAGGCAGGGCCGGGTTGGTGTATAAATTTAGGAGGTGCATCTGGTTAGGTCAGGTACCTTATTTGGATTGATTCAGGCGAGCCACCCAACCCAAATGAATGCTGCTGCAGCTGCAGCCTTGCAACTAGGGCATGTTGAGCTTGCGTTCTCACAACAAGTTGCTTTCAGGCCTCGTGTCCTACTTTTGCACGGTGGCATGGCTCGGCGGACATCGTGAGACCGAAAGGTCAAGCTGGTGTTGTCACGACTGACCTGTGCGGACCGGATCGTCTCCGTTGTCGGTTACCTGTTCGGACTTGGATTTTTTTTTTTGCGGGGTAAAGGATTGTATTGATTAAATATTTGTCACATTACAATCCCGTAGGATGAGGTCTAAAATTTCATCAGGCCCTGATCCTAACCAAACTACTGTTCGGACTTGGAATTGTGTGTGTCAAAACTAGCACAGCAATACCCTGTCCGTTCGCCTGTCCCAGTCCGAATGAATAATTACTGTTGGCGTCAGTTGTGTGTCGGGATGGCAACAACATGTTTTTCGTTGAAATTCCAAGAGAAAAACAGATTTTCGTTCAAAGAGAGGTCGTGTTGTTGGAGGCGTCAAATCGGGGGGCTGACTGCTGAGCCGCTGATCCCGACCTGTGAGGTGTAGCTTGTGTGGAGTATATGGCACCAGAGGAAGACGGCCAGGTAGATACTGCCACCCCCCACGTCCGCAAAGGCACCGCACTGCGTTCAACTCCCAATCGATGCGTGTGCCTTTGGGGTCTATCCTGACCGCTGATACACAAGGTTACGTCATGTGCTATTCTAGTTGCCCTTGTCCGCGGCCACGGCATGCAACACATCACCTACTGTACTGACCCTTTGGCTCAGGCTAACACATTTCTTGGATTATGATTTGTTTTTCTGGTTACAAACTTCTGTTTGCCATTACTATTCGGTGAAGGTAAAATTGGTGTTCTTTGGATGCAGATCCCCAACGGGCTGGGCGTCATGTTCGCGGTGGGGCAGATAATTCTGTACGCCATCTACTACAAGTCGACGCAGCAGATCCTGGAGGCCCGCAAGCGCAAGGCCGACCACGTGCCCATGACCGAGGTCGTCGTCGACGGCAAGAGCGGCAGCTCCGCCAACGGCCACTACTAGTAGCAATACTATTGACCTCTCCACTGAAGCGTCTTCATAAATCACCCTAGCTAATTCTCCCATGAATCATGTACGTACGCTGTGCGCCCAGGGCTCGTCTGCACTGTCGCGTCTTCTTCTTGTGCGCTCTACTACCCTTGAAAGATTTCTTTTCATCTTGTCTCCTTTATGCCTACTGTGCGTACGGCCGCTACTATATCAAACAGACGGCTAACCGCGACCCTGAGGGGTGGATCACTGGTGTTCTTGGTTTTCTGGAAGAACTATGAGTCTATGACGGTCCAAAGGGGACGGCGTGTTGAGTTTTTTGTCTTGTGTGTTGTTGTCTTGCTATTGTTTTGCTGTTAACAGCTATCTATCTCTATCAATCTGAATTTATGAGGGGTGGAAGCACGAGTCCGCGTGAACCCGTATGCAAGCATGGTAAAAGTCGACCAAGGATTGACTTTTGATATACTTACATGTGGGTTCACAGGATGCCCGCTTTGCATCCTTGGTTTGTAATAGCAGTGTGCTAACTGTATCAAATCTGAAGGACGGACGTGCTTGACTGACAAGCTCTCGTCCTACTGGATGCTTGATTGCCAACAAAAACAGTAACCAATGTGTACACCTATAAACAACTTGTAAGTGATTTCACAATTTATGTGCATCAAGTAAAACTTCGCTTCTCCATAGCTAAATAAATCAATTTTTGACTCCAAAACCATGGAACAATTATTCTCCCGTATTTTTTCTGTTAACCAGGTATGTGCCGTGTGTTGCCATGGGAGCCAAATTTTCTTGTAACGCGATAAGAGGAGTATATAGGGACAAATCCTGGTGCGAATGAAATAAGCTAAGGAGATTATGCTTTGGTTATGAATCATAGAACTTCTGAAAACTTTGTCGTCCGACATATTGAAGGCCAAAGACCATAGAGTGAAATATAAGTATCTGAATGACATGATGTAATTACACAAAAATAAGATATCTTAACATTTAAAATTTTAGAAGTCCAATCATTCATCACTAAATGTTTAGAAAAAGGTGAGAGTCAATGATACGACCCGTTTACAAACAAGTTTATCTACCCCCTTTTACATAGAACCATCGGTACATCAAAATAGCAATCAAGGTGTCATTGCAAATTTACAAAAACATAAATTCTTAGGACAATTTTTAAAATAGGACAAAGAAACGCCATAGAATGGATTTTTTTAGGGGACACCATAGAATTGATTAGCTAGTATATATACATGTTATCTCCTTTCAAAGTTTTATCAATTGAAACAAAATAACAATTTGGAACTTGTGAAGAAGTGTGGCAAAATAAAACATTAAATGTCAAAGTCTAGAAATACAAATAGATTATGCTACTAATGTTTTAAATATCACAATCTTCATAACTTCGTTAACTCGGAATAAAATTAAAAAAAGGGAAAGCCACGGCCTAGCCCATCCAGGGCCCTAACCCACACTCTACCCCAATCTCACTCTCTCCTCATTCTTTCCCTCCACATGCCCGCGTTGCCGCCGCACCCCCGCCTCGCTGGCTTCCTCGTCGCCGCATCTCCAAGACACTGCACTACCTCGCCACCGCCGTGGCCTCCGCCTCCGATGCTATCGCCTTTGCCGGTGAGGCCACCGGCCGCCTCTTTTTTGTTTGTTTGTAATTTTAGTATAGTGTAGTTTTTAGTATAGATTTAGGGTCTGTGTAGTGTAGTTTCAGTGTAATTTAGATAGTTTCTAGATAGTGTAGATTGTAATTTAGTGTTACTCTCGTTTAATTTTCAATGCACATTTAGTGCAGGCACTAGTGTATTTTTTGTGTGTAATTTACATAGTTTCTATAGTTTGTTGATATTGTAGATTATAGTTTTAGTGTAATTTTGGTAGTTCAGATACTGTAGATTGTAGTTTTACTATAATTTAGATAGTTTTTAGGTATTATAGATTGTAGTTTTAGTGTCATTTCAGTGTATTTTAGATAGATAGTATGTACAGCTTGTAGATTGTAGTTTTTGCAGGTATTTGTTTCATCAATGTGTCCAATTTGTAGTCAAGGTCAGGATGAATTTTAACTAAATTATTAGGTATTGCCATCATCGTCACTGATGAGGACATCACTATACAGTTACACCCACAACCCCTGCTCTACATATACTGGACCAATTACTAAAGCTTATGCACGCCAATTAAATTACCAGGTACATTCGTTTCTTGGTAACGATTCTTATATTAATGAGAATATGATGCTGCGTAAATTAGATACATTTGTTTTGCTTACAAATGAAGGGCCCAACATGAACAAGATGGATGAACATGGGAGCATGACCAGGCATGAAGGGGATGGCGTGCGCAAGGGGGACAAGAACGAAGTTTCCAGTGGAGTTTTCAACACTTTAGTGCCCCCATGATGACATACAATGACATGAACAAAATATACAAGATGACATTTAATAAATTTCATCCATAGCTTAATATAAGTGTTGCACCACCTTATTTTTGGACCAGACCCATGTAATTTTGAAATACTCTTTCATAGGCTCTTGTTAGAGTTCGTATTATAGGGGAACGACTCGGGAGGTATTTTGGTCCCATTTTGCCAAGGGTGGACAAAATCACCTCTCTTTTCCCTTATAAATACATCCCTTAGGGCGTCGTTTTAGACTTGCGTTTTGTTTTGATTAAAGTTTGTCATGCTACAACTAGCATCCTTCATTTGTATTTAACGACCAGACCAAGACGTCACAGAACGCCACTTGATCAGTAAAGCTTTCCTCTTATATTCGCAATATCAAGATTGCAATTTCAGTTTCTTGCTTGTTCTTCGTTTGCGTGCAAGAAATAGATCCTTGTGGTCAGGTTGATCGTGCTCCGGCGTGGTCAATAACCTCTCGGAGTTAGGTTAGCTATTGCTAAGGCATGACGTCTTCACACGTTCGTAGTCGGATCGTCAAAGTAGATTTCCATCGAAAACAATAGATACGTCCCATCGAAACATCGGGACACCTTCACCTCTATCAAGTGGTATCAGATTTCCAAGTTGCTCGGTGAGATTTTATCAGTTTTTCGTAGTTTCGATCACATTTGTTTTTATACCTACATTCCACGAAAAAGCCACAAAAAGTTTAGTGTTAGATCATCATATCTGAACCAACCTGAGCCTTTTGCAATTTATATTTTGCTTTGTTGAATTTGCGGTTGCATTGTCGTGTCGGGTTGCTGGTCTTAGTGTCTAGTCCTTTAGAGTTTCGAGTTCTGTTCACAAGTTGGCACGTCGCTGCCGCACCATCTTCATCGCCGCTGCTATATACCACCACCACATCATCGCCATCGCCGCTGCCATATACCACCACCACACCATCGTCATCGTCGCTGCGATATATCACCATCGCAGATCCGCCACCAATCTGAGTCCATATATACCACAGCTTATCCGCTACCAATCCGAGTCCATATATACCACCGCATATCCGCCACCAATCCGAGTCCATCACATATTCGGTTAACTTTCGAGATCCATTTGTCGTCAGATTCATGTTGCCTTGTCCGAGTAGGTTTTGAATTTCATCAATCTTACTCCGTCCGTAGAAGAAGGTGATTCAACAAAAAAAAAACAGTCAGAGGTCCGGACAGATTTCCCCACATTTTTTCAGCAGGTGAAAATATTTTTTCCTATCCTATTTTTCGGCCTTGGGGAGCGCTTTGAGCCACTCGCCGTCATAGTGATTTTTTGTCGCAATTTTTGATAGTCGCTACCCTGAAAAGTTCCAAAAAAATAGAGTCAAATTTTTTCGTGCCTATCCTATTTTTTTCTGCCTTGGGAACGCATGTTGAGACCCTCGCCATTATAGTGTTTTCTGAAAAAAAAAAGCGCAAAAAGAGAGCGCGAAAAAAATAAAAGTGTGCTTTTTTCCTTGATTACGTGTTGCGTTGTGATTTTGTTGGTGTTATGGGTTCGCGTCTCTAGTACGCTCTAGCCTTGGACCAGCACAGTAACGTCGTTGAGCATTTTTTTCAATTTTGCATCTCTCAATTGATTGTTGTTGTAACAGCCCAAGACCGATGTTCCAGATGTCTTCCATGTGTTTCCAGTTTTGCCGTGTGATTAAATTCTTTGTTGCATTTAGCATGGCATCATTCGCATTGCATCGACACTTTGCTGCCTTCATTTTTCAATACTTGCATCCGTTCGTAGTTGCTGGTTCTCCCCGTTCTCCTCTCTCCCTCACGCATCTTCCTCTCTCCCTCTCTCTATAAGAGGCCGCACCCGAGCTCACCCGCGTCCAGCTCGACCGTCCTAGCTCTCCAGCCTGCTCTGCGCCCAGCCCATCACCGACCGAGAGAAGGCCCCTAGGTGAGCGCTCGCCTATCCCTCGCCCCATGCGATTCCTATTATGTTGCGCCCAGTGCTTTGTTGCGGCCCAGTTTCCAGATTCAACCCGCGTAGCGTTTTTTTAGTCTGTGTGATTTTCCTATTTTCCAGGGAATTTCATAATTATAGAAATTGACATGATTTTAAATTGCTAACAACTAATTATTCATGGCTCCAAATAAAACATGTCATATATGTAAAATGATTAGAATTCCATCTAGTTTCACAATATGCAACTTCCAACCATATTAAAAATGTTTAAAATTGTTATTTGCATTAATTTGCATAAACACCATGCTTAAACGGTTTAATTCATATCTAAATAACCGTAGCTCCAAATTAAATAAATTATATATGTAAATTGATTGGGAGAATGTGTAGAGTAACTTGGTGCACTTTATTTTCCTGTTTAACAACATTAAAATTATGTTTTAGGCAGAACAGTACCAAATTCGAAATTTACATATGGGGATTTTTCGGAATTGTTATGTGTTGTTTCCGGCCTCATTTAAGATGCCTAGATAGGTAGTTTAATTATGCTTCACCTATTGCCATGATAAAGAACATTTAAACTTGTTGAGTACCTAAACGAGAGTGGACTATATAATTGAATGTGGTGCTTCGCCAATATGCAACCCGTTGCATCTTGAGCTTCACTTTACGTGTATTATTGGATCATTGCCTTGTCATGCATAATTAAATAGACATGCATCATACTTATTTGCGCATAATATCATGAATATGTTGTGATGGATTTTCATGCCGTTTGTTTGTTTCTCGATTCCTTCTCGCTAGAGTTCCGATAACGATTCGTGGTGTGAGGATTCGTTCGACTATGCCTGTTCGTCTACTTCACGGATTCGATCTTCTTCCAAGCGGGATTCCAGGCAAGATGACCATTACTTTGGATATCACTACTACCATTGTTATGCTAGTTGTCTCGTTTCTATCATGATGTCTCGCTACCTACCACTTGTTTGTCAAGCCCTCCCAAAATGCCATGATAAGCCTCTAACCCTCCACTTCCCAGCAAACCGTTGTTTGACTATATGTTACCGCTTGCTCAACCCCTCTTATAGCGTTGCTAGTTGTAGGTGCAGTTTGTTCCATGTTAGGACATGGATATCTTGGGATATCACATTATTCTTGCTATTTAATTAATGAATCTATATAATTGGTAAAGGGTGGAAGGCTCGGCCTTTTGCTTGGTGTTATGTTCCACTCTTGCCGCCTTAGTTTCCGATTACCAGTGTTATGTTCCATATTGAGCACTCCTAACATGCTTAGGTTTGTTATGGGGACCCCCTTGATAATTCGTTTTAGAATAAAACTCTTCCAGCAAGGTCCAACTTTGGTATTAAAATTTTCCTAACTAATAAAACTTGCATATGGACTTGCCGGCCCCCGTGGATAATTAATCAACAAATTGGGTTAGTGCTCCTCATGATTGTTGGTCCAAAACATAGCACCGTGCGGGGCCACCCCGGGGCAACTTAGGTGTTTAATTTGCCAACTGTACGCTTCACTTATCCGGTAGTGCCCTGAGAACAAGATATGTGCGGCTCCTATCGGGATCTGGCCTGCCAGGCGGTCTAGCTAGATTTGTTTTACCTTTGACGAATGTCTTGTGCACCGGGATTCCGAGGACACTTTGGGCTATCCTGTGGTTGAGGTTTTCCAACGCAGAATGTGGTCAGTTTGTGATTGATGAGTTGGAGCACCCCTGCAGGGTTAAATCTTCCGAAAACCCGTGCTCGCGGTTATGTGGCAACTCGGAAACTTTATAATACCCGATCATAGAAAACTTGAGGTAAACCGAATTAAAATACACCAACTGTGTGCGTAACCGCGATCATCTCTTTTCGAGGGAGTTTGGAAAGAGAACACGGTTGGGTTATGATTGACTCGTAAGTAGGTGTTCAGGATCACTTCTTGATCATTAGTAGTTCATGTTCGTTTATGCGTAGATCACTCTTCTTATTCTTGCACTCGTAACTTAGCCAGATAAAATTCTTAATGCTGCTGCAACCTCACCACTTAATCATACCTCACCCATTAAGCTTTGCTAGTCTTGATACCCTTGATAATGAGATTGTTGAGTCCCCGTGGCTCACAGATTCCTACACCAACAGGTGCAGGTACAGGTAATGCGATGCATTAACATGAGAGCGATGATTATTCTATTTGGAGTTCTTCTTCTTCATCATCGATCATAGAATGGGTTCTAGGTCGGCAGCCTGGGATTAGCAGGGTGGACGTTGTTGGAAATATGCCCTAGAGGCAATAATAAAAGTAGTTATTATTATATTTCCTTGTTCATGATAATCGTTTATTGTCCATGCTATAATTGTATTGATTGGAAACTCAATTACATGTGTGGATACATAGACAACACTGTGTCCCTAGTATGCCTCTAGTAGACTAGCTCGTTGATCAAAGATGGTCAAGGTTTCCTGACCATAGACATGAGATGTCATTTGATAACGGGATCACATCATTAGGAGAATGATGTGATGGACAAGACCCAAACTATTAATGTAGCATATGATCGTGTCAGTTTGTTCTATTGTTTTCTGCATGCCAAGTACCTGTTCCTATGACCATGAGATCATGCAACTCACTGACACCGGAGGAATACCTTGTGTGTATCAAACGTCACAACATAACTGGGTGACTATAAAGATGCTCTACAGGTATCTCCGAAGGTGTCTGTTGAGCTGGCATGGATCGAGACTGGGATTTGTTACTCAGTATGATGGAGAGGTATCTCAGGGCCCACTCGGTAATACAACATCACAATAAGCCTTGCAAGCAATGTGACTAAAGTGTTAGCCACGGGATCTTGTATTACGGAACGAGTAAAGAGACTTGCCGGTAACGAGATTGAACTAGGTATAGAGATACCGACGATCGAATCTCGGGCAAGTAACATACCGAAGAACAAAGGGAACAACGTACGGGATTAACTGAATCCTTGACATAGAGGTTCAACCGATAAAGATCTTCGTAGAATATGTAGGAACCAATATGGGCATCCAGGTCCCACTATTGGTTATTGACCGTAGAGGTGTCTCGATCATGTCTACATAGTTCTCGAACCCGCAGGGTCTGCACACTTAACGTTCGGTGTCGTTTCAGTAGTATTGAGTTATGTATGGTGGTGACCGAAGGATGTTCGGAGTCCCGGATGAGATACCGGACGTCACGAGGAGCTCCGGAATGGTCCGGAGGTAAAGATTGATATATAGGAAGTCCCGTTTTGGTCATCGGAAAAGTTTCGGGTATTTCTGGTAGTGTACCGGGAGTGCCGGGAGGGTTCCGGGGGTCCATCAGGAGGGGCCACCCACGCCGGAAGGCCACAGGCCTTAGGGGTGGCGCACCAGCCCTTAGTGGGCTCGGCAAGCCAGCCCCTAAGGGCCCATGCGGCTAGGTGGTGGGAAAAGGCAAAAATTCCAAGAGGGGGAAAGGTTTTCCAAGTAGGATTGGAATCCTACTTGGAGTAGGATTGGAGGTGGACTCCTCGACCTCCACCTGGTTCGGCCGACCCCTAGGGGAAGCCCTAGGGCGGCTGCCTTCTCCCCTCCCTCCTATATATACTAGAGGAATAGAGCCCCAAAGACACAAGTCCACATGCTAGTTCTCTATTCCCTAGTTCCTCCACCAAATAGATTTCGACGGTGCTTAGGCGAAGCCCTGCCGGAATAGTTCCACCACCACCGTCGCCGCGCCGTCGCGGTGCCGGAGAACTCAACTACCTCTCCGCTCCCTCTTGCTGGGTCAAGAAGGCGGAGATCGTCATCGAGCTGTACGTGTGCTGAACGCGGAGGTGTCGTCCGTTCGGCACCAGATCGTGATTGGATCGCGGGACGACTAGCGATTTGGATCGCGAAGACGTTTGACTACATCAACCGTGTTTCTTAACGCTTCCCGCTTAGCGATCTACAAGGGTATGTAGATCCACTCTCCCTCTCGTAGATGCTCATCACCATGGATAGATCTTGCGTGTGCGTAGGAAATTTGTTGTTTCCCATGCAACGTTCCCCAACAGTGGTATCAGAGCTAGGTCTATGTGTAGATGAGATCACGAGTAGAACACAAAGGAGTTTGTGGGCGTTGATGCTCAGATTGCTTCCTCCCTTGGTCTTTTCTTGATTCAACAGTATTGTGGGATGAAGAGGCCCGGACCAACATTACTCGTACGCTTACGAGAGACCGGTTCCCTCAACTGACATTTAACTTTGTTGCATAATGATGGCTGGCGGGTGTCTGTCTCTCCCACTTTAGTTGGACCGGATTCGACAAAGGCGGTCCTTGAGAAGGTTGAATAGCAATTTGTGTATCACCGTTGGGGTTTATGCGTAGGTAAGAATAGTTCTTGCTAGATACCCGTAGCAGCCACGTAAAACATGCAACAACAATTAGAGGACGTCTAACTTGTTTTTGCAGGGTATGTTGTGATGTGATATGGCCAATTACATGATGAGATATATGTGATGTATGAGATGATCATGTTTTGTATAGAATATCACGACTTGCATGTCGATGAGTACGGCAACCGACAGGAGCCATAGGGTTGTCTTTAATTTATTTTCGTCGTTTTGCTTTACTTTATCGCTATGAGTTAGCAATAGTCGTAGAAGCAACAGTTGGCGCGACAACCTCATGGCGACACATTGATGGAGATCAAGATGATGGAGATCATGGTGTCATGCCGGTGATGATGGAGATCATGCCGGTGCTTTGGAGATGGAGATCAAAAGCACAAGTTCATGGCCATATCATGTCACTTATGATTTGCATGTGGTGTTAATCCTTTTATGCATCTTATTTTGCTTAGGACGACGGTAGCATTATAAGGTGATCCCTCACTAAAATTTCAAGATAAAATTGTGTTCTCCCCGAGTGTGCACCGCTGCGAAAGTTCGTCATTTCGAGACACCACGTGATGATCGGGTGTGATAGACTCTACGTTCACATACAACGGGTGCAAGCTAGTGTTGCACGTACGGAACACTCGGGTTAAACTTGACGATCCTAGCATGTACATACATGGCCTCGGAACACAAGAGACCGAAAGGTCGAACATGAGTCATATAGTAGATATGATCAACATGAAGATGTTCACCATTGAAACCACCTCATCTCACGTGATGATCGGACTTGAGTTGGTGAATTTGGATCATGTGACACTCGAATGACCAGAGGGATGTCAATTTGAGTGGGAGTTTTTAAGTAATATGATTAACTAAACTCATTATCTTGAACAATAGTCTAAGTTATCTTTGAAAAATTTATGTTGTAGATCAATGGCTCGCGCAGTAGTACCCCTGAATTTTAATGCGTTCCTAGAGAAATCTAAGTTGAAAGATGATGGAAGTAACTTTGTGGACTGGGCCCGTAATCTAAGGATTATCCTTACGGCTTCCCAGAAGGCTTATGTCCTTGATGCACCGCTTGGTGATCCACCCGCTCCAGTAGAGTCTGTAGACGTTGCGAACGCCTGGCAGGCATGTTCTGATGATTACTCAATAGTTCAATGTGCAATGTTGTATGGCTTAGAACCGGGACTTCAAAGACATTTTGAACGTCATGGAGCATATGATATGTTCCTGGAGTTGAAGTGTATCTTTCAGAAGAATGCCCGGATCGAGAGGTATGAGACCTCCGATAAGTTCTATGCCTGCAAGATGGAGGAGAACGGGTCTGTCAGTGAACACATACTCAAAATGTCTGGGTATTCCACCCGTCTGGCTGAATTGGGTATGCCCCTTCCACCAGAGGCTATCACTGACAGAGTTCTTCAATCACTGCCACCTAGCTACAAGAGCTTCGTATTGTACTATAACATGCACGGGATGAACAAGTCAGTCGCCGAGCTGTTTGCGATGTTGAAAGTCGCTGAGTCTGAGATTCAGAAGGAGCATCAAGTGTTGATGGTCAATAAAACCACTTGTTTCAAGAAGAATGGCAAGGGTAAGAAGGGTAACTCCAAGAAGAGTGGCAAAGCAGTTGCCCCTCCCGTGAAGAAACCCAAGGCTGGACCCAAGCCAGAAACTGAGTGCTTTCATTGCAAGGGAACTGGTCACTGGAAGCGGAACTGCCCCAAGTATCTGTCTGACAAGAAGGCGGCCAACTCCAAACAAGGTATATATGATATACATGTTATTGATGTGTGCCTTACCAACTCTCGTTGTAGTTCCTGGGTATTTGATACCGGTTCGGTTGCTCACATTTGCAACTCAAAACAGGAACTGCGGAATAGACGGAGGCTGGCAAAGGACAAAGTGACGATGCGCGTGGGAAATGGTTCCAAGGTTGATGTGATCGCCGTCGGCACGCTCGCTCTTCGATTACCATCGGGATTAGTGTTGTACCTGAATAATTGTTATTTAGTGCCTGCGTTAAGCATGAACATTATATCTGGATCTTGTTTATTGCGAGACGGTTACTCATTTAAATCAGAGAATAATGGTTGTTCTATTTATATGAGTAATATCTTTTATGGTCATGCACCCAATGTGAGGGGTTTATTCTTGTTGAATCTCGATAGTGATGATACACATGTTCATAACATTGATGCCAAAAGATGTAGAATTGATAATGACAGTACCACTTTCTTGTGGCACTGCCCCTTAGGTCATATTGGTGTAAAACGCATGAAGAAGCTCCTTGCTGATGGACTTTTGGAGTCACTTGATTTTGAATCACTTGACACATGTGAACCATGCCTCAAGGGCAAGATGACTAAGACCCCGTTCTCTGGAACAATGGAACGGGCAAGTGACTTATTGGAAATCAAACATACTGATGTGTGCGGTCCAATGAGCATTGAGGCGCGCGGTGGTTATCGTTATTTTCTCACCTTCACTGATGATTTAAGTAGATATGGGTATATTTATTTAACGAAACACAAGTCTGAAACGTTTGAAAAGTTCAAGCAATTTCAGAGTGAAGTTGAGAATCATCGTAACAAGAAGATCAAATTCCGGCGATCTGATCGAGGAGGAGAATATCTGAGTTATGAGGTTGGCAGCCACTTAAGACAATGTGGAATTGTTTCACAATTGACACCGCCTGGAACACCACAGCGTAATGGTGTTTCCAAACGTCGTAATCGAACCTTATTGGATATGGTGCGATCTATGATGTCTCTTGCCGATTTGCCACTATCGTTTTGGGGTTATGCATTAGAGACAGCTGCATTCACTTTAAATAGGGCACCATCGAAATCCGTTGAGACGACGCCATATGAACAGCGGTTTGGCAAGAAGCCAAAGTTGTCATTTCTTAAAGTTTGGGGATGTGATGCTTATGTCAAAAAGCTTCAGCCTGCAAAGCTGGAACCCAAAGCGGAGAAATGCGTCTTCATAGGATACCCAAAAGAGACAGTTGGGTATACCTTCTATCTCAGATCCGAAGGGAAAGTGTTTGTCGCTAAAAACGGAACATTTCTTGAGAAAGAGTTTCTCTCGAAAGAATTGAGTGGGAGGAAAATAGAACTTGATGAGGTTGTTGAACCTTTACTTCAACCAGAGAGTAGCGCAGCGCAGAAAGATGTTTCTGTAGAGCCTACATTGGTTGAAGAGGAAGTTAATGATGATGATCATGAAGCTTCTGATCAAGTTGCTATCGAATCTCGTAGGTCGACAAGGACGCGTACTGCTCCTGAGTGGTACGGCAACCCTGTCTTAGAGGTCATGTTGTTGGACAACGATGAACCTACGAGCTATGGAGAAGCGATGATGGGCCCGGATTCTGAGAAATGGTTAGAGGCCATGAAATCCGAGATGGGATCCATGTATGAAAACAAAGTATGGGCTTTGGAAGTATTACCTAAAGGGCTAAAGGCCATTCAGAACAAATGGATCTTTAAGAGGAAGACGGACGCGGACGGTAATGTCACCATCTATAAAGCTCGACTTGTGGCAAAGGGTTTTTCACAAGTTCAAGGAGTTGACTACGATGAGACCTTCTCACCCGTAGCGATGCTTAAGTCCGCCAGAATCATGTTAGCAATAGCTGTCTTTTTCGATTATGAAATTTGGCAGATGGATGTCAAAACAGTGTTCCTTAATGGTTTCCTTAAGGAAGAGTTGTATATGATGCAACCGGAAGGTTTTGTCGATCTAGAGAATGCTGACAAAGTTTGCAAACTCCAGCGATCCATTTATGGACTGGTGCAAGCATCTCGGAGTTGGAATCTTCGCTTTGATGAGGTGATCAAAGCGTTCGGGTTTATACAAGTTTATGGAGAAGCTTGTATTTACAAGAAAGTGAGTGGGAGCTCTATAGCGTTTCTAATATTATATGTGGATGACATATTGCTGATTCGAAACAATATAGAAATGTTGGAAAGTGTGCAGGAATATTTGAACAAGAGTTTTTCAATGAAGGACCTAGGAGAAGCTGCTTTCATATTAGGCATCAAGATCTATAGAGATAGATCGAGACGCTTAATAGGACTTTCACAGAGCACATACCTTGACAAAGTTTTGAAGAAGTTCAAAATGGATCAGGCCAAGAAGGGGTTCTTGCCTGTATTGCAAGGTGTGAAGTTGAGTAAGACTCAATGCCTAGTGACTGCAGAAGATAGAGAAAAGATGAGTGTTGTCCCCTATGTTATTGCCATAGGCTATATCATGTATGCAATGCTGTGCACAAGACCCGATGTCAGCCTTGACATAAGTATGGCCGGAAGGTTTCAAAGTGATCCAGGAATGGAACACTGGACGACGGTCAAGAATATCCTGAAGTACCTGAAAAGGACTAAGGACATGTTTCTCATTTATGAAGGTGACCAAGAGCTCGTCGTAAATGGTTACGTCGATGCAAGCTTTGACACTGATCCGGATGACTCTAAGTCTCAAACCGGATACGTATTTATTCTCAATGGGGGTGCGGTAAGCTGGTGCAGTTCCAAGCAGAGCGTGGTAGCTGATTCTACATGCGAAGCGGAGTAAATCACTGCCTCGGAGGCGGCGAAGGAAGGTGTCTGGATGAAGAAGTTCATGACAGATCTTGGAGTAGTGCCCAGTGCACTAAACCCAATGACTCTGTTCTGTGACAACACTGGTGCCATTGCTCTGGCCAAGGAACCAAGGTTTCAC
This sequence comes from Elymus sibiricus, assembly GCA_039707655.1. Lineage (NCBI taxonomy): Eukaryota > Viridiplantae > Streptophyta > Magnoliopsida > Poales > Poaceae > Elymus > Elymus sibiricus. The sequence continues at coordinate 270,107,192 of CM077673.1, read as the reverse complement.
AAGAGGACCAGACACATAAAGCGACGTTTCAATTCCATCCGTGATTACATCAAGGAGGAGGACATAAATATTTGTAAAGTACACATGGATCTGAATGTCGCAGACCCGATGACTAAACCTCGTCCAAGGGCTAAACATGATCAACACCAGAACTGTATGGGTGTTAGATTCATTACAATGTAAATCACATAGTGATGTGAGCTAGATTATTGACTCTAGTGCAAGTGGGAGACTGTTGGAAATATGCCCTAGAGGCAATAATAAAAGTAGTTATTATTATATTTCCTTGTTCATGATAATCGTTTATTGTCCATGCTATAATTGTATTGATTGGAAATTCAATTTCATGTGTGGATACATAGACAACACTGTGTCCCTAGTATGCCTCTAGTAGACTAGCTCATTGATCAAAGATGGTCAAGGTTTCCTGACCATAGACATGAGATGTCATTTGATAACGGGATCACATCATTAGGAGAATGATGTGATGGACAAGACCCAAACTATGAACGTAGCATATGATCGTGTCAGTTTATTGCTATTGTTTTCTGCATGTCAAGTACCTGTTCCTATGACCATGAGATCATGCAACTCACTGACACCGGAGGAATAGCTTGTGTGTATCAAACGTCACAACATAACTGGGTGACTATAAAGATGCTCTACAGGTATCTCCGAAGGTGTCTGTTGAGCTGGCATGGATCGAGACTGGGATTTGTTACTCCATATGACGGAGAGGTATCTCCGGGCCCACTCGGTAATACAACATCACAATAAGCCTTGCAAGCAATGTGACTAAAGTGTTAGCCACGGGATCTTGTATTACGGAACGAGTAAAGAGACTTTCCGGTAACGAGATTGAACTAGGTATAGAGATACCGACGATCGAATCTCGGGCAAGTAACATACCGAAGAACAAAGGGAACAACGTACGGGATTAACTGAATCCTTGACATAGAGGTTCAACCGATAAAGATCTTCGTAGAATATGTAGGAACCAATATGGGCTTCCAGGTCCCGCTATTGGTTATTGACCGTAGAGGTGTCTCGGTCATGTCTACATAGTTCTCGAACCCCCAGGGTCTGCACACTTAACGTTCGGTGTCGTTTCGGTAGTATTGAGTTATGTATGGTCGTGACCGAAGGTTGTTCGGAGTCCCGAATGAGATCCCGGACATCACGAGGAGCTCCGGAATGGTCTGGAGGTAAAGATTGATATATAGGAAGTCCCGTTTTGGTCACCGGAAAAGTTTCGGGTATTTCCTATAGTGTACCGGGAGTGCCTGGAGGGTTCCGGGGGTCCATTAGGAGGGGCCACCCACGCCGAAAGGCCACATAGGCATTAGGGGTGGCACACCAGCCCTTAGTGGGCTGGGCAAGTCAGCCCCTAAGGGCCCATGCGGCTAGGAGGTGGGAAAAGGCAAAAAGTCCAAGATGGGGAAAGGTTTTCCAAGTAGGATTGGAATCCTACTTGGAGTAGGATTGGAATCCTACTTGGAGGTGGACTCCTCCACCTCCACCTGGTTCGGCCGACCCCTAGGGGAAGCCCTAGGGCGGCTGCCTCCTCCCCTCCCTCCTACATATACTAGAGGAATAGAGCCCCAAAGACACAAGTCCACGTGCTAGTTCTCTATTCCCTAGTTCCTCCACCAAATAGATTCTGACGGTGCTTAGGCGAAGCCTTGCCGGAATAGTTCCACCACCACCGTCGCCGCGCCGTCGCGCTGCCGGAGAACTCAACTACCTCACCGCCCCCTCTTGCTGGATCAAGAAGGCGGAGATCGTCATCGAGCTGTACGTGTGCTGAACGCGGAGGTGCCGTCCGTTCGGCACTAGATCGTGGTTGGATCGCGGGACGACTTGCGATTTGGATCGCGAAGACGTTCGACTACATCAACCGCGTTTCTTAATGCTTCCCGCTTAGCGATCTACAAGGGTATGTAGATCCACTCTCCCTCTCGTAGATGCTCATCACCATGGATAGATCTTGCGTGTGTGTAGGAATTTTTTTGTTTCCCATGCAACGTTCCCCAACAGACGTCGTCTTATTTTTCATTTGATTTCGTCCATAGTCGGATGATACGTGTCCAACGTATCTATAATTTTTGCTTGTTCCATGCTGTTATATTATCATTCTTGGATGTTTTAAAATCACTTTATAGAAACTTTATATCGTTTTTTGGGACTAACCTATTGACATAGTGCCAAAGTGCCAGTTGCTGTTTTTGCTTGTTTTTTACTTCGCAGAATATCAGTACCAAACGAAGTCCAATCGCGACGAAACTTTTTGGAGATTTTTTTTAGACCAGAAGACACCCAGTGGGCCAAAGAAGTGCCAGAGAGGTGGGCCGTGGAGACCACAACCCACCAGGGCGCCAGAGGCCCGCGGCACGCCCTGATGGGTTGTGCCCTCCTCGGGGCCCCTCTCCACCTCCTCTGATGCCTATAAATTCCCAAATATTCCAGAAACCCTAGAGGAGTCGATGAAAAACACATCCAGCCGCCGCAAGTTCCAGAGCCTCGAGATCCAATCTAACACCATCACGGAGGGGTTCATCATCCTCATTGGTGCCTCTCCGATGATGCGTGAGTAGTCCACCATAGACCTACGGGTCCGTAGGCAGTAGCTAGATGGCTTCCTCTCTCTCTCTTATGATTCTCAATACAATGGTCTCTTGGAGATCTATTTGATGTAAACTTTTGCGGTGTGTTTGTTGGGATCCGATGAATTTTGAGTTCATGGTCAGTTTCTATCCATGAATATTATTTGAGTCTTCTTTGATCTCTTATATGCATGATTACTCATAGCCTCGTATTTCTTCTTCGAATCTTTGGTTTAGTTCGGCCGACTAGATCGATTTTTCTTGCCATGGGAAGAGGTGCTTTGTGATGGGTTCAATCTTGCGGTGTCCTCTCCCAGTGACAGAAGGGGCAGCGAGGCACGCATGTATCATTGCTATTAAGGATAACAAGATGGGGTCTATTCCTACATGAATAGATCTTGTCTACATCATGTCATCGTTCTTATTGCATTACTTTGTTTTTCCATGAACTTAATACACTACATACATGCTGGATAGCGGTCGATGTGTGGAGTAATAGTGGTAGATGCAGGCAGGAGTCGGTCTACTTATCTTGGACGTGATGCCTATATAATGATCATCGCCTTGGATATCGTCATGATTATTTGATCTTCTATCAATTGCCCAATAGTAATTTGTTCAGCCACCGTGTGCTATACTCATGAGAGAAGCCACTAGTGAAACCTACGGCCCCCGGGTCTACTTTTCCAACATATTGCTTTCTGATCTATCTTTTTGCCGCTTTTGTTTTCAGATCTATTATTCCAAAAACCCAAAAATATATGGCTGCACTTTTTATTTGCTCTTTTTATTTTGTGTTCTTGAGAGATCAATCTCTCCAATCGATCACTACCTAATCTATCTTTTTACCGTAGAGAGATTGGCAACCTCTCTTTCGCGTCGGGTTGCAATTATTTGTTCTTTGTGTTCAGGTGCTGCTTATTAGGTGGTGGTGATCCTCCTACTGGTTCGATACCTTGGTTTCATAACTGAGGGAAATACTTACCGTCGCTGTGCTGCATCATCCCTTCCTCTTTGGGGAAATACCGATGCAGTCTCAAGCCACGTCAAAAGGAATTTCTAGCGCCGTTGCCGAGGAGGAAGCGGTCTCTTCTACGTGCCAATCTCTGGCGCCGAGGAGATTACATTATTTGCCATCATCATCTACCAGGTTCCTAATCACAAATCTCATCTCCTTGCACTTACATTATTTGCCATTTGCATCTCGTTTTTCTCTCCGCCACTTCACCAAATTTGCCGTTTTATTCGCCCTCTTTTCCGTTTGCCTTTTTGCTTGTTTGCTATCTTTGCTTGTGTTGCCATGTGCCTTCTATTTGCTTGCATCTTCGCTTGCTAAAAATCTATTGATATGGATCCTCATCCACTTGATAATATTTTCAAGAGGCCAAATTATGATGAACCAATTGCTAGTGAGTTGAGTGCACTTGATTATCTCTATGAAGTTTTGTTTGAAAATCATGAATCTGAAAATTTTGATGAAGTGTTGAAAGAAGAAATTTATAAGGTGATTCATGATAGTTCTTTGAATGATGAGCATGATTACAATGTTGCTTATATGAATTCTCTATATATCCATGATGCTAATGATATGCAAAGCCACAAGCTTGGGGATGCTATGTTTGATGAAGATGATATTTCTAGTCCTCCGAGTTTTGATGAGCAAATTTATTATGATGATTGCATGCCTCCTAGTTATGATGATGGTGATGACATGTATGCTATAATGAGTAATGATAACCATGAAACTTATCATCATGGTTTTAATTTTCAATGTGGTTATTTTAATCAAGTGTCTCATGATAGTTACTTTGTTGAGTTTGCTCCCACTACCATGGATGATAAGGATTTTGCTTATGTGGAGAGTAATAAAAATTCTATGCTTGTGCATCATGAAAAGAATGATTTATGTGATAGTTATATTGTTGAATTCCTTCATGATGCTACTGAAATTTATTATGAGGGAGGAACATATGCTTGTAGGAATTGCAGTAATATCAAGTTTCCTCTCTATGTGTTGAAAGTTTCGAAGTTATGCTTGTTTTGCCTTCCTATGCTAGTTGATTCTTGTTCCCATAAATTGTTTTCTCACAAAATCCCTATGCATAGGAAGTGGGTTAGAATTAAATGTGTTTGTCATGAGATTTATGATGCTCTTTCGCATATTTCAATTACTACCTTTTATGTGAGCATCATTGAAATCATCATGCCTAGCTAGGGGCGTAAAACGATAGCGCTTGTTGGGAGGCAACCCAATGAATAAATTTATTTTCATATTTTTATTTCAGTTTTTGAGTGTTGACACAATTATGCCTCTGTTATGATTGTGCTTTTTATGTTTTATTTAGTGTTTGTGCCAAGTAAAGCCTTTAGAATGATTCATAAGATGAGTAGAAACAATGCTGAATCTGAAACAGAAACTTTGACCCCAGTATGCGAATTTTCATTTTTTTACTGGAGCATGATATTGAGCTGAAATTTTAACACAATATTGATATACAAATTCTTTACGTTGTACTATTTTTTTCGGAATTTTTAGTGTTACCGAAATATTGTTAGAGTACATATTACTACAGACTGTTCTGTTTAAGACAGATTCTGTTTTCGTTGCATTGTGTGCTTGTTTTGATGAATCTATGGGTTGTATTGAAGGGTATGAGCTATGGTAAAGTTAAAATATAGTAGGTGTAATGCAACAATAAAATATGAATGAGTTTGTAACAGTACCTAAAGTAGTGATTTGCTTTATTATACTAACGGATCTCGCAAAGATTTTGTTGAGTTTTGTGTGATTGAAGTTTTCAAGTTTTGGGTGAGATCACGATGGATGAAGGAATACGGAGTGAAAAGATCCTAAGCTTGGGGATGCTACAGCACCCCCAAGATATATCCAAAGAGAAAAAAGCAACTAAGCTTGGGGATTCCCCGAGTGGCATCCCCTCTTTCTTCTAACAACCATCGGTATTTTACTTGGAGCTATATTTTTATTCGTCACATATCATGAGTTTTGCTTGGAGCGTCTTGTATTATTTGAGTCTTTGCTTGCTTTGCTTGTTAATTTGTCACTTGTATCCTTGCTGGACACACCTATTTGAGAGAGCCAAAATTATGCTAAGATTTGTTAGAATTGCTCTATATGCTTCACTCAACTTTTTGAGCTATAGAATTGCTCTAGTGCTTCACTTATATCTTTTTGAGCACGGTGTGCTTGGAATTTTTTGTAGAAACACTCTCATGCTTCACTTAGATTAATTTGAGAGTTAGTAAATTTTGAAGAAATCCTCTCATGCTTCACTTATACTATTTTGAGGGATGAAATCTTTATGCTCATGTGCTTCACTTAAATTTGTTTGAGCTTGTCAAAAGCAATGGCAAAATATGAAACTAGTCCCAAAGTGATAGATTTCCAAGGAGGATATAATAAAAACTTTCGTGAAGATCATCAGACAAATTAAACTTGATTCCTTGTAATAGTTTTGAGACATGATGATAGTAATATGTGAGTCATGTTAGTGAGTAGTTATGCTCTAGTAAGAATATTGGTGTTAAGGTTTGTGATTCCCTATGCATGTACGATAGTCAATAGTTATGCAATGAAATTACATCCTACTTATGGTGTATTATTCGGTGTTAGTTATGCTCAATGCTCGCTTATTTGAATTTTCGTTTCTTGGTTGGTTGCTTCTCAATCTATTTGCTAGCCTCCACTTGTACTAAGTAGAAATACTACTTGTGCATCCAAAATCCTTAAACCAAGTTTTGCCTTATGAGTCCACCATACCTACCTATATGCGGTATTTCCATGCCGTTCTAAGAAAATTTGTATGTGCCATCTCTAATTTTCAAAAATAAATTTTCTCTTTTGTGTGCTCGTACCGCTCATGAAACGGTAGGGGGTGTCCAATATTTTTCCATGCTAGATGTGTTATTCTCAGGATGAGTGTTTATTCACTTGTCATTGCACGAGAGTATGGCGGTAATAGAGATGCCCATTCCCGAAATGAAAAAAGGAAAAAAATACTTTATGTTGTCAAATAATAAATTCCTTGGTAAGTGTTGGTATGGAAGGCAACCGTGGATACGGCCAGCCATGGAATGTGAAAGAATGGCGGAAAAAGGAATACACTTTATTTTCTATTTGGGAACCGCCTATGATATATCTAGCATGGAAAGTATTATGAACTACTTTGTCGTTTTCGTTGACAGGAAAGGCATGCCACTCAAAATATTTTTCTCTCTCAATTTAAACTTTGAGCTCTGGCACCTCTACAAATCCTTACTTCCCTCTGCGAAGGGCCTATCTATTTACTTTATGCAATTTTTATTTTTACTTTGAGTCTCCATCTGCTCTTATAAAGCACCAACTAGGGGGCACTATGATCGTACTTGAGCATTGGGTATAGCTCATATTTGAGTGTGTTTCATGAATGGATCAATGATTGAGCATGATGGGCTAGGGATAACTTTCTTTAGTGTTGATATTTTGAAAGACATGGTTTCTTGTTGGCATGCTTGAGTATTGAAGTCATTATGTTAAAACTAGACTATTGCTTTGAACCATCTAAAATTCCAAATGTCCATGCTACAAAAGAAAAGAATATGAGATGAACATGTTAGGCAGCATTCCACATCAAAAATTCTGTTTTTATCATTTACCTACTCGAGGACGAGTAGGAATTAAGCTCGGGGATGCTGATACGTTTCCAACGTATCTATAATTTTTGCTTGTTCCATGCTGTTATATTATCATTCTTGGTTGTTTTACAATCACTTTATAGCAACTTTATATAATTTTTTGGGACTAACCTATTGACATAGTGCCAAAGTGCCAGTTGCTGTTTGTGCTTGTTTTTTACTTCACAGAATATCAGTATCAAATGGAGTCCAATTGCGACGAAACTTTTTGGAGATTTTTTTTGGACCAGAAGACACCCAGTGGGCCAAAGAAGTGCCAGAGAGGTGGGCTGTGGAGACCACAACCCACCAGGGCGCGCCAGAGGCCCCAGGCGCGCCTTGATGGGTTGTGCCCTCCTGGGGGCCCTCTCCACCGCCTCTGATGCCTATAAATTTCCAAATATTCCAGAAACCCTAGAGGAGTCAACAAAAAACACATCCAGCCGCCGCAAGTTCCAGAGCCTCGGGATCCAGTCTAACACCATCACAGAGGGGTTCATCATCCTCATTGGTGCCTCTCCGATGATGCGTGAGTAGTCCACCATAGACCTACGGGTCCGTAGGCAGTAGCTAGATGGCTTCCTCTCTCTCTCTTTTGATTCTCAATACAATGGTCTTTTGGAGATCTATTTGATGTAAACTTTTGCGGTGTGTTTGTTGGGATCCGATGAATTTTGAGTTCATGGTCAGTTTCTATCCATGAATATTATTTGAGTCTTCTTTGATCTCTTATATGCATGATTACTTATAGCCTCGTATTTCTTCTTCGAATCTTTGGTTTAGTTAGGCCGACTAGATCGATTTTTCTTGCCATGGGAAGAGGTGCTTTGTGATGGGTTCGATCTCGCGGTGTCCTCTCCCAGTGACAGAAGGGGTAGCGAGGCACACATGTATCATTGCTATTAAGGATAACAAGATGGGGTCTATTCCTACATGAATAGATCTTGTCTACATCATGTCATCGTTCTTATTGCATTACTTCATTTTTCCATGAACTTAATACACTAGATGCATGCTGGATAGCGGTCGATGTGTGGAGTAATAGTGGTAGATGCAGGCAGGAGTCGGTCTACTAATCTTGGACGTGATGCCTATATAATGATCATCGCCTTGGATATCGTCATGATTATTTGATCTTCTATCAATTGCCTAACAGTAATTTGTTCAGCCACCATGTGCTATACTCATGAGAGAAGCCACTAGTGAAACCTAAGGCCCCCGGGTCTACTTTTCCAACATATTGCTTTCCGATCTTTCCTTTTGCCGCGTTTGTTTCAGATCTATTATTCCAAAAACCCAAAAATATATTGCTGCACTTTTTATTTGCTCTTTTTATTTTGTGTTCTTGAGAGATCTATCTCTCCAATCTATCACTACCTAATCTATCTTTTTACCGTAGAGAGATTGACAACCTCTCTTTCGCGTCGGGTTGCAAGTATTTGTTCTTTGTGTGCAGGTGCTGCTTATTAGGTGGTGGTGATCCTCCTACTGGTTCGATACCTTGGTTTCATAACTGAGGGAAATACTTACCGTCGCTGTGCTGCATCATTCCTTCCTCTTTGGGGAAATACCGACGCAGTCTCAAGCCACGTCATCGGATCCTGCTCTTATGTATGATGATTGATATGTATTAATGTATTGAGGTATTTATGTTGTGGCATGTGGCGAGTGTAAGCCAACTCCATATACTCATCTCTTCTTTACAAGTATTGTGACAATTTCCATTCTTGCGAAGCGGCCCGAAATGCGCTTATATCCTTATCGAGGCCCTCGAGATGTCACGAGGATAGTACCGCATTTTGGGCGTGACAATTGCTGACCTTTTTGCTACAATATATTAAGCCTTCCCAGCTCCACATATCATCTACATCATGCGTTTGACACCACCTATCAATCGCTCTATCCAAGCTTGGAAAGTTTTGGCTACAACGGTTGCCGATCACCGCCTGCTACTTGGTAAGAACTAGTAAGAATTTGAGATTCGCTTGATGGATTTGTGACTCTCCACCACACCACCACCACCACTTCGTAGTAGTATGTAGAATCATAATCTTGTGTGTTTCGATTGCTGCTAACCATGACAGAATCACAAGCCGACGAGCTAGACTGGGAGAGCATGACGACGAAGCAGCTACATGATAAATTTCAACAAATGATGGGCAACCAGGTGCAAGACATGATGGACAGCTTTGGAGAGGCCATGGAGAATCAAGATGGCTTGGAGAATACGTTCGACACCAAGATGGAGGCCAAGTTCAATGAAGTTCTCACACCTATACCACCACCGGTTGCACCTGTCGCAACTCTGCAACAACAACAACAACAATAACAACAACATCGCCTTCCAAATTACGTGGGACGAGCACAACGTGTGCCTATCGAGCAAGTCCAACATTTTGGTGTTGTTGCTACCCCTGCTGCTTCTATGGTTGCTGCTACTACCATTGATCAGATGATGACTACGATGGTGATTACAATGACGAGGAAGAGGTTGCTCCAAATCAGGACTACATGCAACCACCAGCACAAGCACCATACCGTCCACATGCATACAATCACAATGGCAGGACTACCCCACCACCTCAGGTACGAGATCATGACCATGTCCCTACACTAAAATTGAATATTACTCCATTTGCGGGTAGATACATACCCGAGGTATATATTATTACTTGGGAGTTAGAAATTGAACAATGTTTTACATGCTTACAATATCCCAAGGATAGACGTGTTACTGCTGATGTGTGTGAGTTTACTGGTTTTGCATCTATTTGGCGGTCCACACACTGTACAACATAGCCTCATAATATTCCAACTACTTAGGCTACTTTAAAAGATGTTATGCGTACTCGTTGGGTTCCTCCATATTAACAACGTGAATTGCTCCAAAAATTGCAGCGGTTAAGACAGGGTAAAAATTATGTAGAGGAATATTATCAGGAGTTACAAATTGGGATGCTTAGATGTGGTATTGAAGAAGATAATTAAGCTCAAATTGCACGGTTCATGGGTGGATTAAACAGAGAGATCCAAACTATCTTAGAGTATAAGGAGTATAACAATATCAGTCGTTTATTCCACCTTGCTTGCAAAGATGAAATTGAAGTGCAGGATCGACAGACCAGGGCGCGGACTCAATTATCTGCAAGTCGATCTTCATCATGGACACCTCATGTGTCGTCTACTACCACACGCCCTACTACACGGTTGAATGCTTGAGCCGCCAACTGCAACCGTGATTCAAGAAAACATGCACCATCACCACCTCCATCTGCCAAGAGCACACCTTCTGGTCCCGCACAGAGCTCTTCTTCATCCATGGCATCAATTGGGGGCAAACACATGATATTATATGTCGTTATTGTAAGGATGGAGGTCACTATGCGACAAAATGTCCATCCAGGTGTGTGATGGTTATTACCGAGGATAGTGGTTATGACTCCGCTAGTGACTCTGATGAGGAGACTTGGCTCTTATTGCAAGTGAAGAACACGTTGGAGATGATTCTGAACAAAAGATGAACTACATGGCTTCTGAAGATGCTGACATGTATGCAAGTTTAGTTGCTCAAGGTATTTTGAATGTGCAGGTAACATAGGCCGAGCAAAATCAGAGGCACAATTTGTTCCATACGAAGAGAGTTGTGAAGGAACGTTCTGTTCGCATCATCGTTGATTGAAGGTGTTGCAACAACTGGGCTAGCATGGAGATGGTGGAGAAGTTGTCTTTCACCACCAGACCACATCCTCGTCCTTATTACATACAATGGTTCAACAACAGTGGCAAGGTTAAGGTAACACATGTTGTTCTTGTGCATTTTGGCATTGCTGCATTTGCTGATTATGTTGATTGTGATGTGGTACCCATGCAAGCATGCTCCATTTTACTTGGTAGACCATGAGAATTTGATATAAAAAATTGTACACCATGGTAGGAATAGTCAATATACTCTTGTTCATAATAATAAACATATTACTTTGCTTCCTATGTCTCGTGAACAAATTTTGAAAGGTGACATTGCTAGAGCTAGTAAAGCAAAATAGGAGCAAAATAAGAGAGAAAATCAGATTGTGGCCAAAGAGTTTGAGCAACACAATAAGCCTAATAAACCATCATCTAGTGTTGCCTATGAAATTAAATTGAAAAGTGGATGTTTACTTGCCACGAAATATGGTATTACTAATCTGGATTTTAGTAAATCTATTTGCTATACTTTTGTGTGCAAAGAGGCGTTTTTATCATTCGAGGATGTTCCTCCTGCTGTCCCTGACATTTTGCAGGAGTTCGCTGACGTCTTTCCACAAGATGTGCCACCGGGATTACCACTTATTAGAGGGATTGAACATTAGATTGACTTAATTCTCAGTGCCTCGCTACTAAACCATGCACCATACCATACCAATCCAGAGGAGACTAAAGAGATTATGCGTCATGTACATGAGCTGCTTGATAAAGATTATATACATGAATCCCTTAGTCCTTGTGTTGTTCCTATTATTGTAGTGTAGAAAAAGGATGGTACATCGCGTATGTGTGCTGATTTTAGATCTATTAATAAGAGATATTACTATTTGTTATCGTCATCTTATTCCCAGGCTAGATGATATGCTTGATGAATTTAGTGGCTCTACCATTTTCTTCAAAGTTGATTTGCCTAGTGGATACCATCAAATTCGTACGAAATTGGGAGATGAATGGAAAACAACATTTAAACGGAAGTTTGGATTATATGAGTCGTTAGTCATGCCTTTTGGGTTAACTAATGCACCTAGCACTTTCACGAGATTGATGAATGAAATTCTATGTGCTTTCATTGGACGATTTGTGGTAGTTTACTTTGATGATATGCTGATTTATAGCATATCTTTGGAGGAACATTTACGTGTTGTTTTTATTGCTCTATGTGATGCACGTTTGTTTGGTAACCTGGGGAAGTGCACCTTTTGCACCGACCAAGTATCTTTTCTTGGCTATGTTGTTACTTTCGAGGGAATTGAAGTTGATAAAGCCAAGATTGAAGCTATTGAGAGTTGGCCGCAACCCAAAATGGTCACACATGTAAGGAGTTTTCTTGTCCTTGCTGGTTTCTATAGGCGTTTTGTGACTGAGTTCAACACCCTTGCTGCACCCCTTAACGAGCTTACAAAGAAGGATGTGCCTATTGTTTGGGGTACCGCACAGGAAGAAGCCTTCATGGTATTGAAAGATAAGTTCACATGCTCCTTTACTCTAACTTTCTGATTTTAATAAGACTTCTGAGCTTGAATGTGATGCTAGCGGCATTGGATTAGGAGGTGTGTTATTACAAGATGGTAAACCTGTTGCACACCTTTCTAAAAAAATGAGTGGGCCTAGTCTGAATTATTCTACTTATGATAAGGAATTATATGCTTTTGTTTGGACTTTGGAAACATGGCAGCATTATTTATGGCCCAAAGAATTTGTTATACATTCTGATCATGAATCTTTGAAACACATTAAAAGTCAAGCAAAACTGACCTGTAGACATGCTAAATGGTTGAATTCATGAGACTTTCCCTTATGTCATTAAACACAAGAAGGGTAAAAAAATGTCATTGTAGATGCACTGGCTCGTCGTTATACTATGCTTTCATAACTTGACTTTAAAATATTTGGTTTGGAGACCATCAAAGATCAATATGTGCATTATGCTGAATTTAAAGATGTGATGCAGAATTTTAAAGAAGGAAGAACATGGAGCAAGTTCATCATTAATGATGGATTTGTGTTCCATGCTAACAAGCTATGCATTCCAACTAGCTTGTTTCGTCTTTTGTTTTTACGGGAGGTGCATCAAGGAGGATTAATGGGACACTTTGGCATGAAGAAGACGGAGGACGTACTTGCTACGCATTTCTTTTGGCCAAAGATGAGACGGGATGTTGAGCGTTTTGTTGCTCGCTGCACTACATGTGAAAAAGCTAAGTCATGACTCAATCCTCATGGTTTATATATGCCCTTGCTTGTACCTAGTGTTCATTGGGAGGATATATCTATGGACTTTGTTTTAGGTTTACCTCAAACAAAGAAGGGGAGGGATAACATATTTGTCGCTGTGGATAGATTTCCAAAAATAGCACACTTTATACCATGTCATAAAAGTGATGCTGCTGCTATGTTGTTGATTTTCTCTTTCGTGAAATAATTTGGTTGCATGGTGTGCCAAATACTATTGTCTCAGATCGTGATACTAAATTTATTAACAACTTTTGGAGATGCTTATGGGCTAAGTTGGCGACAAAACTGTTTTTTAGTACTACATGTCACCCCCAAGCTGATGGACAAACTGAAATAGTAAATAGAACATTGTTTACTATGCTTAGGGCTATTTTGAAGAATAGTCGTAAAATGTGGGAAGAATGCTTGTCTCAATTGAAGTTTCTTATAATCGTTCGTTGCATTCTACTACTAAGATGTGCCATTTTGAAATTGTGTATAGTTTCCTACCTCGTGCACCTATTGATTTTTTGCCTCTTCCATCTTCGGAGAAGATTAATTTTGATGCTAAACAACGTACTGAATTGATCTTAAAATGCATGAGTTTACTAAGGAAAAAATTAAACGTATGAATGCTAAGTACAAAGTTGCTGGAGATAAGGTTAGAGAAAATGTTGTCTTTGCACCTGGAGATCTTGTTTGATTACATTTATGCGAAGATAGGTTTCCTAATTTCTACAAATCTAAGATAATTCCACGTGCTGATGGTCATTTTTAAGGTGCTAGAGAAAATAAATGATAATGCATATAAACTTGAGCTGCCACTGGTGCAACAACGTCCTATACAAACGGTTTTTAACCCCTTCTACGACACAGTTTTAATCCGTCGCCTAGCCTGTGTGGGCCATAGGGGGTCCATCCCACACGACACGGAAAACCTATCAGCGATGGTGACCGATGAACGCAAACGTTTGGCAAAACAAAGCATATGGGATGTCCGCATCTATCACAAACGTGAGTCACCGGTCAACCATTTGAGATATGGCATACTTCCCATACGACCCATCCTTGCTACTCGTGTGAGATCACACTAACATCGCACACACTATTATGTGGCGCACCGTTTACGATGTGTGCCAAATCGCAAATAGTTCACGATTGTAAAGCGTGTATGATAAGGGGACTATCACACACATTAATTCCACTATGACCGTCTGTGATAGGATTTAAGAGTGCATATTTTTATCCTTATAAAACTGTATGTGAAGGTTGAATCTATCCCACACACTGCGCTATTGATAAACATTTGTGATTTATAAAATGTCCACAACGTATCATCCATACTTCCCAAATGTGTCATCCATACTACCCGTGTCGGATTAAGGCCTATCGCACACGTTCTTCTTTGACATACATTTACGACGGGCACGTCATCATAAACAGTTCATGATACCAAATCGTGTGTGATAAGGAGACTATCACAAACATTTGATGAGAAGTAACTGTGTGCGTTGGTGTTGTTAATCTCACACGTTATTTCTTGGTTGATCGTGTGCGCAGCAGAGATTCATAGCACACGTCGTGAGTGGAGAAACGCGTCTGGTCTTGAAGTTGATCGCATATGTTTTGCTTTCCCAAACTGTGTGCATTGTAATGGCCCTCAGAGCATAATTTATCCCTAATTTAATACTTGTGTTCATAATTCACATAATTTAAATTTGAAAGTAGGAAATTATTTATTTCATATCGAATCATGTTTAAATATAGGATGAAGAACGAATGCATAATTCGATTCACATGTACAAATACTCAACAACTACAGAAGCATCAATTCGCAAAAAAAAGAAAACTACAAAAGGGACAAATAAAGAATGATGGAACCATGGTTGTATTAAAGGCGGTAAAGAGAGATCCGAAAGACATTCTGGTTGCTAGAGAAGGTGAAGCGGAATGCCCATATTGTGCCCTCCTCCATGCCTAACGCATGCACGACTCTAGGCCAGCCCCTAGTGATGGCCGCCCGCCCATCCTTCATTGTCTTCATTACGACTTCTCGATACTCATTGTAGTCTTGATGATATACTTTAACCTTCATTGCATGTCCAACAATCATGTACTTTGCGAGGTAATCTTAAGTAAACTGCTTTGGGAACCGTTGCAAAAGAAAAAGATTCAGACATTGTTGTGTGACAACTCATTATAGGTAGTACTAATAGAAGGTTACAAAGTTCGCAGTTACCATCCTACAACTCACTGTTGTGTTGGATAGAGCGTAAAAAATAGTCTAATTGGCATCGTTCCTCTCTTTCCCTTAACAATCCTTATCAGTTTCCTCACTTGATGTTGGTTCCTGAATATGTCATTGCCCACATGCAAAAAGTGTCCAGGCGTGGATCTTTACCAAGGACATATGTACTTACAAGCAACAAGACAATATTAGAAGCTGAAATGCAGTTGAAGAATGGTGTAATATATTACTCCATCAGTTCCACAATGTGTTGCGTATAAACATTTTGAGAAGTCAACATTTACCAACTTAGATAAAGTTTGTAGAGAAAAACATATACATCTAGAATTCCAAATCCATTTCATTAGATACATTACAAAATTTACTTTCATATTGAATACATTTTGGTGTGGTATATATAAATAGTATTCTCTATAAATTTGTTCACAGTTTGCAAAGTTTGACTATTCAAAAAATCAATATGCACTACATTATGGAAAGGATGGAGCATAAGCCGAGGGATGAAAAAAAACCTCGGTAGAAAACGTCGGACACTCCCATTGTTGTCCTGTGCAAGTACATGGAAAGTCATGATAAGTAGAACAGGCTTAACATCAACCAAATATACAAGGTATCTTCTTGAAATAAACAAGGCATAGGTGCTCACTATAAGAAGCAAATATAGCCATTGGAAACTAGAAAAATGCTCAATGCCATGAACCTAACAACCAGATACAGAAAAGCTAGGCATCTGCTTGTAAACTAGACAAATGCTCACTGCAACCAACCTAACAACCAGATACAGAAAAACAAGGTATGTGCTTGAAAACTAGACAAATGCTCACTGCAACCAACCTAACAACCAAATACAAAGAAACAAGGCATAAATGTTAAAAACGGGAGTTAAAGCCACTGGTTAACAACACCAGGCATAACAGGTGGTATTGATGAAAATGAACTACAAAGTTCATACTTGCACATAATGAACATCACATTGTGAATAACTGAAAGAAACAAGGTATGCTCACTGTAACAACCAAATATAGCCATTGAAAACTGGACAAATGCTCAATGCAACCAACCTAACAACCATATACAGAAAAGCAAGGCATCTGCTTGAAAACTAGACAAATGCTCACTTCAACCAACCTAACAACCAGATATAGAAAAGCAAGGCATCTGCTTGAAAACTAGACAAATGCTCACTGCAACCAACCTAACAACAAAATAGAGAGAAACAAGGCATAAATGTTTAAAACGGGAGTTAAGGCCACTGGTTAACAACACCCGGCATAACAAGTGGTGTTGATGAAATTAAACTCCACAGTTCATACTTGCATATAATGAACATCACATTATGAATTACCGAAAGAAACAAGGCATATATGCTCACTGTAACAACCAAATATAGCAATTGAAAACTGGAAAAATGCTCAATGCAACCTACCTAACAACCAGATACAGAAAAGCAAGGCATCTGCTAGAAAACTGGACAAATGCTCAATTAAACACTGCATCGTTGTCGCATGGCAAAAGCTACTATAACAATGGGTACGAGAGGGCTAGCTATAAAAAGTATGATTTGCTCACAGGATGTTGCCTCACTTGTCATGCATGGGCTCCTTCCACTTGGAATTTGTGGTGCCCAGGGTGCGCTCCCTGATGTCACGGATGGGATGTTTCCCCTTGTAATAATCGTAGTGTGTGCCCTTCTCTTGGTCGATGAGATCTGCCTTTGGAGCTAAGGATCCCAAGCCACCGTCGTAGAACGTTTCCTTCAGAAATGACAAAAGGGGCTCGATGGCGTACAAGGATCGCATATCCATGACCGCGAGGAGGAGGAGATCAGCGGCAGGGCCTTTGAAGAGATCGACGGCGGCTGAACCAGAGGCGTTGCTGGTGGACCAGTTAACTTGTGACAAGGCCCGAGTGAAGTTGTCGATGTTTACGAGCTTGATGTCGTAGCTGGCTCTCCTGAGATACAGGAATACGCGAGACCGTATACTTCAAGCCTTCGGCAAGCCAACATAGTCAACGTCCTAACCGGCTTTCGCGGCAAGGTGTTCCTCCGGGATCGATGGGTCGGCACGAACCGCGCCCACCTCGTTGCATACGGAGGAGAGGCAATGATAGACCTCTTTTTGCTTGTACGCTCCTCGAACTCCATGGGATATGTGGTCGTGCTAATTAGGCTGCAACTCTCTGGAGTACGGGATGTGGATCTGGGGGAAAGGGACACCACCGGCCTCATCTAAAAACTCAGGGCGGCGATAGTGTATGTGGATCGGTGGGTAACGTGAACTTGTTTAGCAAGGAGGCACGGGAAGATCAGCTGAGGTTGGTGGTTGAGGGCGGCGGCGGGGGCGAGCTAGGGTCCGAGCAGGGGGGAAGGGGAGGGGGACAAGTGTTGTGTGGACTGGAGGTGGGGGTTGCTACTGAAAATGTTAAAAATGGTGGGTGATGACGCACAAGTATAGGGATCAACCGTAGTCTGTTTGATAAGTAAGAGTGTCGAACCCAACAAGGAGCGGAAGGAAATGATAAGCCGTTTTCGGTAAGGTATTCTCTGCAAGTGCTACAAGTAACAGTGACAGGTAGTTTTGTAGCAAGGTAATTCTTAACAGGTGACAAGTAGCAGTAGTAACAAAGGTGCAGCAAGATAGCCGAATCCTTTTTATAACAAAGTACAGGCCAGAAAGTACTCTTATAATAAGCAAGCGCTCCCGAGGAGACATGGGAATTTCTGTCTACTCATGTTCATCGTGTTGAGTTGATTCGCATTCGTTACTTTGATAATTTGATATGTGGGTGGACCGGTGCTAAGGTCTTGTTCTTACTTGAACATACAACCTACTTATGATTACCCCCTCCCGCAATCATCCGCAACTACGAAAGAAGAAGTAAGATAAATCTAACCATCGGATGAAATGTATGGATCCAGATCAGACCCTTATGAAGTAACACATAAACTAGGGTTTAAGCTGCTGTCACTCTCGCAAACCATCATCTACTTGTTACTCCACAATGCCTTCCCTTAGGCCCATAACATGGTGAGTGTCATGTAGTCGACATTCACAGGACACCACTAAGAGAAGAAACAACATACACATCATCAAAATATCGAACGAATACCAACTTCACATGATTACATATAAAAAGACTTCTCCCATGTCCTCAGGAACAAAAGTAACTACTCACACATCATCAACATGTTCAAGATCAGAGGTGTAATAATGGAGATCAAGGATCTGAACATAATATCTTCCACCATGTAAACCAACAAGCATCAACTATGAGATGTAATCAACACTACTAGTAACCCACAGGTACCAACCTGAGGTTTTGAGACAAAGATTGAATACAAGAGATGAACTAGGATTTGAGATGAGATGGTGCTGGTGAAGATTTTGATGAATATTGGTCCTCCCATGAAGGAGGAAGCATTGGTGATGGCGATGGCTTCGATCTCCCCCTCCCGGAGGGAAGTTTCCCCGGCAGAATCTCTCCGCCGGAGATCAAAGGGGCATCTGCCCAGGTTTCCGCCTCGAGACGGTGGCGCTTCGTCCCAAAAGTATCCTTATGATTTTTTCTAGGGTGAAACACACCATAAAGGAGAAGATAGGGGTCGAGAGACCTGCTGGGGCCCCACAAGGCAACAGGGCATGCCGAGGGGGGGGGGGCCCTGTTGACTTGTGGCCAGCAGGTGGCCCCCCTCAGGTATATTCTGGCCCAATGATTCTTATATATTCCATAAAAAATTTCCGTGAAGTTTCAGGTCATTTGGAGTCCAATGAATTTTCAGCCATTTTCTTGGTTTTCATGTCCAGAATTCCAGTTTCCAGTGTTTTCCCTCCTTGTGATGTACCTTGCATATTCAGAAGGAAAAGGCATAAGAATTGTATCATAATGGGGAATAATGGACAAGAATAACCTAAATATCAATAAGAATTCTGTTGGAAATGTGCCCTAGAGGCAATAATAAATTGGTTATTATTATATTTCCTTGTTCATGATAATCGTTTATTATCCATGCTATAATTGTATTAATTGGAAACATTGATACATGTGTGGATACATAGACAACACTGTGTCCCTAGTATGCCTCTAGTGGACTAACTTGTTGATCAAAGATGGTCAAGGTTTCCTAGCCATAGACATGAGATGTCATTTGATAACAGGATCACATCATTAGGAGAATGATGTGATGGACAAGACCCAAACTATGAACGTAGCATATGATCATGTCAGTTTATTGCTATTGTTTTCTGCATGTCAAGTATCTGTTCCTATGACCATGAGATCATGCAACTCACTGACACCGGAGGAATACCTTGTGTGTATCAAACGTCACAACGTAACTGGGTGACTATAAAGATGCTCTACAGGAATCTCCGAAGGTGTCTGTTGAGTTGGCATGGATCAAGACTGGGATTTGTTACTCCGTGTGACAGAGAGGTATCTCAGGGCCCACTCGGTAATACAACATCACAACAAGCCTTGCAAGAAATGTGACTAAAGTGTTAGCCATGGGATCTTGTATTACGGAACGAGTAAAATAGACTTGCCGGTAACGAGATTGAACTAGGTATGGAGATACCGACGATCGAATCTCGGGCAAGTAACATACCGAAGAACAAAGGGAACATCATACGGGATTAACTGAATCCTTGACATAGAGGTTCAACCGATAAAGATCTTCGTAGAATATGTAGGAACCAATATGGGCATCTAGGTCCTGCTATTGGTTATTGACCGTAGAGGTGTCTCGGTCATGTCTACATAGTTCTCGAACCCCCAGGGTCTGCACACTTAAGGTTCGGTGACGTTTCGGTATAGTTGAGTTATGTATGTTGGTTTCCGAAGATTGTTCGGAGTCCCGGATGATATCCCGGACGTGACGAGGAACTTCGGAATTGTCCGGAGGTGAAGATCGATATATAGGACGAAGGGAATCGGAGTCCGGAAGCGTTCCGGGGGTACCGGGTTATGACCAGGAGTACTGAAAGGGGTTTCGGGGGGCCCCGACAAGTGTTGGGGGGCCTCATGGGCCAAGGGGAGGGGGCACACCAGCCCACTAAGGGGCTGTGCACCCCTCTCACCCCATCTCACGTAACCAGGGGAGGTGGGGCGCCCTCCCTAGGGCAGCCGCCCCCTTTGCCTTGGGGGCCAAGGCTCCTAGGGGGTGGGAGGGCCAAAACCCATCTAGGGTTTCCCATCTAGGTCTATGTGTTTCCCATGCAACGTTCCCCAACAGTGGTATCAGAGCTAGGTCTATGTGTAGATGAGATCTAGAGTAGAAACACAAAGGAGTTTGTGGGCGTTGATATTCAGATTGCTTCCTCCCTTGGTCTTTTCTTGATTCGGCGGTATTGTGGGATGAAGCGGCCCGGACCAACATTACTCGTACGCTTACGAGAGACCGGTTCCATCAACTGACATGTAACTTCGTTGCGTAAAGATGGCTGGCGGGTGTCTGTTTCTCCCACTTTAGTCGGATCGGTTTTGACAAAGGCGGTCCTTGAGAAGGTTGAATAGCAATTTTTGTATCACCGTTGTGGTTTTTGCGTAGGTAAGAATTGTTCTTGCTAGATACCCGTAGCAGCCACGTAAAACTTGCAACAACAATTAGAGGACATCTAACTTGTTTTTGCAGGGTATGTTGTGATGTGATATGGCCAATTACATGATGAGATATATGTGATGTATGAGATGATCATGTATTGTATAGAATATCATGACTTGCATGTCGATGAGTACGGCAACCGACAGGAGCCATAGGGTTGTCTTTAATTATTTTCGTCGTTTTTGCTTTACTTTATCGCTATGAGTTAGCAATAGTCGTGGAAGCAACAGTCGGCGCGACAACCTCATGGCGACACATTGATGGAGATCATGGTGTTATGCCGGTGACGATGGAGATCATGCCGGTGCTTTGAAGATGGAGATCAAAAGCACAAGTTCATGGCCATATCATGTCACTTATGATTTGCATGTGATGTTAATCCTTTTATGCATCTTATTTTGCTTAGGACGACGTTAGCAATATAAGGTGATCCCTCACTAAAATTTCAAGATAAAATTGTGTTCTCCCTGAGTGTGCACCGTTGCGAAAGTTCGTCGTTTCGAGACACCACGTGATGATCGGGTGTGATAGACTCTACGTTCACATACAACGGGTGCAAGCCAGTGTTGCACATGCGAAACACTCGGGTTAAACTTAACGAGCCTAGCATGTACAGACATGGCCTCGGAACACAAGAGACCGAAAGGTCGAACATGAGTCATATAGTAGATATGATCAACATGAAGATGTTCACCATTGAAACCACCTCAACTCACGTGATGATCGGACTTGAGTTGGTGAATTTGGATCATGTGACACTCGAATGACCGGAGGGATGTCAATTTCAGTGGGAGTTTTTAAGTAATATGATTAACTAAACTCATTATCATGAACATAGTCAAAATGTCTTTGTTAATTATGTTGTAGATTACTAGCTCATGCTGTAGCTCCCTTGATTTTTTATATGTTCCTAGAGAAATAGAGTTGAAAGATGATGGTAGCAATAATGCGGACTGGGTCCGTGATCTGAGGATTGTCCTCATTGCTGCACAGAAGGCTTATGTCCTTAATGCACCGCTCGGTGCGCCACCCCCTCTAGCGTCGTCCGTAGATGTTGTGAACATCTAACAGGCACGTTTTGATGACTACTTGATAGTTCAGTGCATCATGCATCATGGCTTAGAATTGAGGCTCCAAAACGTTTTGAACGTCACGGAACATATGAGATGTTCTAAGAGATGAAATTGGGATCTCAGGCTCGTGCCCATGTTGAGAGGTATGAGACCTCCAACAAGATTCTTTGCCTGCAAGATGAAGGAGAATAGCTCAATCGGTGAGCTTGTGCTCAGATTGTCTGGGTGCTACAATCGCTTGAATCGAGTGGGAGTTGATCTTCCAGATAAGATAGTGATTGATATAGTTCTCCAAGTCACTGTCACTAAGCTACTAGAGCTTCGTGATGAACTATATAATGCCAGGGATGGAAATAATGATGCCCGAGCTATTCGCGATGTTTGACACCGCGAAGGTAGAAATCAAGAAGGAGCATCAAGTGTTGATGGTTAGTAAAACCACTAGTTTCGAGAAGGGCAAGGGCAAGGAGGGAAACTTCATGGATGGCAAGTCAGTTGCTGCTCCAGTGAAGAAACCCAAAGTTGAACCCAAACCCGACACTAAGTGCTTCTATTATGAGGAGAACGGTCGCTGAAGCGTAACAACCCTAGATACTTGGTAGATAAGAAGGCTGGCAACGTCGACATAAGTATATTTGATATACGTGTTATTGATGTGTACCTTACTAGTACTCCTAGTAGCACCTGGGTATTGGATACCGGTTCGGTTGCTAAATGTTTGTAAATCGAAATAAAAGCTACGGAATAAACGGAGGCTAGCTAAGGGTGAGGTGATGATGAGTGTTGGAAGTGTTTCCAAGGTTGATGTGGTCACCATCGCACGCTCTCTCTACCTTCGGGATTAGTGATGAACCTAAATAAATGTTATTTGGTGTTTGCGTTGAGCATGAACGTGATTAGATCATGTTTATTGTAATACGGTTATTCATTTAAGTTAGAGAATAATGGTTATTCTGTTTACATGAATAATACCTTCAATGGTCATGCACCCAATGAGAATGGTTTATTGAATCTTGATCGTAGTGATACACATGTTCATAATATTAATGCCAAAAGATACACAGTTAATAATGATAGTACCACATACTTGTGGCACTGCCGCTAAATGTCATATTGGTATAAAACGCATGAAGAAACTCCATGCTGATGGATCTTTGGACTCATTCGATTTCGAATCGGTTGAGACATGCGGACCATGCCTCATGGGCAAGATGACTAAGACCCCGTTTTCCGGTATGATGGAGCGGGCAAGTAACTTATTGGAAATAATACATGTTGATGTATTCGGTCCAATGAGTGTTGTAGCGTGCGGTGGATATCATTATTTTCCTACCTTCACTGATGATTTGAGTAGATATGGGGATATTTACTTAATGAAACACAAGTCTGAAATGTTTGAAAAGTTCAAACAAAATCAGAGTGAAGTTTGAGATCATCGTGACAAGAAGATAAAATGTCTACGATATGATCGTGGAGGTAAATATCTGAGTTACGAGTTTGGTATACAACTTAAGACAATGTGGAAGTTGTTTCACAACTCACGCCACCTGGAATACCATAGTGTGATGGTGTGTCCGAACGTCGTAGTCGTGCTCTATTGGATATGGTGCGAACTATGATGTCTCTTATCGATTTGCCACTATCGTTTTGGGGTTATGCATTAGAGACAACTACATTCACTTTAAAAAGGGGGCACCATCTAAGTCCGTTGAGATGACACCGTATGAATTTTGGTTTGGCAGAAACCTAAGCTATCATTTCTTAATGTTTGGGGCTGCGACGCTTATGTGGAAAAGGTTTTCAACATGATGAGCTCGAACCCAAAGCGGACAAATGCATCTTCATAGAATACCCTAAACATAACAGTTGGGTAAACCTTCTATCTCAAATCCAAGCACAAAGTGTTTGTTGCTAAAACGGGTCCTTTCTCGAGAACGAGTTTCTCTCGAAAGAATTGAGTGGGAGGAAGGTAGAACTTGATGAGGTTGTTGAACCTTTGTTTCAACCAGAGAGTAGCGCAGCGCAGAAAGTTGTTTCTGTGGAGCCTACGTTAGTTGAAGAGGAAATTAATGATGATGATCATGAAGCTTCGGATCAAGTTACTATCGAACCTCGTAGGTCGACAAGGACGCGTACTGCTCCTGAGTGGTATGGCAACCCTGTCTTAGAGGTCATGTTGTTGGACAACGATGAACCTACGAGCTATGGAGAAGCGATGATGGGCCCGGATTCCGAGAAATGGTTAGAGGCCATGAAATCCGAGATGGGATCCATGTAAGAAAACAAAGTATGGGCTTTGGAAGTATTACCTGAAGGGCGAAAGGCCATTCAAAACAAATGGATCTTTAAAAGGAAGACGGACGCGGACGGTAATGTCACCGTCTATAAAGCTCGACTTGTGGCAAAGGGTTTTTCACAAATTCAAGGAGTTGGAACATACGCTTTGATGAGGTGATCAAAGTTTTTGAGTCTATACAAAGTTTATGAGAAACTTGTATTTACAATAAAGTGAGTGGGAGCACTATAGAATTTTTGATAAGTATATGTGGATGACATATTGTTGATCGGAAATGATGTAGAATTTCTGGAAAGCATAAAGGGTTGTTTGAAAAGGAGTTTTTCAAAGGAAAACCTGGAACGAAGCTACTTAAACATTGGGCATCTTGATCTATAGAGGTGGATCAAGACGTCTGATAAAACTTTCAATGAGTACATACCTTGACAAGATTTTGAAAGAGTTCAAAATGGATCAGTCAAAGAAAGGTGTGGAGTTGAGTGAGACTCAAAGCTCGACCACGGCAGAAGAAAGAGAAAGGACGAAGGTCATCCCCTATGCCTTATCCATAGGCTCTGTATAGTATGCCATGCTGTGTACCGCACCTGTGTGTGCCTTGCCATGAGTCTGTCAAGGGGTACAAGAGTGATCCAGGAGTGGATCACTGGACAGCGGTCAAGATTATCCTTAGTAACTAGATGACTAAGGAAATATTTCTCGATTATGGAGGTGATAAAGAGTTCGTTGTAAAGGGTAACATCAAGCTTTAACACCAATCCGGATGACTCTGAGTAGCAATCCGGATACGTATAGTG
Source organism: Elymus sibiricus (assembly GCA_039707655.1). Taxonomy (NCBI): domain Eukaryota; kingdom Viridiplantae; phylum Streptophyta; class Magnoliopsida; order Poales; family Poaceae; genus Elymus; species Elymus sibiricus. The sequence continues at coordinate 270,081,947 of CM077673.1, read as the reverse complement.
GAGCAGCCATTTGGAATAGCTCCAAGTGGAGTGTGGTAGCAGTGTCTACAGTATGACATAGAGAATTGCAAAGTACACACGGATCTGAATGTTGCAGACCCGTTGACTAAAGACCTCTCTCACATGCAAAGCATGATCGAACCCCAGAACTCATTGGGTGTTAGATTCATAACAATGTAAATCACATGGTGATGTGAACTAGATTATTGACTCTAGTGCAAGTGGGAGACTGTTGGAAATATGCCCTAGAGGCAATAATAAATTGGTTATTATTATATTTCCTTGTTCATGATAATCATTTATTATCCATGCTATAATTGTATTAATTAGAAACACTGATACATGTGTGGATACATAGACAACACTGTGTCCCTAGTATGCCTCTAGTGGACTAGCTTGTTGATCAAAGATGGTCAAGGTTTCCTAGCCATAGACATGAGATGTCATTTGATAACAGGATGACATCATTAGGAGAATGATGTGATGGACAAGACCCAAACTATGAACGTAGCATATGATCGTGTCAGTTTATTGCTATTGTTTTCTGCATGTCAAGTATCTGTTCCTATGACCATGAGATCATGCAACTCACTGACATTGGAGGAATACCTTGTGTGTATCAAACGTCACAACGTAACTGGGTGACTATAAAGATGCTCTACAGGTATCTCCGAAGGTGTCTGTTGAGTTGGCATGGATCGAGACTGGGATTTGTTACTCTGTGTGACGGAGAGGTATCTGAGGGCCCACTCGGTAATACAACATCACAACAAGCCTTGCAAGAAATGTGACTAAAGTGTTAGCCATGGGATCTTGTATTACAGAATGAGTAAAAGAGACTTGCCGGTAACGAGATTGAACTAGGTATGGAGATACCGACGATCGAATCTCGGGCAAGTAACATACCGAAGAACAAAGGGAACATCATACGGGATTAACTGAATCCTTGACATAGAGGTTCAACCGATAAAGATCTTCATAGAATATGTAGGAACCAATATGGGCATCCAGGTCCTGCTATTGGTTATTGACCGTAGAGGTGTCTCGGTCATGTCTACATAGTTCTCGAACCCGCAGGGTCTGCACACTTAAGGTTCAATGACGTTTCGGTATAGTTGAGTTATGTATGTTGGTTTCCGAAGGTTGTTCGGAGTCCCAGATGAGATCCCGGATGTGACGAGGAACTCCGGAATGGTACGGAGGTGAAGATCGATATATAGGACGAAGGGAATCAGAGTCCCGAAGCGTTTCGGGGGTACCGGGTTATGACCAGGAGTACCGAAAGAGGTTTCGGGGGGCCCCGGCAAGTGTTGGGGGGCCTCATGGGCCAAGGGGAGGGGGCACACCAGCCCACTAAGGGGCTGTGCACCCCTCTCACCCCATCTCACGTAACCAGGGGAGGTGGGGCGCCCTCCCTAGGGTTTCCCATCTAGGGTTTCCCATCTAGGCCGCCGGCCCCCTTAGGGGAAACCCTAGGGGCGCCACCCCTCCTCCCTTCCCCCTATATATAGATGAGGAGAGGGAGGGCAGCCGCACCCAAGAAAAGCCATGGGCTGCCTCTCTCTCCCCCTAGATTGCCTCTCCTCTAGATCTGTTCGGTATAGCTTAGCGAAGCTCTGCAGGATCAGCTCCACCACCACCGCCACCACGCCGTTGTGCTGCCGGAGAACTCATCTACCTCTCCGCCCTCACTTGCTGGATCAAGGAGGCAGAGATCGTCAACGAGCTGCAAGTGTGCTGAACGCGGAGGTGCCGTCCGTTCGGCACTAGATCGTGATTGGATCGCGGGACGGCTTGCGATTTGGATCGCGAAGACATTCGACTACATCAACCGCGTTTCTTAACGCTTCCCGCTTAGCGATCTACAAGGGTATGTGGATCCGATCTCTCCTCTCGTAGATGCTCATCTCCATGGATAGATCTTGCGTGTGCGTAGGAAATTTTTTGTTTCCCATGCAACGTTCCCCAACAAATTCATGATGCAAAATGGATGTATCAACTCCCCGAAGCTTAGACCTTGCTTGTCCTCAAGCGAAAGCCGAATTCGATAATAATGACCACATACTTTGAGAGAGAGGTGTCGATAAAAACAGAATACGAACATGAGAGCATCTTGAATATCAACATATCAGAAAGTTTTTCATCATATAACTTCTCATAAACAAGTAACAATCTTTCCACAGTTATTGAAGTATGAAGCATAAAATTTATAGACAATCAACAAACTATGCTCTTAGTCATTGAGACAATCATAATTCATCATATTCCAAAGGAGAGTTTATGTACAAGCTTTTATTTTACAAGTTCACATACTCAACTATCATTTAGTCTTATATGATTGCTGACACTCATTGCATATTTTTGGAGCTAATGTTTCCATCGGACACATAGGAAGATGGGGGCTTCAAAGTAATTGCCACCCAACTCATTTACCTCAAGGATAATGTCAGCAATAATGAATCATGAGCACCTACATCCAACTTGGTATATATATATATATGGATCTACCCTCAACACATAATGCTTGCCAACTATAGAATTATTAGGTAGGAAAAAAGGAATAAACATTATTGACTCTTGTGTAGGAGTAAATACATGAAAGTAAAAGATATAACCTTCGCAGAGGGAAGCAGAGGTTGTCATGCGCTCTTTAAGGTTGGATGTGCAAACTCTTACTAGAAAGCAACGTCAATTTATATTGCCCCTTATCATAGCAAACTTCATTATGCAATATGTCGCTTTTATTTCTTTGCCATCACAAGATCGTATAAAGTTAGTTTCCCTTACAATAAAAGATCATACATATTTAAGAGCAATTTTTATTACTTCGTGCACTGATGACAACTTACTTGAAGGATCTTATTTAATCCATAGGTAGATATGGTGGACTCTCATGAAGAGAAACTGGGTTTAAGGTGTGGAAAAATTTCTTTGGCTAGCAAAAGATCTAAAACAAGCACCACATGTTAAAGGATCCATGAGAATATAACTTATATGTGGATGTAAACTAACATAATCATTACTATGTCTTACTTGTCCAACATCAACCCTTGATCATTATATAATATTTGGTGGGGGCTCACAATCATAAAAGATGTCCAAGATAGCATATGATTTTTCTATTTCTTTTATTTCATTGCTATGATTGATGCAAGTGGGTGATACTTGTGATCTGCGTTGGGTTTTCCGTGAAGAGGGACGGGTAATTATAGCACAATATGAGTAAGTATTTCCCTTAGTTAAGAAACCAAGGTTTATCGAACCAATAGGAATATCAATCCACAACCGTCTTCAGCGGCTGCACACAAAAGAGCAAACAACTTGCACCCAACACGGGCAAGTGGGTTGTCAATCCCCTTGATCTCGTTATTTGCAAGCAAGTGAAGTGTGTAGATAATAGTAGATAATTGTAAATTGCAAAATAAAATAAAAAAATAAATGTCAGCAAGGCAAAGATAGGATTTGTAAAGATATAAGTGAATAGACTCGGGGGCCATAGTTTTCCCTAGCGGCATCTCTCATGTAGGCAACATACGATGGGTAAACAAATTACTGTTGGGCAATTGATAGAAAAGCGCATAGTTATGTGATATTCACGGCAATGATCATGTATATATAGGAATCACGTCCATAAGCAAATTGGCCGACTCCTACCTGCACCTACTACTATTACTCCACTCATCGACAGCTATCCAACATGCTTCTAGAGTATTAAGTAAAATAGATTAATGCTTGGAGAACATTGACATGATGTAGACAAAGAGAATTCAATTAATATGAACTAACCCCATCGTTTTATCCTTAGTGGCAACAATACAAAGACGTGTCTTGTCCCTTTCTGTCACTGGGATATAGAGCACTGCCAGATTGAACCCACTACAACGCACCCCTCTCACTGAAGAAATATCAATCTAGTTGGCCAAACAATATCAATAGATCGGAGAGATTTATGAAGATAATGATCATGCAAATAAGAATCTTAATATTCAGAGGTGACTCAAATACTTTTCATGAATAATCTGAAACATAAACCCACAACTCATCGGATCCCAACAAACACACCGTACAAAAGAATTACATCAGATAGATCAAAGCGAAGATGCGATGATCATTGTATTGAAGATCAAAAGAGAGAGAGATAACCATCTAGGTACTAACTACGAACCCATAGGTCTGTGGTGAACTACTCACACATCATCATGAGGGCAACAAGGTTGATGGAGAGGCCCTCCGTGATCGGCCCCCCTCCCGCAAGGTGCCAGAACTGAGCTCCAGATGGGATCGCGGCGGAACAGAGACTTGCGGCGGCGGAAAAAGTGTTTCGGGATTCCCTCTAGGGTTTTGGAATATATGTGAATTTATAGGCCAGAGAACGGGGTCAGGAGACCTGCCAGGGAGGGACAAGCCATCAGGGCGCGGCCACCCCCCTGGGCGCGCCCTGTTGGCTTGTGCCTCCCTCGTGCGGCCTCCGGTCTTCTCCAAAAGCTTCCAGGTCTTCTTTTGGTCCAGAAAAATCTTAAAAAAGTTTCGGGGCAATTGGACTTCGTTTGGTACTGTAAACCTGAAAAGTAAAAAACACGCAGAAAACATCAACTGGCACTGGGCACTGGGTCAATAGGTTAGTGGTCAAAAATAATATAAATTGGTAAATTATTACTCAAAAAGTATCCTAGAATGATAATATGTCAGCATGGAACAATAAAAAATTATAGATACATTGGAGACGTATCAGGGGGTAAAGCAAACAAACTCAAACTAAAGTTTATTATATAACTCTCATACTCGATTACAAAGATATATGGAACTCAAAGCAAAGCAAATCTGAATTTTTTCTCTAAATCATGACATAACTAAGGATCGAGCTAAAATAGATGATAATGGCAAAAGTGGTGGTGATACGATACCGGGGCACCTCCCCCAAGCTTGGAACAAGCTAAGGGTGGTGCCCATACCCATGTACTGAAGCGTCCCTCTTGGGTGATGATGGTGATGATGTAGATGTAATCCTCTTAGCGATGCTGCCCCTTAGGATACAAGTCTCCTCATTATGCTTGCCAACTTCTCGCCTAAGGCCTAGATTTTCCTTGCGGAGTTTGTTGGTGACGTTCTTTGCTCTTTCCATCAAAGGAGGAGCTTTGCTGGAGGAGGCCGCAGTGGTGTCTACCTGCGTACGACGATAAGGGGTAAAACATGTATTGGAAGGTGTAACCTTGTTTGGTAAACTTGACTTCTTGAATTCCACGTGCATATCTTCAGGTTGAGGCAGTGGTAGTTCTTCTTCGTCGTCGTCACTTGAATGTTCAATTCTTTTAAGGTCAGCCTCTACCTCTTCTTCTGTTGACCACCCATAAGGATCCACATCCCCATAGACTTGGGGATTGGTAATGAGATCTAAAACATAGCTCTCTCCCTCCGAATCTTGCAATGACATATTGCTCTTAAATCTGTCAAAAAAACAGCCCAAAACAAGAACAGCGGAGAAACTTTTGATGCGGTGGTCAAAACATACTGGAGTATATATAATGATTTTTTATGTCAAAATACGTGTCCGAAACCTCTTTTTACTCGTACGCTCCTCGAGCTCCATGGGATATGTGGTCGTGCTAATTAGGCCGCGACTCTCTGGAGTATGGGATGTGGATCTGGGGGAAAGGGACACCACCGGCCTCATCTAAAAACTTAGGGCGGCGATGGTGTATGTGGATCGTGGGTAACATGTACTTGTTTAGCTAGGAGGCACGTGAAGATCGGCTGAGGTTGGTGGTGGAGGGCTGCAGCGGGGGTGAGCTAGGGTCCGAGTAGGGGGGAAGGGGAGGGGGACAAGTGTTGTGTGGACTGGGGTGGGGGTGCTACTGAAAATGTTAGTATTGGTGGGTGATGACCCACAAATATAGGGGATCAATCGTAGTCCTTTCGATAAGTAAGAGTGTCGAACCAACGAGGAGCTGAAGGAAATGATAAGCAGTTTTCGGTAAGGTACTCTTTGCAAGTGCTGCAAGTAACGATGACAAATAGTTTTGTAGCAAGGTAATTCTTAACAAGTGACAAGTGGAAATAGTAACAAAGGTGCAGCAAGATAGCCCAATCCATTTTACAGCAAAGGAGAGGCCTAAAAGTACTCTTATAATAAGCAAGCGCTCCCGAGGAGACATGGGAATTTCTGTCAAGTCATGTTCATCATGTTGAGTTGATTCGCGTTCGTTACTTTGATAATTTGATATGTGGGTGGACCAGTGCTAAGGTGTTGTTCTTACTTGAACAAACAACCTACTTATGATTACCCCTCTCGCAAGCATCCGCAACTATGAAAGAAGAATTAAGATAAATCTAACCGTAGCATGAAACGTATGGATCCAGATCAGCCCCTTATGAAGTAACACATAAACTAGGGTTTAAGCTTCTGTCACTCTCACAACCCATCATCTACTTATTACTCCATAATGCCTTCCCTTAGGACCATAACATGGTGAAGTGTCGTGTAGTCGACGTTCACACGACACCACTAAGAGAAGCAACAACATACACATCATCAAAATATCGAACGAATACCAACTTCACATGATTACATATAACAAGACTTCTCCCGTGTCCTCAGGAACAAAAGTAACTACTCACACATCATCAACATGTTCAAGATCAGAGGTGTAATAATGGAGATCGAGGATCTGAACATAATATCTTCCACCAAGTAAACCAACAAGCGTCAACTACGAGATGTAATCAACACTACTAGTAACCCACAGGTACCAATCTGAGGTTTGGAGACAAAGATTGAATACAAGAGATGAACTAGGGTTTGAGATGAGATGGCGCTGGTGAAGATGCTCATGAAGATTGGTCCTCCCATGAAGGAGGAAGCGTTGGTGATGACAATGGCTTCGATCTCCCCCTCTCGGAGGGAAGTTTCCCCGGCAGAATCTCTCCGCCGGAGATCAAAAGGGCCTCTGCCCAGGTTTCCACCTCGAGACGGCAGCGCTTCATCCCGAAAGTATCCTTTATGATTTTTTATAGGGTAAAATACTCCATAAAAGAGAAGAGAGGGGTCGAGAGACCTGCTGGGGCCCCTCAAGGCAACAGGGCGCGCCGAGGGGGGGGGGTGAACCCTGTTGACTTGTGGCCAGCAGGTGGCCCCCCTTAGGTATATTTTTGGCCCAATAATTCTTATATATTCCATAAAAAATCTCCGTGAAGTTTCAGGTCATTTGGAGTCCAATGAATTTTCAGCCATTTTCTTGGTTTTCAGGTCGAGAATTCCAGTTTCCAGTGTTTTACCTGCTTGTGAAGTACCTTGCATATTCTGAGGGAAAAGGCTTAAGAATTGTATCATAACAGGGAATAATGGACAAGAATAACATAAATATCAACAAGAATTCATGATGCAAAATGGACGTATCAACTCCCCCAAGCTTAGACCTCGCTTGTCCTCAAGCGAAAGCCGAACTAGGTAAAATGACCACATAATTTGAGAGAGAGGTGTTGATAAAAACAGAATAGGAACATGAGAGCATCATGAATATAAACATAGCAGAAAGTTTTTCATCTTATAACTTCTCATAAACAAGTAACAATCTTTCCACAATTATTGAAGTATGAAGCATAAACATTATTGACAATCAACAAACTATGCTCTTAGTAATTGAGACAATCATAATTCATCATATTCCAGAGGAGATTCTATGTAAGAGCTTTTATTTAAGCAAGTTCACATACTCAACTATCATTTAGGCTTATATGATTGCTGAAACTCATTGCATATTTTTGGAGCTAATGTTTCCGTCGGACACATAGGAAGATGGGGGCTTCAAAGTAATTGCTACCCAACTCATTTACCTCAATAATAATGTCAGCAATAATGAATCATGATCACCTACATCCAACTGGGTATATATATCTGGATCTATCCTGAACACATAATGCTTGCCAACAATAGAAATATTAGGTAGGAAAAAAGGAATAAACATTATTGACTCTTGTGTAGGAGTAAATACATGAAAGTAAACGATATACCCTTCGTAGAGGGAAGCAGAGGTTGTCATGCACTTTTTGAGGTTGGATGTGCAAACTCTTACTAGAAGGGAACATCACTTTATATTGCCCCTTATCATAGCAAACTTTATTATGCAATCTGTCGCTTTTATTTCTTTGCCATCACAAGATCGTACAAAGTTTTTTGTCCCTTACAATAAAATATAATACATATTTAAGAGCATTTTTTATTACTTCGTTAACCGATGACAACTTACTTGAAGTATCTTATTCAATCCATAGGTAGATATGGTGGACTCTCATGGAGAGAAACTGGGTTTAAGGAGTTATGGACGCACAAGTAGTATCTCTACTTGGTGTGGAAAATTTTCTTTTGCTAGCAAAAGATCTAAAGCAAGCACCACATGTTAAAGGATCAATGGTAATATAACTTCTATGTTGATGTAAACATGCATAATCATTACGTTGTCTTCCTTGTCCAACATCAACCCTTGATCATAATATAATATTTGGTGGGGGCTGACAATCATAAAAGATGTCTAAGATAGTGTATTTGTATGTGATTCTCCTCTCCTCTATGATAATCTTGCATAGATTGTATAAATGACTAATGCTATGTTTATTTATTCCCAACAACGTTTATCTAACATACTTCTTCTATGTGAAATTATTACTCCCATGGGATTAGCATATGATTTTTCTATTTCTTTTATTTCATTGCTATGATTGATGCGAGGGGGTGATACTTGTGATCTGCGTTGGGTTTTCCATGAAGAGGAACGTGTAATTGCAGCACAATACGGGTAAGTATTTCCCTCAGTTAAGAAACCAAGGTTTATCGAACCAATATGAATATCAATCCACAACCGTCTTCACCGGCTGCACACAAAAGAGCAAACAACTTGCACCCAACACGGGCAAGTGGGTTGTCAATCCCCTTGATCTCGTTATTAGCAAGCAAGTGAAGTGTGTAGATAATAGTAGATAATTGCAAATTGGAAAATAAAATAATAACAAATTACTGTTGGGCAATTGATAGAAAAACGCATAGTTATGTGATATTCACGGCAATGATCATGTATATATAGGCATCACGTCCATAAGCAAATAGGCCGACTCCTGTGTGCACCTATTACTATTACTCCACCCATCAACCGCTATCCTACATGCATCTAGAGTATTAAGTAAAACAGAGTAATGCTTGGAGAACATTGACATGATGTAGACAAAGAGAATTCAATTAATATGAACTAACCTCATCGTTTGATCCTTAGTGGCAACAATACAAAGACGTGTCTTGTCCCTTTCTGTCACTCGGATATAGAGCACCGCCAGATTGAACCCACTACAACGCACCCCTCTCACTGAAGAAATATCAATCTAGTTGGCCAAACTATTTTAATAGATCGAAGAGATTTACGAAGCTATAATGGTCATGCCAATAAGAATCTTAATATTCAGAGGTGACTCAAATACTTTTCATGAATAATCTGAAACATAAACCCACAATTCATCGGATCCCAACAAACACACCGTACAAAAAAATACATCAGATAGATCAAAGCGAAGATGTGATGATCATTGTATTGAAGATCAAAACAGAGATAGATAGCCATCTAGGTACTAACTACGGACCCGTAGGTCCGTGGTGAACTACTCACACATCATCATGTGGGCAGCAAGGTTGATGAAGAGGCCCTCCGTGATCGATCCCCCTCCGGTAGGGTGCCAGAACGGAGCTCCAGATGGGATCACGGCGGAACAGAGACTTGCGGCGGCGGTAAAAGTGTTTCGGGATGCCCTCTAGGGTTTTTGGAATATATGTGAAGTTATATGCCAGAGAACGGGGTCAGGAGACCTGCCAGGGAGGGACAAGCCATCAGGGCGCGGCCACCCCCCTGGGCGCGCCCTGGTGGCTTGTGCCTCCCTCGTGCGGCCTCTGGTCTTCTCCTGAAGCTTCCAGGTCTTCTTTTGGTCTAGAAAAAATCATAAAAAACTTTCGGCGCAATTGGACTTCGTTCGGTAATGTAAACCTGAAAAGTAAAAAACACGCAGAAAACAACAACTGGCACTTGGTCAATTGTAACATCCCAAAATTTCGAATGTTATATTAAATAAATTGAATGATTGATTGTTTGAATGATTGTTTGAAATTGAGTGAAATTTAAAACTTTTTTGAAACTTTTGAATGAGAGGGAATAAAATGACTTTCCCTTTGTGTTTGATTTCAATTTCATCCAATTCAAATCATGGAGAGAAGATGACATGACTTCTTCAAATAAAGTATTCGAAAAGTGGATTTGAAAAATTTCTGAAAAATATTTGGAATCCATTTCATATTTGTTTATATTTCAAAATTTGAATGAATTCAGTTTCACTTGCCCCAAATTTCAAAAAATTTGAGAGGAGGAACATGACCCTCCAAAACCAGGGGTATTTTTTTGAAATTTTGAACCATAAAACCCAGGGGGTTATTTGAAAATTATTTGCAAAAGAAATAAAAACAATTAAGGCATTTTTCTGAAAATAATTTTCTCTAAAGTATTTATTTTTGCCATGGAAAAATGTTCATCTTTTAGAATTTATTTTTCTGATAATTGTGGTATATAAAACTCTTATTTGTGGATTTTATTTGATTCTACAAATCGATCTTTTCTTTCCTGTTTTAATAAAAAGGAAAAAGGGCTTTAAAACGGAAACGTAACCCCGGTCCAATTGGAATAGTATCGGGCCCAAATCCCCTCAGCCAGATTCCGAATCCCTTCGGAATCGGCCACCCGATCGCTTTGCCCCTCCTCTTCCCTCGCTGACGCCACGGTCCCACCGCCCGATCCCGAACCCCGCCGGCCATCTCCTTCCTTACCTCGCCCCTCTTTCCATCTCGCCGGACCGCCGCGGATCCGCCTCGATCTCTCTCTCCCTTGCCATTTGGAGCACCCCGAGCCCCCCTATAAATAGAGGACCTTGCCAGCACCCCGTTCCGCTCGAATCCCGCTCGCCCGACCCTCTCCTCTCGCCGCAATCTCTCGCCGGAGTCCGAAGCCGCCACCGCGCCATTGTCGCCCCCCCGCTCACCTCCGTCGCCCCCAACCGTCGCCGTGACCACCATCGCCACCATCGTCACCGTCCGCGCCTCCCCGTGCACTCGCCTGAGCTCCAGAGCCACCGGAGTGAGCTCCCCGTCGACACCCGAGACCCACCTCCGCCCCGAGCATCGCCGTCGACACCTCCGTCATCCCCGAGCTTCGATGAGGCCTCCTTTGTGATCGCCGCCGTCGTCTGCATCGACTGGAACCCACACCGTCTCCGGAGGACCACCGGAGCGCCGTCCACGTCGACCCCGAGCTTCCTGCCGCCGTCTCCACCTCGCCGGACCGCCGCGGTGAGCTTGCCACCCCTCTCCTCCGTCCGATCTGTATCAACGGCGTAGATTAGAAGTAGGATACCCCTTCGGTTATTTAAATAAACCGCCCGGTTTTTCTTTTATTTACTTAGCCGAATCGTTTTTCTTTTAAATTGCGGCCGCTCGCTAGTTTAGCCACCGCGCGCACAGGTCTTAGCCACTCAGGAACTGCCACGTCACCCCTGTTCGCTATGTTAGAATTTTTCTTTTCTGTTTTTAGTTTTTAAACAGATTAGATCCTGATTTTGTTTTTGCTTTAACTTTTAGGTTTTTAATTGTTTTTGATTGATTCTTTTTGTATTGTGTCACAAATTTTATCTAGTTTCTGTAGATATAAAGTTTGACCATATTTGAATATTTTAAATTCAGTTTCAAACAGATTTGTATTCAAACTTGTTTTGCTTATAACTTGAGTTTAAAAATATATTTTTGAGTGAATCTTTTTGCTACTGGTCACTAATGACTTTGTTTATCAGTAGGAACAATTTGGGAATTTTTAGCATATTTTAAATTAGGGTTTCAAGCAAAACAGATTCTGTTTTAGTTCTTTTTAGGTTTATTTCTATTTCTTTTGTTTTTATAGTTTTAAATTTATTTTATGTTATATTAGTTGACAAGTTTTACCTTGTTTTCTGTTAGTTAGCAGTAGTATTTCAACCAAGTTTATTTCTATGTTGTTTATTACTTTTGTTTGCATGAAATCAATTCTAGTTCAATTATAACTTGCAATTGATTTCCATTGCTAGTTGGAGTTCCTATTTGAAAATATTTTTATAAAGTGTTTTATAGGTTTTACTTTCTGTTAGCTTAGTTGTTTTATATTTTGTTTTCTGTTATTTTTATTATCTTAGTGTTTTCTTTGCTGTTATGTTCTATTTGCTAGAAAACTCCTATTGTTTAGTGTGTTGTTTTCATAGTTCTTAGTTGTACTTCAAAAGTAATTCTTTTTGCTAGTAAAAATATTTGCTAAATGCCTTTGCTAGATTTTACTTTGTTGTTGTCGTGTTGCTGTTGATAATAGGTTAATTGTAGGAAAAACCTTTTCTTAGTTGCTTGATGAAGATTTGTTGATTTTAACTTTTGTCTTAAGTATTTCCTTCATCACACTCTTTTGTGATTAGTTTTGTGCTGCCTTTTGATTGATAGTATTGATTGCTAGTATGATTGCTTATGAGTGCAAATGTTTGACTATATAGATTTTCATCGGAGAGTGACGAATAGTTCTATCAAGTTATTTTCCTAAGAGCGATATTTATCTTCATCAACCTTACCAGGCAAGTTCACTTTGACCATCTATTTCATACCTACGTTTTATTGCATGTAGTGACATCATTCAACAAATCCCTCCAGTAGTATTATTGAATTCTTGTAGTTGGGTAGAATGCATGAGGTAGGAACCCACTCCTTGTTACTGAAGCCCCGGGACGTTATTTGTCTTACTGCTATGCTACGCTAAAGTAGACGGGGTTGGTATGAGTGTTCGAGAGTGGTGTGAGGTGAAGGACTCTATGTCAAAGACGACAACTTCATGAAGGCATCTTCAAGTCCTGCATCTTCAAGACCTCAAGACTTCGAGACTCGAGAAACAAGTTTTCAATACACACTACTGGGTGAGGGATGGATTTGATGGGCACCCTGGAGTAACCAGTGGATGGCCGGGATGCATGGAGAAGCGCCATGACATCTTGCGGAAAGCCTCACCCAGACTCAAAGAGACGGATGAATACTTCATGCCCGGAAGCTTACCTGTGTAGCCACAAGTCATTATGGGCTCTGGCTTGGTTGATCTTTGTTGTGACTCTGGCTGGGCAGTGCTACGAGATGTAGTCGACGATAGGATTGGATGGGCACTGACAGTAGTCAGGGAAACACTCTGAAAGACCATGTTTCGTTCGTCCTGTTCTCAAACACCCGGCAGTGCGAGGACTTACAAGGAGGGAACGAATCTTGTGGGTAAAGTACACAACACTCTGCAGAGTTAAACCTAATCGATTAGCCGTGTCCCCGGTTATGGACAATTTGAGCCTCTGGACTTGCATCTATCTCTGAACTCTCAACACCACACTGATAATTAATTGTGGGCAACTTATGATACTTGTGGGCATTGATACATCGGTTGGCGGAACCATGTCATAATAGATATCTCCATAGTGAAAACTCCTGATATTCCTTTGTTGTAGGAAAACAAAATAAAATCAGCTTTTATGCAAAAACTCAGACATAGAGCCACAAAGCTTTATTGCATATAGAATAGTCTTATCATCTATTTTCTCTTATTGTGATCTTGCCGGTACATTCAATGTACTGACCTACACGGCTGCAACGTCTTATGTTGCAGATAAGTTTCTACGATGAGTAAGAGTACGATTCAGGGTACGGTCTACACTCAACCTGCCGTTGGTGTTTATTGGGACTCACCTCCCGTTGACTGTTTCCGCTGAGATTTTAAGGTATATATCAGTTTTACGTTATTTACATGTGATTGCACTTTGATATATACATTGATGTACTGTGTGTGCCAGCATACTGACCCAGGGATGGCACAGAACACACAGAGGCTTGACCGTTTGAGGTCGGGTCGCTACATCAATGGGTTAGTGCTCTAAAATAATATAAATTGGTAAATTGTTACTCAAAAAGTATCCTAGAATGATAATATGTCAGCGTGGAACAATCAACAATTATAGATACGTTGGAGACGTATCAGGGGGTAATGCAAACAAACTCAAACTAATCTTTATTCTATAACTCTCATACTCGATTACAAAGATAGATGGAACTCAAAGCAAAAACACTAAGCAAAGCAAATCTGAAATTTTAGTTCTCTAAATCATGACATAACTAAGGATCGAGCTAAAATAGATGATAATGGCAAAAGTGGTGGTGATACGATACCGGGGCACCTCCCCCAAGCTTGGAACAAGATAAGGGTGATGCCCACACCCATGTACTGAAGCGTCCCTCTTGGGTGATGATGGTGATGATGTAGATGTAATCCTCTTAGCGATGATGCCCCTTAGGATATAGATCTCCTCATTAAGCTTGCCAACTCTTGCTTAAGGTCTAGATTTTCCTTGCGGAGTTTGTTGGTGACGATTTTGCTCCTTCCATCAAAGGAGGAGCTTTGCTGGAGGAGGCCGCAGTGGTGTCTACCTGCGTACGACGGTAAGGGGTAAAATGTGTATTGGAAGGTGTAACCTTGTTTGGTAAACTTGACTTCTTGAATTCCACGTGCATATCTTTAGGTTGAGGCAGTGGTAATTCTTCTTATTCTTCATCACATGAAGGTTCAATTCTTTTAAGGTCAGCCTCTACCTCTTCTTCTGTTGACCACCCATAAGGATCCACATCCCCATAGACATGGGGATTGGCAATGAGATTTGAAACATAGCTCTCTCCCTCTGAATCTTGCGACATATTGCTCTTAAATCTGTCAGAAAAACAGCCTGAAACAAGAACAGAGGAGAAACTTTCGATGCGGTGGTTAAAACATACCGGAGTATGTATAATGATTTTTTCTAGGTCAGAGTACGTGTTCAGGAAGAAAAAGGAGTCCGGTAAGCACACGAGGGCCCCACAAGCTATCAGGGCGCGCCCAGGGGGTGGGCGCGCCCTGTTGCCTTGTGGCTCTCTCGTGGGTCCCCCTGACTAGTTTTTATTTTTTTAATTTTTCTAAAATACCAAAACTGATAGAACATATTTTTTTGGAATTTTTGGAGTTGGTTTACTTACCGTATCACATACCTACCCTTTTTCATCTTTCTGGATTGTTTGGAAGGTCTCTCTTATGTGTTCTTCTGGAGTCATAACTTGAATAATATTAGTTTCAACATTGACAGACGTACCTGAGATATATTGTTTAATTCTTTGCCCATTCACCACTCTCGGATTTTTGCCTTCGAAGTTGTTAATCTTGATAGCACCGGAGCGATAAACCTCCTCGAAAACATAAGGTCCTTCCCATTTGGAGAGAAGCTTTCCTGCAAAAAATCTGAAACGAGAATTTTACAAAAGAACTATGTCTCCTACATTGAATTCTCGCTTTTGGATTCTCGTGTCATGCCATCTTTTAACTTTTTCTTAAACAATTTCACATTTTCATAAGCTTGTGTCCTCCATTCATCTAGTGAACTAATATCAAATAACCTGTTTTCACCGGCAAGTTTAAAATCATGGTTGAGTTCTTTAACTGCCCAATAAGCCTTGTGTTCTAACTCAAGAGGTAAATGACATGCTTTTCCATAGACCATTTTATATGGAGACATTCCCATAGGGTTCTTATAAGGAGTTCTATAGGCCCATAAAGCACCGTCAAGTTTCTTAGACCAATTCTTTCTTGATCTATTAACAGTCTTTTGTAAAATTAGTTTTATTTCTCGATTGCTTAACTCAACTTAACCACTAGATTGAGGATGATAAGGTGATGCAATTCTATGGTTAACATCATATTTAGCTAGGAGTTTGCGGAAAGCACCATGAATAAATGTGAACCAACATGAGTCATTAAATATCTAGGGACTCCAAACCTCGGGAAGATGACATCTTTAAGCATTTTAATAGAAGTGTTATGATTAGGACTACTAGTTGGAATAGCTTCTACCCACTTAGTAATGTAATCAAGAACAACTATAATATGAGTATATCCACTAGAGGAAGGAAAAGGTCCCATATAATCAAAGCCCAAGACATCAAATGGTTCAATAGCAATTGAATAATTCATAGGCATTTCCTGACGTCTACTTATGTTACCAATTCTTTGACATTCATCACAGGAAAGGACATACTTAAGAGCATCTTTGAAAAGAGCAGACCAGTAAAAACCAGATTGTAATACCTTATGTGCAGTTCTGTCACCTGCATGGTGTCCCTAGTAGGCCTCGGAGTGACACTTTTGTAGGATCTGTCCCTGTTCATGCTCAGGTACACAACGTCTAATAACACCATCTACTCCTTCTTTATAAAGATGTGGGTCATCCCAAAAGTAATGTCTCAAATCATGGAAAACCTTTTTCTTGTTGGTAAGGTATTCTCTGCAAGTGCTGCAAGTAACAGTGACAAATAATTTTGTAGCAAGGTAATTCTTAACAAGTGACAAGTAGCAATAGTAACAAAGGTGCAGCAAGATAGCCCAATAACTTCGAAGGCAAAAATCCAAGAGTGGTAAATGGGCAAAGAATTAAGCATTACATTTCAGGTACGCCCATTAATGTTGAAACTAATATTATTCAAGTGATAACACCCGAGGACCACATATGAGAGATCTTCTGGAACACTCCAGAAACATGAAAAAGGAGTAGATACGTGATACGGTAAGTAAACCGACTCCAAAAATTCCAGAAAAATATGTTCTGCTGGTTTTGGTATTTTAGAAAAATTCCAAAATAAATAGGAGTTAGGGGGACCCACAGGGCACGCCCTGATGGCTTGTGGGGCCCTCGTGTGCCTCCTGGATTCCATTTTCTTCCCAAGCATGTATTCTAACCTAGAAAAATCATTATATATACTCCCGTTGTCGGGTCACGATGCACATGATCACCTATGGGGCCACGGGCCCCTTTGTGGTTCGGCAGGGATGAGGTCACGTTGCACAAAGAGCAGAGGTGGTGAGGCAGCACGACGACGAGGCGCTGGTGTTTTATCCAGGTTCAGGCCGCTGGGAAGCGTAAAACCCTACTCCTGCTTTGGTGGTTAATCAAGGGAACACGAAGCTCATGCAGTGCTCAAACCCGAATCCTTAGCTAGTACAAGTGTCCAAAGGTCCGAATCCTTAGCTAGGTTGCCTTGGGCCTCCTTTTATAGCTCAAGGGTAACCACAGTGGCAAAACAGACATTATCTAGTGATTAGATAGCTAACCGTGCTATCATACCTAACCCACGCACTTAGGACAAAATGCCATAAATGCTAGCATAGGTGGCATGCGGGGATGCATCCCCGGCAGGCTTTTACCACCGCTTTAGCTAACTATTGCTCAATATCTTGACACGCCTCTGGACGGGTGTCAAATGGGCATAATATGTCTCCCAGCGAATCGCCACGTACTTAGCGAGAGCCACTTAGCCACCTGAGGGCTCGACACCGCATCGACAAATGACTGGCGTTGCGATGCGGTGGACGGTCGGCTCGCGCCTGCCGGGGGATGGCTTGCTGGGTCGTCCTGAAGATGTGTGCACCTCGGTCCCCGGCAGGCACCGGGGACGTGGCTGGCGCGGTTCGGGCCGGTTCTAGGCCGTTGCATCGACCTTGCCGACGTTGCTTGGCTAGCGTAGGCTACTTCCATTGGAGTCTTGGTCTTGAATGCTGGTTCCGTCTTCTTGATGCGCTCCTTGATCTCACGTAGAGCGGCTTCTCTGGTTTGGACTGGTTTTGACGGGGCAGTAGCTTTCCCCGGCAAGCTAAGGCCATCGGGTAGGAGGCTTATCGTCCGTGCACAAGTCAGGGGGAAATAAACACCCCTGTTTGTGTACCCCGATAGAAGCTCCCGGGCCTGAGCCATACATGTCGCTTGGCATCGTCGGGTTAGGCCCCAAACAGTGCACGGACACACGTTGAAGAAATGCTTCCCTCACGTCCTTGGTCGTGATGACTTGTCAAACCCACGTCCACTCCGTGTAATTATCGCAGGTCATGGGGTCGTGGAGCGGTAGCCGTTGGAGAGTAAAAAATCGCTAGTAAAAGAAATTGCATTTTTCCAATAAAAAGGTAATGCGCAGGGGTGCTGCTCATTCGCGTCTGTTTCTCCTTCCTGGTCCTGAGCAACCTCGCCTTCTTCCACCCGGACCTCGACCTCTCCGATGGTTTCAAGAAGCTACCGCCGGGCGCCAACACCTTTTTTGCCGCGAAGAAGGCCGGTCCCCTTGCTGACAGGGTCCTCTCAGTCCCAAGGACCCAGGGGAGTCGCCGGGGTTAGCCTTGAGTCCCCCTTTCTGTTGTGTTGTCATGTACTTAAGACGCAATATGTATCCCGTATTATATTATGCACTATCTTTGCTTTAATGTTTGTTGAACTGATGTCTTTATTGAAACGCATGCTACCCCCCTCGTTTTCCTACTGGCATTCGTATAGTCGTTTTCTTTGCGTGCTCTGGTTACCCGCCAACAACGTGCTGCCGTGATTAATTTGAGGAACGGGTCCTTAGTATTCTGGTGGCAAGGACACGCTGCTGGTGAGTTTTTCCTCGACGGTGTTCGATGATGCCGCATGTTTTGTTGAGCCGACTCAAAACAAAACAAGGGAGCAAACAAATACGGTAAGGTTCCATCACGCACAAGACTCGACATACGAAACCTTGGTTGCTAGGGGGGATATACAAATGCGAGCTCTAATGAAAGTTTATAATCATGTCAACTTAGCTTTCGTCATGGCTCCCCTTCCGTCCTGGCGCGTATTTATTCGCGCTCGTTGTCCCTTCCTCCATTCACGGCCATCCCTCCTCTTCTTGTTTCCCGGTGAATACATGCGCTTGTACCCACCTTTGCCCTGAGATGAAGGGAAAACGAAGAGGGGCAAATGGAGAAACTTGGAGGCCCATTAGTTATGAGTACAATCCTCGGCGCGAGCCTATCGGGTTAATGTAAACATTCACAACTAACGAAAAAACGGGGGAGTAAACATGAATGGCTGAGCCCTCTCTCCTTTCCTTCGCGTCCAACGGTCCCGTAGCGACCAATGCGATGGAGGCGTTGGCAAACGGGACCTTGCTGTGGTTCGCTTGCCGGGGGTGCCAACCGATGGATTCGCTCTAGCATTCGGCTTGGGATTTACCCTTGACGAGATAAATGCAGGACCAATCCTCACGCGAGCTTATCGACACTGGCGGCACCACCGCTATGCAGAACTGATCACATGCGGGGAAAGAGATGAGAGAGGGGTATGGCCGTGTACCTTTTTTTCCTGCCTATCGAACCGAATTGCACCTTCCTGGGATTAGGTGGGCTTGCTCGATGGTTGCGATAGGGACGGCGCCGCTGCTCGGTTCGCCTCCTCCTCCACCGTGGTCTACATTGCGGTTGTGCTGCCTACGTCGGATGCATCAGCCGCGGCGCCGACGCTCCTCATCCTTGTCGCCGCCATCGCTGCAGCGGCGACATGCGATGGGATCCGGGGAGGAAGAGGCTTAGGGAGCAGCATTGCTCCTCTCCTTCGACGCTCCCGGTGGAGGAAACGATGACGAAAATCGATGCGCTGCCCATGATCTCAGTTTCGTGCAAATAATGCCCCCCTACCTGGCGCGCCAAAGATGTCGGGTCATGATGCACACAATCACCTATGGGGCCATGGGCCCCTTTGTGGTTTGGCAGGGGTGAGGTCACGTTGCACAAAGAGCAAAGGTGGTGAGGCAGCACGTCGACGAGACGCTGGTGTCTTACCGAAGTTCGGGCCGCTGGGAAGCGTAAAACCCTATTCCTGCTTTGGTGGATTGATCGAGGGAACACGAAGCACACGCAGTGCTCAAACACGGCAAAGTTGCCTTCGAGAGAGCTGCTACGCGAGTACAAGTGTCCAAAGGTCCGAATCCTTAGCTAGGTTGCCTTGGGCCTCCTTTTATAGCTCAAGGGGCAACCACAGTGGCAAAACAGACATTATCTAGTGATTAGATAGCTAACAGTGCTATCATACCTAACTCTGGCACTTAGGACAAAATGCCATAAATGCTAGCATAGGTGGTGTGCGGGGATGCATCCCCGGTAGGCTTTTACCACCGCTTTAGCTAACTATTGCTCAATATCTTGACACGCCTCTAGACGGGTGTCAAATGGGCATAATATGTCTCCCAGCGAATCGCCACGTACTTAGCGAGAGCCACTTAGCCACCTGAGGGCTCGACACCACATCGACAAATGATTGGCGTTGCGATGCGGTGGACGATCGGCTCGCGCCTGCCGGGGGATGGCTTGCCGGGTCTTCCTGAAGATGTGTGCACCTCGGTCCCTGGCAGGCACCGGGGACGTGGCTGGCGCGGTTCGGGCCGGTTCTGGGCTGTTGCATCGACCTTGCCGACGTTGCTTGGCTAGCGTAGGCTGCTTCCATTGGAGTCTTAGTCTTGAATGCTGGTTTCGTCTTCTTGATGCGCTCCTTGATCTCACGTAGAGCGGCTTCTCTGGATTGGACTGGTTTTGACGGGGCAGTAGCTTTCCCCGACAGGCTTAGGCCATCGGGTAGGAGGCTTATCGTGCGTGCACAAGTCAGGGGGAAATAAACACCCATGTTTGTGTACCCCGACACCCGTATGTTTTGTTCACCGCATCGCAAGTTTCTCATCTGTTCTTGTTTTGGGCTGTTTTTCTGACAGATTTAAGAGCAATATGTCGTCGCAAGATTCAGAGGGAGAGAGCTATGTTTAAGATCTCATTGCCAACCTCCAAGTCTATGGGGATGTGGATTCTTATGGGTGGACAACAGAATAGGAGGAAGAGGCTGACTTGAAAAGAATTGAACCCTCAAGCGATGATGATGAAGAAGTACCGTTGCCTGGACCCGAAGACATGCATGTGGAGTTCAAAAAGTCAAGTCTACCAAACAAGGTTACCCCCTCCAATACACACTTTACCCCTTATCATTGTACGCAGGTAGACACCACTGCTGCCTGCTCTAGAAAAGATCCTCCTCTGAGGGAAGGAGCAATGATCGTCACCAACAAAATTCGCAAGGAAAATCTAGACCTTAAGCGAGAAGTTGGAAAAGATTAGTGAGGAGATATGTATCCTAAGGGGCATCATTGCTAAGAGGATCACCTCATCACCACCATCACCCAAGAAGGACGCTTGAGTACATGGGTATGGGCACCACCCTTAGCTTGATCCAAGCTTTGGGGAGGTGCCCCGGTATCATATCACCATCACCTTTTTACCATTACCATCTATCTTAGATCGATCCTTAGCTATTTCGTGATTTAGAGAAATAAAATTTCAGATTTTCTTTGGTTAGAATTTTTGCTTTGAGATATATCTATCCTTGTAACCGAGTGTGAGAGTTATATAATAAAGCTTAGTTGAGTTTTTTGTGCTTTACTTTGATGCACCTATCATCATAGCATGTCAATAAAAGAAATAGAAAAGATCATATGCTTATCTCATGAGGAGTAATGACTTCACATAGAAAAAGGTATAAGTGATAAAAGATGTTGAGAACTAACAAACATAGCATTAGTAATTTATATAATCTATGCAAGATTATGATAGAGAAGAGGATATTCATATATAAATACATTATCTTGGACACCTTTTATGATTGTGAGCCCCCATCAAATATTATAATGATCGAGTGTTGATGTTGGACATGGAAGACAACATAATGATCATGATTGTTTTCATTTGCATAGAAGTTATATTGTCATGGATCCTTTAACATGTGGTGCTTGCTTTAGATCTTTTGATAGCCAAAAAATTTCTACACCAAGTAGAGATACTACTTGTGCATAAAATAATCCTTTGAACGCAGTTTCTTTTCATGAGAGTCCACCATACCTACCTATGGATTGAATAAGATCATTCAAGTAAGTTGTCATCGGTGCACAAAGCAATAAAAATTGCTTCTAAATATGTATGATCTTTTATTGTAAGGGAAAATAAGCTTTGTACGATCTTGTGATAGCGAAGAAATAAAAGCGACAGAGTGCATAATAAAGTTCGCTATCACAAGGGGCAATACAAAGTGACGTTCCTTTGCATTAGGAGTTTGCACATCCAAACAAACAAAAGTGCATGACAACCTTTGCTTCCCTCTGCGAAGGGCCTATATTTTACCTTCTTATAGCATTTATTTTCGTGCAAGAGTCAATAATATTTACCCTTATTCCTACCTATTAACTCTTTAGCCGACAAGCATCATGTGTTGAGGAAAGATCCAGATAAGTATATCCAGTTGAATGTAGGTAATCAAGACTCATTATCATTGACATTATCCTTGAGGTAAATGAGTTGGGTGGCAAAGATAATAAAGCCCCCGTCTTCCTATGTGTCCGACAAAAACATTAGCTCCAAAGATATGCAATGAGTATCAACTATCATAGAAAGCTAAATGATAGTTGAGTATGTGAACTTGCTAGAATAAAAGCTCTTACATAGACTCTTCTCTTTAATATGATGAATTATGATTATCTCAATGACTAATAGCACCATTTGTTGGTTTTCAATAAAGTTTATGCTTCATACTACCTCAATTGTGAATAGACCGTTACTTGTTTATAAGAAGCTATATGATGAAAAAACTGCTGCTATACTTTGTTTTTATCGACTCCTCTCTCTCAAATCATATGGTCATTAATTTTCGTGTTTGGCTTTCGCTTGAGGACTAGCAAGGTCTATGCTTTGGGGAGTTGATATGTCCATTTTGCATCATGATTTCTTACTAATATTTATGATATTCTTGTCCATTATTCCTTATTATCATACAATTCTCATGCCTTTTCTCTCTGAATATGCAAGGTACATCACAAAGAGAGAAATCTCTGGAAACTGGAATTCTGGACGGGGAAAACCAAGAAAAAGGCAGAAAAATCACGAGACTCCAAATGACCTGAAACTTCGCGAAGAATTTTTATGGAATATTTGATAATTATTGGGCCAAAAATATACCAGAGGGGACCACCTGCTGGCCACAAGCCAAGAGGGCGCACCCACCCCTGGGCGCACTCTGATGGCTTGTGGGGCCCCAGCAGGCCTCCCGACCCCCCTCTTCTCCTATAGGTGTGTTTTACACTAGAAAAAATCATAAGCAATCTTTCGGAACGAAGCACCGCCGTCTCGAGGCGGAAACCTGGGCAGAGGCCCTTTTGCACTCCGGTAGGCTGATTCTGCTGGGGAAACTTCTCTCCAGGAGGGGGAGATCGAAGCCATCGTTATGACCAACGCTTCCTCCTTCGTGGGAGGACCAATCTTCATCAACATCTTCACCAACACCATCTCATCTGAAACCCTAGTTCATCTCTTGTATTCAATCTTTGTCTCAAAACCTTAGATTGGTACCTCTGGGTTACTAGTAGTGTTGATTACGTCTTGTAGTTGATGCTTATTGGTTTCATTGGTGAAAGATATTATGTTTAGATCCTTGACCTCCATTATTACACCTCTGATCTTGAACATGTTGATGATGTGTGAGTAGTTACTATTGTTCCTGAGGACATGGGAGAAGTCTTGTTATAAGTAATCATGTGAAGTTGGTATTCGTTCAATATTTTAATGATTTGTATGTTGTTACTTCTCTTAGTGGTGTCATGTGAACGTCGACTACATGACACTTCACCATGTTATGGGACTAAGGGAACTCATTGTAGAGTAACAAGTAGATGATGGGTTGCTAGAGTGACATAAGCTTAAACCCCAGTTTATGCGTTGCTTCATAAGGGGCTGATTTGGATCCACACGTTTCATGCTATGGTTAGATTTATCTTAATTCTTCTTTCGTAGTTGCGGATGCTTGCGAGAGGGTGCAATCATAAGTGGGTTGCTTGTTCATGTAAGAACAGAACCTTAGCACCGGTCCACCCACATATCAAATCATCAAAGTAGCGAACACGCATCAACTCAACATGATGAAGATGACTAAATAGAAATTCTCATGTGTCCTCGGGAGCGCTTGCTTAATATAAGAGTGCTTTCTAGCCTGTCCTTTGCTATAAAAAGGATCGGGCTACCTTGCTGCACCTTTTTACTATTGCTACTTGTCACTTGTCACGAATTATCTTGCTGCAAAACTATCTATCACTGTTACTCACAGCACTTGCAGAGAATACCTTGCTGAAAACTGCTTAGCATTTCCTTCTGCTCCTCGTTGGTTTCGACACTCTTAATTATAGAAAGGACTACGATTGATCCCCTATACTTGTGGGTCATCAACCTCCAACGCGTCTGAGAGGCATGCGTCGGCCTGCTCCGCTACCTTCTGGTCCTGATCCCGCCTCTTTTTGCCCACTGCATTGGCATCTGAGTTCTTCCTCAGCCGCTTCCTCTTTGCACTCTCCCGCCATTTTTGCCGCGATGCGATAGATTGTTTCACACCGACATTGAGACGTCGCTCATCCTCGCCGCGCATGAATGCATTGAATCCAGATTCCTGGACGAACAGAGCAATGGCCATCTGCATCTGATGCTGAAACTCGTGGTCGTCGTCGGAGGCGGCGGCCCCGGCATATGGCGGTTGACCGTTGACTGACATGGAGGCCAGCGCGTTGGAATCCTCTATCCCGTCATTGTCGGCCGCGACAGCTGCCTATTTGTCGTTGCCCGCCATGGCGACCAACGCGTTGGAAACTTGGAATCCTCTATCACGTCATCGTCCAACACTATCAGGACGGCGCCATACACATCCCCATGGCTGAGCACCGGTTCCATTTGGTGGTGTGGTGGTGGTGGCAAGCTATCGGCGTAAAGAATTAGCTGTTAGCCGCCGCCGGCGGGATCTTTTATAGGTCATTGTCGGGTTGCAGCTGCCACCACTACGCGGAGCTGGTTTTGAAGTGTACGGACATCGCACACAGTTAGAGTAGCACACCCATGACTATTGGTTATACAATCGCAGACGGTTGTTTCGTCAGATTCGTTTGCTATTTTGGATAATAGCATCGTTGGGGAAAACAGCAGAAAAATGTGAGAGAGGGTCAAAACACAACCACACTAGCTAGTGACCCAAATATATACCCCCTCCATTCCTAAATATAAGTCTTTCTATAGATTCCACTACGAACGACATACAGAGCAAAATAAGTGAATATACACTCTAAAGTATGTATATATACATATATATGTAGTTCATAGTGAAATCTCTAAAAAGACTTGTATTTAGGAACGGATGAACTATATATGTACGTATAGGGTGTTGTCATGTTCAAATTCCCAATGCACAACTTTGATGTGGCACATGATGCATATATGCATGCCTAAAAGTGCCCAGTGTGACAGAAAAGGGTTCATGACATAAACGTAGGGTGTTGGCCCCTACACTATGTGCCGGAGGAGGGAATCCTATAAACACATGACCTGGCTCAAACTTTGTCACACATTTAGCCATGCATGACTTGTCGTTAGACAACCAAGATAATATATACCTTAATTTGGTCAAACCACCACCTCTTGTTGTTGGTCAAGAGGGACGATATAGAACGCGCGGGCCCACGAGTTAGCTCGTCGTTGAAGATCGGTTGAGAGGGACTAGAAGAACACCGTCGCCTGCATGTGGCCAATTGTATATAGGAAAAGGGTGTGGTCCGGTGTTTAAATACACAATGCATCACACTATGATGTGGCATGCACGTGGCTCAGAAAACTGGGCATACCCCCTTGGTTATATATGTATACTACCTATGTTACGGCCGTAATGTGCCCCTCCACCCACCCCCACCCCCAACCCCCCCCCCCCCCACACCCACATGACGCACGCAACTAGGGTGGCGTTCCAACGTTATCATTCAAAGGGATGACATATATATACCCTAGGGGGCACCGATAGGTGTGTCATCGTCGAAAACCGCACAACGGAGGCATGGTCGACACACACACGCACACACGCACGTACACACACACACAAATTTTCAAAACAACAAAAGAAAATCACTATCAATATTTTCAAAACAAGGATCTCAAGATTTATTTAGGCGAATAGACATATCACTATAGACTTTTACTGCTAAATGTCTGTAGTGATCATATCACAACCGAACGGATGCATGGTTGACACACAAACACACACACACACACACACACACACACACACACACACACATTTTCAAACAACAAAAGAAAATCACTCTCAATATTTTCAAAACAAGGATCTCAAGATTTATTTAGGCGAATAGACATATCACAACAGACTTTTACTGCTAAATGCCTGTAGTGATCATATCACACCCGAACAGACGCATGGTTGACACACAAACACACACACACACACGATTTCAAAAAAAGAAAAAAAGAAAATCACTCTCAATATTTTCAAAACAAGGATCTCAAGATTTATTTAGGCGAATAGACATATCACTACAGACTTTTACTGCAAAATGCCTGTAGTGATCATATCACAGCCGAACAGACGCATGGTTGACACACAAACACACACACACACACACACACACACACAATTTCAAAAAAATAAAAAAATAAAATCACTCTCAATATTTTCGAAACAAGGATCTCAAGATTTATTTAGGCGAATAGACATATCACTACAAACTTTTACTGCTAAATGGTTGTAGTGATCATATCTCATCGCTTACATGAAGCTTGAGATCTAGCAACTTCCCAACTGGTCACCCATCCTTGGACTACTGCAGCCACAACACGCTTAACTTCCGAGTTCCATTCCAATCGGTAAGGGGCTAGGAAGCTGCAACTTGCTGATAAGTGTTGCCTCCCAGCATTTATAAGGCGTGTCCTAATGGGCACATCGTGGGACCAGCTACGTATCGCAGACGTTTCTGGTAGTACTAAAAACCATGTGCGATGGTGGCATCATGGAGGCGCTGCCAACGCCTGCATATACTGTTGATGATGTATCGCTCATGCTCGATGGCGCGATGCCGCTCTTGCTCTCTATCCTGCTCCGTCTCGTTCTCCTTGTCGAGGAGGTTGATGACAGGGCTGGCGCTTCGGCGGGAAACCGATTGGGGAGTCGTGGGAGAAGCGTGTTTGGATAGAACACCATTTTAGTATAAAATGGATAACTTATGTAAGAAGGAAGCTCGAGTTAGCATGCCACGTGTGCACACAGTGCTTACACACGCACGGGCTCCAGGCGGATGTATAGAACTGCTTTAAATTATTGGTGGTTCGTTTGGCCTTTCTTATACAACATTAATTGAGTTTTTTAGGCATTTAATGTGCATAATTCAAATGTGAACAAAAAGCACAGTCTCCATGTCACCAAAGTGGGTTGAAAAATCATATTTGTGTCCTCGGGTCCCTCTTTAGGTCACATGCAATGAATGTGAATGGGTTACAAAGATCTCGGCATCGTGACTAGGCCGCAAACATTGAGAAACTTGACTTTTAAATCCCCATAAATCCAAAACTCGTCTGAAATTCTTGAAACTTATCCCGGAGTCATGACACTCCACTTATACGACATGGTAAATTGTTTGACCAATTTGGGACAAGTTTTGGGACAAGTCTCTTGCACACCGGAGCTTCTCTCAAGAAGCATCGTGGTTTCGGTAGGGAACATGTCACCTCTGTGGGCAGAACGCTATTCAATGCCACTTCTTGCCTTGATTTTTTTCTCTACATGCAACATAGACTAACACAAGTGTAGCGTTAAAATGTGGAATTATCCAGGGCTCGTTTTCCCCCCTTTATACTTAATTGAGTTTTCTAGGCATTTAATGTGCACAATTCAAATTTGAACTAAAAGCACATGCTCCATGTCACTAAAATGGGTTAAAAATTATATTTGTGTCCTTGGGTCCCTGTTTAGGTCACATGCAATGAATGTTAATGGATTACAAACATCTCGGCGTCGTGACTAGGCCACAAACATTGAGAAAATTGGCTTGTAAAGCCCCATAAATCCAAAACTCGTCTGAAATTCTTGAAACTTACCCCGGTGTCATGACACGTCACTTATACGACATGATAAGT
Organism: Elymus sibiricus; assembly: GCA_039707655.1. Classification (NCBI taxonomy): domain Eukaryota; kingdom Viridiplantae; phylum Streptophyta; class Magnoliopsida; order Poales; family Poaceae; genus Elymus; species Elymus sibiricus. The sequence goes on along the minus strand of CM077673.1, from coordinate 270,053,991 downwards.
TTTTTGACCAAATTGGGACAAGTTTTGGGACAAGTCTCTTGCACACCGGAGCTTCTCTCAAGAAGCATCGTGGTTTCGATAGGGAACATGTCACCTCTGTGGGTGGAACGGCATTTAATGCCTCTTCTTGCCTTAATTTTTTTCTCTACATGCAACGTAGACTAATAAAAGTGTAGTGCTAAAATGTGGAATTATTCAGGGCTCGTTTGGCCCCCTTTATACATTAATTGAGTTTTCTAGACATTTAATGTGCATAATTTAAATTTGAACTACAAGCACATGCTCTAGGGCACCAAAATGGGTTGGAAAATTATTTTGTGTCCTTGGATCCCTGTTTAGGTCCCATGCAATGAATGTGAATGGATTACAACCATCTCGACGACGTGACTAGGCCACAAACATTGATAATCTAGGTTTTTAAATCCTCGTAAATCCAAAACTCGTCTGAAATTCATGAAACTAACCCTAGTGTCTTGCCACATCACATGTATGTTGTGCTAAATTTTGACCAATTTGGGACAAGTTTTGGGACAAACCTCTTACAAATTGGAGCTTCCCACGACAAGCCTCGTGGTTTCGATAGGGAACATGTCACCTTTGTGGGCGAAACGACATTGAGTTTTCTAGGCAGTTAATGTGCACAACTCAAATTTGAACTACAAGCACATGCTCCAGGGCACCAAAATGGGTTGAAAAAACATTTTTATGTCCTTGGTACCATATGTTTTCCAATTTGAGAATGTTCACACGATAACATGCAACGTAGGCCTTTTGAATAGATAGTTGCCATGTTATTATCACAAACGGTTGCATTACCTGAACGGTGCGTGTTCCGATAACCATTTGGTGCCACACGTCCAACTTTTTTACTTGATATGGGGGTGTCGTGTGTGCGGTTGTTTGATGGCAGGACACGTGCGAGCTTTCCGCCGCGCAGGCTCGACGGGACGCATGAAAGTTGTCCGCCACACATGCTCGATGAGACGCGTGAGAGCCGTCCGCCGCGCAGGCTCGACGGGACACATGAGAATAGTCTACTATGCAGGCTCATTGGGAAGCGAGACATTGACCTCCACCCTCCGCTTGCCTCGCTCCCAACTTCTGAATTAATGGCGTCCTACCCGCTGTTTATCATGCGGTTAGTGCGCCTGGACGGAGGGACTAGTTTGCTTGTGATCCCATTGCCCCGCTCAATGTAAGCATTGTTTTGTTCATGCCTCGCCGAGAATTTGACTTTTTGCCTTTTTTGACTCATATACATGTACCTACCAATGAAATAATACAACGACAATTTTGCACCGGCAAAGGATAATAATTATCTTACGTATTCAGGATAATAAAAAATGCAACATGTTGCAACTCCCCAAAGACACGGGGGCAAAAGAAGAAGGAAGAGGTTGAAGAAGGAAGACACAAACAACGATCTGGGCCGTTGCTATGTAATTCTTGATGGATTGTTGGACGTGGAGTTCCTCGTTCTCCTTCTTCATCACCTCCACGACCTCCATCCCCTCTTGTCACTCCTCCTCCATCTTCTGCATTGTGGCCATGGCACAAGATTTTTGCTGGAGAGCGTCGATGCTCTCTTCACGTACGCATGTAGTTCCTTGACACCTTGACACACGCCACGGATTCCTTCACCAGCCCCTCGCGCTCGATGTGGAGCTTCGCCAATTCTTCCAAAAGTTCCTCGGCAAGGTCTTTTAGCCTCCCCTCCGCGACACTTTTCTTCTCGAGCAGATTCTTCCAGGTGGCTGTCTGCTCCTTCTGCTCGTCGCTCTCGTTGCGGAGCATCACCTTCTCGCTCTTAAGTTTCACGATGAAGTTGGTCGCCTTGTTAAGCGAGGCGTTGCTCTTCTCCAGCAGCTTCACCAAGGCATCGATCACCTCCTCCTTCTTATCGAGCTCAGCGCGCATGTCATCGCTGGCTAAGGAATCCAACACTGCCAGCTCGTCCAATTCATCTCCGAGGCGAATGCACTTTTGATTGTGAGATCCCTTGCCTCTTCGCGAAAGATCCTCCGAGACCTCCATGGTGCCGCCGGAAATCTGTGTTGCGGCAAACGCGGCGTGGCTAGAGCTCTCTGGCACTCCCCGGCGCGGCGGCAAGACCTCTCTGTTGCTTTTACGGCCTTGGTCTTTCTTCCCTGGTTATATCTCGACCCAGAACACCCCTCATACCGGCCATGGCAGACAGAAGGAACGACTAACAAGAAAGGCCTGTTTTTTTGGTGATGAGGAGAGGAATGTGCGGTAATTTCCGAGTAGCTGTTTTTATAGCCTACTAGTAAACAACTGCTAAGTGGGAACACGTTTAGGTTTGGTAGGTTTGAACTGATTTACAATAAATTAAAGCGTGGTAATTTGGAATGTGACGGGAAACAAGCTCAAAATTTATTGATCGTTTTGGTTCCCAAGCCCGAAATGCTTTATGGTTTTTAGAAACCGTGTGGGATGGAGTACGTTGGCCCGCGTCATCAGATGTGTGTACGTGTCGGCCCACTATCGCACATGGTACACACATCATCATCATGTCCGATGGATGGGCCGGCGCGCCTCCCACGGGTGCCAGACAACAGTTGATAAGAAGTGGCGCCCTTCCCAATGATCCACGGTGTACATGTGCTAAGCATGCCACATAAGTAAAAAAATGACATGGCACAACAATTAAGGAGGAGAGAGCGTGCTTTGGGCACCAACATTGCATGGATTTGCATTTAATATCCTAATTAATTAATTCCTACCAAAAGCTCGATATGCGACATTTCCATACAGTTATAATAAAATAAGCTTGTCACAAACAATTCATCTGGGCAACGTGTTTGCCGTCTGTCGCACACATCTTGATCTGGGTGATCGTTTGTGTATTTTATGCCATCGCAAATAGTTCATCCGGCGGACCTGTATGTCGTCTATCTCACACATGATCATCTCGACAATCGTTGATGTTCTACTTGATCAGCACAAACAGTTTATCCAGGTGAACAGTATGTCATACATCGCACACACGTGTATTTAGTTAACCGTTTGTGTTATTTTGGCCCATCACAAACAGTTTGCCTGGGTCAACTGTATGTCATAGATCTTACATGCAACTCTTTTCTGAATCGTATTAGATGGATCCGCCATCGCACACATTTCGTGTCATTGGCGACGGACCTTGAACTATACCGTTTGCGATTCATGCATCGCACACAGTTTCGTCGAAGGATCTGGGTGGAGAACTCCATCAACGTTATGGACATGTTGCTTGACGCAGAAAAATACAAAGTGGTCGGTTTGACCTCGCGTTCCTCCGGGCGCTTTGCTCTTGCATCCTTCCACGTGCTCTGCTCTCGTGCCCCTCCGTGCGCGCTCTGCCAGCTGTTGGGGCTGGCCCACGATCACGTTCGGGCGCCATATGCATGCGGTAGCACCACGCGCTTCGCCCCATGTAGTTATGTCCTCCACGACTGAATCATGTGCTGCAAAAACTGCCATCCGGACGTGCCGGTTTTCCAGGACATTCAGCCCCCATTTATACCCGTGGCCATTAAGATCGCGCCCCACAACACATTAAGCACACACTCGACGATGCATACAGAGAGGATATCCAGAGGCGCTCCAATGGAGTTCGGCATGCATCATGTGGACAACCACATGAGGAAGACGGACCTCATTGTAGTGTACACCAATGACCCGGTCATGGTGGAGGACTCCATCAACACTATGGAGTGGTTGCTTGCTGCGGATGACAAGTACAAAGTAGCCGGCTTTGACCTCGCTTACACCAACGGTCGTGCCGGGCATGATCAGAAGGTTGTCATCGCCCAGTTGTGCGTGCGCCATCATGTCCTCCTCTACCACTACTGCCTGGCCATAGTGCCTTGTGAGCGTTTCACTAGGTTTGTTAACAGTCCCGACGACAGGTTCGCTATGGTGGACACCACCAACGATCCAAAGGTGCTCAAGACTTCAGGCTTGTCCTGCCAAAAGCTTGTCAACGTTCACGACCACCTGTAAGACGGACAAGGACTCCCATGTTGACCTGGTCATGGCCATCATCGACCCCTACTACAGAGACATGAAGGCCGAGTGCGACAAGAACAAGCATGTCTGGCACAAGACCTTGGTGAAGAGACTGGATGAATATCACCTCTAGACCGCGGCCAATGAAGCATACACATGCTACGAGATGTTCAGGCCGAACGTTGACATGAGGAAGTGCATCCTACCTGAAGACGATGAGGGATCGAGCCACAAGCAGAGCGGTGGCGGCAAGCATCATAGGAAGTAGATGATTTGATGACCGTTTCTCATACTCCCTCCGTGCTGAAATATTTTTAGTTTTAGAGGTCTAAGTTTATTATGCATGTAATAGTTTATTGAGATGTGCGCCAATGTTATGTGTGTAGTCACTTATGTATTTGGATGGTTAATTAGGTTATGCAATCATGTTGTCATGTGTGTAATTCTTTATTGAGGTGTGCCAATGTTATGTGTGTAGTCACTTATGTATTTGGAAGTTTAATTTGGTTATGCAATCATGTTCTTCTACACTGAGCATAGATGTTTGTGCGCAGACTGAGCAAATCACATCGCGTACGGATTAAACTACCGAATCCATCGGTGACGATTTCATCAACCGCTGACAGTTCTTTACCCGGAATCGTTTGCCCACAACACATCCGAGTGACATGTATATTGTACATCACACACATCTTGATCTGAGCAACTGTTTGTGTTATTTTGTCTCATCACAAACAGTTCATCCGGGCAACGTGTTTGTCGTCTATCTCACACATCTTGATCAGGGTAATCGTTTGTGTTATTTTCTGTCATCGCAAACAGCTCATCCGGCTGACCTGTATGCCATCTATCTCACACATAATCATCTGGACAATCGTTTGTGTTATGCTGGATTAGCACAAATAGTTTATCATAGTGAATTGTATGTCATACATCACACACACTTGTATTTCGTTAACCATTTGTGTTATTTTGGCCCATCATAAATAGTTTGTCTTTGTCAACTGTTTGCCATAGATCACACACACAACTATTTTTTGAATCGTATTTCATGGATCTGTCATCGCACACAGTTCGTGTTATTGGCGATGGAGCTTGAACTATACCGTTTGCGATTGATGGATCGCACACAATTTGGTCAAAGGGCATCTAATTGATGTGTCGTCTTAGGACCTTCCTGCAGTAGTGTGCCTGTAGATTTTGGGGTTAGTCCCACTTTTTACATTGCATATTTGAAGCCTTATGTGGGTGAGGAATATGAGCTTCCGTCGAGGATGACTTCAATTAAAGAAGGGGAGGATGATGAGGACATCACTACTATAGTTACACCCACAACCCCTGCTGCTACATATACTCGACCAATTACTAGAGCTCGCACACACCAGTTAAATTACTAGGTACTTTCATTTCTTGGTAACGATTCTAATGTTCATGAGAATATGATGCTGCCAAAATTGGATATATTTGTTTTGCTTACAAATGAAGGGCCCAACATGGAGAAGATGGACGAACATTGTAGCATGATCAAGCATGGAGGGGATGACGCACCCAAGGGGAACAAGAATGAAGTTTCTAGTGGAGTTTTCACCACTTTGGATCCCCCATGGTGACAAGGAACTGCATGATGAGGCGTGTTGCAGTGTATTGTCAGGAACTCATGGAGCACAACAAGATAATGTGTATTCAGTTTGAAGCCAGGAAGAAAGGAAATGATGATCCCATAGATTGGGATGAAGCCAGGGGTCATACATCCACCAAGGATGACCACAAGGTCGGCCCCTCCGGCATGTGGGGTGACGACTATGACTAGGCTCATGCCTCAAGAGTGTGACTCCCAGACACTAGCTAGATGGGGAAGGCTAGTTCGTACGAACTTTTTAACTTTATGCACATTATGTTTGAACTATATGCATGGTTTGTATAACTGCTTAACTACTAGAATGTGTAAACTATCTAATTAACCTAGCTATAGCTATATGTATTTCATGTTGAAGTATATGCATGTGGTTGTAGCACATGTTTAACTACTAGAGTCTTTAAACTATCTCCAGTGAACCTAGCTATACATATCTATGTGTTTTATTCATCATTTTGGATCATGATGTTTCTTATTTTTTTCAACATGAATGCAATAAATGGATCCCCATGTGGGAACATGTTGTGACTGAGTTCCATATAATTGCTCCCAAAATTGTCTAACTATTATTTCTTTTAAATTTTATCACGACATCCCTTGTGAGGGAGTCCGGGATTAAGGGGTCCTCGGACTACCGGCCTATTTCTTATAGGCCGGACTCATGGGCCGCTCGCTGAGGATTGGACTGATCGAAGGCCCTGTCGCTAGGGAGGAGACCTCAGGAGCCGTGGCGTGTCTTTCAAGTTGAAGATAGTAGAATAGGCACGTTTTTTCCTTCGGTGGGCAACCGACCATGTGTAACCCTAGGGGCCCCTGGCGTCTATATAAGCCAGAGGGTTTTAGATTGTAAGGCAGAGAAACTCATCTAGGGTTTTAGCTATTCGATCTCGTGGTAGATCAACTCTGTAACCTTCATACACATCAATATAATCAAGCAGGACGTAGGGTTTTACCTCCATAGGAGGGACTGAACCTGGGTAAACGTCGTCTCCTTCGTCTCCTATTACCATCGATCCTAGACTCACAGCTCGGGACCCCCTACCCGAGATCCGCCGATTTTGACACCGACATTGGTGCTTTCATTGAGAGTTCCGCTGTGATCTCCAAAGGAATCGATGGCTTGCCTTATCATGAGCAATGAAATCTGCAGCAAGGATGTCTCTGTCCCTGGTCAGATCTCCGCAGGCGGCAACATCCTGTCACGTGCCGATCCGACTGAACATCTTGGCCAGATCGGAAGTTTCCTCCCCGATCAAGAAATCAGATTCGGAAACCTAGAGTTCGTCACTGATTCACGGGGAGAACTTTTTTTATGAAGCCCTCAGCTCTCATGGAGGAGCCCGCGGATCCCGATGCCTTGGCACCGGGAGCATCGGGCCCCACCTCTGAGGTGGCCTCTACCCTCGGGTTGTCTAGAACGCCCAACCCAGTCGATGTGCCCGGATCCGCCGCGGCCGAGCATAACCGGGATTCGCCGTCGAGCGACCCTGGAACCATGGCGCTGCGGATTGACCCCATGCGCTGCGGCGACACGTACCCCATCGACGTCTCGCCCTAAACGAGCTACTTGGTAGGATTCAAACCATGGGCATGTCCGACGACCCGACTCCGGTCTTTGACCGGATTGGGATTAAACCCGATGATAGGGAGATTCACAGCCCCTCGATCACTCACTTAGTCGCCAACGTCGAGTGTCCAGCTGGAGGCTCGTCCTCCCAACAACCAGAATTAAAGACGATTTATATCCCGGTTTCCGATCATCAAGATCTCTCCGGTAACTCGGACTCCGGAGTTTGCTCCAAAAATAGTTCGGGATCGATCCCCGATCTAGCGCGCAACTCGAACCCCGCGCGGAAGGATCCTATAGTCAATACGGACTCCAAATCCCCCACGCCGAACCCCGTGATTCCGGACTCGCGTCGTGGCGCAGAACCAAAAAATTTCCCACCCACCACCCAAGTCGAGCATTCTAGCATCACAGGAGAGTCCAAGTCTTCGGACTTACGGGATGTTAAACAATTGCCAGGGGAGTCGGTTCATCATTTTTGGGCTAGACTCCTCCTTGTTAGAGACAGAGTACCAGGCTCTAGTGACCAAGAGATAATGGCAACCTTCAGCCGCAATTGTCGTGATGAAGGGATCCTCAACGCTCTAGCCCATCGACACATTCATGACTTCACTGAGCTATCGGACTTGGTACAAAAATACTGTGTCATGGAGAGCACCTGGCAAGCTGAACGATTACTTTCGGAACCAGTCTTTGCCGAATACCCTAGAGGAGATCGGAAAAAGTGGATACCTCCGAGGCGGCTGGCCGAACATGAACCCGTCGAGAAAAGGAATAGACCCCCTACGGGAGTCAGAACTGTCCTCGACAGACTATTGGACAAGCCATGCCCGATACATTCTGTCTTGCTGAACACAAGCCCGACTCACAGCCTCAGAGCTTGCTGGGTCATTAGGCAGGTCACAAAAAGCGGAGAGGCCATCCTCGAGGCACTACCTCCGAACAGACATTCAACAACGCCACCAGATTACAACACTGAAGTCCTGACGATCTACGAAACGTTTCCCTCCAGGAACAGGAGGAAAAGAGCTCTTAGAGAACTCGAACAGGTCTACCATGTAGCGGCTACAAGTTCATGGGCAGACATACTCATCACCTTTGGAGAAACTGGCCAATCAACCACCCGCCCCGGCCGAACACCGGCCGCTCTGGTCCTAAACCCCATCGTCGATGGTTTTAGGTTACAAAAGGTGCTAATGGACGGCGGCAGTGGTTTAAACCTCATCTACGAGGACACCCTGGAAAAAATGCAGTTCGACCGATCTCGCATCGAACAGAGCAACACAACCTTCCAGGGGATCATTCCTGGGAAAGAGGCGGGTTGTTCCGGACGCATCACCCTGGACATAGTGTTCGGCACGCCCGAAAACTACCGATCCGAAGAACTTCTCTTCCATATCGTGCCCTTCCCCAGTGGCTACCATGCCCTGTTGGGGCATGACGCCTTCACAAAATTCCAGCCTATACCACATTACGGGTATATGAAGCTCAAGATGCCAGGCCCAAACAGGGTAATCACAATCACCAATGACCCGAATATAGCCCTTCGAGCTGAGAACAAAACAACAGCGCTCGCCCTCGAGGCACTAGCCGAGACCTTTGCTGCAGAGGAATTGACCGCACTCCAGTCAACAGTGGACAAGGACGATGTGATCCTTAGTAAAAGGCCCAAACCCACGTCCTTTAAACCTACAGAAGAAATTGTTAAATTTCAGGTACACCCAACGGACCCCAATAAAACGACGTCCATCGGAGCTCAGCTGGACCCCATGGTGGATGAGGCACTGCGAGCATTCTTACGAGAAAACTGGGACATCTTCGCGTGGCATCCTTCTGATATGCCAGGAATCCCACGGCGGCTAGCAGAACATAGTCTCAACATAATCGCAGGCTTCAAGCCCATTAAACAGACTCTACGCCCCTTTTTCGAGCCAAACGACAAGCTATGGGCGATGAACTAGCCAAATTGCTAGAGGCCGGATTCATACGGGAAATCAAGCACCCCGAATGGTTGGCAAACCTGGTAATGGTACCAAAGAAAGATAAATTCTGGCGGCTGTGCGTCGACTTTAAAGACCTTAATAAAGCCAGCCCTAAGGACCCTTTCCCCTTACCACGCATAGACCAGATTATTGACGCCACAGCCGGACACGACTCTTTGTGCTTCCTAGATGCTTATCCGGATACCATCAGATCAAAATGAAGGAATCTGATCAAGCTGCAACTGCATTCATCACCCCCTACGGCCCATTCTGCTTTAACACAATGCCTTTCGGGCTAAAAAACGCAGGGGCTACATACCAGCGCATGATTCAGACATGTCTCAAGAAACAGTCGAGGCATACGTGGACGACGTGGTCATTAAAACCAAACACGTCAGTCAGTTGATTGACGACGTAAGGCAAACCTTTGCTAGCCTACGTGAGTATGATATACGACTCAATCCGGAGAAATGTGTCTTCGGAGTTCCCGCTGGTAAACTACTCGGATTCATTGTTTCCCATAGAAGAATAGAAGCCAATACGGCTAAGATCCGCGCCCTATCGGAACTTGCGATTCCTACAGAGCTAAGGCATGTCCAAAAGTTCGCAGGTTGTGTGGCGGCATTAAGTCGCTTTATTTCCCGCCTCGGTGAAAAGTCTTTACCACTCTACAGGTTGCTGAAACGGACCAACAATTTCGAGTGGACCGATGAAGCAGCGGCTGCGTTAGAGGAAATCAAAACACTGCTGGCAAGTAACCCCATACTCACAGCACCAGGCGCTGGCCACCCATCAAGTGGTTATTGCAGTGCTCGTCGTCGAACGAGAAGAGGAGGGTCCCAAATTCCGGATACAGAAGCCGGTCTACTATGTGTCAGAAGTGCTAACGCAATGCAAGTCTAGATACCCGCATTACCAGAAGATAGCCTACACAGCGTTTATGGCATCACGGAAGCTCCGACACTAATTTCAAGAGTGTTCAGTCATGGTGGCATCCGAAGTACCCCTGAACGATATAATCAATAACAGGGACGCCACCGGCCGCATAGCCAAATGGGCCATTGAACTCCTTCCTTTCGAAATCGCCTATAAGCCACGACGAGCTATTAAATCTCAGGTGTTGGCAGATTTCCTCACTGAATGGACAGAGGCTGAGCTCCCCAGGGAATATAGTACATACTCCGATTGGACGATGTACTTCGACGGATCCAAAACATTGGCCGGACTGGGGGCTAGAGTTATTCTCACATCTCCCACAAGTGACAACATCCGATACGTGTTACAAATCATGTATGCCGATTCCAACAACGCAGCCGAATACGAAGCACTTTTGCACGGTCTTTGGATGGCAGCATCAATGGGCATACAATGGCTGGAGGTACGGGGAGACTCCAACCTGGCCATCTCTCAAATCAATGGCGAATTCGACGCCAAAAACCCAAAGATGGCATCATATAGAAACGCCGTCCTTAAAATATCAGCACGGTTCGAGGGGCTGGAATTCGATCATGTCGCTAGAGACAACAACCAAGCCGCTGACATACTGGCCCGCCTGGGGGCCAAACGCGACCCTGTCCCGAAAAACACCTTCCTTGAACGGCTCTTCAAGCCGTCGGTGGTGTGGCAGGATGAAAATAAGGATGCCGGATCCATCAGTGCGGAAGAGGTTGTTCCCCCAATAAATGAGCCAGACGACCAAATCATCGGCGGCTCCGTAATGGACGAAACGCCTTCGGCTCACGAGGTCATGGCAGTAATCGCACCATGGACCAAGCCCTTTCTCGCTTACCTTCTTCGCCAAGAACTCCCCGACGATCAGACAGAGGCGAGACGCATAATTCGGCGATCCAAGGCCTATAAAGTCCATGAGGGTGAGTTATACAAGAAAAGCACCACCGGAATACTCCAGCGGTGCATATCTGAGGAAGAAGGAAGGCAGCTTTTGGCCGAAGTCGACGCAGGAATGGGCGGCCACCACGCCGCAGCAAGGGCCTTAGTAAGCAAGGCCTTTCGAGCTGGTTTCTTCTGGCCCACCACTCGAGCAGACGCCCAGACACTTGTCCAGCGTTGCGTGGGATGTCAACTATTTGCAAATCAAAGCCACATGCCGCCAACAGCTCTTCGGACTATTCCGATTACCTGGCCTTTTGCGGTCTGGGGGATGGATATGGTCGGACCACTTAAAGGGGGGACCAACAGGAATAAATATCTACTGGTCATGGTTGACAAGTTCACCAAATGGATCGAAGCAAAACCTGTCAAATCAGCCAAGTCCAGACCAGTAGTCGATTTTATATCCGGCGTGGTACACCGTTACGGTGTCCCGCACAGTATAATAACGGACAATGGATCCAATTTCACTGCCCAAGAGGTAAAGGACTGGTGCGCAAACATGGGGATCAAGCTCGATTACGCATCGGTGTATCACCTGCAGACCAATGGACAAGTCGAACGGGCCAAGGGCCTCATCATGAGTGGTATTAAACCACGTCTGGTCTGGTCTCTTCATGAATCCGACTGCCATTGGGTAGAGGAGCTTGACTCCGTTCTGTGGGGTCTGCGTACCACCCCGAATCGATCAACGGGATACACACCATTCTTTATGGTCTACGGGGTAGAAGCAGTCCTTCCCTGTGATATTATTCACGACGCACCAAGGGTGCGCATGTATGAAGAAAAGGAGGCCGAGTTAGATCGGCAGGACGACTTGGATGCCTTAGAAGGAGAGCGCGTCATAGCTCGGGCTCGCTCTACTTTTTATCAATAGCAAGCCCGACGTTACCAGAGCAGGGAGGTCAGGGCAAAGGCGTACAATGTGGGCGAACTTGTCTTACGACTCCCGGAGAAGCAGAAGCATAAACTCAATCCCAAGTGGGAGGCCCCCTTCATCATTGACGAAGTACTCACAGGAGGGGCTTATCGTCTTCCCAACCCGCCGGATAACCGGCTCGAACCAAACCCATGGAACGCAGCTCGCCTTCGGTGCTTTTACGGCTAGACCGGTGTCGTCATTCTTTTTACCTTCCTTTTCCTTTTTTTTTCTTTCCTTTCATATTTTTTCCCTTCCACCTTGATTTTGCAGGATCGAATTTCTTTTCCCAAGTCTATGTTCGGCTAAACCGAGCTCATGTTAAGTTTTTCAGCATACATCCTCAAATGTTAAATCCGAACATAACACCTGGGGGCTTCTTCCAGAAGCCGATGATTATATATTTTTTAAGCATCTATTGTGTATGCATGTTTCCCTTGTCGATTTTTAAGCCATTATATGCATCAATTAGAACTAAGATTTTTGCCAAGCTGGGTTGCCTCGCTCCTGTGTTTACCCTCTACGTTCCCGATCGTTCGGCTAGAGGGTAAAGGGAGCACCTCTGCGATTGTTACGACCGGATCACCCGGATACGTACCTCAGACGGGTGAAGCCAAAAGCTAGCTATCTTTAGCAGACAATTGGTCGGCTACGACGGAAGCAACAAATGAAAATTATGGTTGTTATCACCATTACTTGGGCTTCTTTTCTAAAAAAAAGAGCCATTAGTCGCATACTAGCAGTATACGGCCTTACTATCTACGATTTACGTAGCAGCCTGAAGGAAGGTACCGATAGAGGGACTATTTTGTTTGGAAGATGTTTCTTACGCTAAGCAGTAATATAACATATCTCCCTATGCATTTTCTGTCTGTTAGCACCAAATGGCCGGATTGCCTGGTTCCACAAAAGAATTCCCTCTTATTGAAGGATATTTGATAAGGAACACTCCCAAGCTCTTAGCAAGGGAGGTCGAAGCCGATGGCCAGTTAAGACAAAGTTTACAGCGCAGACGGAGCAATTTTTGATTTATAGTAGATAGTTACATAAAATCATTCATCTGGCTGCTGGCCAAGATTGTCTATTAAGGCATCCAGGGTGCAATCTTCTTGCGAGAGACGAGCGGCGGGCATTACTTGGTCGTACACCAAATGAAGCGGCACTTCTTGCCCATCCGGCCCTGCCGGCCCAACTCGAGCCATATGCTCGGGGTTAAGACCGGTATAACGGGTCTTGATCATCACCCACACCTCTCGTGCTCCCTCTCGGTAGGCTGATGTCTTCCATAGCTCGAACCGACACCGGGCTCCCTTGAACCAATCAGCCAGTTCGGCCATCCCCTCCGGAGGCTTCTCGGCAGGCCATAGCGCTTTCATCATGCTCCTCATAGCCTTCCGAGCCTGCTCATGTACGGCGGATAGTTCCTTCAGAAGGTTCCCCCAGTAGGATCCGATCTCTTCTTCAGGCCGCCCGGTCAGAAGACCTATACATAAGATGAGGCATGTCCATTACAATTCATGTATTAGAGGTACTCTTCGATGTTATAATCGCACTTACCGAACATGCCCCTCTGTAATTTCTGGTTCTCTTCTTGGGTTTGAGCCAATTGAGTTTTTAAACTCTCAATTTCTTTGGCATGCTGCCGATTTTCCGCCTGGAGACGTTTCTTCTCCTCAAGATTTCGTTGCGACAAAAGGCAGCCGGCCTCATACTGGGACTCGGCGTACCTCTGGGATTCTCGGGCCGCATCTAAATCTTTTTGCAACTGCCCTATAGAGTCACCTGCTACAAGGTACCATCGCGTCAGCACGGGACTATATACTCAGATCGGCAAAATGGACATACTCACCATGCGCCTCCCGGGTAAAATTCTTCACTTGTTCAAGTTCGGCCTTCATGGCTTGCACCTGCGTTCGGCTCGCCTCCAGGTCATTGGCCAATTGCTCATTCTGCTTCCTTGAAGCCTACATCATAAATAAAACAATATGCGGATCCTTAACTCAACCGTCCCGACCAATTCAAGGCTCGGGGGCTACTGGGTTAATACGTGTGTCCGGGTTATTAAAACCGATCACTCACCTCCAAGCTGGAAGATATCAGTTTCACGGCTTTCCCAAGCCCAGCTCGGGCAGCTCCGATGTAGGCATCTACCGAACATAGAGCATTAAACTCTTGTTCGGAAAACACCTGGTGGCGCAGGGCTTCTTGTCGCCGCCGGGGGTTCATCGCACTCTCTACCTCGGAGTTAGTGAGTGACATTGCGTCCCCGGAATCTTCAGGGGCCTGACTGGCCACAGGGCCCTCCGCAGCAAGTTCAGCATGAGCAGAAGGCCTTGATTCTTGAGTGTTGCCAGGTACCCCGGCAACATTCCCGGCAGAAGTTGGTTGTACTCATTTCCTGAGTATTTCGTCATGAGATCTTCTGTAAAATCCTATCGATCATGATAACAACAGATTAAGCGGCCGAACGAGGTACCTTTCGGTTGAACGAATGGTCGGGGTCGTCCCCGCGGTTGGATCACATGAGGGATTCCTGTTGCTGTTCGATCCGGGCATTGTTGCCGTAGTCGACGTTCGTCGCGCGGACTGACGATGCTTGGGAGCCGAAACCAGCACATTCGGGTCGACGGAGGCCGCTTGCCTTTTACGGGAGGAATTTTTCTTTTGCCTGAAGTAGAAGAAGGGAGTTATCCTGGGTGATCGGCTATAATAGCCACCTTTGAACCATCAAGGCTCTCTTGGTAAAAGACCCCGTCTTCGTGCTCGATCGACAGGTCCGGATCGTCGTGGAATCCTGGATCGTCATCACGAGAGTAGTTCTCTGGTTGAGGCGCCGGACGGTTGATTGTCTCGACAAAGCACCTCCAGCTCTGTTCGCACAGATTGAAAGCTTCAGTCAAAAGGGGGCAAGTGAAAAACCCGAACTCAGGTCACAAAGTCGAAAGGCTTACCCATTCGATGGGGTTATAACCCGAGTATCCCTCCTTAACCGGTAGCCGAACAAAGTTTTTTTCTTCCCCTTTGAACAGGTCTGCCAGTACGGCTGCCATCGCCGCTTGATTGGCAGGTCCTAGCCGTCGGGAACGAGTGGTGTGGCTTGTTCCGTCGTAACGCCACAAAGGGTGTATCCTTTGCTGAAGGGGTTGAACGCATCGAGCGATGGCGGCGGCCATCACATCAATAATGGTCAGCTTGTTATGAGCTAGCAGCCTTACTTGGGTAGCCAGGCGTTGCACTTCGACATCTTCCTCTAGGGATGAACTCTTCGGTCGCCAATTATACCTTTTCTTCAAAGGGGTGTCGGAGTATTCGGGCAAGCCCCTCCGAGCTGGATCGAACAGGGGGACGTCCTCAATATAGAACCACTTCGAGGACCATTCTTCGGACTCCTTCTTCAGAGTCCCCACTAGATACCTCGTCCCGACTATACGACATACTTTGGCTCCTCCGACTTCCCGAATTGTCTCACCCCGAGTGCGGGGGACGAGATAGAAGTACTTCCTCCATAATCCAAAGTGGACCTCGCAGCCCAGAAACATCTCGCAAAGAGCAACATAGCCCGAGATTTGCAGAATAGATCCGGGGGTAAGATGATGGAGCTGGATCCCGTAGAATTCCAGTAATCCCCTCAAGAAGGGATGAATGGGGAACCCTAGGCCCCGCAAGAGGAAAGGCACGAAGCATACCCGCTCTCCCTTGTGAGTTTTGGGGAAGTTCTCTGCGAAGGCCTCGTTGCCATAAGAAGTTAATCCGGCGTGGGTAGCCGCCAGATCCGAGGAAGGAAGATAACCTTGGGTCTCGAGGTCGCGCAGCCGAAGGAGGGATACAGAGCAACTTTCCCAATCCCTGGGAAGGGTGCCGTAAGGACGCAAGGAAGAGCCAGGGACGCTCGCCATGTTTTTTGGTGATTTCTCGTTTGAGGCTTTTTCTGATGGGGAAGAAGAGGAAGGGGTGGCTAAAACCACGATTCAACCTGTTTAAATGGGTGGTGCCTCCCTTGTGGAAAGGGCAGTCTTGTAGAAAGCAGCTGGGCCGCCCGTCTCCCCTCGGCACAGGGATCGAGGGGCGTTGAAGTTACTACAATGTGTCCCGCAAGTTCTCAACGATTGAGAGTTCATCGATGATGGGATGATTACCGAACAAGAAGGGATAGAGGGACTCGCCTCGCAAGCCGAAGACTTTGACACGCAAGATTGTCCGGATAGTATGCCTCGGCATTGGAGGCTAGTCCGGGGGCTACTGAGGGAGTCCGGGATTAAGGGGTCCTCGGACTGCCGGCCTATTTCTTATAGGCTGGACTCATGGGCCGCTCGTTGAGGATTGGACTGATCGAAGGCCCCGTCGCTAGGGAGGAGACCTCAGGAGCCGTGGCGTGTCTTTCAAGTTTAAGATAGTAGAATAGGCACGTTTTTTCCTTCGGTGGGCAACCGACCATGTGTAACCCAAGAGGCCCCTGTCGTCTATATAAGCTAGAGGGTTTTAGATTGTAAGGCAGAGAAACTCATCTAGGGTTTTAGCTATTTGATCTAGTGGTAGATCAACTCTGTAACCTTCATACACATCAATATAATCAAGCAGGACGTAGGGTTTTACCTCCATAGGAGGGCCCGAACCTGGGTAAACGTCGTCTCCTTCGTCTCCTGTTACCATCGATCCTAGACTCACAGCTCGGGACCCCCTACCCGAGATCCGCCGGTTTTGACACCGACACCTTGCAGGCAAAGCATGTCTTCCTAGAGAGGTTCTGCGTTTCGCTTGATGCAACCATCAGATTTCAGTGCATCATCATGAAGATGGAGACGGCCGACAACTTCAATTTTCTAGTCACCAACAAGTCACACCGCACCTATCTCGAGTGCTCTGGTTGGAGAGACCTTGTAGATGCCTATGGGATGGCAGCTAGGAGTGGGCCACGTGTACCTAGGGTATGATCATGAGGAGAGGATGGCAGCTGGGGAGTGGGCCACGTGTACCTCGGGTATGATCATGAGGAGATCATGGTTTAGTACATGCACGCTCGCAGCTCTGTTTCACTTACTCCAGACTATGAACCTAAGTCCAACCACCGAAGAGTCTAGTTAGTAGGTGTCGTGGTTTTGTCATGGCAAGATGTCCTCGCGAGAGAACTTAGGTGTGAGGCCATCGCAACTAGGCGGCGGCTTGAAGGGGTTGGTTGGAACCGAGAGACGCGAGTTTTACCCAGGTTCGGCACCTCTGATGGAGGTAAAAGCCTATGTCCTGCTTGTCTATCATTGATGATGATGATGATCTCGATTACAAGGGTGCTATTTCGCTACCTCTAGTCTCGAGGGTTTCTAATATGTCTATCTCTAATGAATTGACTTGTCCCTCATGGGGTGCCTTGCCCCTCCTTATATAAGTTGAAGGGGAAGGCTTACATATAGAGTCCTACTAGGACTAGGACTAGTCTCTCTTGAATCATAATCCGGGTCTTGCTTCACTTGTGAGGGAATCTTTCCTTTTCTTGGGCCTTCTCTGTGAGCCGGCGCTCCAGGCCTCTGCATGAGCCGCTTTTCGCCGGGGTGCACATTGGGCCTTAGGCCTTGTCGTCCAGGTTGACCCGGTAAACATGGTGACCCATGAGCCGCCAAATGATGGGTCGGGTCATACTCCTGGTCGGGTCAAACCATTGGGAATATCCCCGACATTAGCCCCCAGGTTAGCTTGAATTTATTCATGGTAAGCTCCAATAATAATAATAAATATGCTAAGAGACCGGCTTGCTCCCCTGGCCGGCTTATTTCAATTAAGTGGCTCCTCAAAAATCTGGGTTTCTTCTTCATATCAACTAGTCATCTTCACAATTATCTTGCTGGTGCGTGTCCTTTGCAGGAAAATATTAGGAATAATAACCCATCCGTTTTTGAGCCGGTCTTCAAACGCTTCAGCTTGTGGATGTCATCTCCCTGAGACACTGAGTGCTTTGCCGGGTCGTTTGACATAGTAAATGGATGAAATAATTTGCCGGCTTGTGGATATTGAACTTGTCGAGTTACGAGCGTCGAGGTTGCCGAGTCATGGAGTTTGATGCCACCGGGTCATGGAGTTGGACTCCTGGAAATTCCGAGCCTCTTTGTCATCAACAAACCTGCTGGGAAATAAAACATATTGGGAAATAAAACAAGCATCTGCCATTGAGTCGGCTTCCAGTGCTTTGGCTTGATGAAATTTTTGGGAATAATAAATCCATATGATGTTGAGCCGGCTTTCCGGCCTTTCTATGAATAGTTTGGAGAAACTTTGCAAATTCTTCCACCAAGAAAATGAGACCCTGCTTGCTCAAAACTGAGAACTTGAAGGTGTTCCTCCCTTATATCCATATTACCTGTAGCCCCCAAGCCTTAAGAATAGAACGTAGTGATAGCTTAAGACTTGCTTAAATATGAATGTTGCAACTTTAGAGAAATCCGGGTTGTTCATCCGAGTCACCAGTCATAAACTGAATGTTTGTATTTAACATGTGTAGCCCCCAAGGGCCGGCTCATCAGTATGTGATGGGTCGGGTCTTCAATTTGGACCTTATGATCTGGTTAAACAACTGAATGTTGTAGCCCCCAAGTGCCGGGTTGTCTTGCCTGCAACAACCTGGGATTTTGAACTTAATATTGAATGTTGTAGATAGACGCAAATAGTGTAGCCCCCAAGGGCCAGCTCATTATGCAATAATGAGCAGGGACTTTGTAGATCTGATTATGTAGACTTGACGAAGCAATGTGTAGCCCCCAAGGGCCGGCTCATCTTCTTGAGATAACTCGGTCTTCTGATAATGTGATGATTTGAAAAGCGACTTGCATTAGCCCCCAAGTGCCATATTGAGTGTTCACACCTACATGGGACTTGATGTTTTGTAGGCCAAAATTGACTAATGTAGCCCCCAAGTGTCGGGTCATATGCGTGCAGTGACTTAGGACTTTAGAAAATTTGATCTGAGTAGTGTAGCCCCCAAGTGCCGGGTCGTTTGCCTGTAGCGACTCGGGACTTACATGTACTTCTCCTTTGAAAAGAAAAACATCATATGATGTAGCCCCCAAGTGCCGGGTCGTATGCCTGCATCGACTTGGGACTGTGTGAGAATAATATAACCCATCATAATTTGATATTAATCTGATTTGAATGAGTCCTTGATCGTGGTTGTAACCCGCTATTTTATCGAATATCCTGAAATAATGCCTTTGTGCTTGAAATGAAATCCCTGCTCGTGGTTGCGGTGCAACCCGACAAATATATGTTTGAGAATTCCATAAGTGTTGTAGTTTACTACAGAGCACAAGTTGAAAAAATCCAAGAGCCGGTAAATTAAATGACCCGGCATTATATGTGATAGGCCGGCTCAGCAATACGTAATATATCAGCTCATCAATATGTGATAGACCGGCTCTTCAAGAATAGTCACTTCTTCTGAGCTGGCTTGGAAAACCCCAATCATTGAATACTGGTTATGATGAACCATGATGAGGATCCGGCCATTTTGGCTATCAAAGATCTATTTGTTCCTGTAGAAGTTACGATGTAACCCGGTTTGAAGACCGGCTTTCCGCAACATAAACAAATATGGATATGCATTGTATGATGATGCAATGCAGGATGATGTATGTATACGATAACAGAGTGTAAAAATGCCCGCTTTCGAGGCTCGAGTCTTACTTCAATGAAACTAGCATGATAGCCACTGGTTTATCCTCACTTTCTATAAGTCGGCTCTCACATGACCCAAGCGATGTTTTAACCTGGATAAGTTCAGGGTCCATATGGATTCATTTACCGAGAGTACACGGGGTCGGAGTAGCATCATGCAAACAGGCAGGTTTAACCAAGTATCAATGAAGCTGGCTTAATAGCCCATGGAGTATCCTCGCTTTCTGTAAGCCGGCTCTCACGTGACACAAGCCAGTGTTTTAACCTTGATAAGTTCAGGGTCCATAAGGATTGACTTATCGAGAGTACACCGGGTCACCTAAGTGGAGTAGCATCAAGCAGACAGGCAGGTTTAACCACGATATATTGTGGCGTTATTGCCGGGTCAAGAGGGTGAGAAAGCTAAACTCGGTGAGTTGGAAGCCCCCAAGTGACCATATGATCATGGAAAAGCTCAGCATAGGATGTACATGAGACAATGCTACTACTGCAAAACATCTGGGGTCCAAATAAGCCGACTTGATTCCACTGATCATAATTGAGCAGGATACCCATGTTTAGACTGTGCATCATGGCGACTAGTCTTCTTTGGCAACCTTGAATTTTCGCCAATAAGGCAGGGCACCCATGTTTGAACTGCGCATTGTGGCAGCTAGCTCTCTTGGGCGACTTTTAATTTTTCGCCAATAAGTCAGGACACCCATGTTTGAACTGCGCATCATGGCATCTAGTCCTCTTGGGCGACCTTTAATTTTTTGCCAATAAGGCAGCAGCTCCCGGGACTGGGTTATCTTCCCTGCAATGACCCGGGGTTCTTTGAAAATTTTCAACCCGGTCGAATCAACCGAGTCATATCTGTGTAGCCCCCGAGCCTTAAGGCGACTCGAGGAGTTGGCTTGAGAATCTTCATACTTGGCTATTGCATAAGCCGTTGTAGAGTTAACAGCTGAAAGATGATATTTATTGAGGCCAGAGGTCGGCGAGTTGATTATCTTCTCAGTGCTCATCATATGTCCTTGGCATAACAAAGCCATTTTTGTCCAAATTGAGTTCATACGCCTTTGGACCCATTTGTTGCTATTATCTCTCCCGGCTCTCCTGGCTCCTCCAAGGCCATCATTTTTTTCCTTTGCCGCTGGCTTTTGAATCGCCGGCTAAACAGTAGCCAACTCAAATTGCAGCTTCTCCAGGGATGTTTCCTCCATGGTTGGCTCTCCTATTTATTTTAATGTTGTGAAGCAGACCGGACAGTGGGGATGGCAGGCCAATGCGCCTATCCATTGGGCAACCCAGAGCAAGTGGAGGCTGGTAATAGATATATATTTATTTTTGGCTCCAGCGTTGTTGGAGTAGACCGGACCGCGGGGGCGGCGGCTTGCGTGCTTACGTTGGACGGCTCGTATGGGCGAGCGCGGCCCCAGCGTGTTGATGTAGACCGGTCAGCGGGAGCGGCGGCTTGCTTGTATCCGTTGGACGGCTCGTATGGGTGAGCGTGGCCCCGGCGTGTTGATGTAGACCGGACCGCAGGGGTGGCGGGTTGCGCGTGTCCGTTGGGCGGCTCGTATGGGCGAGCACGGCCCCAGCTTGTTGACGTAGAGGCGAGAGCTGGCCAGTAACTTGGCGCAGACAAGGGAGTCAACCGCGGTGTTTTAAGCCGGCGTGGTGATGCGGGTCGGCCCGGCGTTGTAAGCTGGTGCGGATATGAGAGTCGGGCACGACGTTGTAAGCTGGTGCAGACAGGCGAGTCGTACGCGGCATTGTAAGCCGGTGCGGATGCGTGGGATGGCCGCGACGTTGGAAACCAGCACGAACGCGCGGGTCAACCGCGGCGTTGTAAGCCGGCACGAACGTGCGAGTCGGCCACGGCGTTGGAAGCCGGTGCGCGAGTCCGTTAAGCAAAATGATGCTGGCGTGCGCTCCATCTCCGCGGTAATGCCACTTTTGTAATGAATAATTGTCCTGCGTAAAAATATTGCAGGCCAAAGTAATTGTTCTCGAAGGAATTTAATATGTACTGATAAAATAAACTGGATGAATATCACCTGATGTATTTAGATGACGGATGATCCGTATACGGACTTTGCGTCAGATAGTAATTGACGATTTTTTTTGAACTATGCCTTTGTCTTCATCTGCGGCTGCTAGAGTGTTGGGTAGTTTACTCTGTTAGTGACACGGATTAAGCCGGCGAATTGTTGAAGGCGACTCATTGAAGTAATCCGTCGTGGAACCCACCACAACGGAGTCAGTGTAGCCAGAGCCGGCGTGTCGGCGACGAAGAGGTTGAAGTTGACCGTATTGGCTATGGAGTTGATATCCGGATTTGTGATTTGGATTCGCGAACTCACCTAGATCTGAAACTTGCTGCAGCGCGCGAGCCGCTGACGGAGATCTAGCCATTGGAATTGGCTGGAATTTTAAGGGGTAGTGCAGAATTATATTCCGCATGATTTCACCGGAGGGATATTCCAATTGATTTCCGAGTCAGCCTCGGTGATTATTTTACAAAGACCGTGTCGAGTTCCGTCAGGTTCCAACAGGGCTTCAGTGTTTGACTCGGTGTAGGAGATCCAACCATTGGAACATGATGAAATTTTAACAGATGATAGAAAACTTGATTTCGCATCTTTCCACCGAAGGGATCTTCGAGATAATTTCCGAGTCGCCGTCGGAGATGATCACAACAAGGATGTTCCTGCTGCCTTGCAGTCTGCGCGTGAGGGCGTTGTTGATGTCGACCACCGAGCACTAGCGCGGCGAGTCATCCACTGTTGTTGATGTTTGTTGATGAAGATTTGAGCCGGCTTTTCTTTCATCCTGCCAATTGCGAGCTTCCTGATCCCTAGGAGATCTCCCTTCAAGAACACAACACCACCGTGCACTCTGCCCCATGGTGGGCGCCAACTGTCATGGTTTTGTCACGGCAAGATGTCCTCGCGAGACGCGAGTTTTACCCAGGTTCGGCCCCTTCGATGGAGTTAAAAGCCTACGTCCTGCTTGTCTGTCATTGATGATGATGATGATCTTGATTACAAGGGTGCTATTTCGGTACCTCTAGTCTCGAGGGTTTCTAATATGTCTATCTCTAATGAATTGACTTGTCCCTCGTGGGGTGCCTTGCCCCACCTTATATAAGTTGAAGGGGCAGGCTTACATATAGAGTCCTGATACATCTCCAACGTATGTATAATTTTTGATTGTTCCATGCTGTTATATTATCATTTTTGGATATTTTATAATCATTTTATAGCAATTTTATATCATTTTTTGGAACTAACCCGGACTGGCACTGTTTTAAGCAAAACTACCATGGTGTTGTTTCTCGTGCAAAAATAAAAGTTCTCTAAATGCAACGAAACTTTTGACGATTTTTTTGGAACAAAAGAGGCACTAGAAGCTTCGTGGGAGAACCAGAAGAGCCATGAGGTGGCCACAACCCACCAGGGCGCGCCAGCCCCCTCCGACGCGCCCTGGTGTCTTGTGGGCCCCTCATGGCCCATCTTCGCGTGAAACCGACGCCCAAAAATATTATATATTCAGAAACCCCCAAAAATAACCCTAGATCAGAACTTCCGCTGCCGCAACTCTCTGTATCGACGAAAAAACAATCTGGAGGCATTCCAGTACCCTGTCGGAGAGGGTAGATCATCTCCGGTGGCCATCTTCATCATCCTGGCGGAGGCCATGACGAGGAGGGAGTAGTCCACCCTCGGGGCTGAGGGTATGTACCAGTAGCTATGTGTTCAATCTCGCTCTCTCTCCCTCTCTCTCTCTCTCTCGTGTTCTTGAGATGTCACGATCTTGATGTATCATGGGCTTTGTTAATATAGTCAGATCATATGATGTTATTCCCTTGTTATCATGTTGTGATGAATTGAATCTTTCCCTTTGAGATGTTCTTATGTTGGATTGAATATTTTGGTTGAGAACACTTGATGTACCTCTTGCGTGGGATACCCGTAGTGACATTGGGGTATTCTATTGATTCACTTGATATATGTTGAGGCATCAACTTGCGGATTCCGGTGACCTAGGGGATCTATGCATAGGGGTTGATTGCACGTTTTCATACCATGTTCTCCGATAGAAATCTTGGGGCACTCTTTGAGGTTCTTTGTGTTGGATTGAGTATTATGAATCTGATTTTTTTATGCGTATCGTATAATTAACTCATGGATACTTGTGGTGACATTGGAGTATCTAGGTGACATTAGAGTTGGTTGATGCATATCATATGGTGTTATTTTAGTACGAACTCTTAAATAGATCGGTCGGAAAGGATAACTTGGTGTTATTTTAGTACAAACTCTTGCATAGATCGATCGGAAAGGATAACTTTAAGGTGGTTTCGTACCCTGCAAACAATTTCTTCTTATGCTCTCCGCTAGATAAGAACTTTGGAGTGATTCTTCGTTGCACGTTGAGGGATGGTTATGTGATCCAATTATATTAGCATTGTTGAGAGATTGCACTAGCGAAAGTACGGACCCTAGGCCTTGTTTTCAAGCATTGCAATACCGTTTGTGCTCACTTTTGTTACTTGCCACCTTGCTGTTTTTTATTGTTACTATTACAAAA
Source organism: Elymus sibiricus (assembly GCA_039707655.1). Classification (NCBI taxonomy): domain Eukaryota; kingdom Viridiplantae; phylum Streptophyta; class Magnoliopsida; order Poales; family Poaceae; genus Elymus; species Elymus sibiricus. The sequence goes on along the minus strand of CM077673.1, from coordinate 270,029,755 downwards.
ATCAATATCTACTATAATTACTACACTTGTATCACCATCTCTTCGCCGAACTAGTGCACATATACAATTTACCATTGTATTTGGTGTGTTGGGGACACAAGAGACTTTTTATTATTTGGTTGCAGGGTTGTTTGAGAGAGACCATCTTCATCCTACACCTCCCACGGATTGATAAACCTTAGGTCATCCACTTGAGGGAAATTTGCTACTGTCCTACAAAACTCTGCGCTTGGAGGCCCAACACGAGTCTACAAGAACAAGTTGTGTAGTAGACATCAAGCTCTTTTCTGGCGCCGTTGCCGGGGAGGTGAGTGCTTGAAGGTATATCTTTAGATCTTGGAGTTGAATCTTTTAGTTTCTTGTATTATCACTAGTTTGGTTTATAAAAGAAAACTAAAAAAATGGAATTGAGGTGGCCTCATATTATTCGTCTTTATCATGTCTTTCTTGAAAATGATGGAAAGGAAAATTGTGCTCAATTGATAAAAGAAGAATTCAATAAAATGTTTGGCATAAATGATGAGCACGATTGCAATGTTGTTAGTATGAATTCTATGAATATCCAAAATACTAATGATGATTGCACTAGTCATGATAAAAATGTTTCTTATAAGCATGTCAATTTTTTTGGAGTGCATAAAGTTTGTGAAGACGTGCCTTATAGGGATGATAGATTTTGTAAGAAGCATAAACATGATAGAACCAGTTTTTTGCTCAAAGTGATAGATGAATTTGCTACAAAATTATGTTCTCTTTGTCATATTACTTGTGAACTTTGCAATAAAGTTGGTCATCTTAATTTCCAATGCAAACTTTTTCATGATCAAATCATGGCCAAATATTGTAATGACTTGATCACCCTTGAACTTTATAATGAGCTTTCTCTATTTTTGGGGAGTGAAGAATTGACACCTAAAAATAGTTGGTTTGAAGTATTCATTCTCACGGACGACATTGAAACTAATCTAAAAAATATGTATATGTTTTGCATGGTAAATTGCAATGAGAATGCTTATATTGCCAACTATAGAAATATGGGAAACCCAATAGAATATAAAAGGAATACTAATGAAAGGGTAGAGATTTCCACTTTCCCTCCTATTGTCTCTCATGATGAAATAGGTGACGAGGAGGAGCTCCCTATTCAACCAATCTCATCAATAAGAAGGTCGAAAAAATTAATTAAACACACACATGATGTGGTGAAGAAGAAGAAAAGAAGAAAGAGTAGAGGTAAAAAGGTATCTCTCCCTAATGATGTTGCTCCTATTATTGTTGTGCCTCACGAGGATGAATCCAAAATAATTGTGGAAGATGATAAATTTGATGATGATTTTGTTATGCCTATTGCTTGTTGTGATGACTATGATTGGGAAGATAATGATGCTTCTTATAATCTTGAAAATCTTTTTGGCCCCAACTTGGTAAATTATGATGATAATAATTGTTATACTATTGGTGCTATTCATACTATTAATGATGAGAGTGATTATGCTTATGATATGCCAAGCCACAAGCTTGGGGATGCTATGCTTCATGAGAATGACATGTTTGAGAATTTATTTGTTGCAATTAATGTTTGTCCCAAGCTTGGGGATGCTATTCTTAATGAAGATGATCTTTTTAGTTCCCCTACTTTGAATGATCAAATTTGTTATGATGATTGCATGCCTCCTATTTATGATGATTGCGATATTTATGAAAGTGGGTTTGGAAGAGTGTCAACTTTAGATAATTATTATCCCACCATTTTGGAGGGTGTTGAATTTTGTTATAATGATAAAAGTGGATTTGGAGAGGTCATGACTTTATTTAGTAATGATTCCACTATTTCGGAAGACGTTTCACTTGACTATGATGAGAACAAAGTTGCTACTTATGATGATTATTGTGATGATACTTATGTTATAAAAAGTAGTGATAATTATTGTCATAATTTTGAATATCCTTTTACTGAACATTACTCTTTTAATGTGGAAACAATTTATAGTATTCAAGTTTCATTTGATGCTCCCACTATTTTGAATGAGAAGAAATTTGCTTATGATGAGAGTAATAAAATTTCTATGCTTGTGGATCATGAAAAGAATACTTTATGTGATAGTTATATTGTTGAATTTATTCATGATGCTACTGAAAACTATTATGAGGGAGGAACATATGCTTATAGGAATTGCAATAATATCAAGTTTCCTCTCTATGTATTCAAAGTTTTGAAGTTGCACTTGTTTTGCCTTCCTATGCTAGTTGATTCTAGCTCCCATAAATTGTTTGCTCACAAACTCACTATGCATAGGAAGTGGGTTAGACTTAAATGTGCTTGTCATGAGATTCATGATGCTCTCTTGCATGTTTCAATTACTACTTTTCATGTGAGCATCATTGAAATCATCATGCCTAGCTAAAAGGCTTTAAAGAAAAGCGCTTGTTGGGAGACAACCCAACACTTTTCCTTTCTGTTTTTGAGTGTTCGCATGATTAATATACTGTATTAATCATGTTTTGTGTCTTTTATTTCAATAATGTGCCAAGTAAAGCCTTTGGGATGACTCACAAGATGAGTAGAATTGATGCTGAACCAAAACAGAAACTTTTGACTCCAGTACAGGAATTTTCATTTTTTACTGGAGCGTGATAATGATCTGAAATTTTTACAGTGTTTATATACAAATTATTCAGGTTACACTACAGATCTTCACAGACTGTTCTGTTTTTGACAGATTCTGTTTTAAATGCATAGTTTGCTTGTTTTAGTGTTCCCATAGCTTATATTCAGTGATATAAATTATGGGAATGATAGAATACAGTAGGTATTATGTGAGAACAATTATGAATCTTGTTTTGACAGTACCTAAGTGAATGATCTTTACATATTATACTAACCCATCTCACGAAGTTCCGTTAAGTTTTGTGTGATTGAAGTTTTCAAGTTTTGGGTGAGACACCAATATGAGGAGAATAAGGAGTGACAAGAACCTAAGCTTTGGGGATGCCCAAGGCACCCCCAAGGTAATATCCAAGGAAGACTCGAGCGTCTAAGCTTGGGGATGCCCCGGAAGGAATCCTCTCTTTCGTCTTCAACACTATCGGTATATCTTACTTGGAGCTATATTTTTATTCGTCGCATAATATGTGCTTTGCTTGGATCATCATTATATTTTGTTATTTTCTGTTAGGTGTTATTTATAATTTTGTTTTTCAATAAAAAGTTCCAAGAATTGCCTTAGGATGCTTGCATTGCATGTTTTATGTGTGCTGTGTAAAAACAGAAACTTCCTCTGTAGTGTTTGAATTTTCATATTTTACTGCAACGTGGAAAGTTTCTGAAATTTTTACACAGTGTTTTCATATAAATGCTTTGTTACGTCCTAAATTGTTATAATTTTTCGAGTTACAGAAGTACACTGTTTTCATAAATTGCTACAGACTGTTCTGTTTGGACAGATTGCTGTCATAGTTTTGTTATCTACTTATCCTATAGTTTCCATAGCCTATATTGGTAGATATAAATTGTGGAAACGATAGTAAACAGTAGATGATGTTTGGAAATTGTTGTGCAACTTGTCTTGGCAGTACAAGAAGTGTGGACTTATTCTTATGTGTACTAACCTATCTCACGAGTTCTTTTCGAGTTTTTGTGGATGAAGTTTTTTGAGAATAGGTGAAACCGTGATATGAGAGGATTGAACGAGATACAAAAGCTCAAGCTTGGGGATGCCCAGGACACCCCAAGTAAATATTTCAAGAAGTCTCAAGCATCTAAGCTTGGGGATGCTACGCATCCCACATCTCTTCATCAAACAAATATCGGTTAGCCTCTGTTGAGCTTAATTTTTTATTTGTCCACATGATGTGTGCTATTCTTGGAATGTCATTTTATTTGTTTTTCTTGCTGTTTTAATAAAATACTTAGATCTGAAAGTTTTTAGATGAGAGAGAGTTCTCAAATGGCCACCCGATTACTTAACTACTCGCTTGATCTTCACTTGTATCTTTTTGAGCACGGTGTGCTTTAATTTTTGAAGAAATACTCTCATGCTTCACTTAGATTAATTTGAGAGTTAGTAAATTTTTGAAGAAATTCTCTCATGCTTCACTTATATTATTTTGACAGATGAAAATTTTATGCTCATGTTCTTCACTTAAATTTATTTGAGCTTGTCAAAAGCAATGGCAATATATGAAACTAGTCCCAAAGTGATAGATATTCAAGAGGGATATAATAAAAACTTTCATGAAGATCATTGGACAAATTAAACTTGATTCCTTGTAATAGTTTTGAGACATGATGATAGTAATATGTGAGTCATGTTGGTGAGTAATTATGCTTTAGTAAGAATATTGGTGTTAAGGTTTGTGATTCCCTATACAAGCACGAAAGTCCATAGTTATGCAATGAAATTACATCCTACTTATGGTGCATTATTTGGTGTTAGTTATGCTTAATGCCCGTTTATGTGAATTTTCGTTTCTTGGTTGGTTGCTTCTCAATCTATTTGCTAGCATCCACTTGTACTAAGTAGAAGTACTACTTGTGCATCCAAAACCCGTAATCCCAGTTTTTCCATATGAGTCCACCATACCTACCTATATGCGGTATTTTCGTGCCGTTCTAAGCAAATGTGTTTGTGCCATCTCTAATTTTCAAAATGAATTTCCTTTTTGTGTGCTCGTACCGCTCATGAAACGGTAGGGGGTGTCCAATATTTTTCCATGCTAGATGTGTTATTCTCAAGATGAGTGTTTATTCACTTGTCATTGCACGAGAGTACGGCGGTAATAGGGATGCCCAGTCCCAAAATGAAAAGGAAATTTACTTTATGTTGTCAAATAATAAATTCCTTGGAAAGTGTTGGTATGGAAGGCAACCGTGGATACGGCTAGCCATGGATTGTGAAAGAATGGTGGAAAAAAGAATAAACTTTATTTTCTGTTTGGGAACCGCCTATGATGTATCTAGCATGGAAAGTATTGAGAATTACTCGGTCGTTTTCGTTGATAGGAAAGGCATGCCACCCAAGATATTTTTCTCTCTCAATTTAAGCATTGAGCTCTGGCACCTCTACAAATCCCTACTTCCCTCTGCGAAGGGCCTATCTATTTACATTATGCAATTTTTATTTTCAATTTGAGTCTCCATCTTCTCTTATAAAGCACGAACTAGGGGGCACTATGATCATACTTGTGCATTGGGTGTAGCTAATATTTGAGTGTGTTTCATGAATGGATCAATGATTGAGCATGATGGGCTAGGGATAACTTTCTTTAGTGTTGATATTTTGATAGACATGGTTGCTTGTTGGTATGCTTGAGTATTAAAGTCTTTATGTCAAAACTAAACTATTGCTTTGAACCATCTAAAAGTACAAATGTCCATGCTACAACAGAAAAGAATATGTGATGAACATGCTAGGCAGCATTCCACATCAAAAATTATGTTTTTATCATTTACCTACTCGAGGACGAGTAGGAATTAAGCTTGGGGATGCTGATACGTCTCCAACGTGTCTATAATTTTTGATTGTTCCATGTTGTTATATTATCATTCTTGGATGTTTTATACTCATTTTATAGAAATTTTATATCATTTTTTGGAACTAACCCGGACTGACGCTGTTTTCAGCAGAACTACCGTTTTGTTGTTTTTTGTGCAGAAATAAAAGTTCTCCAAATGCAACGAAACTTTTTGACGATTTTTTTTGGAACAAAAGAGGCACTAGAAGCTTCGTGGGAGGACCAGAAGAGCCATGAGGTGGACACAACCCACCAGGGCGCGCCAGCCCCCTCCGGCGCGCTCTGGTGTCTTGTGGGCCCCTCGTGGCCCATCTTCGCGTGAACCGACGCCCAAAAATCATATATATTCAGAAACCCCCAGAAATAACCCTAGATCAGAAGTTCCGCCGCCGCAACTATCTGTATCGACGAAAAAACAATCTGGAGGGGTTCCAGTACCCTGTCGAAGAGGGTAGATCATCTCCGGTGGCCATCTTCATCATCCCGGCGCAGGCCATGACGAGGAGGGAGTAGTCCACCCTCGGGGCTGAGGGTATGTACCAGTAGCTATGTGTTCAATCTCTCTCTCTATTGGGTTCTTGAGATGTCACGATCTTGATGTATCACGGGCTTTGTTAATATAGTTGGATCATATGATGGTATTCCCTTGCTATCATGTTGTGATGAATTGAATCTTTCCCTTTGAGATGTCGTTATGTTGGATTGAATATTTTGGTTGAGAACACTTGATGTACGTCTTGCGTGGGATACCCGTAGTGACATTGGGGTATTCTATTGATTCACTTGATATATGTTGAAGCATCAACTTGCGGATTCCGGTGACCTAGGGGATCTATGCATAGGGGTTGATATCATATTTTCATACCATGTTCTCCGATAGAAATCTTGGGGCACTCTTTGAGATTCTTTGTGTTGGATTGAGTATTATGAATCTGAAATTGTTTGATGTGTATCATATAATTAACTAATGGATACTTGTGGTGACATTGGAGTATGTAGGTGACATTAGAGTTGGTTGATGCGTATCATATGGTATTATTTTAGTATGAACTCTTAGATAGATCGATCGGAAAGGATAACTTGGTGTTATTTTAGTACAAACTCTTGCATAGATTGATCGGAAAGGATAACTTTAAGGTGGTTTCATACCCTACAAACAATTTCTTCTTATGCTCCCCGCTAGATAAGAACTTTGGAGTGATTCTTCGTTGCACGTTGAGGGATGGTTATGTGTTCCAATTACATTAGCATTGTTGAGAGATTGCACTAGCGAAAGTACGGACCCTAGGCCTTGTTTTCAAGCATTGCAATACCGTTTGTGCTCACTTTTGTTACTTGCTACCTTGTTGTTTTTTATTGTTACTATTATAAAAATCAGTATCTACTATAATTACTACACTTGTATCACCATCTCTTCGCCGAACTAGTGCACCTATACAATTTACCATTGTATTTGGTGTGTTGGGGACACAAGAGACTTTTTATTATTTGGTTGCAGGGTTTTTTGAGAGAGACCATCGTCATCCTACGCCTCCCACGGATTGATAACCTTAGGTCATCCAGTTGAGGGAAATTTGGTACTGTCCTACAAAACTCTGCGCTTGGAGGCCCAACACGAGTCTACAAGAACAAGTTGTGTAGTAGACATCAAGTCCTACTAGGACTTGGACTAGTGTCTCTTGAATCATAATCTGGGTATTGCTTCCCTTGTGAGGGAATCTTTCCTCTTCTTGGGCCTTCTCTGTGAGCCGGCGCTCAAGGCCTCTCCATGAGCCGCCTTTTCCGGGGTGCACACTGGGCCTTAGGCCCTGTCGTCCAGGTTGACCCGATAAACATGGTGACCCATGAGCCGCCAAATGATGGGCCGGGTCATACTCCTGGTCGGGTCAAACCGTGGGGAATATCCCCGACAGTAGGCGTGCATGGTACCTACTCGTATTATGCTAGCTTCTCGTTGAACTTTCGTTGAACATGTGTTACATATGCCTGCGATATTAATTAGTACTTTGTTGAACTTAAATGTTATCATTTGCCACTATTTGGTACTGTCAAACTTGATCTTAATGTTGTTGTTAAATTTAATTATGTTGTCATTTGGCAGGGAAGCGCTTTGTACACCTTTTTTATACATGAAAATCAAAATTGGTGGTGTGGCGCCAACATGACATGTCACTAGTGATGAATATTACTTGGTTGCCAATGCCACCACTAATTTTTTTCACTCGCGCGATATTTTTCTGCTCCAATGCCCCTTTTGGCACGCCGTCACTAGGCTTTTCTGCACTAGTGTGAAGAAAACTGTGAGATTTGCGCATGCCTTGGATCAGGTGTTTGGAGCAGAGTACCTGAGAAAACCAAATTAGCAAGATATAGAAAAAATAATGGTTATTGGAGTGTCAAGAGGCTTTCCACGTATGCTCAATTTAATTGATTCCATACATTGGCAATGGAAGAACTGGCCAAAGGATTTGTGTGGGATGCACAAGGTCGCACTAAAGAGGCCACAATCATACTCGAAGCAATGGCATCAAAGAACTTGTGGATTTGGCATGCATGGTTCTCAAAGTGATTACCGTGCTCAAGTGATCTTCCCTGTTCAGAGACTTTCCAACGGAGAAGCGCCGCCGTGCAACTACACTGTCAACGGGAATGACTACATCATGGGGTACTACCTTACAGATGGTTTCTATTCTCAGGGGACGGCGTTTGACAAGTCCATATCCAATCCCTATGGAAACAAACAAAGCCAAATTTGCAACAATGCAAGAAGCAACTAGGAAGTATGTGGAGACGACATTCGGAATGGTCCAAACTCATTGGGGAATTGTTTGTGTAGCTGCAATGATATGGGAATGGAAGAATTTGTGGCAACTGATTATATGTTGTGCCATTTTGCACAATATGATTGTCGAGGACAAGGGTGAAGGGGCACCCCGAACCCAGGATTTTGAGAAGCCCGGAGAACAAGTCCACATCCTGGATCAAGATGCAGATTTGATATAGAATTTCCTGCAAATGCATCAGAATCTTCATGATGAGCAAGTGCAAGAGTAACTGCTCAATGATGTTGTGAAGTATATGTGGACCCACAATGAAAACCAAGGAGTTTAATGTTTGTATTTCATGTATGAATTATGGAACTTCTCAATGATCTCAGTATATTCATATTTATGTCGGACATGCATGAATTTCATGGATTTGAGAGCTTAGATATAAATAGCGTGGTTGTTTGAAGAAACTTTTGAGAGGTTGTTCGACGATGTTTGGGTCGCGCCCGGTCCTGTCTATAAACATTTAGAGGGTGGATCTGTAAAGTCCGGCTGTAGATGCTCTATCTACTGCCAAGTACCATGAGAGCATCTACAACCGGACTCACCGGACGAACGCAGCACCACTGACCGGACTGGAAAGAGAAGCAAAAAATTTGACTCAACCGGACCTTTCAAAGCCTCATTAAATGCCCGGGCTGTCCGGCGCTCCTTATATTCATCTTATATATGAGATGAGTATGAGGAGTGCCCAAGCATGTCCGGTCCATGGTCATGCATTTGTCACGTAGGATTGGGCCCACCACATAGCATCTTTTTCTTCTTTATTATTTTTTCCTCTCTCTCTGTCTCCACCAATAACATGCAGGTGACTGGGCATATAAGAAGAAAATGAGGAACATGGCTGCATGAACGGAAAATCGGGAGTCAAAACGGACACGCTAAACACTGACCGGGTGCGTCCGCGAATATTCGAGGGGCCAAATTTGTTTAGTCCGGCTATAGAGCATCTGAGTTGGATGGTTCAGTCCCTCCTGCAGGGGTTTAAAAATAAGTTTACCGCAGCATTTCCCCACACTTCGTCCAAGGAGATCATGACAGCTCGGCTCCGTTAGAACTTTTCAAGGGAGATTGTGATGTGTTGAGTTACCGTTTTCAGTTTTTGTTCCAACTTTGCTCGACCAAATTAGGGTTAGTTTGGATGGTGTCCTGAGTTCCATGCCACGCAAAAAATGGTGCCTGGATGTAGCCTAGAAATGCAATGATTTCTGCCTGGCCAGGCACCGTGAATATGTGGTATTTGCTTGTTGTCCTGGCCTGAGAAAGTTGGTACTATGCCTTGGGTTGCAATGTCAAAGATTCCAATAGAAAAGGCATAACGGATCATGTGATCAAAATGAAGAAAGACAACATTAGAATGAGGAAAGAAGCTGTCGGGTGCCCAGGCGTCCGTTTTTGGTTGCCTGGCTTCGTGCCTGGCGCCTGGACCAGGGGGCAACCCAGGCATGTTGCCACGTGCCTGTACCAGGGAGAAAACTAGGATTCCAACCAAACAGACTCCAGGCACTCTTAAGACAGACGTCCAGGCTAGGCGAGTGCTGCTCTGGACGCGATCAAAACTGACCCTTAATCTGGGAGGTCGAAATGCACCATAGACCTTTCCCGCCGATGGTGGCGGTCAATTGGTCATGGTGGTGGAGTCGGAGGTCAATTGGTCATGATGGTTCCAATTTTACCTTTTTCAGACATGCTACTTTTTTTTAGAGAAATGATACTTTTTTGGAGAAAATGAGAAATGCTACTACTATATTTCGATGAAGCTGGCGCGTTTAGGCCCATCCGACATAAATTGGGCGTTGAATTTGTCACAAAGTTAACGAAATACCGTAGAACAATTGTACTACGGTTTAGGCTAAAAAAGAATTTGTCATAAAGTGACCCCGCATATATATACGTGAGCCTATGTCAGGGTGCTCTTTTACCTCGCCTTCAACGACTGTAACTTCCAACTCACTAAAGGGGCGATCAAGATGGGCCGGCACACGAGCACGCAAGGCCACAACCTGTTTTCTGCCTTTTTAATGTTTTATGTTTTCGTTTTTTGCTTTATTTTTATATACTTTTGTGCATACTTTCAAATATTACAAATATATATATTACAAAAAACATTCTATCAAAAACATTTGGAAAATATTAAACAAGTATTTGAAAAATGTTACTCAAGCGTTCCAAAAATGTTGAAAAAGTATTTGAAAAAATGATAAATAAGCATTCGGAAAATGTCGATCAAGTATTTGAAAAATGTTAATCAAACGTTTGGAAAATATTGAACGTGTATAAAACAATTGTTGATCATGTATTAGAAAATTATGAGTTTTTTTATCATGTATATAAAATTTAATCCACAATTTGAAAAAAAATATTGAACAAGTATTTGAAAAATGTTAAACAAGCATTTTTGAAATGTTAAATGTGTATACAAAAAATGTTGACCATGTATTAAAAAAATGATGAATTTTTTTTATCATGTATGTAACAATGTTAATCAAGCTTTTCAAAAAATATTGAGCAAGTGTTTGAATAATGTTAATGAAGTGTTTGGAAATGTTAAATATCTATAGGAAAAATGTTAACCATGTATTAAAAAAAGTTAGTCTTTTTATTTGAAAATTGTTGATCAAGCGTTTGAAAAAATGTATAGAAAAAATGTTGACCATGTATCCTAAAAATATTAATCTTGTATATGAAAAGTGTTAATCGAGCATTTAGAAATGTTAAAAATGTGTATGGGGAAAATGTTGATCATATATTAAAAAATATTAAATTTGTATTGAAAAAATATTGCGTGTCATAAAATGTTGTTGACATATACGAAAAATGTAAAATAGAAAACCAAAAGAAACAAAGAAAACCAAAAAATAAACAAAATAAACCAAAGAAAAAATAAAAGTGAAGAAACAAATGCAAAAAAGAATGAAAAACCGGAGAAGAAAAAAGAAAAGAAATAAAAGGAACAAAAAATAATAAGAAAAAAACTCAGAAAACCAGCTCTAGTTACCTCAAGAAGGACGCACACTACTAGTAGCCACAAACTCTAGGTAGGTGGAGTAGCTAGCAGCGACATTTTTCTTTTTTGAGGTACCGAGATCGATCCCGTGCAAGTGCACCTTTTTTTCCTTCTTTTCTTTAAAATAAAAGTCTGGACATGGACCGGCCCAGTTGCTTGCGCGAGTGGCGATTTCCTTCAGCAAGAGCAGCTTCTGTCTCACTTAATGCTAGACATAACTGTTGCGCCTATCTTATGCCCGATTTGGCAGCCCACGATCGTGTGGCGGGACAACCCGACACGGTGCCCTCTGCTGCTCGGTTCGAAATGGGCTTGAGAATTCGATGCAATTTTGTGCATCGGTGCGGTGGTAAGTTTAGTTTGTAGTCTGGGTGGCATAGAAGGCTATAAAGTCCCATGTCCCATCTCAATATTTAACATTAGCTAATATTGGTCACGGTTAGGTTCTTGGAACATACAATACATTTTGGTTTCCTTTGGTTCATAGGGTAGGACAATCATAGGAATAGGAAACTTGTAGGAAATAAGATGTCATGTATCTCATATCCTATGAGTAGGAATAGGAAGAGAGATGTCCTTTGGTTCACATCATAAGAATTTTTCCATTTAGTCTAAGTTAATGTTTATTTTCCAATAAAATGTGAAGGATAGGAAGAGTTCCTCCATAGGAATAAGATTATATTCGTACTAACCAAAGGGATGTAAAGAAATATTTCCTATAGAAATCCTATTCTATAGAATTCCTATAAAATTCCTCCAAACCAAAGGAGGCCTAGTGAAAAGTGATTTGATATTTTTTATCTTAAGGATTGCCACCCCCGCAAGAAAAGGCTTAATGCTTGAATGAATAATGTTTTAATTGTAAGCTATCCATTTTAGGCATACTTTAGTTTGTAGGATTTTCATAGGATAGGATTTCTATAGGAAAAATCCCTTTAGAGCCCTTTGGTTCGTAGGAATGAAATCCTATTCCTATGGAGAAATTCTAACTATCCTCCACATTTCACAGGAAAATAAACATTAGCCTAGACTCGATGAAAAAGATCCTAAGATATGAATCAAAGGGCATCTCATTTTTATTTTTATTCATAGGATTTGGCATACATGCCATCTCATTTCCCATGACTTTCCAATTCCTATGATTTTTCTACCCTATAAACCAAAAGAGGCCATATATTTGATTAGCTACTAGCGACTCGAGCTCATTTGTTACTGTTAGTTGGTGAAGGCTAGCATAAGCCATTTATTCTTTGCCGCCACCTAGTCTATATACATGCCCTGCCATTATTTTACCTATTACTTGCATAAATGCTAGAGTGCCATGCCAAAGGATGAAATCAAGCTCCTAAATTATCATTCCTAGAATGTCATATATAAGTTTAGGGTATATTTATCATTGAGTTAAATACATCACACGTACCTTAACTTGCCCGACAAGGTCAGTTTAGTACCTAAACTTGCAAAATACACAAAAGTAGTGATATAACTTGTCCTACCTCCAAATATCGTGCCTCAGACCGTATGGACTGCCCACGTGGCATGCCAGTTGGCGGCTGGCCCACATGTCAGTGGACGACCGATGTTTTTTATAGAAAACACCTCATATTTTATTGGTATTTATATTTTCATGCCCCTAGTTCCTTAGTTCTCCTCAGTTTTGCCCAAGCCAACTAACTTCGCTCACTTTTGCCCTCCCCCCACCACCTGCTCACAAAAGTCCAAACGGAGCACCACCATCCAGTCAAAGCCTTTGACCGTTACCTCCTGACTAGTGGGCCGGCCTGATATCCTGACAGGTGGGCAACTTACCTCCTGCGCGATGTTTTTTAACACGTAATGGAAAGACAACGACGTAGTTGGTAATTAAAAAAAGTTGTTGTGCGACGTTTTAAGGGAGAAATAACCAAGGTCCGACCGGGCGATAAAACGATCGTCAACGGAATGAGCTTATCTTAAGGCAGGTGGGTCCAACTTAATTTGGCAATGTATCAAGAGAGACGTGCCCCTTGCCGGACTGAACCCTCCCCGCTCTCCTCTTTGTTCTCGGCGGCGGGCGGCGGGCTACGGGTGGTGGAGCTATCATTCTTGGTTGCGGCGGATGAGGTGAGTGAATTCGAAACCATACTCCGTGTCGATTTAGATCTAACTGCGTTGCCTGTGTTTTCAGCAGATTTGGAATCTAGATTGTGTGGGGCGCGGGTGGGCTAAACGAGATGGAGTCGGCACTGACAAACAGGGGGTGGTGCTGCAAGGGTTGCTTCCGTTGATTGGAATTCAGTAGCATTAGATGACCCTACATATTTGTTCACTTCATAAATGGCCGACACTGAGATGGTAAATTTTATTGGCATTCTAGTAGATTATAGAGATAAGGAGGAGAGCGTTGAATCTAGTTTGCGTGTTGATGCTAATAGAGATTCATGTGAAGATGTGGACGGACGGTTGATGAAAGATGGCATTGATCGTGTTGATGATGCACACGATGATGAGCTAGTGAATGTCTATGACAAAGAAAACCATGTTATTGAAGTGGGGAAGTTGTGGCCAAACATGGATGAGTTTAGGATGTGTTTCAAACTTATGCAGTCAAACATGAGTTTGATGCCAAGACTAAGTGGACTGATAGAAAGAAGTGTTAAGTGATGTGCAGAGGTTTTGATGAAAACGCCTAGCCTTGCACGTGGTACATATCTGCTAGACGCCAACCTGATGGAAGTATCACCTGGGTTAATCAAATCGCACACCAACATACTTGCATTACAAGTTCACAGAGAGTATCAACCATGACATCACACATTTGGGTTACAGAAAAGATTACTCTTGTTTTAGCCAAGATACCAAACACTGCTACAAAGGAACTTCTAGTAGACCTAGAAAATCAGTACCCCATTAAGCTGAAATATACCACAGTGTGGAAGGCAAAACAAAGGGCAATGAAACAATTATATGGTGATTGGGAAAATACCTTTAGGATGCTTTATAACTTCAAAGCAAAGATGGAGAAGAGGTCACCTGAAAGTGTTGCTGAGATAGATACTGAGGTAAGAGAGGATGGCAAAGTCATTTTCTCTAAGTTCTTTATGGCTTTAAAGCCTTGCATCGATGGCTTCAAAGCAGGAAGTCATCCATATTTGAGCATAGGCTCTTCTTATTTGACTGGGAAGTGGAATGGTCAATTGGCAGCATGCAATGCTCTAGATGGCCACAATTGGATGTTCCCTGTTGGTATTGGCTTATTCCAGTCGGAGATTGTCGGAGAAACGACACCTATGGGATCGCGAGGATCCCTTTACGATTCGGCAAGGGGAAGGATTTGCACAGAGAGCAGATCTGATGATCAACACGCGGGAATTTACCCAGGTTCGGGCCGCAAAGATGCCTAAAACCCTACTCCTGCTTGGTTGTATTAAGTGTGTTCTAGCTCAAGTCCTGGGAGCGCTACAGTACTCAGCAGCTACACACGCCGAATGAGCTCCAGAAGATCCGATCCCCCTGTAGCTACGCCTTGGGCCTCCTTTTATACGTTCGAAGGGGTCACCAACAGTGGCGCACAGTGCATACATGCATGAGGTGTAAAACTAGCCACAGTGTTATCATACCTAACACTGACGGTTTAGGACAAGAACATTAAATGCTCCGTTGAGGTGTCCCTTAGCGTCTTGGGGATGGAAAAAGGGGCCGTCCCATCGCACCGCTTAAACCCATCCACCGCGAGCACCTGATACGTTACCAGGAGGACAACAGCTAAAAGACAAGCTGGTGACCGCACTGGAGCGGTGACAGGGCAGCGAGGGCTTGCCGGGCGCGAGCCTTGCTGGGGCTGCGAGCCATCCCGGCAAGATCTTGCCGGGGTTCCAGCCTCCAGACTTCTATCTTCTGATTATTGCCTTGTCTTGGATGTCTTCTTACCCCGGCAAAGGGACTTGCCGAGGAATTCAGTCCTTCCTCCAAGCTTAGTAGCAAAGAGGCTTGCCGGGGACTGGTACGCACCCGGCAAGGTCTTGCCGGCCCCAGGAATCCTGCCGCGGTCGCCCACGCACAAGTTAGGGTAATAGGTACCCTGGTTCCTAGTGCACTGACAGGAGCCCCCGGGCCTGGGCCACACATGCGCGCGCGGCGCTTGTTGGGCTAGGCCCAAAACAGTGCGCGGGCACACGCGGCCGCAGTTTTTGCAATGATGACGGTTGATGGCTTTTTCCCGCGACGCATAGTAATTGCAGGTCTTGGGAGTAATGAAGCGAGACGGTCCGTCTCCTTCCTCGGGAGGGGAAACGACGAACAGTGCGGCGCTTGTTCGCCGTCACCATTAACGCCTTTGCTCCCACCCCTGACTTATTCGCGCTTTGGGTGACGCGTACTGTCCAGGATTACGAAGAGTCGGCCTCCCTCTTCCATTAGCACCCGGTCCTATAAAAGGGAGGTGAGGGAAGAAGAAGAACGCCGCTCATCCGCAATCCTCCACCTTCTCCTGCTGCTCAATGCTTCCCCCTTCTGTCTTTCGCCGCTTCCCCCGACGCGCCGCCCCAAAATGGTGAGGGGACGTGGCCGCGCCCGGGGTTCCCATAGCGCCGCGAGGAGTAGCCCCCGGACTCCGGCGCGCGTGGTGGTGACGGCGGCGGGTTCAAGCTCCCGCGGCAGGACAGCATCTCGTGGCCGTGCGAGGACGACTCCGGCGGGGCGCGGTGGTCGCAGCAGTGTGGCCCTCCCGCAGCCCCATGTGGGGATCCACGTGGGGGAGGAGGTGCAGGAGTTCGTCGTGGTCCTCCCCCGCCGGTTCCAAAGTTGGCTGCACCTCCCTGATCCCTTCGCAAGGGCCATGGAGAGCAGCCGGCCTCGCGGCTTGTGGCTCCGAGCGGACGGCTGCAGCAACGGCCCTTGGTGGGTGGCGGTCGACCTCTCCCCTGGAAGCGCCATGTTCCTGACAAGGGGATGGAAGTCGTTCGCCCGTTCCCGGGGCCTCGCCCCTGGGCAGCTGCTTCACTTCAAGTTCGACGGTCCCGCCACCCTCTTCGTGAAGTTCTTCGGAGAAACTGGCGTCCGCCTGGAGTGCTGCGCTGAAAGCTCGAGCGGCAGCGACTCCGATTCCTCCAGTGACAGCGACGACGAGGACAACGTCTTCGGCATGAAGCGCGCGGGCTCCGACTAGGCACGTCTGGCGCCGTAGTTAGGTCCTGGCGTTCCATCCGCGAGACCTCGTTTCCGGTTCAGTCGCCGCGTCGTAGTGGTAGATCTCCTTTTGTGTTCAGATCGTACCCGATGTAACTCCGTGAACGTTCAAGAAGCAATGCATTGGGTATCAATCTTTTAAAAATCCTTGGCTCTTGCGTGCGTTTTTGTTTCCTGCTGTCCTCCGACAAGCATTTCGCCAGTGGGGCTCTCTGGCACACCCTCAATGGGAGCGCAGCACTCCGAAGAGGTGCGCTTGCCGGAGTGTGCACTAGAGGTCTTGCCGGGCCTTGGGCTTGCCGGTGGTGCGCAGGCTTGTTCCCGGTTGCATCTCCCGCCTGGAGGCTGTAACTTGCCGGGGAGCTCTCTGGCACGTCCTCCACAGAAACGCAGCACTCCGAAGAGGCGCGCTTGCCGGAGTGTGCGCCAAAGGCCTTGCCGGGCCTTGGGCTTGCCGGCAATGTGGCAGATAGAGCAAGATGGTGACAAGAATCGCGGGCTCAAAAGGAAGCGCCGCGCCGTGCGATGAAGAGCCAGCCCCCGGGCTTCCCCGTAAAGGATACCGCGGGTGCGATGCTCGATCCATATACCCATCTTTGCCGTCACTGCCATCTACTGCGGATGCCACACCGCCATCTTGTCAACCTCCAGCACGGCATTCCTGGCTTTCCCAGCTGCTGGAAGGGAAGTACTTTTCCGCATACATGTTGCTGCAATGGCACACATAAGAAAGTAATTAAGATTAGTCAGACCAACCTCTATGTACGCAACACACGCTTCTTTATGCTAGATGAATGTTTGCTCTCCTCTTGATTAAGCCCGTCCTCGTACACATCTTATATCCTACGCTATTCGGAAACCTTGCCGGCGTGCACACTTCCCGCGAGCGCTTTGAGGAACGGGTCCTTAGCAGCCTGCTGGAAATGCCGCCGCCGGCAAGGCGCCTTGCCGGGCCAAAACGCAGCTGCTAAGTTTGCCGAGCGGACTCGAGGCGAAACTAGAGCGCGGGCTTACCATGACAAAGTTCCTCCACGTGCAGATTAATGTACAAGGACGGAAAAATCAATGAAGACAACCCACGCTTGCCGGATGACTTTCCGGTGCGCACGCCCCAGTCGGCAGCGCTCAAGGAACGGGTCCTTAGCAGTTTGCCGGGGACGCCGCCTCCCGGGAAGGTTAACCCTCCTGAAGCTTGCGCAGCCGTCCAGGTTGTCGAGCGGACTCGAGACAACTCGGGGCGCTATTGGCTCTGGGAAGGCTCCTTCGCGTGTTGGTGCAAGGATCAAATGAAGACAACAAAAGAAGCATGATTGCCACAAGTCTTCGAAACTTATCTTTTCTGCCATTCATCTCGCATGACGAGGCTGTGCTCGTGGCGGCGGCCGGCGGCTCTCAAGAAGATTATTCTCTAGGGTGCTGCCAGCCCCCGAGCCCGCCTTCCATGCCTCAGAGGAACTGGCGCACTAATCACCAGATCAGGTCCGCACAACCTTCTCCCCCCTACCTGGCGCGCCAAAGATGTCGGAGAAACGACACCTATGGGATCGCGAGGATCCCTTTATGATTCGGCAAGGGGAAGGGTTTGCACAGAGAGCAGATCTGATGATCAACACACGGGAATTTACCCAGGTTCGGGCCGCAAAGATGCGTAAAACCCTACTCCTGCTTGGTTGTATTAAGTGTGTTCTAGCTCAAGTCCTGGGAGCGCTACAGTACTCAGCAACTACACACGCCGAATGAGCTCCAGAAGATCCGATCCCCCTGTAGCTATGCCTTGGGCCTCCTTTTATACGTTCGAAGGGGTCACCAACAGTGGCGCACAGTGCATACATGAGGTGTAAAAGTAGCCACAGTGTTATCATACCTAACACTGACGGTTTAGGACAAGAACATTAAATGCTTCGTTGAGGTGTCCCTTAGTGTCTTGGGGCTGGAAAAAGGGGCCGTCCCATCGCACCGCTTAAACCCATCCACCGCGAGCACCTTACACGTTACCAGGAGGACAACAGCTAAAAGACAAGCTAGTGACCGCACTGGAGCGGTGACAAGGCAGCGAGGGCTTGCCGGGCGCGAGCCTTGCCGGGGCTGCGAGCCATCCCGGCAAGATCTTGCCGGGGTTCCAGCCTCCAGTCTTCTATCTTCCGATTATTGCCTTGTCTTGGATGTCTTCTTACCCCAGCAAAGGGACTTGCCGAGGAATTCAGTCCTTCCTCCAAGCTTAGTAGCAAAGAGGCTTGCCAGGGGCTGGTACGCACCCGGCAAGGTCTTGCTGGCCCCAGTAATCCTGCCGCGGTCGCCCGCGCACAAGTCAGGGTAATAGGTACCCTGGTTCCTAGTGCATTGACAGAGATAGAAGTTTCATGGACATGGTTCATGATGCGGTTGAAAAGATGCATAGGGCAGTGTCACCTTTGGCATTCCACATAGATGCATGTAAAGAGCTAGAAATTGCAGTCAAGAATGTTTTTCCCCATGCTGAGAAGAGGGAGTGCTTCGGCCATATGTGGATGAATTTCATCAAAGAATTCAGTGGGGGAGAATTTGAGCACATGTGGCCAGCAACAAGATCATACACTAATCACACACATTCATATCATCTTGGTAAGATAATGGCAACATGTAGTGAGTTTCGTCCATGGATGAGCACCTACCATTCTATACCATGGCATAAGTCAGGATTTAACACTGCCATCAAGTGTGATTATATCAACAACAACTTGGCAGAGTGTTTTAACAACAAGGTGAACAGTTTATAAACTTGCATGTGCATGCCATGGTTGACCAAATACGGATCATGATCATTGATACGTCTCCAACGTATCTATAATTTTTTATTGTTCCATGATACTATATTATCATTCTTGGATACTTTATTTGCATTTATATGTTGTTTTATATCATTTTTGTGAACTAACCTATTAACCTAGTGCCCAGTGCCAGTTGCTATTTTCTGCTTGTTTTTGGCCTTTCAGGAATATTGTACCAAACGAAGTCCAAATGCCCCAAAACTTTTTGATGATTTTTTCTGGACAAAAATAAGACCTAGAAGCTTTGGAGGGAGACCGGAGGCCACATGGGGTGGCGCCAAGCCAACAGGGCATGCCCAGGGGGGTGGTCGCGCCCTGATGGCTTGGGGCCACCTCCCACGGCCTTCTGACCTAATTCCGCCTCTATATATTCTCTAAAATCGGGAAACACCCAAGAGCCGTCCAAAATACTTTTTTCCGCCGTCGCAAGTCTATGTTCCGCCGTGTGCCCATCTGGAGCCCTGTTCCGGTGCCCTACCGGAGGGGGGATCGATCACGGAGGGCCTCTACATCAACCTTGTTGCTCCCATGATGATGTGTGAGTAGTTCACCACAGACCTACGGGTCCATAGCTAGTACCTAGATCTCTCTCTCTCTCTCTATGATCTTCAATACAACGTTCACCGCGATTCCCGCGGTGATCTATTCGATGTAATCTTCATTGCGGTGTGTCTGTTGGGATCCGATGAATTGTGGCTTTATGTTCGGATTACTCATGAAAATATATTGAGTTTTTACTGAATTCTTATATGCATGATTGTTATAGCTTCGTATTGCTCTCCGATCTATCGGTATGGTTTGGCCAACTAGATTGATTTATCTTCAGCGGGAGTGGTGCGTTGTGATGGTTTTAATCTTGTGGTGTTCAATCCCAGTGACAATAAGGGACATGACACGTATTTTATTACTTCCATTAAGGGGAAAACTATGGGGTTTATTCATATTGATTGAATTTACTTTGTCTACATCATGTCATCTTGCTCCAAGCATTACTCTATATTTACTTAATACTCTGGATGCATGTTGGATAGCAGTCGATGGGTGGAGTAATAGTAGTAGATGCAGGCAGGAGTCGGTCTAGTTGTTTATGGATGTGATGCCTATATACATGATCATTGTCGTGAATAAATATCGCATAACTATGCACTTCTCTATCAATTGCCCAACAGTAATTTGTTTACCCACCGTATGCTTTCTTCGAGAGAGAAGCCTCTAGCAAAAAATATGGCCCTGCGGTCTTCACAAAATATATTAGAAAACCCCCAAAAATATTGCTTCCATTTATTTATTGTTATTTTATTTTAAACTTATACTATCTATTTATCACTACTTATCGCTTGCAAGTAACGAGTTCAAGGGGCTTGACAACCCTCTTGTCATGTTGGGTGCAAGTGTTTGCTCTTTTGTATGTAGGTACTGAAGACGGAAGTTTGCGTGGTCCTCCTATTGTTTCGATAACCTTGGTTCTCACTAAGGGAAATATTTATCTCTACTGTGTTGCATCTCCTCTCCTCTTCGGGGAAAATCCCAACATAGTTTACAAGTAGCAATCATGCGTTTGTGGGAATTGAGAAGAAGGATTGGTGATTGTCTGCAGGAGGATAAGCTTCTTGTAGTGGTACAACAGGTGGTCAACACGAGCAGAAATGTTACACATTTTTCCGTTGAAAAAACTACAGTGTGGGGTGCTGAAGTTAGAGATACCAAAACTGGAATGTGGCATGTTGTTAACACTGAAATGCATGACTACACTTGCCTCGAGTGGCAACACAATGGGAGACCATGTGATCATTCCATGTTTTTCTTGTCCTCCCACTCGAATATAAACATGCTCCAATATTTCCATGAATATTACTCAGTAGCAAGATTCAAGGTTGTGTATGCAGCTCCAATTCCAGCACTTATAAATCAGTCTTAGCGCCCTGAAGTGGAAATCGAGTTTTCCATGTGTCCTCCCTTAACGAAAAGAAAGGTTGGCAGGCCTACGGAGAGTACATTCAAGGCATCATTTGAGAAAGCTGAGAGTAGTAAGAAGGTAGAGAAAGAAGTAAAGCCTACGAGGTCACGGAAAGGTAACAAAAATAGATGCAAGTTGTGCCAGGAACTTGGGCACAAAAAAGGATCTCCAAAATGTCGGTACACTCCTAAAAGGCCAAAGTATGTTCATGTTTGTGATGTTTTTTATTAGGCTGCTATTTTCTATTACTAACCAAATGAAATGCTTTGTATGTTAGGAGGAAGCGTGCAGGCTAGTCCCTGGTTGCTGAAACATTGCAGACTGAAGCTAATCCAGTGAAGAAAACCAAGACCATTAGTGAGCTTTGTGTTGCGAATCAAAAGGAAGGTGTTGTAAGAAGAAGAAGTGAAAACTATTAGTCTATGAGTCTCATTTTGTGTGATGTAGTGCTACTTGTATTTTGATGTGTGTTGTACTTTGAGAACTATGTGCCATGTTCCAAATTTGAGCCAGATTTCAAATTTGAGTCGACTTTAAAATTTGAGGCACATTTCAAATTTGTACTTGTACGGGTATTGATGTTCTAGTGCATTCTCAAGTTTTATGCACGTTAGGTGATCAATCCGAGCACTTTTGTGAATAAAACTAATATTCATGAAAAATGAGCTCCAAATGAGCTCCAAAGCAAGGGTAAACAGTCCTATTTCTAAGCATGTTTTCGAACTTATCTAAATGAGCTAAAAAAGCTTGTCATCTAGTGTGCAAATATAGGGTCCGTGCCCAATATGGGATCGTTTGGACAAACTATGCCATGGTTAACCCTAAACCCTAGCTCATTCCCCTTGAAAACCATGCAACCTTGTTCGTGATAGCTAAGTTATGTGAAGGGAATTTGATGAAAATATCCGTAGTCGTGGTTTGTTATTTTTTCTAACAACTTAGTAACATAAAACGATGATGTGCACAAGTTTCATATTATTATTTTTAATTAGTTATGCTCAACCCTAGTCCTCAAACCCCTCTCAAAACCCCTCAAACCCCTCTCAAAACCCCCACATTATCAGAGTCGTTGGATCGTTGTTTGGCAATGGTTTAGATCAGGCGCTAGGGTTTGCCATGGTCGATCCGCGGGATGTGACCTAATTGGCCGAATGCAGGCGGGTGTTTCGTGGCTGCGGACATGAGTGGCTCACGGGGTAGCTGGGGAATAGGGACACGTGACAGCGGCCGCCGCGTGCTTTGACACCTTTTCTAAAACGCATTCAAGCGGGGCGGCAAGCTCGTCGGACTGATGGGCCGTCGTAGAAAGGCCAACATCTTAGCCTGCCATGCATGCGCGCAGCCACCCGACGCGGCATGCCCTTCATGCGTGTACTCACCCGACGTAGCCTGCCCTGCATGCGCGCAGCCACGCAGCTTCATCGAATCAGGGCAATTAGTGCACCCTCGGGACGTAGATTTACCAATTGACATGCCTCGATTTAGTGTGAAAACGGAGGCAGTTGATAACACACAAGTATAGGTGATCGCAACAGTTTTCGAGGGTAGAGTATTCAACCCAAATTTATAGATTCGACACAAGGGGAGCCAAAGAATATTTGAGAGTATTAGCAACTGAGTTGTCAATTCAACCACACCTGAAGATTAAATATCTGAAGCAGAGTGACCAATAGCACAGCAGTATAATAGTTTGATAGCAGCAGTAACAGTAACGGTAGCAGTGATAGCAATAGTTTTGTAGCAGTTGGAACAGTAGCAGCAGCAATAGTAACTTAGCAAGTACAATAAGTGGAAAACTCGTAGGCACTGGATCGGTGAACTCGTTGGATGATATTCATCATATAACAGTCATAACCTAGGGCGACACAGAACTAGCTCCAGTTCATAAATGTAATGTAGGCATGTATACCATAAATAGTCATACGTGCTTATGGAAAAGAACTTGCATGACATCTTTTGTCCTACCCTCCCATGGCAGCGGGGTCCATAAGGAAACTAAGGGATATTAAGGCCTCCTTTTAATAGAGAACCGGAACAAAGCATTAACACACGGTGAATACATGAACTCCTCAAACTACAGTCATCACCGGAAAGTATCCCGAATATTGTCACTCCGGGGTTTGCGGATCAGAACACGTAATAGGTGCATATGACTAGCAAGATCGGATCAAGAACATAGATATAATGGTGATAACATAAATGGTTCAAATCTAAAATCATGGCACTCGGGACCTAGTGACAAGCATTAAGCATGGCATAGTCATAGCAATATCAATCTCAGAACATAGTGGATACTAGGGATCAAGCCCTAACAAAACTAACTCGATTACATGATGAATCGCATCCAACTCCTCACCGACCAGCAAGCCTATGAAGGAATTACTCACTCCCGGTGGGGAGCATCATGGAATTGGCGATGGAGAAGGGTTGATGATGACGAAGACCGAAGATTCCCCTCTCCGGAGCCCCAAACGGGCTCCAGATCTGGCCTCCCGATGAGGAACAGGAGGTGGCGGCGGCTCCGTATCGTAAAACGCAATGAAACTTTCTCCTTGATTTTTTTCTCCGAAAATAGGAATTTATAGTGCCGAAATTAGGGTCAGTGGAGCCACGAGGTGGGCACAACCCACCAGGGCGCGCCTGGGGGGGCTGGCACGCCCTGGTGTATCGTGCCCAGCCAGGGGTCCCCCTCCGGTGGTTCTTGGCTCCAGTATTTTTTATTTATTCTAAAATAAATCTCAAAAAAAATTCGTCCAGTTCTGAGAACTTTTATTTCTGCACAAAACAACACCATGTCAGTTCTGCTGAAAACAGCGTCAGTCCGGGTTAGTTTCATTCAAATCATGCAAATTAGAGTCCAAAACAAGGGCAAAAGTGTGAGGAAAAGTAGATATGACAGAGAGGTATCAACTCCCCCAAGCTTAACCCATTGCTTGTCCTCAAGCAATTCAGTTGACAAACTGAAAGTGATAAAGAAAAACTTTTAAGAACTCTTTTGTTCTTGTTTACATATATATGCTTAACTAGCACCCAGGTTTTCAGCAAAGGGTATGACTAACCATGCCTACAATAACTCTAAGAAATTATAGTAACTCATATCAATGACATAAGCAACTAGCGAGCAATAATAAGATATCTCAAATGCCAACACTTTGTCAAAACAATCATGATACAATATGACAATAGTGGTATCTTGCTAGCCCTTTCTGAGACCGCAAAACATAAATGCAGAGCACCTCCAAAGTTCAAGCAGTGACTAAACATTGTAATTCATGGTAGAAAAGATCCAGTCATGCTGCACCCAACATCAACTATACACAATGCATGAGGATGACAATAGTGCTCTCAGGCCTGGCGCTTATTTGAGAAACTGATGACTCAACATAAAAGTAAATAGATAGTCCCTTCGCAAAGGGAAGCATGGATTTGCAGAGGTGCCAGAGCTCAAAGCTTAAAACAGAGATAGATATAATTTTGGGAGGTACACCCTTCCTGTCAACGTTACGACCAAGAGTTATCAATATCTTCCATGCTAAACAAATTAGCGGCGGTTCCCAAGCGGTAAAAGTAGAGGTTTACTCCCCCTCCACCAACAATCACACTCCACGGCTAGCCGCATCCACGGGTACCTTCCAAACCAACAACATTCCTAGGGGAGTTTTGTTTAATTATTTTTGATTTTTGATTTTGGGACTGGGAATCCCTATTACCGCCCCTCTCGTGTAAGGACAAGTGAATAAACACTCATCATGAGAATAACCCGCTTAGCATGGAAGATATTGACCGCCCCCTGTCGCTCCATGAGCGGTCCAGGCACACAAAACAGATATTCATTTGAATTTTAGAGATGGCACATGCAAATTTACTTTGGAACGACAGAGTAATACCGCAGATAGGTAGGTATAGTGGTCATCTGGAATAACTTTGGTTTAAGGGTTTTGAGCAATTATACTACTCCGATCCGAAATAAAAAAGAACCCTCAAATTATTTTTAGAAATTAAAGTAAGCACGCTATTCTAAATCGAAGTAAAGTCAAACTTTCTAGTGTATTATATTACGGATGCACAAGCAGTATTCCCGCTTAGTACAGGCGAAGGCTAGCAAATAGATTGAGAAGCGGCCAGCTAGAGAGCGAAAACGGTCATGAACATGGATTACATATAATAAACATTGACTACTAGCATGAGTAGGATATGGACACCATGAACATAAATATCATGAAGGCTATGTTGGTTTTGATTCAACTACATGCGTGAACATGTGCCAAGTCAAGCCACTTGAAACATTCAGAGGAGGATACCATATCATCATACTACATCACAATCATTTTAATGCATGTTGACATCCAAGATAAATCATTATCCACTCCTAGCTACTTAAGCATGGCATGAACAACTATAATCTCTAATGGTCATTGCAAACATGTTTGATCATAATATGTTGAATCAAGGATACTAGGTTAAACATATTTACAAAAACAAAAACAAGTTGAGTTCATACCCGCTTTTCTCTGCCACAGTCAATTCATCAAATATCATCATTATTGCCTTTCACTTGCACGACCAAATGATAAGAAAATAATAGTAGTGCAAGAGTGACGTGGACTAAGCTGGAATCTGCAACATTTTATTCAAGAGGAGAAGACAAGGCAAAATGGACTCTCTGTTAGATTAATAATAGTGCATATGAGAGCCACTCAACATTTTCATCGTGGTCTTCTCCTTGGTATGACTCAAACAAAAAGAAAAGAATTTCGGAGAAACACACTGAAATATTTTTGGAGTTTTTGGATTTTCTTTAAGAGAAAAACTATTTACACGAAAAAGCTCCGAACAAGTAAAAGAAGAAACGAGAAATCTTTTTGGGTTTTCTTTTGATACTACAATTAAACTAAGCTAGAAAGAAAAAACTAAAAAGAAGTAGGAAATATTTTTGGATTTTCTCAAAGTTTTTCAAACACACAAGAAAGTGAGAAAACAAATCTAGCATGGGTATTACAATTAAAAAGTATGAACACTGACAACTGGAATGAAATGTGTGAACATGAATGTAATGTCGGTGGAAATACGTACTCCCCCAAGCTTAGGCTTTTGGCCTAGCTTGGTAATCACCATATGTAGTAGCCATCCGGTCCCAAGTCAAAGTGAGGTGGAGGCGGCACCTGAGCGTCCCACCCATGGGGCTCCTCCTCAGCAGCTGCTAGGTTGTTCCGGTAGGCTGTAATGTCATCTGGCATGATCCGGTATCCGTTCCTGGCAATAGAATCAAACAAAGCAGGTGCAGACAACGGAATAACATCACGGGTTTCTACGTTGAATACTAGGTTGTAACGAATGTCACGGAAAGAATCAGTTGCCTCAATAAACTGGTGGTCCTGCAACGCCCTGTGATCAAGATAAACTTGGGACAAGAGATAATCATGTGGGCGAATCTGAACATTAAAGTGTCTCGCTAAGCGAGTAGCATAAATACCACCATCTATCTTTCCCTTAGTCCTGTTAAGGTGTAAGCGACGTGCAATAATAGCCCCCATACTAAAAGTGTGATCATCATAAAGTGCATGGCGTAAAATAGCGAAGTCGGGGGCACTGAGTGCGCCGACCTTCTCCCTAGCGGTTAAACACTTAGCGATGAACAAAGCAAAGTAATGCACTGAGGGAAACTGTAAACTAGTGGCAGTAGCGTTTGACACGCCTCTATCTTCACCCACTGTTAAAGTGAGGAGAAAATCCTCAAACTCCGCTGGTCTAGGTTCCCTCAATTCCCCATCAGAGGGGATCAAGCATATGTCGCAAAAGTCAGTTAGCGGCATTTTGTGGTTTCAGCATAAAGATTAAACTGCACTTCAGGAGGATTGTTCTTTCTCAGGAAATGAAAACTTTGCACAAAGGAATTTGTAAGGATGTGATATTGGTCACACTTAGCTGTGAGGACCTCAGTCAGCCCATGGTTTGCAACAAATTGAGTGAACTCTTGATAGAACCCGGCCTCCTCCTTGAAGGCATCATGCGGCCATTCGCACGGCCGCACCTCCACCCTTCTCGGAGTGTGAATGTCATTGTCCGATGATTCCCCAATGACTCCTTTGGCACTTTTCTTGGAGAAAAACTTCCTAAAGAAATCCATCTTATTCCTATAATAAAAATTCTGAAAATTTTAGCCTACAAAAAATTTTGTCAACAAACTTCGTGAAATTGATAGCAACTACTCCTAAGCATGCATAGAGGCCATATTGAGCATTCAAACTACTTAGAACTCTAATAATTCAACATGCAAGCTCATCTACAGCAGCACCAAGAGTAGCTAATTACTCTAAAAATAACCCACTAAATCAAAACTAATTGGAACAATGGAGGAGTCACATACCAAGTTGCAATCCCTCCAAACAGTTTCGGAAATGGAGCTTCGAGCAAAGAGATCGAAATCCGCGGGTTAGAGAGCAAGAACACGGGAATGGTGGATGTGGTGATTTTTTTCTGGAGGTAGGGGATGATGTGGGCTAAAGAAGTAAGTGGGGGCCCCACGTGGGGGCCACAACCCACCAGGGCGCGCTTGGGGGTGCTGGCGCGCCCTGGTGTCTTGTGGGCACCAGGTGCACCCCCTCTGGTATTATTTGCACCAGAAATTCAGAAATATTCGGGGGGAAAATCGTGTCAAATTTTCAGATCATTCTAAGAACTTTTATTTTTGGGTCATTTTTTGTTGCACGGAGAAAACAGAAAACAGGATAATCATGGCATTTTATTTTATTTGACTAACTAAAACAGAAAATAAAAGGTGGGAACAGATAGTTGTGCTTACTAGATTCATCAACTTCATCCCTCTAAAAAATGATCCATTAATAAGGTTGATCAAGTCTTATTAACAACCACTTCCGATTAGCATGAAACCGAAGAACTTTCGTAAAACACTAAGTTACCTCAATGGGGATGTGCATATCCCCAACAATAAGTATATCATATTTCTTTTTGGTGGTAGGTAGAGGCAATTGAAAACTTCCAATAGTAATGGTCGGAGATTCTTCAATAACATTTATACCATTCGCTTGGGATTGTTTCTTCGGAAAGTGCACCATGTGCTCATTACCATTGATATGAAAAGTGACTTTGCTTTTGTTGCAATCAATAACAGCCCCTGCAGTATTCAAAAAGGGTCTACCAAGGATAATCGACATGTTGTCGTCCTCAGGCATCTCAAGAATAACAAAGTCCGTTAAGATAGTAACATTTGCAACAACAACGGGCACATCCTCACAAATACCGATAGGTATGGCAGTTGATTTGTCAGCCATTTGCAATGATATCTGAGTAGGTGTGAGTTTATTCAAATCAAGTCTTTTATATAAGGAGAAAGGCATAACACTAACACCGGCTCCCAAATCACACAAAGCAGTTTTGACATAGTTTCTTTTAATGGAGCAAGGTATAGTTGGTATTCCAGGATCTCCAAGTTTTTTAGGTACTCCATCCTTAAAAGAATAATTAGCAAGCATGGTGGAGATTTCAGCTTCAGGTATCTTTCTTTTATTAGTGATGATGTCTTTCATGTACTTTGCATAAGGGGCCATCTTTAATATATCAGTTAAGCGGGTATGCAAAAGGACTGGCCTAATCATTTCAGCAAAGCGCTCAAATTCTTCATCATCCTTTTTCTTAGATGGCTTGGGTGGAAATGGCATGGGTTTATGAACCCACGGCTCTCTTTCTTTACCATGTTTCCTAGCCACAAAGTCTCTTTTATCATAACGTTTATTTTTAGGTTGTGGGTTATCAAGATAAGCAGTAGGCTCTATTTCAACATCATTATCTGGTTCTTTATCATTGCTAGGTTGAGCATCTTCATGAACATCATCATTATCATTATCACTAGGTGAATGTTCATTACCAGACTGAGTTCCAGCATCAAAAATAGAGACATCATTATTATCAGGAGGTTTTCATATCTCAGGTTCAGTAGAGGTATGCAGAGTCCTATCATTTTTCATTTTCTTTTTCTTTTTCTTTTTAGAAGGACTAGGTGCATCAGTATTAATTCTCTGAGAATCTTGTTCAATTCTTTTAGGATGACCTTCAGGATAAAGTGGTTCTTGGGTCATTCTACCTCTTCTAGTTACTACTCCAGCAGCAAAATCATTCGTATTATTATTCATTTCATCAAGCAATTCTTTTTTAGACTTAGCAACTTGTTCTAACTAAGTTTGAACCATAGAGGCATGCTTTCCTACACCTCTAACATCATTACTGATTCTAAATAGCAAGTCACTCAAGCGAGCAATCATATCAGAGTTATATTTCAATTGTTTCAAGACTTGTGCATTGAAATGATCTTGCTTCATAATATGGTTATGAAACTCATATAAGCACTGACTAGGATGTTTATTGTGAGGGATATCACCTTCATCAAACTTTAATAAAGAATTTACCTTTACCACCTGTGGAGGTAGTGGTGTGTCAAGGCCATGTATTTCTTCAATAGGTGGTAAATTCTTAACATCCTCATCTTTAATACCTTTTTCCTTCACAGATTTATTTGCCTCTTGTATATCTTCAAGACTGGGAAATAAGATACCCCTCTTCTTCAGAGTGGGTTTAGACGGTGGTTCAGGAAGAGTCCAATCATCATAATTCTTCAATATGTTATTCAATAATTCCTCAGCTTGTTCAACAGTTCATTCCCTGAAAACACAACCAGCACAACTATCTACGAAGTCCCTAGAAGCATTAGTTAGTCCATTATAGAACATATCAAGTATTTCATTTTTCTTGAGAGAGTGATCAGGCAAAGCATTAAGCAACTGGAGAAGCCTCCCCCAAGCTTGTGGGAGACTCTCTTCTTCAATTTGCACAAAGTTAAAAATTTCCTGTAAGGCAGCTTGTTTCTTATGAGCAGGAAAATATTTTTCAGAGAAATAGTAAATCATATCCTGGGGACTACGCACACAACCAGGAGTAAGAGTATTGTACAATGTCTTAGCATCACCCTTTAATGAGAATGGAAATAACTTAAGAATATAATAGTAACGAATCTTCTCATCATGATCAAAGAGGGTGGCTATATCATTCAGCTTAGTAAGGTGTGCCACTACAGTTTTAGTTTCATAGCCATGGAAAGGATCAGATTCAACCAAAGTAATTAACTTTGGGTTGACGGAGAATTCATAATCCTTATCGGTAACAAAGATAGGTGAAGTAGCAAACTTAGGATCACATTTCATTCTAGCATTCAAAGTCTTTTCCTTATACTTGCGTAGCAATTTCTTAAGATCGTTTCTATCCTTGCAAGAAAGAATTTCTCTAGTTACCTCCTCATCCATAACATAACCTTCAGGTATCTTAGGCATTTCAAATCGAGGAGAACTAGGACTAATAGGTGTTTCATAGTCGTCATCAGTTTCAGTAGTTTCATTCTCTTTAACTCTAGTAATTTGTTCATCAAGAAATTCTCCTAGTGGCACATTATCATCAAGCATGGTACTAGCATCATTCATAGCAGAAGTAGCATCATCAATAACTTGCAACATATTAGGATTACTAGCATGTGGTGGTGTTGCAAGCTTACTCATAACAGAAGGTGAATCAAGTGTAGAGCTAGATGGTAGTTCCTTACCTCCCCTCGTCTTAGAGGGAAAAATCTTGGTCTTTGGATCCTTCAGATTCTTCATAGTGATCAATTGATATAAATCCCAAGTGACTCAACAAATATAGCTATGTTTCCCGGCAACGGCGCCAGAAAAAGGTCTTGATAATCCACAAGTATAGGGGATCGCAACAGTTTTTGAGGGTAAAGTATTCAGCCCAAATTTATAGATTCGGCACAAGGGGAGCCAAAGAATATTTGAGAGTATTAGTAACTGAGTTGTCAATTCAACCACACCTGGAGATTAAATATCTAAAGCAGAGTGATCAGTAGCATAGCAGTATAATAGTTTGATAGCAGCAATAACAGTAACGGTAGCAGTGATAGCAATAGTTTTGTAGCAGTTGGAACAGTAGCAGCATCAATAGTAACTTAGCAAGAACAATAAGTGGAAAACTCGTAGGCACTAGATCGGTGAACTCGTTGGATGATATTCATCATATAACAGTCATAACCTAGGGCGACACAGAACTAGCTCTAGTTCATAAATGTAATGTAGGCATGTATTCCGTAAATAGTCATACGTGCTTATCGAAAAGAACATGCATGACATGTTTTGTCCTACCCTCCCGTGGCAGCGGGGTCCATAAGGAAACTAAGGGATATTAAGGCCTCCTTTTAATAGAGAACCGGAACAAAGCATTAACACACGGTGAATACATGAACTCCTCAAACTATGGTCATCACCGGAAAGTATCCCAACTATTGTCACTCCGGGGTTTGCGGATCAGAACACGTAATAGGTGCATATGACTAGCAAGATCGGATCAAGAACATAGATATAATGGTGATAACATAAACTGTTCAGATCTGAAATCATGGCACTCGGGCCCTAGTGACAAGCATTAAGCATGGCATAGTCATAGCAACATCAATCTCAGAACATAGTGGATACTAGGGATCAAGCCCTATCAAACCTAACTCGATTACATGATGAATCTCATCCAACTCCTTACCGACCAGCAAGCCTACGAAGGAATTACTCACTCCCGATGGGGAGCATCATGGAATTGGCGATGGAGAAGGGTTGATGATGACGAAGACCGAAGATTCCCCTCTCCGGAGCCCCAAACGGGCTCCAGATCTGGCCTCCCGATGAGGAACAGGAGGTGGCGGCGGCTCCGTATCGTAAAACACGATGAAACTTGCTCCTTGGTTTTTTTCTCCGAAAATAGGAATTTATAGTGCCGGAATTAGGGTCAGTGGGGCCACGAGGTGGGCACAACCCACCAGGGCGCGCCCTGGTGTATCGTGCCCAGCCAGGGGTCCCCCCTCCGGTGGTACTTGGTTCCAGTATTTTTTATTTATTCTAAAATAAATCTCCAAAAAGTTTCGTCTAGTTCCTAGAACTTTTATTTCTGCACAAAAACAACACCATGGTAGTTCTGCTGAAAACAGCGTCAGTCCGGGTTAGTTTCATTCAAATCATGCAAATTAGAGTCCAAAACAAGGGCAAAAGTGTGAGGAAAAGTAGATACAACGGAGACGTATCAGCAGTGCTCCGATGAACGCATTCAAATGGGTGCGTCGCACCGCGGCTATTTAAACATCTCCTATTTACATCTTCATCTCAACTCAATCTCATCCATCTTCTTCTTCACCAAAAGCCAAAGCAAAAGCCAGATCCTGCCCAAGACAAGATGCAGTTCTACGGCCCAACCTACCGTCTGCTGGCCACCGTGCCGGAGATGCGGTACCCATCGGGGTCGTCGTGGAGGACACCCTACGCGTGAGGGCCA
Source organism: Elymus sibiricus (assembly GCA_039707655.1). Taxonomy (NCBI): domain Eukaryota; kingdom Viridiplantae; phylum Streptophyta; class Magnoliopsida; order Poales; family Poaceae; genus Elymus; species Elymus sibiricus. Next base: position 269,997,100 of record CM077673.1, on the reverse strand, counting down.
TCTCAAGGTGGAGGGGCTCGATGGAGCTGGAAAACTACTTCCTCGCTACCGGCTACTGCCACCTTCCACGCGGCTCTCCGGTGATGTTCCGCTTGGAAGAGGTTCATGCCAACGGATGCCTTATGATTGGCCTCACTGCTCTCTTCACCAACCGCTTCGACGCCTACTTCCTCCTCGGAAAACTCTTCTGGTGCGGGTGCGAGTTCATCGCCTTCACCACCCACAACATCTTCACCAACTTCGACAACGTCTTCCCCACCGCCAACGGCAAGCACACTCTCCCCTACAACACCGAGGACGAGGAGTGAACTTGGTGGTGGAGGGGCCAGGCCGTGTTAAGTGTTGCCCAATGTAGGGCTAAGTTATTTGTAAGGGCGCTACTATAAACCCTAATATTTATATCTATTTATGTAATGTGCGTATTCCCTATATATTAAGGGAATATACCAAGGGATATCTATCTATGTAATATGCGCGAACTTGAATTTTATATTAACGTGATTGTCTATTGCTTGAGAAACTAACAGTGGCGAATCTAGGAACAAAATGAAGGGTAGGCCTAATCTTGTTGTCAAAACAAGCTCAGAATTTACTTCCTAATCTTGATGTCATAATATTTCGATGTGTTGTCAAACAGTGGTGTAGCTACCAAAAAAATGTTGGGTGGGCCGAATAGTAAAAACAGCGCTACCAAACTAAAAATCAATACATTATTGTGGGGAAAACTTCATGTAAAACTTTGTTTTGCTCTAGCCCTGGGTGGGCCATGGCCCTTTGAGCCTTCCCATAGCACCGCCAGTGTTGTCAAAATTGCACGTAAAATCATACAAATTCACTTTCTGATTTGCGTGCGGCATCGGGTTTCAAACAAGATTCATACAAATCACGAGTCATTCAAAGTGCATGCAAAAAACTTGAAATACAATCCAGTCTTAGCATTCGATTCCACACATATTTTATTTAAATAAAACGACAAATTCAGTGCGGTACTCTCAAATCCTAAATTAAATCATCTAGTTCAACCTGCGAGCAGCACGTGGCAAGCATGTCGTCGAAGCTAAGGCCATCCCAGAGGGCACGTTGCCCGACGACGTTAAAGTGCGGCATCGGGTTGGGGCCGCGAAGTGCTGCATCCGAATGGCGCGGTCCTGCTAGAGGATTTGCGGCACTGTTGGGCTGTTAGGATCAAAGCCTGGATGCGCCCTCTCCTCCGGCGACAGACCTACACGAAACCTATGGATGGCGCGCGCAAAGGGCACCATACCTATGCCGGGGACATGCCCCACCAGAAGTCCGCCTGCACTCAGAACCCACACCGCTGGCAGATGCGTGTCCGGCGGCGCCGAGACGTCACGGATGGAGAGAAGCTTGGCTTCACAGAGAGTGATACTGCGCGGCCACGCCATGGATGCGGAAGGGGAGGAGGGAGAGGAGGGGCTAGGGTTTGTGCTGCAGTGGCGCCGACGGCGGATAAGGTTGTGGAGGCGAGCAGGGAAATGGGATGGGGGGATGCATATATGACATGGGAAGGGGTGGGTTTGCGGCATTAAGCCACCATCAATGGGCGACGCAACTCCCCGTGTGTGAAAACGCGAACAGTGGCCTATCTGGAAACAACACGCGATGATGATTAAGTTTTGCATGCTCGTGGGTCCCACACGTCAGCCGCAGACTGTGTAGGGTCAACCGGCGATGCAAAATCAGTAATGCATGCGGCCAAATGTGGGTCCCACGTGACTGTATGCACTGGCGACGTGGATGCATGCGTGTAGGATCGAAAGTATGTCTACAGGGGGGTGATTAGACTACTTGACCAAATAAAAATTCTACCTTTTCCCAATTTTAGTTGTGGGCAAATTTTAGCAATGATAGCAAGTCAAGCACACCCTACACATGCATGTCTAAGAGTATAGCAGCGGAAAGTAAAGACAAGCACATGTAGTAGAGGATAGGGTTACAAAGATCAAACGCAATTCTAGACACGAAGATTTTTCCCGTGGTTCCGATAGGTGGTGCTATCGTACGTCCACGTTTATGGAGTCTTTAACCCACAGAGGATAATGGTCACGTGAGTCCATGGAGGGCTCCACCCATAAGGGTCCACGAAGTAGCAACCTTGACTATTCCATAACGGCTTCCGTCCACGAAGTACCGGCCTCACTATGGGTATATGATACGGGGCAAACCTGAGGGTGGCCCGATCTTCACGAATTGGAGGTGGATTCGAGGAAGAACACGATGAACACGAAGAACACAAGGGGAAAACGTGGGGAGAATCAAAGGGAAAACACTCTATTGGACAAGATCCACACCAAGTACTCCTCAAATCACAAGCAATACAAGAGGTGCATCAAGATCCAAGAACAACAATGGAAATAAAGATACATGGGTAGTTCATCCAAATCTCTATGAGAGATGGGCCTTGAATCCACTAGGGATCTTCCCTTGATAGGGGCATTGACATCCTCTAGGGATCTTCTGGGGTGGAGGCCTCGGTCTCCATGAGAGAAGTAGAGGAAGGAGCAAAGCTCATGTATGAATGAGCTATCACTTTGCTAACCCTAGAAACGAAGTAGGGAACGAGTATATATAGTCCAAGGGGTAAGTGGGGGGTACATGAGTCATGACTGCGCAAATGGGGGCGGTTGTACCGGTCACAACACCGGTTGTACCGCTTGGGCGGTTGTACCACTTCCTGGAGGCGTCCTGGGCGTTGGAGGGCGGTTGTACCGGAGGTTGGGCCAGTTGTACCGGTCATGGAGAAGCTGTCGGAACAACCGGGGCGGTACCGGCCTTGAACCGCTTCAAAACAGAAACTTGGCCCAGTCGTAGCAGTGGTTGGGCGGTAGTGGACCGGTTTTACCGGTTGACCGGTGGTTGACCGGTTGTTGACCGGTTGTACCTCTAATTCTGGGCTGGCACAACTCCTCTTCTTCCTTCTACGCTTCCAAGCTTCCTTCGCGGATGGTGTAGTTGTTCCTTGGCGCTTGCAGTCCTCCTCTTTATCCTTGAAGCTCCAATAATACCTATGCGTGCACACGAGAGGAGTGTCAAGTAGTATACCATCCTTGAAGGGGTCAAGTGAACACGTGTAAAGGAAAGGATTTACCTTTATGTATGTGAAGTAGATGTCGCACGTGTCACTTGCCAAACGGGCTCTTGTCATGGTGATGTCCATAGGATGCTCCGCATCATCCCCTCCCCCTTGGGAAAGATCCGTCCTCGGATAAAGATCCAAATCACCATGGGAAGGAGATGGCGTCGCCGTGTGGAAGTGGACGATCACCAAGCACTCATCATCATCAAGCTCCAAAGGGGCACTCTCCAATGTCTCACTGTCGTGTAATTCCTTCAAAAGGAGCAAAGATAACAAACACTTGGAAAAACAAATGTGGTTAGCATTAGTGCAAAACCAAGCATTCAAGTGGTTATTCACCGCAGAAGTGTTGTCATCATGCATAATATATGGTGCGACAAGGGATGTTGGCATGGCATGTAAGCATACAAATGGAGCGCAAGCAATGCAATCATGGGACCAAGTATGCGAAGTTGAGGTAGGGATGCCAATATGTGTGACAATATAACAAGCATCTACCTCATGGTCATAGCAATCATGCACAAAGCAATCAATAAAAGGCCTATGGTATGCATAGGAATCATTCACAACACCAAGTAATATGAAGTGTCTAAACACATAGTGCAATCCAAAGTGCAAGGCAATCCAAGCATAATGTGCACATGGTGTAATGAAGATAGTGTGGCACTCAACACAATATAAAGAGCAATTGGGCATCATGTGTGAGGCAAGCAAGTCAAGCATGTAGCAAGCAATGTGGCATGGCAAATGTGAACAATGGACATTGTTGCAACCAAGCATATGATAAGAGCAAACAATCCACAAGTTGGATGCAACACAAGCAAGCATAGTGATCATGTCGTGCAAACTAGTAGTGCTAAGATGCAACATACTAGAGGAAATCATGGCAATCATGTCATGGGAGCAAATAGTGGGCATAAGTAATGCACATGACATATCGCGAGCATGAACACAAAACATGATCAATGTATCATCATAGGCATGAGGCACAAAGCGATAGCAACTAGGATCTCCACCAAGCAAGCAAATACACATAGTAGTAGGAGAATGGCGAATCATGGGTAAATGCAAGCAAGGGTCACAATCGCATGGCAAAAGCATAGAATGAGGCCTAACATGCAAAGTGAACACGAGAATATGAGCAAAAGACAACAAGTGGTATATAGCCCAAAGTCGTGTGAGAACCAAGTAGAAGAGGTGCGTGTAGTCCTTGCGCGAGGGGACTGGTTGGAGACACATTCCGGTGAATCCCAAAGCATCGGTGCTCTCAAGAGCTCTTTTCGTCAACTCATGGGATTGTGAGGTTGACGAGTGTTCGTGGGTACCTACACAACAAGGATACACACGAAACAAAGTGTGTGCGTGGTAAATGTACACATCATCCATCATGATGTGTATGTGCTCGTGTGAGTTAGCACAAGAAAAACAATGCTCAAAGAAATTTGAGGCATGGTATATGAATACGTCATCCATCATGCAATGATAGTTATTATGCTCAACATGATTGGGAGGTAAATTGTAACAAGTATGTGACACAAGCATATCATTCATATCAATGGCAAGCATAGTGTGCACACAATAGTGGTGATCATGCAAAGTGTAGGATGGAGCAAAATCTCCTAATAGATATGAGGAAACTATGGGGGTCTCCTCATGTGCAATAGCGGAAGCATAAGATGGAGAATATGGACAACATCCAAAACAATGCATTTCCAAACCATGGAGGTCATGGCATGGCATATTAGAATTATTGCGCAAATGATGCAAAGGAAGCATGGCAATATCATCACAAGAAAAACAAATGCCAATAACCATGGGCTTGTCGTCTATGCCATATGAGCAAATGGTATTAATCTTCATGGGATATGCATAGTCACTATAGTGAGATTGCAAAGATGCAATATGGGAAATTTCACGCATAGCATATGACAAGTCAAGCGGATTGTCAAACATGATGTGGCCTATAGAATTCTCACAATGTATCCTATGCAACATGGCATCACAAGTAAGAGACTCCACATGAGAATCGTCACACTCATCATTAATGGGCAATTCATCACATGAGGAAGTCGCATAATCATGAAGCATGGAAATAGGGTGATCATCATCATGCAAGCAATCAATCTCAAGATAGTCCACTAGTGGGACAAGAGCATCACCTTCACCTATGTTACCTTGTTCATTCCACTCATGTGGTGTAGGTGAGGTGGTAAAGACCAAAGCATGGTCATCTTCATCGTGATGGAACCATGTGGGGGGTGCATCATATTCCACCATGGCCATCGTCTTGTCCAAAGGAAGGACGAAGTCGTCGAGGATCGGCGCGTCATCGTATATGGGACCTAACACCAAAGGAGAAGACACAATAGAGGTAGCGGATAAGTTGTTAGAAATCGAAATGGCCTCACATGCCCTATCAACTACCTCACTCTCTCTATGTGGTGGCTCACACACTCCCTCAAGGTAGGTGCACTCAAACTCACATATGGTGGAGTCACTCATCTCACTCAAGTGGTGGGGGTTGTGGCTCTCCTCACATGGGAATTGGGGCAACTCATCACATATGGGGCTAGTGGTGAAGTCACTCTCACTCTCAATATGGTGGCAAAGGTCTCTCAACTCATCTCCAAACGTCGCCGTGGTCGAAGGGAAAATCCCATGCTAAACCATGTCGTCATCATCATCGTGGATGAAGGCCGAAGATGGCACATCATCACTCTTGCCTCCAAAGATGGAAGCATCATCCTTGCTCGCCACCTTATCGCTCACCTCCAAAGCGTGTTCCTTGAGTGGCTCCGTAGTCGTAGTCGTCGTCGCGTCGTCTTCAAAAAGAGTTGTGGTAGACTCGGCATCGTCAATGCCACAAAGAGGCGTGGCCGTGAAGTCGGACTTGGGAGCGTCGTCTTGGAGCTCATCGGGCTTGGACATCTTAGTGGTACCATCCTCATGCTCGTAGTTGTGGAGCTTGGTCGTCACGAAGTGTACGCGGGGTCGAGTAGCCTTGGCCTTGATTTCTTGAACCGTCTTGAGAGCACCAACGTAGAGGTCATCGAGAGTCTCGTAGGTGTTGTGGAAGATAGTCTTGGCGATGTCGTTGTTCAATCCCATCATGAAGTGGAACTTCATCCAAATGGGGTCATCCACACCGGCTCGTCGCAAGGCTTTCTTCATCTTCATGAAGTACTCATCGAGAGACATGGATCCTTGTATGGTGTTCTCCAAGTGGCGGTGAAGATGTTCCGTGTATGTAGAAGGCACAAACTCTTGCCGCAACGCTTTCTTCAACTTGGACCAACTCATGTGGAAGCTCGTCAAAGATTTGTGAAGCCACCATGTCGACACGTCGCCATGGAAGTTTCTTGTGGCGCACTTCACTTGATCTTCGGAAGGGACTTGAAGTAGCTTGAGGTAGTAGTCCATCTTGCGCTCCCAATCGAGATACTCCTCGGGGTCTTGACTCCCAAAGAAAGGAATCTCGTGGTCGATGTTGAGGTTGTAGTAGCTCGTGGAAGTCGCGGACTTGAGCTTGGGGAGCTTTTCTTGAAGTGCTTGTCGGTGAAGATGCCGCATATCCAAAGGCGAAGATGCCTTGAAGTCGCTTGGCGAAGATGCCAAGGTAAGTGGTGAAGTCATCGAGCGGTGGTTGGTGTCGAGCTCGAGACCTTCACACTTGTTCTTTGTTGGACGCCTTGATGTTGGCGTCGTTATTTCTTCATGTCGTTGATGTTGCCGATGCCAAGGTGATCTTGCCGGAGATGGTAGCTCGTAAGCATGTGCACTTGAGCGTCTTCTCGAAGATGATGAAGATCTCGTGCGGTTCTTGATGAGGGCCTTGAGCTCCTCCAAATGAGCATCCATCTTGGCGTCGATGGTTTTCTTCATGGCACCGAACTCGTCATTGTTGTTGTAGACCGAAGGAGATGTGTCATCCCTATCCATGGAAGCACTCGAGAAGGCGTGAGAACGAGATGGAATGAACATACCAAAGTTACCTCTTTCTGAAGTTGTAGATGGATCTCAAAAGACCACAATGTAAGCAAGGAAAAGAGTGCACTTGGTGAAAAACCTTGTCCAATTCTCACAACCTACACAAATGGCTTATAGTGGAGCTCGGTGGGGTTAGTGGCACAAAATATCAAGCAAAATGAAGTCCAAGATATTGCAAATGTTGAAATCAATCCAATGGACTCAAAATGCAAAGCAAGCGATCACAATATAGAGGATGGCAATAAAGAAACACACGCGGTGGGATAATGGGGCTTGTGCAACTATAGGGATGAGCAATACAAAATTGCCTAACGAAGACTAAGCTCTTGTTGCACAAACACAAGGAGAGACGCTAGCTTGATTGCACGTTTGGGCACGATTCACCACTTGGCACCAATCCTATTTATGCAAGCAAAATGTTTCCTATTCATGTATCCTCATGCATAAGTATCTCTTTTCTTGCTCAACTCTTTTTGCTTATAAGCTTTTGATCTTTCTTTCTTTCTTGCTTAAAAGCTTTTTTTTTACTCTTCTCTTCCTTTCAACTATTCTTTTTGAGCCTCAACCCAAAGATATGAGACAAGTATCACAACATATGCACGGGAGCAAGCAATTGCACTATATGATATTTCAAATGATGTAACAATATGATATCGTACCACTATGGTGCACAAGTTTTCGCGAAGCCCGGCAATACTCGGATAGCTAGTCTCAATAGGTATGAAGGTAATCACAAAGATGGTGTGGCTGTCAAGATGTAATGGCAAGGAAGGAAAAGGATGTGACGGAATGGATACCTTCGTCACACTTAACCTTTCACGCAGTCGGGAGTAACCGGCCTTGCTTCCGGTTGAAGATGGTCTCAAAGGATGGATGGTCGTCGTCGATGTCGAACGTCGGTGGTCGATGTAGATGATGGACCGATACAAGTCACCGGTGGTTGATGAAGAAGTAACCATCCCTAAGTAGCTGAAACACCTTAGGAGACTCAAATCACAACTCAAGCAACCACAAATGCAAGGGAACCAAAATGGGTTAGGTTGCGGAAGTCTATGGTGGTATTGCGGATGATATGGTGGAGGGTCTAGGCAAACTTGCCAAAATTTGAAAAATATGATGAAGTCAAATGGTGGTGAAACCAAGATGAGAAGCTCCGGCACGTCGATAGCTACCAAACGAGCCAAAGAACACTCAAATCGGAGTTCGGGAGTGAAAGTTATGGTCGAAACTGTGAATCAGCCGAGGCTGAAACTGGGAGGGGCGGTTGTACCGCTTGGGAGGGGCGGTTGTACCGCTCCTGGAGCGTCCTGGAGGTTGCGGAAGTGATGGACCTGGGAATTAGCGGTTGTACCGCTTGGTGGGGCGGTTGTACCGCTTCTGGAGCGTCCTGGGGGGGTTTTGGGGGGATTAGCGGTTGTACCGCTTCGAGGGGCGGTTGTACCGCTTGGTGGGGCGGTTGTACCGCTGTACAGAGCGGTTGTACCGCTAGAATCGGGATTTTAGATCCGGGACGCGATTTTGGGCGGAAATTGATGATTTTGGGCTCGAAATTGAAGGGGGAAAAGAAAAATTGGGGCTAGGGAACGCCAAGGGAAGTAGATCCACTTGCCAAACACTAGATCCACGGATCAAAATCAACAAAAACTCACAAGAACAACAAATCACAAGAAAAAAAATTGGGGGCTCTTTTTGTGGGGATTTTCGAAATTGGGAAGAAAAATTCGAACTAAAGCAAGAAAAAGTGGGGGGTAGGGCTCCAAATTCGTGGCAACGTGGCTCTTGATACCAATATGATACGGGGCAAACCCGAGGGTGGCCCGATCTTCACGAATTGGAGGTGGATTCGAGGAAGAACACGATGAACACGAAGAACACAAGGGGAAAACGTGGGGAGAATCAAAGGGAAAACACTCTATTGGACAAGATCCACACCAAGTACTCCTCAAATCACAAGCAATACAAGAGGTGCATCAAGATCCAAGAACAACAATGGAAATAAAGATACATGGGTAGTTCATCCAAATCTCTATGAGAGATGGGCCCTGAATCCACTAGGGATCTTCCCTTGATAGGGGCATTGACATCCTCTAGGGATCTTCTCGGGTGGAGGCCTCGGTCTCCATGAGAGAACTAGAGGAAGGAGCAAAGCTCATGTATGAATGAGCTATCACTTTGCTAACCCTAGAAACGAAGTGGGGAACGAGTATATATAGTCCAAGGGATAAGTGGGGGGTACATGAGTCATGACTGCGCAAATGGGGGCGGTTGTACCGGTCACAACACCGGTTGTACCGCTTGGGCGGTTGTACCACTTCCTGGAGGCGTCCTGGGCGTTGGAGGGCGGTTGTACCTGAGGTTGGGCCGGTTGTACCGGTCATGGAGAAGCTGTCGGAACAACCGGGGCGGTACCGGCCTTGAACCGCTTCAAAACATAAACTTGGCCCAGTCGGAGTGGTGGTTGGGCGGTAGTGGACCGGTTGTACCGGTTGACCGGTGGTTGACCGGTTGTTGACCGGTTGTACCTCTAATTCTGGGCTGGCACAACTCCTCTTCTTCCTTCTACGCTTCCAAGCTTCCTTCGCGGATGGTGTAGTTGTTCCTTGGCGCTTGCAGTCCTCCTCTTTATCCTTGAAGCTCCAATAATACCTATGCGTGCACACGAGAGGAGTGTCAAGTAGTATACCATCCTTGAAGGGGTCAAGTGAACACGTGTAAAGGAAAGGATTCACCTTTATGTATGTGAAGTAGATGTCGCACGTGTCACTTGCCAAACGGGCTCTTGTCATGGTGATGTCCATAGGATGCTCCGCATCAGTATATCTTCACGAAGTAGGCGATCTCCTTGCCCTTACAAACTTCTTGGTTCAACTCCACAACACGAAGTAGGAGGCTCCCAAGCGACACCTAACCAATCTAGGAGGCACCACCCTCCAAAAGGTAATAGATGTGGTAATGATGATGAACTCCTTGCCCTTGTGCTTCAAGATAATAGACTCCTCAACACTCAATCACTCTCTCACAGATTTGGATTGGTAGAAGAGATTGATTGGGTGGAAAGCAACTTGGGGAGGCTAGAAATCAAGATCCATATGGTTGGAGTGGATTATCTTGACCTCAACATAAGGATAGGTGGTTCTCTCTCAGAAAATTGGATATGGCAAGTGTGGAATAGTTCTAAGTGCTTCTCTTGTGAGTGAGTGGTGGTGGAGGGGTATAGGCATCTCCAAAAATCCAACCATTACACCATTATTAACCAACTCGGTGAAACCGAAGTAAAACTCGGTCGTACCGATTTGTTCAAAATGTGGCAACTTTAGGAATCTCGGTGAGACCGATATATGATTCTCGGTAGTACGGATATGAGTGGCCGAGGGCAGTTTCCAAACTCGGTGACACCGAATCATAAAACTCGGAAATTCCAATTTTATAAAATGGGACACCAGAATGTTGGTCACCAAAACTTGGTTGCACCGATATAGAACTTGGTTGTACCGAGAAGCTAGGGGTTGGCTGGGTTATGTCTGAGATGAAAATCGGTTGGGCCGAGTAGGAAAACTTGTTGGCACCGATTTTGTGTAGTAGGGTTTAGACAGAGTATTTTTGTGGGAGAGCTTGTGGGTGTTTTTGGTGGCTAGCACTTATGCACGTGGAGCATTTTGTTCACCAACATTACCTCACCCCCTTTTAATAGTATTGGCTTTCCTATGGACTCAAAGTGATTTCTCACAAAGTAAAACGTAGAGTCTCTTTGCTTGCAGCTTTGCCAATCCTATTCCTTGCATCTTGGGGTCTCCTCACAATCCTATAGCCATCCCATCATTGAACTTTTCCTGAAATATACTTAGTGGAAACATTAGTCCAATGAGATATATGTTGTTATTAATTACCAAAACCACCAAGGGAACAAATGTGCTTTCAATGCGGCCTTACATGGCGGTCCCACGCGTTAGCACTGGGCGATGCAAATGCATGCGACCTTACATGGTTGTCCCACGCATCAGCGAAAGTGGTGCGAATGCATGCGGCCTTACATGTCGGTCCCACGCGTTAGCACCGACGCTGTGACGGTCAAATTCGTTGACCCGACGGCAAGGCCCCGTTAGGCCTCTTCTGAGGCGCAGGCGAGCAGAGGAGGGGGAAAGTGAGCGCGGTAAGATGGGCGGGGCAAAACTGAGGAGAACTAAGGAACGAGGGGAGCGAAAATAGAAATCCCTATTTTATTTAATTATGCAGAAAGACCCCTCAAATTAGAAATATGGGTCCTGTGTATCAGTATGACTGAGAGAGAAATCACAAAAATAAATTACAGGGAGGGGGTCCATAATGACCTGCAAGTGCACAGGGATGTTGTAGCACTTTCGTTGGGATAAGTAGAGTTTCGAACCCACAGGAAGCTGACAGGAAGGCTGCACAAACCCCGCAACTGCGTTGTCACTTTCACACAGCCACGTACGCACCCAAAACGGAGTTTGGAAATAGTCTATTCTATCATTTCTAGGAAAACTAGATAAAAAGGGTAATTAACTAAACTACTAACAAGAGAGTAAAAGCAGGAATTAAATGACACTAACTTAGTAAGGAAGACACTTGAGTAATAAAACGTTCTTGAGGGTTCTAGAATCACTACCGCATATGAACTATCATATCCTTTAGTAACTCATCAAATGCATAAGTGGGCGGAGCCGGGTATAGTACATGTTCTACTCGAGGTAGACTTCGTACCACACATGCCACTATCATAGTCTCCCCCATAGGGTTACAACTCATGATAATTATGGTTTTCCCCGTGGACGTAGCATCTCTAAGGGTTCTCCGTAATTCCCCAATCCTTTGCAAAGGCGACGAACCGAGGCTTTACTCTCACCTCAAATTACCCCAATATCCCCAACCATCACAAGGACTGTAACATACTTCAATGCACAAAGCACAAATGCGAGTGAGCGCTCCTCTCAACATTTGCGGAGGCTACTAACTCGAATCATGAACATGTAATATTATATCGCAATAAATACAATATAGGGTTCAACCATATCCTCAAGAACTAGTACAACTACTCAATCAAACACCTGAAGGCTAGGGACAAGTTACAAGCCGGCATCAAGCTAGTGTTGGGAGAAGGCATGGTAGTGATGGTGGCGGCGCGGTGGTGATGATGGTGATGGTGATGGCTGCGCCCGAGGTGATGGAGATGGGGGCGCCACCTATATGGTGGAAGTGCCGAGGGCACCGGCCCGAAGGCCGGTGCTCATGGTCGTGGTGCCTCCTCCTTCTTGCCTTGGTGATTGTCCCTTATTCTCAGGTGTGGACCAGCAAATGGAGATCGGTTGTAAATGAGATGAGTTCTCTGTTGATGAGTTGTGGCGGCTAGGGTTGAGGATGACATATATAAAGAGCCTCCTAGCCTCCTCTCTCGAGGGGCTTCATCCAAGGGCTCTAGATGAGTCAAATCCTCCCCCCAATCTCTTCCTTACGAGCCAAGGATCTCGTGGGATTGAATGATGACTAAATTGGTGAAGATACCCGTCTAGAAGGGCAACTTTCGGAGTTGTGTGCACGTCAAACGACCACTGAAACGACCGCGTGCGGTCGTTTGGAACGTCGTCTTTGCGTGTGTCCTTCCTCCGGTAAAACGGCGGTCAATTCTTGATATGAACTTGGAATTTGACGTTCTTTGGCTCGTTGTATTCGTATGAATGACGTCGATCCATTTCTGATCTTAGATCTTGATTTGGGGCAATTTGGAAAAATGACTTTTTCCGACCTCCGAAATTGTTAAGTCTGGCCCATGGCTAACTCCGTATCGAACCCATCCTTGGTCCTTTCATCGTGCTTCGTCCTAGGTTGCTCCAATACACATGTAGACACAAGAAAACTAATAAAAATCAAATAAAACACTAAATTTACAATGCTCACAATGATAAATGCAAAAACCGGTAATCATGCATAATGGACAACTATTTGGTTCAGTGGGACATAATATATGAAGAGAACATGCAAAAAATGAGCTCTAAAAATGCATAAAATATAGAGCCATCAACCTCCCCATGCTTAAACCTTGCTCGTCCTCGAGTAAGAAGTTTGACTACCAAAAGCTCATTGCTACCAAATCTAAAGTATACATTGAACCAAACCCCAAAACGTGATATCCATGTTCATCATGCAAGAATGCAAAAGTTAACTAGCAAGGGAGTAATACAAGTTATCCTCTTAGTTCCATTGCCATGGAGGTTAAGAAAGAGGAAAATATTTTTGTGGAGCCAAGATTCCCATTGCCAAAGGTTTAGAGAGAAGGTCAAAATTATGTTAGGAAAACAACAGTGACAATCAAAGACAAAAGAAATCTTGCATTAGCGATCGCTTCAAAAACACCAGCTCGAGGCATACCAGGTACACTAGAAAGATTGTCTGTTTGCATTATTAAACCATTCAACTACTTATGCAGCACTGACTGCAAGCTTATGGCTCGCTCTTAAGGGAATGATAGAAAATGGTTGGGTCTTTGAGAAGTCAAATATAAAGAAAGTCTTGCATCAACACAACTGACCACTAGGCAATGGAGATGGCCCTATGATCGATGTCAATGCAATGAGTAGTGATCGCCATGCAACTAGGATGCACATAGATCTATGAATATATGAAAGCTCTCCTATGGACTAAATGGGGTGCATCCAACTTGCTTGCTCATGAAGACCTGGAGCTTTTCAGGATGCTCGGCATCTGAATATACAAGCCAAGTTCTATAGTGTAGGTTCCCCATTATTATGAAACTTATGAAGCTCCTGAAACTTTCTACTTTACAATGCATGAAGTGGTGCTACTTTGAAGCACAAGTGTATACTAAAAAGGGATAATGGTGTTGCTCCTTCTCTCTTCCTCTCATTTTTCTTTTTCTGTTTTTCTTTTTCTTCCTTTTTTGTGCCACATCTATGGTGCATTTTTATTTGGTCTCTCTTTTTTTTGGTATGAGCAACACCTTACAATGATGAATGATACCCTTTAAGACGACTCACTTCAACTGAATGGCATTGATACTTGTGATCTGCGTTGGATTTTTAGTGAAGAGGAACGGGTGATGCAACACAGTATAGATAAGTATTTTCCTCGGTAGAGAACCAAGGTCTATCGAACCAATAGGACTGACACTCAACCCCCATCTTCAGTGACTATACACAAAAGAGCAAACACTTGCACCCAACGCGGGCAAGAGGGTTGTCAATCCCCTTGGACTCGTTATTTGCAAGCTAGTGAGATATGTTGATGAAAGAAGAATAATGTAAAGTGCAAAATAAAATAAAGGGAAATAAATAGCAGCAAGGTATTGAAAGCTTTTGTAAATATATGGATGAATAGACCCGGGGGGCCGTAGTGTTCACTAGTGGCATCTCTCATGTAGTAGGCATACGGTGGGTAAACAAATTACTTTTGGGCAATTGATAGAAAAGCGCATAGTTATGCAATCTTTATTCACGGCAATGATCATGTGTATATAGGCATCACGTCCATAAGCAAATAGGCTGACTCCTACCAGCACCTATTACTATTACTCCACCCATAGACCGCTATCCAGCATGCATCTAGAGTATTAAGTAAAATAGAGTAATGCTTGGAGAACAATGACATGATGTAGACAAAGAGAATTCAATGAATATGAATTAACCCCATTGTTTTATCCTTAGTGGCAACAACACAAAGACATATCTTGTCCCCTACTTTGTCACTGGGATATAGAAATCCATCAGGTTGAACCCACTACAACGCACCCCTCTCACTGAAGAAATATCAATCTAGTTGACCAAACTATTTCAATAGATCGGAGAGATTTATGAAGCTATGGTGATAATGCAAATAAGAATCACAATAGAAATCAGAGAAGACTCAAATCTTTTTCATGAGTAATCTGAACATAAACTCGCAATTCATCGGATCCCAACAAAAGCACCACACAAAGTGATTACATTGAATAGATCACCGCGAAGGTGCGGTGAACTTCGTATTGAAGATCAAGAGAGAGAGACATAGCCATCTAGGTACTAACTACGAACTTGTAGGTCTGTAGGGAACTACTCACACATCACCATGGGAGCAGCAAGGTTGATGTAGAGGCCCTCCGTGATCGATCCCCCTCTGGCAGGGCACCGAAACAGGGCTCCAGATGGGCACACGGTGGAACAAAGACTTGCGGCGGTGGAAAAATTATTTCGGGAGGCTCTCTGGGGTTTTTGGGATTAATGGGAATTTATAGGCCGGAGAGGGGCGTCGGGAGCCACCCAAGGGAGGCAACATGCAACAGGGCGCGGCCATCCCCCTGGGCGCGCCCTGTTGTGTGCTCTCTTACTTGTGTGGCCTCCGGTATCCTCCCGAAGCTTCCAGGTCTGCTTTTGGTCTAGAAAAAATTATAAAAAAGTTTTAGGGAAATTGGACTTTGTTTGGTACTGTAAACCTGAAAAGTCAAAAACACACAGAAAACAGCAACTGGCACTGAGCACTAGGTTAATAGGTTAGTGCTCAAAAATAATATGAAATGGTAAATAATCACCCAAAAAGAATCCTAGAATGATAATATTATAGCATGGAACAATCAAAAAATATAGATACGTTGGAGACGTATCAAGCATCTCCAAACTTAATTACTACTCGTCCTCGAGTAGGTAAATGATAAAAGCAGAATTTTTGATGTGACATGCTACCCAACATGTAATATATTGCATGTACGATCATTGAGAAATGAAGAATTAATAAACATCAACATAGTAATACTTATAAACATAAGGAACATAATCATCAAGTTTCAAAATATACGGTCCTTAAAGAATGTTCACCCCCTATTCATTTTATCATATAAGAAAAGCATGGCTCCATTTTCACCACATAAATACAATGTTAAGCACCACGGTGTCAAGTCAGGCAATTGGATTGTACTTCTTAACGCGCTTAAGCTTTTTATTACTTACGCAATATATGAGCGTGAACCATGGATATAGCATAAAGGTGGAATAGAATATGGTGGTAGGTTTCAAAGGGATAAAAGTGGAGAACAAAGTCCCGCATCAACTGAACATATCAACGGGCTATGGAGATGCCCATCAATAGATATCAATGCGAGGAGTAGGGATTGCCATGCAACGTATGCACTAGAGCTATAAGTGTATGAAAGCTCAAATGAAGCTAAGTGGGTGTGCATCCAACTTGCTTGCTCATGAAGACCTCGGGCATTTGAGGAAGCCTGTCATCGGAATATACAAGCCAAGTTTCATAATGAAAAATTCCCACTAGCATATGAAAGTGATAAAACAAGAGACTCTCTATATGAAGAACATGGTGCCACTTTGAGGCACAAGTGTGAAAAAGGAGGTAGTAGCATTGTCCATTCTCTCATTTCTCTCATTTATTTCTGTTTTTTCCTTTTTCTTTTCTTTTCTTTTTCTTTCTTTCTTTCTTTCTTTCTTTCTTTCTTTTATTTTTCGCCCGGAGTCTCATCCCGACTTGTGGGGGAGTCATTATCTCCATCATCCTTTCCTCGCAGAGACAGTGCCCTAATAATGATGATCATCACACTTTTATTTACTTACAACTCAACATGAAAACTATAGTATGACTCTATATGAATGCCTCTGGCAGTGTACCAGGATGTGCAATGATCAAGCGTAACATGTATAAAAAGTGATGAACGGTGGCTTTGCCACAAATACTATGTCATCTTATATGATCATGCAAAGCAATATGACAATGAAAGTACTAGTCATATGATGTAACGGTGGAAGTTGCATGGCAATATATCTCGGAATGGCTATGGAAATGCCATAATAGGTAGGTATGGTGGCTGTTTTGAGGAAGATATAATAAGGCTTATGTGCAGCAGAGTGTATCATGTCACGGGGTTTCGATGCACTGGCGAAAGTTGCACCGATCCTCGAGGTGAGAATGGGCAATGCACGGTAACGAAGAGGCTAGCAAATATGAGGTGGTGAGAGAGCGTACATCCATGGATTCACATTAGTCATAAAGAACTCACATACTTACTGCAAGATTTTATTAGCTCTCTTGAAGCAAAGCACGACTCGCATGCCCCTAGGGAGGAGGTTGGGAGGAGTTAACCATCGTGTGCCTCCGAGTTAAACAACACTAGGATTTCAACGAGGAATAAGTATGCTCACACATCATCACCATGCTATAAAAAATATTTAGATGAACATCCAGTTAACACCCTCTAATTCATGATACTTTTACTAACCAATGATCATGCATTCATGCCCTTTCATATTACCACATCAATATTAACCCACAATTTCTCTTTTATGTGCTACATGTGGTTTTGATTATGCACTCATTGGATACCTATTATTTTTGGACTAGTCTTATAACCCATGCAAATTACCTTCAATATTGATTAACTCTCAAACAAATATAAGTGAAGAACAAGAGTGCAATTATTTCTATAAAATCTATACGCCAACATGCTCTAAAAGATATAACTGAAGTACTAGAGCAACTGCTAAGCTCAACGGATATACATGAAGCACAAAGAGTATTCTAACAAATCATGGTGATCGTGTGTGTCTCTCAAGTGGTTGTGTCCAGAAAACAATGATTTTGGAAAACTAAAACAAAATCAAACTAATGCAAACGATGCTCCAAGCAAAACACATATCATGTGATGAATAAAAATATAGCTCCAAGTGACATACCGATGGATTGAGACGAAAGAGGGGATGCCTTCTGGGGCATCGCCTAGCTTAGACGATTGAGTCTTCCTTCAATATTACCTTGGGGTGCCTTTTCATCCCCAATCTTAGGCTCTTGCCACTCCTTATTCCTTCATCCATCGTGATAGCACCCAAAACTTGAAAACTTCAGCACACAAAACTCAACAAAACCTCCGTGAGATCCGTTAGTGTAGCAAACATATCAAATACTTTAGGTACTGTTATAAATTCATTCTTATTTTATTATTTCATAAGGTACTATATTCTACTCCATGGCTTATTACCCCCCGATACAATCCATAGCATCATCAAAACAAGCAAACTATGCAAGCAAAAACAGAATTTGTTTAAAACAGAACAGTCAGTAAAGATCTGTAGAGAACCTATACTTCTGTAACTCTAAAACTTCTGAACAATTAGGAAAGTCTGAAGACTTTGTATAGAAATATTGTGTAAAAAATTCAGATCAAAAAGACGTTCCAGTAAAATCATAGAAATTCTGCACTAGACGCTAAAGTTTCTGTTTTTGCACCATATCAATTCTACTCATCTTGTGGGTCATCCCAAATAGTTTACTTGGCACAAACACTAATTTAATCATAAAACACAATCATTACAGAGTCAATAATCATGTTATCACACACAAATAGAAAGTAAAAAGCAAAATTAAAGATAACTATTGGGTTGCCTCCCGACTAGCGCTATTGTTTTACGCCCCTAGCTAGGCACAATGCATAGTTTCAAGTGTTGTCATCTTTGACACTCCACCCATAAGTAGCCCTCATGATAGATTAATAAGGTGTTTTAATTCTCTTCCTAGGGAAGTGTTCCATCCCTTTCTTCAATGGAAATTGGAACCTTATGTTTCCCTCTTTCATATCAATAATTGCACCTATAGTTCGTAAGAGAGGTCTTCCAAGTATTATTGGACAAGTAGGATTGCATTCAATATCAAGCGCAATGAAATATACAGGAACATAATTTATATTTGCAAGAATAATAACATCATTTATTCTACCCAAAGGTTTCTTGATGGTAGAATCTGCAAGATGCAAGTTTAGGGAACAATCTTGAATATTGGTGAGACCAAGCACATCGCAAAGAGACTTAGGTATTGTTGAAACACTAGCACCAAGGTCACACAAGGTATTGCATTCATATTCTTTCAGTTTTATTTTGATAGTAGCTTCCCATTCATCATGCAATTTTCTAGGAATAGAAACTTCTAGTTCAAGTTTCTCATCATAAGCTTTAATCATCGCTTCTACTATATGTTGAGTAAAAGCTTTATTTTGTTCATAAGCATTGGGTAAGCTAATAATGGATTGCAAAAACGAAATACATTCTACTAAAGAGCAACTTTCATAATTAAAGTCCTTGTAATCCAAGATAGTGGCCACATCACTAGTTATAGTTTTAACCTCTCCAATCCCACTTTTTTCAATTTTATCATTAGAATCATCACCCTCCAAGAAAACGGGACGCTCTCTAGCTAGAGTTGACTCATCTTCAGTACCTTTATCATTTAGTGTCAGATTTGTAAATAAAGATTCAATATGAGAAATACCAATCATTTTAAGATCTTCATCATGATTCCAGTAAAAACCGGGTGGAAGAGCTTTTTCTAATAATTCTCGCTTAGCTTTCAGCTTAGCGGTCCTCTCCTTACTTTCATTAATAGATATTTGGATAGATTTAATACTCTCATTAAAATCATGCTTGGGTGGCAAAGTTTTATTATTAAGAGTTTCCACATCAAGAGCAATCATATCCATGTTTTTAGCCAAATCATCCACTTTATGCAATTTTTCTTCTACCATAGTGTTAAAAATATTTGAGAACTAATAAATTCTTTAATGGTGTTCTCAAGATCAAAGGATATCCTATTATTATTTGTAGAAGAATTTCCTAAGAATATACATAAGAGTTGCCATAATTATTAGAGGGATTACCGGGATACGGTCTAGCATTGCAATTCCATCTATATGCATTGTTGTTGAAATTGTTTCACGAGATAAAGTTTGCATCAATAGCATCATCATTTTGCTCAATCAATGTAGACAAAGGCACATCATTGGGATCAACATGAGCATTTTTACTAGCAACCATTTTCATAAGAGCATCCACTTTTTCACTCAAAGTAGTCATTTCTTCGATAGAATTTACCTTCTTACTAGTTGGAGCTCTTTCGGTATGCCATTGAGAGTAGTTTGTCATGATGTTTTCCAGAAGTTTGGTGGCCTCTCCTAATGTCACCTCCATGAAGGTACCACATGCAGCAGAATCTAGAAGATTTATAGACACAAAGTTTAGTCCAGCATAGAAATTTTGGATAATCATCCACAAGTTTAAACCATGAGTAGGGAAATTTCTAATCATCAATTTCATCCTCTACCAAGCTTGTGCAAGATGTTCTTGATCATGTTGTTTAAAATTCATAATTTGATTTCTAAGGGAGATGATCTTAGCAGGAGGAAAATACTTGGCAATAAAAGCATTTTTACACTTATCCCATGTTCCAATACTATTATGTGGTAAAGATGAAAACCAAGCCTTAGCTTTATCTCGTAGTGAAAAAGGAAATAATTTTAATTTGACCACATTATTATCCATATCCTCTTTTTATTGCATATCACACAATTCAACAAAAGTATTGAGATGAGCAGCGGGGTCCTCATTAGGACTTCCCGAAAAAATGTTCTTTCATGACAAGATTCAGCAATGCAGCATTAATATCATAAAACTCCGCACTAGTGGCGGGTGGTATTGGAGTACTAATAAAATCATTGTTATTAGTATTTGAGAAGTCACACAACTTAGTAGTATCTTGAGACATGGTGACCGAGCAAGCAAAGTAATAAGCAAGACAAGCAAACTAGCAAGCAAAGAAGTAAACTAGTAACTAGCAAAGATAAATATTTTTGTATTTTTGATTTGTATGAAGCAAACTAAATATAACAGCAAATAAAAAGTAGAACAAGTGAATGATAATTTGTGCGAAGTTACTTGATAGTAGGTTGGTGATACTCCCCGGCAATGGCGCCAGAAATCCTTCCTGATACTTGTTATCTGCGTTGGGTTTTCCGCAAAGAGGAACGGGTGATGTAGCACATGATAGATAAGTATATCCCTCAGTAGAGGTCCAAGGTTTATCGAACCAATAGGAGTAACACTCAACCCCCGTCTTCAGCGACTTCACACAAAAGAGCAAACACTTGCACCCAACGCGGGCAAGAGGGTCGTCAATCCCCTTGGACTCGTTATTTGCAAGCTAGTGAAATATGCTGATGAAAGATGAATAATTTAAAGTGAAAAATAAAATAAAGGGAAATAAATTGCAGCAAGGTATTGAAAGCTTTTGTAAATATATGGATGAATAGACCCGGGGGCCGTAGTGTTCACTAGTGGCATCTCTCATGTAGTAGGCATATGGTGGGTAAACAAATTACTGTTGGGCAATTGATAGAAAAGCGCATAGTTATACAATCTTTATTCACAGCAATGATCATGTGTATATAGGCATCACGTCCATAAGCAAATAGGCCGACTCCTACCTACACCTATTACTATTACTCCACCCATCGACAGCTATCCAGCATGCATCTAGAGTATCAAGTAAAATAAAGTAATGCTTGGAGAACAATGACATGATGTAGACAAAGAGAATTCAATCAATATGAATTAACCCCATCATTTTATCCTTAGTGGCAACAAATAAAGACGTATCTTGTCCCCTACTTTGTCACTGGGATATAGAAATCCGTCAGGTTGAACCCACTACAACGCACCCCTCTCACTGAAGAAATATCAATCTAGTTGGCCAAACTATTTCAATAGATCGAAGAGATTTACGAAGCTATGATGATCATGCAAACAAGAATCATAATAGAAATCAGAGAAGACTCAAATCTTTTTCATGAATAATCTGAACATAAGCCCACAATTCATAGGATCCCAACAAATGCACCGCATAAAGTGATTACATCGAATAGATCACCGCGAAGATGCGGTGAACTTTGTATTGAAGATCAAGAGAGAGAGATAGCTATCTAGGTACTAACTACGGAACCCGTAGGTCTATAGGGAACTACTCACACATCACCATGGGAGCAGCAAGGTTGATGTAGAGGCCCTCCATGATCAATCCCCCTCCGGCAGGGCACCGGATCAGGGCTCCAGATGGGCACACGGCGGAACAGAGACTTGCGGCGGTGGAAAAATTAATTCGGGAGGCTCAATAGGGTTTTTGGGATTAATGAGAATTTATAGGCTAGAGAGGGGTGTCGGGGGCCACCCAAGGGAGGCAGCACGCAACAGGGCGCGACCACCCCCCTAGGCGCGCCCTGTTGTGTGATCCCTATCTCGTGCGGCCTCCGGTCTCCTCCCGAAGCTTCCATGTCATCTTTTTGTCTAGAAAAAATCATAAAAAAGTTTCGGGTCAATTGGACTTCGTTTGGTACTGTAAACCTGAAAAGTCAAAAACACGCAGAAAACATCAACTGGCACTGGGCATTGGGTTAATAGGCCACCCCCCCTGGGCGCGCCCTGTTGTGTGCTCCCTCTCTCGTGCGGCCTCCGGTCTCCTCCCGAAGCTTCCAGGTCATCTTTTGGTCCAGAAAAAATTATAAAAAAGTTTCGAGGCAATTGGACTTCGTTTGGTATTGTAAATCTGAAAAGTCAAAAACACGCAGAAAACAACAACTGGCACTGGGCATTGGGTTAATAGGTTAGTGCTCAAAAATAATATGAATTGTTAAATAATCACCCAAAAAGCATCCTAGAATGGTAATATTATAGCATGGAACAATCAAAAATTATAGATACGTTGGAGACGAATCAGTAATCATAACTCAAAACTAAAAACATGAGAGAAACTCTATATGATGAATGCCTATGGCATGATCATGCAAGGCAAATGAAAAACTTATCTCTAATATTGTAAGGTAATATGATGGTAGTGCATGGCAATATGCTCAGAATGACTATGAAAATGCCATATAGGTAGGTATGGTGGTTGTTTTGTGGAGATGGGTGTTTTATGTGTAGGAGAACAAGAGAAAGTCCTCCCACGGGTTTGGATGTACCTGCGAAGTTTGCACCAAGTCTCGGTGTGAGAGTGGGAAATGCACGGTATCGTAGAGGCTAGCAAATAAAAGATTAACGGAAGTGCAAAAGTCTTCGAACTTGCTTTAGTCATAAAGAGCGCAAACACTACACAAGAGTATCACGGTGTCATGTTGCATAAGACTCAAAAGCTAAGTACCCCGAGGGGATAGTTTGGCAGAGATAAACCTCGTTGCGCGTCCCGGATCAACCAAAGGAGTTGAGTTCACCAGAAAAAAGTCTCTACAATCATTCAATTGCTAAACAAGCCACAACTAGAGTCCCAACTTATGTGATTGGGTGAAAGAAAGGCAACAGTTCAAAGAACTCCTTTATTGGGGTTTTGATAAAAAGAACATGGCCATGTTTTTTAGAAGATAACAAGATTCCCACAAGCTAAGTCAAACAAGTGCAAAGCAAGCATGTCAAAACAGCGGGACACACTAATGCACAAAAACCATATGATGAAGAGCAGTGCACAAGACACTACACATGCAAAAGTAACCTCCCCTCGCTTAGAACTTTACATACTAAACTAGAGAAGATTGCGAAAGTGAAAAAAAATGCAGTTATTAAAAGAGAGCGTGAGAAATGGTTACCTCCCCAAGCTTATGTCTAAGCAAGGGTTAGAAACTTTTAGCATTGAGTCATATAAGACCTCTCTTCTAATAGACATGGACTTTGCTTCAATTGATCTCCTTGTTGCAGTCCGGTGGCTGCCTTCCGATAGAACCTGCTGAAAAGAAACTAAAAAGAAAACAAAATATTTTTTTGCTTTTGTGGGTTTTCATATTATTTTTTGTATCACAAAGGATTAGCAACACAAGTGATAAAAAGATATATTCCTCACAAAGATCAGTTCATTAGCCTAAACACCACACTTAAGTCAATAAACTAAGTCCAAGAGTGTTAAATACTCTCAAGTGTGGATGAAGTGCAAGCGAGACAAAACGAAAACACAAGTGTGCAGGTCCTAGGTGCCTTATTAAAAAAAGGGAGACCCTCACTTAAGGTGAGAAAATCCATACTAAACAACTTTTATTTAAGCGAGGTTCGTACTGGAAAACTTCACCTCGCACTTGTTGGTGAAGTTAATCATGTTGAAGTAACCAAGTGGCTTGTGTGGGTCTTTTACACGGTTGGCACCATACCGTATATGTCACCATAGAAGGTCCAAGACCCTGCGAAAATAACACACAAAAAGTAAAAAACATCGATTCGGTATACGAACAGAGTTCGTATACTGAACCGGAAAAAAGAAATAAAAGAAAATGTAGTTGCTATAGGGAATTATTGGCCACATGGTTTCATAGGTGATAAACATTCATTAGAAAGCAAATAGTTGGTTGGAAAACACCTCGTCGACCTCAGACGTCAAAAATGAATCAAATGGAGGTGTTATTGCCTTCATACGGGCGGTCAAACGACCGTTTACGGTTGTATGGAACATCGTCGTTAGTTCTAGTAATCAATGCCCTACGTCATCCTCTCATATGAGCACTCGTACGAGCATGAGGTACATCGTCATTTGCTCTGGATTTTTTCTTGTGAGGGAGGACTTGGCATACGGGCGCACATACGAGCGCAGCCGCTCGCACGGTACACCGTCTTTTGCTCTGTGGAGGTGCCCTTCGTGGCTGCCAGGTGATACGACCACCCGTACGAGCGCGTCTGCTCGTACGATATGTCATCTTTTACTCTAGTCTTCTTCTTTCTTGTGGCCATGAGCTCATACGGGCGCTCACGCGACCAGGACGGTCATATGGAACGTCGTCTTTTCTTCTAGAGCTGCAGAACTTCATGAAAAAAGTTTTGCTTCCTCCTCACGTTAGGCACATGGAAATATTGCAATAAAAGTAGGAGGAGGTATGCAACAAAAACTTCATGAAAAAATGTGTGCTTCCTCCTCACGTTAGGCACATAGCAATATTGCAATAAAAGTAGGAGAAGGTATGCAACAAAAATAGGCTACCGGCATGCTTATGAATTTTACCAACGAAAATATCACTAAACCAACTCAAATAGCAACTATTCAAAACGAAAACAAAAGTGCCAATGCAACATGAAATGCAACTAGACTCAAGACACAAAGCTAATAAAGACACCTACAGACTTTCGGGTTACCTCTCTGGCAGTGCTTTGTCTATAGTTACATAGCTAGGCTTCGGCGCTCCATATGGTCATCCACCCGAGTCCCAAGGGATATAAACCACGATTGTCAGACCAGACTCCAACCGGGATTTGGAGCACCTTATAGCAGGGCTCGGTCGGAGTCGCACTCGCTTACGGTGCATTGACATCATATATGTAAATTCAGACTCGCTCTTTGGCGAGTACCGATGCACACGGTTCGGCTGATATGCTTGAAAGATCAGTAGCTGCAATTTGATAATATTTTTAGAACAAAGAGGATATGGAGCAGCAAGGAAATCATAACCTTCTTCTTCATCTTGAGTGTACCTGGGAATGTTAGTATCCAAATTTGCAAATTCAATATCAAGGGTGAGGGAGTCCTGGACTAGGGGGTCCTCGGGCCGCCGGCCTACCTTCTACTAGGCCGGCTCGATGGGCCGCTTTCTGGCCATCATGGGAAGGGTCGAATGTATCGAAGATCCCATGTTCTAGAAGGAAGCCTCGAAGGCGCGTCGTGCACTCCAAGTCAAGATGAGGAGATCGGCATTCTCCATCCCCGGCAGGTGACCTGTCATGTGTAAACCCTAGGAACCCCCCGGTGTCTATATAAACCGGGAAGGTTTTAGATTATAGGAGAGAGAAACTCATCTAGGGTTTTAGCTAGTCGATCTCGAGGTAGATCAACTCTGTAACCTTCATACCATCAATATAATCGAGCAGGACGTAGGGTTTTACCTCCATAGGAGGGCCCGAACCTGGGTAAACATCGTCTCCTTTGTCCCTTTGTTACCATCGCTCCTAGACTCACAGCTCGGGACCCCCTACCCGAGATCCGTCGGTTTTGACACCGACATTGGTGCTTTCATTGAGAGTTACGCTGTGATCATCAAAGGAATCGATGGCCCGCGTTGTCAACAAAGAAGTCTGTGGCATGGACTCCTTTGTCCCTGGACAGATGATGTCTACTATGCAACCTTCTTCTTGTAGACTCATGTTGGGCCTCCAAGCGTAGAGTTTTGTAGGACAGTAGCAAATTTCCCTCAAGTGGATGACCTAAGGTTTATCAATCCGTGGGAGGCGTAGGATGAAGATGGTCTCTCTCAAACAACCCTGCAACCAAATAACAAAGAGTCTCTTGTGTCCCCAACACACCCAATACAATGGTTAATTGTATAGGTGCACTAGTTCGGCGAAGAGATGGTGATACAAGTGTAATATGGATGGTAGATATAGGTTTTTGTAATCTGAAAATATAAAAACAGCAAGGTAACTAATGAAAAAAGTGAGCACAAACAGTATTGCAATGCTTAGAAACAAGGCCTAGGGTTCATACTTTCACTAGTGCAAGTTCTCTCAACAATACTAACATAGTTGAATCATATGTAAATCCCTCACGTGCGACAAAGAGTTCACTCCAAAGTCACAAATAGCGGAGAACAAACGAAGAAATTATTGTAGGGTACGAAACCACCTCAAAGTTATCTTTTCCGATCAATCTTATGAGCTATCCCTATAAGTGTCACGAACAGCCCTAGAGTTCGTACTAAAATAACACCTTAGGATACACATCAACCAATACCCTAATGTCACCTAGATACTCCAATGTCACCACGAGTACCCATGGGCTTGATTATACGATATGCATCACACAATTTCAGATTCATCATGTTCAATCCAACACAAAGAACTTCAAAGAGTGCCCCAAAGTTTCTACCGGAGAGTCAAGACGAAAACGTGTGCCAACCCCTATGCATAGATTCCCGAGGTCACGGAACCCGCAAGTTGATCACCAAAACATACATCAAGTGGATCAAAAGAACATCCCATTGTCACCACGGATATCCCATCGCAAGACATACATCAAGTGTTCTAAAATCCTTTAAAGACTCAATCCGATAAGAAAACTTTAAAGGGAAAACTCAATTCATCACAAGAAGATAGAGAGGGGAAAACTCCATATGATTCATCTATATTAATAAAGCTCGCAGTACATCAAGATCGTGACATCTCAAGAACACGAGAGAGAGAGAGATCAAACACATAGCTACTGGTACATACCCTTAGCCCCGAGGGTGAACTACTCCCTCCTCATCATGGAGACCGCCGGCATGATGAAGATGGCCTCCGGTGATGGTTTCCCCCTCCGGCAGGGTGCCGGAACGGGCTCCCGATTGGTTTTTCGTGGCTACAGAGGCTTTCGGCGGTGGAACTCCCGATCTAGGTTTCTTTCTGGAGGTTTCTCGATTTATAGGAGTACTTGGCGTTGGAATCACGTCAGAGGGGTGCTCGAGGGACCCACAAGCCAGGGGGCGCGCCCTAGGGGGGCGCGCCCCCTAGGCTTGTGGCCTCCTCGGGACTCCTCTCCGGTATCTTTTTGCTCCAGTATTTTTTATATTTTCCAAAAATATTCTCCGTAAATTTTCAGCCCATTCCGAGAACTTTTATTTCTGCACAAAAACAACACCACGGTAGCTCTGTTGAAAACAGCGTCAGTCCGGGTTCGTTCTAATAAAATCATACCAAAATCATATAAAATTATTGTAAACATGGCATGAATACTTCATAAATTATAGATACGTTGGAGATGTATCAGCATCCCCAAGCTTAATTCCTGCTCGTCCTCGAGTAGATAAATGATAAAAGAAATAATTTATGAAGTG
Source organism: Elymus sibiricus (assembly GCA_039707655.1). Classification (NCBI taxonomy): domain Eukaryota; kingdom Viridiplantae; phylum Streptophyta; class Magnoliopsida; order Poales; family Poaceae; genus Elymus; species Elymus sibiricus. The sequence continues at coordinate 269,969,417 of CM077673.1, read as the reverse complement.
TGAATGCTACCTAACATGTTCATCATATTCTTTTCTTCTTTGTATAGCATGGACATTTGGACCTGTAAATGATTCAAAGCAATAGTCTAGTTTTAACATAATGACTTCAATACTCAAGCATGTCAACAAGCAACCATGTCTTTCAAAATATCAACACTAAAGAAAGTTATCCCTAGCCCATCATGCTCAATCATTGATCCATTCATGAAACACACTCAAATATTAGCTATGCCCAATGCTCAAGTACGATCATAGTGCCCCCTAGCTGGTGCTTATAAGAGAAGATGGACACTCAAAGCAAAAATAAAAATTGCATAAAGTAAATAGATAGGCCCTTCGTAGAGGGAAGTAGGGATTTGTAGAGGTGCCAGAGCTCAAGGTTTAAATTGAGAGAGAAAAATATTTTGGGTGGCATGCTTTTCCTGTCAACGAAAACAACAAAGTAGCTCACAATACTTTCCATGCTAGATACATTATAGGCGGTTCCCAAACAGAATGGTAAAGTTTTTACCCCCCCCCCCTCCACCAATCAATCACACTCCACGGCGAGCCGAATCCATGGGTACCGTCCATACAAACAACAATCCTGGGGGAGTTTTGTTTCATTATATTTTGATTTGAATTTTGAGCATGGAACTGGGCATCCCGAATACCAGCCACTTTCTCGTGAATGATAGTGAATCAACACATATCGTGAGAATAACACACCTAGCATGGAAAAATATTGGATACTCCCCACTGTTTCATGAGCGGTACGGGCACACAAAAGAGAAAATTTATTTTGAAAATTTAGAGATGGCACATACAAATTTGCTTGGAACGGCATGGAAATACAGCATATAGGTAGGTATGGTGGACTCATAAGGCAAAACTAGGTTTAAGGATTTTGGATGCACCAGTAGTATTTCTACTTAGTACAAATGGAGGCTAGCAAATAGATTGGGAAGCAACCAAACCAAGAAACGAAAATTCACATAAGTGAGCATTGAACATAACTAACACCGAATAATGCACCACAAGTAGGATGTAACTTCATTGCATAACTATTGACTTTCGTACTTGCATAGGGAATCACAAACCTTAACACCAATATTCCTACTAAAGCATAATTACTCACTAACATGACTCACATATTACTATCATCATGTTTCAAAACTATTACAAAGAATCAAGTTTAATTTGTCCCATGATCTTCATGAAAGTTTTTATTATATCCTCCTTGGATATCTATCACTTTGGGACTAGTTTCATATATTGCCATTGCTTTTTTTTACAAGCTCAAACAATTTTAAATGAAGCACATGAGCACAAAGATTTCATCCCTCAAAAAGGTATAAGTGAAGCATGAGAGGAAATGACAAGCTACTCTCAAAAGATATAAGTGAAGATCAATGAGTAGTCAAACAATTAAGTAGCTATGTGAGGACTCTCTCTCTCTCTCTCAATAAATATTTTCAGATCTGAGTATTTTATTCAAACAGCAAACAAAATAAAAATAGCACTCCAAGAATAGCACGCATCATGTGAACGAATAAAAATTTAGGCTCAACATAGGCTAACCGATAATTGTTGATGAAGAGAGGTGGGATGCGCAGCATCCCCAAGCTTAGATGCTTGAGACTTCTTGAAATATTTACTTGGGGTGCCTTGGGCATCCCCAAGCTTGAGCTTTTGTATCTCGTTCAATCCTCTCATATTCCGGTTTCACCTATTCTCAAAAACTTCATCCACACAAAACTTGAAAAGAACTCGTGAGATAGGTTAGTACACATAATAATAAATCAACTCTTTATGTACTTCCAAGACAAGTTGCATAATAATTTTCAAACATTAGGTACTGTATACTATCATTTCCACAATTTATATCTATCAATATAGGCTATGGAAACTATAGGATAAGTAGATAACGAAACTATGACAGCAATCTGTCCAAACAGAACAGTCTGTAGCAATCTATTAAACCAGTGTACTTATGTAACTCAAAAAATTATGAAAATTTAGGACATGCTAAATAATTTATATGACATCACTGTGTAAAAATTTCAGAAACTTACCATGTTCCAGTAAAATATGAAAATTCAAACACTACAGCAAAAGTTTCTGTTTTTTTCACAGCACACATCAAACATGCAATGCAAGCATCCTAAAGGCAATTCTTGGAACTTTTTATTGAAAAAAAAGATTATAAATAACACCTAACAGAAAATAACAAAATAAAATGACGCTCCAAGCAAAACACATATTATGTGACGAATAAAAATATAGCTTCAAGTAAGATATACCGATAATGTTGAAGACGAAAGAGGGGATGCCTTCCGGGGCATCCCCAAGCTTAGGCGCTTGAGTCTTCCTTGGATATTACCTTGGGGGTGCCTTGGGCATCCCCAAGCTTAGTTTCTCATCACTCCTTATTCTCCTCATATCGGTGTCTCACCCAAAACTTGAAAACTTCAATCACACAAAACTTAACGGAACTTCGTGAGATGGGTTAGTATAATAAACAAAGATCATTCACTTAGGTACTGTCAAGACAAGATTCGTAATTGTTTCCACATGATACCTACTGTATTATATCATTCCCATAATTTATATCACTCAATATAAGCTATAGAAACACTAAAACAAGCAAACTATGCATGCAAAACAGAATCTGTCAAAAACAGAACAGTCTGTGAAGATCTGTAGTGTAACCATACTTCCCTGTCTCTAAAAATTCTGAAAAATTAGGAAAACCTGAATAATTTGTATATTAAGACTGTGTAAAAATTTCATATCATTATCAGGCTCCAGTAAAAAATTAAAATTCCTGTACTGGAGTCAAAAGTTTCTGTTTTGGTTCAGCATCAATTCTACTCATCTTGTGAGTCATCCCAAAGGCTTTACTTGGCACTTTATTGAAATAAAAGGCACAAAACATGATTAATACAGTAGCTTAATCATGTGAACACACAAAAACATAAAGTAAAAGTATTGGGTTGTCTCCCAACAAGCGCTTTTCTTTAATGCCTTTTTAGCTAGGCATGATGATTTCAATGATGCTCACAAAAAAGATAAGAATTGAAACACAAAGAGAGCATCATGAAGCATATGACTAGCACATTTAAGCCTAACCCACTTCCTATGCATAGGGATTTTGTGAACAAACAACTTATGGGAACAAGAATCAACTAGCATAGGAAGGTAAAACAAGCAAAACTTCAAGATTTTCAACACATAGAGAGGAAACTTGATATTATTGCAATTCCTACAAGCATATGTTCCTCCCTCATAATAATTTTCAGTAGCATCATGAAGGAATTTCACAACATAACTATCACATAAAGCATTATCTTCATGATCCACAAGCATAGAAAATTTGTCACTCTCCACATAAGCAATTTTCTTCTCATTCATAATAGTGGGAGCAAACTCAACAAAATAACTATCATGGGATACTTGATTGACATAACCACTTAGAATATTGAAATCATGATGACAAGTTTCATGGTTACTATCAATCTTTATAGCATACATGTCATCACAATAATCATCATATATAGGAGGCATGCCATCATCATAATAGTTTTGCTCATCAAAACTTGGGGGACTAAAACTATCATATTCATCAAACATAGCATCCCCAAGCTTGTGGCTTTGCATATCATTAGCATCATGAATATTCAGAGAATTCATACTAACAATATTTATATCATGCTCATAATTCAAAGATTTAGTGCCAAACATTTTAATAACTTCTTCTTCTATCACTTGAGCACAATTTTCCTTTCCATCATTTTCACGAAAGACATTAAAAAGATGAAGCATATGAGGCAACCTCAATTCCATTTTTTTGTAGTTTTCTTTTATAAAAACCAAACTAGTGAAAAACAAGAAACTAAAAGATTTAATTGCAAGATCTAAAGATATACCTTCAAGCACTCACCTCCCCGGCAACGGCGCCAGAAAAGAGCTTGATGTCTACTACGCAGCCTTCTTCTTGTAGACTCGTGTTGGGCCTCCAAGCGCAGAGTTTTGTAGGACAGTAGCAAATTTACCTCAAGTGGATGACCTAAGGTTTATCAATCCGTGGGAGGCGTAGGATGAAGATGGTCTCTCTCAAACAACCCTGCAACCAAATAACAAAGAGTCTCTTGTGTCCCCAACACACCCAATACAATGGTAAATTGTATAGGTGCACTAGTTCGGCAAAGAGATGGTGATACAAGTGTAATATGGATGGTAGATATAGGCTTTTGTAATCTGAAAATATAAAAACAGCAAGGTAACTAATGATAAAAGTGAGCACAAACAGTATTGCAATGCTTAGAAACAAGGCCTAGGGTTCATACTTTCACTAGTGCAAGTTCTCTCAACAATGCTAACATAGTTGAATCATATGTAAATCCCTCACGTGCGACAAAGAGTTCACTCCAAAGTCACAAATAGCAGAGAACAAACGAAGAAATTATTGTAGGGTACGAAACCACCTCAAAGTTATCTTTTCCGATCAATCTTATGAGCTATCCCTATAAGTGTCACGAACAGCCCTAGAGTTCGTACTAAAATAACACCTTAGGATACACATCAACCAATACCCTAATGTCACCTAGATACTCCAATGTCACCACGAGTACCCATGGGCTTGATTATACGATATGCATCACACAATTTCAGATTCATCATGTTCAATTCAACACAAAGAACTTCAAAGAGTGCCCCAAAGTTTCTACCAGAGAGTCAAGACGAAAACGTGTGCCAACCCCTATGCATAGATTCCCGAGGTCACGGAACCCGCAAGTTGATCACCAAAACATACATCAAGTGGATCAAAAGAACATCCCATTGTCACCACGGATATCCCATCACAAGACATACATCAAGTGTTCTCAAATCCTTTAAAGACTCAATCCGATAAGAAAACTTCAAAGGGAAAACTCAATTCATCACAAGAAGATAGAGAGGGGAAAACTCCATATGATTCATCTATATTAATAAAGCTCGCGGTACATCAAGATCGTGACATCTCAAGAACACGAGAGAGAGAGATCAAACACATAGCTACTGGTACATACCCTCAGCCCCGAGGGTGAACTACTCCCTCCTCGTCATGGAGACTGCCGGGATGATGAAGATGGCCTCCGATGATGGTTTCCCCCTCCGGCAGGGTGCCGGAACGGGCTCCCGATTGGTTTTTCGTGGCTACAGAGGCTTTCGGCAGCGGAACTCCCGATCTAGGTTTCTTTCTGGAGGTTTCTCGATTTATTGGAGTACTTGACGTTGGAATCACGTCAGAGGGGTGCTCGAGGGACCCACAAGCCAGGGGGGCGCGCCCCCTAGGCTTATGGCCTCCTCTGGACTCCTCTCTGGTATCTTTTTGCTCCAGTATTTTTTATATTTTCCAAAAATATTCTCCGTAAATTTTCAGCCCATTCCGAGAACTTTTATTTCTGCACAAAAACAACACCACGGTAGCTCTGCTGAAAACAGCGTCAGTCCGGGTTAGTTCTAATAAAATCATACCAAAATCATATAAAATTATTGTAAACATGGCATGAATACTTCATAAATTATAGATACGTTGGAGACGTATCAACAGATCTTCGCTTTCGGCAGCATCGTGCTGCACGCTGACCCGACCGGCCGTCTGGGCCGAGTCGGGAGCTTCGCCCCCAACCAAGGGGTCAGATTCGGGAACCTAGAGTTCTCCGTAGACTCTCGGGGCGACCTTTCGCTCACCGGGCTCGCAATCTTACCCGACGCGCCCGAGGACTCCGAGGCCTTAACCTCGGGTTTCACTTCCAATCCCGTCCACGGGGCGCATCCCGATGATGATCTGGACTTCAGTCCGGATCCGGCTATAGCGCCAGATGGCCGGGCATCAACTCCTGCCAAATACACTTCTCGTGCGGACGCGGCGGAGGTTAACTCCGAACGCGCCGGGCAGATTGACCCTATCGAGCTCTCGACACTCAACGAAGCTCTAGATCGGATCTTATCGATGAAAATTACTGACGACCCAACCCCGATCCACGCTCAGATCGGCCTTGAGGCGGGTCAAGAAGAATTTTTCGTCCCACCCACCACCCACTTAGTAGCCACTATCGAAGACTTAATCGATATGTTGGACTACGCCTCGGAGGAGGTAGAAGACATAGAGGAAGAGGATCGCGCTCCCACCCCCGCCAACACCGGGCGGTGGACTGCCACCTCCATCTACGATGTCTACATGGTGGATACCCCAGCCAGCAACGGCGAACGCACACCCGCAAATAAGGGTGATGAATCGGGTGAAGCACCATCAAGGCGCCGGAAACCACGCAAACGATCAAAGACCAAAAAGGGAAGGGAAGCCATTGCTGGCACCGGGGAAAACGGTACACCGGAAGACCTCGGCGATCCCGATATCCCCGAGCAGCCGCTAGAGGACCAGGAAAGGCCGGAGGACCAGCGCGACCCCGAGGATCCAAACGATTCCGAGGATGATAACTACCTCCCCCCTGCAGAGGAGGAGGATAGTCCGGAAGCCGAGGACTTTTTCGTCCCCGAAGACCCTGAGGATCAGGAACGGTTTAGGCAACAGCTCATAGCTACTGCCCGAAGCCTAAAAGCAAAAGAACGACAGCTTAAGGCCGAACAAGACACCCTCAACGATAGGTGGACGAGGGTCCTGTTAGCCGAGGAAGGGTACGGCACCGGTCTATCGGACCAGCCCAGGAGCTATCCACGCCGGTGGCTGCTGCCACAATTTGACGATGAGCTCCCCAATACGCCGTCCCCCAAGCACACTCCATACGACCAGCCGAACCGCCCTCCCCGAGGACGAGATAGGACGGCTGGCGATGCCGGTTATAGGCCGGCGATACCTCGCAGAAGGGGAAAGGAGCCAATGGAGCCTGAGGACAGGTACGACCTGCGACGCGACCTGGATTATAGAACAGGCCGCACGAGATCCATCTACGAATCTAGAGGGTACTCCCCCGATAGACGGGATGAGTACCGGCCCTGGCTCGACCGAAACAATAGAGTTCGGGACCAAAACCGGGCCAGAACAGATGCCGGCTACCGGCGTGATATAGCCCGGGTCAGAGGCGCTGCCCACCCGCTGTGCTTCACCGATGAGGTGATGCAGCATCAGTTTCCGGAAGAGTTCAAACCCATGAACATCGAGCAATACGATGGCACAACTGACCCAGCAGTGTGGATCAAGGATTTCCTCCTCCACATTCACATGGCACGAGGAGATGATCTCTACGCCATCAAGTACCTCCCCCTTAAACTTAAGGGACCAGCTCGGCACTGGTTAAACAGTCTCCCCGAAAATTCTATCGGGAGCTGGGAGGACCTCGAGGATGCATTCCGATCTAACTTCCAGGGAACCTATGTGCGGCCTCCGGACTCCTCTGACCTAAGCAATGTCGTCCAAAAGGTAGGAGAGTCCGCTCGACAATTCTGGAATCGGTTCTTGACCAAGAAAAACCAGATCGTCGATTGCCCGGATGCCGAGGCTATAGCCTCCTTCAGGCACAATATTCGGGACGAATGGCTGGCTCGCCAGCTCGGTCAGGATAAACCTAGGACCATGTCCGCCCTCACATCACTCATGACCCGCTTTTGCGCGGGCGAGGATAACTGGCTCGCGAGACAAAGCCACAACCCCGAAGACCCCGGCACCTCCGAAGTCCGGGATGGAAACGGGAAACCACGACGCAATAAAAACAAACGCCGGCACAGCACTAGCGATGCCGACGACACGGCCGTTAGCGCCGGCTTCCGCAACCCTCGACCAGGGCAAAGGAAGAAGCTTCCTAAAGGCAACCGCGACGGACCCACCCCGCTGGACAAAATCATGGAGAGGCCTTGCCAGATCCATGGCACTCAAGACAAGCCCGCCAACCACACCAACCGTAACTGTTGGGTGTTCAAACAGGCCGGCAAACTGGCAGCCGAGGAGCAGAGCAAAGGCCCACGCAGCAAGGATGACGAGGAGCCCCACGGTCCGAGTAATGGAGGTCAGAAGCAATTCCCGCTAGAGGTAAAAACTGTGAACATGATATACGCCACTCATATACCTAAAAAGAAGAGGAAGCGCGCCCTTCGAGAGGTCTACGCCGTAGAGCTTGTAGCCCCAAAGTTTAACCCATGGTCGGCCTACCCGATCACTTTTGATCGACGAGATCACCCGACCAGTATCCGTCACGGTGGTTCGGCGGCCCTCGTCCTAGACCCCATTATCGATGGGTATCACCTCACTAAAGTCCTAATGGACGGAGGAAGTAGCCTCAATCTGATCTACTCAGATACGGTGAAAAAGATGGGCATAGATCCATCAAGGATAAAGCCTAGCAACACTACCTTTAAAGGAGTGATCCCAGGTGTCGAAGCCCGGTGCACAGGCTCTGTTAGCCTGGAAGTAGTGTTCGGTTCGCCCGACAACTTCCGCAGTGAGGACTTGATCTTCGACATCATCCCCTTCCGCAGTGGTTATCATGCCCTGCTGGGCCGAACAGCGTTCGCTCGCTTTAACGTCGTCCCACACTACGCATACCTCAAGCTCAAGATGCCTGGGCCCAAGGGGGTCATCACTGTCAACGGCAACACAGAGCATTCCCTCCGAACTGAGGAACATGCGTTGGCCCTGGCGGCCGAATTCCATTATGAGGACGGTCGGCAAACACCTAAATCTGCCACAAAGGCCCGTAAGGTCGACAAACGAATTCGGTTTCAATCCGAACTCCCAGATTCCTCTTCTCCCCAGAAATAGGGACACGCCCCCCATTGCACAGCCCTAACACCCGTCAAATATGTGCCAAGAAGGCACAACTTCGCACTCAAGGTTCCATGGGCAGCAGTGGGGAACGATCATCAAAGGGTAACTGTTCGGCCGGACCGAACCATTACCAGTACACGTCCTCGGACAAAACGCAGGTACCATCAAGAACCTGCTAAAGCGTAAAGCTCATCCACACTTCGGCGACTTCTCAAGACCTTCTTCCCAAGGTCCGCTCGGCGACAGCATCACCCTTAAAGGGATGCAACCCCGCACAGAGGAATATGAACGGACAGGCGACAGGGCACATCGAGGACGTCATGCCACCAATCGAAGACCCCTGGTACAACCTCCCCTCTGTAAATTTTATATTTCACCCTCAAATACCTGTAAACAGTTGCTTCGACAAACGGAGCTATAAGAATCATTGAGAAAATACAAGACCATTATACATTGCCGCTTCGTTGTATTTTATATTTCCTCTGTTCTTCCCTTATCAACTCTTCTTGCGATAACTGTTCGGTATACATCATGAGGTAACCGGCTAATAAACCGGGGGCTTGAAATAAAAAAAATCGCCCTGAGCATCACCGCAACACAGCTGGGCGTGTGCTCGGCGTCTTGGGTTTCGCTTTATATGCATCGGATCCGAACTATGTCTTGGGTCAATAGTTGGGTTGCCCGGCTCCTGTGTTTGCCCCCTTACGTTCCGCTCGTTCGGCTAAAAGGGCAAAGGGAGAACCACTGCAATTGTGTTTCCAGCTCGTCTGGTCAAGCACCTTAGCGGGGAAAGCCGAAAACTGACCGTCATAGTAAGCGAGAACCGGTCTGCAAATCCAAGCACAAGTGTCATACTAAATGATCGATAGAGGTTATGCCGTGTTATACGATGGGTTTTGTTCTTGTACAAACCATGTGATGCTGGCTCCGGCCCCGGTACATCCAAACATCACACCACACTGGGGGCTGGTCATCGGCCCCCGCATTTTTCTATGCTCCCACGGCTAAGTGAAAGCGATAAAGCATCATAGTCCGATTGCCTCGTCCCGCTCGCACTACCGCCTTCGGGCACCGATACCTCGGCTAAGGGTAACAGTGCGGATACAGAGACACCCCGCGTAGTATCTACGCGGGGGCTGAAGCCGACGACTCGCAGCTTTCAGATAAACCGGCCACATAGGAGTCTAAATATAAATAAACTACTCATAAGACATGATAAACCATGCAACACTAATTATAAAGCGTTAAGGTCTTCGGACATATTACATCGCACTCATTCATACAAAACATCTTTGGAGCATTGGGCCTCTATTGCCCGAGCACCCTCCATTACTGCGGAGAAATATAGCTCAAGGCGCCTATGCTCCTTTCTAGGAGGCGGAGGTGCGGTAGCCATCTCGGTCGGCTTAAGCTTCGACCAGTGCACCATGGTCTTGGCAAAGGCCATCCGAGCTCCCTCGATGCATGTTGAATGTTTTAGCACGTCAATCCGAGGCGCAGCATCGCATATCTTCTGCACCAAGCCGAAGAAGCTGCTCGGCAACGGCCCTTCAGGCCACAGCTGGATGTAGAGGTCCTTCATGGCTGGCTCCGCCGTCCTGTGCAGCTCCATCAGTTGCTTCATTTGCTCGATGAGGAGAGGAGAGCGCTCGGGGGACTCAAATTGTGCCCAGAACAGCCGAGCCTGATCATCCTCCTCCCGCGATGCATAGAACCTGTTCGCGTCCGCTGCACTCTTCTGGAGATCCGCACAGACGCCTGAGGAACGCCACACCTGGGTGATCAAAGCAAACCTGCTACCACCAAAGGCGCATTGTAGCGAATACGGCTTACTGGCTGTGATAGCCTTGACTTGGCGAAGCTCCTCTTCAGAAGACCGCCTATCCACCCGCTCCTTCTGGAGCTCGGATTTTAGCGTGGCTAGCTCGGTGGCTTGTTCTTTGCCTTTCTGCTCAAGGGCCTCGCACTTCGTGCCGGCATTCTTGAGCTCTTGCTTCACCTCCTCCACCCGGGCCTCATGCTTGGCACTTGCAGCCTTCAAATCGGAAAGCGCGGCTGCTGCTTGTTCGGCGACCGCCTTCTCATCCGCGGCCTCTTGCTTCATTTTCTGGAGCTCGGCCTTGAGTTTTTCAACCTCCAAAGCGGAAGATGTAGAAGCAATAACTAACTAATTACACTGGGTCACCAGTACGGATCATTAAATAGCCCGGATATTCGAATTCGGCTTACCTTCTGCCTCGTCGAATCTCTTGTTCAGGCTATCAAGCTCATCTTCGGAGATCTTGAGCTTCCGATTTAGCTCGGTCAGCTCAGCGGCATTAAAGGCCGCTGCCGATGACGAGGCCTACAAAAAAAATATACGCATCCAGTTATGTACATTCCAACCTCCGAACTGTCAAAAATACGACCCTCTGTTCGGTCCTCTTATGGGTTTTCCGAACATTGTAGGACCAAATGGTGCCTTGTGCATCATTGTTCATTCCTTACTATTTGACCCCCGGATGCGTTTTGCAAACCCATCCGGGGCTCGGGGGCTATTACATATATAAAGATAGCACAAACTTAAAATTAGCATTGTTCGGGAAAAGGGTATTACGTGACTCGCCTTGAAGCCCGCCAAGAGACCATTGAAGGCCTCTTTCAGTCCGTTATCAACGGACTGAATCCCTTGTAAAACCGCACCCATAAGAGTGCGGTGATCCTCGGAGATGGGGGTGCTTGCTAGCGCCTCCTCCATTACCGGCCACCCAGTCGTCGGTGGCATCGGTGGTGACCGGACAGTCTGATCCCTGATCAGAGACTAAGTCGGTAGCTCCGGAGGCACAGCATGCTCCGGAGACGTCCTCGGAGGGGACTGGGCATCCTTTCGCCCTTCCTCTTCGGCGGCCAGGGGAATATTCTCCCCCTGGTCTTCAGCGGCTTGGGGGGTTTCCTCTCCCTGGCCTTCGGCGGCCGTGGCATCAGCCTCGGCCATGGCATGGTCACCCCCACCGCCCGTGTTCGGCTCCAACGAAGCCTGGCTGGACGACACCTCCGCGGCATCCTTCGCGGCCCCCGGAGGTGTGGGGTGCGATGCAGTCCCGCTCTCCGCCAGCTCGGCGGGTGGAGACTCCCCATCCGATATTTGGTCGGACGGGAGAACGCGCGGTAGGCTATAGATCGAAAGACGTGCTTGTATTTAAAACACTGAAAAACTTTGCATAAATAACTCGGGAGTCTTCGGATTCATACCTTTGAGTGGGGGGTTTGACCCTTAAGCTCCTTCGTGGAACCTTCTCAAATTCCTCAGATTCTGCGTTAGAATCCGAGCTATCATCGGGCAGGATCAACCTCGCCCGGCGCGCCCTCTTCAGGGTAGGAGGAGCTGCATCCTCCGCGGCGTCCGATGACGTTGCCCTCTTTCTTGCGAGGGGGGAAACGCCTTCCCCCCCGTCTTCATGCTCCTCCTCATGACTAGAGGAGGCATGGGTCTCCTCAGACGCAGCGTCTGGCTGGTCCTTTATGTGGAGGCCCTCTCTGGCCTTCTTTTTCTTCTCCTTCTTCTTGGGCGCCGAGTACGGCGCCACAACGAGCATCGCCGTCAACGACTCCGACCTGGGGTCTTCGGGTTGTGGAGCCGGGCAGTTAACTCTAGCGGCTTTGCTCAACCACTTCTGCGAAAGTAAGGGAGAAGGCGTTCAGTCTTTTTGGCCGAAGAAGCAGAGTCAGCGGATTAAAATTATGCCATACCTTGGTGGGGGGGGGGGTTATCGGTGCTTAGGCCCGAATCCTCTTCCTTGGCCGGCCAGCTTTTCCGAGGCCTGAACAAAGCCTTCCACAGCTTCTCAGGGGTGGTGCGGAAGAGTTGGCGCACAGTAGGCTCGTCCTCAGGCCGGTAAGCCCACATGGGGGAAGCCCGGCGCTAGCAAGGAAGAATACGGCGGTGGAGCGTAACCTGGACTACATTAACCAGCTCCACCTTGGCCTCGATCACTGAGGTAATGCGCTTCTGCAGCAGATTCACCTCGGCATCCGACCCCCAGTCAAGGCCCTTCCTGAGCCACGAGGTCAACCTCGTGGGGGGTCCGGATCTAAACTCGGCAGGCGCCACCCAGTTTTCGTCCCTTGGCTCGGTGATGTAGAACCACTCCTTCTGCCAGATCTTGATTGTGTCGATGAAGGTGCTAGTTGGCCACTCGACGCGGGGGAGATTGCTGATTACCGCCCCTCCGCGGTCTGTGTGCTCGCCGGCCACGGTCTTCGGCTTGACGTTGAAGACCTTGAGCCACAGGCCGAAGTGCGGTTCGACCCGCAGAAAGGCTTCGCAGAGGATGATGAAGGCCGAAATATGCATAAAAGAATTCGGAGGCAGGTCAAGGAAGTCCAACCCGTAGAAGAACATAAGGCCCCTGACGAAGGGGTGGAGCGGGAAGCTCAGTCCCCGGATGAAATGGGGGACAAAGACTACCCTTTCGCCGGGCTTGGGGTGGGGATGACCTGTTTCGCCTCTGGGGCGCGGTGGAAGACGTTGGCGGGGAGGTAGCCGGCGAGCTTTAGCTCCCGGATATCCTGGTCGGTGACCGTGGAGGCCTCCCACTTGCCCATGGAGCCTGAACCCGTCATGGCTAAGCTCGGAGGGGAAGCTGAGGAAGAACTGGATCTGGGCTCTTGGAGCTTGGAAGGATTGGGCAGGCGGAGGTTGCGAATGGAAAGCGTGCTTAATCCTTGGGGTTTCTTCCCCTTTTATGAGGCGTCACGCCGATTAACCTCCCCCTGTTGTGTCGTGAGTCTCTCCGCTTCCCAAGGTATGCGTGCCGTTATGCACGCGCAAAATAAACCTCGGGTGTTGATTAAATCCCGTGTAAAACGGAGCACGATCTATACATTGATGAGTCGTGTCGATACAAAAGTGGCCTCGAACCGCGAATCGAGTTGTTGTAACTGGTTTAGCGGTCGTGGTAGGCCACGACCCTTCGTCAGAAGGGGACTGTTTACACTCTGACGATTGGCCTTCGAGGCTAAGCCACTCATGGTGCCCGGACAATTGTGTGTCCGGAAGAGCTACGCGTCATCAGAAGCCGGACTGGTCCCAGCCGATCATTGAGAAGAAAGGAGAACTCACCCCTCAAGCCGAAGATTCTGATCACGGGAAGCTGCTGGTGCTGTGACCCTTGGCGTTGGGGGCTAGTTTGGGGGCTACTGAGGGAGTCCTGGACTAGGGGGTCCTCGGGCCGCCGGCCTACCTTCTACTAGGCCGGCTCGATGGGCCGCTTTCTGGCCATCATGGGAAGGGCCGAATGTATCGAAGACCCCACGTTCCAGAAGGAAGCCTCGAAGGCGCGTCGTGCACTCCAAGTCAAGATGACGAGATCGGCATTCTCCATCCCCGGCAGGTGACCTGTCATGTGTAAACCCTAGGAACCCCCCGGTGTCTATATAAACCGGGAAGGTTTTAGATTATAGGAGAGAGAAACTCATCTAGGGTTTTAGCTAGTCGATCTCGAGGTAGATCAACTCTGTAACCTTCATACCATCAATATAATCGAGCAGGACGTAGGGTTTTACCTCCATAGGAGGGCCCGAACCTGGGTAAACATCGTCTCCTTTGTCCCTTTGTTACCATCGCTCCTAGACTCACAGCTCGGGACCCCCTACCCGAGATCCGCCGGTTTTGACACCGACAAAGGGTATTATCATCTACAAGACTTTGCAATTTACTCTCCAAAAGAGGTCTATGGAGATTTTGCAGAAAATCAGCCCATATATCATCAAGATCAATTTCTAAATACGCAATTTGGGATTTTTCCAATATCAATAAATCCACACGTAATGAGGAATGATCATCCACCTCGGTGGTTGCATCACTTTTTGATATTTACCCTAATGCAAGCAACTCCCCCTCCTCTTGTGCTATCTAATCCTTAAGGTGAATGCCAATTGGCGTTTCATCAAAGGGAGTCATCGAAGGCACATCGGGGACAATGGCAATATCTAGTTCAGGCACAACAAATAACTTTGAAACATCATCTCTCGCAATATCCTCTGGAGGAGAACATTCGAGCATTGTTTCAATAGGTTCCATGAAAGCTCTAACGGAACGTAGATATGATAAATGATCATCGAGTTGGGTATTAATTGTGTCTAGAAAGTTACCATGATCGGTAGGAGTCGTCGGAAGGAGGATTTTCCCTCCTTCATCTCCATGTTCATTTTCCTTCTTGTCTCCTAGACATACTTCCTGGAATGTAGCTTCCAGTGTATTTTTCTTCCACCTCGAGTATTTCCTCGGTTTCTTTCATGAGGTTATTTTCCTGCAATTGAGAGCCTTGGGAGATCGCGGTGAACCGCTTCTCATATTCCATGAAAGAAGTATTTCGATTAAAATTATTAGTAATGCAAAAGTCATGGATAATCTCCAAGTCCTTTTTATATGTAGAAACCTCTGGATAATATGGAGTAAGCTCCTTTACTCTTCTCATAAGTTCAGAGGTTCTAAGGAATAGTGCTTGCTCCTCAATCGATTCAACATAATCAAAAGGATAATCATCACGACTGTATGACGATATAATAAGGCAAGGGTGGAACTTGCAGCTAAAGCTCATATGCTCATTGGATTTGCAATACTCACAAAAAGTAGGGAATTCAAATATACCTTCTGTGAAGTAATCCAATAACTTTAATTTATGTTCCACATGAAGACCTTTAAAAGAATATCAGTGATGGGCATATGTCACCTCTTTTCTCGGCTTGTTATATTGCAGCATCTGCAAAAGACATTTTGGGGCAAGACATATTTTTGGTATTTTTGGGTTAAAGGAAAAATAGTAAGATAAATAGCAACAAACAAAACTAAACTCTATGCGAACGGGTAAGTAAGGACCAAGCGCTATGCTCTCCGATAACGGCGCCTGAAAATGCTTGATGACATGCAAGTGCACACAGCTGTTGTAGCACTTTCGTCGTGATAAGTAGAGTGTCGAAACCACAAGAAGCTGATAGGAAGGCACCACAAACCCCGCAACTGCGTTGTCACTTTCACGCACCCACATACGCACCCAAACCGGAGTTTGGAAATAGTCTATTCTATCGTTGCTACGAAAACTAGATAAAAAAGGTAATTAACTAAACTACTAACAAGAGAGTAAAAACTTGAATTAAATGACACTAAGTTAGTAAGGAAGATGCTTGAGTAGTAAAACGTTCTTAAGGGTTCTGGAATCACTACCGCATATGAACTACCGTATCCTTTAGTAATTGATCAAATGCATAAGTGGGTGAAGCAGGGTACAATACACATTCTACTCGAGGTAGACTTCGTGCCACGCACGCCAGCATCATAGTCTCCCCCATAGGGTTACAAATCATGATAATTAAGGGTTTCCCCGTGGACGCAACCTCTCTAAGGGTTCTCCATAATTCCCCAATCGTTTGCAAAGGCGAGGAACCGAGGCTTTACTGTCACCTCAAATTATCCCAATATCCCCAACCATCACAAGGATTGTAACATACTTCATGGCACAAGGCACAAGGACTGTAATCAAACACATGAAGGTTAGGCACAAGTTATAAGTCGGCATCAAGCCGGTGAAGGGAGAAGGCATGGTGGTGATGGCGGCAGCGTGGTGGTGATGATGATGATGGTGATGGTCGCGCCCGAAGTGATGGAGATGGGGGCGCCACCTATGGTAGCGGCGCCGACGCGAGGGCATTGGCTGGGCTGGTGCTCATGATGATGGAGCCTCCTCCTTCTTCCCTTGGTGATTATCCCTTCTTCTCAAGTGTTGAACATCAATAGAGATGGGTTGTGGATGAGATGGGTCATCTGTTGATGAGTTGTGGCGGCTAGGGTTGAGGATGACATATATAAAGAGCATTCTATCCTCCTCTCTTGATGGGCTTCATCCAAGGGCTCTAGATGAGCCAAATCCTCTCCCAATCTCTTCTTTACGAGTTAAGGATCTCGTGGGATTGAATGGGGACTGAATCGTTGAAGAATCTCGTCTGGAAGGGCAACTTTCGTAGCTATCTGCACGTCAAGCGACCATTGAAGCAACTGTGTGCGGTCGTTTGGAATGTCGTCTTTCAGTCTATCCCTCTCCGGTAAAACGGCTGTCAATTCTTGGGCTCGTTGGATTCGTATGAACGATGTCGATCTATTTCTGGTATTAGATCTTGATTTGGAGCACTTTGGAAACATGACTTTTTTCGATCTCCGAAATAGCTGATGTTGGCCTCTGGCTGACCCCGTATCGAACCCATCCTTGGTCCTTTCATCGTGCATGGTCCTAGGTTGATCCAAAACACCTGTAGACACAAGAAAACTAATAAAATATGCAATCCTTACAATGATAAGTGTAAAAACCGGTAATCATGCATAATGAACAACTATTTGGTTCAATGGGACATGATATATAAAAAAACATGCAACAAATAAGTTCTAAAAATGCGTAAAATATAGAGCCATCGGTCCGAACCTTAGACCTACTACTTAGTGCAGGCACGAGCAGACCACCCAGCCAAATTAAATTATGAGCGGTAGTATTAGCTAGTACTCATATATACCACTTCCGCCTATCACTCTGCAGTTCCTTCACACATTTTTACATGTTTTCTTTTTATTTATTTTAGAGTTCCTGTTTAGTTTTCATGATATGTAAATTTTACCATATAAAAAATACAATAATGTGCATTTCAATTCTTTTCTTATTTTCATTATTGTGTACTATGAAGAGGTAAACGACAACTTTTTCTAAAATTTATGTGGATTTAGAAAGTTCAACATGTATTAATTTTTGTGTGTGTAAATTTATGTATCTTCATGCAGGACCACAAGCACAGACAATTATTTCCTTTCTTTATTCTATTTGAAAAAACATACACAATTACAAAAAATTGGCAACGTAATTGTTCAACGTGTACTAAATATTATTGTGTAATAATAGTAATTCTAGAAATGTACTAAAACATGTTAAAGGCGTTTGTAGAAATGTAAGAATAATTTTACACATTTTTTTTGCAATGCACGTTGAACATTTCGTAAAATACATGTTGCCAATTTTTTGAATGCATGGCAAACCTAAGGTAACCACCAGGCAGGACACCACGTGGTACCTAAAAGGGAGAGATACTGTTTACATCTTTTAGGGGACGACATAAATATATCCGCAGGAAAATTCCAACCAGATGCTCTAATGGGATAAGTATAGTTTGTACCTTAATGACATGTTACGTACGGTTACAAGTGGGGAATTTAGGTGCACCAAGGAAATAAATTGTCTTTTTTAAGCTAAACAGATAAATTGTCATTGAGGTGTGCACGAATGCATACCACACACACGAGATTCAGTATTAAGATAAACAATATTGCAAATGATTAGATACAACACCAAAATTAAATATGGTCGCCAATCTATATTTTATACAAGACGGCGTTCCTCTAAATTAAACGAACCATGCTTGATTTACTGGCTAGTTTACAAGGCTGGCACGACTGGGCTCCTGGGTTCGAACTTCGAATCCCCTTTTTCGTTCTTATTATTATTTCTACTAGCAAATATGTCTGTATGTTGCAACGGAAGAAAAAATCAACCCTCATACACACTCGACGACATCAGCAAATCATTTAAAATCTTTCACGATGCCAAACGAGAAACAACATGATATGGTGTTGTGCACAAACATAAAAGTGGAACAATTTTTTAAGTGTACTGTAGTTATGTCTAGTTTATTACACAACAAAAATATCTACCTAGTTGCCGGTATCAATTCACGTCCTTGCTACGTTCCTCCTCAGTCGTACCCAAAGAATAGTGAATTAGACTGAAAATAGCAAAGTACAATTTAGTATTCAATGATAACATGTGCATAAGAGCATTATTTCTGTCTTGTTGATATATGTGTTTGCAACTATAATCCAAATCAAGACTTAATTTGGTTGCAAACATATTAGGTATCTCCATCAAAAACAATCAATCTGTAAGGACATGCATAGCGAATAGGCATTTTCCAAATACCCCATATAAAAAAGTATTAATTAAGGGTGCAACATAAACATAATTTTAGATAAGAATAACATGAAAGATAATATCATATTTGGAATCTGCACATTTTTCTGAGCTATTTTCGTATATAACATTCTAAATTTGGAGTTAGGGTTTGAAAGGTATGAATATTTAAAAAAATATTTGAATCTGCCAAAAAAAGATTAAAAAGAAAATAGTCGGGCCGAAATTGGAACATTGTGCAGCTCATCTACTAAGATGGCACTTGGGTGAAATACCTCCATGTTACGCCTACCTGAAATCATGGAGAAAATGCAGAAAAAGGTGGAGGAAGGGGGAGTCAAACTTGGGTCCAGCATTGTGCTCATGCAATTGTGGTAGCTAAAGGGATAACGTTTTATATGAACGAAACATGACGCCGTAAGAAAAAAAGGTGAATCGGTTTTGCCACTTATGGGTGGCATTGGTGGGTAATTTCTTACCAACTTAGAGGGTAATTTAAATGACGGTGAACGGACAGAAGCACTCCGTGCTTTATTATTATTAGGTAGAGATTTATTGTCTCACATGATTTTATTATAGAAGTCATTGCATCAGCTATTTAGACATATCCCCGGGCTTAATCTAGTGGTTAACATGTAGGAGTCCTACACATACATGATGCAGCCTGGCGGTTGGAACCCTAGCCGCCGCCATGAGAGGACAATCTTTCGGCGCTGCCCTTTGGCGGTTCCCCTTCGCCGGTGACCTCGGTCGTCAATGGTGAGGGAGGTCGCCGGATACACGCGTGTGGATTGTTTTTAGTCCTCGTAGTATAGGTTTTTAGGTTATTCATCGTCTTGGCTTCGGCGGTGACGATGGGGCGTTGAATAAAGATTATTCGGATTTTTTTCCTGGCGAGGCCTTCGGTCCTATGGTTGGGGATGGATTTGGAAACCAGTCTGTTCAAGCAAGGATGGCGTGGCAACGGCGGCATCCTCGTGGTGGACCTGTGTCCTCCGGCTCCATCGTTGTGATGGCGTTCGCTCCAGCGTCGACGTGGAGCTTGGGAGGTAGTCCAGGAGCGGATGCACATTGTGGTTTGCATCGACGACAACTGAAAGACGGAACGTGTCCTGGGTTTGTGGTTCGTGGATGGCAGGTAAGGTTTACTCCTTCGACGTCTTAGTCGTGGTGGGGTGCCAGATCTGGAGTTAGATGGTGTGTCCGGGGTGTTGCCCCGGTCTGATTCGCTCGGCAAGGGCTTCATTTTTTGTGAGCCACCTTGGAGGTCTGCAAAGCTGCATATCGACGATGGAGTCGTGTCGAGCTCAGGTAAGGAGGTGATTCGTCATTCTTTTCTTCGGTGGCTGCTGTGGTGGTGACAGACGTTGGTGTCAAGCTCAGATATGTTCTGTTATCTTTTTAGCTTTGTCATGTCGGTCTTTATATGACTTGTACTTTGATCTTTACGATATGAATGAGACACGTATTACCATGCAAAAAAAAGTGGTTAACATGTGTATCTTGTGTGGTCCTCGGCTCGCTCTCTTTTTCAGTTTTGCTAAGTCTCAGTTGACTGAGACTTCGTTATGTCTCGGTCGATGATATATGACTTTGATCTTGCATTGAGATCCGTATAGTTTTTTTATTTTTTTTCCTTTTTTTCTTGTATACTATGTCACTGCATTGAGACTTGGTTAAATCTCAATCGACTAGTACCTAGCCACACCCTATCTTTTTACTATTTCGTCCGCTCAACTGTGCTGATACAATTACGTGTAACTAAAATATAATCTGATGAGGTTGGCTGTAAAAAAATGCTCTCAGTCACTTACATGCGGGCCACTGTCACAATGGCGTGCCACGTGGGCAAGGCGTACGCCCGGATACAATTGGACGCACCATATTTGCACGGCCTGATAAATTTGAACACTACTTTTATGTATTTTACAACTTTAGGCACGAAACAGACCGGACAAGTTTAGGCACTCCGCACTCGTAGTGTATTTAACTCTATTATTCGTAGCTCTGTCACATACATCAGTGCACTCGTAGTGTATTTAATTCTATTATTCGTAGCTCTGTAACATACACCATACATGCAGAGAAATACAGGCAAACGATTAGAAAATACACCCTCTGTTCCTAAATGTAAGACATTTTGACAATTCAATTTAAACTTCCAAAATGTTTTATTTTTAGAAACAGAGATTGTAACCAATTGTGCTTCATTTCTAACCCTGGTATCCATAATACGTTTTAGCAGGGAGAGCATCGCCTGGTACTTTTGTTCAGGAAAATGGTTGGACCCATGCTGCTAAAAATGAAGGCTCTCAACAAGCATGCAACAAATCTCAAAAAACTGCACAAAATTCATGGCCAAGACAATTGAATATATTCAGACAATCTATTCTTTGAACCGAATACAACTTTTACTAGGACATTGTGAAGGCACGAGTAATCGAGTACCCAGTGACTCAGGTACATGACTCGGCAATGCTGGCCTTCCATCCGTAGGCTACAAGACGAAGGGATTTTAACTGCTGCTCCCATTTTAGAGAAACCAAGCAGCTGCAGGTTAGACTAAATTTTGGACTGATCATACATATAGTTTTAAAACGAAACTGAACACACATCAAGCTGGCAAAATGGTGCTCCTGGTAAATCTGTGACACCCCACCGATGCAGCTTGACTTTAATCAGTTCCAGGTGTTGAGCGCCGCTGCCAGGCCCGTTTGAGCATCTACCGCACGACGCAGATCTTCGAGGAAGTTCATCTATACTTCCAAGTTATCACAGGAGAGCAATCAGCATATAGGAACAAAAAAACATAACATAGTTTGTTAGTTTAGTTCATACCTGGTGAGGAAGTTTCATGTGACCCTGACCCCATGACGATCCACCAGATCCAGAGTACATAACTGGTTTATCTGCTCAACCATTGAGATAACATAGTTAGCAACTTAGCATCATTACAGGAGGGCACTCTGCTTTGTTGCTTCAGATTGGCACCATTGACATGAGGTTAAGTTAGTATAGCTGAATATGGTCTTTCTATGACATCTCTTCATAATAATGTTTGAAGTGCACAGCAGCATGCATTATCCTAGTGATAGGTTCACGTGATCCTTATTTCTGAAACCTGGGTCATACACCAACCACTTGTGCTTAGACCTCCATCTAGAAACATCCAAAATTCACTCTTATCATCAATACAGTAAATCTCCCCTATGTGTTGCCTGAAGTTGCTAGATGCAAGAATCTTAGGGAAATTAAACATTTCATGTTGACATTTTTTTACCATAGCAGCAACAGGACGGTTAGAACAGGACAACAAATGTTAAAAGATCAGGGTAGCAACATATACACATAACTAGCTGATATGGACTACTTAATACATCGGACTTCCTGCTAGGATATCATTACGTTATGGTTATGCAGACTAGATATGACGTGCTATAGTCCAATTTGCATCATTATTTTCCGCTTTCAGAAAAGTTCAAACTAGACCAGTTACTGTAAAACCGCTTATTCAACCCTCTCATCTTTCAAAACTAGCACAATTTTCACCCTAGCCATGCTTGCTATGTGAAAGCCAACAGGGTTCGATTCGCTGAATCAGTAAGCCAATGAGCCATGCCAACAAGACACCTCACACTTCAATATACTAGCATTATGCTGACCGGGATACAACAGAAGCAATTGACATATCAGGACTGCTTTTAAAATGAAAATCAATGGGTGATGTGTACCAGTCTTTGTTAAGGGGATTAAATAGCTTGCACTATGGTCCAATATAGACTTCCCTGAAAGCAGAGGTTGCTAATTGGACTTTTTGTATGTGGTAACAACGTAAGAATGTAAACCGTCAAGTTGGTACAGCATGAACCAATACACAAGATCCAGTTAAACTGCCAATACATAGAAAGCTAGTTCAGATTTTAAATTGTGTATGGTGGTTCTTGAATATTAAGGAGCTATGCTAGCTTTAACACCTACAATGGAGCAACGTGAAACTAATTGCAAGATGAGTGCTCACCAGGGGAATCATTTGGGTCATTATACATGTTCATTGCAGCAGCCCAACCTACAGAGGTACAGTTTGGAGGGTTATAATCACAAGATGAAATGTAGCGAAATAAGTTCAGTCAGATTTAGTACAACGGCTGCAGCTTGTAGGATGAAATAACAGTGCATGTCTGAGAAGACCAGGCCATAAGTACTTAAACTTGCCTAAGCTCTGGTGATTTGTAAGTGCAATTGTTATAAAATGAAGAGTTGAGGATATGATTAATAAAGAAAAACAAGAGATCACGTTATCAGCAATAGGTATCCAAGCTGGATCATTGAATGTTCTTACAACTAAGACTCACAAGCATAGAATTGGAAATAAAGTGCAAAAGGTGTTCCATGCTTACTGAATAAGTGGGTATTGAATTGTTAGCATGTGCAAGTTCATGTTATTCTAGATTTTATGTGACACAACAATAATATGCAACAATTTTCATCATTCAAAAGAAAAGAACTTCTAGCACAGAAATTCTACAAGCCGTTGATAGGGCAGTATGGGTATGCAGTCTTTCTGAGAAACATACGTTCACTAAGAAGCTGTGAAGCCTCACTAGCAGAACATCCTTCCAATGGTACTAATCTTGCATGACTGTAATCATTTTGAGCATTGCTGACAAAAGCATCATGATGGATAATTGGAGGAAGGTTCTTTAGTGAAGGGACATTGCTCTTCTCTCCATCATTGTTGTATGAATAGTTAACTTTCTCAGCCCTATCTGCTTGATGAAATAGCAAAAGTGTCCCAAATGTTAGCTAAATCTAAACATACATATCAGGTGTAGGAAAATACGTACAAGGAAAAGACTAGGCATTAAAAGTTATTGCAAATGAATAAAATGACAGCACAAACATCTCTACGAAAGGAAGTTCTGAGAAGCTATAAGAGATGACTATGTAAGTATAAAAAAAACAGCAGACATCATTTTTTTTCACATTGGAAATGGCTAGTTATAGAGATTGGTAGAATATAATTATAATGTGCAGGTGACTCACATCAGATGTGCAATATTTTAAACCCATGCAATGGTGCATATAGGGTTCACTAAAGATCGTCTTACTGTTAGTAATGGTAACATTCATTGTCTCAAAGAACAACCACAGTAATTGGATTATGTAGACATCTAAAAGCACTCTTAGACAAACCTTGAGACACAATGAGTGATAACAAACACCAAGCAACTGCATCAGATCATATTGAGTTATTGACTACTGGGGAGACCATATGCATCACACTGACCGTAGTGACCGAACACACAATAAAAGTAAACATAGCAATTAGCAAGTAGTATCTATGAAGTCTAAGTAATTGCATCCAAATGAGATGTACCTCCAGCCTTGCGGCGATTGTTTGCACGATTCCTGAAGCATAATGAGAGTAAAGATAACTATCAGCAAGCAGGCCATATGCACAAATATGTAGCAACATAAAAAGCTAACGATGCCGTCAGCGCAAAAACATCTTTCAAGTAAGTACTAACTAGGTTTTCAAACATCATACACATAATGAGAACTGCAGATATCTCAGTATTAGGTCAGAAAAACTAGAAACATAACTAAGAACAACTGACCAAATCAACGATGTTGTCAACTGAAAGCACAAGATTGCTCCAGCAAGTCTACTTTCTGTCCATGCTGAACTAAATTGTGATTGTGAATCGTAAGTGGCTACAGAACAATTACAGCATTTGAGTAACAAAAACCGAAAACATACAGAGCCAGATAATATGGACAAGAGAGACCTTCAAGCCAATTATATACACTATTTTGAGCAAGGTTGCTTTAAGTTGATCACCCTTCATATCGGAATGAAGCAATGATGCTTGGCCAAAGCTAAACAAAATCCCTTTAGGGAAAAAGTTAGCTTTCAAGCGTGTCCTTTTTCCATATACTCACTGATAAGCTAGATCAGCATGCCAAAGACCACCCCGAGGCCAACAATGGTAGCTTGCTAGTGATGAAGATATATGTGTCGAAAACCTCTTTCATTATGCCCTCTATGAGCTAGCAGAAAGCCAGCGTCCATCTCCAAAATAAGATAGCGAAAAAGAAAGCAAGTCTATGTGTGCCGATTCGGTGACAACAATCATAGGTTACATGTTCTCAGGCGCCACCTCAAATCACACGCATTAAGCAGCTATAGAAAAGCGACGTGGCAGCCAAATCTAAGAAGGGCATGTGAACGTCACACCGTCAACCTTCCAGCTAATCCCAACCAAACCACCACATGAATGCCCCGGAGCATACCGGTACCAAAATCCCAAGAAATGGCCGAATCCAAGGCAGGCAGCTCCCGGCCTCCGCGCCACAGGTGTCCCAGATCACCAAGAGACCACCTCATCTCGAGGAAGATTCAACCAGGCCGGGGTCCAATCCCACACTCGGAATGCGATTCTCGGTAAGCGTGGCCCGAATCGAAAAATGGCAAGAAGCTGCACGAGCCTCGTGGAAAGAAAGGCGAATGCGGGGCGCGGCGGGAGGGGTTGACCTGTGCACGGGAGGAGTGTATCTCTTGATGCTGTCCGGGTTGGTATCCGCCATGGCAGCAGCTCGGGCCCTGGGAGGCGCGGAGGGGGAGGAGGGGGGAGGGAGGAAGAAGGAGCGGGTGGGTGGTGGGGTTGCTTCCTTCCTCCTCCTGCCCAGCCCGGCTGCCGCCCTCTTTCTTCCACCCTCCGTGCCCTGCCCTCGCGAGAGATGCAAAAGAGGGAGGAACAAAGGGGCGAAGATGGGGGGGCCCGGCCGGGGGTGTGGGTGGGGAAAGCGGGAGTGCTTTGCGCCGTAATGTCTCGATTCCGGGAAACTGCTCACTGACGAGTGGGGCCGTAGAATTGCGCCGCGACACTATTGTTAGTAAGTCCAAAACAAAAGATCCATTTTTTTTAGGGGACAAAAGATCCAAAGTTTGAGAGGTGAAAATACTACCGAAGAAACATTACTGTAACTTGTGTTTATTGATCGTAGGCAAAACCCTATTTATATATTATATTAACATATACTAGCAAATATGCCCGTGCGTTGCAACGGGAGAAAAATAATATCGCACACACCTATCTTAATAAGTATGACTCAAAGACCCCCTCCTCCCACCTCGTGCAAGTCTACGCCATCTATTTCAACACGTCGTCCCATCCGCACCGCTTATCCTCCGTGTTCATCTGACCACAATACGTGTAGACATGGTCAATCCCAAGGCGATGAGCTCGACCATCACATGGCACACCTGTCATAGAATCGCACCAGCGCAAGGACATGTTTAAACTAATCTCTCGAGTGAACACGGACGGAGTATAAAAAATAAGTTCTAGAAAGGAGTGAATTTTATATTCAAGTGAATGAAGCAGGATTTGATATGGTGAATTAAAGAAATTAACCTTAAATAATGCTCATAAAAATTATATAAAAATAATATATGCATATCATTATCTTCCATGCTATAAAGAAGATTCAATTGAGATTGATGAAGCTCTCCTCTCAGTACACAGGATGCAACAAACACAAGTGAAAATAGCAAAAATCAGTCACCAAAATTGGATCACTTTTACCAATCCATATCAAAAGAATCAACATCATTATAATCCGATAAATAATTTGAAGTTCGGGAATATATTTTTACTCAAACAATAGTAGTATGTGAAAATTGCAGTACGTGCAATTCTGTTCCAAGTAATGTGCAAGCAGAAAATATAGTGCTTTCAAAAGTATATGCAATGATCATATACATGTGCTCAATTCTACAGAGGAAGGATAAGTAAAATAATCATGATTAGCAGAGAGCACAATTTAGGCGCCGGTCCAAACCTTCCTTTTATTACTGGAATGATGGCGCGTTGCGGAACGACGGCCGCAGCGTCCTTGTTGTGAAACAGCGGCGAGTCCCCGCCAGATGAGGCGGCTCCAGTATCCTCAGAAGCAACGCCGTCGGCAACGCCCTGCATCCTCGCTGCATGAGTTGGCTCACGCGTGGTAGAAAGTGGCGGCGGCGATCGGCTGCTCGGTCTCAGACGACAGGTGTGGTGGTGTCTGCCGCGTGCAATGAAGCCGGCGCCCGCCTGCATCGGTAGCTTGAGTTCCCAAGAGCGCCTCCATCGATCCATCCACAAGAAGCCGACCCAGCTGCTTAGGTAGCTAGCTCATGCAGTGCTAGCATCAACCCGTCCATAAGGAAATCGATCCAGCTTAGGTAGCTAGCTTTGTACGCATGCGCTACCTTGCCTTGTGATACCGATGAAGTTACCTCGGCTCCTCGGATTCGTGGTTCGGATGAAGCGCGGAATCGGCCTCCTTGTCCGGCGGTTCGATCTGCTGCTCCTCCGTCTCCACGGAATCCACCCCGCCTGCCTTCCTCTCTCTCGAGCCAATAGCGGCGGCCGTGGCAGATGCTTATATTATTATTTTTTTGAGAGAGAAGGCAGATGCTTATATGGATCGAGGTGGAGGTCGTGGTGGCTCAGACTCTTTTCTTTCGGTTCGGTTGGGCTGTCCGGGTTGAGGCCCATAGGTGACGTCTAGCGACAGACGAACAAATCGTTTTAGCCAAAACCAAACAGTTTTTTTTCACTTACGGGTGGCAGGGTGGGTAATTTACTTCAACTTTAGGGATAGTTGGACGACGACGGTGAGCCGACAGAAGCACTCCGTGCTTTATTATTAGGTAAAGACTAGCAAGTGTGCCCCTGCGTTGCAACGGGAGACAAAAAAAATATGCGCTAGTCAAATAAGTATGACTCAATACTCTGACATAAAAGTGTCTCCTATTTTAACACGGTGGCTCATCATGTTGTCACTTATTTTTCTTCCCTGATGATGGTTGCGATGTCCACGTGATCACAATGCATTTAACGTGGTAAATCCCAAGGCTATGAGCTTACCACTGCACGCCACACCTTTCATTATGTTGCGCAAGAAAATGTTTACAACTTTAAAAACAAATCTCATCGACCACGAACTACTCCCAATGCCTAGACATATAAAGACTTTCAAAAAACTAATCAAATCCTAGACATAAAAGTTTTTTGAATCGATGAACGGGTTTCCGAATCGACGAACTTTTTTTTTAAATGGATTTTTTCAAAAAAAATACCGTACATTATTTTTTTACGAACATTTTTTGAATTCATGAACAATTTTTAACTCAGCAAACATTTTTTGAACTGATGAGCTTTTTGGGAACAAATTTTGAAATTTGTTTTTTAATTTATGTGAACATTTTCTAAAGTTTCATGGACATTTTTTTTCATATTACGGAATATGTTTTGAATACACTATCATTTTTTGAAAATCATGAACATGATTTTATTTCCTAACCATTTTTTCCAGATCGCGGTTATTTTTTATAATTTACAAACAGATTTGCAAAAACCGCCAACTTTTTTAAATCCGCGGAAATTTTATGATTTTGTTAGCATTTTTTTGAATTCACGTATATTTTATGATTTCTCGAACATGTTTTGAAAACTCACAACTTTTAAAATTTGAAAATCCCGATTTTTTTTAAAGAAGGAAGAAAACAGAATGAGGAAAAAAAGACAAAAAAACGAAATAAGAAAAATAGGGAATCAAGCCACGCATATGGGCCGGCCCATAAAAACGCATATGTGAGGGAGGACTTACGTGAGAAAAGGAGGGGGAAAAGCGTTGGGACTGGGATCGAACCTGAGTCTCTCCGCTGGAATAGTTAGGCCTTAGCCACCGCGTACGCGTCTTTGAATCTTCTCAGTATCTCATTTTATAAAAGAGCGAAGCAGGCGCGACTTCGGAAAGGAAAAACGAATCGTTTTTTTCACTTATGGGTGGCATAATGGGTAATTTATAGCAACTTCGGGGGTATTTTTTTGAACGGACGACCAGAAGTTATCCTTGCTTTATTATTAGGTAAAGATTAAAGCTGCTAAGCAGCGCCTCTTCTCGTGCGTTTGGCATAGTGAGCCAAGTTGCTCCTTTCATTGACACGTGTTGAGTTGGTTTTTCTTTTTTTCCTATTTTGACTTTATCTGCTAATTATCTTTAGAGGCTATCAAACTATAGACGTGAGGTTTGCTATCCACATCAATTTTCCTCGTACGTTCTACTCCCTCCATTCCTAAAGATAAGCTTTTTTAGACATTTCAGTACGAACTATATACGAAGTAAAATAAGTTAACCTACACTATTAAATACGTCTATATACATTCATACGTACTCCATATTTTAATTGTATTTTAGTAAAGAAAAAATACATAACCGTAAGGTCTTCTATGAGCGACACATGTGTCTAGTTTTTCTCTGGTTTACTCGTGGTTTTTTTTAACACTGTTTATTCTCGACTTTGCAATGTGTTAGACCAAGGGGAAAATAGCACGCTATATCAGTGTTAATAGCAAGCTATAGCGTTCTAAGCAATTTCTCGCTAAATAAATTAGTGTATAATGTCTCGATAACAGTGTATTTTAAAGGTAACGCTATAGCACACTAATTTTTCCATTGGTTAATATATTAAAGCTGCTAAGCAGCGCCTCTTCTCGTGCGTTTGCCATAGTGAGCCGAGTTGCTCCTTCCATTGACATGTGTTGAGTTGGTTTTTCTTTTTTTTTTCCTATTTTGACTTTATCTGCTAATTATTTTTAGAGGCTATCAAAATATAGACGTGAGGTTTGCTATCAGATCAATTTCCCTCATACGTTCTACTCCCTCCATTCCTAAAGATAAGCTTTTTTAGAGATTTCAGTATGAACTATATACGGAGTAAAATAAATTAATCTACATTATTAAATACGTCTATATACATTCATACGTACTTCATATTTTAATTGTATTTTAGTAAAGAAAAAATACATAACCGTAAGGTCTTCTATGAGCGACACATGTGTCTGGTTTTTCTCTGGTTTACTCTTGTTTTTTTTAACACTGTTTATTCTCGACTTTGCAATGTGTTAGACCAAGGGAAAAATAGCACACTATATCATTGCTAATAGCAAGCTATAGCGTTCTGAGCAATTTCTCGCTAAATAAATCGGTGTATAATGTCTCGATAACAGTGTATTTTAAAGGTAGCGCTATAGCACACTAATTTTTCCATTGGTTTAGACTAGACTAGATGTTTCTCACGAACTCCAGAAACTGCGCAGGTCTCACCCTATCACTTTATCATCTCACACCGGTCTAGCGAAACCGCGTTTTCTTCTCTTCTTTCTCCTCCCGGTTCAAACCCACCCTTCCATATGCATCAGAAGCGTCGACTCCCTCGTGGATGTCGAACGATGCCCCACCTCTCTCCATGGCATAAGAGCACCGCATGCCCCCAACCTCGCCCACTCAACCGTGCCTACCCTGGCTGGCTATGGGAACCAGTGCGGCCGCCGACATGGATTTCTTGGGATGGGCTGCTCACACCCGACCTCACCATGAGGCACTCTCTGTCAATGCTTCTCCCCGTTGACCGCGGGGACCGACGCCATGAACTCGGCAGCCCTCCAGTACCTGGCACCCCTCCGTCGACCCCCGCCGACTTTGGCTACCTCGCCAACCTTACCTCGGCTGTCTCCCTGACTTCCTAGTTCCAGCACCTTTGTGACGCCCCCAATTTCGACCGTACGCTAATCAAACACGCAATGCGTACGACCAAGATTAGGGACTCACTGATCGATATCACAACACAACACTAGACACAAAATTAAAGTCATACAGCTTCATATTACAAGCCAGGGGCCTCGAGGGCTCGAATACAAAGCTCGACAAGCACGAGTCAGCGGAAGCAAATAATATCTGAGTACAGACATAAGTTAAACAAGTTTTGCCTTAAGAAGGCTAGCACAAACATAAGCAACGGATCGAAAGAGGCGAGGCCTCCTGCCTAGGAACCTCCTAACTACTCCTGAGCGTCGGCACTCTCCACGTAGTAGTAGGCTCCAGCGGTGGTGTAGTAGTCGTCTCCGGCGTACTCCATCTCCTGGACTCCATCGTCTGAACGCAAAATCGTATCGAGAGGGAAAGAGAAAGCAAAGCAGCGGTGAGTACTCATCCAAAGTACTCACAAGACTGACATCAGAACTATACTAAGTATGCAGCAGTATCAAGGAAAGGGGTTATATCTGGGCTGACTGCAGAAAGCAAGAATAGGGGGAAGGCCTAGTCCCATCGAAGACTAGCATCTTCAGCATCTTGCAGCATTAGAAGAGAGTAGACTGGTATCTCATATATAGTCATATTATTGTAGCAATTTTATTAAGTAACCACGCCCAGAGATTCTTCCTCGACTCCCTGCGAGAAAGCAATCTCGGAGCCAACATTCATTTCAAATTTAAGTCACAGTTATAGTTGTATAAGGTCAAGGTACAACTCCAAGTCGTCCTGTTACCGTGGACACGGCTATTCGAATAGATAATTCATCCCTGCAGGGGTACACCGCATTTCCAACACGCCTGATCACCTCCGGCCGGACACACTTTCCTGGGTCATGCCTGGCCTCGGGATAGCAGCACGTCGTCGCCCCACCTAGGCTCAACGAAGAGGCCAGCCCGCCGGTCTAAATCCTAAGCACACAGGGGTCATGGGCCCACTTGCCCTACGCGCTCCTGCACGATGCGTACGCGGCCGAGGTCAGCCCTAGTACACTCTAGTCCAAGAGCTGCACCGTCCACGCCACTCGGGCGCGCGCCGCTCCATTGCTGACGTCCGAAGAGCTTCGGCTGATACAACGACGCTGAGTACCCATAACTTCTCCCACGCGATGGTTTGGTGCGTAAAAAAGGCCAACGACCCAACTCAGATCAAATACCCAACCCATTAGCATTTTATTAATGCGGGGCAAGCGCGACCCATAAAGTGCGGTCCCGTCACCCCGACTCGAGGATGTGTGGCAACGGCCTCTCCTGCCCGTCCACGCCTCAACATAACCCTTTGGATGCCTTACCGGCGCATCCCACCACATCTCACGCACGGGTACCCTTGGGGCCGACCCGTCTCAAGACTGTCGGGAACTCAGGTCCACCTCAACCAGGGTGGTACCACCTGTCCCTCCAGTCCCGTCTTTCACGTGTAAATAATGTCAAGTTAAAGTAACTGTGTGTATAAAACATCAAGGCGGGAACTGAGGGATCACCCTCAATGGTCCCCGCTCGATGAAACCGTCAAGGTGGACCTAGAGGAATCACCCTCGAGGGTCCCACTCTTGAGGGGTTGCACGACAGAGTCATCGTCGGGAGTGGTGAAGGAGGAATCACCCTCGATAACCACGACCGACTTGCTGCACTACAGAGCTAGCATCATGAGTACTTCACGAGGTGTCACCCTCGGTACTCGATAGTAGAGCTGCAGAGTCGTACAACTAGGGGGGGTGCGGTGATGTGAGGGGCCTGGCTCGTCGGTCGGTTGACCGAGTCTTCGGGTCTTCGAGTCGTCGAGTCGTCGACGAAGAAGCAGGGGCACTGGGACTAAGGGGTCACTGGGGGTTCACTGATCAACCTATACTAAGCAGTTGATATTATTGTAGGTACAGTAGCAGTTTATCAAAAACAGGCTATGCATCACAATAGGAGCTAGCTAATACAGTAGCAAAATCTAATGCAAGAATAAGAGGGAAAGAAATGGGCGATATCGGAATGCTCAAGGGGGGGGGGGGGTTGCTTGCCTTGCTGCTTTGCTGCAAAAGGCTGATCGTCAACGATGTAGTCGTACCCGGCAGCACCGTCAGTCTCGGGGTCTACCGGAGAGAAGAGGGGGGAGAAACAATAAATACAAAGCACAGATGCAACACGATGCATGACATGGCAATATGCAGAGCTAGGCATGCACTAACGCAGTATTACACGGCGCAGACGGGGCGGGAGAATATCTGACGATATTTCCCGGGTCTCTGGCTATTACCGGACAGATGATCCTAATGCTAAATGTCCATGTTCATCATGCTAGGAGCATGTGACAGATGAACGGACAACGTATTCGGATTCGTGGGATTTTTCTGATCAACTTTCATGTATAAAACTTTTTCATTTGAGCTACGGATTATTTTCTATTAATTTTTAAAGTTTTAATCATTTTCTAAAATTCACAGAATTAAATTAATTCGAAAAAGCATTAATGACGTCAGCATGACATCACTGTGACGTCAGCAGTCAACAGTGGGGCAAACTGGTCAAACCTGACCAGTGGGCCCCAGCTGTCATTGACTCAGGGTTTAATCCAGGGTTTAATTAATCTAAATACTGATTAATAGCTAGGGGCCCCACATGTCAGTGACTAATTAATCTAATTAATTATTTTTATTATCTAAATAACCAATTGACAGGGGTGGCCCACCTGTCATACACAGGGGGGGTTCGGGCCCCACCTGTCATTGACTGGGCTGTGCCCAGTCAGCCAGTTGACCAAGTCAACTGGTCAACTAGGGCGACCAGGCCCACTGGCAGGGTCCCTGGGGGGTGGCCCCAGGCCATCCACGTCGTCGGCGGCGGCGCTGGGTCGCCAGAGAAGCTCTGGCGAGCACCAGAGATCACGGCGGGGCTCGGGTTTCGCGTACAGGGCACCAAATCGAGCGTCGCTTCTTGCATTCGTGAGCAGAGGTCGCCGCCGTTCCATCTCAGCCATCAGGGGGGCTGTGGTGGTATGTGGCGTCGCCGGCGTCAAGACGTGGCGGAGGCCGGTTCGGGTGAGCGACGAAAACGCAGCTGCAGCGCGCGGGCGCCGTATCTAGCGCACGGGATCGACGCAGAGGAGCCCCTGGAGCACGCCAGTTGCACGCAGGGGCTGCCAAAAGCACGCACAACATGAGCACGTCGACAATGGCAGACGGCAGAGCTCGGTCACGGTGGCGGCAAGCTACAGGGGGCTACGGGAGCGCACAGAGGCGAAGGAGCGGCGAGAGGAGCTCACCAGCGTCGATGGGAAGGCCCGATGAAGCCGGAGTTCACGGGGAGGAGCGAATCAACGGCGGCGATCGACGGCGGCCCGAGGAGGAGGAAGGCACGGGGATGGTGGTGCAGGGGCTCCGGCCTTGCTCCTGTGGACGGGGTCGAGGCAGCGGACGGCGGCGGAGCTGGGGGACACGACGGCGAGGCAAATGGGGCTCGGTGGCCGCGGCTAGCCGGCGGCCATGGCGACGGCGGCGCTCGGATGCGGGTGCGGGAGGAGAGCGGCAGCGCGAGCAGGGAGCAAGGGGGGATCTGGGGGCTAGGGTTTCAGGGGGGCGTCGGGGCGCCCTTATAACCACCGGGCCGTCGCCGGCGAGCCGGTCCGGCGGGGACGCGCCCGGTCGCGCGCGCGCGCGTCGGTCGCCCTACTGTAGCGAGGTGGGAGACGACCGAGGGGGCCGCTGGGCCGGCCTGGGCCTGCCACTGTGGCCTAAGGCCCAGGGCAGGGGGGCTTTTTCTTTTCTTTTCTTTTCTTTTTTTTCTTTTCTGTTTTCTTTTATAAGTTTCTGTTTTAATTCCTTTTGGCCATATTTCCTTTTAGCAAAAATGTGTAACATGGTCCATTTAATAACTTGCAATATTTTGAATGGCCACAACAAGTTTGAGGATTTTTGGGTACTATTGGAATTAACCATGCAATTTAAAGGGCATTTTAAATGCAAAATGGTTCTGTTTTGGATGGTGGGGTCCACACCAGCTTGAGGTTGATGTTGTTTTCCTTAACAATAATTGTTTTGGATTATTCCACAAGTGTGCAACATTTTCCTGATGCTGTTTGGAGAATTATTTTATCACCCTAAAATTCAATTGGCTTTTGAAGTGAAATTTAAATTGAGATATGAAATTTAACTGGATCATATCTTGTTTAGCAAAATGATTAGTCACTGATCATGGTCATCACTATGCTTAATTACAATGATCACTGTAGCCAAAATCCTGGGTGTCACAACTCTCCCCTACTAAAAAGAATTCTCGTCTCGAGAATTAAGAGGTAGAAGGAAAGAGCCCGGGATATTCTGCACGAAGATGATCTTCGGCATGTTGGATAATATCCGGACCGATAAGCGTACGTTCCCCAGTTTCTGACCAATTCAGAGGAGTCCGACACTTACGTCCATATAACACTTCAAAGGGAGCCATCTTCAGACTAGCTTGTTAGCTATTGTTGTAGGAGAACTCAGCATACGGGAGAGATTCCTCCCATTTCTTGCCGAAAGAAATGACACAAGCTCGAGGCATGTCTTCGAGAATCTGATTGACTCCTTCAACTTGTCCCTGGGATTGAGGGTGAAATGCGGTGCTAAAGGACAAATGAGTTCCCATAGCTTCCTGGAAACTTGCCCAGAATCTTGAAGTGAATAAACTACCACGGTCTGAACTAATCACCAATGGAACACCGTGGAGCGAAACAACTCTGGACATGTAAAGAACTGCTAGTTGACTAGCAGTAATAGTTTCCTTGACAGCCAGAAAATGTGCAACTTTGGACAGTCGGTCAATGACGACAAGAATAGCATCATTACCTTTCTGCGATCTGGGAAAACCAGAGACGAAGTCCATTTCAACATGATCCAATTTCCATTCAGGAACAGAAATAGGTTGCAGAGTTCCAGCAGGCTTTTGATGTTCTGCTTTGATCAGACGGCAAATGTCACATTTAGCAACATAGCGAGCAATGTCTTGCTTCATGTTAGACCACCAGAATCTTTGACGAATGTCCTGGTACATCTTGGTACTACCAGGATGAATAGACAGCGGAGTGTCATGTGCTTCCTTCATGACCTCCTGAGTCAAATCATTGTTTTCCTCCTTACTCGGTACCACTAGGCGGCCTTTGAAGTACAAAGCGCCATCCTCAGCAATAGTGAAGGGTGAGGGCTTTCCTTCTGCGAGATCGAATTTAATCCTCTCGACTTCATTGTCACACTTCTGGATCCACTTGATGACGTCCACTAGATCTGGTTTAGCAACCAGGGTATTAAGAGAACCCTGGGAAACAACGTGGAGGTTCATTTTGTAGGACCCTTCAGGAGGGGGAGCGAGATAACCCTGAGGAACAATATGGAGGTTCAGCTTGCGGAATTCCTTTTGAAGAAGGGGGTGAACCTTGTGAACCTGAAGGTGGTTGCAGTATGACTTGCGGCTCAAAGCATCAGCCATTACATTAGCCTTGCCTGGGGTATAAGAAATACCCACGTTGTAATCTGCTATTCGTTCCATCCATCTTTGTTGACGGAGATTCAGATCTGGCTGAGTAAACAATACTTCAGACTTTGGTGATCGGTGTAGATCTCGCAACGATTACCAACCAGGTACTGCCGCCACTCTTTCAGTGCATGAATTACTGCAGCAAGTTCAAGGTCATGAACTGGGTAGTTCTCTTCATGAGGACGCAATTGACGAGATGCATAAGCAACCACTCTACGTTCTTGCATTAGGACACATCCCATTCCCTGACGTGAAGCATCACAATAAATGACGAAGTCCTTACGAGTATCCGGAGGAACAAGCACTGGAGCAGACATCAGTTTGTCCTTAAGTGCCTGAAAGCTCTCCTGACATTTTTCTGTCCACTCATATTTAACACCTTTGTGAAGCAGATTGGTTAAGGGCTTTGCAATCTTGGAGAAGTTCTCGACGAATCGACGGCAATAGCTGGCGAGTCCGAGAAAACTTCTGACTTGCTTGACATTCTTCGGGGGAGTCCAGTCAAGAATAGCATGAACTCGTTCAGGGTTGACTGCAATACCATCCTTGGAGATCACATGACCAAGGTAGGTTACTTCGTCCATCCAGAACTCACACTTTGAATACTTTGCATAAAGTTGATGTTCTCGAAGCCTCTCTAGTATAAGACGAAGATGTTCAGCATGCTCTTCTTTATTCTTTGAGAATACCAGAATATCATCCAGATAAACCACAACGAATTTATCGAGGTAGTCCATGAATATATAGTTCATCAGGCGAGAGAAAGTTGTTGGAGCATTGGTTAAGCCGAAGGACATGACGGTGTACTCGTATGAACCATAGCGAGTAACAAATGCAGTCTTGGGAATATCCTCTTCACGAACCCGGATCTGATGGTAACCCAACCTCAAGTCGAGTTTTGAATACACTGATGAACCAGCAAGTTGATCATACAGATCGTTGATCCGAGGAAGCGGATATTTGTTTTGAATCGTTGCTTGGTTGATGGGGCGATAATCTTGGACCAATCGATTCGTACCATCTTTCTTCTTGACAAAGAGAGAAGGTGCTCCCCAAGCAGAGGAACTTGGACGAATGGAACCCAGACGAAGTGAATTGTCAATTTCTTGCTTAAGTTCTAGGAGTTCATGTGGTGGCATCTTATACGGACGCTTGGCTATAGGAGTGGTACCAGGTACCAAGTCGATGACAAACTCGACAGCTCTAGCAGGGGGGATCCCTGGAAGTTCTTCCAGATAAACATCTTGGAATTCCCGAACAACTGGAATGTTTTCAATCCGTTCAAGAGGTGACTCATTTAATGCATTCAAGGCATATTACCGGGCTTCAGCATCTAACAGCTTGGAATGACATGATCGAGTACAACTCATAACCAAAGAAGATTACTAAGAGTTGTTGAATCGCAATGCATACTCGATTCAGATATCAGTAACCTTGATTGTCCAACAACTCAGAACACAAGGAAACTGGTATCAGTGAAATATCATAGTTGATTAGGAGCTCATACGAAGTTATAAAGCTCCGTGATATTCTCGAGATACCAGGGATAAAACTCGGAGGTAGATCAGAATAAAGGTTAGACTAGTGTATTGATCTGTGGAAGACAGACACTTTAACTTGTCTGAGAATGAAATCGAAGTAGAACAACATGGTCGGAACCACGATTGCAAAGGAAAAGATCAAAGATACAAGATCAAATCATACAATGAATGATTATATGAAAGGAGAAGCTTGTATGATAAGATCAACATCGTTTCCATGGGCATGAACACAAGGTTCAAGGTCGACTCCCACTTCATCAACGCATCACCTTCCATTTACACCTCGCCTTTGATGAAGTTGTAGTTTTGAAAGTTTAACTGGCAAAACACCAGGAGAGTATGACTCGTGAAAACTGTCGGGTTCACACGAATTAAGGAAGGCATAGGTCCAACCCATCGGGGCATCTTAGGAACATATACCACAAGCTTCAAGAGCAATTAACACATGCTTGACAACAGAGCATGGCTGACAAGAGCATAGGATACCACTTATCAGAGGGAGAAGACACAATTTACCAATGGCATCATGTATCAGGGGAAGAACACCACAAGAATTTTGAATGTGAAGGATGCTATCGGATAATAACCCAACAATGGGTCTGGCAGTCCGCAAAGGACCTGATGTGAGTATCGGTACCCAATCAGAGGGAGAATAAAAAAAAATGCAAGGCATCATACCATAGAACATCCAAATAATTTGATGCTTAAATAACCAAGGGAATTAAGATTTCCAAATTGGTGTATCGGAAATCGATGCTCCGATCAAATAGAAGTAAGATGAAAGGACTTAGATGGTCAATCAAGGTTGATTTGTCAAGAACCAACTCATGTTTAGAAAGACGTCTGAGCCGGACGGATAATTTATGATAAACAAATGATGACTGCATGCATCCACACACAGGTTGAATCAATAAAATCATATGACAATCACAAAAGGATTTTAAATGAAAATTGCTAGACATATGGAATTACCCATAATGCAAGTAGGTGAGAAAGGTCAAGAGCAAAAGGCTACTGAGGATTACGGAAGATCGAGTAGCGTTTCAAAGAATTCTGTGAAACACATGATCAACCGAGGATGAACGAATCTCTGGTAAGATAATTCGATGTACCTTGTAATAACAAGAGCAACTTGATATGAAAGTATGAGCGACAATTGCATGTAGTCATCCATAGGGGTTGACGGTGGAAGGGAATCGCAAAAGCGATGAGCACAATTTCTCGGGAGAACATCGGAGAGTATCTTCGAAGTCTTCTGATGAATCGAGCCATCGTCTGAAATGAGGGGCTCTCCGGGGGAAGTAGTTACGAGAACCTAGAGTTAGAGTTAGTAAAATATTTAACCCGAAAGAGAAGAGAGATCAGAACCCAGAGTATAGACGAGGAATAAAAGATCCTAATACCACCCGATTGAGATGTGGGCCCGTAAGCCACACAACTATGTTAGTAAAAGTTTTTCAAGTACTAGACTCAACTTCGGCCAAGGAGTTGGAAAGGGGGCTACCTACAGGTAGTCGGCTCTGATACCAACTTGTGACGCCCCCAATTTCGACCGTACGCTAATCAAACACACAATGCATATGACCAAGATTAGGGACTCACTGATCGATATCACAACACAACACTAGACACAAAATTAAAGTCATACAGCTTCATATTACAAGCCAGGGGCCTCGAGGGTTCGAATACAAAGCTCGACAAGCACGAGTTAGCGGAAGCAAATAATATCTGAGTACAGACATAAGTTAAACAAGTTTTGCCTTAAGAAGGCTAGCACAAACATAAGCAACGGATCGAAAGAGGCGAGGCCTCCTGCCTGGGAACCTTCTAACTACTCCTGAGCATCGGCACTCTCCACGTAGTAGTAGGCTCCAACGGTGGTGTAGTAGTCGTCTCCGGCGTACTCCATCTCCTGGACTCCATCGTCTGAACGCGGAATCGTATCGAGGGGCAAAGAGAAAGCAAAGCAGCGGTGAGTGCTCATCCAAAGTACTCGCAAGACTGACATCAGAACTATACTAAGTATGCATCAGTATCAAGGAAAGGGGTTATATCTGGGTTGACTGCAGAAAGCAAGAATAGGGGGAAGGCCTAGTCCTATCGAAGACTAGCATCTTCAGCATCTTGCAGCATTAGAAGAGAGTAGACTGGTATCTCATATATAGTCATATTATTGTAGCAATTTTATTAAGTAACCACGCCCAGAGATTCTTCCTCGACTCCCTGCGAGAAAGCAATCTCGGAGCCAACATTCATTTCAAATTTAAGTCACAGTTATAGTTCTATAAGGTCAAGGTACAACTCCAAGTTGTCCTGTTACCATGGACACGGCTATTCGAATAGATAATTCATCCCTGCAGGGGTGCACCGCATTTCCAACACGCCTGATCACCTCCGGCCGGACACACTTTCCTGGGTCATGCCCGGCCTCGGGATAGCAGCACGTCGTCACCCCACCTAGGCTCAACGAAGAGGCCAGCCCGCCGGTCTAAATCCTAAGTACACAGGAGTCGTGGTCCCACTTGCCCTACGCGCTCCTGCACGATGCGTACGCGGCCGAGGTCAGCCCTAGTACACTCTAGTCCAAGAGCTGCACCGTCCAGGCCACTCGGGCGCGCGCCGTTCCATTGCTGACGTCCGAAGAGCTTTGGCTGATACAACGACGCTGAGTACCCATAACTTCTCCCACGCGATGGTTTGGTGCGTAAAAAAGGCCAACGACCCAACTCAGATCAAATACCCAACCTGTTGGGGATATAACCCCCTGGTAAGACCCGCCCAGGAGGGGCCGGGTCATACTTGGCGGCTCGTAGCCAAGACCCATGAGGTGGGCCGGAAGATGAAGGGGCGGTTTACCTGACGGGCCAAGAAGAAGGCCCAGACAGAAGATGGTATGAAGACCCGGGCGGTTAAGCCGCCCGGAGACGGCTTGGCCAAGATGGCAAGGCGGCTTAGAGACATGATTGAATACGTTGTGTGAGTCGGTTTGAGACTCGTGTAACACAGGGCCTTGACCTCCTATATAAAGGTGAGACCCTTGGGCGGCTTAGACAGAAAACGAATCAATTGAGAACTAGGTCAGGCGAATCCACTCCCTTGTAATCGATACTCCAATCAATACAACACAAGTAGGACGTAGGCTTTTACCTCTTCAGGAGGGGCTGAACCTGGGTAAACTCGTGTCCCTCGTCTCGATCAACCCCTTTGAGTCCACCGCCTTAGCGATGGCCTCGAACCTAAGTCTTCGGACATCTGCCGTGACAAAACCACGACAGTTGGCGCCCACCGTGGGGCCAGCGCTCGGTGGTGTTGAGTTCTCAAAGGGCTCTCTCCCAGGGATCGAGGGGTACGATGTCGGCAGGATGACCAAGAGTCGTCGCGGCCGGCTCTACATCGACGACGCCGGCTGGGGCCCCGAGGCCGACTCAATTGAGTACGGTTTCCGGGTCCCCTTCGGCGGAATCCACGTCTTCATCGGCAAGATCGGCGGATCTGAACCCGGGCCGGACATCTGCATCGACATCGTCGAGCCGGCCCGGCGTGAGCAACCCGCCCGACGTGTGCAACCCGCCCGTGCTAACCCGGGCAGGAAGCATGTCTTCGTCGGCTTCACCCAGGGCGTGGAGCTTGAGGGCTCTGTATCTCGGGAGGAAACTCTCATCTGTTCAGAGGATGGATCCTCGAGCGGAGAGACGGAATCAATCTATCAGCTTCACAACGATGGGATCGGGGGCTACGTCGAGCCTTACCCCGAGTCGGAGTATCACGAGACGGAGGATTATGAGCCGCCGAACCGCGCTGCCGTCTTCATGGCGGGTTCAGTGGCGGCTCCTAGCAGCTCAGCCGCCGGTGCGACTGGGTCTGGAGCTGGTAGGCCGCCGTCTCAAGTTCTTCTAGATCTGATGAATGAGCTTACAACCCTGATGGCGACTGAGGTCACTGCTGAAAACTAAGCGGCCCGTAATGCGGAGATCGCGAGGATGAAGAACCAGATGACCGGAGTCCAACAGGAAATCAATGCGCTAAAGGCTTAGATGGATGCTGAGGCGGAGCGCCTTAGGGCAGACACTTTCCGTTTTGAGTTAGAGCAGCAGTCTGCGGCGGCGGTTCAGCGGATGAGGCATCAATCCCGCTTGCCAGATCAGTATGAAGCCAGAAATCTCTTCAACACGCCAGGGACGGGACGGCAAATACCTTTGACCGTGACCCGGACGGCGGAAGTACCTAGAAGCCGGGCGGCGGTTCAGCATCAGCGGCCAGACCCGCCCCACCGGAACCCGACCCCACCACAGCTTTTTCCGACGCCGCCGGGTCATTATTCTAACCCAGCGGAGAACCTGGTGGCGGCAGCCACCAGGCTTGATACAATTCCCATTCCCGATGAGGTGCCTTTTGCAGAGGAGGTGCGAAACGCTATTGGATACCTGCGGACGGCGGTGGCCCAGCATACTTACAGCCGGAGCCGCGTGCATTCAACTCCCATCCCCAGCCGCAGCTACAGCCGGCGTTATGAGTCGCCGACGGTTTCTAGCAGTGAACGACATCGGGCAAGAGCACAGCGAGAGGCGGCGGCTCTGGCTGGATGCTCAAGCGCTGGTGGATTGGGCAAGAGCACAGCGAGAGGCAGCGGCTCTGGCGGCGGCGGCGGCTCATCAGGAACCCACAGTTGCACCTTCTGTCTCAGTAGGGGCAGGATTGACCTCCAGTGCTGTGGGAGTGCCGTGTTTAGCGTCAGCTCTACGAAACGAGCGTCTGCTAAAGGATTTCAAGGGCCCTCGCAAGGTGCCCAATTATACTGCTGACCTACCTCCAGAGGCTTGGATCGAAAGCTATGAGCTGGCCATGGAGATGTTAGACGTCAGTGATGCAGTATGTGCCAAATATTTCATCATGATGCTGGAAGGGCCGGCTCGCATGTGGTTGAAGGGCTTGCCACCCAACACCATTAATTCCTGGTCTGAGTTAAAGACGAAATTCATCAAAAATTTCCAAGGAACGTGCAAGCAGCCCATGACGATTGTGGATCTGGACCATTGCGTGCAGCGTGATGACGAGTCGGCTCATCACTGGGTCCGGCGGGTCTCAACCATCATCCACTCTTCAGAACAGATTACGGCGGCTCAAGCAGTTTTGATACTAGAGAAGAATTGCCATTTCACACCCTTGAAGCAGAAGCTTGGCCGGCTCAAGCGCACGTGCCAGGATATGGGGGAGCTCATGGCAGCTCTCACCAAGTATGCAGACTCCGATAACACGAAGGACCCTGGCTCTGATGATGAGAAATCGGGTCAGGGTAAGAAAAACAACAACGGCAAGGGTCAACAGCAAGGCGCGGCCGGAAATAGCAACCCGGGCAAGCAGAAGAACCCGGACGGCGGGTCAGAATTGGTGGCGAACACCAGTGCTGGGGACAATCGTGCTAAGGGCAATGGGAACTTCAGGCAGCCCTTTAACAAGGGTAAAGCTCCTTTCAACTTGGAAGAGATGCTCAATAAACCTTGTCCGGAGCACAGCCGGCCTGATAAGCCGGCAGGTCACACATGGAGGGATTGCAGTATTATGCGGCAGTTTCGGGATTACAGCCTTTAACAGCATCGGAATAACGGTAATGGGCCATTAGGCGGCTCAGGGCCGGGCGGATCAGGAGCCGGTTTTGGTGCTGGTGGCTTAGGATCCGGGTACCAGGGTCAAGGCAATCAAGGAGGTCATCAGCAGCAGTCTGGCGGTGGAGGCCAGCAGCAGAATAACCAATCGGGGTACCAGACT
This sequence comes from Elymus sibiricus, assembly GCA_039707655.1. Lineage (NCBI taxonomy): Eukaryota > Viridiplantae > Streptophyta > Magnoliopsida > Poales > Poaceae > Elymus > Elymus sibiricus. Next base: position 269,926,243 of record CM077673.1, on the reverse strand, counting down.
AACCCGAAACAGCTCAGTGGGGGTCAGTATCATGTTTTTACAACCAGCCTCGACAAGCGAGACCGGAAGGTGCGCAAGCGGGCGGTTAACGCAGTCATGCCGGCTCTCCCGCAGTATTTGAAGTGGTCGGAGTTTGACATAACTTGGAGTCGGGCGGATCACCCGCCGCGTGTTGATAACCCGGGGCAACTGGCTTTGGTAGTTGCCCCCCAAGTAGGAGGATATGTGTTCACCAAAGTACTTATGGATGGTGGCAGCAGCATCAACATCCTGTATTATGACACTTTCAGTCGGATGGGTTTGCTTGACAAGGATCTTAAGCCCTCTTCAACAGTTTTTCACGGTGTGGTGCCCGGCAAGTCGGCCTACCCAGTGGGAAAGATTTCTTTGGAGGTAGCTTTTGGTGATGAATTCAACTACAGGGTGGAGTCTTTGTGGTTTGAAGTGGTTAAAATCAAGAGCCCATATCACGCTCTGTTTGGATGGCCGGCTTACGCCAAGTTCATGGCTAGGCCTTGCTATGTTTACTTGCAGCTCAAGATGCCCGGGTTGAATGGAACGATTACTGTGCATGGTGATCGGAAGACGGCTCTTGAGTGTGAGGAAGGAGACACGGCTTATGCAGAGTCAAGTTGTGCTGAAGCAGAGTTTAAGTTCTATAAGGAAAATGTTGACACGGAAGATATGACTCCGCTGAAGAAGCCTAACACGGAATCTGAGCCGCCCCTCAAGTTTGCGGCGGATGATACCAAGCTGGTGGATTTCACTCCGGGCGACTCATCGCAGCAATTCACTATCGGGGCTAACATGGACCCCGCATAGGAAAGCGCGCTCATCGAATTCATCCGTGAGAATCGGGACATCTTCGCATGGAAGCCGTCTGACATGCCGGGTGTACCGAGAGAATTCGCTGAGCACCACCTTAATGTGGATCCTAAGTTCAAGCCGATCAAGCAGTTCCTTCGCCGTTTCAATGAAGAGCGGCGTAAAGCAATTGGGGAAGAGGTGGCCCGGCTCTTAGCGGCAGGGTTCATCGTGGAGGTTTTTCACCCGGAGTGGTTAGCTAACCCGGTTTTGGTGCTTAAGAAGAACGACACGTGGCATATGTGTGTGGATTACACGGATCTTAACAGGGCCTGTCCAGTTGACCCGTTTGCTCTCCCCCGGATCGACCAGATTATTGACGCAACGGCGGGTTGTGAGAGCTTATGTTTCCTGGACGCTTATTCAGGTTATCATCAGATCAAGATGGCAGTCAAAGACCAAGAGAAGACGGCTTTCATTACGCCTTTTGGTGCTTTCTGCTATGTGTCTATGCCTTTTGGGCTCAAGAGTGCCCAGGCGACTTACCAGCGTTGTGTGCAGAACTGTCTTCATAGTCAAATTGGGTGCAACGTTCATGCTTATGTGGATGATATTGTGGTCAAGTCAAGAAAGAAGGAGACTCTACTTGACGACCTGAAGGAAACGTTCGATAATTTACGGGTCTACAAGATGATGCTTAACTCGGCTAAGTGTGTCTTCGGAGTTCCTGCAGGCAAGCTCTTGGGATTCCTAGTTTCTGAGCGTGGCATTGAAGCTAACCCGGACAAGATAAAGGCTATCACCTCCCTGTCTGAGCCGGCGTGCATCAACGACGTTCAGCGCTTGGCGGGTCGAGTCGCTGCTTTAAGCCGGTTCATAAGCCGCCTGGGTGAGAAAGCTATTCCTCTGTATCAGATGATGAAGAAGACAGACAATTTTGTCTGGAGTAAGGCGGCGGGTGAAGCGTTCGAGGCGCTCAAGAAGCAGCTGGCTGAGCCGCCGGTCTTGGCCGCTCCGGCTGAGAAGGAACCTTTACTCCTCTATGTGGCGGCTAACAACAGAGCAGTCAGCGCCGTGATTGTTGTGGAGCGTAAGGAGGCAGGAAAGGAGTATCCGGTTCAGAGGCCGGTTTACTATGTTAGCGAAGTCTTAATTGAATCCAAGCAAAGGTACCCACATTGGCAGAAGCTGATATATGGGGTGTTCATGGCGAATCGTAAGTTAAAGCACTACTTCCTGGGACACCAGATCACTGTGGTTAGTTCTGCCCCGTTGGGTGACATAATTCAAAATAGAGAAGCCACTGGCAGGATTGCAAAGTGGGCGTTGGAGCTTGGGCCTCTTAATCTGAAATATGTGCCTCGCACGACTGTTAAGTCTCAAGCTTTGGTGGACTTTATAAACGACTGGACAGAGTGTCAGTCGCCTGAGGAGAAGCCGGATAGCACATACTGGACAATTCACTTTGATGGATCCAGGCAGCTGGAAGGATCAGGGGCTGGAGTTGTCTTAACTTCCCCTAAAGGTGTCAAGTTTTGTTATGTGTTAAGGTTGATGTTTCCCTATACTAACAATGCAGCTGAGTATGAGGCTTTACTTCATGGCCTCCGGGTGGCTAAGGAGATGAACCTGGGCCGGGTTAGATGTCTTGGCTACTCAGACCTCGTGGCTCAGCAAGTTTCAGGCACGTGGGATTCCAAAGACCCCCGGATGGCGGCTTATCGTCAGGCGGTGGATATCATTGCTGGACACTTTAAGGGTTATCAGGTGGATCATATTGACCGTCGCAAGAACGAGGCGGCTGATGCATTGTCAAGGCTGGGCTCACAGCGTAAGCCGGTGCCGCCTAACGTTTTCTTGGATGTGTTATATCATCCGTCTGTTAAGTTACCTTCAGAGGAGGATCTGGCCGTACCTGACCCGGAGGGGCAGCTGGTGGCGGCTCTGCATGCTATCCCTGACTGGACGCTGCCTTACCTAGCATACTTGGCTCGCGGCGAGTTACCCGAGGACGAGACCTGGGCAAGGCAAATCATAAGGCGATCTAAGTCCATGACGATCGTCAATGGCGAGTTACATAAGTGCAGCGTCACCGGCGTTTTTCAACGTTGTGTTTCGCTTGAAGAAGGTAAGGAAATCTTAAATGAGATTCACGCTGGCGATTGTGGTCATCACGCCGGCTCAAAATCTCTGGTGGCCAAGGCCTTTCGGCATGGTTTCTTCTGGCTGACGGCTTATAAAGACGCAGAAGACTTGGTTCTCATGTGCGATGGATGTCAGAAGTTCGGGCGACGTGCTCACGTGCCGACTCAGGAATTGCGAATGATTCCAATTACCTGGCCGTTTGCGGTCTGGGGGCTTGACATGGTTGGGCCCTTCAAGAGATCCAAAGACAAGAAGACCCACCTTTTGGTGGCGGTGGATAAGTTTACCAAGTGGGTGGAGGCTGAGCCGGTCGGCAAGTGTGACGCAGCTACAGCGGTTCAGTTTGTCAAAAAATTGATCTACCGCTTTGGTTACCCTCATAGTATCATCACAGATAATGGCACAAACCTATCCAAGGGGGCTATGCAGGCATTCTGTGAAAGTGAGCATATCCGGCTTGACGTCTCTGCAGTTGCTCATCCACAATCCAATGGTCAGGCGGGGCGGGCTAACCAAGAGATCTTGAGAGGTATCAAACCCCGGCTTATGGTTCCTCTGCAGCGAACGCCGGGTTGTTGGGTAGAAGAGTTGCCATCAGTTTTATGGAGCATCAGAACCACTCCCAACAGGTCAACAGGCTATACACCTTTCTTCATGGTTTATGGCGCAAAAGCCGTTTTACCAAGTGATATACGTCACGACTCGCCGCGGGTGGCGGCTTACGTTGAGACAGACAATGAGACAGCGCGTCAGGACGCGTTAGATGCTTTGGATGAGGAACGTGATCTGGCGGCGGCCCGATTGGCAATTTATCAACAAGACCTGCGTCGCTATCATAGCCGCAGGGTTAAGACCAGGACGTTCCAAGAAGGCGACTTGGTGTTACGTCTAATTCAAGATCAGGCGGATGCGCACAAGTTATCTCCTCCATGGAAAGGACCTTTTGTGGTTAGCAGAAACCTCAACAATGGGTCATACTATCTCATTGACGTTCGAGACGAGTCACACACTTCTGGGCAGGAGACCCACCGGCCGTGGAATATCGCTCATCTGCGGCCTTATTATACTTGAGTCATCAACTCCCCCCATTGTACATCATCATTGTATATATCACTTATATATATATATATATATATATATATAAAATAAAGTTGGCATCCTTGCAAGCCGGGGCCTCTGCCGTTTTACGCATCTCAGATCGTGCAAAGATGGATACAACCACAAGGTCACTTGGGGGCTTCTAACCCGCCAGGGTTCAGCTTACACACCCTCTTGATCGGCTCTTCAGCCACTATAAGGCCGGGTTATATACCCAAAAAGTTGACTCCGTCAACAAGGTCATTTGGGGGCTTCCAACCCGCCGGGTTTAGCTTACACACCCTCTTGATCGGCTCTTCAGCCACCGCAAGTTTGAGTTAAACCTGCCTATAAGCTGCTGCTGCTCCGCCAGGTGACCCGCCGAACTCTTACCAGTTAATCTCGATTAGAGACCCTGAGCTGTTCAAACATATTTGACAGTCACTCTCGCTAGAGACCCTGTACTGGTCAAGGTTAAACCGGCGGTTCTTGTCACGTGAGGGCCGGCTTACGGAAAGCGAGGATAAACTCACCCATCTGCTGCCAACTCTCCGCTATGTGGCCCGTTCGTACTCTTAAACAGTTACTCTTTTTAAGACCCTGCACTGTTTAAGGTTCAAACGACGGATTTATGTCACGTGAGAGGTAGCTTTTGGGCCCTAAGGGTATTCATACCCTGCTGCGTCTCTCTCTGGTTCGTTACGCTCTTATCAGTTAATCTCGCCTAGAGACCCTGAGCCGTTCAAAGAATTGATGGTCACTCTCGCTAGAGACCCTGTACTGTTAAGAGTTCAAGTAACGAGTCCACCCAGAAGAACCGGCTTATGAGTTTTCTACAACGCAAGGTCATGAAAGATTTAGCATCTCCGGGTTGTGCTTTTTCAAGCCGCCCTCACAACAATGCAGGACATTGTCTTGTTTTTCCAGGGTTTATCTCCTAAAGATGAGCCGCCGTGAAAACTGATATTATGAGCTGAGCACAAGACGGATAAACATGCATCAAGTTGTGCAAAGTTTCTACGTGCACGATGGCACGGCTCAGACAATCAGGTCATTCTTAAGCCTATTACAAAGCTCTCCAGAGAGCCCAAAATACCACGGACTTAAAGTTTTTGTACACTGCTGGCGGTGGCGGGTCAAGAAGCCGGGTTAAAGGTTTCCTAAGCAAATGATCAGCTTGATGGAGGGTCATCCTGCGCCGGGTCTTCGACTTCTTCGATCTGAAGATTGTCCACATCCCAGTTGCAGTTTGTTAGAGCTTCAAACTGAGCCTTGTCAAAGAGGGGAGACAGGTCAATCTCAGGAGCAAAGAGGTGCTTACGGCGGACATGAGTCAAATCTCTAGCTTCAAAAGTTGGGCCACACACTCTTTTGCTGACCTCGCTGTAAGCCGCCTGGTACGTTGACAGATCAATTTCATCAACCAGTGTTGATGCGAGTACTCTGGAGGCCTTCATACACTTGGCATAGTCAGCTTCTGTGAAATCTGAGCCGTCATCTTTCTTCGACGGTAAGCCGTCCATCATTTCTTCTGCCGACAGTTCAGGGGCAAATGCCAGAGACCGGCTTAGCGCAGCCATCGCTCCCTTCCTGGCGGCTGATCGTTTGAGTTCCTCAATCTGTTTGGGCAGAGTGGATAAGAGTTCTATCACTCCCTTCATATATTTGGGGATGCTTTTTTCAGTCAACATCGCTTTGATGGTGCATAGGGTGTTGCAGTATAGCTGTTCTGCCAAGGAATATACTGCCTTTAGCTTCAGCAAGCTGTCTGAAGATAGTTGGCGGCTTCTTTGACCTGCAAGGAAAGATTTGGTGGTATAAGCCGCCCGCACAGTTTTTAAAACATGGCAAGGAAATTTGCTAAGGTGTACCGTGATTACCAAAGATAGCAGAAGTCATCCTCGAGATATGGCGCTTGAGGGTTTGCAGCTCATCTGACACAAGCTTGAGTTGCTGGTCAGCATCGTCTGCGCGCTTGGTCAGGGCGGCTTGTGTAGACTCAGCACTTTTCTTGAAGGCATCAAAATCAGATTGAACCTTCTCAAGCTCCTTAACGGCAACCCGCCATTTTTCTTCCGCCTCAGACCGGGCAGTTTGTTGGGCAGCAAGGCTTTCTTTTACGCCGGTCAGATTAGACTCAGCCGCCTCCAAAGCTTCCTATATTGTACAAAAACACAACAAGACAGGAGGTTTAAGTCGCCAGGAGGAGATATTAGCATATGATTGATGGAGCTGGTATGACAAGTCTCAAGCAGATTGCCAGCAATATACTTGACACTTGGGGGCTAATGTCTGTGTTTGCTCTCCAAGTCTACTATGAAGTTCCGGCTCATCTTCATAAAGATAAGCCGACACTTGGGGGCTACACACTGCGCTCTCCAAGTCTACAATGAAGTTCCGGCTCATCTTCATAAAGATAAGCCGGCACTTGGGGGCTACACACTGCGCTCTCCAAGTCTACAATGAAGTTCCGGCTCATCTTCATAAAGATAAGCCGGCACTTGGGGGCTACAAACGGCGTTTTCCAAAAATTCCAGTGAAGTTCCGGTTCATCATTTTTATACTGACCCGGACTTGGGGGCTACCGTTGATCTATTCTTCAAATTGAGTATCGGCTTACTATCTATACTAACCCGATACTTGGGGGCTATAGGCTAAGCTATTTGGAGTATGGCATAGATTGGAAGACCCGGCCTACCATTTACAATGTTAAACCAACTCTTGGGGGCTACATAAGGGTATAAGGAAAAAGCAGGAGGCGTACCTCATATTTTTTCTTCATCAAGCCAACAAGTTTGAGCTCCATGTTCCGGCTTGTTGACAGGCGGTTCAGATAACCAGCGTGTAATTCATCGGCAGTCAGCTTCTCCAACACAGGGAATTCAAAATCAAACTTCTCAGGCGAGGAAGCTTCAGCCTTGCTGGTATGTCTTGTCAATACATGAGGCTCGGGAGATTGATGACCCATCCCAGTGATGATAACGTCTGGAAGAACTGTGTCTTCAACGGCTGTTGAAGGGCTGGGCGGCTTAGGATCATCCCTTGGAGGACTGTCAGTCGCCATGTCATGGTCAGCCGGCTCAAAGGGCTGATGAGTGGCTTCAGGTGCATCTTTCATAATTTCAGTGGGCTCCACATAAGTTGCAGGGGAGTCCGGTTTAGTAATTTCCGGCTCTTAGGCAGAAGGAGCAGCAGTAGACCCGCCGGTTTTCCTTCGTTTTGCTTGAGCTCTGAAAAACAGAAGAATTGTTGCATAAGTAACAAGGATGATAGAAAGGGATGATGCAGATACAAAGGTACGCACTCCGGGTTGATCTTCAGAGGAGGCAACTTAGTTGCAGTAGAATCACCGGACGAAGGGGGTGTTTCCTGAAAGCAGTTAAGACAATACGAAGCAGAGTAAGGTTACAATGCAAGATTGTTAAAACGGACCTTAGTTAAGGGAGTACCTCAGCCGACCGTTTCCGCGGAGCTGGAGAATTCGATAACCCGGCCACAAGATCTTCAGAGCCGGCGCTCCGGGTCTGACGTCGGGAGTTGTGTTGTTGCTTTTTCAAAAGAAAATTAGGGTCTAAATGAGCAAGAGGATGAGAAAAGGGGACTTTTCGGATGACCCGCCATATTTTCTCTGGTGGAAGATTTTCTGAGTCAGAGGAAATGTAGGTTACCTCAGGGGCGTCTGCATGGCTTGTTTCCGTTTCCTCCTGTGGATAATTGTTGTTAATAAGTTGCATAAAGAGACGACCAAGGGAGTCAAGTTTTACCTCCGAGTCGTCAAGCTCAGGCAGCTCCTGAGCGGCAGGTTTCTTCTTACGGCCGCGGGCTTTCACCTTGGGTTTCCTTACAGGAGGGTTAAATTTCTTCTTCCAGAAAGGAGAACCGGCCTGTGCATAAGCCGCCAAAGAAGATTAAAAGGTGCAAGGTAAAAGGTTAGGACAAGAATGACCAATTTTGTAGAAAAGAATTTCTTACAGCTGGAGCCGGATTCTTGGCGCAAAAGGGCTTCAACCCGGTCTTGTTGCAAATCTCTTGTTTTTCGCCAAGAAGTGACTTGACGGAAGTATTGATGTCTTGTTCTGTCAAAGGGGTGGCATTGAAGCAGAGAGAGTCATCGGGTTCCCCCGTAAATTCATGCATGAGTCGGTCACGCCGGCTCAGTGGCAAGATTTTCCAAGAAACCCAGCAGCGGGTTAAGTCGACGCCAGTTAAGCCGTTCGCCAGTAAGGCCCTGATCTTCGCGAAGGCCGGAGCATACTTCGCTCGTTCTGTGGCGGACATCCGGTCCGGGAGTTCGATGTAGCAAAGCCGGGTGGGACGATAACCCGGCAGTGGATTCTCTTCTTCGGGAGAAGTGTCCTTACAGTAGAACCAGGTCTTGTTCCAATCCTTGGGGTGACTTGGTAAGAGAGCTGCTGGATAGGGCAAATCTCTCCGTCGCTGGATAGACACGCCGCCAAGCTCCAAACTTGGCCTAGCCGCCACTTCAGTTTGGTGATTGACGTAGTAGTAGTCCCGGAAGAGGTCAACAGGCGGTTCTTCTTGCAAGTAAACTTCACATAACACTTGGAACTGACACATGTTGGTGACAGAGTTTGGACCTATATCTTGAGGATGAAGCTTGAAGAAATGAAGCACGTCTCGGAATTTTTTTGATCCGGGTGGGCTAAATCCACGAAGAAGATGATCAGTGAACACAACAACTTCTCCTTCCTGAGGAGTCGGTCTGATTTCTGGCCCTGGAACCCGCCAGTGTATAACATCCTGAGCCGGCAAAATACCCGACTCTACGAAGTCAAGTAGAAGCTGTTCGGTAACTCCGGAGCCGACCCAATCACAAGACGAAGGTGCTCTAGACATAATGGCGGGTTAAGCTGCGAAGGCACGGAGTATGGCGGGTTAGAAAAATGTTCAATAGTCAAGGCAACTATGGTCAGCATAATGGTGAGGTGTTAAGCCGCCAATACAATGGCGAGTTAGGTGGGCAAGACATCGCGGGAAAATGCGGTTAAGTGCGGACAAACATGTTTCACATATTGTCATTATAACTGCAAGATCCACGAGCGAAGGTAAAATGAAACATATTCAAAAACCTAAAAGGATAGAGGAAGAACAGGCGGACAACACGCGGTGGAGATTGCTATGCAGATCTAAAACAGGCGGGCATTGGTGTTAGGAGGACGACCGCGGCAGAAAGACAGTGTTATGAGAGGCGCAGTGATACTTGGTGGTCTATATTATGGAGAACACCGATGAACAGCGATGAACACAAAGAATTCCGATGAACTCGGGAGATCCTAATGGAGGTAACTACGGATTAGACAAGGGCCAAGAGTGGTACCTTGCGGACGCGGATGGGCCGGCGAAGCTTTGGACCAACTCAGGTGGACGCGGCGGCCGGCGTTGGGGCTGACGGCGAGGTTCGGTCGGGGCGGCGGAGCTCCGGAGGTACGGGCGTCTGAAGGAGGAAGACGACAGCGGCGGCGGAGAAAAGGACAGGGGCCCCCTGTCTGCTTATTTATAAGATGGGATGGCAACAGTGCGCGCGAAAATCGAGGAGGCACAGTGATGATTGACCGAAGAGGGCGCCTCGATTTTTGGGCCGACCTTTCAATGAAAGGATCCGTTGCAAACGTCACAGAATCTTTTCAGAATATTCGATATGACGTCACAGCGGGTTATCAGTTTTTCTTTTCAGAGGACAGCAATGTGAGACTCGCCGCCAAGTGAGTTTGAAGATTGACATGAGCTGGCTCAAATCAACCTGGGGCCTAATGTTGGGGATATAACCCCGTGGTAAGACCCGCCCAGGAGGGGCCGGGTCATACCTGGCGGCTCGTAGCCAAGACCCATGAGGTGGGCCGGAAGATGAAGGCCAGGCCGCATGGCGGTTTACCTGACGGGCCAAGAAGAAGGCCCAGACAGAAGATGGTATGAAGACCCGGGCGGTTAAGCCGCCCGGAGACGGCTTGCCCAAGATGGCAAGGCGGCTTAGAGACAGGATTGAATACGTTGTGTGAGTCGGTTTGAGACTCGTGTAACACAGGGCCTTGACCACCTATATAAAGGTGAGACCCTTGGGCGGCTTAGACAGAAAACGAATCAATCGAGAACTAGGTCAGGCGAATCCGCTCCCTTGTAATCGATACTCCAATCAATACAACACAAGCAGGACGTAGGCTTTTACCTCTTCAGGAGGGGCTGAACCTGGGTAAACTCGTGTCCCTCGTCTCGATCAACCCCTTTGAGTCCACCGCCTTAGCGATGGCTGATTGGCTAACATAATAGTTTTATCATCTTAAAAAGGTTGTCAAATATTATGCAAATGAATGTTCAATAGCAAACCTTGGTAATACTGCTTGTGGTATTGGCAAATTTCATAGTGATTGTATTTGATTAATTCTTCTACTTATTCAAAGGCTCTGCATATATACATTTGATTGGTAATAGCAGGCTCTGTTGAAAGACATAAACGATGAATAGGAACTGGGATGAATATGTGAGATTAGGATGAGTATGCGAGTTCCATTTGATTCCCGCATACAACAAAGCAAACCTTATATAACCGGCGAAGTTTTGACTATTTGCAGTTATACACAATGTAGTAAATGTACTGTCTACTTGACCATATGTTATAGTTCAAATGCATGAAAGGCTCATGATCTCATCTTCTGAATGCGAAAATTGAAATGAAATGAAGGTTCATGACCTGATGTTTTGAACATAATGTCCTCTTCTATACAAAGAGTTCATCTACGATGCTTGGTAGCTTTACTATGCATGGTCTAAGGGACCAGATAATGTTCTACTAATTGTTACCATGTTATCTAATAGCCACATCAAATGAATGCAAAAATATGAGAAATACTTGACATGTTCGCTTTAGTTGAGGTTAGTGAATTGTTTTTTCATTATCTTTTGTATATTGAAAGCCTTCAGTTCTCCTTTCTTACTACACTCAGTAATTCTATTTGCTTTTGTGGAATAAATCAAATATATCTATAGTATGTTAATTAAGCCTCACAGAATTCATGTGTTCATTGTATTGTCGAAGGTGCATTATGAAAGGGCAATGAACGATAGATATCATTCAATTTATTGGCATCTCCAATACTTTCCGGCGTTTGACATCATGAGCGAAGTGGATAACTGGAAGGGAGCAATCACATGAAGATAATATGCACTGACGGCTATCAAGCTAGAAAATCTTATTATTTTTACTTTACAAACTGTATAACCTTTTAGTCCAATGTTCGCTTCAGTTGTACTCCTCCGATCATCTTTTTATGTATGCCATGAGAGTATATAATCGAACCAACAATTTATAATTATTTAAACAGTTCGTAATCTTCTCACGCTACTTAACAAAACTGAACAAACATTAATTAAACACGAGCAATCAACAAATTAAGTTACAATTTAGCCAACAACAGGCTCATACATGGGCGTGGCGTGGCGCCGCGCCTTCCGTCTGCTAGTTATTTTTATCCTCCCTGCATTTGTGGCTCAACGAGGACATGCCGAAGTGATACATGGCAAAAAAAAATGTGGTGCTCATAGTTTGGTAGTTTGCATTGCACCCAAGTTGATGTCTGCAATTGGACACCTATATTTGTGATTTAGGAGTGGACCGACGCAAATCACAATTATTTGGCTATGTGCACCATGCTGTTTTGCTATCCACATTCAAATCTGCCAAACTTACCATCTGAATGCACCATACTTAACAACAACACATCACATATCAAACATGCACATAATTAACAGTACTCCTACACATTACCACGCAAGTAACAGTGCACAATACCACTTAACACATGGGTTTTAAGATAGATGCCCATGCACAACCTAATTCACACTTAACAGGATGGACAGAAAGGATGACTAGATCGCGGAAGCGAGGTCACCTTGACAGACGTGCTTGGCGAACCTGTACCGGCAGATGGTGTAGTTAATGGCGTTGTAGATCTCGACCTTGAAGTCGAGGTTCTACAAATTAAAGATGAGAAGATTACTCAGGAGATCTTGTGCTTCTGGCAGAAGTAGTCCCAGCCCCTCCCCAGCACCATTTGCTCCTGGAAGACATGAACCTGCACCCGGAACTCACACGACCTGTTCACTGACGGCTTAACGACGCATGGAAATCTAACGACAAGACACCTTTCTGTTGGGGAACGTTGCATGGGAAACAAAAAAATTCCTACGCACACGCAAGATCTATCCATGGAGATGCATAGCTATGAGAGGGGGAATGTATCTACATACCCTTGTACAAGATTATGAGACATCTGTTTACAAGGGATCGCAATACCATACGAGAAGGTGTCCGCACAAACGGACATGTCTGTTTCATTTGTATTGTGTTTGTACGTGTCATGTATATTTATCAAACAACCGAAGCCCATCTTCTTCTTTCGTCGACCAGAGCAACTCAGCACCCTGGTCCATAAAATGGCTAAGCACACCCCTTATGACACACGGCCCTGGTCGGATGGCGCATCCGTTTGTGTTGGGATGTCTGCCCCTGCTCGGCTTTGTCTGGCTTCGTTGGCAACGCTCGATGAATCCAAATATCATCGTTGGCCAAAGGCTTCTGAAACACAGTTGAGGAAAAAATGGATGTTGTCTGGTCAGTAGGGTGTGTGCAGGTGTGCGCTTTTGTTTGTTGGTGGCTTGTCGGTTGCAGGCGCGGTGCGCGAGCCACCCATGGTGTGTTGTTGATTGAGGTGAAGAGACTGCGGCAGAAGCCAGCTAGGGTCTTGTGTCGTATGGGGTGTGTTTGGCCCTTCTATGGATCCGGGTGTTGGGTTGCTCTAGGCGGCGAAAAGTGGACTTCTTTCATGGTAAATACAGGGTACACGAGTTAAGCGAAATATTTAAAGCATTTCTTCCATAACATTTTGCAAATTACTATGTTCACACTGCATTTTATTCGTCTTGACAATAATCATTGCCCATAGTTTTCTTTGGTGACTTGTTTGATAGATGACTCGCTGCATCATTGGTAGAGAGACCAACTGCAGCCCCAAAGATAAGTGAACTATGTGAAACACAAAATAAAAGTTAAGTGAACTATTCGAAGATTGCTTTCGCAGATCAACCACGAAGGAGAGAATTGGGATTGTTATGTCGGGGTTGTTTGGTTCTACACCTAGCAATGCCACACCTTGCCATACAATGTTGCCACCACACTTACCTAAGCTTAGTTCTTCAAAATGAGAGTCACAAGTTGGCAAGCCTAAGGGAATTTTGCCACACTTTTTGAGTGTATGCAATGTGGGACCCTAGTGTGGCTTGCCTAAGGTGTGGCTTGAACAAAATACCCACCTAAGTTGGTCAAACTTACCTAACCTTAGATGTGACAACCTTCGGCAAAGTTAGTCACAAACCAAACAGCACCGTCATGTTTTGACTCCCTTGACGTTTTCGCGGGTGTAATGATGAGGGTCCTAAGAAGCATGTCGGCTTGGTTTTGCCTGGCTCGGAAGCTGGTCTCTACCCGAATCTGTTGCCCGATGGTACCAAATAGCCAAGTGACATAGTGGACCACTCAGGGTAAACGAGTTGCTGGTAGTCTGTGAATATGACCGGCCAGGGGAACCCAATAGCCTGGTCGATAGAAAGGCCGACCACACCCCATGGTACATGATCTGAACCATCGGAGTTAGGGACTCCTTCTCTGAACAACTAAGGCGACCCAAGATCATCCGGGCACACCACAGAGTCTAAATACCAAACAAGCATCTGAAACCGTGGTACCTGTCCAAGGGGACGCGATGGCAAGAGGCTGTGGCACCACCCGACAGCCACCAAGCATGAACGAAACAGCCCGATAGGATGCGACCGACGCGCACGTCGAGTCAGGCACTCGCACATGTCGGGCGTGTTTTGGGATGTTAGATCGGTCTTTGATGGTGGCATGGTCCGACAACCTTCCTAGAAGAACACAAGAAAAAGAAGCCCAATGTTCACACTGTGTCTGTATCAATGGCCACCAACGATTGTGAATCAAAGCTAAAGGCAGCGATCTCGGCAATGAAGTACTTGTGGGGTTTCATAAACACAAAGACCCAAACTTGCCACCAGTTTTTCCTGCCGGCCCAAAAAGATACAAAACGGGGCATTTAGCTTACTACATGTCCAAGATATCCTTATATCTACAGCGTCGTTCTACCTTGAAGGCGTGTTGTCGAACTTCCTATAAGAAGCAATCTGGCTTGGATAGTGTCGTCCATGCGATGTGGTGGAAGTGTACGTTCTTTTAGTGCACCTTCAAGAGTGCCAGAGCCATCCGAGCTCCCTCATGTGCAGTTGATCATCGTCGTCGTACCATCTCAGCATTGGCCTGGCCAAGCTGAACAGAAAGATCAAAGATGCCCTCCTCGGGAGCAGCCCCCTCCATAGACAGAAGCCATCAGCTTTACCATCTGAGCCTGCACCAGCATTGCAAGCCTTGTAACCTATCGAACACGATTGTATAGATCAGCGACATGCCCCAAGACAACACACTCAGAAGAATAGTATTTGAGAGGAAAAGTATGTTACTCGTTGAGTGGCTGAGGGTATAGCGAAGACCGTATAATCTCCTCATGCAAGGTTGGGAACACGGCTGCAATAAAAAAAGTCAAACAGGTAAACGGAGAGAAAAAAAGGAAATTCCTCAAAAAAGTAGAAAGGAAAAAAGGAGAATACAGACATCACACACATTGTAGCACGCACCCGACAGGTAGACCTCGGCCATGTGAAGCTGCCCTTCACCAGTATTTGTTCAGTCGTGAGCGTTACTCAAGGCCAAGGTCTCCAAATCGCCATATCGTCTGCCATCTGTTGCTCAGCGTTGTTGCGCTGCAGGTTTAGTAGGCACTCCTTGTGAGCCCTGATACGTCCATTTTGCATCATGTTTTCTTGTTGTTATTTATAGTGTTTTTGATCAATATTTCACTTTATGATGCAATTTTTATATCTTTTCTCTCTTAATATGCAGGATATACATGAAGAGGGGAATTGTCGGCAGGTGGAATTCTGGACCTAAAAGAGCTACAACAGAGATAGCTATTCTCCGGAGCTCCAAATGACATGAAATTTTAGTTAGAATTATTTTAGAATATACAAAAAATATTGGAAGGAAGAAGTACCAGAGAAGAACCACCATGGGCCCACAAGGCAGGGGCGCGCCCTACCCCCTGGGCGCGACGTAGTGCCTTATGGGGCCCACAGATGCTCTTTGGTGCACATCCAATGTTTTTAAAGCGCTAAAGCAAAGCGAGGCTCTAGGGGACGCCTCAATGCTTAAGCGCTAAAGCGTAAAGCGAGGCGACGCTTTAGACAGACTCTGAACCTGATGGGCAGTAGAATAGAGTACCATTTAGTGAGACATACATACCTTGATTCTAATCCACCAGTGAGCACATATGCATTAGTAGCCATTATTCTAATCCATCCACTATGCAGTAAGCAACTAGACAACTACTACAAGAGAGGGAGCAACAACACCTAACAGCAGAGGTGCTGTGCATAGCATAACACATAACAGAGCAGGAAAGACATGACAAGCTGGTTTAGCTCTGAGCATGGAAGAAAGAGCAAAGGGAAGGGAAGGGGGAGAAGAGAGGGCAGGAGCTATACATTTTGGTAGCACAAGAGGAGGGGGGAGGAGCTGCAGCCGGAGAGGAGGAAGCTCATGCAGATCTGAGGAGGAAACTGTTGCCACAGGAGAGAGGAGAGAGCTGAAAGCCTGGATATTTGCACGCTCTGGTTTTGGTTTTCTCTCTTTCTTTCCCATCTTCTAACTGTTTCACATATGAGACCAGTTTTCCCGCCCTTGTGTTCCCACCCTGCCCTTCTCTCCCGCCAGAAATCTCTGTTGCCCTGCCTGGCAAGTCTAAGGCGTCCTCTTTGCACTAAAGTGCTAATCAGGACGCCTAAGCGGGCGCTTCAGACGCTTTAATGTCTAAGGCGGACGCCTTAGACACATGTCTAAAGTGAGCTGGACGCTTTAAGCCTGGAGGGCGCTCTGACGCTTAAGCGTCGCTTTAGCGACGCTTTAGGGACGCTTTACAAACAGTGTGCACATCTTCTGCTATATAAGGCCATTTTCCCTAGAAAAAAAGTGAGAGAAGACTTTCGGGACGAAACATCGCGTCTCGAGGCGGAACCTGGGCTAGAGCACTTTTTCTCTCCCGTGGAGCGACTCCGCCGGGGATACTTCCCTCCATGAGGGGGAAATCGAAGCCTTCGTCATCATAACCACCCCTCTCATCGCGACAGGACTACATCAACATCTTCACAAGTACCATCTCATCTTCAAACCCTAGTTCGTCTCTCCTATTCAGTCTTTGTCCAAAACCTCGGATTGGTACATGTGTGTTGCTAGTAGTGTTGATTACATCTTGTAGTTGATGCTAGTTGGTTTATTTGGTGGAAGATCGTATGTTCAGATTGTTAATCATATATTTATCTCCTCTGATCATGAACATGAATATGATTTGTGACTAGTTCTGTTTGTTCTTGAGGACATGCGAAAAGTCTTGTTATAAGTGATCATGTTAGGTTAGTATCTGTTCATTATTTTGATGAGATGTATGTTGTCCTTCCTCTAGTGGTGTCGTGTGAACGTCGACTACATGACACATATTACCATGCTTGGGCCTAGGGGAAGGCATTGTGGAGTAGTAAGTAGATTATGGGTTGCAAGAGTGATAGAATCTTAAACCCTAGTTTATGTGCTATTTCGTAAGGGGCTGATTTGGATCCATATGTTTCATGCTATGTTTAGATTTATCTTAATTCTTCTTTCGTAGTTGTAGATAATTGCGACAAGGGGTAATCATAAGTGGGATGTTTATTCAAGTAAGAACGACACCCTAACACCGGTCCACCCACATAAAAATTTATCAAAGTAGTGAACGTGAATCAACTGAACATGACTAGACGAAATCCCCATGTGTCTTCGAGAACGTCTTGATCACTATAAGAAATACTATTGGCTTGTGGTTTGCAATATAAGGATTGCACCATCTTGCTGCACTTGTTACTTTGGCTACTTGTTACTTGCTACAAATTACCTTGCTATCAAAATATCTGTTACTACTCTTTTACATCACTTGTAGAGAATACCTAGCTGAAATTGCTTATCGATTCCTTCTTCTCCTCGTTGGGTTCGACACTCTTACTTATCAAAAGGACTACGATTGATCCCCTATATTTTGGTCATAAAGACTCTTTTCGGACGCCATTGGCAGGGAGTGAAGCGCATTTGGTAAGAGGAACTTGGTAAGGAAACATTTATATTAGATGATGAATTTTATCTTCACTTGTTACTATGGAAGATAATCCTTTGAGGGGCTTGTTTGGGGTATCTTCACCTCGACCGGAAGTCGTAAGAGCCACTCCTCAACCTACTAAACCTACTGAAAATATTTGTTATGAAATACCTTCGGGTATTTGACGTGGCTTGAGACTGCGTCGGTATTTCCCCAAAGAGGAAGGGATGATGCAGCACAGCGACGGTAAGTATTTCCCTCAGTTATGAAACCAAGGTTATCGAACCAGTAGGAGGATCACCACCACCCAATAAGCAGCACCTGGACACAAACAACAAATACTTGCAACCCGACGCAAAAGAGAGGTTGTCAATCTCTCTACGGTAAAAAGATAGATTAGGTAGTGATAGATAGGAGAGATAGATCTCTCAAGAACACAAATAAAAAGAGTAAATATGCAGCAATATATTTTTGGGTTTTTGGTTTTGTAGATCTGAAAACAAAGATTGCAAAAACGTAGATCGGAAAGCAATATGATGGAAAAGTAGACCCGGGGGCTGTAGGGTTCACTAGTGGCTTCTCTCATGAGTATAGCGCACGGTGGGTGAACAAATTACTGTTGGGCAATTGATAGAAAATCGAATAGTCATGACGATATCCAAGGCGATGATCATTATATAGGCATCACGTCCAAGATAGGTAAACCGACTCCTGCCTGCATCTACCTCTATTACTCCACACATCGACCGCTATCCAGCATGCATCTAGTGTATTAAGATCATGGAAAAAACGGAGTAATGCAATAAGAACGATGACATGATGTAGACAAGATCTATTCATGTAGGAATAGACCCCATCTTGTTATCCTTAATAGCAACGATACACGCGTGTCTTGCTGCCCCTTCTGTCACTGGGAAAGAACACCGCAAGATCGAACCCATCACAAAGCACCTCTTCCCATGGCAAGAAAAATCGATCTAGTCGGCCTAACTAAACCAAAGATTCGAAGAAGAAATACGATGCTATAAGCAATCATGCATATAAGAGATCAAAGAAGACTCAAATAATATTCACGGATAGAAACTGATCATGAACTCAAAATTCATCGGATCCCAACAAACACACTGCAAAAATTTACATCAAATAGATCTCCAAGAGACCACTGTATTGAGAATCATAAGAGAGAGGGAAGAATCCATCAAGCTACTGCGTACGGACCCGTAGGTCCATGGTGGACTACTCATGCATCATCGGAGAGGCACCTATGAGGAAGATGAACCCCTCCGTGATGGTGTTTAGATTGGATTTCGAGGTTCTGGAACTTGCGGCGGCTGGAATTGTGTTTCGTCGACTCCCCTAGGTTTTTTTGGAATATTTGGGAATTTATAGGCATCAGAGGCGGTGCAGAGGGGCTCCGTGGAGGGCACAACCCATCAGGGCGCACCCTGGCGGGTTGTGCTCCCCACAGCCCACCTTCCAGGCTCTTCTTTGGCCCACTGGGTGTCTTCTGGTCCAGAAAAAATCTCCAAAAAGTTTCGTCAAGATTGGACTCCGTTTGGTATTGATTTTCTGCGAAGTAAAAAACAAGCAAAAACATCAATTGGCACTTTGGCACTATGTCAACAGGTTAGTCCCAAAAAATGATATAAATTTGTTATAAAATGATTGTAAAACATCCAAGAATGATAATATAAAAGCATGGAACAATCAAAAATTATAGATACATTGGAGACGTATCAGCATCCCCAAGCTTAATTCCTACTCGTCCTCGAGTAGGTAAATGATAAAAACAGAATTTTTGATGTGGAATGTTGCCTAACATGTTCATCACATTCTTTTCTTTTGTATAGCATGGACATTTGGACTTATAATGATTCAAAGCAATAGTCTAGTTTTAACATAATGACTTCAATACTCAAGCATGTCAACAAGCAACCATGTCTTTCAAAATATCAACACTAAAGAAAGTTATCCCTAGCCCATCATGCTCAATCATTGATCCATTCATGAAACACACTCAAATATTAGCTATGCCCAATGCTCAAGTATGATCATAGTGCCCCCTAGTTGGTGCTTATAAGATAAGATGGAGAATCAAAGAAAAAATAAAAATTGCATAAAGTAAATAGATAGGCCCTTCGCAGAGGGAAGTAGGGATTTGTAGAGGTGCCAGAGCTCAAGGTTTAAATTGAGAGAGAAAAAAATATATTTTGGGTGGCATGCTTTTCCTGTCAACGAAAACGACAAAGTAGTTCACAATACTTTGCATGCTAGATATATCATAGGCGGTTCCCAAACAGAAAATAAAGTTTATTCCTTTTTCCACCAAACTTTCACTTTCCATGGCGGGCCGTATCCACGGTTGCCTTCCATACCAACACTTTCAAAGGAATTTGTTATTTGACAACATAAAGTAAATATTTTTTTCTTTTTTATTTCGGGAATGGGCATCCCTATTACCGCCGCACTCTCGTGCAATGACAAGTGAATAAACACTCATCTTGAGAATAACACATCTAGCATGGAAAAATATTGGACACTCCCCACCGTTTCATGAGCGGTACGAGCACACAAAAGAGAAAATTTATTTTGAAAGTTTAGAGATGGCACATACAAATTTGCTTGGAACGGCATGGAAATACCGCATATAGGTAGGTATAGTGGACTCATAAGGCAATTCTTGGTTTAAGGATTTTGGATGCACAAGTAGTATTTCTACTTAGTACAAATGGAGGCTAGCAAATAGATTGGGAAGCAACCAAACCAAGAAACGAAAATTCACATAAGTGAGCATTGAGCATAACTAACACCGAATAATGCACCATAAATAGGATGTAACTTCATTGCATGACTATTGACTTTCGTGCATGCATAGGGAATCACAAACCTTAACACCAATATTCCTACTAAGCATAATTACTCACTAGCATGACTCACATATTACTATCATCATGTTTCAAAACTATTACAAAGAATCAAGTTTAATTTGTCCAATGATCTTCATGAAAGTTTTTATTATATCCTCCTTGGATATCAATCACTTTGGGACTAGTTTCATATATTGCCATTGCTTTTTTGACAAGCTCAAACAAATCTAAGTGAAGCACATGAGCATAAAGATTTCATCTCTCAAAAAGGTATAAGTGAAGCATGAGAGGATTTCTTCAAAATTTACCTACTCTCAAATTAATCTAAGTGAAGCATGAGAGTATTTCTACAAAAATTTCCAAGCACACCGTGCTCAAAAAGATATAAGTGAAGCACTAGAGCAATTCTATAGCTCAAAAAGTTTAAGTGAAGCACATAGAGAAATTCTAACAAATCATAGCATGATTTTGGCTTTCTCAAATAGGTGTGTCCAGCAAGGATACAAGAGAAAAACTAAAAAACAAAGCAAGCAAAGATACAATACGCTCCAAGCAAAACTCATGACATGTGACGAATAAAAATATAGCTCCAAGTAAAATATCGATGGTCGTTAGAAGAAAGAGGGGATGCCACTCGGGGGCATCCCCAAGCTTAGTTGCTTGTTACTCTTTGGATATATCTTGGGGGTGCGGTAGAATCCCCAAGATTAGGCTTTTATAACTCCTTATTCATTCATCCATCGTGATCTCACCCAAAACTTGAAAACTTCAATCACACAAAACTCAACAAAATCTTCGTGAGATTCGTTAGTATAATAAAGCAAATCACTACTTTAGGTACTGTTGCAAACCCATTCATATTTTATTATTGCATTATAACTACTGTATTTTAACTTTACCATGGCTTATAACCCCTCAATACAAACCATAGATTCATCAAAACAAGAACACAATGCAACGAAAACAGAATCTGTCTTAAACAGAACAGTCTGTAGTAATCTGTACTCTAACCATACTTCTGTAACTCTAAAAAATCTGAAAAATTAGGACAAAG
Organism: Elymus sibiricus; assembly: GCA_039707655.1. NCBI lineage: Eukaryota > Viridiplantae > Streptophyta > Magnoliopsida > Poales > Poaceae > Elymus > Elymus sibiricus. The sequence continues at coordinate 269,905,037 of CM077673.1, read as the reverse complement.
TAAGGAATTTGTATATAAACACTGTGTTAAAATTTCATCTCAAGATCACATTCCAGCAAAAAATGAAAATTCATATACTTAACGCAAAGTTTTTGTTTCAGATTCAGCATCGCTTTTACTCGTCCTATGAATCATCCTAAAGGCTTTACTTGGCACAAACACTGAATAAACCATAAAAACACAATCATAACAGAGGCATAACTGTATCAACACTCAAAAACAGATAGGAAAAAGCAAAACATTATTTATTCATTGGGTTGCCTCCCAACAAGCGCTATCGTTTTACGCCCCTAGCTAGGCATAACGCATAGATTCAAGTATTGTCGTCTTTGGTTTTGGCCACTTTTGTGAGGGCTTTCTCGAATCCGGGGGGCTCTTTCCGCTTCCACGAATTTTCAGGAGAAGAAACCATCTTAAGATCCAAAATATCCAAACGCTTATTGCAAAAGGTAATCAAATTGTTCAAGCGATTGATGTTCCCACTAATATGTTTGAGGGGTTCGTGATATTTTTGTAACTCGGCCAAGTGCTTGTGTAAGTCACCCAGTTTGTCAAGAATTTGAACCCCCTCTTGTGAAAAAGCAAGCCCCTTTTTTGATGGAGGAACCCCCAAAATCCCTTCCAAAACTTCATAAGCGGCGTTTGCATCAAGTTCAATAAAATTTTCCCCTTTGAGGCAAAATCCAAAAGCTCTCTATGATGCAAAGCCAATCCAATGTAAAAAATTCTAAGCAAAACTTTTGCGTCTCCTTTTAGATTGGAAATACAATAGGATTCCATTAGCCTATACCAGGCATCTTTCAAATTTTCCCCTTGTTTTTGTTTGAAGTATAGAACTTCAAAATCTGGTGACAAAGGGGGAGTAGTAACGCTAGTCATAGCAACAAGCAAGAGATCCGGCGAGAAAAAGGCAAGCGGAAAAGAGGGCGAATAAAACGGCAAATTGGTGAAGTGGGGGAGAGGAAAACGAGAGGCAAATGGCAAATAATGTAATTGCAAGGAGATGAGATTTGTGATTAGGAACCTGGTAGATGATGATGGAGTCTCCTCGGCGCCTGAGATAGGCATGTAGAAGAGACCGCTTCCTCCTCGACAACGGCGCCAGAAATTCCTTTGACGTGGCTTGAGACTGCGTCGGTATTTCCCCAAAGAGGAAGGGATGATGCAGCACAGCGACGGTAAGTATTTCCCTCAGTTATGAAACCAAGGTTATCAAACCAGTAGGAGGATCATCACCACCCAATAAACAGCACCTGCACACAAACAACAAATACTTGCAACCCGACGCGAAAGAGAGGTTGTCAATCTCTCTACGGTAAAAAGATAGATTAGGTAGTGATAGATAGGAGAGATAGATCTCTCAAGAACACAAAATAAAAAAGGCAAATAAAATATGTAGCAATTTGTTTTTTGGTTTTTGGTTTTGTAGATCTAAAAACAAAGATTGCAAAAAGATAGATCAGAAAGCAATATGTTGGAAAAGTAGACCCGGGGGCCGTAGGGTCCACTAGTGGCTTCTCTCATGAGTATAGCGCACGATGGGTGAACAAATTACTGTTGGGCAATTGATAGAAAATCGAATAGTCATGACAATATCCAAGGCGATGATCATTATATAGGCATCACGTCCAAGATTGGTAGACCGACTCCTGCCTTCATCTACCTCTATTACTCCACACATCGACTACTATCCAACATGCATCTAGTGTATTAAGTTCATGGAAAAACGGCGTAATGCAATAAGAATGATGACATGATGTAGACAAGATCTATTCATGTAGAATAAACCCCATCTTGTTATCCTTAATAGCAACGATATATGCGTGTCTTGCTGCCCCTTCTGTCACTGGGAAAGAACACCGCAAGATCGAACCCATCACAAACCACCTCTTCCCATGGCAAGAAGAACCGATCAAGTCGGCCTAACTAAACCAAAGATTCGAAGAAGAAATACGAGGCTATAAGTAATCATGCATATAAGAGATCAAAGAAGACTCAAATAATATTCATGGATAGAAACTGATCATGAACTCAAAATTCATCGGATCCCAACAAACACACCGCAAAAGTTTACATCAAATAGATCTCCAAGAGACCATTGTATTGAGAATCATAAGAGAGAGAGAGAGAGAGGAAGCCATCTAGCTACTGCCTACGGACCCATAGGTCTATGGTGGACTACTCACGCATCATCGGAGAGGCACCTATGAAGAAGATGAACCCCTCCGTGATGGTGTTTAGATTGGATCTCGAGGTTCTGGAACTTGCGGTGGCTGGAATTGTGTTTCGTCGACTCCCCTAGGGTTTTTGGAATATTTGGGAATTTATAGGCATCGGAGGTGGTGGAGAGGGGCCCCGAGGAGGGCACAACCCATCAAGGCGCGCCGGGGCCCCCCTGGCGTGCCCTGGTGGGTTGTGGTCTCCTCGGCCCACTTCTCCAGCACTTCTTTGGCCCACCGGGTGTCTTCTGGTCCAGAAAAAATCTCCAAAAAGTTTCATCGCGATTGGACTCCGTTTGGTATTGATTTTATGCGAAGTAAAAAGCAAGCAAAAATAGCAACTGGTACTTTGGCACTATGTCAATAGGTTAGTTCCAAAAAATGATATAAAGTTGTTATAAAATGATTGTAAAACATCCAAGAATGATAATATAACAGCATGGAACAAGAAAAAATGATAGATACGTTGGAGACGTTTCAACAGTTCATACTTGAACAACACACTGCGCATAACTGAAATGAACAACGGACGTGTTGACTATAGAGTACAGACAACCTAATATGGCAATTTAAACGTGTACCGTTGATACTGAAATTGACACGGTTAAACATTGCTATACTGGTATTCGTAAAAATGAACTGGACATTTCATACTTGGTAAGTCCCGGGGGGTCATTGCTTGGGGATTTCATCAAGGCCAGAGCCCGCACCAAGTTGGCGGCGTCGGCGGCGAGGTGTTCGTCCGGGTCGGCACGCATAGCATTCACCACATCATCGACTGCCATGACCAGCTCCTCGACATCCGCGTGATATGTGGTTGAGCTTACGCGGGGATGCTCGGCGATAGGGGGTGGGGATGTGGAGGCGTGAGGGTGGTTCGCATGCTCCATCTGAGCTATCGGGCCGGGGCGGTGATGGAGATCGGAGGTTACCTCACTAGATCGACGAGCGAGACTGGTGCAGAACGTAGATTTGGTTGCGGCGGCGGTGGCGGTTTGGCCTGCAGTTAGAGCGGGGGGAGAGGGGGGCGGTGGGGATAGGGGAAATGTGATGGGTGGGTATGGGGTGGGAGGAATAACTACTAAAATCGCGCGCCTATTGAAAATTTGGCGGCGAAACTCGAACCTTACGGGGGGAACACGCAATGCAGACGAAGCGCATCAAATACCCGTGTGCGAGAAAAGAGAAAATTGGTGATCCCGTGTCGGAAAAAATTCAAGTCTTCTCTCTCTCATGCCATCGGACGCTTTGCAAACGGTTTGTTGTAAGAAAATGTTTGTCATTAAAGATGTATTATAAATACAAAAGGCCTAGAAAATACACAAAAGGGACTAAATACGATAAACGAGCCTGAAAATTGTGAAATTTGGACATGGTGCATTCTAGTGGGTATTTGGACCAAGGAAATATGGATTCCCCTTGAAAACATGACGATTTTCGCTCCCCGAACCATGAAACTCCATAGGTGATGGTCCGGTTTATGAAGAGTGTCTATCAAGACATTATCCATACCTCCTCAACTTTTTACCGAATCATATTGAGGTCATGCCCGGGCACCACACGAGATAACATGTTCTTCTAGCATGTTTTCCATTTTTCTAGACTTACAAAATAAATAAACGACACATCTCTGGTTGCCTCTTCCCACACATATCCTTTAAATTGTATTAGTTTCCTATAAAATACATGAAAACTTATTCAATGACACAATTATGAATTTTCGAGTCCTTTTTGAACGCATTTTCATGTACATAACGTTCTAACCTGAATACAAGCACAAAGTACCTAGAAAGTACACAAAAGGGACCAAATACGATAAACGAGCCTGAAAATTGTGAAATCTGGACATGGTGTATTCTAGTGGGTATGTTGATCGTAAAAAATAAATCTAGTTGAAAGGACCAAGGAAATATGGGCCCCCCTTCAAAACATGGCGATTTTCGCTCTCCGGGCCATGAAACTCCATAGGTGATGGTCTGGTATATGAAGAGTGTTTATCACGACATTATCCATATATACCTCCTCAAATTTTTACCGAATCGTATTGAGGTCATGCCCGGGCACCACACGAGATAACATGTTCTTCAAGCATGTTTTCCATTTTTCTAGAGTTACAAAATAAATAAACGACACATCTCTGGTTGCCTCTTCCCACAAATATATATCCTTTCAAATTGTATTAGTTTCCTATAAAATACATGAAAACTTATGCAACGACACAATTACAAATTTTCTAGTCCTTTTTGAACGCCTTTTCATGTACAAAACAATCTAACCTGAATTATAAGCACAAAGGACCTAGAAAGTACACAAAAGGGGCCAAATATGATAAACGAGCCTGAAAATTGTGAAATTTGGACATGCTGCATTATTCTAGTGGGCATGTTGATCGTAGAAAATAAATCTAGTTGAAAGGACCAAGGAAAAATATGGGTTCCCCTTGAAAACATGGCGATTTTCGCTCCCCGAACCATGAAACTCCATAGGTGATGGTCCGGTTTATAAAGAGTGTCTATCACGACATTATCCATACCTCCTCAATTTTTTACCTAATCATATTGAGGTCATGCCCGGGCACCACACGAGATAACATGTTCTTCAAGCATGTTTTCCATTTTTCTAGAGTTACAAAAATAAATAAACGACACATCTTTGGTTGCCTCTTCCCACACATATCCTTTAAAATTGTATTAGTTTCCTATAAAATACATGAAAACTTATTCAACGACACAATTACGAATTTTCGAGTCCTTTTTGAACGCCTTTTCATGTACAAAACGTTTTAACCTGAATTATAAGCACAAAGGACCTAGAAAGTACACAAAAGGGACCAAATACGATAAACGGGCCTGAAAATTGTGAAATTTGGACATGGTGCATTATTCTAGTGGGCATGTTGATCATATAAAATAAATCTAGTTGAAAGGACCAAGGAAAAATATGGGTTCCCCTAGAAAACATGGCGATTTTCGCTCCCCGAACCATGAAACTCCATAGGTGATGGTCCGGTTTATGAAGAGTGTCTATCACGACATTATTCATACCTCCTCAAATTTTTACCAGATCATATTAAGGTCATGCTCGGGCACCACACGAGATAACATGTTCTTCAGGCACGTTTTCCATTTTTTCTATAGTTACAAAACAAATAAACGACACATCTCTAGTTGCCTCTTCCCACACATATCCTCTAAAATTGTATTAGTTTCCTATAAAATACATGAAAACTTATTCAATGACACAATTACGAATTTTCGAGTCCTTTTTGAACGCCTTTACATGTACAGAGCGTTCTAACCAGAATTATAAGCACAAAGGACATAGAAAGTACACAAAAGGGACCAAATACGATAAATGATCCTGCAAATTGTGAAATTTGGACATGGTGCATTCTAGTGGGTATGTTGATCGTAGAAAATAAATCAAGTTGAAAGGACCAAGGAAATATGGGTTCCCCTTCAAAACATGGCGATTTTCGCTCTCCGAGCCATGAAACTCCATAGGTGATGGTCCGGTATATGAAGAGTGTCTATCACGACATTATCCATATATACCTCCTCAAATTTTTACCGAATCGTATTGAGGTCATGCCTGGGCACCACACGAGATAACATGTTTTGAACACCTTTTCATGAATAAAATGTTCGAACTTGAATTATAAGCAGTAAATGCCTAGAAAAGTGCACAAAAAAGACTAAGTATGGTAAACGAGCATGAAAGAATGTGAATTTTGGACACGTTGCATTCTAGTGGGTATGTTGATAGTAGAAAATAATAATGGAGAAATGACCAAGGAAATATGGGTTTCCCTTGAAACTTTGTGATTTGTTTGGGCAAACAGTTACTTTGCGAATGCCGTGTGCGTTCACCCCATTCTTTGGTGTGTTTTGATTGGCCAGAACACCAGCCACACGGAGGATGCACCGCAATCGAACGGCAATCCAAACTTCCCCCGTCACACCCGTATACTGTAGTTGGGATTTTAGTTCGTACATGCACTAAATTAAGGTCCCAACAAAAACTTTAATGGCAGTAATCACACACGGTTCATGTTTATGAACCGTTTCCTACGCCGACCCTCTACCCCGAGTCCTCGACCCTCTCCCCCTTCTTCCTCATTCGCATTGTTGTATACTTGCTCGTTCTCGACCTCGGCCCGACCAAATCTTCGAGCTCGACGACGCCTATCGCAGCCGGCTGCCACTGACGAACGCAACCGTTGTGTCCACAGTGCAAGCACAAATCAGGCATTAGCAATTAAATCGAGCATTTACCTGCTCAAATTGGTACAGTGCATAGTTGGCGGAGTAATTTACAAAACATTAGCTTGCTATTAATTTTACATCAATATAATACATATGAACTGCGCGCGCACAAAAGTGCTACTACCCCTAACGCCGACCCAGCACGCACAGCTGCCATCGTCCATCGATATCGTGTCGTTCCTTGGCTCAGGAGGACAGGAGGTCACCAAGTCGATGACCTACACCTTGATCGACCGAGGAAGGGTCAGCCTCGACGACGGCGGACGACGAGACCCTGACCATCACCAATTCTGCAGCAACGGCCGCAAGTCCTCCCCCGGCGTCCGGAGCTGCGTCCTCCTCCATCTGGGACATAAGCCCGCTCCTCGTGCGGCGGCCACTGACGCAGTTGTCCTTGCGGCATCGCGGTTCCTGCTCCGCCTCCCGCACCATCCGGCACACTCTGCGCCGAGCCTGCAATATCGCCCGCTGGCGATCGCTAGCTGCTTTCAAGACGACCCTAGCTAACTTCTTGGCTTGCTCATGTCATGATTCCTGCCTCCTCTGGCTGTCGTCGAGAGAGGTAGCGGCATGGCCGTCGATCCTCAAGCCGACCATAGCGCACGCAGCCTCAATTCCGCCGTCACCTAACTCCATCCTGTCGTCGGCCATTGGGGGTTTGATGGTGTGTGTGGCAACTAGTCAGGGGATCATTGACTCGCCGCCGCCGGCCATCACTGTGGTTATTTATAGCTAGATACTGCCAAGGGGGTTGGGGATTTTATCATTTTATAATTTACTGCTGTGGCTGGCGCGTGCACTTGCGCGGGAAGCATTTTCACAGGCTTTGAGTTCTTTTCCGTGCACACATAATCGCACACGGAACACATATAGCAATTGTCTACAATCGTGTATAGGGTCATAAATAAATATCACCACTCTTCGCTCTCCACCGTCTCTTTCCCCTCTCGCACCCCCCAAATCTGTCCTTCTCCCCACTGTCCTCACCTCCACAAAATCCTCAACATTAGACATGTCATCCGCACGGAGGACCCCGTTGCGGAGGAGCGCGCGGTTGAGGCAGGTACGTGCTGCTGAGGGTCTGGAGGCCTTGGCGGCAGTACGCGGTGCTGAGGGTCCGGAGGCCTTGGCGGCGGTATGCGCTGCTAAGGGTCCGGAGGCCTTGGCGGCAATAGCGGAAGAGATGAAGGTTACATCAGATTGTTTGCGGGCAAACGCGGTTCTGTACGCGGAACGCGCGGCTGTGGCCTTCGAAAGGGCATCATCCGACGACCAGTTCGCCGTTGCCTTGCTGGCTCGCGTGGATTTGGCCTCGATAAGGGCAGCAACCTCCTTACTGTAGTCTCCTACCGCTCTAGCACAACGCACAGCTCTTGACTATGTTGTTTACGACCGCTTTGAATATCTCCGTCGTAAGTGGGCCGTACGCAGGCATTTGGCCGTGGACGGGATTTTCCATGAGACCGGAGCTACTATGATGGGGTATGAGCAGAGGAAAGTCCGGGCCTATGAAGCGTTCAAGAATATGGTCATCGCCGACCCGAAAGCGGATCCTACTTCCATTGAGAGGATGTTGCATGAGTGTAGAAACTATTTCAACATTGGCGAACCAACAGGCCAGCCCCGCAACAACGATGACAAGTAGCTGTTTCCATTTTTTTGTTTTCTGAACCTTGCTGATATGTAATGTCACTATTATGTTCTTTATTCGATTATGTAGGAGTGCGAACGAAAATTTGTGCTATCACTTTCTGAATCAGGTGCTTATTACCACGAATCGCCTGTGTTATTATCTGTCTGTGTTATTTTCTATCTTTCCACACAATTTAGATTACTGGCCTGTTTGCTGGGCATCACACACATCTTGTTATGCCCAATTGTTTGTGTTATTTTGGCTCGCACATTTCATCCGAGCGCACGGTATGCCATCTGTCGCACACATCTTGATCTGTGCAACCGTTTGTGTAGGCAACATAGATGTTGTGCAGACAAAGCAAATCACAGTACACACGGGCAAAACTACGAAACCCGTTGGTGATGATTTCATCAATCGCTGACAAATTGTATACCAGCAACCGTTTTCCCACAACACACACAGGTTGTTAACACCAATCATTTGTGTTATTTCTTGTGTTCGCACACGATTGTGATTACTAACCTGTTTGCCCTCTATCGCACACATCTTGTTATGCTGAATCGTTTGTGCTCTGTTATATCATCACACGCAGTTTATGTAGTTAACTGTGTGCCCTATATCGCACACATCTTGTTATACTGAATCGTTTGTGTTCTGCTATATTATCGCACACAGTTTGTAGTGATGAACTGTGTGCCCACTATCGCACACATCTGGATCTGTGCAACCGTTTCTGTTATCTTCGCTAATCACAAACGGTTCATAAGAACAAACTGTCTGCTGTAGATCGCACACGTAACAACTTTCTGAATCGTATTTGATGGATCCGCCTTCGCACACAGTTCGTGCCATTAGCGACGGAGCTTGAACTATACCGTTTGCGATTCATGCATCGCACACAGTTTCGTCGAAGGGTCTCTGATTGATGTGTCGCGTTAGCAGCATCCTGCAGTAGTGTAATCATGTGAACACACAAAAACATAAATGATAAGTGTATGGTTGTCTCCCAACAAGCGCTTTTCTTTAAAGCGTTTTAGCTAGGCATGATGATTTCAATGATGCTCACATAATGGTGGGAGTAAACTCAACAAAATAGTTGTCATGAGATACTTGATTGACATAACCAAATTGAACATTAAAAACATGATGACAAGTTTCATGGTTATCATTATTCTTTATATCATAAGTGTCATCACAATAATCATCATAGATAACAACTTGGTTGTCATAATCAATTGAAACCTCTTCCAAAATACTGGAAACATCATTAAATTAAATCACGGCCTCTCTGATAACCCACAAATGTAGGGGATCATCTGTAGCCTTCTTCGATAAGTAAGAGTGTCGAACCCAACGAGGAGCTAAAGGTAGATTAATATTCTCTCAAGTTCTATCGACCACCGATACAACTCTACGCACACTAACGCTTACTTTAACTAGAACAAGAATGAAACTACTTTGTGGGAAAGAAACTAGAAGTACTTAGTAGGTGTAGAGATAGTTTTTCAAGGTAATAAAGGACAAGTAAATAAAAGTTAGGGGATGTTTAGACAAAGAACAATAAAGTAAATTATTTAGTAGAAAGCTTTTTGTGTAACGCAAGAGAAAGATTGTCCATAGGCAATTGAATATAACATGATAGATACTTGTCATATGCAATGAGGGAGAGGCATACGCTAACACACTTTCTCTACTTGGATCATGTGCACTTATGATTGGACCTCTAGCAAGCATCCGCAACTACTAAAGATCATTAAGGTAAAACCCAACCATAGCATTAAACATCAAGTCCCCTTTACTCCCATACGTAAACAATCCCCTTACTCGGGTGTAAGCTTCTGTCACTCTAGCCACCCACTATAAGCGAATCATGAACATATTGCAAACCCTACAGCGGGGTTCCCACATGCTTGCGCGACACAGCGGGCACCATAGGACAGCACCATATCAACATACAACTCATATCAATAACATCATACCACAATTAACCCGTAGGACAAAAGAAATCTACTCAAACATCATAGGATAGCCACACATCATTGGATAATAATATATAGCATTAAGCACCATGTTCAAGTAAAGATTACAGCGGGGAGAAGAGGTTTTACACCGGTGCATAGAGGAGGAGAGAGTTGGTGGTGGCGGCGGCGAAGTTGTTGGTGTAGATCGCCGTCACGATGGATGCCCCGGCGGCGCTCCGGCGCCACCGGGAGAGAGGGGGAGAGAGCCCCCCTTCTTATTCTTCTTCCTTGGCCTCCTCCCTAGGTGGGAGGAGGGTTTCCCCTCTGGTCCATGGTCGCCATGGCTCCCGGAGGGCAGGAGCCCCTCCGAGATTGGATCTCTCTCTCTCTCTCTCTCTCTCTCTCTCTATTTCTCTTCTGTTTTCGCGACTGGTTTCTGACCCCTTCACCGTTTGTTAAATATCCGGAGATTCGTAACTCCGATCGGGCTGAAATTTTGAGGGGATTTTTATCGCGAAAATATCTATCTTGCGGCAGAAGGAGAGCCTCAACCGACCTAAGGGCTGACCACCAGCCGTCAGGGCGCGGCCCCCCAGGCCGTGCCCTGATATGTGGTGGGGCCCTCGGGCATCGTCTTGCGTTGATTCCGACTCCCAAAATTCACATATATTCCAGAAAAAATCTCTGTAAATTTTTATCGCGTTTGGACTTTGTTTGATATGGAATTTCTGCAAAACAAAACACACACAAAAAACAGGAACTGGCACTGGGCACTCGGTCAATAGGTTAGTGCACAAAAATAATATAAATTGGTAAATAATTACTCAAAAAGTATCCTAGAATGATAATATAATAGCATGGAACAATAAAAAATTATAGATACGTTGGAGACGTATCAAACATCCCCAAGCTTAATTCTTGCTCGTCCTCGAGTAGGTAAATGATAAAAACAGAATTTTTTATGTGACATGCTACCCAATATGTAATCTTTTGTATGTATGCTCATTGAGAAAATATGAATTAACAAACATTGACATAGTAATACTTATAAGCACAAGCAACAAAATCATCAATCTTTCAAAGTATACGATCCTCAAAGAATGTTTACCCCTGTTCATCTTATTATATTAGCGAGGCATGTCTCCATCTTCACCACATTAATACAAATGTTAATCACCACGGTGTCCAAGTCAGTCAATTGGATCGTACTTTTTCAGTATGCATCAACTTTTTATTCTTCATGCAATACATGAGCATGAACCATGGACATAGAATATAGGTGGAATAGAATGTGGTGATAGGTTTCAAAGGGGTAAAAGTGGAGAAGAAAGTCTCGCATCAACTCGGTGTATCAACGGGCTATGTAGATGCTTATCAATAGATATCAACACGAGGAGTAGGGATTGCCATGCAACGGATGTACTAGAGCTATAAGTGTATGAAAGCTCGACTGAAGCTAAGTGGGTATGAATCCAACTTGCTTGCTTATGAAGACCTTGGGCATTTGAGGACACCCGTTATCAGAATATACAAGCCAAGTTCTATAATGAAAAATTCCCATTAGCATATGGAAGTGACAAAACAGGAGGCTCTCTATATGAAGAACATGGTGCCACTTTGAGGCACAAGTGTGGTAAAGGATAGTAGCAAAGTCCCTTCTCTCATTTTCTCTCATTATTATTTTTTGATTTTTTTTGATTTTTTTGAATGGATGGTGGGCTCATTTGGCCTCCCCCATCTTTATTTTTTTTCGTCCGGAGTCTCATCTCGACTTGTTGGAGAATCATCGTCTCCATCATTATTTCCTCACTAGGACAATGCTCTAATAATGATGATCATCACACTTTTATTTACTTACAACTCGATATGGAAAACTGATAGGACGATACGACTCTATATGAATGCCTCTGGCAGTGTACCAGGATGTGCAATGATCTAGCATAGCAAAATATATCAATAAATAGACAAGCCATGTAAATATCATGCTAGCTATCTTACGATCATGCAAAGCAATATGACAATGTAAATACAAGTCATATGAAGTGACGGTGGAAGGTGCATGGCAATATATCTCAGAATGGCTATGGAAATGCCATGATAGGTAGGTATGGTGGCTGTTTTGAGGAAGATATAGTGAGGCTTATGTGCAACATAGCGTATCATGTCACGAGGTTTGGATGCACCGGCAAAAGTTGCACCGATCCTCGAGGTGAGAATGGGCAAGGCACGGTACCGAAGAGGCTAGCAAAATATGAATAGGTGAGATTGCGTATGTCCATGGTTTCACATTAGTCATAAAGAACTCATATACTTATTGCAAAGTTTTATTAGTTTTATCACAAATCAAATTACTACTCACATGCCCCGAGGGAGGAGGTTGGGAGGAGTTAACCATCGCGCGCCTCCGACCCGAAACAACACTAGGATTTTAACGAGGAATAGAAATGCTCACACATCCTCACCATGCCTTTTTAATATTTAGACAAACAAGAAGTTAGCACCTCTTAATATCGACACTTCTACGAATAAACAATGATGCACTCACGCTCTTTCGCATTACCACATCAATATCATTAACCCACAATTTCTCTTTTAATGTGCTACATGAAGGTTTTGATTATCACTCCTTGAATACCTATTATCTTTGGAATAGTCTTATAACCCATGCACATTACCGTCATTGTTTATTAACTCTCAAACAAATATAAGTGAAGAATGAGAGTTTAATTTCTTTCTACAAAAGACCACACTCTAATAAATATAAGTGAAGCAAAAGAGCATTCTACAAATAACGGTTTTCTATATGTAGAGAAACAGGCATCCAACTTCAAATGATATAAGTGAAGCACATGAAGCATTCTATAAAGCCATACTCAAAATATATAAGTGAAGTGCAAAGAGCATTCTATAAATCAACCATGGACTTTCCCATACCAGCATGGTGCATAGCTAAAAAGGAAAAAAAAAAGGCACACGCCGCTCCAAGAATTTACGCATATCATGTGAATAAAACAAAAACCAAAACATACCGATAGTTGTTGAAGAAGAAAGATGGGATGCCTTCCAGGGCATCCCCAAGCTTGAACTCTTGTCTCTCCTTATTCTTCTCATCTCAACACCTCGTCGATCTTTGAACACCTCATCCACACAAAACTTGACAGAACTTTCATTAGAAACGTTAGTACATAATCATCAAATCTCATCATTTCCTGCCATAACATTATTGCATAATTATAATATAACATTACCCACTGTACACTATCACAATTCTATGGCTCCCAAGTCATTGGGGCTCAACAAGAATTCAAACATAAGCACGCAAAGTAACTATAACAGCAATCTGTGAAAAACAGGACAGTATGTAAAGATCTATAGAGAAACTATACTTATGTAACTCAACAAATTCTGAAAAATTAGGATGTAATAAAAAAAAATGCAGAGCACTACTGTGTATAAATTTCAGAATTTTTGCATGCTCCAGTAAAATATGAAAATTCAAACACTACAGCAAAAGTTTCTATTTTTACACAACACATATCAAACAAACAATTCAAACATCCTAAAGGTAATTCTTGGCAAATTATTTCTATAATACAATGGGTTTGTACAAGGGGATAATTATTTTTGTTGAAAAGTTGCTGTAATCAAGATTCACAAAGTTTCCGTGAGCATGAACAAAAGTTCAAGGCTAGCCCCCACTTCAACGATGTTCGTCTTTCTCACTTTCACTTCTCTTTTTGAAAAGGTTTTAAGTTCCCCCACTTTATTTATTTTTTGTTTTTAATTATTTTAAAAGCACACAACATAAATAAATGACTCTCTAAAACTTCCGGGTTGTCTCCCTGGCAGCGCTTTCTTTAAAGCCATTAAGCTAGGCATATAGTGCTCAAGTAATTGATCCACCCGGATCCCAAGGTATATAAAAGCCAATTTTAATTAACAATGATTTGTAATTTAGTAGTGATCACAAAGTGATATATATCATGTGACAACAAAGTCTAACTCTCTTCATATGCATTGGCATGTCATAAAAGAACAATTCATTCACACAAAGTAAAGGCCAATGCATAGTATAAACAATTTCTTGCAATTTTATCATATTGGAAAGATAAAGAGGTGGAGATGTAGTTCCTCTCTCATAATAATTGCAAGTAGGAGAAGCAAGCACATGCATATTATATTCATCAAAATCATCATGTGTAGTGGTAAAACGCAACCTATCAATATAATCCTTAATAAGTGCAAACTTCTCCGATATAGTGTAGTTGGGAGAATTAAAAAAGATAATAGGACTATCATGTGCGGGTGCAATAGCAACAATTTCATGCTTCACATAAGGAACTATAGCAAGTTCATCTCGATAAGCATAATTCATATTGGCATCATGGCCACAAGCATAGCAAGCATCAAGTTCATCAAAAAGGGATATTTCAAATGAATCCAAGGGATCATAGCATTCATCCTTCGGTAAGCACGAAGGGAAATTAAACAATGTACGAGTTGAAGAGTTACTCTCATTAGAAGGTGGGCACGGGTGATCAATCCGCTCTTCCTCCTTTTGTTCTTCGTTGTCCTCCTCATCTTTTTCGTCTAATGAGCTCACAGTTTCAGCAATTTCTTCTTCCATAGATTCCTGCAAAATATTAGTCTCTTCCAAGGCAGCGGTCATTCTTTCAATAAACTCTTTAACATAAGCATTAGAAGCATAGTTTTCATAGCAATATTTAAGTACGACCAAATTTTCAGATTTGTAAAGAGTAGCATCATACTTTTCAATCAAAGTAGCAATTTCATAAGCACCCTTAAAAGCAAAAAATTCTTCAATTTGTTCAACATCATAATAACAATAGGCCTCCTTGGTATAAGAAGATATTATTTCATTATCATTAATCACACATCGGTAGGGAAGGTGGTTTTCAGTGCCTTCATAACAACAAGTGAAATCATATATTTCGCATAAAATTGAAACGTAGCAACGTAAATTATTAATTTGATGCCACAAGAGTTTCCCTTTTTGAGATAAGCGGTGTCGCACATAATAAGCATGGTCATTTTATGATTTTCCCTCAACTAAGCTAGTTGGGTTTTTAGCACGAGCACAAAGGGATCGAAGATGATCCAAGTAATAAGCTTCAGCAGTATGGTAGATTTTGGGTGGTTCCTCAACCACTGGGTTAGCAAGTACATCTTTTTTTTTGGTATTTTGCGTTTCCTACCCATAACTAAAGATAGAAAACAACTTATAACAGAAACTAAAACAACTAATAACAAAAAATAAAAATTACTTAGTGATAAAGGAAACAAGCACACACGAGAATATCAACCGCTACGCTATTGCTCCCCGGCAACGGCGCCAGAAAAAGGTCTTGATAACCCACAAGTGTAGGGGATCATTTGTAGCCTTTTTCGATAAGTAAGAGTGTCGAACCCAACGAGGACCTAAAGGTATACTTAATATTCTCTCAAGTTCTATCGACCACCGATACAACTCTACGCACGCTAACGCTTACTTTAACTAGAACAAGTATGAAACTACTTTGCGGGAAAGAAACTAGAAGTACTTAGTAGGTGTAGAGATAGTTTTTCAAGGTAATAAAGGACGAGTAAATAAAAGTTAGGGGATGTTTAGATAAAGAACAATAAAGTAAACTGTTTAGTAGAAAGCTTTTTCTGTAACGCAAGAAAAAGATTGTCCATAGGCAATTGAATATAACATGATAGATACTTGTCATATGCAATGAGGGAGAGGCATACGCTAACACACTTTCTCTACTTGGATCATGTGCACTTATGATTGGACCTCTAGCAAGCATTCGCAACTACTAAAGATCATTAAGGTAAAACCCAACCATAGCATTAAACATCAAGTCCCCTTTACTCCCATACGTAAACAATCCCCTTACTCGGGTGTAAGCTTCTGTCGCTCTAGCCACCCACTATAAGCGAATCATGAACATATTGCAAACCCTACAGCGGGGTTCCCACACGCTTGTGCGATAGGGCGGGCACCATGGGACAACACCATATCAACATACAACTCATATCAATAACATCATATCACAATTAACCCGTAGTTCAAAAGAAATCTACTCAAACATCATAGGATAGCCACACATCATTGGATAATAATATATAGCATTAAGCACCATGTTCAAGTAAAGATTACAGCGGGGAGAAGAGGTTTTACACCGCTGCATAGAGGGGGAGAGAGTTGGTGGTGACGGAAGCGAAGTTGTTGGTGTAGATCGCCATCACGATGGATGCCCCGACGGCGCTCCGACGCCACCGGGAGAGAGGGGGAGAGAGCCCCCCTCCTTCTTCTTCCTTGGACTCCTCCCTAGGTGGGAGGAGGGTTTCCCCTCTGGTCCATGGTCGCCATGGCTCCCGGAGGGCAGGGCCCCTCCGAGATTGGATCTCTCTCTCTCTCTCTCTCTCTCTCTCTCTCTCTCTCTCTGTGTGTGTGTGTGTGTGTTTCTCTTCTGTTTTCGCGACTGGTTTCTGACCCCTTCACCGTTTATTAAATATCCGGAGATCCGTAACTCCGACCGGGCTGAAATTTTGAGGAGATTTTTGTCGCGAAAATATCCAGCTTGCGGCGGAAGGAGAGCCTCAATCGACCCAAGGGCTGACCACCAGCCATCAGGGCGCAACCGCGCAAGTCGCGCCCTGATATGTGGTGGGGCCCTCGGGCATCGTCTTGCATTGATTCCGACTCCCAAAATTAACATATATTCCAAAAAAATCTCCGTAAATTTTTATTGCGCTTGGACTTTGTTTGATATGGAATTTCTGCAAAACGAAAAACACACAAAAAACAGGAACTGACACTGGGCACTCGGTCAATAGGTTAGTGCACAAAAATAATATAAATTGGTAAATAATTACTCAAAAAGTATCTTAGAATGATAATATAATAGCATGGAACAATCAAAAATTATATATACGTTGAAGACGTATCACTCTCCAAATCCACTTTCATAATTATTACAATAAGATTCATGACCCTCGAAAATAGTGGGATCATTACTTCCTAGAGTTTACACTCTTCCAAACCCACTTTCATCATTGTAATCATCATAAATAGGAGGCATGCTATCATCATAGTAAATATTATCATCACAAGTAAGGGGACTAAAAAGATTATCTTCATCAAACATAGCATCCCCAAGCTTATGGCTTTGCATACCATTAGCATCATGTATATTCAAAAAATATCATACTAGCAACATTGCGATCATGCTTATCATTCATGGATTTTATGCCATACATTTTATTGAATTCTTCTTCTAACACTTTGGCACAATTTTTCAATTCATCATTTTCAAGAAAGACTTTATAAAGATAATCAAATTGGCACAACTTCATTTCCATTTTTTTGTTATTTTCTTTTATAAAACCAAACTTGATGTCTACTAGAAAAGAACTAAAGAAAAAGATTCAGTTGCAAGATCTAAAGATATACCTTCAAGCACTCACCTCCCTGGCAACGTCACTAGAAAAGAACTTGATGTCTACTACGTAACTTTATTCTCGTAGACTCTATTGGACTTCCAAGCGCGGAGTTTTGTAGGACAGTAGCAAATTTACCTCAAGTGGACTTCAAACCGCGAGAGGTGTAGGATGAAGATGGTGTCTCTTAGACAACCCTACAATCAAATACAAACAATCTCTTGTGTCTCCAACACACCCAATACAATGGTAAATTGTATAGATGCACTAGTTCAGCGAAGAGATGGTGATACCAGTGTAGTATGGACAGTAGATATAGGTTTTTATAATCTGAATAAATAAAAACAGTAAGGTAACAAGTGACAAACAATGAGCAAAATGGTATATGAATGCTTGGAAATAAGGCCCAGGGTTCAACACTAGTGTAATCTCTCAACATTGCTCAGATAATTAAATCATATAACGAGCCCTCAACGTGCGACAAAGAATCACTCCAAAGTTCCTATCTAGCGGAGAACATAAGATGAAATTGTTGTAGGTAGTAAAAACCCCTCAAAGTTATCTTCCCTTATCTTTTCGATCAATCTATTGAGCCATCCCTAAAGTGTCACAAACAACCCTAGAGTTCATACTAGAATAACACCATATGATACACATTAATCAACTCTAATATCACTTAGATACTCCAATGTCACCGCAAGTATCCATGACTTAATTATTCGACATGCATAAAGAAAATCCAGATTCATCATATTCAATCTAACACAAAGAACTTCAAAGAGTACCCCAAAGTTTCTATCAGAGAAAGTAGGATGAAAACGTGCATCAACCTATGTGCCTAGATTACCCCTAATGTCACCACGGGAATCCGCAAGTTGATTGCCAAAACATACATCAAGTAACTCGATAGAATACCCCATTGTCACCATGGGTATCCACATGCAAGACATACATCAAGGGTTCTCAAATCCCAAGTATTCTATCCAACATAACGAATCCTCAAAGGGAAAGACTCAATTCATCACATCAACATAGAGAGGAAAGAACACCATATGATCCAACTATATTAACAAAGCTCATGGTACATCACGATCGTGCCAAATCAACAACACGAGAGACAGAGAGAGAGAGAGAGAGAGGGAGATCAAACACAAAGGTACTGGTACATACCCTCAGCCTCGAGGGTGAACAACTCCCTCCTCGCCATGGAGACTGCCTGGATGACGAAGATGGCCTCCCGTGATGATTTCCCCCTCCAGCAGGGCACCGGAAAAGGGCTCCGGATGAGATTGCTTCGGAATAGAGGCTTGTAGCGACGGCGTAGAAGTTCTCGGTTTCTTTCTGGTGGTTTAGGGATATATAAGAATTTTTGGTGTTGGTTTCACGCCAGGGCGATGCCTGATAACCCATAAGTATAGGGGATCGCAACAGTCTTCGTGGGTAGTATTACACCCTGATTTATTGATTCGACACAAGGGGAGCAAAGAATATTTATCGGCCTTAGAAGTTGAGTTGTCAATTCAACCACACCTGGGATATCTCTCTGCATCAAAGATTTAGTAGCACGACAAGTAATAGTAGTAACAGTAATAGTGACAACAACAATTTTGTAGCAGTTGTGACAGTAGCAGTAGTAGTAACTTAGCAAGATTCAGTATATGTAAAGCATAGGCACGTGGAACGGTGATGGATAATGATTTAGATGACATCAATCATGTAACATTTACATACTAGAGTGACATAGAACTAGCTCCAATTCATCAATGTAATGTAGGCATGTATTCCGTATATAGTCATACGTGCTTGCGATAAGAACTTGTATGACATCTTTGTCCTACCCTCCCGTGGCAGAGGGGTCCTAATGGAAACTAAGGGATATTAAGGCCTCCTTTTAATAGAGAACCGGAACAAAGCATTAACACATGGTGAATACATGAACTCGTCAAACTACGGCAATCACCGGAAAGAATCCCAATTATTTTTGCCTTGGGGTATGCGGATCATGACACGTAATAGGTGCATACAACTTGCAAGATTGGATCCAAATCGCTCATATATTCATGAAAACATAATAGGTTCAGATCTGAAATCAAGGCACTCGGGCCCTAGTGACAAGCATTAAGCATAGCAAAGTCATAGCAACATCAATCCCAGAACAAAGTGGATACTTGGGATCAAGCCCTATCAAATTAACTCGATTACATGATCAATCTCATCCAATCCCATCACCGTCCAGCAAGCCTACAAAGGAATTACTCACTCTCGGTGGTGAGCATCATGTCGGTGTTGATGAAGAAGGGTCGGTGATGACGAATGCGAGAAATCCCCCTCTCCGGAGCCCCAAACGGACTCCAGATCATCCTTCCCGAGGAAGAACCACTACAAGAAATATGTCAACTTGTGACCTTCTGGCAGTGACCCTGGAAGAAATGGTCGTAAATCTACGACCATTTGAGACCAATTGGTCGTAAGCTGTTCGGGGGGGGGGGGGGGGGGCTCCAAACGCTAAACCATAACGACCAATTTGGTCAGAAAGGTCGTAATTTCCTTACACGAAATGGTCGTAAAGCAGACATCACTGGTCCGCTCCCTTATTTCTAGCTGATCACGACCAATATAGATGGTCATAGCCTTGTAAATTGTGGTGCATTGCTATGACTAGGCGCCACCTCATCAGTTTTGCCTATGTGTCATGTCCATGTGTCAATTTTTGCCCTAGGTTGTGAAGGAGCCTACATTTCTGTCATTCCAAAGATTCCCAAAAAAATCTCATAAATACTTTGGATCATATATTCCTCAAATATGTCAAAACCCTTCCTTGCCTAGTTCAAAAATAATTCAGGAATATTCATTTTCCTATTTTGTTCAGAACAGCACTTTGTGAAGGAAGTGTTATTTATATTTTTTGGATTGCCCTCAAAACTTTTGGGCACTCTTTTCTATCCAAATCATTGCCTCATGACAAAATTCAGATCCATTTGCCTATTAAATCTTCCTCAGTAAATTTCCAAAGTTTTTGTTCAGCTAGAAGCTTTGTGAAGTAAGTACTAGATAGGCATCTCCTAATGAGCTGATTTTTTGCCACATATTCTGTATGTCAAAATCATATCTCTCCACAAAATTTGATCCCCATCTAATAATCCATGTGAGCTCACCATCCAATCTTTGTTTCTGGTAATATTTTCAGTTTGTGAAGCGGCTATATTTTATATTGCTTTATAATTTCTGAAAATTTACCGGGAGATGACCCTGCCCATAGAACCTCTCTATACTAAATTTTATCTGATTTTAATGTAGCCAATGTTCCTCAATATTTTTCCCAATTGTTTGTTCAGTGGAGAGTATTGTGAAGGAAGTACCACTTTTATTTATTCAAATGGTATGAAATTTGTACAGTACCTTCATATGACCAAGTTGTCATTCTCCGCCAAATAACAGCTCAATCCAATAATCTATGCGAGCCCAGATTCAATTTCTATTTTCTGGCCAGATTAGCACATTGCAAAGCAAGTGCAACCTAGACCCCTCATATTGCCCTCAAACTTTTTGGGCACTCTTACATACTCAAATCATTGCCACATTACAATATTCAGCTCCATTTGCGTAGTAAATCTTCCTCAGTAAATTTACAAAATTTCTATCGAGAGAGAAGCTTTGTGAAGGAAGTACTATCTAGCTTTCTCAAAATTCTCTAATATTTTATCAAATCTTCCATGTGCTCAAATCATAACTGTCCACAAAATTGGAGCTCATTTCATTTAGCCAATTTCTTTAAATAATTTTCCCAAGTTTCTGTCCAGAGAAGAGCATTGTGAAGGAAGTGCCACTTTGGCATGTCCAACTGTTATAAAATTTTGACAGTACTTTTATATGCCCAAATTACCATGCTCCACCAAATTTCAGCTCAATCCATACATTCATTTGAGCCCAGCTTCAACATCCATATTTCTGGTCATATTTTCAGTTTGTGAAGCAAATATATTTTATATTGCTTAATTATTTTTGACAATTTACAAGGGAATGTTCCTACCTGCATAACTTACCTCCACCAAATTTGAGCTCATTTCATTTAGCCAATTCCTCTCAATAATTTTCCCAAGTTTCTGTCCAGAGAAGAGCATTGTGAAGGAAGTGCCTCTTTGGCATATCCAAATGATATCAAATTTTTACAGTGCTTTTCTATGCCCAAATTACCATGCTCCACCAAATTTCAGCTCAATACATTCATCCATTTGAGCCCAGCTTCAACATCCATATTTTTGCACAGTGTGGTACTTTGCAAAGCAAGTGCCACCTAGGATCCTTCATTTGAGCTGAAAATTTGCCAAGACAGTCTCCTTAGTAGATGATCATCCTCAGCCAAAACCCAGGCCCATTGGTCATGTGAATTTCACCCACCACTAATCAAACACTTTGCTGCTAATTCATGTTTGAGCTTAGTTCAGTCTCCTCGTAAGATTTTTCTGTTGTATTATTCTTCCTAACACCTATCGAGGGAGTGACCAACTCACCAGACATGTCTAGGCCACCAGGAACGTGTGGCGGCGCCACGGTCACTCGGTGACCACGCGACTGGCATGCCGGTTTACGTGCTCTGGAGTTGGGGCCCTCGGACACCATCCAAACCTCGACGTCTCGCCACCACACCATGTATCTCTGATTAAATGGATACTTATGTACCTACAAAAGATTTTTGGAAAAAATAAAGAGCAATCTATAAGGCAGCTGCAGTTCAAATTTGACCCGCTTCCTACTGAATCGTCGGAGATTTGTCTTTTTCACGAGAGGTGGATCAAAACTTCTGACACCCAACCATTTTGTAAATTATACATTAAATGTGTACTAAAATTTTATAAAAATGATTTGGTCCAATTTTGCAATAAATATATGGTAGGTCATTCACAAAAAAACTCATTTTGGGCACTCGAAAAATGGAAAATGAATTTTTTGTCCAAAGAAAATGAAAACTTCCTTAGGCAACATTGTTTGCCATTACAATATGCACCTTTTTGCACAATATGAGATGATTTGAACAAACCATGCCATCAATGTGGCCATAAGATTGATCATTTGGCTTGAAAGCCATGAATCTCCACACATGATAGCTCATTTTTTAGAACACTTTTTTAAAATAATTACCGTATTACAAGATTATTATTTTTCCTGGTAACTTGGTCACATATAATGACACAATGCGAAGGTTTTACAATTTTTTGATTTTTTTGAATTTTGCATGCCCATTTCAAAATGCGGTCAAAACGGCGGGCATGACCGTTCCTAGCTAGGGGTTGAATATTAAAAAAAATTGTGTTTCTATGATTAAATAGATACTTTTGTACCTAGAAATGATTTTTTCAAAAAATAAAAAGCAATCTATATGGCAGCTGCAGTTCAAATTTGACCCGGTTCCTACTGAATCGTCGGAGATTTGTCTTTTTCACGAGAGGTGGATCAAAACTTCTGACACCCAACCATTTTGTCAATTATACATTAAATGTGGACTAATATTTTAGAAAAATTATTTGGTCCAATTTTGCAATAAATATATGGTAGGTCCTTCACAAAAAAACTCATTTTGGGCACTAGAAAAATGGAAAATGATTTTTTGTCCAAAGAAAATGAAAACTTCCTTAGGCAACATTGTTTGCCATTACAATATGCACCTTTTTGCACAATATGAGATCATTTTAACAAACTATGCCATGAATGTGGCCATAAGATTGATCATTTGGCTTGAAAGCCATGAATCTTCAAACATGATAGCTCATTTCTGAGAACACTTTTTTAAAATAATTATCGTATTACAATTTTATTATTTCTCCTGGTAACCTGGTCACATATAATGACACGATGCTAAGGTTTTCCATTTTTTTGATTTTTTTAGAATTTTTCATGCCCATTTCAAAATGCGGTCAAAACGGCAGGCATGACCGTTCCTAGTTAGTGGTTGAATCTTGGAAAACTTTTGGTGTTTCTCTGATTAAATAGATGCTTTTGTACCTAAAAATGATTTTTGAAAAAAATAAAGAGCAAACTATAAGGCAGCTGCAGTTCAATTTTGACCCGCTTCCATCTAAATCGGTGAAAATTTGTCTTTTTCACGAGAGGTGGATAAAAGCTTTTGACACCCAACCATTTGGTAAGTTATACATTAAATATGGCCTAATATTTTAGAAAAATAATTTGGTCCAATTTTGCAACAAATATATGGTAGGTCCTTCACAAAAAAACTCATTTTGGGCACTCGAGAAATGGAAAATGAATTTCTCATCCAAAGAAAATGAAAAATTCCTTAGGCAACATTGTTTGCCATTTTAAGATTCACCCTTGTGCACTATATGAGATCATTTGAACAAACTATGCCATGAATGTGCCCATAAGATTGATCATTTGGCTTGAAAACCATGAATCTTCACACATGATAGCTCGTTTCTTAGAACACTTTTTAAAAATAATTGATGTATTAAAAGTTTATTATTTTACCTGGTAACTTTGTCACATATAATGACACAATGCGAAGGTTTTCCATTTTTTTGAATTTTTTTGAATTTTTCATACCCATTTCAAAATGCGGTCAAAACGGCGGGCATGACAGTTCCTAGCTAGTGGTTGAATCTTGGAAAACTTTTGGTGTTTCTCTGATTAAATAGATACTTTTGTACCTAAAAATGATTTTTGAAAAAAATAAAGAGCAAACTATAAGGCAGCTGCACTTCAAATTTGACCCGCTTCCAACTGAATTGGCGAAAATTTGTCTTTTTCACGAGAGGTGGATAAAAGCTTTTGACACCCAACTATTTGGTCAATTGTACATTAAATATGTCCTAATATTTTAGAAAAAATGATTTGGTCCAATTTTGCAACAAATATATGGTAGGTCCTTCACAAAAAAACTCATTTTGGGCACTCGAGAAATGGAAAATGAATTTTTCATCCAAAGAAAATGAAAACTTCCTTAGGCAACATTGTTGGCCATTCCAAGATGCACCCTTGTGAACAATATGAGATCATTTTTTTGAATTTTTCATGTGAAAAAGTAGAACAAAAATAAAAGAATGCTCAGGTATATTCTTTTTTGAAACATAATTTGTCTTTCTGATGAGAGGTGGACCGAAAGCATTTTACATGTAAAGATTTGGTCAACTGTACATAAAATGTTGTCTTATAGTTTTGGAAAATGGAGTGGTGCCATTTTGAAACAAATATTTGGTAGATTCTTCACAAGAAAAACATTTTTGGCACTTCGAAAATAGAAAATGATTTTTTTGTCCTAAAAACTCATTTCTCATAAGATATTTGTCTTATTCCAATTCCAAGTTTGTTAGTTTTCCTAAAAACCAGGTCACATTTGGTGACACATTGAGAATGTTTTTATTTTTTTATTTTTTTCAATTTCTCATATCATAAAACTGTTTATACGATCCAATACCTTATTGTTTTAGTCGATTGCGACCAATTTAGATGGTCATAACGTGTACTAGATTCTGATTGGTTCATGCGCATGTCACGCGGATCGTGCCTCAAACGCCATCGGATGCTCCCGGATCCGACGGCAGCCCTTTCTTCCCCATCCCCTCTTTGTCTAAAAAAAACTCCCTCACCCTCTCACCCCACGAAGCCCGGCCCACAGCCCCGCACTCCTCCCTCGTCCCCATCTCTCTCACGCACTCCTCCCTCGTACCCTTCTCTCTCTCGCCGCCGCCACCAGCAACCTCTGGCGGGAATCGACGGCGCCCATCACACCAACGTGACCCCCATGATCCGCTCTTCCCTCCTGTCCGGTGAGATCCGGCGTGCGCGTCCTCCAGGGGCCAAGTGCGGCCGTCTCCCGTCGTTAGGGTTTCGTTCGCCGATGGATCCAGCGCCGGCCGGCGACGAGGGCCGCCAGATCCGCGACCTGGGAGGCTCCTCCCGTAGGATACGGGAGCAGCGTGGCGCACCCTGCAGCCGCCGGTCCGGGACGAGCGCGGCGGCTCGAGGACGGCGGCGACAAACGCCGGCGCTCCTCTACTTCGTCGACCTCCTATGGTGGCCCAACTACCTCACCAGCCTCAGCGCCCAACTCCCTACAGCCGCCGCCGTCGCCGTCGCCCTACCTGATCTAAGGTGCGAGCAAGAGGAGAAGGCGGCACACCTCGTCCTCAGCCCGCCATCAACGTCGTCCTGCCGGATCTGATCTAGTTTTGCTCTCTTGTAAGGTATGAGGTTTCTCCTTCCCCTGCCTCTTCTTGTGTCATGGCCAACTTAATTTAGTTCAGTAAACTAGGTTTGGGTTTCATGGATTCTGGGGATTTATGCTGATTCGGTAAATAGTTTCGTTTCAAGAACGAGATCGATTCCCCTGCCAGTCTATTTGGGTCAGGCGGCCATGCTTGTGGAAGTCCCCATATTTTTTCTTCTTAAGCAATGTCTGTGGATACATGTTGCAGCAGTAGGATCTTTTATTCTTATTTGAGCAACGCCTGTTAGGATTAAGAACTTAGAACACATACCTGATCCAGGGTTACAGTTTCATAATCATCCGCATCTTCAGAAAATACCATTTGATGCACTTTGGAAATGCGTACTAGAATCTGTATGTGTTCCTTAGGAACTCCATGTATATGTTCCACTAAAAGGCTAACTGAAATCTGCACTGTATATGTTCCACTAAAAGGCTAAGTGAAATCTGCACTATACTGTACTCGAAAATCTGCACTATTGCTTTTGAAACTCCCCTACTGTAAAAGACCAAAGCTGGCTTTACTGTAAAACTCCCCTGCAGTTTTTCAAATTGTAGTTGCACTACAGCAGGATACTTGTACTATTTTCGGTTGTTGCATGCTAATATTTAACAAGAAAAGCACTGCTCATTTGTAAAATCTAATCGATGCTACTATTTGAATTAAGACCAAAGCTGAATGCTTCGACATATTTAGGATGTAGCCACGTGTAAGTTTTTTTCTTCAGACTATATTGTTTATAAAGCACTAAACAACTTTATTGTCTATTGGGATGCTGTGATCTGTTATGGATGTTCTATAGATATTGTCGTCTTACAAATTCTTACAAGAGTTTCAGACCTACAAGACACACAAACATAATGAATTGATGTGTGTATATGCCATGGAATTTTGAGCAGGTTCTTCAGCTATCGGACGAGGTGGAGGTACTCTTCCTGAAGCACTTCGCGGGCAACGACACGAGGTGCAGGTGATATCCATTAATCTCACTTAGGCGAATCTGGAATTTTGAGAGAATGCAACCTTTTGGGAATTCTGGACTTTTCTTTTGCGGTAATATAATGATATTAGATGTCTGCTGGTTGCTATATATGTGCAAGACGAATTGAATTGAATCCTGCTGTTTTCTTTTTGATGTACGCACACCAATGATTGTCACTCATGAACAACAAGCAACCATACTAGTTACTACCTATGTGTTCCAGATATTGTTGTACGTATTATTTTTGAACCAATTATGATATTGTTGTACGTATTATTTATGTTCTTTTTGCTTGCTGTTGCTGCATACCTGTATCTCAAGCACTGCACATTTGTGTTTGTATAGGCGGACAACTACTCGTATAATATGCAAACAACAACAGATCTAGTGATGCTATGCTAATATTAATGTGTACTTGTCAAACTCAAGATTACGCCTGTTAAAAGTTTCAAATGTCCTCTTTTTTTGAAATTGAAAGAGAGTCCTTCTATCTTGTGTAGGTATCTTGCGATCCTGTTCTAATTAATGTGTATAGTGCAAGCTCTTGTTTTTGTCTAAATGCGTGCACATAAGTTCAATTACCTTATGAGAAATTGTTGATGCATTTTTTTTCAGTTTCTCAAATACAAAATAGCTTGCTCCTTCTAGTTGTGGCATCCCCACTGTTATGGTTATGATGTTGTTCCTCACTAATATAATATTTACTGATTATTGGTAGTCACTAGTATTCACTGATAACCATGCCTCGTTTTGATTGTTCTATTGTTATTTATGCCAAAAAGTTAACATGTTCGAATTTATTTTGTTCCTAACCATTTTGTTTTATAACATGCAGATGGTGGCCTCTATTCATGTTTCGTCGTGAGCTCCAGGATGAAGAAGTTGGAAGAAGCAATGCATGTTGGATCTAGGCATGCATGCATGCTCTAGTATCCCTGCTTCCGAACCTAGCTGATTTTTCTGGTGCAGGACTTTGTTGTAATGCTGATTTTTCTGGGAATTTTGTTGTGTTGGTGATTTTGCTGAGAATTTGGTGTATATTTGCTGGCCACTATGTTTACTTGAAATTTATTTCTGGATTGGAAAATATATTTGCATTGAATCTGGGCTGAATGTATATCTATGATGTAAATATTATTTGACATGAAGACCAACCCAAATCAAGAAGTGGATGAAATGTCTATTGGACCAAATCTATTTGGGCTTTGAAAAGGCCATGGCCCAAAATATATTAGTGGGAACAAAGGCTGAAAATTAAAAAGAAATTGGATTGTAAAATGACCGAGGCCCAAAAAGGAAATGGCATGTAAAAGGCCACGTCCCAGAAAATAAAAGGCTGAATTATTGGCCCAGGCCTATGTAGCCGACAATAATTGGCAGGAAAAAATATAGAAATGGGATGAATTAATGGGCTCGGCCCATATAGACACCGAACTGGACCGGGCTGATTCTTATCAACGACCAATTCAATTGGTCGTAATTTTTCCACGTTGGATCCGACGTGGCCTGGGCACACAACCAGCGACCAAAACAATTGGTCGTAGGACCAACGACCTTTTATTTTGGTCGTGACCTTCTACGACCATATCACAAAGAAGGTCGTTAAGTTTCATTAAAGAAGGTCAGCTTTTGGCCAATTGTTTTTGGTCATAAAAAGGTCGCAAATGAAAAACAATGACCATTCAGTGACCAATATTGATGGTCGCAAGTTAGCATATTTCTTGTAGTGAACAAGATGTGGCGGCGGCTCCGTTTCGTAAAATGTGCTGAAATCTTCTCTCCTATTTTTTCTCCGAAGATGTGAATTTACAGGAATGGAATTAGGGTCGGGGGAGCCACATGGGCCTCACAAGCGAACAGGGAGCACCCAGGGGGTGGTCGCGCCCTGTAGGCTTGTGGCCCATAGACAGACCCCCTCCGATGGTTCTTCGCTCCATAATTCATTATATATTCCAGAAATAATTCACAAAAAGTTTCGTCCAATTCCGGTAACTTTTATTTCTGCACAAAAATAACACCAAGGTAGTTCTGCTGAAAATAGTGTTAGTCCGGGTTAGTTTCATTCAAATCATGCAAATTAGAGTCCAAAACCAGAACAAAAGTGTTTGGAAAAGTAGATACGTTTGAGACGTATCAATGCCCGAGGGGGCCATGAGCTCGGGGGGCACCCTAGGGGGGTGCTCCCCAGGCTCGTGGATCCCTCGGCTACTCCCTGGTCCATCTCCGGCACTCCGTGGGTCTCTTTTGGTCCATAAAAAACCACCGTAAATTTTCAGCTCAATCCGAGAACTTTTATTTCTACACAACAAATAACACCATGGTAGTTCTTGCTAAAAGAGCGTCAATCCGTGATTAGTTTCATTCAAATCATATACAAGTGCACCAAAACCATATAAAATTGTTGAAAACATGGCATGAATACTTCATAAATTACCAATACGTTGGAGACGTATCATCGTGGCACCCGGTTAGTCTAGTTCTTCGTTAATGTATTCACTCTTCGAAAGAAAATTTCACATTGTCAAAATTTTCAAACTCTTCCAGTATTATGCTCCCATTCCGTCAAAGATGTGGAAGTGTTGGCATGGGTTCCATGTCTAGTTTACTACACGTTTGCAGAATCTAGGATATTTAGCTCACACCGTAACACACATATTCTTTTCTCGTCATGAGGCTTGGTGAAGATATCTGCGAGATTTTCTTTTGTCTTGACATGACTGATAACAATATCCTCTCGAGCAACATGATCGCGAAGGAAATGATGGATGGTCTCTATATGCTTGGTGTGAGAGTGTTACATTGGATTTTCTGCAATTTTGATTGCACTCTCATTGTCGCACAAGAGAGGGATATTCTTGACCTTGATGCCATAATAATTCAATGTATGCTTCATCCACAATAACTAAGTGCAATGACGTGGCTTGAGACCGCGTCGGTATTTCCCCAAAGAGGAAGGGATGATGCAGCACAGCGACGGCAAGTATTTCCCTCAGTTATGAAACCAAGGTATTGAACCAGTAGGAGGATCACCAACACTACGTAAACATCACCTGCACACAAAGAACAAATACTTGCAACCCGACGTGAAAGAGAGGTTGTCAATCTCTCTACGGTAAAAAGATAGGTTAGGATATGATAGATTGGATAGATAGATCTCTCAAGAACACAAAATAAAAAAGGCAAATAAAAAGTGCAGCAAGATATTTTTGGGTTTTTGGAATAATAGATCTGAAAACAAAAGCGGCAAAAAGATAGATCGGAAAGCAATATGTTGGAAAAGTAGACCCGGTGGCCGTAGGTTTCACTAGTGGCTTCTCTCATGAGTATAGCACACGGCGGGTGAACAAATTACTGTTGGGCAATTGATAGAAGATCAAATAATCATGAAGATATCCAAGGCGATGATCATTATATAGGCATCACGTCCAAGATTAGTAGACCGAAACGATTCTGCATCTACTACTATTACTCCACACATCGACCGCTATCCAGCATGCATCTAGTGTATTAAGTTCATGGAAAAATGGAGTAATGCAATAAGAACGGTGACATGATGTAGACAAGATCTATTCATGTAGAATAAACCCCATCTTGTTATCCTTAATAGCAACGATACACGCGTGCCTCGCTGCCCCTTCTGTCACTGGGAGAGGACACCGCAAGATCGAACCCATCACAAAGCACCTCTTCCCATGGCAAGAAAAATCGATCTAGTTGTTCTAACTAAACCAAAGATTCGAAGAAGAAATATGAGGCTATAAGTAATCATGCATATAAGAGATCAAAGAAGACTCAAATAATATTCATGGATAGAAACTGATCATGAACTCAAAATTCATCGGATCCCAACAATCACACCGCAAAAAGTTTACATCAAATAGATCTCCAAGAGACCATTGTATTGAGAATCAAAAGAGAGAGAGTAAGCCATCTAGCTACTGCCTACAGACCCATAGGTCTATGGTGGACTACTCACGCATCATCGGAGAGGCACCAATGAGGATGATGAATCCCTCCATGATGGTGTTAGATTGGATCTCGCGGTTCTGAAACTTGCGGCGGCTGGATGTGTTTTTCGTCGACTCCTCTAGGGTTTTTGGAATATTTGGGAATTTATAGGCATCAGGGGCGGTGGAGAGGCGTCCCGAGGAGGGCACAACCCATCAGGGCGTGCCCAGGGCCTCTGGCGCGCCCTGGTGGGTTGTGGTCTCCTCGGACCTCCCCTCTGGTACTTCTTTGGCCCATTGGATGTCTTATGGCCCCAAAAAAATCTCCAAAAAGTTTCGTCGCGATTGGACTCTGTTTGGTACTAATATTCTGCGAAGTAAAAAACAAGCAAAAATAGCAACTGGCACTTTGGCACTATGTCAATAGGTTAGTCCCAAAAAATGATATAAAGTTGCTATAAGATGATGGTAAAACATCCAAGAATGATAATATAACAACATGGAACAAGCAAAAATCATAGATACGTTGGAGACGTATCAGCATCCCCAAGCTTAATTCCTACTCGTCCTCGAGTAGGCAAATGATAAAAATAGAATTTTTGATGTGGAATGCTGCCTAACATGTTCATCACATATTCTTTTCTTTTGTAGCATGGACATTTGGACTTTTAGATGGTTCAAAGCAATAGTCTAGTTTTAACATAATGACTTTAATACTCAAGCATGCCAACAGGCAACCATGTCTTTCAAAATATCAACACTAAAGAAAGTTATCCCTAGCCCATCATGCTCAATCATTGTTCCATTCATGAAACACACTCAAATATTAACTACACCCAATGCTCAAGTATGATCATAGTGCCCCCTAAGAAAAAATATTTTGAGTGGCATGCCCTTTCTGTCAACGAAAACGTCAACGTAGTTCACAATACTTTCCATGCTAGATATATCATAAGCGGTTCCCAAACAGAAAATAAAGTTTATTCTTTTTTCCACCATTCTTTCACAATCCATGGCTGGCCGTATCCACGGTTGCCTTCCATACCAACACTTTCCAAGGAATTTATTATTTGACAACATAAAGTATTTTTTTTCATTTCGGGACTGGGCATCCCTATTACCGCCGTACTCTCGTGCAATGACAAGTGAATAAACACTCATCTTGAGAATAACACATCTAGCATGGCAAAATATTGGATACCCCCTACCGTTTCATGAGCGGTACGAGCACACAAAAAGGAAATTCATTTTGAAAAGTAGAGATGGCACATACAAATTTGCTTAGAAGGGCATGGAAATACCGCATATAGGTAGGTATGGTGGACTCATAAGGCAAAACTGGGTTTAAGGATTTTGGATGCACAGGTAGTATTTCTACTTAGTACAAGTGGAGGCAAGCATATAGGTTGAGAAGCAACCAACCAAGAAACGAAAATTCACATAAGCGAGCATTGAGCATAACTAACACCGAATAATGCACCATAACTGTTGACGTTTGTACTTGCATAGGGAATCACAAACCTTAACACCAATATTCTTACTAAAGCATAATTACTCACTAACATGACTCACATATTACTATCATCATGTCTCAAAACTATTACAAAGAATCAAGTTTAATTTGTCCAATGATCTTCATGAAAGTTTTTATTATATCCTCCTTGAATATCTATCACTTTGGGACTAGTTTCATATATCGCCACTGCTTTTAACAAGCTCAAACAAATTTAAGTGAAGAACATGAGCATAGAGATTTCATCTCTCAAAATAGTATAAGTGAATCATAAGAGGATTTCTTCAAAATTTACTAACTCTCAAATTAATCTAAGTGAAGCATGAGAGTATTTCTACAAAAGTTTCCAAGCACACCGTGCTCAAAAAGATATAAGTGAAGCATTAGAGCAATTCCATAGCTCAAAAAGTTTAAGTGAAGCATAAAGAGAAATTCTAACAAATCATAGCATAATTTTGGCTCTCTCAAATAGGTGTGTCCAGCAAGGATACAAGTGACAAACTAAAAAGCAAAGCAAGCAAAGACTCAAATGATACAAGACGCTCCTGTTAAGCTTCATGCACTAGCCAATGCAACCAAAAGTCCGAACTGATGGAAAGGACTAGGCAATCCACATATACACTTCAACACCCCCTCTCACGTGTGACACGGAAAGTCAACACATGGACAGACTCAGAGGTATGGCTCAAGAGGCCTATACGTGGACAAAGGGGGGCAGCAGCAATTTTTTAGATAAACTGCGAAAGCCAGGACTTGAACTCAAGACCTTGGGCTCTGATACCATGTTAAGCTTCATGTACTAGCCAACACAACCAAAAGTCCGAACTGATGGAAAGGGCTAGGCAATCCACATATACACTTCAACAGCTCCAAGAAAAACTCATGATATGTGACGAATAAAAATATAGCTCCAAGTAAAATACGGATGGTCGTTAGAAGAAAGAGGGGATGCCACTCGAGGCATCCCCAAGCTTAGTTGCTTGTTTCTCTTTGGATATATCTTGGGGGTGCTATAGCATCCCCAAGCTTAGGCTCTTTTCACTCCTTATTCCTTCATCCGTCGTGATCTCACCCAAAACTTGAAAACTTCAATCACACAAAACTCAACAAAATCTTCGTGAGATCCGTTAGTATAATAAAGTAAATCACCACTTTAAGTATTGTTGAAAACCCATTCAAATTTTATTATTTCATTATACCTACTGTATTTTAACTTTACCATGGCTCATACCCTTCAATACAAACCATAGATTCATCAAAACAAGCACACAATGCAACGAAAATAGAATCTGTCTTAAACAGAACAGTCTGTAGTAATATGTACTCTAACCATACTTCTGTAACTCTAAAAATTCTGAAGAATTAGGACAACGTAAAGACTTTGTATAGAAATACTGTTTTAAAATTTCAGCTCAATATCACGCTCCAGTAAAAAATGAAAATTCGTACATTGGAGGCAAAGTTTCTGATTCAGATTCAGCATTGTTTCTACTCAACTTATGAATCATCCTAAAGGCTTTACTTGGCACAAACACTAAATAAAACATAAAAACACAATCATAACAGAGGCATAATTGTGTCAACACTCAAACACAGAAGGAAAAAGATGAAAATAAATTTATTCATTGGGTTGCCTCCCAACAAGCGCTATCGTTTTACGCCCCTAGCTAGGCATATAACGCATAGATTCAAGTATTATCATGTTTGGTTTTTGCTCCATAGGATTCTCTCATGATTGATTCATATGGTGGCTTAATTCTTGTTCTAGGGAAGTGTTCCATACCCTTTCTTAGTGGAAACTGAAATCTAATATTGCCTTCTTTCATATCAATCACAACACCTATAGTGCGTAAGAACGATCTACCAAGTATAATGGGACAAGACGGATTGCAATCAATATCGAGAACAATAAAATCTATGGGCACATAGTTCTTATTTGCAAGAATAAGAACATCATTAATTCTTCCCAAAGGCTTTTTAATAGTAGAATCCGCCAAGTGCAAATTAAGAGAACATTCTTCAATATTGGTAAGACCAAGCACATCACATAGAGATTTCAGAATCGTGGAAACACTAGCACCCAAATCACATATAGCAAAGCACTCATAATTTTTAATCTTGACCTTAATGGTAGGTTCCCACTCATCATGTAATTTTCTAGGAATAGAAATCTCCTCCAACTTTTCTTCAAAAGATTTCATCATGGCATCAACGATATGTTTAGTAAAAGCTTTATTTTGTTCATAAGCATGAGGTGAATTCAACATGGATTGCAGCAAAGAAATACACTCAATAAAAGAGCAACTATCATAATTAAAGTCTTTGCAATCCAAAATAGTGGCCACATCACTAGTTAAAGTTTTGACCTCTTCAAACCCACTTTCATCAAGATTTTCACCCTCCAAATTATTGGGACGCCTTCTAGCTAAAGTTGACTCTACTTCAGTCCCTTTATCATCAATTTTAATATCACTAAACAAAGAATCAATAGAAGAAACACCAATCACTTTAAGATCTTCATCATTTTTCTCAAAGCAATCACTAGAAAACGCTTTTTCTAAGGATTCTCTTTTAGCTCTAAGCATAGCGGTTCCTTTCTTACTTTCATCCATAGAGACATATAAAGCTTTAATTGATTCATCAATCTTAGGTGCAAAAGCTTTCAACTTGATATTTTCCACATCATGAGAAATTCTATCAATGCTTCTAGACATATCATCAATCTTATTCAACTTTTCTTCTATCGTAGTATTGAAAACCTTTTGTGCATTGCTAAATTATTTAATATTACTCTCAAGATCAGAGGGGTTCCTATTATTATTGTAAGAATAATACCATAGGAATTACCATAATTATTAGAGGAATTTCCAGGAAAAGGACTAGGATTAAAATTACCTCTATAAGCATTGTTATTGAAATTGTTTCGCGAGAAGATATTCACATCTACGGAATCACTATTTTGCTCAATCAAAGTAGACAAAGGCACATCATTGAGATCAATAGGAGCATTTTTACTAGCAACCAACTTCATTAAAGCATCAACTTTGTCACTCAAAGTACTAATTTCTTCAACCGAATTAACCTTTTTACTAGTAGGTGCTCTTTTAGTGTGCCATTGTGAATAATTTGCCATAATATTATCTAGAAATTTAGTAGCTTCACCCAAAGTAATTTCCATAAAAGTGCCACCCGCGGCGGAATCTAAAAGATTTCTAGAGACATAATTCAACCCCGCATAATTTTTTTGTATGATCATCCAAAGATTTAAACCATGAGTAGGACAATTTCTTAGCATCAATTTCATTCTTTCCCAAGATTGCGCAACATGTTCATGCTCAAGTTGCTTAAAATTCATGATTTGAGTCCTAAGGGAAATAATTTTCGTGGGTGGGAAATACTTAGTAATAAAAGCATCCTTGCACTTATTCCAAGAATCGATACAATTGCGAGGCAAAGAAAAAAATCAGATTTGCACGATCCCGCAAGGAGAAAGGAAATAATTTCAACTTCACTATATCATTGTCCACATCTTTTATCTTTTGCATATCACACAATTCTACGAATGTGTTTAGATGGGACGCGACATCCTCATTAGGAGTACCGGCAAATTGATATTTCATGGCAAGATTCAACAAAGCGACATTAATATCACAAGACTCCGCACTAGTGGCGGGAGGAGCAATCAGAGTACTAATAAAATCATTATTATTAGTATTGGAAAAATCACACAATTTGGTATTTTCTTGAGTCATCGTGACTACGCAAACAAGATTGCAAGCAAGCAAGAGATCTGACAAGAAAAAGGCAAACGAAAAAGAGGGCGAATAAAACGGCAAATTTGTGAAGTGGGGGAGAGGAAAACGAGAGGATAATGGCAAATAATGTAATTGCAAGGAGATGAGATTTGTGATTAGGAACCTGGTAGATGATGATGGTGTCTGCTCGGCGCCAGAGATTGGCACGTAGAAGAGACCGCATCCTCCCCGGCAACGGCGCCAGAAATTCCTTTGACGTGGCTTGAGACTGCGTCGGCATTTCCCCAAAGAGGAAGGGATGATGCAGCACATCGACGGTAAGTATTTCCCTCAGTTATGAAACTAAGGTATCGAACCAGTAGGAGGATCACCAACACTACGTAAATAGCACCTGCACACAAAGAACAAATACTTGCAACCCGACGCGAAAGAGAGGTTGTCAATCTCTCTACGGTAAAAAGATAGGTTAGGATATGATAGATTGGATAGATAGATCTCTCAAGAACACAAAATAAAATAGGCAAATAAAAAGTGCAGCAAGATATTTTTGGGTTTTTGGAATAATAGATCTGAAAACAAAAGCGGCAAAAAGATAGATTGAAAAGCAATATGTTGGAAAAGTAGACCCGGGGGCCGTAGGTTTCATTGTGGCTTCTCTCATGAGTATAGCACACGGTGGGTGAACAAATTACTGTTGGGCAATTGATAGAAGATCAAATAATCATGACGATATCCAAGGCGATGATCATTATATAGGCATCACGTCCAAGATTAGTAGACCGAAACGATTCTGCATCTACAACTATTACTCCACACATCGACCGCTATCCAGCAATAGCAACGATACATGTAGGAATAGACCCCATCTTGTTATCCTTAATAGCAACGATACATGCGTGCCTCGCTGCCCCTTCTATCACTGGGAGAGGACACCGCAAGATCGAACCCATCACAAAGCACCTCTTCCCATGGCAAGAAAAATCGATCTAGTTGGCCTAACTAAACCAAAGATTCGAAGAAGAAATACGAGGCTATAAGTAATCATGCATATAAGAGATTAAAGAAGACTCAAATAATATTCATGGATAGAAACTGATCATGAACTCAAAATTCATTGGATCCCAACAAACACATCGCAAAAAGTTTACATCAAATAGATATCCTAGAGACCATTGTATTGAGAATCAAAAGAGAGAGAGGAAGCCATCTAGCTACTGCCTACGTACCCGTAGGTCTATGGTGGACTACTCACGCATCATCGGAGAGGCACCAATGAGGATGATGAACCCCTCCGTGATGGTGTTAGATTGGATCTCGCGGTTCTGGAACTTGCGGCGGCTGGATGTGTTTTTCGTCGACTCCTCTAGGGTTTCTGGAATATTTGGGAATTTATAGGCATCAGAGGCGGTGGAGAGGCATCCCGAGGAGGGCACAACCCATCAGGGTGCGCCCAGGGCCTCTGGCGTGCCCTGGTGGGTTGTGGTCTCCTCGGACCTCCCCTCTGGTACTTCTTTAGCCCATTCGATGTCTTCTGGCCCAAAAAAATGTCCAAAAAGTTTCGGCACGATTGGACTCCGTTTGGTACTGACATTCTTCGAAGTAAAAAACAAGAAAAAATAGCAACTGGCACTTTGGCACTATGTCAATAGGTTAGTCCCAAAAAATGATATAAAGTTGCTATAAGATGATGGTAAAACATCCAAGAATGATAATATAACTGCATGGAACAAGCAAAAATTATAAATACGTTGGAGACGTATCATGCAACAAGTGCCAACAACAATATATTCGGCCTCAACCATAGATAGCGAGACACAATTCTGCTTCCTTGACGACCAACAAACCAAAGATCTACTGAGGAAGTGACAAGTCCCCGAGGTAGATTTCCTATCAACACGGTCACGTGCATAATATGAGTCTAAATAGCCAATGAGGTCAAACTATGCTCCCTTAGGATACCATAAACCTAAGGTGGGATTGTGAGCCAATATCTCAAAATACGGTTGACCGCTTAGTGATGCGATTCTTTCGGTGTAGCTTGGAAGCGGACACATACAAACACTCAACATGATGTCAGGTCTGGATGCACATAGGTAGAGCAAAGAACCAATCATTGAACGATAAGCTTTTTAATCATAATCTCTACCGTACACATCTGCATCGAGTTGGCCATTTGTGGGCATAGGTGTTTTGTAGCCCTCGTGATTACAGTCTTGCATTTTGAACTTCTTCAGACAGTCTCTCAAAATACTTATCTTGAGAGATAAAAAAACCATTTTCCCGTTGACGAATTTGTAGTATGAGAAAGAACTTTATTTCACCCATCATGGATATTTGATATTTCTCGGACATCATTCACCCGAATTCCATCCTGCAAGCATTGTTAGTACAGCCAAAGATAATATCATCCACATACATTTGACAGACAAAAAGATCACCATCAATAGAACGAGTGAATAAAGTGGAATCAGTGGATCCTGGCTTTAATCCTTTGTCGAGCATAAGCCTTTTCAAGATATCATATGAGGCTCGAGGAGCTTGCTTCAGCCCATAGAGAGCCTTTTTCAACCTGAAAACTTTGTTAGGAAATTGAGGATTTTCAAAGCCAGGTGGCTGCCTAACATAAACTTCTTCCTCAATTTCACCATTGAGGAAGGCGCTTTTCACATCCATTTGATAAAGTAAGATATCATTGTAATTTACATAAGCGAGGAGAATGCTAATAGCCTCAAGACGAGCAACAAGAGCATGTGTCTCGCCGAATTCAATACCTTCTACCTGTGTATACCCTTGAGCGACAAGACACACTTTGTTTCTCACAGCAATGCCATTTTCAAATTGCTTGTTTTGGAAAATACACTTGGTGCCAATGATATGGTGCTTCTTAGGATTCGGTCGATCGACCAATTCCCACACATCATTTCGTTCGAATTGCACCAATTCCTCTTGCATGGCATTCATCCAATCGCGATCATTCATGGCTTTCTCATACTTAGTGGGTTCTGTCAATGAAACTAAAGAAAACTCCCACAGTAGTTGGCCAAACGAGTGCGAGAACGAGTTGTGAGTTGATAACCTGGATTCTCGAGATCTTCGAGAATTAATGCAGGGTAAACTCGATTTGCCACTCGAGGAAGAGGATTTCCATATGGATGATCATTTTCATTTTCTTCGGCATCAACATCTGGATTGGGATTGCCATTGCCATTTTCATCAGCATTGCAATTAGGCTTGACATTTTTATTTCTAGGTGCATTTGGAGTGGCATTCTCTTCGGCGGTAGCTTGAAGAGTTCTTCTTCGAATAGTAGGGATATCTTCCTCGGAAGAATCAGGAGCATTCCCTTCGACAGGTCTGACGTCACCAATAGCCATTTGCTGAATGGCATCTGAAATAGGAGGTTCATCTATCAAATTTGGTAGGTGCTCCTTTTGAGAGCCGTTAGATTCATCGAACCGCACGTTTATCATTTCCATAACTTTCCCATGGTGAGAGTTATAGACACGATAAGTATGCGAGTTCGAGCCATAACCAAGAAGAAAACCTTCATGTGGTTTAGGTGCAAACCTAGAACTGTGATTCATATCACGAATGTAGCATGGTGCACCGAAAACACGCAAGTATGAAACATTTGGTTTCTTGCCAGTGATGAGCTCATATAAAGTTTTCTTAAGGAACTTGTGAAGTAAAACACAATAGATAACATGGCAGGCAGTGTTAATAGCATCAACCCAAAAGCGAATGGGAGTTTTGTACTCACTGAGCATTGTTCTTGCCATTTTGATGAGTGTTCTATTCTTTTGCTCAACAACTCCATTTTGCTGAGGAGTGTATGCGGCAAGAACTCATGAGTAATACAATTTTCATCGAGATAATTTTTGATATGAGTGTATTTGAACTCAGTGCCATTATCACTTCTGACATGCCTGATTTGAACATCATATTCATTCCGAGCATTCTTGGCAAATCTTTTGAAGATGTCTTGGGTGCAAGTTTTGTCTTCGAGAAAGAATACCCAAGTGCAACAAGAGAAATCATCAATAATATCAGACCATAATGGCTGCCACCGAAACTTGCATAGTGATGACCCACAAGTATAGGGGATCAATCGTAGTCCTTTCGACAAGTAAGAGTGTTGAACCCCACGAGGAGCAGAAGGAAATGATAAGCAGTTTTCAGCAAGGTATTCTCTGCAAGTGTTGAAAGTAACAGTGGTAGATAGTTTTGTAGCAAGATAATTCATAACAAGTGAGAAGTAGCAAAAGTAATAAGTGTGCAGCAAGATAGCCCAATCCATTTTATAGCAAAGGACAGGCCTGGAAGTACTCTTATATGAGTCAAGCGCTCCTGAGAACACATGGGAATTTCCATCTAGTCATGTTCACCGTGTTGAGTTGATTCGCGTTCGTTACTTTGATAATTTGATATGTGAGTGGACTGGTGCCAAGGTGTTGTTCTTACTTGAACAAGCAAACCACTTATGATTACCCCCTCTCGCAAGCATCCGCAACTACGAAATAAGAATTAAGATAAATCTAACCATAGCTGAAACACGTGGATCCAAATCAGCCCCTTATGAAATAATGCATAAACTAGGGTTTAAGCTTCTGTCACTCTAGCAACCCATCATCTACTTATTACTCCACAATGCCTTCCTTTAGGACCAAATGTGGTGAACTTTCATGTAGTGGACTTTCACAAGACACCACTAAAGGAAGCAACAACACACATATCATCAAAATATCGAACGAATACCAACTTCACATGATTACTTATAACAAGACTTCTCCCATGTCCTCGAGAACAAAAGTAACTACTCACAAATAATCACCGTGTTCAATATCATAGGTATAATAAATATGATTAAGGATCTGAACATATTAACTTCTACCAAGTAAACCAACAAGCATCAACTATAAGATGTAATCAACACTATTAGTAGCCCCCAGGTACCAATCTGAGGTTTTGAGACAAAGATTGAATGCAAGAATGAACTAGGGTTTGAGATGAGATTGTGCTAGTGAAGGTGTTGATGAAGATTGATGCTCCCACGAAGGAGGAAGTGTTGGTGATGATGATGGCTTTGATTTCCCCCTCCTGGAGGGAAGTTTCCCCGGCAGAATCTCTCTGCCGGAGAGCAAAAGGGCATCTGCCCAGGTTTCTGCCTTGAGACAGCGGCGCTTCATCCCGAAAGTATCCTCTTGATTTTTTCTAGGTCAAAACACATCATATAGCTGAAGAGGGGGGTCGAAGGCCGCCTGTGGTCCTGCCAAGCCATCAGGGCGTGCCGAGGGGGTGGGTGCGCCCTGTTGGCTTGGCACCAATAGGTGCCCCCCCTCTGGTATATTTTTGCTCCATAAATTCATTTATATTCCACAAACATTCCTCGTGAAGTTTCAAGTCATTTGAAGTCAAGAGAATTTTCAGCCTTTTTCTTGGTTTTCAGGTCCAGAATTCCAGTTTCCGGCAATTTTCCTCTTTGTGATGTACCTTGTAAATTAAGAGACAAAAGACATAAGAATTGTATCATAAAGTGGAATAATGACCAAGAATAATATAATTATCAATCTGAAATCCTGATGCAAAATGGATGTATCAACTCCCCCAAGCTTAGACCTCGCTTGTCCTCGAGCGAAAGCTAAACTCGATAATAATGACCAGATAATTAGAGAGAGAGAGGTGTCGACAAAACCAAAATATGGACATGCGAGCATCATGAATATTATCATAGCAGCAAGTTCTTATCATATAACTTCTCATAATGAAGTAACAATCTATCCACAACCTTTAAGTATGAAGTATAAACTTTATTGACAACCAACAAACTATGTTCTTAGTCATTGAGACAATCACAATTCATCATATTTCAGAGAAGAGTCTATGCAAGAGCTTTTCATTTTAGCAAGTTCACATACTCAACCATCATTTAGTCTTCTATGATTGCTGACACTCAATGCATATTTTGAGCAAATGTTTCTATCAGACAGATAGGAAGATAGGGGCTTTATTATTTCCGCCACCAAACTTATTTACCTCATGGATAATGTCAACAATAATGACTCATGATCATCTACATCCAACTGGATATATGTGCCTGGATCTTTCCCCAACACATGATGCTTGCCACTAAAGAATTAATAGAGTGGGATAGGAATAAACATTATTGATTCTTGCTTAAAAGTTAATACATGAAAGTAAAGGATAGGCCCTTCACAGAGGGAAGCCGAGGTTGTCATACGCTTTTTATTTTTGGATGTGCAAGCTCTTAATGTAAAGGAACCTCACTTTATATTGCCCCTTATGATAGCAACCTTTATTATGCGGTCTATCACTTTTATTTCTTTGCCATCACAAGATCGTACAAAGCTTATTTTCCCTTACAATAAAAGATCATACATATTTAAAGGCAATTATTATTGCTTGATGCACCTATGGCAACTTACTTGAAGGATCTTATTCAATCCAGAGGTAGATATGGTGAAATCTCATGGCAAGATACTGGGTTTAAGGGTTATTGATGCACAAGTAGTATCTCTACTTACTGTGGATTTTTGGCTAGCAAAAGATCCTAAGCAAGCACCACATGTTAGAGGATCCATGAAAATATAACTTCTATGCAAATTTAAACAAACATAACTCATTACGTTGTCTCACTTGTCCAACATCAACAATTCAATCATTATATAATATTTGATGGGGGCTCACAATCATAAAAGATGTACAAGATAGTATATTTGTATGTGAATCTCCTCTCCTCTTTCATAATTTTGCATGGATTGTATCCAGGGCCGGCCCTGAGGGGGGGGGGCAGGGGGCGGCCGCCCCGGGCCCCCGAAATCCAGGGGCCCCCTCCCGGCCTGTACGTAGGTAGCGAAAGGCACATGCCACATGGAGACACGAACGACGCAACAGTAGCCTGCGTACGGGCCTATGCACGCCCGCTGTGATGAAGCGTTGTCCCCATTTCCTTTCTTCTTCCAGCCCAAGGTGTATATATATATACTTCTACATTAGACCAGGCCCAAGTAGCAGTAGCATAGCCGGAGTATAAGGCACACATCGATCGGGATCCAGCAGCTTGGAGCCACAAACCTAGAACACGTAGCCTTTTTCACCTCGCGCCGTGCCCTAATCGCGGCAGATATACCAGAGAGCTTTCCTAGAGGATGAGGTCGCCTGTGCACCGGCGCTGGGTGTCACCTGTGGATGTGGGCGGTTGCCGGCCGTCCGGCCGACGTATATTCCGCAGCTATCGTTAACCATTATGTTTCTGCAGATTGATACTATGTTCTTTTGGTCTACATTAGATCTCAAAGAGACCAAGAACGAAGAGTGATGTCCTGAATACTGGTTTTGGAGTAATTTTCAGATGAACCATGCAATGACGGAATAAATTGGGTAATTATCTCCTGATTTATTAATTTTTAGATGAGCTACTACAGTACTTCTGATTTCATTTTTGAAGATATGAAAAAATAATTTTTCATACCATTTATATGACTTTTTCTAAATTAAGTTTTCAGATTTATAATATGAATATTTCCATTAGTTCGTCTAAGGACTACTCTGCATATCAAATGCAATTTTTTACGGAGTCAAATGTGATATGTCTGAATCTTTGATTACCTCAAACATATAATGTCCTTATGTTTAATATAGTACAGCATAACACTGAACATGGCTTTGCCTTTCCAATCATGTCTTGTGATAGACAGTTAGACACACACCCCTTTATTTACATCCTCCATAGGCCATCATATAAAATTTTGGATTACTTGCGAGATCGCAGTGACACGAATCCCAAAGTGTTTACAAGACTGATTATTATTGCTGTGCTGATTATATTAAGGGGCCCCGAGATTTAGTTTCGCCCCGGGCCCCCAAAATCTCAGGACCGGCCCTGATTGTATCAATGATTAACACTATATTTGTTAACTCCCAGTAACTTTTATCAAACACACTTCTTTCTATGTGAAGTCATTACTCCCCATGGGATTAGCGT
The DNA here is from genome assembly GCA_039707655.1 of Elymus sibiricus. Taxonomy (NCBI): domain Eukaryota; kingdom Viridiplantae; phylum Streptophyta; class Magnoliopsida; order Poales; family Poaceae; genus Elymus; species Elymus sibiricus. The sequence goes on along the minus strand of CM077673.1, from coordinate 269,861,086 downwards.
ATGATTTTTCTATTTCTTTCACTTCACTGCTATGGTTGATCAATGAGAGTAAAGCAAACAAACTCAACTAATCTTTATTATATAACTCTCACACTCGATTACAAGGATAGATAGATCATAAAGCAAACACTCTAAGCAAAGCAATACTAAACTCTTATTTAACTAGATCATGAAATAGCTAAAGATCGAACTAAGATAAATGATAATGGCAAAAAGTGATGGTGATATGATACCGGCGCACCTCCCCCAAGCTTGGAACAAGCTAAGGGTGGTGCCCATTGAAAGCACATTTGCTCCCTTGGTGGTTTTGGTAATTAATAACAACATATATGTCATTGGACTCATGTTTCCACTAAGTGTATTTCAGGAAAAGTCCAATGATGGGATGGCTATAAGTTGTGAGGAGATACCCCAAGATGCAAGGAATGGATTGGCAAAGCTTCATGCTACAAGACTCTACATTTTACTTTGTGAGAAATCACTTTGAGTCCATAGGAAAGCCAATACTATTAAAAGGGGGTAAGGTATTGTTGGTGAACAAATTGCTCCACGTGCACAAGTGCTAGCCACCAAAAACACCCACAAGCTCTCCCACAAAATACTCTGCCTAAACCCAACTTCACAAAATCGGTGCCACCAACTTTTCATCCGGCCCTACCAATTTTTTTACCCAAGACAGAACCCTAGCCAAACCCTAGCTCTTCAGTACAACCGAGACAGCATCGGTGCAACCGAGATTTGGTGACCACGATTCGGTTAACTGTTTTCATAGAATCGGAAATTCCGAGTTTATGTTTCGGTCTCACCGAGTTTTGGGAACTACCCTCGGCCATTGGTTTCGGTGCCACCGAGAGTTCTATATCGGTCTCACCGAGATTCCGAAAGTTGCCACATTTTTGACATATCGGTAGAACCGAGTTTTGCTTCGGTTTCACCGAGATGGCCAATAATGTTCTAACGGTTGGATTTTTGGAGATGCCTATATATACCCCTCCACCACATCCCACTCACAGGAGAAGCACTCAGAATAGTTCCCCACTTCCTATATCCAAATTTCTAAGAGAGAACCACCTACCCTTGTGTTGAGATCAAGATCATCCACTCCAACCATATGGATCTTGATTTCTAGCCTCCCCAAGTTGCTTTCCACCCAATCAATCTCTTCTACCAAGCCAAATCTGTGAGAGAGTGATTGAGTGTTGAGGAGTCTATCATCTTGAAGCACAAGAGCAAGGAGTTCATCATCACTATCAAGCCTATTACCTTTTGGAGGGTGGTGCCTCCTAGATTGGTTAGGTGTTGCTTGGGAGCCACCTACTTCGTGTTGTGGAGTTGAACCAAGAAGTTTGTACGGGCAAGGAGATCGCCTACTTCGTGAAGATCTACCCATAGTGAGGCTAGTCCTTCATGGACGGAAGCCGTTATGGAATAGTCAAGGTTGCTACTTCGTGGATCCTTATGGGTGGAGCCCTCTGTGGACTCTCGCGACCGTTACCCTCCGTGGATTGAAGACTCCAGAAACGTGGATGTATGATAGCACCACCTATCGGAACCACGGGAAAAATCTCCGTGTCTACAATTGCGTTTGATCTTCTACCCTTACCTCTTTACATGTGCTTGTCTTTACTTTCCGCTGCTATACTCTTAGACATGCATGTGTAGGGTGTGCTTGACTTGCTATCATTGCTAAAATCTATCCACAACTAAAATTGGGAAAAGGTAGAATTTTTATTTGGTCAAGTAGTCTAATCACCCCCCTCTAGACATACTTGTGATCCTACAAGTGGTATCAGAGCTTTGGTCTCCATTGCATTGGTTTCACAAGCTAGGAGAGTATGGCGTCTAGTGAGGGAAGTTACCACCATAGAGGTCCGTACTTTGATTGTACTAATTTTGCTAGTTGGAAGCATAAGATGAAAATGCATATTCTTGGTCATAACCCCGCGTTTGGGCTGTTGTTCGTGTTGGCTTGCAAGGTGAATTCTTTGGTGATGGAAAGGAACTGGATCGTGAAGTGACCGCAGATGAGTTGAAGATGTTGCAATACAATGCTCAAGCATGTGACATTCTTTTCAACTGCCTATGCCCCGAAGAATTCAACAAAATCCGCCGTCTTGAGAATGCAAAGTAAATTTGGGATACTTTGGTTGATATGCACGAAGGTACCGATTCCGTCAGAGAATCTAAGTTGGACGTGCTTCAAAGTCAACTTGACAAGTTCCAGATGAAGGATGGTGAAGGAGTTGCGGAGATGTATTCTAGGCTTGCTCTCATCACAAATGAGATTGCCGGCTTAGGAAGCGAAGAAATGACTGACAAATTCATCATCAAGAAGATACTTAGAGCTTTAGATGGAAGGTATGAAACCGTGTGCACATTGATCCAAATGATGCCCAACTACAAAGATCTCAAGCCTACGAAAGTCATCGGTAGAATTGTTGCTCATGAGATGTCACTCAAAGACAAGGAAGAACTTCACAACAAGTCTAGCGGTGCTTACAAAGCCACAAGTGATGCTCCCGCTACTTCAAGCGACAACCTTGTTACCAATGAAGAGATAAGCCTCATGGTCAAGAAATTCAATAAGTTCTACAAGAATAGAGGCAAAGAGAGAAGCTCCAACTCAAGATATGAAGAGAAGCGTTCATCTAGTCGTGACCAGAATTGTTACAATTGTGGAAGGCCCGGACACTACTCCAATGAGTGCATGCCCCCCCCCCACAAAAGAAGAGAAGAGTCACCTAGAAGAAAAAGCTCAAGAGATGAGTCACCTCGAAGAGAGAGAAGGAGTAGAGATGATCGTTATGAACGAAGACCCTCAAGGAGAAGAAGGGATTCAGAGAAGAAGGACAAGTACACCAAGAGCTACTCAAGAAGAAGACATCAAGCTCATGTTGGTGAATGGGTTTCCGTCTCCGATTCCGATGACCACTCCGAGAGAAGCTATCACTCCGACTCCGACTATAGTTAAGATGAAGGTGTTGACGGACTTGCACTCATTTCCTCCAACTCCTACGACATATTTGATTCACCAAATGAAGGGAGTGGAAGTTGCTTCATGGCTAAAGGCCCCAAGGTATCACACCCCGAGTATCTTGATTTCAATAGTGATGAGGATGACCTACTTGGAGATGATGACTTGCTATTTGACAAAACCAGTGATATTAGTCAAAATGGGCTAGATAATGATTATGCTAGTCAAGATAAGTCGTGTGATGATGATAAGAAGGAAATAGAACAACTAACTAAAGAACTAAACACTCTTAAGTTAGCCCATGAATCTACTTTAGAAGATCATAGAGAGCTTGTAAGAACTCATGAGAAGCTACGCTTCGAAAAGCTCAATTTGGAGCAAGAACATGAGTTTCTTAAAGAAATCAATGACGGTCTTCGAAAGAAGACTTCTTCTTATCTATCCAAACGACTACTCTTGTCTACATTTATTCCACAGGTTAAGACTAAGCAATCTAGTAACAAAGGCAAGAAAGGTTCTTCAACTAGTAGCAATAAAAATGATAAATCCAATGATATTGCTTCTAGTAGTTCTATTGATTCCTCTAACGACTCTCTTAGCCAAGTTTTACACTTGAGCAAGAAAATGATCTATTGAAAGGGATTATAGAGAAAGATATCTACAAAAGTCTTGCTGGATGTAAGCAATTTGAGGAAATTGTACGCAAGCACGGAGGATACCGGAAGAACCATGGCATTGGCTACTTCAACGCTAATGGAGTTGAATTGGAAGAAGGTCAATACCCCAAGCCCAAGTTTGTTCCTCAAAGGGAGAAGTATGAACATACTCTTCCCAAGGGAACAAAAGCTCAAGATGACGTTCCACCACAAGATCACAAGCTCAAGGGCAAGGACAAGCTTCAAGAGGAGATTGACTCATATGAAGATGAACCCCAAGCTTTGGTCAAGTGGGTCCCCAAGGCTTCTACAAGCTCAACTTCTACAAGTGCCACTTCAACACCAAGGATCCCCATCAACTTGATGTGGGTCCCCAAGAAGAAGAACTAGAGAGGTTCTTGAGGGGTGACTCCGCCAATGAAATTCACTCATATTCATTATTGGCAAGAACTAGTTGCAATAAACGTCAATATTATGCAATACTTCAAGTAGTCTCACATTCCCTCAAAGGTAAGAAAGGGACAAGGTAATTAATGAATCAATGGACATCATTATGTATGCTTTGCACTCCATGTCCATAGATATCCTTGTGTTTGTCTCTTGTGTTTGGGACTAACCATGTAGGTGAGGAGAGTAAGAAACAAAAAGGATTGCTCCCAACTCAAGATGATCTTCATCAACTATGAGCATCCACCGCTACATCACCCACATGAAGTCTTCTACGACAAAACCCAAGGTTAGTTTATCCCTCTTAGGGGGGGTGTCACATCAAGGGGGAGCTTTACTCTAAGACTTGAGTCAAAGTATCTCTTGGAATGTGACAACATTAAAAAGCTTTATGTAAAAGTGATATCCCCACTTGTGCTTAGACGATGAGTATGACCTATGATCAAGTATTCTTACTTGTCTCCTAAGTCAAATACTCATATATAGATGCCTATGTCATTGCCAAAGTGCTTGATAGATGCTAGAATGTTTATGCATGTTTGCCATGATTTCATTTGATATCTTATTGTGTGAGCATGTTGGTCTGCATATCTTTACTCATTCGAGGATATCCAATTGTAGCTATTTGGTTTTTGTTTTTCTTCTGCCAATTGGATATACAAGAATGCCTAGGACCCCTCTTCTAGCTATCTATGCTTTCTCACCTCAATTTCTATTCATGCTATATCACAAAAACTACAAGCACTTGACGAACCCTTTGTGTGAGGAGCACTCGGAGTACCGTTTCGTCAAGGCTGACCTCCGAAACCTCCCTATAGTGCAACTTGGTGTGACCAACCAGAAAATCTTGGTTCCACCGACTGCCTAGGATTGATCTGATTTTGCACCTCGGTACCATCGATACCATAATCTCGGTTGCACCGAGTTTCCCTGTCATCTAAGAGTAGAGGAACTCGGTGACACCAAAATTTTAGTATCGGTGACACCGACAGCAAAGGGTACTTAAGCCGGCGGACCCAACGTTTTGAAATTCAATCTTCAAACACCAAGTCCCCAACCCTAAGCTGCCTTGGTCGTCGCCTTTGTCTCCCCGAGTGCCTTCGCCGTTGGGATTCACGCCGCCGACGAAAATCTTCACCGTCGTCGCCGCCGTAGTCGGATCACCGCCAAGTGAGGGTATGGCTCTGATTTCCTCATGCGTTCCATGTCCGATTCTAATGCATTTGGATGATTTCGTCTATGTTCCACCATGTGCAATCTTCCTATCCCACAAAAACAATCCATAGAATAGAAAATGATGGAATTTTGGATCTGAACTCCCGCAGTATACATCTCTGTGACACCGAGTTGGAAGAATCGGTTCCACCGATTCTGCGTTTAGGGTTACTGAGAACCACTTCGGAGAGACCGAGTAGTCCTTTTCGGTTACACCGAATTTGGCTGCCAAGTTTCTGTTAAGGTAGTGGTCAGTCTCGGTGACTCCGAAAACATCAACCCGGTGCTACCGAAATTTATCTTGCAGTAGTTCATACCCTTAGTTTCTGAGTTTGATTTTTTAAAAATGTCTGTGTTTTTGTGATACTCAACTTTTCTTCTCTTCTATACTCCATTCACAGGGACATTATGTTAGCTTCAGGTGATAGTTAGAATGACTCCAGATAGCTTAGCATTGATGCAGATCCAGGCACTAGTCCTGAGGCCAGCTCACCTTCTTCAGAAGATCCAGGCACACCTAGCTCCCATTCACAGGGCCATGAGAAAGTTAAATTCAGATGAAGAGGACTCTGATTTTGTGCCAGAGGAGGTCCTTGCCAAGCAAAGGCAGGACAAAGCAGACATAGCTGCCAAGAAAGTTGCATCTGAGGCAACTTCATCTAGAAGACCTGTCAGGAAGGAGTATGCCAGCACAGAGGCTATGAAAACACCAGAGAGTGCCAGGGCTTCCATGACAATAGAGCCAGCCAGAAGCTCTATGCCCAAGAAGCCTGCTGACAAGGAGAAGCAGGAAGAGGATAGTACATGTTGTTGGAAGACCAACTTCCATGTATGAAGATCCAGCAGATGGCGAGGGAGTGGAAGAGCCAGCTGCCCAGGCTCCTCCTAAGAAGAAGAAGAAGCTGCTTGCTGATGCCATGATTTCTCAGGCCCCTTCCAAAAGCAAGGCAGCTCCTCCTCCCAAGAAGACCACAGCTCCTAAGTCCAAGAGGACTACTAAGGATGTTCCAGCTGCAGCCAAGAACAAGGGATCCTCCTCCAGAGCTGCTGCTGAAGATGCGGAAATGACAGTTTTGAGGAAGCTTAGACCTCACCTCCCACAACACAATGACAACTATCCACTTGCTAAGGATATGAAGAAGAGGAAGGATTCAGGGCTGAGAGAATGGAGAGCTATAGATCCTTATTCTCAGAGGAGAAAGACTGCTGTTGACTACAGATTCCACACCAAGGAGCAGCAGGATTTCTATGAGACTGTTCTGCTTGATAAGAGCCCAGCTGTCTGTGACATGAGATATGTAGACTGGGGCTACATTAAGGAAAATGAGGACTACTTTCCCCATGTGCTAGATAACTTCAAGGTTATTGATATTGATGCTTTTGTTGGTAAGGAGATGACCCCCCCTGGAATGATGAGATGATCATGCAGTTCTATTTCACTGCACACTTCTATACAGATGGCAGGATAGTGTGGATGGCTGAGGGCACCAGATATGAATCTTCAGTGGAAGAGTGGGCTACCATATTAGGAGCTCCACAAGTACAGGATGGTGACTTGGATGTATACTCAGAGGCCAAGATGAGTCATAATTCCATGGCTAATATGTACAAGGAGATCCCTGCTGACTATGTGCATTCACATAAGCTTGGCTCAGTGTACTATCTGCAGGCATGCTTGCCAACCTCCAAGACCATTTTGAGGTACACTTTGATGCCTAAGTCAGGAGATGAGAAGATGATCAGAGGATTCTCCATCAACATGCTGCATCACATTGACCTTCACACCAGATTCAGGGTCATGGATTTGATTGTAGAGACTGTGAAGAGAACAGTTGCTGACCAAAAGAGGTCATGTGGATATGCTCCATACATTCAGAAGCTTATCAACTCCAAGCTTGAAAAGAATGTATATGCTCTTGATAGACCCCAGATGCCTCTCCAGCCTGAGTTTGAGGACCATGTTGTGGTGATGGACCCAGATCATCCCACTTCATGTACTGCACAGGCAGCTGCTGAAGCAGCCAGAGCCACTAGTGCTCCAGTGCCAAGGACAAGGAATGAGCAGATGGATCTCGTTCTTAGCTCTATCCAAGGCATGCAAAATGACATCACAGAGATTCTCAAGAACCAAAAGAGCCTGGAAAGGATTGTTGAAGACAAGTTTCATTCTTTGAACAAGGTGGATGGGCTGACAAAGACAATTGATGAGCTCAAGAAGGAGGTGGACTCAGTACCCCTTCCCCACACCTCAGAGGATGATGATGATGATGATGATGATGATAGTCAACCTCTCAGGCCCAGCACTCAATTCAAGACACAAGCCAGCTTCTGAGGGAGTCCCAAGGCATGCAAAATGTCAGTGCCAGCTTCTGAGACGAGACCATCTACATCAGCTCCTGTTGCAGCTCCTTCAGTCCCATGACGTGGCTTGAGACTGCGTCGGTATTTCCCCAAAGAGGAAGGGATGATGTAGCACAGCGACGGTAAGTATTTCCCTCAGTTATGAAACCAAGGTTATTGAACTAGTAGGAGGATCACCACCACCCAATAAGCAACACCTGCACACAAACAACAAATACTTGCAACCCGACGCGAAAGAGAGGTTGTCAATCTCTCTATGGTAAAAAGATAGATTAGGTAGTGATAGATAGGAGAGATAGATCTCTCAAGAACACAAATAAAAAGAGTAAATATGCAGCAATATATTTTTGGGTTTTTGGTTTTGTAGATCTGAAAACAAAGATTGCATAAACGTAGATCGGAAAGCAATATGATGGAAAAGTAGACCCGAGGGCCGTAGGGTTCACTAGTGGCTTCTCTCATGAGTATAGCGCACGGTGGGTGAACAAATTACTGTTGGGCAATTGATAGAAAATCGAATAGTCATGACGATATCCAAGGCGATGATCATTATATAGGCATCACGTCCAAGATAGATAGACCGACTCCTACCTGCATCTACCTCTATTACTCCACACATCGACCGCTATCCAGCATGCATCTCGTGTATTAAGTTCATGGAAAACGGAGTAATCCAATAAGAACGATGACATGATGTAGACAAGATCTATTCACGTAGGAATAGACCCCATCTTGTTATCCTTAATAGCAACGATACATGCGTGTCTTGCTGCCCCTTCTGTCACTGGGAAAGAACACCGCAAGATCGAACCCATCACAAAGCACCTCTTCCCATGGCAAGAAAAATCGATCTAGTCGGCCTAACTAAACCAAGGATTCAGAGAAGAAATACGAGGCTATAAGTAATCATGCATATAAGAGATCAAAGAAGACTCAAATAATATTCATGGATAGAAACCGATCTTGAACTAAAAATTCATCGGATCCCAACAAACACACTGCAAAAGTTTACATCAAATAGATCTCCAAGAGACCAATGTATTGAGAATCATAAGAGAGAGAGAGAGGAAGCCATCTAACTACTGCCCACGGACCCGTAGGTCTATGGCGGACTACTCACGCATCATCGGAGAGGCACCTATGAGGAAGATGAACCCCTCCGTGATGGTGTTTAGATTGGATCTCGCGGTTCTGGAACTTGCGGCGGCTGCAATTGTGTTTCGTCGACTCCCCTAGGGTTTTTGGAATATTTGGGAATTTATAGGCATCAGAGGCGGTGCGGAGGGGCCCCGTGGAGGGCACAACCCATCAGGGCGCGCCGGGGGCCCCCTGGCGCGCCCCAGTGGGTTGTGCTCTCCACAGCCTACCTTCCTGGCTCTTCTTTGGCCCACTGGATGTCTTCTGGTCCAGAAAAAATCTCCAAAAAGTTTCGTCACGATTGGACTCCGTTTGGTATTGATTTTCTGCAAAGTAAAAATACAAGCAAAAACAACAACTGGCACTTTGGCACTATGTCAATAGGTTAGTCCCAAAAAATGATATAAAGTTGTTATAAAATGATTGTCAAACATCCAAGAATGATAATATAACAGCATGGAATAAGCAAAAAGTATAGATACGTTGGAGACGTATCATCCCACCAGCTCCATCAACACCTCCAGTGTCTACACCAACCCCTTCCATGACATCGGCAGAAGTCTTCGCGGATGCGGTTCTCTTGACTCCTACATCAACAACCGGAGGAGATCAGCCCCAGAGAGACGATTAGTCCTATACCTTTGAACTTTTTGGTAACTTGTTGCCAAAGGGGGAGAAGTTGTATAGATCAATAGGGCTTCGAGAGAGAGAGCGTGTTGCTTTTTATCACTCTTCGGAACTTTAAAATCTTTGGTTGATTCGTTTGTGTTAAACTTGTTGGTGTTTGATCATGCACTTCTTATGTGTTGCTACTACGTCTTATCTTTTGAGATGCTTATGAGTTGTTCATTCACTTCTTGCTTGATGTGTTGTTCTATGTTATTGATTCATATTATTCTCGCACACCACCAAGCTGTATGTGACATGGAAGAGTGCCCCATGAACCTAATCGATTGTGCATTTGCATTCAAACGCAAATTCAAAATAGTGCACAAATTTAGGGGGAGCTCTTGCTTATCACATACCTCTCAAAGCGATGTCTATTCATTGATTATATCATATGTCGAAGCTTTGATCTATATGTTGTCATCAATTACCAAAAAGGGGGAGATTGAAAGCACATTTGCTCCCTTGGTGGTTTTGGTAAATAATAACAACATATATGTCATTGGACTCATGTTTCCACTAAGTGTATTTTAGGAAAAGTCCAATGATGGGATGGCTATAAGTTGTGAGGAGATACCCCAAGATGCAAGGAATGGATTGGCAAAGCTTCAAGCTACAAGACTCATACATTTTACTTTGTGAGAAATCACATTGAGTCCATAGGTAAGCCAATACTATTAAAAGGGGGTAAGGTATTGTTGGTGAACAAATTGCTCCACGTGCACAAGTGCTAGCCACCAAAAACACCCACAAGCTCTCCCACAAAATACTCTGCCTAAGCCCAACTTCACAAAATCGGTGCCACCAACTTTTCATCCGTCCCTACCAATTTTTTACCCAAGACAGAACCCTAGCCAAACCCTAGCTCTTCGGTACAACCGAGACAACATCGGTGCAACCGAGATTTGGTGACCACGATTCGGTTAACTGTTTTCATAGAATCGGAAATTCCGAGTTTATGTTTCGATCTCACCGAGTTCTAGGAACTACCCTCGGCCACTGGTTTTGGTGCCATCGAGAGTTCTATATCGGTCTCACCGAGATTCTAAAAGTTGCCACATTTTTGACATATCGGTAGAACCGAGTTTTGCTTCGGTTTCACCGAGATGGCCAAATAATGTTGTAACGGTTGGATTTTTGGATATGCCTATATATACCCCTCCACCACATCCCACTCGCAGGAGAAGCACTCAGAACAGTTCCCCACTTCCTATATCGAAATTTCTAGGAGAGAACCACCTACCCTTGTCTTGAGATCAAGATCATCCACTCCAACCATATGGATCTTGATTTCTAGCCTCCCCAAGTTGCTTTCCACCCAATCAATCTCTTCTACCAAGCCAAATCTGTGAGAGAGTGATTGAGTGTTGAGGAGTCTATCATCTTGAAGCACAAGAGCAAGGAGTTCATCATCACTATCAAGCCTATTACCTTTTGGAGGGTGGTGCCTCCTAGATTTGTTAGGTGTTGCTTGGGAGCCTCCTACTTGGTGTTGTGGAGTTGAACCAAGAAGTTTGTACGGGCAAGGAGATCGCCTACTTCATGAAGATCTGCCCATAGTGAGGCTAGTCCTTCGTGGACGGAAGCCGTTATGGAATAGTCAAGGTTGCTACTTCGTGGACCCTTATGGGTGGAGCCCTCCGTGGACTCTCGTGACCGTTACCCTCCGTGGGTTGAAGACTCCATAAACGTGGATGTACGATAGCGCCACCTATCAGAACCACGGGAAAAATCTTCGTGTCTACAATTGCGTTTGATCTTCTACCCTTACCTCTTTACATGTGCTTGTCTTTACTTTCTGCTGCTATACTATTAGACATGCATGTGTAGGGTGTGCTTGACTTGCTATCATTGCTAAAATCTGCCCACAATTAAAATTGGGAAAAGGTAGAATTTTTATTTGGTCAAGTAGTCTAATCAACCCCTGTAGACATACTTGCGATCCTACACCCATACCCACGTACTCAAGTTTCCTTCTTGGGTGATGGTGGTGTTGAAATAGTAGGCTTGTCCTTTACAATGGTTAGAAGAACAACCTTTAACTCCCTCGTCTCCTGGAGTAACTACTGAATCATTGCGGTGTTCTTTTGTACTTCCACCATAAGATGTTTGTTCTCTAGCCACCAAGAGCTTTTTCCTGCATCACTTTCACTTGGATGAGAGATGTCCCAATTGGATGGGTATATGTGAGCGAGAAATATTCTCGACTCAGCAGTTGTAAATTAAATTGTGGAAATTATTTGCATGTAACTTGCCGAGGGACCTCCTCAGAGTAGATTCACCTTGCACTTCCTGCCTAGCTGAGCTTTCTTCCCCATTATTGGACAGGGGTTCAGAGAGGTGGAGATGTCTGCTAGCATGCGACGTTCCGAGGCAGGGGGATGCACCTCCATAGAGTCGATAGGCTCCTCCCCCGTGATGACTTCTTTAGTTCCCTCTCGTTCGAGCTCCATATGCAACAACCAAGCCTCGTCCTCAATGTAGTTGGAGGAGGACGACGACATGGCTCCAACTCCTTAAGAAATCTGTCAGAAAAACAGCCTGAAACAAGAACAGAGGAAAAAACTCGCGATGCGGTGGTCGAAACATACCGGAGTATATATAATGAATTTTTCTAGGTCGGAATATGTGTCCAGGAAGAAAACAGAGTCCAGGAGGGACACGAGGTGCTCCCAAGCCATCAGAGCACGCCCAAGGGGTAGCCGCGCCCTGTTGGCTTGGGACTCCCTCGTGGGTCCCCGTGGCTGGTTTTTATTTTTGTAATTTTTCTAATATTTCAAAACTGACAGAATTTTTTTATGGATTTTTTAAAGTCGGTTTACTTAGTGTATCAAATACCTACCCCTTTTCAGGTTTCTGCCGTGTTCCGGAAGGTCTCTCTTATGTGTTCTTTCGGTGTCATTACTAGAATAACATTAGTTTCAATATTAATGGGCATACCTAAAATATAATGCTTAATTCTTTGCCCATTAACCACTCTCGGATTTGTGCCTTCAGCATTATTGATCTTAATGGCTTCGGAGCGATAAACTTCTTCGACTTTAAATGGTCCTTCCCATTTGGAGAGAAGTTTTCCTGCAAAAAATCTGAAATGAGAATTGTACAAAAGAACTAGATCATTGATTTTAAATTCTCGCTTATGGATTTTTTTTCATGCCATCTTTTAACTTCTTCTTTAAACAACTTGGCATTTTCATAGGCTTGTGTCCTCCATTCATCTAGAGAGCTAATGTCAAATAACCTCTTCTCATCGGCAAGTTTGAAATCATAATTAAGTTCTTTAATTTCCCAATAAGCTTTAGGTTCTAACTCAAGAGGTAAATGACATGCTTTTCCATAGACCATTTTATATGGGGACATTCCCATAGGATTTTTATAAGACGTTCTATAAGCCCATAATGCATCGTCAAGTTTCTTAGACCAATTCTTTCTAGATCTATTAACAGTCTTTTGCAAGATCAATTTTATTTCTCGATTACTCAACTCAACTTGACCGCTAGACTGAGGGTGATAAGGTGATGCAATTCTATGGTTAACATCAAATTTAGCTAGAAGTTTACGAAAAGCACCATGAATAAAGTGTGAACCACCATCAGTCATTAAATATCTAGGGACTCCAAACCTCGGGAAAATAACCTCTTTAAGCATTTTAATAGATGTGTTGTGATCAACACTACTAGTTGGAATAGCTTCTACCCACTTAGTAACGTAATTAACAGCAACTAAAATATGAATGTACCCATTAGAGGAAGGAAAAGGTCCCACATAATTAAAACCCCAAACATCAAATGGTTCAATTGCAAATGAATAGTTCATTGGTATTTCCTGACGTCTACCATTGTTACCAATTCTTTGACATTCATCACAAGAAAGGACATACTTACGAGCATCCTTAAAAAGATTAGGCCAATGAAAACCAGACTGTAGTGCCTTGTGTGCAGTTCTGTCACCTACATGGTGCCCTCCGTAGGCCTCGGATGGCACTTCCATAGGATATGTTCCTGTTCATGCTCAGGTACACGAAGTCCAATAAAATCATCTACTTCTTCTTTATATATATGTGGGTTATCCCAAAAGTAATGTCTTAAGTCAAAAAATAACTTTTTCTTTTACTGGTATGTGAAATTGATACGTCTCCAACGTATCTATAATTTTTGATTGTTCCATGCTGATATATTATCATTCTAGGATACTTTTTGGGTCATTATTTACCAATTTATATTTTTGAGCACTAACCTATTGACCCAGTGCCCAGTGACAGTTGTTGTTTTCTATGTGTTTTTGCCTTTGCAGGTTTACTGTACCAAACGAAGTCCAATTGCCACGAAACTTTTTTATGATTTTTTCCGAACTATATGAAGACCTAGAAGCTTCGGAAGGAAGCTGGGAGGCACATGAGGGCCCCACCACACATCAGGGCACGCCCTGGGGGCGCCCTGATATGTGGTGGCCTCCTCGGGCACCTCCCGACGTCCCTCTTCGGCCTATAAACTCTCTAATATTTTGAAAACCCTAGAGGCAGTCCCTAAACGCTTTTCCGCCGCCGCAAGTCTCTGTTCCGTCGCGAGGCCATCTGGAGTTCCATTCCGGCACCCTGCCGGAAGGGGGATCGATCACGGAGGGCCTCTTCATCAACCTTGTTGCCCTCATGATGATGTGTGAGTAGTTCACCACAGACCTACGGGTCCATAGCTAGTACCTAGATGGCAATCTCTCTCTCTTATGATCTTCAATACAATGGTCATCGCATATTTGCTTTGATCTGTCCGATGTAATCCTATTGTGCGGTGTGTTTGTTTGGATCCGATGAATTGTGGGTTTATGTTCAGATTATTCATGAAAAGTATTTGAGATGCCTCTGAATTATATTATCTCTTATGTGCATCATCATTACAGCTTCGTAATGCTCTCCGATCTATTGATATGCTTTGGCCAAGTAGATTAATATTTCATCGATGGGAGTGGTGCGTTGTGGTAGGTTCAACCTGGCGAGTTTCTATATCCCAGTGACAAAGTAGGGGACAAGATGCGTCTTTGTGTTGCTGCTACTAAGGATAAAATGATGGGGTTTATTCATAGTGTTTGAGTTTAGTTTGTCTACATCATGTCATCGTTCTCCAAGCATTACTCTGTTTTACTTAATACTCTAGATGCATGCTGGATAGCAGTCGATGAGTGGAGTAATAGTAACAGGTGCAGACAGGAGTCGGCCTATTTGCTTATGGACGTGATGCCTATATGATCATTGCCGTGAACATCGCATAACTATCCGCTTTTCTATCAATTGCCCAACAGTAATTTGTTTACCCACCGTATGCTGCCTACATGAGAGATGTCGCTAGGGAACACTATGCCCCCCGGGTCTATTCACTTATATATTTGAAAATGCTATATTTACCTTGCTGCCTTTATTTAATTTTTATTTATTTTGCAATTTATATTTATCAACAATTATCTACACAACTCATTTGCTTGCAAATAACAAGATCAAGGGGATTGACAACCCTCTTGCCCGCGTTGGGTGCAAGTAGTTTGTTCATTTTGTGCAGCCGCTGAGGACGGTTGAGGATTGATATTCCTATTGGTTCGATAAACCTTGGTTTCGTAACTGAGGGAAATACTTATCCGCTTTGTTCTGCAATTACGCATTCCTCTTCACGGAAAACCCAACGTAGATCACAAGTATCAGGAAGGATTTCTGGCGCCGTTGCCGGGGAATATCATCATCAACTACCAAGTAACTTCACACAAATTTTCATTCACTTGTTCTTCTTTTTATTTGCTGTTATATTTAGCTTGTCACATAAAAATAAAAAATACAAAAATATTTACCTTTGCTTGTTACTAGTTTACTTCTTCGCTTGCTAGTTTACTTGTTTTACTTTGCTTGCTCGGTCACCGTGTCTAAAGATACTACTAAGTTGTGTGACTTCTCAAATACTACTAATAATGATTTTATTAGTACACCTATACAACCCGCCACTAGTGCGGAGGATTTCGATATTAATGCGGCATTGCTAAATGTTGTCATGAAAGGTCAATTTTCGGGAAGTCCTAATGAGGATCCCGCGTCACATCTTAATACCTTTGTTGAATTATGTGACATGCAAAAGAAAAAGGATATGGATAATGATATTGTGAAATTAAAATTATTTCCTTTTTAACTAAGAGATAAAGCTAAAGCTTGGTTTTCATCTTTACCTCGTAATAGTATTGGAACATGGGATAAGTGTAAAGATGCTTTTATTGCCAAGTATTTTCCTCCTGCTAAGATCATCTCCCTTAGAAATAAAATAATGAATTTTAAACAGCAAGATCAAGACCATGTTGCACAAGCTTGGGAGAGAATGAAATTAATGATAAGGAATTGTCCAACTCATGGATTAAATATGTGGATGATTATCCAAAACTTCTATGCTGGACTAAACTTTGTGTCTAGAAATCTTCTAGATTCTGCTGCAGGTGGTACCTTTATGGATGTGACCTTAGAAGAGGCCACAAAACTTATGGACAACATCATGACAAATTATTCTCAATGGCATACCGAAAGGGCTCCAACCGGTAAGAAGGTAAATTATGTTGAAGAAATCGCTACTTTGAGTGAAAAAGTGGATGCTCTTATGAATATGGTTGCTAGTAAAAATGCTCATGTTGAACCCAATGATGTCCCCTTGTCTACTTTGATTGAGCAAAACAATGATGCTATTGATGTGAACTTTGTCTCGCGAAATAATTTCAATAACAATGCTTATAGAGGAACTTTCAATTCTAGGTCGTATCCTGGTAATTTCTCTAACAACTATGGAAACTCTTATGGTAATTCTTATGGCAATTCTTCTAAAAATGCTAATAGGATACCCTCTGATCTTGAGAACACAATTAAAGAATTTATTAATTCTTAAAATGTCTTCAACACTATGGTAGAAGAAAAATTGCATGTAGTTGACACCTTGGCTAAAAACTGGAGATGAGTCAATTTTAGTAGAGGAGCGTCCCGTTTGCTTGGAGGGTGATGATTTTAATGCTAAAACAGAAAAATGTGGGTTTGGAGAGATCAAAACTTTAACTAGTGATGCACCCACTATCTTGGATTACAAGGACTTTAATTATGATAATTGCTCTTTAGTAGAATGTATTTCCTTGTTTCAATCCGTTATTACCTCACCCAATGCTTATGAACAAAACAAAGCTTTTACCGAACACATAGTAGAAGCTATGATAAGAGCTTATGATGAGAAACTTGAGCTTGAAGTTTCTATTCCTAGAAAATTGCATGATGAGAGGGAACCTACTATAAAAATACAGATAAATAAATATGAATGTAATGCTTTGTGTGACCTTGGTGCTAGTGTTTCAACTATTCCTCAAACTCTTTGTGATGTACTCGGTCTCACTAATATTGAAGATTGTTCCCTCAACTTGCATCTTGCGGATTCTACCATCAAGAAACCTTTAGGTAGAATTAATGATGTGCTTATTATTGCAAATAAAAATTATGTTCCTGTATATTTCATTGTGCTTGATATTGATTGCAATCCTTCTTGTCCCATAATACTTGGAAGACCGTTCTTACGAACTATAGGTGCAATCATTGACATGAAAGAGGGAAACATAAGATTCCAATTCCCATTAAATAAAGGGATGTAACACTTACCTAGAAAGAGAATTAAACCATCTTATGAATCAATTATGAGAGCTACTTATGGGTGGAGTGTCAAAGATGACAATACTTGAAACTATGCATTATGCCTAGCTAGGGGCATAAAACAATAGCGCTTGTTGGGAGGCAACCCAATAGTTATCTTTAAATTTTTGCTTAGAACTTTCTGTTTATTTTTAATAGCATGATTATTGCCTATGTAATTATTATGATTTTGTGTTTAAATTAGTGTTTGTGCCAAGTAAAGCCTTTGGGATGACTCACAAGATGAGTAGAATCGATGCTGAAACAAAACGGAAACTTGTGACTCCAGTACAGGAATTTTAATTTTTTGCTGGAGCATGATAATGATCTAAAATTTCTACACGGTATTTCTATACAAATTTTAGAGGTTTTCCTAATTGTTAAGAATTTTTAGAGTTACATAAGTATAGGTTATCTACAGATTTCTACAGACTGTTCAGTTTTAAACAGATTCTGTTTTTGCTTGCATAGTTGCTTATTTTGATTAAACTATGGATTGTATCGGGTGGTAAAAGCCATGTAGAAGTTAGAATACAGTACCTATTATGCATTCATGAATTTTGAATCAATTTATAACAGTACTTAAAGTATGCAATATGTTTCTTATACCAATGGATCTCACAAGGTTTTGTTGTGTTTTGTGTTATTGAAGTTTTCAAGTTTTGGGTGTTATCTTGATGGACAAAGGAATAAGGAGTAGCAAGAGCCTAAGATTGGGGATGCCCAAGGCAACCCAAGGTAATATTCTAAAGGAGACTCAACCGTCTAAGCTTGGGGATGCCCCGGAAGGCATCCCTAATTTCGTCTCAAATCCATCGGTATGTCACTTGAAGCTATATTTTTATTCGTCACATGATACGAGTTTTGATTGGAGCGTCGTTTGCTTTTGTTTGATTTTACTTTCAGTTTTCCACAATCATTGTTTTCTGGACACACCTTCATCATAATTTGTTAGAATACTCTATGTGCTTCACTTATATCTTTGAGCCGAGTAGTTGCTCTAGTACTTCACTTATATCTTTTTGAGCACGGTGGCGTGTAGATTTTAAAGGAATGATTTAAATCTCCTTCAAAACTTATATTTGTGTGAGAGTTAATAAATAGTGATGGTAATTTGCATGGGTCAGACTAGTCCAAGAATATTAGGTATTCAAAGAGTGATAATCAAAACCATCATGTAGCACATATAAAGAAATTGTGGGTTAATGATATTGATGTAGTAATATAAAATAGGTGTGAGTTCATAATTGTTAAACCTTTGAAGTGTCTATATTAAGAGGGGTTGACCTTTTTGTTCATCTAAAAATTAAAGAGGCATGGTGATGATGTGTGAGCATTTCTATTCCTCGTTGAAATCCTAGTGTTGTTTCGGGTCGGAAGCGCGCGATGGTTAACTCCTACCAACCTCTTCCCTCGGGGCATGCGATTAGTACTTTGATTTATGATAAACTAATAAAACTTTGCAATAAGTATATGAGTTTTTTTATGACTAATGTGAAACCATGGACATACGCAATCTCACCTTTTCATAATTTGCTAGCCTCTTCGGTACCGTGCATAGCCCGTTCTCACCTCAAGGATCGGTGCAAATTTCGCCGGTGCATCCAAGATAAGCTTTGTTGCACATAAGCCTTATTATATCTTCCTCAAAACAGCCACCATACCTACCTATCATGGCATTTCCATAGCCATTCCGAGATATATTGCCATGCAAATTCCATCGTCACTTCACATGACTAGTTCGTTCATCGTCATATTGCTTTGCATGATCATATAGAGCTGACATAGTATTTGTGGCAAAGCCACCTTCATAATGTTTTTGATACATGTCACGCTAGATCATTGCACATCCTGGTACACTGCCAGAGGCATTCATACAGAGTCATATCTTCGTATCATTTCTCCATGTTGAGTTGTAAGTAAATAAAAGTGTGATGATCATCATTGTTAGAGCATTGTCCCAGTGAGGAAAGAATGATGGAGACGATGATTCTCCCATAAGTCGAGATGAGACTCCTGACGAAAATAAAGATGGGGGAGGCCAAATGAGCCCACCATCCATTCAAAAAAATGAGAGAAAATGAGAGAAGGGACTTTGCTACTATCCTTTACCACACTTGTGCCTCAAAGTGGCACCATGTTCCTCATGTAGAGAGTCTCATGATATATCACTTTCATATGCTAGTGGGAATTACCTATTCATTATTTCAAACTTGGCTTGTATATTCTTATGACGGGCTTCCTCAAATGCTCGAGGTCTTCATGAGCAAGCAAGTTGGATGCACACCCCACTAGCTTCATTTGAGCTTTCATAAACTTATAGCTCTAGTGCATCATTTGCATGGCAATCCCTACTCCTTGCATTGACATCTATCGATGGGCATCTCCATAGCCCGTTGGTATGCCTAGTTGATGTGAGACTATCTTCTCCACTTCCTACCCCTTTGATATCTACTACCATACTCTATTCCACCTAAATGCTATGTCCAATGGCTCATGCTCATGTATTGCGTGACGAATACAAAGTTGATGCATATTGAAAAAGTATGAACCAATTGCCTAACTTGGACACCGTGGTGCTTAACATTTGTATTAATGTGGTGAAGATGGAGCCATGCCTTGCTAATACAATAAGATGAATGGAGGGGTAAACATTTCTTAAGAATCGTATACTTTTAGGAATTAACAATTTTGTTTCTTACACTTTGAATATTGCTATGTTAATATTTGTTGATTCATCTTTTCTCAATGAGCATACCTGAATAAGATTACATAGTGGATAACATGTCACATCAAAAAAATGTTTTTATCATTTACCTACTCGGGGACGAGCAGGAACTAAGCTTGGGGATGCTTGATACGTCTCCAACGTATCTATAATTTTTGATTGTTCCATGATGATATACTATCATTCTAGGATACTTTTTGGGTCACTATTTACCAATTTATAATATTTTTGAGCACTAACCTATTGACCCAGTGCCCAGTGCCAGTTGTTGTTTTCTACGTGTTTTTGCCTTTGCAGGTTTACTGTACCAAACGAAGTCCAATTGCCACGTCACTTTTTGATGATTTTTTCTGGAGTATATGAAGACCTAGAAGCTTTGGAACGAAGCCGGGAGGCACACGAGGGCCCCACCACACATCAGGGTGCGCCCTGGGGGGCGCCCTGATATGTGGTGGCCCCCTCGGGCACCTCCCGACGTCCCTCTTCGGCCTATAAATTCTCTAATATTCTGAAAACCCTGGAGGCAGTCCCGAAACCCTTTTTCCGCCGCCACAAGTCTCTGTTCCGTCGCGAGGCCATCTGGAGCTCCATTTCGGCACCCTGCCAGAGGGGTGATCGATCACGGAGGGCCTCTTCATCAACCTTGCTGCCCTCATGATGATGTGTGAGTAGTTCACCACAGACCTATGGGTCCATAGCTAGTACCTAGATGGCAATCTCTCTCTCTCTCTCTCTCTCTCTCTCTCTCTCTTATGATCTTCAATACAATGGTAATCGCATCTTCGCTTTGATCTATCCGATGTAATCCTATTATGTTGTGTGTTTGTTGGGATCCAATGAATTGTGGGTTTATGTTCAGATTATTCATGAAAAGTATTAGAGATGCCTCTAAATTATATTATCTCTTATGTGCATGATCATTATAGCTTCGTAATGCTCTCCGATCTATTGATATGCTTTGCCGAAGTAGATTGATATTTCATCGGTGGGAGTGGTGCATTGTGGTAGGTTCAACCTGGCGAGTTTCTATATCCTAGTGACAAAGTAGGGGACAAGATGCGTCTTTGTGTTGTTGCTACTAAGGATAAAATGATGGGGTTTATTCATATTGTTTGAGTTTACTTTGTATGCATCATATCATCGTTCTCCAAGCATTACTCTGTTTTACTTAATACTCTAGATGCATGCTGGATAGCGGTCGATGAGTGGAGTAATAGTAATAGGTGCAGGCAGGAGTCGGCTTATTTGCTTATGGATGTTATGCCTATATATACATGATCATTGCCGTGAACATCACATAACTATTCGCTTTTCTACCAATTGCCCAACAGTAATTTGTTTACCCACCGTATGTTGCCTACATGAGAGATGTCGCTAGGGAACACTATGGCCCCCGGGACTATTCACTTATATATTCGCAAACGCTATATTTACCTTGCTGCCTTTATTTAATTTTTATTTATTTTGCAATTTATATTTATCAACAATTATCTACACAACTCATTTGCTTGCAAATAACAAGATCAAGGGGATTGACAACCCTCTTGCCCGCGTTGGGTGCAAGTTGTTTGTTCATTTGTGTGCAGCCTCTGAAGACGGTTGAGGATTGATATTCCTATTGGTTCGATAAACCTTGGTTTCATAACTAAGGGAAATACTTATCCGCTTTGTGCTGCAATTACCCGTTCCTCTTCACGGAAAACCCTACGCAGATCACAAGTATCCGAAATTAGGTGGTATACATTTAGCAACAATGTAGTTAGCATAATATGCATACCAAGGAGTACTACGGAAAGCATTTATAACAACTAATTGCTCATCAGGAAAATTATCATCAATAGGCAGTGGGTCATCAAGAGCATTTTCCACTCTAGACGAGTTATCTGCTACATGATTTTCACCTCCTTTTCTACCAACAATATGCAAATCAAACTCTTGAAGTAGAATCACCCACCTAATTAATCTAGGCTTATCATCTTTCTTTTCCATCAGATATTTAATAGCAGCATGATCGGTGTGAATAGTAACTTTGGAATCAATAATATAAGGTCTAAACTTATCACATGCAAACACAACTGTTAAAAATTCCTTCTCAGTAGTAGCATAATTTATTCAACACTGTTTAGAGTCTTACTAGCATAATGAATAACATTTAATTTCTTGTCTACTCTTTGCCCTAGAATAGCACCAACAACATAATCACTAGCATCACACATAATTTCAAATGGTAAATTCCAATCAGGTGGTTGAACAATAGGTGCAGAAATTAAGGCTTTCTTAAGTATTTCAAAGGATTCTACACAATCATCATCAAAAACAAATGGAGTATCTTTTTGAAGAAGATTAGTTAAGGGCCGAGAAATCTTCTAGAAATCTTTAATAGAACGCCTATAAAAACCAACATGACCGAGGAAACTTCTTATACCTTTAACATCTTTAGGACATGGCATTTTCTCTATTTCATCAACTTTGGCTTTGTCTACCTTAACACCTTGTTCGGAAATTTTATGCTCAAGTACAATACCTTCATTCACCATAAAGTGGAACTTCTCCCAATTCAAGACAAGATTAGTTTCTTCACATATCTGCAAAACTCGATCAAGGTTGCTCAGACAATCATCAAAAGAAGTCCCGTAAACGAAAAAATCATCCATGAATACCTCAACAATCTTTTCAAAAAATCAGAGAATATAGCAGTCATACATCTTTGAAAGGTAGGAGGTGCACTGCATAAACCAAAAGGCATACTTCTATAAGCATAAGTTCCAAACATACAAGTAAAAGTAGTTTTCTCTTCATCTTCTTTTGACACATGTATTTGAGAAAAACCAGAGTATCCATCAAGGAAACAAAAATGCGTATGCTTAGATAATCTGTCTAACATTTGATCAATAAAAGGCAAGGGGTGATGATATTTTCTAGTAGCTTTGTTTAATTTTATGAAATCAATTACCATCCTATAACTAGTTACTATCCTTTGTGGGATGAGTTTATTTTTATCATTAGGAACAAAAATTATACCTCCTTTCTTAGGAACACAATGAACATGACTTGCACATATACTATCAGCTATGGAATAGATTATACCTGCTTCCAAAAGCATTAATATTTCAGTTCTTACCATTTCCTTCATTTTAGGATTCAAGCGGCATTGATGATCAACGATAGGTTTAGCATCTGGTTCCATATTAATCTTATGCTGACATAGAGTGGGACTAATGCCCTTAAGATCATCAAGAATATATCCAATAGCAGCGTGGTGCTTCTTCAGAGTTTTGAGTAATCTCTTTTGTTCATGCTCTGAAAGGTTAGCACTAATAATTACAGGATATATCTTCTTTTCATCAAGATAAGCATATTTCAGTGTATCAGGTAATTTCTTTAGCTCAAACACAGGATATCCCTTAGGTGGAGGTGGATCCCCTAAAATGTCAACATGCAAGTTGTGTTTAAGAATAGGTGCTTGTTTAAAGAATATCTCATCTATTTCATTTCTCTCATTCATATGCATATCATTTTCATGGTCTAGCAAATACTGTTCTAATGGATCAGTAGCAGGCACAACAATAGAGGATAGACCAATAATGTCATCTTTACTAGATAATTCTTTCTCATGTGGTTGTCTACCAAACTTAGAGAAGTTAAATTCATGAGACTCATCACCAAAGCTTACTTTAACCTTCTCTGTAACATAATTAATTTCAGCATTAACGGTATTTAAGAAAGGTCTGCCGAATATAATGGGACAAAAATTATCTTGTAGTGAACCAAGTACTAAGAAATCAGTGGGGTACTTAATTTTTTCACACAAGACTTCAACATCTCTAACAATCCCAAGTGGTAAAATAGTGTCTCTGTTTGCAAGTTTAATAGTAACATCAGTGTCTTCCATCTCAGCGGGTGCTATGTCATTCATAATTTCTTGATATAAGGTAAAAGGAATAGCACTAACCATACCACCCATATCACACAAGCCATGATAACAATGATCTCCAATCTTAACAGAAATAACAGACATTCCAACAACGGTTTTATTCTTATCTAGCACATCATGTTCATTTCTAGTAGGTTTAGCAATTCTAGTAGCCTCATCACAAAAGTAAATAAACTGTCCATCAATATTATCAACCAAGAGATCTTTAACCATAGCAATATTAGCTTCTATATTTATTTGTTCAGAAGGTCTGGGTGTTCTAATATGGCTTTTATTAACCACAGTTGTGGCCTTAGCATGTTCCTTAATCCTTACAGGAAAATGTGGTTTTTCAATATAACTAGTGGGCACAACCGGATCAATATTATAAATAATGATTTCTTGTTTAGCAATGATAGGTTTCTCTAACAATTATTCAATGGGGGTGATATTTAAACCATTTCTCCTTAGGGAGATCAACATGAGCAATAAAGGTTTCACAAAAGGAAGCTACTATCTCAGATTCAAGTCCATATTTAGCGCTAAACTTATGAAAAGTAATTGTTTCCATAAAAGATTTAGCACAATCAAACTCAAGCTTTATACCTGACTCTTTACCTTTGTCGAGTTCCCAATATTCAGATTTGTGCTTAATTCTTTCAAGAAGATCCATTTGAATTCAATAGTTCTCTTCATGTAGGAACCAGTGGAGGAAGAATCGAGTATTAATTGATCATCATGAGAAAGCCGAGCATAAAAGTTTTGTATAATCATTTCAATTGAGTGCTCATGGTTGGGGCAAGTGTGCATCATAGATTTAAGCCTCCCCTAAGCTTGAGCGATGCTTTCTCCTTCAAGAGGCCAAAAGTTATATATATAATTCCGATCACGATGAACTAGCTGCATAGGATAAAACTTCTGATGAAATTGCAGTTTCAAGCGATTCCAGTCCCATGATCCAATATCATCCAATAGCCTATACCAAATCGATGCTTTTCCCTCCAAATATAAATAGAAAACATTCTTCTTAACCTTGTCCTCGGATAAACCTGCAAGCTTAAATAATCCACAAATCGCTACATCTATCCAGCGCAAATCAGGATGAGTTGTTCCATCTCCTGCATAAGGATTAGCTAGCAGTTTCTCTAACATACTCGAAGGAATCTCAAAATAAATATTTTAAGTAGGATCAGTAGGTTGAGGGGCAACTTTTTCCACTTCTAGTCGGGGTGAAGATACCCCACACAGGCCCTTCAAAGGATTACTATCCATAGTGATAAGCAACAGTAAATTTCAGCACGCACCGAAAATGTTTCCTTACCAAATTCCACTCACCAAAGGTGCTTCACTCTCCGGCAATGGCGCCCGAAAAGAGTCTTGATGACCCTAAGGTATAGGGGATCAATCGTAGTCCTTTCGATAAGTAAGAGTGTCGAACCCAACGAGGAGCAGATGGAAATGATAAGCAATTTTCAGCAAGGTATTCTCTGCAAGTGCTGTAAGTAACGGTGATAAATAGTTTGTAGCCAGATAATTCATAACAAGTGAGAAGTAGCAAAAGTAACAAGTGTGCAGCAAGATAGCCCAATCCTTTTTAGAGCAAAGGACATGCCTGAAAGTACTCTTATATGAGTCAAGTGCTCCCGAGGACACATGGGAATTTCCATCTAGTCATGTTCATCATGTTGAGTTGATTCACGTTTGTTACTTTGATAATTTCATATGTGGGTGGACCGGTGCTAAGGTGTTGTTCTTACTTGAACAATCAACACACTTATGATTACCCCCTCTCGCAAGCATCCACAACTATGAAAGAAGAATTAAGATAAATCTAACCATAGCATGAAACATGTGGATCCAAATCAGCCCCTTATGAAATAACGCATAAACTAGGGGTTAAGCTTCTGTCACTCTAGCAACCCATCATCTACTTATTACTCCACAATGCCTCCTAAATATGGTGAAGTGTCATGTAGTCGACGTTCACATGCTAAAGGAAGCAACAACATACATATCATCAAAATATCGAACGAATACCAACTTCACATGATTACTTATAACAAGACTTCTCCCATGTCCTCGGGAACAAAAGTAACTACTCACAAATCATCACCATGTTCAATATCAGAGGTATAATAAATATGATTAAGGATCTGAACATATTATCTTCCACCAAGTAAACCAACAAGCATCAACTAAAAGATGTAATCAACGCTACTAGTAGCCCCCAGGTACCAATCTGAGGTTTTGAGACAAAGATTGAATACAAGAGATGAACTAGAGTTTGAGATGAGATGGTGCTGGTGAATATGTTGATGAAGATTGATCCTCCCACAAAGGAGGAAGCGTTGGTGATGACGATGGCTTCGATTTCCCCCTCCCGGAGGGAAGTTTCCCCGACAGAATCTCTCTGCCGGAGAGCAAAAGGGCCTCTGCCTAGGTTTCCGCCTTGAGACGGCGGCACTTTGTCCCGCAAGTATCCAATTAATTTTACTCTTGGTCAAAACACATCATATAGAAGAAGTGGTGGGGTGGAGGCCGCCTGTGGGCCTGCCAAGCCATCAGGGCGTGCCCAGGGGGTGGGCGCGCCCTGTTGGCTTAGCACCAACAGGTGGCCCCCCTCTGGTATATTTTTGTTCCTTAAATTCATAACATTCCACAAAAATTCCTCGTGAAGTTTCAGGTCATTTGGAGTCCAGAGATTTTTCAGTCTTTTTCTTGGTTTTCAGGTCCAGAATTCCAATTTCCGGCAATTTCCCTCTTTGTGATGTACCTTGTAAATAAAGAGAGAAAAGGCATAAGAATTGTATCATAAAGTGGAATAATGACCAAGAATAATATAACTATCAATAAGAAATCATGATGCAAAATGGATGTATCACATAGTTCTGTGGCCTGAATAAGTCCATATGAAGAATTTCCAGAGGTCTTGTTGTAGTTATAACAACTAGTCATCCACCCGTGCAACTGCACGGGCTAGTTTATTTTCATAACAATAATATTTATTACAGGAGAGTCAATAATTTGGTTTTGTTTATTTGACTTTTATCTTAAATTATAGGGAAAAGAGATAACTATTTGTGAAAGATGATTATGTAACTATGCACAAAAGTTTGTTTCACTTGCCATTAGGGCCATGGAAAGAGTATATGTTGGTTCATATTGCCATGCTCTGAGCTCAGACGATCTTGTTATACGTATTATAGAAATGCTTTTGTTTTAACAGATATAGGTCAAGCTAATGACGTCTCTACATGGCATTTCATAATGCACTGAGCACGGATTTGCCACGCTTGTCAACTAAACATGCCATCCTCGCGTCGCTAAAATTGCCACCAAAAGCGTCAGATTTACCATTCACAAATCCCGAACGTCTGGCATTTATCAAGGTCCAGGAAAAGTGTGCAAGGAGAACCTAATATATAACATTGTGATCTGATGTTTCAGTATGAATATCAAACAAAGTAGTTTAAATGTTTGCTGGCACCGACACGCTGTTTCCCGATTCTTCTCATGTCCTATTAATATTCTCCTAACGATGAGGAGAAGGGTATGAATCTATCTGAATTGTAGTTATACCAAGCATTGAGATGCATCTATAATTTACGTTCCTTTTTTCACAAAAAAATGTTTCCTTACTTCATTGAAATACAATTTTTTTATGTTTTATTGTAACAATGCTAATTCTTTTTTATTTATTTTTGCAATATGTGGCATCAAAATAGAAGTTGAGAACGAAATTTAGAAACTCCTGATAATGAATAACCCAAATGAACGATCCAGATATCTCTAAAATAGGCATCATAACAAATACCAACTTTATCACGACTGTACTGAGAACTCAAAAGCTGAGTGTAAACAAAGGCCAAAAGCAACATGACATGATTGTTTAGCTGGTAACGGAAAATAAGGATTATAAAATTTGCATCAGCCATTAATGATTTTGATTTTCAGACAGCTATTAAGGAAGTAGGCATTTTTTATCCTAATGCGAGCACACATGGACGACACCTTATCTTTTACAGCATGGCCAGAACTTGAGAAATAATGCTTACAGCACTATGCAGACATAACGATGAGTAGTACATACTCACATCACGTTCATGTCCCAAAGTGTAAGCATGTTAGTCTTTTTTAGAACGCATCAATCCAGGCATCTAGTAGCTATCTTCTCCCATCATGGTTGCTTGCATACTATGATACGGAAGCAAAATGATGGCTGAAGATTCAGTGAGAAGCACGGAGGCATGAAGAGGACTACCCAAGAAATGTAAAATTAAGTGGACCTGACTATGCGAACAAACTGTACTCGGCCCTTCCATCTCATCTTTTCCGTCGCACAGGGACACCGCATAATCGTTTTCACGGGAGACGCGCATCATCTGAAGACATACAACTTTAGCAAAACATCAAATATATAATTATGTGTCAGTAGTAGTTCATGTATGCACACATACGAAAAGGAGTTTAATATCTGCAGAAATTAAGTACCTAATAGCTGTCCATCACTAACAATATCAAACAGTACTTTCCCAATAATCATAAGATTAGAACCATTGATTACTTGCATATAATGAAGAATTAACTACGTATATGAAACACAAATGGACAACTGCTATCTGGGCTATATGGATGGTTCGCAGTAGTTCTAAACTGTACGTACCAACACTGTCTAAGAGAAGTCATGGAAACAATAACCTTGATATATCAAATACTTTGTTGGTGTCAACTGCAGATCCTTATGCCAATATTAACAACCATATCTCCTTTGTGACAGACTAAGTCAAGGGCGAAAAGGAAGCTACCTGAGCAGTTGTGCGCAAAGCAATGTACACCTGAATTTTGACTCGAAATGTGAAAGTGATTGGAAGAAAAGTGAGGCCTAGACTATTGTAGGTGTCTAAGGTACATCATATTTAACCGATGCGAGCTCAGTACATATGCAATTATTGGCCTCTTTAAACAATTCAAGAGATTCAACACGTAGTCTCATCAAAATCATTGAAAATTTGTGCAGCAAAACAAAAGCAACTACTGCTGATCAAAGCTGCAGTGTAAATAGTTGGTCTGAGCAATACATACAGAATAAAATAAAGCTCAATCTAATAGCACAGAAAATCGGCGCAACAAACAAAATATAAACATCACTGTTGTAAATTGGCTGGGAGAGGCAGCCGGCATGTATTACTTTTATCATCTTAAAAAAAGTATAACTTTTGTATACCTGGGACGTTGACATTTAGATGTGTGATACTTGTAGATCGAGTAGGAGGTGGCTTGCTCTTTGGGTACCTGAGAATTGAGAGCTGAAGCCACGCTGCAGGAGACAACTACGCGAGGTTGGCATGTGAGAACTTGGCCGGCCACCACTACAGAGATGTACAATACGGGTAATGCAGAGGCGGCTCTGGATTTATCTGACGTAGAATTAAATCAACTGTAGGCGGGGCGGAGAACGGGACGGAGGTCGCGTCATTGAAACTCATTGTCGCCGAATCAGGAAGATCATGGACACGACAGCAAGTAATTGATGCACGACCGGTCGATCCTGGTGTACAACATGGTTACATCCTGTCCGGAAATATAATCGGCTTGCCGGACCAGACGCTTACTGGCCAGCGGGATGGTGGGCTCGGCGACCGGCTTCGGAGGCGATCTAGTTGATGTTGATTAGCTCCACCCTGGTGTTGGCGGCTGGATCATGGGAGATGGCGACTAAGCAGGAGCCGTGGATGTTTTTTTTTTGAGCCGCCGTGGATGTATTTGAGGCTTCTTGGGAATATTCAGACTACAGATTGTATTCCCTTCCATCAGGACTCTAACCATAATAACCTATTTGATCAGAACCGTAGATTTGATCGAAGGAGTTATTTCGTGACTGAATAATTTAATATGGAGATGGAGTGTACGTGTAGGTTGGGTCTTTTTTTTGTGGGCGTGTATGCTGGGTCAGATTTAGTCTTTTTTTTTCTGAGGATCAGATTTGGTCTTTGTTACGTGTAGATTGAACCTGTTTTTCACAACAAAACTAACGTAAATCGTAGGGTCAAGCTAGATCAGTTATATAGATCGACGGTTAATATATTCTTAATGATGTGGATTAACGTGGAAGCTCGTATGGTGCATCCAATTAATAAATATAAGATTGTCTAAGAATGATGCTTCTTGGCCAATTTGCCGGCCTCACAAGAACCACAAAGACGATCATTATCAAATTTTACATCAGGAATACGACAAAAATGATTCTTCTTCACAAGAGTCTGTAAATTCCTCATGCCTGCATGACCAAGTCTTCGGTGCCACAGCCAACCTTCGGTTTCTTTTGCAAGCAAACAAGTTTGGATCGAGGGACCTTTAGAGAAATCCACAATATACATATCACCCTTTCCATTTCCCTCGAATACGAAGGAATTGTTAGTGGCCATAAAGAATATGCATTTAGTGATGTAAAATAGAACTAGCATGCCTAGATCACATAGCTTGTCAACTGACATAAGATTGAAACCAAGGGACTGAACAAGTAAGACATCGTTAATGGTCTTATCTTGGGATATGGCAACTTTACCTAACCCGAGTACCTTTCCTTTGTTGTTATTGGCGAAAGTAATATACTTCAAAGGTGAAGAAGTTAAGTTGGAGTCGACAAACAATGACTTGTCTCCGGTCATGTGACTAGTGCAACCACTGTCCATAATCTATTCAGTACACCCGGAGACATAGTCCTGCAGAGAAATTAGGCATTCTTGACCACCCATATTTTTGCAGGCTGCTTCAAAGCGAGGAGGATATGATTTCTTTCGGTAACCATAAGAGTTGTTTCTCGAAGGAGAGCAAGCATAATCAAAAGAATATGCATTGTAATTCTTTCCAGATGAGTGAGCATAATGGTTAGACGAAGTATGCATATACTCATCTTGTTGCCCCTTCTTAAGACATATCAAGCATCTTCGGCTCACATGGTTGATAACCCACAAGTATAGGGAATCACAACAGTCTTCGAGGGTAGTATTTCACCCAAATTTATTGATGCGACACAAGGGGAGCCAAAGAATATTTATTGGTCCTACAAGTTGAGTTGTCAATTCAACCACACCTGGAATTTCAGTAGCACGGTAATAAAAGTAATAGGAACACTAACATAAGCAGTTTTGTATTGATTGTAACAACAATAGTAACAAAAGTAACTTAATGGAAACCAATAAGCGAAAAGCCTAGGCCATGGATCAGTGATGGATTGATTTAGATGGCATTCATCATGTAATAGTTACACACTAGAGCAACACAGAACTAGCTCCAATTCATCAATATAATGTAGGCATGTATTCCATATATAGTCATACGTGCTTATAATAAGAACTTGCAAGACATCTTTTGCCCTACCCTCCCGTGGCAGCGGGGTCCATATGGAAACTAAGAGATATTAATGCCTCCTTTTAGTAGAGAACCGGAACAAAGCATTAACACACGGTGAACACGTGAACTCCTCAAACTACGATCATCACCGGAAAGAATCCCAATTATTGTCGCCTTGGGGGATGCGGATCATAACACATAGTAGGTGCATACAACTTGCAAGATAGGATCGAAAACACTCTCATATTCATGGAAACATAATAGGTTCAGATCTGAAATCATGGCACTTGGGCCCTAGTGACAAGCATTAAGCATAGCAAAGTCATAGCAACATCAATCTCAGAACATAGTGGATACTAGGGATCAAGCCCTATCAAAATAACTTGATTACATGATGAATCTCATCCAATCCCATAACCATCTAGCAAGCCTACAAAGGAATTACTCACTCCCGATGGTGAGCATCATGGAATTGTTGATGGAGAAGGGTTGGTGATGACGATGGCGACGAATTCCACTCTCTGGAGCCCCAAACGGACTCCAGATCAGCCCTCCCAAGGAAGAACAGAAGGTGGCGGCGGCTCCATCTTGTAAAACGTGATGACAAATTCTCTCTTATTTTTTCTCGGAGAATATTAATTTATAGGCTTGGAATTAGGGTTGGCGGAGCTGCGTGGGCCCCACAAGGCACCTGAGCGCGCCCAGGGGTGAGCGCACCCTGCTGCCTTGTGGGCAACTGGTGGCCCCTCTCCGGTAGGTCTTCTCTCCAGTATTTTTTATATATTCTAGAAAAATTCTCCAAAAAGTTTTGTTCGATTCCGAGAACTTCTATTTCTGCACAAAAACAACACCATGGTAGTTCTGCTCAAAACAACGTCAGTCCGGGTTAGTTTCATTCAAATCATGCAAATTAGAGTCCAAAACAAGACAAAAGTGTTTGGAAAAGTAGATACGTTGGAGACGTATCAATGGTTAGTAGCGAAGTGACATGTAATGCCTCGATAGTTTCCTTTGCAACCCAAATGGTTCTCTTTGGGGGCAATTTCTGTTATTAGGTCCAACATAGCAAGCAAAATCTTCACCACGTTGGTTCTTGAACACCTTATAGTTGTCCATAGAATCATCTTGAGCATAATCAGAAATGGGGGATTCATATCTCGAGAGTAATGTAGGGTCGAGCAATTTGCTCTTAGGAGGAACCCACACTGTGCGAGGGTATTGACCAGGTGTCCAGTAGGTACCATTCTCATTCAGTTTCCTATCAAAGCCAACGCCTTCTTTTCTGGGAGTTTTGCGAAGAATAGATTTCTTCTACACACCACAAAGGGTTTGATGCCCTTTGAGACTTTTGAACATCCCAGTCTGAAGGAGGTCCTTAAACCTAGCCTTTTCATCAAACACAAATAAATTTTCCTCGGAAGAGTGGTTAACATTCATTTCATTCGAGGAGGTATCTTTTTCAACATTAGAGCATTCAACATTTGATTCATTGTTACTACATTCAAGACATTTTAAGCAAGGTGGAACGAGCATTTCAGGTTTCTCCTTGAGTTGTTGGGTGAGAAGAGAATTTTCTATGATCAAATCATCATGAGCCTCTCTCAGTGACTCAAGATATAATTTTCTTTTCATGTAATCATAACTTAGTTTTTCGTGATCGGCTGAGAGAGAATCATGACGACTTGTCGGTTATATCATTCGAGACTCAAGAGCGGAATGCTCCTCTATCAGTGACTGGTTTTTCTCCATCTCCTCAACTAACAACCCTTAGGATTTGCTTAAGGTTTTATCAATTTCTCAAGAAAGTTTTGTTGCTTCTTGGCAATATTGAGCAGTTTCGCATGGTCATCCTCATCAGAGGAAAATTGATCACCGGTGTAAACCTTGTGATGTTTGGAGGATACCTTTTCTTTCGTGGCTTTGGCCATGAAGCATTAAGCAGGTGATTCGTCGTCACTTGAATAATTCCCGAAGAAGTTCGACGCTGGAGTAGAGGGACATGCTATGCCATCCATGCCTAAATTTGAATCATCATCGGAGTCAGCTTCTTCTTTGGAGTCTCATGACGCTTCCTCATCTGAGTCCATTTACTTGTCGATATATGCCTTGGCCTTGCGAGAAGTATTCTTGCGGTTGGACAAAGACTGTTGGAAATATGCCCTAGAGGCAATAATAAATTGGTTATTATTATATTTCCTTGTTCATGATAATCGTTTATTATCCATGCTATAATTGTATTGATTGGAAACTCAAATACATGTGTGGGTACATAGACAACACTGTGTCCCTAGTAAGCCTCTAGTTGACTAGCTCGTTGATCAAAGATGGTTAAGGTTTCCTAGCCATTGACATGAGATGTCATTTGATAACGGGATCACATCATTAGGAGAATGATGTGATGGACAAGACCCAAACTGTAAACGTAGCATATGATCGTGTCAGTTTATTGCTATTGTTTTCTGCATGTCAAGTATCTGTTCCTTTGACCATGAGATCATGCAACTCACTGACACCGGAGGAATACCTTGTGTGTATCAAACGTCGCAACGTAACTGGGCGACTATAAAGGTGCTCTACAGGTATCTCCGAGGGTGTCTGTTGGGTTGGCATGGATCAAGACTGGGATTTGTTACTCC
This sequence comes from Elymus sibiricus, assembly GCA_039707655.1. NCBI lineage: Eukaryota > Viridiplantae > Streptophyta > Magnoliopsida > Poales > Poaceae > Elymus > Elymus sibiricus. Next base: position 269,827,316 of record CM077673.1, on the reverse strand, counting down.
GTATGACGGAGAGGTATCTCAGGGCCCACTCGGTAATACAACATCACATTGAGCCTTGCAAGCAAAGTGACTAAAGAGTTAGCCACAGGATCTTGTATTACGGAACGAGTAAAGAGACTTGCCGGTAACGAGATTGAACTAGGTATAGTGATACCGACGATCGAATCTCGGGCAAGTAACATACCGAAGAACAAAGGGAACAGCATACGGGATTAACTGAATCCTTGACATAGAGGTTCGATCGATAAAAGATCTTCGTAGAATATGTAGGAGCCAATATGGGCATCCAGGTCCCGCTATTGGTTATTGATCGTAGAGGTGTCTCGGTCATGTCTACATAGTTCTCGAACCCGCAGGGTCTACACACTTAACGTTTGGTGACGATTAGTATAGTTGAGTTATTTTGTTGGTGACCGAAAGTTGTTCGGAGTCCCGGATAAGATCCCGGACATGACGAGGATCTCCGGAAGAGTCCGGAGGTAAAGATTGATATATGTGATAATAGTGTTTTGATCTCCGGAAGAGTTCCGGAGTTCACCGGAAGGGGTTCCGGATGTTTACCGAAGTGTTCGGGTGCAGCAACACTTTATATGGGCCAAGGGATAAAAGCCCACGAGGTATTGGAAAGTGCAAAAGTAGTTTTGCTGCCGCGTAAGCGGTACTACCGCCCGAGCGGTACTACCGCTTGTGTGAAGCGGTACTACCGCCCAAGCGGTACTACCGCTTGTGTGAAGCGGTACTACCGCTTGTGTGCGGCTGTGCACGATTCGGCAGGGATCCGAGTTGGACTCTTTCCCTGCGGGCCAAACCGACCTTGTGCGGGCAAAACCGACCTGGAGGAGGTTTTTACTCCAAGTTTAGACCCCAAGGCTCAACATATAAATAGAGGGGCAGGGCTAGCACACGGGACACATCAAGATTTCCCCAAACCGTGTGCGGCAACCCTAACCCTCTAGTTCCTCCGTCATAATCTCCGTAGCGCTTGGCGAAGCCCTGCAGAGATTGTTCCTCACCACCATCACCACGCCGTCGTGCTGCTGGAACTCAACCACTACTTCACCATCGCTCGCTGGATCGAGGAGGTGAAGGCGTCATCAAGCCGTACGTGTGTTGAACGCGGAGGTGCCGTCCGTTCGGCGCTAGTTCGTGATCGGATCGAGGGACGACTTGCGATTTGGATCGCGGAGACGTTCGACTACATCAACCGCGTTTCTTAAACGCTTCCGCTTAGCGATCTACAAGGGTATGTAGATTCTCTCTCCCTCTCGTTGATGCTCATCACCATGGATAGATCTTGTGTGTGCGTAGGAAAATTTTTGTTTCCCATGCAACGTTCCCCAACAGTGGTATCAGAGCCAGGTCTATGCGTAGATGAGATCTCGAGTAGAACACAAACGAGTTGTGGGCGTGGGTGTATACATATTGCTTGCCGTTACTAGTTGGTATTTGATTCGGCAGTACTGTGAGATGAAGCGGCCCGGACCGACATTACGCGTACACTTACGCGAGACAGGTTCCTTCAACCGACATGTAACTTCGTTGCATAAAGATGGCTAGCGGGTGTCTGTCTCTCTCACTTTAGTTGAATCGATTTCAATGAAGAGGGTTCTTTTAGAAGATCAAAAAGCAATCACTACACCACGTTGTGGTTTTGCGTAGGTAAGAACGGTTCTTGCAAACCCGTAGCAGCCACGTAAAATTTGCAACAACAATTAGAGGACGTCTAACTTGTTTTTGCAGGGTATGTTGTGATGTGATATGGCCAATTACATGATGAGATATATGTGATGTATGAGATGATCATGTGTTGTATAGAATATCACGAGTTGCATGTCGATGAGTACGGCAACTGGCAGGAGCCATAGAGTTGTCTTTAATTATTGTATGACCTGCGTGTCAATCATTAAGCGCTATGTAATGCTTTACTTTATCGCTAAACGTTAGCAATAGTCGTGGAAGCAACAGTCGGCGCGACAACCTTATGGCGACACGTTGATGGAGATCAAGATGATGGAGATCATGGTGTCATGCCGGTGACGATGGAGATCATGCCGGTGCTTTGGAGATGGAGATCAAAAGCACAAGTTCATGGCCATATCATGTCACTTATGATTTGCATGTGATGTTAATCCTTTTATGCATCTTATTTTGCTTAGGACGACGGTAGCATTATAAGGTGATCCCTCACTTAAATTTCAAGATAAATTGTGTTCTCCCCAAGTGTGCACCGTTGCGAAAGTTCGTCGTTTCGAGACACGCCGTGATGATCGGGTGTGATAGACTCTACGTTCACATACAACGGGTGTAAGCCATGTTGCACGTGCGGAACACTCGGGTTAAACTTGACGAGCCTAGCATGTACAGAGATGGCCTCGGAACACAAGAGACCGAAAGGTCGAACATGAGTCATATAGTAGATATGATCAACATGAAGATGTTCACCATTGAAACCACCTCGACTCACGTGATGATCGGACTTGAGTTGGTGGATTTGGATCATGTTACACTCGAATGACCGGAGGGATGTCAATTTGAGTGGGAGTTTTTTAAGTAATATGATTAACTAAACTCATTATCTAGAACAATAGTCTAAGTTGTCTTTGCTATATTTATGTTGTAGATCATGGCTCGCGCAGTAGCACCCCTGAATTTTAATGCGTTCCTAGAGAAAGCTAAGTTGAAAGATGATGGAAGTAACTTTGTGGACTGGGCCCGTAATCTAAGGATTATCCTTACGGCTTCCCAGAAGGCTTATGTCCTTGATGCACCGCTTGGTGATCCACCCGCTCCAGTTGAGTCTCTAGACGTTGTGAACGCCTGGCAGGCTCGTTCTGATGATTACTCAATAGTTCAATGTGCAATGTTGTTGGCTTAGAACCGGGACTTCAAAGACATTTTGAACGTCATGGAGCATATGAGATGTTCCAGGAGTTGAAGTTTATCTTTCAGAAGAATGCCCGGATCGAGAGATATGAGATCTCCGATAAATTCTATGCTTGCAAGATGGAGGAGAACGGGTCTATCAGTGATCACGTGCTCAGAATGTCTGGGTACTCCACCCGTCTGGCTGAGTTAGGGATGCCCCTTCTGCCAGAGGCTATCACTGACAGAGTTCTTCAATCATTGCCACCTAGCTACAAGAGCTTCGTGTTGAACTATAACATGCACGGGATGAACAAGTCAGTCGCCGAGCTGTTTGCGATGCTGAAAGTCGTTGAGTCTGAAATTCAGAAGGAGCATCAAGTGTTGATGGTCAATAAAACCACTAGTTTCAAGAAAAATGGCAAGGGTAAGAAGGGTAACTCCAAGCAGAGTGGCAAAGCAGTTGCTCCTCTCGTGAAGAAACCCAAGGCTGGACCCAAACCAGAAACTGTGTGTTTTCATTGCAAGGGAACTGGACACTGGAAGCGGAACTGCCCCAAGTATTTGGCTGACAAGAAGGCGGCCAACAACAAACAAGGTATATATGATATACATGTTATTGATGTGTACCTTACCAACTCTCGTTGTAGTGCCTGGGTATTTGATACCGGTGCGGTTGCTCATATTTGCAACTCAAAACAGGAACTGCGGAATAGACGGAGGCTGGCAAAGGACGAAGTGACGATGCGCGTGGGAAATGGTTCCAAGGTTGATGTGATCGCCGTCGGCACGCTCGTTCTTCGATTACCGTCGGGATTAGTGATGAACCTAAATAAGTGTTATTTGGTGCCTGCGTTAAGCATGAACATTATATCTGGATCTTGTTTATTGCGAGATGGTTACTCATTTAAATCAGAGAATAATGGTTGTTCTATTTATATGAGTAATATCTTTTATGGTCATGCACCCAATGTGAGGGGTTTATTCTTATTGAATCTCGATAGTAATGATACACATGTTCATAACATTGATGCCAAAAGATGTAGAATTGATAATGATAATACCACTTTCTTGTGGCACTGCCGTTTAGGTCATATTGGCGTTAAACGCATGAGGAAGCTCCATGCTGATGGACTTTTGGAGTCACTTGATTTTGAATCACTTGACACATGTGAGCCATGCCTCATGGGCAAGATGACTAAAACGCCGTTCTCTGGAACAATGGAACGGGCAAGTGACTTATTGGAAATCATACATACTGATGTGTGTGGTCCGATGAGTATTGAGGCGCGCGGTGGTTATCGTTACTTTCTCACCTTCACTGATGACTTAAGTAGATATGGGTATATTTACTTAATGAAACATAAGTCTGAAACATTTGAAAAGTTCAAACAATTTCAGAGTGAAGTTGAGAATCATCGTAACAAGAAGATTAAATTCCTACGATCTGATCGAGGAGGAGAATATCTGAGTTATGAGTTTGGCAGTCACTTAAGACAATGTGGAATTGTTTCACAACTGACACCGCCTGGAACACCACAGCGTAATGGTGTGTCCGAACGTCGTAATCGAACTTTATTAGATATGGTACGATCTATGATGTCTCTTGCCGATTTGCCACTATCGTTTTGGGGGTATGCATTAGAGACAGCTGCATTCACTTTAAATAGGGCACCATCGAAATCCGTTGAGACGACGCCATATGAACTTTGGTTTGGCAAGAAGCCAAAGCTGTCGTTTCTTAAAGTTTGGGGATGTGATGCTTATGTCAAAAAGCTTCAGCCTGAAAAGCTGGAACCCAAAGCGGAGAAATGCGTCTTCATAGGATACCCAAAAGAGACAGTTGGGTATACCTTCTACCTCAGATCCGAAGGCAAAGTGTTTGTCGCTAAAAACGGAACGTTTCTTGAGAAAGAGTTTCTCTCGAAAGAATTGAGTGGGAGGAAGATAGAACTTGATGAGGTTGTTGAACCTTTACTTCAACCAGAGAGTAGCGCAGCGCAGAAAGTTGTTTCTGTGGAGCCTACATTAGCTGAAGAGGAAGTTAATGATGATGATCATGAAGCTTTGGATCAAGTTGCTATCGAACCTCGTAGGTCGACAAGGACGCGTACTGCTCCTGAGTGGTACGGCAACCCTGTCTTAGAAGTCATGTTGTTAGACAACGATGAACCTACGAGCTATGGAGAAGCGATGATGAGCCCGGATTCCGAGAAGTGGTTAGAGGCCATGAAATCCGAGATGGGATCCATGTATGAAAACAAAGTATGGACTTTGGAAGTATTACCTGAAGGGCGTAAGGCCATTCAGAACAAATGGATCTTTAAGAGGAAGACGGACGCGGACGGTAATGTCACCGTCTATAAAGCTCGACTTGTGGCAAAGGGTTTTTCACAAGTTCAAGGAGTTGACTACGATGAGACCTTCTCACCCGTAGCGATGCTTAAGTCCGTCAGAATCATGTTAGCAATAGCTGCCTTTTTCGATTATGAAATTTGGCAGATGGATGTCAAAACAGCGTTCCTTAACGGTTTCCTTAAGGAAGAGTTGTATATGATGCAACCAGAAGGTTTTGTCGATCCAGAGAATGCTGACAAAGTTTGCAAACTCCAGCGATCCATTTATGGACTGGTGCAAGCATCTCGGAGTTGGAATCTTCGTTTTGATGAGGTGATCAAAGCGTTCGAGTTTATACAAGTTTACGGAGAAGCTTGTATTTACAAGAAAGTGAGTGGGAGCTCTATAGCGTTTCTAATATTATATGTGGATGACATATTGCTGATTGGAAACAATATAGAAATGCTGGAAAGCGTAAAGGAATATTTGAACAAGAGTTTTTCAATGAAGGACCTAGGAGAAGCTGCTTTCATATTAGGCATCAAGATCTATAGAGATAGATCGAGACGCTTAATAGGACTTTCACAAAGCACATACCTTGACAAAGTTTTGAAGAAGTTCAAAATGGATCAGTCCAAGAAGGGGTTCTTGCCTGTATTGCAAGGTGTGAAGTTGAGTAAGACTCAATGCCCAGTGACTGCAGAAGATAGAGAAAAGATGAGTGTCATCCCCTATGCTTCGGCCATAGGCTCTATCATGTATGCAATGCTGTGCACAAGACCCGATGTCAGCCTTGCCATAAGTATGGTCGGAAGGTTTCAAGGTGATCCAGGAATGGAACACTGGACGGCGGTCAAGAATATCCTGAAGTACCTGAAAAGGACTAAGGACATGTTTCTCGTTTATGGAGGTGATCAAGAGCTCGTCGTAAAGGGTTACGTCGATGCAAGCTTTGACACTGATCCGGATGACTCTAAGTCTCAAACCGGATACGTATTTATTCTTAATGGGGGTGTGGTTAGCTGGTGCAGTTCCAAGCAAAGCGTGGTAGCTGATTCTACATGCGAAGCGGAGTACATCGCAGCCTCGGAGGCGGCGAAGGAAGGTGTCTGGATGAAGGAGTTCATGACAGATCTTGGAGTAGTGCCTAGTGCACTTAACCCAATGACTCTGTTTTGTGATAATACTGGTGCCATTGCTCTAGCCAAGGAACCAAGATTTCACAAGAGGACCAGACACATAAAGCGACGTTTCAATTCCATCCGCGATTACATCAAGGAGGACGACATAAATATTTGCAAAGTACACACGGATCTAAATGTTGCAGATCCGATGACTAAACCTCTTCCAAGGGCTAAACATGAACAACACCAGAACTGCATGGGTGTTCGATTCATTACAATGTAAATCACATAGTGATGTGAACTAGATTATTGACTCTAGGGCAAGTGGGAGACTGTTGGAAATATGCCCTAGAGGCAATAATAAATTGGTTATTATTATATTTCCTTGTTCATGATAATCGTTTATTATCCATGCTATAATTGTATTGATTGGAAACTCAAATACATGTGTGGGTACATAGACAACACTGTGTCCCTAGTAAGCCTCTAGTTGACTAGCTCGTTGATCAAAGATGGTTAAGGTTTCCTAGCCATTGACATGAGATGTCATTTGATAACGGGATCACATCATTAGGAGAATGATGTGATGGACAAGATGTTGGGGAACGTTGCATGGGAAACAAAAATTTTCCTACGCACACACAAGATCTATCCATGGTGATGAGCATCTACGAGAGGGAGAGTGAATCTACATACCCTTGTAGATCGCTAAGCGGAAGCGTTAATAAACGCGGTTGATGTAGTCGAACGTCTTCGCGATCCAAATCGCCGAGCGTCCCGCGATCCAATCACGATCCTTCCGATCTAGTGCCGAACGGACGGCACCTCCGCGTTCAACACACGTACGGCTTGATGACGCCTTCACCTCCTCGATCCAGCGAGCGATGGTGAAGTAGTGGTTGAGTTCCAGCAGCACGACGGCGTGGTGATGGTGGTGAGGAACAATCTCTGCAGGGCTTCGCCAAGCACTACGGAGATTATGACGGAGGAACTAGAGGGCTAGGGTTGCCGGCACACGGCTTGGGAAATCCTGATGTCCCGTGTGCTAGCCCTGCCCCTCTATTTATATGTTGAGCCTTGGGGTCTAAACTTGGAGTAAAAGCCTCCTCCGGGTCGGTTTTGCCCGCACAAGGTCGGTTTGGCCCGCAGGGAAAGAGTCCAACTCGGATCCCTGCCGAACCGTGCACAGCCGCGCACAAGCGGTAGTACCGCTTCACACAAGCGGTAGTACCGCTTGGGCGGTAGTACCGCTTCACACAAGCGGTAGTACCGCTCGGGCGGTAGTACCGCTTCACCAAGCGGTAGTACCGCTTACGCGGCAGCAAAACTACTTTTGCACTTTCCAATACCTTGTGGGCTTTATCCCTTTGGCTCATATAAAGTGTTGCTGCACCCGAACACTTCGGTAAACATCCGGAACCCATTCCGGTGAACTCCGGAACCCTTCCAGAGATCAAAACACTATTATCACATATATCAATCTTTACCTCCGGACTATTCCGGAGATCCTCGTCATGTCCGGGATCTTATCCGGGACTCCGAACAACTTTCGGTCACCAACATAATAACTCAATTATACTAATCGTCACCAAACGTTAAGTGTGTAGACCCTGCGGGTTCGAGAACTATGTAGACATGACCGAGACACCTCTACGGCCAATAACCAATAGCGGGACCTGGATGCCCATATTGGCTCCTACATATTCTACGAAGATCTTTATCGGTCGAACCTCTATGTCAAGGATTCAGTTAATCCCGTATGCTGTTCCCTTTGTTCTTCGGTATGTTACTTGCCCGAGATTCGATCGTCGGTATCACTATACCTAGTTCAATCTCGTTACCGGCAAGTCTCTTTACTCGTTCCGTAATACAAGATCCTGTGGCTAACTCTTTAGTCACTTTGCTTGCAAGGCTCAATGTGATGTTGTATTACCGAGTGGGCCCTGAGATACCTCTCCGTCATACGGAGTAACAAATCCCAGTCTTGATCCATGCCAACCCAATAGACACCCTCGGAGATACCTGTAGAGCACCTTTATAGTCACCCAGTTACGTTGCGACGTTTGATACACACAAGGTATTCCTCCGGTGTCAGTGAGTTGCATGATCTCATGGTCAAAGGAACAGATACTTGACATGCAGAAAACAATAGCAATAAACTGACACGATCAAATGCTACGTTTACAGTTTGGGTCTTGTCCATCACATCATTCTCCTAATGATGTGATCCCGTTATCAAATGACATCTCATGTCAATGGCTAGGAAACCTTAACCATCTTTGATCAACGAGCTAGTCAACTAGAGGCTTCCTAGGGACACAGTGTTGTCTATGTACCCACACATGTATTTGAGTTTCCAATCAATACAATTATAGCATGGATAATAAACGATTATCATTAACAAGGAAATATAATAATAACCAATTTATTATTGCCTCTAGGGCATATTTCCAACACAAGACCCAAACTGTAAACGTAGCATATGATCGTGTCAGTTTATTGCTATTGTTTTCTGCATGTCAAGTATCTGTTCCTTTGACCATGAGATCATGCAACTCACTGACACCGGAGGAATACCTTGTGTGTATCAAACATCGCAACGTAACTGGGCGACTATAAAGGTGCTCTACAGGTATCTCCGAGGGTGTCTGTTGGGTTGGCATGGATCAAGACTGGGATTTGTTACTCCGTATGACGGAGAGGTATCTCAGGGCCCACTCGGTAATACAACATCACATTGAGCCTTGCAAGCAAAGTGACTAAAGAGTTAGCCACAGGATCTTGTATTACGGAACGAGTAAAGAGACTTGCCGGTAACGAGATTGAACTAGGTATAGTGATACCGACGATCGAATCTCGGGCAAGTAACATACCGAAGAATAAAGGGAACAGCATACGGGATTAACTGAATCCTTGACATAGAGGTTCGACCGATAAAAGATCTTCGTAGAATATGTAGGAGCCAATATGGGCATCCAGGTCCCGCTATTGGTTATTGATCGTAGAGGTGTCTCGGTCATGTCTACATAGTTCTCGAACCCGCAGGGTCTACACACTTAACGTTTGGTGACGATTAGTATAGTTGAGTTATTTTGTTGGTGACCGAAAGTTGTTCGGAGTCCCGGATAAGATCCCGGACATGACGAGGATCTCCGGAAGAGTCCGGAGGTAAAGATTGATATATGTGATAATAGTGTTTTGATCTCCGGAAGAGTTCCGGAGTTCACCGGAAGGGGTTCCGGATGTTTACCGAAGTGTTCGGGTGCAGCAACACTTTATATGGGCCAAGGGATAAAAGCCCACGAGGTATTGGAAAGTGCAAAAGTAGTTTTGCTGCCGCGTAAGCGGTACTACCGCTTGGTGAAGCGGTACTACCGCCCGAGCGGTACTACCGCTTGTGTGAAGCGGTACTACCGCCCAAGCGGTACTACCGCTTGTGTGAAGCGGTACTACCGCTTGTGTGCGGCTGTGCACGATTCGGCAGGGATCCGAGTTGGACTCTTTCCCTGCGGGCCAAACCGACCTTGTGCGGGCAAAACCGACCTGGAGGAGGTTTTTACTCCAAGTTTAGACCCCAAGGCTCAACATATAAATAGAGGGGCAGGGCTAGCACACGGGACACATCAAGATTTCCCCAAACCGTGTGCGGCAACCCTAACCCTCTAGTTCCTCCGTCATAATCTCCGTAGCGCTTGGCGAAGCCCTGCAGAGATTGTTCCTCACCACCATCACCACGCCGTCGTGCTGCTGGAACTCAACCACTACTTCACCATCGCTCGCTGGATCGAGGAGGTGAAGGCGTCATCAAGCCGTACGTGTGTTGAACACGGAGGTACCGTCCGTTCGGCGCTAGTTCGTGATCGGATCGAGGGACGACTTGCGATTTGGATCGCGGAGACGTTCGACTACATCAACCGCGTTTCTTAAATGCTTCCGCTTAGCGATCTACAAGGGTATGTAGATTCTCTCTCCCTCTCGTTGATGCTCATCACCATGGATAGATCTTGTGTGTGCGTAGGAAAATTTTTGTTTCCCATGCAACGTTCCCCAACAAAGACTTGGAAGGATTGCGTGAAGAAGATCTTGACAAGTACATGGAGGAGGAGTTGTCCTTCTTCTTGAAGAATTTCCTGGTTTTCTTCTCGCCATATAAATCATAGTTCTTGATATTTCCTTTCCCATGGTTGCTGTTTCCCGAGTCAGATCTACCACTGGCACGAATCTCAGCTTCCCAGAGAGGGCAGTCCGAAATGAAGTGTCATGGCTTCTTGCACTTGAAACATGTGAAATCTCCAATGGGTTTTGACGAAGATTTGGAGTTGCCAGAACTGCTAGAGCCTTTCTTCTGAAAATGATTTTTCTTTCGGAAGCACCAGAATCTCTTCGTGATAAATGTGAGATCCTTGCTGATCCTTCCGGGTCATCTGAATCTTCTTCGGCATTGTCTTCTGAGGAGGATTCAACTACAGCTTTGAGAGCGTGATTCATTCGGTGAGCGGAACCATAGAGATCTCTTTTTTCTTCTTCTTATTCCTCATGGGTATTGAGACTTTCCATGATATCAGCGGAGTTGAGAACTTTAAAGTCAACCCGTTCATGTATCTTCAGAACCATAGTGTCGAATGAGCTGTCTAGGGACTGGAGTAGCTTCTTCAGAAATTTGTAGTCAGTGATGTCCTTTCCATCGAGACCTTGCAGCTCATTAGCAATGTCACTCAGACGATCGAAAGTTTGCTAGCAGTTTTCATTTCCAATTCTCTTGAATCGATTGACCTTCGCGCAGAGTGTGTCAATGCGAGCTTCTTCTGAGTTGAAACACCTTAGTTGATATTTTCGAGGATATCCCACAATTGCTTCATTTTTCACACTGACGTTGACGAAGAAATTGAGCACGAGAGAGATGGCCACCAATTTCATCTTTGGCTTGAGAATCCATTTGGATAAGTTTCTTCTCGTGGTCTGTGGGGACCCGTGTCACTTCAACCATGAATCCATTCTGTACCACATTCCAAATATCATCATCAATGGCTCGAAGGTGAATCTTCATCTTCTCTTTCCAGAAGGGATAGTCTGTCCCATCGAAGATGCGGATCTTGAGGTGCGACTTGTAGCTTACTGAAGAGATACTTAAACCTCCAAAGTTGCTAGACCAAAATAAGCAGAGTCAAAGAGCACCTTGCTTTGATACCAATTGTAGAAATGAAGTATGTCTACTAGAGGGTGTGAATGAGAGTTTGAAATTTCTTTCGGAAACTTTAAAACTCTCGGAACCCAACAGTGGAGCGAATAGAAATAAAGTTACAACGAGTAAGAACTAAATTACCGAATAAAAACATAACTCATACATCAAAGGAAATCACATATTTGATACTTATCATACAACACCAAAAGGAATGAAAGCAGGGATAGAGATCACCGGTGGTTCTCGATGGTGATAAGGTATTTGATATACGAGTTTGCCCTTCTACAAAGGGACTACATCTGGTCGAAGGGGTTGTGAATTACACCGAAGATAAACTCTATTCAACCTATTCTCCTCGAAAATTGTTTCGTCAACCAATGTCGATCACTCGTGGTAGATACTTGAGGTGATCTCTGAACCTTTACAGGCTTCTTTGAGAACCACAATTACTCTTGGTCTCTGAAGATTTTGACACCTAACCATCTAGAGAGTTGGCAACTCTCAAGAGTAATAGGTGGAGCGTACTAGACTTAGATTCGAGTGATGCGACACCACTATCTATTTTTTTGGCTCTGGGATTATTCTCTCAGTGGATTTTAAACTCAAATCACTCAGGAGAGAGTGTTTCTCACAAACTTCTCGAAATCAAATGGAGCAGCCACTGGACAAAGCCTGTGCGGGGTGGCTATTTATAGCCTCAGCCTTCCCTGGTGGGAAATCACCATTTTGGATGCGCAGTCCAGTCAATGGCCAACCGACATGTTCTCAACGGTCAGATTTTAAAGAGCAACGGTAACATTACTTGAGGAACAAGTAATGCTAACTCCTCGGTCTGAGACAAATCTCTCGCAGCGAAGAAGAACGCAGTCTCTTGCTGGCAAGTATTGCTCGAAGCACAAAGAGATTTCTATCTCAACTCACATAGGATTGGGTTTGGCATCAGTGAATCAAAGTTTCAAACACTATACCCCTCTTAGTAGTATGGTGGTCCTATGACTCAATGAAAGAGAAGAAGAAGAACGAAACAAATACTACGTCTTCACTTCGTCTTCAACTTCTCTATTTCGGTCAAATCCTTCGGACATGCACCGAATCAGTTGCTTAGCGTCATCAATTTTGGGGGGTCACTCTTGTCAGCATAATCTTCGGTGATAATCCTCGCTGCAAAGCAGGAGATTATCTTTGGAGTTTGAACCAAACTCCTCATGACTGCAGGTACGTGTTACTCTGGGTGCACTAGCAAACACGTCAGTCCCTAACTGTTTATGTCAACAATCTCCAAAACACTAGGAGGCAAATTACTGGACCAGCAGGAAGAATCATCCCTGGCGCCCAGGGCTATACCATATCATGCTATTATGAATTGCTTGAGATGTTTATCCCTTTGTTGTTTGCACCCTTGATTGCGCAGTAGTAAATTATTAGGGTGATCTCTCTTAGAAAATATAGAGTTAAAAAGGTGCTCTTCCCAGTGTTGCTATCGTCTATAACACGTAGCATTCCGGAGTGCGTCATGTCCACATGAGCACACACGGTCTATGAGGTGTAAGACGGGTAGATGGTCAGACCATGTAGCAGATAACACTCGGTTGTCTTGAAGTTCTGGCAGAATAGTTTTGAGCTCGGAGCACGAAGCATCGAAAGATGAACAAGAGTCATATATAGATCCGATCGGCAAAAGATTGCCTACCAGTCAAAATTCACATCATCAGTGATGTCCACATTAATGGTTGTGAATAAGATCAGGGTCTTGAATCACTTACTAATCAATTATGGGAGACACTGATTTAAGTGGGAGTGCACATTATATTAAAATTTGTTTAATAATAATGCAATTTAATTATGAACAATGTCTAAAGTAAATTTGTGTTTATCGTTGTAGATCAATGGCTCGCAATATGGACAACTTAGCCCATGTGTTAGAGAAGGAAAAGTTGGCTAGAAATGGTGGAAACTATGCGGATTGGATTCAGAACCTGAGATTCGTTCTCAAGAGTGCTAAGAAGGAGTTTGTGCCGGATCAGTCCCTAGGCGATCCTCCTGCAAAGGATGCACCACCAGAAGTTGTAGTTGCTTTCACTGCTCATAGTGATGACTATAAGTCAGTTCAGTGCCTCATGTTAACTTGCATTGATGTTTAGCTACAGAAACATTTTGAACGGTCTACTACCCAGTTTATAATTGGGTCACAGGAAGTTATGTACAAGAAGCAGGCAAGGCCTGAACATTTTGAAATAACCAAGGCCTTGATTGAATACAAGATGGCAGAAGGTTCCACAATGAGTGAGCATATAGTAAAGCTGGCCAACTACATTGATAGACTAGCTTCTCTGGAAATTGGAATTCCTCCAACACTCGATACAGACATTGTGCTTGCTTCACTCCCCCCATCTTACGATGGTTTTATCATGAATTACAACATGAATGGGATGGGTAAAAGTTCAAACGAGTTGTTTTCTATTATCAAAATTGTGGAAGCTGGGATGCGGAAGAACAAACAAGCGTTGATGGTCAATAAGACCGCCAGTTTCAAGAAGAATGGCAAGTCTAAGAAGAAGTCTACTGATGTCGGTAAGACTGTGTCTCAGAAGAGGAACAAGGGCGGAACCACTAAAGTGACTACATGTTTCTACTACGAACAGAAAGGACACTGGAAGCTCAACTCCAAGAAGTACTTGGCGGATAAGAAGAAGAACAGTTCTTAAAGGTATAGAAGTTATACAACGTTAATGTTATTCTACTTGTTGATTTCCTGTATGTCATGAGTATTTGATACAAATCGGGAGCTATCATTTGCAAACCGATGCAGGGACTACAGAGAGCTCGCAAGTTGATACGAAATGAAGTCATGATGCAAACCGATGGAGGGACTGCAAAAAGCTCGCAAGTTGAGACAGAATGAAGTCATGATGCAAACCGGGAATGATGATGAGATCACTTCTCAAGACCGTTGAATTCATGTCTTTAGTTTATCTTCAAGATTTATCTTAGAATCGAATAATAGTTATTTCGTTTCAGAGTTGTGTAAAACATTATGTTATGGGTTATGTGACGGATACTCTTATAAGTTTTAAAAATGGTCGTTCAAGTTATTACAAGATTTTTTTTGGATTTACCTCTATTGTTAGTGGTTTATTCATAAATCTTGAATTAATATTTATAACATTAAATGCTAAACGTCCTAAGAATACTGATAAAAATAACACTTAAATGTGGCACAACGTGGTTATATTGGAAAAATAATCTTCATGTAGATGAGGTGTTAAAGTCAAATTAGTTGACAAAATACATAGTGATGTACATGATCCAATGAGATAAGCATGGCACGGTGAATAATTATACTTTATTAAAAAGTAAGTAAAATTTATTTGCTAAATATAAATCAAAGTTTTTGAAATGTTCAAAGAAATTCGGAGTGAAATATTTGAAAGGTTCAAAATATTCAAAGTGAAGTTAATGATCATTATGACGAAAGATGATAGATTCTTCTATCATGAAGAAATATATCCAAGTCATGAGTTTAGCAAAACACTTGAATAATTGTGGAATTATTTCAAACCGATCTGCTATCAATAATTTTTTGGGATATATAGATATACATGAAACAACACCAAATACACTAAACAATGCACCATCTTATAGTCTGTTGAGATGACACCATATGAGTTATGGAATGGATAGAGACCTATTTTTATCACATCTCCAGATTTGGGGTTATAAGATTTTTATTTAAAATGTTTACATCCAAATAAACCTAATCCCAAAGTAGACAAAAAATACAAATTTGTAGGATATCCAACGGAGACTATTGGGTATTCCTTCTACCAAAAGTTCAAAGACAAAAGTGTTTGTAACATAAAAATGGACACCTTTTCGAGAAGAAGTTTTCTCGCTAAAGAAGTAAGCGGGACGAGAATGCAAGCTAGACAAGATTATTGAATCTCCGGCAAAGATTACCAACAAGCTGGAAATTTTTCCAGAAGTTGTTTGCAAAATTAACCAGAATTTCTACACAGGTTGTAGGAATACTAGTTAAAGCGTGCAACGAAAATCAATAGATTGAGTAAGGTTAGTGAACCTTTTGAAAAAATTCACAGTAATTCTTAGAAGAAGATGAACCTATGCACTACAAGGAAGCGATGGGGGTGCCCAGCTGAAAGGAATGGCTCAAAGCGATTAACTCCGGAATGGAGTTCATATAGAACAATTAAATTTGGAATGTGGTTGATTCTAATAAGGTATAAAACAAATAGATGACAAAACTAGTTTCCTAAATGGATGGACATATGAATGATACAGCCAGAAAAGTTTTGTCAAATATGAAATTATCAGAATAAGTATGCAAAACTTCAAAAGAGTTTTGAAGGAAGCATCAAGGAGCTGGAATTAACATTTTAATGAAATAGTTAAAGAGTTTAACTATGTTAGAACGATCAACAAATTTGTATATATACATAGTTTAGTGGGAGTTATATATCATTTCTAAATCTCATATGTAATTGATATATTATTGATTGGAAATCATATAAAGTTCTTAAGCACAAAATAATACTTTTAAAATTTGTTTTCACAAAAAGTTTAAAAGGCGAGATCAACTTATTCGTCATCAAAGATCTATATAAGATAGATCAAGATGTCTGATTGTACTAAGCCAATATGAATACATTGACAAGCTTTTAAAAGGTTTAAAATAGAGAATCATTTTCTCTCGATGTCACATAGCATGATGCTTAGGAGAAATCAATGTCTGATGACAAATTGATAAGCATAAATGGATGATAGGTATTCAATATATATCGATAAATTAAATCCATCATAAAAGCTATGGAGTGTATTAAGCCAAAAGTTTCTTATGTACTAAAGTGTTAGTAACAAATACCGAAGTGATCTTGGATTAGTTCACTAGGTAAATGTTGATATTTTTAAGTACCTCCGAGATGACAAGGGACTTGTTCCTAATATATATATGAGATGAAGTAGGTTGTTGTGAATGGTACAAGCAACATCAGCTTCATGACTATAAATTAGGCTATAATTAATTGTTTGGAATAAGTCTTCAAGCCTGGACAATGTTATGGATTCTATAGCGTTAAAAGAGTATATTGAATAACATTAGATGTTTCAAAGTTGTCTGAATCAAGAGGTGTCTTGATGTATGCAAGAAGTACCTTGATATAATTGATGCATTCAAGAAATATCTTGATACGGTTGATGTGATCCAAAATGTAATGAAATCAATGACACTGTATTATGAATAATAGTGACATTTCTCAAAGCAAAAGGAATTAAGGATCCTACAAAGATCACACATGACTCACACAAATACTATATGGTTTTGAATATGTTAAAACCGGTGACGAAGGCTCTACCACTAGCAAAGTGTGAGTAACACTAGATAAGCCATATGTATTAATAAACCATGCAAATAGATTATTGACTCTAGTTCAAGTGGGAGACAATTGGAAATATGCCCTAGAGGCAAAACTATTGTATTATTATATTTCCATATTCATAATTAAGAGTTTATATTCTATGTTATAACTGATATGAATCTGGAATATATGATTCAATGGAAAACTCATATGCACGTGTGGAATGATAAACGGTAAAATAAAGGTCCCTACTCTTGCCTCTAAGACTGGCTCAAGTGTTGTTAGTGATCATGTTTTACGGATCTTAGGATATCGTTGAGTGTAATGATAGTCCTGAAATAACATTGAGAGTATGACGTTAGAAGAACGATCATATTGGATCGACCCAAAACTTATTTGCTACACTTTGAGGTAATATCGTTTGAAATTAATTGTTGTAACACAGAGTGTTAACATGTGTTTTATGTTCCTCAGACCATGAGAGTATCGTAGTCACTTCTTACCGTACAATGAGCTTTGGGGTTGCTCAAACGTTGGCACGACCTACCTTTTCAAGCATGCGGTCTCCTTGTGTCTCTATGCCAACCCCTGGATCGAATCGTCGGCATACACGGTAACAATGTTATATCATACACAAATGCATCGTTCATTACATCGCGTGGTCCAGAAACAAATAGTCTTACAGACTCTAGCCAGTGGCTATTCAAATACATAGTCTTACAATTAACAAATAAAGTTCATGATAAGCGGAAACAAAGTAAATCTGAGATAGCAGTCTTCGTAAGCTCCATCAATGCCACAGGGAAGCATGTCGGGTGAAGGCACAAAACCCTACGTAAATCACTCCTCAAAATAGTCACCGGCAACATGATGCATTGCAGCCACTAGGGTCAATACATTGAATGTATTTGCAAGTCCATAGTTAATGGAAACATGTTCACATACATGCACTTTGGCTTACTATTTTATAGTGGCCTACTCTAATAGCGATATGACACTCCCGCTAAACCCCAGTAGTAGTTTAGAATTACCCCGGTAAACCCCGGTCGTAACTCCAATGCAGTTTGAGTATGTGGACTTCTGGTAAACCCCGGTCATCCCAAGCTTCTCTCCAGAGAATCTGGTAAACCCTAGTTCTCTGAGATCAATGCCATAACTCCCCATTGGTTCAACTTGTTGCTTTTAGATGGAAGAGGTGAATGATATCAAGCCGACAATTCTCAGATGAGTTGCTCAAAGTTGTCGGTAACCAGGGACACGGCTAATCATGATCAGTTTTATACACTCCGCAGAGGTTTTTGTACTTTACCCATGATTCCCGATCACACCCTCCTACTACTAAAATTTAAATGTGAAGTAGCTAGGTAGATCAAGACAAGAATTTTGCGAACTAGTCGCCCTCTCAGAATAGACAAACCCAGTCCAACCTACATGCAAGACTACATCTGCTGGTCTGCCGCGGGAGGGTTTCCACAACTTAGTCAATCCTGACAATGCCTATATTGTCTCACGGTCACACATGGAAGCTACTCAACTTTTGAACTCGTACAGTCTCTTTGATACCTGGGTGGAATTCCCCACCAAAGACTACACTCCGATGACCCAATCAAAGCCAGTCCACCCAGATTGATTAATTAATTAAGTAGTAGTTAAGTAGTCAACCATATGGTGGAACAATAATGGTGATTCCCAATCAATGTTATAGCGGCTAAGCATCTACTCGATGGTGAAAAGGTCAGGGTAAGTTTGGACCAAAGCTGTCAACTACTGGGTTGTACAGAACTTAGCATGCTAAGCTCACACACCTATCATGGCAAAACTACAATGCAATAAAATACTGGGTAAAATGATCAAGTGGAACTTGCCTTGGTTGTTGTTGTCTTCGGTGCACTCCTCATAGTCACAGGGGTTGCACTCCTCGTAATCTAACATACAACAAATAATGACAGATAGCAATCATAAGCAAACAATCCATGTAAAGGGAAAACTTGCATGAATGCAAATACACAACACTCAAACACAAAGTGTTGGGTTTGTGGTTTGATTGTGGTCAATTTTTGTTTTCAATTTTAATTTTAGGGTTTGATTTGCATTGACTAGAGAATTTAGTTAGTCACAACAACTCAGTTCAACACACTTAAACAAATGAGCTACATTGGTCAATTCAAGGTAGCTTCCAAATTTGAATTGTGTTTGACTCCTACTTGACCCTAATTGTATTTGATTTTAACCAAATAACATTTTAAATTGACAAACATTGACTGAATATATTTGAAGTAAGAGTTTCATTCAAATTGATCTGAATTTTGAATTAAGAATTCAATTCAAAAAGGAATTGAATTGAATTCATTTGAAAATATTTGACATATGTTTGACTTGCATTCATTTGAAAATATTTGGTTCAAATGTGACTTGAATTAATTTTAAAAAAACTGAATAAGTTGACTTGCATAATGTTTTGAAAATAATTGCAAACATAAAGTATTATTAAATGATTTTAATTTAGTTCAATTATATTTTTTTGAATTAAATTCAAATGATTTGGATTTCAAAATTGATTTCATTTATAGTTCAAATAAATTTCAAAAAATAATTTGATGTGTTCTAGCAAGTCACAAATTAGCCTAACAATAACCTTGATTGTATCTAATTTATTTATATTTTTTATTTCATTTTAGAATTAAAAATTTCTTTGTAATTAGAGTCTACATGTTTCTGTCTAGAAACTATTTTAAATTATTTTATAAATTTAAAATAAATGCAAAAATGTGCTCTAGAAATTACAAGTTCCAATTGTCAAAAAGAATCAACTCATTTGGATTTGTAAATTAAAAGTTTTGGCCTATTTGGTATTTGAATGAATTTGTTTGAATTTCAAATTTGAAAAGTTCAAAAAAAAATTCTAAAATTATTTTGAAACTACATTTGATAAAGTTTCATTTTCAAAAAGAATCATTCAATTTGGACCTCTAGATAATTAGTTATAATGAATTTAAGCTCGAGGGGCTTTTGTGCAAATGTGCATTTTCTTTTTTAATTCACAAATTTCTCTGTTTTACGCGTTGGACATGGGGCGACACGTGGCATGCTCCTATTGGCTAAAGGGCGTCTGAGGTTGGCGTTTGCAGCGAACGGCCGAAGCCTATAAGAATACATTTTTGGGTTTTAAGTGATCTAATCCTGGACGTCTACGCTAGATCTAACAACTCAGATTAAACACAGAGGGGTTAGGGTTTGGCTCACCGAAGATTCTCGCCGGAATCTTGCCGAAGAGCGTGAATGCGGTGGCGCAACGCTCGGGAGTTGAGTTTGTCGGCGTTCTAGGGGCTCATAGGCTGTGCGGAGGGCACGGGTGGACACGACGGGGACGTGGTGGTGTCACACAGGCTCGGGAGCGATAGAGTCGACGTCGGGGAGGCTTGCCAGAATTGCAGCGGCTCGGGTGTTGACGGTGAGATTTAACACAGGGGTTCCTGGATGCGAGGCTGGGTGACGTGGCTTGAGACTGCGTCGGTATTTCCCCAAAGAGGAAGGGATGATGCAGCACAGCGACGGTAAGTATTTCCCTCGGTTATGAAACCAAGGTTATCGAACTAGTAGGAGGATCACCACCACCCAATAAGCAGCACCTGCACACAAATAACAAATACTTGCAACCGACGCGAAAGAGAGGTTGTCAATCTCTCTACGGTAAAAAGATAGATTAGGTAGTGATAGATAGGAGAGATAGATCTCTCAAGAACACAAAATAGAAAAGGCAAATAAAATATGCAGCAATATATTTTTGGGTTTTTGGTTTTGTAGATCTGAAAACAAAGATGCAAAAAGATAGATTGGAAAGCAATATGTTGGAAAAGTAGACCCGGGGGCCGTAGGATTCACCAGTGGCTTCTCTCATGAGTATAGCGCATGGTGGGTGAACAAATTACTGTTGGGCAATTGATAGAAAATCGAATAGTCATGATGATATCCAAGGTGATGATCATTATATAGGCATCACGTCCAAGATAAGTAGACCGACTCCTGCCTGCATCTACCACTATTACTCCACACATCGACTGCTATCCAGCATGCATCTAGTGTATTAAGTTCATGGAAAAACGGAGTAATGCAATAAGAACGATGACATGATGTAGACAAGATCTATTCATGTAGGAATAGACCCCATCTTGTTATCCTTAAGGGCAACGGTACATGCGTATCTTGCTGCCCCTTCTGTCACTGGGAAAGAACACCGCAAGATCGAACCCATCACAAAGCACCTCTTCCCATGGCAAGAAAAATCGATCTAGTCGGCCTAACTAAACCAAAGATTCAAAGAAGAAATACGAGGCTATAAGTAATCATGCATATAAGAGATCAAAGAAGACTCAAATAATATTCATGGATAGAAACTGATCATGAACTCAAAATTCATCGGATCCCAACAAACACACCGCAAAAGTTTACATCAAATAGATCTCCAAGAGACCATTGTATTGAGAATCATAAGAGAGAGAGAGAGAGAGGAAGCCATCTAGCTACAGCCTACGGACCCGTAGGTCTATGGTGGACTACTCACGCATCATCGGAGAGGCACCTATGAAGAAGATGAACCCCTTCGTGATGGTGTTTAGATTGGATCTCGAGGTTCTGGAACTTGCGGCGGCTGGAATTGTGTTTCGTCGACTCCCCTAGGGTTTGTGGAATATTTGGGAATTTATAGGCATTAGAGGCCGTGGAGAGGGGCCCCGAGGAGGGCACAACCCATCAGGGCGCGCCGGGATCCCCCCTGGTGCGCCCTGGTGGGTTGTGGTCTCCACGGCCCACCTCTCCAGCACTTCTTTGGCCCACTGGGTGTCTTCTGGTCCAGAAAAAATCTCCAAAAAGTTTCGTCGCGATTGGACTCCGTTTGGTATTGAAATTCTGCGAAGTAAAAAACAAGCAAAAAAAGCAACTAGCACTATAAAATAGGTTAGTCCCAAAAAATGATATAAAGTTGCTATAAAATAATTGTAAAACATCCAAGAATGATAATATAACAGCATGGAACACGCAAAAATTATAGAGACGTTGGAGACTGATACGTCTCCAACGTATCTACTTTTCCTCACCCTTTTGCCCTTGTTTTTGACTCTAATTTGCATGACTTGAATGGAACTAACCCGGACTGACGCTGTTTTCAGCAGAACTACCATGGTGTTGTTTTTGTGCAGAAATAAAAATTCTCGGAATGGAACAAAACTTTTTGGAGAATTATTTCAAAATATATGTGAATTATTGGAGCCAAAATCCACCGAAGAGGAGGGCCAGGGTGGCCAGCACCCACCAGGGCGCGCCAGGCCCCCTGGGCGTGCCTTGGTGGGTTGTGCCCACCTCGTGGCCCCACTGACCCTAATTCCGCCACTATAAATTCCTATTTTTGGAGAAAAAATCAGAGAGAAAGTTTCATCGCGTTTTACGATACGGAGCCGCCGCCACCTCCTGTTCTTCATAGGGAGGCCAGATCTGGAGCCCGTTTGGGGCTCCTAGAGGGGAATCTTCGGTCTTTGTCATTACCAACCTTTCTCCATCGCCAATTCCATGATGCTCCCCACCGGGAGTGAGTAATTCCTTCGTAGGCTTGCTGGTCGGTGAGGAGCTGGATGAGATTCATCATGTAATCAAGTTAGTTTTGTTAGGGCTTGATCCCTAGTATCCATTATGTTCTGAGATTGATGTTGCTATGACTTTGCTATGCCTAATGTTTGTCACTAGGGCCCGAGTGCCATGATTTCAGATATGAACCATTTATCTTATCATCTCTATATCCATGTTCTTGATCCGATCCTGCCTAGTCATATGCACCTATTACGTGTTATGATCCGTCAACCCCATAGTGACAATATTTGGGATACTTCGCAGTGATGCCCGTAGTTTGAGGAGTTCATGTATTCACCATGTGTTAATGCTTTGTTACGGTTCTCTATTAAAAGGAGGCATTAATATCCCTTAATTTCCTTATGGACCCCACTGCCATGGGAGGGTATGACAAAAGATGTCATGCAAGTTCTTTTCCATAAGCACGTATGACTATTTACGGAATACATGCCTACATTACATTGATGAACTGAGCTAGTTCTGTATCGCCCTAGGTTATGACTGTTACATGACGAATATCATCCAAGGAGTTACCGATCCAGTGCCTATGAGCTTTCCACTTATTGTTCTTGTTAAGTTACTATTGCTGATGTTGTTCCAACTACTACAAAACTACTGCTACTACTGTTACCGCTACTATTACTGTCACCACTGCCATCAAACTATCATACTACTGTGCTACTGATCACTTTGCTGCAGATATTTAATCTCCAGGTGTGGTTGAATTGACAACTCAACTGCTAATACTCTCAAGTATTCTTTGGCTCCCCTTGTGTCGAATCTATAAATTTGGGTTGAATACTCTACCCTCGAAAACTGTTGCGATCCCCTATACTTGTGGGTTATCAAGACCTTTTTCTGGCGCCGTTGCCGGGGAGCATAACTATATTTGTTGAGTCACTTGGGATTTTTATCAATTGATC
Source organism: Elymus sibiricus (assembly GCA_039707655.1). Classification (NCBI taxonomy): domain Eukaryota; kingdom Viridiplantae; phylum Streptophyta; class Magnoliopsida; order Poales; family Poaceae; genus Elymus; species Elymus sibiricus. The sequence goes on along the minus strand of CM077673.1, from coordinate 269,803,897 downwards.
ACTATTAAGAATACGAAGGATCCAAAGACTAAGATTTTTCCCTCTAAGACGAGGGGAGGTAAGGAACTGCCATCTTGCTCTGCACTTGATTCACCTTCTGTTATGAGTAAGCTTGCAACACCACCACATGCTAGTAATCCTGATATGGCGCAAGTTATTGATGATGCTACCTCTACAAGAATGGTGCTTATGATGATGCTAGTACCATGCTTGATGATAATGTGCCACTAGGAGAATTTCTTGATGAACAAATTGCTAGAGCTAAAGAGAATGAAACTATTGAAATTGATGAGATTGCTGAAACTGATGAAGCTTACGAAACTGATAATGACTATGAAACTCCTATTAGTCCTAGATCTCCTAAGTTTGAAATGCCTAAGATACCTGAAGGTTATGTTATGGACGAAGATATAACTAGAGAAATTCTTTCTTGCAAGGATAGAAACGATCTTAAGAATTTGCTACGTAAGTATAAGGAAAAGACTTTGAATGCTAGAATGAAATGTGATCCTAAGTTTGCTACTTCACCTATCTTTGTTACCGATAAGTATTATGAGTTCTCTGTTGACCCAGAGTTAATTACTTTGGTTGAATCTGATCCTTTCCATGGCTATGAAACTGAAACTGTAGTGGCACACCTTACTAAGATGAATGATATTTCCGTTCTCATTAAAGGGTGATGCTAAGACATGGTACAATACTCTTTCTCCTGGTTGTGTGCATGGTCCCTAGGATATGATCTACTACTTCTCTGAAAAATATTTTCCTGCTCATAAGAAACAAGCTGCCTTACAGGAAATATTTAACTTTGTGCAAGTTGAAGAAGAGAGTCTCCCACAAGCTTGGGGGAGGCTTCTCCAATTGCTTAATGCTTTGCCTGATCATCCTCTCAAGAAAAATGAAATACTTGATATCTTTTATAATGGACTAACCGATGCTTCTAGGGACTTCCTAGATAGTTGTGTTGGTTGTGTTTTCAGGGAACGAACTACTGAACAAGCTGAGGAATTATTGAATAATATATTGAAAAATTATGATGATTGGACTCTTCCTGAACCACCACCTCCACAGGTGGTAGAGGTAATTCTTTATTAAAGTTTAATGAAAGTGACATCCCTAACAATAAACATCCTAGTCAATGCTTATATGAGTTTGACAACTATATTATGAAATAATTAAAATACAATTCTGACATGATTGCTCGCTTGAGTGACTTGCTATTTAGAATCGATAATGATGTTAGAGGTGTAGGAAAGCATGCCTCTATGGTTCAAACTCAGTTAGAACAAGTTGCTAAGTCCCAAAAAGAATTGCTTGATGAAATGAATAATAATATGCATGATTTTGCTGCTAGAGTAGTAACTAGAGGAGGTAGAATGACCCAAGAACCACTTTATCCTGAGGGTCATCCTAAGAGAATTGAACAAGATTCTCAGAGAATTAATACTGATGCACCTAGTCCTTCTAAGAAGAAAAAGAAAAAGAAAAATGATAGGACTTTGCATACCTCTAGTGAACCTGAGACACAAAAACCTCCTGATAGTAATGATGTCTCTATTTCTGATGCTGAAACTCAATCTGGTAGTGAACATTCACCTAGTGATAATGATAATGATGATGTTCACGATGATGCTCAACCTAGTAATGATAAAGAACCAGATAATGATGTTGAAATAGAGCCTGCTCCTGATCTTGATAACCCACAACCTAAAAATAAATGGTATGATAAAAGAGACTTTGTGGCTAGGAAACATGGTAAAGAAAAAGAGCCATGGGTTCAAAACCCATGCCCTTTCCACCTAAGCCATCTAAGAAAAAGGATGATGAAGAATTTGAACGCTTTGCTGAAATGATTAGGCCAGTCTTTTTGCGTACCCGCTTAACCGATATCCTAAAAATGGCCCCTTATGCAAAGTATATGAAAGACATCATCACAAATAAAAGAAAGATACATGAAGCTGAAATCTCCACCATGCTTGCTAATTATTCTTTTAAGGATGGAGTACCTAAAAAACTTGGAGATCCTGGAATACCAACTATACCTTGCTCCATTAAGAGAAACTATGTCAAAACTGCTTTGTGTGATTTTGGAGCCAGTGTTAGTGTTATGCATTTCTCCTTATATAAAAGACTTGATTTGAATAAACTCACACCTACTGAGATATCATTGCAAATGGCTGACAAATCAACGGCCATAACTATCGGTATTTGTGAGGACGTGCCCGTTGTTGTTGCAAATGTTACTATCTTAACTGACTTTGTTATTATTGAGATGCCCGAGGACGAGAACATGTCGATTATCCTTGGTAGACCCATTTTGAATACTGAAGGGGCTGTTATTGATTGCAATAAAAGCAAAGTCACTTTTCATATCAATGGTAATGAGCATACGGTGCACTTTCCGAAGAAACAATTCCAAGCGAATGGTATAAATGTTATTGAAGAATCTCTGACCATTACTATTGGAAGTTTTCAATTACCTCTCCCTACTGCCAAAAAGAAATATGATATACTTATTGTTGGGGATATGCATATCCTCATTGAGGTAACTTAGTGTTTTACGAAAGTTCTTCGGTTTCATGCCAATCGAAAGTGGTTATTAATAAGACTTGATCAACCTTATTAATGGATCATTTTTGAGAGGTATGACGTCGATGAATCTAGTAAGCACAACTCTCCGCTCCCACCTTTTATTTTCTGCTTTAGCTAGTCAAATAAAATAAAATGCCATGATTATCCTGTTTTCTGTTTTCCCCGTGCAATAAAAAATGACCCAAAAATAAAAATTCTCAGAATGCCCTGAAAATTTAACACGATTTTTTTCGGAATATTTGTGAATTTCTGGTGCAAATAATACCAGAGGGGGTGCACCTGGTGCCAACAAGACACCAGTGCGCGCCAGCACCCCCAGGCGCGCCCTGGTGGGTTGTGGCCCCCACATGGGCCCCCTCACTTATCTCTTTAGCCCACTTCATCACCTACCTCCAGAAAAAATCACCAAAGCCACCATTTTCATGTTCTTGCTCTCAAACCCGCGGATTTCGATCTCTTTGCTCGAAGCTCCGTTTCTGAAACTGTTTGGAGGGATTGCTACTTGGTATGTGACTCTTCCATTGCTCCATTTAGTTTTTGTTTTAGTGGGTTATTTTTAGAGTAATTAGCTACTCTTGGTGCTGCTGTAGATGAGCTTGCATGTTGAATTCTTAGAGTTCTAAGTAGTTTGAATGCTCAATATGGCCTCTATGCATGCTTGGGAGTAGTTGCTAACAATCTTACAAAGTTTTGTTGACAAATTTTTTGTGGACTAAAATTTTTCAGAATTTTTTATAGGAATAAAAATGCAATTCTTTAGGAGTTCTTCGAGGAGGAGGTCCTCGGTGAGGGAGTCCTGGACTAAGGGGTCCTCGGGCCGCTGGCCTATCTATCCTAGGCCGGCTTGGTGGGCCGCTCTCTGGCTGTCACAGGAAGGACCGGTGTGTGCGGCGACCCCGTATTCTAGAAGGAAACCCCCGAAGACACGGCGTGCACTCCAAGTCAAGATGAGAGGATCGACGTCTTTACATCCGGCTGAAGCCTTACCATGTGTAAACCCTAGGTATCCCCGGTGTCTATATAAACTAGGGGGTTTAGATTGTAGAGGGCAGACAAGCTCATCTAGGGTTTGGCTACTTGATCTCGAGGTAGATCGACTCTGTAATCTTCATACACATCAATATAATCAAGCAGGACGTAGGGTTTTACCTCCATAAGAGGGCCCGAACCAGGGTAAACATCGTCTCCTTCGTTTCCTGTAACCCATCGATCCTAATCTCATAGCTCGGGACCCCCTACCCGAGATCTGCCGGTTTTGACACCGACATTGGTGCTTTCATTGAGAGTTTCGCTGTGGGATCGCGAGAGGAATTGATGGCTCGCTTAATCATTAGCGATGGAGTCCGTAACGGGGGCTCCTTCGCCCCCGGACAGACTCTCGCTTTCGGCAGCTTTGTGCTGCACGCCGACCCAACCGGTCACCCTGGCCGGATCGGGATTCTCGCCCCCGATCAAGAGATCAGATTCGGGAACCTAGAGTTCTCCGTAGACTCCCGGGGCGATCTTTCGCTCGCAGGGCTCGCTGTTCCATCTGACGAGCCCGAAGTCTCCGAAGCCTTAACTTCGGATCTCCCTCTCGACTCCGTCCTCGGGTCTATCCCTGCCGACGATCAGGCCCTTAGTCCGGATCCGGTTACAGTACCTGAGGGCCAGGGGTCGGCCCCTGCCGAACACACTTTTTGTACGGACACTTTGGAGGTTAACTCCGAAAGTCCTAGGCAGATTGATCCGGTCAAGCTCTCGGCGCTCAACGAGGCGCTGGATCGGATCCTACCAATAAAAATCACAGACGACACAACCTCGACCCATACTCAAATCGGTCTGGAGGTGGGTCACCGGGAATTTTTCGACCCACCCACCACCCACTTGGTAGCCACTATCGAAGACTTAACCAATATGCTGGACTATGCCTCCGAGGAGGCAGAAGACATGGATGAAGAGGACGGCGCCCCCGCCCCTTTCAACACTGGGCGGTGGACTGCCACCTCCACCTGCGACGTCTACATGGTAGACACCCCCGATGACAAGGGCGATCGCACCCCTAAGAAAAATGGCGATAAATCCGGTGAGGCGCCGTCAAGGCGACGGAAACAGCACAAACGATCTAAGGCAAACAAGGGAAGGGAAGCTATTACAGGCACCGGGGAAAACGACACCCCGGAAGACCTCGGCGACCCCGAAGACCCCGAACAGCCACTGGAGGACCAGGAAAGGCCCGATGATCGGTACGACACCGAGGATCCTAATGATTCCGAGGACGACAACTACCTTCCCCCTGTCGAGGAGGAAGACAGCCTGGAAGCCGAAAACCTCATCGTCCCCGACAACCCTGCAGACCAGGAACGGTTCAGGCGGCAGCTTTTAGCCACCGCCCGAAGCCTGAAGGCAAAAGAACCGCAGCTCAAGGCCGAGCAGGACACCCTCAATGATAGATGGACGAGGGTCTTGGCAGCCGAAGAAGGGTACGGTACCGATCTACCAGACCAACCCAAAAGCTACCCGCGCCGGCGGTTGCTGCCGCAATTCGATGAGGAGGCCCTTGAAACATTGCCTCCCACGCATACTCCATACGACCGGCCGGACCGCCCTCCCCGAGGACGGGATAGAACGGCCGGCGAGGCCGAGTACAGACCGGTGGTGCCCCGCAGGAGAGGAAAAGAGCCAGCAGGGCCTGAAGACAGATATGACTTACGACAGGACCTGGATTACAGAGTAGGCCGCACAAGATCCATCTACGGATCTAGAGGGTACTCCCCCCCCGCTAGACGGGACGGGCACCGGTCTTGGCTCGACCGCAGCGATAGAGGTCGGGAACAATACCGGGCCCAATGTACCGCCGATCATAGGCATGACATAGCTCGGGTCAGAGGCGCCGCCCACCTACTATGCTTCACAGACGAGGTGATGCAGCATCAGTTCCCTGAAGGGTTTAAACCCGTTAACATAGAGCAATACGACGGGACAACAGACCCAGCCGTGTGGATTGAGGACTTCCTCCTCCACATTCATATGGCACGAGGAGATGATCTCCACGCCATCAAATACCTGCCCCTGAAGCTTAAGGGGCCAGCTCGGCACTGGTTAAACAGTCTCCCCGAGAATTCTATCGGGAGCTGGGAAGAGCTCGAGGATGCCTTCCGATCTAATTTCCAGGGCACTTATGTCCGGCCACCGGACTCCTCCGACTTGAGCAATGTTGTCTAGAAAGCAGGAGAATCAGCTCGGCAATTCTGGAATCGGTTCTTGACCAAGAAAAACCAGATCGTTGACTGCCCAAACGCTGAGGCAATAGCCTCGTTCAGACATAACATCCGGGACGAGTGGCTAGCTCGTCAGCTCGGCCAGGACAAGCCGAGGACAATGTCCGCCCTTACCTCACTTATGACCCGCTTTTGCACGGGTGAGGATAACTGGCTAGCCCGACGAAGCCATAACCCCGAAGACCCCGGCACCTCCGAAGTCCGGGATGGAAATGGGAAACCACGACGTAACAAAAACAAATGCCGGCACAACAACGGCGATGCGGAGGACACGGCCATCAACGCCGGTTTCCGCAACCCAAAATCCGGACAGCGGAAGAAACCGTCTAAAGGTAGTAGGGATGGACCTACCACGCTGGACAAAATCATGGATAGGCCATGCCAGATCCACGGCACCCAAGACAAGCCCGCTAACCACACCAACTGTAATTGTTGGGTATTCAAACAAGCTGGCAAACTCGCAACTGAGGAGCAAGGCAAGAGCCCATGCAGCGAGGACGATGACGAGCCCCGCGGTCCAAGCAATGGAGGACAAAAGCAGTTCCCTCCAGAGGTAAAAATTGTGAACATGATATATGCCACTCACATACCCAAAAAGGAGAGGAAACGCGCCCTTCGAGAGGTCTACGCCGTAGAACCCGTAGCCCCGAAGTATAACCCCTGGTCGGCTTGCCCGATCACCTTTGATCGACGGGATCATCCGACCAGTATCCGTCACGGAGGTTCGGCAGCCCTCGTCCTAGACCCCAGTATCGATGGGTATCACCTCACTAGAGTCCTCATGGACGGAGGAAGCAACCTTAATCTTATTTACTCAGACACGGTGAAAAAGATGGGTATAGATCCATCAAGGATCAAACCCAGCAACACTACCTTTAAAGGAGTGATCCCAGGCGTCGAAGCCTGCTGCTCGGGCACACTGAATCTGGAAGTAGTGTTCGGCTCACCCGATAACTTCCGCAGCGAAGACTTGATCTTCGACATTGTCCCGTTTCACAGCGGTTATCACGCCCTACTCGGCCGCACGGCATTCGCTCACTTTAACGCCGTCCCCCACTACGCGTACCTAAAGCTCAAGATGCCTGGGCCCAGGGGGGTCATTACTATCAACGGCAACACAGAGCACTCTCTCCGAACTGAGGAACACACAACGGCCCTGGCAGCTGAATCCCAGTACGGCGATGAAAGGCCGACGCCCAAATCAGCCATAAAGGCACGTCATGATAGCAAACGAGTTCGGTCTCAAACTGAACCCCTGGCATCATCTTCCGCCCAACAAAAATAGGGATACGCCCCCCCACAACACAGCCCTAGTTCCCGCAAAATATGTGCCAAGAAGGCACAACTTCGTGCTCAAGATACCATGGCTGCTGTGGGGACCCACTATGAAAGGCAAAGTGTTCGGCTGGACCGACTACTGCCAACAAATGTCTTCGGACAAACCACAAGTACCATCTAGGACCTCCCACGCGTAAAGCTCATCCACACTTCGGCGACTTCTCAAGATCTTCTCCCCAAGGTCCGTTCGCCGATAGCAATCACCTTTAAAGGAATGCAACCCTCTCGGGAGCAAAGGAGCAGGCATGCGACAGGGCAAATTGAGGACGTCAAGCCACCTATCGAAGACCCAGGGTAAAACCTCTCCTTTGTAAACTTTATTTTTCATTTCAAAATACCTGTAACAGTCGTTCCGGCAGTTCGAGTTGTAAGAATTCATCAGAAATAAAGACCACCCTTTACGGCCTCCTCGCTGTATTTTGTGTCGCATACTCTGTTCTCTTCTCGCCGACGCCGATGGTAAAGCTGTTCGGTATATGTCACGATGCGACCGGCTAATAGACCGGGGGCTTGACTATAAACTCACCCCAAGCATCACCCCGACACTATTGTTTATGTGTTCGGCCTCTCGGATGTTGCGTTATATGAATCGGTTCCGAATTATGTCTTGGGTCAATAGTTGGGTTGCCCGGCTCCTGTGTTTGCCCTCTTACATTTCGCCCGTTCGGCTAAAAGGGTAAAGGGAGAACCACTGCGATTCTGCTTCCAGCTCGCCTGGTCAAGTGCCTCAGTGGAGAAAGCCGAAAACTGACTGTCATAATAAGCGAGAACCGGTCTGCAATCCGAGTATAAGTGTCAAACTAAAAATCGATAGAGGTTATTCCGTGTTATACGAGGGGTTTGTACTTTTACGAACCATGTGATGCTGGTTTCAACCTCGGTGTACCCGAATAAACACTGGGGGCTGGTCATCAGCCCCCGCAGTCAAGCTCCTACGGCTAACAGAAAGCACTAAAGCATCATAGTCCGATTGCCTTGTTCCCCTCGCGCTACCGCCTTCGGGCACCGATACATCGGCTAAGGGTCACAGCGCGGAGGCAGAAACACCTCGTGTAGTATCTACATGGGGGCTGAAGCCGACGACTCGCAACTTTCAGATAAAACGGCCACACAGGAGTCAAAATAATACAAAGATTAAAGACATGATAAACCATGCAACCACATTATAAAGCGGAACAGTCATCGGATACATGACAAAATGTTCACTCATACATTACATCCTTAGGGCATTGAGTTTCTATCGCCCGAGCACCTTCCATCACGGTGGCAAAGTATTTCTCGGGGAACCTATGCTCCTTCCCAGGGGGCGGAGGCGCGGTGGCCATCTCGGTCGGCTTGATCTTCGACCAGTGCACCATGGTCCTCGCAAAGGCCATCCGAGCCCCCTCGATGCATGTAGAACGCTTTATAGCGTCAATCCGAGGCGCAGCGTCGCACAATTTCCGTACCAATCTGAAGTAACTGCTCGGCAACGGCTCTGCAGGCCAAAGCTGGATGCAGAGGTCCCTCATGGCCGGCTCCGCCATCCTATGCAGCTCCATCAGTTGTTTCATCTGCTTGCTCAGGAGGGGGGATGCTCGGGGGCTTGAAATTGCGCCTAGAACAGCCGAGGCTCAACATCCCCATCCCGAGAGGCGAAGTATCTGTTCGCGTCCGCTGCACTCCTCGGGAGGTCCGTAAAGGCGCCTGAGGAACACCACACCCAGGTGAGCAACGCAAACCTGTTATCACCAAAGGCACATTACAGTAAGTACGGCTTACCATCCGCGATCGCCTTGACTTGGAGGAGTTCTTCTTCAAAGAACCACCTATCAACACGCTCCGCTTTGAGCTCGGATTTCAGCATGGATAGTTCGGCAGTCTGCTCTTGGTTCTTTTGCTCGTGGGCCTCGCACTTCGTGCTGGCATCCTTGAGCTCCAGCTGCACCTCTCCCACCCGGGCCTCGTGCTTGTCGCTCTCGGCTTTTTGCGCCGAGAGTTCGGCTGCTGCTTGTTTGGTCGCCGCCTTCTCATCCGCGGCCTCCTGCCTCGCCTTTTCCAACTCGGCCTTGAGTTTCTCGACCTCCGCGGCCACAGCTGTGGTAACAAAGGGAGGATAACACTTAGGGATAACATTCCGGATATCTCAGTCAATGAGGATAGACCATAGCCCGAATAATACAATGCGGACTCACCTTGCGCGTCGTCAAATCTCTTGTTCAGGCGATCAAGCTCTTCATCGGAGCTCTTGAGCTTCCGATTAAGCTCGGCAAACTCCATTGCGTTGGAGGCCGCCGCCGCCGACGAGGCCTACAAAACAACTTATGTGCATTAAAACTCCCGAGCTGTCAGATTCAGACCCTTTGCTACGTACTCTTCGGAGCTCTTAGAATAGTAAGGAATAAAAGGTGCCTTGAGCATTATTTCTGATTTTCGGACATTCGACCCCCGGGTGGGTTTTTCAAACTCACCCAGGGCTCGGGGGCTACTACACTTATAAGAGTTGCATAAATTCGGTAAATTAAACTTTTCGGGAAGGAATAGTATTACGTGGCTCACCTTGAAGCCCGTCAAGAGACCGTTGAAGGCCTCTTTCAGTCCGCTATCGAAGGACTGAATGCCTTGCAAAACCGCACCCATTAGGGCGCGGTGATCTTCGGCGATGGAGGAGCCGGATAACGCTTCCTCCATCATGGCCGGCCACCTAGTCATGGGCAGCATCGGCGTTGACCCGCTAGCCCTCCCTCTGGCCGGGGACTGGGCTGGCACCTCCGGAGACGTAGAGCGCTCCGGAGATACCCTCGGAGGGGGCTGGGCCGAGCTTCGTTCCCCTTCTTCAGTTACCAGGGGAGTTTCCTTCTCCTAGTCTTCAGCGGCCGAGGTGTTAACCTCAGCCATGACGTCGTCACCCCCGCCGCCGGTGTTCGGCTCAGAAGGAGCCCGGCTCGATAACACCTCCGCGGCCTCCTTCGAGGCCTCGGGCGGCGTAGGGTGGGACGCGGTCCCACTTTCTGCCAGTTCGGCGGGCGGAGACTCCCCGTCTGAAACTTGATAAGTGGGGAGATCGCGTGGAGGGATGCATGGTGAAAGACGATCGCCCATTTAAGCATTAAAAACTCTATATAAGAGACCCAGAGGGTGTTCGGATCCATACCTTTGGGCTAGGGGCTTAACCCTTGGGTTCCTTCGAGGAACCCTCTCGAAATCCTTAGACTCCTTATCGGAGACCGAGTTATCATCGGCCAGGACAGCCTTTGTCCGGCATGTCCTCTTCGGGGCCGGAGGAGGTAGATTCTCTGCGGCGTCCGCTGACGCCGCCCTTTTCCTTGTGAGGGGTGAGCCGCACTCCCCCTTGTCCTCGTGCTCTTCCTCGTGAGTGGAAGAAGCATGGATCTCCTCGGACTTAGAGTCCGGAAGACCCCTTTGACGGAGACCCTCTCGGGCCTCCTTCTTCTCTCCTTTCTTCTTCTTCTCTTTCTTCTCTCGCGCTGAATATCGCGCCACGATGAGCATCTCCGTCAACAGGTCCGACCGAGGGTCTTCGGGCTGCGGAGCCGGACAGTCGATTTGCACGGCCTTGTTCAGTCATTTCTGTGAAGATGAGGGAGAAGGGGTTCAGGTCTTTGTCAAAAAACAGAACCGGAGAATTAGAGGTTTCATCATACCTTGGTGGCAGGAGTTTCGGCGTCAAGACCGGTGTCCTCCTCCTCGGCCGGCCAGCTCTTCTGGGGCTTGAACATCGCCTTCCACAATTTCTCGTGGGTAGTTCGGAAGAAGTAACGCACGGTAGCCGGGTCCTCGAGCTGGTAAGCCCACATTGGGGAGGACCGATGCTGGCAGGGGAGGATACGGCGGGGGAGCATAACCTGGACCACGTTGACCAGCTCGATTTTGGCCTCGATCATCGAGGAGATGCACTTCTGCAGCGATCTTACCTCTGCGGCAGACCCCCAGTCAAGGGCTTTCTTGAGCCACGAGGTTAGCCTTGCGGGGGGTCCGGATCTGAACTCGGCAGGTGCCGCCTAGTCCGCGCTCCATGGTTCGGTGATGTAGAACCATTCCTTCTGCCAGATCTTGACTGTGTCGATGAAGGTGCCATCCGGCCACTCGACACGGGGGACCTTACTGATCGCCGCCCCTCCACAATCCGCATGCGCGCCCGCAACTGTCTTCGGCTTGACATTGAATACTTTGAGCCACAGGCCGAAGTGCGGCTGTACCCGCAGGAAAGCTTCACAAACAGTGATGAACGCCGAGATGTGCATGAAGGAGTTTGGGGGGAGGTCATGGAAATCCAGCCCATAAAAGAACATGAGGCCCCTGACGAAGGGGTGGAGCGGAAAGCCCAGTCCCCGGATGAAATGGGGGATGAACACCACCCTCTCGCCCGGCTTCGGTGTAGGCACCGCCTGATTCGCCTCTGGGGCGCGGTGGGCGATGTCGACGGAAAGGTAGCCGGCACGCTTGAGCTCCTGGATGTCGTTGTCGGTGACGGAGGAAACCTCCCACTTGCCCATGGAGCTTGAACCCGCCATAGCCAAGCTCGGAGGGAAGATTGAGGAAGAACTGGATCTGGGCTCTCGGAGCTTGGAAGGTTGAGGAGGCAAAGGGTGCGTATTTGGAGCGTGAATAGGCCTTGGGGGTTTGTCCCTTTTTATGGGGTGCCATGATACCAAGAGCCACCCTTTTACTGCGCCGCAGGCCTCGCCGCTTCCCGAAACAATCGTGTCGTTATGCGCTCATGGGATAACCTAGGGCATTGAGCATATCCCGTAATAAACGGGACACAATCTGCGCGTTGATAAGACGTGCCAATGGAGAAACGGCCTCGAACCGCGAATCGAGTTTTTGTAACTGACTCAGTGATCGTGATAGGCCGCGACCCTTCGTCAGAAAGGTTGTCAGGAAATACTGTTCATGCTTTGACGCTTCGGCCTTCGAGTTTGAGCGATTTGTGGCGCCCGGATAACTATATGTTCGGATAATTACGTATCGTCGGCGGCCGGACTCAAGCCAGTCGATCATAAGGGGGGAAAAGAACTCACCCCACAAGTCGGAGATTCTGATCACTCGAAGCTACAAGTGTCATGACCCCTGGCATTGGGGGCTAGTTCGGGGGCTACTGAGGGAGTCCTGGACTAAGGGGTCCTCGGGCCGCTGGCCTATCTATCCTAGGCCGGCTTGGTGGGCCGCTCTCTGGCTGTCGCAGGAAGGACTGGTGTGTGCGGTGACCCCGTATTCTAGAAGGAAACCTCCGAAGACGCGGCGTGCACTCCAAGTCAAGATGAGAGGATCGGCGTCTTTACATCCGGCTGAAGCCTTACCATGTGTAAACCCTAGGTATCCCCGGTGTCTATATAAACTAGGGGGTTTAGATTGTAGAGGGCAGACAAGCTCATCTAGGGTTTTGGCTACTTGATCTCGAGGTAGATCGACTCTGTAATCTTCATACACATCAATATAATCAAGAAGGACGTAGGGTTTTACCTCCATAGGAGGGCCTGAACCTGGGTAAACATCGTCTCCTTCGTTTCCTGTAACCCATCGATCCTAATCTCACAGCTCGGGACCCCCTACCCGAGATCCTCCGGTTTTGACACCGACACTCGGAAGCCTCATCAAGTGGAAGCTCGGTTCGACAGTCTTATGTTGAACCAAGCAAAAGCTCGATGTGAGATGCCACCACCAAATCATGCTTGTGGTCGTGCGACGAGTTCATGGAAGGTGCAGGTATTAAGGAGGAATTTGATCAATTTATTCACAATACAGAGCTTGCTCCCTTCATCGCAGATAAGTGCCCCCAACATCTTGAACTCACGAAAACCTTCACAAAGAAATTTAAATATTTTCCTCGTGAGTCTAGAGTTTCATTCAACCTGTACGATCATTCCTTTACCATGTTGTTAGAAATGTTTAGCGATGCATGCAAACTTCCATATGAGGGTTCCCTCGATGAACCAACAAAAGCTGAGTACGAATCATTTCTAGTTAATCTTTGCTTTGGTGAAGATAGGGGGCTAACACAAGGGAGAATTAACAGCATCCATTTTCCATCATTACAATATTTTGCGCTCTTTAACGGCAAATGTATCGTAGGCAAACAAGATTGTAGCACACTGTGTGCTCATGATTTGAGTCCCTTACACACTGCCATAACTGGGAATAAGGATTATAGCCTTGGTGCAATTGTTGCACGGAGGTTGCATCTTAATGCTGCTAGTGGTGATTTTTATGGAGGAATCTATGCCTCCCGTGTAGCTGAGAGATTAAATGTTTCACCTTGGCCTAATGACCCCATCCTACCTACTCAGTATTTAGACTTTGATGCCATGAAACGTCATAAGTTCCTTACGGGTACGGCCACCAACTACACCTATAACTTGAGATTTAATAAAAAAAACGTTGTGCCTATTGCTTTGCCTGCTCCTGCTCTCTTTGATTTTCACACTAGGGGAAGATATTATGTCCTTGAGAGCGAAGCCCATGCGTACAACGCGGAGGTTGAAGCTGCCAGGAGGGTCGCTGAGTCTGCTCCGAGGGCCTCAATGAGCTATCGCCCAAATTATTACTACTACGGATGGTGATTACCAAGCTAGGCCAAAAGCCTAAGCTTGGGGGAGTACGTATTTCCACCGACATTACATTCATGTTCACACATTTCATTCCAGTTGTCGGTGTTCACACTTTTTCATTGTAATATCCATGCTAGATTTGTTTTCACGCTTTCTTCTTGTGTGTTTGAAAAACCTTGAGAAAATCAAAAAATATTTCCTACTTCTTTTTAGTTTTCTTTCTAGCTTTGTTTACTTGTAGCATCAACAAGAAAACCCAAAAAGATTTCTCGCGTCTTCTTTTACTTGTTTGGAGCTTTCCCGTGTAAAATGTTTTTTCTCATTTTTTTTCCTCTTTAATTTGCTTTCTTCAAGAAAAACCAAAAAACTCCAAAAAATATTTCAGTGTGTTTCTCTGAAATTCTTTTCTTTTTACTTGAGTCATACCTAGGAGAAGACCACAATGAAATTGTTGAGTGGCTCTCATCTGCATTATTGTTTATCCAACAAAGAGCCCATATTACTTTGTCTTCTCCTCTTGAATAAAATGTTTGCAGATTCCAGCTTAGTCCACGGTACTCTTGCACTATTATTATCTTCTTATCGTTCGGTCGTGCAAGTGAAAAGCAATAATGACAACATTTGATGAATTCACTGTGGCAGAGAAAGGTGGGTATGAACTCAACTTGTTTTTGTTTTTGTAAATATGTTTAACCTAGTATCTCATGATTCAGCTCATTATGATCAAACATGTTTGCAATGACCATTAGAGATTATTGTTGTTCATGCCATGCTTAAGTAGCTAGGAGTGGATAATGATTTCTCTTGGGTGTCAACATGCATTAAAATGACTGTGATGCGGTATGATGATATGGTATCCTCCTCTGAATGTTTCAAGTGGCTTGACTTGGCACATGTTCACGCATGTAGTTGAATCAAAACCAACATAGCCTTCATGATATTTATGTTCATGGTGTACATATCATACTCATGCTAGTATTCAATGTTGATTATATGTAATGCATGTTCATGGCCGTTTTCGCTCTCTAGCTGGCCGCTTCTTAATCTAATTGCTAGCCTTCGCCTGTACTAAGCAGGAATACTGCTTGTGCATCAAAACCCTTAAACCAAGTTATGCCAGATGAGTCCACTATATCTACCTATATGCGGTATTACCATGTCGTTCCAAGTAAATTTGCATGTGCCACCTCTAAAAATTCAAATGAACATCTGTTTTGTGTGCCTGGACCGCTCATGGAGCGACAGGGGGCGGTCAGTATCTTCCATGCTAAGCGGGTTATTCTCATGATGAGTGTTTATTCACTTGTCCTTACACGAGAGGGGCGGTAATAGGGATTCCCAGTCCCAAAATCAAAAATCAAAAATAATTAAACAAAACTCCCCCAGGAATGTTGTTGGTTTGGACGGTACCCGTGGATACGGCCAGTCGTGGAGTGTGATTGTTGCTGGAGGGGGAGTAAACCTTTACTTTTACCGCTTGGGAACCGTCGCTAATTTGTTTAGCATGGAAGATACCGATAACTCTTGGTCGTGACGTTGACAGGAAGCGTGTACCTCCCAAAATTATATCTATCTCTATTTTAAACTTTGAGCTCTAGCACCGCTACAAATCCATGCTTCCCTCTGCGAAGGGACTATCTATTTACTTTTATGTTGAGTCATCACCTTCTCAAATAAGTGCCAGACCTGAGAGCACTATTGTCATCCTCATGCATTGTGTATAGTTGATGTTGGGTGCGGCATGACTGGATCTTTTCTACCATGAATTACAATGTTTAGTCATTGCTTGAACTTTGGAGGTGCTCTGCATTTATGTTTTGCGGTCAGAAAGGGCTAGCAAGATACCACTATTGTCATATTGTATCATGATTGTTTTGACAAAGTGTTGGCGCTTGAGATATCTTATTATTGCTCGCTAGTTGCTTATGTTATTGTTATGAGTTAATATAATTTCTAAGAGTTATTGTTGACATGGTTAGTCATAATCTTTGCTGAAAACCTGGGTGCTACTTAAGCATATATATGTAAACAAGAACAAAAGAGTTCATAAAAGTTTTTCTTTATCACTTTCAGTTTGTCAACTGAATTGCTTGAGGACAAGCAAAGGTATAAGCTTGGGGGAGTTGATACGTCTCCAACGTATCTACTTTTCCTCACCCTTTTGCCCTTGTTTTGGACTCTAATTTACATGATTTGAATGGAACTAACCCGGACTGACGCTGTTTTCAACAGAACTACCATGGTGTTGTTTTTGTGCAGAAATAAAAGTTCTCGGAATGGAACAAAACTTTTTGGAGAATTATTTCAGAATATATGTGAATTATAGGAGCCAAAATCCACCGAAGAGGGGGGCCAGGGTGGCCAGCACCCACCAGGGCGCGCCAGGCCCCCTGTGCGCGCCCTAGTAGGTTGTGCCCCCCTCGTGGCCCCACTGACCCTAATTCCGCCACTATAAATTCCTATTTTTGGAGAAAAAAATGAGAGAGAAAGTTTCATCGCGTTTTACGATACGGAGCCGCTGCCACCTCCCGTTCTTCATCGGGAGGCCAGATCTGGAGCCCGTTTGGGGCTCCGGAGAGGGGAATCTTCGGTCTTCGTCATCACCAACCTTTCTCCATCGCCAATTCCATGATGCTCCTCACCGGGAGTGAGTAATTCCTTCGTAGGCTTGCTGGTCGGTGAGGAGTTGGATGAGATTCATCATGTAATCGAGTTAGTTTTGTTAGGGCTCGATCCCTAGTATCCATTATATTCTGAGATTGATGTTGCTATGACTTTGCTATGCCTAATGCTTGTCACTAGGGCCCGAGTGCCATGATTTCAGATCTGAACCGTTTATGTTATCATCTCTATATCCATGTTCTTGATCCGATACTGCCTAGTCATATGCACCTATTACGTGTTATGATCCGTCAACCCCATAGTGACAATATTTGGGATACTTCGCGGTGATGACCGTAGTTTGAGGAGTTCATGTATTCATCATGTGTTAATGCTTTGTTCCAGTTCTCTATTAAAAGGAGGCCTTAATATCCCTTAGTTTCCTTATGGACCCTGCTGCCACGGGAGGGTAGGACAAAAGATGTCATGCAAGTTCTTTTCCATAAGCACGTATGACTATTTACGGAATACATGCCTACATTACATTGATGAACTGAGCTAGTTCTGTATCGCCCTAGGTTATGACTGTTACATGACGAATATCATCCAATGAGTTACCGATCCAGTGCCTACGAGCTTTCCACTTATTGTTCTTGTTAAGTTACTACTGCTGCTGCTGTTCCAACTACTACAAAACTACTGCTACTATTTTTACCGCTACTGTTACCGTCACCACTACCATCAAACTATCATACTACTGTGCTACTGCACTTTGCTGCAGATATTTAATCTTTAGGTGTGGTTGAATTGACAACTCAACTGCTAATACTCTCAAGTATTCTTTGGCTCCCCTTGTGTCGAATCTATAAATTTGGGTTGAATACTCTACCCTCGAAAATGGTTGCGATTCCCTATACTTGTGGGTTATCAGAGATGTATCACCGGGTCAGAAAATCTGAGTGAGCAAGACGAGGCTAATGGACAAGGTGCGGGGCCAAATGGGCGGCGGAGCTCACCGGAGCAACGACGACAGTGGAGCGAAGCTTCAATCTCTGGTGAATTGGCACTGCAGAGGCCCTTGGGCGCGTTGGGAATGTCCAGGGGGTTCACCGTGAAGCGGCTGATCTCCTGGAGTGGTTGGCTGGTCACGGAGGGGTCATGTCGGGGATATTCCCCACGACCAAGACCCGGCTCATAAGGATAAGCCGCCCTAAGGCTTAAGTCATTTCTGGGTTTAAGTCGCGCGGACGTTAAGTCATCTATGGGCTTAAGCAGCCCTGTTAAGTCATCTCAGATCTTAACCCGGCAGATTGTAAGCCGGCAGACAGTTATGACCCGGCAGACAGTTGAGTCCCTGAAGATGAGTCCCTAAAGATGAGTACCTGAAGATAAGTCCCGGTTGTAAGCCGCCCGGCTGTAAGCCGCCCGGTTGTAAGCCGCCTGTCTGGAGATAACAAGCCCGGGGCTCGGAAGCCCATGGGGAGAAGCCCGTAATAAGAAACCCGCGATGGGAAGTCAGAATAGGTTAAGTCCTAATCCTACTAGGACTCTACATGTAACCCGCCCCTTCAACTTATATAAGGAGGGGCGGGGCACCCCAAGAGGGTCAAGTTTTTTAGACGTCTCAATAGACATGTCTTGGAGAGACAAGTTCAAGTCATTAGAGATAGACAGATTAGAGGCTCTCGAGATTAGAGGTAGCAAGACAACACCCTTGTAATCGAGATCACCCTCATCATCAATACACACAAAGCAGGACGTAGGCTTTTACCTCCATCGGAGGGCCGAACCTCGGTAAACTCGCGTCTCTCGATTCCGACCTACCCCTCTCAAGCCGCCACCTAGTTGCGATGGCCTCACACCTAAGTTCTCTCACGAGGACATCATGCCGTGACAAAACCACGACAGTTGGCGCCCACCGTGGGCTGTCGCACGGTGTTTTTTGTGTTCTTGAAGGGAGATCTTTAGGGATCGAGAGGCTAGCAATTGGTTAGATGAAGAAGAGCCTGCACGGAAGAACCACGCAGGATAACCCGCCGTGGAGCAACCATGGGCAGGGCCGGCAAATCTAGTGTTTGCTGAACAAAAACATGATTAACTTTGAAGCTGGAATTAGATGGACGAGACAGTTTAGGATTCCGTCGACTCAGTCGCCGCTTTTTATGAGACCGGCTGGGATTCGATTCGCGGTGTCACCGAGCAATTGGATCGGCTCATTATTTTTTTCTCTCTCGGCAAGCAGAACGCAAGGCGTCTGCAGCACATGTGTCACCGAGCAGAACACAAGGTCCAGTCGTGCAATTCTCCATGGAGGTTTTTGTTCGTCTCCCGGTCAAAACGCCATGCGGATCGAGGAAAGGGATTGATCTGCTATTATGTCATCACATGAAGACAACAAAGTCGCCAGAAGGTTAAATAAATCGCTACACCTGCTATCTACAAGCCGGGGGCTACTGCCGCTCCTTCACCCGACGCTAGCAGCGTCAAGCCGTCCGCCCGCCGCGCCGTATCCACCTCGGCCTTGCCATGGCCGACTCGGTCTCGCTCTTGCCTGCCTCCACCTACGACCCGGCCTCCCGCAACGGCTGCTCCTCCCGTGCCGTCTGCGTCCGCCGCGCGCTGCCTCCATCGCCTCAAGCCGCCGGCCGGCTCGCCGCTTCACACCGGTCGGCGGATGATAAGCATGACAACGTGACCAGCGTAGTAGCAATCTTGTGTGGGCCTGGGAGGAGAGATGAACTCGATGGCCACTGCTCAAACGCGGCTCACATACTGCTAGAAAAATCAATCAACCTCCTTGTCTGCTTACGAGCTAGCTTTGGACGTACGTCTATCATCTACTGACGTTGAATCGATCTAGCCTTCTAAGAGCAGCACCGGCTTGCCGGCGGATGCCGTCCAAGGCGATCGAAATGCTTGGCCTCCACGGACGGCATATACAAGGTCGGGAGTGTCACGGACGGCCGCGTTCATACCACGTCCCTGGACACGCACGCAGAGACCGCAGTGACGAGAGCATAGCAAGAGCTTGTTTTGGGAGCTGCCGATGGAATCAACGAGAGAGATATGACAGGGTTTAAAATAGACTTCACTCAAGAGGAAAAGAATACCACCATGGACTCGGTTCCAGTTGCCGTTGCGTCGCAGCCGGCTTCGCCTCGTCACTGAGCGCCCCGGCCGGCTCGGCCGCCTCCACGCCTCGCCTCAAACCGTCCAGCCGGCTCGCCCCCTCGTCGCTACCGCGCCCTTACGCGCCCGTCTCCTCCCGCGCCCGGCCGTCTTGCCGCTCCTCCGAGCCGGCCTCACCCGTCTCCACTTTGCCTCACCTTGCTGTCGTCGCTGCGCTTCACCTCGCCTCTGCCACAGCGCCGACTCATGCACGCGCAGATGGCTCGCCGTCGCCGCTGCGCTCCGCCTCACCTCCACTGCGACCTCACCCCCGGTGGCTCCGCTCCACCTCTATTCTGCACCACGCACCTTGCCTCAGCTTGATCCGCTGCCGCACCTCGAGTTTCCCCGCCGCATCCACCGAGCTGCCGGCCTACAACCCAGAGCCGCCGCGACAACCAGCCTGCTCTCCACCGCGTTTTCTGCCTTACCCCTCGTCGCAGCTCAAAGAGTTCAAGGGCATCTCCCAGGTGCAGCTCAACTCCCGCGCCCGGCCGGCTCTCTCGCACATGACCGCGCTCGGCCTCTGCCATGGCTGAGCCGCCGCTGCGGCCTCCGGCTCTCCCGCGCCTCTGAGCCGGCCTCGCCCGCCTAGCCTCACCCGCTCAGTTCACCTCGCTCTGGAACGCTCGCGCATTGCCCCATGACTTTCGTACGATCGGTGGAAGGATAAGAAAAAAGGAGAGAGGTGGGGGCCGGATGGACGAGGTCAAAAAAAAAGGGGGCTGGCCAATCTGCTTGGACGAATTTTCATCAGCACGAGCAGACAACAAAAATATGTTCTTCATCAGCCGGTCGCATCCGTCGTCAGACGACGAAAATTATTATCAGCCAAACTCCCGAGTCTACATCAACACGCGAGATCACTCGATGGACGCTCATGAAAAATTCGCTCACTACGATTCACATTGATGGATCATCAACAAACAATACTACGGTGTGCCTTATAAATTGAACATCCGTAGGGAAGTTGCATATGGATCGTCTGTCGTCCAAATGAATCAGGTGATATCCATCCGGTTTGGTTTATTTATATATATTTCTCTCGAAACAATTACTCTCTCTGCAATATTTTTAATTGCAGGACAATTGTACGTTACAAAAGGTGACATAATACTGTGGATACGGAGGTTGCTCCGATATTATCATGCGTCATCATTTGTCCAAACCGCGTTATTCAATGGACGGTCGTGAGCCGCCGCCCCCGTGGTCCGATAAACTTGCCGGTGTCATGCCTGCTCACTCAGGCCACCAAATGGACGCTCAGGAGCCGCGACCCGGTCTATTCCAACAAACTCTGGAGCAAGTCATGATATATTATCAGCCTCTACCTCCACCGGATGGCTCAATGGATAGGCGTACAAGTCGCCGCCACTGCGTTTTGTTTCAACAACCAGCTGGGATGAGCCACTGGCCGAATTACTGACACAAATCATACGTGGTCATTTATAACCTGCCACGGTTGACCTCAACCTTCTGTGGATTCATCTCGTGTTATCAACGCCAAGGAGATACAATGAGTTTTGCGAAGATCAGTAACTCGCCACTTTGCCTCCAGCTTCAACACTTTCCAAGTGTTCTGCTATTCAACTATATGCCGGTTTATATCACGGTCCAGTATGAAGAATCTCAAGCCAACTCCTCGTGTCGTCTTAAGACTCGGGGGCTACATAGACATGATTCAACAAAGGTTGCTAGTTTCAGCAAATTCAAGAACCCCAGGTCATTGGAGAAGAAATAACCCGATCTCAGGGGCTACTGCCACATTGATGAAAGCTTAAAGGTTGTCAGAAAATTTCCAGCTGAAAAAGTGCCAAGCAATCTGAGAGTTCCGGCTCAAAAGAAGGATTCCGGATTATCAAAAAAGGTTCCGGTTTAAAACCCGGCTCAAGAGAAGTCTGTCTCTCACAAAGTTTTGAGATCTCGATATCCGGCTCAACATCCGGTTCAAAAGGAATTCATCTCTTGCAAGTTCGAGTTTTCAGAAAATTAAAGGTTGCCAAAGAGAACTAGCTGCTATCATGCGCGGTTCAAACATGGGTATCCTGCCTTATTGGCTTATCATATTATGGGTCATTTGGGGGCTTCCTACTCAATTAGTATGGCTATCTTACCCTCTTGATCGGCTTCCACGCCATGTTATGGGTCACTTGGGGGCTTCCTACTCAACGAGTATAGCTTTCATACCCTTTTGACCAGCTTCCATGCCATATCTGGGTTAAACCTGCCTGTTTGCAACTTGCCACTCCACCAGGTGACCCGCTGTACTCTTGACAGTCAATCTTTTTTTAAAGACCCTGAACTTGTCAAGGCTAAAATGGCGGCCTTTTTCACGTGAGGGCCGGCTTACAGAGAGCTAGGATAAACTCACCAGTCTGCTGTAGTCTCTCCGCTATGTGCCCGTTCGTACTCTTAACAGTCAGTCTTTTCCATAAAACCCTGAACTGGTTAAGGTTAAAACGACGGATTTATGTCATGTGAGAGCCAACTTACGGGATGAAAGGCTTTCATGCCAAGCTTCTTTGAAGCAAAACTTGAGTTTTTCAAAAAATGAAACATAGCTAGTCTCTTTTTGTCGAGCCTTGAAAGCCGACATTTTTATACTCTGTTATCATACGCATGCATCATCATACATTGCATCATCATTGCATCGTCATACCATGCATCATATATGCATGGATATCCTGGTTTATGTTGCAGGAGCCGGTTTTCAATCCGGGTTATATTATTCAAATCTTAAATAGCCAATGTGGCTGGATTTTTATCATGGTTATCATAACCTATATTGGATGATTGAGGTTTTCAAAGTCCCTTCAGAGTAATGGTTGTTATTCCCTCATCCAAAAATACCATCTCACAGCAGGGAGCATGGTTCAACATTGATATGCCAAGCATTCAGCAATATCGTCCATATAATGGATATGATTTATTCTGCAATGGAAAGAATAGTCCCGAGTCGCTGCAGGCATACGACCCGGCACTTGGGGGCTACATTATTCAAATCAAGATTATATCAAGTATGCAAGTCCCATGTCACTGCAAGCATGCACCACGACACTTGGGGGCTAATGCAAGTTGCTTTTCAACTCATCACATTATCAACGAACCCGGTTATCTCAGGGAGATGAGCTGGCCTTCAATCATTTTCTAAATGTCAGCCCAGTATTATTTTACTGAGCCGGCCCTTGGGGGCTACACATTGCTCATCAAGTCTACATAATCAGCTCTGCAGAAGTCCCTGCTGTAAGCCGCCCGGTTGTAAGCCGCCCGTCTAGAGATAAGAAGCCCGGGGCTCAGAATCCCATGGGGAGAAGCCCGTAATAAGAAACCAACGATGGGAAGTCGGAATAGGTTAAGTCCTAATCCTACTAGGACTCTACATGTAACCCGCCCCTTCAACTTATATAAGGATGGGCGGGGCACCCAAGAGGGTCAAGTTTTTTACACGTCTCAATAGACAGGTCTTGGAGAGACAAGTTCAAGTCATTAGAGATAGACAGATTAGAGGCTCTCGAGATTAGAGGTAGCAAGATAGCACCCTTGTAATCGAGATCACCCTAATCATCAATACACACAGGACGTAGGATTTTACCTCCATCGGAGGGGCCGAACCTGGGTAAACTCGCGTCTCTCAATTCCTACCAACCCCTCTCAAGCCGCCACCTAGTTGCGATGGCCTCACAGCTAAGTTCTCTCACGAGGACATCATGCCGTGACAAAACCACGACAGGTCGGGCTTCGCAGGAATGGTGCCGGCGATCTGTCAACCGAGGCGGAGAGGTCAGAGGTGTTAAGCTTCATGCACTAGCCAACGCAACCAAAAGTCCGAACTGATGGAAAGGGCTAGGCAATCCATATATACACTTCAACACCCCCTCTCACGTGTGACGAGGAAAGTCAACACGTGGATAGACTCGAAGGTACAACTCAAGAGACCTATACGTAGACAAATGGGAGTGGCAACAATTTTTGGATAAATTACGAAAACCAGGACTTGAACTCAAGACCTTGGGCTCTGATACCATGTTAAGATTCATGCACTAGCCAACGCAACCAATAGTCCGAACTTATGGAGAGAGGGGGCCCGGGGCGATTTAACGGGTGGCTCAGCGTGTGGGGCGTGTACGGAGGGCGCGAGAAGTGGCAGTCGTGGGCGCGGTCACGCTTGGGTCGTGCACGCGTGGGCCGGGCGACGATTGCGGGAGGAGGACTCATGATAACCCACAAGTATAGGGGATCGCAACAGTTTTCGAGGGTAGAGTATTCAACCCAAATTTATAGATTCGACACAAGGGGAGCCAAAGAATATTTGAGAGTATTAGCAGTTGAGTTGTCAATTCAACCACGCCTGGGGGGGCTGGCACGCCCTGGTGTATCGTGCCCAGCCAGAGCTCCCACTCCGGTGGTTCTTGGCTCCAGTATTTTTTATTTATTGTAAAATAAATCTTCAAAAAGTTTCGTACAATTCCGAGAACTTTTATTTTTGCACAAAAACAACACCATGGTAGTTCTGCTGAAAATAGTGTCAGTCCAGGTTAGTTTCATTCAAATCATGCAAATTAGAGTCCAAAACAAGGGCAAAAGTGTGAGGAAAAGTAGATACGACGGAGACGTATCAACTCCCCCAAGCTTAACCCATTGCTTGTCCTCAAGCAATTCAGTTGACAAACTGAAAGTGATAAAGAAAAACTTTTACGAACTCTTTTGTTCTTGTTTACATATATATGCTTAAGTAGCACCAAGGTTTTCAGCAAAGATCATGACTAACCGTGCCAACACTTTGTCCAAACAATCGTGATATAATATGACAATAGTGGTATCTCGCTAGCCCTTTCTAAGACTGCAAAACATAAATGCAGAGCACCTCCAAAGTTCAAGCGGCGACTAAACATTGTAATTCATGGTAGAAAAGATCCAGTCATGCTGCACCCAACATTAACTATACACAATGCATGAGGATGACAATAGTGCTCTCAGGTCTGGCGCTTATTTGAGGAGGTGATGACTCAACATAAAAGTAAATAGATAGTCCCTTCGTAGAGGGAAGCATGGATTTGCAGCGGTGCGAGAGCTCAAGATTTAAAACAGAGATAGATATAATTTTGGGAGGTGCACCCTTCCTGTCAACGTTACGACCAAGATTTATCAATATCTTCCATGCTAAACACATTAGCGGCGGTTCCCAAGCAGTAAAAGTAAAGGTTTACTCCCCCTCCACCAACAATCACACTCCACGGCTAGCCGAATCCACGGGTACCGTCCAAACCAACAACTTTCCTAGGGGAGTTTTGTTTAATTATTTGTAATTTTTGATTTCGGGACTAGGAATCCCTATTACCGCCCCTCTCGTGTAAGGACAAGTGAATAAACACTCATCATGAGAATAACCCGCTTAACATGGAAGATACTGACCGCCCCCTGTCGCTCCATGAGCGGTCCAGGCACACAAAATAGATGTTCATTTGAATTTTTAGAGGTGGCACATGCAAATTTACTTAAATGGTAGGGCAATACCGCATATAGGTAGATATAGTGGACTCATCTGGAATAACTTTGGTTTAAGGATTTTGATGCACAAGCAGTATTCCCGCTTAGTACAGGCGAAGGCTAGCAAATAGATTGAGAAGCGGCCAGCTAGAGAGCGAAAACGATCATGAGCATGCATTATGCATAATAAACATTGACTACTATCATGAGTAGGATCTGGACACCATGAACATATATATCAAGAAGGTTGTGTTGGTTTTGATTCAACTACATGCGTGAATATTGAAAGCACATTTGCTCCCTTGGTGGTTTTGGTAATTAATAACAACATATAAGTCATTGCACTAATGTTTCCACTAAGTACATTTCAGGAAAAGTTCAATGATAGGATTGGCAAATGGATTGTGGAGATTGTGGAAATACCCCAAGATGCAAGGAAATAGATTGGCAAAGCTTCAAGCAAGAGGACTCTACATTTTACTTTGTGATAAATCACTTTGAGTCCATAGGAAAGCCAATACTATTAAAAAGGGGTAAGGTATTGTTGGTGAACAAAATGCTCATATGTGCACAAGTGATAGTCACCAAAAACACCCACAAGCTCTTCCACAAAAGTCTGTCCAAAGTCAAATATCCAAAATCGGTGCAACCAACACCTTCCACTCGGTGCCACCGATTCCCATACTCAGACAGACCTAAGCCAAACCCTAGCTTTTCGGTGCAACCGATTCTGCTTCGGTGCCACTGAGTTTGGGTTGCCAACTTTCTGTTACGCAGTTTCACAAAATCGGTACCACCGAGTTTGTTGAATCGGCGTCACCGAGATTGGGCAATCTGACTGTTGGTCACCTTATCGGTGCAACCGAGTTTTATATATCGGTCTCACCGAGATTCAAAAGTTACTGCCTTTTGGTCATTTTGGTACCACCGAGATTAACACATCGGTGTCACCGAGTTGGTCATTTTGTGTGTAACGGTTGGATTTTTGTAGATGCCTATATATACCCCTTCACCACCACCTACTCGAAAGAGAAGCACTCAGAACTATTCCATACTTGCCCCATCCAGTTTTCTGAGAGAGAGCCACCTACTCATGTGTTGAGATCATGACATTCCATTCCAACCATATGAATCTTGATCTCTAGCCTCCACAAGTTGCTTTCCACCAATCCCATCTCTTCCACCAAGCCAAATCTGTGAGAGAGTGATTGTGTGTTGAGGAGTCTATCATCTTGAAGCACAAGAGCAAGGAGTTCATTGACATTGCCGAGCCTATTACCTTTTGGAGGGTGGTGCCTCCTAGATTGGTTAGGTGTCACTTGGGAGCCTCCTACTTCGTGTTGTGGAGTTGAACCAAGAAGTTTGTAAGGGCAAGGAGATCGCCTACTTCGTGAAGATCTACCCATAGTGAGGCTAGTCCTTCGTGGACGGAAGCCGTTATGGAATAGTCAAGGTTGCTACTTCGTGGACCCTTATGGGTGGAGCCCTCCGTGGACTCTCGCGACCATTACCCTCTGTGGGTTGAAGACTCCATAAACGTGGATGTACGATAGCACCACCTATCGGAACCACGGGAAAAAATCATCGTGTCTACAATTGCGTTTGATCCTCCAACCCTTCCTTTCTACTCATGCTTGTTGTTACTTTCCGCTGCTATACTCTTAGACATGCATGTGTAGGGTGTACTTGACTTGCCACGAATGCTAAAATCTGCCAACACTAAAAATTGGGAAAAGGTAGAAATTTTATTTGGTCAAGTAGTCTAATCACCCCCCCTCTAGACATACTTTCGGTCCTACAAGTGGTATCAGAGCTTTGGTCTCCATTGCATTGGTCTCACAACCTAGGAGAGTATGGCGTCTAGTGAGGGAAATTATCACCGTGGAGGTCCGTACTTTGATGGCACTAATTTTGCTAGTTGGAAGCACAAAATGAAAATGCATATTCTTGGTCATAACCCCGCCGTATGGGCTGTTGTTCGTGTTGGTTTGCAAGGTGAATTCTTTGGTGATGGAAAGGAACCGGATCGTGAAGCGACCACGGATGAATTGAAGATGTTGCAATACAACGTTCAAGCATGTGACATTCTCTTCAACTGCCTATGCCCCGAAGAATTCAACAAAATCAGCCGTCTTGAGAATGCAAAAGAGATTTGGGATACTTTGGTTGATATGCATGAAGGAACCGAGTCCGTGAGAGAATCCAAGTTGGATGTTCTTCAAAGTCAGCTTGACAAGTTCAAGATGAAGGAGTCGCAGAGATGTACTCTAGGCTAGCTCTCATCACCAATGAGATTGCCGGCTTAGGAAGCGAAGAAATGACCGACAAATTCATCATCAAGAAGATACTCAGAGCTTTGGATGAGAGATACGACACCGTGTGCACATTGATCCAAATGATGCCCAACTACAAAGATCTCAAGCCTATGGAAGTCATTGGAAGGATTGTTGCTAATGAGATGACACTCAAAGACAAAGAAGAGCTTCACAACAAGTCTAGTGGTGTTTACAAAGCCACAAGTGATGCTCCCGCAACCTCAAGCGACAACCTTGTCACCAATGAAGAGATAAGCCTCATGGTCAAGAAATTCAACAAGTTCTACAAGAATAGAGGCAAAGAACAAAGCTCCAACTCAAGATATGATGAGAAGCGTTCGTCAAGTCGTGACCGCAATTGCTACAATTGTGGGAAGCCCGGACACTACTCCAATGAGTGCACGGCTCCCTACAAACGAAGAGAAGAGTCACCTAGAAGACGAACTCAAGGAATGAATCACCTCAAAGAGAGAGAAGGAGTAGAGATGATCATTATGAAAGAAGACCCTCAAGGAGAAGTAGGGATTCGGAGAAGAAGGACAAGTACACCAAGAGCTACACAAGAAGAAAACATCAAGCTCATGTTGGTGAATGGGTTTCCGGCTCCGACTCCGACAACAACTCCGAGAGAAGCTATCACTCTGACTCCGACTATAGTCAAGATGAAGGTGTTGCCGGACTTGCTCTAGTGACTACCAACTCCTATGATCTATTTGACTCACCAAACGAAGGGAGTGGAAGTTGCTTCATGGCTAAAGGCCCCAAGGTATCACACCCCGAATATCTTGATTTCGATAGTAATGAAGATGATTTACTTTGTGATGATGACTTGCTCTTTGATAAAACTAGTGATGTTAGTCAAAATGAACTTGATAATTCTCATGCTAGTAAAGATAAGTCAATTGATGATGATAAGATGAAAAGAGAACAACTAACTAAAGAACTAACCACTCTTAAGTTAGCTCATGAATCTACTCTTGAAAATCATAGAGAGCTTGTAAGAACTCATGAGAAGCTACGCTTCGAGAAGCTCAACTTGGAGCAAGAGCATGAGTTTCTTAAAGCTATCAATGACGATTTCCGAAAGAAGACTTCATCTTATCTAGCCAAACGACTACTCTTGTCTACATTCATGCCACAAGTTAAATCTAAACAAACTAGTAACAAAGGCAAGAAAGGTTCTTCATCTAGTAGCAACAATAAAAACGCTAAACCCAATGATGTTGCTTCTAGTAGTTCTATTGATTCCACTAATGATGATTCTCTTAGCCAAGTTACAGTTGAGCAAGAAAATTCTTTATTGAAAGGAATTATAGAGAAAGGTATCTACAAGAGTCTTTCCGGGTGTAAGCAATTTGAGGAAATTGTACGCAAGCACGGAGGATACCGAAAGAACCATGGTGTTGGCTACTTCAACGCTAATGGAGTTGAATGGGAAGAAGGTCAATACCCCAAGCCCAAGTTTGTTCCTCAAAAAGAGAAGTATGAAAATACTCCTCCCAAGGGAAGAAACACTTAAGATGACCTTCCACCACAAGACCACAAGCTCAAGGGCAAGAACAAGCTTCAAGAGGACATTGACTCATATGAAGATGAATCCCTAGCTTTGGTGGAGTGGGTTCCCAAGGCTACTTCAAGCTCAACTTCTACAAAGGCTACTTCAACACCAAGGATCCCCATCAACTTGATGTGGGTCCCCAAGAAGAAGAACTAGAGAGTTCTTGAGGGGTGACTCCGCCAATCAAATTCACTCACATTCTTTATTGGCAAGAACTATTTGCAATCAACATCAACTCTATGCAATAGTTCAAGGAGTCACACATTCCCTCAAAGGTAAGCAAGGGACAAGGTAATCAACAAATCAATGGACATCATTACACATGCTTTGCACTCCATGTCCATAGATATCCTTGTATTTGTCTCTTGTGTGTTGGGACTAACCCATGTAGGTGAGAAGAGTAAGGAAACAACAAGGATGCTCCCAACTCTTGGTGATCTTCATCAACCTTGAGCATCCACCACTACCTCACCAACATGAAGTCTTCATCGACAAAACCCAAGGTTAGTTTATCCCTCCTATGGGGGGATGTCACATCAAGGGGGAGCTTTACTCTAAGACTTGAGTCAAAGCATCTCTTAATATGTGACAACATTAAATGCTTTATGTAAAAGTGGTAACCCCACTTGTGCTTAAACGATGAGTATGACCTATGATCAAGTATTCTTACTTGGCTCCTAAGTCAATATACTCATATATAGATGACTTTGTCATCGCCAAAGTGCTTGTTAGATGCTAGTATGTTTGTGCATGTTTGCCATGATTTCATTTGACATCTTATTGTGTGAGCATGTTGGTCTGCATTTATTTTTCCCATTCGAGGACATCCAATTGTTGCTATTTGGTTTTTGATTTATCTTTTGCCAATTGGATGGACAAGAATGCCTAGGACCACTCTCTAGCTATCTATGCTTTCTCACCTCATATTCCATTCATGCTGCATCACAAAATTTGAACAAGTCCTTTTCGATCCCTTTGTGTGTGGAGCACTCGGAGTTCCGTATCGACAAAGGACTGACCATTAAAACCTCCCAAGTGCATCTCGGTGGAACCAACCAAAATTCTCGGTCTCACCGAATGCTTAGGGTTGATCTAGTTTTCAATCTCGGTACTACCGATTCCATATTCTCGGTTACACCGAGTTTCCCTGTCAGCTGACAGTTGAGGAACTCGGTGACACCGAAAATTTAGAATCGGTGACACCGACAGCGAGGGGTATATATGCTGTGGACCCGACGCTTTGAAAATCAATCTTCAAACTGTCGCGCCCCAAAACCCTAAGCTGCCGATTCGTGACCCCGGGTCGTCGCCTTTGCTTCCCCGTGCGTCTCCACCGCTGGGATCCTCGCCGTCGATGGGCATTTTCGCCGCCGTCTTCGCCGTAGCGGATCCGTCGCCAAGTTAGGGTACGGATTCGATTCTTCTTGCGCTCCCCGTCCGATTCTTGCGCAATGAAGTTAGATTTATCTATAAGCCACCGATTGCACATCTCTTTATCCTCTAGAAAACTCAATAGAATAGCGAATGATGGATTTTTTAGGTTTTGCCGTCCGCCTCATGTATCTCGGTAGAACCGATGCAAAATAATCGGTAGCACCGATTTGTTGTTTCTGGCACACTGAGAACACCTCGGTGGAACCGAGTACCTATTTTCGGTGAAACCGAGAATGGTGCCAAGTTCCTAGAAAGCAGGTTGTTAGTCTCAGTGTGTCTGAAAATTTTGTCTCGGCTGTACCGACATACATTTGGCAGAATGCAAAATTTGAGAAATTCTGAGTTCAAACCTTCAAAAATAGTTGCATTTTGTGAGGACTCATCTTCTTCTGCTCCTCTATACTCTATTCACAGGGTGTGTATGTCAAATGCTGAGGACAGTGAGAACAACTTCAGAGAGCAGAGTGTTGAGATGGATTCAGGCACTAGTCCTGAGTCTAGTTCCTCTTCAGATCCAGGCACCCCCAGTTCTCATGGGTTGCCCAAGGCTGCTACTAGGGCCAGGAAGAAGCTGAATTCAGATGAGGAGGATTCAGATTTTATTCCAGAGGAAGTTCTTGCCAAGAAGCAAGAGAAAGCTGCTAAGAAGTCTGCAAATGAAGCCACCTCTTCCAGGAGGACTGTCAGTAAGGTTTATGCTAGCTCTGAAGCTATGAGAGCACCTGAGAGTGCTAGGGCTACCATGACCATTGAGCCCCCAAGGAAGTCATTGCCTAAGAAGGCAGGAGAGAAGAAGCATGCCAGAAAGAGGATTGTCTATGTCACTGGCAGGCCTACATCCATGTATGAGGACCCAGAGGAGACTGCTGGTGCTGCTGCTGAGGAGGAGGAAGAATAGGTTGTCAAGGCCCCTCCCAAGAAGAGGCAAAAGAAGCTTTTGGCAGATGCTATGCCAAAGCAAGGTCCCTCCAAGAGCACCAAGTCTGCCCCCAAGAAGGCTGCTGCTGAGAAACCCAAGAGGACATCCAGGTAGATTCCAGCTTCTGAGAAGAACAAAGGGACTACCTCCAGAGTTGAGGATGAGGATGCCATGTCTGCTTTGATGAAGCTTAGACCACACCTTCCTGAACACAATGACAGCCATCCACTTGCTGAAGACATGAAGAAGAGGAAGGATTCTGGTTTGAGGGCATGGAGAGCCATTGATCCATATGCCCAGAGGAGAAAGACAGCTGTGGACTACAGATTCTACACCAAGGAGCAACAGGATTTCTATGAGACTGTGCTGCTTTACAAGAGTCCAGCTGTGAGCGATATGAGATATGTTGATTGGCAGTACATCAAGGCTAATGAAGATTTCTTTCCAAATGTTCAAGACAACTTTCATTGCATTGGCTTGGATGAGTTTGTTGGCAAAGAGTTCACTGCATGGAACAACGAGATGATCATGCAATTCTACTCCACTGCTCATTTCTATGGAGATGGTAGAATTGTATGGATGACAGAAGGAGCAAGATACGAGTCTACTGTTGATGAATGGGCTGCCATCTTAGGAGTCCCAGAGGTGCAGGATGGTGACTTGGATGTCTACTCTGAATCCAAGGAGAGCCATGATGCTATGAAGGACATGTACAATGCTATCCCTGCTGCTAACTTGAAATCTCACAAGTTAGGTTCTATCTACTTCCTCCAGGCTGGCCTCCGCACCATGAACACCATATTGAGGCATACTTTGATGCCCAAGTCAGGAGATGAGAAGATGATTCGAGGCCATTCCATCAACATGCTGATCCATCTTGATAGGCACACCAGGATTCGTGTGATGGACTTGATAGTAGAGACAGTGAAGAGGGTTGCTGCTGATCAGAAGCGCTCATGCTGCTATGCACCCTACATTCAGATGCTCATCAACTCCAAGCTGGAGAAGCACATCTTTGCTCTGGACAGACCCCATTTGCCCCTACAGCCAGATTTAGAGGACAACATTGTGGTGATGGACCCAGAACATCCCACATCAGCTGCAGCTCAAGCACAGGCAGAGGCAGAGCCAGCTAGAGCCACTAGTACTCAGGTCCCTAGATCCAGGAATGAGCAAATGGATCTCTTGATCTCATCCGTTCAAGGCATGCAGAAGGACATCAAGGACATTCTGAACAATCAAAACAATCTTGTCAGGATCTTTGAGAACAGGATCAAGACCCTTAATGACAAGGTAGATGGGCTGACCAAGACAGTCAATGAGCTCAAGAAGGAAGTTGACTCTGTGCCTCTTCCTCAGTCTTCAGATGATGATGATGATGAGGATGACTCACCTCTCAGGCCAGGCACACACTTCACTACCCAGGCCAGATCAGCCACAGTGCCAGCTCCAGATTTGAGGCCCTCTTCATTAGCACCTGCTACTGTCACCTCAGCTCCATCAGCTCCAGTGCCTCCAGTTGCCACTCCAACTCCATCCTGGACATCAGCTGAGATCTTCGCCTACGCAGTTCTCTCGACTCCTTCATCAACAACCGGAGGAGATCAGCCCAAGAACGTTTAGCTATATGCCTTTGAACTTTTTGGTAACTTGTTGCCAAAGGGGGAGAAGTGTATATAGATCTTTAGGCTTCGAGTGAGAGAGCGTTTGGTTTTTACCGCTTTTTCAAAACATTTGATCTTTTGATTTGTTTGTGTTGAACTATGTGGTGTTTTGATCATACGCTTAATGTATGTTGCTACTATTTCCTATCATTATGTTGCTTATGAGATGATCATTCACCTTTGCTTGATTGTGTTGTGCTATGATATTAACTCTTATTATTCTCACACACCATCAAGATGTATGTCACATGGAAGAAGTGCCCCATGTACCTAATCGATTGTGCATTTCCATTCAAACGAAAATCTTAAAATAATGCACAAATTTAGGGGGAGCTCTTGCTTATCACATACTTCTCAAAGCGACGATTATATTCATTGATTATACCTTTGTCGAAGCTTTGATCTATATGTTGTCATCAATTACCAAAAAGGGGGAGATTGAAAGCACATTTGCTCCCTTGGTGGTTTTGGTAATTAATAACAACATATAAGTCATTGAACTAATGTTTCCACTAAGTATATTTCAGGAAAAGTTCAATGATAGGATTGGCAAAAGGATTGTGGAGATTGTGGAAATACCCCAAGATGCAAAGAAATAGATTGGCAAAGCTTCAAGCAAGAGGACTCTACATTTTACTTTGTGAGAAATCACTTTGAGTCCATAGGAAAGCCAATACTATTAAAAGGGGGTAAGGTATTGTTGGTGAACAAAATGCTCATACGTGCACAAGTGATAGTCACCAAAAACACCCACAAGCTCTTCCACAAAAGTCTGTCCAAAGTCAAATATCCAAAATCGGTGCAACCAACACCTTCCACTCGGTGCCACCGATTCCCATACTCAGACAGACCTAAGCCAAACCCTAGCTTTTCGGTGCAACCGATTCTGCTTTGGTGCCACCGAGTTTGGGTTGCCAACTTCCTGTTACGCAGTTTCACAAAATCGGTACCACCGAGTTTGTTGAATCGGCGTCACCGAGATTGGGCAATCTGACCGTTGGTCACCTTATCAGTGCAACCGAGTTTTATATATCGGTCTCACCGAGATTCAAAAGTTACTGCCTTTTGGTCATTTCGGTACCACTGAGATTAACACATCGGTGTCACCGAGTTGGTCATTTTGTGTGTAACGGTTGGATTTTTGGAGATGCCTATATATACCCCTTCACCACCACCTACTCGAAAGAGAAGCACTCAGAACTATTCCATACTTGTCCCATCCAGTTTTCTGAGAGAGAGCCACCTACTCATGTGTTGAGATCATGACATTCCATTCCAACCATATGAATCTTGATCTCTAGCCTCCCCAAGTTGCTTTACACCAATCACATCTCTTCCACCAAGCCAAATCTGTGAGAGAGTGATTGTGTGTTGAGGAGTCTATCATCTTGAAGCACAAGAGCAAGGAGTTCATCGACATTGCCGAGCCTATTACCTTTTGGAGGGTGGTGCCTCCTAGATTGGTTATGTGTCGCTTGGGAGCCTCCTACTTCGTGTTGTGGAGTTGAACCAAAAAGTTTGTAAGGGCAAGGAGATCACCTACTTCGTGAAGATCTACCCATAGTGAGGCTAGTCCTTCGTGAACGGAAGCCGTTATGGAATATTCAAGGTTGCTACTTCATGGACCCTTATGGGTGAAGCCCTCCGTGGACTCTCGCGACCGTTACCCTCCGTGGGTTGAAGACTCCATAAATGTGGACGTACGATAGCACCACCTATAGAAACCACGGGAAAAAATCATCGTGTCTACAATTGCGTTTGATCCTCCAACCCTTCCTTTCTACTCATGCTTGTTGTTACTTTCCGCTGCTATACTCTTAGACATGCATGTGTAGGGTGTACTTGACTTGCCACAAATGCTAAAATCTGCCAACACTAAAAATTGGAAAAAGGTAGAAATTTTATTTGGTCAAGTAGTCTAATCACCCCCCCCTCTAGACATACTTTCGGTCCTACAAATATGTGCCAAGTCAAGCCACTTGAAACATCCAGAGGAGGATACCATATCATCATACCACATCACAATCATTTTAATGCATGTTGACATCCAAGATAAATCATTATCCACTCCTAGCTACTTAAACATGGCATGAACAACTATATTCTCTAATTGTCATTGCAAACATGTTTGATCATAATATGCTAAATCATGGATACTAGGCTAAACATATTTACAAAAACAAAAACAAGTTGAGTTCATACCCGCTTTTCTTTGCCACAGTCATGATGGCCCACAAGTTTCAATCGTAGTCCTTTCGATAAGTAAGAGTGTCGAACCCAACGAGGAGCAGAATGAAATGACAAGCGGTTTTCAACAAGGTAATTTCTGCAAGCACTGAAATTGTAGGTAACAGATAGTTTGATAGCAAGGTAATTGGTAACGAGCAAGTAATGGTAACGGTAAATAAGGTGCAGCAAGGTAGCCCAATCCTTTTGTGGCAAAGGACAGGCCAGAACTATCTCTAGTAATAGGCAAAGTGTTCTTGAGGGTACACGGGAATTTCATCTAGTCACTTTTATCATGTTGGTTTGATTCGTGTTCGCTACTTTGATAATTTGATATGTGGGTGGACCGGTGCTTGGGTGTTGTTCTTACTTGAACAACCTCCCACTTATGATTAACCCCCTCGCAAGCATCCGCAACTACGAGAAAAGTAACAAGATAAAATCTAACCATAGTATTAAACGTTTGGATCCAAATCAGCCCCTTACAAAGTAGCGCATAAACTAGGGTTTAAGCTTCTGTCACTCTAGCAACCCATCATCTAATAACTACTCCACAATGCATTCCCTTAGGCCCATGAATGGTGAAGTGTCATGTAGTCGACGTTCACATGACACCACTAAGGGAATCACAACATACATATCATCAAAATATCGAACACATATCAAATTCACATGATTACTTGCAACATGACTTCTCCCGTGACCTCAAGAACAAAGGTAACTACTCACAAATAATAATCTTGCTCAAGATGACAGGGGTATTAAATAGCATAAGGGATCTGAACATATAATCTTCCACCAAATAAACCATATAGTAATCAACTACGCAAGGTAGTCAACACTACTAGTCACCCACAGGTACCAATCTGAGGTTCCGGTACAAAGATTGAACACAAGAGATGAACTAGGGTTTTAGAGGAGATGGTGCTGTTGAAGATGTTGATGAAGATTGGACTCCCAAAGATGAGAGGGGTGTTGGTGATGACGATAGCTTCGATTTCCCCCTCCGGGAGGGAAGTTCCCCCGGCAGAATCGCTCCGCCGGAGGGCAAAACTGCTCCTGCCCAAGTTCCACCTCGAGGCAGCGGCGCTTCGTCCCGAAAGTCCTCCTCTGATTTTTTCTAGGTTAAATGTGACTATATACCAGAAGATGGGCACCGGAGGTGGGCCGAGGAGGCCACAACCCATCAGGGCGCGCCCAGGGGGTCTGGCGCGCCCTGGTGGGTTGTGCCCACCAGGTTGGCCCCCTCTGGTAGTTTTCTGCTGCAGTATTTTTTATTTATTCCAAAAATAATATCCGTAAAATTTCAGCTTCATTGGAGTTGTGCAGAATAGGTATCTCTGATGTGCTTTTCTTGGGTCCAGAATTCCAGCTGCTGGTATTCTCCCTCTTTGTGTAAACCTTGCATATTATGAGAGAAAAGGCATTAGAATCACTCCCCAAAGCATTATTATTTAACAAAATATAATTAATAACAGTAGGAAATCATGATGCAAAATGGACGTATCAACTCCCCCAAGCTTAGACCTCGCTTGTCCTCAAGCGAAAACCGATATTGAAAAGCATGTCCACATGATTTGAGAGGGAGCTGTCGATAAAAACAAAATACGGACATAGTAGCATCATGCTTATTATCATAACAGCAACAAACTATATCATAAAACTTATTCAATACACTTTTATCATATAGCTTCTCATGAACAAGTAACAATTCATCACAACATAAAAGTATGAAGCATAAACCTTATTGAAAACCAACAAACTATGTTCTCAGTCAACTTTGCAACTACAATTCATCATATTTTCAGGAAGGGTCTCATGTCGGAGCCTTTTGGCAAGTCCACCTACTCAACCATCATTTAGTCTTCTATGATTGCTAACACTCATGGCATACCCATGAACAAAAAGTTTCAACCGGACACATAGGAAGATAGGGGCTTATAGTTTCGCCTCCCAACGTATTCACCTTAAGGGTGATATCAACAATAATAACTCGTGCCCACCCATATCCAACTGGATATATGTGCCTAGATCTTTCCTCACCACATGATGCTTGCAAAAAGAAAAAGAAAAAAGGAATAAGGAAGAGTACTTTGACTCTTTGCATAAAAGTAAATACATAAAGGTAAAAGATAGTCCCTTCGCAGAGGGAAGCAGAAGTTGTCATGCGCTTATTGGTTTGTATGCCCAATCCCTTAATGTAAAAGGACGTCACACTATATTGCCCCCTATGATAGCAACCTTTATTATGCAGTCCGTCGCTTTTATTACTTTGCCATCATAAGTTCGTATAGCGCTCAATTTTCTCTTACACTAATTGATCAAAACACTTTTAGAAGCAATATTTATTGCCTTATTGCACCGATGACAACTTACTTGAAGGATCTTTCTCGATCCATAGGTAAGTATGGTGGACTCTCAAAGAATGAGTTTGGTTTTGGGTTTTTGGATGCACAAGTAGTATCTCTACTTAGTGCAGGATTTTTGGCTAGCAAAGATATTGGGAAAGCACCACATGTTGCAGGATCTATGACAATATAACTTCTATGTGGATATGAACAAACATAAATCATTACGTTGTCTTCCTTGTCCAACGTCAACATTTTTGACACATAATATTTAATGGGGGCTCACAATCATAAAAGATGTCCAAGATAGTGTATTTGCATGTGAATCTTCTCTTCCCTTATTAATTCTTTCATGAATTGCATCATTGACCAATGCTATGTTTGTCAATCTCCAATAAATTTTACTACTTATACTTTTCCTTATGTGATGTCATTACTCACCTTAAGATTAGCATATGATTCTTTTCATTTATTTTTCTTCCCTTTTATTTTGATTGCAACAAGAAAGTAGAGAGACAAAAACTCAAACTAAACTTTATTATATAACTTTCACTCGATTATATAGATAGATAGGCCATGAAACTAACACACGCAAATAGATCATGCTAAACTTTTATTCATCTAAAGCAAAGGGAAACTAAAGATTGAACTAAAAATAGGTAAAGGTGAATAAAAGTGATGGTGATACGATACCGGGGCACCTCCCCCAAGCTTGGCTCAAGCCAAGGAGAGTGCCCATACCCGTGTGCTCAAGTCTCCTTTGGTGGTGGTGATGAAGAAGGTGGTGGTGATGAGGTATCTGATACGTCCATTTTGCATCATGATTTCCTACTGTTATTTACTTTGTTTTGTTGAATAATAATGCTTTGGGGAGTGATTCTAATGCCTTTTCTCTCATAAT
Organism: Elymus sibiricus; assembly: GCA_039707655.1. Lineage (NCBI taxonomy): Eukaryota > Viridiplantae > Streptophyta > Magnoliopsida > Poales > Poaceae > Elymus > Elymus sibiricus. The sequence continues at coordinate 269,765,535 of CM077673.1, read as the reverse complement.
ATGCAAGGTTTACACCAAGAGGGAGAATACCGGCAGCTGGAATTCTGGACCCAAGAAAAGCACGTCAGAGATGCCTATTCTGCACAACTCCAATGAAGCTGAAAATTTACGGAGATTATTTTTGCATTTAATAAAAAATACTGGAGCTGAAAACTACCGGGAGAGGCCCACCAGGTGGGCACAACCCACCAGGGCGCGCCAGGCACCCCTGGCGCGCCCTGATGGGTTGTGCTCACCCAGGCCCACCTCCGGTGCCCATCTTCTGGTATAAATTCCCAAAAAGCCTAGAAAAAATAATAGGAGGACTTTTGGGACGAAGTGCCGCCGCCTCGAGGCGGAACTTGGGCAGGAGCACTTTTGCCCTCCGGCGGAGCGATTCCACCGGGGGAACTTCCCTCCCGGAGGGGGAAATCGAAGCTATCGTCGTCACCAACACCCCTCCCATCTTTGGGAGGCCAATCTTCATCAACATCTTCAACATCACCATCTCCTCTCAAACCCTAGTTCATCTCTTGTGTTCAATCTTTGTACCGGAACCTCAGATTGGTACCTGTGGGTGACTAGTAGTGTTGATTACCTTGCGTAGTTGATTACTATATGGTTTATTTAGTGGAAGATTATATGTTCAGATCCAATATGCTATTCAATACCTCTATGATCTTGAGCATGTTTATTATTTGTGAGTAGTTACCTTTGTTCTTGAGGTCACGGCAGAAGTCATGTTGCAAGTAATCATGTGAATTTGATATGTGTTCGATATTTTGATGATATGTATGTTGTGATTCCCTTAGTGGTGTCATGTGAACGTCGACTACATGACACTTCACCATTCATGGGCCTAAGGGAATGCATTGTGGAGTAGTTATTAGATGACGGGTTGCTAGAGTGACAGAAGCTTAAACCCTAGTTTATGCGCTACTTCGTAAGGGGCTGATTTGGATCCACATGTTTAATGTTATGGTTAGACTTTGTCTTAATACTTTTCTCGTAGTTGCGGATGCTTGCGAGGGGGTTAATCATAAGTAGGTTGTTAGTTCAAGTAATAACAGCACCTTAGCACCGGTCCACCCACATATCAAATTATCAAAGTAGCGAACACGAATCAAACCAACATGATAAAAGTGACTAGACGAAATTCCCGTGTACCCTCAAGAACACTTTTCCTATTACTAGTGATTGTTCTGGCCTGTCCTTTGCCTCAAAAGGATTGGGCTATCTTGCTGCACCTTGTTTACCGTTAGCGTTACTTGCTTGCTACCAATTACCTTGCTATCAAACTATCTGTTACCTACAATTTCAGTGCTTGCAGAAATTACCTTGCTGAAAACCGCTTGTCATTTCCTTCTGCTCCTCGTTGGGTTCGACACTCTTACTTATCGAAAGGACTACGATTGATCCCCTATACTTGTGGGTCATCAAGACTCTTTTCTGGCACCGTTGCCGGGGAGTGAAGCGCTCTTGGTAAGTGGAAATCGGTAAGGAAAAACTTATACTACGTGCTGAAATTTATTGCTACTTGCTACTATGGAGAACAATCCTTTGAGGGGTTTGTTCGAGGTATCTTCACCTCGACCGGAACCACAATTAGTTACCCCTCAACCTACAGCACCTACTGAAAATTTTACTTATGAAATTCCTTCGGGTATGCTAGAACAACTGCTTGCTAAACCTTATGCAGGAGATGGAACTAAACATCCTGATATGCATCTTTTATATGTGAACGAAATATGTGGATCATTTAAGCTTGCAGGTTTATCCGGAGATGAAGTTAAGAAGAAGGTTTTCTCTTTATCTTTGGAGGAAAAGCATTGACATGGTATAGGCTATGTGATGATCTTGGATCGTGGAACTGGAATCGTTTGCAATTGGAATTTCACCAAAAGTTTTATCCCATGCATCTAGTTCATCGTGATCGGAATTATATATATAATTTTTGGCCTCGTGAAGGAGAAAGTATCACTCTAGATTGAGAGAGGCTTAAGTCAATGTTATATTCATGCCCCAATCATGACATTCCGAGGGAAGTTATCATTCAGAATTTTTATGCTCGGCTTTCTCATAATGATCAATTCATGCTTGATACTTCTTGTGCTGGTTCTTATATGAAGAAGACTATTGAATTCAAGTGGGATCTCTTAGAAAGAATTAAACGCAACTCTGAAGATTGGGAACTCGACAAAGGTAATGAGTCAGGTATAAAGCTTGAATTTGATTGTGTTAAATCTTTTATGAATACCGACACTTTTCACAAGTTTAGCACTAAATATGGACTTGACTCTGAGATAGTAGCCTCTTTCTGTGAAGCATTTGCTGCTCACATTGATCTCCCTAAGGAGAAGTGGTTTAAATACCATCCTCTTGTTAAATAAGAAATTAAAGAACCGGTCATAGCTAAAGAAAAAACCATATTTTACAATGTTGATCCAGTTGTGCCTACTGCTTATATTGAAAAGACACCTTTCCCTGTTAGGACAAAGGAACATGCTAAGGTATCAACTGTGGTTCGTAAGAGTAATACAAGAGCACCTAAACCCCCTGAGCAAATTAAAGTAGAACCTAGTGTTGCTATGGTTAATGATCTCTTGGTAGAAAATATTGATGGGCATGTTATCTACTTTTGTGATGAAGCTGCTAGAATTGCTAAACCTGATGAAAAAGATAAACATAGACCCGTAGAAGGCTTGCCTGTTGTCTCAGTCAAAATAGGAGATCATTGCTACCATGGTTTATGTGATTTAGGTGCTAGTGTGAGTGCTATCCCTTTTACCTTATACCAAGAAATTATGGATGAAATAGCACATGCTGAAATGGAAGACATTGATGTTACTATTAAACTTGCTAATAGAGACACTATCACACCACTTGGGATTGTTAGAGATGTTGAAGTCTTGTGTGGGAAAGTAAAATACCCTACTGATTTTCTAGTCCTTGGTTCCCCACAAGATGACTTTGGTCCCATTATCTTTGGTAGACCTTTTTTGAGCACCGTCAATGCTAAGATAGATTGTGAAAAACAAACTGTCGGTGTCAGTTTTGGTAATGTGTCTCATGAGTTTAATTTTTCCAAGTTTAGTAGACAACCTCGTGATAAAGAGTTATCTAGTAAGGATGAAATAATCGGTCTTTCTTCTATTGCCGTGCCTCCTACTGACCCATTAGAACAATATTTGCTCGACCATGAAAATTATATGCACTTGCGTGAAAGAAACGAAATAGATAAAATTTTCTTTGAACAACAACCTCTCTTGAAACACAATTTGCCTATTGAAACTCTTGGAGGCCCTCCTCCACCTAAAGGTGATCCTGTGTTTGAATTGAAACAATTGCCTGACACTTTGAAGTATGCTTATCTTGATGAGAAAAAGATATATCCTGTTATTATTAGTGCTAACCTTTCAGAACATGAAGAAGAAAGATTATTGAAAGTTCTAAGGAAGCACCGGGCTGCTATTGGATATACTCTTGATGATCTTAAGGGCATTAGTCCCACTCTATGTCAGCACAAGATTAATATGGAACCTGAGGCTAAACCCGTTGTTGATCACCAACGACGATTGAATCCTAAGATGAAGGAAGTGGTAAGAACTGAAATATTAAAGCTTCTGGAAGCAGGTATAATCTATCCTATTACTGATAGTAGATGGGTAAGTCTTGTTCATTGTGTCCCTAAGAAAGTAGGTATTACCGTTGTTCCTAATGATAAGAATGAACTTATTCCACAAAGAATTGTTACTGGCTATAGAATGGTAATTGATTTTAGAAAATTAAATAAAGCTACTAGAAAAGATCATTACCCTCTACCGTTCATTGATCAAATGCTTGAAAGATTATCTAAGCACACACACTTTTGTTTCTTAGATGGATATTCTGGTTTCTCTCAAATACCTGTGTCACAATCTGATCAAGAGAAAACAACCTTTACTTGCCCTTTCGGAACCTATGCTTATAGACGTATGCCTTTTGGTTTATGCAATGCACCTGATACCTTTCAAAGATGTATGACTGCTATATTCTCTGATTTTTGTGAAAAGATTGTGGAGGTTTTCATGGATGATTTTTCCATTTACGGAACTTCTTTTGATGATTGCTTATGCAACCTTGATCGAGTTTTGCAGAGATGTGAACAAAAAAATCTCATCTTGAATTGGGAGAAGTGCCACTTTATGGTTAATGAAGGCATTGTCTTGGGGCATAAAATATCTGAACGAGGTATTGAGGTGGATAAAGCTAAAGTTGATGCAATTGAGAAAATGCCATGTCCTAAAGACGTTAAAGGCATTCGAAGTTTCCTTGGTCATGTTGGTTTTTATAGGGGGTACATTAAAGACTTCTCTAAAATTTATAGGCCTCTTACTAATCTTTTGCAAAAAGATATTCCTTTTGTTTTTGATGATGATTGTGTGGAAGCCTTTGAAACACTCAAGAAAGCCTTAACCTCTGCACCTATCGTTCAACCACCTGATTGGAACTTCGTTTTGAAATTATGTCTGACGCTAGTGATTATGCTGTTGGTGTCCTTCTAGGACAAAGAGTTGATAAGAAATTGAATGTTATCCATTATGCTAGTACAATTCTAGACAGTGCCCAACGAAATTATGCTACTACTGAAAAAGAATTTTTAGCAACTGTGTTTGCTTGTGATAAATTTAGATCTTATGTTGTTGATTCCAAAGTCATTGTTCACTCTGATCATGTTGCTATAAAATACCTTATGGAAAAGAAAGATGCTAAACCTAGACTCATTAGGTGGGTTCTCTTGCTCCAAGAATTTGACTTACACATCGTTGATAGGAAAGGAGCCGAGAACACCGTAGCTGATAACTTGTCTAGGTTAGAAAATATTCTTGATGACCCACTACCTATTGATGATAGTTTCCCTGACGAACAGCTAGCTACAATAAGTGTCTCACAACGCACACTTTGGTATGCTGATTATGCTAACTACATTGTTGCTAAATATATACCACCTAGCTTCACATACCAACAAAACAAAAATATATTCTATGACTTTAGACATTACTTTTGGGACGACCCACATCTTTATAAAGAAGGAGTAGATGGTATTATTAGACGTTGTGTACCTAAGCATGAACAGGAACAAATCCTACGGAAATGTCATTCTGAAGCTGATGGAGGACATCATGCGGGAGATAGAACTGCTCATAAGGTATTGCAATGTGGTTTTTATTGGTCTACTCTCTTCAAGGATGCCCATAAGTTTGTCTTATCTTGTGATGAATGTCAAAGAATTGGTAATATCGGTAAGCGTCAGGAAATGCCTATGAATTATTCACTTGTTGTTGAACCATTTGACGTTTGGGGTTTCGATTATATGGGGCCTTTTCCTTCCTCTAATGGGTACACTCATATTTTGGTTGCGGTTGATTATGTCACTAAGTGGGTAGAAGCTATTCCAACTAGTAGTGCTGATCATCACACCTCCATTAAAATGCTTAAAGAAGTTATCTTCCCGAGGTTTGGAGTACCTAGATATTTAATGACCGATGGTGGTTCACATTTTATCCATGGTGCCTTCCGTAAGATGCTTGCTAAATATGATCTTAACCATAGAACTGCATCACCTTATCACCCCGAATCTAGTGGTCAAGTTGAACTTAGCAATAGGGAAATAAAATTAATATTACAAAAAACTGTCAATAGGTCTCGTAAGAATTTGTCTAATAAATTAGATGATGCACTTTGGGCCTATAGAACAGCTTATAAAAATCGTATGGGTATGTCTCCATACAAAATGGTATATGGGAAAGCTTGTCATTTGCCTCTAGAACTAGAACACAAAGCATTTTGGGCAATTAAAGAACTCAACTATGATTTCAAACTTGCCGGTGAAAAGAGGTTATTTGATATTAGCTCACTAGATGAATGGAGAACCCAAGCATATGAAAATGCTAAGCTATTCAAAGAAAAAGTAAAAAGATGGCATGACAAAAGAATCCAAAAGCGGCAATTCAAAATAGGAGATTATGTTCTTTTGTTCAACTCTCGTTTAAGATTTTTTGCAGGAAAGCTTCTCTCAAAATGGGAAGGACCATATATTATCGAAGAGGTTTATCGTTCTGGAGCTATCAAGATTAATAACGCCGAAGGTACTAACCCGAAGGTGGTCAATGTACAAAGAATTAAGCATTATATCTCAGGTACGCCTATTAACGTTGAAAGCAATGTTATTCAAACAATGACACCGGAGGAACACATAAAGGAAACCTTCCGGAATACTCCAGAATACTTAAAAATAGGAGGTATGTGATACGGTAAGTAAACGGACTCCGAAAAATCCGCAAAAATATTTTTTGTCAGTTTTGGAATATTTTAGAATTTTGGAAATAAAAAAATAAACTGGAAGGTAATCGAGGTGAGCACGATACACCAGGGCGCGCCAGGCACCCCTGGGCGTGCCCTGGTGGGTTGTGCCCACCTCGGATGCCTTCCTGACTCTGTTTTCCTTCCAAATACTTGTTTCCCAAGAATAAAAATTCTCTATATATACCCTGACTGTTTTGACGACCGCATCGCAGAAAAATCCTCTATTCTTGTTTCTTGCTGTTTTCTCGTCAGATCTAGATCTCCATGGCTCCACCAAGCTCCTCCAAAGACAAGTTCTTCGAGAAGGTCATCAACCCGTACTTGCCAGAGGTGATGAAGCACCCTCAAGTCATTGAGATGCGTGAGGGGGTGCTCCATATCCGCGATGTTCAAGGACCCAAGAAGACCGGAAGCGTGGAAGCTAGGCTCGAGGTGGTGGAACAAGAAATCTTCAAGTGCCAGAAGATGGTGGAGCATGGACTTAGTGCCAATCACTCCATGATCACGGAACTCACCCGTGATCAAATGGTGGATGGCCGGTCTGTGAAGGACATCATCTCCAACTTCAACGAGCAAATCAACTTTCTGCAGAGCCAAGTTTATGATCTTCAAAACCAAGTCTTTGAATATGAAGAGAGATTTAAAGGTATGAGTTTAGCTGCCAGTTGCAGGACTCAGGGGACTCTCGCGTCAACCTTTGATGGGGAGCCCTTGCCCTGGAAGCTGGAGGACAAGCTTACTACATCATCACCGCCACCTACATCAACACCTCCACCTTCTTCATCACCACCACCAAAGGAGGCTTGAGCACACGGGTATGGGCACTCCCCTTGGCTTAAGCCAAGCTTGGGGGAGGTGCCTCGGTATCGTATCTCCACCACTTTTATTCACCTTTACCTATTTTAGTTCGATCTTCATTTTCCCTTTTGTTTTAGTTGAATACAAGTTTTAGTATGATCTATTTCCGTGTGTTAGTTCCGTGGCCTATCTATCTATGTAATCGAGCGAAAGTTATATAATAAAGTTTAGTTCGAGTTTTTGCCTCTCTACTTTCTTGTTGCAATCAAAATAAAGGAAAAGAATCATATGCTAATCTTATGGTGAGTAATGACATCACATAAAGAAAAGTATAAGTAGTAAAATTTATTGGAGATTGACAAACATAGCATTGGTCAATGATGCAATTCATGATGGAATTAATAAGGGAGGAGAAGATTCACATGCAAATACACTATCTTGGACATCTTCTATGATTGTGAGCCCCCATCAAATAGTATGTGTCAAAATTATTGACATTGGACAAGGGAGACAACGTAATGATTTATGCTTGTTCGTATCCACATAGAAGTTATATTGTCATAGATCCTTTAACATGTGGTGCATGCCCAATATCTTTGCAAGCCAAAAATTCCGCATTAAGTAGAGATACTACTTGTGCATGCAAAAACCCAAACCAGACACTTTCTTTGAGTGTCCACCATACCTACTTATGGATCGATAAATATCCTTCAAGTAAGTTGTCATCGGTGCAATAAGGCAATAAAAATTGCTTCTAAAAGTGTTATGATCAATTAGTGTAAGAGAAAACTGAGCGTTATACGAACTTATGATGGCAAAGTAATAAAAGCGACGGACTGCATAATAAAGGTTGCTATCATAGGGGGCAATATAGCGTGACGTTCTTTTACATTAAGGGACTGGGCATACAAACCAATAAGCGAATGACAACCTCTGCTTCCCTCTGCGAAGGGCCTATCTTTTACTTTTATGCAATTACTTTTATGCAAGAGTCAAAGTATTCTTCCCTATTCCTTTTTACTTTTTCTTTTGCAAGCATCATGTGGTGAGGAAATATCTAGGCACATATATCCAGCTGGATATGGGTGAGCATGCGTTATTATTGTTGACATCACCCTTGAGGTGAGTAAGTTGGGAGGCAAAACTATAAGCCCCTATCTTCCTACGTGTCCGGTTGAAACTTTTTGTTCATGGGTATGCCGTGAGCGTTACCAATCATAGAAGACTAAATGATAGTTGAGTATGTGGACTTGCCAAAAGGCTCCTACATGAGACCCTTCCTAAAAATATGATGAATTGTAGTTGCAAAGTTGACTGAGAACATAGTTTGTTGGTTCCCAATAAGGTTTATGCTTCATACTTCTATGTTGTAATGAATTGTTACTTGTTCATGAGAAGCTATATGATAAAAATGTATTAAAATAAGTTCCGATGTTAGAGTTTATTGCTGTTATGATAATAAGCATGATGCTTCTATGTCCGTATTTTGTTTTTATCGACACCTCTCTCTCAAATCATGTGGACATGCTTTTCAATATCGGCTTTCACTTGAGGACAAGCGAGGCCTAAGCTTGGGGGAGTTGATACGTCCATTTTGCATCATGATTTCTTATTGTTATTTACTTTGTTTACTTTAATAATAATGCTTTGGGAGTGATTCCAATGCCTTTTCTCTCATAATATGCAAGGTTTACACCAAGAGGGAGAATACCGGCAGCTTGAATTCTGGACCCAAGAAAAGCACGTCAGAGATGCCTATTCTGCACAACTCCAATGAAGATGAAAATTTATGGAGATTATTTTTGCATTTAATAAAAAATACTGGAGCTGAAAACTAGCGGGGGAGGCCCACCACGTGGGCACAACCCACCAGGGCGCGCCTGGCACCCCTGGGCGCGCCCTGATGGGTTGTGCTCACCCAGGCCCACCTCCGGAGCCCATCTTCTGGTATAAATTCCCAAAAAACCTAGAAAAATTAATAGGAGGACTTTTGGGATGAAGCGCCGCCACCTCGAGGCGGAACTTGGGCAGGAGCACTTTTGCCCTCCGGCGGAGTGATTCCGCCGGGGGAACTTCCCTCCCGGAGGGGGAAATCGAAGCTATCGTCATCACCAACACCCCTCTCATCTTTGGGAGGCCAATCTTCATCAACATCTTCAACAGCACCATCTCCTCTCAAACCCTAGTTCATCTCTTGTGTTCAATCTTTGTACCGGAACCTCAGATTGGTACCTGTGGGTGACTAGTAGTGTTGATTACCTTGCGTAGTTGATTACTATATGGTTTATTTGGTGGAAGATTATATGGTCAGATCCAATATGCTATTCAATACCTCTCTGATCTTGAGCATGTTTATTATTTGTGAGTAGTTACCTTTGTTCTTGAGGTCACGGGATCAGTCATGTTGCAAGTAATCATGTGGATTTGACATGTATTCGATATTTTGATGATATGTATGTTGTGATTCCCTTAGTGGTGTCATGTGAACGTCGACTACATGACACTTCACCATTCATGGGCCTAAGGGAATGCATTGTGGAGTAGTTATTAGATGATGGGTTGCTAGAGTGACAGAAGCTTAAACCCTAGTTTATGCGCTACTTCGTAAGGGGCTGATTTGGATCCACATGTTTAATGCTATGGTTAGACTTTGTCTTAATACTTTTCTCGTAGTTTGCGGATGCTTGCGAGGGGGTTAATCATAAGTAGGTTGTTAGTTCAAGTAAGAATAGCACCTTAGCACTGGTCCACCCACATATCAAATTATCAAAGTAGCGAACACGAATCAAACCAACATGATAAAAGTGACTAGACAAAATTCCCGTGTACCCTCAAGAACACTTTGCCTATTACTAGTGATTGTTCTGGCATGTCCTTTGCCTCAAAAGGATTGGGCTATCTTGCTGCATCTTGTTTACCATTACTGTTACTTGCTTGCTACCAATTACCTTCCTATCAAACTATGTGTTACCTACAATTTCAGTGCTTGCATAAATTACCTTGCTGAAAACCGCTTGTCATTTCGTTCTGCTCCTCGTTGGGTTCGACACTCTTACTTATCGAAAGGACTACGATTGAAACTTGTGGGCCATCATGACTGTGGCAAAGAAAAGCGGGTATGAACTCAACTTGTTTTTGTTATTGTAAATATGTTTAGCCTAGTATCCATGATTTAGCATATTATGATCAAACATGTTTGCAATGACAATACGGACCCTCAACTTCAAAAGGTGCTCAAATTTCAACTTCAAATTTGCGGACGACCCTCCGAAGGTTATTGATGTGCTCCTCTAGCAAAATATTTTCACGGATGAGAAATTTATTATGAACAGGGACCGCTTCGAAAGCTCTAAAAGCTTCGATTTCAATAGGGGTGAGATGACTATAATAAGGTTGAAGGATGTCTTCTTCTTCTCCCTCAGGTGGTTGATCCACCATAGCCTCCTTGCCCTTCTCTTCCTTGTTGGCTTCTTCGGGCCCCTCCCTCTTCAGCTCTATCTTCATTAGCCAGGCATCTTCTTCCGCATTATTAGAAGAGGGAGAAGACATGATGCCTGACTTGACAGATCTGACAGGGAAACAGCGCGAAACAAGATCAGAGGATTTTTCTGCGATGCGGTTGTCAAAACAGTCGGGGGTATATATAGAGAATTTTATTCTTGGAAAACAAGCATATGGAAAGAAAACAGAGTTGGGGAGGTGTCTGAGGTGGGCACAACCCACCAGGGCGCGCCTAGGGGTGCCTGGCGCGCCCTGGTGTATCATGCTCACCTCGATCACCTTCCGGTTTATTTCTTTATTCCCAAAATTTTCTAATATTCCAAAACTGAAAAAAAATATTTTTGCAGATTTTTTGGAGTCCGTTTACTTACCGTATCACGTACCTCCTATTTTTCAGAATTATGGAGTGTTCCGGAAGGTTTCTTTTATGTGTTCCTCCGGCGTCATGGTTTGGATAACATTGCTTTCAATGTTAATAGGCGTACCTGAGATATAATGCATAATTCTTTGTCCATTGACCACCTTCGGGTTAGTACCTTCGGCATTATTAATCTTGATAGCTCCAAAACGATAAACCTCTTCGATAACATATGGTCCTTCCCATTTGGAGAGAAGTTTACCTGCAAAAAATCTTAAACGAGAGTTGAACAAAAGAACATAGTCTCCTATTTTGAATTCCCGCTTTTGGATTCTTTTGTCATGCAATGTTTTTACTTTTTCTTTGAATAGTTTAGCATTTTCATAGGATTGGGTTCTCCATTCATCTAGTGAGCTGATATCAAATAGCCTCTTCTCACCGGCAAGTTTGAAATCATAGTTAAGTTCTTTAATGGCCCAAAATGCTTTGTGTTCTAATTCTAGAGGCAAATGACAAGCTTTTCCATATACCATTTTGTATGGAGACATACCCATAGGATTTTTATAAGTTGTTCTATAGGCCCAAAGTGCATCATCTAATTTCTTAGACCAATTCTTACGAGAACTATTGATAGTTTTTTGTAATATTAATTTTATTTCTCTATTGCTAAGTTCAACTTGACCACTAGATTGAGGATCATAGGGTGATGCAATTCTATGGTTAACATCATATTTAGCAAGCATCTTATGGAAAGCACCATGAATAAAGTGTGAACCACCATCAGTCATTAAATATCTAGGGACTCCAAACCCCGGGAAGATAACCTCTTTGAGCATTTTAATGGAAGTGTGGTGATCAGCACTACTAGTTGGAATAGCTTCTACCCACTTAGTGACATAATCAACAGCAACCAAAATATGAGTGTACCCATTAGAGGAAGGAAAAGGTCCCATATAATCAAAACCCCAAACATCAAATGGTTCAACAACAAGTGAATAATTCATAGGCATTTCCTGACGCTTACCGATATTACCAATTCTTTGACTTTCATCACAAGACAAGACAAACTTACGGGCATCTTTGAAGAGAGTAGGCCAATAAAAACCAGATTGCAATACCTTGTGAGCAGTTCTATCTCCCGCATGATGTCCTCCATAAGCTTCGGAATGACATTTCCGTAGGATTTGTTCCTGTTCATGCTAAGGTACACAACGTCTAATAATACTGTCTACTCCTTCTTTATAAAGATGTGGGTCATCCCAAAAGTAATGTCTCAAGTCATAGAATAATTTTTTCTTTTGTTGGTATGTGAAGCTAGGTGGTATATATTTAGCGACAATGTAATTAGCATAATCAGCATACCAAGGAGTATTTTGAGAAACATTTATTGCAGCTAACTGTTCGTCAGGGAAACTATCATCAATAGGTAGTGGGTCATCAAGAATATTTTCTAACCTAGACAAGTTATCAGCTACGGGGTTCTCAGCTCCCTTCCTATCAACAATATGCAAGTCAAATTCTTGGAGCAAGAGAACCCACCTAATAAGTCTAGGTTTAGCATCTTTCTTTTCCATAAGATATTTTATAGCAACATGGTCGGTGTGAACAATTACTTCGGAGTCAACAATATAGGATCTAAATTTATCACAAGCAAACACAACCGCTAAAAATTCCTTTTCTGTAGTAGCATAATTTCGTTGAGCATTGTCTAGAGTTTTGCTAGCATAATGGATAACATTCAACTTCTTATCTAGTCTTTGTCCTAGAACAGCACCAACAGCATAATCACTAGCATCACACATAATTTCAAAAGGCAAGTTCCAATCAGGTGGTTGAACGATAGGTGCAGAGGTTAAGGCTTTCTTGAGTGTTTCAAAGGCTTCCACACAATCATCATCAAAAACAAAAGGGATATCCTTTTGCAAAAGATTAGTAAGAGGCCTAGAAATTTTAGAGAAGTATTTAATGAACCTCCTATAGAAACCAACATGACCAAGGAAACTGTGAATACCTTTAATATCTTTAGGACATGAAATTTTCTCAATTGCATCAACTTTAGCTTTGTCCACCTCAATACATCGTTCATATATTTTGTGCCCCAAGACAATGCCTTCATTAACCATAAAGTGGCACTTCTCCCAATTCAAGACAAGATTAGTTTGTTCACATCTCTGCAAAACTCGATCAAGGTTGCTTAAGCAATCATCAAAAGGGGTTCCGTAAACGGAAAAATCATCCATGAAAACCTCCACAATCTTTTCACAAAAATCAGAGAATATAGCAGTCATACATCTTTGAAAGGTAGCAGGTGCATTGCATAAACCAAAAGGCATACGTCTATAAGCACAGGTTCCAAAAGGGCAAGTAAAGGTGGGTTTCTCTTGATCGGATTGTGACACAGGTATTTGAGAGAAACCAGAATATCCATCTAGGAACCAAAAGTGTGTGTGCTTAGATAACCTTTCTAGCATTTGATCAATGAAAGGCAGAGGGTAATGATCCTTCCTAGTAGCTTTATTTAATTTTCTAAAATCAATTACCATTCTATAGCCAGTAACAATTCTTTGTGGAATGAGTTCATTCTTATCATTAGGAACAACGGTAATACCTCCTTTCTTAGGGACACAATGAACGGGACTTACCCATCTACTATCAGCAATAGGATAGATTATACCTGCTTCCAGAAGTTTTAATATTTCAGTTCTTACCACTTCCTTCATCTTAGGATTCAATCGCCGTTGGTGATCAACAACGGGTTTAGCATCAGGTTCCATATTAATCTTGTGCTGACATAGAGTGGGACAAATGCCCTTAAGATCATCAAGAGTATATCCAATAGCTGCCCTGTGCTTCCTTAGAACTTTTAATAATCTTTCTTCTTCATGTTCTGAAAGGTTAGCACTAATAATAACAGGATATATCTTTTTCTCATCAAGACAAGCATACTTCAAAGTGTGAGGAAATTGTTTCAATTCAAACACAGGATCACCTTTAGGTGGAGGGGGACCTCCAAGAGTTTCAATAGGCAAATTGTGTTTCAGGAGAGGTTGTTGTTCAAAGAAAATTTGATCTATTTCATTCCTTTCACACAAATGCATATCATTTTCATGGTCAAGCCACTGGTGCAGCGACGTGCTATACAAACGGTTTTTAACCCCTTTCCGCGACGTAGTTCCAAACATTCGCCTTGCATGCGTGGGCGATAGGGGCGGTCCATCCCACACGACACCGTAAACCCGTCGGCAATGGTGGCCAACTAACGTAAACGATCTGCAAATATAATCGTGTGCTGTGCAGGAACAGATCGCACACATAATCTTTTCGGCCTACGTGTGGGATTTGGAATCAATCACACACGTCCAAGACGAGTGAAACGCGTCTAATTGCTCATGGAAAACAAACGGAGTTTGACCTTTGACCGTTTGTGAAATGTTACCTAATCCACACGGGCCATTGTAGACACTGTGTGTGATATCTTCATCATCGCACACGAGATATCTCTGGGAACCGTGTACCATGTATAACATCATCGGACACGTTTCCCGAAAAATGTACGCGTGGGATCGTCTTTGCATCAGGCACGGTTTCCTGTTGGCTCACGTGTGAGATACGGTGCTATCGAAAACAGTTGAGTAGCTCCTATGCACACGTACAAGTGTTGCAAACCGTTTGCGATTTCTTATGTATCACCGACGTTTTAGATTATATCTCGTGTGCTTTTCCTGTGGATCACAGGCAGTTGCGCTATGAGTTGCGTGTGTTTTCCGTTCTGGACCGCACACGCTTAGTTGCTTGAACCGTGTGTGCTGAAATTGCCAGGTTATTGTAAAATATGGCATTTAATCCACCCTGCAAATAGCAAATTCGCCACAATATGCACTCGACAAATAGTGTCCACATGAAGAACATTCATCATAATTCGCCACAATATGCAATTGAACGAATAGTATCCACAAGCAGAGGATTCATCATAATTCACGACAATATGCAATTGAGAAAATGCTAGCTAAATTCCTCAACTGTTAAACCGACATATCCAGTACATAATCATAGTGTACGAAAGACGAAGACATGATCACATGGAAAATAATGCATCCATGTGTATATGTTTAGCTGATAACACTATATGAATGCGTACTTATTTTTAGGAGATTTGAATATGGAAATCTTTGACGTCTTTAGAGGGCTTGATATAGTATTTCACAAAGAACGTGCTGATAAATTTCCTAACAGACAACAATTCATCGGCGGCGAGCGGTTCAGAAGTCATCGGTGCCAAGATCAGCTGCATGACTTTTAGATCAGAATGTGACATACATGTGGAGTAGAAGATAGTAATTAAGAAGCAGACTTACTGGTTTTATCCTGTGAGCATCGACACCACATTCAGCATGTCTGCATAGGTTCATCATGTGTGCACAAACGTAGTATCCACATAGGCTGGTACCTTGTTGTTGCTGAGGACACTGAATTTTTTTGTACAGTATTAGTCATGTATTTGCCCTGTTAGGAACAACCTAACCGGTGTAAGTTGTTTCTTCTTTTTTCTATGGAGAGAAATAGAAAGAGGTTTACTTAGAAACTTGAACATCTGACTAGCATTTTCTGAAAATAACGGATTTCGTTGTGTTACCGGAGAAACGATCACGTGTTGCGGAGGTAGTTGGCGGTCGAACTGATTCCCTCCTAAAGTTATGTTCTTTGACAATACACTGGAAATGAAGATGAATTTTCACACACTCAATTCTGGAACCAGATATGAACACAATGCATTAACATCAAAGAATTCAATACCTATCCATGAAATCCTGAAGATGACTCAGATCCTGAGGCACATTTGACTCTCTGAGAGAATCCATGTAGAAAATTGTGTTGCGTTTTGGAACAATGACCACCAAGATCCAGTGACCTCTACAGTTTAAGAAAACCATGAACGTACGAACTATGTCAAAAACTGAAAGACGATCAATGTATGCGTGGTTGTATATTTAACTTACTCTTCATAATATGGCCACATGAAGAATTCTCCTATCTGTAAGTCCAACAAGATCTTGGTGACATAATCAATGGAAGCCGTGCGTGAGTCATTATCTTGTAACAAAATGCCGTTTGCTAAATCAGGATCTATGAAATACGCATGCACCCTTGATGTTCTCTGCATCATCAATCCCCTGAGAGGAATACATTATAGTTAGCTTTTTTGTCATTTACAGCCTTGTATGGAGAAGTTGATCAGAGTTTGTGAAGTACTTACAACATCAAGCATTTGACAAGAGTGGCAGCAAGCTCATCGAAGTTGAAGAAGAGATGAAAGTCCTCGAATTCCACACTGATGGTACCTGGAACGTGAGAGAAATGCCAGTTGTCGTACTGCAATTCCACAATGTTATGATCTTCTCCTTTTGACATTATGTCCATGCAATATTTATGTAACTTGCGAAAACTGGAACTGCACTCATCAAAGTATTCGCCAACACGAAAAAGCTGGCCATGCTTGTACTTGTGTGCTTCAAATGGGTCTTCATCAGAACCAGGATTACATGGGTCTTCATCGGCCATGCCATGGTTCTGCTCGAAGAGTCTTTTCCGCTTGAAGAGTCTTTTCTGCTCAAAGAGTCTTCGTAGTACGATGCTCTGGTAGTCGACCCTCCTCTGTTTCTGTCATGTGTAATAACAAATTGCCAATTTTACCAGGAAGCGAAACATAAATGCAACAGTCTTTGTAGTACAGGACGCACATCGGCAGTGTTTGAATGAAAACAAATTAATTGTGACATCTATGTACATTCTGCTGTCAAACATTCCAATTTGGTAAAAACTATTGTCTTGCACCATGTTTTTTTCACTAAGTGTGAGAATCTGTTTATTTCAGATTGCCATGTGGTGTTGATGCTAGCCATGTTTCTGTGCATAATTAGACCTTGCTCGTGCTGAATGAAATGAAGTGCTTCATGTGTACTACCTTGCAGTAAATTTTCATGCAATGATAACTCATGTCGCATATAATTTTCTTGCTGTCAATATGCCTTCAGGTTAAAACTATGACAGTGTCTTAATCACATCCAGAATCAAATAGCACACGGGAAGTCTAAATCACACCTAATATAACAAATGATTTCTAACAATGAGAGTTAGGCTTACCTTCTTTGCACATCGCAGAAACTTCCTCCCACTGTACCCAGATTCAAAAGCTCGCAACTTCACGGATTGAAATTGATGTTGACCATGAACAGGCAGGTCTTCAGCTACCCCTCTCCATTCGTTGGAAGTGATTGTCCTAGGAAGCTACAAGAGAAAGAAATGGCGCAAATGGACCTGCCGCTTTAAAATCCCCAATTCCAAAACAAAACCCTAAGCCTAGTTGAGCCAGAGAGAAGAGAGACGAATACCTGGCTGATGAGAGATTCGTCGTCGTCGGAGATACCGCTTGAGGGGTCACTCGAGGAGACCATGGCGTGTCCGCGGCGGTCGGATGCTAGAGGGAGAGATGTGGGCGGCGGCGCGGGGGGGGGGTGGAGGGGTTGCAGGGGAAATGTGGCCCTTTGGCAGGGGGGAGGCAGATATTTCGGCGGTCGGCGAAATTTTTCGCTCGTTGCAGGGAATCTTGGCGCTCAAAGATTCATCAGACACAGTCTTTCAGCTTTTATCCTGTGCGATGATACAGAACATACAAAAATTTGCCCCTCCCCACGTATTCCTTGGTTATAGTGCACATCCACGTCATTGCACAATGTAACATCACTGCTAACTTGGGTATAGAAAATAGCGGACACTCATAGCTCACAGTTACTAAACCGAGCAAGTTCACTAAATAATCAAGCTGCTTGAACTAGACATAGCTCTTACAAAAGACCAGCTCTCTGAACAAAGGCTATTAGTACTACACATAATTTTAACAAAGACGCCGACGAGCAGCCGCCCTATGCCTCGCCGCTGTTCGATGAGATGTCGACGACTTGTCCGGGCGACATTCCGCCGGTGCTGGACTCCACGACCCCAGGCTGACTTCGACCGCGGCAAAGTGCTCATCCTCGGCGTTGTCCTCGTCATTGGTGTCGCCCTCATCTTCGTAGTACTCGTAGTAGTGGCGCCGCCATAGCTCGCGTTGGTACTCCATCGCCGATTCCTCAATGGACTGACGCTTCTCGACCTCCTCCTGAGCCACGCGCAACTCCTCCCAGCACTCGGCGCTCTCGGACGGCTCCCGCATCTCCATCTCTCGCTCGGAGATCTCGTGCGGAAGGGGCTCCATGGCCTCCGCCGCCGCATCATCAGCATTCATCTCGGCATCCGCAGCAGCCGCCTCTTCGGACGTGTGGTGCATGCTGGATTCCGGCAAAGCTTGGAGTATCTTGGCGTGGGCGTTCTCGATGATATAGGCCAGGATGGCCTCGACCCGGGCCAAGGCGGCCTCCGCGGCATGGCACGCTGCTCGAGCGCTCTTGGCGTTTGCAGCCGCCGTCGTAGCAGCTGCAGATGCCGTCTCCGCGGCTACAGACGCCCTTCTGGCCGCCGCAGAAGCCCTGTCGGCTGTCGCAGAGGCCCTTTCGGCGGATGCAGCCGCGCTTAAGGCGGATGCGGCTGCGCTCTCGGCCGAGGCGGCCGCGTTCTCGACAGAGGCGAGAGCGCTCGGGGCCGAGGGGGCGGTCGTACGCACCCTTACGAAGCGTTCCCACAACGTCATTCTTTGCACAGAGGGTTTGTTGGGGAATGGGAGTCCAGGGTGAACGAAATCCGAGCTAGACGAAGCCGACGAAGCTTCCCTCGTAAGACATAAATAGATCCGTGAATTTTCATCGCAAACGGTTTCCGTATGGAACCGTGTGTATGCGGTTCACTTTTTGTATCGAATTGTAAAACTATTTTTGGGTACAGCGGTAACGGATATTGTTTTATTTGTAAGAAAAAGATCCCTACCGTCAAAATCCACTAACGACATCCTTAAAATTAGGAAATATTCGGGGTACAATTCGCATTTTTATACATTTAGTTTGTACAAATTTTACGGCCATAATTCAAAATTGTAACACACGAACATGCAAGATGAAGCAAAAACTGCTGGAAAAATCATATTTATGTACTACTTGCTTCCCAATATATGCCGCTTGCAATAAATTTTAAGGAGTTACAAACATCTTGGGTAACGGTTTGGACACACGTGCACGCATTGGGAATCTAGGTTTTAAAATTCAAAAAATGAAAAAATGCTCTGAAGAACATGATAATAATCTGCATGATTTCCCGACATGGGGCCAAGATGTCGTGGTCAAAGTAACGACTTGTTCGAGAAAAGCTTTGAGACATGCCTCTCACAAAACGTAGCATCACACGAAGGGTCGCAGTTCCGAGAGGATCCTTGTTTGATGACGAGCCGCTAGTCGTTGTCTCATTTGGCCTACCTTTTTTGAATTCGTTACAATGCACGAATACGTCCGGCAACCTGAAATTTGGACATTTTCGGGGTTCAATGAGCATTTTTGTACATGAAGTTAGTTTCTAGATATCTAGTGGCCATAATTCAAAACTAAAACACATGGACATGTTCAAGATGAAGCAAAAACTGCAGGAAAAAAATCATTTTTATATATGTACCAGTGCTTCCGTCTATATGCCACGTGCAATAAATTTGAAGGAGTTCCAGACATCTTGAGTAACGGTTTGGACACAAGCATTGAGAATAATCTAGGTTTTTAAATTCAAAAAATAAATAAAAATGCTATGCAGTACATGAAAATCAGCATGATTTCTCGACATGGGGTCAAGATGTCGTGGCCAAAGTGACGGCTTGTTCGAGATAAGCTTTGACACATGCCTCTCACAAACCGGAGCCCCACGTGCAGGCTCATATATATAGTTCCGAGAGGGGACGTGGGGTGTTGTGTGATGACGAAGCGGATCGCTGCCTCATTTGGCCTAGTTTTTTTTCATCGATGCAATGTACGAATACGACCGTCATCCTAAAATCTGAAAAAAATTACGGCATTCAATTGGCATTTTTATACATGAAGTTAGTTTCCAGAAATTTAATGGCCATAGTTCAAAACTGAAACAGATGAACAAGCAAGATAAAGCAAGAACGGCTAGCAAATCATATTTATGTACTACTTGCTTCCGTATATATACCACATGCAATAAATTTGAAGGAGTTCCAAACATCTTGAGTGACGGTTTGGACACAAAAGCATTGGGAATCTAGGTTTTCAAGTCAAAAGTTGAAAAATGCGCCGAAGTACATGAAAATATGCATGATTTCCCGACATGGGTCCAAGATGTCGTGATCAAAGTAACGACTTGTTCGAGATAAGCTTTGACACATGGCAAAGCTGGCAATGCATGCATGGTTAACTGTTACCCGCGTCCCATGGGTAATTACTCTATTAGGGCACGAGTGTGAGCTTGAATGCCCATCTAGAAGTTGGTGGGTCAAATACCTTACGTATCAAGCGTGCAGGACGGGGATGAGGATGGGATAGCATTACCCGCCTTACACATGAATTGAAGTACTTACATGTGGGCTCTGAAATTAGTAGACCCCACGTAATTTGGGGCCTCGGTCGCCCAAATTTACACACATCCCACCCCTTTGTCCCAAAATTCCCTAAGAAATCCCAAACCTAGCCACACCATATTGTTTATTGCGTTGAAATACTATTTTTTTGTACTGAAATACGCGAAGGTTGTTCTTAAATGAATGTGTGAGTTTCCCCACGGTGATAAAGAACTCGGTGGGGACATGGATGGGAAACTTTTTATCCCCGCGCATGGGTGCGTAGACAGGGACGGGGATGGGAGGGCGGTGATTGGGACGGAGATGGGACTCCAATACTCGCCTAAGAAATCCCTAGCTTTAGACACAAGCCTCCCACAAACCGGAGCATCACACGAAGGCGCATGGTTCCGAGAGGGAACGTGGGGCCATGTGTGATGACGAACCGCCAATCGCATTGTCATTCGACCTAGTTTTTTTTCATAGATACAATGCACGAATATGACCGGCATCCTATTTTTTTTTAAAAAAGGGCGTTCTATTGGCATTTTTATACATTTAGTTAGTTTATAGAAATTTAATGGCCATAGTTCAAAACTGAAACACAAGAACAGGCTAGATGAAGCAAAAACCGCTGGAAAATCATATTTATGTACTACTTGCTTCCCTATATATGCCGCTTGCAATAAATTTGAAGGAGTTCCAAACTTCTTGAGTGACGGTTTGGACACAAAAGCATTGAGAATCTAGGTTGTAAATTCAAAAAAATATGAAAAAATGCTTTGAATTCTGAAGTACATGAAAATATGCATGATTTCCCGCCATGGGACCAAGATGTCGTGGTTACTGCTCTCGAACTTGCTTTCGTAACACAAATGGCACGCATGCATTACATTTGGATAGAAAATGTAAATATTTGGCAAAACAAACGGGTCGCACATGATTGGCGTTGTGTTTCGTGTTTCAAGTTTTGGAAGCCAATTTTCGCGGGCTATTAATCGCACACGGTCATGCATTGGGAACCGTCAATGATGTTAATTCACACACGGCTGTTGACTAGGAAATCGTGTGCAATCACTAGTCGCATCGATCAAGACTCCAGCCGCCTATAAATTCTGCCCCTCGAGACGTCATCCCGCCTGCATTCTCTCGTCTCTCTATCCCACCCCTCGCACAAAACTCTGCCATGGCACGGTCGGTCTGTGCACAAGCAAAGGAGGAGGCGCCACCCCGCGAGGACATGGCGAAATGCAGTGACGAGGATGACCCCTTCACGCCCCCAGACGAGGTCGCGCCAGACCCCCCAACTGAAGATTGGTTTTGGGGCCAGTACGATCTGGGTTTGTGGAAGGCGCTGCCGCCGGCTGAGAGAGCCAGGCAGGTGGCGTTCAAGAAGGAGATGGCTGAGGAGCATGCCAGGAACCTCGCGGCCTGGAATGCCCTTAGTGCCACAAGGGAAAGGAGGAGCTGGAGCTTTGGCGGCGGGCGAGTTGACGAGCGGTGGAGGTGTACGAAGACGGCCGGTACCACGCAATGAAAGCCAGAGGCGCTAGGCGCCTCACCGCTGTGTGGGCGTGGGCCGATAAGCTCGAGCGTGCCACCGCCAAAGAGATCCAGTGGGCGCCCACTGAACTGTGCTGCATGGTCGCGCGCCTCCGCCAGCAAGAGGTTGATCGGCACGTCGAGCGCTGCGAGGCGGAGGAGGCGGCGAACTCCCTCCGCGTTGGGAAGCCGCCGCGCACCAGGGAGCTGCTGGTGAGAGGCTGCCATTTTACTGCTCCCCGCTCCAGGAGGGGTTATTATTAGTTTAGTTTTTATTCATTGTACGTATCAGTTAAGTACTATTATCACGTATATGTGATGATATATGTCGTATATGTATCATGTCTTCAATGAGCTATTCAAAAATTAATATATATTATTAGTTTCACATTTCTATCTGTTTTCATACTGATTTTCTGGCTCTAACTGTTAGCCTTTTACACATATTGAAACATAAAAATAGAACATAAATCATTCATACATCGAAACATATCAATATTGTGATTGTTGTCCAGACATTGGGATCGACATCTAAAGGATTCAACAAAATAAAACGCGTCCATGACTATACCCTAACCTACGGAAGCTCTTGGCTGTGCCTGAACTCGTTCAGGCGTTCGTCCATGCAGTTTACACGCTCGCGGTACAGCTCTAGCGCGATCTCGAGCTCCAAGCTGGCTATTTCGTCGGAGATTACCATCTCGAGGATGCGACGGCCATTTTCTTCTACTGCTCCCTGCTGGACACCTGGGCCAAGGAGGCGCTCGAGCCTACCGACGAGCCCATTAGCATCGAGGGGGCCGCGGACAAGGCGAACGGCGCGACCCATGCGAACGGCGCGGCCAGCGTTCATTGCAAGGACGGTGCGGCCGGGCTCTGGTGCAAGTACGGCGCAGACGGCCGCTGCCCATTCCTGGCGAGAAATAGGGCTACTCACGTGCCTTGGACACAGCTGCAACGTCATGTCGGGTGGGATAGCAGGCAAGCGGGGATGGAACCGCTCTTGCTCTGCCGCGCGCCGCGCCTCTCGCTCTGCGGCCCTCCATCGGTCTTGCTGTGCGGCGTGCCTTGCCCTCTCGGCGCGGACGCGCATGTTTTGCTCTACGGAGCACCATCGATGATCTTCTTGTGCGGCGCGCTGCAGCCTCTTGGCGGTGAGGCGGCTATGTTGCTGGGCGGCGCTGCCGCACCCTACGCCAAGGGTCTGCTCAACCCTTGCGATGACGTGCAACAAAACGTTGTCCGACGCGTCGCCGGACACACCATCGGCCTCGATAGGCCGTTGCGCCTGTACCAGATCGTTTTCGTCGTCGAGGAGGTTGATGGCAGAGGCGGCGCTTGGTCGGGTTGGCATGCTTCGTAGATGGGCTAGGCTGCACTAGGTGTGCATCCGCGTGTGACGCGCGCAGGCTCTTATGCTCATTCGCTTCTGGCGGGAAACCGATGGGGAAGCTTGCGCGGGAACATGCGCGGTTCCGCGCGGGAACGTGGCCAAAAGAAACGTCGGTGCGGTGCCGAAGCGTGCACTGGAATCCTCGGGCAAAAACGCGGTGACAAGACGTGAGAGAGGAAGAAGAGGTGATGCGCAGTCAGACTGGTAATAATAATAAAACGACTACGATATTAATACGGGAAAATGGCACTTCCGGACGTACCGTCGGTAATGTTTTCATCAATTGTTGACAATTGTTTGGCAACAACCGTCCGCCCACAACACACACAACTTGTCCGGATGAATCGTTTCAGTTATTATTAGTCTTCCCACACAATTCTCATGAATGAACCGATTGCTGCGTATCACACACACCTTCTTACGCTAACCCGTTTGTGTTCTGCTGGATCATCGCAAGCAGTTTATCTGAGTGAACTGTGTGCCATACTTCACACACGTACGAAGTTTTGTTAACTGTTTCTGTTATCTTAGCTAATCCCAAACAGTTCATAAGAATAAATTGTCTGTCGTGGATCACACACGCAACTATTTTCTGAATCGTATTTGATGGATCCACCATCGCACACAGTTCGTGCCATTTGCGACGGAGCTTGAACAATACCGTTTGCGATTGGTGGATTGCACACAGTTTCGTCGAAGGGTCTCTGATTGATGTGTCGTCTTTGGACCATTCTATAGTAGTGAGCAAATATTGTTCTAATGGATCAGTAGGAGGCACAGCAATAGAAGCAAGACCAATTATTTCATCCTTGCTAGATAACGCTTTATCACGAGGTTGTCTACTAAACTTGGAAAAATTAAACTCATGAGACACATTACCAAAACTGACACCGACAGTTTGTTTTTCACAATCTACCTTAGCATTGACGGTGCTTAAGAAAGGTCTACCAAAGATAATGGGACAAAAGTCATCTTGTGGGGAACCAAGAACTAGAAAATCAGTAGGGTATTTCACTTTCCCACACAAGAATTCAACATCTCTAACAATCCCAAGTGGTGTGATAGTGTCTCTATTAGCAAGTTTAATATAACATCAATGTCTTCTATTTCGGCAGGTGCTATTTCATCCATAATTTCTTGGTATAAAGTAAAAGGGATAGCACTCACACTAGCACCCAAATCATATAAACCATGATAGGAATGATCTCCTATTTTGACTGAGACAACAGGCATGCCTTCTATGGGTCTATGTTTATCTTTTTCATCGGGTTTAGCAATTCTAGCAGCTTCATCACAGAAGTACATAACATGCCCATCGATATGTTCTACCAAGAGATCTTTAACCATAGCAACACTAGGTTCTACTTTGATTTTCTCAGGGGGCTTAGATGTTTTTAGGTTGCTCTTACGAACCACAGTTGATACCTTAGCATGTTCCTTTATCCTAACAGTGAAAGGTGGTTTTTCAATATAAGCGGTAGGCACAACTGGATCAACATTGTAAATGATGGTTTCTTCTTTAGCTATGACTGGTTCTTTAATTTCTTATTTAATAGGGGGATTATATTTAAACCACTTCTCCTTAGGGAGATCAACGTGAGTAGCAAATGCTTCGCAGAAAGAGGCTACTATCTCAGAGTCAAGTCCATATTTAGTGCTAAACTTGTGAAAAGTATCGGTATTCATAAAAGATTTAACACAATCAAATTTAAGCTTTATACCTGACTCATTACCTTCGTCGAGTTCCCAATCTTCAGAGTTGCATTTAATTCTTTCTAAGAGATCCCACTTGAATTCAATAGTCTTATTCATATAAGAACCAGCACAAGAAGTACCGAGCATGGATTGATCATTATGAGAAAGCCGAGCATAAATTTTTTGGATGATAACTTCTCTTGGAATGTCATGATTGGGGCATGAATATAGCATTGCCTTAAGCCTCCCCCAAGCTAGAGCGATACTTTCTCCTTCACAAGGCCAAAAATTATATATATAATTCCGATCACGATGAACTAGATGCATGGGATAAAACTTTTGGTGGAATTCCAATTGCAAACGATTCCAGTTCCACGATCCAAGATCATCACATAGCCTATACCATGTCAATGCTTTTCCCTCAAAAGATAAATAGAAAAGCTTCTTCTTAACTTCATCTTCGGGTAAACCTGCAAGCTTAAATAATCCACATATTTCGTTCACATATAATAGATGCATATCAGGATGTTCAGTTCATCTCCTGCATAGGGTTTAGCAAGCAGTTGTTCTACCATACTCGAAGGAATTTCATAAGCAATATTTTCAGTAGGTGCAGTAGGTTGAGGGGCAACTAATTTTGGTTCCAGTCGAGGTGAAGATACCCCGAACAAACCCCTCAAAGGATTGTTCTCCATAGTAGCAAGTAGCAATAAATTTCAGCACGTAGTATAAGTTTTTCCTTACCGATTTCCACTTACCAAGAGCGCTTCACTCCTCGGCAACGGCGCCAGAAAAGAGTCTTGATGACCCACAAGTATATGGGATCAATCGTAGTACTTTCGATAAGTAAGAGTGTCGAACCCAACGAGGAGCAGAAGGAAATGACAAGCGGTTTTCAGCAAGGTAATTTTTGCAAGCACTGAAATTGTAGGTAACAGATAGTTTGATAGCAAGGTAATTGGTAACGAGCAAGTAATGGTAACGGTAAATAAGGTGCAGCAAGGTAGCCCAATCCTTTTGTGGCAAAGGACAGGCCAGAACAATCTCTAGTAATAGGCAAAGTGTTCTTGAGGGTACACGGGAATTTCATCTAGTCACTTTTATCATGTTGGTTTGATTCGTGTTCGCTACTTTGATAATTTGATATGTGGGTGGACCGGTGCTTGGGTGTTGTTCTTACTTGAACAACCTCCCACTTATGATTAACCCCCTCGCAAGCATCCGCAACTACGAGAAAAGTATTAAGATAAAATCTAACCATAGCATTAAACGTTTGGATCCAAATCAGCCCCTTACAAAGTAGCGCATAAACTTGGGTTTAAGCTTCTAGCACTCTAGCAACCCATCATCTAATAACTACTCCACAATGCATTCCCTTAGGCCTATGAATGGTGAAGTGTCATGTAGTCGACGTTCACATGACACCACTATGGGAATCACAACATACATATCATCAAAATATCAAACACATATCAA
Source organism: Elymus sibiricus (assembly GCA_039707655.1). NCBI lineage: Eukaryota > Viridiplantae > Streptophyta > Magnoliopsida > Poales > Poaceae > Elymus > Elymus sibiricus. Next base: position 269,738,961 of record CM077673.1, on the reverse strand, counting down.
ATTCACATGATTACTTGCAACATGACTTCTCCCGTGACCTCCAGAACAAAGGTAACTACTCACAAATAATAATCATGCTCAAGATCAGAGGGGTATTAAATAGCATAATGGATCTGAACATACAATCTTCCACCAAATAAACCATATAGTAATCAACTACGCAAGGTAGTCAACACTACTAGTCACCCACATGTACCAATCTGAGGTTCCGGTACAAAGATTGAACACAAGAGATGAAATAGGGTTTGAGAGGAGATGGTGTTGTTGAAGATGTTGATGAAGATTGGCCTCCCAAAGATGAGAGGGGTGTTGGTGATGACGATAGCTTCGATTTCCCCCTCCGGGAGGGAAGTTCCCCCGGCGGAATCACTCCGCCGGAGGGCAAAAGTGCTCCTGCCCAAGTTCCGCCTCGAGGTGGCGGCGCTTCATCCCAAAAGTCCTACTATTAATTTTTCTAGGTTTTTTGGGAATTTATACCAGAAGATGGGCTCCGGAGGTGGGCCTGGGTGAGCACAACCCATCAGGGCGCGCCTAGGGGTGCCAGGCGCGCCCTGGTGGGTTGTGCCCACGTGGTGGGCCTCCCCCTCTAGTTTTCAGCTCCAGTATTTTTTATTAAATGCAAAAATAATCTCCATAAATTTTCATCTTCATTGGAGTTGTGCAGAATAGGCATCTCTGACGTGCTTTTCTTGGGTCCAGAATTCCAGCTGCCGGTATTCTCCCTCTTGGTGTAAACCTTGCATATTATGAGAGAAAAGGCATTGGAATCACTCCCAAAGCATTATTATTCAAGTAAACAAAGTAAATAACAAGAGATGAACTAGGGTTTGAGATGAGATGGTGTTGTTGAAGATGTTGATGAAGATTGGCCTCCCAAAGATGAGAGGGGTGTTGGTGATGACGATAGCTTCGATTTCCCCCTCCGGGAGGGAAGTTCCCCCAGCGGAATCGCTCCGCCGGAGGGCAAAAGTGCTCCTACCCAAGTTCCGCCTCGAGGCGGCGGCGCTTCGTCCCGAAAGTCCTCCTCTGATTTTTTTTCTAGGTTAAATGTGACTATATACCAGAAGATGGGCACCAGAGGTGGGCCGAGGAGGCCACAACCCATCAGGGCGCGCCCGGGGGGTCTGGCGCACCCTGGTGGGTTGTGCCCACCAGGTTGCCCCCTCTGGTAGTTTTCTGCTCCAGTATTTTTTATGTATTCCAAAAATAATCTCCGTAAAATTTCAGCTTCATTGGAGTTGTGCGGAATAGGTATCTCTGATGTGCTTTTCTTGGGTCCAGAATTCCAGCTGCCGGTATTCTCCCTCTTTGTGTAAACCTTGCATATTATGAGAGAAAAGGCATTAGAATCACTTCCCAAAGAATTATTATTCAACAAAATATAATAAATAACAGTAGGAAATCATGATGCAAAATGTACGTATCAAGTCACTTCATCAAATATCGTCATTATTGCCTTTCACTTGCACGACCGAATGATATGAAAATAATAATAGTGCAAGAGTGTCATGGACTAAGCTGGAATCTGCAAACATTTTATTCAAGAGGAGAAGACAAAGTAACATGGGCTCTTTGTTAGATTAACAATAGTGCATATGAGAGCCACTCAACATTTTCATCGTGGTCTTCTCCTTGGTATGACTCAAGCAAAAAGGAAAATAATTTCAGAGAAACACACTGAAATATTTTTGGAGTTTTTGGTTTTTCCAAGAAGAAAGCAAATTAAAGAGGGAAAACAAAAACGAGAAAAATTATTTACACGGGAAAGTTTCCAACAAGTAAAAGAAGAAACGAGAAATCTTTTTGGGTTTTCTTTTAATACTATAATTAATTTAAGCTAGAAAGAAAAACCAAAAAGAAGTAGGAAATATTTTTGGGTTTTCTCAAAGTTTTTCAAATACACAAGAAGAAGGCGAGAAAATAAATCTAGCAGGGATAGTACAATGAAAAAGTATGAACACCGACAACTGGGATGAAATGTGTGAACATGAATATAATGTCGGTGGAAATACGTACTCCCCCAAGCTTAGGCTTTTGGCCAAGCTTGGTAATCACCATCCGTAGCGTGGATAATAGTCAGAGTGATAGCCCACCGAGGTCCTTGGTGCAGACTCCTTAGCCCTCCTGGCAGCTTCAACTTCCGCATTGTACGCATGGGCCTCGCTCTCAAGAACATAGTATCTTCCCCTACTGTGAAAATCAAAGAGAGCAGGAGCAGGCAAAGTAACGGGCACAACATTTTTTTATTAAACCTCAAGTTATAGGTGTAATTAGTGAATGTGCCCTTAAGGAACTTATGATGCTTCATGGCCTCAAAGTCTAAGTACCGAGTAGGTAAAATGGGGTCATTAGGCCAAGGTGATACATTTAGCTTCTCTGCTACACGGGAGGCATAAATTCCTCCATAAAAATTGCCACTAGCAGCGTTGTGCTGCAGTCTCCGTGCAACAATTGCTCCAAGATTATAACATTTATTTCCTGTTATAGCAGTGTGTATGAGACTCAAATCAGGAGCACACAGTGTGCTATAGTCTTGTTTGCCTACGATACATTTACCATTAAAGAGTGCGAAGTAGTGTATTGATGGGAAATGGATGCTTTTAATTCTTCCTTGTGTCACTCCCCTATCTTCACCATAGCAAAGGTTAATCAAAAATGACTCATACTCAGATTTTGGTGGTTCATCAAGGGAACCCCAATATGGAATTTTGCATGCTTCACTGAACAATTCTAAAGGCATGGTGAAGGAACGGTCATAGAGGTTGAATGAAACTCTAAACTCACGAGGAAAATATTTAAATTTCTTTGTGAATGTTTTCGTGAGTTCGAGATGTTGAGGGCACTTATCTGTGATGAAGGGAGCGAGTTCTGCATTGTGGATAAATTGTTTGAATTCTCCCTTGATACCTGCACCTTCCATGAATTCATCACACGGCCACCAACATGATTTGGTAGCGGCATCTCGCATCGAGCTTTCGCTTGGCTCAACATAAGATTGTCGGACCGAGCGTCCACTTGATGAGGCCTCCGAGGACCTCCTCTTCGAAGAACTCCTACATAATTGCATTTTTATTTGCGAACAAATTTCTGAAATATTTTTGAGACCCAAAATTTTGTTAACTTCGTGAAATTGACAGCAACAACTCCTAAGGTTGCATAGAGGCCATATTATGCATTCAAACTACTTAGAACTCTAAGAATTCAACATGCAAGCTCATCTACAGCAGCACCAAGAGTAGCTAATTACTCTAAAAATAACACACTAAATCAAAAACTAATTAGAGCAATGGAGGAGTCACATACCAAGTAGCAATTCCTCCAAACATTTTCGGAAATGGAGCTTCGAGCAAAGAGATCAAAATCCACGGGTTTGAGAGCAAGAACACGGGAATGAGAGCTATGGTGATCTTTTTCTGGAGGTAGGGGGTGACATGGGCTAAAGGAATAAGTGAGGGGGCCCACGTGGGGACCACAACCCACCAAGGCGCGCCTGGGGTTGCTGGCGCGCCCTGGTGTCTTGTGGGCACCAGGTGCACCCCCCTCTAATATTATTTGCACCAGAAATTCAGAAATATTCAGAAAAAAATCGTATCAAATTTTCACGACATTCTGAGAACTTTTATTTTTGGGTCATTTTCTATTGTACGGAGAAAACAGAAAACAAGATAGACATGGCATTTTATTTTATTGGACTAAGTAAAACAGAAAATAAAAGGTGGGAGCAGAAGATTGTGCTTCATACCTCTCAAAAATGATCCATTAATAAGGTTGATAAAGTCTTATTAACAACCACTTCCGATTAGCATGAAATCGAAGAACTTTCGTAAAACACTAAGTTACCTCAATGGGGATATGCATATCCCCAACAATAAGTATGTCATATTTCTCTTTGGCAATAGGTAGAGGTATTTGAAAACTTCCAATAGTGAGTGTTAGAGATTCTTCAATAACATTTATACCATTCACTTGGAATTGTTTCTTCGAAAAGTGCACCGTATGCTCATTACCATTGATATGAAAAGTGACTTTGCTTTTATTGCAATCAATAACAACCCCTGCAGTATTCAAAAAGGGTCTACCAAGGATAATCGACATATTGTCGTCCTCGGGCATCTCAAGAATAACAAAGTCCATTAGGATAGTAACTTTTGCAACAACAACGGGCACATCCTCACAAATACCGATAGGTATGGCAGTTGATTTGTCAGCCATTTGCAATGATATCTCAGTAGGTGTGAGTTTATTCAAATCAAGTCTTTTATATAAGGAGAAAGGCATAACACTAACACCAGCTCCCAAATCACACAAAGCAGTTTTGACATAGTTTCTTTTAATGGAGCAAGGTATAGTTGGTATTCCCGGATCTCCAAGTTTTTTAGGTACTCCATCCTTAAAAGAATAATTAGCAAGCATGGTGGAGATTTCAGCTTCAGGTATCTTTCTTTTATTAGTGATGATGTCTTTCATGTATTTTGCATAGGGGGCATTTTTAAGATATCAGTTAAGCGGGTACCCAAAAAGACTGGCCTAATCATTTCAGCAAAGCGTTCAAATTCTTCATCTTCCTTATTCTTAGATGGTTTAGTTGGAAAGGGCATGGGTTTTTGAACCCATGGCTCTCTTTCTTTACCATGTTTTCTAGCCACAAAGTCTCTTTTATCATAACGTTTATTGTTAACTTGTGGGTTATCAAGATTAACAGCCGGCTCTATTTCAACATCATTATCCGGTTCTTTATCATGAAAATCATCATTATTGTGTTCATTATCACTAGGTGAATGTTCATTATTGTGTTCATTATCACTAGGTGAATGTTCATTACCAGACTGAGTTTCAGCATCTAAAATAGAGACATCATTATTATCAGGAGGTTTTTGTATCTCGGGTTTACTAGAGGTATGCAGAGTCCTATCATTTTTCTTTTTCTTTTTCTTTTTCTTTTTAGAAGGACTAGGTGCATCAGTGTTAATTCTCTGAGAGTCTTGTTCAATTCTTTTAGGATGACCCTCAGGATAGAGAGGTTCTTGGGTCATTCTACCTCCTCTAGTTACTACTCTAGCAGCAAAATCATTCATATTATTATTCATTTCATCAAGCAATTCTTTTTGAGATCTAGCAACTTGTTCTAACTGGGTTTGAACCATAGAGGCATGTTTTCCTACACCTCTAACATCATTACTGATTCTAAATAGCAAGTCACTCAAGCGAGCAATCATATCAGAATTATATTTCAATTGTTTCAGAACATGTGCATTGAAGTGATCTTGTTTCATAATGTAGTTATCAAACTCATATAAGCATTGACTAGGATGTTTATTTCAAGGGATATCACTTTCATCAAACTTTAATAAAGAATTTACCGCTACCACCTGTGGAGGTGGTGGTGCGTCAAGACCATGTATTTCTTCAATAGGTGGTAAATTCTTAACATCCTCAGCTTTAATACCTTTTTCTTTCATGCATTTCTTTGCCTCTTGCATATCTTCAGGACTGAGAAATAAGATACCCCTCTTCTTCGGAGTGGGTTTAAGTGGTGGTTTAGGAAGAGTCCAATCATCATAATTCTTCAATATATTATTCAATAATTCCTCAGCTTGTTCAATAGTTCGTTCCCTGAAAACACAACCAACACGACTATCTAGGAAGTCCCTAGAAGCATCAGTTAGTCCATTATAGAAGATATCAAGTATTTCATTTTTCTTGAGAGGGTGATCAGGCAAAGCATTAAGCAATTGGAGAAGCCTCCCCCAAGCTTGTGGGAGACTCTCTTCTTCAATTTGCACAAAGTTAAATATTTCCTGTAAGGCAGCTTGTTTCTTATGAGCAGGAAAATATTTTTCAGAGAAGTAGTAGATCATATCCTGGGGACTACAGACACAACCAGGAGCAAGAGTATTGTACCATGTCTTAGCATCACCCTTTAATGAGAACGGAAATAACTTAAGAATATAGTTGTAGCGAATCTTCTCATCATGAGCAAAGAGGGTGGCTATATCATTCAGCTTAGTAAGATGTGCCACTACAGTTTCAGTTTCATAGCCATGGAAAGGATCAGATTCAACCAAAGTAATTAACTCTGGGTCGACAAAGAATTCATAATCCTTATCGGTAACAAAGATAGGAGAAGTAGCAAACTTAGGATCACATTTCATTCTAGCATTCAAAGTCTTTTCCTTATACTTGCTTGCGTAGCAATTTCTTAAGATCATTTCAATCCTTACAAGAAAGGATTTCCCTAGTTTTCTCCTCATCCATAACATAACCTTCAGGTATCTTAGGCATTTCAAATCAAGGAGAGCCAGGTCTAATAGGTGTTTCATAATCATCAGTTTCAAGAGCTTCATCAGTTTCAGCAATCTCATCAGTTTCAATAATTTCATTCTCTTTAGCTCTAGCAATTTGTTCATCAAGAAATTCACCTAGTGGCACATTATCATCAAGCATGGTACTAGCATCATCATAAGCATCATTCATAGCAGAAGTAGCATCATCAATAACTTGTGACATATCCGGATTAATAGCATGTGGTGGTGTTGCAAGCTTACTCATAACCGAAGGTGAATCAAGTGCAGAGCTAGATGGCAGTTCCTTACCTCCCCTCGTCTTAGAGGGAAAATTCTTGGTTTTTGGACCCTTCAGATTCTTCATAGTGATCAATTGATATTAATCCCAAGTGACTCAACAAATATAGCTATGGTCCCCAGCAACGGTGCTAAAAAAAGGTCTTGATAACCCACAAGTATAGGGGATCACAACAGTTTTCGAGGGTAGAGTATTCAACCCAAATTTATAGATTCGACACAAGGGGAGCTGTTGGGGATATAACCCCATGGTAAGACCCGCCCATGAGGGGCCGGGTCATACCTGGCGGCTCGTAGCCAAGACCCATGAGGTGGGCCGGAAGATGAAGGCCAGGCCGCATGGCGGTTTACCTGACAGGCCAAGAAGAAGGCCCAGACAGAAGATGGTATGAAAACCCGGGCGGTTAAGCCGCCAGGAGACGGCTTGCCCAAGATGGCAAGGCGGCTTAGAGACAGGATTGAATACGTTGTGTGAGTCGGTTTGCGACTCGTGTAACACAGGGCCTTGACCTCCTTTATAAAGGTGATACCCTGGGGCGGCTTAGACAGAAACGAATCAATCGAGAACTAGGTCAGGCGAATCCGCTCCCTTGTAATCGATACTCCAATCAATACAACACAAGCAGGACGTAGGCTTTTACCTCTTCAGGAGGGGCTGAACCTGGGTAAACTCGTGTCCCTCGTCTCGATCAACCCCTTTGAGTCCACCGCCTTAGCGATGGCCTCGAACCTAAGTCTTCGGACATCTGCCGTGACAAAACCACGACAGTTGGCGCCCACCGTGGGGCCAGCGCTCGGTGGTGTTGAGTTCTCAAAGGGCTCTCTCCCAGGGATCGAGGGGTACGCTGTCGGCAGGATGACCAAGAGTCGCCGCGGCCGGCTCTACATCGACGACGCCGGCTGGGGCCCCGAGGCCGACTCAATTGAGTACGGTTTCCGGGTCCCCTTCGGCGGAATCCACGTCTTCATCGGCAAGATCGGTGGATCTGAACCCGGGCCGGACATCTGCACCGACATCGTCGAGCCGGCCCGGCGTGAGCAACCCGCCCGACGCGTGCAACCCGCCCGTGCTAACTCGGGCAAGAAGCATGTCTTCGTCAGCTTCACCCAGGGCGTGGAGCTTGAGGGCTTTGTATCTCGGGAGGAAACTCTCATCTGTTCAGAGGATGGATCCTCGAGCGGAGAGACGGAATCAATCTATCAGCTTCACAACGGTGGGCTCGGGGGCTACGTCGAGCCTTACCCTGAGTCGGAGTATCACGAGACGGAGGATTATGAGCCGCCGAACCGCGCTGCCGTCTTCATGGCGGGTTCAGCGGCGGCTCCTAGCAGCTCAGCCGCCGGTGCGACTGGGTCTGGAGCTGGTAGGCCGCCGGCTCAAGTTCTTCTGGATCTGATGAATGAGCTTACAACCCTGATGGCGACTGAGGTCACTGCTGAAAACCAAGCGGCCCGTAATGCGGAGATCGCGAGGTTGAAGAACCAGATGACCGGAGTCCAACAGGAAATCAATGCGCTGAAGGCTCAGATGGATGCTGAGGCGGAGCGCCTTAGGGCGGACGCTTTCCGTTTTGAGTTAGAGCAGCAGTCTGCGACGGCAGTTCAGCGGATGAGGCATCAATCCCGCTTGCCAGATCAGTATAAAGCCAGAAATCTCTTCAACACGCCAGGGACGGGACGGCACATACCTTTGACCGTGACCCGGACGGCGGAAGTACCTAGAAGCCGGGCGGCGATTCAGCATCAGCGGCCAGACCCGCCCCACCGGAACCTGACCCCACCACAGCCTTTTCCGACGCCGCCGAGTCATTATTCTAACCCGGCGGAGAACCTGGTGGCGGCAGCCACCAGGCTTGATACAATTCCCATCCCCGACGAGGCACCTTTTGCAGAGGAGGTGCGGAATGCTATTGGATACCTGCGGACGGCGGTGGCCCAGCAGGAGAAGTATGCTTACAGCCGGAGCCGCGTGCATTCAACTCCCATCCCCAGCCGCAGCTACAGTCGGCATTATGAGTCGCCGGCGGTTTCTAGCAGTGAACGACATCGGAACCCGCCGCGAGTCGATCGGGCGGCTCTGGATGCTCAGGCGCTGGTGGATCGGGCAAGAGCACAGCGAGAGGCGGCGGCTCTGGCGGCGGCGGCGGCTCATCAGGAACCCACAGTTGCACCTTCTGTCTCAGTAGGGGCAGGATTGACCTCCAGGGCTGTGGGAGTGCCGTGTTTAGCGCCAGCTCTACGAAACGAGCGTCTGCCGAAGGATTTCAAGGGCCCTCGCAAGGTGCCCAATTATACTGCTGACCTACCTCCAGAGGCTTGGATCGAAAGCTATGAGCTGGCCATGGAGATGTTAGACGTCAGTGATGCAGTATGTGCCAAATATTTCATCATGATGCTGGAAGGGCCGGCTCGCACGTGGTTGAAGGGCTTGCCACCCAACACCATTAATTCCTGGTCTGAGTTAAAGACGAAATTCATCAAAAATTTCCAAGGAACGTGCAAGCAGCCCATGACGATTGTGGATCTGGACCATTGCGTGCAGCGTGATGACGAGTCGGCTCATCACTGGGTCCGGCGGGTCTCAACCATCATCCACTCTTCAGAACAGATTACGGCGGCTCAAGCAGTTTTGATACTAGAGAAGGATTGCCATTTCACACCCTTGAAGCAGAAGCTTGGCCGGCTCAAGCGCACGTGCCAGGATATGGGGGAGCTCATGGCGGCTCTCACCAAGTATGCAGACTCCGATAACACGAAGGACCCTGGCTCTGATGATGAGAAATCGGGTCAGGGTAAGAAGAACAACAACGGCAAGGGTCAACAGCAAGGCGCGGCCGGAAATAGCAACCCGGGCAAGCGGAAGAACCCGGACGGCGGGTTAGAATTGGTGGCGAACACCAGCGCTGGGAACAATCGTGCTAAGGGCAATGGGAACTTCAGGCAGCCCTTTAACAAGGGTAAAGTTCCTTTCAACTTGGAAGAGATGCTCAATAAACCTTGTCCGGAGCACAGCCGGCCTGATAAGCCGGCAGGTCACACATGGAGGGATTGCAGTATTATGCGGCAGTTTCGGGATTACAGCCTTCAACAGCATCGGAATAACGGTAATGGGCCATCAGGCGGCTCAGGGCCGGGCGGATTAGGAGCCAGTTTTGGTGCTGGAGGCTCAGGATCCGGGTACCAGGGTCAAGGCAATCAAGGGGGTCATCATCAGCAGTCTGGCGGTGGAGGCCAGCAGCAGAATAACCAATCGGGGTACCAGACTAACCTGAAACAGCTCAGTGGGGGTCAGTATCATGTTTTTACAACCAGCCTCGACAAGCGAGACCGGAAGGTGCGCAAGCGGGCGGTTAACGCAGTCATGCCGGCTCTCCCGCAGTATTTGAAGTGGTCGGAGTATGACATAACTTGGAGTCAGGAGGATCACCCGCCGCGTGTTGATAACCCGGGGCAACTGGCTTTGGTAGTTGCCCCCCAAGTAGGAGGATATGTGTTCACCAAAGTACTTATGGATGGTGGCAGCAGCATCAACATTCTGTATTATGACTCTTTCAGTCGGATGGGTTTGCTTGACAAGGATCTTAAGCCCTCTTCAGCAGTTTTTCACGGTGTGGTGCCCGGCAAGTCGGCCTACCCAGTGGGAAAGATTTCTTTGGAGGTAGCTTTCGTGATGAATTCAACTACAGGGTGGAGTCTTTGTGGTTTGAAGTGGTTAAAATCAAGAGCCCATATCACGCTCTGTTTGGACGGCCGGCTTATGCCAAGTTCATGGCTAGGCCTTGCTATGTTTACTTGCAGCTCAAGATGCCCGGGTTGAATGGAACGATTACTGTGCATGGTGATCGGAAGACGGCTCTTGAGTGTGAGGAAGGAGATGCGGCTTACGCAGAGTCAAGCTGTGCTGAAGCAGAGTTTAAGTTCTATAAGGAAAATGTTGACCCGGAAGATATGACTCCGCTGAAGAAGCCTAACACGGAATCTGAGCCGCCCCTCAAGTTTGCGGCGGATGATACCAAGCTGGTGGATTTCACTCCGGGCGACTCATCGCAGCAATTCACTATCGGGGCTAACATGGACCCCGCATAGGAAAGCGCACTCATCGAATTCATCCGTGAGAATCAGGACATCTTCGCATGGAAGCCGTCTGACATGCCGGGTGTACCGAGAATTCGCTGAGCACCACCTTAATGTGGATCCTAAGTTCAAGCCGATCAAGCAGTTCCTTCGCCGTTTCAATGAAGAGCGGCATAAAGCAATTGGGGAAGAGGTGGCCCGGCTCTTAGCGGCAGGGTTCATCGTGGAGGTTTTTCACCCGGAGTGGTTAGCTAACCCGGTTTTGGTGCTTAAGAAGAACGGCACATGGCGTATGTGTGTGGATTACACGGATCTTAACAGGGCCTGTCCAGTTGACCCGTTTGCTCTCCCCCGGATCGACCAGATTATTTACGCAATGGCGGGTTGTGAGAGCTTATGCTTCCTGGACGCTTATTCAGGTTATCATCAGATCAAGATGGCAGTCAAAGACCAAGAGAAGACGGCTTTCATTACGCCTTTTGGTGCTTTCTGCTATGTGTCTATGCCTTTTGGGCTCAAGAGTGCCCAGGCGACTTACTAGCGTTGTGTGCAGAACTGTCTTCATAGTCAAATTGGGCGCAACGTTCATGCTTATGTGGATGATATTGTGGTCAAGTCAAGAAAGAAGGAGACTCTACTTGACGACCTAAAGGAAACGTTTGATAATTTACGGGTCTACAAGATGATGCTTAACCCGGCTAAGTGTGTCTTCGGAGTTCCTGCAGGCAAGCTCTTGGGATTCCTAGTTTCTGAGCGTGGCATTGAAGCTAACCCGGACAAGATAAAGGCTATCACCTCCCTGTCTGAGCCAGCGTGCATCAACGACGTTTAGCGCTTGGCGCGTCGAGTCGCTGCTTTAAGCCGGTTCATAAGCCGCCTGGGTGAGAAAGCTATTCCTCTGTATCAGATGATAAAGAAGACAGACAATTTTGTCTGGAGTAAGGCGGCGGGTGAAGCGCGAGGCGCTCAAGAAGCAGCTGGCTGAGCCGCCGGTCTTGGCCGCTCCGGCTGAGTAGGAACCTTTACTCCTCTATGTGGCGGCTAACAACAGAGCAGTCAGCGTCGCGATTGTTGTGGAGCGTAAGGAGGCAGGAAAGGAGTATCCGGTTCAGAGGCCGGTTTACTATGTTAGCAAAGTCTTAATTGAATCCAAGCAAAGGTACCCACATTGGCAGAAGCTGATATATGGGGTGTTCATGGCGAATCGTAAGTTAAAGCACTACTTCCTGGGACACCAGATCACTGTGGTTAGTTCTGCCCCGTTGGGTGACATAATTCAAAATAGAGAAGCCACCGGCAGGATTGCAAAGTGGGCGTTGCAGCTTGGGCCTCTTAATCTGAAATATGTGCCTCGCACGGCTGTTAAGTCTCAAGCTTTGGTGGACTTTATAAACGACTGGACAGAGTGTCAGTCGCCTGAGGAGAAGCCGGATAGCACATACTGGACAATTCACTTTGATGGATCCAGGCAGCTGGAAGGATCAGGGGCTGGAGTTGTCTTAACTTCCCCTAAAGGTGACAAGTTTTGTTATGTGTTAAGGTTGATGTTTCCCTGTACTAACAATGCAGCTGAGTATGAGGCTTTACTTCATGGCCTCCGGATGGCTAAGGAGATGAACCTGAGCCGGGTTAGATGTCTTGGCGACTCAGACCTCGTGGCTCAGCAAGTTTCAGGCACGTGGGATTCCAAAGACCCCCGGATGGCGGCTTATCGTCAGGCGGTGGATATCATTGCTGGACACTTCAAGGGTTATCAGGTGGATCATATTGACCGTCGAAAGAATGAGGCGGCTGATGCATTGTCAAGGCTGGGCTCACAGCGTAAGCCGGTGCCGCCTAATGTTTTCTTGGATGTGTTATATCATCCGTCTGTTAAGCTACCTTCAGAGGAGGATCTGGCCGTACCTGACCCGGAGGGGCAGCTGGTGGCGCCTCTGCATGCTATCCCTGACTGGACGCTGCCTTACCTAGCATACTTGGCTCGCGGCGAGTTACCCGAGGACGAGACCTGGGCAAGGCAAATCATAAGGCGATCTAAGTCCATGACGATCGTCAATGGCGAGTTACATAAGCGCAGCGTCACCGGCGTTTTTCAACGTTGTGTTTCGCCTGAAGAAGGTAAGGAAATCTTAAATGAGATTCACGCTAGCGATTGTGGTCATCACGCCGGCTCAAAATCTCTGGTGGCCATGGCCTTTCGGCATGGTTTCTTCTGGCTGACGGCTCATAAAGACGCAGAAGACTTGGTTCTCAAGTGCGATGGATGTCAGAAGTTCGGGCGACGTGCTCACGTGCCGGCTCAGGAATTGCGAATGATTCCAATTACCTGGCCGTTTGCGGTCTGGGGGCTTGACATGGTTGGGCCCTTCAAGAGATCCAAAGACAAGAAGACCCACCTTTTGGTGGCGGTGGATAAGTTTACCAAGTGGGTGGAGGCTGAGCCGGTCGGCAAGTGTGACGCGGCTACGGCGGTTCAGTTTGTCAAAAAATTGATCTACCGCTTTTGTTACCCTCATAGTATCATCACAGATAATGGCACAAACCTATCCAAGGGGGCTATGCAGGCGTTCTGTGAAAGTGAGCATATCCGGCTTGACGTCTCTGCAGTTGCTCATCCACAATCCAATGGTCAGGCGGAGCGGGCTAACCAGGAGATCTTGAGAGGTATCAAACCCCGGCTTATGGTTCCTCTACAGCGAACGCCGGGTTGTTGGGTAGAAGAGTTGCCATCAGTTTTATGGAGCATCAGAACCACTCCCAACAGGTCAACAGGCTATACGCCTTTCTTCATGGTTTATGGTGCAGAAGCCGTTTTACCAAGTGATATACGTCATGACTCGCCGCGGGTGGCGGCTTACGTTGAGACAGACAATGAGACAGCGCGTCAGGACGCGTTAGATGCTTTGGATGAGGAACGTGATCTGGCGGCGGCTCGATCGGCAATTTATCAACAAGACCTGCGTCGCTATCATAGCCGCAGGGTTAAGACCCGGACATTCCAAGAAGGCGACTTGGTGTTACGTCTAATTCTAGATCAGACGGATGCGCACAAGTTATCTCCTCCATGGGAAGGACCTTTTGTGGTTAGCAGAAACCTCAACAATGGGTCATACTATCTCATTGACGTTCGAGACGAATCACGCACTTCTGGGCAGGAGACCCACCGGCCGTGGAATATCGCTCATCTGCGGCCTTATTATACTTGAGTCATCAACTCCCCCCATTGTACATCATCATTGTATATATCACTTATATATATATAATAAAGTTGGCATCCCTGCAAGCCGGGGCCTCTGCCGTTTTACGCATCTCAGATCGTGCAAAGATGGATACAACCACAAGGTCACTTGGGGGCTTCTAACCCGCTAGGGTTCAGCTTACACACCCTCTTGATCAGCTCTTCAGCCACTGTAAGGCCGGGTTATATACCCAAAAAGTTGACTTCGTCAACAAGGTCATTTGGGGGCTTCCAACCCGCCGGGTTTAGCTTACACACCCTCTTGATCGGCTCTTCAGCCACCGCAAGTTTGAGTTAAACCTGCCTGTAAGCTGCTGCTGCTCCGCCAGGTGACCCGCCGAACTCTTACCAGTTAATCTCGATTAGAGACCCTGAGCTGTTCAAACATATTTGACAGTCACTCTCGCTAGAGACCCTGTACCATTCAAGGTTAAACCGGCGGTTCTTGTCACGTGAGCGCCGGCTTACGGAAAGCGAGGATAAACTCACCCATCTGCTGCCAACTCTCCGCTATGTGGCCCGTTCGTACTCTTAAACAGTTACTCTTTTTAAGACCCTGCATTGTTTAAGGTTCAAACGACGGATTTATGTCACGTGAGAGGTAGCTTTTGGGCCCTAAGGGTATTCATACCCTGCTGCGTCTCTTTCTGGTTTGTTACGCTCTTATCAGTTAATCTCGCCGAGAGACCCTGAGTCATTCAAGGAATTGATGGTCACTCTCGCTAGAGACCCTGTACTGTTAAGAGTTCAAGTAACGAGTCCACCCAGAAGAACCGGCTTATGAGTTTTCTACAACGCAAGGTCATGAAAGATTTATCATCTCCGGGTTGTGCTTTTTCAAGCCGCCCTCACAACAATGTAGGACATTGTCTTGTTTTTCCAGGGTTTATCTCCTAAAGATGAGCCGCCGTGAAAACTGATATTATGAGCTGAGCACAAGACGGATAAATATGCATCAAGTTGTGCAAAGTTTCTACGTGCACGATGGCACGGCTCAGACAATCAGGTTTTTCTTAAGCCTATTACAAAGCTCTCCAGAGAGCCCAAAATACCACGAACTTAAAGTTTTTGTACACTGCTGGCGGTGGCGGGTCAAGAAGCCGGGTTAAAGGTTTCCTAAGGAAATGATCAGCTTGATGGCGGGTCATCCTGTGTCGGGTCTTCGACTTCTTCGATCTGAAGATTGTCCACATCCTAGTTGCAGTTTGTTAGAGCTTCAAACTGAGCCTCGTCAAAGAGGGGAGACGGGTCAATCTCAGGAGCAAAGAGGTGCTTACGGCGGACAGGAGTCAAATCTCTGGCTTCAAAAGTTGGGCCACGCACTCTTTTGCTGACCTCGTTGTAAGCCGCCTGGTACGTTGACAGATCAATTTCATCAACCAGTGTTGATGCGAGTACTCTGGAGGCCTTCATACACTTGGCATAGTCAGCTTCTGTGAAATCTGAGCCATCAACTTTCTTCGACGGAAAGCCGTCCATCATTTCTTCTGTCGACAGTTCAGGGGCAAATGCCAGAGACTGGCTTAGCGCAGCCATCACTCCCTTCCTGGCGGCTGATCGTTTGAGTTCCTCAATCTATTTGGGCAGAGTGGATAAGAGTTCTATCACTCCCTTCATATATTTGGGGATGCTTTTTTCAGTCAACATCGCTTTGATGGTGCATAGGGTGCCGCAGTATAGCTGTTCTGCCAAGGAATATACTGCCTTTAGCTTCAGCAAGCTGTCTGAAGATAGTTGGCGGCTTCTTTGACCTGCAAGGAAAGATTTAGTGGTATAAGCCGCCCGCACAGTTTTTAAAACATGGCAAGGAAATTTGCTAAGGTGTATCGTGCTTACCAAAGATAGCAGAAGTCATCCTCGAGATATGGCGCTTGAGGGTTTGCAGCTCATCTGACACAAGCTTGAGTTGCTGGTCAGCATCGTCTGCGCGCTTGGTCAGGGCGGCTTGTGTAGACTCAGCACTTTTCTTGAAGGCATCAAAATCAGCTTGAACCTTCTCAAGCTCCTTAACGGCAACCCGCCATTTTTCTTCCGCCTCAGACTGGGCGGTTTGTTGGGCAGCAAGGCTTTCTTTTACGCCGGTCAGATCAGACTCGGCTGCCTCCAAAGCTTCCTATATTGTACAAAAACAAAACAAGACAGGAGGTTTAAGTCGCCAGGAGGAGATATTAGCATATGATTGATGGAGCTGGTATGACAAGTCTCAAGCAGATTGCAAGCAATATACTTGACACTTGGGGGCTAATGTATGTGTTTGCTCTCCAAGTCTACAATGAAGTTCCGGCTCTTCTTCATAAAGAAAAGCCGGCACTTGGGGGCTACACTGCGCTCTCCAAGTCTACAATGAAGTTCCGGCTCATCTTCATAAAGATAAGCCGGCACTTGGGGGCTACATACTGCGCTCTCCAAAGTCTACAATGAAGTTCCGGCTCATCTTCATAAAGATAAGCCGGCACTTGGGGGCTACAAACGGCGTTTTCCAAAAATTCCAGTGAAGTTCCGGTTCATCATTTTTATACTGACCCGGACTTGGGGGCTACCGTTGATCTATTCTTCAAATTGAGTATCGGCTTACTATCTATACTAACCCGATACTTGGGGGCTACAGGCTAAGCTATTTGGAGTATGGCATAGATTGGAAGACCCGGTCTACCATTTACAATGTTAAACCAGCTCTTGGGGGCTACATAAGGGTATAAGGAAAAAGCAGGAGGCGTACCTCATATTTTTTCTTCATCAAGCCAACAAGTTTGAGCTCCATGTTCCGGCTTGTTGACAGGCGGTTCAGATAACCAGCGTGTAATTCATCGGCAGTCAGCTTCTCCAACACAGGGAATTCAAAATCAAACTTCTCAGGCGAGGAAGCTTCAGCCTTGCTAGTATGTCTTGTCAATACATGAGGCTCGGGAGATTGATGACCCGTCCCAGTGATGATAACGTCTGGAAGAACTGTGTCTTCAACGGCTGTTGAAGGGCTGGGCGGCTTAGGATCATCCCTTGGAGGACTGTCAGTTGCCATGTCATGGTCAGCCGGCTCAAAGGGCTGATGAGTGGCTTCAGGTGCATCTTTCATAATTTCAGTGGGCTCCACATGAGCTGCAGGGGAGTCCGGTTTAGTAATTTCCGGCTCTTGGGCAGAAGGAGCAGCAGTAGACCCACCGGTTTTCCTTCGTTTTGCTTGAGCTCTGAAAAACAGAAGAATTGTTGCATAAGTAACAAGGATGATAGAAAGGGATGATGCAGATACAAAGGTACGCACTCCGGGTTGATCTTCAGAGGAGGCAACTTAGTTGCAGTAGAATCACCGGATGAAGGGGGTGTTTCCTGAAAGCAGTTAAGACAATACGAAGCAGAGTAAGGTTACAATGCAAGATTGTTAAAACGGACCTTAGTTAAAAGAGTACCTCAGCCGGCCGCTTCCGCGGAGCCGGAGAATTCGATAACCCGGCCACAAGATCTTCAGAACCGGCACTCCGGGTCTGACGTCGGGAGTTGTGCTGTTGCTTTTTCAAAAGAAAAATTGGGGTCTAAATGAGCAAGAGGATGAGAAAAGGGGACTTTTTGGATGACCCGCCGTATTTTCTCTGGTGGAAGATTTTCTGAGTCAGAGGAAATGTAGGTTACCTCAGGGGCGTCTGCATGGCTTGTTTCCGTTTCCTCCTGTGGATAATTGTTGTTAATAAGTTGCATAAAGAGACGACCAAGGGAGTCAAGTTTTACCTCCGAGTCGTCAAGCTCAGGCGGCTCCTGAGCGGCAGGTTTCTTCTTATGGCCGCGGGCTTTCACCTTGGGTTTCCTTACAGGAGGGTTAAATTTCTTCTTCCAGAAAGGAGAATCGGCCTGTGCATAAGCCGTTAAATGGTGCAAGGTAAAAGGTTAGGACAAGAATGACCAATTTTGTAGAAAAGAATTTCTTACAGCTGGAGCCGGATTCTTGGCGCAAAAGGGCTTCAACCCGGTCTTGTTGCAAATCTCTTTTTTTTTGCCAAGAAGTGACTTGACGGAAGTATAGATGTCTTGTTCTGTCAAAGGGGTGGCATTGAAGCAGAGAGAGTCATCGAGTTCCCCCGTAAATTCATGCATGAGTCGGTCACGCCGGCTCAGAAGCAAGATTTTCCAAGAAACCCAGCAGCGGGTTAAGTCGACGCCAGTTAAGCCGTTCGCCAGTTAGGCCCTGATCTTCGCGAAGGCCGGAGCATACTTCGCTCGTTCTGCGGCAGACATCCGGTCCGGGAGTTCGATGTAGCAAAGCCGGGTGGGACGATAACCCGGCAGTGGATTCTCTTCTTCAGGAGAAGTGTCTTTACAGTAGAACCAGGTCTTGTTCCAATCCTTGGGGTGACTTGGTAAGAGAGCTGCTGGATAGGGCAAATCTCTCCGTCGCTGGATAGACACACCGCCAAGCTCCAAACTTGGCCCAGCCGCCACTTCAGTTTGGCGATTGACGTAGTAGTAGTCTCGGAAGAGGTCAACATACGGCTCTTCTTGCAAGTAAACTTCACATAACACTTGGAACTGACACATGTTGGTGACAGAGTTTGGACCTATATCTTGAGGATGAAGCTTGAAGAAATGAAGCACGTCTCGGAAATTTTTTGATCCGGGTGGGCTAAATCCACGAAGAAGATGATCAGTGAACACAACAACTTCTCCTTCCTGAGGAGTCGGTCTGATTTCTGGCCCTGGAACCCGCCAGTGTATAACATCCTGAGCCGGCAAAATACCCGACTCTACGAAGTCAAGTAGAAGCTGTTCGGTAACTCCGGAGCCGACCCAATCACAAGACGAAGGTGCTCTAGACATAATGGCGGGTTAAGCTGCAAAGGCACGGAGTATGGCGGGTTAGAAAAATGTTCAATAGTCAAGGCAACTACGGTCAGCATAATGGTGAGGTGTTAAGCCGCCAATACAATGGCGAGTTAGGTGGGCAAGACAGCGCTGGAAAATGCGGTTAAGTGCGGACAAATAGGTTTCACATATTGTCATTATAACTGCAAGATACACGGGCGAAGGTAAAATGAAACATATTCAAAAACCTAAAAGGACAGAGGAAGAACAGGCGGACAACACGCGGTGGAGATTGCTATGCAGATCTAAAACAGGCGGGCATTGGTGTTAGGAGGACGACCGCGGCAGAAAGACAGTGTTTTGAGAGGTGCAGTGATACTTGGTAGTCTATATTATGGAGAACACCGATGAACACAAAGAATTCCGATGAACTCAGGAGATCCTAATGGAGGTAACTACGGATTAGACAAGGGCCAAGAGTGGTACCTTGCGGATGCGGATGGGCCGGCGAAGCTTTGGACCAACTCAGGTGGACGCGGCGGCCGGCGTTGGGGCTGACGGCAAGGTTCGGTCGGTGCGGCGGAGCTCCGGAGGTACGGGCGTCTGAAGGAGGAAGACGACAGCGACGGCGGAGAAAAGGAAAGGGGCCCCCGTCTGCTTATTTATGAGATGGGAGGGCAACAGTGCGCGCGAAAGTCGAGGAGGCACAGTGATGATTGACCGAAGAGGGCGCCTCGATTTTCAGGCCGACCTTTCAATGAGAGGATCCGTTGCAAACATCACAGAATCTTTTCAGAATATTCGATATGACGTCACGGCGGGTTATCAGTTTTTCTTTTCAGAGGACAGCAATGTGACACTCGCCGCCAAGTGAGTTTGAAGATTGACATGAGCTGGCTCAAATCAACCTGGGGCCTAATGTTGGGGATATAACCCCGTGGTAAGACCCACCCAGGAGGGGACGGGTCATACCTGGCGGCTCGTAGCCAAGACCCATGAGGTGGGCCGGAAGATGAAGGACAGGCCGCATGGCGGTTTACCTGACGGGCCAAGAAGAAGGCCCAGACAGAAGATGGTATGAAGACCCGGGCGGTTAAGCCGCCCGGAGACGGCTTGCCCAAGATGGCAAGGCGGCTTAGAGACAGGATTGAATACGTTGTGTGAGTCGGTTTGAGACTCGTGTAACACAGGGCCTTGACCTCCTTTATAAAGGTGAGACCCTGGGGCGGCTTAGACAGAAACGAATCAATCGAGAACTAGGTCAGGCGAATCCGCTCCCTTGTAATCGATACTCCAATCAATACAACACAAGCAGGACGTAGGCTTTTACCTCTTCAGGAGGGGCTGAACCTGGGTAAACTCGTGTCCCTCGTCTCGATCAACCCCTTTGAGTCCATCGCCTTAGCGATGGCCTCGAACCTAAGTCTTCGGACATCTGCCGTGACAAAACCACGACAGGAGCCAAAGAATATTTGAGAGTATTAGCAGTTGAGTTGTCAATTCAACCAGACCTGGACATTAAATATCTGCAGCAGAGTTATCAGTAGCACAGTAGTATGATAGTTTGGATAGCAGTAGTAGCAGTAACAGTAACGGTAGCAGTGGTATCAATAGTTTTGTAGCAGTTGGAGCAGTAACAACAACAATAGTAATTCAGCAAGAACAATATGTGGAAAACTCGTAGGCACTGGATCGGTGAACTCATTGGATGATATTCATCATATAACAGTCATAACCTAGGGCGACAAAGGACTAGCTCCAGTTCATAAATGTAATGTAGGCATGTATTCCGTAAATAGTCATACATGCTTATGGAAAAGAACTTGCATGACATCTTTTGTCCTACCCTCTCATGGCAGGGGGTCCATAAGGATACTAAGGGATATTAAGGCCTCCTTTTAATAGAGAAACAGAACAGAGCATTAACACACGATGAATACATGAACTCCTCAAACTACGGTCATCACCGGAAAGTATCCCGACTATTGTCACTCCGGGGTTTACAGATCATAACACGTAATAGGTGCGTATGACTAGCAAGATCGAATCAAGAACATATATATAATGGTGATAACATAAATGGTTTAGATCTAAAATCATGGCACTCGGGCCCTAATGACAAGCATTAAGCATGGCAAAGTCATAGCAACATCAATCTCAGAACATAGTGGATACTAGGGATCAAGCCCTAACAAAACTAACTCGATTACATGATGAATCTCATCCAACTCCTCATCGACTAGCAAGCCTACAAAGGAATTACTCACTCCCGGTGGGGAGCATCATGGAATTGGCGATGGAGAAGGGTTGATGCTGACAAAGACCGAAGATCCCCCTCTCCGGAGCCCCAAACGGGCTCCAGATCTAGCCTCCCGAGGAAGAACAGGAGGTGGCGGCGACTGCGTATCGTAAAACGCGATGAAACTTTCTCTCTGATTTTTTTCTCCAAAAATAGGATTTTATAGCGTCAGTATTAGGGTCAGTGGGGCCCCGAGGTGGGCAAAACCCACCAGGGCGCGCCTGGGGGGGCTGGTGCGCCCTGGTGTATCATGCCCAGCCATGGCTCCCCTCCGGTGGTTCTTGGCTCCAGTATTTTTTATTTATTGTAAAATAAATCTCCAAAAAGTTTTGTCCAATTCCGAGAACTTTTATTTCTGCACAAAAATAACACCATGGTAGTTCTGCTGAAAACAGCGTCAGTCTGGGTTAGTTTCATTCAAATCATGCAAATTAGAGTCCAAAACAAGGGCAAAAGTGTGAGGAAAAGTAGATACGACGGAGACGTATCAATGACGAATCTGACGGGCGAGACCCGCCTGTCAGTGAGAGGAGAGAGAGAGTGCGGGCGAGCGCGGGCTGGCTAGCTGGTTAGTGGGCCGGCCTGGTTAGGTGGTTGGCTGGCCCTTTTCCTTTTTGTTTTCCTTTTCCATTTTCTCTTTCCATTTTCTTTTATGTTTTCTTTCTGCTCTATGTTTTTCATTTTATAAAAAGAATTTAAAATTTCTTCAAAAAGAAAATAGTTTTTAAAATTGTCTTGGCAATATTTATGAATTGATGAACATTTCCAAAGTATTTTTCTCACTAAAATATCATTATACCTAGTGGGCCTATTTGAATAGTTTGAATTTGCATTTTCTAATGATCTATTCTGTTTTTATTTTCCAGAGTTTTACTTATAGTTTATTTGTCTAAAATAATTTATTTTCAAACTTTGGTTCACTCAAATAAAAGATGGCATATATAATCTTTAGGAAATTTCTTTCCTGCCCTAATGCAAATTTTGAAAAGAATTTTTAGGGTGAGGCTTTCATGGCTTTCCTTTGAATTCAAATGGTGGTTTGAATTCAATGTTGGCCTTGTTGGCTTCAAAACCAAATATACAAAGACAAATTGTGAATGCATATTCTTCTAGTTTCACAACCAAGATTAAGGGGAAATTTGGGTTGTGACAAACGTCATCTGTAACTAGGTGATCATAATGACAACTTACAGGTTCATCAGAAAGTTTGACAAGGGACTAGATAGCTCAAGAGTAGGATTTTCTCCTCTGACAATAGAGAGATATTCTTAGGGCCCTCTCGGTGTGACGGCGTCCATCATCGTCTGGCCAGACACAAGTGACTATGTTACGGGGATGCCAGAACACATCAATGAGAAAGAAGAAAAAACGGTAACAAGAATAACGGTATAATGAGCATGTGAGTGGCTCAAGAGGATAATGATTTTCGGGTCTTGTAAAGTATCGCAAAGCAAAGGGAATTTCACATGGTAAGCAATGGTTCACTCTAATATCATTTGTGTACTCGTAGGGATCAATATGGACGTCCACGGTTCCGCTATTGGTCATTGAACGAAGGAGTTTCGGTCATGTCTATGAGTTACCGAACCTACGCGGTCACAAGCTTAAGGTAATCAAGATACGATGAGTGCTAGTAGGAAAATATTATCGAGGATTTGTTTGTGGAATTGTTTCATTAATATTCGGAATATTTTCGAGAGGATCCGGAAGCGTTTTGGCGTCACCGGAAGGGTTTCAGAGAGTATCGGGTAATATCGGGTATTACCAATAAGTATATATAGGTGGAAATGTTTCTGGGGCTGTTAAATTATATATAAAAGGGTTTGAAAATATTTAGAACATTTTTCTATTGAATTTAATATCAACGGGCGTTAAAAGGCCAAGTACTGGAAAGGGAATTGGGTCACCATGGCGCAATAGGGAAGGCTCCCCACTTTTCCAAGTGGGGAGGCCGAACTGGAGTGGGGGAGGACTCCTCCTCAGCCCATTTGGTCGGCGCACCAAAGAGGGACTTTCCCTCCTTGGTGGTTGCCCCTCCTCTCCCCTCCCACCTATATATACTAGAGGATTTCACCTCTTTTGGACACACACCTATTGGAGTTTCCTCTAGTCCTCTAGTTCTAGTTCTAGTTGATCAATTAGAGCTAGGTCTAGATCCTCTAATCCTCATAATTAGAAGCCCAATGTGGTTCTAATCTCCTCCCTCTAATCCTCCGGCGATGATTAGCTCTGGATGATGAAGCGCTGTCGGATCATGAATACCGTACACTTGCAACCAAGTAGAGAGGTCGTGCTTTCAGTCTTCAGTTCGAGGGATCGTTCATGAGCGGTTCGCGGGATTGTTCATCTACGGTTCAAGGGACTTCATCTACGATCTACACCAACTAATCTTCTTCTGCTGCTACTCGAAGTTGGTAACTATCCGATCCTAAGCATTATTGTATCTTCATAGTGTTCCTGGTTGATCGTAGGGCATTTTTTTGTTTTCTACTACGTTTCTCAACACTTGGACCCCTATGAGGGATCTGGAACGAATTCACTCCGTCAGCCGTCAGTTCCTAAAGCAAGGGAGAGCCCCGCAAAGCCTTGATGAGCAGCCAGCTCTGACGCCACTCCCTCACATGGGAATAAAGCTTCGCGGAGATGTAGCTCTCCTCCTCTTTCTTCCCAGCAAGGCGGAAAGTCACACAACCAGAAGTCTGGTTGTCCCTGGAGCTCAAGCGAGGAGAATAAAAATGCCGGAAAAATTCCAACGATGGCCACACCCCGACGAACCCCTCGCACAGGTGGGCAAAGATCGCCAACACTAACACCGTGTTCGGGTGAAGGTGTAGCATGTGCAACTAGTAGTGCTCCAGCACCGTGAGGAAGAAGTTGGAGAAGGGGGGCTCCAAACCAGCGGGAAGGAAGTTGACGAATATGAGCACCATGCCTTCCTCCACGTCCCGGCTTCCCGCTGATCACAACATCATCGTCCCCCACTCATTGTTATGCTCGCGACCAGGAAGCTGAGGGCCTGCACGTTGTCTCCGTCCAAGTACTCCGACCCGTATAGGGTTGGCGTCGGCTACAGTGAAACCGCCTCCTCATTCCCCTTTCCCTTGTTTGCGACAAAACCAGTCCTACGTGATGCCATGGAGGAGAGATTTGTGAAGGAATGGGAAACAATGGAGAGCACGGAAGCAACTAGAATAAGAAGAAGCAGGAGGATGAAGACGATGGGACAGATGGGGTGTGTCTCGGATTTCCCTATTTATAACCCAAGGGACAGACGGAAGGAAAACCGCCCGCCTCTCGGCCGTGACCGCCCACATTTCTTTACTCTTGAGGGCGTGCTACAGACGTGGGGCGGGAATCGAGGAGTCCCCATTTTTTTCGTCTAACAAGGCCGCCCACGAAGGCACTGTAAATGCGATGGAGGTAAAAGTGGTCAGTGCTAGGCCCACTGCCGGCCTCCATGCGTAAGACCCTGGAACAGCTTGGTCCCATCTCCCCTATCGTGCGCACCAGCTGCACAGACGGGCGACGGGGCCAAGGGCTACCGTCGGCCTAAACAAAATCGGGGTACTACAGGCCTGGGGCTTTGGGCCTTGACGATGGCCCCGCGGCTTGGCCCAGTCCAAAGGATAATCCCTGAAGAACCCGTGTTGTTCCACGGGTAATAGCGTGAGCCACAAGAGCAGTTCGAAAGGCGACGGAGCCTGGCTAGCCCGGGAAGCGCCTCACGGGGCCTCCCGGGAAGCTGTGCCTATGCGTGGTTGAGTCCGTCAAGAGAGCGGAAATCCCACTGTCGGATAGAGGGATGATATCCCACTCCTCGTTCATTGTTGCGGGCGTCAGCAGAAGGACGGGAGGTGAATGACCGATCGACACGCATGGGCTCCGACAAGACCCCCGTTGGGGTGAGATCACCCACAGTGACAATAGCGCGGTTTACCTGCTCCCAACGTTGCTACATGAGCATTACCCTGACACTACCAACTCTGCAGAGCAGGGATGCAGGGGTATGTCCACGGTACAATATGCTACTCCGGCAGCCATCATCACTGCGTGTACAGGCGTGCGACAAGAGACCATACCGTGTCAGTACGAGCTGATCTAGTCTACCCTATGTTATATTCGACCAATGAGGATCCACACAAGGGCCATCAAGAAGCTGTATAAATAGGGGGAGGCTATGGACCCACAAAGGGGGGGATTCATGGACAAGAAAACATACACATTATCGCCAACTACCATTGAAATATCGAACACAAAGCAAGAGTAGCGTATTAAACCAACATGGTGGCCTGAACCTGGGTACTCCAGCGTGTACGATTCCTCGTTCTCCTTCTCTCGATCGTTCATGACTTAGGAAGCTAGGCGTGTTCAGTTCCCTGGCCGAACTCACAAAGGGTTGCAGTCGACAACCCAATGTCTGGTATTTAGACATTGACAATATGAGATCTGAAGACCTTGTGGGTGGTGTTGACATGTTGTGTGATCATGCACAACATGACCATGGAGGATGAGGTGAAGATGCTGCCAGAGGTCTAGAATTTGAAACATGAGTGATCCTACCCAACTTTCAAAATCCGGCCATGTTTAATGAGTTTGTCCAAATGCATAAATAAAATTCCACATCAAACAACTGATGAGCAACTTAAGAAATATCTGATTGAACATACGTGGGCGTTTAAAGGGACAATTAGAACATACATGCAAGTAGAATTTACGTTTTTACTATTTTATTTCAAAATTTAGTTGAATTGTAATATTTACATTTGAACAAGTCTCGCATTTGAATATTTTTTTACTTATAGAAGTTTCGATATGCTATTATTTTGAGTGCGGCAGACTTAGAAAAGGATGTCAAACATTTGAGGACAATGTTGGATGCCCGGCTCCCATATTCATGTCTTTAAACGAGTCCGGATTACAGACGAATAGTGTGCCCGAGACAACGTTGAATATGCCCTTAGACCTCTTCCAATGCGAGTGCTTAGATCGTGCTAAGGCATTAAAGTGTTTAGCAACTAAAGTCCCTAATGCATATGTGCTTAGCTTGTTCTTGCTAAGCTTTCTTTGTTTAATTACTTGACAACCAAACTCTTTCATGCATAGGTTAAACTTCCTTCATTTAATTGTTGCATAGGTCCGGGTGCTTGGCATTGGTTCTTCCTCGGTCATAAAAGTGCTCTTTTTCCTCCTTAATTGATTTGCCACATCATTTTTTTTCTATGTGACATGCTTAGCACCCGTACACGGTGGATCACTGGAAAGGGTCTTAGGCTAGTTATAGTGGGGAGTAACTTAGAGTAGTGTTGTCGTCGTTTTCTCACAACAGATGCCAGGGGGTGGCTTATCGAGAGTGGTTGGGGCCGAAGGACGCCGGCGGGCTCCGGGAGCAGGATTGGGCACAAGCGGTGAGGGACACACGATGTACCCAGGTTCGGGGCCCTCCGTGGGAGGTAACACCCCTAGTCCTGCTTGTCTAGTTGATGGGTGTTTGGTGTTACAATGGTGCTCCTTGAGCTGTTTGTCTAGAGGAAGAAGAAGGAGCAGCTGGCTCTTCTTTCCTTGCTACGTGGGAGTGGGAGTGTAAGATGGTGGCGAATGCCTCCGTGCTTGCCTGCCCGATGCATGGGGGCCTCGGGGGGTTTTATAGGCCAACCCCCCGGCTTACAATATTCTTAAGGTACTAAAAGGGGGGACCCGGCTGGCAGCCTCTCCAGCCAGCCAGGGGGGCCGCCGGCTGGGTCGTCTTGTCGCCCGTAGGGCCCGCCGGCTGCGCGGTCCCATCGCTAACTGGGGCCCGCCAGCCGGCTCTTCTATTGGCCCGTGCCTACCTGCCACGAGACGGGCCACCCCGTGCGGCGTCGTCTTGCGCCTGCCGGCCGAAGTCAGCGGTACAACCGGCTGCGCTGTAGCCACGCCGGGGCAGGTAATGGAGTGGACGGCGGCGTGGCGGCACTGTCGCCCCGTCGGGTCTCGATCGAGGATGGTCAGCGGTACGACCGCCCGGACTGTACCCACCCGTGTCCACGCGTCAGCGGTCGCTGTAGCCACACCGGAACCCATCGTGGGGGTCGCGTCTTGTCGGTGTACTTGGTCGCAGTAGGAGGGGACGGGCCCTGCCCGTCCAGAGGTCAGCGGGAGGGCCGGCCGCGGGGCGGCCGATTGCGCCTGGCCAAGGGCTAGGCGGCCGGCTCCTGTCCAGCCGGCCGCGGGCCAGCCGGCCAGGGGGTCAGCCGGCCATGGACCAGCCGGCCGTGGGCCAGCCGGCCGTGGGCCAGCCGGCCGTGGGCCAGCCGGCCATTCGCCAGCCGGTCGTGGACCAGCCGGCCGTATAGTTTTTTCTGAAAGGGGCTTGAACTCCCCTATCTTGGCATACCTAGGGGTAATAACCCCGTCAGTAGTCCCCGAAGCCGGCGTGGGCCCGCGTCCTTCTGACCGGGGGGGGGGGGGGGGGCGGCGGCTTTATCCGGCGGCGTCTGCCTATCGCGCGGGATCGATCGACCGGCCACGTCGGCAACCGCTCCCGCCGCCTCGGGTCCTGTCGCGCCGCTTCGGGTCCCGTGCCGGACCGCGGTGCGGCACACGGAGCGCAATGATGCGGAGGGCCCCGCACCTGGGGGCTCGACGGGACGTCGCCCTGGGCCTAGCCTGGTAGGCCACGGGCCTAGCCCGGTAGGCCTCGGGCCGCAGGCAGGGATTCTCTGTGCCCGGACCCCAACGGCCGCGGCCCGCAGTGCCCACGTCCCGTGGATTCCTCGGGGGAGTGGGCACAGTTAATCCCCACGTCCCCCGGGTGTCGCCCCCTTATTTATAAGGGGAGGGGGAGGGGCGGAGGCTGTTTTTGCACCCCTCACCCCATCGTCTTCCTCCTCTCGCAGTCCATCACTTCGGCTCGCGCTGCCACTCCGCTCGCCTGTTTCTTCGCGTTCGATTGCCTCGGAGATGGCCGTCGGACCTTCCGGCAGCTGGGACGGCTCCGTCATCACCGCGGAGGACATCCAGCACCTCCGTCGTGCCCGCATGCTGCCGTCGGAGGACCGCGTCGCCGCCCGTCCGCCGGGCAGCGAGGTGGTGCCCGAGCCCGAGGAGGGGGAGTTCGTGGTGTTCGCCTGGCACTTCTCGCGCGGCTTCGGCCTGCCGGTGAGCCAGTTCTTCCGCCTCTTCATGGACACCTTGATCTCTAGCCGCACCACCTCGGGCCCAATTCCATTCTTCAACTATCGAGCTTCGTAACTCTTTGCGAGGGCTACCTCGGACTTCTCCCCTTTGTGGAGTTGTGGAGGAAGCTTTTCTACCTCAAGGCCTTGAAGAACAACGACGAGGCGTATGCCTGCGGGGGCGCGGTGGTATGCGTCCGTGGCCCGCTATTCCCCCGCATCACCCTCATCGAGTCCGTCAAGAAATGGAACCGGACGTTCTTCTACGTGAAGAACGTCGACCCGGCGCGGGACTACATCCGGCTGCCAGCCTTCGTCAACGCCCCGTCCTCGGGGGTGAACTGGACGGCCGACGGGCCGCCCGGAGATCTGGTCGGAATGCTGGGCCGGCTCCAGACCATGAGGAGCGGGGAGGGGCTGGTTGCGACCGATCTGGTGGCCGCCTTCATCGATCGCCGGGTGCTGCCCCTGCAGTAGAGGCCGCACCAGATCTGCGACATGTCGGGACGACGGGACCCCTACCGGCTGTCCACCTTCGAGCTGACGACATCCCAGGTGGTGAAGCGAGTGAACGCCGTCACCAACTTCAAGCTGAACCCGGGGACCTGGCACTTCGGCAAGATGCCGTATAGCCGGCACGACCCGGCGCCCCTGGTACGCCCCGTCGAGGTGGTTTCCTTCTCTTCTGTGTTTCTCCAGCCGTCCCCCGCGCTCACACATCGTGCTGACCGCAGCACTTTGTTCGAAAGAACACGCCGGACGGCCCGCACCCCCAGATATTCCAGGCGGAACGTGCCGATTCCGACCCGGAGGACTTCGAGCTGGGAGGCGGCGTCGAGGAGGGGGTCGACTCCTTGGGAGAGGTTGATGCGGACGGGGCGATGGGCGACCCGGGAGCCGGCGGGTCCAGAGCGGCTGGTGAGTTCCCCTCCGGACCCTCGATCAAAGATTGTACTGACGACGATGATGATGATGATGATGTCTGGGTCTTGGACGCGCCTCCCCCCACAGCTCGGCGGGGACCACGCGGACGGAGCGAGGAGCAGCCGGCTCGTGGCCAGACGGGCGAGGCCTCCCGGTGGGAGAAGAGGCCGGCCTCGGGAGAGCCGTCGACACAGCCGCCGGCTCGCAAGAGAGTGCGAGCGGCCGTTGCGATGCCGCCGCCTCGGGCCAGGCGGGCCCTTCCCATCGTCGTCGGGTGAGTACTTTTTCCTTTTTCTTGTGGGTTTTTTCTTTTCGAGTCTTCAAGCCGGCGAGCGCCTGAGGGCCCATCTTTTGTCTACTCTAGGGACGCCATCGAGCTCCATGACATGGAGTCGACCGCCGACCCGGTGGATGCCACCAGCCTGCAGGCCCAGGAGCACGTGGCCACGGTGCGGGAGGAGAAGAGGAGGCTCACAGAAATGCGAGCCGCGAAGGCAGGGGCGAAGGGCGTGCCCTCGCGTTCGGGGGCCTCCAGCGACGGGAGGCAGAGGCGGCCCGCAGACCCGGCGCGCGCGACGGACTCGGCGGTGGAATCGACACGGATGTCGAGGCCTCCATCGAGCGAGCCGCGAGAGCCGGTTGAGGAGACGGCCACGGCTCCGCCCTTGGCGGAGGTGGCCCGGCCGGTGGGGGCGGTGCCTGAGCCGGCTGAGGAGACGGTCGTGACCCCACCCACCGTCGAGCCGACCGCGGCAGACAAGCCCGTCGCTCCAACCGTGCCGGAGGCGGCACCGGAGACGGCGGTTGGCGGGAGGAGCGAGCCGGCCCAGCCGGCTGTCGAGCCAGTCCGGCAGGTGGTGGAGCCGGCCGTGCCGGTCATAGAGGGGCCCGGGACCAGCTCCCGAGCCCTGGTGGTTACCACCAACCTTCCGCCGGCTTCCGCCATGGCGGACACCGGGTCGAGTGGTGGGTCGAGTCGGTCGAGGAGGACCATGCTTGACGTGATCCGGGACTGGAAGGCGCCGGCCCTTGTCCCGGTCGTCCTGGCCCCACCAGCCAGCGACCAGGCCCTTGCGCCTAGGGAGCCAGGCCACCTCATGGCGCACTGCCGTGAGGGGCTGGCTAGGTTCGCGGAGGCCGCCGAAAGCAATTTTCGGCGCGTGGAGGTGAGATTCTTTTGTCTTGCGTTGAACTTTCAGTGGAGGCGCGCAAGCGCACCCACTGGGTGTAGCCCCCGAGATTCGGGCCGGCTGCTCGGCTGCACGGCAACCGGGCCGGATCTATCTCTTTTTTGTCTAACATCTTGTCTCTTGGCGCGGATCAGGCAGAGAACGCCAGGCGGCAGGCGCTCTTTGATGAGGCGGTTGCCATCCACAACCGCGGCAAGGTCGGCTTCTATCAGGTCCAGGAGGAGCTGAAGAAGGCGCAAGGTATGCTTATTCCAGTGGGGGCGCGCGAGCGCACCCATTGGGTGTAGCCCCCAAGAGTCGGGCCGGCTGCTTGGCAGTCGGCCCGGGTCTTCCGCATTTGAGTAACTCATGTTGGGTTTTTCGCAGAGGAGCTGACCCCAATTCAGCAGAAGAGGGATGAACTGGCCTCCGAACGGGACTGGCTGGGGCAGGAGCTCCAGGCGGTCACGTTGGAGCGGGACCGGCTGCGCGGCCTGGTTGTTGATGGTCAGGCGGCGCGGGAGCGCCTGACCACGGAGCTGTAGCGGGAAGTGGCGGCCCGGGAGGACGTCACCAAGCAGGCGGCCGGCGCCACCCAGCGGGCCACCACTCTTCAAGACGAAGTGACTCACCTCAGGGGCGAGCTTGAGACGCGCGGGGCCGCCCTTGCCCAGGCAGAGGAGGCGCTAGAGAAGGAGCGGAGCGCGGGCCTTCTGTTTGCCCTCGAGATGGACGAGGCTTTCCAGCGTGAGTTTTGTTTTCGAGACCTCTTCCTTTGCCGGCCGCTTCCGACTTGCTTTTGACTCATTTGTTGATTCTTCTCTTTCCCTAGACCGGTTCCCGGATAGCCAGCGTCGCGCCGAGCGGGCTATTGCGGGGCATAGGGAGTGCCTGCGGCAGCGCGGGCAGGAGGTTGAGGAGCACGCCAGCTGGGACGTGCCGGAGCTTGCGCTCGCTGTCGAGAACCGACTGATCCACGTTCAGCGCTGCATGGACCGGCTCCATACGGCCGGCAAGGAGGTGATTTCGGCCCTCTGGCCGGGTCGTGGGGCCCCGGTGGGCCGCGTCGTGCTGTGGCTGGAGAATGCGGTGGCCTAGCTCGAGGTTTGGAAGGCATTGGCGGCCCGCTCCGGGGCGCAGATGGCCCTTCGGTTTGTCACCTCATGGTACCCCGGCGTCAACTTGGACCGGCTGGTCATGATGCGCGAGGTCCCCGAGGCGGAGCGAGCCGCCTGCGAAGGCGCCCTGGTCCGCGAGGCGGAGCTGGCGTCCTACGTCGACCCGGACGAGCTCCTGCCGGTGCTCGGTGAGGACGGCGAGCCGGTCGCCGAGGACTCCTTCGGCAATCCCCAAGGACCCGAGGACGATGAGGTTGCTGATGAGAGCACCGCCTCTAGCACCGGCAGCGACACCGAGGCCACGGAAACCATGGAGGAGGAGCCGACGGCAGCGGCTTCCCCTGGGCGGACTGTTGAGCCGGCCGGCGATGCACCGGCAGCCTGAGCGGCCCTGCGCACTTTGTATCTTTTTCTTTTGCTGAAAAACTTATTTAAGACGCATTTCCACCCACTGGGGGTGTATTGTAAAGAATCCTCGGCCTGTGGCCTTTCGTTTTATAACTTGCTTCAAGTTCAAAATGTTTGCGTGGCGGCTCCTCCTCTGCCCTTTACCTTTCGACTCATGTTTTACGCAAGGGTTCCTTCCGGCTTCTGCCCCGCCTGTCAGCCAGCCAGGAGCTGGACTAGGACAGGGACGGGGCATCGTCCTTGGGGAAAACGAGCGGGCCTTAGAGTCGTCCGGCTAGGGCTGGGGCGAGCCGACAGAGGCTGGTTTCTAGAGGTAACATGGTCCGGTTGGACCTATCCGGCTGCTACTCTTCAGGCGGCGTTCGCGTGGTAAGTTCCTTCCTACCCCATGGTTCCACCAGTCGGACTGCCGGGGGCCGGTCTGTGGCTGGGTAGGGGAGTAGGAAAGGGTTGCTTGCCCACACTACTTGTCTGCCTCGGAGAAGGGCCGGCAAGCCCCCGGGCCAGGGAGCCGGACCTGGGTGCCTTGCTTAAAACATGACAAGCCTTTGATGGAATTGAAAAGGGGCGTGCCCCAAGTGCCGGCTTGGGGCCCCCATTGCATTCATTAAGTTCCAACATAAGGGAAGATACATACATACATGGTTTTTTTTTCTTAGCAGTAGAACGGCCGAAGGAGCGCCGCATTCCATGGGCGCTCCGTCTCCTCGCCGGAGGCGTCTCTTTTGCGCTTCTGCGACTTCTGGGCATCTATCAGGTAGTAGGCGTTGTTGTGCAGCGCCTTGCTGATAATGAACGGGCCTTCCCATGGGGAAGACAGCTTGTGCTGGCCGGCGGTCCGCTGGATCCGCCTGAGCACTAGGCCTCCTTCGCGGAAGGAGAGGGGCCGGATCCGCTTGCTGTGGTAGTGCCGGAGCTTCTGCTGGTAGATGGCCGTCCGGCTCAGGGCCAGCTCATGTGCTTCTTCGAGTAGGTCGACACCGTCTTCTCTTGCCTCCTTTGCGTCCTTCTCCGTATACAGGGTGACCCGAGGCGAGTCGAACTCGATGTCTGTGGGGATGATCGCCTCGGACCCGTATACGAGAAAGAAGGGGGTGTAGCCGGTTGACCGGTTGGGCGTGGTCCTGAGGCTCCAGAGGACAGCCGGCAGCTCATCGATCCAGCAGCCGGCCGACCGCACGAGTGGCGCCACGAGCCGAGGCTTGAGGCCGGCTAGGATCAGGCCGTTTGCCCTCTCCGCCTGGCCGTTTGACTGTGGGTGGGCCACCGACGCGAGGTCGAGCCGGATGCCCTCCGGGGAGCAAAAACGCGCCATTGCGCCTTTGGCAAAATTTGTGCCATTGTCGGTGATGATGCTATGGGGAACGCCGTAGTGGACCGTGATATCCTTGATGAACCGGATGACTGTGGGGCCGTCCAGTTTCTTGATGGGTCTGGCCTCGATCCATTTGGTGAACTTGTCGACGGCCACCAGTAGATGTGTCATGCCGCCTCGCGCGGTCTTGAAGGGCCCTACCATGTCCATCCCCCAGACGGCAAAGGGCCACGAGAGTGGGATGGTCTGGAGGGCTATTGCCGGCAGGTGACTCTGTGTGCTGAAGCGCTGGCATCCCTCGCATTTATCGACCAGCCGCTTGGCCTCTTCCAAGGCCGTCGGCCAGTAGAAACCGTGGCGGAATGCCTTGGCCACCAGGGTTCTGGAGGCGGCGTGATGCCCGCACTCGCCCTGGTGGATGTCAAGGAGGATTTCTTGCCCTTTCTCCGGCTCGACGCAGCGTTGGAACACGCCGGTGGTGCTGCGATGAACTAGCTCGCGGTTGATGATGCTGTAGGCCGGGGCCCGGCGCTGGATTTGCCTTGCCGTGGCCTCGTCAGGGGGGAGCTCGCCACGCAAGAGGAAAGCCAGAATGGGTTGGGCCCACGAGGGGGCCGAGACGGGAGCCGGCTCGAGCTCGAGTGGAGCGTCGGGGGCAGCCGGAGCCGACGGGTCCGGGTCGCCAGCCCCCGGGACCGGCTCGTCAGTCCCCGAGACTGAGGCAGCGGGGGGCGCGGCGATCGCCATCATGACGGCCGTGGAGCCGGAGCCGGCCGCCGCAGGGGCACCGGATGCTGGAGCCAACGGGGTCGGCAGAGCAGCCGGAGCTGACGGTGCCGGCAGAGCTGTCGGAGCTGGCGAAGAGCCGGTGACGTCAGCCGGTACGAAGATAGACTCTGACTCGGGGGAAGGCTTGATCGAAGGCTTGAGCAGCCGTTCGAGGGAGACGCCGGCTGGAATGGCGTGCCGGGTGGAGCCGATTTTTGCCAACGTATCGGCCGCCTCGTTGTCCGCCCGGGGGATGTGATGGAACTCACAGCCCTCGAAGGAGCCGGTGAGCTGCTGGACGAGGAAGCGATAGCTGGCCATGTTGGCGTCCCTGGCGTCCCATTCGCCAGAGACCTGTTGCACCACGAGGTCGGAGTCGCCAAAACAGAGGATGCGCCGGATCCCGATTTCCTTGGCGAGCCGGAGGCCGTGGACGAGTGCCTCGTACTCGGCCACGTTGTTGGAGGCGGCGAAGAGGATCTGGAGTGCGTACTTGAGCTGGTCCCTCTTTGGGGACGACAAGATGATGCCGGCTCCCAGGCCGGTTCGCATCTTCGAGCCGTCGAAATGCATGCGCCAATGCGTGGAGTCCGGGGGAGGCGGCACGAACTGGGTCTCGGCCCAGTCGACGAGGAAGTCCGCCATCGTCTGTGACTTGATGGCGGTACGTGGCTCGTATCGAATCTCGTGGTCGGCGAGAGCGATGGCCCATTTGGCGATCCGGCCGGTGGCGTCCCGGCCGCTCATGATCTCGCCGAGCGGGGCCGTGCTCACCATGGTGATGGTGTGCTCCTGGAAGTACTGCTTGACCTTCTTGGTGGCAAAGTATATGTCGTAACACATCTTCTGGTAGTGGGGGTAGTTCTGCTTGGAGGCAGAGAGGACCTCGCTGAGGTAGTAGACGGGACGCTGGACTGGCAGCGCCTTGCCCTCCTTCGGCCGTTCCACCACCAGAACAACGCTGATCACGCGGGTGGTTGCCGCGATATACACGAGCATCGGCTCCTTCTCAGCCGGCGCCGCCAGGACGGGAGCGCTTGAGAGCGCGCGCTTAAGGTCGCGGAACGCCTCGTCTGCCTGGTCGGTCCACACGAACTTGGGTGTCTTCCTCATGAGCAGGTAGAGGGGCAGCGCCTTCTCGCCCAGCCGGCTGATGAACCGGCTGAGCGAGGCAAGACAGCCGGCGAACTTCTGGACATCGCGGAGCTTGGCCGGCTTGTGCATGCTCTCGATGGCTCTGATCTTCTCCGGATTAGCTTCGATGCTGCGAGCGGACACGAAGAAACCCAAGAGCTGGCCGGCCGGCACGCCGAAGACGCACATCTCCGGGTTCAGCTTGATCTTGTATTCGCGCAGGTTAGCGAAGGTCTCCCGGAGATCGTCGAGGAGGCTGAAATGCTTCTTGGTCTTGATGACGATGTCGTCCACGTAGACGTGGATGTTCCTGTCGATCTGGGCAGGAGGCACTTCTGCATGCAGCGCTAGAAGGTAGCGCCCGCGTTCTTCAGGCCGAAGGACATGGTGATGTAGCAGTAAGCCCCGAAAGGGGTGATGAGGAGCCGGCACGGCCGGCTGGGCAGAGGCGTGAGCCACGAGCCGGTCAAGCTGCCGCCTTTCCTCCGCTATCTCCAGGGCCTCAGCCAGCCGGCTGCCGTCGTGCGCGCACTCGATCAACATCTTGTAGTCGCCCGCGATGGTGATGATGCCCTTGGGGCTCGGCATCTTGAGCTTGAGGTAGGCATAATGGGGGATCGCCATGAACTTGACGAGGGCCGGCCTGCCCAACAGCGCGTGGTAGGGACTGTCGAGGTCCACTACCTCGAACCATATTGGTTCGCGGCGGAAGTGGCTCTTGGTGCCGAAGAGGACGTCGAGCTCGATCTTGCCGATGGGGGTGCAGGATTTTCCAAGCACGATGCCGTGGAAGACCGTCCGGCTCGCCCGCAGGTCTTTCTCCCTGAGCCCCAGTTTGAGCAGCGTGTCGCGGTAGAGGATGTTGATGCTGCTGCCCCCGTCGATCAGCACCCGCGAGAAGTGGCAGGTGAGCCTCTCGGAGGCGATGGTGGAATCGAGGACGAGGGCATAGCTGCCGGGGTTTGGCATTATGGCCGGGTGGTCCGCCCGGCTCCAGGTGACCGGTTTCTCGGACCAGTGCATGAACTGGGGGACCGAGGGAACGGTGGCGTTCACCTCGTGCCGGTGCTGACGCACGCTGTGCTTGTCAGTTCCCTCGCTGGTGAAGATGACGTAGGCCCCGTCCTGGTCGGGGAACTGGTCGTGGAGGCGGCCGTTGTTGGCAGCTGGAGCTGGTGCGGGCGGCTAGGCCGGAGCCGAAGCCGGCGTGCGGTGAGGCGGAGGCGGAGGAACCGGAAGGTCTGCCGGAGGGTGTGGGTGGCCGGCTTGGCCCCGGAGTGCATCTTGCAGGGTGCGTCGAGCATCTGCTCGAAGGTGAGCTTGGGCTGCCAGGCGTTCTTGCCGGTTCGCTGACGCTGGCTGGAGGCCTGGGCAGCCGGTTGCTCCTCTTCGATGGTTGCGACCTGCCGGCTCCCATAGTGGGGATCCGGCTGGTCAGCCTTTCGCTTGTTGTTCTGCTGTGGCCAGTTGTCGGCAGCCGCCCGCGGCGCGGCAGGCGGCGGGGCCGGCTTGGCGGGCGTGGCGGCCTTCATCCGCATTGCGGAGTCGGCCGTGGCGTATTTGTCATCCTTCGCCATTAGGTCCGCCAGGGTCGCCGGCTCAGAGCACAAGAGCTTGTGCTTGAGGTGGGTGCCGTCCTGGCAACCCTCGATGAAATACTGGATGGCCTGCACCTCGTGCACTCCCTCGCAGGAGTTGCGGAGCTCGGTCCAGCGCGTGAGGTAGTCACGGAGGGACTCGTCCGGCCCCTGGACGCACATGGCCAGCTCACGGGGCCGGCCCGACTGCTTGTAGGTGTCGGTGAAGTTGCAGACGAACGCCTCCTCGAAGTCCGTCCAGGTGTTGATGCTGCCGGCGGACAGGCTGTTGAGCCAGGTCCGAGCCGAGCCTATCAACATGAGGGGGACGTAGCGCACGGCTACATGCTTGTTCCCCCTGGCTATGTCGACCGCGGTGGTGTAGTCGACCAGCCAGTCCTCCGGCTTGGCCGTGCCGTTGTACTTTGCGGTGTCACGAGGGAGCGTGAAGCCAGTTGGAAACGGCTCGTTGCGGATCCGAGGGCCGAAACACGCCGGGCCGATCGGACCCTCCTCCTCCAGGAGGGTGGACTGTGCCAGCCGGTCGATGCGGGTCCGAGCGTCGTTCTCGCTCCGCGGGACGCGCGGACCGAGCTGAGCGGCGAGCTCGGGACGGACAGCCGGGGCTGGTGAGCGCGCGCGCTCCCGCCACGGGGGCGGGGTATGGTCACGGCTGCGCCGGCTGCTGCCAGCCGGCGCGTCGTTGCGACGACTGCTGATGGCTGGTGATACGTCTCCAACGTATCTATAATTTATGAAGTATTCATGCCATGTTTACAATAATTTTATATGATTTTGGTATGATTTTATTAGAACTAACCCGGACTGACGCTGTTTTCAGCAGAACTACTGTGGTGTTGTTTTCGTGCAGAAATAAAAGTTCTCGGAATGGGCTGAAAATTTACGGAGAATATTTTTGGAAAATATAAAAAATACTAGAGCAAAAAGATACCGGAGAGGAGTCCCGAGGAGGCCACAAGCCTAGGGGGCGCCCCCCTAGGGCGCGCCCCCTGGCTTGTGGGTCCCTCGAGCACCCCCCCCCCCCCTTACGTGATTCCAACGCCAAGTACACCTATAAATCGAGAAACCCCCAGAAAGAAACCTAGATCGGGAGTTCCGCCGACGCAAGCCTCTGTAGCCACGAAAAACCAATCGGGAGCCCGTTCCGGCACCCTGCCGGAGGGGGAAACCATCACCGGAGGCCATCTTCATCATCCCGGTGGTCTCCATGACGAGGAGGGAGTAGTTCACCCTCGGGGTTGAGGGTATGTACCAGTAGCTATGTGTTTGATCTCTCTCTCTCGTGTTCTTGAGATGACACGATCTTGATGTACCGCGAGCTTTATTGATATAGATGAATCATATGGAGTTTTCCCCTCTCTATCTTCTTGTGATGAATTGAGTTTTCCCTTTGAAGTTTTCTTATCGGATTGAGTCTTTAAAGGATTTGAGAACACTTGATGTATGTCTTGCGATGGGATATCCGTGGTGACAATGGGATGTTCTATTGATCCACTTGATGTATGTTTTGGTGATCAACTTGCGGGTTCCGTGACCTTGGGAATCTATGCATAGGGGTTGGCACACGTTTTCGTCTTGACTCTCCGGTAGAAACTTTGGGGCACTCTTTGAAGTTCTTTGTGTTGGATTGAACATGATGAATCTGAAATTGTGTGATGCATATCGTATAATCAAGCCCATGGGTACTCGTGTTGACATTGGAGTATCTAGGTGACATTAGGGTTTTGGTTGATGTGTATCTTAAGGTGTTATTTTAGTACGAACTCTAGGGCTGTTCATGACACTTATAGGGATAGCTCATAAGATTGATCGGAAAAGATAACTTTGAGATGGTTTCGTACCCTACAATAATTTCTTCGTTTGTTCTCCGCTATTTGTGACTTTGGAGTGAACTCTTTGTCGCACGTGAGGGATTTACATATGATTCAACTATGTTAGTATTGTTGAGAGAACTTGCACTAGTGAAAGTATGAACCCTAGGCCTTGTTTCTAAGCATTGCAATACCCTTTTTGCTCACTTTTGTTACTTGCTACCTTGCTGTTTTTATATTTTCAGATTATAAAAACCTATATCTACCATCCATATTACACTTGTATCACCATCTCTTCGCCGAACTAGTGCACCTATACAATTTACCATTGTATTGGGTGTGTTGGGGACACAAGAGACTCTTTGTTATTTGGTTGCAGGGTTGTTTGAGAGAGACCATCTTCATCCTACGCCTCCCACGGATTGATAAACCTTAGGTCATCCACTTGAGGGAAATTTGCTACTGTCCTACAAAACTCTGCGCTTGGAGGCCCAACACGAGTCTACAAGAAGAAGGTTGCGTAGTAGACATCAAGCTCTTTTCTGGCGCCGTTGCCGGGGAGGTGAGTGCTTGAAGGTATATCTTTAGATCTTGCAATTAAATCTTTTAGTTTCTTGTTTTTCACTAGTTTGGTTTTATAAAAGAAAACTTCAAAAAAATGGAGTTTAGGTTGCATCAATTGGTTCGTCTTTTTAATGTCTTTCGTGAAAATGATGGTTTGGAAAATTGTGCTCAATTGGTAGAGGAAGAATTTATGAAAATACTTGATGAGAATTCCTTAAATGATGAGCATGATAGAAATATTGCTAGTATGAATTCTCTGAATATCCATGATGCTAATGATATGCAAAGACACAAGCTTGGGGATGCTATGTTTGATGAAGATGATATGTTTAGTCCCCCAAGTTTTGATGAGCAAATTTATTATGATGAAAGCATGCCTCCTATTTATGATGATTATTGTGATGACATGTATGCTATAAAGAATAATGATAACCATGAAACTTGTCATCATGATTTTAATTTTCAATTGGATTATGCTTCACATGATAGTTATTTTGTTGAGTTTGCTCCCACTACTATTGATGAGAATAAATTTGCTTATGTGGTGAGTAGTAAATTTTCTATGCTTGTGGATCATGAAGATAATGCTTTATGTGATAGTTATGTTGTGAAATTCCTTCATGATGCTACTGAAAATTATTATGAGGGAGGAACATATGCTTGTACGAATTGCAATAATATCAAGTTTCCTCTCTATGTGTTCAAAGTTTTGAAGTTATGCTTGTTTTGCCTTCCTATGCTAGTTGATTCTTGCTCCCATAAATTGTTTGCTCACAAAATCCCTATGCATAGGAAGTGGGTTAGACTTAAATGTGCTTGTCATGAGATTCATGATGCTCTCTTGCATGTTTCGATTATTATCTTTTATGTGAGCATCATTGAAATCATCATGCCTAGCTAAAAAGGCATTAAAGAAAAGCGCTTGTTGGGAGACAACCCAATATTTATACCTACTGTTTTTGTGTGTCCACGTGATTAATCTACTGTATAATCATGTTGTATAGCTTTTGTTTCAATAAAGTGCCAAGTAAAGCCTTTGGGATAGTGTGGATGATAGTTGACTTGATTCTGTGCAAAAACAGAAACTTTTGCTCTCAGTCCAGGAATTTTGTCAATTCACTGGAACGTGATTTTGATCTGAATTTTTTACACATGATTGATATACAAATTTCCTAGATTGTCCTAATTTTTTAGAATTTTTAGAGACAGGGAAGTATGGTTACGCTACAGATCTTCACAGACTGTTCTGTTTTTGACAGATTCTGTTTTGCATGCATAGTTCACTTGTTTTAGTGTTTCCATAGCTTATATTTAGTGATATAAATTATGGGAATGATAGAATACAGTGTCGTGGGAGCGAGTCTGACAGTAGAAGGTAGGGGTACGTAAGGAGAGGGCAGAGTCCTAGCTACGGCGAGGGTGTACACACAGATGTATGAGTTCAGGCCCCTCTCGTGGAGGTAATAGCCCTACGTCTCAGGTGCTCGGGAGCTCTTTGTCGAGTGTAATTGGAGTATCGCTACAGGGGGTGCGAACCAACCCTTATGCCAGAGGGGAGGGGTGGCTTATATAGAGTGCGCTGCCCCTCATAAGTGACCGGCGTTTAAGGGTCAGATCGTGGTTATAAAGACGTACGTTACTGGTAACGTACAACATAAATGCTATTAATGGTCTTGATGAATGCCTGCCCGTTAGCCTCCCTGGGGTGACTTCTGGGCTTCTATGGTCGACTGTCTTCTGGTCCTTCTGAGTGAAAGGTAAGCGTCAAGTGAAAGGTACCTCCGAGTGTATGTTGTCGAGTGACTTGTATGACTTGGTGATTTCAGTCGGAGACTTCCTTGTAGCTCTTAAGCTTTCTGGGGTAGTGTCTTTAGGTAGGGCATGTAGGTCAGGCCTATGACCCTACCCTAGGTACATATCCCCATCATTAGCCCCCGAATGGATCGGGGTTCGAGTGTAAAAAGTGTCAATGCAGGTTCTGACAAGACACAAAAATTCCGAGTGCATTTTGAGGCTTCTTATGAATCTGCGTCGATTGGAACCTTTATCGTTCGCTCTGATCGATTCTGTCTTGAAGTATATCCGAGTGAAACTGAGCTCGAAATCAGGTCCGAGTGAAACTGAGCTCGAAATCAGGTTCGAGTTGTCTGCAGAGTCTTCTGATGTGACGGTTCGCTCCGTCGGGTCCGGATTTTACGGGATTCGAAAATTGGATAAACGCGCGCCGAGCGGGGATGACGCAACCGCAAAGGCAAGCGAGGACCTGACGCCTCGATTACCGCGCCGCCAAAATCGCCACGTACCGCGCCTCCTCTGGATTCGGGATACCCAGAGATCCGACGGGCCCGCAGGTCAGTGACCCACACGGGCGGATATAAGGGGCGACGACGCCGGTGGTTGGTACAGTATTCTTCCCCCAAATCTGCTCTTCTCCTCCTCTTCCTCTGCTCAGCTCCGCTCCGACGACCGCCGCCGCCATGACGAAGGGCAAGACGGAGAAGCTCGAGCGCGCCAAGAAGGGAGGAGCCAAGGCAAAGAAGCCGTCGGGCGCCCGGTCGACGGTGCCGCCGGGGTGGATCCAGGGGGATTTCCTCCAATCGACGGTCACGGCCGAGGATGTGCAAAATCTCGTCGTTGACGGGTTGATAGCTGCGAAGTCCTAGAGATTGCCGAAGGGGGAGACCGAACCAGAGCCACGCGACGGCGAGCGAGTTCTGCTTCTCACTCACATCGAACGAGGTTTCTCCATGCCACCCCACCCGTTCATCCGCAGTTTCCTGAATTATTTCAGGGCGCAGCTCCACCATTTTCCTCCGAATGCGATTGCCTATCTTTCCTGTTTCATAACCCTGTGCGAATGCTTCTTGGGCTGTCCTCCGCATTGGGGTTTGTTTAAACACATATTCTCTGTTAGATCTCAATCCGTCAAGAAAGCCAATCCCAGTGATAGCAAAACCAATGTAATCCAACTGTGTGGTGGCTTAGGGATCCAAAAGAGAGGTAGGAGTGCATTTCCCTCTATGACCTTTCCTGATTCTGTCCGGGGTTGGCAGTCGACATGGTTCTATTGCAAGGATGTTGCATCACCAAATATGTCGACTGGACTTCCTCCTTTCACCTTGGATCGACCTACCACTCCCAAACCACTGTATGTGACAAAGGTAGAGAAAATCCAGGTAGGGATCCTAGTGAACGCTGTATCTGATCTCATTCGCGGCGGAGTGACTGGCTTGGATCTCCTTGAAACGTTTCTCAGTCGACGGATCCAGCCTCTCCAGGCCCGGGATCACACCATGTGGCATTACTCGGGCCCTGAGGATACCACTCGGACCCATCCTGAAGAAGTTTCCGACGAGACCGTCTCCCAGTGGCTCAGGAGCATCACCGGAGCCTGCGACAATCCCGAGGGAGCGAAGCGAATTCCACCCTTTTCTGCTTTGAACCCTCCAAAGAATCTTGTGAGTTATACCTCCGTCGATTATTTTAATATCTGTCGAGTAACTGGATCTTCAGTCGACTGACTTTGAAGCTTGTATCTTGCAGGAATTTACAAACATGTACTCGCCCGTGCCAAACGGAGAACAGTCTGACGAAGAAGAAGGGAGCGTAGATGACAGCGCAGACGGCGATTATGCCAACGACAGCGAGAGCAGCGATGACGACCTGGAGGAAGGCGAGGTGGAAGCTCAGGTCCCTCTGCGCCCTGGGCGTCGCACCAAGCAGCAGGAAGACCCAGAGGTTGCCCCGAGCAAAACTGTGGCGTCGAGCACAAGGAACCCAAAACACGACTGCACCACAACACTGGGGTCGACTGAAAAAGCTGCGAAACAACTCAAGCCGGACGTGCCAAAACCTCGGAAGGCCCTGCCTCGCATCAAGATTGTTGTGCCTGTTGCCTCAACGTAAGTGTTTATTTCCCGCAATTGTGATTGTGGCACTTCATGTCTCTGCTGACCGAGTGGAGTTTATCCGCCAGAGCTGCTACCTCTGTGACGTCACCCCAGCGAAATGATGGGGACCATATGGAAGTGGACACTCCTGATGCGGCCACCTCCCAACGAGGTATAACAAACCCACACTCTACTCTGTTTTTTGAAGAATAATCGTCGGATGACTTGATTAAAATTGCCGATTGATAGCTGACGAAGTCATCGAACTGGAAGATGACGAGGAGCTGCAGCGAGGAACGCAAGATGAAGCTGTGCCTCTGGAAGCTCCACACGTACACACTCGGAGAACATCGTCAGGACAGACGCCCCATGGGTCGACTGCTGCGACGCCTCCAGCCCTCGTGGCCCCGTTGTCGAGTGCTCCGCCAGCCACTTCAATTCTGGTGGCTTCAGCACCTATTGGACAACTTGAAGCACCACCTGCTGCCTCAGTTACAGCACCAACTCATTCGACACCCGCATACCCTTTGTATCACGTCCCGGAGGACCAAACTGGAGCTGCCAAGGAAGCTATGATTCAGGCTGGGCAGATGATGCTGCGAACAAAGGAGGCGTATGAAGCCACCAAGTTAGCCTATGATGCTAGCTCAGCGCTTCAAGCCAACGTCCGAGTAAGTGCAATTGTAAGTTCATTTCCGATTGAATTCCTGTCCATCTTGATTTTACACCCACTGGGTGTTTTCTTCGCAAGTAGATCAGGTAGTCTCTGGTCCAGTGGGGGCACGCTGAGTGCACCCACTGGGTGTAGTCCCCGAGACCGCTGTCGAATGACGAAGGCATCGACAGGGGTCTTAGAGTTGGTTTGAAAGTTGTTTTCCATTCGACAGTACAGTGGGGGCACGCTGAGTGCACCCACTGGGTGTAGTCCCCGAGACCGCCGTCGAGTGCGTGCATCGGCGGGGGTCTGATAGAAACAATGTTCGCTTGCTTGCTTCTTTTATACTCTGACAG
The DNA here is from genome assembly GCA_039707655.1 of Elymus sibiricus. Taxonomy (NCBI): domain Eukaryota; kingdom Viridiplantae; phylum Streptophyta; class Magnoliopsida; order Poales; family Poaceae; genus Elymus; species Elymus sibiricus. The sequence continues at coordinate 269,695,117 of CM077673.1, read as the reverse complement.
GCCAGACCTGGTCGAGTGTTTTTGTATCCAGTGGGGGCACGCTGAGTGCACCCACTGGGTGTAGTCCCCGAGACTACTGTCGATCGTTGACGATGGGCAGTAGTCTTAAGAACCATTCTGCAGGTTTCATGGACATCATTTCCATCAACCATGATATGACGCTGTATAGGGTTGTGGGGTGGAGCGGCGGGCCGCCTTTCAGTCGACTGCACTTGTACTTTTCCACTCGGAAGTAGAGAAATATCCATGTCGACTGAGCCCCTTCTTTGCTGATTTCAGAAAGCCTGTGGGCTCGGGACCAAGTACGTCGAGCTGGAGAAGGAAAAGAATCGACTTCTGCTGGATCTGGAGCTGACGAACAACAACCTGGACCGTGCACAGACCGAACTGAAGACTTTTGGAGGTAATCTTTGTCGATCAATTGCATTATCACTTTCATCTTCCATCCTTTGAACCGAGTGAATCCACTCGAACAGACGTACGTGATGAGAACCGTCGGCTCCGAGCGCGACTCAACAATGTTATTTCTTTAGATACCATGAAGAAGGCGCTCGAGGACAAGGACAAATCACTTGCTGATGCTCAGAAGGAAGCGAAGGAGAAAACTGAAGCCGCTGAGAAGAAACTTGCTGCAGCCAGTAAACTGGAAGAAGAGAACGCCAAACTCAAGCAGGAACGATCCGACTGGATCAAGAAACTTGAAGTGCAGACCAAGGGAAACAGTGCTCTGGAAAAACACTTAGGAGACTTTGCGAAGAAAATGTTCAAAATGCTTGAAGGAGACTTTCTTCTGTCGAATGAATTTCTTTGATTTCCTCAAAACGGCATTGTGATCACCTTTTCTCTTTCTCTTCACGCAGAATTCTGTCAAGACTTTGAGAAGGAAACCGAAGAAATCGAGCCCAATCTGGACCCCACGGAGTCACTCGTCGGAGACGCCGTGGCCATGGATATGTTTCGACTCGAAGCTCGTCTTAAGAGTGTCCAAGGATATGTCACTCGGCTGAAGGCTACATTCGAGAAGGTCAACAAGGAGTTGTGGCCTGAAGATTCTCTCCAGACTGACCTCGAGTCTATGATGACTCGCCTCAACGAAATTCCCAGTCGAGTGCAGGCATGGAAGAAATCCGCTGCTCGTTGTGGTGCTGATGTGTCACTTTCACTCGTCAGGGTTCATTGCAAGGAGGCCAGGGAGGACAAACTGAAGGCTCTCCGAGTGATCAACACAAAGAAACTGCAGTTTGAAGATTTCATGAAGACTTTCATCGAAGCAGCCACTCGGATCGCCGACGGAATTGACCTGGATACTTTTGTCGAGCCTTCGAGCCCTACCGGAGCTTGAAGAAGTATGTTGCTTTTAGTTAAAACTTTATTTGCCTCGGTATGCTGAGTGATGGTGTAACCGATTAAAACTTCTTTCAGGCCTTAAGCCTGAGAACTTCCCTTTGCACGAACAAGTTTTTGCTGCGCTAGAGATTCTAGTCTTACTCGCATTTTGCTTTCCGACATTTTGCTTGGTTGAATTTAGGACTTAGGCGAAGACTGGTTCGCAGCTAAGTTCCGAGTGTTAGGAATACCTTACACTCGGCAGGATTTTTTAACTTAGGTGAAAACTGGTTCACAGCTAAGCCCCCGAGTAAGAGGATTGCTCTTCACTCGGAGAAGTTTTCTAAACTTAGGCGAAGACTGGTTCGCGGCTAATTCTCTGAGTGTATTGAATGTTATACGGTCGGAAGGGTTTTTAACTTAGGCGAAACGGATTCACAGCTAAGCCTCCGAGCAAGAGGGTTGCTCTTCACTCGGAGAAGTTTTTGAACTTAGGCGAAGACTGGTTCGCGGCTAAGTCTCCGAGTGTATTGAATGTTATACACTCGGAAGGGTTTTTCACTTAGGCGAAACGGATTCGCAGCTAAGCCTCCAAGAGAGAGGGTTGCTCTTCACTCGGAGAAGTTTTTTTTGAACTTAGGCGAAGACTGGTTCGCCGCTAAGTCTCCGAGTGTATTGAATGTTATACACTCGGAAGGGTTTTTCACTTAGGCGAAACGGATTCGCAGCTAAGCCTCCGAGAGAGAGGGTTGCTCTTCACTCGGAGAAGTTTTTGAACTTAGGCGAAGACTGGTTCGCTGCTAAGTCTCCGAGTGTATTGAATGTTATACACTCGGAAGGGTTTTTCACTTAGGCAAAACGGATTCGCAGCTAAGCCTCCGAGAGAGAGGGTTGCTCTTCACTCGGAGAAGTTTTTGAACTTAGGCGAAGACTGGTTCGCAGCTAAGTCTCCGAGTGTATTGAATGTTATACACTCGGAAGGGTTTTTCACTTAGGCGAAACGGATTCGCAGCTAAGCCTCCGAGAGAGAGGGTTGCTCTTCACTCGGAGAAGTTTTTTTGAACTTAGGCGAAGACTGGTTCGCGGCTAAGTCTCCGAGTGTATTGAATGTTATACACTCGGAAGGGTTTTTCACTTAGGCGAAACGGATTCACAGCTAAGCCTCCGAGAGAGAGGGTTGCTCTTCACTCGGAGAAGTTTTTGAACTTAGGCAAAGACTGGTTCGCTGCTAAGTCTCCGAGTGTATTGAATGTTATACACTCGGAAGGGTTTTTCACTTAGGCGAAACGGATTCGCAGCTAAGCCCCCGAGAAAGAGGGTTGCTCTTCACTCGGAGAAGTTTTTGAACTTAGGCGAAGACTGGTTCGCGGCTAAGTCTCCGAGTGTATTGAATCCTATACACTCGGAAGGGTTTTTCACTTAGGCGAAACAGATTCGCAGCTAAGCCCCCGAGAAAGAGGGTTGCTCTTCACTCGGAGAAGTTTTTGAACTTAGGCGAAGACTGGTTCGCGGCTAAGTCTCCGAGTGTATTGAATACTATACACTCGGAAGGGTTTTTCACTTAGGCGAAACGGATTCGCAGCTAAGCCCCCGAGAGAGAGGGTTGCTCTTTACTCGAAGAAGTTTTTGAACTTAGGCGAAGACTGGTTCGCGGCTAAGTCTCCGAGTGTATTGAATGCTATACACTCGGAAGGGTTTTTTACTTAGGCGAAACCGATTCGCAGCTAAGCCCCCGAGAGAGAGGGTTGCTCTTCACTCGGAGAAGTCTTTGGATGTGAAATTGTGCGATCGGAATCGACAATAGACTGCGGAAGTCATAACTTAACAAACGACATCGTCTGGAGCACTCTTATTACATCAAAACAACTCAGTCGTCAAGTATAAAAGCGTTGAAGCAAATCCGCGTTCCAGGCGCGTGGCTCATCAATATTCTTCTTCAAGTTGAAAAGATGGTACGCCCCGTTGTTCAACACCTTGGTGACGACGAATGGGCCTTCCCACGCTGGGGCCAACTTGTGGGGCCGCTGCTGATCCACTCGGAGCACCAGATCACCTTCGTGGAATGAACGGCTTTTGACGTGTCTCGCATGGAAGCGGCGAAGGTCTTGTTGATATACAGTCGACCGAATCAGGGCCATCTCTCGTTCTTCCTCTTGGAGATCCACACCATCTTGTCTAGCTTGCTCAGCTTCGTCTTCAGAGTATAGATCCACTCGGGGGGAATTGTGAAGGACGTCACTTGGCAGAACGGCTTCAGCTCCATACACAAGGAAGAAAGGAGTGCGTCCAGTCGATCGGTTAGGAGTCGTCCTCAAGCCCCACAGGACAGACGGCAATTCAGTGACCCAAGCTCCAGCAGCATGATCAAGATCTCGCATGAGCCGAGGCTTCAGTCCTTGGAGGATAAGGCCATTCGCTCGCTTAGCTTGACCGTTAGACTAGGGGTGCGCAACGGATGCGTAGTCCACCCGAGTGCCTTGAGAGGAGCAAAAGTGTCTGAACTCTTCCGAGTCAAAGTTAGAGCCATTGTCTGTAATGATACCGTGGGGGACTCCATACCGGAAGGTTATTTCTTTCATGAATTTGATAGCAGTGCGGGCGTTCAGCTTCTTGATGGGTTTAGCTTCAATCCACTTAGTGAACTTGTCGACTGCAACCAGTAAGTGAGTGAATCCACTCTGGCCTGTTCTAAGGGGTCCAACCATATCCAAGCCCCATACAGCAAACGGCCAGACGAGTGGAATAGTCTTCAAGGCAGACGCAGGTTTGTGTGACAGGTTCGAATAAAACTGGCATCCTTCGCAGTGATCGACTATATCTTTGGCCATCTCATTGGCGCGTGGCCAAAAGAAACCCGCTCGGTACGCTTTGGCAACAATTGTCCTAGAGGACGCATGATGACCACAAGTTCCCGAGTGAATCTCCTCCAAAATCAGTCGACCTTCTTCAGGAGAAATACACCGCTGAATCACGCCAGTCACACTTTCTCTGTAGAGTTGTCCATCCATAACAGTAAATGCCTTGGATCTGCGGACTATCTGTCGAGCTTCATCTTCATCATCTGGGAGTTCTTGCCTCAGAATATACGCAATATAAGGAACAGTCCAGTCGGGGATGATCACTAAAACCTCCATAACCAAATCAATAACTGCTGGGACGTCGACTTCAGTCGGATCTAAGGCGCTCTTTGCTTGCGAGGGCTCTTCAGTGAAAGGATCTTCCTGTACCGAAGGAGAATGAAGGTGCTCGAGAAATACATTGCTGGGGACAGGTTTCCGAGTGGATCCAATCTTTGCCAGCTCATCAGCTGCTTGATTCTTCATTCGGGGAACATGATGGAGTTCCAAGCCTTCGAATTTCTTCTCAAGTTTCCTTACTGCATTGCAGTATCCTGTCATAGCAGGGTTCCTGACATCCCACTCTTTCATCACTTGATTGACCACCAAATCAGAGTCGCCATATACCATCAGGCGCCGGACGCCGAGTGAAATGGCCATACGCAACCCATACAAGAGTGCTTCATATTCAGCTTCATTGTTGCAGGAATCAAAGTGAATCTGCAAGACATAACTGAGTTTGTCGCCTTTTGGGGACACCAGTACTACGCCAGCACCAGACCCATACAGCATCTTCGAGCCATCAAAGAACATGGTCCAGTGTGCCGAGTAAACTTGGATCGGTTGCTGCTGTTCAGTCCACTCGGCCAAGAAATCAGCGAGGGCTTGAGACTTGATTGCTTTCTTTGCTTCAAACTTGATGTCAAAATAGAGGAGCTCAATAGCCCATTTGGCCACTCGACCAGACGCATCTCGATTGTGGAGAATTTCAGACAATGGAGCATCACTGACGACTGAAATTGAGTGATCTTGAAAATAATGTGCCACCTTCTTAGCTGACAGATATATACCGTACACAAGCTTCTGGTAATGTGGATATCTTTGCTTTGAAGGAGTCAACACTTCAGAGACGTAATAAACAGGACGCTGGACTTTGTAAGCTTTACCTTCCTCTTCCCTCTCGACAGTGAGAACTGTACTGACGACCTGATTAGTAGCCGCTATGTACAATAGCAATGGCTCCTTACTGCGTGGAGCAGCAAGCACCGGCTGGGTGGAAAGCAGAGCTTTGAGCTCGACAAACGCTGCTTCGGCTTCAGAAGTCCACTCGAATGTATCAGACTTCTTCATCAGTCGGTATAAAGGCAATGCCTTTTCACCGAGACGAGAAATGAATCGACTCATTGCTGCCAAGCAACCTGTGAGCTTCTGGACATCGTGCACACGCTTAGGGCTTTTCATTCGGGTGATGGCACCGATCTTTTCAGGATTAACGTCGATTCCCTTTTCAGAAACGAGAAAACCGAGTAATTTGCCACCAGGAACACCGAAAGTGCACTTAGTCGGATTTAGCTTGATATCATATCTCCTCGGATTGGCGAATGTTTCAGCTAAGTCAGACAATAGGTCGGAACGTTTGCGAGACTTGACAACAATGTCATCCATGTAGGCTTCAACATTCCGAGGAATCTGATCGAGTAAACATTTTTGAATCATGCGCATGAAAGTAGCGCCGGCGTTCTTCAAACCAAAAGGCATGGTGATATAACAGAAACACCCGAAAGGGGTGACGAAGGCTGTCTTTATTTCATCCGGACCAAACAGACGGATCTGATGGTAGCCAGAGTAAGCATCCAGAAAAGATAGACGCTCACACCCCGCAGTTGAGTCGACAATCTGATCAATGCGGGGGAGTGGAAAATGATCTTTCGGGCAGACCCGATTGATATGTTTGAAATCAATACACATGCGAAGTGACTTGTCCTTCTTAGGGACCATAACGACGTTCGATAACCACTCGGAGTGGTAAATCTCACGTATGAACTTAGCCGCCAAGAGACGAGCCACCTCCTCGCCGATTGCTTTTCGCTTCTCCGTTGCCGACCGACGCAAATGCTCCTTCACAGGCTTGGCCTTCGGGTCAACTCTCAACCAGTGCTCAGCTAGTTCCCTGGGTACACCAGGCATGTCAGCAGGCTTCCATGCGAAGATGTCCCAGTTCTCACAGAGGAACTGGATGAGCTCGGCTTCCTATTTGCTGTCGAGTGTCGTCGAGATGTTGGTCGGGGCAGCTGTTGGATCTGCCGGATGAATGTTCACTTTCTTCACTTCTCCTGCCGACTGAAAAGCTGACTCAGAAGCGGGCTTCTTAGCGCGCAACAGGTTGGAAGGATCAGCGTTTTTCTTGTATTCTTCCAATTCGACCATGGCCATCTGATGATCGGCGATCTTGGAGCCCTGCTGAAGGCACTCCTCAGCCCTCTGTCGATTGCCAGTGACTGTGATCACACCCTTGGGTCCGGGCATCTTCAGCTTGAGATACACGTAACATGGACGGGCCATGAAACGGGCATAAGCCGGACGACCAAGGATGGCGTGGTATGCACTCTGGAAGTCCACCACTTCAAATGTCAATTTTTCCTTGCGAAAATGCTTATCGTCACCAAACACAACATCCAACGCTATTTGACCGAGTGAACGGGCCTTTTTCCCAGGGATGACGCCATGGAACTGCATGTTGCTTTCACTGAGTCGGGACATCGGAATGCCCATCCCCTTGAGGGTATCTGCATATAGGATGTTCAGACCGCTTCCACCGTCCATCAAAACCTTGCGGAGTCGAGTGCCCCCCACAACTGGGTCCACCACCAGCGCTTGCCGCCCGGGGGTAGCAATATGCACAGGGTGATCTGACTGATCAAACGTGATAGCAGTCTGAGACCACTTGAGATATGTGGGGGTAGAGGGAACCGCCATGTTAACCTCCCTGTTGATAACTTTCAGTCGACTCTTGCTCTCAACATCAGCAAAAATCAACAGAGTGGCATTGATCTCAGGAAACTCTTCTTTATCTTCTTCATCTCCCTTTTCAGGGTCTTTTTCACTCGACTGGCTCTCTTTGAACTGTTCGATCAGCAAACGGCACTGTCGGGTGGTATGCTTTGGCAATATTAAATTGCCCTCTTCATCTTTCCTCGTGTGGATTGCACACGGTAAATCCATAACATCTGTACCCGATTGATTCTTTGACTTCTTGGGGGTGAACTTAGCTTTGGACTTTCCTTTATTTTTGGCCTGAGCCGCCAGAGCGGCCGCTTCTGCTGGAGCGGGGGGATCAGCCTTGCGCTTCTGCTTCCGATTAGAATTTCCGCCTGCATCATTGTCGACTGCTTTTCCTTTACCGCTTCGGAGGTGGTCCTCTTCTTCCCCATTGGCGTACCGAGTGGCAATCTCCATCATCTTGCTCAGAGAAATATCACCAGTGCGACCAAATTTCAGATAGAGCTCTCTGTATCTAACACCAGCCTTGAAAGCACAAACAGCCTGGTGTTCGGAAACATTCTCCACCGTGTGATGCAGGGTGGACCAACGCTGAATGTAGTCTCGCAAGGTCTCATTGGGTTTCTGAACACAGTGCTGCAAATCAATCAAACCAGTCGGACGTTTACAGGTGCCCTCAAAGGTTCTGATAAACACTCGGGCCAAGTCCTCCCAGCAATAGATGCTAGAGGGAGCCAAATGATTCAACCAAGCTCTGGCCGAACCATCTAACATCAGGGACAAATGCTTCATGGCTATGTTGTTGTTTCCTCCACCAATCTGCACGGCCACTCGGTAATCATCTAACCATGTCTCGGGCTTCGTCTCGCCAGAAAACTTGCCAATTCCAGCCGCCAACCTGAAGTTGGGGGGAATCTCTGCAGAGCGAATGGCTCTGCTAAAACACACGGGACCAGACACAACAGCTCCACTTCCACTCGGATAGTCTCCGTTATAACCATCTCTGTGGGCTCTGCCTCTGTTGACCCGTCTTTGAGCGAGGACATCCCTTGCGTCAAATCCAGGATTCCGCTCATCACCGAACGGGCGCCTATCATCATTGTGCCGGGGCACATAGGAACCACTCCGCGGAGGAGAAAGCACTCGACGGCGGTCATCGCGGTGATAACGGGGAGCAAACTGATCTTGCCCCTGATCTCTGTACCGATCTTCCCGGAAGTCTCCGCCTCTGTGGCGCAGGGGCGACCCAGGACTGTGGGCCGATTGAACTGTTTCCGCCCTGGGTGAATTGCTATGTAATCTGTTCTGCGACTGAGAAACAGCCGCATTCTGCTGCTGCGCTGCTTCGAGCAGCATTCTGATCTGTTGCAAACCTCTGCCAGCTTCCGACCGTGATGGCTGTATAGAATCTGCAATCCTAGCAGCAGCCGCAACATTCAACACTGGAGTACGGAATACCTCGACGTTATTCCGCGATCCACTCGGAAACAACTGTCGCTGATGTCGATTGGGACGCGGCGGACGCTGTCGAACACGCTCGTCGAGTGCCTTCTGCATCTCTTTGAGTCGAAGGCAAGTCGCCTCCATGGCCTGGGCCTCAGCAGTCGTGCCGACGATGGGAGTACGGAGAACATCCTCATCCCGGTGCTGCTGTTCATTCGACGTTCCACCAATCTCGCGTCTGGCGGGGCTGAAACCAGGCGGCGGACTCTGATGAGAGCCAGCCATAAAAACTTCAGCCGCAGGATCGCAGCTCTTGCACTCGGAGGGAACGCCAGACCGATCTGACGCCGAGTCGAACACGCCGAAAAGTGACTCGATGGGCTCGATGGCCGCAATCTGCGGGGACGAAGCCTGGCGGGCCGCCGCATGTCGCACCCAACGCTGTAGCTGCGAACGACCGGATCGCTTGCGACGATGAACAGCATGGAGGGCCGACACGTACGGAGTCGACGGCTGAAGGAGAAGAACACCGCAGGAGCTTGCGCAAAAGTGCGTCGCCCCACGACTCGGGAGCGTCTCAACGTCCAGAGGCGCCTCCCGGAGCCATGCCGAATCGTCGGCGATGAAGGTGAGCGCTCCGAGACGGATCTCGCGGCCCAGGAACAAATCACCGCCGGATGACATGACGAAGGAAAACAAATGCAACCTCGCCGGAAGTCGCTTAGACGCCTGCCCCACGGTGGGCGCCAACTGTTGTGGGAGCGAGTCTGACAGTAGAAGGTAGGGGTACGTAAGGAGAGGGCAGAGTCCTAGCTACGGCGAGGGTGTACACACAGATGTATGAGTTCAGGCCCCTCTCGTGGAGGTAATAGCCCTACGTCTCAGGTGCTTGGGAGCTCTTTGTCGAGTGTAATTGGAGTATCGCTACAGGGGGTGCGAACCAACCCTTATGCCAGAGGGGAGGGGTGGCTTATATAGAGTGCGCTGCCCCTCATAAGTGACCGGCGTTTAAGGGTCAGATCGTGGTTATAAAAACGTACGTTACTGGTAACGTACAGCATAAATGCTATTAATGGTCTTGATGAATGCCTGCCCGTTAGCCTCCCTGGGGTGACTTCTGGGCTTCTGTGGTCGACTGTCTTCTGGTCCTTCTGAGTGAAAGGTAAGCGTCGAGTGAAAGGTACCTCCGAGTGTATGTTGTCGAGTGACTTGTATGACTTGGTGATTTCAGTCGGAGACTTCCTTGTAGCTCTTAAGCTTTCTGGGGTAGTGTCTTTAGGTAGGGCATGTAGGTCAGGCCTATGACCCTACCCTAGGTACATATCCCCATCATACAGTAGGTATGACGTGGGAACAATTATGAATCTTGTCTTGACAGTACCTAAGTGAATGATTTATCTTTACTACACTAACCCTTCTCACGAAGTTCCGTTAAGTTTTGTGTGATTGAAGTTTTCAAGTTTTGGGTGAGGCACCGATATGAGGAGAATAAGGAGTGAAAAGAACCTAAGCTTGGGGATGCCCAAGGCACCCCCAAGGTAATATCCAAGGAAGACTCAAGCGCCTAAGCTTGGGGATGCCCCGGAAGGCATCCCCTCTTTCATCTTCAACACTATCGGTATATCTTACTTGGAGCTATATTTTTATTCGTCACATAATATGAGTTTTGCTTGGAGCGTAATTTTATTTTCTTGTTTTCTGTTAGGTGTTATTTATAATCTTGTTTTTCAATAAAAAGTTCCAAGAATTGCCTTTTAGGATGCTTGAATGGCATGTTTGATGTGTGCTGTGTATAAACAGAAACTTTTGCTGTAGTGTTTGAATTTTCATATTTTACTGGAACGTGGAAAGTTTCTAAAATTTTTACACAGTATTTTCATATAAATTTTATATTGTGTCCTAAATTTTCATAATTTTTTGAGTTACAGAAGTACACTGGTTTAATAGATTTCTACAGACTGTTCTGTTTGGACAGATTGCTGTCATAGTTTCGTTATCTACTTATCCTATGGTTTTCATAGCCTATATTGGTAGATATAAATTGTGGAAACGATATTAAACAGTAAATGATGTTTGAAAATTATTGTGCAACATGTCTTGGCAGTACATGAAGTGTTGATTTGTTCTTATGTGTACTAACCTATCTCACGAGTTCTTTTCAAGTTTTGTATGGAAGATGTTTTTGAGAATAGGTGAAACCATGATATGAGAGGATTGAACGAGATACAAAAGCTCAAGCTTGGGGATGCCCAAGGCACCCCAAGTAAATATTTCAAGAAGTCTCAAGCATCTAAGCTTGGGGATGCTACGCATCCCATCTCTCTTCGTCAACTATCGGTTAGCCTATGTTGAGCCTAAATTTTTATTCGTTCACATGATGCGTGCTATTCTTGGAGTTCTATTTTTGTTTAGTTTGATGTTTGAATAAAATACTCAGATCTGAAAATATTTATTGAGAGAGAGAGAGTCCTCACATAGCTACTTAATTGTTTGACTACTCATTGATCTTCACTTATATCTTTTGAGAGTAGCTTGTCATTTCCTCTCATGTTTCACTTATACCTTTTTGAGGGATGAAATCTTTATGCTCATGTGTTTCATTTAAAATTGTTTGAGCTTGTCAAAAAAAGCAATAGCAATATATGAAACTAGTCCCAAAGTGATAGATATCCAAGGAGGATATAATAAAAACTTTCATGAAGATCATGGGACAAATTAAACTTGATTCTTTGTAATAGTTTTGAAACATGATGATAGTAATATGTGAGTCATGTTAGTGAGTAATTATGCTTTAGTAGGAATATTGGTGTTAAGGTTTGTGATTCCCTATGCAAGTACGAAAGTCAATAGTTATGCAATGAAGTTACATCCTACTTGTGGTGCATTATTCGGTGTTAGTTATGTTCAATGCTCACTTATGTGAATTTTCGTTTCTTGGTTTGGTTGCTTCCCAATCTATTTGCTAGCCTCCATTTGTACTAAGTAGAAATACTACTTGTGCATCCAAAATCCTTAAACCAAGTTTTGCCTTATGAGTCCACCATACCTACCTATATGCGGTATTTCCATGCCGTTCCAAGCAAATTTGTATGTGCCATCTCTAAATTTTCAAAATAAATTTTCTCTTTTGTGTGCCCATACCGCTCATGAAACGGTGGGGAGTGTCCAATATTTTTTCCATGCTAGATGTGTTATTCTCAAGATAAGTGTTTATTCACTTGTCATTGCACGAGAGTGCGGCGGTAATAGGGATGCCCATTCCCGAAATGAAAAAGAAAAAAAATATTTACTTTATGTTGTCAAATAATAAATTTCTTGGAAAGTGTTGGTATGGAAGGCAACCGTGGATACGGCCCGCCATGGAAAGTGAAAGTTTGGTGGAAAAAGGAATAAACTTTATTTTCTGTTTGGGAACCGCCTATGATATATCTAGCATGGAAAGTATTGTGAGCTACTTTGTCGTTTTCGTTGACAGGAAAAGCATGCCACCCAAAATATTTTTTCTCTCTCAATTTAAAACTTTGAGCTCTGGCACCCCTACAAATCCCTACTTCCCTCTGCGAAGGGCCTATCTATTTACTGTATGCAATTTTTATTTTTGCTTTGAGTCTCCATCTTCTCTTATAAGCACCAACTAGGGGGGCACTATGATCGTGCTTGAGCATTGGTCATAGCTAATATTTGAGTGTGTTTCATGAATGGATCAATGATTGAGCATGATGGGCTAGGGATAACTTTCTTTAGTGTTGATATTTTGAAAGACATGGTTGCTTGTTGACATGCTTGAGTATTGAAGTCATTATGTTAAAACTAGACTATTGCTTTGAATCATTTACAAGTCCAAATGTCCATGCTATACATAGAAGAAAATAATATGATGAAAATGTTAGGTAGCATTCACACTTCATAAATTATTTCTTTTATCATTTACCTACTCGAGGACGAGCAGGAATTAAGCTTGGGGATGCTGATACGTCTCCAACGTATCTATAATTTATGAAGTATTCATGCCATGTTTACAATAATTTTATATGATTTTGGTATGATTTTATTAGAACTAACCCGGACTGACGCTGTTTTCAGCAGAACTACCGTGGTGTTGTTTTCGTGCAGAAATAAAAGTTCTCGGAATGGGCTGAAAATTTACGGAGAATATTTTTGGAAAATAAAAAAAATACTAGAGCAAAAAGATACCGGAGAGGAGTCCTGAGGAGGCCACAAGCCTAGGGGCGCGCCCCCCTAGGGCGCGCCCCCTGGCTTGTGGGTCCCTCGAGCACCCCTTGACGTGATTCCAACACCAAGTACTCCTATAAATCGAGAAACCCCCAGAAAGAAACCTAGATCGGGAGTTCCGCCGCCGCAAGCCTCTGTAGCCACGAAAAACCAATCGGGAGCCCGTTCCGGCACCCTGCCGGAGGGGGAAACCATCACCGGAGGCCATCTTCATCATCCCGGTGGTCTCCATGACGAGGAGGGAGTAGTTCACCCTCGGGGCTGAGGGTATGTACCAGTAGCTATGTGTTCGATCTCTCTCTCTCATGTTCTTGAGATGACACGATCTTGATGTACCGCGAGCTTTATTGATATAGATGAATCATATGGAGTTTTCCCCTCTCTATCTTCTTGTGATGAATTGAGTTTTCCCTTTGAAGTTTTCTTATCGGATTGAGTCTTTAAAGGATTTGAGAACACTTGATGTATGTCTTGCGATGGGATATCCGTGGTGACAATGGGATGTTCTATTGATTCACTTGATGTATGTTTTGGTGATCAACTTGCGGGTTCCGTGACCTTGGGAATCTATGCATAGGGGTTGGCACACGTTTTCGTCTTGACTCTCCGGTAGAAACTTTGGGGCACTCTTTGAAGTTATTTGTGTTGGATTGAACATGATGAATCTGAAATTGTGTGATGCATATCGTATAATCAAGCCCATGGGTACTCGTGGTGACATTGGAGTATCTAGGTGACATTAGGGTTTTGGTTGATGTGTATCTTAAGGTGTTATTTTAGTACGAACTCTAGGGTTGTTCGTGACACTTATAGGGATAGCTCATAAGATTGATCGGAAAAGATAACTTTGAGGTGGTTTCGTACCCTACAATAATTTCTTCGTTTGTTCTCCGCTATTTGTGACTTTGGAGTGAACTCTTTGTCGCACGTGAGGGATTTACATATGATTCAACTATGTTAGTATTGTTGAGAGAACTTGCACTAGTGAAAGTATGAACCCTAGGCCTTGTTTCTAAGCATTGCAATACCCTTTTTGCTCACTTTTGTTACTTGCTACCTTGCTGTTTTTATATTTTCAGATTATAAAAACCTATATCTACCATCCATATTACACTTGTATCACCATCTCTTCGCCGGACTAGTGCACCTATACAATTTACCATTGTATTGGGTGTGTTGGGGACACAAGAGACTCTTTGTTATTTGGTTGCAGGGTTGTTTGAGAGAGACCATCTTCATCCTACGCCTCCCACGGATTGATAAACCTTAGGTCATCCACTTGAGGGAAATTTGCTACTGTCCTACAAAACTCTGCGCTTGGAGGCCCAACACGAGTCTACAAGAAGAAGGTTGCGTAGTAGACATCAGCTGGCAGCTCGTCTCTCTGCCGGGAGCGTCCGTTGTGGGACCCAGCGCCCCTCCGGCCGGAGCCGCGGGGGGAGGAGGCCTGCTGGGCCGGCCGGCGCTGGCCAGCGGTTGGCGAGGCGTCCCCCTCGGGGATGGGAATTTCGGAGCCAGCGCAGGCGTCATCGAGCCGGGCATGCTGGGCATTGGCGGTGGCAATGAGATCCTGGATGTGCCGCTCCTGCTGCACTCGCTCTTCGCCCACCAGGTCGGCGAGGTCGGCGTAGGCCACCTGGGCGGCCCTCAGGTTGGTAGCCGGCGTGTCGAGGTGGGGAGCCTGCCACCGAGGATTTCCGCGACCACACGGCCGTGGTTGTGGACGTTGCCGCGTCGGCTGGGCTCGTTGCCGGCGGGGGTGAGGCCGTAGGCGGAGTTGTACTCGCGCTGCGTGGACTCCATCCGGCGCTTGGTGGTGGCGAGCGTGGTCGCCTCGTTGAACAGCAGCCGGCGAGCGGCTTGCAGCTCAGCCGTAGCCGTGGCCGGGTTCGTTGTAGGCGCGACGGGGCTACTGAGGCCCCGAAGCACGGAACCGAGGGGGTCGGAGGTGCCGGCGCGGGCGGCCGCGGCGGCCGCCTCCGCCTCCGCCCTGACGCGGCCGGAGGTCGTGGAGGAGCCGCTGACCATTACCCCCGCGCGGACGCGGGAGTTGTTGGCATCTCCTGGGGCGAGTGCGCCCACAAACGAGGGCGGGTCGAGGCAGTCAAGCACCTGGCTAGGGTACTCGTCGGCCGCTGGCTCGTCGGTGAGGCTCAGCCTGCCGAAGCGCTCGGTGGGGACGGCGACGTCGAGCAGAGGGTCGCCGCCGTGCCCCTCGCTGGAGAGGCCGGCAGCATTGCCCGTAGGGCTGGCGAGAATGGGGTCCCGCCCCGCGGGAGCAAGCCCCACTAGCGTGCAGTTCCTCCCGGACGCGGGGCGGCCGGGGGAGGTGGAGAAGGGTCCCGCCCGGAGCGTGACTCTGGCCGGCGCCGCGAACGGCCCCACGGTGGGCGCCAACTGTCGTCGTTTTCTCACGACAGATGCCATGGGGTGGCTTATCAAGAGTGGTTGGGGCCGAAGGACGCCGGCGGGCTCCGGGAGTGGGATTGGGCACAAGCGGTGAGGGACACACGATGTACCCAGGTTCGGGGCCCTCCGTGGGAGGTAACACCCCTAGTCCTGCTTGTCTAGTTGATGGGTGTTTGGTGTTACAATGGTGCTCCTTGAGCTGTTTGTCTAGAGGAAGAAGAAGGAGCAGCCGGCTCTTCTTTCCTTGCTACGTGGGAGTGGGAGTGTAAGATGGTGGCGAATGCCTCCGTGCTTGCCTGCCCGATGCATGGGGGCCTTGGGGGGTTTTATAGGCCAACCCCCCGGCTTACAATATTCCTAAGGTACTAAAAGGGGGAACCCGGCTGACAGCCTCTCCAGCCAGCCAGGGGGCCTGCCGGCTGGGTCGTCTTGTCGCCCGTAGGGCCCGCCGGCTGCGCGGTCCCATCGCTAACTGGGGCCCGCCAGCCGGCTCTTCTATTGGCCCGCGCCTACCTGCCGCAGCACGGGCCGCCCCGCGCGGCGTCGTCTTGCGCCTGCCGGCCGAAGTCAGCGGTACGGCCGGCTGCGCTGTAGCCACGCCGGGGCAGGTAATGGAGTGGACGGCGGCGTGGCGGCACTGTCGCCCCGTCGGGTCTCGTTCGGGGATGGTCAGCGGTACGACCACCCGGACTGTAGCCACGCGTGTTCGCGCGTCAGCGGTCGTTGTAGCCACGCTGGAACCCGTCGTGGGGGTCGCGTCTTGTCGGTGTACTTGGTCGCAGTAGGAGGGGACGGGGCATGCCCGTCCAGAGGTCAGCAGGAGGGCCGGCCGCGGGGCGGCCGGTTGCGCCTGGCCGATGGCCAGGCGGCCGGCTCCTTTCCAGCCGGCCGCGGGCCAGCCGGCCAGGGGGTCAGCCGGCCGCTCGCCTGCCGGCCATGGACCAGCCGGCCAGGGGGCCAGCCGGCCATTCGCCAGCCAGTCGTGGACCAGCCGGCCGTATAGTTTTTTCTGAAAGGGGCTTGAACTCCTCTATCTTGGCATACCTAGGGGTAATAACCCCGTCAAGTGTCATGCATATGACACTACTCTATGTTACTACCTTCATAGTGCAAATTGTCGTAGGAGTATATGGTTGTATTTATGAGCTTGTAGACTTAACTTGTCTTGAGAAGCGCTATGTGATGGTAACATAATATGTACTCTAAACACATCCCTCCTCATTAATTAGGTGCCAAATAAGCAAATTTGTTTTGAAATGTGTTATGTTACTAGCTGAGTTACTCCTGCTATGACTAGCTTTAGGTGACTTTTCTCACCTTGAGGTGCCTTTTTCTGAAGAGGAGGCGGAGAAGGTGATCAAATCAATGCCAATGGACAAAGCGCCCGGACCGGACGGGTTCACCGGAAGATTCTATGCATCTTGCTGGGATATTATCAAGGCAGATTTCATGCGAGCCTTGGACTGCTTCCACCGTGGGGACATGCGCGGACTGCATGCGATCAACAAGTCGTTGGTCTCCCTCCTGCCTAAGAAGGATGGCGCCATGGAGCTTAAAGACTATCACCCGGTGAGCCTCGTACATGGATCCATCAAAATCTTTGACAAAATCTTGTCTGTTAGGCTCATCGATGACCTTCCGGAGCTTGTTGGCGCGCACCAAAGCGTGTTCGTACGTGGAAGATCTATTCACGATAACTTCATGCTAGTCCAAGGAACAGCGAGGAGGCTCCACGCGCTCAAGAACCCGACGGTGATGATCAAATTGGATATTTCCAAGGCTTTCGATACGGTGCAATGGCCGTTTATTCTCGAGGTCCTGAGGCATATGGGCTTTGGACCTAGGTGGATGACTTGGATATCAGGCCTTTTATCCACATCTTCTACCATGATCTTGGTGAACGGAGTCCCGGGAGCTCAAATTCTAAACAGGCAGGGGCTGAAGCAAGGCGATCCGGTATCCCCCATGCTATTCATTCTCATGATGGAACCCCTCCAGTACCTCTTCACTGCTGCGGCAGCGCGTGGGCTGCTCGCCCCTCTTGCCAGCAATGGGCTAAACCGGCGAATGTCAATTTTTGCGGATGACGTGATGTTGTTCATCAAGCCCGGAACCGATGAGCTGCAGCTGTGTGGCCAGCTCCTCGACATCTTTGGCGAAGCTTCGGGCTTGCGTGTAAACATGGCTAAGACCTCTGCCTTGCCGATCAGATGTGACGATCTTCAGATTCAGCAGATCTCCTCAACCCTTCATTGCGAGATTGGGAGCTTTCCCTGCAAGTACCTCGGACTGCCACTAAGCCTGAGAAAACTTACGGAAGCCCAACTCCGTGGCTTAGTGCAGCAGGTTGCCAGGAAGTTGCCGTTTTGGAGAGGCGCGGCGCTACCTAGGAGTAGCAGGCTAGTTCTCGTCAAGCCCGTGCTTTGTGCAATCCCGGTTCATGCTATGCTCACACTGGACCTGCCGCCGAAAACTATCAGAGCCATCGTCAAGATTTGCCGTGGATTCCTTTGGTGCAGAAAGGATGAGGCGAGCGGAGGGCAATGCCCGGTTGCTTGGGCTACTGTTTGCACGCCCAGATGGGCCGGTGGGCTCGGAATCCCGGATCTTCAATGGCTAAACTATGCACTCCAAGCACGCTGGCCATGGCTCAAGCGAACGGACTCTTCGCGGCCATGGAGCGACCTTCAAATCAAGGTGCCTCGCGAGGCCATGGCAATCTACCATGCGGCCACGGTGGCCACTGTGGGAGATGGCCGATCTACCCTGTTCTGGGAGGACCGCTGGTTGGTTGGCTGTAGGATCCAAGATATCGCGCCTAATCTATACCTGCGTGTTAAACCCAGAGTCCGTGCGACGAGGTCGGTCTTCGAGACCATGCATGAGGGATCCTGGGCCGCTGATGTGGGCCCAAACATCCCACCGCCCGTTCTGCAGGAATACCTGCATGTGTGGAACGCCACGGTGGCGTTCAACCTACAGCCAGGCTCCCACGATAGCATCAAGTGGGCATGGGAGGATAACGGTGATTACTCGGCAAGCTCTGTCTACGCGGCCAAATTTTGGGGCAGGGAGGTGGCTCCTTTTGCGGTCACGGCATGGAAGTCCAAAGCACCCATGCAATGCCGGTTCTACTCGTGGCTGGCAACTCGTAATAGATGTTGGACTTCGGATCGCTTGGCTAGGCGTGACCTTCCACACCAGGCTGCATGTCCTCTTTGCAACCAGCAGCAGGAAACAATCGACCATATTCTCATCTCCTGTGTCGTATCAAGGACGGTATGGACCGTGATCTTCACTGCCCTACGCCGGCCGGCGCACATTCCATCCCCCACCAGCACCATCGTCGAGTGGTGCAACACATGTCAGGATCATACGATGGATGCGAGGGATATGAGAACCCTCATTGCTCTCGGCATGTGGATGATGTGGAAGCACATGAATGTTGTGGTATTCGACGGAGACAGGCCATCGGCAGCGGCAATGCTACGGAAGATTGAGACGGAAGGGAGAGCATGGAAGACTGCCGGCCTCCTGAGAGGCAACTACGAGGGGTTCTTTGGTGAAGTGGTTACGTGGGCGAATGCGAGTAGTAGCTAGCTAGACTAATGGTGGAGTTGGTGTAGGTGTGTCCCACGCACTGTAACCCTATGTAAAACTTGGTGGATGGGCTTTCTTTGCCCTTTCTTCCCCTATTAATACATGATACGCACTCTCGTGCGTACTCTAGATTTTTTTTTTAAAGCACATGCTTGACTCGTCGCAATCTCGTCGTGATGAAGTTATTTGTTCCAGAATAAGGCAGAAGAATAAGGTTGTAATTGTAAATAACCAAGAATTCCCAACTCCCAAGTCCCAAGCCCCCCACAGCCCGCACCCCAGGCCCCACAGGCTTTCTACTTCCCTCTTCCTCCATTCGATTCTTCGCACCGCTCACCCCGCCGATTCCCTCGCTTCCTCCGCCCATGGCCGCCGCCACCGCCACCACTTCCTCCTCCCCGTCCACCCCCAAGAACCCTAACCCTTTCAATCTGCCTCCATGGCTCCGCTGCCCCCTCACCTTCCTCTGCCCGCCCCCTCCCCCGCCCCCGCCGCCCCCTCCCCCGCCTCCCCCACCACCCCCGCCCCCGGAGCCGACGGTGGTGGCTCCAGCGCAGCGGTACAGGAGGCCGGGGCTGCGGGTGACCACGGAGTACGACAGCGAGGAGGCCTTGTTTGCGCACAAGGTGTCGTGCAAGCTCGCGGGGGGTCTCGCCAAGCTGCGGCTGTCGTTCCAGAGCGACCAGCAGGGCCACGGAGAGGACCCGCGGCAGCTCTTCGGGGCGCCGGTGCTGTCGTTCGTCACCAAGCACTTCTCCGCGATGTATGACGTCGAGGGCCGCAACGCGCTGCTCCGTGGTAACGCTTCGCTCCCCGGTGGCGCCGTCCAGCTTCGCGCCTCGCACGATGTCAAGGTTCGAATTGCATCTCCATTTCAACGTTGGTTAGTTACTCAATTCGCGTTGAAGGACATATGATATCTGTGTGTGTGTTCGTTTTGTCACTTTTGTCGATGGAAAGTCTATTTATATATTCTTTTCACTCGCTGATAAAGTTTCACACCTTTAGTCTCCTGAGTTTGTTCTGCTACTGGTACCTACATACTTCTTTTTTTCTTTCTATAATGGCATCCTGTTATATTCTCAGGAGCAAGAAGGAGAAGTTTCAGTAATAACTAGGTTGGGTGACCCGTCTTATAGACTTGAGATATCATCTTTGGTGCCTTACAATGGTTTGGTGAGTACATACATACATGTTTCCTTTTTCTATGTTTCATTGATTAGAATAAATGTATTGTGGTGTTGAGCAATTCCAACAAGGTTCATTTTCTACCTTGAAATGCAAATTTGATCATTTTTAGCACAAAGTGTATTATAGTCGTCACTCCTTTATTCCTCAGAAATTATTTATGCCACTTGAGATAAAGGAGTATAATTTGCTAGTATGTTGAAAAGATTGAATAGTCATAAAATGTTTGCAGAAGTTGGTCCGAAAGTCCATATTGTTTAGTAACTTACAGCTTACAACTGTACTCTATTGTTTTACTCCTGTATGCAGTAGAGTGTGCACGATCTTTGAGGCCACCTATATCCAGATCGTAGCTCCTTTAGGTGCTATTTCAAATTTTAAACATTAACTATTGTATTGAAAGCACTAAGCGGTCGTATAATGTTTAAAGGTTTTATATGAAATCATGTGCTATATGTTTCATTGCTATATTTGTTGTTTATACTCAGTAGACCATGTGTCCTAATGCTGAAAGATGTTTGTGAATGCTATAGACATATGTTCTTAGCAACAAGAATCCGTGCATATTTTCTAGAATTTGGAATGAAACTCTGTCAAATGTTTAGTTAACCCTGATATCTGTGCAGCCAAGAGCAACACTGCACTTTCCAATTGGTCAAGTTTCAGTGGAAGAGAGGACAAATGAAGAAGACCAAAAAATGTTGTCAGTGTATGGGATTGCGAAAACGGATTTTTTAGACGGCATTCTTACTGCTCAATACAATGAAAATGATTTGAATCTAAGATATTGTTATAAGGTGATTTATGTCTAATGTTGTATTTTGTTCGGTTTTCAGACCTTCTGTTTTATCTGATTTGTTTTGTCGATTCTCTATGGCAGGACAATGAATTAACTTTAGTTCCCAGCGTCTCCTTGCCTTCCAATGCAGTATCCGTAGACTTCAAAAGGCGTTTTGGTTCTTCTGATAAGTTAAGGTCAGCATACTGTCTTTGTTGCTTTGCTCATTAACATATGTATCCACCGGCCATTTCTTCTCCCAAAATCTCTAAAGTAAAAATGTGTCTAGTCTTGAATCCTCCAAGTTTCTGTTAATAATACATGTAATTGAGGTCTCCACACCTTTATGTAATTCCGTGTGCAACATCCATCAAGATTCTGCAATTACCAAGCATGTTCGTAAGCATACCTTCAGGGGCTCCGGCGTTAACAAGATGACCCGGACAGCAGGGTACTCATGAATCTTAATACTGCAAAATGCAACATGTTCTGTGTGCCTTTTTTGGTACAGAGCAGTCGAGGCTATTGCGATAACTGCTCTTAACTTTTGGCATAATTAGTTAATTATGTCTCAGATACTCAGATTCGGTTTGGTTGGTCTTTTTCGTACAATTATTTGATGCACAGTTCCAGTTTATAAGGTCACGAGGACTTGAACAGCATGTTGCTAAAGTAAATCTTTAACCAAACTATGAAATACATTCTGCAAGAATTTGTGTTGAACATGCACCTTATGTGTGTTTTTAAAGTTAGCTTATTTTCCAGTGAATCTTTCTGTGCTGATTTCTCCCTTCCTTTCAGCTATCATTTTAACTTTGACACTGATGAATGGAATGCTGTTTATAAGCATACAATTGGTAAAAATTACAAACTGAAAGCTGGTTATGATTCAGAGGTGCGAGTTGGATGGGCTTCCATCTGGGTATGTACATTGTGGCAACTCAGTTTTGCTCATCACTCTCTCTTACTTCTTATTTTTTGAGCATGTGAATTAGAAATAGGCAGAATTACCAACTCAGCATACCTATCTCTTAATGGTTGCATGTTAAAAATCCTGACCGATCTGAAGGTTTCAGCTGTGCTTGTCAATTTACTATGCCATATCGAGGAGAGCTCTTATACTTTCTTTTCTTAACATCGACATAAGGATGGTGTATGGATATGTAGCTTTTACTTAATGCCGAACCCTGAATACACGAGCGTGCTAAGTTCGATTGTTGTTTTTGTTACTTGAACCATCTTGTATAGCATATTGCAGTTTTTTTATGGAACTCTGCACTTGGTTATGTAAAGCCATCTTTTATCTCCTGCAATGTACTCCTTCCGTTCCTAAATATAAGTCTTTCTAGAGATTCCACTATGGAGTACATACGGATGTATATAGACATACTTTAGAGTGTAGAATCACTCATTTTGCTCCGTATGTAGTCCGTAGTGGAATCTCTAGAAAGACTTATATTTAGGAACGGAGGGAGTATATCTTTTTAGTGTTCTGCAAAAGCACATGTTGTTGAGAGAACAATCATTAGATATGAGCAATATTTCATGTACTGCATGTTTAAGCTTCGACAATTATGATTGATCTTCCATTGAGGCATGTGGTAACAGAGCTGTTTGAGAGTATTTTAAGACTGTAACAGAGGTTTGTTTTAGCACTTACCTCTACAACAGCCAAAGCCTGACTTCACATCACAGATCCATTGGAACTGTCAAATCATTTGTCTTCGGTTTAAAACATGCATGACCATTTTGATCGATTCATGAACCTGAACACATAGTTTTGGATGTTAGGCTGGGCAAGAAGGAGGCAAAGCAAAGACTGCACCTATGAAGATGAAAGTTCAGCTTATGCTTCAGGTGCCCCAGGATAATGTCCGCAATCCTTCTTTACTATTTCGAGTGAAGAAAAGGTGGGATCTGTAGAGTGGACACATTCCTCCTCTGATACAGAGACGCATTGCTGGGTACCGAGGATTGGTCTGACCTATTCTTGTAAACTGCATATGTCATCAATGGATACTCATTCCGCAAGTCGTACTATTTTATCATGTATTCTGGTTTATTGTACATAATGGCCACCAGTCCGCTATGGCTTCATGTAGGAGGTTAGTGTCTCATAATTTATTTATTTCTGGACCAAGCTTCTCTAGTATGGATGTCATTGTAGTTGGTAATTTCACAGATTTAATTGTGCCATTTTTTCAACTTTGTAATTGGTAGAGATTTAGCCGAGGCTGAGGGTGCATGCCCATGGTACCGTCAACTTGACCTTTGGCTTAGTTCAATGTCACAACAACAAAGCCTTTCAATTTCAAATAAGTTAGGGTAGGCTAGAGTTGAAACCCATATAATATCAGAACTTAGTTATGATTTTGGCAAATGGATAGCATACTTTCACGCACACCTGTCTCTTGTTACGGACTCCTTGTATCAAATTTGGTCTACCCTGCCCTTATCATATTACCAGCCTGTTCTGCTATGCACCGCTGTTTGGAGTTCTACATTGTATAGGTTTAATCATCTCAGACAATGTCGGACAAACTTGTTTTCAGTAGTTGATGTTATTCCTATCATGCATATCATCTGGGTTTTGCTTCGGTACACTTCTTAAAAGTTTGCATGAATCGAAAGTTACTTAAAAAGGTCATCGTCTTATTAGTTTGCAGACAAAACCTATTTAATAAATTGATTTGGATACAAAAACTATAGGAGTCCTTTTTATTGAAGGGGTGTAAAGGGGTGTCTTCTATACCTTTAATTTGCATCGAGATCCGTAAACTTTTGTAGGGAAGTGTATCGAAGCAAAGTTTATATCATCATTTTGGACCAGATCATTTTTATGTGGCCACATATTCATCTCAACATGCGCATATCTGCTATGCTTAACTGTTGGACATATCGCATTTTAGTAGGCCAACATTCAATGCCATACAACATCGTAGATTAAATCGTCGTCATATGGAACTTGATTTTTTAGCTTTTGTGGTACTCTCTTGTCACAAAGGACGTCAAAAGCTTATCACCACTTTATCCATCCAAGTTAGATTCGATGACTCACATCTTCAGCAACATCGATCACAAATACTGAAAAGTGTCCTTCTAGGTACCACTTACCCGTCAAGGCCAATCTCCTTCTCCTCGTGTCTAGAAGTATTCAAACCTCATCTCATATACTCCATGCGATGTTTACTTTGTCAGAAATGTTCTTCTTGTTGCTTCTTCAGTCATGTCCTTCCTCCTTTCCTATTTAAAAGGCCCAGGTGTATCCATAAATTGACGGTTTGACCAATGTAATATAATTTGTATGCCACAAAAATTGCACCGTACAACAATATAAGATTTGAAGTTTCTAATGATATTTTGTGTGTGTGATATATAACTCTTGCTACATTGGTCAAACTGTCGTTGCATCAGAGGCTGTCTCCATTAACGTAAGCTCACCATATGTGTCACCTCGACATCTTTGTTATGAAATGGTACCAAGAGCAAAGCATGGTATGATGAGTTCCTTGATAATCGAAGGGGAACAAAAGTGGAATCAAGAAACTATTAGAAACATTTTCTCAAAGGACGTAGCAGAGAAAATTCTTAGCATACCATTTAGTATAGAAGGATGCCTAGATTTTGCTTCATGGCCCCACACAAAAGATGGTGTTTACACAGTGAGGTCAGCATATACTTTTGTGAGAACACTAAATTTCTGGAGAGACAGAAGTGCAAATGGCAAGGGGGCTATTTCAAATAAAAAGATCATGGAGAAAAAAATGGAGGAAACTAGGTGAAATTAAATGCCCACATAAAATGAAAGTAATTCTGTGGAGGTTGGCTCATAATTGTCTCCCAATACGCGCTCAAGTTCAAGTGAGATCAATCCCCACAAGGTATGATTGACATTTCTGTAATAGGGAGGAAACCCTTGAGCATTGCTTTTTACACTGCCACTATGTTAGAGAAATCTGGAAAAAACTTAAGAAAGAATATGGTATTTACTTGAAACAGAAAAGTTTAGCTCACAATAGGCAATGGCTTTTAGAGTGGATACAAAACACTATAGAATTTCACTCTATGATTATGGCAGTGGCAATATGGCACATATGGGAGAATAGAAATGCCTACTATAATGGTGAGGCTTTAAATCATCCTCTTCGGGTGGTGGGAAAGATCAAAGCTTATGTTGAATTTATCAATATGCATTCATTCAGCTCGACCACTTCCATTAAACGTGAGACCTTAAAGTCGAACCAAAGATGGTCTCCGCCGCAGGAGGGGTCGATGCTCGTCATGTGGATGCAGTGACCTTCTCCCAATCTGCAAGAGCGGGCTTTGGTGTGGTGATACGTGATCACCGGGGAAGGGTGCATGTGGCGAACAGAGGTTACTTTGAAAGAGTTCAAATTTCTAAAGTAGCAGCAGCCATGGCACTTCGTCAAGCCTTAATCCTTGCCTATCATTGATCAATAAGATCAAGGATTTAGGTTTTGATAGGTCCTCTACTGGAGCCATAGTCCATGATATTAGAAAATGTGCCACAAAGTTTGTATCTTGTAGTTTTATTCATGACAATTGTTCTTGTAATGAGACAACACATGTCCTGGCCAAATCGACAGAGCATGATGTTTGGTCATGTTGGATTAATGAGTTCCATGATGTAATCAGGACCATTATATGTAATGAATCAGTTATGAATGAATAAAAGGGTGTAGCTACCCATTACCTAAAAAAAGAGCAAATCATGGGCCATGAGGAGGGGGTCGTCTCCCTCCATCTCTATTAGCACAACCTACACTGAAATATGTGAAGTTGTCACGTCACCTTTGCCCACTTCTACAATAGTAGGTCATATTCTTATGACATGTCATTAACACGTGGTCCATCTTTTTTCCTCACAAAGGATGTTGGAATACGTGCTAAACCCGGCTATAAGTTTATAGCCGCTTCTCTTCTCTCTCCTCTCATTCAACTGGGCAAAAATCTCATGTGACATCTTTTATTGCCCGCCTACGTCATTTTATTGTGCGTGCGACATATGAGCCAATATTTTTTGACTACACTTTGACAATTGATTTGAGCGGTAACATATGAGTCATCATACATTATAAAAATTATAGGGACTGAAACTATTTTAACTATAGGCTCAAGTTATAATTTTGAAACACATAACTCATTTTTGTTGGTTAAACTAATGGTCAAAGCTAATCTCGAAATACATAAACGCCATGTAGGCGGGGACCGAGGGGTAGTACCCTAGAAAAAGATTCCCATGCATTATTATTTTATGGTTGCGGTATAATCGTATAGTTGACTATATCATATAAACACAATATTTAGGAAAAGGTAATATGATGGTCTGGGGTTGACATTCCAATCAACAGATTCTCATAACACATTACCCTACAATTTCACACGAAATGAAATCTATATATTTGCACTGGCGCACTCCATGAAGCACTGGCGCACTCCTCCATTGGTCATCCAAGTCAAGGTCCTTTCCCCATCTATTACAAGATGGACCGTACCATAGAACACAACTATCATTTCAGCATCAAAGTCCTTGTTGAACTGCATAAGGTTGGTAATGCCAAGCTTCTCACATAGCCTCAGGGCCTCACCAAAGTATTGTCCATTATTCTCCAAATAATCCATGCCAATGGACTTGACATTGGGAACATACAAGTTTTCCTTGTGCTTGAGAACATCAGTGTAGATAGAGAGCTGTTGTCGGTTCTAGAAGGGGCGGTTGCGAAGCGTTGAATCTTGGGGAACATCATAGGGGTATTGCTTGCAGGCGAGCAAGAACTCCTTGCTGGGCAACAGAGCAAAAGATTTGGACTTCTTGGGCTTGTGTGCAACCGACTTTGTCTTCTGCTTGGGAGGTTGCTGACTGGAACTATCCTCCCCTAAGTTACGGTAACGCTTAGAGCTCTCACGACTCGGGTTCATCCTTCATTCATAGCTGCCACCACCTGGAACCCAAAACACAAAGCGAGGGAAAAGCAGGTGTAAAAGATATGCATAAGCCAAAAAGAAAAGGAATGAGTAAATCTGAAGTGGAAGTGGGAAAACATGTGCATTTGCCAGCACAAGCGGTAGTACCGCTTACAAGGGTGGTAGTACCGCCCATAACCGGTAGTACCGCTCTAGGAGGAGCGATAGTACCGCTTGGGCGGAGACCACAGAGGTAACCACTACCGCCGGTCAGATCCGGTACTACCGGTGACGCCAAATGCAAATATTTGACACTAGGAGTTCAAATCTACTCCCTAGCCACCTTCCACATCCTAATCATGCCTCGATTTGACTGAAAATCAAAAGATGCATCTCATATTGCCCTAAAACCTAGATTTAAGAAATAGAACCATATGAGAGAAGAACGGGGGCAATACCGACATCCATGGCAAGAGGAGAAGGTGGGGATTGATTCCACCGGCCGGAATCGCCGAAGAACGGCCGGAAACGGAGATTCGGCGGCTGACGGTGTCCTGGACTAGGGGATACTCACCACGTCGTCTCCCGACCAGTGGGTCGGGCCGAGGACCCCCAGGGCGGTTCATTAATGGGCCAGTTCGGACAGCCCATGATGCATACGAGGAAGATTCCACAAGACTTGGTGATCAAGACAAGGACTCCTCTCCACCGACGTAGCCGACTAGGACTCTTGTTATCCTAGGCCTCTGGTGTGTTATATAAGCCGAGGCCAGGCTAGTCATTAGGCACAATCAGATCATCATAGATCATATCATCATACGAGCATAGCTCTTAGGGTTTAGACCACTATATACGATCTCGTGGTAGATCAACTCTGTACTCGATACACCATCATCATTACGAACAAAGCAGGACGTAGGGTTTTACCTCCATAGGAGGGCCCGAACCTGGGTAAACACCGTCTCCCTTGTCTCCTGTTACCCATCGATCCAACACCCATAGCTCGGGACCCCCTACCTGAGATCCGCCGGTTTTGACACCGACATTGGTGCTTTCATTGAGAGTTCTGCTGTGATCGCTAGAAGGATCGATGGCTCGTCTGCGTATTGCAGTTTTTTTCTGGACAGCGAATTTGTGTTCGTCGTCCTCGTTTCCTCGAGCGTCGTTTTGACGATTTCTTCAGTGGAATTGTGCGGAGTTGTATCTACAACAACCCTGCAAAATTTCGCCGCGTTCCGATGGAGGAATCTCCGGCAATCTCCAATATACCGGAGCCCTATCGAATCTGGACAGGAATCTGGATGAGTTTAGGACGAGGTGTCCAGTATCTAGCTCGGATATCCGTTGGAAAATCCCACCGTTCATCGGCTGCGGAATTCCTATACCGACCACCCCTCAAAATTTCAGCTCGATCCGACCGTCCAAACTCCGGAAACGTCCGATGAGTACAACGAATTTTGGATCTATTTTCTGCGCGAAAACTAATCCGACCCGAGTTCATCTTTTTCATGAACGGGTTGTGAGGCGTCCTTTTTGAAGGAAATTTTCTCATCACCTCGGTCAACCGACCAAGAGTTCGGCATCGCGAGGGCCGAATAATCATCAAGAGAACCTCTTCATCCGCGGATTGTACGGGTCGGGCGCTCCGTTGCTTCATCAAGCCAGCATTGACCTCGTTACAAATTCCGACCTGCGTCGGCATCGCCGCGCCGTTACTTTTTCAAGCTGACGTCCACCACGCCGACCTGCTTTGACACGTCGGCTGGCATGGGGCTCTAGCGTCACCTTACCGATCTGCTCCGTCACCTCGGCTAGACGGGGGGCTTCGTCATCTCCTCATCAACCCGCTCCGGAGACTTCGGCGTTACCAGCCGACCAGCTTCGACACCTCGGCTGGCGTGAGACTTCGGCGTCACCAGTCAACCTGCTTCGACACCTCGGCTGGCCTGAGACTTCGGCGTCACCAGCCGACCTGCTCCGTCACCTCGGCTAGACCGGGGCTTTGGCATCCCTTCATCAACCTGATCCGGGGACTTCGGCATCACCAGCCGACCTGCTTCAACACCTCGGCTGGCATGAGACTTCGGCGTCACCAGCCGACCTGCATGAGACTTCGGCGTCCGCCGATCACAGCTTCGCCATGTTAGCTGGACCAGGGACTTCGCCTCTCCACATCGATCGTGCAGCGTTGCCACTTCGTCAAGCCAAACTCTTCGCTCAGGCACCTCGGCGCCCAGGCCATATTCCTTTACTTATCCGCTTCACTTAAATTAACTAAGTAGAAGATTTTTTAAAATATATTATTATCTTTCTTTGTTATTACTTTTGGCTTGCACTATTTTATGAGTGCAGGAAATCGACTTCGACTGCCGTCACACGGTCACCCCGGCGTCACCTTGCCGACCTACTCCACCACCTCGGCTGGACCAGGGGCTTCGCCTCGCCACATCGGCCGAGCCGTGACACTACTTCAGAGTGCCTAACTCCTCGTTCGGTCACCTCAGGACGGGCTTGGGGGCTGGGACCTCGGTCATGCCGAAGACTACACACCGGATTTGTCAAAGTTTGATGGGCGTCCTCGTCCCGCCACAAGCCCGGATCGCGTCATCGACACCGAGCACATTAACCAGCTAAGTCGCTTTCATGCTCAAAAAACTTTCAGTTTTAAATTTTGTTCGGTTCGACCAAGCATTATACTTTTTTGACAAAAAGTTGTTTGCGAAAAACTTTCTTTGTCAAAACTTTGTTTGTTACAAACAAATTCAAATACCCCGTTTACTTGGGGGCTTCCTTTATGAAGCCATTCCTCTTGCATATGATTATTAATGTATCGCACCCTTCCTTGTTCGTGTTTACGCCAATATATGCATCATGTTGACTTAAGTGTTCCGCAAAGCTGGGTTGCCTTGCTCGTGTGCTTACCCCTACGTTCCCGATTGTTCGGCTAGGGAGTAAAGGGAGCACCTCTGCGATTGTTACGATCGGGTCATCCGAACTCGTACCTCAGACGGGTGAAGCCGAAAGCTAGCGCTCTTACTGTTTTCAACTATGGTCGGCCACAACGGAAGACAAGCATACATAAATCTATTGCACACCCCTCATGGTAATCATGAGAATCCAAAGAAAGGAACCGTTGGCGGAACTATTTTCTTTGAAGATGCTTCTTACGTTAAATAATAATATAGCATAAGTTCCCTGGGCGCGCTTTGTCTGTTATAGCCTAATGGCCTGATTGCCTGGTTATTCGAAACACCTCCGATATCCTCGGATGGCGTAGTAGATAACACTTTCGGCCCTTGGCCGAAGAGGGAGAAGCCGACGGTCGGTTAAGACGCGTTTAAAGTTCGGGCGAACACATATATGATATAAGTACTTCGGTACAAACAATCATTATACATAAAATTCTTTTACCCAAGTCACTTGGGGGCTCTTAAATTTGTATGAGCTGTTTTATAATAAATGTGTTTTCTTCTTGGTCGTTGCAAAGCCTTTTTCTACTACTCCTTTTTCCGACACTAGTGTGTGGTCAATAACCGGATAGCCTGGTTTCTTTCTAAAGCCGCTCGAGTTTAGTTCGCTAAACAGGTCTCGGAGAAACACTCCGCCTTCGGGATATGGAGGTTGAAGCCAAAGGCTGGCCCGCTTGGAGGCCGGAGATCGGATGTATCATGTTAAAGCACGACCGAAGCACATATTAATTTTAAGACCAGTTTCGGATTGGCACAATTTTCTTTTATCTAAACATAAAGTTTTTTGCATAAATTTTGTTTTTTCCGAGCATAACTCTCGCAGTACACTTTTAAAGCATCGGTAATATCAACGGGGGGCTGCGACTAGAGCCGAACCCACCAAAAGCCAAGGCACTCCGAGGAGTCCTCGGCGAAATGTTCTCAGATATTGCTTTATATGCACCAGTTTCGAATTGTGTCTTCGGTCAATAGTTGGGTTGCCCGGCTCCTGTGCTTGCCTCCTACGTTCCGCTTTGTTCGGCTAGGAGTGCAAAGGGAGAACCACTGCGATTGCACTTCCGGGTTAACTGGTCAAGTACCTCAGTGGAGAAAGTCGAAAACTGACTGTCACAATAAGCATAAACTGGTCGGCGATCTGATGACCGTATTAAATAATGGGCCTTTCATAAAATTGGCCGGAGTGTTAACGGCTTGACCTCGGCTGACGCCGAACACTAACCGAGGGCTAGTAACTGGCTTCCCACACTTTAAGCTCCCATGACCAAGTGAAAGTTATAAAGCCTAGATATCTGATTGCTTCGTTTCCGCTAACACAACCGCCTCCGGGCACCGAGACGTCGGCTAAGGGTTGTCTTGTTACTGCGGAAACACCCTGCGTAGCATCTACAAAGGGGTAGAAGCCGATGATGGGCCACTCTCAAATGATAAACGGTCACAAAGGAGGCAAAATAGCATATAGCATAAAAGCATTTGTATTCAATATACGAGTGCTGCCTTCCGTAATCATCGTTATAACGCCATAGATATGCATCAATTTGACTTCAGATTTTGGCCAAGCTGGGTTGCCTGGCTCATGTGCTTACCCCCTACGTTCTCGATTGTTCGGCTAGGGGGTAAAGGGAGCACCTCTGTGATTGTTACTTCCGGGTCATCCGGGTTAGTACCTCAGACTAGGTGAAGCCAAAAGCTAGCCATCTTAAGAATATAATTGGTCGGCAACGACGGAAGTAAAAAATTTGGTTCATAAGACCACAAAGTTCGTGAACATTCGCCGAACTAAATCCTCAATATTTTCCTCCCACATTGACCGGAGTTGAGGTTTCACGATCATGGTCAACATGATATCCTGGGAAAAGGAACTTATAAATGAACTATTTTTCCCAGAAGATGTTTCTTACGTTAACTAGTAATATAACATATCTCTTCGCATACCTTTGTTTATAAAACCATATGGCCGGATTGCCTTGTTTGCCGTAAATCTTTGCCCTTATAAAGGCTTTATAAAATAGGACAAACACTCCTCGGCTACTGGCCGAGGAGGTTGAAGCCGATGGTCGGTCAACAAAGTCTTGTACAATGTGGATCCGAGCATTAATGATGTAAAGTACTTGGATACATAGCATCATTACACATAAATTATATCAAACATAACAAAGTTTGTGTCAAACAAATATCGATCCTTAATTCAACTACTCGTGCCTAAATTAAGGCTCGGGGGCTACTGCATTGCCTATTCAATGCAGCAAATCCAAAGTGCAATATGGTTCCCGAGGAGATTCGATTCTCAGGTTGGTCGGCCGCACCCAACCCGAGTCTCGGAAACTACTGAGTACCGCGTTTACATCCCTAACGTATGCCGCCGAGCAAGAACTTGATCCTCAGGCCGATTTTGCAAATCGACCTAAGTCTCAGGGGCTACTGGGATTAGAGGTTTTATTTTGATTATTATTTTTTCCTTCAGGCGCATCTCGGGTTATAGACCGACACACACCTTGAGGGCTACTGGCTATATATCTCGGCAGAGAATAAATTCCACAAAAAATCAGCCCACGGTCGGGGTGGTGCACCACCTCGAAAGCAGTCCAGCATAAAGCTCGGGCGCAAGTGGCTGGCTCCATAGAGAGCATTTCCGACATTAAGCTCGGATGAATTCCTTTAATTTTTTAAGGTCCAAGGTAGTTTATGATACCTCGGACGCTGATCATCATTGGAGCTCGGATGCAGTCCGGCGTTGGAGCTCGAAAGCAGTCCGGCATAAAGCTCAAGATCGGAGACGCCTCAGAAGCAGTCCGGCATAAAGCTCGGATGTGAATGGCTGGCTCCATAAAAGACTATTCCGGCATTTAAGCTCGGATGAAGTCCTTCAAATTTTCAGAGACCGAGGTAATTTATGACACCTCGGATGCCGACCAGCGTTGGAGCTCGGACACAATCCGGCGTTGGAGCTCGGACGCAGCTCGTCATTGGTGCTCAGATGCCGATCAACGTTGGAGCTCGGCTGCAAAAAGATACCTCAGATGCAGTTCGGCGTTGGAGCTCGGATGCAAGAGGACACCGCCGCACGGGAAACACTTCGACCTCGAAGTATGGCGTAAACATTACACGGCATTAATACAGGCCGATAACTTAAAGGGGCTCCTCGGATGCCCAACTTGTGAACTCTTCGGATTCACCTCGGCGATCCTCAAGATCAGTGATGGGAAGATTTATTGAACCAGTTTTCAAGACCGACGGCCGAAGACGAAGAACTGTTCGGAAGAACCGAGGAGCGTCCCTAACTTGAAGACCGGTTCAGGGGGCTACTGACGGTGTCCTGGACTAGGGGGTACTCACCACGTCGTCTCCCGACCAGTGGGTCGGGCCGAGGACCCCCAGGGCAGTTCATTAATGGGCCAGTTCGGACAGCCCATGATGCATACGAGGAAGATTCCACAAGACTTGGTGATCAAGACAAGGACTCCTCTCCACCGACGTAGCCGACTAGGACTCTTGTTATCCTAGGCCTCTGGTGTGTTATATAAGCCGAGGCCAGGCTAGTCATTAGGCACAATCAGATCATCATAGATCATATCATCATACGAGCATAGCTCTTAGGGTTTAGACCACTATATACGATCTCGTGGTAGATCAACTCTGTACTCGATACACCATCATCATTACAAACAAAGCAGGACGTAGGGTTTTACCTCCATAGGAGGGCCCGAACCTGGGTAAACACCGTCTCCCTTGTCTCCTGTTACCCATCGATCCAAGACCCACAGCTCGGGACCCCCTACCCGAGATCCGCCGGTTTTGACACCGACAGCGGCGGCCTCTGGAGCCCTTCAGTCGCCTGAAGAGAGAGCACCACGGTAGGAAGGGAGTGAATGGGTATGGGGAGGTGGAAACTTCCCCTGCCCCGCCCCATAACCCCCCATGGGCACACATAAGCAGTAGTACCACCCATGAGGGTGGTAGTACCGCCCCAGTACTACAGCATGGCAGAGGGTTGGGTAGTACCGCTTAAGCGGTAGTACCATCGGTGGCGGCAGTAGTACCACTAATAAGCGGTAGTACAACCCATGCCCCGGTAGTACCGCCCAAAGTGACCACAAGGCAACCTAGACTACAAAAGGAGGCTTATGCAAATATGAGGAGGCTGAAGATGAGGTAAGGCTTGGGTTGGAGACTCAAAAACCAGCAAATGGGAGGGAACACTCCAAGTTAAAAAAAGATCAAAAAATGAAAAACACACTTGGAGTGACTCCCAAACACGAATAAGCCCTATAAAAGCAAATACCTCGCTAGGAGGGGGCGGTGGCTGAAGCCAACTATGTTTGAGTCAATTGGTATGGCACCATGAAGATTTTAACCTTGGGCCCATGACCAAAACTCGTCTTTGAAGCACAAGTACCATAAAAATGGCTAATGTGAAAGACTTGATCGATTTATGCACAATAAGGGGAGGGATAGTTCATTGAGAGAACAACACTCCCCCTATGTCCATGCCTACATCTAAACAACACAAAATGATGAGTGTGGTGGGTGTGCAAAACTTCAAGCCACATTGCTCGAATCAATGATATTTAGCTCATGCCTTAACTCGCGAAATCTTGCTTCATCCAATGGCTTCGTGAAGATATCTGCAAGTTGATCATGAGTGTTGAGATGAATAAGATAAATCTCCCCATGCTTGATATGCTCCCGGATGAAGTGATGATGAACCTCAATATGCTTCGTCTTGCAATGTTGAACCGGGTTGTTGGGTATCTTGATAACACTCTCGTTGTCATAGTAAAGAGGCACTTTGTCACAAGTGACACCGTAGTCCTTTAAAGTTTGCCTCATCCAGAGCAACTGTGCACAACAACTTGTTGCAGCTACATACTCGCCCTCGGTGGACGAGAGAGAAACACAGTTTTGTTTCTTTGAAGACCAACTCACCAAAGAGCGACCAAGGAACTGGCAACCTCCGGAAGTTGACTTCCTATCCACATCTCCCACCCAATTCGAGTTCGAATATCCTATGAGATCAAATGAAGCGCCTTTTGGGTACCATAAGCCAAAGTTTGGGGGTATGCGCTTGACCGCCACATAGTGACTTTCCTTAGGCATGGCTTGAAATCGTGCACAAATTCCCACACTCAACATAATATCCGGTCTAGATGCACAAAGGTAAAGCAAGGATCCAATCTTGGAGCGATATACCTTTTGATCCACGGCTTTGCCATTGGGATCAATGTCAAGTTGGCATTTGAGAGGCATAGGAGTATTGGCTTTGGCCGGCTTGACATCATCCAACTTGAATCTTTTGAGCATGTCTTGAGTGTATTTTGCTTGGTTGATGAAGGTTCCTTGACTTTGTTGCTTGATTTCGAATCCAAGGAAGAACTTCAACTCTCCCATCATAGACATCTCAAACTCTTTGGTCATTAGTGCGGCAAACTCATCATTGAAAGCTTTGTTAGGAGAACCAAAGATAATATCATCAACATAGAGTTGGCATATGAACAAGTCCCCTTTATCCCTCTTTGAGAAAAGAGTGGGATCAATTTTCCCAATTTCAAACCCACGGTCTTGCAACAATTCGGTAAGGTGCTCATACCACGCATGTGGGGCTTGTTTAAGGCCATAGAGTGCCTTATCGAGCTTGTATACATGATTGGGGAACTTGGGATCCTCGAATCCCGGAGGTTGCTTGACATATACCAACTTCTTTAGAGGACCATTTAAAAATGCACTCTTAATATCCATTTGTTGTAATTTGAAATCATGATGAGATGCATATGCAAGCAACATGCGAATAGACTCAAGACGAGCAACGGGAGCAAAGGTTTCACCGTAGTTGATACCCTCGACTTGGGAGTAGCCTTGTGCTACCAATCTTGCCTTGTTGCAAATGACAACACTGTTTGCATCTTGCTTGTTCTTGCAGATCTATTTGGTCCCAATGACATTGTGATTCTCTTTTAGTCTTGGCACCAATTGCCACACCTTGTTGCGCTCGAAGTTGTTGAGTTCATCGTGCATGGCTTCAAGCCACTCCGTGTCCTTGAGCGCTTCTTGCACCTTTAGGGGTTCAATAGAAGAAACAAATGCGTGATGCTCACAAAAGTTTGTTAATTGTCTACGAGTGGTTACCCCTTTACTCAAGCTTCTGTAGACGTTATCCAAAACATGTTGATGTGTTCGAAGCTTGTTAGAAATCTTGGCGGCACGACGCTCTAATATTTCCTCCATAGTGGGTTGGGGAGGACCATCTTGAGAACTTGGAGCGCCGTCATGAGCTTGCTCTTGATCTTGAGCTTCCTTGGGGGAAGGAACTTGATCTTGGGCATCACTTGGTGCATCACCATCATCATGAGGTTGATGATCTTGTTCACTTGGTTGAGGGCCTTCACTTTGTTCTTCGGAAGGGTGTGGGTCTTGCGTCGGTGATGGTTACACTTGCGTAGAACATTATCCTTCTCCTTCGGCCACAAGGGGTCCCTCAACGGGTAGGAATTGTCCCACACCCATTATTCTTATGGCTTGGGGAGGAATTTCATCACCTACATCACAAAGACCACTTTGCTCCACTTGGGAGCTGTTATTTTCATCAAACTCTATGTTACACGTCTCCTCAATGAGTCTAGTGGACTGGTTGAGAACACAGTAAGCATGAGAGTTTGTAGAATAACCAACAAATATGCCCTCTTGAGCTCTAGCTTCAAATTTAGACAAACAAGCACCTTTCTTGAGAATGAAACACTTACAACCTAACACTCGGAAGTACTTGAGGTTGGCTTGTTACAGGTAAGTATTTCATATGGAGTCTTGTTCAAGCCTTTGCGGAGGTAGAGCCGATTAGATGCATGACATGCGGTGTTGACGGCTTCGGCCCAAAAGTTGTATGGAGATTTGAATTCCGCCATCATGGTCCTTGCAGCATCCATCAACGTCCGGTTCTTCCTCTTTGCAACACCACTTTGTTGAGGGGTATAGGGTGCAGAGTATTGATGCTTGATCCCCTCATCACTCAGAAACCCGTCCAAGGTGTAGTTCTTGAAGTCGGTGCCATTGTCACTTCCAATCATCAATATCTTTGCATCATGTTGGCATTGAGCTTCATTTGCAAAGTCGATGACGGTTTGTTGGGTCTCACTCTTCCTCTTGAAGAAATATACCAATGTGTATCTTGAGTAATCATTCACAATCACCAAGCAATACTTTCTTCCCCCAAGACTATCAAATGATGGAGGACCAAAGAGATCCATGTGAAGGAGCTCCAGGGGCCTCTTGGAGTAAATAGTAGTCATGGGGCGGTGAGTCGTCTCATGTAGCTTTCTTTCGAAACAAGCATTGCAAGCACGATCTTTGGCAAAAATCACATTTGTTAGTCCACGAACGTGATCCCCTTTGAGGAGACTTTGCAAAGATCTCATATTGACATGGGCTAGCCGATGATGCCAAAACCATCCCACATCAACTTTAGCCATTAGGCAAGTCGCGGTCTTAGTGGGTCGCTCCGAGAAGTTGACCACATAGAGACCATTTTCGACATGCCCAACAAAGGCTACTTTAAGAGTCTTGCTCCACAAATGGGCCATGGTATCAATACCAAAGAAAGTACGAAAACCCATGAGTGCAAGTTGACGAATGGAAAGTAAATTGTATGCAAGGGTCTCAACAAGCATGACTCTCTCAATGGTTAAATCCAGAGAGATAACCACCTTGCCAAGACCCAATACCTTTGAAATTGTGTCATCACCAAAGGAGACTTGAGTGGCCAAGGATGTGTCGGTTCGAACGTCCACCACCAAGTCCTTGCTTCCGGTCATATGATTTGTTGCTCCACTATCAAGCAACCATGACACTCCTTCGGAAGCAAACTCCTACAATAGATCAATGCTTGGATTTAGGTACCTATTCTTTAATGGGTCCTTTCATGTTAGTAACAAGAGTCTTAGGAACCCAAGTAGACCATTCAATGTACTCATAAGAAGAACCAACATATTTGGCATAAACATGCTCATCACTAGCACGACATAAAACATAAGAGGGGTTAAAATCGCCAGCTTTGTTGGAAGGGGTGGTCTTGCCCTTCTTGGCATTACCACCCACAGCCTTGACCTTCTTCTTCTCATGAGTAACCTTCCCCGCTTTGACAAAGGTTTCCTTGAGCGGGAGAAGTTGCTTGGTCTTCAACTTCTTCTTCTTCTTCTTCTTAGAATTGGGTGCAAACCCAATTCCCTATTTTGCTACAACTTCCTTTTGATTGCTCAAAAGGTCATTGAGATTCTTCTCACCTTGGATATATCTCACAAGGCCTTTCTCAAGTTGCTCTTTCAACTTAGCATTTTCCTCCACAAGGTGCGCATGCTCACAACAAGGGTTAGTAGCATTGCCATTATCAATTAATACAAAAGGAAGACATGTGGCTATTTCCTTAGTAAGTTTCACTTGGAGTTGATCATGAGACTCCTTAAGAGAGGCATGAGCACTCTTCAAAGCCTTGTGAGCTTTGTCGAGTGTGCCAAACTCCTCTTTGAGTCTACCATGGTCAACCCCAGGTGCAACCTTTTCGGATTTGAGCACACGAGTAAGAACAATAACATGATCATGATCTTTTTGTAATTTAGCAAGATCATCATTGTGTGGCTCCTCAAGAGCCAAACAGAGATCTCGCTCTTTCTCAAGAGCAATAGAAAGATCCGCTATCTCATCGGCATAGTCACAGCTATGCCCCTCCAAATCAGAGATGGTTTCCTCATGAGATTCAATGAGATCACTAGCTTCACCAAGTTGTTCCAAGAGAGCAACAACGTGCTTCTTGGTCTTACCCGTGAGTTTGGCCATAAACTTGTCGAACTCATTCTCATCAACGTTCACCTCCTCATGTTCCTCCACACATTCCAACGAGGTAGAAGTAGTGGTAATAGAAGTTTTGATGTTGGAGGTTACCTTGTTGATACATTTGGCCATGAGGCACTTGGCAATGCGGTTCTCGTTGGGGGAGTTGAAGAGAGACACCTTGGTTGGGGTAGAGGATGCAATTGCCACTGTAGCCATTTCCATCCCTTCACCACTTGTATCTTCATCATCATCATCATCATCGGAGACATACTCTTCTTGAGCCACCAACACCTTGTGAGGCACCTTCTTGGTGAAGTTGTTCTTGTTGGGGAAGGACTTGGCCTTGTCTTCACGAATGAGTTTGCCACCATTGTCTTCCCTCTTCTCATACGGGCAATCCACCACGAAGTGACTCGCATTGCCATAATTGTAACAAGTTCTCACACGTTGCTTGCCTTTGGAGCCACTTGAGTTGTTCTTGGAGAAGTTTGGCTTCGAGTTTCTCTTGTTGCCCCAAAATTGCCTTCACGCAAAAGCCATGTACTCGTGGAAAGCATATTTGGTGTCTTCGGGGCGACACTCCTCTTCTTCATCTTCTTCTTCTTCTGGAATTGCCTTGTCCTTCAAAGCAAGGTTGGGTGAAGAATTCTTTGACCGTTGAACACAAGCTAGAGCGTTGTCGACGGTCTTGTTCAAGATGTTCATAGTAATGAATTCATCCAACACATCACTCGAGGACAAGGAGTGGAAGTCTGGTCTTTGACGGATGACGGAGGACATGGCCTTGTTGAATGGCATTATGGCCTTGAGAAACTTACGCTTGATCCAATTGTCATATGTATCCTTGCTCCCATGATCTTGAAGGAATACCGCGAGAGTTGTCAATCTTCGGTAGAGCTCACGAGGGTCCTTATCTTCATTCATCACAAACTCATCGGCCTCATTGAGAACCACCTCAAAGTTGGACCGTTGAATGCTTGAGCTTCTCTTTTAAAAGGAAATAATGTGTTCCCAATAATATTTTGCACGAGTGAAAGGACGCAAGTGAGCAAGCTCTTCCGGAGGCACCGCAGATTGAAGGATGAACAAGGCAGAGTGATTGAGTTGATTGTCGGCCTGTTCTCTTGGGGTGAGGTTGTTTGGATCATGCGGGTAGTATCCTTGCTCAATGATTCTCCAAAGTTGAGTTGAGTTGTGATTCAAATGAGACTTGATACGAAAAACCCAATTAGCGAAATTATTTTTCACAAGTTTAGGAGGAGGGCCTGGGTTGTTAATATGAGGTGTATGAACCGGTCCTCCATAGACCGCAGGAGGGGGAACCGAGGCAAAGGTTCCTGTCGGTGTACTAAAGTTTGGGTCTTTTAGTACCCCGTACTTGTGCACGGACGGTTGTAGCCACACCAGCGGCAAGGCCTGCCGGGGGACAGCTGGATGCAAGTGCAAGAATATCAAGAAAGCATTCAAGTCAATAATTAGAAGACAAAAGACCAAAGGCTGGGATCCCGGCAAGATCTTGCCGGGATGGCTTGTGGAGCCCCGGCAAGATTCGCACCCGGCAAGACTTCGCCACCCTGTCACCCTGTCACCGCTCCAGCGCAGCG
Source organism: Elymus sibiricus (assembly GCA_039707655.1). Taxonomy (NCBI): domain Eukaryota; kingdom Viridiplantae; phylum Streptophyta; class Magnoliopsida; order Poales; family Poaceae; genus Elymus; species Elymus sibiricus. The sequence goes on along the minus strand of CM077673.1, from coordinate 269,654,991 downwards.
ACCAGCCTGTCGTTTAGGTTTTGTCCTCCTGGGTGTGTGTCAAGGCGATAACGGCGGATGGGGTTAAGCGGTGCTGATGGGACGGCCCCTTTTTCCGTCCCCGAGTAAGTTAGGGACACCTAAACGGAGCATTTAATGCGTTTGTCCTAAGTCATCAGTATTAGGTATGATAATACTGTAGTAGCTTTACACCTCTTGTACTTCGCCACTGTTGGTGACCCCTTCGACGTATAAAAGGAGGCCCAAGGCGTAGCTACAGAGGGGGAGGACCTTCTGGCCCATTCTGCATGCGTAGCTGCTGCTCGAACGTACTGTTCATCGCAAGCGCTTCTGGAACTTGGGCTTAAACACATCCAATACACTAAAGCAGGAGTAGGGTTTTACGCTTCTCAGCGGCCCGAACATGCGTAAAAATCCCTCGTGTTGATCGTTGGATCTGTTCTTTGTGCAAGCCTTTCTCCCTGCCGAACCATAATGGGATCCACGCGATCCCATAGGTGTCGTACGCCGACATCTTTGGCACGCCAGGTAGGGGAAGAAGGTTGCGTGAACCTGATCTAGCGATCAGCGCGCTAGTTTCTTCATCATCTTCATTGCCATGGCTCCCAAGAAGAAGGGTTTTACGACGGTTGGTCCATCCGTGTTCGGTGCGCCTGTAGCTACACAGACGGGCGACGGTGTGGACACAGGCGGAGGAGGCGGAGGTCTTGAGCCTCCACGACGTTCTGGTGATTAAAGCCAAGCGAGCGGCGTCGTTCGCAGCGGTGAGGACAACCCGCGCGCCGCCAGATCTAAGGACGGAGCTGTGCTGCCTACGGGCGGCGTAGCGAACTCCAAGGACGGAAGGGCGCCTTCTAAGACACCCACGCCGGCGCATGCGCCACGGCCTTCTCAAGTTGCACGCGACGAACAGCGCCATGACGTTGGTGGTTCTAAGCGTCCCCAAGGAAAGACTCCTGAGCATCACTTTCGAGATGCGCGGGACCATCATGCACGCCGAAATACTGGTGGAAGCGGCGCGCGGTCGCAGGACCATGATGGAGCTCCTTCTAACACGGGTAGGAGTCAGAGCACCTCACGTTCCTCGCACCTTTCGCCGCCGCCTACACCAGCAGAAGCATTGGCGCGAGCACAGCTGCTCCTGAATTTTCCTCCTGCCGCGGAGAAGCTCGAAGAATGGAGAGACGCTATTCATAGCCTCGTCGGCCTCGCTAATGAAGATGGGCCGCAGCGGGCGGAGCCTTCGTGGAGGCAGTCCATCGAGCCGGCGCGCACCGATGGCGAAAAGACTGGAGGCGGTACGACCATGGTGCACTCTCCTCCACGGCGGCAACAGCGGTCACTGACTCGACGAATCGACGCCTGTGATGACGATTCAACGGCGTCGTCTGATCCGCGAACTCGCCGCGACCAACGTCAAGTTCTTCGGGAACGAAGCAAAGAAGACGCTCGGACTACCATCGAGCGGCGACGGGAAGCGCGCCATCAATCTGATAAGCGGGCAGGACCCACTGTAGACAAGCCTGTGCCAGGGTATTCTGGTGACCTACCTTATGAGGTGGGTTGTCCAGCTTTTACCCGTGAGCCGCGGCGAGTCCAGTGGCCCAATTCCCGAACGTTCAAACCGGAGGTCCCAGAGAAATACGACGGCAAGACTCATCTGTCGGAGTTCTTGAGCATCTACACCATTGCGGTGCAGGCTGCCGGGGCTCGCGACGACAAGATACTCTCCAACTACTTCCCGTTGGTACTTAAGCCCAACGTCAGGTCGTGGTTGATGCATCTGCCGGAAAATTCCATTTCTTCCTGGGCAAATCTGTGTCATGAGTTTGTTGGCGCCTTTACCGGAGGCCACCAAGCTCCTGGCCAAGAAAGTGATTTGCATCTCATCCCCCAGAAAGAGGGCGAAACCTTGCGCAAGTACATACAGAGATTCAGCCATATACATCACAACATCCCAGACGTTCATCCTGCCGCTGTTGTCAGCGCGTTCCATCAGAACGTGCGCAATCGCAGGATGCACGAGGAGCTGACGATGAACAAAGTCAGGGATGTTGCCGAGCTCTATGCTCTGGCTGATAAATGTGCTCGAGCTGAAGAAGGGAGGAGATTCCCCGGCGAGGATGCTGGCGCAGGAATCGACTCTGAAGACGAAGACGCCGCCGCCCCGGCAAAGAAAGGCCGACGGCGTAACAGGAAACGCAAGGGCAAGGCCGTGCTTGTTGTCGAGGAATCCGGCAACCCCGACACCGCCAAGAAGGTCAAGGTTGGTGGTCCTGGCAAGGAGTTTGACGGGTGCACCTCCTGTCAGGCCTTGGCGGCTGCCGACAAGCCGGATGGCTCCGACAAGCAGTACTGCAAGATCCATCGCACCAAGGGACACGATCTCCAAAACTGCCGGCAAGTTGAGCAGCTTGTCGAGAAGCAGAAAGCTGAATATGAAATGCGAGACAAGGAGAAGGCCCAGGATGGTGCGGAAGGGTCCAGCAAGAAACGCGCTGGCCGAGGAGGTCGCCGCGGCAAGGCCAAGCAACAGAAGGAGAGGCCCGCTCGAGGCCGCGACAAGCAAGAGGGGGTGACGATGACAACGAGGAGGACGACGAGTCCAGTGAGCACAAATTTCAAAGAGCTACAAAAGTCATGTGCATTGACGGGGGCGCCTCGTTGCATTCTTCCCGCCGCCGACTTAAACAGTGGGCGTGCGAGATCAATGCGACAGAGCCATCTGTCGATGCCCGGAAACCATTGAAATGGTCCAACACGCCTATCATTTTTGACGCTGAGGATCACCCTGATCGCACAACTGCGGTCGGGTGTCTGCCATTGTTGGTTTCACCAACGATTCGCAACCTCAAAGTGACGAAAATGTTAGTTGACGGTGGGGCCGGTTTGAACTTGATCTCACCTGATGTGATCAAAAGGTTGCAAATTCCTGATGAAGATCTCGAAGAAACGGGTACGTTTCAGGGGATCAATCCAGGAAGGAGCTAGCCGAAGGGTAAGATCACACTACCAGTAACATTTGGTAGTGACCTGAACTTCAGAACAGAAAAGATTGTTTTCGACTTCACCAAGATTCCATTACCATACAATGGGATCCTTGGCCGTCCAGCCCTGGCCAAGTTCATGGCGGCATCACACTACTCTTATAATACATTGAAGATGCCCGGGCCGATGAGCGTCATCATTGTCAACTCTGACAAGAAGGATGCGCTTATCTGCACCGACCAACTTTACCGGGAGGCAGTTGCAGCACCTGCCGCCAAGGCACTTGCTCCTGCCGCTGAAGCTCCCGGGGGGAAGAAGACCGGCAAGACGTCTAGCACACACTCCGGCAAACGCACCTCCTCGGAGTGCTGCGCTCCCGTTGAGGATGTGCCAGAGAGCTCCACCGGCAAGAGCAAGAAATCCAAGGCAGCTCCACCAGAAACCAAGAAGGTGCCCGTCAAGGAGGATGGTACGGGAGGAACTTTCACCATGAGTTCCACCCTCGATGACAAATAGGAAAGCGCGCTCATTGCTTTCCTGCGGGCGAATATCGATGCGTTTGCATGGCAACCATCTGATATCCCCGGTGTTCCTAGGGAAGTAATTGAGCACCACCTTGCTGTCTATCCTCACGCACGGCCCGTCAAGCAGAAGGTTAGGAAGCAGGATTTGGAGTGGCAACAATTTATTTCCAAGGAAATCAAGAAGTTGGAAGCGGCAGGTTTGGTTAGAGGAGTGCTCCATCCAACATGGTTGGCCAATCCAGTTGTAGTGCGCAAGGCGAATGGAAAATGGAGGCTGTGTATTGATTATACAGATATCAATAAAGCCTGTCCAAAAGATCCTTTTCCCTTGCCGCGCATCGACCAGATTGTGGACTCCACTGCCGGCTGCGATTTACTTTAATTTCTTGACGCCTATTCAGGATATCATCAGATCTTCATGGCAAAGGAAGACGAAGAGAAAACCGCATTTATCACCCCATGTGGTACGTATTGCTTTGTGCGTATGCCTTTTGGGTTGAAAAGTGCTGGTTCGACATTTGCAAGAGCGGTCCAGATTGGTTTTGAGCCCCAGCTACATAGAAATATGGAAGCTTATATGGATGACATAGTGGTCAAAACCAAGGACAAGGCGACCCTCATACAAGATCTAGAAGAGACATTTGCAAATCTGCACAATATCAATTTGAAGCTCAATCCTGAGAAGTGTGTGTTTGGCGTTCCGTCCGGTAAGCTTCTCGGGTTCTTTGTATCTCAACGTGGAATCGAAGCAAATCCTGACAAGATCAAGGCAATTGAACAGATTGAAGCGCCAAGACGCGTCAAGGATGTGCGTCATCTTGCCGGCTGCGTTGCTGCTCTGAGTAGGTTCATCTCCAAATCTGCTGAGCGCGCCCTGCCGTTTTTCAAAATTTTGAAAAAGGCAGGTCCAATGAGATGGACTCTGGAAGCGGAGGCAGCGCTGCAGGATTTGAAAAAGTACCTCTCCTCTCCGCCAGTACTAGTCGCGCCAAAACCACAAGAGCCGTTGCTTCTATATCTAGCGGCAACGAATCAAGTGATGAGTGCTGCGTTAGTGGCAGAGAGAGAAGTTGACGAAGAAGCAGCGGCAGCGGCAAGACCGCCAAGCGACGAGCTGGGATCTTCCCCGGCAGAGTCTAGTGCTGATAAAGTAGGATCTGCGCAGTCAACTGAAGCAACACAGAAGAAGAAGATGGTGCAGCGCCCAGTTTATTTTGTCAGCTCCCTTTTGCAGGGGTCTAGGTCAAGATATTCTGGCATGCAGAAGTTGCTCTTCGGCCTCCTTATGGCCTCGAGGAAGCTGCGCCATTATTTTCAAGCACATGAGATCACCGTCGTCACTCGCTTTCCGTTGCAGCGGATTTTGCGAAATCCAGATGCAACCGGTAGGATTGTGGAGTGGGCTTTGGAACTGTCAAGTTTTGGTCTTAAGTTTGAAAGTACTTCAACCATTCAGAGCAGAGCCTTGGCGGAGTTCATTGCGGAATGGACCCCAACGCCAGACGAAGAGATTCCGGAGACAACTCTCCCTGGCAAGGAAACGAATCAAGAGTGAATTATGTATTTTGATGGGGCTTTCTCGCTGCAAGGCGCCAGTGCCGGAGTGCTTCTTGTCACACCCACTGGAGAGCACCTCAAATACGTAATTCCGATGCACTTTCCCCGGGAGAGATCGACAAACAACACTACAGAGTATGAAGGGCTGCTTGCCGGTCTCAGGATCGCGGCGGACCTTGGAATTAAGAAGCTCATCGTCAGAGGTGATTCACAGCTTGTCGTCAAGCAAGTCAACAAGGATTATCAGAGCCCGTTGATGGAAGCATACGTAGATGAAGTGAGGAAGTTGGAGGAGCGCTTTGACGGTCTGCAAATAGAGCACGTTCTTCGTGCGGAAAACCGCATTGCTGATGACTTGTCAAAGCGTGCTGCCCTTAAGTTACCTGTGGAACCAGGAACTTTTGTGCTCCGATTGACTCAACCATCCATAACACCATCGATGGGACAAGAAAAAAGGAGGAAGTTGAGTTCCGGCAAGTATTTTCCGGCAGAGCTCCCTGAGGCCGCCGGCAAAGAAGTTGCCGGGAACGACACCAAGCTTGCCGGTGAGCGACAGGCTCCGGCAGGGCCTCAAGCTCTTGCCGTAGAGACAAACGCTCCCGCCGAGCTTGCCGGGGAGCAACAGGCTCTGGCAGGGCCTCGAGCCTTTGCTGTAGAGACAAACGCTTCCATGGCCGAGGACATGCCTTTAGTCCTTGTTGTCGAGCCCCAGGCTCCAGCATGGGCACAACACATCGTCCATTTCCTTCAAACAGGAGAACTCCCCGAAGAACAGGAAGAAGCGGAGAAAGTAGCCCGTCAGTCTAATATGTACCAGTTTGTGGACAATGTCCTGTACAGAAAGAGACCGAATGGTGTGAAATTGAAGTGCATTCCTCGGGAGGATGGACTGGAGCTATTGGCAGAGATACATGGAGGCATATGTGGTTCCCACATAGGATCAAGAGCTCTTGTTGGTAAGGCATTCCGGCAAGGTTTCTTTTGGCCCACTGCTCTCTAGGATGCAACTGCACTAGTAACCAAGTGTGAAGCATGCCAGTTCCATTCAAATAAATTGCATCAACCAGCTCAAGCTCTTCAGACAATCCCTCTTACCTGGCCATTCTCGGTCTGGGGGCTCGACATATTGGGCCCTTTTCCCCGTGCTACCGGGGGCTTTGAGTACTTGTACGTCGCAATCGACAAGTTCACAAAGTGTCCGGAAGTGGAAGCAGTGAGGAAGGTGACAGCACAATCAGCCGTCAAGTTCTTCAAAGGACTAGTTTGCCGTTTTGGTGTACCAAACAGGATTATCACTGACAACGACACACAGTTCATGAGCCACACCTTCATGCAGTACGTCCAAGACCTTGGCGGCAAGATCTGTTTTGCTTTTATTGCTTATCCAAGGAGCAACGGCCAGGCGGAAAGGGCAAATGTTGAAGTGTTGCGAGGCCTTAAGACAAGAACTTTCGACAAGCTGTGCAAGTGCGGAAGACGCTGGATTGATGAGCTGCCGGCAGTACTTTGGTCAATCAGAACGACACCAAATCGAGCCACCGGCCAGACACCCTTCTCCCTAGTATACGGGGCGGAAGCAGTTCTCCCCACGGAACTCACATACGGGTTACCTCGAGTGCTCGCCTATGATGAGCTTGAGCAAGAGCAGTTGCGGCAAGATGACGTTACGCTCCTTGAGGAAGATCGTCTTCAGGCTGCTGTGCGAGCTACACGCTACCAGCAAGCCTTGCGCCGCTATCATAGCCGCAAGGTTCATGCCCGAAGTCTTGAGGAAGGCGACCTTGTTCTTCGGCGCGTTCAGTCGGCCAAGAATTCCAACAAGTTGACGCCGAAGTGGGAAGGCCCTTATCGGGTAGTATGAGTCACCAGGCCTAGCGCAGTCCGCCTGGAGACCGAAGATGGGATTCCAGTAAGTAATTCCTGGAATATCGAACATCTTTGTAAGTCCTATCCATAAGGCGCGGTTGCCGGGTCTCCCGGCAACCCCTTTTTGTACGAGTTTTGCCGCCAAGGCATGTAATCCTTTGTACAAAGCCAGGCGCAGACCCTGTGCATAGTTGAATAAGATTAAGTGTTTTACAGTTCTTGTCGATTTCCATGTTAATCTATATGCATGTTTATCTGAGACATTGTATTACACCTGCTTCCGGTAAGCATTAACGAACCGCCAAGGTTCCATATCTCTATTTTCTCTTCTTTCTTTTTCTCAAAGGACAGAAGGTTCCCTCACATGCAAGTTTGCCGGGGGGGGGGATGATGGTATGGATACCGACATGCGACGTTCAAGGTTGACATCTTGCCGGAAGGAGTACAGCAACGAAAAGCTAAGTTGCAGAAACTTTAAGCAATTTTTTGTTCTGTAAGGTTATTCTCCTTGAACGATTTCGACCTATGTATGGGAAACCTGCACGCGAAGGAACCTTGTCATGATCGGTTGTGCCCTTATTTTGTTTCGAGTCCGCTCAACAGCTTAAGTGGCTACTCTGAAAACGTCAAGGTTTCTTGCCGGTAGCGGCACCTCCAGCAGGCTACTAAAGTCCCGCACCTAGCGCTCGCGGCAAGAGTGCGCGCGCCGGCAAGTTCCCAATAAGCGTAGGGTTTTTTCCATACAGAAAGAAATCAGACAAGGGAGATAGCATACATTCATCCAGAGCATAGCAAGTTATATTACATTGATAGCTGCCGCGATTCTAACATAAGATAAAACTGTCTTTGGTATGGAATGGCGGTGACAAAAAGAAGTGAAGCAGCTAGTCCCTGCGCTGGCCTTCGACCCTCTTGACTTGGTTCACCTTGTCGACGATGGGCGCGACAAGTTCTTCGAGTGCCTTGAGGTCCACATCCTTCGGCAAGCGGTCAAGAACATTGGTGAGGTTGATGCCTGGGTTCTTGTACACTACTTTGGTGAGCACCTTGAGGAGGACGGCCCGGCAGAGTTTGCGGGATTCGTTGGCCAGATGGGTTGCTTGATCAGAGTGGAGTAGCTTGAGCGCATCGATCATGCCCTCGAAGAACAAGGTCACCTTGGCACTCGGAGACACTCTTTCATCAGAAGAATACCTGAAGTTCTGCAGGCCCATGGAGGATAGTTCTGCTGCAAGCCTTTCTGCAACATCGACAAGGTGTTCAGTCCAGATCTTGACGCCTTTCTCGAAGTCATTGTAGGTGGCAGCAGCACTTTTGAGCAAGTCCTTCTCGTTTTGGAGGTCTTTGATGAGGGTCTTCTCGCGAGCCTTGACGATCTCAAGAGTCTCCTCCAGCGTGGTGAGCTTCAGCTTCAGATCGGCAATGGATTCATTGGCTGAGGTGAGTTGCTTGGTCTTGTCGGATATGGCGACTTGCATCGGCCTGTTGTGCAGCCTCCTCTGTTGCATCGGCAAGGTCCTCTTCATAGGCATCAAGCCCGACACGGCGTTCCGTTAGGCGAGCTTCCTTTGCAGCGGCCTGTTGTGCGGCCTCCTCTTGTGCCTTCTCAACATCAGACTGCTTCATGAGGAGCTCGTTCCAGCTTTGGTTCAGCTGCTCTTGACTCGCCTTCAGCTCCTGAAAGGCCTCAGCGTACCAGATTTGTGTTTCCTCGACGCGCTTCTGGAAATCTGCCTCCGCTGCTTCGACAACTGCTGCCCTGGAATCCAGCTTCTCTTTCCGGGCGCGGTGAAGCGCTTGGAGCCTCTGAAAGTTGTTGCTCATGGCCTGGAGGAGCTTTTCTTCCTCGGATTTGCTGCTGCTGGTGCATGGCTCGTCGACAATCTTGAGCCCAGCAGTGGCGATGACGTCTTCGTCAAAGATTTCCCCTTCAGTTGGCACCCCAATGCTTGCCGTTCCTGGTATGCTGATGAATAGGTTATCGCCAACCTTGAGGTATCTGCTTGAGGAGGGGGCTTCGGATGTTGATGGCTGATCCTCAACACCCGCCTCACCGGCAACTGGGGGCTCCGTGGCCGGCGTAGCGCCTGGCGCTCCTGCGGCAGGAATGCTGTCAGTATGGTCACTGGACTCCTTGCCGGCCTTCTCAGCAGACTCCTTGGCGGTTTCTTCCTGTGCGTCCTTGGCGGCCTCGTCAGCGGCAACTCTATTGGCCTCGGCGGCAGCATTCCTGGCGGTCTGCTCGATGACGACATCAACATCCATTTGTTCCATCAAAGGGAGATCTGAAGGCCAAAGAAAGGGAAACAAGATGAGACCAAGGTTGAAGTTCAAGAAGACAAAAAGAAAGACAGAATAACAAATGTTCTGAGGCAAACGGTTTACCTATGTCGAGTTGTTGAGAGGTGGCTTCTCCTTTCCCGGCAACACCAATTGCCGAAGTAGGACCACTAGAGCCCGCGCTTGCCGCGCCTGTGCTTGCCGGCTCCTCCTCAACAAGAGTGGGCTTGCCAGCGGAAGCCCTTGCCGAAGATCCGTCTCTAGGCGGCGTAGTTGACGAAGGCGGTGCATCAGGGACAGCCTCCAATGGTGCTCCTTGTTGCCGCTCCTCTCCTACAAGCCCGGTGATGTCAGCAATGAAGATACACACCCCGACACTTGCCAGCGGAAAGTGAGTAGTGAACTCACGCTGGGGGCTGCGTCGGGGGCTGTGTTGAGGACTGCGTCGTGGGCTGGGCTCCGGGCTAATGGTAATCGGCTCTGGCGCAGCTGTGGTGCTTGCTGGCGTCTCGTCGCCCGTTGAAGTCTTCGCCCTCTTTGCCATCCTTTGCGCCAATGTTTCCGTATCTCTGCGGGGACAGGCCAAGGCAAGACAAATTAGTTAAGCAAAACCAGAAATCCAGAAGATAAAGGATGTGACAGGACCCTTACTCTTCTCCTTCCGAACTAAAGGCAGAGAGGTCGAAGTCAACTTCCGCCACGGTGTCCGTGTGAGGAGGTGAAGGAGTGGTCCTGGGTCGCTTGGCTGCGGCAGAAGCGGAAGGTTGGTGGGTTGAGGCACCAGAAGTGGCCTTCCGAAGAACACTCTTCCTCTTCTCGGGAGCTGGGGGCTCCTCGTGCAGCTATTCCTCGGCCGTATATTCGGCAGAAGGGCCCCCGGCAGCTGTGCCACTCTGCTCTCCGGCAACCTCGCCCTGCCCGGCAAGTTTCCCCTCAGACATCACTTCTTCTTCACTGGCTTCCCCTTCTGTGAAGCCAGCGCTGCCGGCCTCCATGGCAAGATTCGCCTCTTCCGCCCTGCTGGCGATATACGCCACTTCTTCTTCAGTGGTGGGGCGAATGAGGTTCGTTTCTTCCCGGATGGCCCTGTCCGACAAGTTGTCAAATAATTCTTGTGCCTGCTCTGCGGATGGCTCGTCCCAAGTTCCGTCAAGGCCATGAGCGTCACACACCGGCATCATGGCGATGATTGAGGCCAAGGCGGAGTTGGTGCACAAGGGAATTACGCCAGCCGGCAACTTGTACCTTGCGTCAGTCCTGAACAGTTTGTGGCAGAGAGCTGTGTGCTGCATGACCGTCAAGTTGTTATTCAAACCAGGGCACAACCTCATGATATCTGCCGCATTCCGGAACTCCCAGGCTGGTCTCCCTTTGTTCTGCAGAGGGGCGATGCGCCGGCGAAGGAAATCAGCGCCGATCATTTCTATTGTGAGCCCGGCAACTTTGAGGCGGTGGATCCTGGTAATTGCAATTGTGAGCTTCTCATCTTGAGGATCGAGAGCGCTCCAGTCATTACCGCGCGCCATTTTTGTTTGCCGAGGCAAACAGAAGGGCTGAGGGTCTTTCTCCTGAATCCAGCACCACTTGGCTCGCCATTCTTCCCACTTCTCGCGGTAGACCCCGTCTAGGTATATCTCTTTGTTCCATGTCCTTGGAATCCAGGTGATAGAACCAGACAGGGCTTCTCCCTTTTGAATGCGGGGAACGAAATAATGGCGGAAGAGGGCTGTGCTAGGGACTAATCCGGCAAAATTTTCACAGAGATGGGCAAAGACTGACATGCATGTCACGGCATTCGGCGTAAAATCCAAGAGATGGAAGCCGTATGTGTACATGATGTCGATGAAGAAATCAGAAAACGGGGGACAGAGCCCGCAGTAAAAGTAGTCAACAAAGAAGGGGAATTTTTCTGGGCCACCCTTGGAGGAACCTGGGCTCATGCGAGTAGCAGGATGAGCTTTCGTCTCCCTTGCCCACATGCACAGGTATCGGTCCTTCAGAGCGCTCGCATCGAGCGCCGAAGTGAAGACGGCGTGCTTCCTCCGCATCTTCACCAGTTCGCTTTCCGGGATGGCGGCCTTCACCTCCTTGCCCTTGCTCGCCTTGGGCGGCATGGCAGCTGTGAGAGCAGAGGCCGAGGATGGTGGGGGCGTGGAGGCGGCGGATGAGTGGGAGAGGCTCTGTTTCGAGCTCGAGGAAGGAGACGACGGCGGTTTCTAGATTGGAAAGGACAAGAGGTAAATGAGCAGCGCCTCTACGGATTCCTTTTTATGGGGAAGGCGCGAGGCTGCCTCATTACTAGTCAGTATGAAAACGATTTTGCGAGCGCGCTGCTATTACGGCCGCTCCGCGCACGTATCCCACATCGCGCATTCAATGTGCATCGTGGGGGGGGGGGGGTGGCGCAGTAAGCGGAATGATTACAACAACTGACTCCTGCCACGCGTGCCCGTGCACTGTTTGGGCCTAGCCCAACAACGCCCTGCACCCGTGTATGGCCTAGGCCCGGGGGCTCCTGTCGGTGTACTAAAGTTTGGGTCTTTTAGTACCCCGTACTTGTGCACGGATGGTTGTAGCCACACCAGCGGCAAGGCCTGCCGGGGGACAGCTGGATGCAAGTGCAAGAATATCAAGAAAGCATTCAAGTCAATAATCAGAAGACAAAAGACCAAAGGCTGGGATCCCGGCAAGATCTTGCCGGGATGGCTTGTGGAGCCCCGGCAAGATTCGCACCCGGCAAGACTTCGCCACCCTGTCACCCTGTCACCGCTCCAGCGCAGCGACCAGCCTGTCGTTTAGGTTTTGTCCTCCTGGGTGTGTGTCAAGGCGATAACGGCGGATGGGGTTAAGCGGTGCTGATGGGACGGCCCCTTTTTTGAGAATGAAACACTTACAACCTAACACTCGGAAGTACTTGAGGTTGGCTTGTTACAGGTAAGTATTTCATATGGAGTCTTGTTCAAGCCTTTGCGGAGGTAGAGCCGATTAGATGCATGACATGCGGTGTTGATGGCTTCGGCCCAAAAGTTGTACGGAGATTTGAATTCCGCCATCATGGTCCTTGCAGCATCCATCAACGTCCGGTTCTTCCTCTCTGCAACACCACTTTGTTGAGGGGTATAGGGTGCAGAGTATTGATGCTTGATCCCCTCATCACTCAGAAACTCGTCCAAGGTGTAGTTCTTGAAGTCGGTGCCATTGTCACTTCCAATCATCAATATCTTTGCATCATGTTGGCATTGAGCTTCATTTGCAAAGTCGATGACGGTTTGTTGGGTCTCACTCTTCCTCTTGAAGAAATATACCAATGTGTATCTTGAGTAATCATTCACAATCACCAAGCAATACTTTCTTCCCCCAAGACTATCAAATGATGGAGGACAAAAGAGATCCATGTGAAGGAGCTCCAGGGGCCTCTTGGAGTAAATAGTAGTCATGGGGCGGTGAGTCGTCTCATGTAGCTTTCTTTCGAAACAAGCATTGCAAGCACGATCTTTGGCAAAAATCACATTTGTTAGTCCACGAACGTGATCCCCTTTGAGGAGACTTTGCAAAGATCTCATATTGACATGGGCTAGCCGATGATGCCAAAACCATCCCACATCAACTTTAGCCATTAGCCAAGTCGCGGTCTTAGTGGGTCGCTCCGAGAAGTTGACCACATAGAGACCATTTTCGACATGCCCAACAAAGGCTACTTTAAGAGTCTTGCTCCACAAATGGGCCATGGTATCAATACCAAAGAAAGTACGAAAACCCATGAGTGCAAGTTGACGAATGGAAAGTAAATTGTATGCAAGGGTCTCAACAAACATGACTCTCTCAATGGTTAAATCCAGAGAGATAACCACCTTGCCAAGACCCAATACCTTTGAAATTGTGTCATCACCAAAGGAGACTTGAGTGGCCAAGGATGTGTCGGTTCGAACGTCCACCACCAAGTCCTTGCTTCCGGTCATATGATTTGTTGCTCCACTATCAAGCAACCATGACACTCCTTCGGAAGCAAACTCCTACAATAGATCAATGCTTGGATTTAGGTACCTATTCTTTAATGGGTCCTTTCATGTTAGTAACAAGAGTCTTAGGAACCCAAGTAGACCATTCAATGTACTCATAAGAAGAACCAACATATTTGGCATAAACATGCTCATCACTAGCACGACATAAAACATAAGAGGGGTTAAAATCGCCAGCTTTGTTGGAAGGGGTGGTCTTGCCCTTCTTGGCATTACCACCCACAGCCTTGACCTTCTTCTTCTCATGAGTAACCTTCCCCGCTTTGACAAAGGTTTCCTTGAGCGGGAGAAGTTGCTTGGTCTTCAACTTCTTCTTCTTCTTCTTCTTAGAATTGGGTGCAAACCCAATTCCCTATTTTTCTACAACTTGCTTTTGATTGCTCAAAAGGTCCTTGAGATTCTTCTCACCTTGGATATATCTCACAAGGCCTTTCTCAAGTTGCTCTTTCAACTTAGCATTTTCCTCCACAAGGTGCGCATGCTCACAACAAGGGTTAGTAGCATTGCCATTATCAATTAATACAAAAGGAAGACATGTGGCTATTTCCTTAGTAAGTTTCACTTGGAGTTGATCATGAGACTCCTTAAGAGAGGCATGAGCACTCTTCAAAGCCTTGTGAGCTTTGTCGAGTGTGCCAAACTCCTCTTTGAGTCTACCATGGTCAACCCCAGGTGCAACCTTTTCGGATTTGAGCACACGAGTAAGAACAATAACATGATCATGATCTTTTTGTAATTTAGCAAGATCATCATTGTGTGGCTCCTCAAGAGCCAAACAGAGATCTCGCTCTTTCTCAAGAGCAATAGAAAGATCCGCTATCTCATCGGCATAGACACAACTATGCCCCTCCAAATCGGAGATGGTTTCCTCATGAGATTCAATGAGATCACTAGCTTCACCAAGTTGTTCCAAGAGAGCAACAACGTGCTTCTTGGTCTTACCCGTGAGTTTGGCCATAAACTTGTCGAACTCATTCTCATCAACGTTCACCTCCTCATGTTCCTCCACACATTCCAACGAGGTAGAAGTAGTGGTAATAGAAGTTTTGATGTTGGAGGATACCTTGTTGATACATTTGGCCATGAGGCACTTGGCAATGCGGTTCTCGTTGGGGGAGTTGAAGAGAGACACCTTGGTTGGGGTAGAGGATGCAATTGCCACTGTAGCCATTTCCATCCCTTCACCACTTGTATCTTCATCATCATCATCATCATCGGAGACATACTCTTCTTGAGCCACCAACACCTTGTGAGGCACCTTCTTGGTGAAGTTGTTCTTGTTGGGGAAGGACTTGGCCTTGTCTTCGCGAATGAGTTTGCCACCATTGTCTTCCCTCTTCTCATACGGGCAATCCACCACGAAGTGACTCGCATTGCCATAATTGTAACAAGTTCTCACATGTTGCTTGCCTTTGGAGCCACTTGAGTTGTTCTTGGAGAAGTTTGGCTTCGAGTTTCTCTTGTTGCCCCAAAATTGCCTTCACGCAAGAGCCATGTACTCGTGGAAAGCATATTTGGTGTCTTCGGGGCGACACTCCTCTTCTTCATCTTCTTCTTCTTCTGGAATTGCCTTGTCCTTCAAAGCAAGGTTGGGTGAAGAATTCTTTGACTGTTGAACACAAGCTAGAGCGTTGTCGACGGTCTTGTTCAAGATGTTCATAGTAATGAATTCATCCAACACATCACTCGAGGACAAGGAGTGGAAGTCTGGTCTTTGACGGATGACGGAGGACATGGCCTTGTTGAATGGCATTATGGCCTTGAGAAACTTACGCTTGATCCAATTGTCATATGTATCCTTGCTCCCATGATCTTGAAGGAATACCGCGAGAGTTGTCAATCTTCGGTAGAGCTCACGAGGGTCCTTATCTTCATTCATCACAAACTCATCGGCCTCATTGAGAACCACCTAAAAGTTGGACCGTTGAATGCTTGAGCTTCTCTTTTAAAAGGAAATAATGTGTTCCCAATAATATTTTGCATGAGTGAAAGGACGCAAGTGAGCAAGCTCTTCCGGAGGCACCGCAGATTGAAGGATGAACAAGGCAGAGTGATTGAGTTGATTGTCGGCCTCTTCTCTTGGGGTGAGGTTGTTTGGATCATGCGGGTAGTATCCTTGCTCAATGATTCTCCAAAGTTGAGTTGAGTTGTGATTCAAATGAGACTTGATACGAAAAACCCAATTAGCGAAATCATTTTTCACAAGTTTAGGAGGAGGGCCTGGGTTGTTAATATGAGGTGTATGAACCGATCCTCCATAGACAGCAGGAGGGGGAACCGAGGTAAAGGTTCCTGTCGGTGTACTAAAGTTTGGGTCTTTTAGTACCCCGTACTTGTGCACGGACGGTTGTAGCCACACCAGCGGCAAGGCCTGCCGGGGGACAGCTGGATGCAAGTGCAAGAATATCAAGAAAGCATTCAAGTCAATAATCAGAAGACAAAAGACCAAAGGCTGGGATCTCGGCAAGATCTTGCCGGGATGGCTTGTGGAGCCCCGGTAAGATTCGCACCCGGCAAGACTTCGCCACCCTGTCACCCTGTCACCGCTCCAGCGCAGCGACCAGCCTGTCGTTTAGGTTTTGTCCTCCTGGGTGTGTGTCAAGGCGATAACGGCGGATGGGGTTAAGCGGTGCTGATGGGACGGCCCCTTTTTCCATCCCCGAGAAAGTTAGGGACACCTAAACGGAGCATTTAATGCGTTTGTCCTAAGTCATCAGTATTACGTATGATAATACTGTAGTTAGCTTTACACCTCTTGTACTTCGCCACTGTTGGTGACCCCTTCGACGTATAAAAGGAGGCCCAAGGCGTAGCTACAGAGGGGGAGGACCTTCTGGCCCATTCTGCATGCGTAGCTGCTGCTCGAACGTACTGTTCATCGCAAGCGCTTCTGGAACTTGGGGTTAAACACATCCAATACACTAAAGCAGGAGTAGGGTTTTATGCTTCTCAGCGGCCCGAACCTGGGTAAAAATCCCTCGTGTTGATCGTTGGATCTGCTCTTTGTGCAAGCCTTTCTCCCTGCCGAACCATAAAGGGATCCACGCGATCCCATAGGTGTCGTACGCCGACAGTTCCCAACCCATTCATTCCTTGAGGCACCTTATCCTTATCACTACTAGCCCCCTCCTTACCGGAGTTGGCATCCGACTCCGAGTTAGTGGGTTTAACCACTAGCAACGGATCGGTAGAAAGTTTGGGACCATCAAGGAATTCTTTAAACAAGGATTTGACCTCGGTCGTCATAGAAGATTTAAGTGAGGCCATTGCCTCATTTAAATCATCTTGAGAGACCATGCTCACACCCTCGGCCTCGGGTAAGTCCACAACCTGATCCCCGTCGTTAAGCATACTCTTTGGGTGGTAAAACCCTTAATAAACATACGTAGCTCTAATACCAATCGAAAGGATCGATATGGTTGACTACAGGGGGGCGGTGAATAGGCAACTACCAATTTTTAGATTTTCTTAACAATTTAGGTTTAGCAACAAATAGGTCGTTTAGATATGCAGCAAGTGAGCAACCTATATGATGCTAACAACAACAAGATACACGCAAGCAAAAGATACAACACTAGTATAGCTTCCACAAAGTAAAGGTGAGTGATAACCACAAGTGGAACCGGTGGAGACGAGGATGTGTTACCGAAGTTCCTTCCCTTTGAGGGGAAGTACGTCTCCGTTCGAGCGGTATGGAGTCACAATGATCCCCAAGATGCCACTAAGGCCACCGTATTCTCCTTACGCCCCCACACAATGCGAGATGCCATGATTCCACTAGTGGTGCCCTTGAAGGCGGGGACCGAACCTTTACAAACAAGGTTGGGGCAATCTCCACAACTTAATTGGAGACTCCCAACACCACCATGAAGCTTCACCTTAATGGAATATGGCTTCGAGGTGACCTCAACCATACAGGGTGCTCAAACACCCAAGAGTAACAAGATCCGCAAGAGATTAGTGGGGGAATCAAATTTCTCTTGATGGAAGTGTAGATCGGGGCCCTCTCACCCAAACCCTAGAAGAGCAACAAGTTTTGTTGGCTAGGGAGGGAGATCGGGCGAAAATAGAGCTTGGAGCAACAATGGAGCTTTGGGGAGGAAGAGGTGGTCTTCTTGGGGAAGAAGACCACCTTTATATAGTGGGGGAACAAATCCAACCGTTACCCCTCTCAGCCCACACACAAGTGGTACTACCGCTCCCGGGAGCGGTACTACCGCTTGGGCGGTAGAGCCAGCCACACGTGCAATGGCACAAGGCCACAAGGTGGTAGTGCCGCTGGAGCGATACTACCGCTCGCCAGATGTAGAGAGCAGTAGGAGGAGATGACAGTTCGCCTAAGCGGTACTACCGCTCCTTAGGGCGGCACTACCCCTAATAAGTGGTAGTACCGCTGCCTACTACCGCTCAAGATCCGCTGAGCGTTCCAGTCTAGAATGAGAGGGCGGAAGTGGCGCAGTAGTAGCAAGCGGTACTACCGCTCGAGAGCGGTACTACCGCGCCGTACTACCGGCCAGAAACCGCTCAGTCCTACACGAAAAATGACGAGATTCCGAAGCCGGCGGTACCACACATGGCAGTAGGCAAAAAGGCACTACCGCTAATAAGCGGTAGTACTGCTGGCTTGCGTGATACTTTCTCTTGGGTCTCTCTGCACCAGAAAAACGTCAACGTCGGTACTCCAATGAAGCGGAAAAGGAACATGGATGCAAATGAAAGTGTACGTGTTGATTCCACCCAAACTTTTCCGATGCGGACCCCCTCTTAATAGTACGGTTCTTCTACGACTCAAATCCTCCGAAAATGAAACACGGGAAATAAACCGTCTTCACTCTGAACCACCGAGGGGCAAGAATCATCTGGTGCCATATGATGAAATATCTGAAAGGCTTAATGCACACGATTAGTCCACAAATGCATTGTCATCAATCACCAAAACCACTTGGGTAGAAATATGCCCTTACAATCTCCCCCTTTTTGGTGGATTGATGAAAACACGGGATTTGCACAAAAGATATAATGAGATAGAAAGCAAACCCCAACATCTACAAAATATAGAAGGGCTCCCCCTAGATGTGTGCGCTATATTTGATATGCTTTAGAAATGCACAGCGCACACACTAGGATCAACACTCCCCCTATATTTTATAGACTGGCACTATTTGCATTACGAGGATGTGAAAGTGCGTTATATCAACTAGGGGGGGGGGGGTGAATAGGCGATTTTTATAAATTTGTCACTCAGGAATTACTAGTTGAGGAATTTGCTAAGTGACGAACTACTAACAGCAGAATAAGTACTCAAGTGCATGTGAAACATAGCAGTAGCATTGTCATCATGATGAAATGAAACACACACAGAGCATAAGTAGCGTGAACAGGATAAGCAGGCAGAAGATAAAGTGACTGAAGAATTTGAGATGAGGAAATTGAGAAAGTCTTCAGTCAAATTCTTCAAACAGTAACGATCAGATTCATCAACAAGTACTTTGAGGAAATGTAGGGGTTGAGGAAATAGAACCAGGAGCTCGATGAAGGCAGTGATTTGATAACCCAGTTCCAACTGCTGTGACAGTCGTACGTCTGGTTCGGTGCGACTTGGTATTTAAACCAAAGAACACACAGTCCCAGGACACACAGTCCCAGGACACACAGTCCTTACCGTATTCTCCTTGAGCTAAGGTCACACAGACCTCGCCCAACACTCGTGGTACGTCTTCAAGGTAGACTTCCAAACCCTTACAAACTCGGTCACCCGGCGATCCACAATTGACTGTTGGATGCTCTAGACCATGACGCCTAACCGTCTGGAAGATACACAGTCTTCAAAGGTAAAAAGCGTCGGTTCCACACAGGAACAATCTCTTTAGTGATGCTCAATCACTTTGGGTTTTTGGTGGTTTGGGTTTTTGGTTTTTCCTCACTGATGATTTTCTCTCAAAGTCCTCGAGGAATGGGTTGCTCTCAAATGACAAGTGTCAAGTTCTCTCTCGGAGCAGCCAACCAGCTAGTGGTTGTGGGGGGCGGCTATTTATAGCCAGGGTGCAACCCGACATGATAAGACATAAATGCCCCCCAATGATATGACCGTTATGTGGATAAGATATCTGGACAGCTGGCTCAAGGCTCAGCAACGGTCGGAATTTGAACTGTCAAATTCCACAGGGCTTATCATATTCCTCATGGTAGGCAATTCGCACTGGTGAAATCCTAACTCCTCAGTCAGACCAATTTCCTCAAAGACCAGAAGAACATCATCTTTGTCACTGAAGAACTTGACTGAACTGTAAGAGATTTCCAAAGGCTTCACTCGAAGGATTGGTTATGTTGAGGCTTTTGAGTTGAGCATCAGTTGGAAATTTTTCCTTAGTATTACCTCGGCCCCCTTTAGCAGTACGGTGTTTCCTATGACTCAAAGAAAGGAAATGAAACTACGAAAACAAAAGTCTTCATGCTTCATAGTCCTCATTAATATCTTCAAGGTCACACCGAATTCTTCAGCTTCAAAGTCTTCAGGGAAATACCAAAGTCTTCAGCTGAAGACATTCATTTTTGGGGGTCGACATTCTTCGTATATATCAAACTCCACAGCGACTTATAGAGCCTATGTACACTCACACACATATTAGTCCCTTAACCTATAAGTCTTCAATACACCAAAATCACACCAAAATCACTAAGGGGCACTCACGGGTGCAGCGACGTGCTATACAAACGGTTTTTAACCCCTTTCCGCGACGTACTTTGAAACCGTCGCCTTGCATGTGTGGGCGATAGGGGGGGTCCATCCCACATGACACGGCAAACCCGTCGGCAATGGTGGCCAACGAACGCAAACGTTTGCCAAAACTAAGTGTATGGGATGTCCGCATCTATCACAAAGGAGGGTCACCAGATAATCGTTTGAGATATGTGTATTTCCCATACGGTTCATCCTTGCAACTCATGTGAGATCACACAACATCGCACGTGCTATTCTGTGAAGCGCCATTTACGATGTGCACCGAATCGCAAACAGTTCACGATTATAAAGCGTGTACGATAAGGAGACAATCACACACAGTTAGTTCCACTTTGACCGTCTGTGATATGATATAAGAGTGCATACGTTTATCATTGTAAAACCGCATGCGAAGGTTGAATATATCCCACAAGCGGGGTTTCTGATAAACGTTTGCGATTTATAAAACGTCCCAAACGTGTGATCCATACTTCCCAAACGTGTCATCTAGAATAACTGTGTCGGATGAAGGCCTATCGCACGCGTTCTTCTTTGACCAACGTTTACGATGGTACACAGTTCAAAATACGAAATCATGTGTGATAAGGAGACTAGCACAAACACTGGTGTTGTTAATCTCACACGTTCTTTCTCTTCTGACCATGCACGAAGACGAGATTCATCGCACACGCCTCGAATGGAGAAACGTGTGTGATGTTGGAGTTGACCGCAGACGTTTTTCTTTCTCAAACTATGTGCATTGTAATGGCCCGCAGAGCAGGATTTGCCCCTAATTAAATACCTTTGTTCATAATTCACATAATTTAAATTTGAAAGTAGGAATTCATGTATTTCATATCGAATCATGTTTAGGTTTAAGAACGAATGCACAATTCGATTCACATGTACATATACTCAAGAACTACATAAGCATCAATTCTCAAAAAAAAGGAAAGTACAGAAGGGACAAATAAAGAATGATGGAAGCACGGTTGTACTAAAGATGGTAAAGAGAGAGCCGAAAGACATTTTGTATGCTGGAGAAGGTGAAGCGGAATGCCCATATTGGGCCCTCCTCCATGCCTAACGCACGAACGACTCTAGGCCAGCCCCTAGTGATGGCCGCCCGCCCATCCTTCACTGTCTTCATTACGACTTCTCGATGCTCATTGTAGTCTCGATGATATATTTTAACCTTCATTGCATGTCCAGCAATCATGTACTTTGTGAGGTAATCTTGAGTAAACTACTTTGGGAACCACCGCAAAAGAAAAAGATTCAGACATTGTTGTGTGACAACTCATTATGGGCAATAGTAATAGAAGCCTACGGAGTTCGTAGTTACCATCCTACAGCTCACTGTTGTGTTGGATAGAGCGTAAACAAATAGCCTAATTGGCATTGTTCATCTCTTTTCCATAACAATCATTTTCAGTTTCCTCACTTGATGCTGGTTCATGAATATTTCATTACCCCACACGCAAAAAGGGTCCAGGAATGGATCTTTACCTAAGACATATGTACCTACAAGCAAGAAGCCAATATTAGAAGCTAAAATGCAGTTGCAGAATGGTGTAATATATTACTCCATCAGTTCCACAATGTGTTGCATATAAACATTTTGAGAAGTCAACATTTACTTACTTTGACCAAGTTTGTAGAGAAAAACATTTACATCTAGAATTGCAATTCCATTTCATTAGATACATCACAAAATTTTATATTGTATACATTTTATATGGTATATGTAGATACATCACAAAAATCTATATGCACTACATGATGGAACGGATGGAGTATAAGCGGAGGGATGAAAAGAACCTCGGTGGAAAACGTTGGCCACTCCCATTGTTGTCCTGTTGAAGTACATGTAAAGTCATGATAAGTACATCAGGCTTAACATCAACCAAGTATAAGAGGTATCTGCTTGAAATAAACAAGGCATATAAGCTCACTATAACAACCAAATATAGCCATTTGATATTGGACAAATGCTCAATGGAACCAACCTAACAACCAGATAACGAAAAGAAAGGCGTCTACTTGAAAACTAGACAAATGCTCACTGCAATCAACCTAACAACCAGATACACAAAAGCAAGGCATCTGCTTGAAAACTAGACAAATGCTCACTGCAACCAAATTCAGAGAAACAAGACATAAATGTTTAAAGCGGGAGTTAAGGGCATAGGTTAACAACACCAGGCATAACAAGTGGTATTGATGAAATTGAACTGCACAGTTCATACTTGAACATAATGAACATCACATTGTGAATAACAGAAAGAAACAAGGCATTCATGCTCACTGTAACAACCAACTATAGCCATTGAAAACTGGACAAATACTCAATGCAACCAACCTAACCAGATACAGAAAAGCAAGGCATCTGCTTGACAACTGGAGAAATGCTCAATTAAACACTGCATGATTATCGCATGGAAAAAGCTACTACAACAATGTGTATGAGACGGCTAGCTACAAAAGGTATGATTTGCTCACAGGATGTTGCCTCACTTGTCATGGATGGGCTCCTTGATATGAGGTGCCCAGGGTGCGCTCCCTGATGTCGCAGATGGCACGTTTCCCCTTGTAACAGCTGTATTGTGTGCCATTATCTTGGTGGATGAGATCTGACTTTGAAGCTAAGGATCCCAAGCCACCGCCATAGAACGTTTCCTTCAGAAATGACAAAAGGGGCTCGATGGCGTAGAAGGATCGCAAATCCATGACCGCGAGGCAGAGGAGATCAGCGGCGGGGCCTTTGGAGAGATCGACCGCGGTTGAACCAGAGGCGTTGCCGGTGGACCACTTAACTTGTGACATGACCCGGGTGAAGCCGGTGATGTTGACGAGCTTGATGTCGTAGCCGGCTCTCCTGAGATACAGGAACACGCGTTCCTGCAGACTTGAAGCCTTCGGCATGGCAACCTAGGCAGCATCCTCACCGGCTCCCGCGGCGAGGTGTTCATCTGGGATCGAAGGGTCGGCGCGAAAGGCGCCCACCTCGCCAGCGTACGGCGGAGAGGCCATGATAGACCTCTTTTTGCTCGTACACTCCTCGAGGTCCACGGGAGATGTGGTCGGGCTGATTAGGCTGCGACTCTCTGGAGTACGGGATGGGGATCTGGGGGAAAGGGACACCACCGGCCTCATCTAAAAACTTAGGGCGGCGATGGTCACTACTGCAGGATGCTGCTAATGCGATACATCAATCAGAGACCCTTCGACAAAACTGTGTGCGATGACCAAATCGCAAACGGTATTGTTACAGCTCTGTTGCTAATGACATAAACTGTGTGCGATGGCGTATCCATCAAATACGATCTAAAAAATAGTTGCATGTGCGATGTTTGGCAAACAGTTGGCCTAGATAAACTGTTTGAGATTGGATAATATAACACAAACGCTTATAAAAATACAAGTGTGTGCGATGTACGGCATACAGTTCACCCCGATAAACTGTTTGCGCTGATCAAGCAGAACACAAACGATTGTCCAGATGATCACGTGTGCGATAGACGACATACAGGTCACTCGGATGAACTGTTTGTGATGAGGTAAAATAACATAAACGGTTACATAGATCAAGATGTGTGTGATAGACGGCATACAGGCCACTGGGATGAACTGTGTGCGATAAGCAAAAATAACACAAACGGTTTCTCAGATCAAGATGTGTGTGATGTACGCAGGCCACTCGGATGTGTTGTGGGCAAACGGTTCCGGATAAAGAACTGTCAGGGACTAATGAAATCATCACCGACGGTTTTGGTTGTTTATTTCGTATGCGATGTGATTTGCTCAATCTGCCCACAAACATCTATGCTCTGTTTAGAAGAACAGGATTGCATAACCAAATTAAGCATCCAATACACACATAACATTGGCGCACACCTTAATAAACTATTACATGCATAATAAACTTATCCCTCTAAAACTACGAATATTTCTGCATAGAGGGAGTATGAGAATTGAGAAACGATCATCAAGTCATCTACTTCTTGTGACGCTTGCCGCCAGCGCTCTGCTTGTGGCTCGATCCCTCGTTGACGTCAGGTAGGAGGCACTTCCTCATGTCAACGATCCGCCTGAACATCTCGTAGCATGTGTATGCTTGCTTGGCCGCGGTCTGGAGGTGATATTCATCTAGTTTCTTCACCCATCCCCTGTGCCATACAGGCTTGTTCTTGTCGCACTCAGCCTTCATGTCAGCGTAGTAGGGATCGATGATGGCCTCGGCCAGGTCAACATGGGAGTCCATGTGCTTCTTGCTGCCCCAGACCCTGTAGTGGCCGCGGATGTCGACAAGCTTCTGGCAGGCCAAGCCCGAAGTCTTGAGCACCTTTGGATCGTCGGTGGTGTCCACCGTAGCGAACCTGTAGTTGGGGCTGTTGACAAACCTGGTGAAACGCTCGCAAGGCACTGTGGCCAGACAGTAGTGGTAGAGGAGGACGTGATGGCCGACGCACAACTGGGCGACGACAACCTTCTGATCATGCCCGGCACGACCGCCGGTGTAAGCGAGGTCGAAGCCAACCACTTTGTACTTGTCATCCGCATCAAGCAGCCGCTCCATGGTGTCGATGGAGTCCTCCACCACGCCCGGATCATTGGTGTACACCACCGTGAGGTCCGTCTACCTCATGTGGGTCTCCAGATGATGCACGCCGAACTCCATTGGAGCGCCGCTGGACATCCTCTTTGTATGCGTCGTCCAGGGTGCGCTTATTGTGTTGTGGGGCGCGATCGAAAGCGTGAAGAGACTATGGTTAATGGCCGTGGGTATAAATGGGGGCCGGACGTCTTGGAAAACCGGCACGTCCGAATGGCAGTTTTTGCAGCGCGTGATTCAGTCGTGGAGCACGTAACTGCATGGGGCGATGCGCGTGGCGCAACCGCATGCATATGGACCCTCGAATAGGATCGTGGGCCGGCCCCAACCGCTGGCAGAGCGCGTGCGGAGGGGCGCGAGAGCAGGGCACACGCAGGGACGCGAGAGCAGAGCACGCGGTGGGGCGCGAGGTCGAACCAGACCACTACGTACTTGTCCTCGTCAAGTAACAGGTCCATGACGTTGGAGTTCTCCATCCAGATCGGATGTTTGGTGTACACCACGAACGGACAGGGCGTGTCGCTACGGCATGCATGGTCCAAACACAACACATCAATCAGAGACCCTTCGACGAAACTGTGTGCGATGCATGAATCGCAAACGGTATAGTTCAAGCTCCATCACTAATGGCACGAACTGTGTGCGAAGGTGGATCCATGAAATACGATTCAGAAAGTAGTTGCGTGTGCGATCTACGGCAGACAGTTTGTTCTTATGAACCGTTTGTTCTTATAACAGAAACGGTTACCAAAACTACATACGTGTGCGAAGTACGGCATACAGTTCACTCGGATAAACTGTGTGCGCTGATACAGCAGAACACAAACGATTCGGCATAACAAGATGTGTGCGATATATAGCAAACATGTGAGTAATGAGAATCGTGTGCGAACACAAGATATAACACAAACGATTGGTGCTAGTAACTTGTGTGTGTTATGGGGAAATGTTTGCCGGTATACAACTGTCAGCGATTGATGAAATCATCACCGACGGGTTTTGTAGTTTAGTCCGTGTGTACTGTGATTTGCTCGGTCTGCACAACATCAATGATGCGCCTACAGAACAACAACATATGTACTTATAAGAACATGATTGCATAAACAAAAAAGAACACAATGCAATTTCAAATATTGTATCACAAATACCAGCAATATTACAAGGTTCAAATTCCAGCATAACGAGGCCCAAATTCAAAGATTACAAGTTACAAACGGCGGACTGCTCGCACGCACGCATCCCGTCTAATCAAACCTGCACCCACAGCACAGGCAGGGCCCACCTCTCATAGAGGCTGGGCCACACGTCTGCTCGATGAGCCCGTTCCCAAACGGTTTCTAAAAACCATAAAGCGTTCCGTGCTTGGGAACTAAAACCATAAATAAATATTGAGCTTGTTACCTTTCACATTCCAAATTACCACGCGCTAAATTTTTGTCGCAAATCAGTTCACACCTACAAACCTAAACATGTTCTCACTTAGCAGCTCTTTACTGTAGTAAGCTATAAAAACACAAACTCGTACTCGAAAATTACCGCTCATTCTTCACCCCCGACACCAAAAAGACAGGCCTTTCTTTGTTAGTCCTTTGTTCCGTCTGCCATGGCCGGTAGAGGGGGGGTTCTGTGTTGAGATATAACCAGGGAAGAAAGACCAAAGCTGCGGAAGCAACTGAGAGGTCCCGCCGCCGCACCGTGGAAGCGCCAGAGAGCTCCAGCCACACCGCTTTGGTCATAGCAGAGATGTCCCTTGGCGCCGCGGACGCCCGGGAGGATCTTTCGCGGAGAGGCGACGGCTCTCACAGTCACAAGCGCATTCTCCTCGGAGGCGAACTGGACGATTTGGCAGTCTTTGATTCCTCAGCCAGCGACGACATGCGCACTGAGCTCGATAGGAAGGACGCCATGATCGATGACCTGGTGAAGCTGCTGGAGAAGAGCGACGCCTCGGTTGACAGGGCGACCAGCCTCGTGGAGAAACTTATGGAGGAGAATGACGCCTGGAAGAAACTGCTCGAGAAGAAAAGTGCCTCGGAGGGGCGGCTGAAAGAACTCGCCGAGGAACTTTTGGAAGACTTGGCGAAGCTCCACATCGAGCAGGAGGGGCTGCTGAAGGAATCCGTGGAGCGTGTGAAGGAACTTCATGCGTACGCGACGCATGCCATCGATGCTCTCGAGCAAAGACCCCGCGCCATGGCTGTAATGCGGAAGATGTCGGATGAGAGGCGACAGGAGATGAAGGTCGTGGAGGCGATGAAGAAGGAGATTGAGGAACTCCGCGCCCAGCATTCCATGGAGAATTAGATAGATTGTTTTCTTTGTCTTCCTTCTTCAACCTCTTCCTTCTTCCTTTGCCCCTGTGTCTTTGGGGAGTTGCCACATGTGGCATTTTTTATTATCATGCATATGTAAGAAAATTATTATCTTTGCCGGTGCTAATTTGTTGTTATATTATTTCGTTCATTTGTACATGTATACGATTCGAAAACAGACGAAACGTCAAAGTTCTCGGCTAGGGACGAACAAAACAGTGATCACAAGCAAACTAGTCCCTCCGTCCAGGCGCATTAACCACATGATAAACAGCGGGTAGGACGCCATTAATTCAGAAGTTGGGAGCGAGGCGGGGGGGGGGGGGGTTGGAGGTCAAAGTATCGCTTCCCGATGAGCAGGCGCAGTAGACTCTCATGCGTCCCGTCGTGCATGCACGGCAGACAGTTCTCACGCATCCTGTCAAGCCTGCGTGGCGGACAGCTCGCACGCGTCCCGTCGAGCCTGTGCGGCGGAAAGCTCAGATGCGTCCTGTCATCAACCTGCAGCTATACACGCACGGTTCTCCCATATCAAGTACTCCCTCCGTTTCTTTTTAGTTAGCATATAAAATTTGATCAAATTCAAAATTTGTAAAGTTTGTCTAGCTTTATAGAAAAATAAATAAATATTTATAATTTAAAATCAACATTATTAGATGCATCGTCAAATTAACTTTCATACTATATAACCTTAGCATTGTAGACGTTGATGTGTTTTTTGTATAAATTTAGTCAAACTATGTTTAGCTTGACTTTGATCAAATCCTATATGCGAAGTAAAAGGAAACGGAGGGAGTAAAAAAATGGATGCGTGGCATCAAATGGTTATCATACAAGTTTTGTATGTACAAGAATTAAATAAACCAATATTATCAATGATTGCGGCCGATCTATCATGCCTAAATGTTTCTAATTCATTCACATTCGTATGAAAAGGGCCCTAGAAAACTCAATTGATGTATAAAAAGGGCTGAATTGGTGCACTAGAGGACACGTTGAATGTAGTTTCGTCACAAAAGGTGACATGTTCCCTATCGAAACCACGAGGCCAGAGCATGTGCCTCTAGTTCAAAATTTGAACTACGCATATTAAATCCCTAGAAAACTCAATTAATGTATAAAAGGGGCCGATTTGGTGGACTAATGACTCATTGAATGTAGTTTCACCAACAAAGGTGACATGTTCCGTGGATGTGCCGTGGCATGACACTGTGTAAGTTTCGTGAATTCATGGCGTGCTTTGGGTTCTCTCGGACTTCGAAACCAAGATTATCAATGTTTGCGGTCTAGTCACGACACCGAGATGTTTGTAATTCAGTGACCATCACATTAAGTGCTCGCCTAGAAAACTCAAATGTCGTTTCGACCACAAAGGTGACATGTTCCATATCGAAACTACCATGCTTGTCGTGGGAAGCTCCAATCTGTAAGAGGTTTGTCCCAAAACTTATATACCATGTCCTATAAGTGTCGTGTCGACACACCAGTTTCAATAATTTCACATTTTAGCATTGCAGTTGTATTAGCCTATGTTGCATGTAGATAAAATATCATCGCAAGAAGAGACATCGAATGCCGTTCCCTCCACAGAGGTGACATATTGTTCCGTATCGAAACCACGATGGTTCCTGAGAGAAGTTTTGGTGTGCAGGAGACTTCTCCCACATTGGACAAAAAATTATCATGTTGTATAAGTGTCGTGTCATGACACCGGGGCATGTTTCAAGAATTTCAGACGAGTTGTGGATTTATGATGATTTAATAGCCAAGTTTCTCAATGTTTGTGGTCTCGTCATGACTTCGAGATGTTTGCAATCCATTCACGTTAATTGCATGGGACCTAAACTAGGAACCCAAGGACACAAATACCTTTTTTCATCCCATTTTGGTGAAACGAAGCATGTTCTTTTAGTTCAAATTTGAATTATGCACATTAAATGTCTACAAACTTGATTAGTGTAGTATGCAAAAAGGTAACGAACCATGAATAATTTAAAGTAGTTCTATACGCCCGTCTGAAGCTCGTGCGTGTGTAAGCACGGTGTGCGCTTGTCGTGCTAGCTCGAGCTTCCTTCTTTGAGAAGTTATCCAATTTGTATTAAAATGATGTTCTGTCCAAACACGCTTCTCCTGTCACTCCCCCAATCGGTCTCCCGCCACTCCCCTAATCGGTCTCCCGCCACTCCCCCAATCGGTTTCCCGCCGAAGTGCCGGCCCCGTCATCAACCTCCTGGACGAGGAGGACGAGAAGGAGCAGGCAAAAGCGGCATCACGCCATCGAGCATGAGCAAGACGTCATCATCAGCCCCCATGCCACCATCGCACACGGTTTCCACTACTACCAGAAACGTCTGCGATGCGTGTCTGGTCCCACCAGGTGCCCATCGGGGCACACCTTGTATATGATAGGAGGCAACCGTTACCAGCAAGACGCGGCTTTCCATCCCGTTACCCATTCGATGGAACTCGGAAGTTAAGCGTGCTTTCGGTGGAGTAGTCAAGGATGGGTGACCAATTGGGAAGTTGCTAGATTTCAAGGTTCATTTAGGCGGTGTGATATGATCACTATAGGCATAAATAAAATTCCTATAGTTATATGTCATTCTGGCTAAATAAATCTTGAGATCCTTGTTTTGAAAATATCCATGATTTTATTTTGCTTCTTTTGCTGTTTTGAAAATGTCATGGATCGAGTGTGTGTGTGTGTGTGTGATATGTCATTCCGGGTAAATAAATCTTGAGATCCTTGTTTTGAAAATATCCACGGTTTTCTTTTGCTGTTTTGAAAATGTCAAGGATTGAGTGTGTGTGAGTGTGTGTGTGTATACCAATGCAAGTGTGTGGACCATGTGCCTACATTGTGCGGTTTCTGATGACTGCTTCTTTTGTTGTTTTGAAAATGTCAAGGATCGAGTGTGTGTGTGTGTGTGTGTGTGTGTGTGATATGTCATTCCGGGTAAATAAATCTTGAGGTCCTTGTTTTGAAAATATCAACGGTTTTCTTTTGCTGTTTTGAAAATGTCAAGGATCGAGTGTGTGTGAGTGTGTGTGTGTGTATACCAATGCTTGTGTGTGGACCATGTGCCTACATTGTGCAGCTTCTGATGACACACCTATCGGTGGGCCCTTAGGGTCTGCCATGCCTTTTACTGACAACGCTGGAAGGCCAAGGGTGTGTGTGTGTGTGTGTGTGCGTGTGCGTGTGTGTGTGTGTGTGCGCGTGTTGTGTGTGTGTGTGTGAACCCATATGCTTGTGTGTGGACCATGTGTCTACATTGTGCGGTTTCCGACGACCAACCTATCAGTGGGCCCTTAGGGCGTGTCATGCCTTTTATTGACAATGCTGGAAGGCAAAGGATAGGTGACGTTGTGTGTGTGTGCGGGGGGGGGGGGGGGGGGTGCGCGCATGTGCGTGTGTGTGCGTGTGTGAACCCATGCTTGTGTGTGGGCCATGTGCCTACATTGTGCGGTTTCCGACGACAAACCTATCGGCGGGCCCTTAGGGTTTGTCATGCCTTTTAGTGACAAACGCTGGAAGGCCAAGGATGGGTCACAGTGTGTGCGTGTGCATGTGTGCGTCTCTCTCTCTCCCTCTCTCTCTCCCTGTGTGTGTGTGCGCGCGCGTGTGTTGTGTGTGTGTGTGTGTGTGGACCATGTGTCTACATTGTGCGGTTTCCGACGACAAACCTATCAGTGGGCCCTTAGGGTGTGTCATGCCTTTTATTGACAATGCTGGAAGGCAAAGGATGGGTGACGGTGTGTGTGTGTGTGCGGGGGAGGGGGTGCGCGCGTGTGCGTGTGTGAACCCATGCTTGTGTGTGGGCCATGTGCCTACATTGTGCGGTTTCCGACGACAAACCTATCGGCGGGCCCTTAGGGTTTGTCATGCCTTTTAGTGACAAACGCTGGAAGGCCAAGGATGGGTCATGGTGTGTGCGTGTGCGTGTGTGCGTCTCTCTCTCTCTCCCCCCCTCTCTCTCCCTCTCTCTCTCTCCATGTGTGTGTGTGTGTGTGTGGACCATGCATGCGTCCACTGTGCGGGGAGGGGAATGATATATATATATATATATAACGATCTTGGTATATAATATATATAACCAATCTTAAGGGGTATATATATATGTCCAGTTATCTCAGCTAGGTGCATGCCACATCATAGATAGTGTACCATTGTGTATTAATTGTTGAAATACCAGACCACACCATTTTCGCATATGCATTTGGCCATATGCAAGGGGGTGATGTTCTTCTAGCCCCGCTCAACTGATCTTCGACGACGCGCCAACTTGTGGGACCGCGTGATCTATATATCCCTCTTGTTCGACAACAATATGTGATGGTTTGGCCATATTAATTAAGGTATAAATTCTCTTGGTTGTCTTACGAAAATTCAGACATGGATAAATGTGTGAAAAAGTTTGAACCAGGTCATGTGTTCATAGGACCCCATATATCCTCCGGCACATAGTGTAGGGGGCGACACCCTATATTATGTTTGTCATGAAACCCTTTTCTGTCACATTGGACACTTTTAGGTATGCACATATGCAGCATGTGCCACACATTAAAGTTGCGCATTGCGAATTTAAACATGACAACACCATGTTCGTACATATATATACTTCATCCGAACATAATTACAAGTCTTTTTTAGAGATTTCACTACGAACTACATATATATTTAGGAACGGAGGGAGTATATATTTGGGCCACTAGCGGGCGTGGTTGTGTTTTGACCCTCTCTTGCGTTTTTTTTCTCGTTTATCTTAGAGATGCTAGTATTATGTAAAATAGCAAACGAAACAGACGAAACAACCGTATGCGATTGTACCCCGAGCAGACACGAATGTGCTACTCTAACCGTGTGCGATGCCCGTAGACAGCAAAATCAGCCTTGCCTAGTGGTGCCAACCGCAAGTGTTAGCCAGTGCAAAGGGGTAATGTGCACAGTACAAACCGAAACCCAACAGCGACCTATAAAAGATCTCGCCGGCGGCGGCTAACAGCTAATTTTTCCGCCGATAGCTCGCCACAACCACCACACACACCAAATGGAACCGTTGCTCAAGCATGGGGATGTGCATGGCGCCGTCCTCATAGTGTTGGATGACGACGTGATAGAGGATTCTGACGCGTTGGCCGCCAGGGCCGGCAACGGAAAACAGCCAGCTGCGGCGGCCGACGATGACGGTATAGAGGATTCTGACGCGCTGTCCTCCATGTCGGTCAATGGTCAACCGTCATCTGCCGCGGCCGCCGACAACGACGACGACCCCGAGTTTCAGCATCGGATGCAGATGGCCATCGCTCTGTCCGTCCAGGAATCGGGCCTCGATGCATTCCTGCGTGACGAGGACGAGCGCCGTCTCAGTGTCGGTGTGGAACAATCTATTGCATCTGCGGATGCCATCCGCAACGCGGATAGGGATCTAAAGCAGCAGCAACGGCGGGAGAATGCGAAGAGGAAGCGGAACTCAGATGCAGAGGGCAAAAAGAGGCGGGAGCAGGACCAGAAGGCGGCGGAGCAGGCCGCCGCATGCATCTCAGCCGCATTGGAGGCCAGTGCTGGCCTTGCAGCTGCGGCGGCAGCCCTGGCAACAGCGGCCACGGCGACTAGGGCCGCAGCTCTAGCGAGATCGGCACCCGTCTGTATCTCGATGGCCCACCTGGACGCCACGACATCTTTGTCGACAGCGGCAGACCTGGCGAGAGGCGTCGCGGTCGCTCCGGCCGAGGTAGCCCCGCCGGTCTCCGCCGTGGAACCAGTGGAGCTCATCGACTTGACAAGCTCCTCTGAATACTTGTTTTGAGGCGAGGAAGGTCACGACACGGTGGAGGTGCGGCATTTGTATGCATCCATGGCGTAGTGAATATTTTGTGCAGTTCATCTTCATGTAATTTGACGAACTGTTTGTAAATTACTGAGCGTATGAACTAATGTCAACTAATCCGCTGCAAAATAAGGCATTTTGTGTTGAAAATTTGCCAAATGTTTGTGTCATCTGTTTGTGGGCATGTGGAATAGGATGAATTTGACGTCTACGACTAAAATTGAGGATGAACCGTGTGTGATGAACCCGCCTTGAGAAATCTCAGAAAGAGCTACCCGCCTCGAGCGATGCAAAAATTTGTGGTTTCGCGGCACGGCATTTCGTTACAACGAAGAGCGTACACGCTTTATTATGTTTGGACCGTGTGCCATCTTGGTTGCTCCCGCTCAGTTCGTTTGCCAAAATTTAATTGCAAGCGGTATTTCAACTGCATGCCACCTTTCCTCGTCCACCGCACCGACCCTATAGTAAAATTTCAGCTGCCGAGGCATTTGAACCGTCGCCATCCCTCGTCCACCACCATATCCACCCACACCATTACTACTAAAATTTTCAGCAGCAGCGGCACATCCGCAAACCCCACCTCCCCCTTCCTCCCCCGCTTGAACCCTAGCTCGCCGCCGCCGCCGCCTCCCACCACCAACCTCAGCCGGTCTGCCCGTGCCTCATAGCTAAACAAGTTCAGGGTCCCCACCGATCCACATACACCATCACCGCCCTGAGTTTTTAGATGAGGCTGGCGGTGTCCCTTTCCCCCAGATCCCCATCCCGTACTCCAGAGAGTCGCAGCCTAATTAGTCCGACCACATCTCCCATGGACCTCAAGGAGTGTATGAGCAAAAAGAGGTCTATCATGGCCTCTCCGCCGTACGCTGGCAAGGTGGGCGCCGTTCACGCCGACCCTTCGATCCCGGACGAACACCTCGCCGCGGGAGCCGGTGAGGACGCTGCCTACGTTGCCATGCCGAAGGCTTCAAGTCTGCGGGAACGCGTGTTCCTGTATCTCAGGAGAGCCGGCTACGACATCAAGCTCGTCAACATCACCGGCTTCACCCGGGCCATGTCACAAGTTAAGTGGTCCACTGACAATGCCTCTGGTTCAACCGCCGTCGATCTCTCCAAAGGCCCCGCTGCTGATATCCTCCGCCTCGCAGTCATGGATTTGCGATCCTTCTACGCCATCGAGCCCCTTTTGTCCTTTCTAAAGGAAACGTTCTACGGCGGTGGCTTGGGATCCTTAGCTCCAAAGTCAGATCTCATCCACCAAGATAATGGCACACACTACGACTGTTACAAGTGAGGCAACATCCTGTGAGCAAATTATACCTTTTATAGCTAGCCGTCTCGTACCCATTATTGTAGTAGCTTTTGCCATGCGATAATCATGCAGTGTTTAATTGAGCATTTGTCCAGTTGTCAAGCAGATGCCTTGCTTTTCTGTATCTGGTTGTTAGGTTGGTTGCATTGAGTATTTGTCCAGTTTTCAATGGCTATAGTTGGTTGTTACAGTGAGCATGAATGCCTTGTTTCTTTCAGTTATTCACAATGTGATGTTCATTATGTGCAAGTATGAACTGTGTAGTTCAATTTCATCAATACCACCTGTTATGCCTGGTGTTGTTAACTTGTGCCCTTAACTCCCGCTTTAAACATTTATGCCTTGTTTCTCTGAATTTGGTTGCCAGGTTGGTTGCAGTGATCATTTGTCTAGTTTTCAAGCCGATGCCTTGCTTTTCTGTATCTGGTTGTTAGGTTGTTTGCAGTGAGCATTTGTCTAGTTTTCAAGCAGATGCCTTGCTTCTCGTTATCTGGTTATTAGGTTGGTTCGATTGAGCATTTGTCCAGTATCAAATGGCTATATTTGGTTGTTATAGTGAGCATATATGCCTTGTTTATTTCAAGCAGATACCTCGTATAGTTGGTTGATGTTAAGCCTGATGTACTTATCATGACTTTACATGTACTTGCACATGACAACAATGGGAGTGGCCAACGTTTTCCACCGAGGTTCTTTTCATCCCTACGCTTATACTCCATCCGTTCCATCATGTAGTCCATATAGATTTTTGTGATGTATCTACATATACCATCTAAAATGTATACAACATAAAAAATTTGATTTGTCTAATGAAATGGAGTTGCAATTCTAGATGTAAATGTTTTTCTCTACAAACTTGGTCAAAGTAAGTAAATGTTGACTTCTCAAAATGTTTATATGCAACACATTGTGGAACTGATGGAGTAATATATTACACCATTGTGCAACTGCATTTTCGCTTCTAATATTGGCTTCTTGCTTGTAGGTACATATGTCTTAGGTAAAGATCCATTCCTGGACCCTTTTTGCGTGTGGGGTAATGAAATATTCATGAACCAGCATCAAGTGAGGAAACTGAAGATCATTGTTAGGGAAAAGAGACGAACAATGCCAATTAGACTATTTGTTTACGCTCTATCCAACACAACAGTGAGCTGTAGGATGGTAACTACGAACTCTGTAGGCTTCTATTAGTGCTGCCCATAATGAGTTGTCACACAACAATGTCTGAATCTTTTTCTTTTGCAGTGGTTCCCAAAGCAGTTTACTCAAGATTACCTCGCAAAGTACATGATTGTTGGACATGTAATGAAGGTTAAAATAAATCATCGAGACTACAATGAGCATCGAGAAGTCGTAATGAAGACAGCGAAGGATGGGCGGGCGGCCATCACTAGGGGCTGGCCTAGAGTCGTTCGTGCGTTAGGCATGGAGGAGGGCACAATATGGGCATTCCGCTTCACCTTCTCCAGCATACAAAATGTCTTTCGGCTCTCTCTTTACCGTCTTTAGTACAACCGTTCTTCCATCATTCTTTATTTGTCCCTTCTATAGTTTTCCATATATTTTTTGAGAATTGATGCTTATGTAGTTCTTGAGTATATGTACATGTGAATCGAATTATGCATTCGTTCTTAAACCTAAACATGATTCGATATGAAATACAAGAATTCCTACTTTCAAATTTAAATTATGTGAATTATGAACAAAGGTATTTAATTAGGGGCAAATCCTGCTCTGCGGGCCATTACAATGCACACAGTTTGAGAAAGCAAAACGTCTGCGATCAACTCCGACATCACACACGTTTCTCCATTCGAGGCGTGTGTGATGAATCTCGTCTTCGCGCATGGTCAGACGAGAAAGAACGTGTGAGATTAACAACACCAACATTTGTGCTAGTCTCCTTATCACACACGATTTCGTATTTTGAACTGTGTACCATCATAAACGTTGGTCAAAGAAGACTGCGTGCGATAGGCCTTCATCCGACACAGTTATTCTGGATGACACGTTTGGGAACTGTTTATCACACGTTTGGGACATTTTATAAATCACAAACGTTTAACAGAAACCCCGTGTGTGGGATATATTCAACCTTCACATACGGTTTTACAATGATAAACGTATGCACTCTTATATCATATCACAGACGGTCATTGTGGAACTAACCGTGTGCGATTGTCTCCTTATCGTACACACTTTATAATCGTGAACTGTTTGCGATTTGGTGCACATCGTAAACGGCGCTTCACAGAATTGCGCATGAGATGTTAGTGTGATCTCACATGAGTTGCAAGGATGAACCGTATGGGAAATACACACATCTCAAACGATTATCCGGTGACCCTCGTTTGTGATAGGTGCGGACATCCCATACGCTTAGTTTTACCAAACTTTTGCGTTCGTTGGCCACCATCGCCGACGGGATTGCCGTGACGTCTGGGATGGACCCCCCTATCGCCCACACATGCAAGGCGACGGTTTGGAACTACGTCGCGGAAAGGGGTTAAAAACCCTTTGTATAGCACGTCGCCGCACTAGTGGGTGTATGTGGATCGGTGGGGACCCTGAACTTGTTTAGCTATGAGGCACGGGCAGACCGGCTGAGGTTGGTGGTGGGAGGCGGCGGCGGGGGCGAGCTAGGGTTCAAGCGGGGGAGGAAGGGGGAGGGGGTGTTTGCGGATGTGCCGCTGCTGCTGAAAATTTTAGTAGTAATGGTGTGGGTGGAGATGGTGGTGGACGAGGGATGGCGACGGTTCAAATGCCCCGGCAGCTGAAATTTTACTATAGGGTCGGTGCAGTGGAGGAGGAAAGGCGGCATGCAGTTGAAATACCGCTTCAAAATAAATTTTGGCAAACGAACTGGGCAGGAGCAACCAAGATCGCACACGGTCCAAACATAAAGTGTGTACGCTCTACGATGTAATGAAATGTCGTGCCGCGAAACCACGAATTTTTGCATCGCTCGAGGCAGGTAGCTCTTTCTGAGATTTCTCAAGGCGGGTTCATCTCACACGGTTCATTCTCAATTTTAGGTGCAGACGTCAAAGTCATCCTAAATTTCCACATGCCCACAAACAGATGATACAAACATTTGGCAAATTTTCAACACAAAATGCCTTATTTTGCAGCGGATTAGTTGACATTAGTTCATATGCTCAATAATTTACAAACAGTTCATCAATTTACATGAAGATGAACTGCACAAAATATTCACTACACCATGGATGCATACAAACACTAGTAGAAAACAGACCTTTTGTCCACATCATTAGTCCCGGTCTGGTTTTGAACCGGCACTAATGTGACCATTAGTCGCGGTTCGTGACGGGCATCATTAGTGCCGGTTCGTTCCAGACCTTTAGTCCCGGTTCGTGCCACGAACCGGCACTAAAGGGGTGGTGGCAGGCTGGCGTCAGCCTGGGGCCCCACGATAACCTTTAGTCCCGGTTCGTGCCACGAACCGGGACTATAGGCTAACCTTTAGTCCCGGTTTGTGTCTCGAACCGGGACTAAAGGTCCCCTATATGAACCCTTCGGCCAGCCCGAGCTCTCTGTTCTTCCCCTTCCCTCTCCTCTGGTTCTTCCTCTCTTCCCCGAGCTCATCCTCCATTTTTGCCAAAATTTGTCAAGATTTGGAGGCACCCCATCCATCCAAGTGTTCACAAAGGTTAGCAACTTTGTCCTTTCATCTCTCATTGTTAGATTAGCTCTTGCAATGCTCTATAAGTATAGTGATTTGTGGGTTTTAGTTTGGGAGTATTTATATGTGGTAGTTTATTTGATTTATATGCAATTTGAGCTCAAATTAACTTCTTACTTTGCATGTGTAGGTGTGGTTTACTTAGTGCCTTCCCGTCCCCGTCCTAACCACCGTCGATCGCCCGCACCGTCCCGTCGCCGGCACCACCTTGGTGAGCCTCTTGTTCTTATCCTTTTTATAAAAAAAATCATGTTTGTAAGATTTAGATAGTTACTTGTATAGTTTTCTTACCTATATGGTTGTTTGTTATACATAGTGGCATGGTTTTGATATCCGTCCCCGTCGGCCCTCGTCCGGTTTATGATTCGGATGTGGTATATACTCTCTTTTATAACTGTTTGTTGCATTTCGTGTTTATGACAATTATGCCCATCAAGTTGACATAGATATTTTTATCTAGGAGGTATGTGAACCGGAAATTGCAACCGACATAGATATTCTTGTCAAGAAGTTAAATTTAGTTGAAAAAGAAAACGAGTATTTGAAAGAAAAATTGAAAAGAGTTGAAGAAGAGAAGATGAAACTGGAGTTGTATGTTGCCGATGTCGTCGATGATCAGAAGATCAAGATGGATGCAGTGCGCTTGAAGATTAGAAAATTTAAAAAATATGCCATTGATAGTGAGGCTTGGTATCACTATGCTGTTGGATCAATTGTTACCTTAGTTGCGATCTTGATCACATTTGTTGTTGCATTTAAATGCTTTAGCTAGAGAGTTTGTATGTTGTTTTATGAGAACAAGTGTGTATGAACTTGTATTAATTTGGTCTTTTCGGTGTTGTGTAATGAAGATGAGCCGGCAATGGATGTACGATGACCGATGCTCTCCCCAGTTCATTAATGGCGTGCATACTTTTCTGGTTGCGGCTGAGGCAAACAAGCGGGCAGATGGTTTTATGCATTGTCCATGTGCTTGCTGTAAGAATGATCGAAATTACTCTAACTCAAGAACCATTCACGTCCACCTGTTTGAGTCCGGTTTCGTGTCTGGCTATAACTGTTGGACCAAGCACGGAGAAAGAGGGGTCCTAATGGAAGAGAATGAAGAAGAAGAGGATGACGACAGCTATCCTGGCTATGGGTTCCATGAATACGATGGTACAACAATGGGGGAAGAAGCTGAGCCGACAATGCTGGAAGGAGCTGAAGAAGAGGCATCAGATGAGCCCGCTGATGATCTTGGTCGGGCCATTGCCGCTGCAAAGAGAAACTGCGCAAGTGAAAAGGAGAAGCTGAAGTTGCAGCGCATGTTAGAGGATCACGAGAAATTGTTGTACCCAAATTGCGAAGATGACAAGAAAAAGCTAGGTACCACACTGGAATTGCTGCAATGGAAGGCAGAGAATGGTGTACCTGACAAGGCATTTGAAAAGTTGCTGAAAATAATGAAGAATAAGCTACCAAAGGACAACGAATTGCCCGACAGTACGTACGAAGCAAAGAAGGCCGTCTGCCCTCTAGGATTAGAGGTGCAGAAGATACATGCATGCCCTAATGACTGCATCCTCTACCGCGGTGAGTACGAGGATTTGAATGCATGCCCGGTATGCTGTGCATTGCGCTATAAGATCGGCCACGATGACCCTGGTGATGTTGAGGGCGAGCGCCCCAGGAAGAAGATTCCTGCCAAGGTGATGTGGTATGCTCCTATAATACCACGGTTGAAACGTTTGTTCCA
Source organism: Elymus sibiricus (assembly GCA_039707655.1). Lineage (NCBI taxonomy): Eukaryota > Viridiplantae > Streptophyta > Magnoliopsida > Poales > Poaceae > Elymus > Elymus sibiricus. The sequence goes on along the minus strand of CM077673.1, from coordinate 269,615,516 downwards.
AAACAAAGAGCATGCCAAGTTGATGCGATGGCACAATGAAGACCGTAAGAAAGACGGGAAGTTGAGAGTACCCACTGACGGATCGCAATGGAGAAAAATCGAGAGAAAGTGGAAGGACTTTGCAAAGGACGCAAGGAACGTATGGTTTGGTTTAAGTGCAGATGGCATTAATCCTTTTGGGGAGCAGAACAGCAATCATAGCACATGGCCTGTGACTCTATGTATCTATAACCTTCCTCCTTGGTTGTGCATGAAGCGGAAGTTCATTATGATGCCAGTGCTCATTCAAGGCCCCAAGCAACCCGGCAACGACATTGATGTGTACCTAAGGCCATTAGTTGAAGAACTTTTACAGCTGTGGAATGGAAAAGGTGTACGTGCGTGGGATGCGAAAGAACAGGAGGAATTTGACCTACATGCGTTGCTGTTTGTAACCATCAATGATTGGCCTGCTCTCAGTAACCTTTCAGGACAGACAAACAAGGGATACCACGCATGCACGCACTGTTTAGATGATACCGATAGTATATATTTGGATAAATGTAAGAAGAATGTGTACCTGGGGCATCGTCGATTTCTTCAGAGCAGGCATCCCGTAAGAAAGAAAGGCAAGCATTTCAAAGGTGAGGCAGATCACCGGAAGAAGCCTCACCACCGTACTGGTGATGATATACTTGATGTGGTCAAGGATTTAAAAGTAATCTTTGGAAAGGGTCCTGGCGCACAATCTGTTCCGAATGATGCTGACAATCGGGCACCCATGTGGAAGAAGAAATCTATATTTTGGGACCTACCCTATTGGAAAGACCTCGAGGTCCGCTCTGCAATCGACGTGATGCACGTGACGAAGAATCTTTGCGTGAACCTGCTAGGCTTCTTGGGCGTGTATGGGAAGACAAAAGATACACCGGAGGCACGGGAGGACCAGCAACGTATGCACGGAGAAGACAGCATGGATCCAAAGCAGTTTCAGGGTCATGCCAGCTACGCTCTTACCAAAGAAGAGAAGGAAAACTTCTTCGAATGCCTGCTCAGTATGAAGGTCCCGTCTGGCTTCTCGTCGAATATAAAGGGAATAATAGATATGGCAGAGAAAAAGTTCCAGAACCTAAAGTCTCATGACTGCCACGTGATTATGACGCAACTGCTTCCGGTTGCATTGAGGGGGCTTCTACCGGAAAACATTCGATTAGCCATTGTGAAGCTATGTGCATTCCTGAATGCAATCTCTTAGAAGGTAATCGATCCAGAAATCCTACCAAGGTTAGAGAATGATTTGGTGCAATGTCTTGTTAGTTTCGAGTTGGTGTTCCCACCATCCTTCTTCAATATCATGACGCACGTCCTAGTTCACCTAGTCGAGGAGATTGCCATTCTGGGTCCTGTATTTCTACACAATATGTTCCCCTTTGAGAGGTTCATGGGAGTCTTAAAGAAATATGTTCATAATCATGCTAGGCCAGAAGGAAGCATCTCCAAGGGCCATGAAACACAGGAGGTCATTGAGTTTTGTGTTGACTTTATTCCTGACATTAAGCCGATTGGTGTTCCTGAATCGCGGCATGAGGGCAGACTGGGTGGAAAAGGCACGCTAGGAAAGAATTCACTAATATGCCGGGATGAGCATTCTTTGGCGCAAGCACACTACACAGTTCTACAAAGTTCCACCTTGGTGGCTCCGTATATTGAGCAACACAAGAATATTCTACGCTCCAAACACCCGGAGCAGTCTGACGACTGGATTACACATGAACAAATGGTGAATTTCGCCTGTTGGTTGCAGACACGTCTCATGCATGACGACATTGTTGAAGATGACCTGTACTTGCTGTCCAAGTTACCATCTTCGACTATATTGACTTTCAAAGGGTACGAGATAAATGGGAATACATTTTACACGATCGCCCAAGATAAAAAGAGCACCAACCAAAACAGTGGTGTCCGCTTTGATGCAGAAAACATCAATGGGCCAAAGGACACATATTATGGTTACATAGAGGAGATATGGGAACTTGACTATGGACTTGGTTTGAAGGTCCCTTTGTTTCAGTGCAAATGGGTCAATCTGACAGGAGGCGGGGGTAAAGGAAGACCCGCAGTACGGAATGACAACAGTGGATCTCAACAATCTTGGGTACGCAGACGAACCATTCGTCCTAGCCAAAGATGTGGCACAGGTTTTCTATGTGAAGGACATGTCTACCAAGCCGAGAAAAAGAAAAGATAAGGAAGCGAATACATCATACGATGAGCCAAAGCGCCACATAGTTCTTTCAGGGAAAAGAAACATCGTGGGAGTGGAGGACAAGACAGACATGTCAGAAGATTATGAAAAGTTTCATGAAATTGCTCCCTTCAGAGTGAATGTTGACCCGAGCATCAAGTTAAACGATGAAGATTGTCCATGGTTACGACGCAAAGGGACACATGCGAAGAAAAAGTTTTATACCCAAAGATCCCACTCTGGGATGTGACCGTCTTCACCGCCAATTGAGCATCATCCTTTCTATTTGTCTTTTGTTTCTTTCTAAGTGTCTTTGTAAAAATGGAGTTGGAAAAATGAAATATACCGTCGGAAAATGAAAGGATTTCTAGATAGATCAACAAAACACACGGTTTCCCCTGCATACAACCCGATGGTGGCTCGTGAGTGCCCGCATATGAAATGCACCGTCGGACCGTATGCAGGGAATCCGAATGATTTGTATTCGGTCGATGAACTAAAGGATTTCTAGATAGATCAACAAAACACACGGTTTCCCCTGCATACAGCCCAACGGTGCAAATATGAAATGCACCGTTGGACCGTATGCAGGGAATCCGAATGATTTGAATCCGAATGAGTACACACACTAAGTGTCGAACATGTCCGAGAGGTGGGCTATATATAGGGTCGTGTGCCTCTTTAGTCCCGGTTGCTAGCACGAACCGGGACTAGTCATTATAGTGCTAATCCAACAGCTCACAAGCGCTTGAAAGAAACACACGATCCGTGTGCTTCTTCCCGATTGGTACGACCTTCACCCACATAGCATGTGCTAAAAAGTTGAGAGGGTTACGGCAAAAACTGGATGCACTTCGTGTACAAAATGGACAATCTCTTTCGAAGTATCAGGGTTTCAGACGAAAACTCGTCTGTTACAAAGGCATTTCATTTTTTTAAACTTATTTCAACTCCAGACTTTTTGTGCGTTCAGTATGCACCATTCGAAGCCACGCCATCAATTTTCAACCATTTCTGACTTCATTTGCTATTTTTCATGCATTTACTGATTTTTTAAGCTAAATGACCCTGAAATTGATAAGCACTACAAATGAACTCTGAAAAGGTTGACAGTTGGCATGGTATCATCATTTCACCCACATAGCATGTGCTAAAAAGTTGAGAGGGTTACGGCAAAAACTGGATGCACTTCGTGTACAAAATGGACAATCTCTTTCGAAGTATCAGGGTTTCAGACGAAAACTCGTCTGTTACAAAGGCATTTCATTTTTTTCAATAACCTAAGTATTACCAAATTGAATATAATGATAAAACACAATAAAATTAAACAGAAGAAAAAATAATCACTGAAAAATCTATTTTTAAAGTAAAGTTATTCACAAACTAGTGATTCACACAAATTTCAAATAATTCAAATTTAAACTATTCAAATTTGAAAACTACTGGCACTAACAGAAAGTTTATATTTTTTTTACCTAAAGCAAAAGGATTCACAAAGAAACTTTAAATAAAGAAAAAAACAACTTAGAAATAAAAAAAATTAAAGCAGAAAACAAAAAAAATGAAAAATAATTCAAATTTAAACTATTCAAATTTGAAAACTATTAGCACTAACAGAAAGTTTATAAATTTTTTCCCTAAAGCAAAAAGATTCACAAAGAAAATATTTAAATAAAGAAAAAGATTCACTCAGAAACAAAAGAAAATAAATAAAGCAGAAAACAAAAAAATAATTAAAAAAAGCCCGCCTACTGGGCCGTCACGACCTGCATACGACTGGGCCAGGATGCAGGCCCGTACGGCCCGGTAGGCCCACGGGGCGGAGGGATGTGATAGGCCCAGCAGGCCTGCATATTAGAGAGGAGCTCGACACGGTAGCCGCGGCGGGGCTTATAAACCGGTCCGAGCTCCTCTCGACTAGCGAGGTGGGACTAAACATCCACCCCGCCACGCGCCTGGCACACAACCCTTTAGTCGCGGTTGGTGTCTCCAACCGCGATTAAAGGGGGTCTTTAGTCACGGTTGGAGCCACCAACCGCAACTAAAGGTGAATTTCATCCAGCCGAAGCGGCGGGAAGCCAGACCTTTAGTCGCGGTTGGTGGCTCCAACCGCGACTAAAGACCCCCTTTAGTCGCGGTTGGAGCCACCAACCGCGACTAAAGGGTCCTCTATATATACCACACTTACGAAAATTTCCCAAAATCCAGCCTTTCGTCTTCCGCGCGCGCCCCTACCCTTGCCCCTCGTCGTCACCGTCGTTCGTCCGTCCGTGCCCCGCTGCACCTCGACGCCGCCGTCCGTCCGCGCCGCCGCACCTCGACGCCGCCGTCCATCCGCGCCGCCGCACCTCGACGTCGTGGCCGCCGCGCCGTGTACCTAGCCGTCGCCGTCCGTCCGCGCACCTCGACGCCGCCGTCGCCGTCGCCGCCCCTGCACCTCGCCGTCGCCGTCGCCGCCCCTCCTCGACCTCGTGCGCCGTCGCCCCCTTGTGAGCCCTGCCGCCATGGGCGCCGCCCCCTCCCGTCGATCCCGCACACACACACATGCATGAACACACACACACACATATGTTCTATTTTTTTATATGCTTAATTCGTATATATGCTTAATTAGTGTTTCTTTATGTAATGTTGTTTTTCTGTTTTTTATATAATGTTGTTTTTCTATAATTAGTGTTTAATTAGTATATATGCTTAATTAGATTTTTTTTGCTTAATTAGAAGTATATAATGTTGTATATCATATTACAGAAAAAATGATATTATAATTAGTGTAGTTATAACCTAGGAATGGGACATTATAATTGAAAAGATGATATTTTGCTCAAAATTTCCTAATAAAATGACATTGCATATATAGGAATTTTTTTGTCATAAGAATTTTTTCTCGGATTCAACGATGCCCGGTCCGCATCCTCGTCGTCGACTCGTTCGCGACGACGTCATGCTTCAGAGGGGCAACGTTCGGGACTGGGCTCCGCCGGGCTGGCACTGGGAGGTGCTACCTTTAGGGGCGCGCAGCTTGGTGAGGAACCCGGCCCCGGGTCCCGTCGTCGACCCGGAGCTTCTTTGGTGGCGTTCGCGTGGGCCACTTTCGGTGCGGAGGCAGCCGGCCTTGCCGGAGGTGGTACGTCGCCGTCTCAGGGAGGAGGACGAGCACGTCCGTCGCTACATGGATGCGTTGGACGTCAGGTTCTCCAATACCTGGCAGGTTCTTCAGGGATCTCACCCGAGCAATGATCCTGTCATAGTTCCTTCTCTTTGGGTGTCCACCGCCAGCGCCTCAGGAACCGCGAGTGAACTAGATTCTTCGATAATATTCGATCTGTATTAGCTAGTGATAATACTCGAGATGTATTCGAGATTATATTCGATAATATTCGAGACGATTTATTCGAGATTATATTCGATGATGCATATTATATGAATTATTCGAGATGCGTATGATGTACTATGATTCAGTTTTTCCTTATTGATTGCATGCATTCTAATTTGAATACTAATTTTTTTTATCTTTCTTCTGGATTAGTTAAATAAAAGCTATGGACAATACCGACAGAGAAGGAGAAGAGGCTCTGTTCGACATCATACGCTCCAAGAGCCCAGAGCATGAACCTGAAGATGATGACGGCTCACAATATCTGAACAATTCCGGTGAGGGTTGTATGATATTTGATGAAGACGAACGAATAGATGAAGGCGACGACAATGATGTTGACGAAGAAAATGTTCTTCAAATAACAAAGACCGGCGAGGTATATTTATTATATAAGCCATCCGGTGATCATTACATGTCTTAATTGATTTGTATGTACTAACGAATCGATCTTTCTTCTTTTAGGCCTCCGGATCGAGCAAATCTTCTACAAGCGACAGGGTAGTTCGAGGCCCGGCCAAAAAGTTGGATAAAGGCGTAAAGTTCAACATCGATTCCATCAAAACATCAACTGGCGAACCGCTTGAACCTAGTAAAAATGCGACCAAGTTCAAGAATCAATGCGGAGTTATTGTCAGGGAGCAAATCCCGATCTCCGTTCAAGAATGGAAAAAGGCAGCAAAGGGAGATCGAGCAGGCCGAGTTACTTTTGTCGACGAAAGAGCAAAAGATGTGCTTTGGACTACGCTCATGGAACATTTCACCCTACCAGATAATTTGACAGATGCAGATCTGAAGAAAGTCAGAAACTATGCTCTTAAAAAGATGGCGATCGCATTCAACACCTTCAAGAAAAATACATGGACTAAGTACGTCAAATCCGGAAAGAAGACTCCAGAATTCACGGGAGCACTGGTGAAGGCAAAAGATCACTGGGACGCTTTCATGAAGTTCAAGGAATCGGAAGAAGCTCAGGAACGGTCGAGAAAAAACAAGATTAATGCTGCGAAAAAGAAGTGGCACCATCATATGGGGCCAGGTGGCTACCAGGTGGCCCTGCCTAAGTGGGATAAATCTGAGCAAGAGATGATTAGTGCAGGGTTCAGTCCAGTTACATTGACATGGCCCCCCAGGTGTAGGACATGGTTTTATGTGCATGGGGGGAAGTTGGACCCAGAGACAGGGCTGGTTATGGTGAAGGCAAGTCTTAAAGAAGCGACAGACGAAATACTTATTGCAATAGAAGAAGCTCGAATGGGGGTGTTCACGCCCAATAGAGAGAACGACGAGCTTACGCGCGCCCTGAAGAATCATGAACACCCGGGAAGAACACGAGGCAAAGGCGTTGTTCCGTGGTTTGAGGGGTTTGCGGATTGGAACGTTGACTATAGAAGCAGTGCGAGAAAGAAGATGCAGGAGGAGAAGAAGAAGAAGGAGGAAGCACTCCGCCTTGAAGGCCTAGAATCAAAGCACCTGGAGTTGGAACGTTTTGTTAGGCGGCAGCAGGAGCAGATCGACTCACTCAGCCAGGAAAGGGCATCTCAGCGGCAGCATGAGCAGATCGATCCAGCATTGGATAGCACCGTCCCATCTATGCCGAGAAGCAGCGTGGGTTCTGCCCCGGCCGATATCGATAATGCACTGCTAGCTAGCTACCCTGTGGATGATATCAAAGACAGGACTAACTGTGAGCTACACATGAAAGTGAAGAACTTATCCATGAAGGTGGCGGACGGCTATGCTTTAGCAAATCCCCCTGAAGCAACCTTCCATTGCAATCCCATTCCAGCAGGCTATGCTCGTGTCGGGGTTGATGAAGTGATGTCAGGATATAACGAGCTACAACTTGACATTCTTGGAGGTGACGAGGAGAGAACACTAGGAGAGGCCATACATCGTATCATTCTATGGAAAAAGGATTGCATCGTCTTTCCAAGGCCACCGACTCCTCCTCCTCCAAGTCCGCCGCCGCGTCAGTGGACTCCTCCTCCTCCAAGTCCGGCACCGCGTCAGCCGACTCCTCCTCCAAGTCCGGCACAACGTCACCCAACTCCTCCTCCTCCAAGTCCGCCAGCACCGCATCAGCCGACTCCTCCTCCAAGTCCGGCACGGCGTCAGCCAACTCCTCCTCCTCCAAGTCCGCCGGCACCGCATCAGCCGACTCCTCCTCCAAGTCCGGCACGGCGTCATCCTAAGCAACAGCGGAAGAGAGAGGCCGCAGCTACGATGGCTAGCGGTACAACAGGCAAGAAATTCAAATATGGTCCAGATCTCAAGCCTCTTCCGAAGTTGTCTTACCACCTGACTCAGGAGGAACTCGACGATGCATGTGATGCCCAATTGAAGGCCCATTTTGCACCGAAACCGCCCGCGCCGCCAAAGGAGAAAGTACCTGAGCATGTCTCACAACACTTTATTGATATGGCTGCACCGACTGACAATCAGAAGGACTCCGACTATGTGCGGTCTATCAAGAAGTCATATTTGGCAGGGAAAAAGGAGTCGAGCTCGAGCTCGAGCCAAGCAGTTGGCAAAAAAAGCGGGAAAACTGTTCCCCAGCTGGGAGAACAGGCAGTGCAATCAATCCCCCCGCTCATTGTACAAACACCTGTGAGTACCGCCGATCGGCTGGTAATAACCGACGATCTTAGAAGGCAGGCTAAAGAGGCCGGTGTCACTGTTGAACAACTCATAGGCCTTGAGGAAATCCCCGGGATTACAGAGGAGGAAGTAAAATACCAATATGTCCGCGGCAAACCACTGGTCAAGCCTGACGATGTCAAGCTTCTACCAACGAGAATGTACAATTTGCATACGTGGTACATGCAAGAAACAGCAAATACCAATCAAGAGTCCCTCATGGTGAAAGTCAAGAGAAAGCATTACTTCCATAAAAAAGATGTGTGGATTCATTATTTAGAGTTGTTTCAGTTATTCCAACAAGACGCGCTCGACAAATCTATCGTCAGTTGCTATTGTCTGTAAGTGATTTCTTTCTGTAATTTAAGTCTCTAGCTAGCTAGCTAGATGTGCTCTCGTTCATTACCTGTAATTATCCTCACTATATTCTTTTTTGTGGTATTATGCAGAATGAAGATGTATGAAATGAAAAAAGCTGGACGCTATGGCATTGGGTTCATTGACCCAAATACGGTTAATCAGGCGATATGGGAAGATGAATATTCGAGAAAAGACACAGAGAGATTCCTGCTAGAGTTTTTGAAGCAACTAAACACCCAACCAGAAATACTACTTCCTTACAACTTCGGGTGAGTGTTACTATATCTTGTACCACAAATTCTATTTTTTGCTTACTAGATGTTAATAAGTGTAGTTGATGAGTTATGCACATGCCCGCTTATTTATAAAAAACGTGTGCGCATGCAGTTACCACTGGATCTTGTTAATCATTGAAGTTGACAAGGGAAAAGTTGAAGTACTGGACTCACTATATAAGAATCCATCCAAATACGCAACCGTGAGGGGGATGGTCGACAGGTAATTTCAATCATTATCACACTATGTCGGCCTCTTTACTTCATTTCCTTTATTCATTTTCTTTGCCGGCGGGCAGGGCTTGGAAAAAGTTCATCAAAGAGGTCCCCGGCGAATGGAAACAACAGCTGAAATGGGTGCGACCCAAGGTAATTAAGTAGTACTAGCTAGCTACGTCCGTGCATCTCTTTAATTCTAGTTTCAATACCATTATCATGCTTGATTAATTATTACCTGATTGAATTTTATTCTCGTAAAGTGCATGAAGCAGGAGCAGGGGAATGCTTTATGCGCATACTACGTTTGCGAGAACATTCGCATGATCACGTCTGAAAGGAGCAGAGATGAAAGAAATCTTTGGGTACGTTTGCCAGAACACTATCCATAATTTTTTTATCATGATCTAGCTAATATATATACACACAACTAATATATTCATCTTGATCTCCTGATTATAGCTGATGGAGATGCGGGGCCAGCTCCTACCAACGGCTCGCGTACGAGCAATTCAAGAGGAAATAGCTGGATTTCTGCTCGACCAGGTCATAGATCCCAAAGGAGAATACCATTACAAGATCAAGCAGTAATGCCCTGCATATGTAATGATCCGCAAATTGTAGGAGAAATTGTATATATATATATATGTACGTGAATGGTCGTCGTACGAGAAATTCTATTTATATATATATGCACAACGTGTACAGTATGTAGTAGCGTAATATATGTTTGAAATGAAAAATAATTAAATGGAAAACACAAAATTAAAAGGAAAAATAAACCATAATTAATTCATAAACCCCTAAAGGATTAAAAGGAAAAATAAACCAAAATTAAAATAATTAAATACTTTTAGTCCCGGTTGGTGTTACCAACCGGGACTAAAGGTCTCCCAGCCCTGGCGCCGGCAGGTGCCACGTGGTGGGCCTTTAGTGCCGGTTGGTGTTACCAACCGGGACTAAAGGTCCCCCAGCCCACAGCGCCGGCAGGTGCCACGTGGTGGGCCCTTAGTGCCGGGCCGTGTTGAACCGGGACTAAAGGGGGGGGCCTTTAGTCCCCACCCTTTAGTGCCGGTTGGAGAACCGGCACTAAAGGCCCTTACGAACCGGCACTATAGGCCGATTCTGCACTAGTGAAATGCCGCGCCTCCACCGTCGTCATGACCTTCCTCGCCTCAGAACGAGTATTCAGAGGAGCTCGTCAAGTCGATGAGCTCCACTGGTTCCATAGCGGAGACCGGCGGGGCTACCTCGGCCGGAGCGACCGTGACGCCTCTCGCCAGGTCTGCCGCTGTCGACGAAGATGTCGTGGCATCAAGGTGGGCCATCGGGATACAGACGGGCGCCGATCTTGCTAGAGCTGCTTCCCTGGTCGCCGTGGCTGCTATTGCCAGGGCTGCCGCCGCAGCTGCAAGGCCTGCACTAGCCTCCAACGTGGCTGAGAGGCATGCGGCGGCCTGCTCCGCCGCCTTCTGGTCCTGCTCCCGCCTCGTTTTGCCATCTGCATCTGAGTTCCGCTTCCTCTTCGCACTCTCCCGCCGTTTCTACCGCTTCAGATCCCTAGCTGCATTGCGGATGGCATCCGCAAATGCGATAGATTGTTCCACACCGACACTAAGACGGCGCTCGTCCTCGTCGCGCAGGAATGCATCGAGGCCCGATTCCTGGACGGACAGAGCGATGGCCATCTGCATCCGACGCAGAAACTCGAGGTCATCGTCGTCGGCCGCGGTAGATGACGGTTGACCGTTGACCGACATGGAGGACAGTGCGTCAGAATCCTCTATCCCATCGTTGTCGGCCGCGACAGCTGGCTGTTTGCTGTTGCCCGCCATGGCGGCCAACGCGTCGGAATCCTCTATCACGTCGTCGTCCAACACTATCAGGACGGCGCCATGCACATCCCCATGGTTGAGCAACGGTTCCATTTGGTGTGTGTGGTGGTGGTGGCGAGCTATCGGCAGCGAGATCTTCTATAGGTCGCTGTCGGGTTTGGATTTGTACTATGCACATTACCCCTTTGCACTGGCTGACGCTTGCGGTTGGCACCACTAGGCAAGGCCGATTTTGCTGTGTACGGGCATCGCACACGGTTAGGGTAGCACACCCATGTCTGCTCGGGGTACAATCGCATACGGTTGTTTCATTACTTTCGTTTGCTATTTTACATAATACTTTGAGATAAACGAGAAAAAAACGCAAGAGAGGGTCAAAACACAACCACGCCCGCTAGTGACCCAAATATATACTCCCTCCGTTCCTAAATATATATGTAGTTCGTAGTGAAATCTGTAAAAAAGACTTGTAATTAGGTTCAAATGAAGTATATATATGTACGAACATGGTGTTATCATGTTTAAATTTGCAATGCGCAACTTTAATGTGTGGCACATGCTGCATATGTGCATACCTAAAAGTGTCCAATGTGACACCAATGGGTTTCATGACAAACATAATATAGGGTGTTGCCCCCTACACTATGTGTTGGAGGATATATGGGGTCCTATGAACACATGACCTGGTTCAAACTTTGTCACACATTTATCCATGTCTGAATTTTCGTAAGACAACCAGGAGAATTTATACCTTAATATGGCCAAACCATCACATATTGTTGTTGGACAATAGGGATATATAGATCACGCGGTCCCACGACTTGGCGCATCATCGAAGATCAGTCAAGCGGGGCTAGAAGAACACCATCCCCCTGCATATGGCCAAATGTATATGCGAAAATGTTGTGGTCCGGTGTTTCAACAATTAATACACAATGGTACACTATCTATGATGTGGCATGCACCTAGCTGAGATAACTGGACATATATATATATATATATATATATATATATATATATATATATACATATATACCCCCCTTAAGATTGGTTATATATATCGTTCCCCTCCCCCCACCCCCACCCCCCACACACATGACACGTAGCAGGGTGATGTTCCAGCGTTGTCACTCAAATGGATGATATATAGCGGCCCATCGGTATATAAGCGTGTCGTCGAAAACCGCACAATGGACGCATGCATGGTCCACACACACACACACACACACACACACACAGAGAGAGAGAGAGAGAGAGAGAGATAGATACATAGAGAGAGAGAGAGACGCACACGCACACACGCACACACCGTCACCCATCCTTGGCCTTCCAGCGTTGTCACTAAAAGTCATGACAAACCCTAAGGACCCGCCGATAGGTTTGTCGTCGGAAACCGAAGAATGTAGGCACATGGTCCACACACATGCATGGGTTCACACACGCGCACACGCGCACCCCCCCCCACACACACACACGCACACACACCGTCACCCATCCTTTGCCTTCCAGCATTGTCAATAAAAGGAATGACACACCCTAAGGGCCCACTAATAGGTTTGTCGTCGGAAACCGCACAATGTACACATGGTCCACACACAAGCGTATGGGTTTACACACACACACGCACACACACACACACACGCACACACACACACACGCACACACGCACACACACACACACATCGTCACCCATCGTTGGCCTTCCAGCGTTATCAATAAAAGGCATGGCAGATCCTAAGGGCCCATCGATAGGTTTGTCATCAGAAACCGCACAATGTAGGCACATGGTCCACACACACGCATTGGTACACACACACACACACTCGATCCTTGACATTTTCAAAACAGCAAAAGAAGCAAAAGAAAATCATGGATATTTTCGAAACAAGGATCAGATTTATTTAGCGGGAATGACATATCACACACACACACACACACACACACACACACACACACACACTCGATCCTTGACATTTTCAAAACAGCAAAAGAAGCAAAAAAATCATGGATATTTTCAAAACAACGATCTCAAGATTTATTTAGCCGGAATGACATATCACTACAAGCATTTTTATTTATGCCTATAGTGATCATATCACACCGCCTAAATGAACCTTGAAATCTAGCAACTTCCCAACCGGTCACCCATCCTTGACAACTCCACCGAAAGCACGCTTAACTTCCGAGTTCCATTCGAATGGGTTACGGGCTGGAAAGCCGCATCTTGCTGGTAACGGTTGCCTCCTATCATATACAAGGCGTGCCCCGATGGGCACCTGGTGGGACCAGACACGCATCGCAGATGTTTCTGGTAGTAGTGGAAACCGTGTGCGATGGTGGCATGGGGGCTGATGATGACGTCTTGCTGATGCTCGATGGCGTGATGCCGCTTTTGCCTGTTCTCCGGCCTGCTCCGTCTTGTCCTCCTCGTCCAGTAGATTGATGACGGGTCCGGCGATTCGGCAGGAAACCGATTGGGGGAGTGGCGGGAGACCAATTGGGGGAGTGGCGGGAGAAGCGTGTTTGGATAGAACATCATTTTAATACAAATTGGATAACTTCTGAAAGAAGGAAGCTCGAGCTAGCACAACACGCGCACACCATGCTTACACACGCACTAGCTTCAGACGGACGTATAGAACTGCTTTAAATTATTCATGGTTCGTTTAGCTTTTTGTATACTACACTAATCAAGTTTGTAGACATTTAATGTGCATAATTCAAATTTGAACTAAAGGAACATGCTTCGTGTCACCAAAATGGGTTGAAAAAGGTATTTGTGTCCTTGGGTTCCTTGTTTAGGTCCCATGCAAATGAACGTGAATGGATTGCAAACATCTCGAAGTCATGACGAGGCCACAAACATTGAGAAACTTGGCTATTAAATCATCATAAATCCACAACTCGTCTAAAATTCTTGAAACTTAATTACCCCAGTGTCATGACACGACACTTATACGACATGATAATTTTTTGTCCAATGTGGGACAAGTCTCTTGCACACCAAAACTTCTCTCAAGAACCATCGTGGTTTCGATACGGAACATGTAACCTCTGTGGAGGGAACGGCATTCGATGTCTCTTCTTGCGCTGACATTTTTTCTACATGCAACATAGGCTAATACAAGTGCAATGCTAAAATGTGAAATTATTGAAACTAGTGTCTCGACACGACACTTATAGGACATGGCATATAAGTTTTGGGACAAACCTATTACAAATTGGAGCTTCCCACGACAAGCATGGTGGTTTCGATATGGAATATGTCACCTTTGTGGTCGAAACGACATATGAGTTTTCTAGGCATGCACTTAATGTGAAGAACTTTAGTTTGAATTACAAGCATGTGCTCCAGCGCACCAAAATGGATTAAAAACCATTTTGTGTCATTGGGTCCATGTTTAGATCCCATGCACTGATGGTCACTGAATTACAAACATCTCGGTGTCGTGACTAGACCGCAAGCATTGATAATCTTGGTTTCAAAGTCCGAGAGAACCCAAAGCTCGCCATGAATTCACGAAACTTACACAGTGTCATGCCACGGCACATCTACGGTGTGCATTTTGGTTTCTGACGAATTTGGGACAAATATTGGGACATGCATCTTACAAGCCAAAGCTTATTCAAGAAGCCTTGTGATTTCGATAGGGAACATGTCACCTTTGTTGGTGAAACTACATTCAATGAGTCGTTAGTCCACCGATTCGGCCCCTTTTATACATTAATTGAGTTTTCTCGGGATTTAATATGCGTAGTTCAAATTTTGAACTAGAGGCACATGCTCTGACCTTGTGGTTTCGATAGGAAACATGACACCTTTTGTGACGAAACTACATTCAACGTGTCCTCTAGTGCACCAATTCGGCCCTTTCTATACATCAATTGAGTTTTCTACGGCCCTTTTCATATGAATGTGAATGAAATAGAAACATTTAGGCATGATAGCTCGGCCGCAATCATTGATAATATTGGTTTATTGAATTCCTGTACATACAAAACTTGTATGATAACCATTTGGTGCCACGCGTCAATTTTTTACTCCCTTCGTTTCTTTTTGAATTTGACCAAATTTTATATGCTAACTAAAAAGAAACGGAGGGAGTACTTGATATGGGGAAGCCGTGCGTGTAGCTGCAGGTTGATGATAGGACGCATGTGAGCTTTCCGCCGCGCAGGCTCGACGGGACGCTTGCGAGCTGTCCGCCGCGCAGGCTTGACAGGATGCATGAGAGCTGTCCGCCGTGCATGCTTGACGGGACGCATGAGAGTCTACTGCGCATGCTCATCGGGAAGCGATACTTTGACCTCCACCCCCCCGCTCGCCTTGCTCCCAACTTCTGAATTAATGGCGTCCTACCCGCTGTTTTATCATGTGGTTAATCGCCTGGACGGAGGGACTAGTTTGCTTGTGATCACTGTTCTGTTCGTGCCTAGCCGAGAACTTTGACGTTTCGTCTGTTTTCGACTCGTATACATGGACAAATGAACAAAATAATATAACAACAAATTAGCACCGGCAAAGATAATAATTTTCTTACATATGCATGATAATAAAAAAATGCCACATGTGGCAACTCCCCAAATACACAGGGGCAAAAGAAGAAGGAAGAGGTTGAAGAAGGAAGACAATGAAAACAATCTGGCCCACTGCTATCTAATTCTTCATGGATTGCTGGGCGCTGAGTTCCTCAATCTCCTTCTTCATCGCCTCCACGACCTCCATCTCCTGTCGCCTCTCATCCGACATCTTCCACATTGCGGCCATGGCGCGGGCTCTTTGCTCGAAATCGTCGATGGCCTGCGTCGCGTACGCATGAAGTTCCTTCACACGCTCCACGGATTCCTTCAACAGCCCCTCCCGCTCGATGTAGAGCTTCGCCAAGTCTTTCAAAAGTTCTTCGGAGAGTTCTTTTAGCCTCCCCTCCAAGGCACTTTTCTTCTCGAGGAGTTTCTTCCAGGCGTCTTTCTCCTCCATAAGTTTCTCCATGAGGCCGGTCGCCCTGTCAACCGAGGCATCGCTCTTCTCCAGTAGCTTCACCAGGTCATCGATCATGGCATCCTTCCTATTAAGCTCAACGCGCATGTCGTCGCTGGCCTCAGAGAGTTCTTTCAGCCTCCCCTCCGAGGCACTTTTCTTCTCGAGGAGTTTCTTCCAGGCGTCGTTCTCCTCCATAAGTTTCTCCACGAGGCCGGTCGCCCTGTCAACCGAGGCATCACTCTTCTCCAGCAGCTTCACCAGGTCATCGATCATGGCGTACTTCCTATCGAGCTCAGCGCGCATGTCGTCGCTGGCTGAGGAATCAAAGACTGCCAAATCGTCCAGTTCGCCTCCGAGGCAAATGCGCTTGTGACTGTGAGAGCTGTCGCCTCTCTGCGAAAGATCCTCCCGGGCGTCCGCGGCGCCACCGGACATCTCTGCTGCGGCCAAAGCAGTGTGGCTGGAGTTCTCTCGCGCCTCCACGGTGCGGCGGCGGGACCTCTCGGTTGCTTCCGCGGCTTTGGTCTTTCTTCCCTGGTTATATCTCGACCCAGAAACCCCCCCTACCGGCCATGGCAGACGGAATGAAGGACTAACAAAGAAAGGCCTTTTTTGGTGGAGGGGGTGAAGAATGTGCGGTAATTTTTTAGTACGAGTTTGTGTTTTTATAGCCTACTACAGTAAACGGCTGCTAAGTAAGAACACGTTTAGGTTTGGTAGGTGTGAACTGATTTGCAAAAAAAATAGCGCGTGGTAATTTGGAATGTGAAAGGAAACAAGCTCAATATTCATTGATGGTTTTAGTTCCCAAGCATGTATTGCTTTATTGTTTTTAGAAACCATTTGGAAACGGGCTCATCGAGCAGACGCATGGCCCTGCCTCTATGAGAGGTGGGCCCTGCCTATGCTGTGGGTGCACGTTTGATTAGACGGGACGCGTGCGAAAAGTCCGCCGCACAGGCTCATAGGGATGCGTGCAATCAGTCCGCCGCGTAGGCGCAGCTGGCTCACCGGGAATCAAGCCCTTTGACCTCGGACTACCACCCACAACCCTATTCTCTCCCAAGTTCTCCATTAGTGCTACACCTTCTCCTCCGGTCTTATCTATTTGGGCCGCCGCCGCGGACCGCCTCCTTTTTCGATGGACGACGAGGCGGCCAACAAGCGGGGGCGGGTGGAGGCTGAACCACACGAGCCTCCGGCGAGCGTGGACTTCATCAGCAGCATCCCCGACGAGATGTTGGTAACCATCATTTCCCTCCTCCCCATCAAATCTGCCGTGCAGACCACCATCCTCTCCAGGCGGTGGCGCCCCCTATGGCACTCCACCCCCATTGACCTCCTTGACGACGACGAGCTCTACAGCGGGGATCGCAAATGCTTGGACGCATTGTCCCACATCCTCGCCACGCACACTGCGCCCGTCAGACGCCTTGCCATCGGCACTTTCCGTTCAAACTGCAAGGCTGAACCCAAGTTTCACGACTGGTTCTTATCCCCCGCCCTAGATCAGCTCGAGGAGCTCAACTTTGATTCTGGACATGGGTGTTCGCTGCCTCCGTCCGTCCTCCGGCTTGCGCCCACGCTGCGCCGCGCTACGTTCATGCAGTGCCTTTTCCCCAAGATTAATGCCGCACACGCTCTTCATCTCCCTAAACTGAAGCACCTCAAGCCCATTAGCGTCAGCATCTCGAAGTCTGATTTGGAGCGCCTGCTCGGCGGCTATACAACGCTCGAGTACCTTCGTCTTCAGATGATGTTTGGGTTCAGTAGCCTCCACATCGCTACGACGAATCTCCGTACGATTTATGTGCATGGCTGGTGCCGCAACACGCTGTCAGTTGGGGAGTTTCATGATATGGTCATTGAGAATGCGCCTTTCCTAGAGAGATTGTTTGTACTTGATAAAGAAGGTCGAACAAGAATCAGGGTCATTGGCGCACCGAAATTGACAGTGTTGGGGTATTCGTGTGCTGAATTCTCTGAACTTGTTACAGCTGGATCCATACCCGTTCAGGTACAACAATCTTCTTCTCATTATTATTATTGTACATCACATTTTATCTAGTTTTTGTTGATCTATGTTCGGTTGTCATCCAGAAAATGATTCCCACAAACCTCGCATTGTCTCTGCGCATAGTGAAGATCTTGGCACTACAATCTATCGGCCCCAATCTGGATGAAGTTGTTAAGTTCCTTATTTGCTTTCCGTGCATGGAGAAGCTATACGTCGAGGTGATGTTCCTTTCCTGTTAATTCTTAACCACAACGGAGTTCAATTTGTTGGAACTTTTACCCATGATTACAATGAAATGTGTACTATACATTTTTTTTGAGATGTTAATCATGAACGATCGAAGATGGCATGTCAATCTATTAGTGTATTTTATAAAGCATGCAAATCGAAGAGGCCCATAGTGTTCGATACTACATCTAAGCACTGATATGTTGTCTTCGTTTGTAGACACAAGCAGGAGTTTGGGTGGAAAAGGTGGCCCAATATAACAATCCCATCGAATGCCTTGAATTCCATCTCACGGAAATTACTTTGAACGAGTACCGAGGCACCAATCCAGAGATTCAATTTGCCAGTTTCTTTGTTTAGAAAGCAAGGGTGCTCAAGGTAATGAGGTTTGCACTATATTTAGTGCGCCACGATGGATAGTTTACTGACCAGCGGAGGCGTCTACAGCGGAATGGAAAAGGCTCCGCAGAAGCTGATTGTTACTTTGGAAGTTCATATGACAGATTATTCGGAAGCGATTCTATCGAGCCGATATATTACTTCTCGGTGGATGATCCCTTCGCAGAAATATTTCATCCCATGGATCCTGAAGATTGATTTTGATTTCTAATGTCATTTTGTACCTTGTAATCTTTGAATTTGGGCCTCGTTATGCTGGAATTTGAACCTTGTAATATTGCTGGTATTTGTGATACAATATTTGAAATTGCATTGTGTTCTTTTTTGTTTATGCAATCATGTTCGTATAAGTACATATGTTGTTGTTCTGTAGGCGCAGCATTGATGTTGTGCAGACCAAGCAAATCACAGTACACACGGACTAAACTACGAAACCCGTTGGTGATGATTTCATCAATCACTGACAGTTGTATACCAGCAAACGTTTCCCCACAACACACACAGGTTATTAGCACCAATCGTCTGTGTTATATCTGGTGTTCGCACACGATTCTCATTACTCACCTGTTTGCTGTATATCGCACACATCTTGTTATGCCGAATCGTTTGTGTTATGTTGTATCAGCGCACATAGTTTAGCCGAGTGAACTGTATGCCGTACTTCGCACACGTATGTAGTTTTGGTAACCGTTTATGTTATCTTCTCTAATCACAAACGGTTCATGAGAACAAACTGTCTGCCGTAGATCGCACACGCAACTACTTTCTGAATCGTATTTGATGGATCCACCTTCGCACACAGTTCGGGCCATTAGCGATGGAGCTTGAACTATACCTTTTGCGATTCATGCATCGCACACAGTTTCGTCGAAGGGTCTCTGATTGATGTGCCATGTTTGGACCATGCATGCCATAGACACGCCCTGTCCGTTCGTGGTGTACACCAAACATCCGATCTGGATGGAGAACTCCAACATCATGGACTTGTTACTTGACGAGGACAAGTACAGAGTGGTCTGGTTCGACCTCGCGTCCCACCGCGTGCTCTGTTCTCGCGTCACTGCGCGTGTGTCAGTGTCAAAACCGGCGGATCTCGGGTAGGGGGTCCCGAGCTGTGAGTCTTGGATCGATGGTAACAAGGGGACGAAGGAGACGATGTTTACCCAGGTTCGGGCCCTCCTATGGAGGCAAAACCCTACGTCCTACTCGATTATATTGATGGTATGAAGGTTACAGAGCTGATCTACCTCGAGATCGACTAGCTAAAACCCTAGATGAGTTTCTCTGTCCTACAATCTAAAACCCTTCGGCTTATATAGGCGCCAAGGGTCATTAGGGTTACACATAGTCGGTTGCCCACTGGAGGGAAAAACATGCCTAATCTACTATCTCAAACTTGAAAGACACGCCACGACTCCTGGGGTCTCCTCCATAGTGACGAGGACTTCGATTAATCCCATCCTCAGCGAGCGGCCCATGAGCCCGGCCTATGATAAATAGGCCGGCAGTCCGAGGACCCCTTAATCCCGGACTCCCTCAGTAGCCCCCGGACTAGCCTCCAATGCCGAGGTATATCATCCGGACAATCTTGCGCGTTGAAGTCTTCGGCTTGCGAGGCGAGTCCCTCTATCCCTTGTTGCTCGGCAACCATCCCGTCATCGGAGAGTTCTCAAACATTGAGAATTTACGGGACCCACTGTAGTAACTTTCAGCGCTTCTCGATCCTTGTGCGCCGAGGGGAGACTAGCGGCCCATCAGCTTTTTTACAAGACTGCCCCTCCCGCAAGGGAGGCACCACCTATTTAAACAAGTCGAATCGTGGTCTGGGTCACATCTTCCTCTTCTTCCCCATCAGAAAAAACTTCAAGCGAGAGATCACCACAAAAACATGGCGAGCGCCCCCAGCTCTTCCTCGCGTCCTTACGGCTCTCGTCCCGGGGATTGGGCAAGTTGCTTTGTATCCCTCCTTCGGCTGCGTGACCTCGAGACCCAAGGGTATCTTCCTTCCTCGGATCTGTCGGCTACCCGCGCCGGTCTGACTTCTTTTGACAATGAAGCCTTCGCGGAGAACTTCCCTAGTCCTCACAAGGGAGAGCGGGTATGCTTCGTGCCTTTCCTCTTGCGGGGCCTAGGGTTCCCCATTCATCCTTTCCTGAGGGGATTGCTGGAGTTCTATGGGATCCAGCTCCATCATCTTACCCCCGGATCTATTCTGCATATCTCGGGCTTTGTTGCCCTTTGTGAAATGTTCCTGGGCTGCGAGGCACACTTTGAATTATGGAGGACGTACTTCTGCCTCGTCCCCCGAACTCGGGGTGAGACAATTCGAGAAGTCGGAGGAGCCAAAGTATGTCGTATAGCCGGGACAGGGTATCCAGTGGGGACACCGAAGAAGGAGTCCGAAGAATGGTCTTCGGAATGGTTCTATATTGAGGACGTTCCCCTATTCGATCCAGCTCAGAGGGGTTTGCCCGAATACTCCGACGCCCCTTTGAAAAAAAGGTACAATTGGCGACCGAAGAGTTCATCCCAAGAGGACGGTGCTGAAGTTCAACGCTTGGCCGCCCACGTAAGGATACTGGCTCATCACAAGCTGACCATGATTGACGTGATGGCTGCCACCATCACCCGATGCGTTCAACCTCTTCAGCAAAGGATACATCCTTTGTGGCGTTACAATGGAACAAGTGACACCACTCGCTCCCGACGGCTGGGCCCTGCCAATCAAGCGGCATTGGTAGCCGCACTTGCCGACCTGTACAAAGGAGAAAAAGAAAACTTTATTTGGCAACCGGTCAAGGAGGGCTACTCGAGTTACAACCCCATTGAATGGGTAAGCCTTTTGACTTTGCGACCTAAGTTCGGGTTTTTTATTTGCCCTTTTTGACCAAAGCTTTCAATCGGCGCAAACAGGAATGGAGGAGCTTTGTTGAGACAGTCAACTGTCCGACCCCCCAACCAGAGAACTACTCTCGTGATGACGATCCAGGATTCCATGACGATCCGGAGCTGTCAATTGAGTACGAAGACGGGGTGTTTTACCAAGAGAGCCTTGATCGATCCAAGGTGGCTATCACAGCCGATCACCCCGGATCACTCCCTTCCTCCACTACATGCAAGAAGAAAAATTCTTCCCGTAAAAGGCAAATGTCCTCCGTCGACCCAAATATGCCGGTTTCCGCTCCCAAGCGTCGTCGGTCCTCACGACGAACGTCGGCTACAGCAGCAAAGCCCGGACCGGGCATCAACAGGAGTCCTTCATGTGAGCCGGTCGTGGAGACGGCGCCGACCACTCGTTCAACCAAAAGGTACCTCGTTCGGCCTCTTAATCTATTGTTATTATGATCGATAGGATCTCACAGAAGATCTTATGTCGAAATACTCAGGAAACGAGTACAACCATCTTTTGCCGAGGACGTTGCCGGGATGCCTGGCAACATTCATGAATCAAGATCTTCTGCTCATGCTGAACCTACCGCGGAGGACCCTGTGGTCAATCCGGGGACGCGGTATCAGTCACTAAATCCGAAGTAGAGAGCGCGATGAACCACTGGCGGCGACGAGAAACCCTGCGCCACCCGGCATTTTCCGAACAAGAGTTCAATGCTCTATGCTCGGCAGACGCACACATCGGAGCTGCCTGGGCTGGGCTTGGGGAAGCCGTGAAACTGATATCATCTAGCCTGAAGGTGAGTGATTGATTTTGAGAATCCGGACACATATATAAACCCAGTAGCCCCTGAGCCTTGAATTGGTCGGGACGACCGAGTTAAGGATCCGCATATTGTTTTATGGTTGATCCAGGCCTCAAGGCAGCAGAACGAGCAATTGGCCAATGAATTGGAGGCGAGCCGAACACAGGTGGAAGCCGTGAAGGCCGAACTTGAACAAGTGAAGAATTTTACCCGGGAGGCGCATGGTGAGTATATCTATTCTGCTGATCTTAGTATATAATCCCATGCTGACGCGAGGGTACTTTTTAGCAGCTGAATCTATAGGGCAGTTGCAAAAAGATTTAGATGTAGCCCGAGAATCTCAGAGGTACGCCGAGTCCCAGTATGAGGCCGGCTGCCTTTCGTTGCAACGAAATCTGGAGGAGAAGAAACGCCTCCAGGCGGAAAACAAGCAGCAGGCTAAAGAAATTGAGAGTTTAAAGACTCAATTGGCCCAGACCCAAGAAGAGAACCAGAAATTATAGAGGGGCATGTTCGGTAAGTGTGATTATAACATCGAAGGGTATCTCTCCTACATGAAGTGTAATGGACATGCCTTGTCTCATGTATAGGTCTCCTAACTGGGCGGCCTGAAGAAGAGATCGGCTCCTACCGGGGGAGCCTTCTGAAGGAATTGTCCGCCGTGCATGAGCGGGCTCGGAAGGCTATGAGGTGCATGATAAAAGCGCTATGGCCTGCCGAGAAGCCTCCGGAAGGGATGACCAAACTAGCCGATCGGTTCAAGGAAGCCCGGAGTCGGTTCGAGCTATGGAAGACATCGGCCTGTCGGGAGGGAGCACGAGAGGCGTGGGCGATGATCAAGACCTGTTATACCAGTCTTAACCCCGAGCATATGGCTCGGGTTGGGCCAGCAGGGCCTGAAGGGCAAGAAGTGCCACTTCACTTGGTGTACGACCAAGTGATGCCCGCCGCTCATCTCTCGCAGGAAGGTTCGCCACGCGCATCACCCCATGCAGTTACGTGCTCCACGACTGAATCACGCGCTGCAAAAACTGCCATTCGGACGTGCCGGTTTTCCAGGACGTCCGACCCCCATTTATACCCACGGCCATTAACCATAGTCTCTTCACGCTTTCGATCGTGCCCCACAACACAATAAGCGCACCCTGGACGACGCATACAGAGAGGATGTCCAGCGGCACTCCAATGGAGTTCGGCGTGCATCATGTGGAGACCCACATGAGGAAGACGGACCTCACGGTGGTGTACACCAACGACCCGGGCATGGTGGAGGACTCCATCGACACCATGGAGCGGCTGCTTGATGCGGATGACAAGTACAAAGTGGTCGGCTTCGACCTCGCTTACATCGGCGGTCGTGCCGGGCATGATCAGAAGGTTGTCGTCACCCAGTTGTGCGTCGGCCATCACGTCCTCCTCTATCACTACTGCCTGGCCACAGTGCCTTGCGAGCGTTTCACCAGGTTTGTCAACAGCCCCAACTACAGGTACGCTACGGTGGACACCACCAACAATCCAAAGGTGCTCAAGACTTTGGGCTTGGCCTGCCAGAAGCTTGTCGACATCCGCGGCCACTACAGGGTCTGGGGCAGCAAGAAGCACATGGACTCCCAAGTTGACCTGGCCGAGGCCATCATCGACCCCTACTACGCTGACATGAAGGCTGAGTGCGACAAGAACAAGCCTGTCTCACACAGGGGCTGGGTGAAGAAACTGGATGAATATCACCTCCAGACCGCGACCAAGCAAGCGTACACATGCTACGAGATGTTCAGGCGGATCGTTGACATGAGGAAGTGCCTCCTACCTAAAGACAACGAGGGATCGAGCCACAAGCAGAGCGTTGGTGGCAAGCGTCACAAGAAGTAGATGATTTGATGATCGTTTCTCAATTCTCATACTCCCTCTATGCAGAAATATTCGTAGTTTTAGAGGGATAAGTTTATTATGCATGTAATAGTTTATTAAGGTGTGCGCCAATGTTATGTGTGTATTGGATGCTTAATTTGGTTATGCAATCATGTTCTTCTAAATAGAGCATAGATGTTTGTGGGCAGATTGAGCAAATCACATCGCATACGGAATAAATAACCAACCGTCGGTGATGATTTCTTTAGTCCCTGACAGTTCTTTATCCGGAACCGTTTGCCCACAACACATCCGAGTGGCCTGTGTACATCACACACATCTTGATCTGAGAAACCGTTTGTGTTATTTTTGCTTATCGCACACAGTTCATCCCAGTGGCCTGTATGCCGTCTATCACACACATCTTGATCTATGTAACCATTTATGTTATTTTACCTCATCACAAACAGTTCATCCGAGTGACCTGTATGTCGTCTATCGCACACGTGATCATCTGGACAATCGTTTGTGTTCTGCTTGATCAGCGCAAACAGTTTATCGGGGTGAACTATATGCCGTACATCGCACACACTTGTATTTTTATAAGCGTTTGTGTTATGTTACCCAATCGCAAACAGTTTATCTAGGCCAACCGTTTGCCAAACATCGCACACGTAACTATTTTTAGATCGTATTTGATGGATACACCATCGCACGCAGTTAACGTCATTAGCGGCGGAGCTATAACTATACCGTTTGCAATTTGGTCATCGCACATAGTTTTGTCGAAGGATCTCTAATTGATGTGTCGCGTTAGCAGCATCCTGCAGTAGTGACTAGATGCACTTACAATCTCCCCCTTTTTGGTGATTGATGACAAATAGGTTGAGTTTTCAACGTGGATAAACTTATGAAGTGTAAGTACTAAGTTTGAGGAATTTGATTGCAAGATATAGAGGAACTCCCCTTGAAGATGTGCATATTTGAGGAATTTACTTTGGACTGCAAATGCACATGGCAGGATAAAATCTTGGAGATCTCCCCTTATATCTTGCAATCCATACACGCATTTAACATATATCATGAGGAAATTGAAATGCATGATGAAAAATGGTGTCTGACAAAATTCAGCATGCGTGCATTAAGGTACTTGAGGAAATAAGCATGCGGAAAGCAGTTCAAAAGCATCAGACCACCATCGGACTTAAGTTTACAACTCAATCAACAAACACTTCAGAAGAGCGAGAGTTTAACTTAAACAAAAACATCCCATGTATAGAGACCCGCTTGAAGACTAACTCAAATTTCTCCCCCTTTGCCATCAAGTGACCAAAAGGGACGAAATTGAGGACTAACGCCCCTGAAGAATTTCATCTTGAAGTTGGTGGAGGAGCGCCAGCGTTGTCGGGGTCGGTTGGTGGGGTAGGGCCTTCAGCAGTATCTTCAATGTCTTCAGCTTCATCCGTCTCGCGGGATGAAGAATATGAACTTGTGACAAGCAGAGGAATTTGACCTTCTTGAATTTCTTCTCAAGAAGATGAGCCCAGTCAAAGTTGTGCTGAAGATCCAGCTCATTGAGTTCTTCAGGAGTCTTGAGGTGAGAGAAAATGGCCCAGGTGCGGTTGAGGATTTCATGCACATAGTAATGATTCTTCCTCACTGAGTTCTGCGTCATAGTCATGTTATGAAGAATTGATTTGAACTGACATTTGACCCACTTGTGATTATGATCAACCTTCTGATGAAGACTTAGAAGAAGCTCACGATCAGTCATCACACGAGGGGCAGAAGCTTGAGGGTTTTGAGCTGAGGCTTTTGCCGCAGAATCTTGGGTGGCAGAGTCATCATTGGTGGAGTAAGATGCAGCATTACAAAATTGACCATCCAATGGGAGCGTGCCTTCATCAATTACAGCTTTGCCTTTTCCTTCAACTGAAGAAAATGTCTTCTTGAGGACTTCAATCGGAGGCAGAAAACTGAAGTGATTCTGAAAGTCAGCCTTGAAGGGAATTGAAGACCTTGATCTGATGAATTTCATGATCCAGGGAGCATAAGGCTTCAACTCGAATGGTGACACGGCTATATTTGCCAAAGTCCTCATGAAGAAGTCGTGATAATTGATGGGAATCCCATGAATGATATTGAACAGCAAATTCTTCATGATGCCAACAACTTCTTCTTCCACAGAGTTGCTTTGATAGGACTGAGGGTTTTAGTCAATATACGGTATATGGTCCTGGGCACATATAACAAATCCTTCACTAAGAAGGTGGTCCTTGGAGGTTTTCCTGGCGCCAAAGGCTTCATCAGCACTTGCATCATGTGATTTGGCAGTTCAGGTTCATCATAGATGCATCTTGCTCCTTCTAAAGAAATTGGAATTGGGACACAGTGAAGCAATTCAGTTGCTGGAGCAGTGTAGTGTGTGTTTCCAGACATCCAATCCAAGATCCATGTGTTAACATCAGAAGCTTCACCAGAAATATGCAAGGTTGCATAAAATTGAAGAATTAGCTCTTCATTCCAATCGCAGACATCAGCACAGAAAGGCAGAAGCCCGACATCATGAAGAACTGTGAGCACAGGAGTGAAGCAGGGGATGGATTCCATATCGACATGAGGAATTTGATGATGCTGGAAGACTTTTTACTTGTCAAACAGTACTGCAGCATAGAAATTCTTCTGTGAAGGAGTCCAGAACCTTGAGCGTACAACTCTTGCTGAGTCATAGGGATTTGGTCCAGTGAAGAATATGTGTTCATTGAAGAAATTTGCCTTGATGAATTTCGGGCACTTTGTGCCTTTGAATGGCAATTTGGGCTTCGGCTGAAGATTTGGCTTGAAGCGGCCCACAATCTCCTTAGGCATAACATCAGTTTCTTTAGTTTGAGGAGCATGTGCAACAATTTCTTCAGGCACAGTCTGGGTATGAATTTCTTTAGCTGATGCAGCTGGAATTTCTTTAGGAACAATCATGAGGGGAGTGGACAGACCATCAGACCCTATTTGAATTTCTTCAGTTTGGGCAGGAGACAGAGTAATTTGAGCAAGAGGAGTGGTCATTGGTGAATTGGGGTGAGCAGCCTCCCAATATTCATCATTGATAAGTGGAGTGGTGTTTCCAATGTCCACATCCTCATCCATTTCTTCAACTCCAGCCTCTTCAGCAGTTAACTGAGGCTGGGGCGATGATACCTGAGGGGTTGAAGCACTTGCTTCTACCTCAATTTCTTCATCAATCTGCTCTGATGAAGCAGCAGACTGAGTTTCTTCATTGTCCTCAGGAATCACATATTCTTCTCCAAAAGGGACAATTTCATATGATGGGACTGAAGAAATTGGAGTAGCATCAATTGGTTCGTTTGAGTAACTTGGCAAACTCCTCACTTTCTTGGGAGCTGAGGATTCTATAGAAGTTGATGCTTTCCTTTTCTTTGTGGAAACCTTCTCCGCAGCCTTTGTTTTCTTCACTTCTGATGCAGAAGGAAGTGTGAATTTCTTCACCCTTGAAGACTTTGCTTGAGGAGCATGGGGTGAAGGTGGTGCATTTTCTTCAGGCACGACTGATGCAGTCGCCCTGGCAGTTTCTTCAGGCGCAACATTGGGAGTTGCCCTGGAATTTCTTCAGCATCATGAATTTCTTCAGCTGCACTAGCAGTTTCTTCAGTAGGCTGAGCAGAGGAGCTAGCCTGGGGAATTTGCGGTTGCGATCTAGCTGCAACCCTTGAGTTGTGATCCTTGATGGCTTTGTCAGCCACTTTGACGAACCTGACCTTGGCGCCTTTCCAATCTGCATAATAGCGGTCAAATTCATCACTGAGGCCTTCGATTTCCGTCTGTACAGAGACAAGTTGGTCAGGCGTCAGATTAAGAACATTGTCTTCATGAAGCGCTCTTTCTTGTACTGAGCCTTCTTGGCCTGTTTGGCTTTTCCATACTTCCATTTTTCTTCACCGATGAAAGCAGTAAGGACATGACTTCGACCGGGAGGCAGCCTTGAGCCACTCTTTCTTACTTGTTTCTGACAATTTCAGCAAGTTCCTCATCACTTGCTTCATCTTCCTCAGACTTTGAGGGAATATTGAAGACCACTTGCTTCTTGTGAGGACTTGACCTCTTGCCTCGTCTTGCTGTTGCCTTCATTTTCAGCAAAGTGGGGCTGCTTGAGGAATGTGCTTGGGCTGATGAAGTTGCAGATGCCCTTGAAGCAATTGAAAAACCAACAGTCCTCTGACAAGATGCAAGATGCACTAGTGTTGAGGACTTGGCAACAGCTGCTGAAGATTGTGCAGCTACTGAGGGCATTGCAGGAGCCCTTGATGATTTTGCCTGAGGCATTTGCTGTGAAGAACTTGGCCGTGAGGGCACCTGGCTTGAAGGCTTTGGCTTTGAGCCAGATTTCTTCATCATGGCTTTCTTCGGGGCAATTTCACTCGCAGAGGCCCCAGTAGATGCAGCAGCAGCAGAGTCCTCATTGAATTTCTTCACAGCCTCCTTGGCAGACCTTGCCAACTTGGCCTGAAACTTTTCCCATTCATGAGGAAAATCTTCACCAGTTTTGAGGCTGGTGGGATCAGCACGTTGGCCTTCAGCCAAAGGTGGTCTTCGGCATGTGGGTTTGAGAGCAAATTTCTTCATGTACTTTGGGGTAACATAACGATAATCTCTCCATTCCCTTGCCCATCTCCTCTCAATCTTCTGAATGTGTATTTTACGCTTCTCTTTAGTTTCCTTCCCATATATTTCCTCATCTGGTGTGCAATACTCAGCATATAAGTCATCAAGAATTTCAAAAGCAGTGTCCACTTCAGCTTTCTTTCCTCCTTTCTGAGGTCTTTTCCCATCTGCCATTTTCTTCAGCTGATGATTTTGAACTTTTGAGGATTCTGTTGAAGTATGCAATTTTTCTTCAAGGAACGCTGCAAATGAGTTAAATTGATGAGAACCTAGAGATTCATCAGCTGACATTTGTACCTATGAATAGAGTATAGGTGCGAAGAATTTGAAGAGGTCATATGCACTCTCAATTTTTTTTGCAAAAGTATCAAGTTTGAGGAATTTGACCATAGATGACTTGAAGAATTTCACTAAGTGTTCTTGACTTAGGTTCCAGAGTTGTGTAGATTTGAAGATCCACACAATTGAGGAATCTTGAAGAAAATCATAACTTAGCGAAATAAGTTAAGATAAGGAATTTGTTTGGTGTTTAAGAGATGGATTGCTAAAGAATAAACACCTTTTGAGGATTTTGTGAAAATCATCGGGATCAAAAATGGCAATAAAACTAGATTTTATTTACTGTATGCGATGAACACGATGAACTGGGAGTGGAACTAGAGGAAGTTCGTCAGTCCAGATCTTCCGCACCCTAACTTGGCGACGGAAGACAGCTACGGCAGCGGCGGAGTAAAGATTTCCACGGCCGACGCGAGTACGACGACGAGGAGCTCAAGGCAGTGAAGATTTTCCTCTCCGGCGGCGATGAAGTTAGCGGCGGCGCTAGGTCTAAGCTCGAGTGGGGAGATGCGGTCGAGCGGAGTAAAAGTGAGAAGGTAAGGGGAGGGGGTATTTATAGCCGAAGTCAAAAATGAACAGTCCGAAGATTTTGGACAGTTATACCCCTAACCCTTGCCATCCACGTGACATGTGTCACCCACGTACTGAGTAGTGGAGATAGTGGGGGATCGTGGGTTATCCAGTCATGGGAATCGGAACGGTTTGAGCGGCAACCGCCAAAAAATTGAAATTGAAAAATTTAAAGTTTTCGTTCGCAAATTCTGCAGCTGACAAGGACACAGTGAAGACTTTGAATGGGTTTCAAAGTAGAACGCATATGAAGAATTTGTGAACAGACTTGGTTGAGTTTAGCATGGAGGGGGAACGGGTCCGATCACATTCACTTAGAAGAAAATCAACTTGAAGAATTAGCTATAAGTGAATGCTGTTGAGGACATTGAAAACTCAATGTTTATATATATATATATATAGTCAATGAATAGAAATTCATATGAAGAACGTCCGTTGAAGAATTTGAAATTTTGAGGAATTTGCAAACTTGAAGAATTTGACAATTTGAAGAATTTGCAAAATGATGAAAAATTCATTTTCTGAAGAAATTCAACTGTGGTGGTGGCATGACCCACCATATAAGAATGATGATTTCAGACACCACATACAATTGTCGTAGGGTTCTGAGAATCAAATTCTTCATTAATTGAAGAAAAACGTTACTTCGTGTGTTGCACATCAAAGTCATCAATTTTGCATCAGTGTTAGGATGTGTGTCCTTTCAAAGAACATTCGAAGATTCTAAGATATTTAGCTCACACACGAAACTTGCAAAATCTCTTCTCATCCAAGGGCTTTGTGAAGATATCAGCCAGTTGTTCTTCAGTCTTCACGTGGTCGATGAAGATGTCGCCCTTCATCACATGGTGACGAACAAAATGATGACGGATCTGGATGTGCTTGGTCTTTGAGTGCCGAACTGGGTTGTAAGCAATCTTGATGGCACTCTCGTTGTCGTAGAAGAGAGGGACATTCTTCATGTTGATGCCATAGTCCTTGAGGGTTTGCTTCATCCATAGCAATTGAGCACAACAAGAATCAGCAGCAATGTACTCAGCTTCAGCAGTAGATAGTGACACGCAGTTCTGCTTCTTCGAGGACCAACAGACTAAGGATCGTCCGAGGAAATGACAAGTGCCTGATGTTGACTTGCGGTCCACACGATCACCAACATAATCATAATCAGAATATCCAATGAGGTCAAGATCTGAGCCCTTGGGGTACCATAATCCTAGTGTTGGTGTGTGAGCTAGATATCGAAGAATATGCTTCACGGCCTTATGGTGTGATTCCTTCGGTATTGCTTGAAAATGGGCACACATGCAAACACTAAGCATAATATCTGGCCTAGATGTACATAGATACAATAAAGAGCCAATCATGGAGCGGTATACCTTCTGATCGAAATCTTTACCATTTTTGTCAGTGCAGAGTTGACCAGATGTGGGCATAGGAATCTTGACGCCTTTGCAATCCTGCATGCCGAATTTCTTCAGGACATCCTTGTGGTATTTCTCTTGAGATATGAAGATGCCATTGCGTTGTTAACGAATTTGAAGCCCTAGCAAGAATTTGAGCTCTCCCATCATAGACATTTGATATTCTTCACTCATCATATAGGCAAATTCATCACTATAACGTTTGTTAGTACATCCAAAGATGATATCGTCCACATATATTTGGCACACAAATAATTCATCATCATATAATTTTGTGAAAAGAGTTGGGTCAAGTGAACCGGGTTTGAAGCCTTTCTTCATGAGGAATTCCTTCAGTGTGTCATACCATGCCCGAGGGGCTTGCTTGAGGCCATAGAGAGCCTTGTCGAGTCTGAAGACTTTGTCTGGATGTTTAGGATCTTCAAAACCTGGGGGTTGAGCAACATATACGTCTTCCTCAAGCTTACCATTGAGGAATTCACTTTTCACATCCATTTGATATAAGATGATATTGTGATGGTTAGCATAAGCAAGCAATATGCATATAGCTTCAAGTCTAGCAACAGGTGCAAAAGTTTCATCAAAGTCAATTCCCTCAACCTGTGTGTAGCCCTGTGCCACAAGACGGGCCTTATTCCTCACTACCTGACCAAGTTCTTGCTTATTGCGGTAGATCCACTTGGTACCTATGACATTGTGCTTGCGAGGATCTGGGCATTTGACAAGTTCCCACACGTTGTTGAGCTTGAATTGATGCAATTCCTCTTGCATGGCTTGAATCCACTTAGGCTCCAAGAATGCTTCATCAACTTTGGTGGGCTCTGTGATAGAGACTAAAGCAAAGTGCCCATAAAAGTTAGACAAACGAGAGGCTCTTGAGCGAGTGAGAGGACCTGGTGCATTGATGTCGTCGAGGGTTTTCTCGATCTGCACTTCATTTGCAAGTCTTGGATGAGCAGGCTGAAGACTTTGTTGAGGCTGAGCATTTTCTTCAGCGCCATTTTCTTCAAGTGTATCAGCATGAATGTCTTCAGTGTTGGGTACAACTTCTTCAGAGAGTTCTTGTTCTTCAGTAGGGATCAGATCTTCAGTGGCCTTGAACATAATGGATTCCTCGGGAGGCATTTCATCTAGCACAGGAGGTAGGTGCTCTCTTTGCGAGCCGTTAGTTTCATCGAACCACACATCTACAGTTTCAACAACCTTGTTGTGATAGGTGTTGAAGACTCTATAGGTGTGTGAGTCCTTTCCGTAACCAAACGTAAAACCTTCATGTGCTTTCGGTGCGAATTTAGAACTGTGGTGAGGATCTCTAATCCAGCATTTAGCATCGAAGACTTTGAAATAACTCACATTGGGTTTCTTGTCAGTGAGGAGTTCATATGAAGTCTTCTTGAGGAATTTGTGAAGATATACCCTGTTGATTATGTGGCAAGCAGTATTGATTGCCTCAGGCCAGAAACGACGAGGGGTCTTGTATTCATCAAGCATGGTGTGAGCCATCTCAACAAGAGTCCTATTCTTGCGCTCCACAACGCCATTCTGCTGAGGAGTATATGGGGCAGATAGCTCATGAGTAATACCAAGTTCATCAAGATAATCATCAAGACCAGTGTTCTTGAACTCAGTCCCATTATCACTCCTGATATGCTTGATTTTGATGCCGAAATTCGTCGAGGCCCTTGAAGAAAATCGTTTGAAGACATTCTGCACTTCAGATTTGTACAGGATAATGTGCACCCAAGTATAGCGAGAAAAATCATCAACAATGACAAAGCCATATAACCATGGAGTATTTGTTAGTGTGGCATAGTGAGTGGGACCAAAGAGATCCATATTAAGCAATTCAAAAGGACGAGTGGTAGTCATGATGGTCTTGGATGGATGGTTGGATCTGGCCATCTTTCCAGACTCACAAGCCCCACACAAGTGATCCTTGAGTAATTTGACACCCTCAATACCAATGACGTGCTTTTTTCATGAGCGTGTGCAAGTTCCTCATGCCAGCGTGTCCAAGTCGTCGATGCCATAGCCAGCCTTCTGAAGCTTTTGCAAGTAGACATGTGGCCGGCTGTGGACCTGTAGAGAAATCAACAATATACAAGTCTCCTCTCCTAAAGCCTTCGAAGACTTTGGATTTGTCAGATTCCATGATGACAACACAATGGTATTTGCCAAAGATGACAACCATATAAAGATCACAAAGCATTGAGACAGACATGAGGTTGAATCCAAGGGATTCGACAAGCATCACTTTATCCATGTGTCGATCCTTCGAGATTGCAACTTTACCTAGACCCAATACCTTGATTTTTTTCCTTTGTCAGCGTAGGTGATATGCTTCAGATGTGATGGAGCAAGTGGAATGTTCATCAATAAACTCTTGTCACCAGTCATGTGGTTGGTGCAGCCATTGTCTAGGACCCACTCAGTAGCTTTGGGTGGCTCATCCTGCAGATGAATTAGTACCACTTACGAACACATATACTTTAGAGTGAAGAATATGACATCAAATTCATCAGATTGAATTTCATCACATAGTATAGTAAGCAAAGTAATTGCGAGGACGTGAGAAATGAAAAGTTCATTTCTTCGTGATTAGCTTGCATCCTTTCAAGCATTTCATCAGGTCTCCAGCAAATTCATCAGACACTTAAGTTCATCTAGAGACATGAACCTGCATAAGAGATTAGTTCAATTTCTTCACCACCCACATTTGAAGGGGTGGTAAAGATTTCATCATTCTGCGCACTCCATATGAGAATGGTGACATTGAAACAAGTGCACTTCGTTTCACAAGAGGGGGGTTAGAGTACTCATATGAATAAGCAGAGAAATTCTTCGAGGACTTATGAACATAATGATTTGAAGAATAATGAACATATTCATGACCCTTAGATTTTCCCTGCGAAACAGAAGCATTAGGACGAGAATGATATGATTTTTGACCATGTGAGGACTTTGGTCCTTGTGAAGACTTTCGTCCAAATGAAGAATTCGATCTGGGGTTCCTGTTCTTCACTGGTGGTGTCATGATGACATTCACTTGAAGATTTTGAAGGTACCTTTTGGGGACCCAGATTTTCTTCATCGGAGGACCGTTCCTGCAGTTAGTACCAATATATCTGGCAAATACTTCACCATTCTGATTTTTGAACAGTTTATACTTGGAGTCAAATGACTCATCAGAGGAATATGAAGATTCACAAGTAAATCCAGATAACATGGATGGGTCTACAGGAGGTCCTTTTGCAGCAACCCATGAAGTTTTGGGGTACTGCTCAGGTTTCCAATAGGATCCATCAACATTGAGTTTCCTCTCAAAGGCAATACCCTCTTTCCTAGGGTTCCTGTTCAGAATCTGCTTTTTAAGCATATCGCAAAGGGTTTGATGCCCTTTGAGGCTTTTGTATATGCCTGTCACATACAATTCCTTCAACCCTGCATTTTCATTAGTGACACTTGTGGTATCCTCAGATGAGGAATTTATGACCACAGAAATAGTTGAAGAATTTGCAGCAATAGAAGCATTTGAACTTTCAGGTGAAGAATGAGCAGTTTCACGTTCGATGCATTTCAAGCATGGTGGAACGAAATCTTCCTGAGCGGTACTGATCTGTTGAGCAAGCAAAGAATCGTTATCCCTTTGAAGATCTTCATGAGACACCCTTAGTTTCTCAAGATCTTGCTTTCTTTGAAGAAATTCATAAGAAAGCTTCGCATGATCGATTAAGAGAGTATCATGACGACTTTGAAGGTTATCAAACTTAGACTGAAGACTTTGAAGTCCCTTAGTCAGAGTTTGAGTGCGATCCATTTCCTCATTCAATAGGTCATCGCTTTTATCTAGCCGTTTCTGAAGCCTTTAATTGGCACTTTGTTGTTTAGTAGCAATATTAGAAAGTTTGGAATAGCTAGGTTTCATGTAATCCTCAGATTCACCATCACTTGATTCGGAGGAGGAATGGTGTTTGAGTACCTTGGCACCTTTTGCCATGAAGCAATAGGTGGGAGCATAGTCATCGTTGCTGACGTCAGAGTCTTTGGAGTTGCCATTTTCCTCATCGTTGAAGATGGACTTGCTGATGAAAGCAGTAGCGAGAGCTAGGCTCGCCACACCAGATTCTGACTCCTCCTCAGATTCGTCCTCTTCCTCATATTCTTCAGATTCTTCTTCAGAATCCATTTCCTTGCCAATAAGTGCCCGAGCCTTCCTTAAGTTGTTCTTCTTGCGCGATGAGGACTTTGAAGATGAGGACTTTGAAGATTTCTTCTTTTTCTTCGAGTCATCAGAACTGTCATCCTTGTATTTCATCTTCTTTGATTCTTTTTCCCAGAGAGGACAGTCAGCAAATAGTGGCTAGATTTCTTGCATTTGTGACAAGTTCTCTTCTTGTAATCGCTTGATGAAGATTCTGAGTTCTTCATGCCACTTCTTGATGACTTTCCAAACTGACCTCTCCTTGAGAACTTCTAGAATTTCCTCACGAGCATTGCAAGCTCCTGACTCAGTTCTTCAGGATCACCAAGGCTACTGTCAGATTCTTTGCCTTCGGATGAGGAAATTGCCTTGGCCTTCAAAGCACGAGATCTTCCATAGCTTGGCCCGTAGAGGTCTCTCTTTTCAGCTTGTTGGAATTCATGAGTATTGAGTCTCTCAAGAATATCAGCAGGATCTAGTGACTTGTAGTCTCCACGTTCTTGAATCATCAAAGCAAGTGTATCGAATGAGGAATCAAGTGATCTCAGCAGTTTCTTCACCACCTCATGGTCGGTGATGTTAGTGGCACCAAGAGCTTGGAGCTCATTGGAGATAGCAGTGAGACGATCGAAAGTTTGCTGAACATTTTCGTTGTCGAGTCTTTTGAAGCGGTTGAAGAGATTGCGAAGAACATCAACTCGAGAGTCACGTTGAGTTGAAACACCTTCATTGACTTTGGACAGCCTATCCCAGATAAGCTTAGCAGTTTCCAAAGCACTCACTCTGCCATACTGACCTTTGCTCAGATGGCCACATATGATATTCTTTGCTTGAGAATCGAGTTGCTTGAATCTCTTCACATCAGCAACAATGATAGTGGGAGTGATGGAGGGAACACCATTTTCCACAACATACCAGAGATCGTTATCAATTGCCTCAAGATGCATGCGCATCTTGTTCTTCCAGTAGGGGTAGTCCGTCGCATCGAAGGTAGGACACCCAGCTGAGACTTTGATCATGCCTGCAGTCGACATAACTAAAACTCTAGGTGGTTAAACCAAAATCACACAAAACAAGGGAGTACCTTGCTCTGATACCAATTGAAAGTGCATTATATCGACTAGAGGGGGGTGAATAGGCGATTTTTATAAATTCATCACTAAGGAATTACTAGTTGAGGAATTTGCTAAGTGACGAACTACTAATAGCGGAATAAGTACTCAAGTGCATGTGAAACATAGCAGTAGCATTGTCATCATGATGAAATGATACATACACAGAGCATAAGTAGCGTGAACAGGATAAGCAGGCAGAAGATAAAGTGACTGAAGAATTTGAGATGAGGAAATTGATAAAGTCTTTAGTCAAATTCTTCAAACAGTAACGATCAGATTCATCAACAAGTACTTCGAGGAAATGTAGGGGTTGAGGAAATAGAACCAGGAGCTCGATGAAGACAGTGATTTCATAACCCAGTTCCAACTGCTGTGACAGTCGTACATCTGGTTTGGAGCGGCTTGGTATTTAAACCAAAGGACACACAGTCCCAGGACACACAGTCCTTACCATATTCTCCTTGAGCTAAGGTCACACAAACCTCGCCCAACACTCGTGCTAAGTCTTTAGGGTAGACTTCCAAACCCTCCCAAACTCGGTCACGCAGCAATCCACATTTGACTGCTGGATGCTCTACACCATGACGCCTAACTGTCGGGAAGATACACAGTCTTCAAAGGTAAAAAGCGTCGGTTCCACACAGGAACAATCTCTTTAGTGATGCTCAATCACTTTGGGTTTTTGGTGGTTTGGGTTTTTGGTTTTTCCTCACTGATGATTTTCTCTCAAAGTCCTCGAGGAATGGGTTGCTCTCAAATGACAAGTGTCAAGTTCTCTCTCGGAGCAGCCAACCAGCTAGTGGTTGTGGGGGCGGCTATTTATAGCCAGGGTGCAACCCGACATGATAAGACATAAATGCCACCCAATGATATGACCGTTATGTGGATAAGATATCTGGATAGCTGGCTCAAGGCTCAGCAACGGTCGGAATCTAAACTGTCAAATTCCTCAGGGCTTATCATATTCCTCACGGTAGGCAATTCGCACTGGCGAAATCCTAACTCCTCAGTCAGACCAATTTCCTCAGAGACCAGATGAACATCGTCTCTGTCACTGAAGAACTTGACTGAACTGTAAGAGATTTCCAAAGGCTTCACTCGAAGGATTGGTTATGTTGAGGCTTTTGAGTTGAGCATCGGTTGGAAAAAATTTCCTTAGTATTACCTCGGCCCCCTTTAACAGTACGGTGTTTCCTATGACTCAAAGAAAGAAAATAAAACTACGAAAACAAAAGTCTTCATGCTTCATAGTCCTCGTTAATATCTTCAAGGTCACACCAAATTCTTCAGCTTCAAAGTCTTCGGGGAAATACCAAAGTCTTCACCAAAGTCTTCGGCTGAAGACAATCATTTTTAGGGGTCGACATTCTTCGTATATATCAAACTCCTCAACGACTTATAGAGCCTGTGTACACTCACACACATATTAGTCCCTTAACCTATAAGTCTTCAATACACCAAAATCACTAAGGGGCACTAGATGCACTTACAGGATGGAAGATAAATAACAATGCAAGGAGCGACAAATGAGCATAATCATAGGGCACAAGATAAGCATAGCTCACATACTAAAACATAAAAGGATAATAAAGGTATCATATGTCTCACACCATATGACGCGGTCTTTAGGTCTCACACACATAAACCAAACCAAAGCAAATGATAAAAGAGTTCACGAGCAAAGAAAAACAAGCAATGAAAATGCACTCGTGACTCGAGAAATCCCTAAACTCTCTCCCCCTTTGGCATCGAGACACCAAAAGGGCAAAGAGAACTAAAATGACCCGAGGTGGTAGCAGCAAACGGGACCGTCTTCAATATTCTCTGGACTCAGGGCTGCAATTCTTTGTGCCAAGAGGAGCTGATGCTGATGCGCCAGGCTGATCATCATGTGAATCCCACTTGTTGTTCTTAGAAGTCCAGACATCCTCATCAGTGATTGAGTCCTCAGACCCACTCCGTATCTCCAGTCCTATGTGCCTGCCCATTGCCTTGTGACGGCTCCTCGCCTCCTTTTCTGTCACATGAGCTTTGTACTGACCATGTGTCTGCATGTAAAACAACTTCTTCATCTTCTCCTTGAGATTCTTAGCCCAAGATGGCTCAGCAATAGAGGGCGTGAAGCTAGAAGTAGCGCCCCCCTCGGCCACATAGTCCTCATCATCATCCTCGTCATCCTCATCATTAGGCAGATCCATCTCAAGAGCAGCATGAGTGGCCAACTTGTCTTTCTATCTCAGCTGAATAATCTTGTGTGGAACCACCTCACCACACTCAAACATAACACTTGGAAAGGTGGTCGCCCAGGTCACCTCGATCAAATGCATCAGATATGGAGCATAAATAGGGCACTTGTGCTCAGACACAACAGAGAGGAGCTCAGACCAGATGACATGAGAAACATCCAAAGGCATCACTTCCTCAATCTTCCTCACAAGGTGACAATAAAACAACATATCCACTAGATAGGAGTGAACCTGATCCAAATTCCCAACACGGGGAAACAGAGTGTGCCTGGATATGGGGTGCATAAAGTCAAGAAACGGCTCTAGCACATATGTTGACTTGCCAGTGGTAGAGGAGATCTTCACAGAGCTGAAGGGCCTGAGATGGCTCTTGTGAGTGGCTGCGGTCTCCTTGTGGGGGCGGAATCCAAGTGGCTTATGGAACCCCTGATCCTCATAACCAAGCATATTCATGAACGTCTTCCAAGGAGTAGACAACCGCT
The DNA here is from genome assembly GCA_039707655.1 of Elymus sibiricus. Lineage (NCBI taxonomy): Eukaryota > Viridiplantae > Streptophyta > Magnoliopsida > Poales > Poaceae > Elymus > Elymus sibiricus. Next base: position 269,576,371 of record CM077673.1, on the reverse strand, counting down.
TTCCATTGGTCATCCAAGTTAAGGTCCTTTCCTCATCGGTTCCAAGATGGATCGTAGCATAGAACACATCTATCATTTCAGCATCAAAGTCCTTGTTGTACTGCATAAGGTTGGTAATGCCAAGCTTCTCACATAGCCTCAGGGCCTCACCAAAGTATCGACTATTCTTCTCTAGATATTCCATGTCAATGGAACATTGGGAACATACAAGTTTTCCTTGTGCTTGAGATCATCAGTGTACATAGAGAGCTGCTGCCGGTTCCAGAAGGGATAGTTGCGAAGCGTTGAATCTTGCGGAACATCATAGGGGTATTGCTTGCGGGCGAGCCAGAACTCCTTGCTGGGAAACACAGCAAAAGATTTGGACTTATTGGGCTTGTGTGCAACTAACTTGGTCTTCTGCTTGGGAGGTTGTTGACTGGAACTATCCTCCCCTAAGTTGTGGTAACGCTTAGAGCTCTCACGACTTGGGTTCATCCTTTGTTTAGAGCTGCCACCACTTGGAACGCTACAAATCTATTGCTAATGATTGTAGATTACATCCTTTCCTTGTGCATCAAGCTGAACGAGCCTTTTATACCATCGTGTGAGATATCCTTGGGTCTCAATCATGTAGCGATGTTACACAACATGCCACATATCATCATCAATGGACTTGAGGCAAATCTTCATCTTCTCCTTCCAAAATGGATAGTACATTCCATCAAACATAGTATGTTTACCAGAGGGGGTGAATGGGAGATTTAAAATTTCTCTGAGAAACTTGAAATCTCTCAGTTCACAACAACAGAAATTAACTAAGCAGTGACTCAACTATGAAAGAAAACAACTCTAGTTACATTAGTATCAAAGAAAAACAAGTGTGATCATCGAAGAGAAATCACATGAATGAAACATGACCGAGGATAAATGGCATAAACTATATTAGGGTAAAGATGAAACCAGTGATGCTCGACGGAGACAATGTCGATGCTAAAACCGGTGGATCTTGGGTAGGGGGTTCCAAGCTTTGTGATCTGAGCTAGATGGTAACAGGAGAAATAAAGACACAGTGTTTTACCCAGGTCTGGGCCCTCTTGAGGAGGTAAAACCCTACATCATGATTCTTATATATTGATTGTGATGGGGTACAAAGTATAGATTGATCTACCTTGAGATCATATGAAGTTATTCTAAGCTCTAAACCATCTGAATTTGCCTCTACAGACTAAACCCCTTGGCTTATATAGACGCCAGGGGTACCTAGGGTTTACAAATGGTCGATGGTGATCTAGGGTTGAGCACGCTTATCTTCCGAATGCGCTTGAAGTGTACGCCAAGCCTCCAGGGTGTCTTCATCTTGATTACGTCGAAGGTGAGGGCCAACCTAACCCATTTGCCAATCCTCCATATGTCATCGTCTTGGCCCATAACTGGCGAGCCGATCTAGTGACCACCCCCTTGTCTAGGACTCCAATAGTAGCCCCTGAACTGGCCTCCAAGCTGAAGACATAGTAAATCTCCAGTGTGGTGCCTTCACAGTTTGCTAATATCCGACTTGGCAGGCGATTTCCATCCGTCATGTTAGCTTATGCTTACGAGGTGTATGCTCGGCTTCGAGTTCTTCTCTGCTCCAGCCGAGATTCAGATAACAAAGGATCTTTTCAAAAACTCTCATCACGGGTGCCTCTGACCTGTTGATTGGGCCGAAGTCTCCAGATTGGTCGCAGGGGCTCTGACGGGGTCAAAAGAGAACCGAGCAGTTCTCGAAGCGTCACTTCCCAGCGGCAGAGTCAAACCATCTAGTCCACATTCATTATGAGGGGGGTCATGGCCCAGAACCACCCATTGGCACGTCCTGTCAACGAGGAGACGTGCCTCCGGTTTACCATGGGTGTCATCAATACACGATTAAATCTTGCACACATAGGCTACATAATGCATTAGGAAGGTCAATCCTTTCCTTGTGGCAAGGTGACCCCTGGCCTTCGATTCCTGTATAAAAGGGTCGGGGAAGCTAGAAAATATTCCTCCCTTCATCCTTGCCTCTTGCTCCAGCGCACAGGTACTGTTTTAAATGCCACGAGATCAAACTCCCTTTTTTCTCCTCCCTCGTCCAAGATGGATAACACAGAGAGGGAATCCATGGTTGACGCCATGGGTGGAGGGGGCGGTAGTTGCATTCCACTTTCACTGCCCACACTATCGACGAGCTTAGAGCTACCGAGTACCTCCCCCTTATGGCTCAATGTTGTTCTCCCGTGGAGGAAGGCACGAGCTATTCGGCCTCCACCATCCCCACTCCCCTCAAGGGAGAGAGGGTGATTTTTGTCCCGCATCTCATCCGTGGTATGAGGTTCCCTCTTCACCCCTTCGTTCGGGGCCTCTTGTTCTATTACGACAATGATTTAGACCACTTGTCTCCAAACTCTGGTCTTCATATTGCTTCCTTTATAATCTTTTGTGAAGCCTTCCTTCACATCGAACCCCACTTCAGACTATGGCTGAGGACGTTCTTCGTGAGACCATACCGCGTTGGTTATGAACTTGTGGCGTACGGAGGGGCCATCATTAATCGCCTCTCTGCCGCGGTCTGGCCCATGGGCTCCTTTCCCAAAACAGCGGAATCCTGGCCACAAGAGTGGTTCTACATGACTGACTTCCCCCGCGAGGGCTGAGGAGGATCCCTCCCCTTTTCAGCCAACCCGCCGAGGCGGCTGGCGTCCTGGTCGGCCATAAATCCCGACTTGGGGGACCTGGGGAGATCGGTGTGCTTCAATGCAAGATCAAGGTTGTGGTCGTCAAAGGTGTCAGCCTCGCAGATGCAATCCACATACTACTCTACCGCCGGATCCTTCCGCTCCAAGCCCGCACACATCCAATGTGGGAGTTCCGATTCGAGGGCGACACGGTGATACATGCCTTCATCCGAGGGCGGGGGATTTTGGTGGGATGGAGGCTCTTGCTTGAACCCAAGATGGATTTCTTCTCCTCCCAAGTTGAGGACATCGACTTCTGCCGAGCCCTTCTGATCGCCGAGGCAATTTTATTTATTGTGTTCTCTTTTTACAATCGTCCTTCTCTTCCCCCATGGCATCAAACTGCACTCCATCTTAACGCGGGCATGGCGTAGACGAGCCGAGAAGATGAAGTGCTTGTCCCCGCTTCTAGAGGATCCATGGACCCCCGTACTCGAAGAATTTCTGGTCGAGGACACTTGCGAGGTGGAGGCAAGCGCGGAGGAAGAACAGGAGAAAGCATCCGCTCAACCAAAAGGGAACTCCTGGCTCCGTGCATATCAAGGAAAGAAAGAACAAGACGAAGAGCCTACATTCTCAAGGAGGTGCTTCGGACCCAACCGCGACAACTCATCGGAGTTCTTCCTCTCGGCCGAGCTCTTTTGATCAAGAGGAGAGGAATAACAGGACGAAGATCTCATCTTCTCTGGGAACTTCAACAGGGACCGCTTTGAAGGGTCGTAAAAACCCTTCGGACGACGTCGGCTTGATAGGTCAGGTCATAGAGATTGCGTCAGGCTCTTTGGAAAGCTGGGAAAGGTCAGCGTCCGAAGAGGTTAAAGAACCTGATGCTACTCAATGATTCAAGCGCCCGAGGAAAGTCTAGTCTACTCCGACCAATAAGACTCCATTCCACATGGAGGTGATTAGCTCGGATTCATCCAAGGACGCCACTACCCACTGAGGTCATCAACATATCCAGAGGTAAGTCCCTTCCCACCCGGGGCGTCAAGGCCCCCTTTTCGTCTAAGTCGTACTCGGAGGTTTTATGCTCATATTTTCCCCGTCCAACCTATAGAAATCAATCTTTCGAAGGTGATTCCGTGAACAAGTCCCTTCAGTCAAACCTGAGACCCAACCCGTGCTCGACGCCACGGCGGTCTTGCTACCAAGGTGGAAGCAGGAGAAGGAGGCAGCTTTAAAGAATCCCACCCTTCACTTCGAGAACAGGGTCGTACTCCGGATATCCCTCCTTCAGTTCCTGTCTGCTAAGGCCGGGATGTTGGATACACTTGCCGATCTCACTAAGGTTTCAGGGTAAAAAAATTATGCGAGCTGATTTTGACTTTTATCTTCGTAGCTTAGCGCCAAATATTGGTTGTTTCGCGGTATTTCCATACATCATGTCAAAATCTGCATGTTTTTTTTAGGAAAAAGAAAAGTGACCAGTGTTTTCCCTTAAGGGGAATGTATATGTACTAGCCCCCGAGCCTTAAGATAGTTTATAAAACTAGCTTGAGGGTCTCTTGTTTCAGTGGACATTGTTGTACAGTAGCCCCCAAGACCTTGGTTGAATGAAAAAGGGTCATCTAAACGATTCACTCGTTCCTCGGCTTCTAACCGACTCCTTGTATATGCTTTATTATGAAAGAATCTTTGTCCTCCTCGGCCTCCAATTTGTAGGAACTGGATGATCTAAATTGCTGACTGACGCGATCCAGGAAGGCACAAGCGTGCTAGAGGACATTGAGTGGGCCCCTCAAGGTAAACAATTGATGCAATATCCTTCGAAAATCATAATGTATGAATATAGTGTCATCTTTGTGTTTGAGCAGCAACCAGTGAAACGTTAGCTATCTTACGGGCCAAGTTGTTTATGGCGTGGCCTGAGGTTGAATGACAAAGGGTTGGGGCGCTACAAGCTGCGTGAGACCTGGCAAAGGTTGTGAAAGCTCGGCAAGCGACACAATCTAGTAGTGTCGAAGTTAAGAACATGTTGAAGGGCATGATTGCTAAATGTGATGCCCTTAAGTCCTTGAAGGAGAAGAGCGCTGCCAAGCTGGAACTACTTGTCCTTGAACGACAGTAGGCCCTTCAATGGGCGGACGCTACAAAGATGGAGCTTCATTAGGCTATAGATTGTTCGGCCGATAAGCCAGCCTTCAAGTCTTGTGTTTGTTGATCCTGACGCCTTCTTGGAGCTTACGTGAAATTGGCACCGACCAGGTGTTTCCCTTGGCCTACAACACAACATGAAGGACGCGAGCCTATAGTTCATCGAGCACAAAGAGATCTCTATCGATAAGAAGTTTTGGCTGAAGTTCCAAGAGACGTCGGACCCTTTGCCGCTTGCTGATTGAATCATGAAGCTATCCGAGCTTCAGTGGACTACCAAGGCTGCACTAGAAGATGCGTGCAATGCGCTATGGCCGATCACCTTTCTGCCGATCGGGCTGTGTGGTGCCTACAAGGCGCCCTGGATCAGTCTGAGTTGTGGAAGGGATCAGTGTGTATGGAGGGTCCTCGGGAGGCATTTCAGATGTGCGGGCTTGGTGGCCGAGGATTGATCTAGAGCCGATCTCATGATGCTGCCCGAAGGGGAAGACATGAGAGGTAGCCCACTATTATAAGGAGGTCACGCCGGCCTCTCGGATACCCAAAGGGAAATTTAACAAACAAGTGATCTTGACAAATCTTTAATATATGCACTTGTATTCCAAGGACATGATGAGGTGTGATAATGTAATGAAATTTAATCATTAAGTTTATAGCTTTTACACTCTTATTTTGACTCAACTGTGGCTCTTTGATGATGTAGGTTGTCGGTCGTCTACTTCTGCCCCTTCGTAGATTATACTTAGGATGTTTCGTTCCTTGCTTCAACTTTGAACCGACGTCTAGGCGCCCACGGGCAGTTGAGCTGGGAGAAACAAGGCAACCAGACCGTAGGGCTAAAACATACACTTATAGCTACAAGAGCTTTCGAAGTGGCAGAAATTTAATAGCCCTCGGTATATGTCAAGTTCTCAGAATATCCAAGGTTGAGACACCCACAAGTTGGCCTTATTAAAAGAGAAATGCCCTTCGCTTTACATGGACAACCTCTATCAGCCGTAGCTAGTTTAACATTGTCGTCGGTTTGCCTACCAATTTACGCCTGTTGTGACAGTCAGCTTGCTTTCTCCAACTGAGGTACTTGTCCATTTAAACCAGAAGCAATGATCGCGGTGGTTCTCCCTTTACCTCCTGGCCGAACAAAGCGGGAATGCAAGAGGTAAGCACAGGAGCCGGGCAACCCAGCTGTTGACCAAAGACACAACTCGAAAGCGATGCATATAACGCAAATTACCGAAGACGTAGGGCCAAGGATTGCTCTAGGGCATCCTGAAATTTTATCTGGGTGTCGGCTTGATTTTACAGCCTCCCTATGAGATTTGATGGTGCCTTAAGAGCACGCACCATTTTTATCGCTTTTAATGGTGGATTAATACAAGGACAAAAATGAAATTGATATCGAGTCCTGTTTGAATTACAACACGAGGATACGAATGATGAACAAAAGGGGAGGGATGCAGCTAACCATGAGAGGGAGGGTCTGACGTCCTTCAATATCTTGTTGGTGTTGTCCTCCATGCCGTTTAACTAGCATTGTCTCGTTTCAAACCGAGAATGTCATCTCCACTTGTAGACGGACCCATCGGCTTTCAAGTTCATTTAAGGTGAACATTGCTTTTTACAAGAGTTGTGCTATCTGATACGTCTCCAACGTATCTATAATTTTTGATTGTTCCATGCTATAATATTATCATTCTAGGATACTTTTTGGGAATTTATTTGTTGATTCATATTATTTTGAGCACTAACCTATTAACCCAGTGCCAAGTGCCAGTTGTTGTTTTCTACATGTTTTTGGCTTTTCAGGAATACCATACCAAACGAAGTCCAAATACCCCAAAACTTTTTGACGATTTTTTTCGCACAAAATAAGGACCTGGAAACTTTGGAGGGAGACCTGGGGCCACACGAGGTGTCCCCAAGCCAACAGGGCGTGCCCAGGTGGGGTGACCGCGCCCTGATGGCTTGGGACCACCTCCCCGGCCCTCTGGCGTTGTTCTCTGGCCTATAAATTCTCATTATTCCCAAAAACCCTAGAGAGCCTCCCAAAACATTTTTCCACCGCCGTAAGTCTCTGTTTCGCCGTGTGCCTATCTGGAGCCCTATTCTGGTGCCTTGCCGAAGGGGGGGTCGATCACGGAGGGCCTCTACATCAACCTTGCTGCTCCCATGGTGATGTGTGAGTAGTTCACCACAGACCTACGGGTCCACAGTTAGTACCTAGATGGCTCTATCTCTCTCTCTCTCTCTATGTTCTTTGTTGCTATGATCAACACGATTCCCGCGGTGATCTATCTTATGTAATCACTCTTTGCGGTGCGTTTGTTGGGATCCGATGAATTGTGGGTTTATGTTCAGATTGTTCATGAAAAAGATTTGAGTCTTCTCTGAATTCTTATATGATTCTTATTTGCATGATTGTTATAGCCTCGTAATTTTCTCTGATCTATCGGTTTAGTTTGGCCAACTAGATTGGTTTATCTTAAGTGGGAGAGGTGTGTTGTAGTGGGTTTAATCTTGTGGTAATCTATATCCCAATGACAAAGTAGGGGACACGACACATATTTGTATTGATGCCACTAAGGATAAAACGATGGGGTTTATTCATATTAATTGGTTTTACTTTGTCTACATCATGTCATTATTCTCCAAGCATTACTCTGTTTGTTATGAACTTAATACCTAGAGAGGCAAGCATAGAAGCGCTCTCGAAGTGGAGTAATAGTAGTAGATGCAGACAGGAGTCGGTCTACTTGTTTATGATGTGATGTCTATATACATGATTATTGCCGTGAATAAATATTGCATAACTATGCGCTTTTCTATCAATTACCCAACAGTAATTTGTTTACCCACCGTATGCCTTCTTCGAGAGAGAAGCCTCTAACGAACACTATGGCCCCCAGGTCTATTCACATATATATATACAAACACTCTTATTATCTTGCTATCATTATTTTCTTTTTATTTATTTTGCAATTTATATTTATTCAACTATCATCTACACTACTCATTTGCATGCAAGTAACGAGTTCAAGGGGATTGACAACCCTCTTCCCGCGTTGGGTGCAAGTGTTTGCTCTTTTGTGTGTAGGCGCTGAAGATGGGATTTGTGTGAACCTCCTATTTGTTCGATAACCTTGGTTCTCACTGAGGGAAATACTTATCTATATTGTGTTGCATCATTCCCTCCTCTCCGGGGAAAAACCCAACGCATATCACAAGTATCAGGAAGGATTTCTGGCGCCGTTGCCGGGGAGGTATCACCAACTTACTATCAAGTACCTTCGCACAAATTATCATTCACTTGTTCTACTTTTTATTTTCTGTTATATTTTGCTTGCTAAAAAAATCAAAAATACAAAAATATTTATCTTTACTAGTTTGCTTGTTGCTATGACTAGTTCTTCCTCTGTTCCCCTTACTCGCGAGAATGAGGTGCTTAATTTTAAACAAAGGGGAGGAGAAAGTTTGAGAGATGCTTGGTATAGGATTTGCAATGCTCAAAATAAATCAACTCATAAGAAATCCCCCAATATCTTGCTTCCTAACTTTTATGTGGGTATTACTACTTGGTATAGGTTTGTACTTGATACTATTATCGGTGGTAATTTCTTAATGAGTCACTCTTCGGATGCTTTCAAAGCTATGGAAAATTTAGTTGGGTCACCCCTCTCATTAGTAATGAAACTACTTTGACTTTGGAACATGTTATGCAAATGCTTGAGATTATTGAAAATAAAATGGCAACTAAGGAACAAATTGAGGAGTTGGATAAAAAGATTCATAATCATATTGCTAAATTTGGGTCAAATGTAGGAATTACTTTGAAAGCACTAAAGGAGAAAGATACAACTATTATTGAGCGGGTAGAGCAAGGATTTGGTAGAATTGATAAAATAGAGGAAGTCTTTGATAAAATGGGCTCCACTTTCACCCCATCCAAATCCAATGATAGTACCTCTCAAGGAAAAAATTCTAAAGTTATGTATGTCCCCAAGAATACTAGTATCACTCCTATTAAAAAAATGAGGATATTAAGATGATTAGCGTGCATCCCAACTCTATTAGATTGATAAAAGATCCTATCATCAAGTCTCCTCCTTTTATTAGACATGGTTGTGTGATTAATGAGCTTGACGTCAAAGATGACAACACTTGATACAATGCATTATGCCTAGCTAGGGGCGTAAAACAATAGCGCTAGTTGGGAGGCAACCCACTGGTTATCTTATTTTTCTTGATTTATTTTCTGTTTGTTTTAGATAGCAGGATTTTTCCTACTGTATTGATTGTGTTTCTATGTTTAAATTATTGTTTGTTCCAAGTAAAGCCTTTGGGATGACTTGCCTGATAAGTAGAATTGATACGGTGCAAAAACAATTTTTTTTGCATCCAGTGCAGAATTTCTCTTGTTTTACTGGAATGTCTTTTTGATCAGATTTTTTACACTATATTGGTATACAAATTCCCCAGGCTTCCCTAATTTTTCAGAATTTTTAGAGTTACAGAAGTGTAGTTTCTTTACATATCATTACAGACTGTTCCGTTTTAGACATATTATGTTTTTGCTTGCATAGTTTGGTTGTTTTGATGATGCTATAGATTATATCAGGGGGGTATAAGCCATGGAGAAGTTAGAATACAGCACTTTATGCAATAATAGATTATGAATCAATTTATAATAGTACCTAAAGTATTTGATATGTTTATTATACTAACGGATCACACGAAGGTTTTTGTTGAGTTTTGTTTTCTGAAGTTTTCAAGTTTTGGGTGCTATCATGATGGATGAACGAATAAGGAGCGGCAAGAGCCTAAGCTTGGGGATTCCCAAGGCACTCAAATACTAGTAAGACTCAAGTGTCTAAGCTTGGGGCTGCCCCGGAAGACATCCCCTCTTTCATCTCAACCCATCGGTATGTCACTAGGAGCTATATTTTTATTCATCACATGATATTGTTGGGGAACGTTGCATGGGAAACAAAAAAATTCCTACGCACACACAAGATCTATCCATGGAGATGAGCATCTATGAGAGGAGAGATCGGATCCACTTACCCTTGTAGATCGCTAAGAGGGAAGCGTTAAGAAACGCGGTTGATGTAGTCAAACGTCTTCGCGATCCAAATCGCAAGCCGTCCCACGATCCAATCACGATCTAGCGCCGAACGGACGGCACCTCCGTGTTCAGCACACGTACAACTCGATGACGATCTCCGCCTCCTTGATCCAGCAAGCGAGGGCGGAGAGGTAGATGAGTTCTCCGGCAGCACGACGGCGTGGCAGCGGCGGTGGTGGAGCTGATCCGGCAAAGCTTCGCTAAGCAATACCGAACCAATCTATACTAGAGGAGAAATGATCTAGGGGAGAGGGAGGGCTGCGCCGTGGCTTAAGGTGTGGCAGCCCTCCCAAACCCCCACTATATATAGGGGAGAGGAGGAGGGGGCCGGCGCCCTAGGGTTCCACCCCTAGGGGTGCGGCGGCCAAGATGGGGCCGGCGGCCAAGGGGGTGCCTTGGCCCCCAAGGCAAGTGGTGGCCGGCCCCTCCTAGGGTTCCCCTCAGCCCTTTGTCCGCATGGGCCCTTGTGGGAGGGGCGGCCAGCCCACCAGGGGCTGGTGCGCCCCCTCTCACAGCCCATGGGGCCCTTCGGGGCAGGTGGACCCACCCGGTGGACCTCCGGAACCCTTCCAGCACTCCCGACGAAACCCGGGCAGACTCCGAAACTATTCCGGTGCCCGAAAATCGACTTCCTATATATCAATATTTACCTCCGGACCATTCCGGAGCTTCTCGTGACGTCCGGGATCTCATCCGGGACTCCGAACAACCTTCGGTCACCAACATACATAACCCAATAGTATCGAAACGTCACCGAACGTTAAGTGTACAGACCCTGCGGGTTCGAGAACTATGTTGACATGACCGAGACACCTCTACGGTCAATAACCAATAGCGGGACCTGGATGCCCATATTGGTTCCTACATATTCTACGAAGATCTTTATCGGTTGAACCTCTATGTCAAGGATTCAATTAATCCCGTACGTTGTTCCCTTTGTTTATCGGTATGTTACTTGCCCGAGATTCGATCGTCGGTATCTCCATACCTAGTTCAATCTTGTTACCGGCAAGTCTCTTTACTCGTTCCGTAATACAAGATCCCGTGGCTAACACTTTAGTCACTTTGCTTGCAAGGCTCTTTGTGATGTTGTATTACCGAGTGGGCCCTGAGATACCTCTCTGTCACACGGAGTAACAAATCCCAGTCTTGATCCATGTCAACTCAACAGACACCTTCGGAGATACCTGTAGAGCATCTTTATAGTCACCCGGTTACGTTGTGACGTTTGATACAAACAAGGTATTCTTCCGATGTCAGTGAGTTACATGATCTCATGGTCATAGGAACATATACTTGACATGCAGAAAACAATAGCAATAAACTGACACGGTCATATGCTACGTTCATAGTTTGGGTCTTGTCCATCACATCATTCTCCTAATGATGTGATCCCGTTATCAAAAGACAACTCATGTCTATGGCCAGGAAACCATAGCCATCTTTGATCAATGAGCTAGTCCTGTAGAGGCTCACTAGGGACACAACGTTGTCTATATACCCACACATGTATTTGAGTTTCCAATCAATACAATTATAGCATGGATAATAAACATTTATCATGAACAAGGAAATATAATAATAACCATTTTATTATTTTCTCTAGGGCATATTTCCAACAGTCTCCCACTTGCACTAGACTCAATAATCTAGCTCACATCACTATGTGATTTACATTGTAATGAAGCTAACACCCATACAGTTCTGGTAATAATCATATTTCCCTCGTGGAAGAGGCTTAGTCAACGGATCTGCAATATTCTGATCCGTGTGTACTTTGCAAATATTTATGTCTCCTCCCTCGATGTAATCGCGGATGGAGTTTAAGCGTCGCTTTATGTGTCTGGTCCTCTTGTGAAACCTTGGTTCCTTGGCTGGAGCAATGGCACCAGTGTTGTCGCAGAACAGAGTCATTGGGTTCAGTGCACTGGGCACAACTCCAAGATCCGTCATGAACTGCTTCATCCAGACACCTTCCTTCGCCGCCTCCGAGGCAGCTATGTACTCCGCTTCGCATGTAGAATGAGCTACCACGCTTTGCTTGGAACTGCACCAGCTTACCGCTCCCCCATTGAGAATATATACGTATCCGGTTTGAGACTTAGAGTCATCCGGATCAGTGTCAAAGCTTGCATCGACGTAACCCTTTACGACGAGTTCTTGATCACCTCCATAAACGAGAAACATTTCCTTAGTCCTTTTCAGGTACTTTAGGATATTCTTGACCGCTGTCCAGTGATCCACTCCTGGATTACTTTGAAACCTTCCGGCCATACTTATGGCAAGGCTGGCGTCTGGTCTTGTGCACAACATTGCATACATGATAGAGCCTATCGCAGAAGCATAGGGGATGACACTCATCTTTTCTCTATCCTCTACAGTCACTGGGCATTGAGTCTTACTCAACTTCACACCTTGTAACACAAGCAAGAACCCTTTCTTGGACTGATCCATTTTGAACTTCTTCAAAACTTTATCAAGGTATGTGCTCTGTGAAAGTCCTATTTAGCGCCTTGATCTATCTCTATCGATCTTGATGCCTAATATGAAAGCAGCTTCTCCTAGGTCCTTCATTGAAAAACTCTTTTTCAAATATTCCTTCACGCTCTCCAAAAATTATATATTGTTTCCAATCAGCAATATGTCATCCACATATAATATTAGAAACACTATAGAGCTCCCACTCACTTTCTTGTAAATACAAGCTTCTCCGTAAACTTGTATAAACCCAAACGCTTTGATCACCTCATCAAAACGCTTATTCCAACTCCCAAATGCCTGCACCAATCCATAAATGGATCGCTGGAGCTTGCAAACTTTGTCAGCATTCTCTGGATCGACAAAACCTTCTGGCTGCATCATATACAACTCTTCCTCAAGGAAACCATTGAGGAACGCCGTTTTGACATCCATCTGCCAAATTTCATAATTGAAAAATGCAGCTATTGCTAACATGATTCTGACGGACTTAAGCATCACCACGGGAGAGAAAGTTTCATCGTAGTCAATTCCTTGAACTTGTGAAAACCCCTTTGCTACAAGTTGAGCTTTATCGACGGTGACATTACCGTCTGCATCCATCTTCCTCTTAAAGATCCATTTATTCTGAATAGCCTTTCGCCCTTCCGGTAATACTTCCAACGTCCACACTTTGTTTTCATACATGGATCTTATCTCAGATTTCATGGCCTCTAACCATTTGTCGGAATCCGGGCCTACCATCGCTTCTCCATAGCTCGTAGGTTCATCGTTGTCCAACAACATGACCTCTAAGATAGGATAACCGTACCATTCAGGAGCAGTACGTGCCCTTGTCGACCTACGAGGTTTGATAGTAACTTGATCCGAAGCTTCATGATCACTATCATTAGCTTCCTCTTCAACTGATGCAGGCTCCACAGAAACATCTTTCTGTGCTGCGCTACTCTCTGATTGAAGTGAAGGTTCAACAACCTCATCAAGTTCTATCTTCCTCCCACTCAATTCTTTCGAGAGAAACTCTTTCTCGAGAAATGACCCATTCTTGGCGACAAACACTTTGCCTTCGGATCTGAGATAGAAGGTGTAACCAACCGTCTCTTTTGGGTATCCTATGAAGACACATTTCTCCTCTTTGGGTTCCAGCTTTTCAGGCTGAAGCTTTTTGACATAAGCATCGCATCCCCAAACTTTAAGAAACGACAACTTTGGTTTCTTACCAAACCATAGTTCATACGGCGTCGTCTCAACGGATTTAGATGGTGCCGTATTTAAAGTGAATGCAGCTGTCTCTAATGCATAACCCCAAAATGATAGCGGTAAATCGGCAAGAGACATCATAGACCGCACCATATCCAATAAGGTTCGATTACGACGTTCGGACACACCATTACGCTATGGTGTTCCAGGTGGCGTCAACTGTGAAACAATTCCACATTGTCTTAAGTGACTGCCAAACTCATAACTCAGATATTCTCCTCCTCGATCTGATCGTAGGAATTTAATCTTATTGTTACGATGATTCTCAACTTCACTCTAAAATTGCTTGACCTGTTCAAACGTTTCAGACTTATGTTTCATTAAGTAAATATACCCATATCTACTTAAGTCATCGGTGAAGGTGAGAAAATAACGATATCCACCGCGCCCCTCAATGCTCATCAGACCGCACACATCAGTATGTATGATTTCCAACAAGTAACTTGCCCATTCCATTGTTCCAGAGAACGGTGTCTTAGCCATCTTGCCCATGAGGCATGGTTCACATGTGTCAAGTGATTTAAAATCAAGTGACTCCAAATGTCCATCAGCATGGAGTTTCTTCATGCGTTTTTGAAAGCACATTTGCTCCCTTGGTGGTTTTGGTAATTAATAACAACATATATGTCATTGAACTAATGTTTCCACTAAGTATATTTCAGGAAAAGTTCAATGATGTGTTGGCAAAAGGATTGTGGAGAAACCCCTAGATGCAAGGAAATGGATTGGCAAAGCTTCAAGCAAGAGGACTCTACATTTTACTTTGTGAGAAATCAATTTGAGTCCATAGGAAATCCAATACTATTAAAATGGGGGTAAGGTACTGTTGGTGAACAAGATGCTCCACGTGCACAAGTGATAGTCACCAAAAACACCCACAAGCTCTTCCACAAATACTCTGTCTAGAACCCTACCACTAAAATCGATAAGACCAACAATTCCTATTTGGTCTCACCGAGATTCAAACCCTAGACAGATCCTTAGCCAAACCCATCTCGGTACTACCAACATTCCACTTCGGTGCCACCGAGTTCAGTTGCCAACTTTCTGGTTAGCTATTTTCAAGCATCGGTACCACCGAGTTTTGCCAATCGGTCTCACCGAGTTTTTGGACCAACTCTCTGGTTAGCCGTGGTACCACCGAAATTTGAGAATCGGTCTCACCGAGTTGTGCATTCTGACCGTTGGTCATCTAATCGGTACCATCGAGATTTATGTATCGGTTTCACCGAGTTTCAAAAGTTACTGCCTTTTGGTCACTTCGGTACCACCGAGTTTTACACTTCGGTGTCACCGAGTTGGTCACTTTAGGTGTAACGGTTGGATTTTTGGGGATGCCTATATATACCCCTTCACCACCACCCACTCGGCAGAGAAGCGCTCAGAACTATTCCATACTTGCCCCATCCAATTTTCTGAGAGAGAGCCACCTACTCATGTGTTGAGATCAAGCTATTCCATTCCTGCCATATGAATCCTCATCTCTAGCCTCCCCAAGTTGCTTTCCACCAAATCAATCTCTTCCACCATAGCCAAATCTATGAGAGAGTGATTGTGTGTTGAGGAGTCTATCATCTTGAAGCACAAGAGCAAGGACTTCGTCGACATTACCGAGCCTATTATCTTTTGGAGGGTGGTGCCTCCTAGATTGGTTAGGTATCGCTTGGGAGCCTCCTACTTCGTGTTGTGGAGTTGAACCAAGAAGTTTGTACGGGCAAGGAGATCGCCTACTTCGTGAAGATCTTCCCATAGTGAGGCTAGTCCTTCGTGGACGGAAGCCGTTATGGAATAGTCAAGGTTGTACTTCGTGGACCCTTATGGGTGGAGCCCTCCGTGGACTCTCGCGACCGTTACCCTCCGTGGGTTGAAGACTCCATAAACGTGGACGTACGATAGCACCACCTATCGGAACCACGGGAAAAATCTTCGTGTCTTCAAATTGCGTTTGATCTTCCTTCCTACCCTCTACTACATATGATTGTTGTTACTTTCCGCTGTTATACTCTTAGACATGCATGTGTAGGGTGTACTTGAATTGCTATCATTGCTAAAATGTGCCAACACTTAAAATTGGGAAAAGGTAGAATTTTTATTTGCTCAAGTAGTCTAATCACCCCCCCCCCCTCTATACATACTTTCGATCCTACAAGTGGTATCAGAACTTTGGTCTCCATTGCATTGGTCTCACAACCTAGGAGAGTACGGCATCTAGTGAGGGAAATTATCACCGTAGAGGTCCGTACTTTGATGGCACAAATTTTGCTGTTGGAAGCACAAAATGAAAATGCATATTCTTGGTCATAACCCCGCCGTTTGGGCTGTTGTTCGTGTTGGCTTGCAAGGTGAATTCTTTGGTGATGGAAAGGAACCGGATCCTGAAGCGACCGCGGATGAATTGAAGATGTTGCAATACAGTGCTCAAGCATGTGACATTCTTTTCAACTGCCTATGCCCCGAAGAATTCAACAAAATCAGCCGTCTTGAGAATGCAAAAGAGATTTGGGATACTTTGGTCGATATGCATGAAGGTACCGAATCCGTGAGAGAATCCAAGTTGGATGTTCTTCAAAGTCAGCTTGACAAGTTCAAGATGAAGGATGGTGAAGGAGTCGCTGAGATGTACTCTAGGCTAGCTCTCATCACAAATGAGATTACCGGCTTAGGAAGCGAAGAAATGACCGACAAATTCATCATCAAGAAGATACTTAGAGCTTTGGATGAGAGATACGACACCGTGTGCACATTGATCCAAATGATGCCCAACTACAAAGATCTCAAGCCTACGGAAGTCATTGGAAGGATTGTTGCTCATGAGATGACACTCAAGGACAAAGAAGAGCTTCACAACAAGTCTAGCGGTGCTTACAAAGCCACAAGTGATGCTCCTGCAAATTCAAGCGACAACCTTGTCACCAATGAAGAGATAAGCCTCATGGTCAAGAAATTCAACAAGCTCTACAAGAATAGAGGCAAAGAACGAAGCTCCAACTCAACATATGAAGAGAAGCATTCGTCAAGTCATGACCGAAACTGCTACAATTGTGGGAAGCCCGGACACTACTCCAATGAGTGCACGGCTCCCTACAAACGAAGAGAAGAGTCACCTAGAAGACAAAGCTCAAGGAATGAATCACCTCAAAGAGAGAGAAGGAGTAGAGATGATCGTTATGAACGAAGACCCTCAAGGAGAAGTAGGGACTCGGAGAAGAAGGACAAGTACACCAAGAGCTACTCAAGAAGAAGACATCAAGCTCATGTTGGTGAATGGGTTTCCGGCTCCGAATCCGACAACAACTCCGAGAGAAGCTATCACTCCAACTCCGACTATAGTCAAGATGAAGGTGTTGCCGGAATTGCACTAGTGACTACAAACTCCATTGATCTATTTGATTCACCAAATGAAGGGAGTGGAAGTTGCTTCATGGCTAAAGGACCCAAGGTATCACACACCAAGTATCTTGATTTCAATAGTGATAAAGATGATTTACTTGGTGATGATGACTTGCTCTTTGATAAAACTAGTGATGTTAGTCAAAATGAACTTGATAATTTTCATGCTAGTCAAGATAAGTCGGTTGATGATGATAAGATGAAAATAGAACAACTAACTAAAGAATTAAACACTCTTAAGTTAGCTCATGAATCTACTCTAGAAGATCATAGAGAGCTTGTAAGGACTCATGAGAAGCTATGCTTCGAGAAGCTCACCTTGGAGCAAGAACATGAGTTTCTTAAAGCTATCAATGACAATCTCCGAAAGAAGACTTCATCTTATCTAGTCAAACGATTACTCTTGTCTACATTCATGCCACAAGTTAAACCTAGACAAACTAGTAACAAAGGCAAGAAAGGTTCTTCATCTGGTAGCAACAATAAAAATGCTAAATCTAATGATGTTGCTTCTAGTAGTTCTATTGATTCCACTAATGATGATTCTCTTAGCCAAGTTACACTTGAGCAAGAAAACGATTTATTGAAAGGGATTATAGAGAAAGGTATCTACAAGAGTCTTGCCGGGTGTAAGCAATTTGAGGAAATTGTATGCAAGCACGGAGGATACCAGAAGAACCATGGCATTGGCTACTTCAACGCAAATGGAATTGAATGGGAAGAAGGTCTATACCCTAAGCCCAAGTTTGTTCCTCAAAGGGAGAAGTATGAACATACTCTTCCCAAGGGAACAAACACTCAAGATGACCTTCCACCACAAGACCACAAGCTCAAGGGCAAGGACAAGCTTCAAGAGGACATTGACTCATATGAAGATGAATCACAAGCTTTGGTGGAGTGGGTTCCCAAGGATACTTCAAGCTCAACTCCTACAAGTGACACTTCAACACCAAGGATCCCCATCAAGTTGATGTGGGTCCCCAAGAAGAAGAACTAGAGAAGCTCTTGAGGGGTGACTCCGCCAATGAAATTCACTCACATTCATTATTGGCAAGAACTAGTTGCAATCAACGTCAACATCAAGCAATAGTTCAAGGAGTCACACATTCCCTCAAAGGTAAGCAAGGGATAAGGTAATCAACAAATCCATGGACATCATCATGTATGCTTTGCACTCCATGTCCATAGATATCCTTGTATTTGTCTCTTGTGTGTTGGGACTAACCCGTGTAGGTGACAAGAGTAAGGAAACAACAAGGATGCTCCCAACTCTTGGTGATCTTCATCAACCTTGAGCATCCACCACTACATCACCCACATGAAGTCTTCTACGACAAACCCAAGGTTAGTTTATCCCTCCTATGGGGGGATGTCACATCAAGGGGGAGCTTTACTCTAAGACTTGAGTTAAAGCATCTCATAGTATGTGACAACATTAAATGCTTTATGTAAAAGTGGTAACCCCACTTGTGCTTAAACGATGAGTATGACCTATGATCAAGTGTTCTTACTTGGCTCCTAAGTCAATATACTCATATATAGATGACTCCGTCATCGCCAAAATGCTTGATAGATGCTAGTACGTATGTGCATGTTTGCCATGATTTCATTTGACATCTTATTGTGTGAGCATGTTGGTCTGCATTTCTTTAACCATTCGAGGACATCCAATTGTTGCTATTTGGCTTTTGATTTTTCTTTTGCCAATTGGATGGACAAGAATGCCTAGGACCACTCTCTAGCTATCTATGCTTTCTCGTCTCATATTCCATTCTTGCTGCATCACAAAATTTGAACAAGTACTTTTCGATCTCTCTGTGTGAGGAGCACTCGGAGTTCAGTATCGACAAAGGACTGACCATTAAAACCTCCCAAGTGCATCTCGGTGGAACCAATACCAAATTCTCGGTATCATCGAATGCCTAGGATTGATATGGTTTTCACACTCGGTATCACCGATTCCATCTTCTCGGTTACAGCAAGTTTCCCTGTCAGCTGACAGTAGCGAAACTCGGTGACACCAAAAAGTTAGAACCGGTGTCACCGACAGCCACGGGTATATAAAGAGGCGGACCCGACTTTTGAAATTAACTCCTCAAACGTCATCCCCTCCAAAAACCCTAGCTGCCAAACAAGACCCCTGGTCGTCGCCTTCGTCTTCCCGAGCGCCTCCGCCGTTGGAAGTCCACGCCGTCGACGGATTCTCCCCCCCCCCCCCCCCGTCGCCGTCGTAGCGAGATCGTCACCAAGTTAGGGTACCATTTCGACCCCTCGTGCGCTCCCCTTTTCGAATCTTGCGCATTAGGACTTTTCCATCTATAAGACAAAGTTTGAGATCGATCTATCCACTAAAAATTTCATTAGACTAGAGAACGAACAATTTTTTAGGGTTTGCCGTCCATGACTTGAATCTCGGTAACACCGAAGCAAAAGAATCGGTAGCACCAATTCCCCTTTTCTGGTCGACTGAGAACAACCTCAGTGAAACCGAGTGCCCATTTTCGGTCTCACCGAAAGTGGTGCCAAGTTTCTGTTTAGCAGGTTGTTTGTCTCGGTGGGTCCGAAAAGTTTGCATCGGTAGTACCGAAATTCACTTGGCAGAATGCAAATCTTAAGAAATTTTAGTTCAAATTTGAGAAAATCTTTTGCAATTTTGTGATTACTCAACCTATGCACTCTTCTATACTCTATTTCACAGGGTCAGAGATGTCAGGCTCAGATGACAGTGAGAACAACTTCAGAGAGGAGAATGTTGTAATGAGCTCACGCACTAGTCTTGAAGGGAGCTATGATGATGTTCCTAGCTCACCTGATCTGCCCAAGGCTGCAACTAGGGCAAGAAGGAAGCTCAATTCTAATGAGGAGGATGAAGACTTTATTCCAGAAGAGCTGTCCAAGAAAGATGCTGCTGCCAAGAGCACTACTGCTGCCACTTCATCCAAGAAGAAGGCTATAAGGAAAGAGTATGCTAGCTCAGGGTCAGTGAGAGCACCAGAGAGTGCCAGGGCAACAATGATTGTTGAGCCCTCCAAGAAGTCTATGCCTAAGAAGGCTGGGGAGAAGAAGAAGAGAGAAAGGACAAGATTTGTTAAAGCTAAAGTTCTTCCTTCTACTCCAGAGTATTTAGATGAGGAAGAAGAGGAGGAAGAGCCAGCTGCCAAGGCTCCTCCTAAGAAGAAGAAGCTCATGGCTGATGCTATTCCTAAGGATACGTCATCCAAAGGCACCAAGACTGCCCCCAAGAAGGATGTTGTTGTTCCTAAACCTAAGGGATTTTCTAGAGACCCAGCTACTTCCAAGAACAAGACTTCCAATTTCAGGGAAGCTGAGGATGATACACTGTCTGCTTTGATGAAGCTAAGGCCACACCTTCCAGAGCATAATGCCAGCCATCCTGTTGCTGAGGACATGAAGAAGAGGAAGGACTCGGGTTTGAGAGAGTGGAGAGCTGTTGATCCATATTCACAGAGGAGGAAGACTGGTGTGGACTACAGGTTCTATACAAAAGAATAGCAAGACTTCTATGAAACAATTTTGCTTGACAAGAGCCCTGCTGTGAGTGATATGAGGTATGTGGACTGGAAGTACATCAAGGACAATGAGGATTACTTCCCAAGTGTGCAAGACAACTCCCACTGTATTGGTCTTGATGAGGTTGTTGGTAAGGAGTTTACTGCCTGGAATGATGAAATGATCATGCAATTCTACTCCACTGCTCATTTCTATGGAGATGGTAGAATTGTATGGATGACTGAAGGTGCAAGGTATGAATCCACTGTTGAGGAGTGGGCTGCCATCTTAGGAGTCCCAGAGGTGGAAGATGGTGACATTAATGTATACAATGAGCCCAAGGCAAATCACAATGCTATGAAGAACATGTACAATGAGATTCCTGCTGCACATGTGAAGTCTCACAAGCTAGGATCCATTTACTTCCTCCAGGCTGGTCTACGCACGATCAACACTATCTTGAGGCATACCTTGATGCCTAAGTCTGGAGATGAGAAGATGATAAAAGGATATTCCATCAACATGCTGCTCCACCTAGATCAACATACGAGATTCGGAGTGATGGATTTGATAGTGGAGACTGTGAAGAGGGTTGCTGCTGATCAGAAGCGCTCATGTTGCTATGCACCCTATATTCAGATGCTTATCAACTCCAAGTTGAAGAAGCACATATTTGCACTTGACCGACCACATTTGCCACTATTGCCAGAGCTAGAAGACAACGTTGTGGTGATGGACCCAGACCATCCCACCTCAGCTACAACACAGGCACATGCAGAGGCAGCCAGAGACTCCAGTTCTCAGGTGCCAAGGTCTAGGAGTGAGCAGATGGATCTCCTACTTAGCTCTGTGCTTAGCATGCAGAAGGACATCAGCAACATATTGAAGAACCAGGAGAGCCTTGCGAGGATTGTTGACACCAAATTTCATTCTCTCAACAACAAGGTGGATGAGCTCACAGTGACTGTGAATGAGCTCAAGAAGGAAGTTGACGCAGTGCCTAGCCCTCACTCTACAGATGATGATGAGGAGGAGGAGGAGGAGGATCGTGCACCTCTCAGGACAAGCACTCAGTTCACTACTCAGGCTAGATCAGCTACAGTGCCAGCTCCAGAGTTGAGACCTTCTTCATCAGCACCTGCTACAGCTTCTGCAGCTCCATCATCTCCTCCAGTTCCTCTAGTTGCTACTCCGACTCCATCCATGATGTCTGCAGACATCTTCGCTGATGCCGTTCTCTCGACTCCTTCATCAGCCACCGGAGGAGATCAGCCCCAGAAGAGCGCTTAGTTATATACCTTTGAACTTTTTGGTAACTTGTTGCCAAAGGGGGAGAAGATGTATATAGATCTTTAGGCTTCGAGAGAGAGAGCGTTGCTTTTTATCGCTTTTCAAAAACATTGTTAACTTTTGGTTGGTTTGCTTGTGTTAAAGTTTGTTGGTGTTTGATCATACACTATTTCCTATCCTTGTGATGCTTATGAAATGATCATTCACCTTTGCTTGATTATGTTGTGCTATGATATTCATTCTTATTATTCTCGCACACCACCAAGTTGTATGGGACATGAAAGAGTGCCCCAAGTACCTAATCGATTGTGCATTTGCATTCAAACACAAATTCAAAATAATGCACAAATTTAGGGGGAGCTCTTGCTTATCACATACTTCTCAAAGCGACGATTATATTCATTGATTATATCATATGTCGAAGCTTTGATCTATATGTTCTCATCAATTACCAAAAAGGGGGAGATTGAAAGCACATTTTCTCCCTTGGTGGTTTTGGTAATTAATAACAACATATATGTCATTGAACTAATGGTTCCACTAAGTATATTTCAGGAAAAGTTCAATGATGTGTTGGCAAAAGGATTGTGGAGAAACCCCTAGATGCAAGGAAATGGATTGGCAAAGCTTCAAGCAAGAGGACTCTACATTTTACTTTGTGAGAAATCACTTTGAGTCCATAGGAAAGCCAATACTATTAAAAGGGGGTAAGGTACTGTTGGTGAACAAGATGCTCCACGTGCACAAGTGATAGTCACCAAAAACACCCAAAAGCTCTTCCACAAATACTCTGTCTAGAACCCTACCACTAAAATCGATAAGACCAACAATTCCTATTCGGTCTCACCGAGATTCAAATCCTAGACAGATCCTGAGCCAAACCCATCTCGGTACTACCAACATTCCACTTCGATGCCACCGAGTTCAGTTGCCAACTTTCTGGTTAGCTATTTTCAAGCATCGGTACCACCGAGTTTTGCCAATCGGTCTCACTGAGTTTTTGGACCAACTCTCTGGTTAGCCGTTGTCAAGAATTGGTACCACCGAAATTTGAGAATCGGTCTCACTGAGTTGTGCATTTTGACCATTGGTCATCTAATCGGTACCACCGAGATTTATGTATCGGTTTCACCGAGATTCAAAAGTTACTGCCTTTTGGTCACTTCGGTACCACCGAGTTTTACACTTCGGTGTCACCGAGTTGGTCACATTAGGTGTAACGGTTGGATTTTTGGGGATGCCTATATATACCCCTTCACCACCACCCACTTGGCAGAGAAGCACTCAGAACTATTCCATACTTGCCCCATCCAATTTTCTGAGAGAGAGCCACCTACTCATGTGTTGAGATCAAGCTATTCCATTCCTACCATATGAATCTTGATCTCTAGCCTCCCCAAGTTGCTTTCCACCAAATCAATCTCTTCCACCATAGCCAAATCTGTGAGAGAGTGATTGTGTGTTGAGGAGTCTATCATCTTGAAGCACAAGAGCAAGGACTTCATCGACATTACCGAGCCTATTACCTTTTGGAGGGTGGTGCCTCCTAGATTGGTTAGGTGTCGCTTGGGAGCCTCCTACTTCATGTTGTGGAGTTGAACCAAGAAGTTTGTACGGGCAAGGAGATCGCCTACTTCGTGAAGATCTACCCATAGTGAGGCTAGTCCTTCGTGGACGGAAGCCGTTATGGAATAGTCAAGGTTGCTACTTCGTGGACCCTTATGGGTGGAGCCCTCCGTGGACTCTCGCGACCGTTACCCTCCATGGGTTGAAGACTCCATAAACGTGGACGTACGATAGCACCACCGATCGGAACCACGGGAAAAATCTCCGTGTCTTCAAATTGCGTTTGATCTTCCTTCCTACCCTCTACTACATATGCTTGTTGTTACTTTCTACTACTATACTCTTAGACATGCATGTGTAGGGTGTACTTGAATTGCTATCATTGCTAAAATCTGCCAACACTTAAAATTGGGAAAAGGTAGAATTTTTATTTGCTCAAGTAGTCAAATCACCCCCCCCCCCCCTCTAGACATACTTTCGATCCTACAGTTTTACACCAATATGAGCTAAGCGGCAGTGCCACAAGAAAGTGGTACTATCATTATCAACTCTACATCTTTTGGCATCAATGTTATGAACATGTGTATCATCACTATCGAGATTCAATAAGAATAAACCCCTCACAATGGGTGCATGACCATAAAAGATATTACTCATATAAATAGAACAACCATTATTCTCTGATTTAAATGAGTAACTGTCTCGCAATAAACAAGATCCAGATATAATGTTCATGCTTAACGCAGGCACTAAATAACAATTATTCAGGTTCATCACTAATCCCGATGGTAATCGAAGAGCGAGCGTGCCGACGGCGATCACATCAACCTTGGAACCATTTCCCACGCGCATCGTCACTTCGTCCTTTGCCAGCCTCCGTCTATTCCGTAGTTCCTGTTTTGAGTTGCAAATGTGAGCAACCGAACCGGTATCAAATACCCAGGCACTACAACAAGAGTTGGTAAGGTACACATCAATAACATGTATATCATATATACCTTGTTTGGTGTTGGCCGCCTTCTTGTCGGCCAGATACTTGGGGCAATTCCGCTTTCAGTGGCCAGTACCCTTGCAATGAAAGCACAGTTTCTGGCTTGGGTCCAGCCTTGGGTTTCTTCACGGGAGGGGCAACTGATTTGCCACTCTTCTTGGAGTTACCCTTCTTGCCCTTGCCATTCTTCTTGAAACTAGTGGTTTTATTGACCATCAACACTTGATGCTCCTTCTGGATATCAGACTCAGCGACTTTCAGCATCGCAAACAGCTCGATGACTGACTTATTCATCCCTTGCATGTTATAGTTCAACACAAAGCTCTTGTAGCTAGGTGGCCGTGATTGAAGAACTCTGTCAGTGATCGCCTCCGGCGGGAGAGCAATTCCCAACTCAGCCAGACGGTTGGAATACCCAGACATTCTGAGTATGTGTTCACTGACAGACCCGTTCTCCTCCATCTTGCAAGCATAGAACTTATCGGAGGTCTCATACCTCTCGATCTGGGCATTCTTCTCAAAGATAAACTTCAACTCCTGGAACATCTCATATGCTCCATGACGTTCAAAACGCCTTTGAAGTCCCGGCTCTAAGCCATACAACATAGCACACTGAACTATTGAGTAATCATCCGAACGCGACTGCCAGGTGTTCGCAACGTCTGCAGATGACACTGGAGCGGGTGGTTCACCGAGCGGTGCATCAAGGACATAAGCCTTTTGGGAAGCCGTGAGGATAATCCTCGGATTACGGGCCCAGTCTACAAAGTTACTTCCATCAACTTTCAGCTTGGCTTTCTCTAGGAACGCATTGAAATTCAGGGGAACTACTGCGCGAGCCATTGATCTACAACATAATGTGCAAAGACAACTTAGGCTATTGTTCAAGATAATGAGTTTAGTTAATCATATTACTTAAAAACTCCCACTCAAACTGACATCCCTCCGGTCATCCGAGTGATACATGATCCAAATTCACCAACCCAAGTCCGATCATCACGTGAGATGAGGTGGTTTCAATGGTAAACATCTCCATGTTGATAATATCTACTATATGACTCATGTTCGACCTTTCGGTCTCTTGTGTTCCGAGGCCATGTCTGTACATGCTAGGCTCGTCAAGTTTAACCCGAGTGTTCCGCATGTGCGACACTGGCTTGCACCCGTTGTATGCGAACGTAGAGTCTATCACACCCGATCATCACGTGGTGTCTTGAAACGACGAACTTTCGCAACGGTGCACACTCGAGGAGAACACAATTTTATCTTGAAATTTTAGTGAGGGATCACCTTATAATGCTACCGTCGTCCTAAGCAAAACAAGGTGCATAAAAAGGATTAACATCACATGCAAATCATAAGTGACATGATATGGCCATGAACTTGTGCTTTTGATCTCCATCTTCAAAGCACCGGCATGATCTCCATCGTCACCGGCATGAAACCATGATCTCCATCATCTTGATCTCCATCAACGTGTCGCCATGAGGTTGTCGCGTCAACTGTTGCTTCTACAACTATTGCTAGCTCATAGCGATAAAGTAAAGCAAAAAAGGCGAAAATAAATTAAAGACAACCCTATGGCTCCCGCCGGTTGCCGTACTCATCGACATGCAAGTCGTGATAATCTATACAAAACATGATCATATCATACATCACATATATCTCATCATGTTTCTGGCCATATCATATCACAACATACCCTGCAAAAACAAGTTAGACGTCCTCTAATTTGTCGTTGCATGTTTTACGTGGCTGCTATGGATATCTAGCAAGAACGATTCTTACCTACGCAAAACCACAACGGTGATATACAAGTTGCTATTTCACCTTCTACAAGGACCGCCTCTGTCGAATCCGATTCAACTAAAGTGGGAGAGGCAGACACCCGCCAGCCATCTTATGCAACAAAGTTACATGTCAGTCGATTCTCGTACGTGGACGAGTAAGGTTGGTCCGAGCCGCTTCATCCCACAATACCGCTGAATCAATAAAAGACTAAGGGGGGAAGCAATCTGAATATCAACGCCCACAAACTCCTTTGTGTTCTACTCGTGATCTCATCTACGCATAGACCAAGCTCATGATGCCACTGTTGGGGAACGTTGCATGGGAAACAAAAAAAATTCCTACGCACACACAAGATCTGTCCATGGAGATGAGCATCTACGAGAGGAGAGATCGGATCCCCATACCCTTGTAGATCGCTAAGCGGGAAGCGTTAAGAAACGCGGTTGATGTAGTCGAACGTCTTCGCAATCCAAATCGCAAGCCGTCCCGCGATCCAATCACGATATAGCGCCGAACGGACGGCACCTCCGTGTCCAGCACACGTACAACTCGATGACGATCTCCGGCAAGCGAGTGCGGAGAGGTAGCTGAGTTCTCCGGCAGCACGACGGCGTGGCGGCGGTGGTGGTGGAGCTGATCCGGTAGAGCTTCGCTAAGCAATACCGAACCAATCTATACTAGAGGAGAAATGATCTAGGGGAGAGGGAGGGCTGCGCCGTGGCTTAAGGTGTGGTAGCCCTACCAAACCCCCACTATATATAGGGGAGAGGAGGAGGGAGGCGGCGCCCTAGGGTTCCAGCCCTAGGGGTGCGGCGGTCTAGATGGGGCCGGCGGCCAAGGGGGTGCCTTGGCCCCCAAGGCAAGTGGTGGTCGGCCCCTCCTAGGATTCCCCTCAGCCCTTCGGCCGCATGGGCCCTTGTGGGAGAGGCGGGCAGCCCACCAGGGGCTGGTGCGCCCCCTCTCACAGCCCATGGGGCCCTCCGGGGCAGGTGGACCCACCCAGTGGACCTCCGGAACCCTTCCGGCACTCCCGACGAAACCCGGGCATACTCCGAAACTATTCCGGTGCCCGAACATCGACTTCCTATATATCAATCTTTACCTCCGGACCATTTCGGAGCTCCTCGTGACGTCCGGGATCTCATCCGGGACTCCGAACAACCTTCGGTCACCAACATACATAACCCAATAGTACCGAAACGTCACCGAGCGTTAAGTGTGCAGACCCTGCGGGTTCGAGAACTATGTAGACATGACCGAGACACCTCTATGGTCGATAACCATAGAGGGACCTAGATGCCCATATTGGTTCCTACATATTCTATGAAGATCTTTATCGGATGAACCTCTATGTCAAGGATTCAGTTAATCTCGTACGATGTTCCCTTTGTTTATCGGTATGTTACTTGCCCGAGATTCGATCGTCGGTATCTCCATACCTAGTTCAATCTCGTTAACGGCAAGTCTCTTTACTCGTTTCGTAATACAAGATCCTGTGGCTAACACTTTAGTCACTTTGCTTGCAAGGCTCATTGTGATGTTGTATTACCGAGTGGGCCATGAGATACCTCTTCATCACACGGAGTAACAAATCCCAGTCTTGATCCATGTCAACTCAACAGACACCTTCGAAGATACCTGTAGAACATCTTTATAGTAACCCAGTTACGTTGTGACGTTTGATACACACAAGGTATTCTTCCGATGTCAGTGAGTTACATGATCTCATGGTCATAGGAACATATACTTGACATGCAGAAAACAATAGCAATAAACTGACACGATCATATGCTACGTTCATAGTTTGGGTCTTGTCCATCACATCATTCTCCTAATGATGTGATCCCGTTATCAAATGACAACTCATGTCTATGGCCAGGAAACCATATCCATCTTTGATCAACGAGCTAGTCCTGTAGAGGCTCACTAGGGACACAGTGTTGTCTATATACCCACACATGTATTTGAGTTTCCAATCAATACAATTATAGCATGGATAATAAACATTTATCATGAACGAGGAAATATAATAATAACCATTTTATTATTGCCTCTAGGGCATATTCCCAACAGATATGAGCTTTGCTTGGAGCGTCGTTTGTTTTAGTTTTCCACAATCATTGTTTACTGGACACACCTATTTGAGAGAGACGCATTTTCACCATGATTTATTAGAATACTCTATGTGCTTCACTTATATCTTTTGAGCTAAGCAGTTGCTCTAGTACTTCACTTATATCTTTTAGAGCAAGGTGGCGTATAGATTTTATAGAAATAATTGCACTCTAGTTCTTCACTTAAATTTGTTTGAGAGTTAATAAATGGTGACGGTAACTTGCATGGGTTATAAGACTAGTCCAAAAATAATAGGTATTCAATGAGTGCATGATCAAAACCACATGTACCACATGAAAGAGAAATTGTGGGTTAATGATATTGATGTGGTAATGTGAAGGAGCGTGAGTGCATGGTTGTCGGTTAGTAGGAATATCGATAGTTAAAGGGTGTTAATTTGTTGTTAATCTAAATATTTGTTATGGCATGGTGATGATGTGTGAGCATTCTTATTCCTCGTTGAAATCCTAGTGTTGTTTAGGTCGGAGGCGTGCGATTGTTAACTCCTCCCAACCTCCTCCCTTGGGGCATGTGAGTAGTACTTTGCTTCGAGACAACTAATTAAACTTTGCAATAAGTATGTGAGTTCTTTATGACTAATGTGAATGCATGGATCTATGCACTCTCACCTTTTCATATTTTCTAGCCTCTTCGGTACCGTGCATTGCCCATTCTCACCTCGAGGATCGGTGCAAAGTTCGCCGGTGCATCCAAACCCCGCGGCATGATACGCTTTGTTGCACATAAGCCTCATTATATCTTCCTCAAAACAGCCACCATACCTACCTATCATGGCATTTCCATAGCCATTCCGAGATATATTGCCATGCAACTTCCACCGTTACATCATATGACTAGTATACTCATTGTCATATTGCTTTGCATGATTATGTAGCTGACATAGTATTTGTGGCAAAGCCACCGTTCATCATTGTTTACACGTTACGCTAGATCATTGCACATACTAGTACACTGCCAGAGGCATTCTTATAGAGTCATATTGTTTAGTAGTTTTTCATATCGAGTTGTAAGAAAATAAAAGTGTGATGCTTTTCAGTATTAGGGCACTATCTCAGTGAGGAAAGGATGATGGAGACAATGATTCCCCCACAAGTCGGGATGAGACTCCGGACAAAAAATAAAAGAAAAAAGAAAGAAAAAGGAAAAAAGGAGAAAAGGAAAGAACGAAAGAAAAAAGAAAAAGAATAAAAAAACGAGAGAAAAGACAGAAGGGATAGTGATACTACCTCTTTTTCCACACTTCTGCTTCAAAGTAGCACCATGTTTTTCATAAAGAGAGTCTCATGTTTTGTCACTTTCATATGCTAGTGGGAATTTTTCATTATAGAACTTGGCTTGTATATTCCGATGACGGGCTTCCTCAAATGCCCGAGGTCTTCATGAGCAAGCAAGTTGGATGCACACCCACTTAGCTCTATTCGAGCCTTCATACACTTATAGTTCTAGTGCATCCGTTGCATGGCAATCTCTACTCCTCGCATTGGTATCTATTCATGGGCATATCCATAGCCCGTTGATACGCCTAGTTGATGCGAGACTTTATTTTCCACTTTTTACCCCTTTGATATCTACCACCTTATTCTATTCACCTATATGCTATATCCATGGTTCAAGCTCATGTATTGAGTGAGGAATAAAAAGTTGAAGCGCATTAAAAAGTATGATCCAATTGCCTAACTTAACACCGTGGTGCTTGACATTTGTATTTATGTGGTGAAGATGGAGCCATGCCATGCTAATATGATAAAATGAATGGGGGGTAAACATTCTTTAAGGATCGTATATTTTGAAAGTTGATGATTGTGTTATTTATGCTTATGGATATTACTATGTTAATGTTTATTAATTTATCGTTTCTCAATGATCATACCTGAAAGAGATTACATGTTGGGTAGCATGTCACATCAAAAAAATTGTTTTTATCATTTACCTACTCGAGGACGAGCAGGAATTAAGCTTGGGGATGCTCATACGTCTCCAACGTATCTATAATTTTTTATTGTTCCATGCTATAATATTATCATTCTAGGATACTTTTTGGGCATTTATTTGTTGATTCATATTATTTTTTAGCACTAACCTATTAACCCAGTGCCAAGTGTCAGTTGTTGTTTTCTGCATGTTTTTGGCTTTTCAGGAATACCATACCAAACGAAGTCCAAATACCCCGGAAATATTTGACGATTTTTTCTAGACAAAATAAGGACCTAGAAGCTTCAGAGGGAGACCTGGGGCCACACCAGGTGTCCCCAAGCCAACAGGGCGCGCCTAGGGGGATGGTCGTGCCCTGAAGGCTTGGGACCACCTCCCCGGCCCTCTGGCGTTGTCCGTTGGCCTATAAACTCTCATTATTCCCAAAAACCCTAGAGAGCCTCCCGAAACACTATTTCCGCCGCCGCAAGTCTTTGTCCTGTCGTGTGCCCATCTGGAGCCCTGTTCCAGTGCCTTGCCGGAGGGGGTCGATCATGGAGGGCCTGTACATCAACCTTCTGCTCCCATGGTGATGTGTGAGTAGTTCACCACAGACCTACGGGTCCGTAGTTAGTACCTAGATGGCTCTCTCTCTCTCTATGTTCTTTGTTGCCATGATCACTGCGATTCCCGCGGTGATCTATCTTATGTAATCACTCTTTGCGGTTCGTTTGTTGGGATCCGATGAATTGTGGGTTTATGTTCAGATTGTTCATGAAAAAGATTTGAGTCTTCTCTGAATTCTTATATGATTCTTATTTGCATGATTGTTATAGCTTCGTAATTCTCTCCGACCTATCAGTTTAGTTTGGCCAACTAGATTGGTTTATCTTCAGTGGGAGAGGTGCGTTGTAGTGGGTTTAATCTTGTGGTGCTGTATATCCCAGTGACAAAGTAGGGGACAAGACACGTATTTCTATTGCTGCCACTAAGGACAAAACGATGGGGTTTATTCATATTAATTGGATTTACTTGGTCTACATCATGTCATTATTCTCCAAGCATTACTCTGTTTGTTATGAACTTAATACCTAGAGAGGCAAGCATAGAAGCGCTCTCGAAGTGGAGTAATAGTGGTAGATGCAGGCAGGAGTCAGTCTACTTGTTTATGGACGTGATGCCTATATACATGATCATTGCCATGAATAAATATTGCATAACTATTCGCTTTTCTATCAATTGCCCAACAGTAATTTGTTTATCGACCGTATGCTTTGCTTATGAGAGATGCCACTAGAGAACTCTACGGCCCCCGGGTCTATTCACTTACAAATTCACAAACACTCTTATTATCTTGCTGCATTTATTTACTTTTTATTTATTTTGCAATTTATATTTATTCAACTATCATCTACACTACTCATTTGCTTGCAAGTAACGAGTTCAAGGGGCTTGACAACCCTCTTGCCCGCATTGGGCGCAAGTGTTTGCTCTTTTGTGTGTAAGCGCTGAAGACGGGAGTTGTGTGATCATCCTATTGGTTCGATAACCTTGGTTCTCACTGAGGGAAATCCTTATCTATACTGTGATGCATCATCCCCTCCTCTTCGGGGAAAAACCCAACGCAGATCACAAGTATCACTATCGCGGAGGTTTATGAAGCTAGGCCTCGAGGGCCATGCTTAAATGGCCCATGGTCAAGTTCCTTGAGCAGTTATAACATGGCTCTTGGTGTGCACTTGTCAGTTTAACTGAACCGTGCTTCAGCATGAGATGCTCCACCATTGCCCATGGAATTTTTAACGCTAAATTATGCTTACGAGGTACGGAGACCTCGGTCAGGAGAGTGGTGTAGTGGAGCGCGTGTCCTTATTTAGGGTTACTGGTTGTGCGGTCCGACGCCGTGCGATCGTTTCAGCTGGCTCGGGCCGCTTGATGTTGTTCGAGCTCTTGTCGCTTCTTCGGCCGCATGTACCTTAGCTGCAAATGCCGCTGTTTGCTCCTCGGTTCGGAGGGAATGCTCTATGTTTCCTTTAACTGTGATGATGCATTTGGCCCCGACATCTTAAGCTTTAGGTAATCATAGTGGGGGATAGCGTGACATTGGGTAAAGGTCGTCCTTCCGAGGAGGGAGTGGTAACCACTTCGGAAAGGCACGATGTCGAAGATTAACTCCTCGCTTCGGAAGTTACCTGGTGTGCCGAAGACCACGTCCAAGGTGATGTTGCCCGAGCATTGAGTCTCGAATCCTAGTATGATACCTAAAAAGGTGGTCATACTAGGTTTGATTCTAGTGGGTTCCATGTGCATTTTCTTGATTGTGTCGGCATATATCAAGTTGAGACTGCTACCGCGTTCCATAAGGACCCGAGTAAGATGAAAACCATCCACGATTGTGTTGAGTATTAAGGCCGCAGTGCCTCCATGACGGACGCTCGTCGGGTGTTCACTTCGGTCGAAGGTGATCGGGATTGCTGATCATGGGCTGTAAGTTGGCGTTGTTGGCTCTATGGCGTAAACATCTCGCAGGGCGCGCTTTCTCTCCTTCCTTGTGACATGAGTGGCGTAGATCATATTCACGTCCTTGACGTCCGAGAGGAGTTGGTTTTGGTCTCCATTACTTGGCATGGGCTAGCTTCCGCCCTCACTGCGCGACTGGTCCACACCCTCATTCTTGGTCGCTATCTTTTCGGCTTGCTTGATAACCCAACATTTTCGGTTTGAATGCATAGAGGGCTTGTCCGAGGTGCCATGAATGGCACAAGGACTATCCAATGTCGATGGGTTGTCCTTATTACCTTGAAAATGTGTGTGCTTGTTGCCTCCGTGTTGGCCAATGAATCTAGCATTCACTGTCCCCTCCTCGGTGTCGTTGCACTGTCCTCTATTGCGGT
This sequence comes from Elymus sibiricus, assembly GCA_039707655.1. Lineage (NCBI taxonomy): Eukaryota > Viridiplantae > Streptophyta > Magnoliopsida > Poales > Poaceae > Elymus > Elymus sibiricus. The sequence goes on along the minus strand of CM077673.1, from coordinate 269,543,200 downwards.
GCTTGTTATTCTTGTGACGCCGGGGCTTGACGTTCCCGTCGCACACCTCAGAGGTGCTCGGATCGCCGTTTTGGTTGCTACGGCGGGCGAACCAGCTATCCTCACCTGCACAGAAAGTGAGTCATTAGATGTGTGAGGGCGGACATGGTGCGGGGGTTTTCTTGCCCAGCTCCCTAGCGAGCCACTCGTCCCGGATGTTGTGCTTAAAAGCTGTGATGGCCTTAGCGTCCAGACAATCCATGATTTAGTTTTTTTTTGGTCAAGAACCGATTCCAGAATTTTCTGGCTTGTTCCCCTGGTTCTTGCACGATATGGCTGAGGTCGTCGGCGTCTGGAGGTCGGACGTAAGTACCTTGGAAGTTTGCTCGAAAGGCGTCTTCCAAGTCCTCCGAGTTGCCAATCGAATTTTCAGGCCGGTTGTTAAGCCAGTACCGAGACGATCCTTTGAGCTTCAGGGGCTGGTATTTGATGGCGTGCAGATCGTCGGCCCAGGCCATGTGGATGTGCATGAGGAAATTCTCTATTGGGTCCATTGTTCCATCGTACTGGTCGATATTGATAGGTTTAAATCCTTCAGGGAACTGGTGTTGCATCACTTTTTCGGTGAAACACATAGGGTGAGATGCTCCTCGGGTCCGTGTTGTGACATGTCGCGCGTCTATCGTTGCCAGCGTGCGATCGTATGAGTTGTGATGAGTATTAGTATATTTATGCGACCAATCTCATCGTCCCGCGTGCTCGAACTGCGGGTCTCTCTTGATTTGTAGATGGATCGAGATGGAGCAGCATGTGCCAATTTGTTACGCGGGTCGTATGATTTCCGCGGTGGGGGTGGACCTCTGTCATGACGACAAGGTACGTCGGGGGGATTGGGATATCCACCCGCTGGCCTGTCTCGGCCCCGAGGAGGTTTGTTCTGGGCCCATTCGTGATTTGATAGTGGGGTGCTAAGGACTTCATCGTCGAACTTAGGGAGCAGGCTTTTCCGCGGATAATGCATGTTTCCCTCGAATCTTCCTTCGAGTTCTTGCTCGGCGTTGAGGACATCGGTCCACTTATCGGTAAGCCTATCCTACTTGGCTCGAAGCTTTTGGGACTTGAGCTTCATGATCCTCGCGGTACTAAGCAACCGTCGGCGGAAGGCTTGCACCTCAGGGTCATCTAATGATTCCTCAAGGATGTCAAATTCCTTGGGTCCAAGACTTAAATACTTCTCAGACTCTGGGTAATAGTCAGCATCCTCAAGGTCTTCATCTCCCTCGTTGTGCGCAATTCTGTCAATGGGGCCGTTATCAGTATTATAGCCTTCATTTTGGTCATTGACGCCGTCTGGCGTGTTGAGGTCAGTAACATCATTGTTATCGATAGCTTCATGGCTGGTGTTGCCATTGCACGTGCCTTTATTATGGCGTCTTCGGCGTCGACGTTTGGGTGGCTCCTATCCTTTCTCTTTTTCCTCGTCGTCCCTAGGGGTATCTACCATGTAGACATCATGGGTGGATATGGTTGCCCAGTTCCCGGTCTAGCCGGAAGCCAGGGCGACACTGAATATGACATATCATCGACGTCCTCTTCTATGTCCATAGCCTTTTAGGATGCATAGTCAAGCACGTCGGTCAAGTCCTCGATCGTGGCGACTAAGTGGGTGGTGGGTGGGTCAAAAAGTTCTGCTCCTCCGGGTCTAACCCTGGACTGATCACAAGCCGAGGACCGCCCCTCCGAGATCTTGAGGTTTCGGGTTTGGGCCATCATCTTATTGAAGGCGAGCAAGTCGGATAGGCTGGATTCCCTAACAGGGGAAAATGTTCGGATCCAAGCTCGAAGCTAGATTCGTAGAATTGGTTATATCGTCGACCTGCCTCGAGATTGAATCTAGGGTATGGGTGATGATATCATGGGCTCTAGGTATGGATCTTACATCCGTCCTGGGGAAGTAGGCTTGCCGTGTGCATCCATTATGTTTTTCGGAACGCCAAGCCGAACAGCCAAATTTTGGGACAAATTCTCTATATGGCCGAGATGGCCGGTCGAGTCGGCATGCAACGCTATGCTGCTGTAAGTGAGAACCCGACCGGGGACGAAGATGCCCCCGCAGAAGATGTCGTCGTTGATCCGAAGGTTCGCCATCATGCTCGCGCGGTCGCCAGGCGGGACCTGCATGGGCCACCAATGTCAGTGCTAAAACCAACAGATTCGGGTAGGTGGTCCCAAGCTTGGTGGTATGAGCTAGATGGTAACATGAGAAATAGGGACGCCGTGTTTTATCCCGGTTCGGTCCCTCTTGAGGAGGAAAAACCCTATGTCCTGCTTCTTATATATTGATTGTGATGGGGGTACAAAGTACAAATTGATCTACCTCGAGATCGTATGAAGTTGTTCTAAGCTCTAAACCTTACAAATGTGCCTCTACAGACTAAACCCCATGGCTTATATAGACGCCAAGGGTACCTGGGGTTTACAAATGGTCGATTTTGATCTAGGGTTGAGCACGCTGATCTTCTAAATGCGCTTGAAGTGTACGCCAAGCCTCCAGGGTCTCTTCGTCTTGATTACGTTGAAAGCCATGGCTAACCTGACCCATTTGCCAATCCTCCATATGTCCTAGGCTCGGCCCATAATTGGCGGGCCGACCTAGTGAGCACCCCCTAATCTAGGACTCCAACAGACAAGGTATTTGGTAGACTAGTTCACTCTTTTGTAAAAGAGCAACATCTGGTTGGAGGGACTTGTGATTTCACATAGAAGATAAATTTGTCATATTCTCCTCAAGAACAAGATCGACAACTTTTGCCAATTACTCGAGGTAGATACTTGAGGCGATCTCCAAAACCTTCACAGACTATCTTCGCGAACCACAATGACTCTTGGTTGCTGAAGAACTTGACACCTAACCATATAGAGAGTTGGCAGCTCTCAAGAGTAACATGTGGATCATACTAAAGTTAGATCTTGTGATGCTAAACCACTATCTAGTTTTTTGGCGCAAGTATTTTTTTCTCTTGGTGGATTTTAAACTCAAATCTTTCAGATAGTGGATGCTCAAATAAACTGTGAGAATCACACGGAGCAACCAACCATAAAAAATGAGGTGGCTATTTATAGGCGGAGTAATCCCGAGGGGAAAATGACCATTTAGGACATGACGTCCAACTAATGGCCAACCGACATGTTTCGAAAGGTCGGATTTCACACGCAACCGATAACTTTACTTGAGGAACAAGCAAAGTTGACTATTCTGCTGAATCATATCTCTCGCGGTCCAGAAGATCATCGTCTCTGACTAGCAAGTAATGTTTCGAGGCTGGAAGAGATTTCTCTCAACTCTCATAAGTTTCGGTTTAGCATCACAGAAACAAAAGTTTCCAACACTACCTCCCTCTTGATAGTACGGTGGTCCTATGACTCAAGAAAGAGAAAAGGAACAACGAAAGAAAATACTATGCATTTTCTATGCCTTCATTCTTCTCGACTGCAGTCATGCGTCTGGACTAGGTACCAAAGCAATTGCTTCACTTCAGCAAAAAAAATTGGGGGGGTCAACTTTGTCACGCATAATCTTCAATGTTAATCTTCACTGCAACGCAGATGATAATGTTCGGAGTTCATAGCAAACTCCTCAGGACCTATAATTTATGTGTGCACTAGCAAACACATTAGTCACTCACTGTTTCTGACAACAATCTTCAAAACACAAGGAGACAATTTTTTGCACCAACATGAAGCCTTCTTGATCAGTTGATCCCTCAATTGCTTCCTGGCGTGCTCTCGAAGGTCGAGCTTGTGGCGTCGGAAGAATCTTGTGTCCGACCTTTCCTCCTGGTTAGAATCTGAACATGTATAGTTTGACCAGCGAGGGTCTTTTTTCCTTTCAGAATATGCACTCAACAATCCTACTAGCTTCAGGCCGGTAATTAATTTCATTTTGGTGATTAATCCATGATAGGAATTCCTGGATTGGAATATCAGAAAGATAAGTTCATCAAGGTTAACAATGAGAACTTTGTCAAGGATGCACTGGTAGTAGAAGGAGGTTTCCTCGGTCTAGGATTTCTGAAGCATTTGGTGCGATTTGAGGTTGTAGGAGATACATCTACAATAAGATCAACCACCGAATGTAAAATTGACGACGAGCACACGGACATCACAGCATTTGTCAGTACCAGTAAATTAGCTTGTATTGTCGAGGCCATTGCAAAGTATATCAAGTCACATAAGGGAGATGGAAAAGCCCACGAGCAAGCTTCATAAGAACAAAGCATCCCACCACGTTGTTGCATGGAATAAGTTAGAGTGGCTTCCTTTGTGATCTGTGCCCACTGTTTTACTCCTTACATTTCTCGTATATTTACATGTTGTTACCTTGCAAAGTGAAGTACCCTGAAGACTGTCTATGATTTGGATGACTCTCAGCATCATGCAGCTTCGAGGACACTGCAAATAAACACAATTACCTCAAGAACTGATGATGGACCTCCGACATATTAGCAAGAAGGAGACTTCCTCATCAGAGCATGTGCCCACTATGTGACCAGCGTGAGGAGACCATGACCCGTATCATGATTACATGTGTATTCGCAAGGGAGATATAGGGAAGGGTATGCACAGCGTTAGGGTAACCGGGCAAAGCACCCCTACAGGATGAGACGTTACCCGAGCGGTGCATGAGGCAAGAGGAACACGGACAACACCGGAAGATCGTTAGGGTGATTTGCCTCCTTGTCCTATGAGAACTTTGGAAACATCGCAACGTCGTGACCTTCGACGGAGCAACGCCATCTACACGGCAAGTGCTACAACACATCAACAGCGAAGCCAGAGTATGGAAGCAAGCAGGCCTACTACGAGAGGAAGTTGAGGAGTTCTTCGCTGGATTAGCACCGTGGGCTAGGAGTGAATAGTCAACCATAGGTAATTGAATCAGTGGAGTGGACATGGAGCCACATGTAAATAACTTTGTAACATCAAACGTGGAGGGAGTCTTCCCTTTCCTCTTTAATATATGACTAGAAAGGTTGGACACGCTTTGTTGCACAGTTAGTGTTTTGGATTTCTTAAAAAAAACACTCTGTTCAAAATATAAGCTATATTACTTTTTTGAAAAGTCAAACCTAAATTTGATCAAATTTCTAGAGGAATATATCAAAACCCATAATATCTAATCGGTATTTTAGATTCATCATGAAATGGATTTTCGTACTTATTTTGTTTAATATTGTGGACGTCCATATTTTTGTTGTGAACTTTGGTCAAAGTTAAAGAAATTTGACTATCCAAAAAATGAATACCCCTTATACTTTGAAACTGATGGAATATTTAGTCTGACGGGTGGGGAAGATGATAGAGTGTGTTTTATTTTTATTTATAATGCAGTGATTTGGTGGACCTTCCGTGATGTAATTATGTGTTATCCTCTAACCAACCTATATTTATGTGGGGGGGGGAATTGTGTTGGTGTTTGCATGTACGATATTGATGCTATAATATCACATGGTGGTGTTTCTTTTTTTCCTACGTGGTGAGAGGGTGCGCGGGATTGATATGTTTTTTATAGGCCGGTTGTTGCTGACTGGTTTAAAAAATCGTTGCCCGATCAAAATCGTAGACGAAGTCCAAAATTAAATACCTCAATTGAATGAAAGAGCTTCAAACTTAGGAAATATATTGAATTAAAAGAAGTGGATGGGAAAGCTTGAGAAATTGTTGACCCGGTCAAAATCGAATGACCCAATTGTTAATTGGATACCTAAATCAATTGAGAGGCCTTAAAATTTGGAAGCATAGTGTATAGTATAAAAAAATTGAATAAAAAACCTTTGAGAAATTGTTGACTCGGTCAAAATCGGGTGATTCAATTCTAACTAAAGACCTCAATTGAATGTGAACTCTTTAAACTAGGGAGTTTAGTGTTATAGAGATATGCACAGTCGTGCATATTCAAGAAAAAAAATCGTGCAACCAAAAAAAAGCAATATACTGTACTCTGAAATCTTGTTTAGAATTTGAAAACCCATAGCAATTATGGATGTACATTGCAAAAAGTCACTTTGGAACCCGGGTGTATTGGAGCCCTATTTTTTGAACTGTGCCAAAATGCTTTTTTGAAGTTTCAAAAAATTATGAAAACAAATCAACATGTTTATATAAATGTATATTACACATGTGTAAACTTTGATGCTGAAATAAGTAACCATGTGAGTTACACAAAAAAAGACAAAATCGTGATTTTAGAAAGATGAACAGTGCTTGTATTATTCACTATTTGGAAATCACCGTTTTGTCATTTTTATATAGGTCGCATATTTACTTATTTCATCACCAAACTTTACACATGTGTAATATACATCCATATGATCACGTAGAAATTTTTTCAGAAATTTTTGAAACCTTAAATGTGATTTTCAAAGTATTTAAAATAAGGTCCTCCAATACACCCGGGTTCCAAAAATCCACTCTCATGTACATTGATACTTCTTTAGCGCGCAGGATTGATATGTTTTTTATAGGCCGGTTGTTGCTGGTTTAAAAAATCGTTGGCCCGATCAATCGTAGACCAATTCCAAAATTAAATACCTCAATGGAATGAAAGAGCTTCAAACTTAGGAAATATAGTGAATTAAAAGAACTGGATGGGAAAGCTTGAGAAATTGTTGACCCGGTCAAAATCGAATGACCCAATTGTTAATTGAATACCTAAATCAATTGAGAGGCCTTAAAATTTGGAAGCATAGTGTATAGTATAAAAAAATTGAATAAGAAACCTTTGAGAAATTGTTGACTCTGTTAAAATCGGGTGATTCAATTCTAATTGAAGACCTCAATTGAATGTGAACTCCTTAAAACTAGGGAGCTTAGTGTTATAGAGACACGCACAGTCATGCATATTCAAGAAAAAAAATGCGTGCAACCAAAAAAAAAGCAATATACTGTACTCTGAAATCTTGTTTAGAATTTGAAAACCCATACACTTCTCTTCTAGACTTGCTATTTGTTTTGAACAACCAGCACAATTCTTTTTTAGGCTGTTGTATATACCCCAATACACCCGGGTTCCAAAAATCCACTTTCATGTACGTTGATGCTTCTTTAGCGCGCAGGATTGATATGTTTTTTATAGGCCGGTTGTTGCTGGTTTAAAAAATCGTTGGCCCGATCAATCGTAGACCAAATCCAAAATTAAATACCTCAATGGAATGAAAGAGCTTCAAACTTAGGAAATATAGTGAATTAAAAGAACTGGATGGGAAAGCTTGAGAAATTGTTGACCCGGTCAAAATCGAATGACTCAATTGTTAATTGAATACCTAAATCAATTGAGAGGCCTTAAAATTTGGAAGCATAGTGTATAGTATAAAAAAATTGAATAAGAAACCTTTGAGAAATTGTTGACTCGGTCAAAATCGGGTAATTCAATTCTAATTGAAGACCTCAATTGAATGTGAACTCTTTAAAACTAGGGAGCTTAGTGTTATAGAGACACGCACAGTCATGCATATTCAAGAAAAAAAATGCGTGCAACCAAAAAAAAGCAATATACTGTACTCTGAAATCTTGTTTAGAATTTGAAAACCCATACACTTCTCTTCTAGACTTGCTATTTGTTTTGAACAACCAGCACAATTCTTTTTTAGGCTGCTGTATACCCCCCCCCCCCCCCCCCCCCCCCCCCCACACACACACACACACACACAGACACACATGAACGAAGAAAACATTCATTTTTCGGCTCTTTAGACGGCATGACCCAACAGGAGAATGACATAGTTTAGCATTCTCTTATCCAAAGATTGCACCACGTACAGTTTGAAGGTATGCTGAGAGTTGGACAAGATAATCATAGAAGGCCCACACATGCTCATCAAGGCTCTTGCCTGGAACAAGAGGAAATGCATACATTACATAGGGTAAAGCTGAAGCTTAAGTCGTCCAGGTGTGGAGAGCAGACTGAAGAGCCTCAGAAACAGTCCGTATAGCTCATGCTTGCGCTTCGCATCAGTCACTCTGCATTTGATGGACCTGGAGGTTTCTCCCTGGGATGCTTTGATCCATAGTGATCAATCAACTGCTTCTCGTTGGCCAGTTGCGCCTGCACACACATACATGAAGTTGGACACTGCATCAATCATGAGGACATGTATCCATGTAAAGCTAATTATACACTAGCTAGTAGGAGTATATCCGGTTATGCTTGCACACAGTTTTCAACTTGATTCTTATGATCTTATCATGCTGGTTGCAGGATTCAGATCGGCTACTCGCCATCATCTACTCTGCCCTGGGATAGATAGGTAGATACTAGATGACTGGCCCCAAGAATTACTGCTAGCCCAAAAGGGGAACAACAGGACAGCGCGCATGGGATCGGATGGAGACCCTGACTGAGGCTTCAGATCCGTGCCGAGATAGTAGGGATTAGGAAGAAGAAGAAGAGAGCGCGTGCGCTGACCTTGCAGATGGGGCAGACGACCTTGAGCCCGACGGCGCGGGCCTCGAGCTGGGACCCCTTGGACTTCTGGTTCTTCTCCGCGCTCTTCCGCTGCGCGTCGATCTTCTGCTTTCCCCGCGTCATCCCGCCGCCCCGCCTCCGATCGATCGATCCTCCGAGTCCCCAACTCCGTCCAAACAACCACCCTCGCCCCTTCTTTTTTCTTTTTCCTTTTCTTGAGAGAAAGAAAGATAGATCCTCCCGTTGCCTTCCCTTCCGCTGTGGACGGGTCCTCGTGGGCCTATCTACCCTACCCGACTCATGTTGCTGTGGGCTGTGGGTGGGCCTTTTCCCCTTCATCCGCCGTAGCCCCCGGGGGTGTTGTTTTTGTTGATGCGCTGATGCAACTTTTTTTACTTTAGCAAAATTATTTGTAGGACGTGACTAGCTAGCGCCCGTGCGCCTATTTGCGGGAGCGAGCGCTCTTCTAAAAAAGAAAGGAGCGAACCCACACGCGACTAGGACAACCCAAAAAAGAAATCCGTACGTGACCTGGTTCTCTCCTGCAGCGCAATTAATTACTTTCCTTCATTTTTTCAAAAAGTTATATCTTTTGAATCAAATGTCAAAATGGAGATCCGTTTTCACGGTTGGTTTTCTCGCGACGAATGCTTCAAAACTAGATCCCATATGGATAGGTTTCGGCAAACATATTTTATGGGCAACTTTGTGTGCAATGGAGGCAACTCCGGTGTTATAGGGAAGCAACTCCTTCTTTTTAGCCTAGTAAGGCTGCTTGTTATGTTTGTTTGTGTAAAAATAAAAAGATCATACGAAACATGAGGTGCCTTTAGTGCTACATGCAATCAACTTCACTAGGCTATTTGTACCCGTGAATTTTTGCTAACATTATCCAAACTTGCCTATCACGGCTGCTCAATTTTTTACCGTTGTTCGTCAGTTGCCTATGGTTGAGTCTCAGTTGCTCACAAAGACTTTGAAGTTGTCTAGTATGGATGCCTAGTTGCTTGCTATTGGTAATTAGTTGCCTAACTTTGCTGCTCAGTTGCCTAACTTTGCACATTAGTTACCTACAATATTATGAAGTTTTGTATCATTATTTTTCTAACTTGCTTACAAACATTATGAAGTTGCCTACTGATGACGCTTAGTTGCCTGCCATTACTATTTCAGCTGCCTACAATACATTGAAAAATTGGGATAATGTTAGTAAACTTAACAGGTACACATAGTGTAGTGAAGTTGCTTGTATCTAACACTAAGTCGCTTCATGTTTTTTGTGATTTTATCGTTTTTATACAAATCAACCAAATATGCAGTCCTACTCGGAAAAAAAAAAAAGAAGTTGCTTCTCAATAACAGTAAAGTTGCCTCAATTGCACCGAAAGTTGCCCAAAAAAAGTTCGACGAAACCTATCCATACGGGATCTAGTTTTGAAGAACTCGACGTGAGAAACCTAACGGTGAAAACGATTCTGAATTTCGATACTCGAGTCAAAAGTTATGACTTTTTAAGTTTTTAAAACCCCATATTAATGCACATGCGGTGATGGTCGTGCGCGCAGTGAGCCAGTGCATGGCTGCAGCGCGTGCGCTCGGGAGGTCCAATTAGTGCAGCTGCATTAATAAGTATTTGGGTTATTTGTATTAGAAAAAAGTCCATTTTACTACCTTGAATAAAGTGGGTGGTTCACTTTACCTCCTGATTTATTTTTCTGCTTCTTTTAGCCCCCAAACAAAACCAAACCGGACAAAACACCCCCTTGGCTGGTTTGTCTCCACTCGCTGCTGATGTGGCACTAGTCAACGGTGGTTTTGACCTGGGTGGGGCCCATTTGTCAGGTGGGGTTGGGATACCAGTGGGGGAGCCCGCACGGCTAACCATCGCCCCTCGCTGGAGACAGGTCGGACCTGGCGACCGTCCTCTCTCGCCTGCATCACCCTCTCCCCGCCTCCCACCCTGCTGCCCTGCGTCGCTGCCCCGTCGTTGTTGTCCCCTCCGCGGCTTCCCCCGGCGACGCTGCCGACATGCCTGTCCACCCCAATGCACCTCCCGCCCGCACGGCCGCGCACCGACGCGCCTCGCCACCCGCTCCGGCCAGCTCCCGCGCGCTCGACCCCGAACCCCTCATCTCGTGGTCCACTGCCAACGATCCAATCCAACAAAAGAGATAGTAGAAAGTTGACCTTGGACAAGTCACGAATGTAGATTTCTAACTCGAGCGCTGTTGTATTGTATTTGTAGGTCACGAAATTCACGTGCGGTGGATTCGCCATGGGGATCTGCTTCAGCCACCTGGTGTTCGACGGGCAGGGCGTCGCGCAGTTCCTCAAGGCGGCGGGCGAGCTGGACAGGGGGTTCCCCGCGCCATCAGTGGCTCCCGTGTGGGATCGCGAAACGATCCCGGACCCGCCCAAGCTGCCGCGTGGCCCGCCGCTGTCCTTCACCGCGTTCAGCTTCGTGACCCAGGTGGTTGAGATCTCGCCGGAGAGCATCCTGCGCATCAAGAACGAGTTCAAGGCCGCCACCGGCAAGGAGATCTGCTCCGCCTTCGACGCCGTGACGGCCGTGGTTTTCAAGTGTCGTGCGCTGGCGGTGGAGCTCCCCGACCACCCGCGGGTGGGGTCGCTCACCGCTCCAGCCAGCTCGCGAGCGCCGCCGCGGGTCGCCGGAGAGAGTAGAGAAGAAATGGGGAATTTTTTCCAGATAGGCCCCACCCAGGTCAAAACCACCGTTGACTAGGGCCACATCAACAGCGGATGGAGACAAACCGGCTAGGGGGTGTTTTGTCCGGTTTGGGTTTGTTTGGGGGCTAGAAGAAGCAAAAAATAGATCAGGGGGTAAAGTGAACCACCCACTTTATTCAGGGGAGTAAAATGGACTTTTTTCTTTGTATTACTCCCGTAGCAATGGTAAAGTGTATATATTCCTTACAAAGTTTGATGATCACATCAGGTCCTGAACCAAACCATATCGCGGTACGATCACCAGTCCTACCATAAGATGTCATCGCATGGCTCACAAAATATTGGGCTCGTCAAATGTGAGTAATAATACCGGGCGTGCCGCCCGGTTAGCAATATCAAACTTTGAATATATGAATAAAATATGCAAGTGATACAAGGATTTCGTTGTTCCATGAATTGTTTGATCCATGACAATGAAGCTATACCTAAATCTGTCCATATCTTCCTTCACTAGATTAATGGCCTCCAGGTAATCATGCTCAATGAAAATGGATCGATTGCTCCATTGTAATGCAAGAAAGAAATCCTCCCTAATTGCGGATGGTTCATCCTCAAGATGCGCTGATGCAAGTTAACGGAATCATGTTGCAAAAGGTGAAAAACGTGATCATTATGAAATGATTGAGAAACTTGTAAAATGACACCTATAGAGGAGAGCACACTGACTGGAATTATACTGAAATCTAGTTGTAGGCGTGCAGCCTTTATTTTTATTTTATTTTATTTTCTTTGCGATGAATCGCTTGACCTTATTTGAAAACAATCAGGAATTACAGAGGGGTGGAAAGCGTATATATTGATTGTTGACTTGTTGTACTAAATCACATTGGAATAAGAATAAAAATGTGAATATTGGATTGTCTGACAAATGTATTGTTGCTAGAGCACACGCTGCATGTATGCACGTTGCAACTCGCAACTCAGACCAAGGATGGCCCAAAACTGAGTTCCTTTATATGGCTGGAAATCCAAATGTACATGTGAACATCAATTGGAAGGCAAAATCCAAGTGATTGTGCATCCCTAAAGACCCGTTCGATAAACCACCAGCTCCTATGACCCGTGAAGCGGCTGTTTGCTCGCTCCAAGATTTTAAACTACAGCTCCGTCGGCTCCCGGAGCAGAGCCGTGGAGCGGAGTGATACCGAACGGGCCCTAATTTTTTTTGCTCTATACCTGGCGAAGTGGTTCACGAAGGTGTAGGCCCTGGGTCTGCGGAGCTCGTACCGGAGCACCGCCCACATCTCGAGCTCCATGTCAGTCACCTCTTTGCTCGTGGCGATCCGGCAGAATCCGGCGACGTCCGCGGCGTTCAATTTGAACCTGGCGTGCCGCCCATCGTATTTGGCGGCAATGAAGACGGCCGTGCCGCCAACGAGACGGAGCTCATACAGTCATACTGCATGCGAATCGTTGACAGGGTTCGCTCTGACAGAAAGCGGTGGAGGTAGGAGACGGCGCGGTGAAGCGTGCGGTGAGCCAGCTCGTAGTACTGGTGAAGCCGTCCACGGGGCCGCTCCTCGCTGCGCATCGACGGGCAAATCTAGCCTCGCTGCACCGTCTTCAGGTAGTCCGACTAACAGACGCCAGTTTTAGTGAAAATTGAGCATCATGTTCACGACTTCAATCAACATTGCGTTTTCCTTTCCTAAAACTAGATCTATTAACCACACCAGCAGTACAAACAGCTCTAGAAAATTTAAAAATTAAATCGGGGCCGGCCGTTTCTTACTCCCGAACGGGCATCAACGACCGCCCTTATTCATTCAGTACGCGATACACTACAAACGCTTGAAGAGTGCATTTTGACAGACAATTCCAACTGACAGTTACAGCTTACAAGCAATGCAGAGACAAGGAAGCATGTAATTATTCTGCTTGTCAGTGCAATACATGGGCAAACCTCAACTTGCATCTACCGAGAACAATTTATTCGACACATTACCACAGGAGGTCATCCTAAACAAGAACACAGCAGAACGAAAAGCTGTGCTGCCTACACATTCTGCTCAGCTCAACCAACCAAGTGACCCTTCTTGGGTCGTCGTTGCACATGACCTCCTGTTACAATGGAAGAGAGTAACCGCGGAGGTACTTGGAGTCAACCCTGGATTCACGGAGTAGCGCCGCCCGACCTGTTCTGGCGACCTGCCATGTATGGAACATGACAGAGAGGAAATCCGGTTAGTTTTCAGAAGAAAAAAGAAGTGGCTGAACACAAATAAAGCATTCTGTTACATGTGGAACATAAAGATTTATTGTTCCAGGGAGCATAGGAACAACATTAGCAATATTGCGGGGATAAATGCATGTCCAGATGATTGAAAAATTACTCAGTGCCAAGAAAAAAAAGGTACTGCCATGCCCTGAAGCCTCAGCACAGACAGCACACAAGTCTTGACATCTAGAAATGTTTCCATTGTTTATTTTTATAGAATGTACTACTGTTCTTCTTTCTCTAACTGACACCAGAATCGCATTGAATTTGTTCCAGGGACCTACAATTGTACCCTGAAATCCTCAGCACAGGCTGCAGACAAATCTTAACATCTAGAAATGTTTTCCGTTAATTATTTTGATAAACTCCAATTGACTGCTAAGTATATTGACAAACAATACCAAGCATTTATCATGGTAAAAATGCCTGTTCAAATACGTGGATTGAAATTGTTTGCAAACTTAGATTCCATCACATAACAATCGACTTACAAGAATGGAATTGATATTATTTCACATCATCAATAGGACAGCAACAAAACAGAAGAAAAATACCGAAAAGCTCATGTAGAACTACTCGTTCCCACTCACAAGAAATCAACAACGAAGAGGCGAAACAATCAACATACCTCGCATATGCCATAAGGCTCCAACAGTCTTTGTAGTGCAACCATCTTGTCAAGATCCCCAGTAAGCTACATAGTATCAGAAGGTATAATTATGCAAGAGTTTTTATCAGTGATTAAATAGCATTACATAAAGCAGAATAAATAGTTGCGGTCATGTCAAACATTCAATCTTTTTATGCCAACAATTCATCCTGTTGCTAGTTTACTACCAAACTACTGTTCCCATAAAAGAGTATATCAGGGCATGGTGTGTTAGAAAAAACATCAGACAGACAGATACCTAACTATGAAAGCAGCTCACCTGTAGCGTAACTGTGTGATCAGAAAGATCCACACATTCTGCCCGAAAGATATTACCAATATCTAGTATCTCCCTCCGAGCAGCGGTGTTTCCAGATACTTTGATAACCATCAGTTCTCTTTCGGCAAAAGGTAAGTCAGTTAAGTCATCAACCTGGGATGGTCACATGTTTTGCATTAGCCCAAAGTATTTGCTAGAACAATTGACTGATCTAACAAATTGCATGTCATTTACCTTATGTACATCGATAAGCTTGTAAAGCTGCTGAACTAACTTCTCAATGGATTCATCAGTTCCAGGAACAACTGTTGTAATACGTGAAATGCCTTCCTTTTCAGCTGGGCCAACAGCAAGGCTCTGGGCAGTAGTATGATCTCATTGATAACAAGCCTGGCACATACACAACAACAATAAACAGAAGTTTTGACAAACCTGTATACTGTAACCCCTGCGAGCAAAGACCCCTGTTATAATGTTGAGGACACCAGGACAATCATTCACAAGGATGGAGAGAGTATGTGAGCGAAGCCCGTTTGACTGTACCAAACAAAGTCATGATTAGCTTAGAAGCTACACCGTTACTGTAGCACATATTATCATGTCGATTAAGCACTGTTATGCTTAAAGCTACAGAGGCCTTCGTTTATATTTGACAGTTTGCAAAATAAATAAAGATGCAAAATGAGAACACACTGCAGTCAAAATAGAATTAGATCCAGCTTTGAATAAACAGTGCATACAGTCTATAGGTCATTTTAATTAAAAAAATGATGTTTCTTTTGCAAAACTGGAATTCTTTGAACTTACATCTTCATCATCAAGAACACCCCAATGGGCATCAAGTACTTGGTTCATGGACAAGCTCTCATAAGGTTCCACAGGATAAACATCACCCTGCACACACAGTTCAAAGTCAAAACAACCACATGTTATAAGAATCAGTAGCAACAGACATACATACTGTAATAATGTATCTCATATGTTACTGGAAGTCTGGAAATATTTTACTCAGTTATGTTGCTTCGGATGCACATTTAAAAGTCTTGTGGCGATTCCTAAGTGTAGTCTTCAGTTTTATATGAATGCAGGTCTCCCCAGTTTCGCTGTATGAACTCTACTTTTCTTTCTATTTTTTGATTTCCTATAACCGGGTATATAAATTATTTTTTCTCTAAAAAGAATCACTTATGGAGCGATGGCTACACTGGGATTTCTACTGGTGGCAAAGAAGTTTAGTTGCATTTGCTTGCATTAAATAACTATTAAAGATATACTACCAGTTCGCAAGATCTTTCTATTCTTGCACCTCAAAATCTTTCTTGCATTATCCACACACAAGAGGCATCTCTCAAGCATAGCTTAACAAGTATTTAATCTGCAAACAGCAGTGTCCTAAAAGGTACTCCTAAAGCCTATACGCCACCTTTTAGAACGGTTATAACAGGACAAGAAGAGCAAGAGGAAATGGGCAACAAACATGGAGTTAGTCTCATAAGCACAGAAACATACCCCGGCACTGGATGGTTGATCAAAACTGCCATTAACCGTCTTATTCACAGAGGTAAGAGGCTTTTTGCGGGATGCTTCTACAAGGTCTGGGTAAGAAGCAGCAGAAAATCCCCAGAAACGAGCAGTTGCTCCGATCTTTTCACGCCTCAAAGCAATCTAAGAACGTTGGGAGATAAGAATTAGCTACTGAAGAAAATATGCCCGTGGATGTAGGCAGCAAATGATTCAGAAAAATATGCCCATGCATGTAGGCAGCAAATGATTCAGAAAATACTTTTCCTGTTCGACAAATTTCTTCGATCCCAAATTTTCTTAGGTTCCTTTGTGCCGCAACGATTTTCCCAGGATCTCCAGTTACCTACAGCATTGATCAAATAAGCATCGAAGGGCTCTTCACCCAGCATAAAAACACATATACCATATGTAGAACAGTTGGAGATCAAGAGATTTCACCTCCAGAGTTAGGCTGTTCTCAGAAATATCAATAACTTTCGCTCTGAAAACATTAGCTACAAACATGACCTATCAACAATGAGAAGAAACAGCACATTAAGAGTATTGTTGCAACTGTGTATGGAAGTACCAATATACTAATTCAGTGACTATGCAGATACGAGTCAACAGCGTATCTTACGTCAGCACGTTGATCTGGTTCAACATTGAGTTTTATAAGCATGAGCTCTCTTTCAACCTGAGGCTCCTTAGATAGATCTTCAACCTGCAATTTATTGGATTCAAATACGATATATATTAACAAACATTTATATGATCACAAAACAACATGCATTGAGAAATGAAATCTGCAAGCCAGAAACATACCAATGCTTGGAATAAAAAGGAAAACATCACATCACACTATTCAATTCATCTAGATGGTAGGAACAATAAGCAGACAACAGATAATTATGCAAGGTGGTATGAAATCAGCTTAGATTCGTTAGAATAGCTGTTTTCTTTGGATATCATGTATGTGCACAATGGCAGAATAAAATTTTCCATCTGCGAGTCCTTTCTTTTTAAGCATCTTCATTATAACAATTACGATAAGGTTATACGGAAACAACTTAATACTCCTGATTCCATGCAACACAGTGATTTTTACCAAACATACAAACTGCTTATTAATTGGATTATAACAATGTGAATATATGCTCGACATCACTGAAGACAAGGTACAGCAGTGATCAAAGTTGTATTGCCTTACATACAAACAAAATTTACAACATACTACACAACCAGGACACATCTGTATAGACATAAGAGTAAATTTCTCAACATACACTTTTTATTGCAAAATTATCAACTGATTACACGTTTAAGGGCCCACATGTCCTGGGTACCCTGGGTGCGTCCGGGCAGCCGGCCTTCAGGGCCTTTTCTCGACCAGGCCAGGAAGAGATTCTTCATAATGCAAAGCCGTGGGGGCGGTCTTCCCCCCACCAGTCGAGTTTTCTTTTGTTACACGTTTAAAGACTAATATCACATAAATTTACCTTTTCTTGCACACTGTAAAGGAATACTACTTTTTTCAACTCTCTAATGGTTTTACAACACAGTATCGCAGGGCCTTGTACTACCATGCTATGCCTAGGCATGCATGTGTGTACACCTCGAATCTGAAACAAACACACGAGTGGTTGGTTCATTTCACCTTGAACCGAAATAATTGGGAAAGTGGCATGGAAATGTTCGCTAATCCTTGGACCAACATAACAGGCAAGCAAAGTGTCATTAAACCTAGGTTGAGTCACATGTTAACCGCCTATGTGTAACGGGGAACTACAAGACTCTGTGAGACTATGCAGTGGGACCATGTTGTAAGATATACAAGAGAGCTAAAAAAGGTGCAGGATACCTGTGCAAGAAAAGTGTATAGTTCCATCAAATTAGTCCTAAAAGGTGTAGTTCCTTGATTGTTATAGTACAACAACAAATGCAGAACATCCACAAACAGAGCTTTTTTCTGACGTCGAAATGACTATTGAAGCTGTGGTTATAACGGAATGGAGTATCACCGCAGAATACGGCTAAGGTGTTTATGACTAGATTAGAAACTGCTATGCTCTAGCACTTTACACTGTACTATATTGCTAGAGCTGAAAGAAAATTTTGAAGTCAGTGAAATCTTCTGAAGGCTGTTGAAAGCAAGTGGCATGAAATCCGAACCACATAATAAACCGTTGCAAAATGTGGAACGGCAGACTCACATTCAAGACGTTGACGAGCTTATTGAGCTGCTCAATGACTTGGTTGAGCACCCTATCCGTCCCCGAGACGACGATGGTGAAGAGGGCCTTGTCCTTGTTGAGCCCCACGGCGAGCGACTCGATGTTGTAGCCTCTCCTGGCGAACACCCCGGCAATCCTGTTTATCATGCCGCTCTCGTCCCCGACGAACACCGAAATCGTGTGGCGCCGCACCCTGCAATCCCGGCTAGCAACTCCTATCAAAGTCAGCTCAAAGAGCAACGCGCGCAGCAAGACGGGATTCAGGCGCGAAGTGTCAGAAACGGAGAGCGCATTGCGGCGGGGAGAGGAGCTAACGGATCCCTCTTGGCGCCCGCGGCGACCGTCGACACCGCGGCGGACGCCTCGCCGCCGGCGCTCGCCCCCGCGGCGACTCCGCGGCGGCGCAGGGCCCGGAAGGACACGCGCGCGGCGCATCCGGGGAGGCGGTCGCGGGCCGCCGGTGGCGACGGCCGGAGGTGGTGGGCGGTGGCGACGGACATGGATGGTGGAGGGCGAGGTTGGTGGCTATCGGGAAGTGCTGGACGGGACAGTGTGTTGGTTTATAACATAATAACAGCAGTAGGGTTTATGAGGGGGGAAATTACGAAGCTGCCCCCGCCGCGCGTGCCTGCCAGTGCTATACGCGCGATGTGTGACGGGTAGCCACGTTTTGCGCTGGAGCTGGAGTAGTGTATCTTCTCTCTCTCATGGTGTGAGGGCGCGGCCTGATGATGCTACGATTTGCGTGCGAAAGTGCTACTACTACAGAACGAGGCGAATCGGGACGCAGGTCTCCGATCGTGGCAAAGCCATCTTTGCGCAAGAAAGATACACACACGCGGCATGCCAGTTCGTCGTTTCTCTGCACGGCACGCCGCGAAGAGTATTGCCCAGAGCCCCAGACGAAACATAAAACAGCGCAACAGCCAAAGGTTGTTCTCCCACGTACCCGTTGTCACGTACCCTGCAACGTGGCTGTGCTTTACTCTTTTCTTAATCCTTTGGGGTTTTGTTTACGCTTTGCGTACTGCACGACGTTACACATCCTATATACCTGTAATAAGTTCATCCCACTATATTATTTATTTTAACATGCAACTTATACACCTCATCCCACTTTTCAAGTGCCCATGCAATCATTTAACTTTTCACTTTTCTGTCACATGCAAGCCCTCCATATCGTCAATGACCATGAAAACCCTCCACATCATGAGTTTTCTTTCCACAATAAATAATTGAACTTGAATTCGGGTAGGACTTAAAAAAACATATTTCCACATCACACAAAAAAATCAAATTTTTTTGTACATGCACAAATACATATATAAAACGTTGAGGAAAAATTCCATAACAATATACTTTCATACGTGGTATATACCAAAAAAACAAGTACATAAATGAAAATGGGTCCCTTTTTGTTGTTGTTGGGCCGGGATTTTGTTCTTTTTGTGTAGCTTGCACACAATAATATTTTTTAACAAATTTTTATAGATCCACTGCGAATATATATAAGTTTTCACAGATTTATTTCGGGGTTTTTTGAAACTTAGAAATATCATTTTTGAATCTTTTGAAATATAGTCCTTCAATGCCCCCGTCCTCCAAAACTTCACTCTCGCATCCACCCTCCATTTACTTCTAGGTTGAATGTGATGCGGTAATGTTCTCATATATTATAATTTTATTTTTGACAAATTCATTACGAAAAAATATCGCAGCAACGCGCGGGGCATTATCTAGTTAAAAGGGTAGACACTCGTAACCACTTGCATACACCCATCCCTATAAGCATACACACATACACTCTATCCCTATAAGGGCAGAGACTGATCTGGTGGTTCTCCAAAAAAAACTGAGCAGGCTCTCTGTGCATTTTAGAACTAAACCGAAAAACCATACAAAAATAAATCGAACCGAACCAATATTATGTTTTTATGGTTTCTAGTTTCGGTATGGTATGAACATTTCATACCATTTTGAATCTCGGTTTTTATGATATGTACCGAGAAACCGATGTAAAGCAATATATTTATATTTTTTGAGACGAACAACCATACAAGTAGTCATTTTTTTTAGAGAGCCAGATTCTCTGTTAAGCTCATCCATTCTTCTTGTAACATAGTCTTTTTTCTCTTTGAAAGAATGCTAAGCATGTCCATCACCATTATACATATGTACAATTATGTATTGTTTGTATAAAAAAGGTATGTGTTTTGAATCATAATTTGTAAATTATTATGTGTCATTTTCAAATTCGTGTCAACTTTGGTTTTTATGGTATATACCGAAACATATGAAAATAATTTGGTACATACCGAAACATACCAAAATAATTTGGTACATACCGAAACCATACCAAAATAATTTGGTAAACCGAAACCGAACCGTATCTTAGTTTCATACTGTATTTACCAAAGTATTAATACCGCGTAAATCAAAAAATCGTATAAACTGACCATATAAACTGAATGCACACAGTTAGCTCGCATGTCTTAAACCAAACCAGGGTTTGATTTTGGTGGATTGGGGGCACTGTCAGTGTCAAAACCAGCAGATCTCGAGTAGGGGGTCCCGAGCTATGGATCTTGGATCAATGGGGAACAGGGAACGTAGACACGGTGTTTACCCAAGTTCATGCCCTCTCGAGGAGGTAAAACCCTACGTCCCGCTTGATTGTATTGATTGAGTGTATGCGATTACAGAGTCGATCTACCATGAGATCAGACGAGCTAAACCCTAGATGATGGTTATGTCGATGTGTCTACGGACTAAAACCCTCTGGTTTATATAGACACCAGGGGTTCCTAGGGTTACATATGGTCGGTTACATCGAGGAATAAACATATCGATCCGGCTACCTTGTCTTGGAGGGCATACCAAGTCACCAGAAGTTTCCTTCTTGAGTACGAAGTTATTGGATAGTTCGGCCTTCACGTAGTAACCATAAAGCGGCCCATCAGTCCGGCCTATGGGAGATAGGCCGGCAGCCCGAGGACCCCTTAGTCCATGACTCCCTCGGTAGCCCCCGAACTAGCCTCCAATGTCGGGTCTTCACCATCCCCAGCTGCTCCTTGCTTATATGGTCTCCGGTTTGCGGGGCGAGTCCTTCTCTTGTTCGGTGAATTATAGTTCGGTCACCGATGACTTCATGATTTCCGAACTATGCACTTAATTCGGCCTTGAAGGCCAATAGCCCGAGTGTGAACAGTACCTTTGTCTGACAACCTTTTGGCGAGTCGCGGCCGATCAAGACCACTGACCAGTTATGGAAACTCGATTCGCGATTCGAGGCAGTTTTTCACTGACACATTCCATCAATATGGAGATCGTGCCCCATTGTTTAAGGGATACAGTTTATGATTTGGGCTATCCCACACGCGCATAACTGCACGATTTTATCGTGAAGCGGCGAGGTCCGTGGCGCAACAGAGGGGTGATACGTCTACGTCGTATCTATTATTTGTTTCATGCCAATATTATAAAACTTTCACATATTTTTGGCAACATTTTATATGATTTATTGGACTAACATATTGATCCAGTGCCCAGTGCCAGTTCCTGTTTGTTGCATGTTTTTTGTTTCGCAGAATATCCATATCAAACAAAGTCCAAACGCGATAAAAATTTACGGAGAATTATTTTGGAATATATGTGATTTTTGGGAATTGGAATCAACGCAAAAGGAGGCCCACAGCCCCCGCAAGACACCAGGGCGCGCCCCAGGGCCCAGGCGCGCCGTGGTGGGTTGCGGTCACCTCGTAAGTCAGTTGGAGCTCTACTTCGGGCGCAAGTAAGCTTATATCCGGAAAAAAATCATGTTAAAATCTCAGCACAATCGGAGTTACAGATCTCCGGGAATATAAGAAATGGTTTTCGGCCAAAAAAGAGGAACGTGAAACAGAAGAGAACAGAGAGGGAGATCCAATCTAGGAGGAGCTCCTGCCCCTCCGCCGCCATGGCGGCCATGGACCAGAGGGGGAACTCTCCTCCCATCTAGGGGGAGGCCAAGGAAGAAGACGAATGAGGGGGGCTCTCTCCCCCTCTCTCCCGGTGGCGCCGGAACACCGCCGGGGCAATCATCGTGACGACGATCTACACCAAAAACTTCGCCGCCGTCAACACCAACTCTCTCCCCCAATATGCAGCGGTGTAACACATCTTTTCCCCGTTGTAATCTCTATTAAACATGGTGCTCAACTCTATATATTATTTCCCAATGATATTTGGCTATCCTATGATGTTTGAGTAGATCTGTTTTGTCCTATGGGCTAATTGATAATCATGGTTGGTATGAGTGTATATTTTATTATGGTGCTGTCCTACGGTGCCCTCCGTCTCGCGCAAACGTGGGGGATCCTCGCTGTAGGGTGTTGCAATGTGTTCATGATTTGCCTATGGTGGGTGGCATGAGTGACAGAATACACAAACCCGAGTAGGTGGGTTGTTGCATATGGGAGTAAAAGAGGACTTGATACTTAATGCTATGGTTGGGTTTTACCTTAATGATCTTTGGTAGTTGCGGATGCTTGCTAGAGTTCCAATCATAAGTGCATATGATCCAAGTACGGAAAGTATGTTAGCTCATGCCTCTCCCTCATATAAAATTGCAAGAATGATTACCGGTCTAGTTATCAATTGCCTAGGGACAAATAACCTTCTTGTTTGACAAAAGCTTTCTACTAAACAACTAACTTTTATTATCTTGATTTTTACTCGTAGTTTTATTCCCGCTAAGTACTTCTAGTTTTATTCGTGCAAACTATCCTATCACCTACAAAATAGTTTCATACTTGTTCTAGGTAAAGCAAACGTTAAAGTGTGCGTAGAGTTGTATCGGTGGTCGATATAACTTGAGGGAATATTTGTTCTACCTTTAGCTCCTCGTTGGGTTCGACACTCGTACTTATCGAAAAAGGCTACAAACGATTCCCTACACTTGTGGGTTATCAAGACCTTTTTTTGGCGCCATTGCCGGGGAGCAGTAGCGTGGGGTGAATATTATCGTGTGTGCTTGTTTGCTTTATCACTAAGTAATTTTTATTTCTTGTTATTAGTTGTTTTATATCTTTAGTTATGGATATGGAACACGAAACACCAAAAAAAATAGTGGTACTTGATACTCATGGAGATGGGGAACCTCCTAAAACCCTCGATGCTCGTTATGTGGGACGAGTTAATTACTCCTTTGATAATCCTGAGAAATCATCATTAAACTTTATAATGGGAGACATGTTGGATCAACATGAGTACTTTAGGGATTATCGCTTGTCTCAAAAAGGGAAACACTTATGGGATCAAATTAGAATATTGCAATGGTTTGCTTGGGATGCATGCTTGAGATGTGATTTTACTTGTTGCTCTAAGATAGAGGCTCCACACCTTCCCTTTCAATGTAAATTTAACGATAATTAAACCTTGGCTTCTTATGCTAAAGGTATTTATGATTACTATGATGTGGAACGAATAGAAGAATTTGTTTCTTTTAAAGGTGCTTATGAAATTGCTTCTTTGCTTGAAAAGTATGATGATGTTCCTTACAAATCTGGAAATTTATCCATACTTCAATATTGCTATGATAATTATGAATACAATTATGATATTATTGAATTTATTGAGAGAATGCCCGCTGCCTTGGAGGAGACTAAAATTTTGCAGGAATCTATGGAAGAAGAAATTGTAGAAACTGTGAGCTCATTAGATGAAGAAGATGAGGAGGAGAGCAAAGAACAAAAGGAGGAAGAGCGGATTAGCTACCCGTGCCCACCTTCTAATGAGAATAACTCTTCAAGTCATACATTATTTAATTTCCCTTCATGCTTACCGAAGGATGAATGCTATGATTATTGCTATGATCCCTTGGATTCGTTTGAAATATCCCTTTTTGATGAACTTGATGCTTGCTATGCCTGTGGCCAAGATGCCAATATGAATTATGCTTATGGAGATGAACTTGATATAGTTCCTTATGTTAAGAATGAAATTGTTGCTATTGCACCCACACGTGATAGTCCTATTATCTTTTTGAATTCTCCCAACTACACTATATCGGAGAAGATTGCTCTTATTAAGGATTATATTGATGGGTTGCATTTTGCTACTACACATGATGATTTTGATGAATATAATATGCATGTGCTTGCTGCTACTACTTGCAATTATTATGAGAGAGGAACTACATCTCCACCTCTTTATGTTTCCAATACGATAAAATTGCAAGAAACTCTTTATACTATGCATTGGCCTTTACTTGATGTGCATGAATTGTTCTTTTATGACACGCCGATGCATAGGAAGAGATTTAAACTTTGTCATTGCATGATATATGTTGCTTTGTGCTCACTACTAAATTACAAATCATTGTTAATTAAAATTGACTTTGATATACCTTGGGATCCGGGTGGATCCATTACTTGAGCACTTTATGCCTAGCTTAATGGCTTTAAAGAAAGCGCTGCTAGGGAGACAACCCGGAAGTTTTAGAGAGTCATTTTATTATGTTGAGTGCTTTTATAAAGTTTAAAAACAAAAAATATAGAGGGGAACCTAAAACTTCACAAAAAGAAAGGTGGAAGTGAGAGAGATGATGAGCATCGTTGAGGTGGGGGCTAGCCTTGAACTTTGTTCATGCCCATGGAAACTTTGTGAATCTTGAATCACATAAACTTTTCAACAAAAAAAATTATCCCCTTGTACAAATCCATTGTATTATAAAAATAATGTGCCAAGATTTGCCTTTGGGATGATTAGATTGCTTGTTGGTATGTGCGGTGTAAAAACAGAAACTTGTGGCTGTAGTGCGTGAATTTACATTTTTTATTGGAACGTCAAAAGTTTTTGAAATTTTTACACAGTATTTCTATACAATTTTTTTATTTCTTCCTAATGTTTCAGAATTTTTGGAGTTACAGAAGTATGGTCAAAGTTCAGATTACTACAGACTATCCTGTTTAAGACAGATTCTGTTTTTGATGCATTGTTTTGCTTGTTTTGATGAAACTATCGATTTTATCGGTGGTATAAGACATGGAGAAGTTATAATACAGCAGGGATAATGCAAATATAAAATATGAATGGGTTTTCAACAATACTTAAAGTAGTAATTTGCTTTATTATACTAACGGATCTCACCAGTTTTCTGTTAAGTTTTGTGTGGATGAAGTGTTCAAAGATCGAGGAGGTCTCGATATGAGGAGAAGGAGGAGAGGCAAGAGTTCAAGCTTGGGGGTTCCCAACGCACCCCAAGTAAATATCCAAGGAGAATAAAGTGTATAAGCTTGGGGATGCCCCGGAAGGCATCCCATCTTTCTTCAACAAGTATCGATATGTTTTCGTTTTCGTTTCGTTCATGTGATATGTGTAAATCTTGGAGCGTCTTTTGTGTTTAGTTTTCACTTTTATTTTATGCAACATGCTGGTATGAGATAGTCCATGGTTTATTTATAGAATTCTCATTGCACTTCACTTATATCTTTTGAGTATGGCTTTATAGAATGCTTCATGTGCTTCACTTATATCATTTGAAGTTTGGATTGCCTGTTTCTCTTCACATAGAAAACCGTTATTTGTAGAATGATCTTTTGCTTCAATTATATTTATTAGAGCATGGTATTTTGTAGAAAGAATTAAACTCTCTTGCTTAACTTATATCTATTTAGAGAGTCAACAGGAATTGGTCATTTGCATGGTTAGTCATAAAATCCTACATAAAACTTATGGATCACTGAATATGATATGTTTGATTCATTGCAATAGTTTTGCGATATAGAGATGATAATATGTGGGAGGTACTAGTGGATGATCATGTTTAGTAAGATATTGGTGTTAAGGTTTGTGATTCCCGAAACATGCACGTATAGTCCCCCATTATGCCAGGAAGTTGGAGCACAATTTATCCTTGATTGTCTATCTTTGTGTGAAGGTCGGGGGCGCGCGATGGTTAACTCCTACCAACCCCCCCTAGGAGCATGTGTAGTAATACTTTGCTTCGAGGGCTAATAAACTTTTGCAATAAGTATGTGAGTTCTTTATTACTAATGTGAGTCCATGGATTATACGCACTCTTACCTTTCCGCAATTTGCTAGTCTCTACGGTACCGTGCATTGCCCTTTCTCACCTCGAGAGTCGGTGCAAACTTCACCGGTGCATCCAAACCCCGTGATATGATATGCTCTATCACACATAAGCCTTATTATATCTTCCTCAAAACAGCCACCATACCTACCTATTATGGCATTTCCATAGCCATTCCGAGATATATTGCCATGCAACTTCCACCGCTTCCGTTTTGATGACTTGAGCATTCATTGTCATATTGCTTTACATGATCATAAGATAGCTAGCATGATGTTTCCATGGCTTGTCCATTTTTGGATATCTTTGCTACGCTAGATCATTGCACATCCTGGTACACTGCTAGAGGCATTCATATAGAGTCATACTTTGTTCTAGTATCGAGCTGTAAGTAAATAGAAGTGTGATGATCATCATTATTCATTATTAGAGCATGTCCCAGTGAGGAAAGGATGATGGAAACTATGATTACCCCACAAGTCGGGATGAGGCTCCGGACAAATATAAAAAAAAGAAAAAAAAGAAGAAGAAGAAGAAGAAAAAGGAAAAAGAAAGAAAAAAAGAGATAAAAAATGAGAGACAAAGAGAGAAGGGGCATGCTAATTCCACACTTGTGCTTCAAAGTAGCACCATGTTTTTCATATAGAGAGTCTCCTATATTGTCACTTTCATATACTAGTGGGAATTTCTGATTATAGAGTTAGATGCACACCCACTTAGTTTTAGTTTGAGATTTCATACACTTATAGCTCTTAGTGCATCCGTTGCATGGCAATCCCTACTCCTCACATTGATATCAATTGATGGGCATCTCCATAGCCCATTGATTAGCCGCTTCGATGTGAGACTATCTTCCTTTTTGTCTTCTCTATATTAATGTCTACCACCGCATTCTATTCCACCCATAGTGCTATATCCATGGCTTGCGCTCATGTATTGCGTGAGAGTTGAAAATGTTGAAGCGCGTTAAAAAGTATGAACCAATTGCTTGGCTGACACCGGGGTAGTACATGATTTATACTTTGTGTTAAGAAGACAGAGCATGACAAGGCTATATGATTTTGTGGGTATAGCGTTCTTTAGCCTTGATATTTTGAAAGACATGATTGTTTGTTGGGATGCCTGAGTATTAATGTCTTCATGTCAAAACTAGACTATTGCTTTGAATCACTCATGTCTTAATATTCATGCCATGATTAGATATATGATCAAGATTATGCTAGGTAGCATTCCACATCAAAAATTATATTTTTATCATTTACCTACTCGAGGACGAGCAGGAATTAAGCTTGGGGATGCTGATACGTCTCTGTCGTATCTATAATTTTTGATTGTTTCATGCCAATATTATACAACTTTCACATATTTTTGGCAACGTTTTATATGATTTATTGGACTAACATATTGATCCAGTGCCCAGTGCCAGTTCCTGTTTGTTGCATGTTTTTTGTTTCGCGGAATATCCATATCTAACGAAGTCCAAACGCGATAAACATTTACGGAGAATTATTTTGGAATATATGTGATTTTTGGGAGTTGGAATCAATGGAAAAGAAGGCCCACAGCCCCCACAAGACACCAGGGCGCGCCCAGGGCCCAAGCACGCCGTGGTGGGTTGTGGTCACCTCGTAAGTCGGTTGAAGCTCTACTTTGGGCGCAAGGAAGCTTATATCCGGAAAAAATCGTGTTAAAATCTCAGCGCAATCGGAGTTACGGATCTCCGGAAATATAAGAAACGGTTTTTGGCCAGAAAAGAGGAACGTGAAACAGAAGAGAACAGAGAGGGATATCCAATCTAGGAGGAGCTCCTGCCCCTCCGCCGCCATGGCGGCCATGGACCAGAGGGGGAACTCTCCTCCCATCTAGGGGGGGGGGGCAAGGAAGAAGATGAAGGAGGGGGGCTCTCTCCGCCTCTCTCCCGGTGGCGCCGGAACACCGCCGGGGCAATCATCGTGACGGCGATCTACACCAACAACTTCGCCGCCGTCAACACCAACTCTCTCCCCCTCTATGCAGTGGTGTAACACCTCTTTTCCCCACTATAATCTCTATTAAACATGGTGCTCAACTCCATATATTATTTCCCAATGATATTTGGCTATCCTATGATGTTTGAGTAGATCCGTTTTGTCCTATGGGCTAATTGATGATCATGGTTGGTATGAGTGTATATTTCATTATGGTGCTGTCCTACGGTGCCCTCCGTCTCGCGCAAACTTGGGGGATCCTCACTGTAGGGTGTTGCAATGTGTTCATGATTTGCCTATGGTGGGTGGCGTGAGTGACAGAATACACAGACCCGAGTAGGTGGGTTGTTGCATATGGGAGTAAAGAGGACTTGATACTTAATGCTATGGTTGGGTTTTACCTTAATGATCTTTGGTAGTTGCGAATGCTTGCTAGAGTTCCAATCATAAGTACATATGATCCAAGTACGGAAAGTATGTTAGCTCATGCCTCTCCCTCATATAAAATTGCAAGAATGATTACCGGTCTAGTTATCAATTGCCTAGGGACAAATAACCTTCTTGTTTGACAAAAGCTTTCTACTAAACAACTAACTTTTATTATCTTGTTTTTTACTCGTAGTTTTATTCCCGCTAAGTACTTCTAGTTTTATTCGTGCAAACTATCCTATCACCTACAAAATAGTTTCATACTTGTTCTAGGTAAAGCAAACATTAAAGTGTGCGTAGAGTTGTATCGATGGTCGATAGAATTTGAGGGAATATTTGTTCTACCTTTAGCTCCTCGTTGGGTTCGACACTCTTACTTGTTGAAAAAGTCTACAAACGATCCCCTACACTTGTGGGTTATCAAGGGGCTCTTGGTATTTCAGCGGCATATAAGAGGGGAACAACCATCAAAGCCTCCTCACGCTTCCAGATCCTCCACAACCATTGCCTTCCCATCCTTCAGAGGTCAAGCACGTAGATCTAGTCCTTCCTCCACCCTTCCAAACCACATCCCAAGCTCAGCCATGGCTGGCTCCGGCTCCAAGGGCAAGTGGGAGGCCTCCTGTGTCACCAACATCGACATCGAGGAGCTGAAGCACGTCGGCAACCTTTCACCCAACATCACTCACCATGCCTGAGAAGGGCCAAGTTATCCCCACGCCTAGGCCAGGCGAGAGGGTGGTATTTGTCCCCCACTTCATCCGGGGGCTTCACTTCCTGCTCCATCCCTTTGTGAGGGGATTGATGTTTTCTATGGGTTAGATTTTCATGATCTTCCCCCGAACTCTTTCTTGCACATCTTGGCCTTCATAATCATCTGCGAGGCCTTTCTACGGGTCCAACCCCACTTCGGCTTGTGGCTAAAGGTTTTTAATGTCAAGACGAAGATAGTCAATGGCAAGCACACAGACTGCGGGGGCGTGGTAATCAGCAAGCTTCCCCGTGTTGGATGGCCGGAAGGCACCTTTATAGACACCATCAAAATCTGGCAAAGAGAATGGTTTTATATCACTGAACTGCGCAGCGAGGATTGGGTAGCCTCTCCCGAATTCAAATCCGGACCTCCCACCAGGCTGGTGTCATGGGTCAGGAAGGGACTTGACTGGGGGTCAGTGGAAGAGGTGAAAGCGTTGCAGAAGCACGTCTCCTTGAAAGCACATTTGCTCCCTTGGTGGTTTTGGTAATTAATAACAACATATATGTCATTGAACTAATGTTTTCCACTAAGTATATTTCAGGAAAACTTCAATGATGGGTTGGCAAAAGGATTGTGGAGAAACACCTAGATGCAAGGAAATGGATTGGCAAAGCTTCAAGCAAGAGGACTCTACATTTTACTTTGTGAGAAATAACTTTGAGTCCATAGGAAAGCCAATACTATTAAAAGGGGGTAAGGTACTATTGGTGAACAAGATGCTCCACGTGCACAAGTGATAGTCACCAAAAACACCCACAAACTCTTCCACAAAAGTCTGTCCTAGCCTATCATGAAAATCGGTCAGACAGAGCCTTGCCAAACCCTAGCACATCGGTGCAACCGATTTTGCTTTGGTGCCACCGAGTTCAGCTTGCCAACTTTCTGTTACCTCGATTCTTAAAATCAGAAATTCCGAGATTTTGGATCGGCGTCACCGAATTTTGGGAAACTGACCGTTGGTCACCTTATCAGTACCACTGAGATTTCTGTATCGGTCTCACCGAGATTCAAAAGTTGCTACCTGTGGAGCAACTGGGTACCACCGAGTTTTATACTTCGGTGTCACCGAGTTGGTCACTTTAGGTGTAACGGTTGGATTTTTGGGGATGCCTATATATACCCCTTCACCACATCCCACTCAAAAAAGAAGCACTCAGAACTATTCCATACTTGCCCCATCCAATTTTCTAAGAGAGAGCCACCTACTCATGTGTTGAGATCAAGCTATTCCACTCCATCCATATGAATCTTGATCTCTAGCCTCCCCAAGTTGCTTTCCACCAAATCAATCTCTTCCACCAAAGCCAAATCTGTGAGAGAGTGATTGTGTGTTGAGGAGTCTATCATCTTGAAGCACAAGAGCAAGGAGTTCATCGACATTACCGAGCCTATTACCTTTTGGAGGGTGGTGCTTCCTAGATTGGTTAGGTGTCGCTTGGGAGCCTCCTACTTTGTGTTGTGGAGTTGAACCAAGAAGTTTGTACGGGCAAGGAGATCGCCTACTTCGTGAAGATCTACCCATAGTGAGGCTAGTCCTTCGTGGACGGAAGCCGTTATGGAATAGTCAAGGTTGCTACTTCGTGGACCCTTATGGGTGGAGCCCTCCGTGGACTCTCGCGACCGTTACCCTCCGTGGGTTGAAGACTCCATAAACGTGGACGTACGATAGCACCACCTATCGGAACCATGGGAAAAATCTTCGTGTCTCCAAATTGCGTTTGATTTTCCTCCCTACCCTCTACTTCATATGCTTGTCTTTACTTTCCGCTGCTATACTCTTAGAGTAGGGTGTACTTGAATTGCTATAATCGCTAAAATCTGCCAACACTTAAAATTGGGAAAAGGTAGAATTTTTATTTACTAAAGTAGTCTAATCACCCCCCTCTAGACATACTTTCGATCCTACAAGTGGTATCAGAGCTTTGGTCTCCATTGCATTGGTCTCACAACCTAGGAGAGTATGGCGTCTAGTGAGGGAAATTATCACCGTAGAGGTCCGTACTTTGATGGCTCAAATTTTGCTAGTTGGAAGCACAAAATGAAAATGCATATTCTTGTTCATAACCCTGCCGTTTGGGCCGTTGTTCGTGTTGGATTGCAAGGTGAATTCTTTGGTGATGGAAAGGAACCGGATCGTGAAGCGACCGCGAAAGAATTGAAGATGTTGCAATACAACGCTCAAGCACGTGACATTCTCTTCAACTGCCTATGCCCCGAAGAATTCAACAAAATCAGCCGTCTTGAGAATGCCAAGGAAATTTGGGATACTTTGGTTGATATGCATGAAGGTACCGAATCCGTGAGAGAATCCAAGTTGGATGTTCTTCAAAGTCAGCTGACAAGTTCAAGATGAAGGATGGTGAAGGAGTCGCAGAGATGTACTCTAGGCTAGCTCTCATCACCAATGAGATTGCCGGCTTAGGAAGCGAGGAAATGACCGACAAATTCATCACCAAGAAGATACTTCGAGCTTTGGATGAGAGATACGACACCGTGTGCACATTGATCCAAATGATGCCCAATTACAAAGATCTCAAGCCTACGGAAGTCATTTGAAGGATTGTTGCTAATGAGATGACACTCAAAGACAAAGAAGAGCTTCACAACAAGTCTAGCGGTGCTTACAAATCTACAAGTGATGCTCGCGCAACTTCAAGCGACAACCTTGTCACCAATGAAGAGATAAGCCTCATGGTCAAGAAATTCAACAAGATATACAAGAATAGAGGCAAAGAACAAAGCTCCAACTCAAGATACGAAGAGAAGTGTTCGTCAAGTCGTGACCGAAACTGCTACAATTGTGGGAAGCCCGGACACTACTCCAATGAGTGCACGGCTCCCTACAAACGAAGAGAATAGTCACCTAGAAGGCGAAGCTCAAGAGATGAATCATCTCATATAGAGAGAAGGAGTAGAGATGACCGTTATGAACGAAGACCCTCAAGGAGAAGTAGGGACTCGAAGAAGAAGGACAAGTACACCAAGAGCTACACAAGAAGAAGACATCAAGCTCATGTTGGTGAATGGGTTTCCGGCTCCGAATCCGACAACCATTCCGAGAGAAGCTATCACTCCAACTCCGACTATAGTCAAGATGAAGGTGTTGCCGGAATTGCACTAGTGACTACCAACTCCTATGATCTAGTTGATTCACCAAATGAAGGGAGTGGAAGTTGCTTCATGGCTAAAGGCCCCAAGATATCACACCCCGAGTATCCTGATTTCAATAGTGATGAAGATGATTTACTTGAAGATGATGACTTGCTCTTTGATAAAACTAGTGATATTAGTCAAAATGAACTTGATAATTTTCATGGTAGTCAAGATAAGTCATGTGATGATGATAAGATGGAAATAGAACAACTAACTAAAGAATTAAACACTCTTAAGTTAGCCCATGAATCTACTCTAGAAGATCATAGAGAGCTTGTAAGGACTCATGAGAAGCTACGCTTCGAGAAGCTCACTTTGGAGCAAGAACATGAGTTTCTTAAAGCTATCAATGACGATCTTCGAAAGAAGACTTTATCTTATCTAGCCAAACGATTACTCTTGTCTACATTCATTCCACAAGTTAAGTCTAAGCAAACTAGTAACAAAGGCAAGAAAGGTTCTTCAACTAGTAGCAATAAAAATGATAAACCCAATGATATTGCTTCTAGTAGCTCTATTGATCCCACTAACACTTCTTTTAGCCAAGTCACACTCGAGCAAGAAAATGAACTTTTGAAAGGGATTATAGAGAAAGGTATCTACAAGAGTCTTGCCGGGTGTAAGCAATTTGAGGAGATTGTACGCAAGCACGGAGGATACCGGAAGAACCATGGCATTGGCTACTTCAACGCAAATGGAGTTGAATGGGAAGAAGGTCAATACCCCAAGCCCAAGTTTGTTCCTCAAAGGGAGAAGTATGAACATACTCTTCCTAAGGGAACAAACACTCAAGATGACCTTCCACCACAAGACCACAAGCTCAAGGGCCAGGAGAAGCTTCAAGAGGACATTGACTCATATGAAGATGAATCCCAAGCTTTGGTGAAGTGGGTTCCCAAGGCTACTTCAAGCTCAACTTCTACAAGTGCCACTTCAACACCAAGGATCCCCATCAAGTTGATGTGGGTCCCCAAGAAGAAGAACTAGAGAAGTTATTGAGGGGTGACTCCGCCAATGAAATTGACTCACATTTATTATTGTCAAGAACTAGTTGCAATCCACGTCAACATCATGCAATAGTTCAAGGAGTCACACATTCCCTCAAAGGTAAGCAAGGGACAAGGTAATCAACAAATCCATGGACATCATCATGTATGCTTTGCACTCCATGTCCATAGATATCCTTGTATTTGTCTCTTGTGTGTTGGGACTAACCCATGTAGGTGAGAAGAGTAAGGAAACAACAAGGATGCTCCCAACTCTTGGTGATCTTCATCAACCTTGAGCATCCACCACTACATCACCCACATGAAGTCTTCATCGACAAAACCCAAGGTTAGTTTATCCCTCCTATGGGGGGATGTCACATCAAGGGGGAGCTTTACTCTAAGACTTGAGTTAAAGCATCTCATAGCATGTGACAACATTAAATGCTTTATGTAAAAGTGGTAACCCCACTTGTGCTTAAACGATGAGTATGACCTATGATCAAGTATTCTTACTTGGCTCCTAAGTCAATATACTCATAT
This sequence comes from Elymus sibiricus, assembly GCA_039707655.1. Lineage (NCBI taxonomy): Eukaryota > Viridiplantae > Streptophyta > Magnoliopsida > Poales > Poaceae > Elymus > Elymus sibiricus. The sequence goes on along the minus strand of CM077673.1, from coordinate 269,509,219 downwards.
ATAGATGACTCCGTCATCGCCAAAATGCTTGATAGATGCTAGTATGTATGTGCATGTTTGCCATGATTTCATTTGACATCTTATTATGTGAGCATGTTGGTCTGCATTTCTTTATTCATTCGAGGACATCCAATTGTTGCTATTTGGACTTTGGTTTTTCTTTTGCCAATTGGATGGACAAGAATGCCTAGGACCACTCTCTAGCTATCTATGCTTTCTCGTCTCATATTCCATTCTTGCTGCATCACAAAATTTGAACAAGTACTTTTCGATCTCTCTGTGTGAGGAGCACTCGGAGTTCCGTATCGACAAGGACTGACCATTAAAACCTCCCAAGTGCATCTCGGTGAAACCAACTCAAAATTCTCCGTCTCATCGAATGCCTAGGGTTGATATGGTTTTCACACTAGGTATCACCGATTCCATCTTCTCGGTTACACCAAGTTTCCCTATCAGCTGACAGTAGAGAAACTCGGTGACACCGATAAGTTAGAACCAGCGTCACCGACAGCCACGGGTATATAAAGAGGCGGACCCGACTTTTGAAATTACTTTCTCAAACGTCATCCCGTCCAAAACCCTAGCTGCCGAACAAAGACCCCTGGTTATCTCCTTCGTCTTCCCAAGCGCCTCCGCCGTTGGAAGTCCACGCCGTTGACGGAATCTTCACCACCGTCGCCGCCGTAGCGAGATCGTCACCGAATTAAGGTACAGTTTCGACCCCTCATGCGCTCCTCCCTCCAAATCTTGCGCATTAGGACTTTTCCATCGATAAGACAAGCTTTGAGATTGATCTATCCACAAGAACTTCCATTAGAATAGCGAACGAAAGATTTTTTAGGGTTTGCCGTCCGCAACTTGAATCCCGGTGGAACCGAAGCAAAAGAATCGGTAGCACCGATTCCCTTTTTAGATCAACTGAGAACAACCTCGGTGAAACCGAGTGCCCATTTACGGTGTCACCGAAAGTGGTGCCAAGTTTCTGTAATGCAGGTTGTTTGTCTCGGTGGGTCCGAAAAGTTTGCCTCGGTTGTACCGATATTCACTTGGCAGAATGCAAATCTTGAGAAATTTTAGTTCAAATCTTTGAGAAAATTGTCTGCATTTTGTGATGACTCAACCCTTCCATTCTTCTATACTCTATTTCATAGGGTCAGAGATGTCAGGTTCTGATGATAGCTAGAATAACTTCACAGAGGAGAATGTTGACGCACTAGTCCTGACGGGAGCTATGATGATGTACCTAGCTCACCAGATCTGCCCAAAGCTGCAACCAGGGCAAGAAGAAAGCTGAATTCTGATGAGGAGGATGACGATTTTGTTCCAGAGGAGCTGCCCAAGAAAGATACAACTGTCAAGAGCACTGCTGCTGCCACTACATCCAAGAAGAAGGCAATAAGGAAGGAGTATGCCAGCTCAGGGTCAGTGAGAGCACCAGAGAGTGCTAGGGAAACAATGACTATTGATCCCCCAAGGAAATCCATGCCCAAGAAGTCTGGAGAGAAGAAAAGCAGGAAGAGGATCATACATGTTGTTGGTAGACAAACCTCAATGTATGAAGACCCAGCTGAGGCTGAGGCTGAGGAGGAGGAAGAGCCAGCTGCCAAGGCTCCTCCTAAGAAGAAGAAAAAGCTCATGGTTGATGCTATGCCTAAGGATACCTCATTCAAAGGCACCAAGACTGCACCCAAGAAGGCTGCTGCTGTTCCTAAACCCAAGAGGTTTTCCAGAGACATCCCAGCTTCTAGCAAGAACAAGACTTCTACATTTAGGGAAGCTGAGGATGATACACAATTTGTTTTGATGAAGCTCAGACCACACCTTCTAGAGCACAATGCCAGTCATCCAGTTGCCGAGGACATGAAGAAGAGGAAGGACTCGGATTTGAGAGAATGGAGAGCTGTTGATCCTTACTCTCAGAGGAGAAGGACAGCTGTAGACTACATGTTCTACACAAAGGAACAACAAGATTTCTATGAAAGAGTTTTGCTTGACAAAAGCCCCGCAGTGAGTGACATGAGATATGTGGATTGGAAGCACATCAAGGATAATGAGGATTACTTTTCGTGTGTGCAAGATAACTTCCACTGCATTGGTCTTGATGAGTTAGTTGGTAAGGAGTACACCACTTGGAACGACGAGATGATCATGCAATTCTACTCCACTGCACATTTCTATGGAGATGGTAGGATTGTGTGGATGACATAAGGCACCAGGTATGAATCCACAGTTGAGGAGTGGGCTGCCATCTTAGGAGCTCCACAGGTGCAAGGCGGAGACTTGGATGTGTACTCTGAGTCCAAGGCAAATCATAATGCCATGAAGAACATGTACAATGAGATCCCTGCCGCAAACTTGCCATCTCACAAGTTTGGATCCATTTACTTCCTCCAGGCTGGACTACACACGATCAACACTATCTTAAGGCATACCTTGATGCCTAAGTCAGGAGATGAGAAGATGATAATAGGATATTCTATCAACATGCAGCTCCATCTTGATCAACACACCAGATTCAAAGTGATGGACTTGATAGTTGAGACAGTGAAGAGGACTGCTGCAGATCAGAAGAGGTCGTGTGGATACGCTCCATATATTCAGATGCTTATGAACTCCAAGCTGGAGAAGCACATATATGCACTTGATCGACCACATTTGCCACTCTTGCCAGAGCTAGAAGACAATGTTGTGGTGATGGACCCAGATCATCCCACCTCAGCTACAACACAGGCACAGGCAGAGGCAGCCAGAGACACTAGTTCTCAGGTGCCAAAGACTAGGAGTGAGCAGATGGATCTTCTCCTTAGCTCTGTGCTCAGCATGCATAAGGACTTCGGGAACATATTGAAGAACCAGGAGAGCCTCTCGAGGATTGTTGACACCAAATTCCATATTCTCAACAACAAAGTGGATGAGCTCACAGTGACTGTGAATGAGCTCAAGAAGGAAGTTGATGGCGTGCCCAGTCCCCACACTACAAATGATGAGGATAGTCCACCTCTCAGGATAGCCACTCATTTCAGGATTCAGGCTAGATCTGCCACAGTGCCAGTTCCAGAGTCTAGACCTTCTTCATCAGCACCTGCCGCAGCTCCTCCAGCACCCCCAGTTGCTACTCCGACTCCGTCCATGACATCTGCATACATCTTCGCTGAAGCCGTTCTCTCGACTCCTTCATCAGCCACCGGAGGAGATCAGCCCCAGAAGAGCGCTTAGTTATATACCTTTGAACTTTTTGGTAACTTGTTGCCAAAGGGGGAGAAGATGTATATAGATCTTTAGGGCTTCGAGAGAGAGAGAGAGAGCGTTTTTTATCGCTTTTAAAAACATTGATATCTTTTGGTTTGTTTGCTTGTGTTAAACCTTGTTGGTGTTTGATCATACACTTGATGTGTATTGCTACTATTTCCTATCCTTGTGATGCTTATGAGATGATAATTCACCTTTACTTGATTGTGTTGTGCTATGATATCCGTTCATATTATTCTCGCACACCACCAAGTTGTATGTGACATGAAAGAGTGCCCCATGTACCTAATCGATTGTGCTTTTGCATTCAAATGCAAATTCAAAATAATGCACAAATTTTGGGGGAGCTCTTGCTTATCACATACTCCTCAAAGCGACGATTATATTCATTGATTATATCATATGTCGAAGCTTTGATCTATATGTTGTCATCAATTACCAAAAAGGGGGAGATTGAAAGCACATTTGCTCCCTTGGTGGTTTTGGTAATTAATAACAACATATATGTCATTGAACTAATGTTTTCCACTAAGTATATTTCAGGAAAACTTCAATGATGGGTTGGCAAAAAGATTGTGGAGAAACCCCTAGATGCAAGGAAATGGATTGGCAAAGCTTCAAGCAAGAGGACTCTACATTTTACTTTGTGAGAAATCACTTTGACTCCATAGGAAAGCCAATACTATTAAAGGGGGGTAAGGTACTGTTGGTGAACAAGATGCTCCATGTGCACAAGTGATAGTCACCAAAAACACCCACAAACTCTTCCACAAAAGTCTGTCAAAGCCTATCATGAAAATCGGTCAGACAGAGCCTTGCCAAACCCTAGCACATCGGTGCAACCGATTTTGCTTCGGTGCCACCGAGTTCAGCTTGCCAACTTTCTGTTACCTCGATTCTTAAAATCAGAAATTCCGAGATTTTGGATCGGCGTCACCGAATTTTGGGAAACTGACCGTTGGTCACCTTATCAGTACCACTGAGATTTTTGTATCGGTCTCACCGAGATTCAAAAGTTGCTACCTGTGGAGCAACTGGGTACCACCGAGTTTTATACTTCGGTGTCACCGAGTTGGTCACTTTAGGTGTAACGGTTGGATTTTTGGGGATGCCTATATATACCCCTTCACCACATCCCACTCAAAAAAGAAGCACTCAGAACTATTCCATACTTGCCCCATCCAATTTTCTAAGAGAGAGCCACCTACTCATGTGTTGAGATCAAGCTATTCCACTCCATCCATATGAATCTTGATCTCTAGCCTCCCCAAGTTGCTTTCCACCAAATCAATCTCTTCCACCAAAGCCAAATCTGTGAGAGAGTGATTGTGTGTTGAGGAGTCTATCATCTTGAAGCACAAGAGCAAGGAGTTCATCGACATTACCGAGCCTATTACCTTTTGGAGGGTGGTGCTTCCTAGATTGGTTAGGTGTCGCTTGGGAGCCTCCTACTTTGTGTTGTGGAGTTGAACCAAGAAGTTTGTACGGGCAAGGAGATCGCCTACTTCGTGAAGATCTACCCATAGTGAGGCTAGTCCTTCGTGGACGGAAGCCGTTATGGAATAGTCAAGGTTGCTACTTCGTGGACCCTTATGGGTGGAGCCCTCCATGGACTCTCGCGACCGTTACCCTCCGTGGGTTGAAGACTCCATAAACGTGGACGTACGATAGCACCACCTATCGGAACCACGGGAAAAATCTTCGTGTCTCCAAATTGCGTTTGATTTTCCTCCCTACCCTCTACTTCATATGCTTGTCTTTACTTTCCGCTGCTATACTCTTAGAGTAGGGTGTACTTGAATTGCTATAATCGCTAAAATCTGCCAACACTTAAAATTGGGAAAAGGTAGAATTTTTATTTACTAAAGTAGTCTAATCACCCCCCTCTAGACATACTTTCGATCCTACACTCCTAGATAGCGTAGGAGAAGATCGAGCTAACCAACGTGATCCAAATCATGCTCGTCCGCCGTCTCCTGCCCTGTCAAGACAGGGCTGCTCCAATGTGGTCCTTCCAATGCACGAACTAGGCCACTGTGGTCCATCTCTTCCGCACTACCCACGAGAAATTGTGGAAGGTGTTGTTCAAGCCCCAGAAGGACTGGCCAGACGAGGAGGAGGACATCGGTCTAGACGCCGTGCACCCCCCTCATCAGGTACCGTAAAACTTTGTTCTTGTGTCTGGGCGGCGCCGTTTTAACCAAGGATCTTGACTCTTTGTTCCCCATGTTTGCAGGGCTGGCTAAAGAAAGCCACGCAAATCGACGGCCCTGCCCCGCTGCCTGAGGGCCTCAGGTCGGCTTGACTGGCAGATATGTTGGTCGAGGCACCGTACCAGGCACCAGAGAAAAAAGAGAAGAAGAAGAACGGCGAGAAGAGGGAGACCCGAAAGGGCCTCCGATCATGAGGACCCCCGGACACTAAGTCCGAGGAGACCCATGCCTCCTATACTCATGAGGAGGAGCAGGAAGAGGACGGGGAGGAGGGGGATTCCGCCCGGTCAAGGAAAAGGAAGGCATCCAAGGGCACCAACGAGGGTCTACCTCCTCCTGCCCTGAAGAAGCCATGCGGGGCCAAGGTGACCTTGGCCGATGATAGCTCGGACTCCTCCAAGGAGTCCGACGCTTTCGGAAGGTTTCCCCGAAGGACCCCCAGGGTTAAGCCCCCAGCCAAAAGGTATGAATCCGATAAACCCTCTAGTTCATCCATATTGAGGTTGATTAACCACCTAAATGTTTTGTATAATGTAGCCCACCCCACGATCTTCCCACCGATCAAGCCTCAGAGGGGGACTCTCTGCCAGCCGAGCTAGTGGAGAGTGGGACTGTGTCGCGCACCATGCCTCCCCGGGTTGCCGACGAGGCCGCGGAGGTGTTGTCCCGAAGGATCCTGCCCGGGCCGAACACGGGGGGGCGGGGGTGACGATGTCATGGCCGAGGTTAACACCTCGGTCGCCGAAGACCAGGAGGGGGATTCCCTTCTGGCGAACAAAGAGGGGAGCCCGGTCAATCCGAGCTCCTACCGAAGACACCTCCAGAGACTGCTCCAGAGACTGTCCCGGAGCCGTAGCTTTGGACTCCACCAAAGGGGGAGCCGAGGTGTCGCCACAAGCGCCACATGCGGCGGAACCGGCAAGGACCGGGTGGCCGGCCGTGATGGAGGATGCTTTGAATGGCCCATCCATTACTGAAGAACACCGCACTCTCCTGGGTGCGGTTCTACAAAGCATTTGGTCCGTCGATAGCGGACTAAAGGAGGCTTTCGGAAGCCTCTGTCGGGCTCTTGGGACTGGGGGTACCCAGGCCGGTCTGCCCGAGGCCCAAGACACGACGCGCGGCGTAGGCCCAGTAAGGCCCGCCATGGGCTTCGCGAGTGAGGCCCTCACGAGGGCCCCCGCCTCGCGAGGCATCCGGCGAGAGGCATCTCCAGGAGCCTCATGAGGACGCCTGCACGAGGTCGCCTCTCGTGGCTACCCCCCCGGGGGCTTCGCGTGGGGGGGGGGACTAATCAAGGGTGGCTCGGCGGGGCCCTGCGGCCCTGCACCTTCACGTGGGCGACGCGCACCGTGCCAAGCGACGCCAGGAGTTGTGCCAGCAGGCGCGAATGGGGAGGATTTCCTCTTCGGTGCTAAGGGAGTGGAGCCGGCTCGCCCTCTCCCAAGGCAACCCGTGAAGGTTTCCTATTTGGTGCAAGAAGACCGGAGCAGGAGACTCGCCAGGACGGAGGTCATCCCCAAGCCCACCAGCGCGTCACGACAGGAGGCTTTTGCAGGCGTAGACTACTTTTGTCAGGATAAGCTGCATTCCTGTCCCCCTTCAAACTGGACGTTGTGGCGACCTTTCCCGCCTTGTGTTTTCGGGAGAAGAGGACCAGGGCCAGTATAAGATAGGGTAGGCTTCCACCGTAGAGGGGATCGACCCCAAGGAGCCAGAAATCACCCTTGTACTCGCTCTCACCCTCAAGCAATCCAGACAAGCAGGAGTAGGATTTTACACCGCAAGGTGGCCTGAACCTAGGTAAACTGCCGTGTCCGCTGTTCTTCTTCCTTAGGTCGAGCGTGCCGGAGCATCGCCATAGGTTGGCAAGAGAGAGCAGAGTTTGAGAACCGGCGCACCCCAGAGTTCGAACCTCTTTGGGTACCCGGAGCCCCGATTCCGACATTTGGCACGCTAGGTAGGGGTGCATCATAGTTCCCTAGCTCCGCTTCGGCTCCGTCCTTGCCAGCCCCATGGCTGAAGCTCGCCGAGCACGCCGGACGATGGGCGGCGGGCGACCGTCGCTGCCCTGCCGGCACCGCGGCTGCCGCCTTTGACAACCCGGCTACCCATGAGCGGCAAGACTCCCTGCACCCTCCCGTGTGGCGAGGTGCCCACGTCGTCGCGGTTCCTTCTCCCCTCGCCCGCTTCGGGGATATGAACGCGCAGAACGCGCTGCTCATGGCGAGCGAACTGCTTCGCCACCACCCGACGGATGGCGGCCACGACGCCTGGCTGAACCACATTGCCGAACTCGTCGCCACCGCCGGAGGGGTCCTGGCCCCCACTCCAGCTTCGCTCTTCACCGCCACATGCTCGGAACACAGCGTGCGGGAGCGGCCCGGACGAGTCTGGGCGTGGCGCGCGCTCGCGCGACCTGCCCCGCGTCCTCCTCCTCCAGGTTCCCAAGGCAGGGCCCGAGCAGAAGCGCGCCCCCGGCCTGTTCTGCGCTTACCACAACGTGCTCACTCACAATACCGAAGACTGCTGGGCACTCAGGCCCTCCCGCGACGAGAGCGCCAGCCGGCGCCCGCGCCGCGACTGGTGCGGCGCCGGCCATGGAAGCGGCCGGAGCAACGGAGCGAGGGACCAGGATGAGCGCGGGTAGCCCCATGGGGGCGAAAGGCGCGACGGGCCTCGTGAGAACGCCAGGCGCGGGCAGCCTCGCGAGGGCAATGTTTCTCTTCTGCGTCGACCACCGCCGCTCGAGAGGAGCGGCAGTGGCCAGCCTGGCAAAGAGGACGGGAACCACCAGGGGCCTCGCACGGTGGCATGCATCCTTGGCGGCGCCTATGCACCTTTGCCAGGTCACTTGTTCAAGCAGCTCCCTCGCGAGGCGGGTGCCGCCCTCCCGAAGCCGAAGACCGCCCCCAAGTGGCCGCAGTGCACCATCTCCTTCGACTCCAGGGACAACCTCAAGTCCACGGCTGTCGCGGGTGCGCTCCTCATACTATGCACTCCCATCATCAGCAATGTCTTGGTCCCCAAGACCCTCATCGATGGAGGCGCCGGCCTTAACGTGCTCTCTGTCGAGACCTTCGATAAGCTTCGGGTGCTCCACAACCAGCTGATGCCGACCGGGTTCTTTGGAGTGACCGGAGGCCCCACCGTTCCTCCGGGGCAGATCAACCTCCCTGTCACCTTCGGCACGCGCAACAACTACCGCATCGAACTCATCGACTTTGATGTGGCGCACGTCTGCCTCCCATACAATGCTATCCTGGGATACCCGGCGCTGGCCAAGTTCATGGCGGTAGTCCACTACGGCTACAACGTGGTCAAGATGCTTGGATGTAGCGGTGTCATCACTATTGCCTGCGACGAGAAGGATGCGGCCTGCTCCCTCGAACGTGCTCATCAAGCTACGGCAATTGGATACTCAGATGACGAGGGAGGTGTTGGGCGTCGCGAAGCCTCGCCCCCGAGGAAAAAGCGGTCGTTGCCCATTCAAGGATCCACCAAGCAAGAGTCCCATCGCCTTTGCCAGGGCCAGGTCGTCCAAGATGCAGCGGAGGCCGGGCGCCAGAACCTAGCCGCCCCCATGCGTGGTGCTTCCTCAGGCGGAGTGAGCTGCCGAGCCTTCACTCGCGAGCTGCGTCAAGTGGTTTGGCCCGACAAGTTCGAGCTTGAACTACCCCCACGCTACAATGGAGTCCCTGACCCCACGGAGTTCCTACAGCTTTACGCGTTGAGCATCAAGGCGGCGAACGATGATAATGAGGTCATGGCAAACTGGTTGCCCATGGCCCTCAAAGACGGCGCGCGCTCGTGGCTCATGAGCGTGCCCAAGGAATCAATCTCTTCGTGGAGCGAGCTCTGCGAGCTGTTCATCGCCAATTTCATGGATGCCCGTGGCCGCCCCCACTCCGACGCCTCCCTCTCCAACCACGGCCTTCGGCATGAGAGGCACCTTCCCGGGGAGACCCTGCGTGAGTACATCCTGCGCCTCAGGCGGGGGTGCGACTAGACCCCGTGAGGCCCCCTGGTGCTCCCGAAGGATCCCCGCGACACGCTCCGTCGAGCAGTCCCACGCCTCCACAGGAGCAAGAGCGCCAGGTAACTATTTGGCTCGTTTCAAATTAAGCGCGCCCCTGCATTGCCCTCAAGCTGGTACTTCCTCGTTATGTAATGAACCCGATTAACTTTCGTCGAGTTTATGTTGCTTGCTTAAACCCTGAATTTCGATGCCTCACTGTCATACGGAATCACTGCGCCCTCACAACCACCCCTCGACGGTCTCATGACCGGGGGCTAGACACGGCGTCTGTGTTCGGGTCCGTCCCTACAGTGCCGAGAAATCTAAGTGATCGAGCTCTGGCTCATGGGCTGGCCCCCGTGCACGTCACCTCACAAGGGTCCTTGGTGTTTCGCCCTCCCAGGATACCATCGTGGGTGAACAGATGGGGTGCGGCTCGGCTCCTGCTGCCGCTGGCTAGGTGGCTCGTCGCCTCGGGTGCCACACTTCAGTTGCCGCACGAGGAGCACCACGCCCATATTACGGGTATGAGAGCGTGCAACCGCGCCAAAAACTAGGCGCAAACTGCCTGAAGACGGAGAAAGGAGTTCCTGAGCCCAGTGCCCGGAACTCCCGACCCCTCCTTTTATCGCCGCTCGTGACCCTCTCACGTAAGAATGAGGTTGGGGATGTACACGCCCCGAAGCTTCCCGGAGCGCCACCCCTTGGCCTCGGCAGGACTCCCGCCCATGCCCAAGTAAAAGCCCCATGCTCCGTGCTGGCGGAATAACTATCGAACCGCGACTATGCCCACGCCCAAGTGGAAGCCCCATGCTTTGCGTTGGTGGAACTATCGAACCGCGACTATGCCCACATCCAAGTGGAAGCCCCATGCTCCACGCTGGTGGAACAATCGAGTTATGATCATGCCCATGCCCCGGCGGAAGCGCCGCGCTCCGTGCGGGCGGAGAAGCCAGTTAAGAACACTCCTGCGGGCCATGTCGCCTTCGGGGCGAATTGTGCCTGGCGTGACAGTCGACGAACCTTCTTCTGCAATGCGCGCTCGCCAGCCCCCCTTAGGCCTCGCGTGAGCGGGGGCTAAGTACGGTGCTCATGCTCGGTTGGCCCCAAGTGCCGGGCCCAGCTCAGGGGCCTACCCCCGCACACGTCACCTCACCAAAGCTCTGGGTGACTGATCTCATCGCGCGACGCCCAAGCGCAAGCCGGCAAGCACGCGGCGCCCGCAACGGGGCATCCTGCAATGGACCCCCCCGATGAGCATCGCCTAAAGGACCTCTCGAGGTGCGTCCGACGAATGGCAACGCTTCGACAAGGCAAAGGCCTAAGTGTTAAAATCCCTCGGGAGTCGTCACCCCGAGGCTACTTCGTGCATCAAGGGCGGAGGCCCCGAGCTCCGCGTCTCAAGGGCCCCCACTTGCTCCAGGAGCTCCCCACTCCCTAGCGCCTGGGGCTCGCTCAAAGGACAAACCCCGACGACAGAATGCTCGTAAGAAAGTAAGGGAAAGGCCTAAAGCTTCGCGAGGAGACCCCTAGAATGGACGTCTGGTTAGAATTGCAAGGGCGTGGTCCGCAAAGGGCGATGACCCCCCGGGGGCTAGACGAGAAGATAGAACTCAGAGAGAATGAGGCGGAAAACTCACCTCTCACGCGGGCCGTTGATGCGTCAAGAGGGACTCCTCGAGCATCACGCCCCCGGGACTATTACTGGGCTCCGGTCCCCTCTCCTGAGGTCCGCGCCAGGTGTGCCAACCCGGCGTACCTCCTACGGCTGAGTCAGACTTGGGGGCTGAGTTACGGCGATGCAAAGGTATTAGGCAAGCACGGGGAAGGGAATGAACAAAAAAGAATTACCAAGGGTGAATGCATCCTTAACCAGAAACATCATGGAATTCAAGGCGCGGGGGCCACGGTCTTTCTTACACACCCCCGCGGGGCCAGCATGGTTCGCCACAGAAGACAACGCAAAATAAGAGGGGCCGGGCCCAAGCGGCGCCGCCCCGGAGACTCCGGCCCTGGCACCGCCCGTGCTCAATCAGAATCTTCCTCCTTAACATGGACGCCCGGGGAGCCACCGGAGCCGTCGTCGCTCCCCATCCCCTTGAGGGAGGAGCTGCTGTTGCCGTCGTCGCTGGAGGAGCCGCTGCTGCTGCCGCCGCTCTCCATCCAGCAATCCAGGCGGCTGCCGGCCTTCGCAAAGATATTCACAAAGAGCATGGTGGCCCCGTCGAACTTGAAATGGAGCACATGCCCTTCCTTGAAGCCATGCGCCAGGGCGAACAACTTCCACCCCTGCTTCAAAAACGTGACCGTGGGGGTTGAATTCCGTCGCCACCCAAGAAGACCCATTGCAGCAGCCGTCTGGCTGCAACCACAAACCCAAGGGCGTACGCTCCGCCATCTCCCTCACAAAGGAGTCTGGGAGCCGGAGCCAGCTGCGGGGTGGGCCGTCCATTCCCACGATGAACTCGCGGGCCGCGTCGGTGGAGTGGCTCCACGGACGGGGCGGCTGGGCAGAAGGGTCGTTCCTCCTGCCACGACCACGGCCACCTCACCACTCCCCCCCGCACCCACGGTCGTGGGCCGAGTCCCCTTCACAGCGGCTCGAATCGGCTTGGGTCGCCAATAGGGGGCGCCCGCGCCCCCTGGACAGCGCCCTAGGCGCTGCGGCGAGCGTTCGAGGGCGGCCTCACCCCCTCGCTGGTGTCGGCGCCCTCGTCTCCTCCACCGCGGCTTTCCCTTTGTCGGCAGCGGAAAACCTCCTCACAGGCGCCATCGCTGCTACAACGGCAAGCAGAGGCAAGGAGCAGGAGTGGAGAGCTGAGGCGGGGGACCTTCCCCCCGCCTTTATATAGCATTCGGCGAGCGGCTGGCCTCCGCCTCCTCGCCTCCGATGCGTGAGTACAGTGCGAGGAAGAGCCATGATGGCCCCGGGCTGTGCGCAAGCTTTACGTCAGTCCTGACGGTTGCCGAGCCGTCGTGGGGAAGTGGAGGCGTCCCACGTCCTATCGTGCGCCACACGTCGCGCCTAGCCTGCGGGCGGTTAGGACCCGAGCCGTTTCGCCCCCATTTGGCGGAGTCGTGCACACAGCGGGCCCGGGGGCTACTATCGGGCTCCTGGGACTGGGGGTACCCAGGCCCATCTGCCCGAGGCCCAAGACACGACGCACGGCGTAGGCCCGCCATGGGCTTCGCGAGCGAGGCCCTCACGAGGGCCCCCGTCTCGCGAGGCATCCGGTGAGAGGCATCTCCAGGAGCCTCATGAGGATGCCCGCACGAGGTCGCCACCTGTGGCTACCCCCTGGGGGCTTCGTGGGGGGGGGGACTAATCAAGGGTGGCTCGACGGGGCCCTACGGCCCTGCACCTTCACGTGGGTGACGCGCACCATGCCAGGTGACGCCAGGAGCCGTGCAAACAGGCGCGGATGGGGAGGATTACCTCTTCTATGCTAAGGGAGTGGAGCCGGCTCGCCCACTCCAAGGGCAACCCGCAAAGGTTTCCTATTCAGTGCAAGAAGACCAGAGCAGGGGACTCGCCAGGACGGAGGTCATCCCCGAGCCCACCAACGCGTCACGGCAGGATGCTTTTGCAGGAGTAGACTACTCTTGTCAGGATAAGGTGCATTCATGTCTCCCTTCAAACTGGTCGTTGTGGTGACCCTTCCCGCCTTGTGTTTTCGGGGGAAGAGGACCAGGGCTAGTATAAGATAGGGCAGGCTGCCACCATAGAGGGGGATCGACCCCAAGGAGCCAGAAACCACCCTTGTAATCTCTCTCACCCTCAAGCAATCCAGACAAGCAGGAGTAGGGTTTTACACCGCAAGGTGGCCTGAACCTGGGTAAACTGCCGTGTCTACTGTTCTTCTTCCTTAGCTCGAGCGTGCCAGAGCATCGCCATAGGTTGGCAAGAGAGAGCAGAGTTTGAGAACCAGCGCAACCCAGAGTTCGAATCTCTTTGGGTCCTCGGAGCCCCGATTCCGACCGCCTCTTGACGGGCTTCAAGGTAAATAATGTAATATCCTTTTTTTCAAAGAGAATTTACTTTATGTATTTAAGTAATCCTTGTACGTAGCAGCCCCAGAGCCCTGGTTGAGTTCGAAAGAACTCGAGCGGGGGTCAACATAGTTCAAAATTACTGATAGTATGAAAAGTGAATCATAGCCCCCGAGACTCTAGCAGGATTGGAAGAAATACCTGGCAGAGGGTCTAAAATCCGATGACTCGGGAGTCTCACACATAAGTTTTCATGCAGACCTCGTCTTCGGCGGCAACTGCCAATGCCATTGAGTTTACCGAAATGAATCGGAAGCTCCAAAGTTCTGATGAGGAGCTCGACCGTCTCAACATGCGGTTTGACGAAGCGCAATGTAAAGCCGGACTATACTATTGTAACACCATAGGCTTTTGTTGGTATGCGAGGTATTCGGGTTTTTATCCCTAAGCATGCGGTGCTTACTATGAATGCAGCTGTCGCCACGGAGGTTGAGAGTCTAAAGGCCGAGCTGAAGAAGGCGAGGCAAGAGACAGAAGAGCAGAGGGTGGCGACCGAACAAGCGGCCGCCGAACTGTCGTCAGCGAAGACAGCTAGTGAAAAGCACGAGGCCAGGGTGGCCGAGGTGCAGCAAGAGCTCAAGGATGTCGTCAGTAAATGTGAGTCCCTTGAGCAGAAGAATAAGGAGCAGGGCTCCGAGATGACCTCGGTTATGTCTGCTGTGCAAGAAGCGCGGAAGGAAGTGCAGAGCTATCAGAAAGAGCTCCTCGAGGTCAAGCTGATCGCGGATGGTAAGCCGTACTTACTGCAATGTTCCTTTGGTAAAAGGTTCTTGTTGCTCACATGATTGCGGCATTCTTCATGCGCCTTACTGATCTTCCGAGGAGTGTGGCGGATGCCGCAAGGCACTACGCCATCTGGGACGGGGAGGTGGATCAACAGCTGTTCTAGGCACAGTTTCAAGCCCCCAAGCAACTTGTCCTCCTTTCCGGTCAAATGAAGCAGTTGATGGAGCTGCATCGGATGGCGGAGCCGGCCATGAAGGACCTCTTCATCAGGCTGTGGCCTGCGGAGCCGCTGCCTAGTAGTTATTTTGGCTTAGTGCAGAGGCTTCGCGATGCTGCGCCCCGGATCGATGTCCTGAAGCGGTCAAGTTGCATCGAAGGAGCTCGGATGGCCTTTGCCAAAACCATTATGCACTGGCCGAAGATTAAGCCCGTCGAGATGGCCACCGAACCCCCCCCTCCCGGTAAGGAGCATAGGCGCCCGGGCACTATTTTTCCATTGTAATGGATGGTGCTCGGGCGATAGAGGCCCAGTGCTCGAAAGATGTAATCTATGAGTGAACATACTGTCATGTAATAGTTAAACTATTTTTGATTTATGATGCAGTTGCTATGCATGGTATATCATGCTTTGTGTGATTTTATTTTGACTCCTTTGTGGCTATTTTGAACTAAAAGTTGCCAATCGTCGGCTTCAGCCCCCTTGTAGATGCTACGAGGGGTGTTTCAACCTCCACATTATAACCCTTAGCCGACGTCTTGGTGCCCGGAGGCGGTAGTGCGTGAAGGAAACGAGGCAATCGGACCATGTGGCTTTATCGCTTTTACTTTGCCGTAGGAGTTTGACTGCGGGGGTTAGTAACTAGCCCCCAATGTTGAGTGATGTTCGGGTTTGCCAAGGTTGAAACCATAATCACTTGGTTTGTACAAGTACAAGTCCTTCGTATGACACAACCTAACCTCCAACGATTTTTAGTTTGACAGTTGCCATCGGGTCGCTGACCAGTCCGCGCTTATTATGACAGTCAGTTTTTGGCTTTCTCCATTGAGTTACTTGACCAGACGAGCTGGACATACAATCGTAGTGGTTCTCCCTTTACCCTCCTAGCCAAACTTGCGGAACGTAAGAGGGTAAACACAGGAGCCGGGCAAGCCAACTTTTGACCCAAGATATAATTCGGGACCGATTCATATAATGCAATATCCGAGACGCCGAGCACTTTATAAAAGAAAAAGTATTGTTGGAATGATGCTTAAGGAGAGCTTTATAGGTAAGCCCCCGGTCTATTAGCCAACCACATCTAGGAAAATATATGCCGAACTAGGTTGCTTCGGCGTCGGAGAGTGAGAGAAAAAGAAAAAGATGCAATATTAATGACTGCAGCTGGACTTTAAAAATGGTATTTTATTCCCAAAGAACTCATGACGTCTAACCGTACAATTCGAGCTGCCAGAGCAACTGTTACATATATTTTATTGTAAAGATAAGTTTATAGAGGAAAGGCTGATACAGGGCCTTTATTTAGTGGTTTTGACATCCCTACTGTACCCCGCCGCACGTCTGCACCTTTGCTTTCGAGGGGGGGGGGGTACTCCTTTAGCGGAGGTAGTGGTCGGCGGTCGGACCTTGAAAAAGGGTTCTTGAGAAGTCGCCGTGATGTGTTAGCTTGATGCTGGGTAGGCCTTGAATGGTACCTATTGCTGTCCGAAGATGCGATTGGCCGTAGTGCGGTCAAGCCGAACACTTGGCCGTCGGGTGGAGGGCCCCCACAGCTGCCCATGGTGTTTTAAGCGCGAAATTGTGTCTTCGAGGGACGTACCATACGGGTAACTAAGCCGTGCTATGGGGAGTGTATTCCTATTTGCGTGGAGCGGGAAAAGGTTCCAGGAGCCGAAATAGGGCTCAAGCTCATTTGCTTACTTTTCGTGCCTTGATGGTGGATTTGGAGTTCGGCGTTTCATTGCCGAGTTGAACCTCGGCAGCTAGAGCCGCTGTGTGTTCCTCCGTCCGGACTGAGCGCTCCATGTTACCATTGACTGTGATGACGCCCCTGGGACCGGGCATCTTGAGCTTGAGATGCGCATAATGCGGGACGTCATTAAAGCGAGCGAACGCTGTACGACTGAGAAGTGCATGATATACGTTGTGGAAAGGGACAATGTCGAAGATCTAGTCCTCCCCGCGGAAGTTGTAGGGTGAGCTGAGCACTACTTCCAAGGTTATGGTGCCCAAACAGCGGGCCTCAACGCCTGGTATTATTCCTTTAAAGGTGGTATTACTGGGTTTGATCCTTGACGGATCGATGTCCATTTTCTTCATTGTATCTTCATAAATCAGACTGAGGCTACTGCCTCCGTCCACGAGGACTCTTGTTAGGTGGTACCCATCTATTATGGGGTCCAGTACCAAGGCCGCTGACCCTCCATTACGGATACTAGTTGGGTGGTCAGTGCGGACGAATGTGATCGAGCATGCCGACCATGGGTTAAATTTTGGTGCTACAGGCTCTATGGTGTAGACGTCCCGGAGTGCGTGCTTCCTCTCCTTCTTGGGTATGTGTGTGACATAAATCATGTTCACAGTTTTTACCTCGGGAGGGAATTGCTTCTGGCTTCCATTGTTCGGCCTACGAGGCTCTTCATCGTCCTCGCTGCAGGGCTCTTGCCTTGCTCTTCGGCTGCGAGTTTGCCTGCCTGTTTAATCACCCAACTGTTACGGTTGGTATGGGTGGCAAGCTTGTCTTGGGTGTCGTGGATCTGGTAGGGCCTACCCATGATTTTGTCTAGCTGGGTAGGTCCATCCCTATTCCCTTTAGGGGGTTTCTTCCGTGGACCTGACTTTGAATTGCTGAATCTGGCATTGACTGTCGTGTCTTCGGCATCGCCGCCGTTTTGTCGACACTTTTTTTTGTTGCACCGTGGTTTCCCATTGTCATCCTGGACTTCGGAAGTGCCCGGGTCTCCGGGAGTGTTGCTACGGCGAGCCAGCCAACTGCCCTCGCCCGTGCAAAAGTGGGTCATAAGTGAGGTGAGGGCCAACATTAATCTTGGCTTATCTTGGCCGAGTTGTCGAGCTAACCACTCATCCCGGATGTTATTCCTGAAGGAGGCTATTGCCTCGGCATCCGAACAGTCGACGATTTGGTTTTTCTTGGTTAAGAATCGGTTCCAAAATTGCCGAGCTAATTCGTCTGGCCGCTGAACGATGTGGCTCAAGTCATCGGCGTCCGGGGGTCGGACGTAAGTGCCTTGAAAGTTAGCTCGGAAAGCATCCTCGAGCTCTTCCCAGCTCCCGATGGAGTTTTCGGGGAGGCTGTTCAACCAATGCTGTGCTGGCCCTTTGAGCTTTAGTGGCAAGTATTTTATGGCGTGGAGGTCATCTCCTCGAGCCATATGAATGTGGAGAAGGAAATGTTCAATCCACACGGCCGGGTCTGTAGTCCCGTCGTATTGTTCGATATTTATGACTTTAAACCCTTTGGGGAATTGATGCTGCATGACCTCGTCCGTGAAGCACATTGGGTGAGCGGAGCCCCGGACTCGAGCTACGTCATGCCGGAGGTCGGCCGTCATCCGGTCCCGGTGTTGTTCCCGAGCTCTGTCGCGTTGGTCGAGCCAGGCTTGGTACTCGTCCCATCTAGTGGGGGTGTACCCTTTAGATCCATAGCTGGATCTTGTGCGACCTACTCTGTTGGTCAAGCTGTGACGTAGGTCTTCTGGGTCGTCCGACTGTATTGCTTCTTTTCTACTCCTACGGGGGTATTCGGGCCGATATTCGGCTTCTTTAGCCATCCTATCCCGTACTCGAGGGGGTGGTCTGGCTGGTCGCCCTGAGTTCGTATGGGGGGTGTAGACTCAAAGGCCTCGTCGTCGAATTCTGGCAGCAAACGCCAGCGCGGGTAGCTTTTGTTTTGATCTCGCCGCTCATCACCGTACCCTTCTTCGGCTGCTAGAACTTTCGTCCATCTGTCATTGAGGGTGTCTTGTTCGGCTTTGATCTACTTTTGTTTCATCTTCAAGCTGCGGGCGGTGGCTATAAGCTACCGTTTGAACCGCTCTTGATCCAGCGGGTCCTCAGGGACGATAAAATCCTCGTCTTCGAGACTAACCTCCTCTTTGGCAGGAGGGAGGTAATTGTTCTCTTCAGAGTCGTTGAGGTCCTCGGGGTTGTGAACCTCGCACCCCTCTGAGTGTTCGGGAGCATCGGGATGCTCGGGATCCTCTACGTTATCTGGGGTGTCGCCCTCTTCGGTGCCCGTGTTGCTTTCCTTTCCTTTGCGCCCCTTGGGTCATTTGCGCTGGCGTCAGTGCTTGGGAGGTACCTCATCGGGGTTACTGCCGTTCTCCTTGGGTATGCCATCTCTATTCTCCCCAGTGTTATTGGGGGTATCCACCATGTAAACGTCGTAGGTGGAGGTGGTTGTCCAACGTCCCGTGATGGGAGGGCCATTGGCGTCGGCATCTTCTTCCATGTCCTCTGCCTTTTCAGAGGCATAGTCCAGCACATCCGTTAAATCTTCGATGGTGGCTATCAAGTGGGTGGTGGGTGGGACGTAAAATTCCTCGTAGTCAGCCTTAAGACCAATCCGAACAGGTGTCAAGGACGGATCATGTGTAATGTTCATTGCGTGGATCCGGGCCAGCGTCTCGTTCAATAGCGAGAGATTGGCCGGTCTAGAATTCTGGAGTTTTTCGGAGTTGATTTCCAGCGCGTGAGCACGGGGAGCGTACACAGCCAAGGTTGAGCCCCGGTCTCTGGACGCGATGGTTGGACCCGATCTTAAAGTTGAGTCTAGGGTAAGGGTCGAGCCCAGGTTTCCAGATGCAGTCGTCGGATCCGTGCTCGAAGCCAGATCCGGGACAAGGGTCGACCAAAGAACGGGGTCGAGGAGGAGGCCCGAAGTTAAGGCTTCAGAGTTTCCGGGCTCATCGCGTGATACCGTGAACCTGGCAAGGAACAGATCGCCATGGGCATCGGTGGCGTACTCTAGGCTGCCAACCTGATCTTCTGTCCCGGGGCAAAGCTATTGACCTGGTCAGGGCAATCGACCGCGTCGTCGTGAAGCACGATGCTGCCTGATGTGAAGAGTTGGTTGGGGACGAGCGCGCCCCTGGTGTGGATGCCATTGCTGACAATTAAGTGAGCCATCAATCCTTTGGCGATCCAAAATCGGAACTCTCAATGAAAGCACCAATGTCGATGTCAAAACCGGCAGATCTAAGGTAGGGGGTCCGGAGCTGTGGATCTTGGATCAATGGGGAACAGGGAACGTAGACACAGTGTTTGCCCAGGTTCATGCCCTCTCGAGGAGGTAAAACCCTACGTCCTGCTTGATTGTATTGATTGGGTGTATCACGATTACAAAGTCGATCTACCACGAGATCGGATGAGCTAAACCCTAGATGATGGTTCTATCGATTTGTCTACGGACTAAAACCCTTTGGTTTATATAGACACTAGGGGTTCCTAGGGTTACATATGGTCGGTTACATCGAGGAATAAACATGCCGATCCGACTACCTTGTCTTGGAGGACACACCAAGTTACCGGAGGTTTCCTTCTTGAGTACGAAGTTATTGGATAGTTCGGCCTCCACATAGTAACCATAAAGCAGCCCATCAATCCGGCCTATGGGAGATAGGCCGGCAGCCCGATGACCCCTTAGTGCAGAACTCCCTCAGGCACTCCTAACCACCCCTGTATTTAATTAAAGCATGACGATATCGCAAGGTAGTGGCGGAGCTTCACCCTAATCACAAGGGTCAAAGGGGATGTCCACAAGAGGATTACAAGCTAAAAGAGGATATGATTAGTAAAAAAATTCATGTTCTTTTGGTGAGAATTGACCCCTAATTTCAGAGAGAAAAATACCATGCAGATATCGAACACCTTGAAATTTTCGTGCACTTAAATAAGAAACGTACCAGAGTAGGTGACTATGATAACAACATATGGTGCATTTAATTTATAGACATATATGTTCTCTGATCTATTAGTCTTGCACTGAGGAAATTTAGAGGAATTATCTCCGAGAGGGAGTTGTGTGAGGGGAGTAGTGGGGAAATAGTCGTTGGCGCTCGCTTGGGCACCATGGAGGCGACTGTTAGGGTCGGTTGGATTTCTTGTATTTGATTGCAGGGTTGTTTGAGAGAGACCATCTTCATCCTACACCTCCCACAGATTGACAAACTTTAGGTCATCCACTTAAGGGAAATTTGTTGTTGTCCTACAAAACTCTGCGCTTGGAGGCCCAACAGAGTCTACAAGAATAAAATTGCGTAGTAGACATCAAGCTAATTTCTGGCGTCATTGCCGGGGAGGTGAGTGCTTGAAGATATATCTTTAGATCTTGCAATTGAATCTTTTAGTTTATTATTTTTCACTAGTTCGGTTTATAAAAGAAAACTACAAAAAAAATGGAAGTGAAATTGTGCCAACTTTCTTATCTATACAAAGTCTTTCTTGAAAATGATGGATCAGAAAATTGTGCCAAAGTGTTGGAAGAAGAATTCAATAAAATGTATGGCGTAAATTCCCTTAATGATGAGCATGATTGCAATGTTATTAGTATGTCTCACTTGAATATTCATGATGTTAATGATATGCAAAGCCATAAGCATAAAGATAATCTTTTTATTCCCCTACTTTTGATGATCAAATTTATTATGATGATAGCATGCCTCCTATTTATGATTATTATACTGATGAAAGTGGGTTTGGAAGAGTGTCAACTCTAGGGACTAATGATCCCACTATTTTGGAGGGTGTTGAATCTTATGGCAATAATTATGAAAGTGGATTAGGAGAGGTCATGACTTTTTTAATGATGATTCCACTATTTTGGAAGAGGTTTAAATTGAGTAATACAGCAAAGTTGCTATCTGTGATGATTATGATGATGACATGTATGCTATAAAGAGTACTGATAACCACGAAACTTGTCATCATGATTTTAATGTTCAATTTGGTTATGTCAATCAAGTATCTCATGATAGTTATTTTGTTGAGTTTGCTCCCACTATTATTTATGAGAATAAATTTGCTTATGTTGAGAGTAATATATTATTTGTGCATGTGGTTCACGAAAAGAATGCTTTATGTGATAGTTATATTGTTGAATTTGTTCATGATGCTACTGAAAATTATTATGAGAGGGGAAGATATGCTCATCAAGTTTCCTCTCTTTATGTTGAAAGTTTTGAGGTTACACTTATTTTGCCTTCCTATGCTAGTTGATTCTTGTTCCAATAAAAAATTTGCCTACAAAATCCCTATGCATAGGAAGTGGGTTATGCTTAAATGTGTTTGCTATATAATTCATGATGCTCCCTTTATGTTTCAATTCTTCACTTCTATGTGAGGATCATTGAAATTATCAATGCCTAGCTAAAAGCACTTGTTGGGAGACAACCCAATATTTATCCTTCCTGTTTTTATATGTTCACATGATTAATACACTATAGTAATCATGTTTTGTGTCTTTTATTTCAATAATGTGCCATGTAAAGCCTTTGGGATAGTGTGGATACTTGTTGATTTGATTCTGGGCAAAAACAGAATTTTTTGCGTCCAGTATATGAATTCTTAGATTTTACTGGAGCGTGAAAATATTCTGATTTTTTTACAGAGTATTGAAATGCGAATTTTCTACGTTCTCCCTATTTTTTAGAATTTTCAGAGTTAGGTAACTCTGGTTTTAATTCAGATCTTTACAGATTGTTCTGTTTTTGACCGATTCTATTTGGCATGCATAGTTTGCTTGTTTTAGTATTTCCATAGCTTATATTGAGTGATATAAATTATGGGAATAATAGAATACAATAGGCATTATGTGAGAACAATTATGAATCTTATCTTGGCAGTACCTAAGCGAATGATCTAATTTATTATACTAACCCATCTAATGAGTTCCGTTAAGTTTTGTGATTGAAGTTTTTCATGTTTTAGGTGAGATACCGACATGAGGAGAATAAGGAGTGGAAAGACCCTAAGAGCATCTCCAGCCGCGCCCCCAACAGGCCCCCAGGCGACTTTTTAATCGCCGGCGCCGAAAAATCGCCCCAGTCGCGCCCCCAGGACGCCGTTTTCCGCCGGTTGGGCCCTTTTTTTGGGCCGGCGAACCCAGGCCGAACCCAGCGCGCTGGGGGGCACTTGGGGGCTCTGGCGGAAACAAAAGCGGCGTGTGGGACACCGCTATCAGGCGAATCTCGGCCTTTTCCTCGCCCGACTCGCCCCCTCGCGCCTCTCCACCATGCCGATTCAGGCGCCTCCCGCCTGCTGACCGCCGCTGCGCCGCAGCTAGAAAAGGTCATTTCCTCGCGCCTCCTTCATTTCCCCACCGGGTTTCGCTTCTCCATCCCCCTGCCCATCCCCGCTCTCCAACGGCCACCACGCCGGCAGTGCGCCGACGGCTGTTCACCCACCACACCCACAAGGTGTTCAGCGTTTTGCCTGCTCGGCCATGGACTCGGACGACGAGGAGGCGTTCGCGGCTCTCATGGAGGAGGAAGCCGAGGCCGATACCGCCGACGAGGAACACCTCATGATCCTCGCCTCGCTGGCCGGCCTGTTCATGAACAACGACAAGCCTCGACGAGGTGGCTCGGTGCCGGGCCGACGCAAGAGCAAGCAGAGGCATCAGATGGAGGGCTGTTGCATGCTCTACGCCAACTACTTCGCCGACGCTCCTTTGCACGGTGAGAAAGTATTTCGGCGCCGTTATCGGATGGGCCGGAAGCTCTTCCTCAGGATTGTGAATGCCATCCGGGAGTTCGACAGCTATTTCATTTGCAAGAAGAATTGCACCTGCACAGTTGGATTCTCCTCACTCCAGAAGTGCACCACGGCTATGAGGATGCTTGCATACAGAGCTCCTGGTGATATACAGGAAGAATATGGACGCATGGCCGAGTCCACCACCATTGAGTGTTTGTACAAGTTCTGCAGGGCAGTGGTGGCAGTGTTTGGACCACAGTATTTGCGATCACCCAATGCTAAAGACACTGCTCGGATCCTAGCACAGAATGCAGCAAGAGGATTTCCTGGGCTGCTTGGAAGCATCGACTGCATGCATTGGGCATGGAAAAGCTGCCCATTTGCTTGGCAGGGGATGTACAAAGGTGCCAAAGGAGGTTGCAGTGTGGTACTTGAGGCAGTAGCCACACATGACCTATGGATTTGGCACTCCTTTTTTGGTATGCCAGGAACTCACAATGACATCAACGTATTGCAGTGCTTGAATGTCTTCGCCAAACTTGTTGAAGGTCATGCTCCTCCGGTGGACTTTGAGGTCAATGGGCGCCAGTACAACAAGGGATACTATTTAGCAGATGGTATCTATCCGAGATGGTCCACATTTGTGAAGACTATCTCAAAACCTGTGGCGCCAAAGAAGGCACACTTTGCTAAGTGTCAGGAGGCTTGCAGGAAAGATGTCGAGCGAGCATTTGGTGTGCTTCAATCTCGATTTGCTGTTGTCCGGTACCCCGCTCTGACCTGGTCGAAATCTCAGATGTGGGAGGTCATGAATTGCTGTGTCATCTTGCACAACAAGATCATTGAGAGCGAGCAGGAAGAGCCAGTTTTTGACACTGAACCATATTTCAGGCAAGGACCTCTTGCAGTTGTTGATCACCATGTACCAGCAACATGGGCTGCCTTTCTCAATATGCGCCATGAGATCCGAGACCCACAGGTGCATCAACAACTGCAGGACGATCTGGTGGAGCACCTATGTGTTGGGGAACGTTGCATGGGAAACAAAAATTTTCCTACGCACACGCAAGATCTATCCATGGTGATGAGCATCTACGAGAGGGAGAGTGAATCTACATACCCTTGTAGATCGCTAAGCGGAAGCGTTAATAAACCAGGTTGATGTAGTCGAACGTCTTCGCGATCCAAATCGCCGAGCGTCCCGCGATCCAATCACGATCCTTCCGATCTAGTGCCGAACGGACGGCACCTCCGCGTTCAACACACGTACGGCTTGATGACGCCTTCACCTCCTCGATCCAGCGAGCGATGGTGAAGTAGTGGTTGAGTTCCAGCAGCACGACGGCGTGGTGATGGTGGTGAGGAACAATCTCTGCAGGGCTTCGCCAAGCGCTACGGAGATTATGACGGAGGAACTAGAGGGCTAGGGTTGCCGGCACACGGCTTGGGAAATCCTGATGTATCCCGTGTGCTAGCCCTGCCCCTCTATTTATATGTTGAGCCTTGAGGTCTAAACTTGGAGTAAAAGCCTCCTCCAGGTCGGTTTGGCCCGCACAAGGTCGGTTTGGCCCGCAGGAAAAGAGTCCAACTCGGATCCCTGCCGAACCGTGCACAGCCGCGCACAAGCGGTAGTACCGCTTCACACAAGCGGTAGTACCGCTTGGGCGGTAGTACCGCTTCACACAAGCGGTAGTACCGCTCCGGCGGTAGTACCGCTTCACCAAGCGGTAGTACCGCTTACGCGGCAGCAAAACTACTTTTTGCACTTTCCAATACCTCGTGGGCTTTATCCCTTTGGCCCATATAAAGTGTTGCTGCACCCGAACACTTCGGTAAACATCCGGAACCCATTCCGGTGAACTCTGGAACTCTTCCGGAGATCGAAACACTATTATCACATATATCAATCTTTACCTCCGGACTCTTCCGGAGATCCTCGTCATGTCCGGGATCTTATCCGAGACTTCCGAACAACTTTCGGTCACCAACATAATAACTCAATTATACTAATCGTCACCAAACGTTAAGTGTGTAGACCCTGCGGGTTCGAGAACTATGTAGACATGACCGAGACACCTCTACGGCCAATAACCAATAGCGGGACCTGGATGCCCATATTGGCTCCTACATATTCTACGAAGATCTTTATCGGTCGAACCTCTATGTCAAGGATTCAGTTAATCCCGTATGCTGTTCCCTTTGTTCTT
The DNA here is from genome assembly GCA_039707655.1 of Elymus sibiricus. Lineage (NCBI taxonomy): Eukaryota > Viridiplantae > Streptophyta > Magnoliopsida > Poales > Poaceae > Elymus > Elymus sibiricus. The sequence goes on along the minus strand of CM077673.1, from coordinate 269,484,043 downwards.
CGGTATGTTACTTGCCCGAGATTCGATCGTCGGTATCACTATACCTAGTTCAATCTCGTTACCGGCAAGTCTCTTTACTCGTTCCGTAATACAAGATCTCGTGGCTAACACTTTAGTCACATTGCTTGCAAGGCTCATTGTGATGTTGTATTACCGAGTGGGCCCTGAGATACCTCTCCGTCATACGGAGTAACAAATCCCAGTCTTGATCCATGCCAACCCAACAGACACCCTCGGAGATACCTGTAGAGCACCTTTATAGTCACCCAGTTACGTTGCGACGTTTGATACACACAAGGTATTCCTCCGGTGTTAGTGAGTTGCATGATCTCATGGTCAAAGGAACAGATACTTGACATGCAGAAAACAATAGCAATAAACTGACACGATCAAATGCTACGTTTACAGTTTGGGTCTTGTCCATCACATCATTCTCCTAATGATGTGATCCCGTTATCAAATGACATCTCATGTCAATGGCTAGGAAACCTTAACCATCTTTGATCAACGAGCTAGTCAACTAGAGGCTTACTAGGGACACAGTGTTGTCTATGTACCCACACATGTATTTGAGTTTCCAATCAATACAATTATAGCATGGATAATAAACGATTATCATGAACAAGGAAATATAATAATAACCAATTTATTATTGCCTCTAGGGCATATTTCCAACAGTCTCCCACTTGCACTAGAGTCAATAATCTAGTTCACATCACTATGTGATTTACATTGTAATGAATCGAACACCCATGCAGTTCTGGTGTTGTTCATGTTTAGCCTTTGGAAGAGGTTTAGTCATCGGATCTGCAACATTTAGATCCGTGTGTACTTTGCAAATATTTATGTCGTCCTCCTTGATGTAATCGCGGATGGAATTGAAACGTTGCTTTATGTGTCTGGTCCTCTTGTGAAATCTTGGTTCCTTGGCTAGAGCAATGGCACCAGTATTATCACAAAACAGAGTCATTGGGTCAAGTGCACTAGGCACTACTCCAAGATCTGTCATGAACTCCTTCATCCAGACACCTTCCTTCGCCGCCTCCGAGGCTGCGATGTACTCCGCTTCGCATGTAGAATCAGCTACCACGCTTTGCTTGGAACTGCACCAGCTAACCGCACCCCCATTAAGAATAAATACGTATCCGGTTTGAGACTTAGAGTCATCCGGATCAGTGTCAAAGCTTGCATCGACGTAACCCTTTACGACGAGCTCTTGATCACCTCCATAAACGAGAAACATGTCCTTAGTCCTTTTCAGGTACTTCAGGATATTCTTGACCGCCGTCCAGTGTTCCATTCCTGGATCACTTTGAAACCTTCCGACCATACTTATGGCAAGGCTGACATCGGGTCTTGTGCACAGCATTGCATACATGATAGAGCCTATGGCCGAAGCATAGGGGATGACACTCATCTTTTCTCTATCTTCTGCAGTCACTGGGCATTGAGTCTTACTCAACTTCACACCTTGCAATACAGGCAAGAACCCCTTCTTGGACTGATCCATTTTGAACTTCTTCAAAACTTTGTCAAGGTATGTGCTTTGTGAAAGTCCTATTAAGCGTCTCGATCTATCTCTATAGATCTTGATGCCTAATATGAAAGCAGCTTCTCCTAGGTCCTTCATTGAAAAACTCTTGTTCAAATATTCCTTTACGCTTTCCAGCATTTCTATATTGTTTCCAATCAGCAATATGTCATCCACATATAATATTAGAAACGCTATAGAGCTCCCACTCACTTTCTTGTAAATACAAGCTTCTCCGTAAACTTGTATAAACTCGAACGCTTTGATCACATCATCAAAACGAAGATTCCAACTCCGAGATGCTTGCACCAGTCCATAAATGGATCGCTGGAGTTTGCAAACTTTGTCAGCATTCTCTGGATCGACAAAACCTTCTGGTTGCATCATATACAACTCTTCCTTAAGGTAACCGTTAAGGAACGCTGTTTTGACATCCATCTGCCAAATTTCATAATCGAAAAAGGCAGCTATTGCTAACATGATTCTGACGGACTTAAGCATCGCTACGGGTGAGAAGGTCTCATCGTAGTCAACTCCTTGAACTTGTGAAAAACCCTTTGCCACAAGTCGAGCTTTATAGACGGTGACATTACCGTCCGCGTCCGTCTTCCTCTTAAAGATCCATTTGTTCTGAATGGCCTTACGCCCTTCAGGTAATACTTCCAAAGTCCATACTTTGTTTTCATACATGGATCCCATCTCGGATTTCATGGCCTCTAACCACTTCTCGGAATCCGGGCCCATCATCGCTTCTCCATAGCTCGTAGGTTCATCGTTGTTTAACAACATGGCCTCTAAGACAGGGTTGCCGTACCACTCAGGAGCAGTACGCGTCCTTGTCGACCTACGAGGTTCGATAGCAACTTGATCCAAAGCTTCATGATCATCATCATTAACTTCCTCTTCAGCTAATGTAGGCTCGACAGAAACAACTTTCTGCGTTGCGCTACTCTTAGGTTGAAGTAAAGGTTCAATAACCTCATCAAGTTCTATCTTCCTCCCACTCAATTCTTTCGAGAGAAACTCTTTCTCAAGAAATGTTCCGTTTTTAGCGACAAACACTTTGCCTTCGGATCTGAGGTAGAAGGTATACCCAACTGTCTCTTTTGGGTATCCTATGAAGACGCATTTCTCCGCTTTGGGTTCCAGCTTTTCAGGCTGAAGCTTTTTGACATAAGCATCACATCCCCAAACTTTAAGAAACGACAGCTTTGGCTTCTTGCCAAACCAAAGTTCATATGGCGTCGTCTCAACGGATTTCGATGGTGCCCTATTTAAAGTGAATGCAGCTGTCTCTAATGCATAACCCCAAAACGATAGTGGCAAATCGGCAAGAGACATCATAGATCGCACCATATCCAATAAAGTTCGATTACGACGTTCGGACACACCATTACGCTGTGGTGTTCCAGGCGGTGTCAATTGTGAAACAATTCCACACTGTCTTAAGTGACTGCCAAACTCATAACTCAGATATTCTCCTCCTCGATCAGATCGTAGGAATTTAATCTTCTTGTTACGATGATTCTCAACTTCACTCTGAAATTGTTTGAACTTTTCAAATGTTTCAGACTTGTGTTTCATTAAGTAAATATACCCATATCTACTTAAGTCATCAGTGAAGGTGAGAAAGTAACGATAACCACCGCGCGCCTCAATACTCATCGGACCGCACACATCAGTATGTATGATTTCCAATAAGTCACTTGCCCGTTCCATTATTCCAGAGAACGGCGTTTTAGTCATCTTGCCTAAGAGGCATGGCTCACATGTGTCAAGTGATTCAAAATCAAGTGACTCCAAAAGTCCATCAGCATGGAGCTTCCTCATGCGTTTTACGCCAATATGACCTAAACGGCAGTGCCACAAGAAAGTGGTATTATCATTATCAATTCTACATCTTTTGGCATCAATGTTATGAACATGTGTATCATTACTATCGAGATTCAACAAGAATAAACCCCTCACATTGGGTGCATGACCATAAAAGATATTACTCATATAAATAGAACAACCATTATTCTCTGATTTAAATGAGTAACCGTCTCGCAATAAACAAGATCTAGATATAATGTTCATGCTTAACGCAGGCACCAAATAACACTTATTTAGGTTCATCACTAATCCCGACGGTAATCGAAGAGCGAGCGTGCCGACGGCGATCACATCAACCTTGGAACCATTTCCCACGCGCATCGTCACTTCGTCCTTTGCCAGCCTCCGTCTATTCCGCAGTTCCTGTTTTGAGTTGCAAATATGAGCAACCGCACCGGTATCAAATACCCAGGCACTACAACGAGAGTTGGTAAGGTACACATCAATAACATGTATATCATATATACCTTGTTTGTTGTTGGCCGCCTTCTTGTCAGCCAAATACTTGGGGCAGTTCCGCTTCCAGTGTCCAGTTCCCTTGCAATGAAAACACACAGTTTCTGGTTTGGGTCCAGCCTTGGGTTTCTTCACGAGAGGAGCAACTGCTTTGCCACTCTGCTTGGAGTTACCCTTCTTACCCTTGCCATTTTTCTTGAAACTAGTGGTTTTATTGACCATCAACACTTGATGCTCCTTCTGAATTTCAGACTCAGCGGCTTTCAGCATCGCAAACAGCTCGGCGACTGACTTGTTCATCCCGTGCATGTTATAGTTCAACACGAAGCTCTTGTAGCTAGGTGGCAATGATTGAAGAACTCTGTCAGTGATAGCCTCTGGCGGAAGGGGCATCCCTAACTCAGCCAGACGGGTGGAGTACCCAGACATTCTGAGCACGTGATCACTGATAGACCCGTTCTCCTCCATCTTGCAAGCATAGAACTTATCGGAGATCTCATATCTCTCGATCCGGGCATTCTTCTGAAAGATAAACTTCAACTCCTGGAACATCTCATATGCTCCATGACGTTCAAAACGTCTTTGAAGTCCCGGTTCTAAGCCATACAACATTGCACATTGAACTATTGAGTAATCATCAGAACGAGCCTGCCAGGCGTTCACAACGTCTAGAGACTCAACTGGAGCGGGTGGATCACCAAGCGGTGCATCAAGGACATAAGCCTTCTGGGAAGCCGTAAGGATAATCCTTAGATTACGGGCCCAGTCCACAAAGTTACTTCCATCATCTTTCAACTTAGCTTTCTCTAGGAACGCATTAAAATTCAGGGGTGCTACTGCGCGAGCCATGATCTACAACATAAATATAGCAAAGACAACTTAGACTATTGTTCTTAGATAATGAGTTTACTTAATCATATTTTAAAAAACTCCCACTCAAATTGACATCCCTCCGATCATTCGAGTGTAACATGATCCAAATCCACCAACTCAAGTCCGATCATCACGTGAGTTGAGGTGGTTTCAATGGTGAACATCTTCATGTTGATCATATCTACTATATGACTCATGTTCGACCTTTCGGTCTCTTGTGTTCCGAGGCCATGTCTGTACATGCTAGGCTCGTCAAGTTTAACCCGAGTGTTCCGCACGTGTAACATGGCTTACACCCGTTGTATGCGAACGTAGAGTCTATCACACCCGATCATCACGGCGTGTCTCGAAACGACGAACTTTCGCAACGGTGCACACTTGGGGAGAACACAATTTATCTTGAAATTTAAGTGAGGGATCACCTTATAATGCTACCGTCGTCCTAAGCAAAATAAGATGCATAAAAGGATTAACATCACATGCAAATCATAAGTGACATGATATGGCCATGAACTTGTGCTTTTGATCTCCATCTCCAAAGCACCGGCATGATCTCCATCGTCACCGGCATGACACCATGATCTCCATCATCTTGATCTCCATCAACGTGTCGCCATAAGGTTGTCGCGCCGACTGTTGCTTCCACGACTATAGCTAACGTTTAGCGATAAAGTAAAGCATTACATAGCGCTTAATGATTGACACGCAGGTCATACAATAATTAAAGACAACTCTATGGCTCCTGCCAGTTGCCGTACTCATCGACATGCAAGTCGTGCTATTCTATACAAAACATGATCATCTCATACATCACATATATCTCATCATGTAATTGGCCATATCACATCACAACATACCCTGCAAAAACAAGTTAGACGTCCTCTAATTGTTGTTGCAAATTTTACGTGGCTGCTACGGGTTTGCAAGAACCGTTCTTACCTACGCAAAACCACAACGTGGTGTAGTGATTGCTTTTTGATCTTCTAAAAGAACCCTCTTCATTGAAATCGATTCAACTAAAGTGAGAGAGACAGACACCCGCTAGCCATCTTTATGCAACGAAGTTACATGTCAGTTGAAGGAACCTGTCTCGCGTAAGTGTACGCGTAATGTCGGTCCGGGCCGCTTCATCTCACAGTACCGCCGAATCAAATATCAACTAGTAACGGCAAGCAATATGTATACATCCACGCCCACAACTCGTTTGTGTTCTACTCGAGATCTCATCTACGCATAGACCTAGCTCATGATGCCACTGTTGGGGAACGTTGCATGGGAAACAAAAATTTTCCTACGCACACGCAAGATCTATCCATGGTGATGAGCATCTACGAGAGGGAGAGTGAATCTACATACCCTTGTAGATCGCTAAGCGGAAGCGTTAATAAACGCGGTTGATGTAGTCGAACGTCTTCGCGATCCAAATCGCCGAGCGTCCCGCGATCCAATCACGATCCTTCCGATCTAGTGCCGAACGGACGACACCTCCGCGTTCAACACACGTACGGCTTGATGACGCCTTCACCTCCTCGATCCAGCGAGCGATGGTGAAGTAGTGGTTGAGTTCCAGCAGCACGACGGCGTGGTGATGGTGGTGAGGAACAATCTCTGCAGGGCTTCGCCAAGCGCTACGGAGATTATGACGGAGGAACTAGAGGGCTAGGGTTGCCGGCACACGGCTTGGGAAATCCTGATGTATCCCGTGTGCTAGCCCTGCCCCTCTATTTATATGTTGAGCCTTGAGGTCTAAACTTGGAGTAAAAGCCTCCTCCAGGTCGGTTTGGCCCGCACAAGGTCGGTTTGGCCCGCAGGAAAAGAGTCCAACTCGGATCCCTGCCGAACCGTGCACAGCCGCGCACAAGCGGTAGTACCGCTTCACACAAGCGGTAGTACCGCTTGGGCGGTAGTACCGCTTCACACAAGCGGTAGTACCGCTCCGGCGGTAGTACCGCTTCACCAAGCGGTAGTACCGCTTACGCGGCAGCAAAACTACTTTTTGCACTTTCCAATACCTCGTGGGCTTTATCCCTTTGGCCCATATAAAGTGTTGCTGCACCCGAACACTTCGGTAAACATCCGGAACCCATTCCGGTGAACTCTGGAACTCTTCCGGAGATCGAAACACTATTATCACATATATCAATCTTTACCTCCGGACTCTTCCGGAGATCCTCGTCATGTCCGGGATCTTATCCGAGACTTCCGAACAACTTTCGGTCACCAACATAATAACTCAATTATACTAATCGTCACCAAACGTTAAGTGTGTAGACCCTGCGGGTTCGAGAACTATGTAGACATGACCGAGACACCTCTACGGCCAATAACCAATAGCGGGACCTGGATGCCCATATTGGCTCCTACATATTCTACGAAGATCTTTATCGGTCGAACCTCTATGTCAAGGATTCAGTTAATCCCGTATGCTGTTCCCTTTGTTCTTCGGTATGTTACTTGCCCGAGATTCGATCGTCGGTATCACTATACCTAGTTCAATCTCGTTACCGGCAAGTCTCTTTACTCGTTCCGTAATACAAGATCTCGTGGCTAACACTTTAGTCACATTGCTTGCAAGGCTCATTGTGATGTTGTATTACCGAGTGGGCCCTGAGATACCTCTCCGTCATACGGAGTAACAAATCCCAGTCTTGATCCATGCCAACCCAACAGACACCCTCGGAGATACCTGTAGAGCACCTTTATAGTCACCCAGTTACGTTGCGACGTTTGATACACACAAGGTATTCCTCCGGTGTTAGTGAGTTGCATGATCTCATGGTCAAAGGAACAGATACTTGACATGCAGAAAACAATAGCAATAAACTGACACGATCAAATGCTACGTTTACAGTTTGGGTCTTGTCCATCACATCATTCTCCTAATGATGTGATCCCGTTATCAAATGACATCTCATGTCAATGGCTAGGAAACCTTAACCATCTTTGATCAACGAGCTAGTCAACTAGAGGCTTACTAGGGACACAGTGTTGTCTATGTACCCACACATGTATTTGAGTTTCCAATCAATACAATTATAGCATGGATAATAAACGATTATCATGAACAAGGAAATATAATAATAACCAATTTATTATTGCCTCTAGGGCATATTTCCAACAGTCTCCCACTTGCACTAGAGTCAATAATCTAGTTCACATCACTATGTGATTTACATTGTAATGAATCGAACACCCATGCAGTTCTGGTGTTGTTCATGTTTAGCCTTTGGAAGAGGTTTAGTCATCGGATCTGCAACATTTAGATCCGTGTGTACTTTGCAAATATTTATGTCGTCCTCCTTGATGTAATCGCGGATGGAATTGAAACGTTGCTTTATGTGTCTGGTCCTCTTGTGAAATCTTGGTTCCTTGGCTAGAGCAATGGCACCAGTATTATCACAAAACAGAGTCATTGGGTCAAGTGCACTAGGCACTACTCCAAGATCTGTCATGAACTCCTTCATCCAGACACCTTCCTTCGCCGCCTCCGAGGCTGCGATGTACTCCGCTTCGCATGTAGAATCAGCTACCACGCTTTGCTTGGAACTGCACCAGCTAACCGCACCCCCATTAAGAATAAATACGTATCCGGTTTGAGACTTAGAGTCATCCGGATCAGTGTCAAAGCTTGCATCGACGTAACCCTTTACGACGAGCTCTTGATCACCTCCATAAACGAGAAACATGTCCTTAGTCCTTTTCAGGTACTTCAGGATATTCTTGACCGCCGTCCAGTGTTCCATTCCTGGATCACTTTGAAACCTTCCGACCATACTTATGGCAAGGCTGACATCGGGTCTTGTGCACAGCATTGCATACATGATAGAGCCTATGGCCGAAGCATAGGGGATGACACTCATCTTTTCTCTATCTTCTGCAGTCACTGGGCATTGAGTCTTACTCAACTTCACACCTTGCAATACAGGCAAGAACCCCTTCTTGGACTGATCCATTTTGAACTTCTTCAAAACTTTGTCAAGGTATGTGCTTTGTGAAAGTCCTATTAAGCGTCTCGATCTATCTCTATAGATCTTGATGCCTAATATGAAAGCAGCTTCTCCTAGGTCCTTCATTGAAAAACTCTTGTTCAAATATTCCTTTACGCTTTCCAGCATTTCTATATTGTTTCCAATCAGCAATATGTCATCCACATATAATATTAGAAACGCTATAGAGCTCCCACTCACTTTCTTGTAAATACAAGCTTCTCCGTAAACTTGTATAAACTCGAACGCTTTGATCACATCATCAAAACGAAGATTCCAACTCCGAGATGCTTGCACCAGTCCATAAATGGATCGCTGGAGTTTGCAAACTTTGTCAGCATTCTCTGGATCGACAAAACCTTCTGGTTGCATCATATACAACTCTTCCTTAAGGTAACCGTTAAGGAACGCTGTTTTGACATCCATCTGCCAAATTTCATAATCGAAAAAGGCAGCTATTGCTAACATGATTCTGACGGACTTAAGCATCGCTACGGGTGAGAAGGTCTCATCGTAGTCAACTCCTTGAACTTGTGAAAAACCCTTTGCCACAAGTCGAGCTTTATAGACGGTGACATTACCGTCCGCGTCCGTCTTCCTCTTAAAGATCCATTTGTTCTGAATGGCCTTACGCCCTTCAGGTAATACTTCCAAAGTCCATACTTTGTTTTCATACATGGATCCCATCTCGGATTTCATGGCCTCTAACCACTTCTCGGAATCCGGGCCCATCATCGCTTCTCCATAGCTCGTAGGTTCATCGTTGTTTAACAACATGGCCTCTAAGACAGGGTTGCCGTACCACTCAGGAGCAGTACGCGTCCTTGTCGACCTACGAGGTTCGATAGCAACTTGATCCAAAGCTTCATGATCATCATCATTAACTTCCTCTTCAGCTAATGTAGGCTCGACAGAAACAACTTTCTGCGTTGCGCTACTCTTAGGTTGAAGTAAAGGTTCAATAACCTCATCAAGTTCTATCTTCCTCCCACTCAATTCTTTCGAGAGAAACTCTTTCTCAAGAAATGTTCCGTTTTTAGCGACAAACACTTTGCCTTCGGATCTGAGGTAGAAGGTATACCCAACTGTCTCTTTTGGGTATCCTATGAAGACGCATTTCTCCGCTTTGGGTTCCAGCTTTTCAGGCTGAAGCTTTTTGACATAAGCATCACATCCCCAAACTTTAAGAAACGACAGCTTTGGCTTCTTGCCAAACCAAAGTTCATATGGCGTCGTCTCAACGGATTTCGATGGTGCCCTATTTAAAGTGAATGCAGCTGTCTCTAATGCATAACCCCTAAATTTTCAAAATGTATTGAGCTACATAAGTACACTTTTGGAATTAATATCTACAGACTGTTCTGTTTGGACAGATTGTTGTCATAGTTTTGTTATCTGCTTATCCTAAAGTTTCCATGGCTTATATTGGTGGATATAAATTATGGAAATGGTAGTATATAGTAGCTAATTTTTGAAAAAATATTATGCAACTTGCCTTGATGGTACATGATTTGGTGATTTATTCTTATGTGTACTAACCTATCCCACGAGTTCTTGTCAAGTTTTGTGTGGATGAAGCTTTTGAGACTTAGGAGAAACTGTGATATGAGAGGAATTAACGAGACATAAGAGCATAAGCTGGGGTATGCCCAAGGCTCCCAAAGTCAATATTCCAAGAAGTCTCAAGAGTCTAAGCTTGTGGATGCCCCGTTAGGCATCCCACCTCTCTTCGTTAACAACTATCGATTAGTCTTGGTTGAGCCTAAGTTTTTATTCATTCACATGATATGTGTCATTCTTGGAGTGTCATTTTATTTTGTTTTGCTTTATGTTGAAATAATTTCTAGACCTGGAATTTTTGACCGAGAGAGATTTTATACATAGCTACCTATTTACTTAACTACTCTTTGTTCTTCACTTATATCTTTTGGAGTAGTTTGATGTTTGCTCTTGTGATTCACTTATATCCGAAGTGTAAATTGTTGAATGAATTGAATATCATAAATATGAAATTATGCATGTTCTATATGCTTAATAATAGTTTCACATTGGGTTTACAAGGCAAAATCTATTGAAGTTCGACACTCACAATATTAGTCATACAAGCAATTCATGTAAAATTAGTAGAAGAAAGAGAAATTTCACATACAAATATATTATCTTGGACATATTTTATGATTGTGAGTACCCATTAATTATTTTCAAACTTGATCGAGTAGTTGATGTCGGACAAGGAAGACAACGTAATGTTTTATGTTTGGGTATATTTGCATAGAAGTTATATTGTTATGGATCCTCCAACATGTGGTGCTTGCTCATAACCTTTTGCTAGCCAAACCTTCGTACTAAGTAGAGATACTACTTGTGCATACAAAGACCCTTAAACCCAGTTTCTTGACATGAGAGTCCACCATAGCTACTAATATATGGAATTTCAGTGCCATTCCATGTAAATTTGCATGTTTGATTTCTAAAACCTTCAAATAAACATTTATTTGTGTACTCGTACCGCTCATGGAGCGATGGGGACGATCAGTATCTTCCATGCTAAGTGTATTTAACTCACGACGGGAGTTTATTTACTCGTCCTATACGAGAGAGGCTGGTAAAAGGATGCCCGGTCCTGCTTAATATTAAAATAAATAAACAAAAAAAAACTAGAAAGTTGATTGTTTGGAGGGCACCCGAGGATTCAGCTAGCCAAGGAATGTGTTTGAATGGTGGAGGGGGAGTAAAACAATTCCATTCTATTTGGTAACCACCATTAATGCGTTTAGCATGGAAGATATTGAAATCCTTTGTCTTGACGTTGAAAGGAAAGGCACGCCACCCAAAATATATTCATCTTTGTTTTAAACACTGAGCTTTGGCACCTCTGCAAATCTTTGCTTCCCTCTACGAAGGAACACTATATTTACTTTCATGTTGAGTCAACTTTTTATTTCAACCTCACTTATTGTACTTAGCAAACATCATGTGCTGGGGAAAGATCCATGCACATATATCCAGTCAAATATTTTTGATCATGAATTATTATGTTGACAATTATCTCTATGACAAGTAAGTTGGGAGGCGAAACACTAAGCCTTTATCTTCCTCTATGTCTGATGGATGTTGTTTGTTCTAAAAATATGCTTTGAGTACCGGCAATCATAAAATACTATATGATAATTGAGTATGTGCAACTCTTAGTTAGACTTTTCCCAAAATAATATGATTTGTAATTGTTTGGTAACTAAGAACATAGGTTGTTAAGTTTCAAGAGAATACATTGTTTGAACCATAACATATGAATCAATATCTACTTTATAATGATAAGTTTTATGAGAAAGAGTTGTTGACTATGATGCTAGGAAAAGTGATTGAAGTTATCACTAATCAAACTTATACAATATGCTAGCATTCACACTTCATAAATTATTTCTTTTATCATTTTCCTACTCGAGGACGAGTAGGAATTAAGCTTGGGGATGCTGACATGTCTCAAACGTATCAATAATTTATGAAGTATTCATGCCATGTTACCGTGATTTTATATGGTTTTGGCGCACTTTTATATGATTTTTGGGAACTAACCTATTAACCTAGTGTCATGTGCCAGTTTCTGTTTTTAGCTATTTTTTGTTTCGCAGAAATCCATACCAAACAAAGTCCACATGCCACGAAAATTTACGATGATTTTTTTTGGAACATGAGAGACCCCCGACGCTTCAAGAAGGACGAGAAGACCCACTAGGAGGCCACAGGCTCACCGCGCTCGCCCTGGGGGTAGGGAGTGCCGTCTGAGCTTGTGGGCCCCTCATAACTCCGAGTGGCATGATTCCAACGCTCAAAATTCCTATAAATTGAGAAACCTCCAGAAAGACACCTAGAATTTTTATGCCGCCACCACAAGCCTCTTTTCCGAAGCGATCTTATCGACGGTCCTTTTCTGGTACCCTGCCGGAGGGGGAAATCATCACCGGAGGCCATCCTCGTCATCCTGGCGGTCTCCATGACGAGGAGGGAGTAGTTCACCCCCGGGGTTGAGGCTATGTACCAGTAGCTATGTGTTTGATCTTTCTCTCTCGTGATCTTGATAGGGCAGGATCTTGATGTACCATGAGCTTTGTTAATGTAGTGGAATCATATGGTGTTCTTCCCTTTGTTGTGATGAACTAAGTCTTGCCCTTTGAGGTTTTGAATGTATGAGGATTTGAGATCACTTGATGTATGTCTTGCATGTGGATACCCGTGGTGATAATGGGGTATTCTATTGAGTCACTTGATATATGTTTTGGTAATCAAATTGCGGATTCCCGTGGTGACATTGGGGTGATCTAGGCACATAGGTTGATGCATGATTTCGTCCTACTTTCTCCGATAGAAACTTTGGGGCAACTCTTTGAAATTCTTTGTGTTGGATTGAATATGATGAATATGAAATTGTTTGATGGATATTGATTAATTAACTCATGGATACTTGTGGTGACATTGAAGTATCTAGGTGACATTAGAGTTGATTGATCGTATCATATGGTGTTATTGTAGTACGAACTCTAGGGCTGTTTGTGACACTTATAGGAATGACTCAATAGATTGATCGGAATGATAACTTTGAGGCGGTTTGCTACCTACAACAATTTCATATTATGTTCTCCGCTATTGATAAGAACTTTGGAGTGAGTCTTTGTCACATATTAAAGGATTGATATATGATTCGATTATGTTAGCATTGTTGAGAGATTGCACTAGTGAAAGTATGAACCCTAGGCCTTATTTCCAAGCATTGATATATCGTTTTGCTCGCCATTTGCTACTTGCCACTTTGCTTTTATTATTATTTTAGATTACAAAAACATATATCTACTATCCATACCACACTTGTATCACCATCTCTTCGCCGAACTAGTGCACCTATAAAATTTACAATTGTATTGGTGTGTTGGGGACACAAGAGATTTCTTGTATTTGATTGCAGAGTTGTTTGAGATAGACCATCTTCATCCTACACCTCCCACGGATTGATAAACCTTAGGTCATCCACTTGAGGGAAATTTGTTGCTGTCCTACAAAACTCTGTGCTTGGAGGCCCAACGGAGTCTACTGGAATAAAGTTGCGTAGTATACATCAATACCATCCTCATCAACCTTGCTGCCACCATGATGATGTCAATTGCCCAACACTAATTTGTTTACCCTTCGCTATTCTGCTTTCGAGAGAGATGCCTCTAGTGAACCTATGCCCCCCGGACCAATTCTCCATATATTTACTAGTTCCTACAATTGCTATCAATTTTATATCATTATCCTAGTTACTATTATCTTTGCTATAATTACCAATATTTTCTTTTAACCTTGTGGCTAGCGAGAACAAGGGGAGCGACGACCCCTTGCCTTTGTGGGGTGCAAGCAATTATTTTGTTTGCGTGTAGTGCTGCTAACATTGTACACTTGTGCGTGTGTTGCCTCCTACTTGTTTGATAAACCTTGGTTCTTTACTGAGGTAAGTACTTCTGCTGTTGTGCTACATCATCGTTCCTCTTAAGGGAAATCCAACAACTCCTATGGGAGTAGCAAGATCCACAGAAATTCCTCTGACTGTGAATCCCTTCAATGGACATGCATTCACAAGCTTGGTGTGATGGAGGAGGCACTAGTAAGTGATGACCCACAAGTATATAGTAGCAATCATAGTCCTTTCAATAAGTAAGAGTGTCGAACCCAACGAGGAGCAGAAGGAATCAATAAGCAATTTTCAGCAAGGTATTCTCTACAAGTGTTGTAATATAATTGTGACATATAGTTTGATAGCAAGATAATTTATAGCAAGTAACTAGTAACCAAAGTAACAAGGTGATGCGAAGTGGCCCAACCCTTTTATTGCAAAGGACAAGCCAGAAGTACTTCTTAAGTGATTAAAGCATTCTCAAGGACACACGGGAATTTTGTTTAGTTACTTTCACCATGATCCATTGACTTGCATTCATTGCTTTGATAAGTTGCCATGTGGGTGGACCGGTGCTAAGGTGTTATTCTTACTTGAACAAACAACCTACTTATGATTACCCCCTCTCGCAAGCATCCACGACTACAAGAGAAGAATTAAGATAAATCTAACCATAGCATGAAGCATATGGATCCAAAACAGCCACTTACGGAATAGCTCATAACTAGGGTTTAGGCTTCCATAACTCCCGCAACCCATCATCTACTATCAAAGCCCATAATCCCTTTCCCTAGGCCCAAACATGGCAATGTGTCACGTAGTCGATACGTCTCCAACGTATCAATAATTTATGAAGTATTCATGTCATATTTACCCAAGTTTTATATGGTTTTGGTGCACTTTTATATGATTTGAATGAAACTAACCCGGACTGACGTTGTTTTCAGCAAAACTACCATGGTGTTATTTTCATGCAAAAATAAAAGTTCTTGGATAGGGCTGAAACTTTTTGGTAAAATTTTTGGAACATAAGAGACCCCCGAAGCTTCGAGGAAGGACCAAACGAAGTCCAGGGGAGCGACGAGCTCACACCACGTGCCTTGGGGGGTAGGGAGTGTGCTCCGAGCTCTTGGCCCCCTCGGGACTCCCCCTGACGTGAAACCAACGCCAAAAATTCTTATAAATAGGGAAACCCCCAGAAAGAAACCTAGAACTTCCGCGTCTCCACCACAAGCCTCTGTTTCGAAGCGATCTCATCCAGAGCCCTTTTCCGACGCCCTGTCGGTGGGGGAAATCATCACCGAAGGCCATATTCATCATCCCACCGGTCTCCATGCTGAGGAGGGAGTAGTTCACCATCGGGGCTTAGGGTATGTAGTAGTAGCTATGTGTTTGATCTCTCTCTCTCTCTCTCTCTCTCTCTCTCGTGTTCTTGATTTGGCATGATCTTGATGTACCACGAGCTGTGTTAAAATAATTGGATCATATGGTGTTCTTCCCTCTCTATCTTGATGTGATGAATTGATCTTTCCCTTTGAGGTTTTGTTATGTTGGATTGAATACTTTGGATCTGAGAACACTTGATTTATGTCTTGCATCTGGATACCCGTGGTGACAATGGGGTATTCTATTGAGTCACATGATATATGTTTTTGTCATCAAGTTGTGGATTCCCAATGGTGACATTTGGGTAATCTAGGCACATAGGTTGATGCACGTTTTCATCCTACTTTCTCTGATAGAAACTTTGGGGGTACTCTTTGAAGTTCTTTGTGTTGGATTGAATATCATGAATCTGAAATTGTTTGATGCATATCAAATAGTTGACTCATGGATACTTGTGATGACATTGGAGTATCTAGGTGACATTAGAGTTGATAGATGTGTATCATATGGTGTTATTCTAGTACGAACTCTAGGGTTGTTTGTGACACTTATAGGGATGGCTCAATAGATTGATCAGAAAGATAACTTTGAGGTGGTTTTACTACCTACAAAAATTTCATCTTATGTTCTCTGCTAGATATAAATCACTTATGTATGTGCTTGTGTCCATGTCGAGGTCGAGGTCGGGGAGTCGTCGCTCCACTCTCCAACTTTCCATGGAGTGGGAGGGAGCAGTAGAAGCGTCATCGGCATCAGCAACGACTCAAGCAAAGAGAGAAGAGAGAGACATAGAGAGTGAGTGAGAGTGAGAGAGAGGGTCGCACAGTCAGTTTTAACCACATCTGACGACTTGGCTAACAAGTGTTAACCCCGCTGATGTCTCCTCTTTTCCATGTGGCCCTGAGGTTTAGGCCAAAGTTGTCATAAAATGGTTCAAATTTAACCAAACTAGTAATTAGTGTTTTATGTAATTTTTTCATGCAATACTGGTAGTTATGAGCAAAAATTTGTAGGGTTGTGATTTTTTGAAACCCTAACTGCAATTGGGTTTATACTATTTATTTATTATTACTTAATATATTCCCATCATGCAAGGAATCTTCCATTTTTTTGGCTTAATCCCAGACCCGACGTCGAGCCTTTCGGTGTGGTGGGTTCTTCCTGCCAGCATGCACCCACGGCTCATAGACGGGGCTTCTCATCCCTCATCATGCTGACGACCTGGTACATTTTGTGACACCGCATCGCATGCATTTTTAATGGGATGCGGCCATCCTCGGCTCGCATGATACAAGACATCAAGGATCAGGCATGACTATGGGTGAAGGCCGATACAAAAGGCCTGGCTCGCATCAATCCTGGGATGTAGGCTTTAGTCTTGTTGGAGTTGAGCATTACCTTCCTCATGCTCGGGTCATCATGTTACCCTCTTTTGCGTTCGTGACATGAGTTGTACCAATGTTCCTGTATTTTTTGTAACTTCTTTTATTAATGGAAATGTACACAATCTCTGTGTATTCGTGAAAAAAGCCAAAGAAGGGAATAAACTTGTTTTGAGCTAAAGAGAAGAGAATAAACTAATGGAAACATGTGCGCCCTGTCGACCGGCTGAGTATTCGACCGATCGCACCGCTCATGCGCGCGACACACACTTCTGCTTGTGGGGTCCACGCATCAAATCATCCACTCATCGTCTTCTTTGCTCGGTCTCTTGTCTTGTCCATGTAATCCCCCACATCCACTCCCTTGTTTTCTCATATCTTCGCCGATGAGACAACCGTATTTCCTACACCAGTGTGCCCGGAACACACCGCCTCTGCCTCCACTCCGGATAGCCGGCTGCTCCCCTTGAACCAACTCATTTAACCTTTTTTCCTACCAGCTGTGGTTGCACGCTTTTAGGCCCTCATGATTTTGAGGATGGGAAGACAAGCAGTGCTATGCGGGAGCCAACCGTCGCGTGTTGGAATCTGGTCGGCGTAGATGTTTCCACCGGCGACTAACTGTTGATGCCGCCGTGCTCTAAAACATGTGACGCGCCGTCCTGTCAGCTCCAGATGCAGTGCTGGAATGGCTGATGATGACCCACAAGTATATGGGAATCAATCGTAGTCTTTTCGATAAGTACGAGTATCAAACCCAACGAGGAGCAGAAGTAAATGATAAGCGGTTTTTGGCAAGGTATTCTCTACAAGCACTAAAAATAGTAGTAGTGTGTAGTTTGATAGCAATATAATTCATAACAAGTACCAAATATCAATAGTTAGAAGGTGCAACATGGTAGCCCAATCCTTATTATGAAAAGGATAGGCCAAAACTGTTTCTTATAATGAGCAAACCGTTCTCGAGGACACATGGGGATTTTGTCTAGTCATGCCTATCATGTTTTAGTGGATTCACGTTCACTACTTTGATAAATTGTAATGTGGATGGACTGGTGCTAAGGTGTTGTTCTTACTTGCACAAACAACCCATTTATGATTACCCCCTTCTGCAAGCATCCGCAACTACAAACGAAGAATTAAGATAAATCCAACCATAGCATGAAACATATGCATCAAAATCAGCCCCTTACGGAATGATAACCCACAAGTGTAGGGGATCGAAACAGTCTTCGAGGGTACTATTTCACCCAAATTTATTTATTTGACATGAGGGGAGCAAAAGAATATTTATCGGTCTTAGCAGTTGAGTTGTCAATTCAACCACACCTGGAACTTCAGTATCACAGTAACAAAAGCAATATGAACAGTAACAGAAGCAGATTTGTATTGATTGTAACAGCAATAGTAACAAAAGTAAATTAACGGAAACAAATAAGCGAAAAGCATAGTGTCGGGACCCTGATCCTAAGCCACACAGATCTAGCATGTAACACATCATATAGCTTTGCGGCGTCACGCACGGTACACAACGGCTGCCACCTTACCTTGGCCGGACCGTTTGCGCCTTTTGGCTCACGTATATGATTATGTCGCTAGCATCCATATTTCAAGAACCCGGGTCAACATGACTAGTTATAGACCCAAGTGGCATAACCGTACAGGGAGAGGCATACGTAACCCAACAATGCAGGTGTCGGTCATCAACATGTGTAGAGGAGTCGTAGCAAGCTACAAGGACTCCATTACACCGCGTGACATTTCCCCGTAGGGACAGACACATCAGCAAAGAAGGATACACGCTGGTCAATCAATGTGTCCGGAGCAGTAGCGAGCTACCAAGGCTCATGGAAGCACAAAGAGGCATTTCCCCATAAAGAAGGCTACTAAAGGCATACAACCAGGTGTCGAATCCCACACATACCAATGCATTTCAATCATACACGCAATATGCACGATATGCATAGATACAACATGGCATCACAACATAACTCTATAACATTACATTTATTTAGAAGGCTCCAGAGAGCCTACATAGTATAATGTTACAAGCAGAGGGTCACATGACCCATCATTCAGAGCATAGAATCAACAAGCGGAAGATACATGTCTGGGTACAGACATCTATTAAAAGCGGCTAGAAGAGCCTGAAAAAGCTACAACGACCCTACCAAAGGAGCCAGACCTCTGTCTGGGATCCCCAAGCTAATCCGGTCAACATTGAACTTCACGTCATAAGAATCACTAATGAGACTGACGTCTCCTCTGCAAAAACATAAATTAAGCTACCGTGAGTACAAAGGTACTCAGCAAGACTTACATCAGACCTATCTACATATGCATCATTGTCAACAAAGGGGTTGTGGAGTCTATTGCAACAAGCCAGCTTTGACTCTTCGCTAACCTGTACTACGACTACAAGCATTATCTTTGAGGTGGGATAGCGCACACGAGTCCACATGTTCACCAAATCAATACACCACTATGGATCCACTCCCGTCTCCCTACGGAAAAGGCCATCCATAGCACTCACGCTTATCTTGCGCATTTTAGAGTATCCATTTCAATTGTCTATGAACCACATAAGTTTCCAAGTAGTCCATATCCGAGGACGCGGCTATTCGAACAGATTATTTACCCTGCAGGGGTATACTTTTTCACACACGCTCCCGCCACTTATCGCCATGTGCACGTAAAAAGTCACCTCGACAACCTTCAAACGAAAGCCCAGCGAGGGAGTCGGCCATGACCATTAACCACACAAGACTCTAGTCCAGGTTTATCGCCTATTTGAGACTGAACCCGCAAGGAAGTCCGGCCGAAGTTTCCATTACGGCCCCAAACGATGTGTGCAGGGTTCCCAAGCCCACCTCGACGGATGGTTCTACGCTTGGTACACCCGGCCATAGGTGCATCTACCGCGCCATAGCCTACCCCTCCGGCCAGCGCAATGCACGGCCGCCAGCACATCCTACAAACACCAGAAACTAGTTGCAACTCCTGGACAAAGATCAAGGCGATTAATAAGTCGAGAGGGTCCATTGGTTTCGGGCCCAATGCATGGTAGTATCTTGTCTTGGATAACATACACAGAACTCAGTTCTTAAGGACGGTCCCAATGAGACAACCCGCCATGTACTCCTACATGGCCTCTCATCGCTACCTTTACCAAATCGTGTTCACACACTTAGCTCTTACACAGTAGGACATCAGCACCAATATTCTGATTCATCGCCCAGATGGATCAGAGCCGACACGACTCTAAGCATAGAAAGCACAATAAGCAAGCATGGATGAGTAAGCACAAGAAGGCTCAAACAGTTGCTACTCATGCTAAGTGGTTTCAACTATTTACGGTGACAAAGTCAAGTCATGCAAAGGAATGGGTTCATGTAACATCCCAAATTTTGGAATGTTATAATTGAATGATTAATTGTTTGATTGAGTGATTGAAATTGAGTGAAATTTGAAACTTTTTGAAACTTGTGAATGAGGGGGAATAACATGACTTTCCCTTTTGCTTTTGAATTCAAATTCATCCACTTCAAATCATGGAGAGAAGATGACATGACTTCTTCAAATAAAGTATTTGAAAAGTGGATTTGAAAAATTTCTGAAAAATATTTGGAATCCATTTCATATTTGTTTATATTTCAAAATTTGAATGAATTCAGTTTCACTTGCCCCAAATTTCAAAAAATTTGAGAGGAGGAACATGACCCTCCAAAACCAGGGGTATTTTTTTTGAAATTTTGAACCATAAAACCCAGGGGGTTATTTGAAAATTATTTGCAAAAGAAATAAAAACAATTAAGGCATTTTTCTGAAAATAATTTTCTCTGAAGTATTTATTTTTGCCATGGAAAAATGTTCATCTTTTAGAATTTATTTTTCTGATAATTGTGGTATATAAAAATTTTATTTGTGGATTTTATTTGATTCTACAAATCGATCTTTTCTTTCCTGTTTTAATAAAAAGGAAAAAGGGCTTTAAAACGGAAACGTAACCCCGGTCCAATTGGAATAGTATCGGGCCCAAATCCCCTCAGCCAGATTCCGAATCCCTTCGGAATCGGCCACCCGATCGCTTTGCCCCTCCTCTTCCCTCGCTGACGCCACGGTCCCACCGCCCGATCCCGAACCCCGCCGGCCATCTCCTTCCTTACCTCGCCCCTCTTTCCATCTCGCCGGAGCCGCCGCGGATCCGCCTCGATCTCTCTCTCCCTTGCCATTTGGAGCACCCCGAGGCCCCCTATAAATAGAGGACCTTGCCAGCACCCCGTTCCGCTCGAATCCCGCTCGCCCGACCCTCTCCTCTCGCCGCAATCTCTCGCCGGAGTCCGAAGCCGCCACCGCGCCATTGTCGCCCCCCGCTCACCTCCGTCGCCCCCAACCGTCGCCGTGACCACCATCGCCACCATCGTCACCGTCCGCGCCTCCCCGTGCACTCGCCTGAGCTCCAGAGCCACCGGAGTGAGCTCCCCGTCGAAACCCGAGACCCACCTCCGCCCTGAGCATCGCCGTCGACACCTCCGTCATCCCCGAGCTTCGATGAGGCCTCCTTTGTGATCGCCGCCGTCGTCTGCATCGACTGGAACCCACACCGTCTCCGGAGGACCACCGGAGCGCCGTCCACGTCGACCCCGAGCTTCCTGCCGCCGTCTCCACCTCGCCGGACCGCCGCGGTGAGCTTGCCACCCCTCTCCTCCGTCCGATCTGTATCAACGGCGTAGATTAGAAGTAGGATACCCCTTCGGTTATTTAAATAAACCGCCCGGTTTTCCTTTTATTTACTTAGCCGAGTCGTTTTTCTTTTAAATTGCGGCCGCTCGCTAGTTTAGCCACCACGCGCACAGGTCTTAGCCACACAGGAACTGCCACGTCACCCCCTGTTCGCTATGTTAGAATTTTTCTTTTCTGTTTTTAGTTTTTAAACAGATTAGATCCTGATTTTGTTTTTGCTTTAACTTTTAGGTTTTTAATTGTTTTTGATTGATTATTTTTGCATTGTGTCACAAATTTTATCTAGTTTCTGTAGATATAAAGTTTGACCATATTTGAATATTTGAAATGCAGTTTCAAACAGATTTGTATTCAAACTTGTTTTGCTTATAACTTGAGTTTAAAAATATATTTTTGAGTGAATCTTTTTGCTACTGGTCACTAATGACTTTGTTTATCAGTAGGAAAAATGTGGGAATTTTTAGCATATTTTAAATTAGGGTTTCAAGCAAAACAGATTCCGTTTTAGTTCTTTTTAGGTTTATTTCTATTTCTTTTTAATTGTTTTAATTTATTTTTCTTTTATATTAGTTGACAAGTTTTACTTTATTTTTCTATTAGTTAGCAGTAGTATTTCAACAAATATTATTTCTTATTTTATTTATTATTTTTGATAGCATGAAATCAATTCTAGTTTCATAATAACTTGCAAATTGATTTTCATTGCTAGATTGATTTCCTATTTGAAAATATTTTTATAAATTGTTTTATAAATTTTACTTTCTGTTAACTTAGCTGTTTTATAATTTGTTTTGTCTTATTTTAGTATTTTATTGTTTTTCTTGTTGTTAAGTTTATTAGACAAAAACTTATGTTGTTAGGGTGTTGTTTTCATAGTTCTTAGTTGTTCTTCAAAAGTAATTCTTTTTGCTAGTAAAAATATTTGCTAAATACTTTTGTTAGATCTTTACTTAGTTGTTGTTTTGTTGCTGTTGATAATAGGCTAATTGTAGGAAAACCTTTTCTTAGTTGCTTGATGAAGTTTTGTTGTTTTAAATTTTTTTTCTTAAGTTTTTCCTTCATCACAACCCTATTGTATTTAGTTTTTGTGTTGCCTTTTGATTGATTGTATTGATTGCTAGAAGTGGTTGCTTATGAATGCAATGCTTTATTGTATAGATTTTCATCGGAGAGTGACGAATAGTTCTATCAAGTTATTTCTGAGAGCGATATTTATCTTCATCAACCTTACCAGGCAAGTTCACTTTGACCATCTATTTCATACCTACGTTTTATTGCATGTAGTGACATCATTCAACAAATCCCTCCAGTAGTATTATTGAATTCTTGTAGTTGGGTAGAATGCATGAGGTAGGAACCCACTCCTTGTTACTGAAGCCCCGGGACGTTATTTGTCTTACTGCTATGCTACGCTAAAGTAGACAGGGTTGGTATGAGTGTTCGAGAGTGGTGTGAGGTGAAGGACTCTACATCAAAGACGACAACTTCATGAAGGCATCTTCAAGTCCTGCATCTTCAAGACCTCAAGACTTCGAGACTCGAGAAACAAGTTTTCAATACACACTACTGGGTGAGGGATGGATTTGATGGGCACCCTGGAGTAACCAGTGGATGGCCGGGATGCATGGAGAAGCGCCATGACATCTTGCGGAAAGCCTCACCCAGACTCAAAGAGACGGATGAATACTTCATGCCCGGAAGCTTACCTGTGTAGCCACAAGTCATTATGGGCTCTGGCTTGGTTGATCTTTGTTGTGACTCTGGCTGGGCAGTGCTACGAGATGTAGTCGACGTTAGGATTGGATGGGCACTGACAGTAGTCAGGGAAACACTCTGAAAGACCATGTTTCGTTCGTCCTGTTCTCAAACACCCGGCAGTGCGAGGACTTACAAGGAGGGAACGAATCTTGTGGGTAAAGTACACAACACTCTGCAGAGTTAAACCTAATCGATTAGCCGTGTCCCCGGTTAAGGACAATTTGAGCCTCTGGACTTGGATCTATCTCTGAACTCTCAACACCAGACTGATAACTAATTGTGGGCAACTTATGATACTTGTGGGCATTGATACATCGGTTGGCGGAACCATGTCATAATAGATATCTCCATAGTGAAAACTCCTGATATTCCTTTGTTGTAGGAAAACAAAATAAAATCAGCTTTTATGCAAAAACTCAGACACAGAGCCACAAAGCTTTATTGCATATAGAATAGCCTCATCTTCTGTTTTCTCTTATTGTGATCTTGCCGGTACATTCAATGTACTGACCTACACGGCTGCAACGTCTTATGTTGCAGATAAGTTTCTACGACGAGTAAGAGTACGATTCAGGGTTACGGTCTACACTCAACCTGCCGTTGGTGTTTATTGGGACTCCACTCCCGTTGACTGTTTCCGCTGAGATTTTAAGGTATATATCAGTTTACGTTAATTACATGTGATTGCACTTTGATATATACATTGATGTACTGTGTGTGCCAGCATACTGATCCAGGGATGGCACGGTCACACAGAGGCTTGACTCGTTTTGAGTCGGGACGCTACATTTCAACTACCGAGAACATGTAACAGTTGAATCGTCATTGTCCTAATGCAGTAAAAGAGAGCAGGAGCGAGACAGTGGGTTTATATCAGTATGCTCAAGGGGGGTTGCTTGCGTGACAGTTTTGAAGATAGAACTTCTCTTCATAAGTGTCAATGATTGTAACGTCGGAACCATCTTCTATCGAGAAGGAACAACACCGATAAAATAGGAAATGAACACATTCAATGCAATGCAACAAACGTGATGTATGATATGGCATGTTAAGGCATTGAATTGATCTAATGAAATGGATAGTCATATTAAGTGAAGTAGAATTCAAATATATACTAAATTCCAACTCCAACACTAATTATCAAATTGTCCTAACCATCATTTGTCCCAGTTGATGTTGTTAGCTTGCTCAAACATGCATGATAATGGCTTAAACAGATTCCTTGATTTTTTCTGAACATTTTTCATATATAACGTTTTTTCATTGGAGTTACAGATGAATTACTATGGTTTTTAGAAGTTTTTAGAATTTTTTGGAATTAATAATTCATTAGTATTTATTTTAAAACCAGAAAGGATTTACTGTGTCAGCATTATGTCATAGTGACGTCATTGAGTCAAAGCTGCCAGCCCAGGTCAAACCTGTCGGCTGGGACCCACATGTCAGTGGCTCAACGTTAATCAAGACTTACTTAAGATTAACCTGTCGGTGGGGCCCATAGTCAGTGTCAGGAGGTTAATCTAACCGGTGATTAGCCCCTAACTAAGCTGGCCACGTCAGCCGGCCGGCGTTTAGCCGCCGGCGACCACAAACTGCAGCGGTGGCACGCCGGAGATGCTCGGGTTTCGCCTACGGGCAACGGTTTTGGCTGCGGGTTGGTCCTACGGGGAGGTGGACGTGCGCCGCGTCCAGTGGGGCATGTGCCTGGGCGCGGGAAGGCCGGGAACGACGCCGGTAAGCGTTTGGGCGGCGGCCGGCGTTCGGTCTCGAGCGGCGCGGCACTACAGGGCGGGAGGAGGCTTTCCGAAGGGCTCTACGGCGTCCTGGCGTCACTAGGAGCACGACCGTGCCACAGCTGCATGCGGCGGAGCTCGGGAGCATGAGGCCCGGCAACAATGGCGACGGCCGGAGCTCGGCCTCAATGGGGACGGCGGCTAGAGGACGAAATCGAGCAGGGTGATAAGGGGAAACGGTGGCGGAGCTCACATAGGGTTCGTGGAGTAGCTTAGCTTGCGCGGGGACGACTCGGGGGCGGAGAATTTAGCGACGGTGTCCGACAGGTCCGAGGTAGGATACGATGGTAGGGTGGCGATGCAGAGCCTCCGGCGATGCCCAGCTTGTCCTGGAGGACGAGGGCGATGATGCGGTTCTTCTGAGCACGGTGACGAGGCACGGAATGGCCGGCGGCTATGAGTTTCGTGGCGGCGCTGCCATGGCGACTCAGCCATGGGGTGCAGAGGGAGGGATAGAACAAGGGGGGAGGATGGAGAGGTCAGAGGGATCCGAACGGCTTCGGGATGTCTATTCCCACCATCGCATTGGCTATCGAGGCAGGCAGGCAGCTCGCGTGGCGCGTGCGTGGCGACCACCGTGCTCGGTCTCGCCTCTGCCAGTAGGCAGAGGTGGAAGACAGAGTTGCCCCTGGTGGGCTGGGCCTTCTACAGTGCTGGGCTGCATAGGTATGTTTCTGCTCTGTTTTATATCTATTTCTGTTTTCTAATTTGCAGTGTGTTTTTGATTTAGTAACAAATACTAAACCAATTTATTTTCTCCTGATAAATTATGTGGTTGCAGAATGAATTATTTTAAAACCCCACAATAATTTTCAGAATTATTGGATAAATACTTAGTATATAGTAAATATATATCCAAGTCAAATAATTATTTGATTTACTCAAATGCCCCAGAAAAAATGTTTCTGTGATTCCAAAAATATTGATTTTCATTTTACCTCATGTCAATATTTTCTTGGAATACCAGGGACATTTACTTGGACTTCTTTGGGGCAATTTTTATATTACACTTTTGACAAAAAATCACTTTTGAGGCTTGATCACTCCTCACTTCAAATTCATTTGAAAAGAAATAGATGCATGCATGAATGCCACTGATGCAACTAATATAAATATTGCAACTAAATTCTAGGGCTGTGACAACTCACCCCCACTAAACAAGAATCTCGTCCCGAGATTCAGGCGTAGGGTAAGAGGGCATATGGGACACAAACTAACACAATCTTCACGATCTAATTGTCCTTCTTGAAGATGTTGATTCGTTGAATCATGTTGATCTTGACATCTTTGCTTTGGGATCTTCATCTAAACACAATGACAACGGATACCAAAAACCCCTACAAGAATCGATCTTCTCGAAGATCAAGCAACTCATGATCAACTCATGGAATGAGACGTGAGAACGTCTCTTGAGCTGAGACACAAAACACACATTGAGGGCAACAAAATGAGGTAGATGACGACGATTCAATTGGTAGGCAACAATTCCACGCTATAAAAAGATGGTGATGAGGTTTCAAAGTAGCGAGGAGATAATTGCCATGATTCCACAACGTGGCACCTTAGGGAAGGTGACTCGTTGAGTTATTCCCTTGCAAAAAGAATTACTTTTGATCCATTGATCATTGAAACTCTTCATAACAGCCTAAGGCAATTCACTACGATTGTTTGAAAGAGTTCGAACGAATGGTATACTAGTTAGAAAGGGAACTGGAGTTATAGAACCACTCGGCAACGGAAGGCACATTCCAAATGATGCCAAGAATATAACCCAGTGTCTGAGCGTGCTCTCAAGAACTTGAGCATCTCCATATTCATCGGGATTTTACCAACATCTATGCCAAGATCTTGGTGACTCATCATACTACCATGATGAATAGTGATGGAGGATACAGATGCAAAGGAAGACAATACTTCCTCAATTTTCAGCTTAGCTATGCCAAGGAATGAAATCTGGATGATCAACCGAGAGACATTTAGCACTCCGCTTCTAATGTTCTCCTTGATGCGCCAGAGTAACCCAACTAAAGATAATGCTTCATATCTAGCACATCAAGTAAAAGGTCGGACTTCGGGAGCATGAAAGAGTCCATGTGGAACAAGTTGTAAACAAGTCTTACGAAGTCCTCATGGGGGAAATGGCCAAGTTGCTGAATGAAGAAACTATAATAATAGGTCTTTTGGCTAGGTGTGTTGGCCACAACATCCACTTACCGGGTTATAGAGAGACCAATATTATAAGTCTTGGGTAACGTTAACCATCATATCTGCCTGAGATTCAGAACTGGTTGGTGATAGGATACTTCAGACTTAGCATGTCTGAAAAGGAAGGTTTGCAACACAAATTGACGAGATAATGTTGCGAGATTCTCGGGAAATGAACTACGGAAGCCAACTCCAAAACTTGAGCTGGATTGCAAGACACATGTGAACACACTGTCCAAGACAAGTATGATCACATAGAAGTCTTACAACAAAACACTACCGAGTTCTGGTTTGGGAACCATATCGAGGATATTGAAGTCCTTGCATAAGTCTAGCTCTTAAGAAGAAACTTCTTCTCCTTGAACAAATCAATCAGTGGCTTTGCATGCTAGGCGATACAGATGGAATGAAGATGATCAGTCTATCAGACCATAGAATACTTCGCACGTGCATGATTGACTTGGGATGATTCCAGAGGAGCAAAACAAACTTTTTCAAGTTCATGGCGGCAACTTTCATCGAATGCACGTGAACTGAGAGGGAGTCACTTCTTACACCTAACATATGCTTCATGTACAGGACATGCAGATATTGCCTATGAAAGTTTCCAATACTAGCATGATGTTCGTCAAAATCATGGAGAAGATAAAGTTGTTTCATATGGGCTCAACAACAATTCATCGATATTTCCATAAAAATGGAATTCCACAACTATGCGAACAAAGCGATAGCATTGGTCAGGCCAAAAGATATAATGGTGTAGGCCCAAGGAAATCCACGAGTAAAACAACATTAGATAATCTTTGGTTCTGATTTTGATTTGACGATAACCCATATTCAAATCAAAGATTGGACAAGACAATAGAGACAACAATTGATCACAAGGATCAATCGGTGAACATATCATCTTTCTTCAACACACACACACCACATAGGATATCCCCTTGGAACGAGCTAATTTAGGCAAAAGCTTTTATCTTCCAACTCTCCAAGTTGTTGTTTGGCTTAACCAACTAGCTCAGGGATATCCAACACAGATTTCTGGAGAAAGGGTGGTTTACAGGAAACCAACTTGATCATGAACTCAACATAAAGGTCAGGGGACAACCTGGTAATACTCCGGAGAAGATATTCGGAAAATCACGATCCACCGATATGTTATCGAGTTCGAGAATAATCTTGCTTTTCAGGGCAAGATGATATGATCAAAAGAGCTTGGCACAAACCTAACTCGTTGATCGAGGAGTGCACCAGGAAAGATGGACTAGGTAGCACGATCAATCTTAGGATGACAATTCAATGACGATCACACTGAGAGTGAAATTATTGTCCATTAACTTCCGAGCAATAGGATTGCTAGAGGAATTGATTTCACACACCACAGTTCACTTGTCGGCACTCCAGTTACAACTAACATGGATACCGAGGAATGAATAATGATGGCGAGAAGTACCACTGTATCAAGAATGCATAAGAGGTCGTGCAATTCCCATGACATTCTCGACGTGAAGAGGGTAATACTTCAAGGTAGAATAGAGCAAAAGCTGGATTGGCATTTTGATCTACGGAATACAACTGCTTTGACCCAATCCAAGAAACGGATAAGGTACTAGAGTTTGTTTCTCCTAGTCGGTCTGAAATAGAATGACTTGACAGACCACAAGAATAATATGCATCGATGAATATGATTGCACAGTTACTCTTGACTATCCACTGATAGACGAGGGTCAGAATACAACTGAAGAGGGGCAACTCAAGAGCACGTAATTTTTTTGAGTTGTAGATGCATAGGTTGGCACGTCGAACAAGTTCGACATAATTCTTCCGGATAACCCATGCAGAAAGGTAGGATTGGCAGAGTCACAATTATGGAATGGAGAACTCATCATGATCACTCATGTTGTGATCTTTTGTTCACGAGGAACTTCTGCCATAACTGGTTCATGGTATTGGAAGAATGATGTACCACAAACTTCAAAGACTATCACAAAGGTTATTAATATCCTAAAGGAACATCTTTCCACCTGGTTTAATTTACCACTATCTGAGCAGGCCTACAATGAGTTTTTGACACTCAAGAATTTGTTGATGCTTCATGAGGGGCAGCCTACTTCAAAAGATGTGTGGTTTTGGCGGGGGACAGACAAACCATATACTCCCAAGAGGTTCTATATTTAGATGCATGTCAATCTGACTTTCAACCCTTTACTGAATTGGGTTTGGGCCAGCTCATGTACTATGAAAATCAAGGTTTTTGCTTGGATGATGATCATGGATAGGTTAAACACGAAGGATATGGTGGAAAGAAGGCATTGGCACATTGAGGATGGTGTTCATTGCATGCTCTGTCATCTGCAGACCAGGGAGGACATGGATCATCTTTTCTTCAACTGTCTTTTCAGTCAACGCGTGTGGAATTATCTTCAGATTGATTGGTCTCAGGGGAACAACATGTCTGAATGGCGGTCAATTCTAGGAGAGACTTTAACAAGCCTTGTTTTGCAGTAGTGTTCACTGCTTGCTGGAACATCTGGCTTATCAGGAATGCTAAAGTGTTCAAGCATGTTAGACCTAGCCTTAATCATTGGAGGAGGTCTTTTGTCCATGACATATCTCTGCTCTCTTTTAGGATTAAGCCTAGGTTTAAGGCAAGCCTTGTGCGCTGGGTAACCTTCCTTCCCCCTTAATTTGCTCTCCCACTATTAGAATAGGTCCTTCTTCTTTTCTTTGGGTTATCCTTCATAACCCTGTGCATATTGTAACCTTATTGTGAGATTAATAAAGTGTTAAGGCTGTGGGGGTTTTCCCTACAGTGTCCAGTCAAAAAAAATATCCTAAAGGAACGAGCAAATACTAACAACGGGGGTGAGCAGAATGATTCTTGGGTTCAAGAACGCAGAAATAGAATACCTACTGACTAAGTAGCATCACAGGATGCTTTCCATAACGATGGCCAGAATTATCACACCGGAATACAACACAACTATATATTGGGTGGTTCTATGGGATAAGACGATTTCCTAACACTTCAACTAACACGTCGAGGTAATGGAGTACCTCAACTCAACAATTAGTGTGCTTTGTCTGGCCCAAAAGACATCGATTTCGAGATGAAAGAGTTTGCAATTGCATCAGATTATTTGTCATCCTTAGATAACTCGGACATCATAACGGCTGTACGGGCATGAAATATGAGGCAACCTGCAAGGCAACTGACAACAAAACACTAAAATCTTATGGAGATACTGATCCAGGACGACACCAACTTTCCTATAAGTCTCCAGCATAGTAACTCGTCATCCTGATAGATAGATGAGAAGCCTAATTCTTAAACCCCGTAGAATAAAGAAGAGGGTGACCCAGAATTAGAATGACACGAGGAAAGGAGTAAAAAGAATCTTACGTTCCCTTCCACAATCAATTCCCTTATATAACTAAAGCAGTTCTGGACTCAAACATCGACCAGTTTGGCTTGGTAATCCTACAGGCAGTCAAGCTCTGATACCAACACTGTCGGGACCCCGATCCTAAGCCACACAGATCTAGCATGTAACACATCATATAGCTTTGCGGCCTCACGCACGGTACACAACGGCTGCCACCTTACCTTGGCCGGACCGTTTGCGCCTTTTGGCTCACGTATATGATTATGTCGCTAGAATCCATATGTCAAGAACCCGGGTTGACATAACTAGTCATAGACCCAAGTGGCATAACCGTACAGGGACATGCATACGTAACCCAACAATGCAGGTGTCGGTCATCAGCGTGTGTAGATGAGTCGTAGCAAGCTACAAGGACTCCATTACACCGTGTGACATTTCCCCTTAGGGACAGACACAACAGCAAAGAAGGATACACGCCGGTCAATCAATGTGTCCGGAGCAGTAGCGAGCTACCAAGGCTCATGGAAGCACAAAGAGGCATTTCCCCATAAAGAAGGCTACTAAAGGCATACAACCAGGTGTTGAATCCCACACATACCAATGCATTTCAATCATACACGCAATATGCACGATATGCGTAGATACAGCATGGCATCACAACATAACTCTATAACATTACATTTATTTAGAAGGCTCCAGAGAGCCTACATAGTATAATGTTACAAGCAGAGGGTCACATGACCCATCATTCAGAGCATAGAATCAACAAGCGGAAGATACATGTCTGGGTACAAACATCTATTAAAAGCGGCTAGAAGAGCCTGAAAAAGCTACAACGACCCTACCAAAGGAGCCAGACCTCTGTTTGGGATCCCCAAGCTAATCTGGTCAACATTGAACTTCACATCGTAAGAATCACTAATGAGACTGACGTCTCCTCTGCAAAAACATAAATTAAGCAACCGTGAGTACAAAGGTACTCAGCAAGACTTACATTAGAACTATCTACATATGCATCATTGTCAACAAAGGGGTTGTGGAGTTTGTTGCAGCAAGCCAACTTTGACTCTTGGCTAACCTGTACTACGACTAGAAGCATTATCTTTGAGGTGGATAGCGCACACGAGTCCACATATTCACCAAATTAGTACACCACTATGGATCCACTCCCGTCTCCCTACGGAAAAGGCCATCCATAGCACTCACGCTTATCTTCCACATTTTAGAGTATCTATTTCAATTGTCTATGAACCACATAAGTTTTACAAGTAGTCCATATCCGAGGACGCGGCTATTCGAACAAATTATTTACCCTGCAGGGGTATGCTTCTTCACACACGCTCCCGCCACTTATCGCCATGTGCACATAAAAAGGCACCTCGGCAACCTTCAAGCGGAAGCCCAGCGAGGGAGTCGGGCACGACCGTTAACCACACAAGACTCTAGTCCAGGTTTATCGCCTATTTGAGACTGAACCCGCAAGGAAGTCCGGCCAAAGTTTCCATTACGGCCCCAAACGATGTGTGCAGGGTTCCCAAGCCCACCTCGACGGATGGTTCTACGCTTGGTACACCCGGCCATAGGTGCATCTACCGCGCCATAGCCTACCCCTCCGGTCAGCGCTATGCACGGCCGCCAGCACATCCTACAAACACTAGAAACTAGTTGCAACTCCTGGACAGAGATCAAGGCGATTAATAAGCCGAGAGGGTCCATTGGTTTCGGGCCCAATGCATGGTAGTATCTTGTCTAGGATAACATACACAGAACTCAGTTCTTAAGGACGGTCCCAATGAGACAACCCGCCATGTACTCCTACATGGCCTCTCATCGCTACCTTTACCAAATCGTGTTCACACACTTAGCTCTTACACAGTAGGACATGAACACCAACATTCGGATTCATCGTCCAGATGGATCAGAGCCGACACGACTCTAAGCATAGCAAGCACAGTAAGCAAGCATGGATGAGTAAGCACAACAAGGCTCAAACAGTTGCTACTCATGCTAAGTGGTTTCAACTATTTACGGTGACAAAGACAGGTCATGCAAAGGAATGGGTTCAACTACCGAGAACATGTAACAGTTGAATCATCATTGTCCTAATACAGCAAAAGAGAGCAGGAGCGAGAGAGTGGGTTTATATCAGTATGCTCAAGGGGGTTGCTTGCCTGACAGTTCTGAAGATAGCACTTCTCTTCATCAGTGTCAATGATTGTAACATCGGAACCATCTTCTACCGAGAAGGAACAACACCGACAAAATAGGAAATGAACACATTTAATGCAATGCAACAAACATGATGTATGATATGGCATGTTAAGGCATTGAATTGATATAATGAAATGGATAGTCATATTAAGTGAAGTGGAATTCAAATATATACTAAATTCCAACTCCAACACTAATTATCAAATTGTCCTAACCATCATTTGTCCTAGTTGACGTTCTTAGCTTGCTCAAACATGCATGAGAATGGCTTAAACAGATTCCTTGAATTTTTCTGATCATTTTTCATATATAACTTTTTTCATTGGAGTTACAGATAAATTACTATGATTTTTAGAAGTTTTTAGAATTTCTGGAATTAATAATTCATTAGTATTTATTTGAAAACCAGAAAGGATTTACTGTGTCAGCATTATGTCATAGTGACGTCATCGAGTCAAAGCCGCCAGCCCAGGTCAAACCTGTCGGCTGGGACCCACATGTCAGTGGCTCAGTGTTAATCTAGACTTACTTAAGATTAACCCGCCGCTAATGAGCTTCAGTGGGGCCCATAGTCAGTGTTAGGAGGTTAATCTAACCGGTGATTAGCCCCTAACTAAGCTGACCACGTCAGCCGGCCGGCGACCACAAACTGCGGCGGTGGTACGCCGGAGATGCTCGGGTTTTGCCTACGGGCAATGGTTTTGGCCACGGGTTGGTCCTACGGGGAGCTGGACGTGCGCCGCGTCCAGTGGGGCATGTGCCTGGGCGCGAGGAGGCCGGGAACGACGCCGCTAAGCGTTTGGGCGGCGGCCGGCATTCGGTCTCGAGCGGCGCGACACTACAGGGCGTGAGGAGGCTTTCTGAAGGGCTCTACGGCATCCTGGCGTCACTAGGAGCACGACCGTGCCACAGCTGCATGCGGCGGAGCTCGGGAGCATGAGGCCCGACAACAATGGCGATGGCCGGAGCTCGGCCTCAATGGGGACAGCGGCTAGAGGACGAGATCGAGCAGGGTGATAGGGGGAAACAGTGGCGGAGCTCACATAGGGTTCGTGGAGTAGCTTAGCATGCGCGGGGACGACTCGGGGGTGGAGAATTTAGCGACAACGTTTGGCAGGTCCGAGGTAGGAGACGACGGCAGGGTGGCAATGCAGAGCCTCCGACGATTCCCAGCTTGGCCTGGAGGACGAGGGCGATGATGCGGTTCTTCTGAGCATGGTGGTGAGGCACGGAATGGCCGGCGGCTATGGGTTTCGTGGTGGCGCTGCCATGGCGACTCAGCCATGGGGTGCAGTGGGAGGGAGAGAGCAAGGGGGGAGGATGGAGAGGTCAGAGGGATCCGGATGGCTTCGAGACGTCTATCCCCGCCATCGCGTTGGCTATCGAGGCAGGCAGCGGTCTCGCCTCTGCCAGTAGGCAGTGGTTGAAGACGGAGTTGCCCCTGGTGGGCTGGGTCTTCTGTAGTGCTGGGCTGCACAGGTATGTTTCTGCTCTATTTTATATCTATTTCTGTTTTCTAATTTGCAGTGTGTTTTTGATTTAGTAACAAATACTAAACCAATTTATTTTCTCCTGTTAAATTATGTGGATGCAAAATGAATTATTTCAAAACCCCACAATAATTTTCAGAATTATTGGATACATACCTAGTATATAGGAAATATATATCCAAGTCAAATAATTATTTGATTAACTCAAATGCCCTAGATAAAATGTTTCTGTGATTCCAAAAATATTGATTTTCATTTTACCTCATGCCAATATTTTCTTGGAATACCAGGGACATTTACTTGGACTTCTTTGAGGCAATTTTTATATTACACTTTTGACAAAAAATCACTTTTGAGGCTTGATCACTCCTCACTTCAAATTCATTTCAAAAGAAATAGATGCATGCATGAATGCCACTGATGCAACTAATATAAATATTGCAACTAAATTCTAGGGCTGTGACACATAGGCCATGGATCAGTGATGGATTGATATGGATGGCATTCATCATATAACAGTTACACATTAGAGCAACACATTACTAGCTCCAATTCATCAATATAATGTAGGCATGTATTCCGTATATAGTCACACGTGCTTATAATAAGAACTTGCATGAGATCTTTTGTCCTACCCTCCCATGGCAGCGGGGTCCATATGGAAACTAAGAGATATTAAGTCTCCTTTTAATAGAGAACCGGAACAAAGCATTAACACATGCTGAATACATGAACTCCTCAAACTACGGTCATCACCGGAAAGAATCCCAGTTATTGTCACGTTGGGGGATGCGAATCATAACACATAGTAGGTGCATACAACTTGGAAGATAGGATCTAAAAAACTCTCATATTCATGGAAACATAATAGGTTCAGATCTGAAATCATGGCACTCGGGCCCTAGTGACAAGCATTAAGCATAACAAAGTCATAGCAACATCAATCTCATAACAGAGTGGATACTAGGGATCAAGCCCTATCAAAACAACTCGATTACATGATAAATCTCATCCAATCCCATCACCATCCAGCAAGCCTACAAAGGAATTACTCACTCCCGGTGGTGAGCATCATGGAATTGTTGACGGAGAAGGGTTGGTGATGACGATGGCGACGATTTGCACTCTCCGAAGCCCCAAACGGACTCCAGGTCAGCCCTCTTGAAGAAGAAGATGAGGTGGCGGCGGCTCCATCTCATAGATCGCGATGAAAACTTCTCTCCCAATTTTTCTCGGAGAATATGAATTTACAGGCTTGGAATTAGGGTCGGCGGAGCTGCGTGGGCCCCACAAGGCACCTGGGCACGCCCAGGGGGGTGACCGCGCACAGCTGCCTTGTGGGCAACTCGTGGCCCCCCTCCGGCAGGTCTTTGCTCCAATATTTTTTATATATTCCAGAAAAATTCTCCAAAAAGTTTCGTTCAATTCCAAGAACTTATATTTCTGCACGAAAACAACACCATGGTAGTTCTGCTGAAAACAGCGTCAGTCCAGGTTAGTTTCATTCAAATCATCCAAACTAGAGTCCAAAACAAGAGCAAAAGTGTTTGGAAAAGTAGATAAATTGGAGACATATCAACTCCCCCAAGCTTAATTCATTGCTTGTCCTCAAGCAATTCAGTTGACAAACTGAAAGTGATAAAGAAAACTTTTATAAACTCTTTTGTTCTCGTTGTTATAAATATACTTAACTCAATGTTCAGGTTTTCGGCAAAGAGCATGAACTAACTATGTCAATGATAACAATTAGGTCTCACATTTACTCATGACATAACATAACCAACTAGCGAGCAATAATAAGATATCTCGGATGTCAACAATTTGTCAAAACAATCATGATATAATATGACAACATGGTATCTCACTAGCCCTTTCTGAGACCGCAAAACATAAATGCACAACACCTCTAAGGTTCAAGCAACGACTAAACATGGTATTTCAGTGTAGAAGAGATCCAGTCATGCTAACATCCAACATTAACTAGAATGAATGAATAAAAATGACAATAGCACTCTCAGGACTAGTGCTTTCGATAAGAAGATGATGACTCAACAATAAAAGTAAATAACATGAAAGTAAATAGAAAGGCCCTCCACAGAGGGAAGCATTGACTTGGAGAGGTGCCAGAGCTCATGGTTTAAAGCAGAGATGAAAGTATTATTTTGGGCGGTGTGCCTTTCCTTTCAACGTCACGACAAAGGACTTCGGTGTCTACCATGCTA
Organism: Elymus sibiricus; assembly: GCA_039707655.1. Taxonomy (NCBI): domain Eukaryota; kingdom Viridiplantae; phylum Streptophyta; class Magnoliopsida; order Poales; family Poaceae; genus Elymus; species Elymus sibiricus. Next base: position 269,447,318 of record CM077673.1, on the reverse strand, counting down.
AACACGTTATAAGTGGTTCCCAACCAGAACTGCAAAGTTTACTCCCAACCACCATACATACACGAGCCATGGCAAACCGAATCCACGGGTGCCTCCAACGGTTTATCTTTCCAAGGGAGTTTGTTTAATTTATTTGTGATTATGCAGGACTGGCATCCTTTTTACCAGCCTCTCTCGTGCAATGACAAGTGAATAAACACTATCATGAGAATAACCCGCTTAGTATGGAAGATACTGACCGCCTCGTCGGTCCATGAGCGGTACGAGCACACAAAACAAATATTTATTTGAATGATTTGAGGTGGCACATACAAATTTATTTGGAACGACATGGTAATACCGCATATAGGTAGATATAGTGGACTCATGTGGAACAACTTTGGTTTAAGGATTTTGGATGCACAAGCAGCATTCCCGCTTAGTACAGATGAAGGCTAGCAAATAGACGAGGAAGCGACTAGCTAGAGAGCGACAACTGTCATAATTATGCATTGTGACTATTTAACATTGAATATTAGCATGAGTTGGATATAAACACTCTGAACATAAATATCATGAAGGTTGCATTGGATTTGATTCAATTACATGTTTGCACGTGTGCTAAGTCAAGCCACTCGAATTACTCAGAGGAGGATACCATGCTAACATACTACATCACAACCATTTTAATGCATGTTGACACACATGATAAATCATTATCAACTCCTAGCTACTTAAGCATGGCATGAGCAACTATAATCTCTAATTGTCATCACAAACATGTTTACTCATAATATGCTGAATTAAAAGCAACTAAGCTAAACATATTTACAAAAATGGAAAATAAGAAGAGTTCATACCAACTTTCTTTACCGCAATCACTTCATCAAATATCGTCATTATTGCCTTTCACTTGCACAACCGAATGATGTGAAAATAATAATAGTGCAAGTGTGCATATGGACTAAGCTGGGATCTACAAAACATTTATTTCAAGGAGAAGACAAGGTAATATTGGCTCTTCGTTAAGTCCACAATATAGCATATGAAAGCCACTCAACATTTTCATCGTGGTCTTCTCCTTTCAACAACTCAAAGAAAAGAAAATAATTTCAGAGAAACACATTGAAATATTTTTGGAGTTTTAAGTTTTTCTGAAGAAAGCAAATTAACGAAAGAAAAACTAAAAGCGAGAAAAACTATTTACATGGGAAAGCTCCCAACAAGTAAAACAAGAAACGGGAAATATGTTTTGGTTTTATTTTAATACTACTAACTAATAAAACAAGAAAGAAAAACCAAAAAGAAGCGAGAAGTATTTTTGGGTTTTCGAAGGTTTTCAAACACACAAGAAGAAAACGAAAAATGAAACTAATATGGATATACAAATGAAAAAGGATGATCGCCGACAACTGAAATGAAATGTGAACACGAATGTAATGTCGGTGAGAAATACGTACTCCCCCAAGCTTAGGACTTGGCCTAGCTTGGTAGTCACCATCTATAATATCCATCTGGTCCAGGAGCGTAGTAGTTAGGTGGGGGGTATTTGAGCGTCGCAAGCCTGGGCCTCAGCCTCCGCCGCAGCTAACTCATTCCGGTAAGCGGTGATGTCCGGTGGCATGATGACATATCCTTGCCTGGCATGTGAATCAAACAAATAGGGTGCAAGCAATACCATAACATCGCGAGTAGTCTCGCTAAACACCAAATTATAACGAATGTTATGAGGAGGTTCAGGGTTATCAATAAAGTGGTGATCTATCATAGCTTGATGATTCGAATAAACTCTAGGTAGCGAGTAATCATGAGGGCGCATATTAACATTAAAGCGTTTCGCTAAGCGAGTTGCATAAATACCCCCATAAATTCTACCCTTAGTCCTATTGATGTGCAAGCGGCGTGCAATGATAGCTCCTAAGTTGTATGTGTTGTCATTTTAAAGTGCACGGCGTAAAATGGAGAGGTCAAGGGCACTGATCGTGCCACCTTCATCCCTAGCAGTCAAACATTTCCCTATGAATAAAGCAAAGTAGTGCACTGTGGGAAAATGTAAACTAGTCGCTCTGGCTCTTGACATACCCCTATTTTGTCCCACCGTTAGGGTGCGAAGGAAGTCCTCAAACTCCCTCGGTCGGGGTTCTCTTAATTCCCCCTTAGAGGGAATCAAGCATATTTGATAAAATTCGGTAAATGGTATCTCATAATGTTCAACATATAAATCAAAGCGTACCAAGGGAACATCGAGCCTATTCATGAAATAGAATTTTTGCACAAAGGAATTCATAAGGATGGGGTATTGGTCACACTCATCTGAGAGGAAGTTGGTCAAACCAGCATTTGCAAAAAATTGCATGAACTCTTGGTGGAACCCGACTTCCGACATGAAGGCATGGTGTGGACACTCGCACAACCAAACCACTGCCCTGCGTGGAATGTTTAGGTCACGATCCCGGACATCCCCAACAATTCCCTTGGGACTCCGGCTCGAAGAACTTCTCCGTAAGAAGTTCATTTTCTTATGAACAAATTTATGAAATTTTGGGCCACAAAATCATGTCAAGAAACTTTGTAAGATTGATAGCAACTACTCATAGGGATACCTAGAGGCCATATCAAGCATTCAAACTACTTAGAACTCATAGAATTCAACATGCAGACTCATTTTCAGTAGCACCAAGTGCAGCAAAATATGCAAGATATAATCTACTATAGCAAAAACTAATCTGAGCAATGGAGGAGTCACATACTATGGAGAAATCCCTCAAAACAGTTTTGGAAACAGAGCTCCGAGCAAAGAGATCGAAAATCTTAGGTTTGGGAGAAAGAACACGAGAGAGAGAGAGAGAAAGAGAGCTACCAGGAATTTTTGCTAGATGTGAGAGACGATGTGAACTGAAGGAATAAGTGAGTGGGTCCCTGTGGGACCCACAAGGCACATAGGTGCGCCCATGAGGGGTGGTCGCGCCCTGCTGCCTTCTGAGCAGCAGGTGCACCCCCTGGGATGTTTTCAGCTCCAGAAATTCTAATCTATTCTACCAAAATTAATGTTAAAATTTTGTGGCATTCTGAGTACTTTTATTTTTGGGTCATTTTTCTATTGCACGGTTTATTCAGAAAACAAGATAATCATGGCATTTTTGTTTGTTAAACTATAAATAATAGAGAGCAAACTAAAGTTACAGAAAGTTGTGCCTACTAAATTTATCGACCACATGCTACTCGAAAAGAATCCATTAACAAGGTTGATCAAGTCTTATTAACGAACCATTATCGATTGGCATGAAACCGATTTTTTGGTATGACACTAAGTTACCTCAATAGGGATATGCATTTCCCCAACAATAAGAATATCATATTTCTTCTTGGCCGTAGGTAGAGGTAATTTGAACTCTCCAAAAGTAATTGTTGCCACTTGCTTAATAGAATTGATATTATTAACCATAACTCATTTCTTCGGAAAGTATACCGTGTGTTGGTTCCCATTAACATCAAAAGTAAACTTGCTTTTGTTGCAATCAATAACAACCCCTGCAGTATTCAAAAACGGTCTACCAAGTATAATCGACATGTTGTCGTCCTCGGGCATCTCAAGAATAACAAAGTCCGTCAAAATAGTAACATTTGCAACAACAATGGGGACATCCTCACAAATCCAAATAGGTATATCAGTAGACTTATCAACTATTTGCAAAGATATTTCAGTAGGTGTGAGCTTATTCAAATCAAGTCTTTTATATATAGAGAAAGGCATAACACTAACACCGGCTCGTGAATCACATAAGGCAGTTGATACTTGTGATCTGCGTTGGGTTTTCCGTGAAGAGGAACGGGTGATGCAGCACAGTATAGATAAGTATTTCCCTCAGTGGAAAACTAAGGTTTATTGAACCAATAGGAGTTGCACACAACCCCCATCTTCAGCGACTGCACACAAAGAAGCAAACATTTGCACCCAACGCGGGTAAGAGGGTTGTCAATCCCCTTGGACTCGTTATTTGCAAGCTAGTGAAGTATGTAGATGATAGTTGAATATTCTAAATTGCAAAATAAAATAAAAGTAAATAAATGGCAGCAAGGTATTAAAGGCTTTTTTAAATTTATAAGTGAATAGACCCGGGGGCCGTAGTATTCTCTAGTGGCTTCTCTCATATAGTAGGCATACAATGGCCAAACAAATTACTGTTGGGCAATTGATTGAAAGGCGGATAGTTATGCAATATTTATTCACGTCAATGATCATGTGTATATAGGCATCACGTCCATAACCAAATATGCCGACTCATGCCTGCACCTATTACTATTACTCCACCCATCGACCGCTATCCATCATGCATCTAGAGTATTAAGTAAAACAGAGTAATGCTTGGAGAACAATGACATGATGTAGACAAAGTGAATTCAATCAATATGAATTAACACCATCATTTTATCCTTAGTGGCAACAACACAAAGACGTATCTTGTCCCCTACTTTGTCACTGGGATATAGAAACCCGTCAGGCTGAACCCACTACAACGCACCCCTCTCACTTAAGTAATATCAATCTAGTTGGCCAAATTATTTCAATAGATCGAAGAGATTTAAGAAGCTATAATAATCATGCAAATAATAATCATAATAGAAATCAAAGAAGACTCAAATCTTTTTCATGAATAATCTGAACATAAATCCACAATTCATCGGATCGCAACAAACGCACCGCACAAAGTGACTACATCGAATAGATCACCGCGAAGATGCGGTGAACTTTGTATTGAAGATCAAGAGAGAGAGATAGCCATCTAGGTACTAACAACGGACCAATAGGTCTGTAAGGAACTACTCACACATCACCATGGGAGCAGCAAGGTTGATGTAGAGGCTCTCCGTGATCGATCCCCCCCTCCGACAGGGCACTGGAACAGGGCTCTAGATGGGCACACGGCGGAACAGAGACTTGCGGCGGCGGAAAAAGTGTTTCGGGAGGCTCTCTGAGGTTTTTGGGATTTATCAGAATTTGTAGGCCAGAGAGGGGCATCGGGGCCACCCGAGGGAGGCAACACACATTAGAGGGCAACCTCCCCCTGGGCGCGCCCTGTTGTGTGCTCCTTCCCTCGTGCGGTCTCCGGTCTCCTCTCGAAGCTTCCAAGTCTTCTTTTGGTCCAGAAAAAATCATAAAACTGTTTCGGGGCAATTGGACTTCGTTTAGTACTGTAAACCTGAAAAGTTAAAAACATGCAGAAAACACCAACTGGCACTGGGCACTGGGTTAATAGGTTAGTGCTAAAAAATAATATGAATTGGTAATTAATCACCCAAAAATCATCCTAGAATGATAATATTATAGCATGGAACAAACAAAAATTATAGATACGTTGGAGACGTATCAAGCATCCCCAAGCTTAATTCCTACTCGTCCTCGAGTAGGTAAATGATAAAAATTGAATTTTTGATGTGACATGCTACCCAACATGTAATCTATTGCAGGTATGATCATTGAGAAATGATGAATTAACAAACATTAAGATAGTAATACCTATAAACATAAGCAACATAATCATCAAGTTTCAAAATATACGAGACTTAAAGAATGTTCACCACCTATTCATTTTATCATATTAGAATAGCATGGCTCCTTCTTCACCACATAAATACAAATGTCAAGCACCACAATGTCAAGTCAGGCAATTGGATCGTACTTCTTAACGCGCTTCAACTTTTTATTACTCATGCAATATATGAGCGTGAACCATGGATATAGCATAAAGGTGTAATAGAATATGGTGGTAGGTTTCAAAGGGGTAAAAGTGGAGAAGAAGGTCTCGCATCAACTAGGCGTATCAACAGGCTATGGAGATGCCCATTAATAGATATCAATGCGAGGAGTAGGGATTGCCATGCAACGGATGCACTAGAGGTATAAGTGTATGAAAGCTCAAATGAATCTAAGTGGGTGTGCATCCAAGTTACTTTCTCATGAAGACCTCGGGCATTTGAGGAAGCCCGTCATCGGAATATACAAGCCAAGTTCTATAATGAAAAATTCCCACTAGCATATGAAAGTGACAAAACAAGAGATTCTCTATATGAAGAACATGGTGCCACTTTGAGGAACAAGTGTGGAAAAAAGGTAGTAGCACTGTCCCTTCTCTCTTTTCTCCCATTTATTTTTTCTCATTTCTTCTTTTTTCTTTCTTTCTTTTTTTCTTTCTTTCTTTTATTTTTCATCCGGAGTCTCATCTCGACTTGTGGGGGAATCATAGTCTCCATCATCCTTTCCTCACTGAGATAGTACCCTAATAATGATGATCATCACACTTTTATTTACTTACAACTCAACATGAAAAATTATAATATGACTCTATATGGATGCCTCTGGCAATGTACCAGGATGTGCAATGATCTACCGTAGCAAAGGATATAAAAGAATGGACAATCCATAGTAATATTATGCTAGCTATATTACAATCATGCAAACCAATATGACAATGAGTGTACTAGTCATATGATGTAACGGTGGAAGTTGCATGGCAATATATCTCGGAATGGCTATGGAATTGCCATAATAGGTAGGTATGGTGGCTGTTTTGAGGAAGATATAATAAGGCTTATGTGCAACAGAGCGTATCATGTCATGGGGTTTGGATGCACCGTTGAAGGTCGCACCGATCCTCGAGGTGAGCATGGGCAATGCACGGTACCAAAGAGGCTAACAAATATGAGAAGGTGAGAGTGCGTACATCCATGGATTGACATTAGTCATAAAGAACTCACATACTTATTGCAAGATTTTATTAGCTCTCTCGAAGCAAAGTAGTACTTGCATGCTCCTGGTGGCGAACGTTGCATGGGAAACAAAATGTTTTCCTACGCACACACAAGATCTATCCATGGTGATGAGCATCTACGAGAGGGAGAGTGGATCTACATACCCTTGTAGATCGCTAAGCGGGAAGCGTTAAGAAACGCGGTTGATGTAGTCGAATGTCTTCGCGATCCAAATCGCCGAGCATCCCGCGATCTAATCACGATCCGTCCCGATCTAGCGCCGAACGGACGGCACCTTCGTGTTCAGCACACGTACAGCTCGATGACGATCTCCGCCTTCTTGATCCAGCAAGAGGGAGCGGAGAGGTAGATGAGTTCTCCGGCAGCGCGACGGCGCGGCGGCGGCGGTGGTGGAACTATTCCAGCAGGGCTTCGCCTAAGCACTGCTGAAAACTAGAGGACTTGATCTATTGGGAGAGAGGGCTGCACCGTGGCTTAGGGTTGAAGTGCTTTTGCCCTGTCTCCCTCTAGTATATATAGGAGGAAGGGGAGGGAGTCCGACGGCCCAAGGGCTGCCCCTTGGTGCGGCCGCACGGAGGAGAGGTGGAGGAGTCCTACTCCAATCCTACTAGGAGTAGGACTCCTCTTCCTCCACTTGGAAACTCTTTCCACCTTTGTGTTTTCCCACCCCCAGCCGCATGGGCCTTAGTGGGGGGCTCGGCCAGCCCACTAAGGGCTGGCTTGACTCCTCCCACAGCCCATGAGGCCCTTTGGGTCGAGACACCCCCCCGACGGTCCCCGGTACCCCTCCCGGCACTCCCGGTACACTACCGAAATACCCGAAACTTTTCCGGTGACCAAAATGGGACTTACTATATATCAATATTTACCTCCAGACCATTCCGGAGCTCCTCGTGACGTCCGGGATCTCATCCGGGACTCCGAACAACCTTCGGTCACCACCATACATAACTCTATACTACCGAAACATCACCGAACCTTAAGTGTGCAGACCCTGCGGGTTCGAGAACTATGTAGACATGACCGAGACACCTATACGGTCAATAACCAATAGCGGGACCTGGATGCCCATATTGGTTCCTAGATATTCTACGAAGATCTTTATCGGTTGAACCTCTATGTCAGGGATTCAGTTAATCCCGTACGCTGTTCCCTTTGTTCTTCGGTATGTTACTTGCCCGAGATTCGATCGTCGGTATCTCTATACCTAGTTTAATCTCGTTACCGGCAAGTCTCTTTACTCGTTCCGTAATAAAAGATCCCGTGGCTAACACTTTAGTCACATTGCTTGCAAGGCTTGTTGTGATGTTGTATTACCGAGTGGGCCCCGAGATACCTCTCCGTCACACGGAGTAACAAATCCCAGTCTTGATCCATGCCCATTCAACAAACACCCTGGGAGATACCTGTAGACATCTTTATAGTCACCCAGTTACGTTGTGACGTTTGATACACACAAGGTACTCCTCCGGTGTCAGTGAGTTGCATGATCTCATGGTCATAGGAACAGATACTTGACATGCAGAAAACAATAGTAATAAACTAACACGATCATATGCTACGTTCATAGTTTGGGTCTTGTCCATCACATCATTCTCCTAATGATGTGATCCCGTTATCAAATGACATCTCATGTCCATGGCTAGGAAACCTTGACCATCTTTGATCAACAAGCTAGTCTACTAGAGGCATACTAGGGACATAGTGTTGTCTATGTATCCACACATGTATCAGTGTTTCCAATTAATACAATTATAGCATGGATAATAAACGATTATCATGAACAAGGAAATATAATAATAACTACTTTTATTATTGCCTCTAGGGCATATTTCCAACAGTCTCCCACTTGCACTAGAGTCAATAATCTAGCTCACATCACTATGTGATTTACATTGTAATGAATCTAACACCCATACAGTTCTGGTGTTGATCATGTTTAGCCCTTGGAAGAGGTTTAGTCAACGGGTCTGCAACATTCAGATCCGTGTGTACTTTGCAAATATTTATGTCGTCCTCCTTGATGTAATCGCGGATGGAATTGAAACGTAGCTTTATGTGTCTGGTCCTCTTGTGAAACCTTGGTTCCTTGGCTAGAGCAATGGCACCAGTGTTGTCAGAGAACATAGTCATTGGGTTTAGTGCACTAGGCACTATTCCAAGATCTGTCATGAACTGCTTCATCCAGACACCTTCCTTCGCCGCCTCCGAGGCAGCGATGTACTCCACTTCGCATGTAGAATCAGCTACCACGCTTTGCTTGGAACTGCACCAGCTTACCGCACCCCCATTGAGAATAAATACGTATCCGGATCAGTGTCAAAGCTTGCATCGACGTAACCCTTTACGACGAGCTCTTGATCACCTCCATAAACGAGAAACATGTCCTTAGTCCTTTTCAGGTAATTCAGGATATTCTTGACCGCGGTCCAGTGTTCCACTCCTGGATCACTTTGAAACCTTCTGGCCATACTTATGGTGTTGGGGAACGTTGCATGGGAAACAAAATTTTCCTACGCACACACAAGATCTATCCATGGTGATGAGCATCTACGAGAGGGAGAGTGAATCTACATACCCTTGTAGATCGCTAAGCGGAAGCATTAAGAAACGCGGTTGATGTAGTCGAACGTCTCCGCGATCCAAATCGCAAGTCGTCCCTCGATCCGATCACGAACTAGTGCCGAACGGACGGCACCTCCGCGTTCAACACACGTACGGCTTGATGACGCCTTCACCTCCTCGATCCAGCGAGCGATGATGAAGTAGTAGATGAGTTCCGGCAGCACGACGGCGTGGTGATGTTGGTGAGGAACAATCTCTGCAGGGCTTCGCCAAGCACTACGGAGATTATGACGGGAGAACTAGAGGGTTAGGGTTGCCGACACATGGCTTGGGAAATCTTAATGTGTCCCGTGTGCTAGCCCTGCCCCTCTATTTATATGTTGAGCCTTGGGGTCTAAACTTGGAGTAAAAGCCTCCTCCAGGTCGGTTTTGCCCGCACAAGGTCGGTTTGGCCCGCAGGGAAAGAGTCCAACTCGGATCCCTGCAGTACCGCGCACAAGCGGTAGTACCGCTTCAAACAAGCGGTAGTACCGCTTGGGCGGTAGTACCGCTTCACACAAGCGGTAGTACCGCTCGGGCGGCAGTACCGCTTCACACAAGCGGTAGTACCGCTTACGCGGCAGCAAAACTACTTTTGCACTTTCCAATACCTCGTGGGATTTTATCCCTTGGCCCATATAAAGTGTTCTCGCACCCGAACACTTCGGTAAACATCCGAAACTTCTTCCGGCGAATTCCGGAACCCTTCCGGAGATCAAAACACTATTATCACATATATCAATCTTTACCTCCGGACTATTCCGAAGATCCTCGTCATGTCCGGGATCTTATCCGGGACTCCGAACATCCTTCGGTCACCAACAAAATAACTCAACTATACTAATCGTCACCAAACGTTAAGTGTGTAGACCCTCGGGTTCGAGAACTATGTAGACATGACCGAGACACCTCTACGATCAATAACCAATAGCGGGACCTGGATGCCCATATTGGCTCCTACATATTCTACGAAGATCTTTATCGGTCGAACCTCTATGTCAAGGATTCAGTTAATCCCGTATACTGTTCCCTTTGTTCTTCGGTATGTTACTTGCCCGAGATTCGATCGTCGGTATCTCTATACCTAGTTCAATCTCGTTACCGGCAAGTCTCTTTACTCGTTCCGTAATACAAGATCTCGTGGCTAACACTTTAGTCACATTGCTTGCAAGGCTCATTGTGATGTTGTATTACCGAGTGGGCCCTGAGATACCTCTCCGTCACACGGAGTAACAAATCCCAGTCTTGATCCATGCCAACCCAACAGACACCCTCGGAGATACCTGTAGAGCACCTTTATAGTCACCCAGTTACGTTGCGACGTTTGATACACACAAGGTATTCCTCCGATGTCAGGGAGTTGCATGATCTCATGGTCAAAGGAAAAGATACTTGACATGCAGAAAACAATAGCAATAAACTGACACGATCATATGCTACGTTCGTAGTTTGGGTCTTGTCCATCACATCATTCTCCTAATGATGTGATCCCGTTATCAAATGACATCTCATGTCAATGGCTAGGAAACCTTAACCATCTTTGATCAACGAGCTAGTCAACTAGAGGCTTACTAGGGACACAGTGTTGTCTATGTACCCACACATGTATTTGAGTTTCCAATCAATACAATTATAGCATGGATAATAAACGATTATCATGAACAAGGAAATATAATAATAACCAATTTATTATTGCCTCTAGGGCATATTTCCAACAGTCTCCCACTTGCACTAGAGTCAATAATCTAGTTCACATCACTATGTGATTTACATTGTAATGAATCGAACACCCATGCAGTTCTGGTGTTGTTCATGTTTAGCCCTTGGAAGAGGTTTAGTCATCGGATCTGCAACATTCAGATCCGTGTGTACTTTTCAAATATTTATGTCGTCCTCCTTGATGTAATCGCGGATGGAATTGAAGCGTCGCTTTATGTGTCTGGTCCTCTTGTGAAATCTTGGTTCCTTGGCTAGAGCAATGGCACCAGTATTATCACAAAACAGAGTCATTGGGTTAAGTGCACTAGGCACTACTCCAAGATCTGTCATGAACTCCTTCATCCAGACACCTTCCTTCGCCGCCTCCGAGGCAGCGATGTACTCCGCTTCGCATGTAGAATCAGCTACCACGCTCTGCTTGGAACTGCACCAGCTAACCGCACCCCCATTAAGAATAAATACGTATTCGGTTTGTGACTTAGAGTCATCCGGATCAGTGTCAAAGGTTGCATCGACGTAACCCTTTACGACGAGCTCTTGATCACCTCCATAAACGAGAAACATGTCCTTAGTCCTTTTCAGGTACTTCAGGATATTCTTGACCGCCGTCCAGTGTTCCATTCCTGGATCACTTTGAAACCTTCCGACCATACTTATGGCAAGGCTGACATCGGGTCTTGTGCACAGCATTGCATACATGATAGAGCCTATGGCTGAAGCATAGGGGATCTTTTCTCTATCTCCTGCAGTCACTGGGCATTGAGTCTTACTCAACTTCATACCTTGCAAAACAGGCAAGAACCCCTTCTTGGACTGATCCATTTTGAACTTCTTCAAAACTTTGTCAAGGTATGTGCTTTGTGAAAGTCCTATTAAGCATCTTGATCTATCTCTATAGATCTTGATGCCTAATATGAAAGCAGCTTCTCCTAGGTCCTTCATTGAAAAACTCTTGTTCAAATATTCCTTCACGCTTTCCAACATTTCTATATTGTTTCCAATTAGTAATATGTCATCCACATATAATATTAGAAACGCTATAGAGCTCCCACTCACTTTCTTGTAAATACAAGCTTCTCCGTAAACTTGTATAAACTCGAACGCTTTGATCACCTCATCAAAGCGAAGATTCCAACTCCGAGATGCTTGCACCAGCCCATAAATGGATCGCTGGAGTTTGCAAACGTTGTCAGCATTCTCTGGATCGACAAAAACCTTCTGGTTGCATCATATACAACTCTTCCTTAAGGAAACCGTTAAGGAACGCTGTTTTGACATCCATCTGCCAAATTTCATAATCGAAAAAGGCAGATATTGCTAACATGATTCTGACGGACTTAAGCATCGCTACGGGTGAGAAGGTCTCATCGTAGTCAACTCCTTGAACTTGTGAAAAACCCTTTGCCACAAGTCGAGCTTTATAGACGGTGACATTACCGTCCCCGTCCGTCTTCCTCTTAAAGATCCATTTGTTCTGAATGGCCTTACGCCCTTTAGGTAATACTTCCAAAGTCCACACTTTGTTTTCATACATGGATCACATCTCGGATTTCATGGCCTCTAACCACTTCTCGGAATCCGGGCCCATCATCGCTTCTCCATAGCTCGTAGGTTCATCGTTGTCCAACAACATGACTTCTAAGACAGAGTTGCCGTACCACTCAGGAGCAGTACGCGTCCTTGTCGACCTACGAGGTTCGATAGCAACTTGATCCAAAGCTTCATGATCATCATCATTAACTTCCTCTTCAGCTGATGTAGGCTCTACAGAAACATCTTTCTGCGCTGCGCTACTTTCAGGTTGAAGTAAAGGTTCAACAACCTCATCAAGTTCTATCTTCCTCCCACTCAATTCTTTCGAGAGAAATTCTTTCTCAAGAAACGTTCCGTTTTTAGCGACAAACACTTTGCCTTCGGATCTGAGGTAGAAGGTATACCCAACTGTCTCTTTTGGGTATCCTATGAAGACGCATTTCTCCGCTTTGGGTTCTAGCTTTTCAGGCTGAAGCTTTTTGACATAAGCATCACATCCCCAAACTTTAAGAAACGACAGCTTTGGCTTCTTGCCAAACCAAAGTTCATATGGCGTCGTCTCAACGGATTTCGATGGTGCCCTATTTAAAGTGAATGCAGCTGTCTCTAATGCATAACCCGAAAACGATAGTGGCAAATCGGCAAGAGACATCATAGATCGCACCATATCCAATAAGGTTCGATTACGACGTTCGGACACACCATTACGCTGTGGTGTTCCAGGCGGTGTTAGTTGTGAAACAATTCCACATTGTCTTAAGTGACTGCCAAACTCATAACTCATATATTCTCCTCCTCGATCAGATCGTAGGAATTTAATCTTCTTGTTACGATGATTCTCAACTTCACTCTGAAATTGTTTGAACTTTTCAAATGTTTCAGACTTGTGTTTCATTAAGTAAGTATACCCATATCTACTTAAGTCATCAGTGAAGGTGAGAAAGTAACGATAACCACCGCGCGCCTCAATGCTCATCGGACCGCACACATCAGTATGTATGATTTCCAATAAGTCACTTGCCCGTTCCATTATTCCAGAGAACGGCGTTTTAGTCATCTTGCCCATGAGGCATGGCTCACATGTGTCAAGTGATTCAAAATCAAGTGACTCCAAAAGTCCATCAGCATGGAGCTTCCTCATGCGTTTTACGCCAATATGACCTAAACGGCAGTGCCACAAGAAAGTGGTATTATCATTATCGATTCTACATCTTTTGGCATCAATGTTATGAACATGTGTATCATTACTATCGAGATTCAATAAGAATAAACCCCTCACATTGGGTGCATGACCATAAAAGATATTACTCATATAAATAGAACAACCATTATTCTCTGATTTAAATGAGTAACCGTCTCGCAATAAACAAGATCCAGATATAATGTTCATGCTTAACGCAGGCACTAAATAACAATTATTCAGGTTCATCACTAATCCCGATGGTAATCAAAGAGCGAGCGTGCCGATGGCGATCACATCAACCTTGGAACCATTTCCCACGCGCATCGTCACTTCATCCTTTGCCAGCCTCCGTCTATTCCGTAGTTCCTGTTTTAAGTTGCAAATGTGAGCAACCGCACCGGTATCAAATACCCAGGCACTACAACGAGAGTTGGTAAGGTACACATCAATAACATGTATATCATATATACCTTGTTTGTTGTTGGCCGCCTTCTTGTCAGCCAAATACTTGGGGCAGTTCCGCTTCCAGTGTCCAGTTCCCTTGCAATGAAAGCACATAGTTTCTGGTTTGGGTCCAGCCTTGGGTTTCTTCACGAGAGGAGCAACTGCTTTGCCACTCTTCTTGGAGTTACCCTTCTTACCCTTGCCATTTTCCTTGAAACTAGTGGTTTTATTGACCATCAACACTTGATGCTCCTTCTGAATTTCAGACTCAGCGGCTTTCAGCATCGCAAACAGCTCGGCGACTGACTTGTTCATCCCGTGCATGTTATAGTTCAACACGAAGCTCTTGTAGCTAGGTGGCAATGATTGAAGAACTCTGTCAGTGATAGCCTCTGGCGGAAGGGGCATCCCCAATTCAGCCAGACGGGTGGAGTACCCAGACATTCTGAGTACATGATCACTGATAGACCCGTTCTCCTCCATCTTGCAAGCATAGAACTTATAGGAGATCTCATATCTCTCGATCCGGGCATTCTTCTGAAAGATAAACTTCAACTCCTGGAACATCTCATATGCTCCATGACGTTCAAAACGTCTTTGAAGTCCCGGTTCTAAGCCATACAATATTGCACATTGAACTATTGAGTAATTTTCAGAACGAGCCTGCCAGGCGTTCACAACGTCTAGAGACTCAACTGGAGCGGGTGGATCACCAAGCGGTGCATCAAGGACATAAGCCTTCTGGGAAGCCGTAAGGATAATCCTTAGATTACGGGCCCAGTCCACAAAGTTACTTCCATCATCTTTCAACTTAGCTTTCTCTAGGAACGCATTAAAATTCAGGGGTGCTACTGCGCGAGCCATGATCTACAACATAAATATAGCAAAGACAACTTAGACTATTGTTCTAGATAATGAGTTTAGTTAATCATATTACTTAAAAACTCCCACTCAAATTGACATCCCTCCGATCATTCGAGTGTAACATGATCCAAATCCACCAACTCAAGTCCGATCATCACGTGAGTTGAGGTGGTTTCAATGGTGAACATCTTCATGTTGATCATATCTACTATATGACTCATGTTCGACCTTTCGGTCTCTTGTGTTCCGAGGCCATGTCTGTACATGCTAGGCTCGTCAAGTTTAACCCGAGTGTTCCGCACGTGCAACATGGCTTACACCCGTTGTATGTGAACGTAGAGTCTATCACACCCGATCATCACGGCGTGTCTCGAAACGACGAACTTTCGCAACGGTGCACACTCGGGGAGAACACAATTTATCTTGAAATTTAAGTGAGGGATCACCTTATAATGCTACCGTCGTCCTAAGCAAAATAAGATGCATAAAAGGATTAACATCACATGCAATTCATAAGTGACATGATATGGCCATGAACTTGTGCTTTTGATCTCCATCTCCAAAGCACCGGCATGATCTCCATCGTCACCGGCATGACACCATGATCTCCATCATCTTGATCTCCATCAACGTGTCGCCATGAGGTTGTCGCGCCGACTGTTGCTTCCACGACTATTGCTAACTCATAGCGATAAAGTAAAGCAAAAACGGCGAAAATAATTAAAGACAACTCTATGGCTCCTGCCAGTTGCCGTACTCATCGACATGCAAGTCGTGATATTCTATACAACACATGATCATCTCATACATCACATATATCTCATCATGTAATTGGCCATATCACATCACAACATACCCTGCAAAAACAAGTTAGACGTCCTCTAATTGTTGTTGCAAATTTTACGTGGCTGCTACGGGTTTGCAAGAACCGTTCTTACCTACGCAAAACCACAACGTGGTGTAGTGATTGCTTTTTGATCTTCTAAAAGAACCCACTTCATTGAAATCGATTCAACTAAAGTGAGAGAGACAGACACCCGCTAGCCATCTTTATGCAACGAAGTTACATGTCAATTGAAGGAACCTGTCTCGCGTAAGCGTACGCGTAATGTCGGTCCGGGCCGCTTCATCTCACAATGCCGCCGAATCAAGTATCAACTAGTAATGGCAAGCAATATGTATACACCCACGCCCACAAGTCGTTTGTGTTCTACTCGAGATCTCATCTACGCATAGACCTAGCTCTGATGCCACTGTTGGGAACGTTGCATGGGAAACAAAATTTTCCTACGCACACACAAGATCTATCCATGGTGATGAGCATCTACGAGAGGGAGAGTGAATCTACATACCCTTGTTGATCGCTAAGCGGAAGCGTTAAGAAACGCGGTTGATGTAGTCGAATGTCTCCGCGATCCAAATCGCAAGTCGTCCCTCGATCCGATCACGAACTAGTGCCGAACGGACGGCACCTCCGCGTTCAACACACGTATGGCTTAATGACGCCTTCACCTCCTCAATCCAGCGAGCGATGATGAAGTAGTAGATGAGTTCCGGCAGCACGACGGCGTGGTGATGTTGGTGAGGAACAATCTCTGCAGGGCTTCGCCAAGCACTACGGAGATTATGACGGGAGAACTAGAGGGTTAGGGTTGCCGACACACGGCTTGGGAAATCTTAATGTGTCCCGTGTGCTAGCCCTGCCCCTCTATTTATATGTTGAGCCTTGGGGTCTAAACTTGGAGTAAAAGCCTCCTCCAGGTCGGTTTTGCCCGCACAAGGTCGGTTTGGCCCGCAGGGAAAGAGTCCAACTCGGATCCCTGCAGTACCGCGCACAAGCGGTAGTACCGCTTCACACAAGCGGTAGTACCGCTTGGGCGGTAGTACCGCTTCACACAAGCGGTAGTACCGCTCGGGCGGCAGTACCGCTTCACACAAGCGGTAGTACCGCTTACGCGGCAGCAAAACTACTTTTGCACTTTCCAATACCTCGTGGGCTTTTATCCCTTGGCCCATATAAAGTGTTCTCGCACCCGAACACTTCGGTAAACATCCGAAACTTCTTCCGGCGAATTTCGGAACCCTTCCGGAGATCAAAACACTATTATCACATATATCAATATTTACCTCCGGACTATTCCGAAGATCCTCGTCATGTCCGGGATCTTATCCGGGACTCCGAACATCCTTCGGTCACCAACAAAATAACTCAACTATACTAATCATCACCAAACGTTAAGTGTGTAGACCCTGCGGGTTCGAGAACTATGTAGACATGACCGAGACACCTCTACGATCAATAACCAATAGCGGGACCTGGATGCCCATATTGGCTCCTACATATTCTACGAAGATCTTTATCGGTCGAACCTCTATGTCAAGGATTCAGTTAATCCCGTATACTGTTCCCTTTGTTCTTCGGTATGTTACTTGCCCGGGATTCGATCGTCGGTATCTCTATACCTAGTTCAATCTCGTTACCGGCAAGTCTCTTTACTCGTTCCGTAATACAAGATCTCGTGGCTAACACTTTAGTCACATTGCTTGCAAGGCTCATTGTGATGTTGTATTACCGAGTGGGCCCTGAGATACCTCTCCGTCACACGGAGTAACAAATCCCAGTCTTGATCCATGCCAACCCAACAGACACCCTCGGAGATACCTGTAGAGCACCTTTATAGTCACCCAGTTACGCTGTGACGTTTGATACACACAAGGTATTCCTCCGATGTCAGGGAGTTGCATGATCTCATGGTCAAAGGAAAAGATACTTGACATGCAGAAAACAATAGCAATAAACTGACACGATCATATGCTACGTTCGTAGTTTGGGTCTTGTCCATCACATCATTCTCCTAATGATGTGATCCCGTTATCAAATGACATCTCATGTCAATGGCTAGGAAACCTTAACCATCTTTGATCAACGAGCTAGTCAACTAGAGGCTTACTAGGGACAAAGTGTTGTCTATGTACCCACACATGTATTTGAGTTTCCAATCAATACAATTATAGCATGGATAATAAACGATTATCATGAACAAGGAAATATAATAATAACCAATTTATTATTGCCTCTAGGGCATATTTCCAACATATGGCAAGGCTGACATCGGGTCTTGTGCACAGCATTGCATACATGATAGAGCCTATGGCTGAAGCATAGGGGACGACACTCATCTTTTCTCTATCTTCTGCAGTCACTGGGCATTGAGTCTTACTCAACTTTACACCTTGCAATATAGGCAAGAACCCCTTCTTGGACTGATCCATTTTGAACTTCTTCAAACTTTTGTCAAGGTATGTGCTCTGTGAAAGTCCTATTAAGCGTCTCGATCTATCTCTATAGATCTTGATGCCTAATATGAAAGCAGCTTCTCCTAGGTGCTTCATTGAAAAACTCTTGTTCAAATATTCCTTTACGCTTTCCAACATTTCTATATTGTTTCCAATCAGCAATATGTCATCCACATATAATATTAGAAACGCTATAGAGCTCCCACTCACTTTCTTGTAAATACAAGCTTCTCCGTGAACTTGTATAAACCCAAACGCTTTGATCACCTCATCAAAGCACTTATTCCAACTCCGAGATGCTTGCACCAGCCCATAAATGGATCGCTGGAGTTTGCAAACTTTGTCAACATTCTCTGAATCGACAAAACCTTCTGGTTACATCATATACAACTCTTCCTCAAGGAAACCGTTGAGGAACGCTGTTTTGACATCCATCTGCCAAATTTCATAATCGAAAAAGGCAGCTATTGCTAACATGATTCTGACGGACTTAAGCATCGCTACGGGTGAGAAGGTCTCATCGTAGTCAACTCCTTGAACTTGTGAAAAACCCTTTGCCACAAGTCGAGCTTTATAGACGGTGACATTACCGTCCGCGTCCGTCTTCCTCTTAAAGATCCACTTGTTCTGAATGGCCTTACGCCCTTCAGGTAAAACTTCCAAAGCCCATACTTTGTTTTCATACATGGATCCCATCTCGGATTTCATGGCCTCTAACCATTTCTCGGAATCCGGGCCCATCATCGCTTCTCCATAGCTCGTAGGTTCATCGTTGTCCAACAACATGACCTCTAAGACAGGGGTGCCGTACCACTCTGTAGCAGTACGCGTCCTTGTCGACCTACGAGGTTCGATAGCAACTTGATTCGAAGCTTCATGATCATCATCATTAACTTCCTCTTCAACTGATGCAGGCTCCACAGAAACATCTTTCTGTGCTGCGCTACTCTTAGGTTGAAGTAAAGGTTCAACAACCTCATCAAGTTCTATTTTCCTCCCACTCAATTCTTTCGAGAGAAACTCTTTCTCGAGAAATGTTCCGTTTTTAGCGACAAACACTTTACCTTCGGATCTGAGATAGAAGGTATACCCAACTGTCTCTTTTTGGTATCCAATGAAGACGCATTTCTCCGCTTTGGGTTCCAGTTTTTCAGGGTGAAGCTTTTTGACATAAGCATCACATCCCCAAACTTTAAGAAACGACAACTTTGGCTTCTTGCCAAACCACAGTTCATATGGCGTCGTCTCAATGGATTTCGATGGTGCCCTATTTAAAGTGAATGCAACTGTATGTAATGCATAACCCCAAAACAATAGTGGCAAATCGGCAAGAGACATCATAGATCGCACCATATCCAATAAGGTTCGATTACGACGTTCGGACACGCCATTACGCTGTGGTGTTCCAGGCGGTGTCAATTGTGAAACAATTCCACACTGTCTTAAGTGACTGCCAAACTCATGACTCAGATATTCTCCTCCTCGATCAGATCGTAGGAATTTAATCTTCTTGTTACGATGATTCTCAACTTCACTCTGAAATTGCTTGAACTTTTCAAACGTTTCGGACTTGTGTTTCATTAAGTAAATATACCCATATCTACTTAAGTCATCAGTGAAGGTGAGAAAATAACGATATCCACCGCGCCCCTCAATGCTCATCGGACCGTACACATCGGTATGTATGATTTCCAACAAGTCACTTGCCCGTTTCATTGTTCCAGAGAACGGCGTCTTAGTCATCTTGCCCATGAGGCATGGCTCACATGTGTCAAGTGATTCAAAATCAAGTGACTCCAAAAGTCCATCAGCATGGAGCTTCTTCATGCGTTTTACACCAATATGACCTAAACGGCACTGCCACAAGAAAGTGGTACTATCATTATCAACTCTACATCTTTTGGCATCAATGTTATGAACATGTGTATCATCACTATCGAGATTCAATAAGAATAAACCCCTCACATTGGGTGCATGACCATAAAAGATATTACTCATATAAATAGAACAACCATTATTCTCTGATTTAAATGAGTAACCGTCTCGCAATAAACAAGATCCAGATATAATGTTCATGCTTAACTTAGGCACTAAATAACAATTATTCAGGTTCATCACTAATCCCGATGGTAATCGAAGAGCGAGCGTGCCGACGGCGATCACATCAACCTTGGAACCATTTCCCACGCGCATCGTCACTCCGTCCTTTGCCAGCCTCCGTCTATTCCGCAGTTCCTGTTTTGAGTTGCAAATGTGAGCAACCGCACCAGTATCAAATACCCAGGCACTACAACGAGAGTTGGTAAGGTACACATCAATAACATGTATATCATATATACCTTGTTTGTTGTTGGCCCCCTTCTTGTCAGCCAAATACTTGGGGCAGTTCCGCTTCCAGTGACCAGTTCCCTTGCAATGAAAGCACTCAGTTTCTGGCTTGGGTCCAGCCTTGGGTTTCTTCACGGGAGGGGCAACTACTTTGCCACTCTTCTTGGAGTTACCCTTCTTACCCTTGCCATTCTTCTTGAAACTAGTGGTTTTATTGACCATCAACACTTGATGCTCTTTCTGAATCTCAGACCCAGCGACTTTCAACATCGCAAACAGCTCAGCGACTGACTTGTTCATCCCGTGCATGTTATAGTTCAACACGAAGCTCTTGTAGCTAGGTGGCAATGATTTAAGAACTCTATCAGTGATCGCCTCTGCTGGAAGGGGCATCCCCAATTCAGCTAGACGTGTGGAATACCCAGACATTTTGAGTATGTGTTCATTGACAGACCTGTTCTCCTCCATCTTGCAGGCATAGAACTTATCGGAGGTCTCATACCTCTCGATCCGGGCATTCTTCTGAAATATAAACTTCAACTCCTGGAACATATCATATGCTCCATGACGTTCAAAATGTCTTTGAAGTTCCGATTCTAAGCCATACAACATTGCACATTGAACCATTGAGTAATCATCAGAACGAGCCTGCCAGGCGTTCGCAACATCTAAAGACTCTACTGGAGCGGGTGGATCACCAAGCGGTGCATCAAGGACATAAACCTTTTGGGAAGCCGTAAGGATAATCCTTAGATTACGGGCCCGGTACACAAAGTTACTTCCATCATCTTTCAACTTAGCTTTCTCTAGGAACGCATTAAAATTCAGGGGTGCTACTGCGCGAGCCATGATCTACAACATAATTTTTTGCAAAAACAACTTAGACTATTGTTCAAGATAATGAGTTTAGTTAATCATATTACTTAAAAAAACCCCACTCAAATTGACATCCCTCCGGTCATTCGAGTGTCACATGATCCAAATCCACGAACTCAAGTCCGATCATCACGTGAGTTGAGGTGGTTTCAATGGTGAACATCTTCATGTTGATCATATCTACTATATGACTCATGCTCGACCTTTCGGTCTCTTGTGTTCCGAGGCCATGTCTGTACATGCTAGGCTCGTCAAGTTTAACCCGAGTGTTCCGCACGTGCAACACTGGCTTGCACCCGTTGTATGCGAACGTAGAGTCTATCACACCCGATCATCACGTGGTGTCTCGAAACGATGAACTTTCGCAACGGTGCACCCTCGGGGAGAACACAATTTATCTTGAAATTTAAGTGAGGGATCACCTTATAATGCTACTGTCGTCCTAAGCAAAATAAGATGCATAAAAGGATTAACATCACATGCAAATCATAAGTGACATGATATGGCCATGAACTTGTGCTTTTGATCTCCATCTCCAAAGCACCGGCATGATCTCCATCGTCACCGGCATGACACCATGATCTCCATCATCTTAATCTCCATCAACGTGTCGCCATGAGGTTGTCGCACCGACTGTTGCTTCCTTGACTATTGCTAACTCATAGCGATAATGTAAAGCAAAACGACAAAAATAATTAAAGACAACCCTATGGCTCCTGCCGGTTGCCGTACTCATCGACATGCAAGTCGTGATATTCTATACAATACATGATCATCTCATACATCACATATATCTCATCATGTAATTGACCATATCACATCACAACATACCCTGCAAAAACAAGTTAGACGTCCTCTCATTGTTGTTGCAAGTTTTACGTGGCTGCTACGGGTATCTAGCAAGAACAATTCTTACCTACGCAAAAACCACAACGGTGATACAAAAATTGCTATTCAACCTTCTCAAGGACCGCCTTTGTCAAGTCCGATCCGACTAAAGTGGGAGAAACAGACACCCGCCAACCATCTTTATGCAATGAAGTTACATGTCAGTTGATGGGACCGGTCTCTCGTAAGCGTACGAGTAATGTTGGTCCGGGCTGCTTCATCCCACAATACCGCCGAATCAAGAAAAGACCAAGAGAGGAAGCAATCTGAATATCAACGCCCACAAACTCCTTTGTGTTCTACTTGTGATCTCATCTACACATAGAGCTAGCTCAGATGCCACTGGTGGGGAACGTTGCATGGGAAACAAATTTTTTTCCTACGCACACGCAAGATCTATCCATGGTGATGAGCATCTACGAGAGGGAGAGTGGATCTACATACCCTTGTAGATCGCTAAGAGGGAAGCATTAAGAAACGCGGTTGATGTAGTCGAACGTCTTCGCGATCCAAATCGCCGAGCGTCCCGCGATCTAATCACGATCCATCCCGATCTAGCGCCGAACGGACGACACCTTCGCGTTCAGCACACGTACAGCTCGATGACGATCTCCGCCTTCTTGATCCAGCAAGAGGGAGCGGAGAGGTAGATGAGTTCTCCGGCAGCGCGACGGCGCGGCGGCGGTGGTGGTGGAACTATTCCAGCAGGGCTTCGCGTAAGCACTGCTGAAAACTAGAGGACTTGATCTATTGGGAAAGAGGGCTGCACCGTGGCTTAGGGTTGAAGTGATTTTGCCCTCTCTCCCTCTAGTATACATAGGAAGAAGGGGAGGGAGGCCGGTGGCCCAAGGGCTGCCCCTTGGTGCGGCCGCAAGGGGGAGAGGTGGAGGAGTCCTACTCCAATCCTACTAGGAGTAGGATTCCTCTTCCTCCACTTGGAAACTCTTTCCACCTTTGTGTTTTCCCACCCCCAGCCGCATGGGCCTTAGTGGGGGGCTCGGCCAGCCCACTAAGTGCTGGCTTGACTCCTCCCACAGCCCATGAGGCCCATTGGGTCGAGACACCGCCCCCCCCCCCCGATGGTCCCCGGCACCCCTCCTAGCACTCCCGGTACACTACCGAAATACCCGAAACTTTTCCGGTGACCAAAACGGGACTTCCTATATATCAATCTTTACCTCCGGACCATTCTGGAGCTCCTCGTGATGTACAGGATCTCATCCGGGACTCTGAACAACCTTCGGTCACCACCATACATAACTCTATACTACCGAAATGTCACCGAACCTTAAGTGTGCAGACCCTGCGGGTTCGAGAACTATGTAGACATGACCGAGACACCTGTACGGTCAATAACCAATAGCAGGACCTAGATGCCCATATTGGTTCCTACATATTCTACGAAGATCTTTATCGGTTGAATCTCTATGTCAAGGATTCAGTTAATCCCGTACGTTGTTCCCTTTGTTCTTCGGTATGTTACTTGCCCGAGATTCGATCGTCGGTATCTCTATACCTAGTTCAATCTCGTTACCGGCACGTCTCTTTACTCGTTCCGTAATACAAGATCCCGTGGCTAACACTTTAGTCACATTGCTTGCAAGGCTTGTTGTGATGTTGTATTACCGAGTGGGCCCCGAGATACCCCTCCGTCACACGGAGTAACAAATCCCAGTCTTGATCCATGCCCACTCAATAGACACCCTCGAAGATACCTGTAGAGCATCTTTATAGTCACCCAGTTACGTTGTGACGTTTGATACACAGAAGGTACTCCTTCGGTGTCAGTGAGTTGCATGATCTCATGGTCATAGGAACAGATACTTGACATGCAGAAAACAATAGCAATAAACTGACACGATCATATGCTATGTTCATAGTTTGGGTCTTGTCCATCACATCATTCTCCTAATGATGTGATCCCGTTATCAAATGACATCTCATGTCCATGGCTAGGAAACCTTGACCATCTTTGATTAACAAGCTAGTCTACTAGAGGCATACTAGGGACATAGTGTTGTCTATGTATCCACACATGTATCGGTGTTTCCAATTAATACAATTATAGCATGGATAATAAACGATTATCATGAACAAGGAAATATAATAATAACTACTTTTATTATTGCCTCTAGGGCATATTTCCAACAGCTCCTAGGGAGGAGGTTGGGAGGATTTAACCATCGCACGCCTCCGACTTAAACAACACTAGGTTTTCAACGAGTAGTAAGTATGCTCACACATCATCACCATGCTATAAAAAATATTTAGATGAACAACAAGTTAACACCCTCAAATTCACAATACTTTAACTAACCAATGATCATGCACTCATGCCCTTTCATATTA
Organism: Elymus sibiricus; assembly: GCA_039707655.1. Lineage (NCBI taxonomy): Eukaryota > Viridiplantae > Streptophyta > Magnoliopsida > Poales > Poaceae > Elymus > Elymus sibiricus. Next base: position 269,422,483 of record CM077673.1, on the reverse strand, counting down.
CCACATCAATATCATTAACCCACAATTTCTATTTTATGTGCTACATGTGGTTTTGATTATACACTCATTGGATACATGTTATTTTTGGACTAGTCTTATAACCCATGCAAATTACCGTCACCATTTATTAATTCTCAAACAAATATAAGATTGAGAGTGCAATTATTTCTATAAAATTTATACGCCACTGTGCTCTAAAACATATAAGTGAAGTACTAGAGCAACTGCTAATCTCAAAAGGTATAAGTGAAGCACAAAGATTATTCTAACAAATCATGGTGATCTTGTGTCTATCTCAAAGTGGGTGTGTACGGTGGCGTGATGACATATCCTTGCCTGGCATGAGAATCAAACAAATAGGGTGCAGGCAATACCATAACATCGCGAGTAGTCTCGCTAAACACCAAATTGTAACGAATGCTATGAGGAGGTTCGGGGTTTTCAATAAAGTGGTGATCTATCATAGCTTGATGATACGGATAAACTCTAGGTAGCGAGTAATCATAAGGGCACATATTAACATTAAAGCATTTCGCTAAGCGAGTCACATAAATACCCCCATAAATTCTACACTTAGTCCTATTGATGTTCAAGCAACGTGCAATGATAGCTCCTAAGTTGTATGTGTTGTCATTTAAAAGTGCACGGTGTAAAATGGAGAGGTCAGGGGCACTGTTCGTGCCACCTTCATCCCTAGTAGTCAAACATTTCCCTATGAATAAAGCAAAGTAGTGCACAACGGGTAAATGTGAACTAGTCGCTCTGGCTCTTGACACACCCCTATTTTCTCCCATAGTTAGGGTGCGAAGGAAGTCCTCAAACTCCTCCGGTCGGGGTTCTCTTAATCCCCCCTTAGAGGGAATCAAGCATATTTGACAAAATTCGGTAAATGGTATCTCATAATGTTCAACATATAAATCAAAGCGTACCATGGGAACATTGAGCCTATTCATGAAATATAATTTTTGCACAAAGGAATTCATAAGGATGGGGTATTGGTCACACTCATCTAAGAGGAAGTTGGTCAAACCAGCATTTGCAATAAATTGCATGAACTCTTGGTGGAACCCGGCTTCCGACATGAATGCATGGTCTGGCCACTCGCACGACCAAACCACTGCCCTGCGCAGAATGTTCAGGTCACGATCCCGGACATCCCCAATGATTCCCTTGGGACTCCGGCTCAAAGAACTTCTCCGTAAGAAGTTCATTTTCCTAGGAACAAATTTCTGAAATTTTGGGCTACAAAATCATGTCAACAAAACTTTGTATGATTGATAGCAACTGCTCATAGGGATGCCTAGAGGCCATATCAAGCATTCAAACTACTTAGAACTCACAGAATTCAACATGAAGACTCATTTTCAGTAGCACCAAGTGCAGCAAAATATCCAAGATATAATCTACTATAGCAAAAACTAATCTGAGCAATGGAGGAGGCACATACTAAGGAGCAATCCCTCAAAACAGTTTCAGAAACGGAGCTTCGAGCAAAGAGATCGAAAATCTCAGGTTTGGGAGCAAGAACACGAGAGAGAGAGAGAGAGCTACCAGGAATTTTTGCTAGATGTGAAAGATGATGTGAACTGAAGGAATAAGTGAGTGGGTCCATGTGGCACCCACAAGGCACATATGTGCGCCCATGTGGCGTGGTCGCGCCCTACTGCCTTGTGAGCAGCAGGTGCATCCCCTGGGATGTTTTCAACTCCAGAAATTCTAATCTATTCTACAAAAATTAATGTTAAAATTTTGTGGCATTCTGAGCACTTTTATTTTTGGGTCATTTTTCTATTGCACGGTTTATTCAAAAAACAGGATGATCATGGCATTTTTATTTATTAAACTATAAATAATAGAGAGCAAACTCAAGTTACATAAAGTTGTGCCTACTAAATTTATCGACCACATGCTACTCGAAAAGAATCCATTAACAAGGTTGATCATGTCTTATTAATGAACCCTTATCGATTGGCATGAAACCGATTTTTTTTGGTATGACACTAAGTTACCTCAATAGGGATATGCATTTCCCCAACAATAAGAATATCATATTTCTTCTTGGCCATAGGTAGAGGTAATTTGAACTCTCCAAAAGTAATTGTTGCCACTTGCTTAATAGAATTGATATTATTAACCATAACTTGTTTCTTCGGAAAGTATACCGTGTGTTGATTCCCATTAACATCAAAAGTAACCTTGCTTTTGTTGCAATCAATAACAGCCCATGTAGTATTGAAAAACGGTCTACCAAGTATAATCGACATGTTGTCGTCCTCGGGCATCTCAAGAATAACAAAGTCCGTCAAAATAGTAACATTTGCAACAACAACGGGGACATCCTCACAAATCAAATAGGTATATCAGTAGACTTATCAACCATTTTCAAAGATATTTCAGTAGGTGTGAGCTTATTCAAATCAAGTATTTTATATAGAGAGAAAGGCATAACACTAACACCGGCTCCTGAATCACATAAGGCAGTTGATACTTGTGATCTGCGTTGGGTTTTCCGCGAAGAGGAACGGGTGATGCAACACAGTATAGATGAGTTTTTCCCTCAGTAGAGAACTAAGGTTTATTGAAAAAATAGGAGTAGCACACAACCCCCGTCTTCAGCGACTGCACACAAAGAAGCAAACATTTGCACCCAATGCGGGCAAGAGGGTTGTCAATCCCCTTGGACTCGTTATTTGCAAGCTAGTGAACGTAGATGATAGTTGAATATTCTAAATTGCAAAATAAAATAAAGGTAAATAAATGGCAGCAAGGTATTAAAGTCTTTTGTAACTTTATAAGTGAATAGACCCGGGGGCTGTAGTGTTCTGTAGTGGCTTCTCTCATATAGTAGGCATACAATGGGTAAACAAATTACTGTTGGGCAATTGATTGAAAGGCACATAGTTTTGCAATATTTATTCACGGCAATGATCATGTGTATATAGGCATCACGTCCATAAGCAAATAGGCCGACTCATGCCTGCACCTATTACTATTACTCCACCCATCGACCGCTATCCATCATGCATCTAGAGTATTAAGTAAAACAGAGTAATGCTTGGAGAACAATGACATGATGTAGACAAAGTGAATTCAATCAATATGAATTAACCCCATCATTTTATCCTTAGTGGCAACAACACAAAGACGTATCTTGTCCCCTACTTTGTCACTGGGATATAGAAACCCGTCAGGTTGAACCCACTACAACGCACCCCTCTCACTTAAGAAATATCAATCTAGTTGGTCAAACTATTTCAATAGATCGAAGAGATTTAAGAAGCTATAATAATCATGCAAATAATAATCATAATATAAATCAGATAAGACTCAAATCTTTTCCATGAATAATCTGAACATAAATCCACAATTCATCAGATCCCAACAAACGCACCGCACAAAGTGATTACATCAAATAGATCACCGCGAAGATGCAGTGAACTTTGTATTGAAGATCAAGAGAGAGAGAGATAGCCATCTAGGTACTAACAACAGACCAGTAGGTGTCGGGGCACGGATGCTCACGATCACCTATGGGACCAAAGGCCCCTTGTAGTTCGGCAAGGGGGGTCACGTTGCACGAAGAGCGGAGAGCATGAGACGGCGCGACGATCAGGACACTGGCATTTTACCTAGGTTCGGGCCGCTGCTAAGCTAAAACCCTACTCCTACTTTTTGGTGTATTGATCAGAGGAACACGAAGAACGCACAGAGATTAACCCCGGCAAGAGCTGCTATCGGGGTGAGCTACTATGCGAAAGTGTTCGAAAGTCCGAATCTTGATCTAGGTAGCCTTGGGACTCCTTTTATAGTGCAAGGGGTTACCACAATGGCAATACATTCATTATTTATCGATTAGATAGCTTAGCAGAGCTATCATACCTAACTCTGGCATTTAGGACAAAATACCATGATTACCTGCCTAGGTGGCGCTCGGGGGTGCATCCCCGGCAAGCTCTTGCCACCGCTTGGCCGGTCGTCGCTTATGGTCTTGACACGCTGCTGGGCAGGTGTCAATTGAGTATAACTTGTCTCTCGGCATGTCGCCACATGCTTAGAGAGAGCTGATTAGCTGCTTGAGGGCTTGACACCGCATCGATAAGTGACTGGTGTAGCGATGCAGTGGAGCGGCGGCCGGGGGATGGCTTGCCGGGTCTTCAGGAAGATGTGCATGTCTTGGTCCCCGGCAGCCTCCGGGGGCGCACTTGGCGCGTTGCAGTCCAGGCTTGGGCTGCCGCGTCGGGCTTGTGTTGCCGGCGTTTGCTTGGCCTTCTGCGGGTTGTTGCTGCCGGGCGCTGGTGGCTGTTTGTCCGTGCACAAGTCAGGGGGAATGAACACCCCTATTTGTTTACCCCGACAGAAGCCCCTGGGCCTGAGCCATACGTGTCGCTTGGCACGTTGGGTTAGGTCCCAAACGGTGCACGGACACGCGGCGGAGGGATTCTGTCCTCCTAGCCCACGTCCACTCCGCGTAATTTTCGTGGGTCGTGGGGTCGTGGAGCGATAGCCGTTGGAGAATAAAAAGAACTGCCAGTAATAAAACGGCAGTTTTCTGGAAAGATTGCGAAGAGCCAGCCCCCGTGCGGGTCCCCCTAAAATAAAAAGGACGACGCATAGGGGCGCTACTCATTCGCATCCTTTTCTCCGTCCTGCATCTTCCTCCTCAAGCCAAAGAACTGCTCCCACCGCCACTCTCGGTTTCCCGAGCGCCACCAGATCATCCGCCGCCTTTGAAGGCTTCAAGGATGGGGCAGAAAAAAAGCTGCCAACAAGGGGAAGCAGGCGGCCGCATCCTCGGACCTGGTGGCTGAGGAGAGTAAGAAGAAAGCGGAAGAGCTTGAGAGGCGGCAATAGGGAGATGTGGTTATCTCTCCATCGAGCCTGGATGACAACACTTTGATCAAGAGGTACGCCTATATGTGGGGGCGGGCGACAAAGGGGCACGGAGCACCCTAGGTTTTGCCGGACAGCCCCAAGGAGAAGAAGCCCTCAGATTCGTACCACTTCTTTTGTGCGTACTTTTACTGCGGCCTTGTTCCTCCCTTCTCTGATTTCTTCTGTGCCATGATGGCGGCATATGGATTCCACCTTCTGGATTTTACGCCCAATGCGATGTCTTTCATGGCGATATTCGCCCACCTGTGCGAGAACTTTGTTGGAGTTGCCCCCAATGTGGATTTTTTCAAGCACTTCTTCTTTCCTCGGATTGAGGACAAATCCCACCGCTCGGGGAACATAAGCTGGATCCCCCGGGACAAGAAGGAGTACCTTTCCGGACAGCCACGTGGGAAGTGGGAAGAATGGAGGGGCGACTGGTGCTGGATCAAGGATGACAAGGCCCCCGCATTCAGTCGGGCAAGGACTGAATGCGCTATGCGCGGCAGCGACTGGGGGAAGTTGGGCCCAACTGACAACAAACTCCGCCTGGTGCTGAACAGGATCGTTCGCCTTAAGGCTGCCGGGCTGACCATTGAGCATGTGGGGGCAGACTTCCTCCGCCGCCTGATACGTCTCCAACGTATCTATAATTTTTGATTGTTCCATGCTATTATATTATCTGTTTTGGATGTTTTATATGCATTAATATGCTATTTTATATTATTTTTGGGACTAACCTATTAATCTAGAGCCTAGTGCCAGTTTCTGTTTTTTCCATGTTTTTGAGTATTGCAGATAAGGAATATTAAACAGAGTCCAAACGGAATAAAATCTTCGGAATAATTTTTCTTGGACCAGAAGCAACCAAGAAGACTTGGAGATGAAGGCAGGGGAGCCGCCGTGTGGCGACAAGCCACAGGGGCGCGCCCTAGGGGGGGTGGGGCGCCCCCTGGCTTGTGGCCCCACGGCAGCCCTCCTAACCCTATTCTTTGGCCTATAAATTCCCAAATATTCCCTGGATACCAAAAAGAGCAACGAAAATACTTTTCCGCCGCCGGAAGCCTCTGTTCCCGTGAGATCCAATCTTGGAGCCTTTTCCGGTAATCTGCCGGAGGGGAATGGATCACGGAGGGCATCTACATCAACTCCATTGCCCCTCCGATGATGCGTGAGTAGTTCACCACAGACCTTCGGGTCCATAGCTAGTAGCTAGATGGCTTCTTCTCTCTCTTTGTTCTTCAATACCATGTTCTTCATGATCTTCATGGAGATCTATCCGATGTAATACTCTTTTGCGGTGTGTTTGTCGAGATCCGATGAATTGTGGGTTTATGTTCAGATTATCTATGAATATTATTTGAATCTTCTCTAAATTCTTATATGCATGATTTCATATCTTTGCAAGTCTCTTCGAGTTATTGGTTTGGTTTGGCCAACTAGATTGGTAATTCTTGCAATGGGGGAAGTGCTTAGTTTTGGGTTCAATCTTGCGGTGTCCTCACCCAGTGACAAAGTAGGGGTAGCGAGGCACGTATTGTATTGTTGCCATCGAGGATAAAAAGATGGGGTTTTCATCATATTGCTTGAGTTTATCCCTCTACATCATGTCATCTTACTTAATGCGTTACTCTGTTCTTCATGAACTTAATACTCTAGATGCAGGCAGGAGTCGGTCGATGTGTGGAGTAATAGTAGTAGATGCAGAATCGTTTCGGTCTACTTGACACGGACGTGATGCCTATATGCATAATCATTGCCTTGGATATCTTCATAATTATTCGCTTTTCTATCAATTGCTCGACAGTAAGTTGTTCACCCACCGTATTATTTTCCTTCATGAGAGAAGCCTCTAGTGAAACCTATGGCCCCCGGGTCTATTCTCCATATTATACTTTTAGATCTAAAACCAAAAATACCAAAAATACCTCGCTGCCTTATTTTTACTTTTGTTTTACTTTCCTTTCAAGCAATCTATTCTATCTATCTCTATCAGATCTCATCCTTGCAAGTAACCGTGAAGGGATTGACAACCCCTTTATAGCGTTGGGTGCAAGTGTTTGATTATTTGTGTAGGTACACCTATTGGGGAATTGATTGTATCTCCTACTGGATTGATACCTTGGTTCTCAACAACTGAGGGAAATACTTATCTACTTTGCTGCATCACCCTTTCCTCTTAAAGGGAAAACCAACGCATGCTCGAGAAGTAGCACCGCCGCATCACACCTTTGCAGAATTGGGACAGGTTTGCTTGGGAGTTCAGTGGCCCCGCCGATTGGATGCGCCTGTATCCTGGTCCCGCCAACAACTTGACAGCTTACGACCATGGCTGGCTGTGTGACTAGTTGTTTGGCCGCTTAGGGACATACCATCTGCCGGCGGGGGTCGTTCCATTGCACCGCAATTCCGCCCGGAACCAGTTCCTCCAATGGATGCCGGATTGCGATGCTTCCGGCGTTAAGTATGATTGGGAACTGCCCACCCTGGAGGGCGAGATGGAGTGGGTCTCCTCCTTGGATGAGAGAGCCTTCAAACTGGAGGACAACTTGACCGCACCAACCAGGGAGGCGGAGAGAGCCTATATCTCCGGACGAATCGTGGAAGACAAGGCCGTCAGGACTGCCAGGGGAGCAGCCTCCGGAGGAGAGGAGGAGGAGGAGTCCGGGGACGATGGCTGTTCTGAGGAGGAGGGCAAAAATCTTGCTCCGGAGGAGTCTGCCGGGCTAGAGCTTGCTGGGGCCAGTGGTTCTCAAGTCACGGCAACAGGGACTCAGGCGGAGTGCGAGGCGGAGGGGGCAAAGGATCTGGATGTGGTAGAGGAGGGGCTCGAAGAGGGGCCCCATGCTCCGGAGCCGGGTCGCCGCCTCCGTCTACACGCCAACTGGGAGTCAACGGCCCCTGCGTCTTCGCGAGGTTCCTCGAAGGTGAAGAAGACGACTGCTAAGGGCAGCGGCCGCGAAGTAGCACGTCGTCAATCCTCCCACCTTTCCCAGGCCAAGGTGTCCCCCGCCAAGCGACGGAAAGTGCATGGGGTGGACCCCAGCCCCCCGTCAAGTCCAAGTCCTCTGCCAGGCTCGCCCTTGCCGGCAGTCCTGCTCCCTACGTCAAGCCCTGTCCCCCCAACTCTGAAGATGGGCCAGTCAACTCCATCGCCCGCGTCATATGAGCTGGGCTCCATGCTCCTTGCCTTGGAGTGAGTCTAGTTGGTCTCAGCCTCCGTCAAAAAGCTTTTGATCTTTTAATCTTCCTGACTGATCTTGCATGGTTGACCTTCATAGGGACGAAGATGAGGAGACTCTTGCGCACAGGGTCAAGAGGGCCAAATCCACAGCGGGTTCGGACTTTGCGGCAGGTGGAGGCTTTGCGGGAGACGCGGAAGAGAATCCCGTGTCTAGCCCCCAGCCCAGTCCTCTTCGTGAAACCCAAGCGAAGGCCTCGTCTACCAGTGGGGATGAGGAAGGACGCCTCCCTTCACCCGTCAGGGAAACAAGAGAGGAAGATCGGAGGGAGGCTCACCAAGTGGAGCTCCTCCTCCAAGATCCCCCATCAACCATTGCCCGTGAGGGTGATTCGCCGGCAAGGGCCTCCGCCGAGGAATCTACTCGTGCAAAGGTCATTGTCGAAGGGACGGCGACAGACCACACGCCGGCAACTGATGTTGCCGGGGAAGGAGAGGTCCTTCCGCAGCATTCTCCATTGGGTATCCCTCTTGCCGGTGTTCTTATTTCCCCTGTATTTTTCTTTACATGCCTTATTGATTCTTGATTTCCATACTTCTGTTTTGTTGCTCTGATCCGTAGTTCTGCTTTTTGAAGAGCCTGAACTGCTGGAGGAGGTTGCGGGTATTGGGAAGGACGCTGTCGAGGAAGCGATGAAGATTGCTGCCGCTGAAGAACAGGGCTCGGTTGCCGGGGATATTCATGGGCCTTTAGAAGGAGCGGAACAAAACCCCGGCAGCGTGCCCTGCCCGGGCCCAGTGTCAAAGAGAAGACTCCCCTTCAAACCATGAAGCCTTCCTCGTCCAGTTATCCCCTAGCATCGGCCCTGCAGTCCCCACAGAGTCATCTGGCGTTGGTCACTGCTCCGCTAAGCCACACAGCTCTCGGCTTGCCCTTCTCAGTGGGTGCAGACCTTGACGAAGAGATTAACAAGATCCTGTCGCTGCTATCTCAGAAGATCGAAGGAACTCATAGCACTGCTGACGCTGCTAAGGACTTGGCTTTCTTGGAGTCCAGAGCAGCAGGGCTTAAGGACGTGCAGGGCAGGTACAGCGTCCAGTGGCAGGCGGTCAAGGAGCAGCGAGACTCGGCTGAGCTCATGGATCAGCAATTGAGGAGCAAAGGGAGCGAGCTGCGGGACTGGTACAATCGTCAGGTCCATTCTCTCAAGAGGCAGCATGAGACGCTGTCCATGGCCAACGAAGATGTTGCCACCTGGAAGGCCCGTCTGGCGGAGCGCGAGGCGCTTATGGACGCCAGAGAGGAAGGTATCTCCCTCCGGGAAGGGAACCTCGAGGCTACCCTCCGCGCCAAGGATGAGGAGCTAGAGGACCGCATCCGACAGCATACCAGGGAGCTGGAAGATGGCCACAAGACCGCTCTCGATGCACTTTCCTTGGAGTCTGCTGCACAACCGAAGGAATTAGCTGACGAGCTGGTTGTCGCATCTGCCGCTAAGGTCGAATTTGAAGCCCAACTGATCAAGATGACAGAGGATCTTGCCGGGAGCAACAAGTAGATCGAAGCCCTCAAAGAGGAGGCACGAAAGGCAGCGGCGACCCTGGGAGAGGTGCAATCACAGCTTTCCTCCAAGGGCTAGGACCTTGATGCCGCTAACGGTACCATTTCCGAAATGAAACCCAGGCTTGATTCCTTGGAAAGTGACCTTGAATCAGCTGGGGCTCGCGAGAAACTGCTGCTGACAGATGTGACCCGTGCAAAGACCCTTCAGAAGGACGCTGAAGAAAACCTGGAGAACTTGGTTGAGCAGTGTGACCTCTGGATCAAGAGTATGGTGGACATCGCCGAGCGCCTCACTGCCCAGATTGCCAAGATGGACATGAAGAGCTGGGCCTACTCTGTTGGCAAACATGAAGCTCCAAGCGTCAAGATGACATTCTTCTTCGACGGCCTGATCGAGGTGCTGATGACGTATGAGGAGGACAGGGCCGCCTCCTTCGCCAACGAATCCCGGAAGCTAGCACGCGATGCCCTCTTCTTGGTCTTGAGCAACCTCGCCTTCTTCCATCCGGAGCTCGATCTTTCCGATGGTTTCAAGAAGCTGCCGTGGGGTGCCGACACCTCGGCCGCCACGGAAAAGGCCAGTCCTCTCGCCGACAGGATCCTCAAAGTTTCAAGGACCCAGGGGAGCCATGGGAGTTAGCTTTATGCCTTCCTTGTTGCCATGTTGCCCTGTACTTAAGACACAGTAGGTATCTCGTATTAGGGCGTGAACTTTCTTTATTTTATCGTTTGCTGAACTGATGTTTTTGTGTAATCGCATACTATGCCCTTCATTTCCCTTCCGGCGTTCGTATGATAATCACCATTATGCGTTTCTAGTTACCCGCCAACGACGTGTTGCCGCGAATTGCTTTGAGGAACAGGGCCTTAGCTTTCTGCTGGCAAGAGCACGCCGTCGGTAGGATTACCTTTGGCAGTGTCGACGCTGCCGCGTGTTTTGTTGAGAAGGCTCGAAACAAAACACGGGCGCGAACGAACAAAGTAAGGTTCTGTCACACGCAAGGTTTATCACACGAAACCTTAGGTTCGGCGAAGGGACATACAAACTTATATCCTAATGGAAGTTGATTATTTGAGTCAACTTAGCTTTTGTCATGGCTTTTCATTCTGCCCTGGCATCTTCCCTCTCCTATGCTCCTTATGGTTTGCGCGCAAGCATGTGCTCACCGCAGCCCTGAAAGAGAAGGGACATAGAGAAGGGCAAAACGGGGGTACTCGAAGACCCGTCAGTCGCGCATATGGTCCGCGGCAGGAGTCTGTCGGGTTAATGCAAATTTCATGATCGATTCGGGAATGGAAAAGGAAGCAGGTATGGACACTCCTTCCCTCCTTCTCTTCGCGCTCAATGGTCCCGTGGCGACCCGCGATGGGCGTACGGGACCTTGCTGTGGTTCACCTGCCGGGAGCGTCGACTAGCGGATGCACTCTAGCCTTCGGTTCGGGACTTGTCCCCTGGCGGGACAAATGCAAGACCGAACCTCATGTGAGCTTATCGGCACTGACGACGGTGCCGCCACGCAGAGTTAACCACAGGCGGGGAAGGAGGAGGGAGAAGGGTATGGCCAGGTACCTCTTTCTCCCCTTGGCCTGCTGGATTACGCCACATCTCCCTAGGGTCGAGCGGACCCATTTCCTTCCGGTGTTCTCCGCTCCGGCCTCAGCTGCGGAGAACACGGCGGTGGCGTCGCCTGCGCCAGCTGTGTTGCCCATGGCGCCTTCCTCACTTGTAGCCGCCGTGACGCCCGCCGAGCTCGCGGCTGCGTGTGAAGGAGCCTTTGAAGTGGAGGGATGCGCGGCCGTGCTGGGCTTATTTTTGGGAGCCATTGTTGAAGAAGATGATAATGAAGATCGATTCGATGTTCACGAACTCGGGTTCGCGCAAATGATGCACGCCCCCTACCTGCCGTGCCAAAGATGTCGGGGCACGAATGCTCACGATCACCTATGGGACCAAAGGCCCCTTGTGGTTTGGCAAGGGGGGGGGGGTCACGTTGCACGAAGAGCGGACAGCATGAGACGGCGCGACGATCAGGACATAGGCATTTTACCCAGGTTCGGGCCACTGCTAAGCGTAAAACCCTACTCCTGCTTTTTGGTGGATTGATTAGAGGAACACGAAGAACGCACATAGCTTAACCCCGGCAAGAGCTGCTGTCGGGGTGAGCTACTATGCGAGTACAAGTGTTCGAAAGTCCGAATCTTGAGCTAGGTAGCCTTGGGCCTCCTTTTATAGTGCAAGGGGTTACCACAATGGCAAAACAGTCATTATCTATCGATTAGATAGCTTAGCAGAGCTATCATACCTAACTTTGGCATTTAGGACAAAATACCATGATTACCTGCCTAGGTGGCGCTCGGGGGTGCATCCCCGGCAAGCTCTTGCCACTGCTTGGCTGGTCGTCGCTTATGGTCTTGACACACTGCAGGGCGGGTGTCAATTGAGTATAACTTGTCTCCCGGCGTGTTGCCACGTGCTTAGCGAGAGCTGATTAGCTGCTTGAGGGCTCGACACCACATCGATAAGTGACTGGTGTAGCGATGGGGTGGAGCGGTGGCTGGTTAGCTCGTGCCTGCCGGGGGATGGCTTGCCGGGTCTTCAGGAAGGTGTGCATGTCTTGGTCCCCGGCAGCCTCCGGGGGAGCACTTGGCGCGTTGTAGTCCAGGCTTGGGCTACCGCATCGGGCTTGTGCTGCCGGCGTTTGCTTGGCCTTCTGCGGGTTGTTGCTGCCGGGCGCTGGTGGCTGTTTGTCCGTGCACAAGTTAGGGGGAATGAACACCCCTGTTTGTTTACCCCGATAGTAGGTCTGTACGGAACTACTCACACATCACCATGGGAGCAGCAAGGGTGATGTAGAGGCCCTCCGTGATCGACTGAAAGCACATATGCTCCCTTGGTGGTTTTGATAATTCATGACAACATACATTGTCTCTTGGACTAATATCTCTACCTAGTTTATTTCAGGTTTAATCCACAGAGAGTGCTGGCAAAAAGGGTCTGAGGAGATAGCCCAAGATGCAAGGATTGGCAAAACTTCAAGCTAAAAGACTCTCTTTTTACTTTGCGAGAAATCACTTTGAGTCCATTGGAAAGCAAATACTATTAAAAGGGGGTAAGGTATTGTTGGTGAACAAATTGCTCCACGTGCACAAGTGCTAGCCACCAAAAACACCCACAATCTCTCCCACAAAAATACTCTGTCAAAACCCTAATCCACAAAATCGGTGCCACCAAGATTTCATCCGACCCTACCGATTTTCTACACAAGACAGAACCCTAGCCAAACCCTAACATTTCGGTACAACCGAGACTGCATTGGTGCAACCGAGTTTCAGTGACAAACTTTCTGGTGACCCAATTTATAAAATCGAAATTTCCGAGTTTATGCTTCGGTCTCACCGAGTTTTGGAAACTGCCCTCGGCCACTCATTTCGGTACCACCGAGATTCCTATATCGGTCTCACCGAGATTCCGAAAGTTGCCACATTTTGAACAGATCGGTACAACCGAGTTTTGCTTTGGTTTCACCGAGATGGTCAATAATGTTGTAACGGTTGGATTTTTGGAGATGCCTATATATACCCCTCCACCACATCCCACTCGCAAGAGAAGCACTCAGAACAGTTCCCCACTTTCCATATCCAAATTCCGAGAGAGATCCACCTACCCTTGTGTTGAGATCAAGAGCATCTACTCCAACCATATGGATCTTGATTTCTAGCCTCCCCAAGTTGCTTTCCACCCAATCAATCCCTTCTACCAAGCCAAATATGTGAGAGAGTGATTGAGTGTTGAGGAGTCTATCATCTTGAAGCACAAGAGCAAGGAGTTCATCATCATTATCAAGCCTATTACCTTTTGGAGGGTGGTGCCTCCTAGATTGGTTAGGTGTTGCTTGGGAGCCTCCTACTTCATGTTGTGGAGTTGAGCCAAGAAGTTTGTATGGGCAAGGAGATCGCCTACTTCGTTAAGATCTACCCATAGCGAGGCTAGTCCTTCGTGGACGGAAGTCGTTATGGAATAGTCAAGGTTGCTACTTTGTGGACCCTTATGGGTGGAGCCCTCCATGGACTCTCGCGACCGTTACCCTCCATGGGTTCAAGACTCCGTAAACATGGATGTACGATAGCACCACCTATCGGAACCACGGGAAAAATCCTTGCGTCTCCAAATTGCGTTTGATCTTCCTATCTCTACTCTCTCTTACATGTGCTTGTCTTACTTTCCGCTGCCATACTTGTTGACTAGAATGTGTAGGGTGCATTAGACTTGCTATAATTGCTAAAACTGCCCACCAATTAACTTGGGAAAAGGTTAGGTTTTAATTCTTGCAAGTAGTCTATTCACCCCCCTCTAGACGTCTCTTCTATCGATCCCTTCATTGACCCCCCTCCGGCAGGGCACTGGAACAGGGCTCCAGATGGGCACACGGCAGAACAGAGACTTGCGGCGGCGGAAAAAGTGTTTCGGGAGGCTCTCTAAGGTTTTTGGGATTTATTAGAATTTATAGGCCAGAGAGGGGCGTCGGGGCCACCCGATGGAGGCAACACACATTAGGGTGCGACCACCCCCCTGGGCACGCCCTGTTGTGTGCTCCTTCCCTCGTGTAGTCTCTGGTCTTCTCCCGAAGCTTCCACGTCTTCTGTTGGTCTAGAAAAAATCATAAAACTGTTTCGGGGCAATTGGACTTCCTTTAGTACTGTAAACTTGAAAAGTCAAAAACATGCAGAAAACACCAACTGGCACTGGCACTGGGTTAATAGGTTTGTGCTAAAACATAATATGAATTGGTAATTAATCACCCAAAAAGCATCCTAGAATGATAATATTATAGCATGGAACAAACAAAAATTATAGATACGTTGGAGACGTATCAAGCATCCCCAAGCTTAATTCCTACTCGTCCTCGAGTAGGTAAATGATAAAAACAGAATTTTTGATTTGACATGCTACCCAACATGTAATCTATTGCAGGTATGATCATTGAGAAATGATGAATTAACAAACATTAATATAGTAATACCTATAAACATAAGCAACATAATCATCAAGTTTCAAAATATGCGATCCTTAAAGAATGTTCACCACCTATTCATTTTATCATATTAGAATAGCATGGCTCCTTCTTCACCACATAAATACAAATGTCAAGCACCACAATGTCAAGTCAGGCAATTGGGTCGTACTTCTTAACGCGCTTCAGCTTTTTATTACTCACGCAATATATGAGCGTGAACCATGGATATAGCATAAAGGTGTAATAGAATATGGTGGTAGGTTTGAAAGGGGTAAAAGTGGAGAAGAAGGTCTCTCATCAACTAGGCATATCAATGGGCTTTGGAGATGCCCATCAATAGATATTAATGCGTGGAGTAGGGATTGCCATGCAACGGATGCACTAGAGCTATAAGTGTATGAAAGATCAAATGAATCTAAGTGGGTGTGCATCCAAGTTGCTTGCTCATGAAGACCTCGGGCATTTGAGGAAGCCCGTCATCGGAATATACAAGCCAAGTTCTATAATGAAAAATTCTCACTAGCATATGAAAGTGACAAAACAAGAGACTCTCTATATGAAGAACATGGTGCCACTTTGAGGCAGAAGTGTGGAAAAAAGGTAGTAGCACTGTCCCTTCTCTCTTTTCTCCCATTCATTTTTCTCTTTTTTTATTTTTTCTTTCTTTCTTTTTTTCGTTCTTTCTTTTATTTTTCATTTGGAGTCTCATCTCGACTTGTGGGGGAATCATTGTCTCCATCATCCTTTCCTCTCTGAGATAGTGCCCTAATAATGATGATCATCACACTTTTATTTACTTACAACTCAACATGAAAAATTATAATATGACTCTATATGAATGCCTTTGGCAATGTACCAGGATGTGCAATGATCTAGCGTAGCAAACAATATCAAAAAATGAACAAGCCATAGGAATATCATGCTAGCTATCTTACAATCATGCAAACCAATATGACAATGAGTGTACTAGTCATTTGATGTAACGTTGGAAGTTGCATGGAAATATATCTCGGAATGGCTATGGAAATGCCATAATAGGTAGGTATGGTGGTAGTTTTGAGGAAGATATAATAAGGCTTATGTGCAACAGAGCGTATCATTTCACGGGGTTTGGATGCACCGGCAAAGGTTGCACCGATCCTCGAGGTGAGAATGGGCAATGCACGGTACCGAAGATGCTAACAAATATGAGAAGGTGAGAGTGCGTACATCCATGGATTCACATTAGTCATAAAGAACTCACATACTTATTGCAAGATTTTATTAGCTCTCTCGAAGCAAAGTACTACTCGCATGCTCCTAGGGAGGAGGTTGGGAGGATTTAACCATCACACGCCTCCGACTTAAACAACACTTGGTTTTCAACGAGGAATAAGTATGCTCACACATCATCACCATGCTACAAAAATATTTAGATGAACAGCAAGTTAACACCCTCGAATTCACAATACTTTAACTAACCATTGATCATGCACTCATGCCCTTTCGTATTTCCACATCAATATCATTAACCCACAATTTCTATTTTATGTGCTACATGTGGTTTTGATTATACACTCGTTGGATACCTACTATTTTTGGACTATTATTATAACCCATGTAAATTAGCATCACCATTTATTAATTCTCAAACAAATATAAGAATGAGAGTGCAATTATTTCTATAAAATCTATACGCCACCGTGCTCTAAAACATATAAGTGAAGTACTAGAGCAACTGCTAAGCTCAAAAGGTATAAGTGAAGCACAAAGAGTATTCTAACAAATCATGGTGATCTTGTGTCTATCTCAAAGTGGGTGTGTCCGGCAAACAATGATTGTGGAAAAACAAAAACAAAAAGCAAACTAAAGCAAACGACGCTACAAGCAAAACTCATATCATGTGATGAATAATAATATAGCTCCAAGTGACATACCGAAGGATTGAGACGAAAGAGGGGATGACTTCCGGGGCATCCCCAAGCTTAGACGCTTGAGTCTTCCTTGAATATTAACTTGGGGTGCCTTGGGAATCCCCAAGCTTAGGATCTTTCTGCTCCTTATTCCTTCATCCATCGTGATAGCACCCAAAACTTGAAACCTTCAGCACACAAAACTCAACAAAACCTTCGTGAGATCCATTAGTATAGAGAACATATCAAATACTTTAAGTACTATTATAAATTGATTCTTATTTTATTATTTCATAATGTGATGTATTATAACTTCTCCATGGCTTATACCCCCCGATACAATCCATAGCATCATCAAAACAACCAAATTATGCAAGCAAAAAATAGAATCTGTCTAAAACAGAACAGTTTGTAAAGATCTGTAGAGAACCTATACTTATTTAACTCTAAAAATTGTGAAAAATTAGGATAACCTGAATAATTTTTATAGAAATACTGTGTAAAAAATTCATATCAAAAAGACGTTGCAGTAAAATCATAGAAATTCTGCACTGGACGCTAAATTTCCTGTTTTTGCACCGTATCAATTATACTTATCTTGTAAGTCATCCCAAAGGCTTTACTTGGCACAAACACTAATTTAAACATAAAAACACAATCATTATAGAGGAAATAATCATATTATAAAAACAAACATAAAGTAAAAAGAAAAATTAAAGATAACTATTGGGTTGCCTCCCAACTAGCGCTATGGTTTTACGCCCGTAGCTAGGCATAATGCATAGTTTCAAGTGTTGTCATCTTTGACACTCCACCCATAAGTAGCCCTCATGATTTATTCATAAGGTGGTTTAATTATCTTCCTAGGGAAGTGTTCCATTCCTTTTTTAATGGAAATTGGAACCTTATGTTTCCTTCTTTCAAATCAATAATTGCACCTATAGTTCGTAAGAAAGGTCTTCCAAGTATTATTGGACAATTAGGGTTGCATTCCATATCAAGAACAATGAAATCTACAGGCACATAATTTATATTTGCAATAATAAGCACATCATTTATTCTACCCAAAGGTTTCTTGATGGTAGAATCCGCAAGATGCAAGTTTAGGGAACAATCTTGAATATTGGTGAGACCAAGTACATCACAAAGAGACTTAGGTATTGTTGAAACACTTGCACCAAGGTCACACAAAGCATTACATTCATAATCTTTCAGTTTTATTTTTATAGTAGGTTACCATTCATCATGCAATTTTCTAGGGATAGAAACTTCAAGTTCAAGTTTCTCATCATAAGCTTTTATCATCGCTTCTACTATATGTTGAGCAAAAGCTTTATTTTGTTCATAAGAATTGGGTGAACTAATAATGGATTGCAAAAAGGCAATGCATTCTACTAAAGAGCAACTTTCATAATTAAAGTCCTTGTAATCCAAGATAGTGGGCACATCACCAGTTAAAGTTTTAACCTCTCCAACCCCACTTTTTTCAATTTTTCATTAGAATCATCACCCTCCAAGCAAACGGGACGCTCTCTAGCTAAAGTTGATCGTATTCAGTCCCTTTATCATTTACTTTCAATATGAGAAGTTCCAATCATTTTAAGATCTTCATCATGATTTCGGTAAAAAAACGGGTGGAAGAGCTTTTTCTAAGAATTCCCGCTTATCTTTCAACTTAGCGGTCATCTCCCTACTTTCATTGATAGATATTTGGATAGATTTAATAGTATCATTAAAATCATGCTTGGGTGACAAAGTTTTATTTTTTAGAGTTTCCACATCAAGAGCAATCCTATCCATATTTTTTGCCAATTCATCAACTTTATATAGCTTTTCTTCTACCATAGTATTAAAAATCTTTTGAGAAATAATAAATTCTTTAATGGTGTTCTCAAGATCAGAGGTTATCCTATTATTGTTTGTAGAAGAATTTCCATAAGAGTTTCCATAATTATTAGAGGAATTACCGGGATATGGTCTAGCATTGAAATTTCCTCTATAAGCATTGTTGTTGAAATTGTTTTGCGAGATAAAGTTCACATCAATAACATCATAATTTTGCTCAATCAAGGAAGACAAAGGCACATAATTGGGATCAACATGAGCATTTTTACTAGCAACCATTTTCATAAAAGCATCCACGTTTTTACTCAAACGAGTCATTTCTTCGACATAATTTACCTTCTTACCAGTTGGAGCTCTTTCGGCATGCCATTGAGAGTAGTTTGTCATGATGTTCTCCAGAAGTTTGGTGGCCTCTCCCAAGTTCACCTCCATGAAGGTACTACCTGCAACACAATCTAGAAGATTTCTAGACACAATGTTTAGTCCAACATAGAAATTTTGGATAATCATCCACAAGTTTAAACCATGAGTAGGACAATTTCTAATCATCAATTTCATCCTCTCCCAAGCTTGTGTAACATTTTCTTGATCATGTTGTTTAAAATTCATAATTTTTATCTAAGGGAGATGATCTTAGTAGGAGGAAAATACTTGGCAATGAAAGCATCTTTACACTTATCCCATCACTACTAGGAGAAAGGCTAGTAGTAGCGCTGGAAATAGGGGTAGCAGTAGCGCGGGTGCCGGCGCTACTAGTACGACGCTACAGCTAACTGTAGCAGTAGCGTTGGTTTACCCGTGCTACTGCTATCCTACTTAGCAATAGCGTTGGTCCGGCCCAACGCTACTGCTACTTAGCTACCGCTATATAGCGGTAGTGCTGGCAACCTGCGCTACTGCTTCCTCCTAAAGAGCGCTACTGCTATATTTACGCATTTGCGTATTTTTTTCTGCTACGTATTTGCGCTGTATTTGTACAGGTTTTGTATAGTATTATAATCATATCAGAGACATGCAATATGCTCATCATATCATACACATAATAGTCTCATCATATCATCCAACACAAATCATATTGTCTCATCATAATCATGATATAGCGATACAAGTTAAGTGTCGACATGTCTCGAATACAAGCAACTGCATGGTCATCACATACACATGTCTCATCATCTATATCTAAAGAAATATATAGAAGAGAAGAGCGATCACTATGTGCAAGAGCGCGATAATGTAGTTTTTGAGGCGCCGGTTCTGATCCCTCTCTCGCGCTAGCATGCACCACCTCAAGTAACTATCTTCCGCTTCGGCTCTGCTATCGAACCCTCTCTGGCTACCGCCCGGAAACTGGTACACTTGGGCCTGACACTCAGGCCACTCGTCGTACACTCTTGGAACCTTCCCTACATACACGGCGTAGCACTTCTTCGCCATCGATGATCTATGTACCTGCATCGTCACATGAGTCGATAATTTGCAACATCATATATAGTTGAGCAACAGAAAGAGACAGAGTTAGCAGAAATAGAAGCAACATATCATAAGCATAAATAACAAAGTTCATCGTACCCAAACTACCCTAACTAGAGTGATCTTCGCTAGTTGAGGAGGACGGTTTAATTACATCACAAAGTTTCATCATGCATAACTCAAAGTTTCGTCATAAAGAAAGTAGTGACTAAACGCTGGATGTGATAGAACTCAGCTCGGAGTCGATGATCCGGTACATTTCCTAGTTTCTTTGCGCATTGCAGAATATCAGCATCGCCGGATTTAGGTGACATGCGAAGGTTCTGGCAATCCCGTCTGTACTCCAGCATGTGGTGGAGGACATAGAATCCATCAATGAGAGTACCTCTCGGTTGCTGGATGCAGCAGAAGTCGATCTTATGGCTAAAGTAGGGCGCGCTCTTCCTTGTCTTCTTGACCGTGATCTCTCCACCCCGTTGGCCGTAGCTTAAGATAGCACTGTCGAGAATAGCCTTGATGTGGGTGTAATCCTTTTTCTTTATGTTCTTTGACGAGTCCAAGTAAAGAGTGTTGGACAGTCGGGGGTAAAGAATGATGAGGACGGCGCGCCCCTCGTTGCTCAAAATAAGAACACCTCAAATTAGCCTCCACGCTTGCAAATGAATGATTGAAATCGAAGGAAGGATATCCGTGGATGACTTACATGGGATGATAAGGAAGGAGAATCGACTCCTTGTCCTTATTGGCGACCATGAAATCGGCAATGTAGTTCCTCGCATATTCACGATGCTTTATGCAGACTACCAAGAAGCCATCGTGCATAAAGTACGGGTCAGCGACACAGATATAAGATATTTGCTCGCGCCTGATGATGTAGTTCATGTACATGGCATACAGGCGGACGAACATAAAATCCAGCCTTGTCATTTGAAACATGTCGAAGATGTAATCGAATCGAAGAAAGAAGTTATCCACGGGGAATGTCTGGACGTACAACCTTTGCTGCGGCACGTTAACCATGTAGAGAGGGTATCCTGGATTTGTCGAGGCGATAAGGCTTTTCTCTCTCAACAGCACATCGTCATGAAGTCTCCTTAGATCGTCGTCTATGGCCTCTACCGCTTCCTTAGGTAGGATCGGATCACCAACGATATGGTATTTGGTCAAACCTTTGATAGGTATACGGTCTTCAACCCGAGGCTGCGGAGGCGGTTGGCTCATAGAAGCAGCTTTGCCGCCATTAGGGCCTTTCTTCGCTTTCTTCCTATGCTTCTTTGGTACCGGAAGTGAGCCTATCATACCGTCCCTGACCACCGCCCCCAGTGTTGTCGGGCTCAGCAATAATGACCGACCCTCACGTTGTTGTTGCTGGGTTGAGGCGGCATCTGGAGGCGTGTCCTGCGAGGATTGCAGGAAGAGAGACTTCTTGCAATCAGCCTTAAGACATTCCGCCTCCGGCAATTCATGCATCAACTCATCACGCTCAAACCCTGATTCATACCGCTGAGCCATCAATAATGGGTCATCATAGCCGCCGGTGCCGGAATTGTTGAGAAACCATAGAGGGTCATCATCCTTGTCCATGGCATCATGCATTGCTTCTTCGACGGCGGCGGCATCATCAGCCACTAATGGAGCCTCTTCCTCATGCCGTCCGCTATAACCCGGCACGACAGGCGCTGCTAATTGGGTAGGTGGGGTGGTGGTGTCCATACCTTGCTGAGGCTGCTTGGTCGTGGGTGTGCTCCCGTCCGTCTCCAGACGAAGGAGATTCTTAGGCCATAATAGGACCCAACTCTTGCAATTGCTAAGCCGTGACGGGGTCTCGTCGTCATCTCCCCCTTGTAGGACCAGAGGAGCCAAATTCTCATAGCCCGCTTTGACACTGGCCACGGAAACCTTGAAGACACCATGGGGCATCGGCCGGCCGTGGAACAAATGTTCCTTCGGCTTCACTATCGTCGCCTTTCCCACGTCCACCTTCTGGCCGCTGATGATGTACAGTATGGTGCACAGGGTTTCATCGGCCTACAAAGACATGTCTGCGACGTGAGACATCCGAAAGGCAACGGAAATGGGAGATTACACATGTATTGAAGAGGGCCGGTGTGACAGGTAGTTACCGTGAGGGCGTCGAGCTCAGCCAAAGACGAAGCCCCGCCGAGTGCGCCAGAGACGAAGGACGGGCTGCTATAAGCAGGTGCGGGAGCAGGTGCTGGCGGTGCAACGCTAAACGAGCTGCTCCCGACGAAGCTTGGATGGGGAAAGGCCTTTGCCTCTTTACCAGGATTTTGCTTCTGCCATTCCATGACAGCAGGAATCAAGGCACTAAACGAAGATACCATTTTCTCTCTTGCGGCAGCTACCGCTGCTTGGACTGCCTCCCTCACCAACTCAGGTCGTATCGCTTCTTTGGTCTCAGCTGATTTCTTATCGACTGCAAGCTCAACCTTCTTATCGACTGCGATCTCAACCTTCTTATCGACCGCAATCTCAACCTTCTTGTCGATGTTTATTTTGTTTAACCTCCATCTTTCCTTTCTCTCCTAGGCGTCCTCACGGTAGTAGTGCTTCCACGTGGCGCCGTCTCCGACGCCGTGCACGCGTCCATATGACCGCTGAGTGTCCACCGGGAGTCTTTTCAATATGTTCAAGGCCCGGTTGAAAGGGGTGTCCCACTTGGGCCTCGCCGACGCCTGAGACGGCGAGTTGCTTTCGGCCGCAATCCTGTGCTGCTCTTTTTGCAAAAGGAACGTGGATCATTTACAAATTTGACTAAACATGCAGTCGAATTGATCAAAAGCTAAAATTAGGGGGTAAATTAATAATTACCAGCAGTCTCATGAACTCCCTCGTGACCGCGTCCGTTTCGAAAACCTTGTTGACTGGGTCTCAACGGTACCGGGCCCTGATGACGTCACGCTCCTGCGGGACGGTGAACTCCGCCAAGGGTCTGGGATCCCCAGACTTTCGCGTTCCGCGTCCTCCTTGTCCCATATGCGCCTCTTTCCCGAGTAACCACGGCTTCCGAGGCGGTGGTACCCCATGGTCCTTTCTTGAAGCCCCTTCATGTACTCCGAATTTTCTTTGACAGCTTCGGCAATGCAAGCCGCCTTGAATATTTCGAACTGCTCTTTCGTAATTGTCAGATTATCCTTTACAATCTTGGAGTAGGTTTGCTTTTTGACGATGATCCGATGTTTCACCCTAACTTTCTAGGCGGACAAACGCGTTGCTAAACTTGCCCATGGTTTTGTTGTTTATCTTCTTCATTGCCGGGTCTTGCCACGGTCTAGGATACTTGGATTCATCCCGGCCCGGGAACAAGAAACTCCGGTGCAGCTTGGTTAGGAGGAAGTGCTCCATATTCGGTATCTTCCTTAATTTTCTGTCGTTGATGGTGGCGGTTTCCCGTAGGATGCAGCCTATTTGATTGCCGTAGCACATGCGCGCTTCCTCAGGCTGTTTTGGCTCGAAATTGCCGGGGTCCACCTCCGTGACCACCAGTCTAGTAGTGCTGAGCTGGTTTGGGCGTCGTATCCTCTTCGGTTGCGGTTCTGTACCGGCTAAATTGCCAGCATCGGTGCTGATGTCGGTGCCGGTGTCGGTGCCACCCTCGGATGTGACACGGGGGTACGACAACCGTTGCTCATCCAGATAGTTAAAATAATTGTTTGCTGCCTCGTAGACGTCGCAATTACCAGAACGCCCTCCTTCATCTTTGTTAGCCGTGTTTCCTACGCTTAAGTCTAGTCAATTAATTCTAGATCTAATAAAATGAATAATGACATAAAAAAGGCCTATGTTTTGCCAGAATGTTGATTCATTCCCGTTGCGGCAAATCCCGGGCACTCGATATGTCCTAGTTTCTAGCACAAGTCATGCCGAAATTTCCGCATGACCTTTGCTAATAAGTGGACATATCGAGCGCCTGAAATTTGCCGGAACGGAAATGAATCAACATTACAGCAAAACATAGGCCACTCGGAATCATTCCGGCAAAACAAATGCAAACAATGTAATACATAGTGAAATGAATCAACAAACCTAACTATAGCTAGCTAGGGTTCTAACAAACCCAGCTAGGGTTCTAACTAAACTAGGCAGAGAGAGGAGAGAGAGAGGAGGGGCGGGTGCCTTACAGGGGCAGGGGAGGCGCCGGCGTTGGGGGGGGGGGCAGGGGAGACGCCGGCGACGAGGACGACGGAGGGCGACGAGGGCTACGGCGGTGACAGAGGGCGACGGCGGCGACGGAGGGCGACGGTGGCGATGAGGACGACAACGGCAACGGAGGGCGCGCGCGGAGAGGAGGGCGACGGCGGTGATGGAGGGCGCGCGCGGAGAGGAGGGCGACGACGGTGGTGTGGGGGGATTTCGGGAATTGGGGGAAGAAGCGCGCGGGAGAGAGGTTAAGTGAATGTAGTGGTAGCGCTGGTTTGGAACCAGCGCTATAACTAAGTTAGCTATAGCGCTGGTTCCAAACCAGCGCTACCGCTAGTGCTTTCCTTTTTCATTTTATTTTTTACCTTTCTCCTTTTTATTACCTTTCATTTTTATTTTTATCTTATTTTTTCATTTATTTTTGTTTTTGTTTTTCTCAGTCTGAAAAATGACCAATATGCATGATGTGAAGGGCCATATATATTATATCATTTGACCGATAACGGTTAATTAAGTGCGTATACAAAATAGGAACATATATATAAATGATGGTTTGCTTCTTCTTCGTCGCCAATAACGGTTAAGTGCGTCGACGCTTTCCTTTCTGAGTGAGCTTCTTTCCTTTCTTGTTCGCTGCCGAGTAATTGAGTCCCTCGTTATGACTTTTCCTTTTCCATGGAGTGTGATTTTTCTTAGGTAATGTAGTCTTGCTTCTTCTTTTGACATATGCTTCATCGTCATCGTCATCTTCCCTCATCGGGTCGCCATACTGGTCGTAGTGTTCCTCGTTAGCGACCCCGTCCATTCCGACGTTGCTCCTTTTGCCTCTCCTCATGACAACACGGCTCGGATTGCTCGGGTCGGTTATGAAGAAGCATTGTGTCACGTGCTTAGCGTGTACCCATGGCTCAGTTTTGGCAATGACGTTAACGTTCACGATAGCACTCTTTACGTCGGGTATAGACATGGTAGTGAAATACTTGTTTTCTCTGACGACAGCCTTAGCCTATCTAACACGGAACATCGTCGCACTGTGCAGTCCAGGGTAGTCAAGCTCCCAGATCTCTTCGACCCTTCCGTAGAATCTTTCTGTTGCGCCGTTGTCGCCGGTCATGAATTCCATCGTCACCCCTGAGTTCTGGTAATCACTGTTTATGTCTTTGGCCTCCGTGTAAAACGTGTATCCGTTGATATCATATGCCTGATAGGTCTTGAGGTTGGCCGCACGGCCATGTGCTAAGGCGTGCATGAACAATCCGTCTTCACTGCCCTCTTCCGGGGGATTAGCAATAACATGCTCTTTGAACCAACGCAAGAAAGTGTAGTTGTGCTCTCTAGTAACTTCGGCGTCCGTCTTGTGTAGCCCATGGTCACGATACTTCTTTACGATGGTTTCTTTGTGCAGTTCCATGAAAGGATCTACCACGTCTAGGTGCTGTAGCACTACTAAGTTTGCTATGTCCAAGTTGTTGCGTCGATCCGAGTAGTCCACATGCAATTCCCTCCAACCGTTCGTGTGACCATCTCCTCTGAGCCTCCCAAGGTGCTTGTTGACGGGCAAACCAACAATAGGGTTTTCGTCACTTAGATAATTCTCGCAAAAGGAGATGCACTCTTGGGTTAGATAGTGCTGCACAATGCTTCCATCCAGACGGGACATGTTACGAATGAATCCTTTGATGACCCCATTCATCCTCTCGAAAAGCATCATGCTGTGAAGGAATGACGGCCCGAGGTCGATGATGTCGTCCACAATGTGGACACATAGATGCACCATGAAGTCAAAGAACGCGGGCGGGAAGTAAATCTCAAGCTCATTTAGTATGACAACTATCTCTTCTTGTAACCTTCGGAGCTGCTTCACACTGATCGACTTTCAAGACATAACATCAAAAAAGTTGCACAAACCAATAAGCGTTTCACGGACGTGCTCGTCCATTATAACTCTAAGGGCAACCGGAAGGATCTACGTCATCATCACGTGACAGTCATCAGACTTCATCCCGCTGAACCGTTTCTTCTTGGTGTCTAGAAATCTGCTTATCTTCCCACAGTAACCGGAACTAACTTTGATTCTGGTAAGGCACTTGAAGAATTGATCGATCTCCTTCGGACTTAAGGTGAAGCAAGAAGGGGGGCAATAATTCTCATCCTTCTTGTTGACTTTCCTGCCCCTGTCCCCCGCCTCCGTCTCCGCCTCTGTTGACTTTTTACGGGGCGGCATGTGCAGATCTGCCCTGATTTTCAAATCTTCCAAGTCTCTTCTTTCCTTCGTCCCATCCTTGGTCTTATCCGGCATGTTCATCAGTGTTGCAAGCAAGCTCTCAAGGATATTCTTCCTGATATGCATTTGATCAAGGCAATGAGGCATGTCGAGTTTGCGCAAGTACGACAAGTCCTAGAAAACAGACCTTGTTTTCCATACCTTCAGCAGCGGCTCCGACGCCTTTTTCATCTTCTTTCCCGGCGCGGGGCACTGTTCCTAGTTTTTCAACAGCTCATCGATTTTGGTGCCGCTCCGCTTACGTGGAGGTCCTCGATGCTCAACCTCACCACTGAGTAGATCTCCACGGTTTCTCCACGGGTCGTCCTGTGCGAGCCATCTTCGATGCCCCATGTACACGATTTTCCAGACCCACCGTCTTTTGTTGACGTTAGCTGCTGAGACGTTGTATCATCCATGCACCGCATGCATCCGCAATATCCATGGCACACCTGTCCTGATACATATCCATAACCGAGATAGTTGTGCACCGTCGTCATCAGCATGGCTCTCATATAGAAATACTCGCCTTTACTGGCGTCCCATGTCTTGGCCGGTGTTTTCCATAACGTGTCTAACTCCGCTTGAAGTAGCCCCAGATACAGATGAATATTATTTCCTGGTTGTCTTGGCCCTTGATGTTGGAAATATGCCCTAGAGGCAATAATAAATTAGTTATTATCATATTTCCTTGTTCATGATAATCGTTTATTATCCATGCTAGAATTGTATTGATCGGAAACTCAGATACATGTGTGGATACATAGACAACACTATGTCCCTAGTGAGCCTCTACTAGACTAGCTCGCTGATCAAAGATGGTCAAGGTTTCCTGGCCATAGACATGAGTTGTCATTTGATCACGGGATCACATCATTTGGAGAGTGATGTGATGGACAAGACCCAAACTATGAACGTAGCATATGATCGTGTCAGTTTATTGCTATTGTTTTCTGCATGTCAAGTATGTGTTCCTATGGCCATGAGATCATGTAACTCGTAGACACCGAAGGAGTACCTTGTGCGTATCAAACGTCACAACGTAACTGGGTGACTATAAAGATGCTCTATAGGTATCTCCGAGGGTGTCTGTTGAGTTGGCATGGATCAAGCCTGTGATTTGTTACTCCGTGTGACGGAGAGGTATCTCAGGGCCCACTCGGTAATACAACATCACAATGAGCCTTGCAAGCAAAGTGACTAAAGTGTTAGCCACGTGATATTGTATTATGGAACGAGTAAAGAGACTTGCCGGTAACGAGATTGAACAAGGTATGGAGATACCGACGATCGAATCTCGGGCAAGTAACATACCGATGAACAAAGGGAACAACATACGGGATTAACTGAATCCTTGACATAGAGGTTCAATCGATAAAGATCTTCGTAGAATATGTAGGAACCAATATGGGCATCCAGGTCCTGCTATTGGTTATTGACCGTAGAGGTGTCTCGGTCATGTCTACATAGTTCTCGAACCCGCAGGGTTTGCACACTTAACGTTTGGTGTCGTTCGATATTATTGAGTTATGTATGTTGGTGACCGAAGGTTGTTCGGAGTCCTGTATGAGATCCCGGACGTCACGAGGAGCTCCGGAATGGTCCGGAGGTAAAGATTTATATATGGGAAGTAATATATTGGCGACCGGAAAAGTTTCAGCTTTTTCCGGTATTGTACCGGGAAGCTTCTAGAAGGTGCCGGAAACTTCCGGAGGAGTCCGGAAGTCCACCAAGGGTTCCACCACGTCCCAAGGGTTTGCATGGGCTGAGGGGAGGCGCCCTGGCCTTATTGGGCCAGGCGCACAAGTCCCTCATGGCCCATGTGGCTTGGGAGAGGTGGAAAGTCCACCTGTTTATGGAAAGGGAGGGAATTCGACTAGGAGTCCAACTCCTCCCCCTTGGCTGCGCCCTAGGGATTGGAGGGGCTGATCTCCATGCCCCTCCACCTATATATAGAGGGGAGGGGGCGCCGCAAGAGCACACACGAAGCCCTTGGCGCCCCTCTCTCTCCCTAGATCGTTTTCTCCTCTGTTCGCGGTTTCGGTAGCGCTAGGCATAGCCCTGCCGGGATAGCACCACCACCACTGCCACCATGTCGTCGTGTTGCCGGAGAACTCATCTACCTCTCCGCTCTTCCTTGGCTAGATCAAGGAGGCGGAGATCGTCATCGAGCTGTACGTGTGCTGAACGCGGAGGTGCCGTCCGTTCGGCGCTAGATCGTGATTGGATCGCGAGACGACTTGCGATTTGGATCGCGAAGACGATCGACTACATCAACCGCGTTTCTTAACGCTTCCCGCTTAGCAATCTACAAGGGTATGTGGATCCGATCTCCCCTCTCGTAGATGCTCATCTCCATTGATAGATCTTGTATGTGCGTAGGAATTTTTTTGTTTCCCATGCAACGCTCCCCAAAAGTGGCATCATGAGCTAGGTCTATGCATAGATGAGATCACGAGTAGAACACAAAGGACTTTGTGGGCGTTGATATTCAGATTGCTTCCCTCCTTAGTCTTTTCTTGATTCAGCGGTATTGTGGGATGAAGCGGCTCGGACCAACCTTACTCGTCCACGTACGAGAGACCGGTTCCATCGACTGACATGCAACTTTGCTGCATAAGATGGCTGGCGGGTGTCTGTCTCTCCCACTTTGGTTGAATCGGATTCGACAGAGGCGGTCCTTGTAGAAGATGAAATAGCAACTTGTATATCACCGTTGTGGTTTTGCGTAGGTAAGAATCATTCTTGCTAGATACCCATAGCAGCCACGTAAAACATGCAACAACAAATTAGAGGACGTCTAACTTGTTTTTGAAGGGTATGATGTGATATGATATGGCCAGAAACATGATGAGATGTATCTAATGTATGAGATGATCATGTTTTGCATAGATTATCACGACTTGCATGTCGATGAGTACGGCAACCGGCAGGAGCCATAGGGTTGTCTTTAATTTATTCTCGCCTTTTTGCTTTACTTTATCGCTATGAGTTAGCAATAGTTGTAGAAGCAATAGTTGGCGCGACAACCTCATGGCGACACATTGATGCAGATCAAGATGATGGAGATCATGGTGTTATGCCAGTGACGATGGAGATCATGCCGGTGCTTTAAGATGGAGATCAAAAGCACAAGATCATGGCCATATCATGTCACTTATGATTTGCATGTGATGTTAATCCTTTTATGCACCTTGTTTTGCTTAGGACGACGGTAGCATTATAAGATGACCCCTCACTAAAATTTCAAGATAAAATTGTGTTCACCCCGAGTGTGCACCTTTGCGAAAGTTCGTCGTTTCGAGACACCACGTGATGATCGGGTGTGATAGACTCTACGTTCACATACAACGGGCACAAGCCAGTTTTGCACATGTGGAACACTTGGGTTAAACTTGACGAGCCTAGCATGTACAGACATGGCCTCGGAACACAAAAGAATGAAAGGTCGAACATGAGTCATATAGTAGATATGATCAACATGGAGATGTTCACCATTGAAACCACCTCAGCTCACGTGATGATCGGACTTGGGTTGGTGAATTTGGATCATGTAGCACTCGGATGACCGGAGGGATGTCAATTTGAGTGGGAGTTCTTTAGTAATATGATTAATTGAACTCATTATCATGAACATAGTCTAAAGTTGTATTTGCAAAATTATATTGTAGATCAATAGCTCGCGCTGTAGCTCCCTTCAATTTTCATACGTTCCTAGAGGAAAAGTAAGTTGAAAGATGATGGTAGCAGTTATGCGGACTGGGTTCGTGATCTGAGGATTGTCCTCATTGCTGCACATAAGGCTTATGTCCTTGATGCACCGCTCGGTGCGCCACGCCCTCAAGCGTCGTCTATGGATGTTGTGAACATCTGACAGACACGTTCTGATGAAGACTTGATAGTTCTGTGTGTCATGCATTACAGCTTAGAATTGAGGCTCCAAAGACGTTTTGAACGTCACGGAGCATATGAGATGTTCCAAGCGCTGAAATTGGGATTTCAGGCTCGTGCCCTTGTTGAGAGATATGAGACCTCTAACAAGATTCTTTGCCTGCAAGATGAAGGAGAATAGCTCAATCAGGTGAGCATGTGCCCAGATTGTGTGGGTACAACAATCGCTTGAATCAAGTGGGATTTCATCTTCCAGATAAGATAGTGATTGACAGAGTTCTCCAAGTCACTGCCACCAAGCTGCTAGAGCTTCGTGACGAACTATAACATGCCAGGGATGGAGATGATCCCTGAGATATTCGCGATGTTTGACACCGCGAAGGTAGAAATCAAGAAGGAGCATCAAGTGTTGATGGTTAGTAAAACCACTAGTTTCGAGAAGGGCCAGGGCAAGAAGGGAAACTTCATGAATGGCAAGCCAGTTGCCGCTCCAGTGATGAAACCCAAGGTTGAACCCAAACCCGAGACTAAATGCTTCTATAATAAGGAGAACGGTCACTGGTAGCGGAACTGCCCCAGATACTTGACATATAAGAAGGCTGGCAACGTCAAGAGAAGTATATTTGATATAAGTGTTATTGATGTGTACCTTACTAGTACTCCTAGTAGCACCAGGGTATTAGATACCGGTTCAGTTGCTAATGTTAGTAACTCGAAATAAAAGCTACGGAATGAACAGAGACTAGCTGAAGGGCGAGGTGACGATGTGCATTGGAAGTGTTTCCAAGGTTGATGTGATCACCATCGCACGCTCCCTCTACCTTCGGTATTAGTGTTGAACCTAAATAAATGTTATTTGGTGTTTGTGTTGAGCATGAACATGATTGGATCGTGTTTATTGCAATACGGTTATTCATTTAAGTCAGAGATTAATGGTTATTCTGTTTACATGAATGTGAATGTTTTATTGAATCTCGATCGTAGTGATACACATGTTCATAATATTAATGCCAAAAGATGCAAAGTTAATAATGATAGTACCACATACTTGTGGCATTGCCGCTAAGGTCATATTGGTGTAAAGCGCATGAAGAAACTCCATGCTGATGGATCTTTAAACTCACTCGATTTCGAATCAGTCGAGACATGCGGACTATGTCTCATGGGCAAGATGACTAAGACTCCATTTTCTGATATGATGGAGCGAGCAAGTGACTTATTGGAAATGATACATGTTGATGTATGCGGTCCAATGAGTGTTGAAGCATGCGGTGGATATCGTTATTTTCTTGGCTTCACTAATGATTTGAGTAGATATGGGTATATTTACTTAAAGAAACACAAGTCTGAAACGTTTGAAAAGTTCAAGCAATTTCAGAGTGAAGTTGAAGATCATCGTGACAAGTAGATAAAATGTCTATGATATGATCATGGAGGTGAATATCTGAGTTACGAGTTTGGTATGCAACTTAAGACAATGCGGAAATTGTTTCACAAACTCACGCCGCCTGGAACACCATAGTGTGATGGTGTGTCCATACGTCATAGCCGTGCTCTATTGGATATAGTACGTACTATGATGTCTCTTACTGATTTGTCACTATCATTTTCGGGTTATGCATTAGAGACAACTACATTCACTTTAATAGGGCACCATCTAAGTCCGTTGAGATGACACCGTATGAATTATGGTTTAGTAGAAACCTAAGCTGTTGTTTCTTAGAGTTTGGGAATGTGATGCTTATGTGAAAAGACTTCAACCTGATAAGCTCGAACCCAAAGCGGACAAATGGATCTTCATAGGATACCCTAAGGAAACAGTTGGGTATACCTTCTATCTCAAATCCGAGGGCAAAGTGTTTGTTGCTAAAATGGCTCCTTTCTCGAGAAAGAGTTTCTCTCGAAAGAATTGAGTGGGAGGAAAAGTAGAACTTGATGAGGTCATTGAACCGTCACTTCCGTTGGAGGGTAGCACAACGCAGAAAGATGTTTCTGTGGCGCCTACATCGAATGAAGAGGAAGTTAATGATGATGATCATGACACTTCGGATCAAGTTACTACCGAGCCTCGTAGGTCGACAAGAAATCTTACCGCCCCTGAGTGGTACGACAATCCTATCTTGGAGGTCATGTTGTTAGACAACAGTGAACCTACGGGCTATGAAGAAGCGATGGTGGGCCCGAATTCCA
This sequence comes from Elymus sibiricus, assembly GCA_039707655.1. Lineage (NCBI taxonomy): Eukaryota > Viridiplantae > Streptophyta > Magnoliopsida > Poales > Poaceae > Elymus > Elymus sibiricus. The sequence goes on along the minus strand of CM077673.1, from coordinate 269,390,139 downwards.
ACAAATGGCTAGGAGCCATGAAATCCGAGCTAGGATCCATGTTTGAAAACCAAGTATGGACTTTGGTAGACTTTCCCGATGAACGGCAGACCGTTAAGTACAAATGGATCTTTAATAAAAAGACATACGCTGATGGTAAATGTCACCATTTATAAAGCTCGACTCGCCGCAAAGTAGTTTTCGACAAGTTCAAGGAGTTGACTACAATGAGACTTTATCACCTGTAGCGATGTTAAAGTCTGTTGGAATTATGTTAGCAGTTGCTGCATTTTTCGATTATGAAATCTGGCAGATGGATGTCAAAATAGAGTTTCCTTAACGGTTTCCATGAGGAAAGGTTGTATGTGATACAACCAGAAGGTTTTGTCGGTCCTAAGGATGCTAAAAGGTATGCAAGCTCCAGCGATCCTTCTATGGATTGGAGCAAGCATCTCGGAGTTGGAATATACACTTTGATGAAGTGATCAAAGCACTTGGGTTTATACAAAGTTTATAAGAAACTTGTATTTACAAGAAAGTGAGTGGGAGCACTATAGAATTTCTGACAAGTATATGTGGATCACATATGGTTGATCGGGAATGATGTAGAAATTTTTGGAAGGCATAAAAGGTTGTTTAAAAGGTGTTTTTCAAAGGAAGACCTGTATAAAAGGCTACTTAAATATTGGGCATCAAGATCTATAGAGATAGATCAAAACGCCTGATAGGACTTTCAATGAGTGCATGCCTTGACAAGATTTTGAAGGAGTTCAAAATGGATCAGTCAAAGAAGGAGTTCTTGCCTGATTTGTAAGGTGTGAAGTTGAGTGAGACTCAAAGCTCGACCACGACAGAAGAGAGAAAAAGGACGAAGGTCGTCCCCTATGCCTTAGCCGTAGGCTCTATATAGTATGCCATGCTGTGTACCGCACCTGGTGTGCGCCTTGCCATGAGTCTATCAAGGGGTACATGAGTGATCCAGGAGTGGATAACTGGACAGCGGTCAAAATTATCCTTAGTAAATTGAGGACTGAGGAAATATTTCTCGATTATGGAGGTGATAAAGAGTTCGTCATAAAGAGTTACGTCGATGCAAGCTTTGACACCAATCCGGATGACTCTGAGTAGTAATCCGGATACGTATAGTGGAGCACCATTTGGAATAGCTCCAAGTGGAGCATGGTAGCAGCATCTACAGTATGACATAATATTTGCAAAGTGCACACGGATCTGAATGTTGCAGACCCGTTGACTAAAAACCTCTCTCACAAGCAAATCATGATAAAACCCCAAAACTCATTGGATGTTAATCACATGGTGATGTAAACTAGATTATTGACTCTAGTGGAAGTGGGAGACTGTTGGAAATATGCCCTAGAGGCAATAATAAATTAGTTATTATCATATTTCCTTGTTCATAATAATCGTTTATTATCCATGCTAGAATTGTATTGATCGGAAACTCAGATACATGTGTGGATACATAGACAACATTATGTCCCTAGTGAGCCTCTACTAGGCTAGCTCGTTGATCAAAGATGGTCAAGGATTCCTGTCCATAGACATGAGTTGTCATTTAATAATGGGATCACATCATTAGGTGAATGATGTGATGGACAAGACCCAAACTATGAACGTAGCATATGATCGTGTCAGTTTATTGCTATTGTTTTCTGCATGTCAAGTATGTGTTCCTATGACCATGAGATCATGTAATTCGCTGACACCGGAGGAGTACCTTGTGTGTATCAAACGTCACAACGTAACTAGGTGACTATAAAGATGCTCTACAGGTATCTCCGAGGGTGTCTGTTAAGTTGGCATAGATCAAGACTGGGATTTGTTACTCCGTGTGATGGAGAGGTATCTCAGGGCCCACTCGGTAATACAACATCACAATTACCCTTGCATGCAAAGTAATTAAAGTGTTAGCCACGGGATCTTGTATTATGGAACGAGTAAAGGGACTTGCCGGTAACGAGATTGAACTAGTTATGGAGATACAGACGATCAAATCTCGGGCAAGTAACATACCGATGAACAAAGGGAACATCATACGGGATTAACTGAATCCTTGACATAGAGGTTCAACCGATAAAGATCTTCGTAGAATATGTAGGAACCAATATGGGCATCCAGGTCCCGCTATTGGTTATTGACCGTAGAGGTGTCTCGGTGATGTCTACATAGTTCTCGAACCCGCAGGGTCTGCACACTTAACGTTCGGTGACGTTTCGGTATTATTGAGTTATGTATGTTGGTGACCGAAGGTTGTTCAGAGTCCTGGATGAGATACCGGATGTCACGAGGAGCTCCGGAATGGTCCGGAGGTAAAGATTTATATATGGGAGGTCATATTTTGGCGACCAGAAAAGTTTCAGGTTTTTCCGGTATTGCACCGGGAAGCTTCTAGAAGGTTCCGAAAACTTCCGAAGGAGTCCGGAAGTCCACCAAGGGTTCCACCACGTCCCAAGGGTTTGCATGGGCTGAGGGGAGGCACCCTGGCCTTATTGGGCCAAGCTCACAAGTCCCTCAAGGCCCACGTGGCTTGGGAGAGGTGGAAAGTCCACCTGTTTTTGGAAAGGGAGGGAATTGGACTAGGATTTCAACTCCCCCCCCTTGGATGCGCCCTAGGGCTTGGAGGGGCTGATCTCCACGCCCCTTCACCTATATATAGAGGGGAGGGGGCACCCCAAGAGCACACACGAAGCCCTTGGCGCCCCTCTCTCTCCCTAGTTCGTTTTCTTCTCCGTTCGCGGTTTCGGTAGCTCTAGGCGTAGCCCTGCCGGGATATCACCACCACCACCGCAACCACGCCGTCGTGTTGCTAGAGAACTCATCTACTTCTCCGCTCTCCCTTGCTGGATCAAGGAGGCGGAGATCGTCATCGAGTTGTACGTGTGTTGAATGCGGAGGTGTCGTCCGTTCGGCGCTAGATCGTGATTGGATCGCGGGACGGCTTGCGATTTGGACCGTGAACACATTCGACTACATCATCTGCGTTTCTTAACGCTTCCCGCTTAGCGATCTACAAGGGTATGTGGATCCTATCTCCCCTCTCGTAGATGCTCATCTCCATGGATAGATCTTGTATTTGCGTAGGAAATTTTTGTTTCCCATGCAACGTTCCCCAACACTTGAATCAACATGCTCATGTGTAAGTACTTTGACTTCATGCACAACCAGGGGGGAGGTTGTACATCCATAAAAACACGAGCCATGTGCTATGGTTGGTGTTCTAGTTGCCAAACGGATTCATGCCATTGGTACTCGCACCAAGCACGATGATGATTAATTGAACTCATTATCATGAACATAGTCTAAAGTTGTATTTGCAAAATTATATTGTAGATCGATAGCTCGCACTGTAGCTCCCTTCAATTTTCATACGTTCCTAGAGGAAAAGTAAGTTGAAAGATGATGGTAGCAGTTATGCGGACTGGGTTCGTGATCTGAGGATTGTCCTCATTGCTGCACATAAGGCTTATGTCCTTGATGCACCGCTCGGTGCGCCACGCCCTCAAGCGTCGTCTATGGATGTTGTGAACATCTGACAGACACGTTCTGATGAAGACTCGATAGTTCTGTGTGTCATGCATTACAGCTTAGAATTGAGGCTCCAAAGACGTTTTGAATGTCACGGAGCATATGAGATGTTCCAAGCGCTGAAATTGGGATTTCAGGCTCGTGCCCTTGTTGAGAGATATGAGACCTCTAACAAGATTCTTTGCCTGCAAGATGAAGGAGAATAGCTCAATCAGGTGAGCATGTGCCCAGATTGTGTGGGTACAACAATCGCTTGAATCAAGTGGGATTTCATCTTCCAGATAAGATAGTGATTGACAGAGTTCTCCAAGTCACTGCCACCAAGCTGCTAGAGCTTCGTGACGAACTATAACATGCCAGGGATGGAGATGATCCCTGAGATATTCGCGATGTTTGACACCGCGAAGGTAGAAATCAAGAAGGAGCATCAAGTGTTGATGGTTAGTAAAACCACTAGTTTCGAGAAGGGCCAGGGCAAGAAGGGAAACTTCATGAATGGCAAGCCAGTTGCCGCTCCAGTGATGAAACCCAAGGTTGAACCCAAACCCGAGACTAAATGCTTCTATAATAAGGAGAACGGTCACTGGTAGCGGAACTGCCCCAGATACTTGACATATAAGAAGGCTGGCAACGTCAAGAGAAGTATATTTGATATATGTGTTATTGATGTGTACCTTACTAGTACTCCTAGTAGCACCAGGGTATTAGATACCGGTTCAGTTGCTAATGTTAGTAACTCGAAATAAAAGCTACGGAATGAACAGAGACTAGCTGAAGGGCGAGGTGACGATGTGCATTGGAAGTGTTTCCAAGGTTGATGTGATCACCATCGCACGCTCCCTCTACCTTCGGTATTAGTGTTGAACCTAAATAAATGTTATTTGGTGTTTGTGTTGAGCATGAACATGATTGGATCGTGTTTATTGCAATACGGTTATTCATTTAAGTCAGAGATTAATGGTTATTCTGTTTACATGAATGTGAATGTTTTATTGAATCTCGATCGTAGTGATACACATGTTCATAATATTAATGCCAAAAGATGCAAAGTTAATAATGATAGTACCACATACTTGTGGCATTGCCGCTAAGGTCATATTGGTGTAAAGCGCATGAAGAAACTCCATGCTGATGGATCTTTAAACTCACTCGATTTCGAATCAGTCGAGACATGCGGACTATGTCTCATGGGCAAGATGACTAAGACTCCATTTTCTGATATGATGGAGCGAGCAAGTGACTTATTGGAAATGATACATGTTGATGTATGCGGTCCAATGAGTGTTGAAGCATGCGGTGGATATCATTATTTTCTTGGCTTCACTAATGATTTGAGTAGATATGGGTATATTTACTTAAAGAAACACAAGTCTGAAACGTTTGAAAAGTTCAAGCAATTTCAGAGTGAAGTTGAAGATCATCGTGACAAGTAGATAAAATGTCTATGATATGATCATGGAGGTGAATATCTGAGTTACGAGTTTGGTATGCAACTTAAGACAATGCGGAAATTGTTTCACAAACTCACGCCGCCTGGAACACCATAGTGTGATGGTGTGTCCATACGTCGTAGCCGTGCTCTATTGGATATAGTACGTACTATGATGTCTCTTACTGATTTGTCACTATCATTTTCGGGTTATGCATTAGAGACAACTACATTCACTTTAATAGGGCACCATCTAAGTCCGTTGAGATGACACCGTATGAATTATGGTTTAGTAGAAACCTAAGCTGTTGTTTCTTAGAGTTTGGGAATGTGATGCTTATGTGAAAAGACTTCAACCTGATAAGCTCGAACCCAAAGCGGACAAATGGATCTTCATAGGATACCCTAAGGAAACAGTTGGGTATACCTTCTATCTCAAATCCGAGGGCAAAGTGTTTGTTGCTAAAATGGCTCCTTTCTCGAGAAAGAGTTTCTCTCGAAAGAATTGAGTGGGAGGAAAAGTAGAACTTGATGAGGTCATTGAACCGTCACTTCCGTTGGAGGGTAGCACAACGCAGAAAGATGTTTCTGTGGCGCCTACATCGAATGAAGAGGAAGTTAATGATGATGATCATGACACTTCGGATCAAGTTACTACCGAGCCTCGTAGGTCGACAAGAAATCTTACCGCCCCTGAGTGGTACGACAATCCTATCTTGGAGGTCATGTTGTTAGACAACAATGAACCTACGGGCTATGAAGAAGCGATGGTGGGCCCGAATTCCAACAAATGGCTAGGAGCCATGAAATCCGAGCTAGGATCCATGTTTGAAAACCAAGTATGGACTTTGGTAGACTTGCCCGATGAACGGCAGACCGTTAAGTACAAATGGATCTTTAATAAAAAGACATACGCTGATGGTAAATGTCACCATTTATAAAGCTCGACTCGCCGCAAAGTAGTTTTCGACAAGTTCAAGGAGTTGACTACAATGAGACTTTATCACCTGTAGCGATGTTAAAGTCTGTTGGAATTATGTTAGCAGTTGCTGCATTTTTCGATTATGAAATCTGGCAGATGGATGTCAAAATAGAGTTTCCTTAACGGTTTCCATGAGGAAAGGTTGTATGTGATACAACCAGAAGGTTTTGTCGGTCCTAAGGATGCTAAAAGGTATGCAAGCTCCAGCGATCCTTCTATGGATTGGAGCAAGCATCTCGGAGTTGGAATATACACTTTGATGAAGTGATCAAAGCACTTGGGTTTATACAAAGTTTATAAGAAACTTGTATTTACAAGAAAGTGAGTGGGAGCACTATAGAATTTCTGACAAGTATATGTGGATCACATATGGTTGATCGGGAATGATGTAGAAATTTTTGGAAGGCATAAAAGGTTGTTTAAAAGGTGTTTTTCAAAGGAAGACCTGTATAAAAGGCTACTTAAATATTGGGCATCAAGATCTATAGAGATAGATCAAAACGCCTGATAGGACTTTCAATGAGTGCATGCCTTGACAAGATTTTGAAGGAGTTCAAAATGGATCAGTCAAAGAAGGAGTTCTTGCCTGATTTGTAAGGTGTGAAGTTGAGTGAGACTCAAAGCTCGACCACGACAGAAGAGAGAAAAAGGACGAAGGTCGTCCCCTATGCCTTAGCCGTAGGCTCTATATAGTATGCCATGCTGTGTACCGCACCTGGTGTGCGCCTTGCCATGAGTCTATCAAGGGGTACATGAGTGATCCAGGAGTGGATAACTGGACAGCGGTCAAAATTATCCTTAGTAACTTGAGGACTGAGGAAATATTTCTCGATTATGGAGGTGATAAAGAGTTCGTCATAAAGAGTTACGTCGATGCAAGCTTTGACACCAATCCGGATGACTCTGAGTAGTAATCCGGATACGTATAGTGGAGCACCATTTGGAATAGCTCCAAGTGGAGCATGGTAGCAGCATCTACAGTATGACATAATATTTGCAAAGTGCACACGGATCTGAATGTTGCAGACCCGTTGACTAAAAACCTCTCTCACAAGCAAATCATGATAAAACCCCAAAACTCATTGGATGTTAATCACATGGTGATGTAAACTAGATTATTGACTCTAGTGGAAGTGGGAGACTGTTGGAAATATGCCCTAGAGGCAATAATAAATTAGTTATTATCATATTTCCTTGTTCATAATAATCGTTTATTATCCATGCTAGAATTGTATTGATCGGAAACTCAGATACATGTGTGGATACATAGACAACATTATGTCCCTAGTGAGCCTCTACTAGGCTAGCTCGTTGATCAAAGATGGTCAAGGATTCCTGTCCATAGACATGAGTTGTCATTTGATAATGGGATCACATCATTAGGTGAATGATGTGATGGACAAGACCCAAACTATGAACGTAGCATATGATCGTGTCAGTTTATTGCTATTGTTTTCTGCATGTCAAGTATGTGTTCCTATGACCATGAGATCATGTAATTCGCTGACACCGGAGGAGTACCTTGTGTGTATCAAACGTCACAACGTAACTAGGTGACTATAAAGATGCTCTACAGGTATCTCCGAGGGTGTCTGTTAAGTTGGCATAGATCAAGACTGGGATTTGTTACTCCGTGTGATGGAGAGGTATCTCAGGGCCCACTCGGTAATACAACATCACAATTACCCTTGCATGCAAAGTGATTAAAGTGTTAGCCACGAGATCTTGTATTATGGAACGAGTAAAGGGACTTGCCGGTAACGAGATTGAACTAGTTATGGAGATACAGACGATCAAATCTCGAGCAAGTAACATACCGATGAACAAAGGGAACATCATACGGGATTAACTGAATCCTTGACATAGAGGTTCAACCGATAAAGATCTTCATAGAATATGTAGGAACCAATATGGGTATCCAGGTCCCGCTATTGGGTATTGACCGTAGAGGTGTCTCGGTGATGTCTACATAGTTCTCGAACCCGCAGGGTCTGCACACTTAACGTTCGGTGACGTTTCGGTATTATTGAGTTATGTATGTTGGTGACCGAAGGTTGTTCGGAGTCCTGGATGAGATACCGGATGTCACGAGGAGCTCCGGAATGGTCCAGAGGTAAAGATTTATATATGGGAGGTCATATTTTGGCGACCAGAAAAGTTTCGAGTTTTTCCGGTATTGCACCGGGAAGCTTCTAGAAGGTTCCGAAAACTTCCGAAGGAGTCCGGAAGTCCACCAAGGGTTCCACCACATCCCAAGGGTTTGCATGGGCTGAGGGGAGGCGCCCTGGCCTTATTGGGCCAAGCTCACAAGTCCCTCAAGGCCCACGTGGCTTGGGAGAGGTGGAAAGTCCACCTGTTTTTGGAAAGGGAGGGAATTGGACTAGGAGTCCAACTCCCCCCCTTGGATGTGCCCTAGGGCTTGGAGGGGCTGATCTCCACGCCCCTTCACCTATATATAGAGGGGAGGGGGCACCCCAAGAGCACACACGAAGCCCTTGGCGCCCCTCTCTCTCCCTAGTTCGTTTTCTTCTCCGTTCGCGGTTTCGGTAGCTCTAGGCGTAGCCCTGCCGGGATATCACCACCACCACCGCAACCACGCCGTCGTGTTGCCAGAGAACTCATCTAATTCTCCGCTCTCCCTTGCTGGATCAAGGAGGCGGAGATCGTCATCGAGTTGTACGTGTGTTGAATGCGGAGGTGTCGTCCGTTCGGCGCTAGATCGTGATTGGATCGCGGGACGGCTTGCGATTTGGACCGCGAAGACATTCGACTACATCATCTGCGTTTCTTAACGCTTCCCGCTTAGCGATCTACAAGGGTATGTGGATCCTATCTCCCCTCTCGTAGATGCTCATCTCCATGGATAGATCTTGTATTTGCGTAGGAAATTTTTGTTTCCCATGCAACGTTCCCCAACACTTGAATCAACATGCTCATGTGTAAGTACTTTGACTTCATGCACAACCAGGGGGGAGGTTGTACATCCATAAAAACACGAGCCATGTGCTATGGTTGGTGTTCTAGTTGCCAAACGGATTCATGCCATTGGTACTCGCACCAAGCACGATGTTCTTCGCATCATCTGCGAAATATCCATATTCCGCGTTGAATGCTCGCCACTGGCTAGCATCCGCGAGGTGTCTCAGCTTCGGATCATCTCCGGCGTCAGCCTTCACCCTCTCCGCATGCCAGCGCATGAGCTTTGCTTCCTTAGGATCTACGAAATAACGCTGCACATGGGGAATGATCGGTAAGTACCATACAACTTTCTGAGGATATTTCTTCCCGGCCGCCTTCTATCGAGAAGCATTGCACACCAGACAGCTGGTTTTTTCCGCGTGCTCCTTCCGATAAATGATGCAATCGTTGATGCATGCATGGTATCTAATGTGGGGCAGATCAAGAGGGCACACGATCTTCTTGGCCTCATCAACGCTAGTAGGACACAGGTTCTCCGAGGGAAGAACTTTATCATGTAGATACTTCAAATGCTCATCGAGGCTTATGTCTGTCCATTTGTTTTTGGCCTTCGTCTTTAGAAGTTCAAGTGTGAAACTCAAGCGGGTCACCTTGGGATCACAACCATCATACAATGGAGTATTCGAGTCTACCTCCAGTTGCGCTAGCTTGGCCTCCTCTCTTGAAGCGGCTCTGTCGCTAGTCGTACTCTTGCGAAGCAGGTCTTGAACATGAGGGTCCTGAGCGACTGAACTTAGTCGCGTCGAAGACTGCGGCGTATCCGCCTCTTCTACGTCGTGTCCGGCCTCTTCTCCGCCATGTAAGACATCTTCTCCGCCGTGTACGGTCTCTTCTCCTCCACCATGCCCAGCGCCCTCAAACTCTTCTTCGGGTCCATCATCGTCGACCATCTCTTCGTCTACCCCCATGTCGTTATTGTCTGCCATGTGGACATCCTCATCATCATCTTCAGTTATCCACCGAGTATAGCCATCCATGAAATCATACATGAGCAGGTGCGCCTTCAAACTGCCACGGTCAAAGGGGTCCAGGATGGTGATTAGTTTGCATCTTCTACACGGACATATAACCCCAGTCCGGTTATTTAAATACGTGTCCTGCAACGCTGATTGCAACCATCTGTCCTCCACCCTTCCACTGACCTTCATGATTGCCTATGCGGTATACTAAGCTAAAGAATTTTAATCATGCATGCATATATCAAAGTCATACAAAATTTCGACATGACCTTCCCTAAATATATTCCATATAGAGTTTTCCCAAAATTCACCGAAACGGAAATAAATAAACATTTCGGCAAAACATAAGCAACTCATGTCACGATCCGGCAAACACACATAGGCGGGGGCAACTCATGCCACACGCACATATTCCCACCATCATAGCGCAAACACACATATTTCCATTAATTCTTGCAAAGCACAACTTTTTATTCACCTTTCGTCCCGAGAGAGGGCCGGGATCGATCGAGCCAACGTTAACGTATATAGTAGATGGCCGGTACGGTGCCGCTATCTATCTAGCAAGGGATCAGAAGAAGTAGGACAAAGATGCATGGTAGATCTAGTTGGAAGGAGATGCTCTACCTAACTAGCTAGTGGAGAGGGAGGGAAAGCTAGCTAGTGAGACAAAATGCAAGAGAGATCGAGACCGGAAGAGAGAAGGACAGAGAGACAAATGATCAAGTGAGGGAAAGAAGCGATTAATGGAGCTCATTAATGGAGGAGATGGTGGATGGGGGCATTAATGGGGAGAGAAGAGAGGTAGGAGAAGGAAGAACTAAGTGAGGGAGGTAGAGGGGGGAGAGGGGAGGGGGAGGGTGGGAGAGGAAAAGGTGGCTGCTACGAGTAGCAGTAGCGCTGGAGAAGAAACGCGCTACTGCTAAGCGCCATAGCAGTAGCACTAGTCTGGGCACCAGCGCTGCTACTAATTGGGGCCCACCTGCTGGCAACGTATAGGCATAGCAGTAGTGGTGGACCACCGACACGTGCTACTACTAGGGAATTAGTAGTAGCGCCGGTTTCAGACAACCGCTACCACTACTGGTAGCCCCTGGCTGTGGCGATGGGACCACTTAGCAGTAGCGGTGGTCTGATGGCCCGTGCTACTGCTACTTTTGTACTTGTAGCACTTGTCGACCGCCGGCGCTACTACTACATAGCAGTAGCGCTTTGCCTCTTTCCAGCGCTACTGCTAAAATCCTATCTATAGGCTTTCTCCTAGTAGTGCATATTCCAATACTATTACGTGGTGAAGATGAAAACCAAACCTTAGCTTTATATCGTAGTGAAAAAGGAAATAATTTGAATTTGACCACATCCTTATCCATATCCTTTTTATTTTGCATATCACATAGTTCAACAAAGGTATTAAGATGAGCAGCGGGATCCTCATTAGGACTTCCCAAAAATTGTTCTTTCATGATAAGATTCAGCAATGGAGCATTAATATCATAATACTCTGCAATAGTGGCGGGTGGTATTGGAATAATAATAAAATCATTGTTATTAGTATTTGAGAAGTCACGCAACTTAGTAGTATCTTGAGACATGGTGACTGAGCAAGCAAAGTAACAAGGAGGACAAGTAAACTAGCAAGCAAAGAAGTGAACTAGTAACTAGCAAAGATAAATATTTTTGTATTTTTGATTTTTATGAAAAAAATAAAATATAACAGCAAATAAAAAGTAGAACAATTTAATGATAATTTGTGCGAAGTTACTTAATAGTAGGTTGGTGATACTCCCCGGCAACGGCGCCAGAAATCCTTCGTGATACTTGTGATCTGCGTTGGGTTTTCCGTGAAGAGGAATGGGTGATGCAGCACAGTATAGATAAGTATTTCCCTTAGTAGAGAACCATGGTTTATCGAACCAATAATAGTAGCACGCAACCCCCATCTTCTGTGACTGCACACAAAAAAGCAAGCACTTGCACCCAACGAGGGCAAGAGGGTTGTCAATCCCCTTGGACTCATTATTTGCAAGCTAATGAAGTATGTATATGATAGTTGAATATTGTAAATTGCAAAATAAAATAAAAGTAAAGAAATGGCAGCAAGGTATTGAAGGCTTTTGTAAATTTATAAGTGAATAGACCCGGGGGGCGTAGTGTTCTCTAGTGGCTTCTCTCATATAGTAGGCATACGCTGGGTAAACAAATTACTGTTGGGCAATTGATAGAAAAGTGCATAGTTATGTAATATTTATTCATGGCAATGATCATGTGTATATACGCATCATGACCATAAGCAAAAGGCTGACTCCTGCCTGCACCTATTACTATTACTCCACCCATCGACTGCTATCCAGCATGCATCTAGAGTATTAAGTAAAACAGAGTAATGCTTGGAGAACAATGACATGATGTAGAAAAAGAGAATTCAATCAATATGAATTAACCCCATCGTTTTATCCTTAGTGGATACAATACAAAGACGTATCTTGTAAGCTAGTTTGTCACTAGGATATAGAAACCCGTAAGGTTGAACCCACTACAACGCACCCCTCTCACTGAAGAAATATCAATCTAGTTGGCCAAACTATTTCAAAAAATTAGAGAGATTTACGAAGCTATAATAATCATGCAAATAAGAATCATAATAGAAACCAGAGAAGACTCAAATATTTTTCATGAATAATCTGAACATAAACCCACAATCCATCGGACCCCGACAAACGCAACACACAAAGTGATTACATCGAATAGATCATCACGAAGATGCGGTGAACTTTGTATTGAAGATCAAGAGAGAGAGATAGCCATATAGGTACTAACTACAGGCCCGTAGGTCTGTAGGGAACTACTCACACATCACCATGGGAGTAGCAAGGTTGATGTAGAGGTCCTCCGTGATCGATCCCCCCCTCCGGCAGGGCACCAGAACAGGTCTCGAGATGGGCACACGGTGGAACAGAGACTTGCGGCGGCGGAAAAAGTGTTTCGGTAGGCTCTCTAGGGTTTTTGGGATTTATTAGAATTTATAGGCCAGAGAGGGGCGTCGGGGGCCACTCGAGGGAGGCATCACACATCAGGAGCGTGACCACCCCCTGGGTGCGCCCTGTTGTGTGCTCCTTCCCTCGTGCGGTCTCCGGTCTCCTCCCGAAGCTTCCAGGTCTTCTTTTGGTCCAGAAAAATCATAAAAATGTTTCGGGGCAATTGGACTTCGTTTAGTACTGTAAACCTGAAAAGTCAAAAACATGCAGAAAACAACAACTGGCACTGGGCACTGGGTTAATAGGTTAGTGCTCAAAAATAATATGAATTGGTAAATAATCACCTAAAAAGCATCCTAGAATGATAATATTATAGCATGAAACAATCAAAAATTATAGATACGTTGGAGACACATCAACAGTTTTAACATAACTTCGTTTAATGGAGCAAGGTATAGTAGGTATCCCGAGATCTCCCAATTTCTTTGGCACTCCACCCTCAAAAGAGTAATTAGCAAGCATGGTGGAAATCTCAGTTTCTGGTATCTTTCTTTTCTTAGTGACAATATCTTTCATATATTGTGCATAAGGAGGCTTCTTCAGAATATCTGTCAATCGTGTGCGCAAAATGATTGGCCTAAACATTTCAACAAAACGCTAAAAATATTCCTTGTCCATATTTTTGGAAGGCTTGCGAGGGAATGGCATGGGTTTTTGAACCCATGGCTCTCTTTCTTTACCATCTTTCCTAGCAATGAAATCTCTCTTATCGTAACTCTTATTATTAAAAGGTGGTTATCAAGATGAGCTGTAGGTTCTATTTCTACATCACTATCAAGTTCTTTATCATTATCTGGTTGAGCATCGACATGATTGTCATCATTTTCATTATCACTAGGTGCATGTTCACTACTAGATTGTGTCTCATCATCAGAAATAGAAACATCATCATGATTCTAAGAAGGTTTTTCTATCACAGGCTCACTACAATCATGCAAAGTACTATCATTTTGGTTTTTCTTTTTCTTCTTAGATGGACTAGGTACATCCTTGTTAATATTCTGAGAATCTTGTTCAATTCTTTTAGGATGTCCTTCATTGTGTCATTCTACCCTCTCTATTCACAACTCTAATAGCATGATCATTCTATTTATTATTCATTTCAGTAAGGAAATCATTTTGTTACTTAGAAACTTGTTCTAACCGAGTTTGGACCATGGATGAGTGTTTACCTAATCCTTTAACATCATTAGCAATTCTAAACATCAAGTCACTCAAGCGATCAATCATCATAGCATTTCTTTTTAATTGATCCATAACATACATATTAAAATCTTCTTGCTTAACAATGTAATTATCAAATTCATCCATGCATTGACTAGCAGTTTTATACAAGGTATATCACTTTCATCGAATCTTCGGAGAGAATTTACCTCTACTACCTGTATAGAGATATCAAGTCCATGTATTTCTTTAATAGGTGGTAGATTCTTAACATCTTCAGTCTTAATACCTTTTTCTTTCATAGATTTCTTGGCTTCTTGCATATCTTCTGGACCGTGGAATAGAATACCTCTCTTCTTAGTAATTGGTTGAGGAGGTGGTTCAATAAGTGTCCAATCATTAGCATTCTTCAACAATATTATTCAATAGTTCTTCAGCTTGCTCAACAGTTCGTTCCATGAAAACACAACTAGCACAACTATCTAGGTAATCCCTAGAAGCATCGGTTACTCCATTATAAAAGATATCAAGTATTTCATTTTTCTTAAGAGGATGATCAGGCAAAGCTTTAAATATCCGAAGAAGCCTCCCCCATGCTTGTGGGAGATTCTCTTCTTCAATTTGCACAAAGTTAAATATTTCCTGCAAAGCAGCTTGTTTCTTATGAACGGAAAATATTTTCCAGAGAAGTAATATATCATATCCTGGGGGCTACGCACACAACCAGGAGCAAGAGAAAGGAACCACTTCTTAGCATCACCCTTTAGTGATAAAGGAAAAGGCTTAAGGATATAGTAATAGCGTATTTTTTCCTCATTAGCAAATAGGGTGGCAATATCATTTAATTTGGTAAGGTGTGCCACAACAGTTACAGATTCGTAACCATGGAAAGGATCAGATATAACAAAGTAATTAACTCAGGATTGACAGAGAATTCATAATCCTTATCAGTAACAAATATAGGAGAGGTAGTAAATTTCGGATCATATTTCATTTTCTCCTTCATAGATTTTTCTTTTAGTTTACTAAGCAATTTCTTAAGATCATCTCTATCATTACAAGCAAGAAACTCTCTGGCTATCTCCCCATCCATAACATAACCTTTAGGTACATCAGGCATTTCAATTCTAGGCGGAGATCTAGACAAAGTAAGTGAATTATAGTTTTCATCAATTTCATTTTCAGCAATCTCAAGTTCTCTAGACATAGCAATATGAGCATCAAGAAAATCACCTAGTGGCACACGTTCAGTTTCATCTAGCATAGTAGTAGCATCATCATAATTATCGTTCAAAGCAGAAGTAGCATCATCAATTACTTGCGACATATCCGATTGAATAGCAGGTGGTGGTTTCGCAAGCTTACTCAAAACAGAAGGTGAATCAAGTGCATAGCTAGATGGCAATTCTTTACCTGCCCTCGTCCTAGAGGGTACGATCTTGGTTTTAGCGTCTTTCAAATTATTCATAATGTCAATAGAAATCCCTGGTGAACACAATAAATAGAGCTATGCTCCTAGACAACGGTGCCAAAAAAGGTCTTGATAACCCACAAGTGTAGGGATCGCAACAGTCTTCGAGGGTAGTATTTCACCCAAATTTATTGATTCGACACAAGGGGAGCCAAAGGATATTTATCGGTCTTAGCAGTTGAGTTGTCAATTCAACCACACCTGGAATTTCAGTATCACAATAACAAAAGCAATATCAATAGTAACAGAAGCATATTTGTATTGATTGTAACAACAATGGTAATGAAAGTAACTTAACGGAAACCAATAAGCAAAAAGCATAAGACAAGGATCAGTGATGGATTGATATGGATGACATTCATCATATAACAGTTACACAGTAGAGCAACACAAAACTAGCTCCAATTCATCAATATAATGTAGGCATGTATTCCGTACATAGTCAAACATGCTTATAATAAAAACTTGCATGCCATCTTTTGTCCTACCCTCCCAGGGCAGCGGGGTCCATATGGAAACTAAGAGATATTAAGGCCTCCTTTTAATAGAGAACCGGAACAAAGCATTAACACATGGTGAATACATGAACTCCTCAAACTATAGTCATCACCGGAAAGAATCCCAATTATTATGACCTTGGGGGATGCGAATCATAACACATAGTAGGTGCATACAACTTGCAAGATAGGATCTAAAACACTCTCATATTCATGGAAACATAATAGGTTCAGATCTGAAATCATGGCACTGAGGCCCTGGTGACAAGCATTAAGCATAACAAAGTCATAGCAACATCAATCTCATAACATAGTAGATACTAGGGATCAAGCCCAATCAAAATAACTCGATTACATGATAAATCTCATCCAATCCCATCACCATCTAGCAGGCCTACAAAGGAATTACTCACTCCCGGTTGTGAGCATCATGGAATTGTGGATGGAGAAGGGTTGGTGATGACGATGGCGACGATTTCCACTCTCCGGAGCCCCAAACGGACTCTAGATCAGCCCTCCGGCTCTGTCTCGTAGATCGCAACGAAAACTTCTCTCCCATTTTTTCTCGGAGAAATGAATTTATGGTCTTGGAATTAGGGTCAGCGCTGCTGTGTGGGCCCCACAAGGCACCTGGGCACGCCCAAGGGGTGGCCGTGCCCAGCTGCCTTGTGGGCAACTGGTGCCCCCTACGGCAGATCTTCGCTACAGTATTTTTTATAGATTCCAGAAAAATTCTCGAAAAAGTTTCATTCGATTCCGAGAACTTTTATTTCTTCACAAAAACAACACCATGGTAGTTGTGCTGAAAACAACGTCAGTCCGGGTTAGTTTCATTCAAATTAGAGTAAAAAACAAGAGCAAAAGTGTTTGGAAAAGTAGATACGTTGGAGACGTATCACAGAATAGTACACAAACTAGGGTTCAAGCTTCTGCCACTCTCGCAACCCAACATCTACTTCCTATTCCACAATGCTTTCCTCTAGGCCCAAGCTTGGTGAAGTGTCATGTAGTCGACGTTCACACGACACCACTAGAGGAAACACAACATACATGTCATCAAAATATTAAAAGAATACCAAGTTCACATGATAATTTATAACAAGACTTCTCCCATGCCCTCAAGAACAAAAGTAACTCCTCACAAATCACAACCATGTTCAATATCAGAGCTATATTGAATATTCTTAAGGATCTGAACATATAATCTTCCACCAAGTAAACCAACTAGCATCAACTACAAGATGTAATAAACACTACTAGCAACCCACATGTACCAATCTAAGATTCTAGGACAAAGATTGAATGCAAGAGATGAACTAGGGTTTGAGATGAGATGGTGCTGGTGAAGATGTTGATGGATATGGAGATGAGTCCTCCCACGATGGAGGGAGCATTGGTGATGACGAAGGCTTCGATTTCCCCCTCAGTGAGGGGAAGTATCCCTCGCGAAATCGCTCCACCAGAGAGCAAAAGTACTCCTGCCCAGGTTCCGCCTCTAGTCGGCGACGCTTCATCCCGAAAAAGTTCTCTTGGTTTTTCTAAGGCAATGGCACCATATAGGAGAAGAGGGGCCTCGGAGGTCTACTGGTGGGCCCATAATAAGAGAGAAAAGGCATTAGAATTGCATTATAAAGTGGAATAATGACCTAAAACATTATAAATAACAGTAGGAAAACATGATGCAAAATGGACGTCTCAGCTTCCCCAAGCTTAGACCTCGCTTGCCCTCGAGCGAATACTGAACTCGATAATCATGACCACATGTTTAGAGGGAGAGAGAGAAGTCGATAAAAATAAAACATGGACATAGTAGCATCATGATCATTATTATAACAACAAGTAATCATCGTAAAACTTCTCATATCAAAGTAACAATTCATCCACAACTTCAAAAGTATAAGCAATAAACTTTCTTGAAAACAAACAAACTATGTTCTCAGTCATCAAAGCAATTACAATTCATCAATTCTTCAGGGAGAGACTATGTAAGAGATTTTTACCAAATTCGACATGTTCAACCATCATTTAGTTTTCCATGATTGCCGGCACTCAAAGCATAATTTTAGAAGAAACAGTTTCAGTCAAACACGTAGGAATATAAGGTTTTAATGTTTCACCTCCCAACTTACTTATCTCTGGGATAATGTCAACCATAATAAATCATGATCACCTACATTCAACTAGATATATATGCATGGATCTTTCCCCACCACATGATGCTTGCTAAGTAGAGAGTTAACAAAAGATGACTAAAGATGAACATGATTGACTCTTGCATAAAAATAAAAGACTCAAACATAAATAAAAACATTACAAGATAGGCCCTTCGCGGAGGGAAGCAGAGGTTGTCATGCGCTTTTGGTTTTTGGGTGTGCAATCTCTTAATGCAAAGGAACATCACTTTATATTGCCCCTTATGATAGCAACCTTTATTATGCAGTATGTCCCTTTTATTTCTTTGCCATCACAAGTTTGTACAAAGCTTATTTCCCTTGCAATAAGAGATCATACAAGTTTAAGAGCAATTTTTATTTGTTTTTGCACCGATGACAACCTACTTGAAGGATCTTATTCAATCCATATATAGATATGGTGGACTCTCATGAAAATAAACTGGGTTAAAGGGTTTTTGGATGCGCAAGTAGTATCTCTATTCAATGCGGCATTTTGGCTAGCAAGGGATGAGGGGTAAGCCCACGTGTTAGAGGATCCATGACAATATAAATTCTATGTGAATGTAAACAAACATAACCCATTATGTTGTCTTCCAAGTCCAACCTCAACTACTTACTCAAGATTTGAAATAACTAATGGGGTTCACAATCATAGAAGCTGCCCAAGATGGTATAGTTACATGTGAGATCTCTCGCCCTTTATTATATTTTTCATGAATCGCATCAATGACCAATGCTATGATTGTTAACTTCCAATAATTTTTTATCAATTAGACTTTTCATATTTGAATCCAATACTCCCCATGGGATTAGCATATGATCTTTTTATTATTTGTCATGATTGCAACAGAGGTTAAAACACTCAAACTCAACTAAACTTTATAGTATAACTATTCACACACGATTACATAGATAGGTAGATCACGAAACAAGCACTCAAAACTAACTTCATACTAAAATTTTATTCTTCTAGATCACGAAAACTAAGGATCGAACTAGGATAGGTAATTGATGTATATTACACAACTTTATTCTTGTAAACTCGTGTTGGGCCTCCAAGCGCAGAATTTTGTAGGACAGTAGCAATTTTCCTTCAAGTGGATGGCCTAAGGTTTATCAATTCATGGGAGGTGTAGGATGAAGATGGTCTCTCTCAAACAACCTTGCAATCAAATACAAGCAATCTCTTGTGTCCCCAACACACCCAATACAATGGTAAATTGAATAGGTGCATTTGTTCGGCGAAGAGATGCCGATACAAGTGTAGTATGGATGGTAGATATAGGTTTTTGTAATATGAAATAATAAAAACAACAAGCTAGCAAGTGACAAAAGTGAGCACAAACGGTATTGCAATGCTTGGAAACAAGGCCTAGGGTTCATACTTTCACTAGTGCAATCTCTCAACAATGCTAACATAATTGAATCATATAACGATCCCCCAACGTGTGAGAAAGAATCACTCCAAAGTCCTTATCAATAGCGGAGAACATAAGAAGAAATTGTCGTAGGCAGCGAACCACCTCAAAGTTATCTTTCCAGTCAATCTATTTAGCCATCCCCATAGGTGTCACAAACAGCCCTAGAGTTCGTACTAAATAGTTATCTTTCCGATCAATCCATTGAACCATCCCTATAGGTGTCACAAACATCCCTAAAGTTCATACTAAATAACACTAAACAATCCAGATTCATAAAATTCAATCCACACAAAAAACCTCCAAGAGTACCCCAAAGTTTCTATCGGAGAAAGTAGGATGAAAACGTGCATCAACCTATGTGCCTAGATCACCCCAATGTCACCATGGGGATCCACAAGTTGATTGCCATAGCATACATCAAGTGACTCAATACAACACCCCATTGTCACCACGGGTATCCAGATGCAAGACATATACCAAGTGTTCTCAAATCCAAAGTATTCAATCCAAATAAAGAAACCTTACAGGGAAAGACTCAATTCATCACAACAAGATAGAGAGGGAAGAACACCATATGATCCAACTATATTAGCAAAGCTTGTGGTACATCAAGATCGTGCCATATCAAGAACACGAGAGAGAGATATTAAACACATAGCTACTGGTACATACCCTCAACCCCGAGGGTGAACTACTCCCTCCTTGACATGAAGACCGTCGGGATGATGAAGATGGCCTCCGGTGATGATTTCCCCCTTCGGCAGGGCACCGGGAAAGGGCTCCGGATGAGATTTCTTCGGTACTGAGGATTGCAGCGGCGGAGCGGAAGTTCTTAGGTTATTTCTGGGGTTTCTGGGATTTATAAGAATTTTTGGCGTTGGTCACACGCCATGGGGGTGATCGAGGGGTCCACAAGCCACAGTGACACTCCCTACCCCTAGGGCACGCCCCATGGCTGGTGGAGCCCTCAGCCACCTCCTGGCACAACTATGGTGCTCCGTGGGTCTCTTCTAGTCCATAAAAAATCACCATAAATTTTCAGTTCATTCCGAGAACTTTAATTTATGTGCAAAAATAACAACATGGTAATTCTGCTGAAAACAGCGTCGGTCCAGGTTAGTTTTACTCAAATCATATAAAAGTGCATAAAAACATATAAAATTGTTGTAAACATGGCATGAATACTTCATAAATTATCGATACGTTTGAGACGTATCAACATCCCCAAGCTTAATTCATACTCGTCCTCGAGTAGTGTAACGCCCAAGATGCGATCCTATCCTTATTTTGGCTCGAGGGCCTCGACAGGGATAGAAGCGCATCTCGTCGTTTCGCAAGAATGGATATCATTACAAGTACATGTAAAGAAGAGATGAGTATATGGAATTGGCTTACACTCGCCACAAGTTAAATCAAGATCACATCAATACAACATCATATACAATCATCATACAGAAGAGCAGGGTCTGACTACGGACGAAAAAAACGATAAAATGACATCCATCCTTGCTATCCCAGGCTGCCGTCCTGGAACCCATCCTATGATCATTGAAGAAGAAGAAGAAGAACTCCAAATCAAACAAGCATCGCTCTCACGTCAAAGCATCGCATTACCTATACCTGCAACTGTTGCTGTAGTAATCTGTGAGCCACGGGGACTCAGCAATCTCATTTCCAAGGGTATCAAGACTAGCAAAGCTTAATGGGTGAGATATGGTTAAGTGGTGAGGCTGCAACAAGCACTAAGCATGTATTTGAGTGGCTAACTTACGAGTACAAGAATAAGGGGGATGATCGTCGCATAAACGGACGTGAACTAGTAATGATCACTAAGTGATCCTGAACACCTACCTACGAGTCAAACATAACCCCACCGTGTTCTCTTTCGAAGCAGGCCTCACGAGAAGAGACGGTCACGGTTACGCACACAGTTGGTGTATTTTATTTGAGTTTACGTTAAGTTTTCTATGACCGGATGTTAAACAAATTTCCAAGTTGCCACATAACCGCGGGCATGGCTTTCATGAAAGATTTAACCCTGCAGGGGTGCTCCAACTCATCCATCACAAACTAACCACAAGCTGTGTTGGAACTCCTCAACCGTGGGCTGACCCGCAGTATTCACGGAATTCCGATGGAAAATCTCAACCTCGAGATAGCCCGAAGTGTCCTCGAAATCCCGCGCACAAGACGTTCGAGAAAGGTAAAACAAATCCAGCAAGGCCGCCCGACGTGTCGACGAACCCGATAGGAGCCGCGTATCTCGTTCTCAGGACATGACCGGATGAGCAATACGGATGGTGGCCTGATAGAAATCCCCCGAGTTGCCCCGGGGTGGCCCTGCAAGTGGCTCTATTTTGGACCAACACCATCAGCACTGGCCCCCCTGTATTAGGTTGAATAACGAACCACGGGTAGCGCTAACTCCCTATGCGTCAAATTAGTTATCAGTATTATTGTGTTGGGCAAATGTAGTACCAATGTTGGGCCTTCCCAGAAGAGTTTTATCCCAAAACGAAAATCAAGGGGGTCCCCATAACAACCCCGAGCATGTTAGGAGCGCTCAATATGGAACATAACACCGGTACACAAGTAACTAGGGCGGCAAAAGTGGAACAAAACACCGAGCAAATAGCCAAGCCTTCCACCTTTTACCAAGTATATACGTGCATTAAATTAAATAGCAATAATATTGTGATATATCAAAAAAGGATGTCCATGTTGGCACATGGAACAACTTGCACCTGCAACTAGCAATGCAATAAGAAGGGCTGAGCAAATGGTTACATGGCCAAACAATGGTTTGCTGGGATGTGGAGGGGTTAGAGGCTTATCATGGCATTTTGGGAGGCTTGACAAACAAGTGGTAGGTAGCGAGACATACCGATAGAAACGAGACAACTAGGATGGCAATGATAGTAGTGGTATCCAGGGAAATGATCATCTTTACTGAGATCCCGCTTGGAAGAAGATCGAGTCCATGAAGAAGACGAGCCAACGTGGTCGAACGAATCCTCACACTCCGAATGCTTTCGGAACTCTATCGATAAGAAGCAAACCGGAACAACAATCAACGCATGATAAACACCACAACATATGCATGACCTGATGCACATCAAATATGATGCATATTATGCATGACATGGCAAGCACAACAATCAACTTCTACACATTAAGTGAAGCTCAATATGCAACGAGTTGCATATTGACGAAACTCCACGTTCAATTCTTATGTTCGATCTCGTTTAGCTACTCAACAATATTAAATGTTGTTAAACATGGCAAGAGGTGAAACACAAGTAAACTAGACATCTAGGCATATTAAATGAGGTCGGAAACAACATATAGCATTTCCGAAACGACCCCATGTGCAAATTATGAATTCGGTCCAGATCTGAACTACTCTTGTTTTATATTTATTAAACAGGGAAATAAAGTGCACAATTATATTCTACTCGTCATTCTAGGCGATATACATATATAGAACGTTTGAAACGGAGCTACGGTCTAAAAGATATGACAAACACAAGGTGAATATGCCATGAATGCAACATGCATGCAAACGACAACCACAAACATTCCAAATCATATATGCAGCAAGGTATTATGAAACTACATGGAATTCTAAGCAAGTGTCATATATGACACGTTCAAAACGGAGCTACGGTTCAACCACAACAACCAACACAAGTTTTTAGTTATAATCTGCCCAAAACAGCAACATGGCATTTTGCACACCTCAAACTAACAGGCTACAAGAATCTAAAATGCACAAACTAGACATGGGGCTGTAGCTTACATGATGCACAATAATTCATATCATCACAGCAAATTGAGTAGAAGCATGGATCACTAGGAAATAAGCTCACAAGACGGCAATAAAATATAGCAGATTAGGACTTAGTGAAAATCACAGTTTTTAGACAGAACAGTTTTTCACGAAGGCATATTGGCAACAATAAAAATATATGCTACAAGGCATATCATGGCATGAAAATCTACAACATGGTAGAGGACATGATGCACTACAATTCATTACATTATGGCAAGATCTAATTATGCACAAAATCATGGCAAACATCAACACAATATGGCATTAAGAAGAAAAAAGATACTCGGACTTGGTGGAAATTAGAGTAGACATGAGCAACAGTTTTTTAAACAGATTGACATTTGGACAACAAATATAACTATGATGCAAATCATATGCATGGCAACCAGTGGCACAACCTGGTAGGCAATAACATGCTCAACAAAAGACTCCATTAGAGCAACAACAAAAGACTCCTAGATCAATAGCAAATCACATGGCAACATGTCAACAAAATAACAGTTTCAGACTTAGTGAAATTTAACTATCTCCCAAAAACTGCAGCTTGACTAGGCATGTTTACATAGAAACAACAGTAGCATACAATCACTTATGGGCATGGCAAGGACACTAACGGCAACTAGACATGTCACACTACAAAACATACCATTGGCACATGTTCATATGGGTCATGGATTGCTTAATATGATGCTCGCAAAACTGAACTCGTCGTTAACAGATTACAGTTTTACCGTGATGGCTACTTTAGGCAATAAATAAACATGATAATGATGTCCTACATAGCAACCAGAGGCATGGCATCAAAATAGACATCACATAGAGCAATACTCATGAAGACACCCTATGGAAAAGACCTACGGATATGATGCAATTATCCGCGCAAAATCGAATAAGATAACTGATTTGCACCTAACGATGGGATGCACTTTTGCAACACAGATTTACACCTCTAGATGATTCCTATAATGCATGAATGTGATGCTAACATGTAGAGCATGACAAGTAGATGCATTTTGATATATTACACATCAAAAACCGATGCATGGTTGCCGAGATATACGCGTCACAATAATGCAATACGATGCTGAAACTTAGTAGTTTTAGGGACTTACCCAATTTTATCTCGCGGGGAAAACTGGATCCCACGGTACCGGGCCGGGCATTTGGTTCGCGGGTCAAGGTCGGTCCAGGGACGAAGTGGGATGAGGCCATCTAGGTCGGAGGTCAGCGAGGCCATGGCCATGGTGGCCGGCGAGCGCGACGGGGAGGCGAGGAGGAGGCCCTCCGACGAGGCAGGGAACGGCCGGTGGTCGGGGATGAGCGGATCCGGCGCTCCCCGACCGGATCTGGGCGGCAGCGCGGCTTGCAGCGGTGGCGGAGCTCGAAGGCAGCGGCCGGCGCGGGGAGGCGGCTGAGGTGCGGCGGCGAGGCGCGGGGCTTGGGTGTCGTGGGCGGCTCGGGTCGTCGACAAGGTTGGAGCGGGGCCCGGCGGCGGCAGCGGCAAGGCAAGGCGCGCGGGCGGCGGCGGCGCGCGGCGGTCGGGCGAGCGGGCGGCGAAGCTCGGGAGTAGGCGGCGGGGCAAGTTCGGGGGAGCCAGAGGCAGCGCGGTGGGCTTGTTCGGGCCCCGATGGGCTTGGGCGGGCTTGCCCCAGGCCCGGGCGGGCCTGCCGCGGTGGAGGGAGGTGGCTAGGCCACTTGGCGGCTTGGGAGTGGAGGGAGGCGGCGGTTGGTGGCGGCTCAGGCGCTAGCTGAGCGCCATGTGGTGGCGGGCGGTCTGGCCGGCGCGGAACACGATGAGCGGCGGCTGCTGCGAGGTGTTAGGTGGTTGGCGGTGCGGAATCCAAGGTGGGGGCTAGGGTTTCTCAAAATGGACGTTGGGGTGTCCATTTATAGGCAGGAATAGCTAGGGAGAGGGTTTTTTGCACCGTTTCGAGCCCTCAGATCGCGATCGGACGGCTCTGGTAGCAGGGCTTGGTTAGGATGGGCTGGTTGGGCTGTGTAGAAGGACTTGCGCTGAGATGAGAGGGAAATGTGAGCCCGTGACACAAGTTTTTTAAAACACAGAAAACGACCGATAATAAAACCGATGACGGTGCCGCTACGGTCGACCGTTCGGGTATCAAACGACCTCCGAACGCGACGAAATTCGGCAGACGGTCTACCTAAAATAAAATAAGACCGCACACCAATTTTCAACCCATTCCGAGAACATTTTTATCCCAGTTTTAAAAACTATATTTTGACGATGCCGCGGGCGCGTGCGTGTGTGGTTGGTCCTGAAACGGTCGTCGACGAGAACAGAGAGAACCAGCAACTACGAACGGATGCAAGTGTTCAAAAACGACGGCAACGGAGTGACGATGCAATGCGGATGATGCAAATGATGCGATGATGAATGCTACAGACAAACGAATCACACGATGACAACGGAAAAAAGGGGAATCTTTTGAAGCGTCGGTCTTGGGCTGTTACAACTCTCCTCCACTTACAAGAGCTCTCGCCCCGAGATCTTAGTATGAGAAGGGGAAGAGGAAGAACAATGGAAGATGTAAAACTTAGTTGCTTCTTTGACAAACGAGTGGAACCAATGAACCTTGAAGGTTGCACAGAGATGAAGAATGGCACTAGGAACAAGCAAGAATTCGAAGAAATTTTTGGCAGCACTTCGGTAGAGAAGAGAAGCAAAACTTGATAAGATGAAAGAACTTGAAAAGAGGCACAACACTTCGGTTAATGGACAAGCAAAGAAAGACTATGATCTTGACAAAACGAGATGATAGATTGAAGAGAGCAACATCACAATGCCTCCGGAACAAAAGAATGGAAGCTAGGCCGTTGAATAGAGACAAAAATGACAACTTATACCACAATTGAATTGAAAACCATCCTTAGAAAGATGGATTGAACGGAGTTGTTGTAAAACCAACAACAAAAAGAAAAAGCTTGTTGTTTGCTTATGAAAAACATCTCAAAATTACGAGGTGACAACCGGCCACTAACGGAAACAATGATTGCTTGGGAGCAACATGATATGCAAAACTTCTAACACCAGGAAGATATATTGAGAACTGGGGTCTTGATAATCACCACGATAACAACAATCCTTACGAAACACTTTGGGTGAAATCCAATCCAAGATAGCTCTGAGAAGGAACGATGGGTTTAAATATCTTATTCTTGATAACTTCTCGCTGAGACTCCTCATGAATTAAAAATGATATAACACCATCTCAAAATTTAAGGGAGAAAGAATTGCACTTCGGAATGCAAGACAAAAAATATTTGAGCTCCTTGATACGTCTCCAATGTATTTATAATTTATGGAGTATTCATGCCATGTTTACAATAATTTTATATGATTTTGGTATGATTTTCTTAGAACTAACCCGGACTGACGCTGTTTTCAGCAGAACTACCATGGTGTCGTTTTTTGTGCAGAAATAAAAGTTCTCGGAATGGGCTGAAAATTTACGGAGAATATTTTTGGAAAATGTAAAAAATACTGGAGGAAAAAGATACCGGAGAAGAGTCCCGAGGCGGCCACAAGCCTAGGGGGCGCCCCCCTAGGGCGCGCCCCTGGCTTGTGGGCCCCTCGGGAGTCCCCCTGACTTGATTCCAACGCCAAGCACTCCTATAAATCCTGTAACCCCCAGAAAGAAACCTAGATCGGGAGTTCCGCTGCCGCAAGCCTCTGTAGCCACGAAAAACCAATCGGGAGCCCGTTCCGGCACCCTGCCGGAGGGGGGAACCATCACCGGAGGCCATCTTCATCATCCCGGCGGTCTCCATGACGAGGAGGGAGTAGTTCATCCTCGGGGCTAAGGGTATGTACCAGTAGCTATGTGTTTGATCTCTCTCTCTCTCTCTCGTGTTCTTGAGATGGCACGATCTTGATGTACCGCGAGCTTTATTAATATAGATGAATCATATGGAGTTTTTCCCTCTCTATCTTCTTGTGATGAATTGAGTTTTCCCTTTGAAGTTTTCTTATCGGATTGAGTCTTTAAGGATTTGAGAACACTTGATGTATGTCTTGCGATGGGATATCCGTGGTGACAATGGGATGTTCTATTGATCCACTTGATGTATGTTTTGGTGATCAACTTGCGGGTACCTTGACCTTGGGAATCTATGCATCGGGGTTGGCACACGTTTTCGTCTTGACTCTCCGGTAGAAACTTTGGGGCACTCTTTGAAGTTCTTTGTGTTGGATTGAACATGATGAATCTTAAATTGTGTGATGCGTATCGTATAATCAAGCTCATGGGTACTCATGGTGACATTGGAGTATCTAGGTGACATTAGGGTTTTGGTTGATGTGTATCTTAAGGTGTTATTTTAGTACGAACTCTAGGGCTGTTCGTGACAATTAATGGGGATGGCTCATATGATTGATCGGAAAAGATAACTTTGAGGTGGTTTCGTACCCTACAATAATTTATTCGTTTGTTCTCCGCTATTTGTGACTTTGGAGTGAACTCTTTGTTGCACGTGAGGGATTTCATATGATTCAACTATGTCAGTATTGTTGAGAGAACTTGCACTAGTGAAAGTATGAACCCTAGGCCTTGTTTCTAAGCATTGCAATAACGTTTGTGCTCACTTTTATCATTAGTTACCTTGCTGTTTTTATATTTTCAGATTTCAAAAACCTATATCTACCATCCATATTACACTTGTATCACCATCTCTTCGCCGAACTAGTGCACCTATACAATTTACCATTGTATTGGGTGTGTTGGGGACACAAGAGGCTCTTTGTTATTTGGTTGCAGGGTTGTTTGAGAGAGACCATCTTCATCCTACGCCTCCCACGGATTGATAAACCTTAGGTCATCCACTTGAGGGAAATTTGCTACTGTCCTACAAAACTCTGCGCTTGGAGGCCCAACACGAGTCTACAAGAAGAAGGTTGCGTAGTAGACATCAAGCTCTTTTCTGGCGCCGTTGCCGGGGAGGTGAGTGCTTGAAGGTATATCTTTAGATCTTGCAATTGAATCTTTTAGTTTCTTGTTTTATCACTAGTTTGGTTTCATAAAAGAAAACTACAAAAAAATGGAGTTTAGGTTGCATCATTTGTTTCGTCTTTTTAATGTCTTTCGTGAAAATGATGGAAAAGAAAAATGTGCTCAACTGTTAGAAGAAGAAGTTATTAAAATGTTTGGCACTAAATCTTTGAGTGATGAGCATGATTGCAATGTTGTTAGTATGAATTCTTTGAATATCCATAGTACTAATGATGATTGCACTAGTCATGATAAAAAGATTTCTTATAAGCATGTCAATTTTTGTGGAGTGCATAGATTTTGTGAAGACATGCCTAAAAGGGAAGATAGATTTTGTAAGAGGCATAAGTATTTAGAAACTAAATGGTTGCAAGAGAGGCTATATGTTTGTGCTGAAAGACTTAATATTTCTCGCCGTCCTTGTGAACTTTGCAATGAAAGTGGTCATTTTAATTTCCAATGTGAATTATTTCATGATCAAATTGTGTCCAAAATTTGTGATAACCTCATTACCCTTGAGCATCATAATGAACTTAGTCTATTTTTGGGGTATGAAGAAGTGAAACATAAAACTAAGGATGTTCCAGCTTGGGTTCTCATGAAAATGATTGATTTTGATCTAAATGAAATCTATATGTATTGCGTGGTAAATTGCATTGAGAATCCTTATATTGCCAATTACTTAAAGACAAGAAAACAAATATAAGATAAAGAGAATACTAATGAAGGGGAAGAGGTTTCCCAATATCCTCCTATTTTTTTCTTATGATGAATCAGGTAACGAGGAGGAGCTTTTTATTCAACCAACCTCTTCAAAAAGAAGCTTGGAGGAATTAAATAAACCCACACATAATGTGGTGAAGAAGAAGAAAAGAAGGAAAAGTAAAGGTAAAGAGGTATCTCTCCCAAATAATGTTGCTCCCATTATTGATAGGCCTCATGAGAATGAATCAAAAATAGTTGTGGAAGATGATACACTTGAGGATGATTTTGTTATGCCTATTGCTTGTTGTGATAATTATGATTGGGAAGATAATGATACTTCTTATAATCTTGAAAATATTTATGGCACCAACTTGGAGGATGATGATAATAATTGCTATACTATTGGTGCTATTCATACTATTAATGATGAGAGTGATTATGTTTATGATATACAAAGCCACAAGCTTGGAGATGCTATGTTTGATGAGAATGAGATGTTTGAGAATTTATTTGCTGCAATTAATGTTTGTCCCAAGCTTTGGGATGCTATGCTTAATGAAGATGATATGTTTAGTCCGCCAAGTTTTGATGAGCAAATTTATTATGATGAAAGCATGCCTCCTATTTATGATGATTATTGTGATGACATGTATGCTATAAAGAATAATGATAACCATGAAACTTGTCATCATGATTTTAATTTTCGATTGGATTATGCTTCACATGATCGTTATTTTGTTGAGTTTGCTCCCACTACTATTGATGAGAATAAATTTGCTTATGTGGTGAGTAGTAAATTTTCTATGCTTGTAGATCATGAAAAGAATGCTTTATGTGATAGTTATATTGTGAAATTCCTTCATGATCCTACTGAAAATTATTATGTGGGAGGAACATATGCTTGTAGGAATTGTAATAATATCAAGTTTCCTCTCTATGTGTTGAAAGTTTTCAAGTTATGCTTGTTCTGCCTTCCTATGCTAGTTGATTCTTGCTCCCATAAATTGTTTGCTCACAAAATCCCTATGCATTGGAAGTGGCTTAGACTTAAATATGCTTGTCATGAGATTCATGATGCTCTTTTGCATGTTTCAATTATTATTCCTATGTGAGCATCATTTAAATCATCATGCCTAGCTAAAAGGCATTAAAGAAAAGCTCTTGTTGGGAGACAACCCAATACTTTTACTTTCTGTTTTTGTGTGTTCACATGATTAAGCTACTGTAGTAATCATGTTTTGTGTCTTTTATTTCAATAAAGTGCCAAGTAAAGCCTTTGGGATGACTCACAAGATGAGTAGAATTGATGCTGAACCAAAACAGAAACTTTTGACTCCAGTACAGGAATTTTAATTTTTTACTGGAGCGTGAAATTCTTAAACAGTCTTGATATACAAATTCTTCAGGTTGTCCTAATTTTTCAGAATTTTTCGAGATAGGGAAGTATGGATATACTACAGATCTTCACAGACTGGTCTGTTTTTGACAGATTCTGTTTTGCATGCATAGTTTGCTTGTTTTAGTGTTCCCATAGCTTATATTGAGTGATATAAATTATGGGAATGATATAATACAGTAGGTATCATGTGGGAACAATTATGAATCTTGTATTGACAGTACCTAAGTGAATGATCTATCTTTATTACACTAACCCTTCTCACGAAGTTCCGTTAAGTTTTGTGTGATTGAAGTTTTCAAGTTTTGGGTGAGACACCGATATGAGGAGAATAAGGAGTGACAAGAACCTAAGCTTGGGGATGCCCAAGGCACCCCAAGGTAATATCCAAGGAATACTCAAGCGCCTATGCTTGGGGATGCCCCGGAAGGCATCCCCTCTTTCGTCTTCAACACTATCGGTATATCTTACTTGGAGCTATATTTTTATTCGTCACATAATATGAGTTTTGCTTGGAGCGTCATTTTATTTTCTTGTTCTCTGTTAGGTGTTATTTATAATCTTGTTTTTCAATAAAAAGTTCCAAGAATTGCCTTAGGATGCTTGCATTGCATGTTTTGATGAATGCTGTGTAAAAACAGAAACTTTGGCTGTAGTGTTTGAATTTTCATATTTTACTGGAACGTGGAAAGTTTCTGAAATTTTTACACAGTGATGTCATATTAATTATTTAGCATGTCCTAAATTTTCATAATTTTTTGAGTTACAGAAGTACACTGTTTTCATAAATTTCTACAGACTGTTCTGTTTGGGCAGATTGCTGTCATAGTTTTGTTATCTACTTATCCTATAGTTTCCATTGCCTATATTGGTAGATATAAATTGTGGAAACGGTAGTAAACAGTAGATTATGTTTGAAAATTATTATGCAACTTGTCTTTGCAGTACATAAAGAGTTGATTTATTATTATGTGTACTAACCTATCTCACGAGTTCTTTTCGAGTTTTGTGTGGATGAAGTTTTTGAGAATAGGTGAAACCATGATATGAGAGGATTGAACGAGATACAAAAGCTCAAGCTTGGGGATGCCCAAGGCACCCCAAATAAATATTTCAAGAAGTCTCAAGCATCTAAGCTTGGGGATGCTACGCATCCCACCTCTCTTCATCAACAATTATCGGTTAGCCTATGTTGAGCCTAAATTTTTATTCGTTCACATGATGCGTGCTATTCTTGGAGTTCTATTTTTCTTTTGCTTGCTGTTTAATAAATTGCTTAAGATCTGAAATTCTTAGATGAGAGAGTCCTCACATGGTTATTTAATTGTTGGCTACGCATTGATGTTCACTTATATCTTTTTGGAGTAGTTTGTCTTTCACTCTCGTGCTTCACTTATATCCTATGAGTAAATGGTTGAATGAATTGAATATCATAAATCTGAAATTAAATATGCTTCATATACTTATCCCATGGGGAGTAATGACTTCACACATAATAAGTATAGGTGGTAAAATTTATTGAAAGTTAGCAAACACCGCATTGGTCACTTGAACAATTCATGAAAGAATATTGAAGGAAGAGAGATTCCACATATAAATATACTATCTTGGACATCTTATATGATTGTGAGCTCATTAATTATTTTCAAAATCGAGCAAATTAGTTAAAATTGGACAAGGAAGACAACTTAATGAGTTATGTTTGGGTATATTTGTATAGAAGTTATATTGTTATGGATCCTCCAACATGTGGTGCTTGCTTCCACCTCATACTAGCCAAAACTTCCGCACCAAGTAGAAATACTACTTGTGCATCCAAACACCCTTAAACCAGTTTTGCCATGAGAGTCCACTATACCTACCTATGGATTGAGTAAGATCCTTCAAGTAAGTTGTCATCGGTGCAAAAAGCAATAAAAAAAATTGCTCCTAAATATGTATGATCTTTTATTGTGTGGGAAAATAAGTGTTGTACGAACTTGTGATGGTAAAGAAATAAAAGCGACGGACTGCATAATAAAGGTTGCTATCACAAAGGGCAATACAACGCGACGTTCCTTTGCATTAAGGGTTTGCACATCCAAAAACAAAAAAGCGCATGACAACCTCTGCTTCCCTCTGCGAAGGGCCTATCTTTTACTTTCTAGTACTTACCTTTATGCAAGAGTCATGGTGATCTTCACCACTTCCTATATTTCGCCTTTTTCTCTTGGCAAGCGTCATGTGTTGGGGAATTATCTAGACATATATATCCACACAAATATATTTGATCATGAATTATTATTGTTGACAATTATCTATATGATAAATAAGTTGGGAGGCGAAACATTAAGCCCCTATCTTTCTCTGTGTTCGATGGATGCTATTTGTTCTAAAAATATGCTTTGAGTGTCAATAATCATGGAAGACTATATGATCGTTGAGTATGCGGAATATGCTAAATCAAAGCTCTTACATAGACCCTTCCTGAAAATAAGATGAATTACAATTGTTCGATGACTAGGAATATGGTTTGTTAGTTTTCAAGAAACTTTCTGGTCTATACTTTAACATGTGAATAGCTTGTTACTTGATCATGAGAAGTTTTATGAGATGAGCTACTATTTATGGTTTATATTGATGCTAAAAAAAGTGATTAAAATTATCATTGATCAAACTTGTGCACTTGCTAGCATTCACACTTCATAAATTATTTCTTTTATCATTTACCTACTCGAGGACGAGCAGGAATTAAGCTTGGGGATGCTGATACGTCTCCAACGTATCTATAATTTATGAAGTATTAATGCCATGTTTACAATAATTTTATATGATTTTGGTATGATTTTATTAGAACTAACCCGGACTGACGCTGTTTTCAGCAGAACTACCATGGTGTCATTTTTTGTGCAGAAATAAAAGTTCTCGGAATGGGCTGAAAATTTACGGAGAATATTTTTGGAAAATATAAAAAATACTAGAGAAAAAATATACCAGAGAAGAGTCCCGAGGCGGCCACAAGCCTAGGGGGCACGCCCCCTAGGGCGCGCCACCCTGGCTTGTGGGCCCCTCGGGAGTCCCCCTGACTTGATTCCAACGCCAAGCATTCCTATAAATCCCGTAACCCCCAATAAGAAACCTAGATCGGGAGTTCCGCCGCCGCAAGCCTCTGTAGCCATGAAAAACCAATCGGGAGCCCGTTCTGGCACCCTGCCGGAGGGGGAAACCATCACTGGAGGCCATCTTCATCATCCCAGCGGTCTCCATGACGAGGAGGGAGTAGTTCACCCTCGGGGCTAAGGGTATGTACCAGTAGCTATGTGTTTGATCTCTCTCTCTCTCGTGTTCTTGAGATGGCACGATCTTGATGTACCGCGAGCTTTATTAATATATATGAGTCATATGGAGTTTCCCCCTCTCTATCTTCTTGTGATGAATTGAGTTTTCCCTTTGAAGTTTTCTTATCGGATTGAGTCTTTAAGGATTTGAGAACACTTGATGTATGTCTTGCGATGGGATATCCGTGGTGATAATGGGATGTTCTATTGATCCACTTGATGTATGTTTTGGTGATCAACTTGCGGGTTCCGTGACCTTGGGAATCTATGCATAGGGGTTGGCACACGTTTTCGTCTTGACTCTCCGGTAGAAACTTTGGGGCACTCTTTTAAGTTCTTTGTGTTGGATTGAACATGATGAATCTGAAATTGTGTGATGCATATCGTATAATCAAGCCCATGGGTACTCGTGGTGACATTGGAGTATCTAGGTGACATTAGGGTTTTGGTTGATGTGTATCTTAAGGTGTTATTTTAGTACGAACTCTACGGCTGTTCGTGACAATTAATGGGGATGGCTCATATGATTGATCGGAAAAGATAACTTTGAGGTGGTTTCATACCCTACTATAATTTCTTCGTTTGTTCTCCGCTATTTGTGACTTTGGAGTGAACTCTTTGTCGCACGTGAGGGATTTACATATGTTTCAACTATGTCAGTATTGTTGAGAGAACTTGCACTAGTGAAAGTATGAATCCTAGTGTCGGAAACGACACCTATGGGACCGCGAGGATCCCTTTACGGTTTGGCAAGGGGAAAAGGTTTGCACAAAGAGCAGATCTAACGATCAACACGAGGAATTTTACCCAGGTTCGGGCCGCAAAGATGCGTAAATCCCTACTCCTGCTTGGTTGTATTAGATGTGTTCTAGCTCAAGTTCTGGGAGCGCTACAGTACTCAGGAGCTGCGCATGCAGAATGGCCAGAGAAGATCCCCCTGTAGCTACGCCTTGGGCCTCCTTTTATACGTTCGAAGGGGTCACCAACAGTGGCGTACAATGCATACATGAGGTGTAAAAGTAGCTACAGTGTTATCATACCTAACACTGACGGTTTGGGACAAGAACATTTAATGCTCCGTTGAGGTGTCCCTTAGCGTCTTGGGGACGGAAAAAGGGGCCGTCCCATCAGCACCACTTAAGCCCTTCCACCACAGGCGCCTGACATGCACCTAGGAGGACAACAGCTAAAAGACAAGCTGGCCGCTGCACTGGAGTGGTGATAGGGTGGCGAAGTCTTGCCGGGTGCGAGCCTTGCCGGGGCTGCGAGCCATCCCGGCAAGATCTTGCCGGGGCTCCAGCCTTCGGTCTTCTGTCTTCTGATTATGGGCTTGAATGCTCTCTTGATATCTTTGTACTTGCGTTCAGCTGTCTCCCGGCAGGCCTTGCCGCTGGTATGGCTACAACTGCCCGTGCTCAAGTATGGGGTACTAAAGGACCCAAACTTTAGTACACCGACAGGAGCCCCCGGGCCTAGGCCACACACGGGTGCGAGGCGTTGTTGGGCTAGGCCCAAACAGTGCACGGGCACGCGTGGCAGGGATTAACTGTCGTAATCATTTCGTTTCACTGTGCCCCCACGATGCGCATTGAATGCGGGACGTGGGAGACGTGCGCGGAGCGGCCGAAACTGCAGCGCGCTCGCAAAAGCGTTTCCATGTTGAATAGTAAAGAGGCGACTCCGGGCCTTCCCCATAAAAGGAATCCATAGAGACGCGGCTCATTTACCTCTTGTCTTTTCCAATCTGGGAACCGCCGCCATCTTCCTCCTCGAGCCCAAAGAAGAGCTTTTCCCACTCACCTGCCGCCTTCTCGCCCTCGCCGTCCTCGGCCTCAGCCTCCACAGCCGCCATGCTGCCCAAAGCAAGCAGGGGCAAGGAGGCGGACGCCGCTGTCTCGGAGAGCAAGCTGGCGAAGATGCGGAAGGAGCACGCCGTCTTCCCTCCGGCGCTCGATGCGGCCGCCCTGAGGGATCGATACCAGTGCGTGTGGGCGGCGGAGACGACAACGCACCCCGCCACCCTCGTGAGTCCAGGTTCTTCTAGAGGCGGCCCAAATAAGTATCACTTCTTTGCCGATTACTTCTACTACGGGCTCTGTCCTCCTTTCTCTGATTTCTTCAACGATATCATGCTCACATACGGCTTCCAGCTTTTGAATTTCATGCCGAATGCTGTGACATGCATGTCAGTTTTCGCTCACCTTTGCGAAAACTTCGCCGAAGTAGTCCCTAGCACCGCCCTTTTCCGCCATTACTTTATTCCTCGCATTCAAAAGGGCGAGGCCCTCTCCGGGTCCATCGCTTGGATTCCACGGCCAGGAACCAAGGAGGTTTACCCAGAGGGGGCCTACCGTGAGAAGTGGGATGAATGGCGGGCCAAGTGGTGTTGGATTCAGGAGACAAAACTCCAGCCCTTCTGCTTGCCGCGGCAGACGAAGATAGTGCGCAGCAACAACTGGAGCGCCCTCGATCCCTATGATAAGAAGCTCACAGTCGCTACTACCAGGATTCACCGCCTCAGAGCTGCCGGGCTCACAATAGAGATGATAGGCGCCGATTTCCTTCGCCGGCGCATCGCCCCTCTACAGAACAAGGGGAGGCCAGCTTGGGAATTCCGGAACGGGGCAGACATCATGAGGCTGCGCCCTGGGCTGAACCATAACTTGACGCTTATGCAGCACGCAGCCCTTTGTCAGAAACTGTTTAGGGGCGATGTGGTGTGCAGACTGCCGGCAGGCATAGTTCCCTTATGCAATAACTCCGCTCTGGCCTCAATCATCGTCATGATGCCAGCGTTTGACGCTCACAGCCTTGACGGGACTTGGATTGAGCCATCTGCAGAGCAGGCGCAGCAATTCTTTGATAATCTGTCGGAGAAGGCCATCCGCGCAGAAGAAAACCTCGTCCGCGCCACCACTGATGAAGAGCTGGCATACATCGCCACCAGGGCGGAGGAGGCAAATCTTGTCGCGGAGGCCTACAGCGCTTGCTTCGTGGAAGAGGAAACCAGCGGAGGGGAAACGCTGCCGGATGAGAATCTTGCCGGGCAAGGCGAGACTGCCGAAGAGCAGGGTGGCACATCTACCGGGGGCCCTTCTGCCGAAAACACAGCCGAGGAGGAGCTGCACGAAGAGGCCCCAGCTCTCGAGGTGAGGAAGAGGCACGTTCTTCGGAGTGCCGCCTCTGGCACCGCAGTCCACCAGCCTTCCTCGAGCAGTGGAGCCCCCGGCAAGGGGACAGCCGGCAAGGCCACGCAGCGGCAAGGGGCTCATCAGCAACCCGCGCCTGCTGCAGCCAAGCGGCCTAGGAGCACCCCTCCACCTCCTCCCGTGGCGGAAGTCGACTTCGACCTCTCTGCATTTAGCTCGGGAGAAGAAGAAGAAGAGTAAGGATCTTGCCGCGTCCTTTACTTTCTGAGTTTTTGGTTTTACTTGACTCATTTATTTTGCTTTGGTCTGTCTCCACAGGGATACGGAAACATTGGCACAGAGGATAGGGAAGAGGGCGAAGACTTCGATGGGCGAGGAGCCGCCGGCAAGCACCTCAGGTGCGCCAGAGACGGTCACCATCAGCCCAGATCCAAGCCCGCGATGCAGTCCTCGACTCAGCCCCCGGCGCAGCCCCAGCATGAGTCTATTACTCACTTTCCGCTGGCAAGTGCCGGGGTGTGCATCTTTACTGCTGACATCACTAGGCGTGCAGGAGGAGAGCAGCGACAAGGAGAACCGTCAGAGGCCACCCCTGATATGCTGCCTCCATCAACCACACCGCCCAGGAGTGGGTCTCCGGCAAGGACTTCCTCTAGCATGCTCTACCGCGACGAGGAAGAGCCGGCAAGCATGGGCTGTTGGAAATATGCCCTAGAGGCAATAATAATTTAGTTATTATCATATTTCCTTGTTCGTGATAATCATTTATTATCCATGCTATAATTGTATTGATTGGAAACTCAAATACATGTGTGGGTACATAGACAACACTGTGTCCCTAGTATGCCTCTAGTTAACTAGCTCGTTGATCAAAGATGGTTAAGGTTTCCTAGCCATAGACATGAGATGTCATTTGATAACGGGATCACATCATTAGGAGAATGATGTGATGGACAAGACCCAAACTACGAACATAGCATATGATCGTGTCAGTTTATTGCTATTGTTTTCTGCATGTCAAGTATCTGTTCCTATGACCATGAGATCATGAAACTCACTGACACCGGAGGAATACCTTGTGTGTATCAAACGTCACAACGTAACTGGGTGACTATAAAGGTGCTCTACAGGTATCTCCGAGGGTGTCTGTTGGGTTGGCATGGATCAAGACTGGGATTTGTTACTCCGTGTGACGAGAGGTATCTCAGGGCCCACTCGGTAATACAACATCACAATAAGCCTTGCAAGCAAAGTGACTAAAAAGTTAGCCACAGGATCTTGTATTACGGAACGAGTAAAGAGACTTGCCGGTAACGAGATTGAACTAGGTATAGAGATACCGACGATCGAATGTCGGGCAAGTAACATACCGAAGAACAAAGGGAACAGTATACGGGATTAACTGAATCCTTGACATAGAGGTTCAACCGATGAAGATCTTCGTAGAATATGTAGGAACCAATATGGGCATCCAGGTCCCGCTATTGGTTATTGGCCGTAGAGGTGTCTCGGTCATGTCTGCATAGTTCTCGAACCCGCAGGGTCTACACACTTAACGTTTGGTGGCGATATAAGTATGGTTGAGTTGTTATGTTGGTGACCGAAGGTTGTTCGGAGTCCCGGATGAGATCCCGGACATGACGAGGATCTCCAGAATAGTTCGGAGGTAAAGATTGATATATGGGATAATAGTGTTTGGTCTCCGGAAGGGTTCCGTAATTCACCGGAAGGGGTTCCGGATGTTTCCCGAAATGTTCGGGTATGAGAACACTTTATTTGGGCCAAGGGGTAAAGCCCACAAGGCTTAGGCATGGTGCAAAAGGAAGTTTTGCTGGCGTCTGGGGCGGTACTACCGCTTATCGTAAGCGGTACTACCGCTACAGGCGGTACTACCGCTTATCGTAAGCGGTACTACCGCTACAGGCGGTACTACCGCTTATCGTGAGCAGTACTACCGCTTGTACGTGGTACTTCTGGAATCCGAGTGGGACTCTTTCCGTGCGGGCCAAACCAACCTTGTGCGGGCAAAACCGACCTTGTGGAGGCTTTCTCTCCAAGTTTAGACCCCAGGGCTCAACATATAAATAGAGGGGCAGGGCTAGCACACGGGATAGATCAAGATTTCCCCAAGCCGTGTGCCGGCAACCCTGTCCCTCTAGTTCATCCTCCGTCATAGTTTCCGTAGTGCTTGGCGAAGCCTTGCGGAGATTGTTCTTCACCACCACCGTCACCACGCCGTCGTGTTGCCGGAACTCATCTACTACTTCACCATCGCTCGCTGGATCGAGGAGGTGAAGGCGTCATCAAGCTGTACGTGTGTTGAACGCGGAGGTGCCGTCCGTTTGGCGCTAGATTGGAAGGACCGTGATCGTGATTGGATCGCGAGACGGATCGTGATGAGATCGCGGGACGCTCGGCGATTTGGATCGCGAAGACGTTCGACTACATCAACCACGTTTCTTAACGCTTCCGCTTTGCGATCTACAAGGGTATGTAGATTCACTCTCCCTCTCATAGATGCTCATCACCATGGATAGATCTTGCGTGTGCGTAGGAAAATTTTGTTTCCCATGCGACGTTCCCCAATAGTGGCATCTGAGCCAGGTCTATGCGTAGATGAGATCTCGAGTAGAACACAAAAGGGTTTTGTGGGCGTTGATATTCAGATTGCTTCCTCCCTTGGTCTTTTCTTGTTTCGGCGGTATTGTGGGATGAAGCGGCTCGGACCAACATTACTCGTACGCTTACGAGAGACCGGTTCCTTCAACTGACATGTAACTTCGTTGCATAAAGATGGCTAGCGGGTGTCTGTTTCTCCCACTTTAGTCGGATCGGATTTGACAAAGGTTGTCCTTGAGAAGGTTGAAAAGCAATTTTTATATCACCGTTGTGGTTTTTGCGTAGGTAAGAATCGTTCTTGCTAGATACCTGTAGCAGCCACGTAAAATTTGCAACAACAATTAGAGGACGTCTAACTTGTTTTTGCAGGGTATGTTGTGATGTGATATGGCCAATTA
Source organism: Elymus sibiricus (assembly GCA_039707655.1). Lineage (NCBI taxonomy): Eukaryota > Viridiplantae > Streptophyta > Magnoliopsida > Poales > Poaceae > Elymus > Elymus sibiricus. The sequence goes on along the minus strand of CM077673.1, from coordinate 269,350,081 downwards.
CATGATGAGATATATGTGATGTATGAGATGATCATGTATTGTATAGAATATCACGACTTGCATGTCGATGAGTACGGCAACTGGCAGGAGCCATAGAGTTGTCTTTAATTATTTTCACCGTTTTTGCTTTACTTTATCGCTATGAGTTAGCTATAGTCGTGGAAGCAACAGTCGACGCGCCAACCTCATGGCGACACGTTGATGGAGATCAAGATGATGGAGATCATGGTGTCATGCCGGTGACGATGGAGATCATGCCGGTGCTTTGGAGATGGAGATCAAAAGCACGAGTTCATGGCCATATCATGTCACTTATGATTTGCATGTGATGTTAATCCTTTTATGCATCTTATTTTGCTTAGGACGACGGTAGCATTATAAGGTGATCCCTCACTTAAATTTCAAGATAAATTGTGTTCTCCCCGAGTGTGCACCGTTGCGAAAGTTCGTCGTTTCGAGACACCACATGATGATCGGGTGTGATAGACTCTACGTTCACATACAACGGGTGCAAGCCAGTGTTGCACGTGCGGAACACTCGGGTTAAACTTGATGAGCCTAGCATGTACAGACATGGCCTCGGAACAAAAGAGACCGAAAGGTCGAACATGAGTCATATAGTAGATATGATCAACATGAAGATGTTCACCATTGAAACCACCTCAACTCATGTGATGATCGGACTTGAGTTGGTGGATTTGGATCATGTGACACTCGAATGACCGGAGGGATGTCAATTTGAGTGGGAGTTTTAAGTAATATGATTAACTAAACTCATTATCATGAACATAGTCAAAGTGTCTTTGCAAATTATGTTGTAGATTACTAGATCGCGAAGTAGCTCCCTTGAATTTTTATATGTTCCTAGAGAAATAGATTTGAAAGATGATGGTAGCTATAATGCGGACTGGGTCCGTGATCTGAGGATTGTCCTCAATGCTGCACAGAAGGCTTATGTCCTTAATGCACCGCTCGGTGTGCCACCCCCTCTAGCGTCGTCTATAGATGTTGTGAACATCTGACAGGCACGTTCCGATGACTACTTAATAGTTCAGTGCGTCATGCATTATGGCTTAGAATTGAGGCTCCAAAACGTTTTGAACGTCACGGAACATATGAGATGTTCTAAGAGCTGAAATTGGGATCTCAGACTCGTGCCTGTGTTGAGAGGTATGAGACCTCCAACAAGATTCTTTGCCTGCAAGATGATGGAGAATAGCTCAATCGTTGAGCATGTGCTCAGATTGTCTGGGTGCTACAATCGCTTGAATCGAGTGGGAGTTGATCTTCCAGATAAGATAGTGATTGATATAGTTCTCCAAGTCACTGTCACTAAGCTACTAGAGCTTCGTGATGAACTATAAAAGGCCAGAGATGGAAATAATGATCCCTGAGCTGTTCGCAATGTTTGACACTGCGAAGGTAGAAATCAAAAAGGAGCATCAAATGTTGATGGTTAGTGAAACCACTAGTTTCGAGAAGGGCAAGGGTAAGGAGGAAAACTTCATGGATGGCAAGTCAGTTGCTGCTCCAGTGAAGAAACCCAATGTTGAACCCAAACCCGAGACTAAGTGCTTCTATTATGAGGAGAACGGTCGCTGAAGTGGAACAAACCTAGATACTTGGTAGATAAGTAGGTTGGCAACGTCGACAGAAGTATATTTGATATACGTGTTATTGATGTGTACCTTACTAGTACTCCTAGTAGCACCTGGGTATTAGATACCGGTTCAGTTGCTAAATGTTAGTAACTCGAAATAAAAGCTACGGAAGAAACGGAGGCTAGCTAAAGGCGAGGTGACGATGAGTGTTGGAAGTGTTTCCAAGGTTGATGTGATCACCATCGCGCGCTCTCTCTACCTTTGGGATTAGTGATGAACCTAAATAAATGTTATTTGGTGTTTGCGTTAAGCATGAACGTGATTAGATCATGTTTATTGCAAAACGGTTATTCATTTAAGTTAGAGAATAATGGTTATTCTGTTTACGTGAATAATACCTTCAATGATCATGCACCCAATAAGAGTGGTTTATTGAATCTTGATCGTAGTGATACACATGTTCATAATATTGATGCCAAAAGATACAAAGTTAATAATGATAGTACCACATACTTGTGGCACTGCCGCTAAATGTCATATTGGTGTAAAACGCATGAAGAAACTCCATGCTGATGGATCTTTGGACTCATTCGATTTCGAATCGGTTGAGACATGCGGACCATGCTTCATGGGCAAGATGACTAAGATCCCGTTTTCCGGTATGATGGAGCGGGCAATTGACTTATTGGAAATGATACATGTTGATGTGTTAGGTCCAATGAATGTTGTAGCGGGCGGTGGATATCGTTATTTTCTTACCTTCACTGATAATTTGAGTAGATATAGGGTATATTTACTTAATGAAACACAAGTCTGAATCGTTTGAAAAGTTCAAGCAAATTCAGAGTGAAGTTTGAGATCATCGTGACAAGAAGATAAAATATCTACGATATGATCGTGGAGGTGAATATCTGAGTTACGAGTTTGGTATACAACTTAAGACAATGTGGAAGTTGTTTCACAACTCACGCCAACTAGAACACCATAGTGTAATGGTGTGTCTGAATGTTGTAGTCATGCTCTATTGGATATGGTGCAAACTATGATGTCTCTTATCGATTTACCACTATCGTTTTAGGGCTATGCATTAGAGACAACCACATTCACTTTAAAAGGGGCACCATAAGTCCGTTGAGATGACACCGTATGAATTTTGGTTTGGCGGAAACCTAAGCTGTCATTTCGTAATGTTTGGAGCTGCGACGCTTATGTGAAAAAGGGTTTTCACCTAATGAGCTCGAACCCAAAGCGGAAAAATGCATCTTCATAGAATACCCTAACGTAACAGTTGGGTAAACCTTCTATCTCAGATCCAAGGACAAAGTGTTTGTTGCTAAAATGGGTCCTTTCTCGAGAAAGAGTTTCTTTCGAAAGATTGAGTGGGAGGAAGATAGTACTTGATGAGGTTGTTGAACCTTTACTTCAACCTGAGAGTAGCGCAGCGCAGAAAGATGTTTCTGTAGAGCCTACATCAGTTGAAGAGGAAGTTAATGATGATGATCATGAAGCTTTGGATCAAGTTACTATCGAACCTCGTAGGTCGACAAGGATGCGTACTGCTCCTGAGTGGTACATCAACCCTGTCTTAGAGGTCATGTTGTTGGACAACGCCGAACCTACGAGCTATGGAGAAGCGATGATGGGCCCGGATTCCGAGAAATGGTTAAGACCATGAAATACGAGATGGGATCCATGTAAGAAAACAAAGTATGGGCTTTGGAAGTATTACCTGAAGGGCGAAAGTCTGTTGGAATTATGTTAGCAGTTGCTGCATTTTTCGATTATGAAATCTGGCAGATGGATGTCAAAACATCGTTTCCTTAATGGTATCCGTGAGGAAAGGTTGTATGTGATACAACCGGAAGGTTTTGTCAGTCCTAAGGATGCTAAAATGCATGCAAACTCCAGCGATCCTTCTATGGACTGGAGCAAGCATCTCGAAGTTGGAATATACACTTTGATGAGGTGATCAAAGTTTTTGTGTCTATACAAAGTTTATGAGAAACTTGTATTTACAATAAAGTGAGTGGGAGCACTATAGAATTTCTGATAAGTATATGTGGTTGACATATTGATTGATCGGAAATGATGTAGAATTTTTGGAAAGCATAAAGGGTCGTTTGAAAGGAGTTTTTCAAAGGAAGACCTGGAATGAAGCTACTTAAATATTGGGCATCAAGATCTATAGAGATAGATCAAGACGTCTGATAAAACTTTCAATGAGTACATACCTTGACAAGATTTTGAAAGAGTTCAAAATGGATCAGTCAAAGAAAGAGTTCTTGCCTGATTTGTAAGGTGTGGAGTTGAGTGAGACTCAAAGCTCAACCACGGCAGAAGAAAGAGAAAGGACGAAGGTCGTCCCCTATGCCTTATCCATAGGCTCTGTATAGTATGCCATGCTGTGTACCGCACCTGATGTGTGCCTTGCCATGATTCTGTCAAGGGGTACAAGAGTGATCCAGGAGTGGATTACTGGACAGCGGTCAAGATTATCCTTAGTAACTAGAGGACTAAGGAAATATTTCTCGATTATGGAGGTGATAAAGAGTTCGTCGTAAAGGGTTACGTCGATGCAAGCTTTGAAACCTATCCGGACGACTCTGAGTACCAGTCAGGATACATATAGTGAGCAGCCATTTGGAATAGCTCCAAGTGGAGTGTGGTAGCAGTGTCTACAGTATGACATAGAGATTTGCAAAGTACACACGGATCTGAATGTCGCAGACCCGTTGACTAAAGACCTCTCTCACATGCAAAGCATGATCGAACCCCAGAACTCATTGGGTGTTAGAACAATGTAAATCACATGGTGATGTGAACTAGATTATTGACTCTAGTGCAAGTGGGAGACTGTTGGAAATATGCCCTAGAGGCAATAATAATTTAGTTATTATCATATTTCCTTTTTCGTGATAATCGTTTATTATCCATGCTATAATTGTATTGATTGGAAACTCAAATACATGTGTGGGTACATAGACAACACTGTGTCCCTAGTATGCCTCTAGTTAACTAGCTCGTTGATCAAAGATGGTTAAGGTTTCCTAGCCATAGACATGAGATGTCATTTGATAACGGGATCACATCATTAGGAGAATGATGTGATGGACAAGACCCAAACTACGAACATAGCATATGATCGTGTCAGTTTATTGCTATTGTTTTCTGCATGTCAAGTATCTGTTCCTATGACCATGAGATCATGCAACTCACTGACACCGGAGGAATACCTTGTGTGTATCAAACGTCACAACGTAACTGGGTGACTATAAAGGTGCTCTACAGGTATCTCCGAGGGTGTCTATTGGGTTGGCATGGATCAAGACTGGGATTTGTTACTCCGTGTGACGGAGAGGTATCTCAGGGCCCACTCGGTAATACAACATCACAATAAGCCTTGCAAGCAAAGTGACTAAAGAGTTAGCCACAGGATCTTGTATTACGGAACGAGTAAAGAGACTTGCCGGTAACGAGATTGAACTAGGTATAGAGATACCGACGATCAAATCTCGGGCAAGTAACATACCGAAGAACAAAGGGAACAGTATACGGGATTAACTGAATCCTTGACATAGAGGTTCAACCGATGAAGATCTTAGTAGAATATGTAGGAACCAATATGGGCATCCAGGTCCCGCTATTGGTTATTGGCCATAGAGGTGTCTCGGTCATGTCTGCATAGTTCTCGAACCCGCAGGGTCTACACACTTAACGTTTGGTGGCGATATAAGTATAGTTGAGTTGTTATGTTGGTGACCGAAGATTGTTCGGAGTCCCGGATGAGATCCCGGACATGACGAGGATCTCCAGAATAGTCCAGAGGTAAAGATTGATATATATGGGATAATAGTGTTTGGTCTCCGGAAGGGTTCCGGAATTCACCGGAAGGGGTTCCGGATGTTTCCCGAAATGTTTGGGTACGAGAACACTTTATTTGGGCCAAGGGGTAAAGCCCACGAGGCTTAGGCAAGGTGCAAAAGGAAGTTTTGCTGGCGTCTGGGGCGGTACTACCGCTTATCGTAAGCGGTACTACCGCTACAGGCGGTACTACCGCTTATCGTAAGCGGTACTACCGCTTGTACGCGGTACTGCTGGAATTCGAGTGGGACTCTTTCCGCGCGGGCCAAACCGACCTTGTGCGGGCAAAACCTACCTTGTGGTGGCTTTCTCTCCAAGGTTAGACCCCAGGGCTCAACATATAAATAGAGGGGCAGGGCTAGCACACGGGATAGATCAAGATTTCCCCAAGCCGTGTGCCGGCAACCCTGTCCCTCTAGTTCATCCTCCGTCATAGTTTTCGTAGTGCTTGGCGAAGCCTTGCGGAGATTGTTCTTCACCACCACCGTCACCACGCCGTCGTGCTGCCGGAACTCATCTACTACTTCACCATCGCTCGCTGGATCGAGGAGGTGAAGGCGTCATCAAGCTGTACGTGTGTTGAACGCGGAGGTGCCGTCCGTTTGGCGCTAGATCGGAAGGACCGTGATCATGATTGGATCGCGAGACGGATCGTGATGAGATCGCGGGACGCTCGGCAATTTGGATCGCGAAGACGTTCGACTACATCAACCGCGTTTCTTAACGCTTCCGCTTAGCGATCTACAAGGGTATGTAGATTCACTCTCCCTCTCATAGATGCTCATCACCATGGATAGATCTTGCGTGTGCGTAGGAAAATTTTGTTTCCCATGCGACGTTCCCCAACACGGGCACCGGTAGTTCTATGCCGGCAACCAATGCTGGTGCACGTATTCATTATTCTGGCTTTCTTTTTTGTCTTCTTGAACTTCCTTCTTAGCCGCATCTTGTTCACCTTCTTGGCTTTCAAATCCTCCATCGACAGAGCACATGGATGTTGATGCTGTCATCGAGGAGACCGCCAGGGACGCTGCCGCCGAAACCGACAGGGTTGCCGCTGAGGAGGCCGCCAAGGGTGCCACTGAGGAGGCCGCCAAAAATGCTGCCGCCGAGGCCGCCAAGGATGCTGCCGCACAAGAGGAGGCCGCCAAGGAATCTGTTGAGAGGGCTAGCGAGGAGGCCAGTGACCGTACTGACGGCATTCCTGCTGCAGGAGCGCCAGGCGCTGCACCAGCCATGGAGCCCCCAGCTGCCGGTGAAGCGGCTGTTGAAGATCAGCCGGCAACATCCGAAGTCCCCCCTTCATCAAGCAAGTATCTCAAGATTGGCAACAACTTGTTCGTCAGCATTCCAGGCACGGCAAGCACTAGGGCACAAATTGAAGGAGAAGTCTTCGGTGACGACGCCATCACCACTGCCGGGCTCGAGATCATCGATGAGCCGCACGCTAGCAGTAGCAAGTCTGAGGAAGAGAAACTCCTCCAGGCCATGGGCAACAACTACCAGAAGCTTCAAGCACTCCACCGCGCCCGGAAAGAGAAAATAGACTCCAGGGTAGCGGTTGTTGAGAAAGTGGAGGTAGATCTCCAGAAACACGTTGAGGAAACGCAAGCCTGGTTTGCCGAAGCTTTTCAGGAGTTGAGGACAGGCCAGGGGCAGCTGAGCGAAAGGTGGAACGATCTCCTCCTGAAGCAGTCCGACGTTGAAAAGGCACAGGAGGAGGCCAAACAACAGGCTGCTGCAGAGGAGGCATGCTTGAGAGAGCTCCGGGTTGAGCTCGAGGCTCATGATGATGACCTCACCGCTCGCGAGAAGGCTCATGCCAACAAGCTCCGCACCAAGGACGAGGAGATCGAAAAGCTTGTCGCGCAGCGAACTCAAGATCTGGAGCTGAAGCACAAGGAGGCACTCGAAGCTCTGACTGTAGATCATGACGGCAAGCTGAAGGAAACCGTCGATGCTGCCGAAGCCGCAGAGGCCGCCAAGAGCTTGCTGGAGGAGAAGGTGAAGAAGCTGGAGGCAGGTCTCGAGGATCACGGCAAGGAGCTCTCAACACTCAAAACCGAGAGAGACAAAGCTCTCCACAGCTTGATGGAGATGCAAGTTGCCATATCCGACAAGACCAAGCAGCTTTCCTCTGCCACTGACTCCATCGAAGATCTGAAGGTGAAGCTGTCCACGCTGGAAGAGACTCTTGAGAGCAGCAGGACCCGCGAGAAGGCTCTGATCAAAGATCTCCGTAATGAACAGGAGCTGCTCAAGAGCGCTGCCGCCGCTCATAACGATTATGTGGCAGGCGTGCAGGTCTGGACTGAAAAGCTCGTCGACGTTGCGGAGAGGCTTGTCGCACAACTGTCCACCATGGGCCTGCAGGACTTCAGGTATTCTTCTGACGACAGGGTATCCACGAGTGCCAAGGTGACCATGTTCCTCGACCGCCTGCTTGAAGGCCTGGAGCTGATCCACTCTAGCCGAACAACCCATCTGGCCAATGAGTCCCGCAAGCTCTGCCGGGCCGTCCTCCTCAAGGTGATCACCAAGGTGGTGTATAGGAATCCCGGCATCAACCTCGCCAACGCCCTTGACCGCCTGCCGAAGGATGCAGATCTCAAGGCGACAGAAGAACTTGTCGCGCCCATCGTCGACACGGTGAGCCAAGTCAGGAGGGTTGAAGGCGACCGCCGTGATTAGCTGCTTCTCCCTTTCTTGCCGCCACCGCTACGTGTCAAAGACAATTTTGATCTTATGTTAGAATAGCGGCAGCTATTATTGTAATATAACTTGCTATGTTCTGAACAAATGCTATGCTATTCCCCTTGCTTAATTTCTTTCTGTATGGTAATCGCCCTACGCTTTATTGGAAACCTGCCGGTGCGCACATTCTTGCCGCGAGCACTAGGTGCGGGACTTTAGCAGCCTGCTGGCAGTGCCGCCATCGACAAGATACCTTGGCGCTCTCAGTGCAGCTACTTAAGCTATTGAGCGGACTCGAAACAGATTAAGGGCGCAACCGATCACGACAAGGTTCCCTTCGCGTGCAGGTTTTCCATACATAGATTGAAACCGTTCAAGGAGAATAACTTTACAAAACGAAAATCTGTTCAAAGTTTCTGCAACTTAGCTTGTCGTTGTTGTACTTCCTCCGGCAAGATGTCAACCTTCAATGTCGCCTGCCGGTATCCATACCATCCTTCCCCCCCGGCAAACTTGCATGCGAGGGAACCTTCTATCCTTTGAGAAAAAGAAAGAAGAGAAAATAGAGATATGGAACCTTGGTGGTTCATTAACGCTTACCGGGAGCAAGTGTAATACAATATCTCAGATAAACATGCACATAGATAAACATGGAAATCGACAAGAATTGTAAAACACTCAGGCTTTATTCAACTATGCACAGGGTCTGTGCCTGGCTTTGTACAAAAGATTACATGCTTCATCGGCAAGACTTTTACAAAAGGGGTTGCCGGGAGACCCGGCAACCGCGCCTTATGGATAGAACTTACGAAGATGTTCGATATTCCAGGAGTTGCTCACCGGAATGCCATCTTCGGTCTCCAGGCGGACTGCACCGGGCCTGGTGACTCGTACTACCCGATAAGGGCCTTCCCACTTCGGCGTCAACTTGTTGGAATTCTTGGCCGACTGAACGTGCCAAAGAACAAGGTCGCCTTCCTCAAGACTTCGGGCATGAACCTTGCGGCTATGATAGCGGCGCAAAGCTTGCTGGTAGCGTGTAGCTCGCACAGCAGCCTAAAGACGATCTTCCTTAAGGAGCAACACGTCATCTTGCCGCAGCTGCTCTTGCTCGAGCTCATCATAGGTGAGCACTCGAGGTGACCCGTATATGAGTTCCGTGGGGAGAACTGCTTCTGCCCCATATACTAGGGAGAAGGGTGTCTGGCCGGTGGCTCGATTTGGTGTCGTCCTGATTGACCAAAGAACTGCCGGCAACTCATCAATCCAGCGTCTTCCGCACTTGCGCAGCTTGTCGATAGTTCTTGTCCTGAGACCTCACAACACCTCAGCATTTGCCCTCTCCGCCTGGCCGTTGCTCCTTGGATGAGCAACAGAAGCAAAACAGATCTTGCCGCCAAGATCTTGGACATACTGCATGAAGGTGTGGCTCGTGAACTGTGTGCCGTTGTCAGTAATGATCCTGTTAGGCACACCAAAACGGCAAACTATTCCCTTGAAGAACTTGACGGCTAACTGTGCTGTCACCTTTCTCACTGCTTCCACTTCCAGCCACTTTGGGAACTTGTCGATTGCGACGTACAAGTACTCAAAGCCCCCGGTAGCACGGGGAAAAGGGCCCAATATGTCGAGCCCCCAGACCGAAAATGGCCAGGGAAGAGGGATTGTCTGAAGAGCTTGAGCTGGTTGATGCAATTTCTTCGAATGGAACTGGCACGCTTCACACTTGGTTACTAGTGCAGTCGCATCCTAGAGAGCAGTGGGCCAAAAGAAACCTTGCCGGAATGCCTTACCAACAAGAGCTCTTGAGCCTATGTGGGAGCCACATATGCCTCCATGAATCTCTGCCAACAGCTCCAGTCCATCCTCCCGAGGAATGCACTTCAATTTCACACCATTCGGTCTTTTCTGTACAGAACGTTGTCCACGAACTGGTACATACTAGACTGACGGGCTACTTTTTCCGCTTCTTCCTGCTCTTCGGGGAGTTCTCCTGTCTGAAGGAAAAGGACGATGTGTTGTGCCCATGCTGGAGCCTGGGGCTCGACAACAAGGACTAAAGGCATGTCTTCTGCCATGGGAGCATTTGTCTCTACAGCAAAGGCTCAAGGCCCTGCCGGAGCCTGTCGCTCCCCGGCAAGCTCGGCAGGAGCGTCTGTCTCTACGGCAAGAGCCTGAGGCCCTGCCGGAGCCTGTCGCTCACCGGCAAGCTTGGGGTCATTCCCGGTAACTTCTTTGCCGGCGGTCTCTGGGAGATCTGCCAGGAAATATTTGCCAGAACTCAACTTCCTTCTTTTCTCTTGTCCCATCGATGGTGCTACGGATGGTTGAGTCAATCGGAGTACAAAAGTTCCTGGTTCCACAGGTAACTTAAGGGCAGCGCGCTTCGACAAGTCATCAGCAATGTTGTTTTCCGCACGAGGGACGTGCTCTGTTTGCAGACCGTCAAAGCGCTCTTCCAACTTCCTCACTTCATCGACATAAGCCTCCATTAATGGACTTTGGTAATCTTTGTTCACTTGCTTGACGACAAGCTGAGAATCACCCCTGACGATGAGCTTCCTGATTCCAAGGTCTGCCGCGATCCTGAGACCGGCAAGCAGCCCATCATACTCCGCAGTATTGTTCGTTGACCTCTCCCGGGGAAAGTGCATCTGAATCACGTATTTGAGGTGCTCTCCGGTGGGTGCGACAAGCAGCACGCCAGCTCCGGCGCCTTGCAGCGAGAAAGCTCTGTCAAAATACATCATCCATTCTTGATTTGTTTCCTTGCCGGGGAGAGTTGACTCTGGAACTTCTTCATCTGGCGTTGGGGTCCATTCTGCAATGAACTCCGCCAAGGCTCTGCTCTGAATAGTTGAAGTGCTTTCAAACTTGAGACCAAAGCTTGATAATTCTAAAGCCCACTCCACAATCCTGCCGGTGGCATCTGGGTTTCTCAAAATCCGCTGCAACGGAAAGCGAGTGACAACGGTGATCTCATGTGCCTGAAAGTAATGGCGCAGCTTCCTCGAGGCCATAAGGAGGCCGAAGAGCAATTTCTGCACACCAGAGTATCTTGACCTAGCCCACTGCAAAAGGGAGCTAACAAAATAAACTGGGCGCTGCACCTTCTTCTTCTTCTGTATTGCTCCACTTGGCTGTGCAGATCCTGCTTTGTCAGCACCAGACTCTGCCGGGGAGGACCCTAGCTTGCCGCTTGGCGGTCCTGCCGCTGCTGTTGCTTCTTCGTCTGCTTCCCTCTCTGCCACTAGCGCAGCACTCACCACCTGGTTTGTTGCCGCTAAATATAGCAGCAACGGCTCTTGTGGTTTTGGCGCGATTAGTACTGGTGGAGAGGAGAGGTACCTCTTCAGATCCTGCAGCGCTGCCTCCGCTTCCGGAGTCCATTTCATTGGACCTGCCTTCTTCAATATTTTGAAAAAGGGCAGGGCGCGCTCAGCAGATTTTGAGATGAACCTACTCAAAGCAGCAACGCAGCCGGCAAGACGGCGCACATCCTTGACACGTCTTGGCGCTTCAATTTGCTCGATTGCCTTGATCTTGTCAGGATTTGCTTCAATTCCTCGTTGAGATACAAAGAACCCGAGAAGCTTGCCGGATGGGACACCAAACACACACTTCTCAGGGTTGAGCTTCAAGTTGATCTTGCGCAGATTTGCAAATGTTTCTTCTAAGTTTGATATGAGTGTTGCCTTGTCCTTGGTTTTGACCACTATGTCATCCATATAAGCTTCCATATTTCTATGTAGCTGGGGCTCAAAACCAATCTGGACTGCTCTTGCAAATGTAGAACCAGCACTTTTCAACCCGAAAGGCATACGCAAAAAGCAATACGTACCACATGGGGTGATAAATGCGGTCTTCTCTTCGTCTTCCTTGGCCATGAAAATCTGATGATAGCCTGAATAGGCGTCAAGGAATGACAGCAAGTCGCAGCCGACAGTGGAGTCCACAATCTGGTCGATGCGCGGCAAGGGAAAAGGATCTTTTGGACAGGCTTTATTGATATCTGTATAGTCAATACATAGCCTCCATTTTCCATTCACCTTGCGCACTACAACTGGATTGGCCAACCATGTTGGATGAAGTACTCCTCTAACCAAGCATGCCGCTTCTAATTTCTTGATTTCTTCGGCAATAAACTGTTGCCGCTCCAGAGCCTGCTTCCTGACCTTCTGCTTGACGGGCCGCGCGTGTGGACAGACAGCAAGGTGGTGCTCAATTACTTCCCTGGGAACACCGGGGATATCAGATGGTTGCCATGCAAACACATCGATATTCGCCCGCAGGAAAGCAACGAGCGCGCTTTCCTATTTGTTATCGAGGGTGGAACTTATGGTGAAAGTTCCTCCCGTACCATCCTCCTTGGTGGGCACCTTCTTGGTCTCTGGTGGAGCTGCCTTGGACTTCTTGCTCTTGCCGGTGGAGCTCTCTGGCACTTCCTCAACAGGAGCGCAGCACTCCGAGGAGGCGCACTTGCCGGAGTGAGTGCGAGAGGTCTTGCCGGTCTTCTTCCCCCCGGGAGGTTTAGCGACAGGAAGTGCCTTGGCGGCAGATGCTGCAACTGCCTCCCGGTAAAGCTGGTCGGTGCAGATAAGCGCGTCTTTCTTGTCGGAGTTGACAGTGATGACGCTTATCGGCCCGGGCATCTTCAGTACATTGTAAGCGTAGTGTGATGCCGCCATGAACTTGGCCAGCGCTGGGCGGCCAAGGATCCCATTATATGGCAATGGAATCTTGGCGACGGCGAACACAATCTTCTCTGTCCTGAAGTTCAGGTCGCTACCAAATGTTACCGGCAGCGTAATCTTTCCCTTGGGCTGGCTCCTTCCTGGATTGACCCCTTGAAATGTGCTTGTTTCTTCGAGATCTCCATCAGGAATTTGCAGCCTCTTGATCACCTCAGGCGAGATCAAATTCAAGCCGGCCCCACCGTCAACTAACATTTTCGTCACCTTGAGGTTGCGAATCATTGGTGAAACCAACAATGGCAGACACCCGACCGCAGTTATGTGATCAGGGTGATCCTCAGTGTCAAAAATGATAGGCGTGTTGCACCATTTCAGCGGCTTCTGGGCACCGACAGATGGCTCAGTCGCATTAACCTCGCGTGCCCACTGTTTAAGTTGGCGGTGGGAAGAATGCAACGAGGCGCCCCCGTCAACGCACATCATGTCTGTAGCTTTCTGGAACTCTTGCTCGCTGGACTCGTCGTCTTCTTGGTTGTCATCATCATCCCCCTCTTGCTTGTCGCGACCTCGAGCGGGCCTCTCCTTCTATTGCTTGGCCTTGCCGCGGTGACCTCCTCGGCCACCGCGCTTCTTGCCGGACCCCTCGGCGCCATCCTGGGCCTTCTCCTTATCTTGCCTTTCGTATTCAGCTTTCTGCTTCTCGACAAGCTGCTCAACTTGCCGGCAATCCTGGAGATCATGGCCCTTGGTGCGATGGATCTTACAGTACTGCTTGCCGGAGCCGTCTGGCTTGTCGGCAGCTGCCAAGGCCTGGCAGGAGGCGCACCCGGCAACATCCTTGCCGGGGTCGTCAACCTTGGCCTTCTTGGCGGTGTCGGGGTTGCCGGACCCCTCGACAGCAAGCACGGCCTTGCCCTTACACTTCCTGTTATGCCGCCGGCCCTTCTTTGCCGGGGCGGCGGCATCTTCATGTTTAGAGTCGGCTCCTGTGCCAGCATCCTCGCCGGGGAGTCTCCTCCCTTCTTCAGCTCGAGCACACTTATCAGCCAGAGCATAAAGCTCGGCAACATCCCTGACCTTGTTCATTGCCAGCTCTTCGCGCATCCGGCGGTTGCGCACATTCTGATGGAACGCGCTGATAACAGCGGCAGGATGAACGTTTGGTATGTTGTGGTGTATGCGGCTGAATCTCTAGATATACTTGCGCAGGGTTTCGCCCTCCTTCTGGGGGATGAGATGCAAATCGCTTTCCTGGCCAGGAGCTTGGTGGCCTCCGGTGAAGGCGCCAACAAACTCATGGCACAGGTCTGCCCAGGAAGAAATGGAATTCTCCGGCAGATGCATCAACCACAACCTGACGTTGGGCTTCAGCACCAACGGGAAGTAGTTGGCTAGTATCTTGTCGTCGCGAGCCCCGGCAGCCTGCACCGCAATGGTGGAGATGCTCAGGAACTCCGACGGGTGGGTCTTGCCGTCATATTTCTCCGGGACCTCCGGCTTGAACGTGCGAGAATTGGGCCACTGGACTCGCCGCAGCTCACGGGTAAACGCTGGACAACCTACCTCATAGGGTAGATCGACAGGATACCCCGGCGCTGGCTTGTCTACAGTGGGCCCCGCGCGCTTGTCCGACTGATAGCGCGCTTCCCGCCGCTGCTCGATGGTAGTTCGAGCGTCTTCCTTTCCTCGTTCCCGAAGAACTTGACGTTGATCATGGCGAGTTCGCGGATCGGACGACGCCGTGGAGTCGTCATCACGGGCGTCGATCCGTCGAGTCAGCGACTGCTGTTGCCGCCGTGGAGGAGAGTGCACCGTGGTCGTAGCGCCTCCCGTCTTCTCGCCAGCGACACGCGTCGGCTCGATGGATTGCCGCCGCGAAGGCTCCGCCTGCTGCGGTCTATCATCGTTGGCGAGGCCGACGAGGCTCTGAATAGCAGCTCTCCACTCGTCGAGCTTGTCCGCAGCAGGAGGGAAGTTCCGGAGCAGCTGTGCTCGCGCCAAGGCTTCTGCGGGTGTAGGCGGTGGCGACAAGTGCGAGGAACATGAGGTGCTCTGACTCCTAACCATGTTAGAAGGAGCGCCGTAACGTTCCAGCGTCCGTGCACCGCTTCCACCAGCACCTCGGCGTGCATGTTGGCCCTGCGCATCTCGAGGATGATGCTCAGGAGACTTTCCATGGGGACGCCTAGTACCACCAACGTCGCGGCGCTGCTCATCGCGTGCGACCTGAGATGGCCGCGGCGCATGCGCCGGTGTGGGTGTCTTGGAAGGTGCCCTTCCATCCCTGGAGTTCGTTACACCGCCTGCAGGCAGCGCAGCTCCGTCTTTAGATCTGGCGGCGCGAACGACGCCGCTCGCCTGGCTTTGACCACCAGAACGTCGTGGAAGTTCAGAACCTCCGCCTCCTCCGCCCGCGTCTACACCGTCACCCGTCTGTGTAGCCACAGGGACAGCGGACGTGGATGGACCGACCGCCGTGAAACCCTTCCTCTTGGGGGCCATGGCGATGAAGCTGATGAAGAATCCGGCACGCTGATCACCAGATCAGGTTCACGCAACCTTGCCCCCTACCTGGCGCGCCAAAGATGTCGGAAACGACACCTATGGGACCGCGAGGATCCCTTTACGGTTTGGCAAGGGGAAAAGGTTTGCACAAAGAGCAGATCTAACGATCAACACGAGGAATTTTACCCAGGTTCGGGCCGCAAAGATGCGGAAAACCCTACTCCTGCTTGGTTGTATTAGATGTGTTCTAGCTCAAGTTCTGGGAGTGCTACAGTACTCAGGCGCTGCGCATGCAGAATGGCCAGAGAAGATCCCCCTGTAGCTACGCCTTGGGCCTCCTTTTATACGTTCGAAGGAGTCACCAACAGTGGCGTACAGTGCATACATGAGGTGTAAAAGTAGCTACAGTGTTATCATACCTAACACTGACGGTTTGGGACAAGAACATTTAATGCTCCGTTGAGGTGTCCCTTAGCGTCTTGGGGACGGAAAAAGGGGCCGTACCATCAGCACTGCTTAAGCCCTTCCACCACAGGCACCTGACACGCACCCAGGAGGACAACAGCTAAAAGACAAGCTGGCCGCTCCACTGGAGTGGTGAAAGGGTGGCGAAGTCTTGCCAGGTGCGATCCTTGCCGGGGCTGCGAGCCATCCCGGCAAGATCCTGCCGGGGCTCCAGCCTTTGGTCTTCTGTCTTCTGATTATGGGCTTGAATGCTCTCTTGATATCTTTGTACTTGTGTTCAGCTGTCTCCCGGCAGGCCTTGCCGCTGGTATGGCTACAACTGCCCGTGCACAAGTATGGGGTACTAAAGGACCCGAACTTTAGTACACTGACACCTAGGCCTTGTTTCTAAGCATTGCAATACCGTTTGTGCTCACTTTTATCATTAGTTACCTTGCTGTTTTTATATTTTCAGATTACAAAAACCTATATCTACCATCCATATTACACTTGTATCACCATCTCTTCGCCGAACTAGTGCACCTATACAATTTACCATTGTATTGGGTGTGTTGGGGACACAAGAGACTCTTTGTTATTTGGTTGCAGGGTTGTTTGAGAGAGACCATATTCATCCTATGCCTCCCACGGATTGATAAACCTTAGGTCATCCACTTGAGGGAAATTTGCTACCGTCCTACAAAACTCTGCGCTTGGAGGCCCAACACGACTCTACAAGAAGAAGGTTGCGTAGTAGACATCACTCCTCCAACACGAAACTTGAAGAACTCTTTTGAGAATGAATAAACTCCTTGAAGAGCCACCATGAAGAACCTCCGTATGCAAAAGAATGATCAAGAGAAATGAAGGCTGGAAAGAATAAGATTATGACCTTGGAAAGATTTATATGGAGCTTTGGGAATAGATACTTGAGAAAACTTGGAACTCTGGAAAGAAAATATGAGAACACTTGAAATCCAGAATTTGATATGATGCACAACTCCGGAAGAAGGATTGAAATCACTTGAGATCTCTTGTAAGTGGAGGAGAGTTGTAACAGCCCGAGACCGACACTTTAGAAGATTCCCCTTTTTCCGTTGTCATCGTGTGATTCGTTTGTCTGTCGCATTCATCATCGCATCATTTGCATCATCCGCATTGCATCGACACTCCGTTGCCGTAATTTTCGAACACTTGCATCCATTCATAGTTGCTGGTTCTCTCTGTTCTCGTCGACGACTGGTTCAAGACCAACCACACATGCACGCGCCCGCGGCATCATCAAAATATTATTTTTAAAAGTGGGATAAAAGTGTTCTCGGAATGGGTTGAAAATTTGTGTGTGATCTTATTTTATTTTAGGTAGACCGTGTGCCGAATTTCGTCGCGTTCGGGGGTCGTTTGATACCCGAACGGTCGACCATAGCGGTACCGTCATCGGTTTTATTATCGGACGTAGACTGTGTTTTAAAAAAACTCATGTCACGCGCTCACATTTCCCTCTCATCTCAGCCCAAGGCCTTCTACACAGCCCAACCAGCCCATCCTAACCAAGCCCTGCGACCGGAGTTGTCCGATCGTGATCGGAGGGCTCCAAACTGTGCAAAAACCCTCTCCTCTAGCTATTCCTGCCTATAAATGGACACCCCAACGTCCATTTTGAGAAACCCTAGCCCCCACCTTGGATTCCGCGCCACCAACCACCTAACAACTCGTAGCAGCCGTCGCTCCTCGTGTTCGGCATCGGCCAGACCGCCCGCCGCCACCAACCGTCGCCACCCTCCACTCCCAAGCCGCCAAGTGGCCTAGACACCTCCCCCCACCGCGACAGGCCCGCCCGGGCCCGGGGCAAGCCCGCCCAAGCCCATCGGGGCCCGGACGAGCCCATCGCGCTGCCGCTGGCTCCCCCGAGCTTGCCCCGCCGCCTGCTCCCGAGCTCCGCCGCCCGCTCGCCTGGCCGCCGCGCGCCGCCGCCGCCCGCACGCCTATCTTTGCCGCCGCCGCCGGGCCCCGCTCCGACCTCGTCGGCGACCAGAGCCGCCCCCGGCACCCAAGTCCCACGCCTCGCCGCCGTACCTTGATACGTCCATTTTGCATCATGATTTCCTACTGTTATTTACTTTGTTTTGTTGAATAATAGTGCTTTGGGGAGTGATTCTAATGCCTTTTCTCTCATAATATGCAAGGTTTACACAAAGAGGGAGAATACCGGCAGCTGGAATTCTGGACCCAAGAAAAGCAAGTCAGAGATACCTATTCTGCACAACTCCAATGAAGCTGAAAATTTACGGAGATTATTTTTGTATTTAAAAAAAATTACTGGAGCTGAAAACTACCGGAGGAGGGCCCCCAGGGCACAACCCACCAGGGTGCGCCAGGCCCCCCTGGGCGTGTTATCGAGCCTAGCCTGGCCCGCTTCCGGTGCCCATCTTCTGGTATAAATTCCCAAAAAACCTAAAGGAATTAGGAGGAGGACTTTCGGGACGAAGCTCCGCTGCCTCGAGGCGGAACTTGGGCAGGAG
This sequence comes from Elymus sibiricus, assembly GCA_039707655.1. Lineage (NCBI taxonomy): Eukaryota > Viridiplantae > Streptophyta > Magnoliopsida > Poales > Poaceae > Elymus > Elymus sibiricus. The sequence goes on along the minus strand of CM077673.1, from coordinate 269,331,760 downwards.
CACTTTTGCCCTCCGGCGGAGCTATTCCGCCAGGGGAACTTCCCTCCCGGAGGGGGAAATCGAAGCTATCGTGTGGCACCCCGGCTCAGAGGAGACCGGAACGACCCGTATTCCAGCCCAGGGACAAGTCTTCTGGAATACGGCACTGTTGGCATAGAACAAATCAGCTCTTTATTACCATGAATAAGGTTACAAGGGTACATAGATTACATCGGTATGGCAATACTACGCCTGACTAGGGTAATTCTACACTAGCAGCGGAACAACGACGGTGGTGATGGACTCCACTCCGCAGGGACTCTGGCTGGAACGCGTATCCTAGCTCGCAAACTCAGGATCCTCGACAAGCAAGCAATCATGGCATGACCTGCAAACTGGCATGACACGCCAGGTGAGTACTTTGAATGTACTCGCAAGCTCACAACAAACATCAGCACTAAGGCAAGACAAAATCATAGCAATCAAGATTAGGTAAGGATTTATCATTACCGAAGGGATAGTTGAAAATAATAATAACAGGCTATTCCCCCTGTACTCTGGTGACCAACTCGTGATCACTCCAGGAACATCCAGCGAATATCCTCAGGATTGTTACCAAGACTTGTCAGTGGCATAATGCCCAATTGCTACCATACTCAGACAAGTTCTTTCATCATTATTGTCACTGTTATAGTTGACCACCTAGTGAGGCCTGGACGGACTGTCCAATAGCGTGGACGCGGCTATTCGAATAGATTTTCCACTCTGCAGAGGTTGCGCACTTTACCCACACCATGGAGCACCTGACCTCGTGATCCCATTCGGGTGGACCAGCTTTGCTCCAACGAAACCCGCCTGACCCGTGACTCTCCCATCGTACCACCGGCATTAATCCTCCCCCGGAGTCCTGCCCTGGGTGGCCCCTGTGTTACCTCGTGACACCTGCCACCGTCGTGGCCAAACAAAACTGTCCCAAACGGGACGGGTACCCATATAATTCAACTGGGCTCACAAGGTTATCGCCGCCTACTGGGCCAGGGCAGCACGCACGCATAACCTTCCCTCTTTGGTGGTACCGATAAAAGAGCACGCGATCAGACCAGGTCAAGGCCGTCCCATACCGGCAAATGTGGTTGCACGGATAAGCCCGGACAGGTGACTCTCGATCAACCAACTAAGTATCTTATTCCCGAGTAATCGTTCCGTCATAGCTGACACTCCGATATCACCGTAATCCAACAACCAATATGCTCAGGCCACTGCTACTGATTCATACCCACAAACTGTCGGATGAAACCCAAAATAATCATAGACAGTAATCTCTTAATCCAACCACATCATGGCATCATTGTCGGCGTTCTGGGAACGGGGGTACCCAGACCAGCCTACCTGCGGCCCAGGGCATGGCCCACTTCATCAACCAAACACAGCCGGGCGTGGCCCCACTCGAGACAAGGCCCTCGCGAGAGCCCTAGGCTCGCGAGGAGGAGCAGCGTCAAGACCGGTGGGGAATGGGCCTCCCCAGGCCACCTCCGGAGGGGCGGAGATCTCTATGCAAGGCCCGGCCTCGGGAGTCAAAGATGGCGCAAGGAAGGGCAGGCGGGCGCCAGCACGCCAGACGGCGCAGTTTCCCCTTTGGTGCAAAGGGAGCAAGGACGTACGCGGGTTCCCAAAGCACCCCCCAAAGGTTTCCATTCCGGTGTAACAAGACCACAACCACCAGCCCCGCAGGGCGGATGTCATCGCCGAGCCCACCTCTGCATCATCGATAGCTGCTTTGTAGGCGAAGACCGCCTTTGGGCAGGGCGGGCACGTACTCCTGTCCCCCTTCAAAATTGGCCGTTGTGGGATCCCTTCCCGCCATTGCGATAAGGGAAGAGGACCCGGGCCACCGCTATATATAGAGGGTAGGCTGCACCGTAGAGAGGGATCCGGGATCCGGGATCCGAATCCATTCCACCACTCATCCATCACCAAGCCACTGAGGGCCTCGAACACCTCAAGGGCGCCCTCATGAGGCTCTGAAACACTGTACTAGTTCATCCACCCCACCTCCTCGAGAAGCAATCCACCAAAGCAGGAGTAGGGTATTACGCTTCGCAACGGCCCGAACCTGGGTAAACTGTCTTGTTCATCTTCTTCCTCGTCATCGTGCGAGTTCATTGATGTGACCATCGGGTAGCGAGCTAAGGAGGCGAAGCTGCTGGGGATCTTCGCACACGCCCCTGTGTTCGAATCTCAAGGGTTTTGCGGAGCCCGAAATCCGACATTTGGCGCGCCAGGTAGGGGGCGTGTTGAAATCTTCCTCAGGTCTCGCTTCACCTCCGCTCGCCGCTCGCATGGCAAAAGGACGTCGAGCCCGCGCTGAGCGGCGGGCTGCTCGCGTGGCGCGGCCGGTGCCGGCGGGCCATGGCGCCTCGCGTTGTTCTGCCACCCCGCCAGCGGACGCCGTCACCGGCCGGACGCTCAACGGGCGCTGGGGGCTGCCGCCTTCACCAACCACACGGCATGCCCCCGTCGCCCCGGCCCTTCCCCGCGTTCGGACAGTGCCGCCACCCTTCCGAGTCTGCCAACACCCAACACACAGGCATGTCGCGCTCCTCGTGGCGCACGAGCTATGGCGCCAACGCGCTGTCCGCGACCGTTGCACCGACGATGCCAGGCGCGCCCCCGAGCGCGACGCAGCCATCGAAGGGACCCAAGTGTACCTCAACGATGCACGCGCCCGTGAACTCGCATGACCGGCGGGCACGGCGCCCGGGCCACGTGGGCGTGCTCGGGACGCCCACGGCGGCCCGCCCTCATCAGTGACCTGGCCCGGGCCGCCAAGGGCGTAGGAACCGGCCGCAGGCGCCGGCAGAGACCGGTGGGAGGTGCTGGCCACGCGAGAGGGGCGTCGCCTCACGCCTCTCGGCACGCTCGCCGAAGCTAGGGCGGAGGACTGGAGGCTCTGCTACGCCGGCGCCCGGGGACTCGCGCAACTCTGCAACGACCATGTTGACGCGCGCCTGGGCCACGAAAGGAGCAGCGCCGGCTACCACAGCGACAGGAGGCGCACACTCAACTTCGCGAGCAGCCCCCGCGCTGACTGGTATGTGCAACCTCACGGGGTCGGCTTGCGGGGCTGGCCTCGCGAGGGTGCCTGGCGCGGAGACCCTCGCGAGGCATGCCCGCTGGTAGGGGGCTACCTTGAGCAGGCGTCTGGGTCTGGGGACCAGGGGTCCCTTGCCTGGGAACGGAGGGTAGAACTTGCGCCCCCGTTCCCAGGCCGGGAGACCCCAGCTTGGGGACAGAGGGTGGAACACACGCCCATGTCCTCGGGCCAGACGATCCCAACCCGGAGACGAAGGGTGGAACGTGCGCCTGTGTCTTCGGGGCGCTCGACGCTCGCTTGGAGACGGAGGGTGGAACATACGCCCATGTCTCCGGGTCGGGTTTCGTTCGATCACCAGCGGGCGATCATGTACTCACCCGTGACCCCAGGCCCGGCTCGCCCGACCTGGGGGCAGGGCCCCGAGTACCAGCATGGGAACCCCAGGGATCCCAGCGAGGCACGCTGGGGCACCGCCCGGGGAGCCCAGGGCCTTCTTCTGGGGCGGGCCTTTCAGTCGGAGAGCGCAAGGGGCTCACCCTACGCTCGAGGGCCCGCCCAGAGCACACCCCACTTCGCCGCGACGAGCCCGGGGGCTGGGAGTGGGCTTCGTGCCCACGAGGCATGGAGCTCCCTATACACCTCCGGGACCTACACAAACCCGTGACACTCTCACGTAATAATGAGCGGGCTGTATACGCCCGGAGCCCCCCGAGGACGCGGAGGGTTCCTCCCACGCAATGTGGCAGCCACAGCTCCGCGCTCGCGGAGAAGTCAACACTGCCCACCAATGGCTATACCCGCTCTTTTTTGTATTCCAAGTTGCAACCTTCGATGGTCCCTTTTTTGTGCGTGAACCTGTCAGAAGTTCAAGGATTTCGTAACTCTATGTTTAAAAAGAAAAAGGGGCGGGGACTTTCTCTCTTTGTTCTCTCGTTTTATCGATCTTGAGTTCTCTCTTTCTGGATTGGCGTTTTGCAAAAAGCCGTGCGCTCCGGCCCACCCCGAGGCGCCTCGGGGCTGGATAGCCAGGCCCTGTTGCCTCAGGGACATGCGTCTTTGGACAGTCGACTCCCACTCGGCGACTCCGGTCGCAGCACGGTACAACAGCATGGAGCCTCGGGAGGCCCGAGGGCCTCCTGAGGCAGTATCCGGCAGGACAAAATGGGGATCGCTCGAGCGTCAAGGGGGGCTCCTGAGCAAAGAGCCTCAGGAGCCTTACCGGTCATATAGCCACTCGCCCCTTGGTGTCGTCCCTGGTAATCCGGTCGGCATCAAGGGTGTCGAGGCCCCACCTCGTGAAGTGCGTCCAGGTGATCCGGTCGTACCTAAGGGTGGTAGGGGAATGTGCGGGACTGGGACCTGCCGACGTAGAGCCGCTTGAGCGTCAAAGGGGGCTCCTGAGTAAGGAGCCTCAGGAGCCTTACCGGTCACAAAGCCACTTGCCCCTTGATGCCATCCTTGGTGATCCGGTCGGCATCGAGGGTGTCGAGGCCTGACCCCGTAGTTGCGTCCTGGTGATCCGGTCGTATGCTACGATGGTCGGGAAATGAGCCGGACTGGGGCATGTAGACGCAGAGTACCGAAGGGGGCCCCCCGACTCGCCTCGTACACGTAAAGGGAAACCCTCAGGACGTCCAGATCCCTCCCCAGGTGCTACAGCAAACCCCCACGATGCCGAAGGCTACCGCACGCGCGACAACCGGGTTTGTGGCGACCTCGGACGAGATGGAGCGCGGCGCTACACACCCCGTCATTCGGGGACACATTCAAAGGTATTTTCCAAAATACATAAGAGTTGCCACTAGTTTGCACGCATAATCATGCCAGGAGAACAAGAAGGCTACACAAGGGGGCGCGCCGTCGTTGCTGCTCTCGTCAACACCGCCCGGCGACGGCCCCACGCTCCCGGCTCAGGCATTGCCCCCGGCTTCGTCGGAAGAAAGCTCCGTTATCAGGTCGTCCACATGGTCCTTGACTCGCCAGGCAAGGGCAGCACGAACCACTTCAGGCACAGGACCAAGCACCGCCCCAAAATCGAAGTGCGGGTCGAGGCGAAGGAGGTGGCTGAAGACGTTCGTGGCTGCCCGCTCGAGAAGGTCGCGGCGCTTCTCCTCCACGAGCACGTGGATCTTCTCCGCGCTCTCCTCAAGGCACTCCACGACCCTGGAAAAGAAGCCCAAGTACCCGGCATCGTCCGGAACCAAGGGGCTCGAGACGCTGACGCCGCAGATGTCCCTCAAGGCCCGGGTAGCCCTCCCCTCGAGGGACCGGAACATCTGGGAGCACGCGTGCTGGAGGCCGCGAGCGCGGCCCGCCTCATCCGAAGCCTCCTCTACCAGGGAAGCACCGCCTTTCACTTGTTTGTAGAGAAAGGCTAGTTGGGCCTTGGCAGCAGCCTGAGCGTCTATCGCGGCTCGCCAGCACCCCTCCTCCTAGTTTAACCTTTTCTTGAGGGCATCAACCTCGCCTTTCAGGTGATCGCGGCGCTGGCAGAAACGGGACTCCTGGAGCTTCAGCTTCGCGCGGTAGTCCTGGAGAAGGGAACGCCAAGCTTTAGCAACCTTGTTGTAGACCTCTTCTTGGAACTTCGCCTCGCGGGAGGCAAGGGACTCTTCGGCAAGCGACGTCTGGCGCTCCCTCACCTCCATCCTCTCCTACTCCAGGCTTTGCTCCAGCGCCTCCAACGCCAACGAGTCAATAGGCGCTCGGGGGCTCGCGCTGGCGGAGAGAAACTCGGTTGACGGGCCCACGAGTGCGGCCCTCCGCATCTGGATCTACCTTTCAAGGTCGGCGTTAAGCCTGAAGCTCCCTGAGGCGATCCTCGGAGGCCCCGCGCCGGCCGTCGGCTTCCTGAGCCTCGACAAGAGCGCGTTCGTGGGCCTCCACCACCACGGCAAGAGACTTCTCGACCTTCACACGGGCGCACTCGCGCTGCAGGCGGCCGAGATTCACGGCGACCTCAAGCTGGTGCCATCCCTGCGCAAGGCGCTGGCGCTCCGCCTCCAAGCGGGCATCGTTGTTGGCGAGCCCCACCCCCAGGCGCCTTAGCGCGTTCGCCGCGGTGTGGAGCAGACCCCATGGCACGGCGCCCCGGTCGTCGGCGGGCACAAGGGGCCAACCAGGACTCCCACCTTCCCAAGGGTGAAGGGGGGAGGTACGCAAGGGGCCACCCAGCCCAAACGTGAGCCCAGGGGTTGGGGGCTCCCGTACGGACACTTCAGAAGAAGGACGCACCCCCTGGGGCCCCACGTCATTAAGAAAGGGGGGCCCGAGGATGCAGCGCGGCACGACCCCAGAGAAGGCCACAGGCGGAGGAAGCGGCCCCATTCTGGGGAGCTGGAGGCCGTGGGTGAAGAAGACCGCAGGGGGCTCACGCTCGGGGCCACCAGAAAGCCGAACAGGCTCGGGTGTGGGCGCCCCGGTGGCCCGAACCCTGCGGCCAACAAGAGAGGAGACCGCAAGAGGCTCGGCGGACGCAGGAGCGGGCAACGCCGACCCGTTTCTTCCACCGCCGGTGGGGAGCCTGCGAAACAAAAGCTCAGAAGGAAGGCGCTGGAGAGAAGGTCAAGGGGGGCGTGGGCACTTACTCATCTACGGCGATCCACTTCCTCTTCACCGGAGCCCACGGCGCCGGGAAGCGACCGCCCCTGGGCGCCTTCCTCTTCCGGCCGGCGTGGAAGCCGAGGGATGATCAATCGACGACCGGCGGTTGATACTCGGCGACAGAGACGGCGACCTTCACCATCGGCTGGGCGTCACCCCCGATCTCGGTCTGACCCGAGACGGGGTCCAGAGGAACGAGCAGCGAAGGGCGACCCACCTTGGCCTCGAGAGGGGCGGCGTTCCCCAAGTTCTCGGAGGGCGGGGCCCCCAAGAAGGAGGCATCCTGGGGACGAGTCTCTTTTGGAGGAAGGAGCCCCCACTCGTCGAAACGCGGCATCTTTGCGACGAGAGCTTCCCGGTCCTTGTAGTTGTACAAGGGAAGGCCGCCCCAGGGGAGCTTGTCAGGTTCACCACCAGTCAGGTGGCGGAGAAGCTCACGCAGCACGTCGGGGGAAAGAGGCAGAACCTGGATCTTCATTGGATCACGGGGGCCCGTGAAGGCCCACATCGGATGGGAATGGCGCTGAAGAGGAGCAATTCGTCGGCGTGTGAATTCCCGCACCACCATCGCCATCATCACGCCCGCTTGCTTCAGCCTCGCTAGCCTGGCTAGGACCCGAGCGAGCCCCGGGTCAGCAAGCTCCTTGTGCCTCCATCCGCGGTTCGGCACTGTCGGGGTCAGCGGGAGTTGAAACGGAGTTCCGGCCCCGGCGGCGTCGACGTACACCCACTGCCGCCGGAACCATTCCGCTTCCGGAGAGAGTCCGGCGTCAAGGGCCCCCCGGGCAGATGCGTCTACCGTTCTCAAGGACACACACCCAGAGATCTATGCCCCCGAGGCCAACTCAAGGGAGAAGAAGTGGCGCAACAAGGCCATAGAGGGGAAGACGCCGACAAAGGCCTCATAAAGGAACGCGAAGGCCGAGTGGAGGACAAGGGAACCAGGGTCAAGGTGGAGCACGTGGATCCGGTAATGCGAAAGCACGGCGGTGAGGAAGCTTGAGAATGGGGGCAGTATGCCTGAGAGAAGGGCGTGAATATGAAGCGGGACGGTGGAGGCCTCCAGCTCGCTCCGAGGCCGCGAGCCTGGCCAGATATTGGTGGCCCCCCACTCATTGGAGCCGGCGGCGACCACCAGCTGAACCTTCTCCAACCCTTCCAAGTTCACCACCGATGGCTGGCGCAACGCGAGCTTAGGCATCGATGCGGCCGTCGGCCCCCTCAAGCCTTTGCCTTCCCCCTTCTTCGAAGCCATAGCAAAAGGGGGGGGAGCGAGGCGGCGTGCTCATGGGGGCTCGGCGAAAGGGGCGAGAGCCGCGGAGGAGGGGAGAACCGACGGCGGAATCGACGGAAGACGAAAGCGGCTTGGTGGCGTGTGTCGGACGACTCAACAAACCTGGCAGAGGCCGGCCTGGTGCGGAGGAGAAGAGGCGACGGTCCCTTCGATTGTCGCATATGAAGCCTGGCCCACAGGCATTTGGGGCCCGCGGCGCTTCGGGCCGCCCTCGAGGCTTCGCCCAGAAGCCAGCTCGAGCGCGCCTTGAGCCCAGGGGCTACTGTCGGCGTTCTGGGAATGGGGGTACCCAGACCAGCCTGCCTGCGGCCCAGGGCATGGCCCACTTCATCAACCAAACACTGTCGGGCGTGGCCCCACTCGAGACAAGGCCCTCACGAGAGCCCTAGGCTCGCGAGGAGGAGCAGCATCAAGACCGGCGGGGAATGGGCCTCCCCAGGCCCCCTCCAGAGGGACGGAGATCTCTATCAAAGGCCCGGCCTTGGGAGTCAAAGATGACGCAAGGAAGGGCAGGCGTGCGCCAGCGCGCCAGACGGCGCAGTTTCCCCTTTGGTGCAAAGGGAGCAAGGACGTACGCGGGTTCCCAAAGCACCCCCAAAGGTTTCCATTCCGGTGTAACAAGACCATAACCACCAGCCCCGCAGGGCGGATGTCCTCGCCGAGCCCACCTCTGCATCATCGACAGCTGCTTTGCAGGCGAAGACCGCCTTTGGGCAGGGCGGGCATGTACTCCTGTCCCCCTTCAAAATTGGCCGTTGTGGGATCCCTTCCCGCCATTGCGATAAGGCAAGAAGACCCGGGCCACCGCTATATATAGAGTGTCGGCTGCACCGTAGAGAGGGATCTGGGATCCGGGATCCGAATCCATTCCACCACTCATCCATCACCAAGCCACTGAGGGCCTCGAACACCTGAAGGGCGCCCTCATGAGGCTCTGAAACACTGTACTAGTTCATCCACCCCACCTCCTCGAGAGGCAATCCACCAAAGCAGGAGTAGGGTATTACACTTTGCAGCGGCCCGAACCTGGGTAAACTGTCGTGTTCATCTTCTTCCTCGTCATCGTGCGAGTTCATTGCTGTGACCATCGGGTAGTGAGGTAAGGAGGCGAAGCTGCTGGGGATCTTCGCACATGCCCCTGTGTTCGAATCTCAAGGGTTTTGCGGAGCCCGAAATCCGACAATCATCAAGCGGGTAAACAACTAGCCACTAGCAATCCAGTCCTAAACATGGTAGTCGCTTATTCCAAAATTTACTCAAGCATTGCATAATCTAATCCACTTCACAAATAATCATACTTGCTATTACAGTAATTAGTTTAACTATGATATTGCAATGCAATTATGCTGATGAGGGTTGTGGCTTGCCTGGGGATGAACGAACCACCGGGAAGAAGTGCGGAGAGTCCGCGGAAATGATTGCCGGAAACAGTTCTCTCTCGGAGGGGGCTGTTTACGGGTAAGGGCAAAATGGTCATTTTCACAGTGTTAAAACAGTATGAAAATGATACCAACATGACGGGCTCGAGGAGTCAAAGAAGTGGGCTTTGGAATCACCTCAATCGGAGTTGCGGAGAAAAAGTTATGCACGTTTGTTCGTTAGCAGAAACACAAACGAGAGGGTGTCCGTTTTGAGTGCTAACGAGCAAACGGCCGCAATATAAAGGCTTCGGCTGGCTGAGCTGAAAAAGAGAAAACGTATTTCTGAGAATACGCTTTCAGCAACGGGAAGGCACACTCCAGTGGAATACGCCTCCACTTAAGGGACCGGGCCCAGTTGGCGGTGGCCCGTACCCCTTCGCTGTGTCTTTGACACGCGGGACCCACGGGCAGACCTGGGGTCGTCTTCTTCCCGCGACGAGGCAGAGCAGAGGCGAGGCCGCACGGCGCCGGCGCTCATCCGATCGGCTCCGGCCACCTCCGGTGAAGCTCGGACAATAGGAGTGCTCCCCGAGGCGCAACGCATCCATCCATCCCACCCACGGACTCCAACGGCTACGGGAGGGGCGGCGAGCTCGAGCCCGGCGAACGGTGGCATCGGGTGGAGATGGGCACAGCGCTACGGGCGTGGAGGCGAGGCGCTAAAGAGGTGAGGGGCTTCGCCGGAGTTCAGGGGGCCTCTAGGTGATGGTGGGAGGGAGAGATAGAGGGTGGCTCGCCGGAATTTAGCCGGAACCGAGCGGCGGCCACGGCGGCCATTGGAGGCTAGGAGAGGCGCTGGCGATGGGTTGAGGGGTCGGGGAGGACCATGGGAGAGTGGCGAGGCTGGTCATGAGCGTGGGGAGGCATGGGGATGGCTTAAATAGCCGCGGCGATCTCGCCGGATAAGCTCGGCCGCGATGGCCTTCTTATCCACGCACTGGAGCTCCGGCGACACGCGGAAGGAGGAGGCGATGTCGGCAGGGACTCTGAAGGAGTGGAGGAGCCCGCAGGAGCTTCAGGAGAGCTCGAGAGCGCTCTGGCCACATGTTAATGGAGGAGCAGAGGCGGTTCTCGACACGGGCACGGCGATGGCGATGTAACCACGGCGAGATAAGGCGGGGCAGCAGAGGGGAATTGACCGCGGGTGTACGGGCTAGCTACTGGACATGGAAGGGACGCGAGAGGCAGAGGAAATCAACGATAACAGCGGCCGCGGTTTCCAGAGCGCGCTGTTTGGCTTGTCTTCCCCGTGGTCACCGCGTGAACACGACGGTGACATGCGCTCTGGGTCGCCAATCGATGTCTGGGAGATAGACCATCTTACCCCGAGTGCCAAGGAAGAAACAATATAGGTGAGGGGCAAAGAAGAGAAAAGCACTTGGCTCCAAAGCAGAGCAGCATCAACCTGTTTGATGTGAACTGAGAGAGCTTGAGCAGGAGATAAACTCTGGTTTTTGGCTGAGGGTAATCACATACTAGGGTGATCATTTCTGCAAATTTTCAGCTCATTTAGATGAAGATAAATAGCACTTGCAGTTCAATGGGTTCTACTGGACAGAATTGCAAAATATGAAGTGGCACTCACATACTTGCTTGAATGGAGCCATTTGAATAAACCAAAATGGTACTTCCTTCACACAGCATCCTACTGGACAGAATCTTAGAAAAATAACTGGGGATAAATGGCTAGATGAAATGATCCCAAATCTTGTGGAGATAGGTTGTATGGGTAGGAGAATGCTCTGGTAAATTGCCAGAAATTATGAAGCAACATAAAATATAGTTGCTTCACAACCCAAAATTATGACCAAAAACAAAGATTTGATGATGTGGTCACATAGTTGAGGGGATGATGCTCAAATTTTGTGTAGGGTGTTAATTTGAGCATATTGAGATCATGGCAAAATTTCAGCTCATTTTGATCAACCTAGCTAGCACTTGCTTCACAAAGCTTTCAGTTGATCAGAAACTTTGGAAATTTGCCAGGGGAGATTTACTAGCCAAATGAGGTTGAATTTTGGCATGGGGCAATGATATGGATTGGAAAGAGTGCCCAAAAATTTGAGAGCAATCAAGCAGATATAAAGGGTACTTGCTTCACAACTTGACAGCTAGGGCAGAATCAGAAAAGCAATATTTGTGAAATATTTTTGAACATGGCAAGGAAGGATGTTGACATATCAGATGAAGATATGACCCAAACAATTTATGGAAATTATTTGGGAATTTTTGGAATGATGGAAATGTGGGTTGCTTCACAACCCAGGGCAACATGTTTATTCCTTTAATAGGAAAAAGGAATATTCCCAAGAAAAAGATTATTGGGATTGGTTCAAGATGGAAATTACATGGTCTTGGGATGGTTTAGAGGTTGGCAAGCCACTAGGGTAGAGGAATCAAGGGTGATCCCTCCAGGTTCCAATACTACCAAGCCACAGAAAAGCAAAACCAGACCAATATGAAAAGAAAAAGAAATGGGCAAAATCCAGGGTGTTACAAACCTACCCCCCTTAAAGAAATCTCGTTCTCGAGATTTGGTTGCTCAGGGGTTAAACATAAATATCCCCACTTGAGGAAACCGTTTCCAACTCGGGTTTCGTTTTTGCCTTTGTATGATGCTCCCGCTGGATTTATCTGACTCACTGTGTGGCTTCGAGGTGGCTTGTTTCACTGGATACTCATATGTTACTCTGACTTCCATCCGTTTATGTCTGCTGACTTGACTCACGGGGGTTCTGGCAGAAAGATCTTGTTCGTGACAGGCTATCCGTTAACTGATTCCCACATGTGAGGACACATGCTCCGAGGTTGTTGTCCAACATTCTGATCGTTCCGTCTGTTGGCACCTTTAAGTGAATAGTAGGCCGTGTGATGCTTTGACACGGTTGTCGGAATCCAACTGCCGAATTGACCGGACAGATTCAAATATTCTCCTCCTAACGATTCTGAGCACATCTGGTTGGGCTGAGCGGGTTGTCTCAATATGAGGTCCTTGCAGATGGAATAGACCCCGTGGGTGTGTACCCATGGTGATCGGTATCGAACCAGACTGTTTTGAGTATATGTACCATGTTGATGTTGCAACCATTATCATACCCGTATGGTCAATCTTTCACCTTCATTATGGTTCTCTTTGCCTGGATCCTTAGCTGAAAGAGCTTGGCCTGATGTGTTCTTGATCCTTCGGATGACCAGGGATGCTGCCAGGTACAATATTCCGGCATGCATATTACTTAACAAGTTGTAGCTGTAGGGTAACGATCGTCTGAACCCTTAGATGAAACCGGCAAGTAAACCAGTAGCCACCAGAATGGTCTTTACAACTCAGATCTGGGACATTACTGGAGTAACTCAACCCTGACTCAAGAAGGCTGAAAAGCAGCTCAGAGCATGAGACGGTGTCGGTAAGAAGAAAGTAGCAGTTCCCTAAGACGGCCGAGAAACAGCTCAGAGCATAGGGTCATTGCTACGGAAAGAAATTCAACAGCTGCCCGAGACGGCTGAAAAACAGCTCAAAACACGGGCGAGTTGCTGACAAAAGAAATAAAAGTCGGCATCCACCCCGGACGGCCGAAAACAGCTCAGAACACAGGCATGGTGCCGTCACCAAACAAAGACGGGCAAGGGTTCATCCGTGTCCCATACAGCTTATCCATAGGTTGTTGGTCATCTCATTGGAGTGTATAACCGGCGTTCTTCTTCTTCATGCAATAGTCGGATTCTCCCCGGGCTGGCACCATTGTATGAGTTACTCGTATGACCTTGGCAGCATGTCCACCATCTCTATTGAGTATATGCGGCTGAGCGCTTGATTTTTGAAACGGGCCTGTGTCCTGACTGATTTTTATTGTGGAGCTGACCCTTGAGATGCATGGTCATATGCTACCAACTGTCGGTGGAGTAGCTTGTACTTGTGAGGATGTAATGACTTACTGGCGAAGGTTGCTTAGCTTGTGTTGGAAGCCAACGAGGGTATCTTGTTGAGGAAGTCTGAATGGCTTGCGCTTGAAGCTCTTGCTGGGGTAGCTTCCTGAAGAAGATTGGGTACCGTGCCTCAGACGCTTCCCCCCTTAAAGGCTTGCTGGGGAAGACTCGGTACCTTATGCCAAAAGATTGCTGTGATAGCTTACTGAAGAAGCATGGGTGTCTTGTATGGGCAAATATCTGTGTGTCGTATCGAGGAAGACACAGGGATCTTACGTCGTAAGCTTCTCTGGTTGTTTGCGGAGAAAGACTGGGTTGCTTACATCTGAAACTTCTCTTTTTGTCATATGCGGACTAAGTGCAGGTATATATACATTCCCTTACTATTTCTGCTGTCGGTTGCTTGTTGTATGCAATAGGGTATTCGGCTATCCTTCTTGCTGAACACCGCATTCATAACACATTCTGGCTTGATTCCAGGATATAGCAAGGTTCAAACTGTACTCATAGCGGACTCAAACCGTGCATATGAATCATACCTTTGATACGAAACGTACTGTGGATCGGGCACACAATCTGTCGTCTTGCTGATGCAATCATTACTGCTGTGAAGGTTGCACTGATGTATACTTGATGCTGATAACCAATCCAGCTAGGATATCATTTATTTTCATGCCTGATATTCCCAATATAATGCAGTTTGCTGAAAATTCTATATTGCTGAACTGAGCTTCCAAATGGCTGTCTCTTCACTGATTTCTTTGAGTCCAGTGTCGGTGAGCAACTTCCATAAGGGGCAAAATAAGGTAACACCAAGGGCCCAAAGGAAGAAGCAAAAGAAACGACTAAAGCAAAAGCACACAAGATCACACACCAGCAATATCACATTCTACAACTATTCACAGCAATAATATGCATTCCTACTTAAGCACACAAATCTCGCAAGAACTCCGGTATTACGGTCTAACATGCTGTGGCGGTGTGCACGAAAGTGAATCAATGTGTGGAAGAAAGTTGGTGTAGAAAGGCTACACCAAACACGGACTTAACACCGGTTCCATCTGGATGGACACAGTGGCGAGGACGAACTTGGTGATCGTGGGTCAGAACACGGGGGTCACGACCACAACATCATCAAGCGGACGGAAGAAAACCGTACTTGTCCAGAGAATGGGTGGCGGGGAGGGATAGCGATGAAAAGAAACGCTTGCAGGCATTGCCCTGTTCTGATAACTAGGATCAGTAAGGGTTGCCAAAGCGGCTAGTGGGACGGCACGATTCGGGATAGAAACATGTCTATCACCGAAACAACAGGGGTGGCTGAAGAGAATATATTGGTGTGGTACCGGTGCATCAGTCCTGCAAGGATCGACACTACCAGGCACCTTGGTGTCACTCCGCTAGGATGAGGATAACACCGCACCAAGGAACCAGTATGCAAACTGGAGAGTGCTGGTAGTGAATCAGAACTGATGCCACCTACACTCACCAGATCCATTGTTAGTGATAAAATATCTAGTCTATATGCATGCTATGCACAAACAAATGCAATAAACAAGTGCAGCAAACAAACTGAATCCTATACTACCGGTTACTAACGCTCGCGTGGTCTAGGGCGTCCTATAGCCAGACCTGCTCTGATACCAACGCTTGTGGCACCCCGGCTCAGAGGAGACCGGAACGCCCCGTATTCCAGCCCAGGGACAAGTCTTCTGGAATACGGCACGGTTGGCATAGAACAAATCATCTCTTTATTACCATGAATAAGGTTACAAGGGTACATAGATTACATCGGTACGGTGATACTACGCCTGACTAGGGTAATTCTACACTAGCAGCGGAACAACGACGGTGGTGATGGACTCCACTCCGCAGGGACTCTGGCTGGAACGCGTATCCTAGCTCACAAACTCGGGATCCTCGACAAGCAAGCAATCATGGCATGACCTGCAAACTGGCATGACACGCCAGGTGAGTACTTTGAATGTACTCGCAAGCTCACAACAAACATCAACACTAAGGCAAGACAAAATCATAGCAATCAAGATTAGGTAAGGAGTTATCATTACCGAAGGGATAGTTGAAAATAACAATAACAGGCTATTCCCCCTGTACTCTAGTGACCAACTCGTGATCACTCGAGGAACATCCAACGAATATCCTCAGGATTGTTACCAAAACTTGTCAGTGGCATAATGCCCAATTGCTACCATACTCAGACAAGTTCTTTCATCATTATTGTCACTGTTACGGTTGACCACCTAGTGAGGCCTGGACGGACTGTCCAATACCGTGGACGCGGCTATTCGAATAGATTTTTCACTCTGCAGAGGTTGCGCACTTTACCCATACCATGGAGCACCTGACCTCGTGATCCCATTCGGGTGGACCAGCTTTGCTCCAACGAAACCCGCCTGACCCGTGACTCTCCCATCATACCACCGGCATTCATCCTCCCCTGGAGTCCTGCCCTGGGTGGCCCCTGTGTCACCTCGTGACACCTGCCATCGTCGTGGCCAAACAAAACTGTCCCAAACGGGGACGGGGACCCATATAACTCAACTGGGCTCACAAGGTTATCGCCACCTACCGGGCCAGGGCAGCACGCGCGCATAACCTTCCCTCTTTGGTGGTACCGATAAAAGAGCACGCGATCAGACCAGGTCAAGGCCGTCCCATACCGGCAAATGTGGTTGCACGGATAAGCCCGGACAGGTGACTCTCGATCAACCAACTAAGTATCTTATTCCCGAGTAATCGTTCCGTCATAGCTGACACTCCGATATCACCGTAATCCAACAACCAATATGCTCAGGCCACTGCTACTGATTCATACCCACAAACTGCCGGATGAAACCCAAAATAATCATAGACAGTAATCTCTTAATCCAACCACATCATGGCATCATCAAGCGGATAAACAACTAGCCACTAGCAATCCAGTCCTTAACATGGTAGTCGCCTATTCCAAAATTTACTCAAGCATTGCATAATCTAATCCACTTCACAAATAATCATACTTGCTACTAAAATATTTAGTTTAACTATGATATTGCAATGCAATTATGCAGATGAGGGTTGTGGCTTGCCTGGGGATGAAGGAACCACCGGGAAGAAGCGCGGAGAGTCCGCGGAAATGATTGCCGGAAACAGTTCTCTCTCGGAGGTGGCTGTTTACGGGTAAGGGCAAAATGGTCATTTTCACAGTGTCAAAACAGTATGTAAATTATACCAACATGACGGGCTCGAGGAGTCGAAGAAGTGGGCTTTGGAATCACCTCAATCGGAGTTGCGGAGAAAAATTTATGCACGTTTGTTCGTTAGCAGAAAAACAAACGAGAGGGTGTCCGTTTTGAGTGCTAACGAGCAAACGGCCGCAATATAAAGGCTTCGGTCGGCTGAGCTGAAAAAGAGAAAACGTATTTCTGAGAATACGCTTTCAGCAACGGGAAGGCGCACTCCAGTGGAATACGCGTCCACTTAAGGGACCGGGCCCAGCTGGCGGTGGCCCGTACCCCTTCGCTGTGTCTTTGACACGCGGGACCCACGGGCGGACTTGGGGTCGTCTTCTTCCCGCGACGAGGCAGAGCAGAGGCGAGGCCGCACGGCGCCGGCGCTCGTCTGGTCGGCTCCGGCCACCTCCGGTGGAGCTCGGACCACCGGAGTGCTCCCCGAGGCGCAGCGCATCCATCCATCCCACCCACGGACTCCAACGGCTACGGGAGGGGCGGCGAGCTCGAGCCCAGTGAACAGTGGCGTCGGGTGGAGATGGGAATGGCGCTACGGGCGCGGAGGCGAGGCGCTAAAGAGGTGAGGGGCTTCGCCGGAGTTCAGGGGGCCTCTAGGTGATGGTGGTAGGGAGAGATAGTGGGTGGCTCGCCGGAATTTAGCCGGAACCGAGCGGCGGCCACGGTGGCCATTGGAGGCTAGGAGAGGCGCTGGCGATGGGTTGAGGGGTCGGGGAGGACCATGGGAGAGTGGCGAGGCTGGTCATGAGCGTGGGGAGGCACGGGGATGGCTTAAATAGCCGCGGCGAGCTCGCCGGATAAGCTCGGCCGCGGTGGCCTTCTTATCCACGCACTGGAGCTCCGTCGACACGCGGAAGGAGGAGGCGATGTCGGCAGGGACTCTGAAGGAGTGGAGGAGCCCGCAGAAGCTTCAGGAGAGCTCGAGAGCGCTCTGGCCACATGTTAATGGAGGAGCAGAGGCAGTTCTCGACACGGGCACGGCGATGGCGACGTAACCACGGCGAGATAAGGCGGGGCAGCAGAGGGGAATTGACCGCAGGTGTACGGGCTAGCTACTGGACATGGAAGGGACGCGAGAGGCAGAGGAAATCAACGATAACAGCGGCCGCGGTTTCCAGAGCGCGCTGTTTGGCTTGTCTGCCCCGTGGTCACCGCGTGAACACGGCGGTGACACGCGCTCTGGGTCGCCAATCGATGTCTGGGAGATAGACCATCTTACCCCGAGTGCCAAGGAAGAAACAATACAGGTGAGGGGCAAAGAAGAGAAAAGCACTTGGCTCCAAAGCAGAGCAGCATCAACCTGTTTGATGTGAACTGAGAGAGCTTGAGCAGGAGATAAACTCTGGTTTTTGGCTGAGGGTGATCACATACTAGGGTGATCATTTCTGCAAATTTTCAGCTCATTTAGATGAAGATAAATAGCACTTGCAGTTCAATGGGTTCTACTGGACAGAATTGCAAAATATGAAGTGGCACTCACATACTTGCTTGAATGGAGCTGAAATTTGGAGCAGATGAGTTATATAGGCATATGAAGATGTTGTATAAGTTTCATGCCATTTGAATAAACCAAAATGGTACTTCCTTCACACATCATCCTACTGTACAGAATCTTAGAAAAATAACTGGGGATAAATGGCTAGATGAAATGATCCCAAATCTTGTGGAGATAGGTTGTATGGGTAGGAGAATGCTCTGGTAAATTGCCAGAAATTATGAAGCAACATAAAATATAGTTGCTTCACAACCCAAAATTATGACCAAAAACAAAGATTTGATGATGTGGTCACATAGTTGAGGGGATGATGCTCAAATTTTGTGTAGGGTGTTAATTTGAGCATATTGAGATCATGGCAAAATTTCAACTCATTTTGATCAACCTAGCTAGCACTTGCTTCACAAAGCTTTCAGTTGATCAGAAACTTTGGAAATTTGCCAGGGGAGATTTACTAGCCAAATGAGGTTGAATTTTGGCATGGGGCAATGATATGGATAGGAAAGAGTGCCCAAAAAGTTTGAGAGCAATCAAGCAGATATAAAGGGTACTTGCTTCACAACTTGACAGCTAGGGCAGAATCAGAAAAGGAATATTTGTGAAATATTTTTGAACATGGCAAGGAAGGATGTTGACATATCAGATGAATATATGACCCAAACAATTTATGGAAATTATTTGGGAATTTTTGGAATGATGGAAATGTGGGTTGCTTCACAACCCAGGGCAACATGTTTATTCCTTTAATAGGAAAAAGGAATATTCCCAAGAAAAAGATTATTGGGATTGGTTCAAGATGGAAATTACATGGTCTTGGGATGGTTTAGAGGTTGGCAAGCCACTAGGGTAGAGGAATCAAGGGTGATCCCTCCAGGTTCCAATACTACCAAGCCATAGAAAAGCAAAACCAGACCAAAATCAAAAGAAAAAGAAATGGGCAAAATCCAGGGTGTTACATATTGTGATCACCAACACCCCTCTCATCTTTGGGAGGCTAATCTTCATCAACATCTTCAACAGCGCCATCTCCTCTCAAACCCTAATTCATCTCTTGTGTTTAATCTTTGTACCGGAACCTCAGATTGGTACCTGTGGGTGACTAGTAGTGTTGATTACCTTGCGTAGTTGATCACTATATGGTTTATTTGGTGGAAGATCATATGTTCAGATCCATTATGCTATTTAATACTCCTCTGATCCTGAGAATGATTATTATTTGTGAGTAGTTACCATTGTTCTTGAGGTCACGGGAGAAGTCATGTTGCGAGTAATCATGTGAATTTGATATGTGTTTGATATTTTGATGATATGTATGTTGTGATTCCCTTAGTGGTGTCATGTGAACGTCGACTACATGACACTTCACCATTCATGGGCCTAAGGGAATGCATTGTGGAGTAGTTATTAGATGATGGGTTGCTAGAGTGACAGAAGCTTAAACCCTAGTTTATGCGCTACTTCGTAAGGGGCTGATTTGGATCCACATGTTTAATGCTATGGTTAGACTTTGTCTTAATACTTTTCTCGTAGTTGCGGATGCTTGTGAGGGGGTTAATCATAAGTAGGTTGGTAGTTCAAGTAAGAACAGCACCTTAGCACCGGTCCACCCACATATCAAATTATCAAAGTAGCGAACACGAATCAAACCAACATGATAAAAGTGACGAGACGAAAATCCCGTGTACCCTCAAGAACACTTTGCCTATTACTAGTGATTGTTCTGGCCTGTCCTTTGACTCAAAAGGATTGGGCTACCTTGCTGCACCTTGTTTACCGTTACCGTTACTTGCTTGTTACAAATTATCTTGCTATCAAACTATCTATTACCTACAATTCCAGTGCTTGCAGAAATTACCTTGCTGAAAACTGCTTGTCATTTCCTTCTGCTCCTCGTTGGGTTCGATACTATTACTTATTGAAAGGACTACGATTGATCCCCTATACTTGTGGGTCATCAAGACTCTTTTCTGGCGCCGTTGCCGGGGAGTGAAGCGCTCTTGGTAAGTGGAAATCGGTAAGGAAAAACTTATACTACGTGCTGAAATTTATTGCTACTTGCTACTATGGAGAACAATCCTTTGAGGGGTTTGTTCGGGGTATCTTCACCTCGACCGGAACCACAATTAGTTACCCCTCAACCTACATCACCTATTGAAAATGTTACTTATGAAATTCCTTCGGGTATGCTAGAACAACTGCTTGCTAAACCTTATGCAGGAGATGGAACTGAACATCCTGATATGCATCTCTTATATGTGAACGAAATATGTGGATTATTTAAGCTTGCAGGTTTACCCGGAGATGAAGTTAAGAAGAAGGTTTTCCCTTTATCTTTGGAGGGAAAAGCATTGACATGGTATAGGCTATGTGATGACCTTGGATCGTGGAACTAGAATCATTTGCAATTGGAATTCCATCAAAAGTTTTATCCTATGCATCTAGTTCATCGTGAACGGAATTATATATATAATTTTTGGCCTCGTGAAGGAGAAAGTATCGCTCTAGCTTGGGGGAGGCTTAAGTCAATTTTATATTCATGCCCCAATCATGACATTCCGAGGGAAGTTATCATCAGAATTTTTATGCTCGGCTTTCTCATAATGATCAATCCATGCTCGGTACTTCTTGTGCTAGTTCTTATATGAAGAAGACTATTGATTTTAAGTGGGATCTCTTGCAAAGAATTAAACGCAACTCTGAAGATTGGGAACTCGATGAAGGTAATGAGTCAGGTATAAAGCTTGAATTTGATTGTGTTAAATCTTTTATGAATACCGATACTTTTCACAAGTTTAGCACTAAATACGGACTTGACTTTGAGATAGTAGCCTCTTTCTGCGAAGCATTTGCTACTCACGTTGATCTCCCTAAGGAGAAGTGGTTTAAATATCATCCCCCTGTTAAATAAGAAATTAAAGAACCGGTCATAGCTAGAGAAGAAACCATATTGTACAATGTTGATCCAGTTGTGCCTACTGCTTATATTGAAAAGCCACCTTTCCCTGTTAGGATAAAGGAACATGCTAAGGTATCAACCGTGGTTCGTAAGAGTAATATAAGAGCACCTAAACCCCCTGAGCAAATTAAAGTAGAACCTAGTGTTGTTATGGTTAAAGATCTCTTGGAAGAAAATATTGATGGGCATGTCATTTACCTTTGTGACGAAGCTGCTAGAATTGCTAAGCCTGATTAGAAAGATAAACATAGACCGATAGAAGGCTTGCCCGTTGTCTCAGTTAAAATAGGAGATCATTGCTACCATGGTTTATGTGATTTAGGTGCTAGTGTGAGTGCTATCCCTTTTACCTTATACCAAGAAATTATGGATGAAATAGCACCTGCTGAAATGGAAGATATTGATGTTACTATTAAACTTGCCATATTGATATTGATGTTGAAGTCTTGTGTGGGAAAATAAAATACCCTACTGATTTTCTAGTCCTTGGTTCCCCACAAGATGACTTTTGTCCCATTATCTTTGGTAGACCTTTCTTGAGCATCGTCAATGCTAAGATAGATTGTGAAAAACAAACCGTCGGTGTCAGTTTTGGTAATGTGTCTCATGAGTTTAATTTTTCCAAGTTTAGTAGACAACCTCGTGATAAAGCGTTACCTAGTAAGGATGAGATAATTGGTCTTGCTTCTATTGTTGTGCCTCCTACTGATCCATTAGAACAATATTTGCTCGACCATGAAAATGATATGCACATGCATGAAAGAAATGAAATAGATCAATTTTTCATCGAACAACAACCTCTCTTGAAACACAATTTGCCTATTGAAACTCTTGGAGGTCCTCCTGCACCTAAAGGTGATCCCATGTTTGAATTGAAACAATTGCCTGACACTTTGAAGTATGCTTATCTTGATGAGAAAAAGATATATCATGTTATTATTAGTGCTAACCTTTCAGAACATGAAGAATAAAGATT
Organism: Elymus sibiricus; assembly: GCA_039707655.1. Taxonomy (NCBI): domain Eukaryota; kingdom Viridiplantae; phylum Streptophyta; class Magnoliopsida; order Poales; family Poaceae; genus Elymus; species Elymus sibiricus. Next base: position 269,309,770 of record CM077673.1, on the reverse strand, counting down.
ATTGGAAGTTCTAAGGAATCACTGGGCTGCTATTGGATATACTCTTGATGATCTTAAGGGCATTAGTCCCACTCTATGTCAGCACAAGATCAATATGGAACCTGATGCTAAACCCGTTGTTGATCACCAACGGCGATTGAATCCTAAGATGAAAGAAGTGGCAAGAACTGAAATATTAAAGCTTCTGGAAGCAGGTATAATCTATCCCATCGCTGATAGTAGATGGGTAAGTCCCGTTCATTGTGTCCCTAAGAAAGGAGCTATTACCGTTGTTCCTAATGATAAGAATGAACTCATTCCACAAAGAATTGTCACTCGCTATAGAATGGTAATTGATTTTAGAAAATTAAATAAAGCTACTAGGAAAGATTATTACCCTTTGCCTTTCATTGATCAAATGCTAGAGAGACGATCTAAGCACACACACTTTTGTTTCCTAGATGGATATTCTGGTTTCTCTCAAATACCCGTGTCACAATCCGATCAAGAGAAAACCACCTTTACTTGCCCTTTTGGAACCTATGCTTATAGACGTATGCCTTTTGGTTTATGCAATGCACCTGCTACCTTTCAAAGATGTATGACTACTATATTCTCTGATTTTTGTGAAAAGATTGTAGAGGTTTTCATGGATGATTTTTCCGTTTACGGAACTTCTTTTGATGATTGCTTAAGCAACCTTGATCGATTTTTGCAGAGATGTGAACAAACTAATCTCGTCTTGAATTGGGAGAAGTGCCACTTTATGGTTAATGAAGGTATTGTCTTGGGGCATAAAATATCTGAACGAGGTATTGAGGTGGATAAAGCTAAAGTTCATGCAATTGAGAAAATGACATGTCCCAAAGATATTAAAGGTATTCGAAGTTTCCTTGGTCATGCTGGTTTTTATAGGAAGTTCATTAAAGACTTCTCTAAAATTTCTAGGCCTCTTACTAATCTTTTGCAAAAGGATATTCCTTTTGTCTTTGACGATGATTGTGTGGAAGCCTTTGAAACACTCAAGAAAGCGTTAACCTCTGCACCTATCGTTCAACCACCTGATTGGAACTTGCCTTTTGAAATTATGTGTGATGCTAGTGATTATGCTGCTGGTGCTTTCCTAGGACAAAGAGTTGATAAGAAATTGAATTTTATCCATTATGCTAGTAAAACTCTAGATAGTGTCCAACGAAATTATGCCACTACTGAAAAGGAATTTTTAGCGGTTGTGTTTGCTTGTGATAAATTTAGATCCTATATTGTTGACTCCAAAGTTATTGTTCACACTGATCATGCTGCTATAAAATACCTTATGGAAAAGAATGATGCTAAACCTAGACTCATTAGGTGGGTTCTTTTGCTTCAAGAATTTGACTTACATATTGTTGATAGGAAAGGATTTGAGAACCCCGTAGCTGATAACTTGTCTAGGTTAGAAAATATCCTTGATGACCCACTACCTATTGATGATAGTTTCCCTGACGAACAACTAGCTGCAATAAGTGTCTCACACAACACACCTTGGTATGCTGACTATGCTAATTACATTGTCGCTAAATATATACCACCTAGTTTCACATATGAACAAAAGAAAAAATTCTTCTATGACTTGAGATATTACTTTTGGGATGACCCACATCTTTATAAAGAAGGAGTAGATGGTATTATTAGTTGTTGTGTACCTGAGCATGAACAGGAACATATCCTACGGAAATGTCATTCCGAGGCTTATGGAGGACATCATGCTTGAGATAGAACTGCTCATAAGGTATTGCAATCTGGTTTTTATTGGCCTACTCTCTTCAAGGATGCCCGTAAGTTTGTCTTGTCTTGTGATGAATGTCAAAGAATTGGTAATATCGGTAAGCGTCAAGAAATGCCTATGAATAATTCACTTGTTGTTGAACCATTTGACATGTGGGGTTTTGATTACATGGGGCCTTTTCCTTCCTCTAACGGGTACACTCATATTTTAGTTGCGGTTGATTATGTCACTAAGTGGGTAGAAGCTATTCCAACTAGTAGTGTTGATCACCACACCTCCATTAAAATGCTTAAAGAGGTTATCTTTCCAAGGTTTGGAGTCCCTAGATATTTAATGACCGATGGCGGTTCACACTTTATTCATGGCACTTTCCGTAAGATGCTTGCTAAATATGATGTTAACCATAGAATTGCATCACCCTATCATCCTCAATCTAGTGGTCAAGTAGAACTTAGCAATAGAGAAATAAAATTAATATTACAAAAAACTGTCAATAGGTCTCGTAAGAATTGGTCTAAGAAATTAGATGATGCACTTTGGGCCTATAGAACAGGTTATAAAAATCCTATGGGTATTGAGGAAGTCTTGGACTAAGGGGTCCTCGGGCCACTGGCCTGTCTCTCAATAGGCCGGCTTGGTGGGCCGCACTCTGACTGTCGCAGGAAGGGCCGGATACATCGAGACCCTGTGTTCTAGAAGGAAGTCCCGAAGGTGCGTCGTGCACTCCAAGTCAAGATGAGGGAATCAACATCTCCATCCCCGGCAGGAGGCCTGTCATGTGTAAACCCTAGGTACCCCCCGGTGTCTATATAAACCCGGAGGGTTTTAGATTGTAGGACAGAGAAACTCATCTAGTGTTTTAGCTATCTGATCTCGAGGTAGATCAACTCTGTAACCTTAATACCCTCAATATAATCGAGCAGGACGTAGGGTTTTACCTCCATAGGAGGGAACAAACCTGGGTAAACATCGTCTCCTTCGTCCCCTTGTTACCATCGATCCTAGACTCACAGCTCGGGACCCCCTACCCGAGATCCGCCGGTTTTGACACCGACATTGGTGCTTTCATTGAGAGTTCCGCTGTGATCGCCAAAGGAATCGATGGCTCGCGTTGTCATTAATGAAGAAGTCCGGAACATGGACTCCTTCGTCCCTGGACAGATCTTCGCTTTCGGCAGCATTGTGCTGCACGCTGACCTGACCGGCTGTCTTGGCCGGGTCGGGAGTTTCGCCCCTGATCAAGAGGTCAGATTCGGGAACCTAGAGTTCTCTGTAGACTCTCGGGGCGATCTTTCGCTCACCGGGCTCGCAGTCTCACTCGAGGACTCCGAGGCCTTAACCTCGGATTTTGCTTTCGATCCCGCCCACGGGACTAACCCCAGTGATGATCTGGCTTTTAGTCCGGATCCGGCCATAGCGCCAGACGGCCGGGTACCAGCTCCTACCAAACACACTTCTTGTGCGGGCACATCAGAGGTTAACTCCGAAAGCGCTGAACAAATTGACCCGATCGAGCTCTCGACACTCAACGAAGCTCTAGATCGGATCTTATCGATGAAAATTATTGACGACCCAACCCCGATCCACGTTCGGATCGGTCTTAAGGCGGGTCAAGAGGAATTCTTCATCCCACCCACCACCCACTTCGTAGCCACTGTCGAAGACTTAACCGACTTGCTGGACTACGCCTCCGAGGAGGCAGAAGACATGGATGAAGAGGATCGCGCTCCCACCCCCATCAACACTGGGCGATGGACTGCCACCTCCACCTACGACGTCTACATGGTGGATACTCCAGCCGATAACGGCGAGCGCACACCCGCAAACAATGGTGATAAATTGGGTGAAGCGCCGTTAAGGCGCCGGAAACCGCACAAACGATCAAAGACAAAAAAGGAAGGGAAGCTATTGCTGGCACCGGGGAAAGCGATACCCCAGAAGAACTCGGCGATCCCGATATCCCCGAGCAGCCGCTAGAGGACCAGGAAAGGCCGGAGGACCAGCGCGACCCCGAAGATCCAAACGATTCCGAGGATGACAACTACCTCCCCCGTGTAGAGGAGGAGGATAGCCCGGAAGCCGAAGACTTCATTGTCCCTGAAAACCTTGAGGATCAGGAACGGTTTAGGCAACAGCTTATAGCCACTGCCCGAAGCCTAAAGGCAAAAGAACGGCAGCTTAAGGCCGAACAAGATACCCTCAATAATAGATGGACGAGGGACCTATCAGCCGAGGAAGGATACGGTACCGGTCTATTGGACCAACCCAAGAGCTATCCACGCCGACGGCTACTGCCACAATTTGATGACGAGCTCCCTAACACGCCGTCCCCCAAGCACACTCCATACGACCAGCCGGACCGCCCTCCCCGAGGACGAGATAGGATGGCTGGCGACACCGGTTATAGGCCGGCGATACCCCGCAGAAGGGGAAAGGAGCCAATGGAGCCTGAGGACAGGTACGACCTGCGACACGACCTGGATTATAGAACAGGCCGCACGAGATCCATCTACGGATCTAGAGGGTACTCCCCCGATAGACGGGACGGGTACTGGCCTTGGCTCGACCGCAACAATAGAGGTCGGGAACAAAACCGGGCCAGAACAGACGCCGACCACCGGCGTGACATAGCCCAGGTCAGAGGCGCTACCCACCCACTGTGCTTCACCAACGAGGTAATGCATCACCAGTTCCCGGAAGGGTTTAAACCCGTGAACATAGAGCAGTACGACGGAACAACTGACCTAGCAGTGTGGATCGAGGATTTCCTCCTCCACATTCACATGGCACGAGGAGACGATCTCCACACCATCAAATATCTACCCCTTAAACTTAAGGGGCCAGCTCGGCACTGGTTAAGCAGTCTCCCCGAAAATTCTATCGGGAGCTGGGAGGATCTCAAGGATGCATTCCGATCTAACTTCCAGGGCACCTATGTGCGGCCTCCGGACTCCTCCGACCTAAGTAACGTCGTCCAAAAAGGCAGGAGAGTCCGCTCGACAATTCTGGAATCGGTTCTTGACCAAGAAAAACCAGATCGTCGATTACCCAGATGCCGAGGCTATAGCCTCTTTCAGGCACAATATTCGGTCGAATGGCTGGCTCGCCAGCTCGGTCAGGATAAACCTAGGACCATGTCTGCCCTTACATCACTCATGACCCGCTTTTGCACGGGCGAGGATAACTGGCTAGCGAGACGAAGCCACAACCCCGAAGACCCCGACACCTCCGAAGCTCGGGATGGAAACGGGAAACCACGACGCAACAAAAATAAACACCGGCACAGCAATAGTGACGCCGACGACATGGCTGTTAACACCGGCTTCCGCAACCCTCGATCCGGGCAGCGGAAGAAGCCTCCTAAAGGCAACCGCGACGGACCCACCCCGCTGGACAAAATCATGGAGAGGCCTTGCCAGATCCATGGCACTCAAGACAAGCCCGCCAACCACACCAACCATAACTATTGGGTGTTCAAACAAGCCGGCAAACTCGCATCTGAGGAGCAAGGCAAGGGCCCACGCAGCGAGGACGATCATGAGCCCCGCGGTCCGATCAATGGCGGACAGAAGCAGTTCCCTCCAGAGGTAAAAACTGTGAACATGATATACGCCACTCACATACCCAAAAATGAGAGGAAGCGCGCCCTTCGAGAGGTCTACGCCGTAGAGCCCGTAGCCCCGAAGTATAACCCATGGTCGGCGTACCCGATCACCTTCGATCGACGAGACCATCCGACCAGTATCCGTCATGGGGGATCAGCTGCCCTCGTCCTAGACCCCATTATCGATGGGTACTGATGGTGTCCTGGACTAGGGGGTACTCACCACGTCGTCTCCCGACCAGTGGGTCGGGCCGAGGACCCCCGTGATTATTCACTAATGGGCCACTTCGGGCAGCCCATGCCGAATATAAGGAGGATTCCACAAGACTTGGCGCACAAGACAAGGACTCCTCTAAACCCTAGGCCTACGGTGCATATATAAACCGAGGCCAGGCTAGTCAATAGATCATTATATTACATCTCATAATCTCATGGTAGATACATGTACTCTGTACACCACCCCATATGAATACAATCAAAAGCAGGACGTAGGGTATTATCTCTTTGAGAGAGCCCGAACCTAGGTAAAATCCAGTGTCCGTGTTACCATCGCTCCAAGACGCATAGCTTAGGACCCCTACTACGAGATATGCTGGATTTGACACCGACATTGGTGCTTTCATTGAGAGCCTGCTGGCAGTCGCCGCGGTGCGATGGGAATTCAGATCGTCTCCAGCGCGATCTACGCGTTGGAACCGAGCTTTGCTGTCGATGTCGGCATCTTCGTCGCCGGCTCGACTGGTCACCTCGGCTGGACTGAGGACTGCGCTCCGTGCCGGATCGTCAAGATCGGATGGATACTTTCATCGTCATCATCTCCGATCTCTATCAAGATCACGAGAAATCATCCATGGAGCTCGGGGGCTCGATGTTGACATCGTCCTCGAGCAACCGTGCAGTTTTTCTGGACAGCGACTCGTGTTCGACGTCCTCACCTCCTCGAGCGTCGCTTTGACGATTGCTTTGGTGGAACTGTGCGTAATTGAGTCTCTAATGAGCCCGCGAAATTTCGTCGTATTCCAATGGAGGAATCTTCGGCGATCTACAAAATACCGGAGCCCTGTCGAATCTGGACGGGAATTGGGATGAGTTTAGGGCGAGGTGTGCATCTTCCAGCTCGGAAATCATTTGGAAGATCCCACCATTCATCGGCTGTGGAATTTCCATACCGATCACCCCTCAAAATTTCAGCTCAATTCGACCGTCCAAACTCCGGGAAACATCCGATTAGTACAACAAATTTTGGATCTATTTTCTACGCGAAAATGAATCCGACCCGAGTTCATCTTTTTCATGAACAGGTTGTCGGACGTCCTTTTTGAAGGAAATTTTCTCATCATCTCGGTCATCCGACCAAGAGTTCGGCGTCGCGAGGAACGAATAATCATCAAGCGAACCTCGTCATCCGCAGGTTGTACGGGTCGGGCACTCCGTTGCTTCATCAAGCCAGCATTGACCTCGTCACAAATTCCGACCTGCGTCGGCATCGCCGTGCCGTTACTTTTTCGAGCTGACGTCCACCATGTCGACCTGCTTTGACATGTCGGCTGGCATGAGGCTATAGCGTCACTTTACCGATCTGCCCCGTCACCTCGGCTAGACTGGTGGCTTCGTCATCTCCTCATAAACCCGCTCCGGAGACTTCGGTGTCACCAGCCGACCAGCTTCGACACCTCGGCTGGCATGAGACTTCGGCGTCACCAGCCGACCAGCTTCGACACCTCGGCTGGCGTGAGACTTCGGCGTCACCAGCCGATCTGCTTCGACACCTAGGCTGGCCTGAGACTTTGGCGTCACCAGCCGACATACTTCAACACCTCGGCTGGCCTAATACTTCGGCGTCACCGGCCGACCTGCTCCGTCACCTCGGCTAGACCGGGGCTTTGGCATCCCTTCATCAACCTGCTCCGGGGGCTTCGGCGTCACCAACCGACCTGTTTCAACACCTCGGCTGGCATGAGACTTCGGCGTCACCAGCCGACCTGCATGAGAGTTCGGCGTCCGCCGATCACAGCTTCGCCATGTTAATTGGACCGAGGACTTCATCTCGCCACATTGACCGTGCAGCATCGCCACTTCGTCAAGCCGAACTCTTCGTTCAGGCACCTCGGCACCCAGGCCATATTCCTTTACTTATTTGCTTCACTTAAATTAACTAAGTAGAAGATTTTTTTTTAAAATATATTATTATCTTTCTTTGTTATTACTTTTGGCTTGCACTATTTTATGAATGCAGGAAATCGACTTCGACTGCCGTCATGCGGTCACCCCGGCGTCACCTTGCCGACCTACTCCACCACCTCGGCTGGACCAGGGGCTTCACCTCGCCACATCGGCCGAGCCATGACACTACTTCGGAGTGCCGAACTCCTCGTTCGGTCACCTCGGGACCGGCTTGGGGGCTGCGACCTTGACCCGCTATAAGCTCGGCCTGCGTCATCAACACCGAGTACATTAACCAGCTAAGTCGCTTTAATGCTCAAATTTCTAAATTTTTGTTCGGTTATACCGAGCATTATATTTATGTTAAACAAAAAAGTTTGTTTGTTAACAACACTTCCTTTTCCCATGATAACTGGGGGCTTCGTTGTCACGCTGCCGAACTACTCTGTCTCCTCGGCTGGACCGGGGTCTTTGCCTCGCCGCAGCAACCGTGTTGCGTTGCCACTTCTCGACCCGAGCTCTTCGCTCGGTTACCTCAGGCTTGGGGGCTGGGACCTCGTCCATGCCGAGGACTACGTCTTTGTCCCGCCACAACCCCGAGCCGCACTGAGCACATTAACCAGCTAAGTCGTTTTCGTGCTCAGCTCTCTTTAGAATTTTACTTTTTGTTCGGTTCGACCAAGCACTATACTTTTTTGACAAAAAGTTGGTTGCGAAAAACTTTCTTTGTCAAAACTTTGTTTGTTACAAACAAGTTCAAATACCCCGTTTACTTGGGGGCTTCCTTTATGAAACATTTTCTCTCTGCATGTGATTTTTATTGTACAGCTTCTTTCCTTGCTCGTGTATTATGCCAAAATATGCATCATGTTGACTTAAGTGTTCCGCAAAGCTGGGTTGCCTGGCTCCTGTGCTTACCCCTACGTTCCCGATTTTTCGGCTAGGGAGTAAAGGGAGCACCTCTGCGATTGTTACGATCGGGTCATCCGAACTCGTACCTCAGACGGGTGAAGCCGAAAGCTAGCGCTCTTATTGTTTTCAACTATGGTCAGCACACGACAGAACTCACGCGTACACAAATCAATTGCACAAGTCTCATAGTAATCATGAGCGACCAAAGAAAGGTACCGTTGGGGGCACTATTTTCTTTGAAGATGCTTCTTACGTTACATAAGTAATATAGCATAAGTTCCCTGGGCGCGCTTTGTCTGTTACAGCCTCATGGCCTGATTGCCTGGTTATCCGAAACACCGCCGATATTTTCGGTAGGCGGAGTAGATAACACTTTTCGGCCCTTGGCCGAAGAGGGATAAGCCGACGGTCGGTTAAGACGCGTTCAAAGTTCGGGCGAACACATATATTATATAAGTACTTCGGTACATACAATCATTATACATAAAATTCTTTTACCCAAGTCACTTGGGGGCTCTTAAATTAATATGAGCCGTTTTCTAATAGATGTTTTCTTCTTAGTCGTTGCAAAGTCTTTTTCTACCACTCCTTTCTCGACTCAAGTGTATGATCAATAGTCGGGTAGCCTGGTTTTTCTCTAAAGCCGCTCGCGTTTAGTTCGCTAAACTAGCCTGAGAAACACTCCGCCTTCGGGATAGGGAGGTTGAAGCCGAAGGCTGACCCACTTGAAGTCTAGAGATTGGATGTGTCATGTCAACGCATGAAGGAAGCACAATTTTAAGACCAATTTCGTATTGGCACCAAAAAACTTGATTCAATCTAGACGTAAAGTTTTTTACGCAAGTTTTTGGTCTTTTGAGCTTAGAACATCTTTCACCTATTTTATGTTTTCCTTTCAGGAAGCGGGACACTCTCTTGGTTGAGGTGTTTGGCATGATGGTCTTGCTAGGAAACTCTTTTCTAAACTATAGTTCGGCATCTTTCCTGCTGAACTCCACCTCGGTGTTGTCAAAACATACATGACGGTTGAACTAGTTCCCGAGGAGGTACGATCCTAGGGTCGGCCATGTTGCCCAACCCAAGTCTCGGGGGCTACTGCATTGACAATTCAATGCAGAAAATTTAAGTGCAATACAGTTTCCGAGGAGATTATGATCCTCGGGTTGGTCGGCCGCACCCAACCTGAGTCTCGAGGTCTGTGCACACCGCTTTTGTGTTCCTAAGTATGCTGCCGAGCTAGAAGTTGATCCTCAGGCCGATTTCGCGAATCGACCTGAGTCTTAGGGGCTACTGGGATCAGCGGTCTTATGTCATCCTTCAGGCGCATCTCGGGTTATAGACCGACACACACCTTGAGGGCTACTGGCTATATATCTCGGCAGAGAATAAATTGCACCAACCGAAAATATCCACAAAAAATCAGCCCATGGTCGGGGTGGTGCACCACCTCGAAAGCAGTCCGGCATAAAGCTCGGGCGCAAGTGGCTGGCTCCATAGAGAGCGTTTCCGACAATAAGCTCGGACGAATTCCTTTAATTTTTTAAGGTCCAATGTAGTTTATGATACCTCGGACGCTGATCATCATTGGAGCTTGGATGCAGTCCGGCGTTGGAGCTCGGAAGCAGTCCGGCATAAAGCTCAAGATCGGAGACGCCTTAGAAGTAGTCCGGCATAAAGCTCGGATGTGAATGGCCGGCTCCATAAAAGACTATTCCGGCATTTAAGCTCGGATGAAGTCCTTCAACTTTTTCAAGACCGAGGTAATCTATGACACCTCAGATACAGTTCGGCGTTGGAGCTCGAACACAGTCCGGCGTTGGAGCTCGGACACAGTCCGGCGTTGGAGCTCAGCTGCAAAAAGATACCTCGGATACAGTCCGGCGTTGGAGCTCGGCTATAAAAAGACACCTCAGATGCAGTTCGGCGTTGGAGCTCGGACGCAAGAGGACACCGCCGCACGGGAAACCCTTCAAACCCGAGGTGTGGCGTAAAAAATAATACGGCATTGATAAAGGCCGATAACTTAAAGGGGCTCCTCGGATGCCCGACGTGTGAACTCTTCGGATTCAGCTCGGCGATCCTCAAGATCGGACATGGGAAGATTTGTTGAACCAGTTTTCAAGACCGACGACCGAAGACAAAGAACTGTTTGGAAGGACCGAGGAGCGTCCCCAACTTGAAGACCAGTTCAGGGGGCTACTGACGGTGTCCTGGACTAGGGGGTACTCACCACGTCGTCTCCCGACCAGTGGGTCAGGCCGAGGACCCCCGTGATGATTCACTAATGGGCCACTTCGGGCAGCCCATGCCGAATACAAGGAGGATTCCACAAGACTTGGCGCACAAGACAAGGACTCCTCTAAACCCTAGGCCTACGGTGCATATATAAACCGAGGACAGGCTAGTCAATAGATCATTATATTACATCTCATAATCTCGTGGTAGATACATGTACTCTGTACAACACCCCATATGAATACAATCAAAAGCAGGACGTAGGGTATTATCTCTTCGAGAGAGCCCGAACCTGGGTAAAATCCTGTGTCCGTGTTACCATCGCTCCAATACGCCTAGCTTAGGACCCCTACTACGAGATATGCTGGATTTGACACCGACAGGTACCACCTCACTAAAGTCCTAATGGACAGAGGAAGTAGCCTCAATCTGATTTACTCAGACACGGTGAAAAAGATGGGTATAGATCCATCAAGGATCAAGCCCAGCAACACTACCTTTAAAGGAGTGATCCCAGGCGTCGAAGCCCTGTGCACGGGCTCCATTAGCCTGGAAGTAGTATTCGGTTCGCCCGACAACTTCCGCAGCAAAGACTTGATCTTCGACATTGTCCCCTTCCGCAGCGGTTATCACGCCCTGCTGGGCCGCACATGGTTCGCTCGCTTTAATGCCGTCCCACACTAAGCATACCTCAAGCTCAAGATGCCTGGGCCCAAGGGGGTCATTACTGTCAACGGCAACACAGAGCGTTCCCTCCGAACTGAGGAACATGCATTGGGCCTGGCGGCCGAATTCCATTACAATAACGATCGGCCAACATCGAAATCTGCCGTAAAGGCATGTAAGGCTGACAAACGAGCTCGGTTTCAATCCGAACTCCCAGAATCTTCTTCTCCCCAGAAATAGGGACACACTCCCCATTGCACAGCCCTAATGACCGTCAAGCACGTGCCGAGAAGGCACAACTTCGCACTCAAGATTCCATGGGCATCAGTGGGGAAACAACCATTAAAGGGTAAGTATTCGGCTGGACCGAACTACTACCAGTACATGTCCTCGGACATACCACAGGTACCATCAAGGACCTGCTAAAGCGTAAAGCTCATCCATACTTCGGTGACTTCTCAAGATCTTCTTCCCAAGGTCCGTTCGCCGACACCATCACCCTTAAAGGAATACAACTCCCTAGGAGGCGCAGGAGCGGACATGCGGCTGGACACATCGAGGTCATCAAGCCACCCATCAAAGACCCCTGGTACAACCCCTCCTCTGTAAACTTTATATTTCCTCGTCAAATACCTGTAAATAGTGGCTTCGACAATTTGAGTTATAAGAATTAATGAGCAAATAATAGACCATTGTACATGGCTTCTTCGCTGTATTTTATGCTACATTCTCTGTTCTTCCCTCATCAACGCTTATTGCGAAATTGTTCGGTATACATCACAATGCAACCGGCTAATAGACCGGGGGATTGAATTTATAATATCACCCTAAGCATCACCCCGACACAATTGATCGTGTGTTGGGCATCTTGGATTTTGCTTTATATGCATCGGATCCGAACTATGTCTTGGGTCAATAGTTGGGTTGCCCGGTTCCTGTGTTTGCCCTTTCACGTTCCGCTCGTTCGGCTAAATGGGCAAAGGGAGAACCACTGCGATTGTGCTTCCAGCTCGCCTGGTCTAGCACCTCAAGGGAGAAAGCCGAAAACTGACTGTCATAGTAAGCGAGAACCGGTCTGCAAATCCGAGCATAAGTGTCATACTAAAAAATCGATAGAGGTTATTCTGTGTTATACGATGGGTTTCATACTTGCACAAACCATGTGATGTTGGCTTCGGCCTCGGTACATCCGAACATCACAAACACTGGGGGCTGGTCATCAGCCCCCGCATTTTTTTACGCTCCTACGGCTAAGTGAAAGCGATAAAGCATCATAGTCCGATTGCCTTGTCCCCCTCACACTACCACCTTCGGGCACCGATACCTTGGCTAAGGGTCACAGTGCGGAGGCAGAGACACCTCGCGTAGTATCTACATGGGGGCTGAAGCCGACGACTCGCAACTTTCAGATATAACGGTCACATGGGAGTCAAAATAAATACTAAAGACTTATAAGACATGATAAACCATGCAACGCTGATTATAAAGCGATTAAAAGTCTTCGGACATATTACAACACGCTCATTCACAAACAACGTCTTTGGAGCATTGGGCCTCTATCGCCCGAGCACCCTCCATCACTGCGGAGAAGTATAGCTCGGGGCGCCTATGCCCCTTTCCAGGGGGCGGAGGTGCGGTGGCCATCTCGGTCAGCTTGAGCTTCGGCCAGTGCACCATGGTCTTTGCAAAGGCCATCCGAGCTCCCTCGATGCATGTAGAACGCTTCAGCGCGTCAATCCGAGGCGCAGCATCGCACAGTTTCTACACCAGGCCGAAGTAGCTGCCCGGCAACGGCTCTTCAGGCCACAGCCGGATGCAGAGATCCTTCAAGGCCGGCTCCGCCATCTTGTGCAGCTCCATCAGTTGCTTCATCTGCTCGATCAGAAGAGGAGAACGCTCGGGGGACTCAAACTGTGCCCAGAATAGCCGAGCCTCATCATCCTCCTCCCGCGAAGCATAGAACTTGTTCACATCCGCTGCACTCTTCTGGAGATCCACACAGACGCCTGAGGAACGTCACACCTGGGTGAGCAAAGCAAACTTGCTACCACCAAAGGCGCATTGTAGTGAATATGGCTTACCATCTGTGACAGCCTTGACTTGGCGAACCTCTTCTTCAAAGGACCGCCTGTCCACCCGCTCCTTTTGGAGCTCGGATTTCAGTACGGATAGCTCGGTGGCTTGCTCTTTGCCTTTTTGCTCAAGGGCCTCGCACTTCGTGCTGGCGTCCTTGAGCTCCTGCTGCACCTCCGCCACCCGGGCCTCATGCTTATCGCTCGCAGCTTTTAATGCGGATAGAGCGGCTGCTGCTTGTTCGGCGGTCGCCTTCTCATTCGCGGCCTCTTGCTTCATCTTTTTCAGCTCGGCCTTGAGTTTTTTAACCTCCGCAGCTGAAGCTGTGGAAGCAATAAATAAATAATTACACTGGGTTACCAGTGCGGATCATTAACAATATACATCCCAGATGTTACAATTCGGCTTACCTTGTGCCTCATCGAACCTCTTGTTCAGGATATCAAGCTCCTCTTTGGAGATCTTGAGCTTTCGATTTAGCTCGGGAAGCTCAGCGGCATTAACGGCCGCCGCCGATGACGAGGCCTACAAAAAAAACATATATCCGGTTATGTGCGTTCCAACCCCCGAACTGGCAAGGATATGACACTATGTTCGGTCCTCTTAAGGGCTTTTAGAACAATGCGGGACTAATGGTGCCTTGTGCATCGTTGGTCACTCCTGAGTATGTGACCCCTGGGTGCGTTTTTGCAAACCCACCCGGGGCTCGGGGGCTACTACATATATAAAGATAGCATAAACTTAATAAAATTAAAATTGTTCGGGAAAAGGGTATTACGTGACTCACCTTGAAGCCCGTCAACAGACCATTTAAGGCCTCTTTCAGTCCGCTATCAACGGACTGAATTCCTCGCAAAACCGCACCCATAAGAGTGCGGTGATTCTCGGAGATGGAGGCGCTTGATAGAGCCTCCTCCATGACTGGCCACCCAGTCATCGGTGGCGCCGGTGATGACCGGCTAGCCCGACCTCTGACCGGGGATTGCACCGGTAGCTCCGGAGGCATAGTGCGCTCCGGAGATGACCTCGGAGGGTACTGGATATGTGGCACCTCGGCTCAGAGAACCGGATTACCAGTGTTTCCAGCCCAGAGATCATGTCCTCTGGAAACACACAACAACTTGGAACAGAACTGAACTGATTTTATTGATAGATTTCGGGTACAAGCTCATATTTACAATGCTAGCGAGGCCAAAGGCACACCCGGTGCGATGACAGCATCTACATTATTTATGGCACATGGCGAGGCCTCGGAACTACTAGGTACTTCTACAGTGTAGCGGATCATAGCGGCAACTCCATCCACAGGGACACTGCTGTGGACACATCCTAGTTAGTGTAGCACGAATCATCAGGACCTCCGTCCTCGGCTTCTCCTGCATCTGGCATGATACGCCAGGTGAGTACTTTGAATGTACTCGCAAGCTCACGACAACCAAACAATGCAGCAAATAATAGCATGACAATTATCATATTGAATGCATAAGTACTCCACTTACTGTACCAGTTATAAACTTACTCTCATCCGGGTTGTCCCACAACCCTCCGAATACTCACCGAGTACATCCGATCATACAAAGAGTTCGTCCATCGATACTAACATGGTTACGGTTGACCACCTAGTGAGGTCTGGACGGGCTGTCCAATTCTGTGGACGCGGCTATTCGAATAGATTTGACACTCTGCAGAGGTTGCGCACTTTACCCACACCATGAAGCACCTGGCCTCGTAATCCCATTCGGGTGGACCAGCGTTGCTCCAACGAAACCTGCCTGACCCGTGACTCTTCCATCGTACCACCGGCATTCATCCTCCCCCGGAGTCCTGCCCTGGGTGGCCCTGTGTCCTCATGACACCTGCCACCGTCGTGGCCAAACTAAACTGTCCCAAACGGGGACGCCGGCTCAATACTCAACTGGCTCACAGGGTTATCACCGCCTACCTGATCAGGGTAGCGCGCGTGCATAACCCTCCCTCTTTGGAGGTACCGGTGAAAGAGCACGCAATCAGACCAAGTCAATGCCGTCCCATACCGGCAAATGTGGTTGCACGGTTAAGCCCGGACAGGTGACTCAAGATCAACCACTAAGTTTATCTCAAATATAGTGGTTCATCATAGTAAGCAACTAAGCTTTTAAATTAATTAATCATAAATTAACCTATAGCAAATAAGTAAGCATAATGCATGAAATGTGCAATGCTATGTAAATGCTACATAAAATGGGTATCATGGCTTGCCTTGCTCTGTTGGGTGGTTCAAACACTCCTGGTCTTCAAAGTTACCAAAGTTTCCTTCTGAAATTATTTCTAAAATGCAAAGGAAAATGTCACATAATGCCTTTTTGTTAACCAGAAATTCTGTGAGTATTGGAAACATACAAAAATTTGTCAGCAACTAAAGGGGTTCAATACCAACTCAATGCAAAAAGAATCAATGGAATTGGAACTATAGATAAAAAGTTATTCAAGGTCAAAGTTCTGGTCAAAATCTGTTAAATAAATAAAACTTAGAAAAATCAGAAAACCTCCAGCGGGCCACGTCGAAGGCGTAAAGTGGAGGGGTTCCTCCACTTACCGCTTCGGGCGCGGGCCTGAGCCGCTGGCAGGTGGGGCCTGCTCTGTTTAAACAGAGAGGGATAGGAGGGACCGAGACGGGGCGGAGCTCCGGCGACGGTCGCCGGCGATAGAGACGGCGGCGGTGCTCGGAGTTGAGGGGAATGGATCGGGCGCTCGAAGACGAACATACACGTACCCGCAGCGTGACTGGAGATGGCCGGACGGCGTCGTCCCCTTCCTCTCCGGCGGTGGCGGCGCTCGGGTGGTCGTTGGAGGAGGCTATTCCGGCGATGGTTGGCTTGGGCAGGAGGTCGAGGAGCACCGAGGGAATGCCCTGAGCTCGAGGGTGAGCTCAATTGGGGCTCAAGGTGGAGGGAAGATGCTGGAGGCGAGGTGGCTACAAGCGGCGGAGCTCCGGTGAGATTTCGAGGCCAAAGGGCCTCTCGGCCGTGGCTCGCTTCTCAGGAGGCCAATTGGAGGTGGAGGGGAAGAGGTGAGGAGCTCGGAGAGGCTGGGCGCAGCCTTAAATAGGCGGGAGGCGAAGGCGGCCGAGCTCTCTAGAGCGGCCAGAGGTGTGGCCACGTCGCCGGGGCAAGGGACGGCTAGCTGGCTGTCCGGGAGCGGCGACGAGACGGAAGAGGGCAGAGGCATTGAATGGCAAAGCGACGGCTCGCGAGGAAGACGACGACCCGCTCACCCACTATGGCCGCACGGGCGCCACAGTTCCCGAGCGTCGTGGCGGCCGCCGAGGGCGATTCCGGTGAGGGAGAAGGGTCTGGAGGGTCCAGGTGGAGGGCAGCGACAATGTCGGCACGCTTGGACAAGGTACGGCCACGCGGTCGTCAACCTACAACGAGACCCGAGCCTGCCGGCGCCCAAAGCGCAGTTTTGGCAGGCTGGCTACGCAGTCACCATGTGCACGGGCACACGCGGCGCGAGCTGGCCTGCCGGGCCGTGTCTGGAGTGCTGTCCTTGCACTCTGGAACCTCCTCATGGCACTGGCTTGCCCAGTAAGCCACTGAGATGAGAGGTAGCTTCACCAACAGTTCCTGACTGCAAACTTGGGGAGGTTCTGTAGAGGAGATAAGATAGAGATAGGGCCAATGGAGATGTCTAGTGTCATCTAGGTTGGAAGGACTACAGACTGGCAAAGTTGGAGAAAGTTTGAAGAAGAAATGAATATGGTTCCTTTGAAAACCACCATTCTGGTCCAGAATCTAAATGAGCTTGTGGCACTCAAATGGATGCTCTGCTAATGATGAAACTTGGTGGAGGGAAGTTATTTGGTAGTGCACACATGCCATAAAAATTGTAGATCAATTGTGCACCCCTAGCTTGTACTTCCTTCACAAAGGTTCAAAATAAGGAGAAACTTGACAGGGTCTTCCTGCTCAAAAATTGTACTGGACCAGATGATGTTTTTGGATATTGGGGCTAGATAGAATCCCTAGGAGCTTGGGGAATTTATTTAGAATTTTCTGAGATAGGAAAATAGGGGTTGCTTCACAATGCACAAATTCTGGTCAGAAAAGAAATAATATTTCTGGCCAAAATTTTTCATTGAGCAATGGAATATTTTTGGAGATTATGGAATTATATGATGATGAGAAGATGTGGAAAAAGTTTGGGAATTTATTGATCATCCAAACTATAGGTTGCTTCACAACCCATAGTGGTGACATAATTTCCCAAATAAAGAAAAGTGTTTATTGGAAAGGATTTAATATTGGAAATTGATCCAAGAGAGGTTTAGAAAGGTTTTGGCAGGGTGGTGAGGGTTTTGGGTTACTTGGGAAAAGATTCAAAGATTCACAGATCCAAATCAATTGAAAGGATTAGAAAATCAACCAAGTTTGCAAATAAAACCCAAAATATTTTGAAAAGAAAAAGTTGCCAAAAATCAGGGTGTCACAAACCTACCCCCCTTAGGATGAATCTCGTCCTCGAGATTCGGTTGCTCAGGGAACAAGTACGGATATGCAAATCTTAGGAAATCTTCTCTTTCCCAGATAGCCTCTTCCTCAGTATGGTGCTCCCATAGCACCTTGTAGAACTTAATCACCTTACTCCTGGTAGTTCTTTCCATCTCATCCAAGACTCTGACGGGTTTCTCTTCATAGGTCAGATCCTTAGCCAGTTCTAGCTCACTCATATCTGCCTGCTTGATCGGTGGTGTAATGCACTTCCTTAACTGTGATATGTGGAAGACATCGTGCACATCTGATAATAACGGTGGTAATCCCAACTGATATGCCACTCTGCCTCTTCTGGCAACCACTGGAAAGGGACCGATATATCTTGGTGCAAGCTTTCCCCGGGTATGAAATCTCTTCACTCCCTTCATGGGGGTTACTCGGAGGTAAGCGTATTCTCCGGGCTCAAAAGTCACTTCTCGGTGCTTTGGGTCATAGTAACTCTTTTGCCGGGACTTGGCTGCTCGAAGACGCTCCTGAATATCCTTGACCTACTTCTCAGCCTCAAGCATCAAGTCCGTGCCAAAGATACGGCTATCCCCTGTCTGAGACCAATTTAAGGGGGTGCGGCACTTCCGCCCGTATAGTGCCTCAAACGGTGACATCTTCAGACTTGACTGGTAACTGTTGTTATAGGAGAACTCCGCATAGGGGAGACTGTCTTCCCATTTGGGTCCATTGGTGAGGGCACAGGATCGAAGCATATCTTCCAATATTTGGTTTACTCGTTCGGTCTGTCCATCTGTCTGCGGATGGTACGCCGTGCTATGCTTCAGCATAGTGCCCAAGGCTTGATGCAATCGCAACCAGAATGCATAGGTGAATAGGGAGCCTCTATCTGAGGTGATAGACTTGGGTACTCCATGAAGGCTGACTATCTGGGACATGTAGAGTTGTGCAAGTTGATTTGCGTTGAAAGTGGTCTTTACTGGAATAAAGTGAGCCACTTTGGTGAGTATATCCACAACGACCCAGACAGCATCATTGCATCTTGTTGACTTGGGCAGCCCAACAATGAAGTCCATACATATGTCGTCCCACTTCCACTGGGGAACCGGTAAAGGTTGTAGTAGCCCAGCGGGTTTCTGGTGTTTCGCCTTGACCTTATTGTAAATGTCACAGCAGGCGACATAGTATGCTATATCTCTTCGCATTCCTGGCCACCAAAATGTTTCTCTCAAATCTTGATACATCTTTGTGCCTCCTGGGTGGATAGAGTATGCGGACTCATGAGCTTCCCTGAGTATTTGCTGCCTCAGGTTATTCTGATCGGGCACGCATATCCGTTTCTCAAACCATAGGGTGCCCTGGTCATCCAGGTGGAAGGACTTGGCCTTCCCCTTTGGAATCAGCTCCTTGATTTATTTTATTCCTTTATCTAGCTCTTGGGCCTTTTTAATTTCTTCCATAAGTGTGGGAGTAATTTCCAAAGTATCCGAGGTAATTGGGCCGCACAACACCATATTGAGCTCAGCGAACTCTTCTTGTAACCTTGGATGGAGACTTCCCATTAGAGCATTCATGGTGTTTTGTTTCCTACTAAGGGCATCAGCGACCACATTAGCCTTTCTCGGATGATAGTTTATTCCAATGTCATAGTCCTTGACTAGTTCAAGCCATCTTCGCTGCCTGAGATTCAGGTCAGATTGGGTGAAAATATACTTGAGACTCTTATGGTCCGTGTATATTTCACAACATTGTCCAATGAGGTAATGCCTCCAAATCTTTAAGGCATGAACCACGGCTGCTAATTCCAAGTCATGCGTGGGGTAGTTCTCCTCATGGGGTCGTAGCTGTCTGGATGCATATGCTACAACCTTTCCTTCTTGCATCAGTACGCAGCCGATTCCTCGTCTGGAGGCATCGCAGTATATGTCGAAGCTCTTGTGGATGTCTGGAAGAATTAAGACAGGTGCTGTAGTCAGCCTTGTCTTTAGCTCTAGGAAGCTGCTGTCATATTTCGCTGTCTAGACAAACATTTGGTTTTTCTTGAGCAATTCCGTCAGTGGCTTGGCTATCTTGGAGAAGCCTTCTATGAAACGACGGTAATAGCCTGCCAATCCAAGGAAGCTACGGACTTCGGTCACCGAGGCTGGTGTCTTCCAATTCAGCACCGCAGTTACTTTGTTGGGGTCGACAGCTACTCCTTGTTCTGACAGAATGTGCCCCAGAAATCCCACCTCTTTTAGCCAAAATTCACACTTACTGAACTTGGCATACAAACGGTGGTCTCTTAATCTTTTCAAGACAGCACGGAGGTGTTGTTTATGCTCTTCTTCATCCTTGGAATATATCAGGATAACATCGATGAACACCACCATGAATTTGTCCAGGAAATCCATGAAGACCTTGTTCATCATGCTCATGAAGTAGGCTGGAGCATTCGTCAATCCAAATGACATGACTGTAAATTCATACAGACCATATTGGGTGGTGAACGATGTCTTAGGTATATCTTCTTTTCTGATTTTGAGCTAATGATACCCGGTTCGGAGGTCAATCTTGGAGAATACCCGTGCTCCATTCAGCTGGTCGAACAAATCATCAATGCGAGGGAGCAGGTACTTATTCTTGATGGTGACCTCATTCAGTTGGCGATAGTCTATGCACATTCGCAGACTTCCATCCTTCTTCTTGACAAATAGTACCGGTGATCCCCATGGTGAGATGCTTGGGCGAATGTACCCTTTTTGCAACAATTCATCCAACGGCTTCTTCAACTCTGCCAACTCTGGACCTGGCATACGATAGTATTTCTTGTAAATTGGAGCGGTACCAGGAACCACTTCGATTGCAAACTCCAACTCTCGATCGGGTGGCATCCCTGGTAATTCCTCGGGGAATACATCCGGAAATTCACAAACTACCGGAATCAAGTTCATATCCGTACCGGTATCCTGGTATGCCATTCCTTTTCTTGACATCATTTTGCTGGCGAGGAATTGGACTGTTTGTCCTGCCGGATTGACTAGTGTCACTGTCCTGGCTTGCCTGGCGGATCGACGGACGGGGGTTCCATCGCCGCCTTGGCTACAACTTCTCTTCATCCTAAATTTGTTCCCATTGCAAAATACCGAATCGATGAGCAACATCCATAAGGGAAACATAGGAGTATGACACCAGAGGGAAAATATGCAAAAAAGGGCGAATAAAGCAAGCAGCATAATTATACAAAATAACCCAACATCATACATGGCAAGCTAGTAGGGGATATCATGCTAGACTGCTCATACGGCAGTTGACATATGCAAAGATGCATGCATAATAGCTCAAGCCTCTACTCTAGTGGCACGGATGGCACGAACACTTGCAAACTGAGGACTCCTCGTCATCTGATCCTGAGTCGGAGTCAGAACTGATGATATGGATCTCATCCTCCGGATCAAAGGAAACACGCCGACGCTGCTGGGACGGTTCTCCTTCCGGGGAAGAAGGAGCACGACGCCTCGGCATCGGAGCATCTGGAGTGGCTAGGAGTGAGGCCCACTCTGCCGGGGTCTCACGACGGCTACCAGACGAAAAGCCTGGCGACACAGTAGAGCTAGAAGGAGCCTCAAACCTGGGTGGAGGTGGAACTGGTGGAGGATATATAGGCGGATAGATAGGCTGGGGTGGAGGTGGAACTGAAGTCACGGCTGCAAGTGCCCCCTGGACACGAGACAACTCCTCAGCCAAGGATATGATCATGCGATAACTGGCGTTCAGATAACGAGCCAGAACAGAAGTCGCACGATCACACGCCAGGTCAACTGGCGCAAAAAGGACTCGCTCTGTCGTAGGCGACAGGGTGGGATAGTGGAAGAAACCTGGATGAGTCTGCATCTCAACCGCGTGGAAGCGCAAGTCAGTGAGAGCCTCCATCGCAGCAAACTGGATCGCCAACTCCGGGGTGGAAGCCGTTCCACCCTTGGTAGAGCGAGAGTAGCTACCAAGGTCCGAGCTCGCGATCAGAAAAGCTTCTGCGTGGTACTCATCGACTGACTCAGCAAGCTGCTCCCGAAACACCTGGTACACTGGATCTTCGCCATGGAGGTACAGTCAAAGCCAGACGTTCCGGAGCAGTACTGGAAAGGTGGATGGTGCAGGCTCAAAATGGTAGTGGTATGGAACTGGTGCCATCTACACTCACAATGCCACGGTTAGTAAAACAATGAATCATGATGCATGCCATGCAACAATCAAATGCAACAAGCAATATGCATACTCAAAGCCCTATACTAATCGCGGTGCTAGCGCTGGTTAACTAGGGTGTCCTATAGTCAGCACGGCTCTGATACCAAGCGTTGTGGCACCCCGGCTCAGAGAACCGGATTACCAGTGTTTCCAGCCCAGAGATCATGTCCTCTGGAAACACACAACAACTTGGAATAGAACTGAACTGACTTTATTGATAGATTTCGGGTACAAGCTCATATTTACAATGCTAGCGAGGCCAAAGGCACACTCGGTGCGATGACAGTATCTACATTATTTATGGCACAAGGCGGGGCCTCGGAACTACTAGGTACTTCTACGGCGTAGCGGATCATAGCGGCAACTCCATCCACAGGGACACTGCTGTGGACACATCCTAGTTAGCGTAGCACGAATCATCAGGACCTCCGTCCTCGGCTTCTCCTGCATCTGGCATGATACGCCAGGTGAGTACTTTGAATGTACTCGCAAGCTCACGACAACCAAACAATGCAGCAAACAATAGCATGGCAATTATCATATTGAATGCATAAGTAGTTCACTTACTGTACCAGTTATTAACTTACTCTCATCCGGGTTGTCCCACAACCCTCGGAATACTCATCGAGTACTTCTGATCATACGAAGAGTTCTTCCATCGATACTAACATGATTACGGTTGACCACCTAGTGAGGTCTGGACGGGCTGTCCAATTCCATGGACGCGGCTATTCGAATAGATTTGACACTCTGCAGAGGTTGCGCACTTTACCCACACCATGAAGCACCTGGCCTCGTAATCCCATTCGGGTGGACCAGCGTTGCTCCAACGAAACCTGCCTGACCCGTGACTCTTCCATCGTACCATCGGCATTCATCCTCCCCCGGAGTCCTGCCCTGGGTGGCCCTGTGTCCTCATGACACCTGCCACCGTCGTGGCCAAACTAAACTGTCCCAAACGGGGACGCCGGCGCAATACTCAACTGGTTCACAGGGTTATCACCGCCTACCTGATCAGGGTAGCGCGCGTGCATAACCCTCCCTCTTTGGAGGTACCGGTGAAAGAGCACGCAATCAGACCAAGTCAAGGCCGTCCCATACCGGCAAATGTGGTTGCACGGTTAAGCCCGGACAGGTGACTCAAGATCAACTACTAAGTTTATCTCAAATATAGTGATTCATCATAGTAAGCAACTAAGCTTTTAAATTAATTAATCATAAATTAACCTATAGCAAATAAGTAAGCATAATGCATGAAATATGCAATGCTATGTAAATGCTACATAAAATGGGTATCATGGCTTGCCTTGCTCTGTTGGGTGGTTCAAACACTCCTGGTCTTCAAAGTTACCAAAGTTTCCTTCTAAAATTATTTTTAAAATGCAATGGAAAATGTCACATAATGCCTTTTTGTTAACCAAAAATTCTGCGAGTATTGGAAAAATACCAAAATTTGTTAGCAACTAAAGGGGTTCAATACCAACTCAATGCAAAATGAATCAATGGAATTGGAACTATAGATAAAAAGTTATTCAAGGTCAAAGTTCTGGTCAAAATCTGTTAAATAAATAAAACTCAGAAAAATCAGAAAACCTCCAGCGGGCCACGTCGAAGGCGTAAAGTGGAGGGGCGCCTCCACTTACCACTTCGGGCGCGGGCCTGAGCCGCTGGCAGGTGGGGCCTGCTCTGTTTAAACAGAGAGAGATAGGAGGGACCGAGACGGGGCGGAGCTCCCGCGACGGTCGCCGGCGATAGAGACGGCGGCGGCGCTCAGAGTTGAGGGGAATGGATCGGGCGCTCGAAGACGAACACACACGTACCCGCAGCGTGACTGGAGATGGCCGGATGGCGTCGTCCCCTTCCTCTCCGGCGGCGGCGGCGTTTGGGTGGTCGTCGGAGGAGGCTATTCCGGCGATGGTTGGCTTGGGCAGGAGGTCGAGGAGCACCAGGGGAATGCCCTGAGATCGAGGGTGAGGTCAATTGGGGATCAAGGTGGAGGGAAGATGCTGGAGGCGAGGTGGCTACAAGTGGTGGAGCTCCGGTAAGATTTCGAGGCCATAGGGCCTCTCAGCCATGGCTCGCTTCTCAGGAGGCCAATTGGAGGTGGAGGGGAAGAGGTGAGGAGATCGGAGAGGCTGGGCGCAGCCTTAAATAGGCGGGATGCGAAGGCGGCCGAGCTCTCTAGAGCGGCCGGAGCTGTGGCCACGTCGCCGAGGCAAGGACGGCTAGCTGGCTGTCCGGGAGCGGCGACGAGACGGAAGAGGGCAGAGGCATTGAATGGCGAAGCGACGGCTCGCGAGGAAGACGACGACCCGCTCACCCACTGTGGCCGCACGGGCGCCACAGTTCCCGAGCGTCGTGGCGGCCGCCGAGGGCGATTCCGGCGAGGGAGAAGGGTCTGGAGGGTCCAGGTGGAGGGCAACGACGATGTCGGCACGCTTGGACAAGGTACGGCCACGCGGTCGTCAACCTCCGACGAGACCCGAGCCTGCCGGCGCCCAGAGCACGGTTTTCGCAGGCTGGGTACGCGGTCACCATGTGCACGGCACACGCGGCGCGAGCTGGCCTGTCGGGCCGTGTATGAAGTGCTGTCCTTGCACTCTGGAACCTCCTCATGGCACTGGCTTGCCCAGTAAGCCACTGAGATGAGAGGTAGCTTCACCAACAGTTCCTGACTGCCAACTTGGGGAGGTTTTGGAGAGGAGATAAGATAGAGATAGGGCTAATGGAGATGTCTAGTGTCATCTAGGTTGGAAGGACTACAGACTGGCAAAGTTGGAGAAAGTTTGAAGAAGAAATGAATATGGTTCCTTTGAAAACCACCATTCTGGTCCAGAATCTAAATGAGCTTGTGGCACTCCCATGGATGCTCTGCTAATGATGAAACTTGGTGGAGGGAAGTTATTTGGTAGTGCACACATGCCATAATAATTGTAGATCAATTGTGCACCCCTAGCTTGTACTTCCTTCACAAAGGTTCAAAATAAGCAGAAACTTGACAGGGTCCTGCTGCTCAAAAATTGTACTGGACCAGATGATGTTTTTGGATATTGGGGCTAGATAGAATCCCTAGGAGCTTGGGGAATTTATTTAGAATTTTCTAAGATAGGAAAATAGGTGTTGCTTCACAATGCACAAATTCTGGTCAGAAAAGAAATAATATTTCTGGCCAAAATTTTGCATTGAGCAATAGAATATTTTTGGAGATTATGGAATCATATGATGATGAGAAGATGTGGAAAAAGTTTGGGAATTTATTGATCATCCAAACTATAGGTTGCTTCACAACCCATAGTGGTGACATAATTTCCCAAATAAAGAAAAGAGTTTATTGGAAAGGATTTAATATTGGAAATTGATCCAAGAGAGGTTTAGAAAGGTTTTGGCAAGGTGGTAAGGGTTTTGGGTTACTTGGGAAAAGATTCAAAGATTCACAGATCTAAATCAATTGAAAGGATTTGAAAATCAACCAAGTTTGCAAATAAAACCCAAAAGATTTTGAAAAGAAAAAGTTGCCAAAAATCAGGGTGTCACAGGATATTCCTCTGTCCTTCCTCCTCAGCGGCCAGGAAGGGCTCCTCCCCCTGGTCCTCGGCGGTCGAGGCATTAACCTCGGCCATGACGCCATCACCCCCACCGCCTGTGTTTGGCTCCAAAGGGGCCTGGCGGGATGACACCTCCACAGCATCCTTCGCGGCCCCTGGAGGTGTGGGGTGTGACGCAGTCCCGCTCTTCGCCAGCTCGGCGGGTGGAGACTCCCCGTCCGATATCTGATTGGTGGGGAGAACGCATGGTGGGCTGCAGATTGAAAGGCGTCCATGCATTTAAAAACATTACAAGCTTTGCATAAGCAACCCGGGGAGTCTTCGGATTCATACCTTCGAGCTGGGGGCTTGACCCTTAGGTTCCTTTGGGGAACCTTCTCAAAGTCCTCGGACTCAGCTTCAGAGTCCGAGCTGTCGTCGGCCAGGATCAACCTCGGCCGACACGCCCTCTTCGGGGCAGGAGGAGGTACGTCCTCCGCGGCGTCCGACGACGCCGCCCTCTTTCTTGTAAGGGGGGAATTGCCTTCCCCCCGTCCTCCTGCTCTTCCTCATGGGTAGAGGAGGCAGGGGTTTCCTCGGACATAGCATCCGGCTGGTCCCTGATGCGGAGACCGTCTCTGGCTTTCTTCTTCTCCTTTTTCTCTGGCGCCGTGTACGGCGCCACGACGAGCATCTCCGTCAATAGCTCCGACCTGGGGTCTTCGGGCTGTGGTGCTGGGCAGTTAATTCCCATGGTTTTGCTCAACCATTTCTGCAGAGATGAGGGGGAAGGCGTTAAGTCCTTTTGTCAAAGAAACAGAGTGAGTGGACTAAAATTATACCGTACCTGGGTAGGTGGGTTATCGGCGCTCAGGCCCGAATCCTCCTCCTTGGCCGGCCAGCTCTTCCGGGGCTTGAATAATGCCTTCCACAACTTCTCGGGGGTAGTGTGGAAGAGTTGGCGCACGGTAGGCTCGTCCTCGAGCTGATAAGCCCACATTGGGGAGGTCCGGCGCTGGCAGGGGAGAATACGGCGGTGGAGCATGACCTGGACCACATTGACCAGCTCGACTTTGGCCTTGACCACCGAGGTGATGCGCTTCTGCAGCAATTTCACCTCTGCATCCGATCCCCAGTCGAGGCTCTTCCTGAGCCACGAGGTCAATCTCGTAGGGGGTCCGGATCTGAACTCGTCAGGCGCCGCCCAGCTCTCATCCCTTGGTTCGGTGATGTAGAACCATTCTGTCTGCCAGATCTTGATTGTGTCGATGAAGGTGCCGGTCGGCCACTCGACGAGGGGGAGCTTGCTGATTACTGCCCCTCCGCAGTCTGTGTGCTCGCCCGCGACGGTCTTCGACTTGACGTTGAAGACCTTGAGCCACAGGCCGAAGTGCGGTTCGACCCGCAGGAAGGCTTCACAGATAATAATGAATGCCGAAATATGCATGAAGGAGTTCGGGGGGAGGTCATGGAAGTCCAGCCCGTAGAAGAACATGAGGCCCCTGACGAGGGGGTGGAGCGGGAAGCTTAGTCCCCGGATGAAATGGGGGACGAACACCACCCTCTCGCCTGGCTTGAGGGTGGGCACCACCTGGTTCGCCTCTGGAGCGCGGTGGAAGATGTTGGCGGGGAGGTAGCCAGCGAGCTTTAAGTCCCTGATGTCCTTGTCGGTGACCGTGGAGGCCTCTCACTTGCCCATAGAGCCCGAACCCGCCACGGCTAAGCTCGGAGGGGAAGTTGAGGAAGAACTGGATCTGGGCTCTCGGAGCTTGGGAAGATTGGGAAAGCAGAGGATGCGAATGGGAAGCGTGAATAAGCCTTGGTTGTTTTACCCTTTTTATGGGGCGTAACACCGATTAGCCTCCCTTTACTGCGCCGCAAATCTCTCCGCTTCCCAAGATGTGTGTACCGTTATACACGCGTAAAGAAACTTGAGATGTTAATCATATCTCGTGTGGAACGGAGCACGATCTATGCATTGATGAATCGTGCCAATGAAAAAACGGCCTCGAACCGCGAATCGAGTTTTCATAACCCTTCATCAAAAAGGTTGTCAGAAAAACACTATTTACACTTTGACATTTGGCCTTCGGGACTGAACAACTCATGGTGTCCGGACTATCGTATGATCGGAAACCGGACAAGTATCAACCGATCATTAATGGGAAGAAGAACTCACCCCGCAAGCCGAAGACTCTGATCGTGTGGAGCTGCCAGAGCTGAGTCCCTTGGCATTGGGGGCTAGTTCGGGGGTTACTGAGGAAGTCCTGGACTAAGGGGTCCTCGGGCCGCTGGCCTGTCTCTCAATAGGCCGGCTTGGTGGGCTGCACTCTGACTGTCGCAGGAAGGGCCGGATACATCGAGACCCTGTGTTCTAGAAGGAAGTCCCGAAGGTGCGTCGTGCACTCCAAGTCAAGATGAGGGAATCGACATCTCCATCCCCGACAAGAGGCATGTCATGTGTAAACCCTAGGTACCCCCCGGTGTCTATATAAACCGGGAGGGTTTTAGATTGTAGGACAGAGAAACTCATCTAGGGTTTTAGCTATCTGATCTCGATGTAGATCAATTCTGTAACCTTCATACCCTCAATATAATCGAGCAGGACTTAGGGTTTTACCTCCATAGGAGGGCCCAAACCTGGGTAAACATCGTCTCCTTTGTCCCCTTGTTACCATCGATCCTAGACTCACAGCTCGGGACCCCCTACCCGAGATCCGCCGGTTTTGACAGGTATGTCTCCATATAAAATGGTGTATGGGAAAGCTTGTCATTTGCCTCTAGAACTAGAACACAAAGCATTTTGGGCAATTAAAGAACTCAACTATGATTTCAAACTTGCCTGTGAGAAGAGGCTATTTGATATTAGCTCACTAGATGAATGGAGAACCCAAGCGTATGAAAATGCCAAGCTATTCAAAGAAAAAGTAATAAGATGGCATGACAAAAGAATCCAAAAGCGGGAATTCAAAATAGGATATTATGTCCTTTTATTCAACTCTCGTTTAAGATTTTTTGCAGGAAAGCTTCTCTCCATATGGGAAGGACCATATATTATTGAAGAGGTTTATCGTTCTGGAGCTATCAAGATTAATAACGCCGAAGGTACTAACCCGAAGGTGGTCGATGGCCAAATAATTAAGCATTATATCTCAGGTACGCCTATTTACATTGAAAGCAATGTTATCCAAACCATGACACCGAAGGAACACATAAAAGAAACCTTCCCGAACACTCCAGAATACTTAAAAATAGGAGGTACGTGATACGGTAAGTAAACAGACTCCGAAAAATCCGCAAAAATATTTTCTGTCAGTTTTGGAATATTTTGAAATTTTAGGAATAAAAAAATAAACCGGAAGGTGATCGAGGTGAGCACGATACACTAGGGCGCGCCAGGCACCCTTGGGCGTGCACTGGTGGGTTGTGCCCACCTCGGATGCCTTCCCGACTCCGTTTTCCTTCCAAATACTTGTTTCCCAAGAATAAAAATTCTCTATATATACCCCCGACTATTTTGATGACCGTATCGCAGAAAATCCTCTTTTCTTGTTTCTTGCTGTTTTATCTCTAGATCTAGATCTCCATGGCTCCACCAAGCTCCTCCAAGGACAAGTTCTTCGAGAAGGTCATCAACCCGTACTTGCCGGAGGTGATGAAGCACCCTCAAGCCATTGAGATGCGTGAGGGGGTGCTTCACATCCGCGATGTTCAAGGACCTAAGAAGATCGGGAGCGTGGAGGCTAGGCTTGAAGCGGTGGAGCAGGAAACCTTCAAGTGCCAGAAGATGGTGGAGCGTGGACTTAGTGCCAATCACTCCATGATCATGGAATTCACCCGTGATCAGACGGTGGATGGCCAGTCTGTGAAGGACATCATCTCCACCCTCAACGAGCAAATTAATTTTCTGCAAAGCCAAGTTTATGATCTTCAAAACCAAGTCTTCGAATATGAAGCAAGATTTAAAGGTATGAGTTTATCTGCCAGTTGCAGGACTCGGGGGACTCTCGCATCAACCATTGATGGGGAGCCCCTACCCTGGAAGCTGGAGGACAAGCTTACTACATCAACACCTCCACCTTCTTCATCACCACCACCAAAGGAGACTTAAGCACATGGGTATGGGCACTCCCCTTGGCTAGAGCCAAGCTTGGGGAAGGTGCCCTGGTATCGTATCACCATCACTTTTATTCACCTTTACCTATTTTGGTTCTATCTCTAGTTTCCCTTTGCCTTAGTCAAATAAAATTTTAGTGTGATCTATTTTCGTGTGTTAGTTTCGTGGTCTACCTATCTATGTAATCAAGTGAAAGTGATATAATAAAGTTTTTGCTTCTCTACTTTCTTGTTGCAATCAAATAAAAGAAAGAAAATAAATGAAAAGAATCATATGCTAATTTTATGGTGAGTAATGACATCACATAAGGAAAAGTATAAGTAGTAAAATTTATTGGAGGTTGACAAACAAAGCATTGGTCAATGATGCAATTCATGAAAGAATTAATTAAGGATGAGAAGATTCATATGCAAATACACTATCTTGGACATCTTTTCTGATTGTGAGCCCCCATCAAATATTATGTGTCAAAATTGTTGACGTTGGACAAGGAAGACAACGTAATGAATTATGTTTGGTCATATCCACATAGAAGCTATATTGTCATAGATCCTTTAACATGTGGTGCTTGCCTAATATCTTTGCTAGCCAAAAATCTCGCACTAAGTAGAGATACTACTTGTGCATCCAAAAACCCAAACCCAAACTCCTTCCTTGAGTGTCCACCATACCTACCTATGGATCGAGAATGATCCTTCAAGTAAGTTGTCATCGGTGCAACAAGGCAATAAAAATTGCTTCTAAAAGTGTTTTGGTCAATTAGTGTAAGAGAAAATTGAGCGTTATACGAACTTATGATGGCAAAGTAATAAAAGCGATGGACTGCATAATAAAGGTTGCTATCATAGGGGGCAATATAGCGTGACGTTCTTTTACATTAAGGGATTGAGCATACAAACCAATAAGCGCATGACAACCTCTGCTTCCCTCTACGAAGGGCCTATCTTTTACTTTTATGCAAGAGTCAAAGTATTCTTCCCTATTCCTTTTTACTTTTTCCTTTGCAAGCATCATGTGGTGAGGAAAGATCGACGCACATATATCCAGTTGGATACGGGTGGGCATGAGTTATTATTGTTGACATCACCCTTGAGGTGACTGAGTTGGGAGGCAAAACTATAAGCCCCTATCTTCCTATGTGTCCGGTTGAAACTTTTTGTTCGTGGGTATGCCGTGAGCGTTAGCAATCATAGAAGACTAAATGATATTTGAGTATGTGGACTTGCCAAAAGGCTCCGACATGAGACCCTTCCTGAAAATATGATGAATTGTAGTTGCAAAGTTGACTGAGAAAATAGTTTGTTGGTTTCCAATAAGGTTTATGCTTCATACTTCTATATTGTGATGAATTGTTATTTGTTCATGAGAAGCCTTATGATAAAAATATATTGAAATAAGTTCTTATGTCAGAGTTCATTGTTGTTATGTTAATAAGCATGATGCTTCTATGTCCGTATTTTATTTTTATCGACACCTCTCTCTCTCAAACCATGTGGACATGCTTTTCAATATCGGCTTTCACTTGAGGACAAGCGAGGTCTATGCTTGGGGGAGTTGATATGTCCATTTTGCATCATGATTTCTTACTGTTATTTACTTTGTTTTGTTGAATAATAATGCTTTGGGGAGTGTTTCTTATGCCTTTTCTCTCATAATATGCAAGGTTTACACAAAGAGGGAGAATACCGACAGCTGGCATTCTGGACCCAAGAAAAGCAAGTCGGAGATACCTATTCTGCACAACTCCAATGAAGCTGAAAATTTACTGGAGCTGAAAACTACCGGAGGAGGGCCCCCAGGTGGGCACAACCCACCAGGGCGCGCCAGGCCCCCCTGGGCGCGCCCTGGTGTATCGTGCCCAGCCTGGCCCGCTTCCGGTGCCCATCTTCTGGTATAAATACCCAAAAAACCTAAAAAAATTAGGAGGAGGACTTTCGGGACGAAGCGCCGCCGCCTCGAGGCGGAACTTGGGCAGGAGCACTTTTGCCCTCCGGCGGAGCGATTCCGTCGGGGGAACTTCCCTCCCGGGGGGGAATCGAAGCTATCCTCATCACCAACACCCCTCTCATCTTTGGGAGGCCAATCTTCATCAACATCTTCAACAGCACCATCTCCTCTCAAACCCTAGTTCATCTCTTGTGTTCAATCTTTGTACCGGAACCTCAGATTGGTACATGTGGGTGACTAGTAGTGTTGATTACCTTGCGTAGTTGATCACTATATGGTTTATTTGGTGGAAGATCATATGTTCAGATCCATTATGCTATTTAATACTCCTCTGATCTTGAGCATGATTATTATTTCTGAGTAGTTACCTTTGTTCTTGAGGTCACGGGAGAAGTCATTTTTCCTCTGACCTAGATTCATTATAGCAACTCGAGGTTCTTCGAGTTCTTCGGCAACTTTTCTCTGGTTCATCGTCATTGCTAGCTCTGTGAGTAGATCCCGCGAACATAATCACCAAAGTAGAGCGGTAAAGACACCAACTTCGTTTCGTGTATGCCATGTCTTAATCCTTCCTAGTATTAGATGAACTGTACTGTCATTGCTTCTATGCCCTCCTGCTAGGGCTAGCGAATATTCTCCCCTTTTTGAACTATTCTTAGATCCAAAATTGTTGCGGCTTCGGGAGAAACTTGTTTGTCTCATACTTAGCAAAATTCCCAAGAACCTCTTGTTTTAGCACAAGTCGCCCTTACTCTTACCAGCTTAATAATTGTAACCCGTCATACGTTTAAGCCATTTTATAGACTCTGGTTTTTCATCAGGCTTGCCCTTTTATTGCAAATACTTAGATCATTTTACTTGAACCATTTACTTAAGCCGCCCTTTTTACTTTATCCCGGCGACTCATTATGTCGGAGTCAAAAGCCTGCAACTCGGTGGCAACTCAAGTTTTTGATGTTCACTTAAAGGATTATGAGGAACATGGGTTTCTGCCGCCTCAAAATGTGGTTGGATGGCGAGTCGTCCTTGGAGAGGAGATCCCAAACCCCAGGGAGGGAGAAGTGGTGATATTTTTGGATCATCTACAGAGGGGGTTTTCACCTCCCGGGTCAAAATTCTTTCGGGACGTCTTACACTTTTTCCATCTCCATCCTCAAGACTTGGCCCCCAACTCCATATTGAACCTTTGCCAGTTCCAAGTATTTTGCGAGGTGTATCTTCAGACGGAACCTACGGTCTCCCTTTTCAGGGAGTTTTTCTGTTTGAACTGGCAAACAGAGTGCGCGGACGGTCCTGGCTTAGAACTTGGCGGGGTTCCGATCCAAAGGCGAAAGGACATCCTTTTTCCTGCTTCCACCTTACCAAGCCACCCTAAAGGGTGGAACAAGACTTGGTTTTATTGTCAAAACACCGCTCCTGTTGATGAAAACCCCTTGCCGGGTTATAGGCCCAACCGCCTCCCCATGGATCTCGAGCTTCCGGGTTGGGCTCTCCCAGAGGAACGCTCCCAACACACCCATGTTTATCCAAAGTTGAGGGCTCTGCTAGCCAACGGGTTGACTGGGGTCGACTTAACCCGGTGTTGGGTATCTTGGAGGATTCTTCCGTTAAGCTTGCACAATGGCTTAATGTGTACTTACTCTAGGGACTTGAACGATGCTCAACGGTACATCAATTTTTCCTTGGAGGCCTGCGAAATAAACCGGATTGTGAAGAAGCTACTAGGTGAAAACCAGGAGACCTGCAGCAAGGACGGGTTGAAACCTTTCTACGCCCTTAACCCGTCTCCTCCGGTACAAAACCTCTAACATTTTAATCCGACTTTTTGAACAAACTTTGAGCTTTTGCTTTCTTGATCTTAGTGTTTAATTTTGCAGCCTACCTCCTCTTTCTGGAACCAGAGACGCGTCAAGACCGCGGCTAACAAACCCAAAGCCGCCACGAGCAAGAAGAAGAATAAGGCGGCTGCAGAAGGACCGTCTCATATGGACGAAACAGCTGCCACAGATACCCGATCAGAGGTAAAATTAACCTTTTGTTTATATTTCCTTGAACCTATCTGACGCCTTTTCCTTCTTAGGGTGATGTTGAAACAAGCCGTGCAGGCGATGTTGAGGTAATTTCCATCTCTTGTGACTCAAAACCTTCGCCTCCGTTGAAAACATGGCGGGTTTTTCGGAAGGTGGGATTTTCTCACCCGGACGCTCATCTAGACCCTCACATTATTTTGAAGAAAACCCAGCACCAGTCTAGGCGTCAGACCCGAAGTGGGAGTGGTGATCTTGTCGAGGGTTTACCTGACAAATCTGCCGCTAGAAAATGACCAGCCAAGGTACTTAATATTTCAAACTTCCAAGGAGGCTTCTGACTTGATGTGTCCATTTTTTGACTCATATGCTTTGGTTAATCAGGAGTAGCCACCTTCGTCGGACGACTCGACTGCCTCCAAGCTAGCACCCTTTGTCATCAATCAAGGGTAAATTCCTCATCAATTCATCGTGTTTGAGTAAACTATTGTTTTTTTCCATTTTTCATATTATACTTTTTAACTTGGCAGGGCCAAAGCCAAGAAAAGGAAGACTCACGGGTCTTCTGTTAACCCGGAGGCCCCTGAGCCGAAGTTTCCTGATCCGGCAGCTCATGAAATCCATGTTGATCATCCTGAATACCCTCAGGATATCCAAAACGATTGACCCCCTCCATCTGAACCACTCAATACTGATGTCGTAACTGTTAAAGCTACATTAGCAGTTAACCTTGACCCGCCCAATCCTTCAGTGACAAACAAAGGTACTCCTGAAGTTATTATTACTGGGATGGGTTATACTGCTCCTGAGACTTCTAGGGTATTAACAAAGGTTTTTGCTAAGTATGAAGCGGTACTGCAAGAAAAAGGGAAGACCAAGTTGGAACTTCCAAATTATGAGAGCTTTAGTGTTGAAGATCTTCATGCTGCCCGCTTAGACCGCCTGGCTACAAGCCGTGAGATGGAAATCGGCCTTGTTAGCATGATGAAAAATAAATATGAGGTATGTTCTCCTTTTTATGCTATCATCATATATCCTTTTGTAGCCCCCAAGGCCCATCTTTCTCTTTCTAAGATAAGCTGGGTCTTGCGAACTTTTGTCTGACTCAGCCTGTAGCCCCCAAGGGCCGGCACATCTTCTTGAGACGATTCTGGTTTTTTTTGTAATAACTTTGAAGAACTTTCGACCTGTAGCCCCCAAGGGCCGGCTCATCTTCCTGAGATGAGTCGGGTCTTTTATATAATAACTTTGAAGAGCTTTCAACCTGTAGCCCTCAAGGGCCGGCTCATCTTCTTGAGATGAGTCAGGTCTTTTATATAATAATTTTGAAGAGCTTTCGACCTGTAGCCCCTAAGGGCCGGCTCATCTTCTTGCGATGAGTCGGGTCTTTTATATAATAATTTTGAAGAGCTTTTGACCTGTAGCCCCCAAGGGCCGGCTCATGTTCTTGAGATGAGTCGGGTCTCGTTCACATCTTCAATGTCAAAAAAGAGCTGAAATACATTAGCCCCAAAGTGCCAAATATATTGCTTTGCAATTTGTTTGGGACTTGATATAAACTTCATTTATGATGCAGGAAGCTTTGAAGACAGCCGAATCCAGCGTGGCCAGTTTGAAAAAAGACCTGGAAAAAAGGCAGACTTCCTAGGCAGAAGTTGAAGAAAAACTTTGTCTCTCTTTGATCGAGCTGGAAAACATCAAAGCAGGCTTCTTAAAAGAGAAGAAATCCTTTGAAGATGAGAAGACCGCTCTGCTTAAGCGTGCAGAGGATGCTGAGGGCCGGCTCAAACCTATTACCGAGGAATTATCCGAGTTAAAACGACATATTGCCCAGATGGCCCAAGCTATTTTTGGTAAGTGTATATAGCCTCCTGTCTTCTTCAAATATAGATATAATGCGCCCGACGACTCATGCATTGATTCTATTTTGCAGGCCCCCGGACTAGCAGTTTTTATGATAATAGTCTGCTCATGCTCAAGGTTGTTTATTCTCTGACGGAGCAACTCTACACTGGCAGCCATCTTGCAATTAAGGCGACACTGGGGCCATTGTCCCTCAGCATATTCCAGAGCTAAAAGGATCAGCCACCCGGTCTGGCGCGATTTATGCATTGAACCGGGCTTTAGCTTACGGAGAAGAGCTTGATCCAGCTGAGCTGGCAAAGGGCTTCCCCGAATTTAAAAATGACGGGTCAGAAATCTCCCAGGAGGATTACGCGGCTTGTGTCAAGGATGCTCAAATTCTGTCGACTCAGCTGGTTTCTGAGATGAAACTAAGGAGTTATCAAGTGGCTTATGGCGCCAATCATACTCAGATTCCACCACCTGATTTGATAACAAAGAGTCTGGCTCCCCAATGGCGTGAGCATGTATTTGCCCTTGCAGTTGACCCGTCTTCAATTCTTGACAATGAGGTTGTGTTCCAGGCTTTATCTCACTGCAACTGGGACGCAGATAACCTTCAGATACAGGAGCCATAAGACCAATCGGTGGATAACCCGGAGGCATCTCACGCGCAAGATTAGCCGCCACTGACCCGGATGACGCGGTCGGCGATTTAAACTTCCTCAACCGTTACCTTGTCAACTTAAGCCCCCGAGTATGGGTGAAAAAACAATTTGTGGCTTCCTTAAGCATGTAATAGAGATAGCCGAAAACTGTTGTCGTGCCATCGTGCACGTTTTGCACTTTTGGTGTGAGATACTTATTTGTCGCTTCACCACCCTGTCCGCTCACCATCTTTCTATTGATGGGCCTTTTGATATGATAAAGCTGGGCAAAATGAGCCGACAGGAGATCTTGATTTTCTAGATTTTAGCAATCTATTACTCTTTCAATAATGTTGTCGACTTGTATGTCTCGTGAATCGGTCGCTCACGCAAACTCAATTGTTCAACCCGGCCTTTTCAGCATGAGCCGGTGATAGCTTTGGACCTGAAACTTGCTATAATGAACAAAGCCAAATGAGGCAATATTGATAAGCCGGCTTAATAAGGCCAGGCAAATAAGGTCCTAGCCCCTTAACCAATAATATAACTTTGAGTTGTCATGCAGCCGATAACCTGGTTATTTCATACATAAACCGGTAATGGAAAACAGGGCGTGCCCAAAACATTTTAATGTGAGGAGTTTCAACACATAGTACTCGTTTTGGGGACGGTTTCTCAAAACTGAGAAATATAAGACATACCCTTTTGAAGGCACTTTTGATGGTCCTAACCTTGATAGAAAGGACATATGATCATAATACTGAGATAATCTGCCGGCTTTCGAGGATCAACAGGAAAAGACAGGCTTTCAAGGCTCGGGTCTTGCTTCAATGAAGCGGGCATGATAACCCATGGTTTATCCTAGCTTTCCGTATGCCGGCTCTCTCATGACTCAAGCCGGTGTTTTAACCTTAACAAGTCCAGGGTCCAAAAAAGGATTGACTCGTCAAGAGTTCACGGGGTCATCTGGTCGGAGTTGCACCAAGCATACAGGCAAGTTTAACCATATATGGTGTTTATTTTTGCCGGGTCAAGAGGGTGATAAAGCTAAGCCCAGTGGGCAGGAAGGCCCCAAATGCCCTTAATAAGGTGGCATTATTATGCCGGGTCACAAGGGTGAGAAAGCTAAACTCGATGAGTCGGAAGCCCCAAGTGCCCTTTGTTTCGGAAAATAAAGACTCAAAACTCATCTTGTAAGTTGAAATGACAAAATACGCTGGCTTTATTCATACTCGAAACATAAAGAATTATATACAGAAGTCTGCAAAGGGGGAAGAAATTACAAAAAAGGAGTCGACAGAGCTAAGTTTTAATAAGGCCACTGGTGTTCCAGGGCCGGCTTATTTCCCTCTTGGAGACATAAGATTTCTTCTTTGATACCATCCAGAGTACAAATTTTATTCAGGGATTCAGGTGCTAGTGGTACTGACCGTTATTCAACTGCTTGGGATTACTTTGAAATCCTCCTGGGTTATTATGCTGATTGCCCTGGCTAGGATGTTGCCCATTGCCATGATTTCCCTGATGTTGAAAACTAGCCCCTGGTCCACCTTGTGACCCGCCAGGTCCATGTTGACGTGGGTGTCCTCCACCATTGCCTCCTGAGTTATTCTTGAAAGCCTGGCTACGGAACTCTTGCATGATATAACAATTCTCCCAAGAGTGGCTAGCCGGCTTATCTTGGGTGATGTGCTTAGGGCAAGGTGCTTTAAGCGCCTCCTCATAATTGCGAGGTTTATTACCATTGTAAGCTCCTCCAGGTCGACCGTTCCGGCGCTGGTTCTTAAAACCTGTATTAGTGTTGGCAACAAAGTCCGACCCGCCATCCGGCTGCTTCCGCTTATTATTTTGAGCCCCCCGGTTGCCTCCTGAACCGTGTTGACCTTTTCCTCCTTCAGCTTTTTTGCCTTTGGTGGTCTTGTCCTCATCTGAGCCGGCATCCTTTGTGCTATCTGACTCAGCATATCTGGTGAGAATGTCCATCAAGTCGCACATGCCTTGAACCTTTCGCTTGAGCCGCCCGAGCTTCTGGACCAAAGGCTGGAAGTGACAGTTCTTCTCCAATATTAGGACTGCCTGAGCCGCCGTGATGCTGTCCGATGAGTGGATGATTTCCGCGACCCGGCGAGTCCAATGGTGGGCCGACTCGTCCACTCGTTGAACGCAATGTTGTAGGTCTACTATTCTCATAGGCTTCTTGCAGGTTCCTTGGAACTTCTTGATGAATCACTCTTTCAGCTCGACCCATGTGTTGATGGAGTTAGGCGGCAAGTTTTTCAACCATGTCCGAGCCGGTCCTCCCAACATCATGGTTAAGTACTTAGCACATACAGCGTCACTGACATCCAGCATGTCCATTGCTAACTCATAACTTTCGATCCAAGATGTCGGCTCAAGATCTGTCGTGTAGTTTGGCACCTTACGAGGCCCATTGAAAACTTTGGGCATGCGCTCAGCGCAGAGTGCCGGGGATAAGCATGGTATACCAATCGTCATGTGGGAGCCAGCCCCCAAACTCGCCGGTTGAGGGTGAAGCTGCTGGATCGCCCGTGTTGCTGCTTCCGCTTCTGCCTGTCGTGTGCCTCTCGCGGCATCAACAACTGCCTGGGCGTCAGATGCTATGAGACGGGTTGGGGAAACCTGAAGCTGCTGTCTTCGCCCACTACTAGAGACGGCCGGGGACTCCACATGACGGCCTTTGCTAGCATAGGGAGTGGAATGCATCTGATCCCGGCTGTACGAATATTGTGCCTGTTGTACCATAACAGTTTTTAGCATCGTGATGGCGTTTCTAGCTTCAACCTCAAGAGGAGAGTTCCCGTTAATAGGCAATGCTTCCAAATTACGGGTTGCTGCCAACATGTTGTCAACAGGATTGGAAAGTGGCCCCGTGGCGTCTAAAATCGCCGAGGCGGGGATTGAGCTGGTGGGGGTTGAGCTGGTTCCTCTTGCCGATTCCCGGGTTGCTGAACAGTTCCTGGTGTCTGTTGTGGGGTGTTAAAAAGCTGTTGTGGCTCAAGGTTCGGAGGGAGTCCATAGTGGCGTCTTCTCTCGTAAACCGCCTCCGATGCCTCTCTCTGGACTCCTAATCACCAGGCTTCGGCCTTAAGGCGCTCCGTCTCTTGATGTATGCGAGCTTGCAAATCCGCCATTCGTGTGTTTTCAGCATCAATCTCCTTCTGTACATCAACTATTTGACTACGCAATTTGCTTAGCTCCACATTGCGTTCTTCCTGATTTTCCGCAGTGACCGGGGTATCCACGAGTTTTGCCATCTCGGCCATGAGATCAGTCATGCCTTGAGTCGGCGTTTTAGTTGACCCGCCAGAACCTCCAGCTGCGGCTGGATCTAGAACCGCCATAGCCCCCGCCATGTAGACGCCGACTTGTCAAGGTGACTCATTATATTCTTCAGGGGCTTTGGTCTCTAGTGAGCCCCCAAGTCCGCCATCATCAAGAGGGTAGATTGATTCCATATCTCCTGTGGATGATGTGCCGTCCGAATTGACGAGGACATCGCCGCTAGAGGCCGGCTCATCTGAAAGGCTGACCCCTTGCGTGAAGCCGACGAACACATGGCGAAGACCGCCCTGGTGTTGATTGGATCGGGTACTCTGAGCTGGCTCGTCGATGTTGATGTGGATGTCTGACTCAGAAGTTTCTAAACCAATCTCTCCCGTGGGATCTCGAAACCCGCGTCCGATCGGGTCGTCCTTGACGCCCCAAGCCGGCTCGTAGATCTTGTCACGGTGATTCTTGACCATCTGGTTCACTGCAAACTTCCCGAATCCTGATTGGATCCCCTTCGAAAACTCAACTCCACCGGGCGAGAGCCCCACAGTGGGCGCCAACTGTCGTGGTTTTGTCAACCCTGCAGATGTCATCATAATAGGACTTAGGTGTGAGGCCATCGCCGCTAGGTGGCGACTCAAAGGGGTTAAGCGAGAGATAGAGTCGGGTTTACCCAGGTTCGGCCCCTCCTATGGAGGTAATAGCATACGTCCTGCTTTGCGTGTATTTGATGAGTAGATCTCGATTACAAGGGTGCGGAATCGCTAAACTAGCTATCGAGAGGTTGTAACTTAAGTCTTTCGGCCCTAGGGGCCTGCCTTTATATACAGGTCAAGCCCTAGGGTTTACAATAGTGTCCGGGTCATATCATGACCCGTGACTTATAACATCTCTAACTTGTCTTGCATCTGAAGGAAACCCGGCTGACGTCGTCACCTTCGTGGGCTTTGAGCCGCCATCTTCAAATGTTGGGCCGTCTGACAACTTTAGTCTGCCACCGCCTCACTTGCCTCGTCTGGATGACACGGCCCACCTTGAACTTGGTCACAAGACTGTTGATATGTTGACCCGACACAGTAGGGCGGGTTATACTGTGGAGTTATATCGCCGACACACTTCGTCCCTGGACCGACCTTGACCCGCGAACCAAACGCCCGGCCCGGTACCGTGGGATCGAGTTTTCCCCGCGAGGTAAAATTGGCTAAGTCCAAAAAACTGCTAAGTTTCAGCATCGTATTGCATTATTGTGACGCGTATATCTTGGCAACCATGCATCGGTTTTTGATGTGTAATATATCAAAATACATCTACTTGTCGTGCTCTACATGTTAGGATCACTTTAATGCATTATAGGAATCATCTAGAGGTGCAAATCTGTGTTGCAAAAGTGCATCCCATCGTTAGGTGCAAATCTATTATCTTATTCGATTTTGCGCGGATAATTGCATCATATCCGTAGGTCTTTTGCATAGGGTGTCTTCATGAGTATTGCTCTATGTGATGTCTATTTTGATGTCATGCCTCTGGTTGCTATGTAGGACATCATTATCATGTTTATTTATTGCCTAAAGTAGCCATCACGGTAAAACTATAATCTGTTAACGATGAGTTCAGTTTTGCGAGCATCATATTAAGCAATCCATGACCCGTATGAACATGTGCCAATGGTATGTTTTGTAGTGTGACATGTCTAGTTGCTGTTAGTATCCTTGACATGCCCATAAGTGATTGTATGCTACTGTTGTTGCTATGTAAACATGCCTAGTCAAACTGCAGTTTTGGGAGATAGTTAAATTTCACTAAGTCTGAAACTGTTATTTTGTTTCCATGTTGCCATGTGATTTGCTATTGATCTAGGAGTCTTTTGTTGTTGCTCCAATGGAGTATTTTGTTGAGCATGTTATTGCCTACCAGGTTGTGCCACTGGTTGCCAGGCATATTATTTGCATCATAGTTATATTTGTTGTCCAAATGTCAATCTGTTAAAAAAACTGTTGCTCATGTCTACTCTAATTTTCACTAAGTCTGAGTATCTGTTTTCTTCTTAATGCCATATTGTGTTGATGTTTGCCATGATTCTGTGCATAATTAGATCTTGTCATAATGTAATGAATTATAGTGCATCATGTCCTCTACCATGCGGTAGATTTTCATGCCATGATATGCCTTGTAGCATATATTTTTATTGTTGCCAATATGCCTTCGTGAAAAACTGCTCTGTCTAAAAACTGTGATTTTCACCAAGTCCTAATCTGCTATATTTTATTGCCGTCTTGTGAGCTTATTTCCTAGTGATCCATGCTTCTACTCAATTTGCTGTGATGATATGAATTATTGTGCATCATGTAAGATACAACCCCATGTCTAGCTTGTGCATTTTAGATTCTTGTAGCCTGTTAGTTTGAGGTGTGCAAAATGTCATGTTGCTGTTTTGGGCAGATTATAACTAAAAACTTGTGTTGGTTGTTGTGGTTAAACCGTAGCTCCGTTTTGAACGTGTCATATATGAAACTTGCTTAGAATTTCATGTAGTTTCATAATACCTTGCTGCATATATGATTTGGAATGTTTGTGGTTGTCGTTTGCATGCATGTTGCATTCATGGCATATTCACCTTGTGTTTATCATATCTTTTAGACCGTAGCTCCGTTTCAAACGTTCTATATATGTAAATCACCTAGAATGACGAGTAGAATATCATTGTGCACTTTATTTCCCTGTTTAATAAATATAAAACATGAGTAGTTCAGATCTGGACCGAATTCATAATTTGCACATGGGTCTGTTTCGGAAATGCTATATGTTGTTTCCGACCTCATTTAATATGCCTAGATGTCTAGTTTACTTGTGCTTCACCTCTTGCCATGTTTAACAACATTTAATATTGTTGAGTAGCTAAACGAGATCGAACATAAGAATTGAATGTGGATTTTCGTCAATATGCAACTCGTTGCATATTGAGCTTCACTTAATGTGTAGAAGTTGATTGTTGTGATTGCCATGTCATGCATAACATGCAT
Source organism: Elymus sibiricus (assembly GCA_039707655.1). Taxonomy (NCBI): domain Eukaryota; kingdom Viridiplantae; phylum Streptophyta; class Magnoliopsida; order Poales; family Poaceae; genus Elymus; species Elymus sibiricus. Next base: position 269,267,253 of record CM077673.1, on the reverse strand, counting down.
CATATTTGATGTGCGTCAGGTCATGCATATGTTGTGGTGTTTATCATGCGTTGATTGTTGTTCCGGTTTGCTTCTTCTTGATAGGGTTCCGAAAGCGTTCGGAGTGTGAGGATTCGTTCGACCACGTTGGCTCGTCTTCTTCATGGACTCGATCTTCTTCCAAGCGGGATCTCAGGCAAGATGATCATTTTCCTGGATACCACTACTATCATTGACATGCTAATTGTCTCGTTTCTATCGCTATGTATTGCTACCTACCACTTGTTTGTCAAGCCTCCCAAAATGCCATGATATGCCTCTAACCCCTCCACATCCCAGCAAACCATTGTTTGGCCATGTTACCATTTGCACAGCCCTTCTTATAGCGTTTTTAGTTGCAGGTGCAAGTTGTTCCATGTGCCAACATGGACATCCTTTTTTGATATATCACAATATTATTGCTATTTAATTTAATGCACGTATATACTTGGTAAAAGGTGGAAGGCTTGGCTATTTTCTCGGTGTTTTGTTCCACTTTTGCCGCCCTAGTTACTTGTGTACCGGTGTTATGTTCCATATTGAGCACTCCTAACATGCTCGGAGTTGTTATGGGGACCCCCTTGATTTTTGTTTTGGGATAAAACTCTTCTGGCAAGGCCCAACATTGGTACTACATTTGTCCAACATAATAATACTGATAACTAATTTGACGCATGGGGAGTTAGCGTTACCTGTGGTTCGTTATTCAACCTAATACAGGGGGGCAGTGTTGATGGTGCTGGTCCAAAATACAGCCACTTGTAGGGCCATCTAGACCCTCACTTTATTTTGAAGAAAACCCAGCACCAGTCTAGGCGTCAGACCCGAAGTGGGAGTGGTGATCTTGTCGAGGGTTTACCTGACAAATCTGCCGCTAGAAAATGACCAGCCAAGGTACTTAATATTTCAAACTTCCAAGGAGGCTTCTGACTTGATGTGTCCATTTTTTGACTCATATGCTTTGGTTAATCAGGAGTAGCCACCTTCGTCGGACGACTCGACTACCTCCAAGCTGACACCCTTTGTCATCAATCAAGGGTAAATTCCTCATCAATTCATCTGTTTGAGTAAACTATTGTTTTTTCCGTTTTTCATATTATACTTTTTAACTTGGCAGGGCCAAAGCCAAGAAAAGGAAGACTCACGGGTCTTCTGTTAACCCGGAGGCCCCTGAGCCGGAGTTTCCTGATCCGGCGGCTCATGAAATCCATGTTGATCATCCTGAAGACCCTCAGGATATCCAAAACGATTTACCCCTCCATCTGAACCACTCAATACTGATGTCGTAAATGTTAAATCTACATTAGCAGTTAACCTTGACCCGCCCAATCCTTCAGTGACAAACAAAGATACTCCTGAAGTTATTATTACTGGGATGGGTTATACTGCTCCTGAGACTTCTAGGGTATTAACAAAGGTTTTTGCTAAGTATGAAGCGGTACTGCAAGAAAAAGGGAAGACCAAGTTGGAACTTCCAAATTATGAGAGCTTTAGTGTTGAAGATCTTCATGCTGCCCGCTTAGACCGCCTGGCTACAAGCCGTGAGATGGAAATTGGCCTTGTTAGCATGATGAAAAATAAATATGAGGTATGTTCTCCTGTACATGCTATCATCATATATCCTTTTGTAGCCCCCAAGGCCCATCTTTCTCTTTCTAAGATAAGCTGGGTCTTGCAAACGTTTGTCTGACTCAGCCTGTAGCCCCCAAGGGGCGGCTCATCTTCTTGAGACGAGTCTGGTTTTTTTTGTAATAACTTTGAAGAACTTTCGACCTGTAGCCCCCAAGGGCCGGCTCATCTTCCTGAGATGAGTCGGGTCTTTTATATAATAACTTTGAAGAGCTTTCGACCTGTAGCCCTCAAGGGCCGGCTCATCTTCTTGAGATGAGTCGGATCTGTTATATAATAATTTTGAAGAGCTTTCGACCTGTAGCCCCTAAGGGTCGGCTCATCTTCTTGCGATGAGTCGGGTCTTTTATATAATAATTTTGAAGAGCTTTTGACCTGTAGCCCCCAAGGGCCGGCTCATGTTCTTGAGATGAGTCGGGTCTCGTTCACATCTTCAATGTCAAAAAAGAGCTGAAATACATTAGCCCCAAAGTGCCAAATATATTGCTTTGCAATTTGTTTGGGACTTGATATAAACTTCATTTATGATGCAGGAAGCTTTGAAGACAGCCGAATCCAGCGTGGCCAGTTTGAAAAAAGACCTGGAAAAAAGGCAAACTTCCCAGGCAGAAGTTGAAGAAAAACTTTGCCTCTCTTTGATCGAGCTGGAAAACATCAAAGCAGGCTTCTTAAAAGAGAAGAAATCCTTTGAAGATGAGAAGACCGCTCTGCTTAAGCGTGCAGAGGATGCTGAGGGCCGGCTCAAACCTATTACCGAGGAATTGTACGAGTTAAAACGACATATTGCCTAGATGGCCCAAGCTATTTTTGGTAAGTGTATATAGCCTCCTGTCTTCTTCAAATATAGATATAATGCGCCCGACGACTCATGCATTGATTCTATTTTGCAGGCCCCTGGACTAGCAGTTTTTATGATGATAGTCTGCTCATGCTCAAGGCTGTTTATTCTCTGACGGAGCAACTCTACACTGGGAGCCATCTTGCAATTAAGGCGACACTGGGGCCATTGTCCCTCAGCATATTCCAGAGCTAAAAGGATCAGCCACCCGGTCTGGCGCGATTTATGCATTGACTCGGGCTTTAGCTTACGGAGAAGAGCTTGATCTAGCTGAGCTGGCAAAGGGCTTCCCCGAATTTAAAAATGACGGGTCAGAAATCTTCCAGGAGGATTACGCGGCTTGTGTCAAGGATGCTCAAATTCTGTCGACTCAGCTGGTTTCTGAGATGAAACTAAGGAGTTATCAAGTGGCTTATGGCGCCAATCATACTCAGATTCCACCACCTAATTTGATAACAAAGAGTCTGGATCCCCAATGGCGTTAGCATGTCTTTGCCCTTGCAGTTAACCCGTCTTCAATTCTTGACAATGAGGCTGTGTTCCAGGCTTTATCTCACTGCAACTAGGACGCAGATAACCTTCAGATACAGGAGCCAGAAGACCAATCGGTGGATAACCCGGAGGCATCTCACGCGCAAGATTAGCCGCCACTGACCCGGATGACGCGGTTGGCGATTTAAACTTCCTCAACCGTTACCTTGTCAACTTAAGCCCCCGAGTATGGGTGAAAAAACTTCCTCAACCGTTACCTTGTGGTTAGTTTGTGATGGCTGAGTTGGAGCACCCCTGCAGGGTTAAATCTTTCATGAGAGTCGTGCCCGCGATTATGTGGCAACTTGGAAATTATTTTAACTCCGGTCATAGAAAACTTAAAGTAAACTCAAATAAAATACACCAACTGTGTGCGTAACCATGACCGTCTCTTCTCGTGAGGCCTGCTCCGAAAGAGAACACGGTGGGGTTATGTTTGACTCGTAGGTAGGTGTTCAGGATCACTTAGTGATAATTACTAGTTCAAGTCCGTTTATGTGACAATCATCCCCCCTTATTCTTGTACTCATAAGTTAGCCACTCAAATAAATGCTTAGTGCTTGCTGCAGCCTCACCACTTAACCATACCTCACCCATTAAGCTTTGTTAGTCTTGATACCCTTGGAAATGAGATTGCCAAGTCCCGTGGCTCACAGATTACTACAACAACGTTTGCAGGTACAGGTAATGCGATGCTTTGACGTGAGAGTGATCCTTGTTTGATTTGGAGTTCTTCTTCTTCTTCATGGATCATAGGATGGGTTCGAGGATGGCAGCCTGGGATAGCAAGGATGGTTGTCATTTTATCGTTAGTTTTCGTCCGTAGTCGGACCCTGCTCTTCTGTATGATGATTGTATATGATGTTGTATTGATGTGATCTTGATTTAGCTTGTGGCGAGTGTAAGCCAATTCCATATACTCATCTCTTCTTTACATGTACTTGTAATGATATCCATTCTTGCGAAAGACGAGATGCGCTTCTATCCCTGTCGAGGCCCTCGAGCCAAAATAAGGATAGGATCGCATCTTGGGCGTTACAAGTAGGTAAATGATAAAAGAAATAATTTATGAAGTGTGAATGCTAGCATAGTGTATAAGTTTGATCAATGATAATTTCAATAAAACTCATCATGGTAAAGTAGCAATCAATTCACACGTTATGGTTCAAACAATGCATTATCTTGAAACTTAACAACCTATGTTCTTAATCGCCAAACAATTACAATTCATATTGTTTTCTACAAAGTCTACGTAAGAGCTCCACATACACAATCATCATATAGACTTCTATGATTGGGATACGTCTCCAATGTATCTACTTTTCCAAACACTTTTGCTCTGGTTTTGGACTCTAATTTGCATGATTTGAATGGAACTAACCCGGACTGACGCTGTTTTCAGCAAAACTACCTTGGTGTTATTTTTGTGCAGAAATAAAAGTTCCTGGAATTGGACGAAACTTTTTGTTAATGTGGGCCACAAATAATGAATTATGGAGCGAACATCCACCGTAGGGGGGCTGCCTGTGGGCCACAGGCCAACAGGGCGCGCCCACCCCCCCCCCCCCCCCCGGGCATGCCCTGATGGTTTGTGGGGCCCACGTGGCTCCCCCGACCCTAATTCCACTCCTATAAATTCACATATTTGGGAAAAAAATAAAAGAGAAGATTTCATCGTGTTTCACGAGACGGAGCCGCCGCCGCCACCTCCTGTTCTTCCTCGGGAGGGCTGATCTGGAGCCTGTTTGCGGCTCCGGAGAGGGGGAATCGTCGCATTCGTCATCACCAACCCTTGTTCATCAACACCGCCATGATGCTCACCACTGGGAGTGATTAATTACTTTGTAGGCTTGCTGGACAGTGATGGGATTGGATGAGATTGATCATGTAATCGAGTTAAGTTTGATAGGACTTGATCCCTAGTGTCCACTATGTTCTGAGATTGATGTTGCTATGACTTTGCTATGCTTAATGCTTGTCACTAGGGCCCGAGTGCCATGATTTCAGATCTAAACCTATTATGTTTTCATGAATATAAGAGTGATTTGGATCCTATCTTGCAAGTTGTATGCACCTATTACGTGTCTTGATCCGCATACCCCAAGGTGACAATAATTGGGATTCTTACCGGTGATTGACGTACTTTGAGGAGTTCATGTATTCACCATGTGTTAATGCTTTGTTCCGGTTCTCTATTAAAAGGAGGTCTTAATATCCCTTAGTTTCCAATAGGACCCCGCTGCCACGGGAGGGTAGGACAAAAGATGTCATACAAGTTCTTATCGCAAGCACGTATGACTATATACGGAATACATGCCTACATTGTATTGATGAATTGGAGCTAGTTCTGTGTCGCCCTAGTGTGTAACTGTTAAATGATTGATGTCATATGAATCATTATCCATCATCGATCCACGTGCCTACGCTTTACATATACTAAATCTTGCTAAGTTACTATTGTAGCTGCTACTGTCACAACTGCTACAAAAATTACTGTTGTCACTACTACTGTTACTATTGTTACTACTATTTGCCGTGCTACTAAAACTTTGCTGCAGAGAGATATCCCAGCTGTGGTTGAATTGACAACTCAGCTTCTAAGGTCGATAAATATTCTTTGGCTCCCCTTGTGTCGAATCAATAAATCAGGGTGAAATACTACCCGCGAAGACTGTTGCGATCCCCTATACTTGTGGGTTATCAAGACCTTTTTCTGGCGCCGTTGCCGAGGAGCATAGCTATATTTATTGTGTTAACTTGAGGATATCCAATTGCTAATATGAAGAAACTAAAAGATACTCGAACTAAGATCATTCCCTCTCACACGAGAGCAGGTAAGGAACTGCCATCTAGCTCTGCTTTTGATTCACCTACTGTTTTGAATCAGCTTGCTACACCACCACCACCTGTTATTCGTCCTGATTTGTCACATGAACTTGATGATGCTACTTCTGAAATTAATGATGATACTAGTTCTACTCTTGATGAAACTGAAACTGTGCCACTGAATGAATTACTTGAGGCTCATATTGCTAAAGCTAGAGAACTTGAAAATGCTCAAACTGATGAAGATTTTGAAGCACATGTTACACCTCGCTCTCATGAAGGCTATGTCATGGATGAGGAAGTATCTAGGGATTTGCTTGCCTGGGAGAATAGAGATGATTTGAGGAAACTAGTATGCAAACTAAAAGAAAAAATCTATGATGGAGAAAATGAAACATGATCCAAACTTTGCTACTTTTCCTATATTTGTTACTGATAAGGATTATGAATTCTCTGTAGACTCTGAGTTGATTCCTATAGTAGAGTCTGATCCTTTCCATGGGTATGAAACTGAAACTGTTGTCGAACATCTCATGAAACTGAATGATATTGCTGCTTTGTTTACTAATGAGGAAAAGATGCGCTACTACTTTATCCTTAAGCTTTTTCCTTTCTCGCTAAAAGCCGAGGCTAAAGAATGGCTTCTTTCTCTTGCTCCTGGTTGTGTGCGTAGCCCCCAGGACATGATATACTACTTCTCTGAAAAATATTTTCCTGCTCATAAGAAACAAGCTGCTTTATAGGAAATATTTAACTTTGTGAAAATTGAAGAAGAGAATCTCCCTCAAGATTGGGCGAGGCTTCTCCAGTTACTTAGAGCTTTGCCTGATCATCCTCTTAAGAAAAATGAAATACTTGATATTTTCTATAATGGACTAACCGATGCTTCCAGTGACTTCCTAGATAGTTTTGCTGGTTGTGTTTTCAGGAAAGAACTCTTGGACAAGCTGAAGAATTGTTGAATAATATATTGCAAAATGTCGATGATTGGACACTTCCTGAACCTCCGCGGAACCTATTCAAAAGAAGAGAGGTATTCTATTCCTCAGTCCCGAAGATATGCAAGAAGCAAAAAGATCTATGAAAGAGAAAGGTATTAAAACTGAAGATGTCAAGAAATTACCACCTATCAAAGAAATACATGGACTTACACTCCGACACAGGTAGTAGAGGTAAATTCTCTCCATGCCTTTAATGAAAGTGATATACCTTATACTAAGACTCCTAGTCACTGCATGGATGAATTTGATAATTACATTGTTAAGCAAGAGCATTTCAATAAATATGTTAAGGATCAATTAAGACATAATGCCAGGATCATAGACCGCTTAAGTGACTTGATGTTTAGAATTGCTAATGATGTGAAGGGTCTAGGTAAACATGCTTCTATGGTTCACACCCAACTAGACCAAGTTGCTAAGTCACAAAATGATTTGCTTGCTGAAATAAATAATAATATGAATGATCATGTCGTTAGAGTAATGACTAGAGGAGGTAGAATGACTCAGGAACCTATTTATCCTAAAGGTCGCCCTAAAAGAATTGAACAAGATTCTCAGAGAATTAATGATGATGTACCTAGTTTATCTAAGAAGAAAAAGAAAAAGAAAGATGATAGGACTTTGCATGCTTCAAGTGAACCTGTTATAGAAAAACCTACTGAGAAACATAATGATGTTTCTATTTCTAATGCTGAGACACAATCTCATAGCGAACATGCACCTAGTGATAATGAAAATGATAATGATAATGATGATGCTCATGTAGATGCTCAACCTAATGATAATAAAGAACATGATAATGATGTGGAAATAGAACCCGCGAAATATCTTGATAACCCACATCCTAAAAATAGACGATATGAGAAGAAAGACTTTGTTGCTAGGATACACTATAGAGAAAGAGAGCCATGGGTTCAAAAACCCATGCCATTCCCTCGTAAGTCTTCTAAAAGTAAGGACGGTGAAGATTTTGAACGCTTCGCTCAAATGATTAGACCCGTCCTTTTGCGCACTCGCTTGACTGATATATTGAAAATGCCTTTGTATGCTAAGTATATGAAGGATATTAATGTCGGGACCCCGATCCTAAGCCATAAGAATCTAGCATGTAACACATCACATCACTTTGCGGCCTCACGCACGGTTATCCCCACGGCTGCCACCTTACCTGGGCCGGGACCGTTTGCGTCTTTTGGCTCACGTATGTGAATACGTCGCTAGCATTCAAATGTCAAGAACCCGGGTCGGCATGACTAGTCGTAGAACCCAAGTGGCACATCCATACAGGGACAGGCATTCGTAACCCAGCAATGCAGGTGTCGGTCATCAGCGTGTGTAGACGAGTCATAGCAAGCTACAAGGACTCCATTACGCCGTGGGACATAAATGTCATCACTGCACGTAGACGAGTCGTAGCAGGCTACAGGGACTCCATTACACTGCGAGACATTTCCCCGAAGGGACATACACAGCAGCAAAGAAGGATACACGCCGGTCAATCAATGTGTCCGGAGCAGTAGCAAGCTACCAGGGCTCGGTGGAAGCACAAAGAGGCATTTCCCCGTAAAGAGTATTACTAAAGGCACACAACTAGGTGTCAAATCCCACACATACCAATGCATTTCAAACATACACGCAATATGCACGATATGTGTAGATACAACATGGCATCACAACATAACTCTATGACTCAAGTATTCATTAATGACTCATAAGAGCCAACATAGTGTGATATTACAAACAGGGGTCACATGACCCAACACTCAAGTCATACAATCAACAAGCGGAAGCAAAACATGTCTGGGTACAGACATCTACTAAAAGTGGCTGGAGGAGCCTGAAAAGCTACAACGACCCTACCAAAGGAACCAGACCTCTGTCTGGGATTCCCAAGCTAATCCGGTCAACATCGAACTTCACGTCATAGGAATCACTAATGAGACTGACGTCTCCTCTGCAAAACATAAATGAAGCAACCATGAGTACAAAGGTACTCAGCAAGACTTACATCAGAACTATCTGCATATGCATCAGTATCAATGAAGGGGGTTGTGGAGTTTATTGCAGCAAGCCAGCTTTGACTCTTGGCTAACCTGTACTACGACTACAAGTAGTATCTTTTCTTTGGAGGGAGAAAGCATACACGAGTCCACATATTCACCATATCAATACACCACTATGGATCCACTCCCGTCTCCCTACGAGAAGGCCATCCATAGCATTCACGCTTATCTTGAGCATTTTAGAGTATCGATTTCAAATTGTCTATGAACCACATAAGTTCTCCAAGTAGTCCATATCCGAGGACGCGGCTATTCGAACAGATTGATAACCCTGCAGGGGTGCACTTCTTCACACATGCTCTCGCCACTTATCGCCATGTGCACGTAAAAAGGCACCTCGGCAACCTTCAAGCGGAAGCCCAGCGAGGGAGTCGGCCACGACCGTCAATCACACAAGACCCTAGTCCAGGTTTATCGCCTATTTGAGACTGAACCTGCACGGAAGTCCGGCCGAAGTTTCCGCTACGGCCTCAAACGATGTGCGCAGGGTTCCCAAGCCCACCGTTCGGGTGCCACTTGGTACACCGTGCCACTATGTCTATACCGCATCAAAGCCCACCCCATCGGGCAGCGCTATGCACGGCCACCAACACTTTCCCTACAAACACCAGAAACTAGTTGCAACTCCTGGACAGAGATCTAGGCAATTAATAAGTCAAGAGGGGTCGAGTTACCGGAACCCAATGTGTGGTAGTATCTTGTCTTGGATAACAAACACAGAACTCAGTTCTTAAGGACGGTCCCAATGAGACAACCCGCCATGTACTCCTACATGGCCTCTCATCGCTACCTTTACCAAATCGTGTTCACACACTTAGCTCTCACACAGTAGGACATGAACACTGCCATTCCGATTCATCGCCCAGATGGATCAGACCCGACACGACACAACTCTAAGCATAGCAGGCACAGTAAGCAAGCATGGATGAGTAATCACAACAAGGCTCAAGCAGTTGCTACTCATGCTAAGTGGTTTCAACTATTTACTGTGGCAAAGACAGGTCATGCAAAGGAATGGGTTCAACTACCGAGAACAGGTAACAGTTGAATTGTTATTGCCCTAATGCAGTAAAAGAGAGCAGGAGCGAGAGGGTAGGATATTATCGGGATGCTCAAGGAGGGTTTGCTTGCCTGACACTTCCGAATATAGCAATGAGTCTTCATCAGTGACAACGATCATAGCGTCGGAACCATCGTCTACTGAGAAGGAACAAACAACGGCAAACAAGAAGGAACAACATTCAATTTATGCAATGCACAATCATGATGTATGATATGACAAATTAAGATACTGAATTGACCTAGTACAATAGATAGTCATATTAAGTGAAGTGGAATTCAGATATATACTAAATCCTAACTCCAACTCTATTTATTAAATTGTCCTATTCATCATTTTCCCTAATTGGTGATGTTAACTTGCTCAAACATGCATGAACATGGCATAAACATATTCATTGCATTTTTCTGATCATTTTTCATATATAATTTATTTTCATCTGAGTTACATATTAATTTCTATGATTTTTAGAAGTTTTAGGCATTTTCTGAAAATCATAAATTAGTTATTGCGTCAGCAGGAGGTCACCGTGACGTCAGCAGGTCAAAGCTCCAGATCCAGGTCAAACCTGACCAGTGGAGCCCACTGGTCAGTGGCTCATGGTCACTACAGTGGCTGACTGGTGGGCCAAGTCAACTGCTGACTGGGCCAAGTCAAGCTGACATGTGGGACCCACGTGCAAGTGACACAGTGGCTAACTAATTAGTTTAACCTAACTAAACTAGCTTAACAGGCCATGCGGCCCACTGTCAGTGGCCCGAGGGGGTTAATTAGTGGGGTCATTAGGCACTAATGGTGGCCACGTCAGCACGTCGGAGGGAGGTCGCCGGCGGCCATCCAGGGCGGCGGTGACGCGCCGGAAACGCGCTAGCGGCGTCAGGCTAGAGCGCTGAGGACACCAGGGCGTTGCCCTTGCCCGTGCGCATCCAGGGGGTCTCGCGAGAGGCCCTGGGGATGCCGGAGGGCTCGCCGGCAAGATCATCCGCGGTGGCGCCCGTACGGGACCGACGGCACAGGGGCTCCAGGGCACGGGGGGCCCATCTAATGGGACCTATGGCTTCCTGGGAGCATCCGGAACACAATGGCGAGCTCGAGAGCAGGCCGTGGTGGCTGTGGCCATGGCCACATCGCTACCGGCGGCGAGGGGCATCGGCTTTAACGGGGACGCTAGCTAGGGGGCGCACGCGACAGCAAAAAGAGAGGGGAGAGGTAGAGAAGCTCACAGGGAACGCGTCTCGGAGGTCAGCGGGCTCGGAGACGTCCCGGAGGCGGCGAATTGATGGGGTCGATCGCCAGCGGCCAGTGGAGGAAATCGGCGATGACGACGATGCTGAGAGCCTCCGGGCCCGATTCCTTCGGCGAAGAGCTTCAGAGCGTCGAGGCGGAGCTTTTGGTCAGGTCAGGGAGGCAAGGCGACGGCGGTAGCTCGCTGGCGATGTCGGCATGGCCTCGGGTCCGGGGAAGGAAGAAGCAGAGGGAGAGGGAGAGAGCAAGGGGGCGAAAGACGGGCGTCGGCCCGATCCAGACGGGACTCCGGGGTCCATCCACGCGTCCAGCTGCTCGGCGGCAAGCAGGAGGTGGATGGGGCGCGTGCCTGCGCGCAGCAACCACGCGCGTGCATCCTTCTGGTGTGGGGAAGACGACGACTGGCGTCGCTTCGAGCTGGGCTGGGCCTCAGCTACAGTGCTGGGCCGACAGGGGAACGCCAGGTAAGAATTTCCTCTCTCTTTTATTTCTGCTTTTTCTAATTCTGCAATTTTGTTTTGTCTGATAAAAATGTCAGAACATTTTCTAAAATCATGAGGATTGGCATGTGGATATAATGGACATAACTCAAGTCAGACATGGAGTTTCAGAATTATTGAGTCCATATTCTATTTAATAGAAATATAAACCCAATCCAAATAAATGTAGATTTAACTCATAGGCCCAAAATAAATATTTTTAACCTTCCAAAAATGTTGGCTTGAGTTTAATATCTTGCCACATTTTCCAAAGCTTAAGAGGAACATTTTCTTGGGCACAAATGAAGAAATTTTTAATTGATCATTTCTCAAGTATTTATGAGGTTTCTGGAAATTCCTCAATTCAATATTTCCTTGGAGTAAACATGATGCATGATGCTCACTGATGCAACTAATTACAAACATTAATCTAGGCCTGTGACAACTCACCCCCACTAAACAAGAATCTCGTCCCGAGATTCAAGAGTAGGGTAAGCGGACAGAGGGGACACAACTATCTCAGTCTTCGCGATCCAATTGCTCTTCTCAAAGATGTTGGTTCATTGCATCATGTTGATCTTGACATCTTTGCCTTTGAGATCTTCGTCCAACACGACGACAAAAGAACAGGAAAGCTCTACCGGATTCAATCTTCTCGAAGATCGAGCAACTCACGACTAACTCATAGAGTGAGACGTACGAACGTCCCTTGAGCTGAGACAAAAAACACATGTCAGGGGTGATGGAATGAGGCAAATGACGGAGGCCCAATTGGTAGGCAACAATTCCACGCTAAAGCAGATGGTGATGAGGTTTCAAAGTAGCGAGGAGTTAGTTGCCCATCATACCATAACAGGCACCTTAGGGAAGGTGAGTCGTAGGATTATCCCTTAAGTGGCAAAAAGAATTACTTTTCATACAGAGATCATTGAAACTCTTTCTACCAGCCTAAGGCAGCTCACAAGCAATCGTTTGAAGGAATTCGAGCGAATGGCATACTCAGTTTGAAAAAGGAACTAGAGTTATAGAACAGCCCGGTATACGGAAGGCACTTTCCAATTGATACCGAGGTATAACCGAGTGTCTGAGCGTGCTCTCAAGAACTTAAGCATTCTCATATTCATCAGGGTTTTACTGACATCCATGCCAAGGATGCTGGCAACACATCATACCACCATGATGAATAACAATGGAGGATACAGATGCAAAGGAAGACATCACTTTCTCAGATGTCACCTTAGCTATGCCAAGGGAACGGAATCTGGATGATCGACCGAGAGACATTTAGCACTCCGCTTCTAATGTTCTCCTTCATGTAATAGGTAACCAAACTATACATTGCTTGGTATCTAGAACATCAAGTAAAGGTTGGACTTCGGGGAATCCAAGGGTCCATGAGGAATAACTTCTACAATAAGTCATACAAAGTCCTCACGGGGAAGGGGCCAAGTTGCTGAATGAAGAAACTATAATAATAGGTCTTCCAGCTAGGTGTGTTGGCCACAACATCCACCTTACCGGGTTACAGAGAGACCAATATTATAATTCTTCGGAAACGTTCCAACCATCATATCTGCCCGAGATTCGGATATGGTTGGTGCCGGGTAATTCCAGACTTAGCATGTCTGAAGAGGAAGGTTTGCAACACAAATCGACGAGATAACGTGGCGGAATTCTCAGGAGATGAACTACGGAAGCCAGCTCCAAAACATGAGCTGGATCGCAAGACCCACACGAACACAGTGTCCAAGACAGTTGTGGTCATATGGAGAGCTTACAACAAAACACTTCTGAATTCTTGTTTAAAACCATCATTTGAGGTAACGAAGCCCGATGCATGAACTAGTATTAGCACTTAATGGACTTCTTTTCCCTGAACAAATCAATCAGTGGCTTGATGTGCTAGGGATTGCATATGGAATGGAGATGATCAGTCTATCAAACCATAGAATACTTCGCACGGGCATGACTGACTTGGGATGATTCCAAGAAAACAAAACGATCTTTCTCAAGTTCACGGCGGCAACTTGCACCATATGCACGTAAACTAAGAGTAAGTCACTTCGTTCACCAAACATATACTCCATGTACGGAACACGAAGATATTTCCTACAAACTTTCCAACACTAGCTTTATGTTCATCATGAATCATGGAGAGGATAAACAATGTTGTCGATGGGTTCAACAACAGTTCATCGAAACATCCATATAGATGGAAGCCCATAACTATGTGAACAAGGGGATATCATTGGTCAGACCAAAAGATATAACAGTGTATTCTCGAGGATACATCCATGAGTAGAACAACATTATGAAAATCTTTGGTTCTGATTTTGATTTGACGATAGCCCATATTCAAATCAAAGATTGGACAAGTCAATAGATGCAACAATTGATCACAAGGATCAATTGGTGAACATATCATCTTTCTTCAACACATACACACACACAAAGATATCCCTTTGGAACGAACTAAGTTAGGCAAAGCTGTGATCTTCCAACTCTCCAAGTTGTTGTTTAGCTTAACCAACTAGCTCAGGGGTATCCAACACAGATTCTTGGAGAAGGGGTGGTTTATAAGGAAACCAATTTGATCACGAACTCAACATAGCAGTCAGAAAACAACCTGGTAATACTTCCGAGAAGATATTCGGAAAATCACGAATCACCGATATGTTATTGAGTTCGAGAACAATCTTGCTTTTCAGGGCAAGATGATGATCAACAGAGCAAGGGATTGACAAAATCCGAACTCATAGATCGAAGAGTGCACCATGAACGATGGACTAGGTGGCACGATCAATCTTAGAATGGTGATTCAATAACCAACACGCCAAGAATGAAATTATTGTCCATTAACTTCCAAACAATGGGTTGCTGGGAGTATTGATTTCACACGTCACGGTTCACTTGTCAGCATTCCGGCTACAACTAGCATGAAGACCAAGGAATGAACAATGATGGCAAGAAGTATCACTGCATCAAGAGTCCATAGGAGGTTGTGCACTTCTCATGACAATCTTGACATGAAGAGGGTAATACTTCGAGGTAGAACAGAACAAAAGTTGGATTGGCATTTTGCTCTACGGAATACAACTGCTTTGACCCAATCCAAGAAATGGATGGGGTACTGGAGTTTGTTTCTCCTAGTCATTCCAGAATAGAATGGCTTGACGGACCACAAGAATAGTCAACATCAATAACACAGATGCATGACATACTCTTGACTATCTACTGATAGATGAAGGTCGGAATACAATTGAGAGGGGCAACTCAAGAGAACATGATTTTCTGAGTTGTAGATGCATAGGTTGGCACGTCGAATGAGTTCAACATAATTCTTCCGGATAACCCATGCAGAAGGAAAGAATTGGCAGGCTCACAACTATGGAATGGAGGACTCATGGAGAGTACCCTTGTTGAGATCTTCAGTTCACGAGGAACTTCTGCCACGGCTGGTTCATGGTGTTGGAAGAATGATAAACCACGAACCTTGAAAACTATAGCAAGGTTACTAATCCTCCTAAAGGAACGAGCAACACTATCAACAGGAGTGAGCAGAATGATTCTTGGGTTCAAGAACCCAGAAATATAGTACCTACTGACTAAGTAGCATCACAGGATGCTTTCGATAAAGATGGCCAGAACTATCACACTGGGAACAAAAGACACAACTAGACTATTGGGTGGTTCACTTGAATAACATGGTTTTCCTATCACTTCAACTCACACGTCGAGGTAATGGAGTACCTCAACTCAACAATTAGTGTGCTTTGTCAGGCCCAAAAGACATCAATCCGAGATGAAAGAGTTTGCAATTGCATCAGATTATTTGGAGACCTTGGATAACTCGGACATCATAACGGCTGTACGGGTATGAAATATGAGGCAACCTGCATGAAACTAACAACATAAAAGCTGAATTCTTATAGAGACATCGATCCAGGAACACAAGAACTTTCCTATAAGTCTCCAACATGGTAACTCGTCATCCTGATAGATAGATGAGAAGCCTAATTCTTAACCCCGTAGAGTAAAGAAGAGGGTGACTCAGAATATGAATGACACAAGGAAAGGAGTAAAAAGAATCTTACGTTCCCTTCCACAATTAATTCCCTTATATAACTAAAGCAGTTCTAAACTCAACATCGACCAGTTTGGCTTGGTAATCCTACAGGCAGTCAAGCTCTGATACCAACGCTGTCAGGACCCCGCTCCTAAGCCATAAGAATCTAGCATGTAACACATCACATCACTTTGCGGCCTCACGCACGGTTATCCCCACGGCTGCCACCTTATCTAGGCCGGGACCGTTTGCGTCTTTTGACTCACGTATGTGAATACGTCGCTAGCATTCAAATGTCAAAGAACCCGGGTCGGCATGACTAGTCGTAGAACCCAAGTGGCACATCCATACAGGGACAAGCGTACGTAACCCAGCAATGCAGGTGTCGATCATCAGCGTGTGTAGACGAGTCATAGCAAGCTACAAGGACTCCATTACGCCGTGGGACATAAATGTCATCACTGCACGTAGACGAGTCGTAGCAGGCTACAGGGACTCCATTACACTGCGAGACATTTCCCCGAAGGGACAGACATAGCAAGAAAGAAGGATACACGCCAGTCAATCAATGTGTCCGAAGCAGTAGCAAGCTACCAGGGCTCGGTGGAAGCACAAAGAGGCATTTCCCTGTAAAGAGTACTACTAAAGGCACACAACTAGGTGTCGAATCCCACACATACCAATGCATTTCAAACATACACGCAATATGCACGATATGTGTAGATACAACATGGCATCACAACATAACTCTATGACTCAAGTATTCATTAATGACTCATAAGAGCCAACATAGTGTGATATTACAAACAGGGGTCACATGACCCAACACTCAAGTCATACAATCAAAAAGCGGAAGCAAAACATGTCTGGGTACAGACATCTACTAAAAGTGGCTGGAGGAGCCTGAAAAGCTACAACGACCCTACCAAAGGAACCAGACCTCTGTCTGGGATTCCCAAGCTAATCCGGTCAACATCGAACTTCACGTCGTAGGAATCACTAATGAGACTGATGTCTCCTCTGCAAAAACATAAATGAAGCAACCGTGAGTACAAAGGTACTCAGCAAGACTTACATCAGAACTATCTGCATATGCATCAGTATAAATGAAGGGGGTTGTGGAGTTTATTGCAGCAAGCCAGCTTTGACTCTTGGCTAACATGTACTACGACTACAAGTAGTATCTTTTCTTTGGAGGGAGAAAGCGTACACGAGTCCACATATTCACCATATCAATACACCACTATGGATCCACTCCCGTCTCCCTACGAGAAGGCCATCCATAGCACTCACGCTTATCTTGCGCATTTTAGAGTATCCATTTCAAATTGTCTATGGACCACATAAGTTCTCCAAGTAGTCCATATCCGAGGACGCGGCTATTCGAACAGATTGATAACCCTGCAGGGGTGCACTTCTTCACACACGCTCTCGCCACTTATCGCCATGTGTACGTAAAAAGGCACCTCGGCAACCTTCAAGCGGAAGCCCAGCGAGGGAGTCGGCCACGACCGTCAATCACACAAGACCCTAGTCCAGGTTTATCGCCTATTTGAGACTGAACCTGCACGGAAGTCCGGCCGAAGTTTCCGCTACGGCCTCAAACGATGTGCGCAGGGTTCCCAAGCCCACCGTTCGGGTGCCACTTGGTACACCGTGCCACTATGTCTATACCGCATCAAAGCCCACCCCATCGGGCAGCGCTATGCATGGCCACCAACACTTTCCCTACAAACACCAGAAACTAGTTGCAACTCCTGGACAGAGATCTAGGCAATTAATAAGTCGAGAGGGGTCGAGTTACCGGAACCCAATGTGTGGTAGTATCTTGTCTTGGATAACAAACACAGAACTCAGTTCTTAAGGACGGTCCCAATGAGACAACCTGCCATGTACTCCTACATGGCCTCTCATCGCTACCTTTACCAAATCGTGTTCACACACTTAGCTCTCACACATTAGGACATGAACACTGCCATTCCGATTCATCGCCCAGATGGATCAGACCCGACACGACACGACTCTAAGCATAGCAGGCACAGTAAGCAAGCATGGATGAGTAAGCACAACAAGGCTCAAGCAGTTGCTACTCATGCTAAGTGGTTTCAACTATTTACTGTGGCAAAGACAGGTCATGCAAAGGAATGGGTTCAACTACCGAGAACAGGTAACAGTTGAATCGTTATTGCCCTAATGCGGTAAAAGAGAGCAGGAGCGAGAGGGTAGGATATTATCAGGATGCTCAAGGAGGGTTTGCTTGCCCAACACTTCCGAAGATAGCAATGAGTCTTCATTAGTGACAACGATCATAGCGTCGGAACCATCGTCTACCGAGAAGGAACAAGTCTTGATAACCCACAAGTATAGGGGATCAGTTGTAGCCTCTTTCGATAAGTAAGAGTGTCGAACCCAACGAGGAGCTAAAGGTAGAACAAATATTCCCTCAAGTTCTATCGACCACCGATACAACTCTACGCACGCTTAACGTTCGCTTTACCTAGAACAAGTATGAAACTAGAAGTACTTTGTAGGTGTGATAGGATAGGTTTGCAAGATAATAAAGAACACGTAAATAAAATCTAGGGGCTGTTTAGATGAAGAAGCAACTAAGTTAGTCTTAGTAGAGAGCTTTTTGTCACAAGAAAGTTATTTGTCCCTAGGCAATCGATAACTAGACCGGTAATCATTATTGCAATTTTATATGAGGGAGAGGCATAAGCTAACATACTTTCTCTACTTGGATCATATGCACTTATGATTGCAACTCTAGCAAGCATCCGCAACTACTAAAGATCATTAAGGTAAAACCCAACCATAGCATTATAAGGTATCAAGTCCTCTTTACTCCCATATGCAACAACCCACCTACTCGGGTTTATGCTTCTGTCACTCAAGCAACCCACCATAGGCAAATCATGAACACATTGCAACACCCTACAGCGGGGATCCCTCACGCTTGCGCGACACGGAGAGCACCATAGGACAGCACCAATAATAAAACATGCAACTCAAACCAATCATGATCATCAATCAACCCATAGGACAAAACGGATCTACTCAAACATCATAGGATAGCCATACATCATTGGGAAATAATATATAGCGTTGAGCACCATGTTTAATTAGAGATTACAGCGGGGAGAAGGGGTGTTACACCGCTGCATAGAGGGGGAGAGAGTTGGTGATGACGGCGGCGAAGTTGTTGGTGTAGATCGCCGTCACGATGATGGCCCCGGCGGCACTACTAGAAAAACGGCTATAGCTAATATGGACATTAATGGCGCACCATGTATGTGGTGCGCCACTGCTATATAGCAGTGGCGCACCAGATATTGGTGCGCCATTAATGTCTATATTACTAATGGCGCACCTGGTGTGTGGTGCGCCACTGCTAAGTTTCTCCTGGGCACACCCCCCTCCCCAGACTTACCAGTGGCGCACCGGGGTGTGGTGCGCCATTACTAGTTTTAACTAGTAATGGCACACCACACCCACGGTGCGCCACTACTAACAATTTTTTTTTCAAAACTAGTAATGGCGCACCGTGGGTGTGGTGCGCCATTACTAGTTTTCACTAGTAATGGCGCACCACACCCACGGTGCGCCATTACTAGTTTTCGCACATGCCCAGCCCCACCCTGCCACCCACTCCCACCACACACACACACAAACACCCCCCCCCCACCCCCGTGGATCGCGCCTTTTTAGTTTAAAAAAAATAAAAGAAAATGATAAAAGATTCAAAAAAATTCAAAAAAATAGATGCCCATGTGTTATGTGTTCTAGTTGTTAGGAAAATTAACAAACATGAATTTTGAATTTTTTTGCAAAAAGCCGCCATGTTTCGGTAAAATGGCCGTAACTTTTGCATACGACCTCCGATGAAAAAGTTTTTTATATGAAAAAGAATCTACTTGAAAAGTTACATCCGAATTCAATTGGCTACGCCCGTTATCGATTTTTTAGAATCCTCAAAAACATAACAGAAAAAAAGTTACGATGCTTTTAAGATCTGGAGGCAAAAAAATAAAAAAAATAAAAAAAGTTAGCAATGGCGCACCAGTGCATAGTGCGCCACTACTATTTTCCCACCTTCAAAATTCAAAAAAAATTATAAATAGTAATGGCGCACCACACCTAGGTGCGCCACTGCTATGTACCATAGCAATGGCGCACCACACCTAGGTGCGCCATTATTAAGGTACATAGCAATAGCACACCACACCTAGGTGCGCCATTACTATTTTCCCGCCTTCAAAATTCAAAAAAATTCAAAAAAATAAAAAAAGGGTTAGCAATGGCGCACCAGTACAAGGTGCGCCACTACTAAGCCATATATAAATCCGGTCGGCCTCCTTCTCCTCCTTACCTCTTCATTCTTCTCCTCCTCTCCTCCTCTCCTCCACTCCATCTCCTCCTCTCCTCCACCATACTCCCCTCCTCCTCTCCGGCGACCTCCTCTCCGGCGACATCCTCTCCGGCGACCTCCTCACGGTGCTCTCCGGCGACCTCCTCCTCCTCCTCTCCGGCGACCTAGGTGACCTCCTCCTCCTCCTCTCCGGCGACCTAGGCGACCTCCTCTCCGGCGACCTCCTCCTCCTCTCCGGCGACCTAGGTGACCTCCTCCTCCTCCTCTCCGGCGACCTAGGCGACCTCCTCTCCGGTCCTCTCCGGCGACCTCCTCCTCCTCTCCGGCGACCTAGGCGAGCTCCTCTCCGGCGACCTCCTCCTCCTCTCCGGCGACCTAGGCGAGCTCCTCTCCGGCGACCTCCTCCTCCCTCCTCTCCTCCTCATGGTCTCTCCTCCCTCCTCTCCGGTGACCTCCTCTCCGGCCACATGTGGAGCTCCCCGGCACAAAGAACGTAGCAGAACGAAATTTGAAAAAATATCACAAAAAAAATCGCAAAAAAAAATCGTGCCAGATCCGGATCTAGAATTCAAAAAAAAGTTAGCAATGGCGCACCAGTGCATGGTGCGCCACTACTATTTTCCCGCCTTCAAATTTCAAAAAAAAATTCAAAAAAATTCAATAAAAAAAAGTTACCAGTGGCGCACCTGTAGCAATAGTAATGGCGCACCACATGGTGCGCCACTAGTATTTGGATTACTAATGGCGCACCAGAGGTGCGCCATTACTATTTGTTACTAATGGCGTGATAATAGTGGCGCACCTATAGTGCGCCATTAATAGCCAAAATAGGTGCGCCACTAACAGCCTTTTTTCTAGTAGTGCGGCGTTCCGGTGCCACCGGGAGAGAGGGGGAGAGAGCCCACCTCCTTCTTCTTCCTTGGCCTCCCCCTAGATGGGAGGAGGGTTTCCCCTCTGGTCCTTGGCTTCCATGGTGGCGGAGGGGCGAGAGCCCCTCCGAGATTGGATCTCTCTCTCTGTTTCCTTGTGTTTCTGCTCTCCCAGATTCTGGCCTTTCACCATTTCTTAAATTCCAGGAGATCCGTAACTCCGATTGGGCTGAAATTTAGCACGATTTTTATCCGGATATTAGCTTTCTTGCGGCGAAAGAAGGGCACCAACCGCCATACGGGGTGGCCACAAGCCAGCCTGGCGCGCCCTACCCCCCAGGGTGCGCCCCTATGGCTTGTGGGCCCCTCAGGCACCGCCTTCTGTTGATTCCACTTCCCAAAATTCTCATATATTCCAAAAAAAATCTCCGTAAGTTTTTATCCCGTTTGGACTTCGTTTGATATGGATTTTCTGCGAAACAAAAAACATGCAGCAAACAGGAACTGGCACTGGGCACTGGATCAATATGTTAGTCCCAAAAATAGTATAAAAAGTTGCCAAAAGTATATGAAAGTTGTAGAATATTGGCATGAAACAATCAAAAATTATAGATACGACGGAGACGTATCAGCATCCCCAAGCTTAATTCCTGCTCGTTCTCGAGTAGGTAAATGATAAAAAAGATAATTTTTGATGTGGAATGCTACCTAGCATAATCTTGATCATATAATCTAATCATGGCATGAATATTAAGACACAAGTGATTCAAAGCAATAGTCTATCATTTGACATTAAGACAATAATACTTCAAGCATACTAATAAAGCAATCATGTCTTCTCAAAATATCATGGCTAAAAGAAAGTTATCCCTACAAAATCATATAGTCTGGCTATGCTCCATCTTCATCACACAAAGTATTTAATCATGCACAACCCCGGTTTTAGCCAATCAATTGTTTCTCAAACCTTTTCAACTTTCACGCAATACATGAGCGTGAGGCATGGATATAGCACTATAGGTGGAATAGAATATGGTGGTTGTGGAGAAGACAAAAAGAAGGAGATAGTCTCACATCAACTAGGCGTATCAACGGGCTATGGAGATGCCCATCAATAGATATTAATGTGAGTGAGTAGGGATTGCCATGCAACGGATGCACTAGAGCTATAAGTGTATGAAAGCTCAAAAGAAACTAAGTGGGTGTGCATCCAACTTGCTTGCTCACGAAGACCTAGGGCAATTTGAGGAAGCCCATCATTGGAATATGCAAGCCAAGTTCTATAATGAAAAATTCCCACTAGTATATGAAAGTGACAATATAGGAGACTCTCTATCATGAAGATCATGGTGCTACTTTGAAGCACAAGTGTGGAAAAAGGAATAGTAGCATTGCCCCTTCTCTCTTTTCTATCATTTTTTTTTGTTTTTTTTGTTTTTGGTGGGCTTCTTTGGCCTCTTTTTTTTGGGCTTCTTTGGCCTCTTTTATTTTTCATAAAATCCGGAGACTCATCCCAACTTGTGAGGGAATCATAGCTTCCATCATCCTTTCCTCACATGGGACAATGCTCTAATAATGATGATCATCACACTTTTATTTACTTACAACTCAAGAATTACAACTCGATACTAGAACAAAATATGACTCTATATGAATGCCTCCGGTGGTGTACCGGGATGTGCAATGATCTAGCGTAGCAATGACATCAAAAAACGGACAAGCCATGAAAACATCATGCTAGCTATCTTACGATCATGCAAAGCAATATGACAATGATGGTGCGTGTCATAATAAACAGAACGGTGGAAGTTGCATGGCAATATATCTCGTAATGGCTATGGAAATGCCATAATAGGTAGGTATGGTGGCTGTTTTGAGGAAGGATATATGGTGGGTGTAATGCACCGGCGAAAGTTGCGCGGTACTAGAGAGGCTAGCAATGGTGGAAGGATGAGAGTGCGTATAATCCATGGACTCAACATTAGTCATAAAGAACTCACATACTTATTGCAAAAATCTATTAGCTATCGAAACAAAGTATTAGACGCATGCCCCTAGGGGAGAGGTTGGTAGGAGTTAACCATCGCGCGGTCCCGACCTCCACACAAAGGATGACAATCAATAAATAAATCATGCTCCGACTTCTTCACATAACGGTTCACCATACGTGCATGCTACGGGAATCACAAACTTTAACACAAATATTTCTACCAATCCATAATTACTCACTAGCATGTCTCTAGTATCACCATCTTTATATCGCAAAACTATTGCAAGGAATCAAACATATCATATTCAGTGATCTACAAATTTTATGTAGGATTTTATGACCAACCATGTGAATGACCAACTCCTGTTAACTCTCTAAATAGATATAAGTGAATCATGAGAGTTTAATTCTTTCTACAAAATATATGCCCACGCTCTAACAAATATAAGTGAAGCAAAAGAGCATTCTACAAATGGCGGTTTTCTATGTGTAGAGAAACAGGCAATCCAAACTTCAAATGATATAAGTGAAGCACATGAAGCATTCTATAAAGCCATACTCAAAAGATATAAGTGAGGTGCAAAGAGCCTTCTATAAATCAACCAAGGACTTTCTCATACCAGCATGGTGCATTATTAAAAGAAAAATAAAAAAGCACACGACGCTCCAAGATTTACGCATATCATGTGACGAATAAAAATATAGCTCCAAGTAAAATTACCGATGGTTGTTAGAAGAAAGAGGGGATGCCTTCCGGGGCATCCCCAAGCTTAGTTTCTTGGGAGTCCTTGGATATTACCTTGGGGTGCCTCGGGCATCCCCAAGCTTGGTCTCTTTCCACTCCTTATTCCTTCATCCATCGTGATCTCACCCAAAACTTGAAAACTTCAATCACACAAAACTTAACAAAACCCTCGTGAGATCCGTTAGTAATAATAAAGCAAATTACAACTTTAAGTACTGTTGCCAACCAATTCATATTTTTTTGGCATTGTAGCTACTGTAATATAACTTTTCCATGGCTTATACCACCGATACAATCGATAGTTTCATCAAAACGAGCAAAACAATGCATCAAAAACAGAATCTGTCAAAAACAGGACAGTCTGTAGCAATCTGAACATTCACCATACTTCTGTAACTCTAAAAATTCTGAAAAATTAGGAAAAAGTAAACAATTTGCATAGCAGTACTGTGTAAAAATTTCAGAAACTTTTGACATTCCAGTAAAAAATGTAAATTCACGCACTACAGCCAAAGTTTCTGTTTCTGCACTGCACACACCAAACAAGCAATCTAATCATCCTAAAGGCAAATCTTGGCACATTATTTTTATAATACACTGGATTTATACAAGGGGGTAATTATTTTTGTTGAAAAGTTTCTGTAATTAAGATTCACAAGGTTTCCATGGGCATGAACAAAGTTCAAGGCTAGCTCTCACTTTCACAATGCTCGTCCCTCTCACTTTCACTTTTCTTTTTGAAAAGTTTTAGGTTCCCCTATTTATTTTTTTGTTTTTAAACTATATAAAAGCACACAACATAATAAAATGACTCTCTAAAACTTCCGGGTTGTCTCCCTGGCAGCGCTTTCTTTAAAGCCATTAAGCTAGGCATAAAGTGCTCAAGTAATGGATCCACCCGGATCCCAAGGTATATCAAAGCCAATTTTAATTAACAATGATTTGTAATTTAGTATTGAGCACAAAGTAATATATATCATGCAATAACGAAGTCTAACTCTCTTCCTATGCATCGGCATGTCATAAAAGAACAATTCATGCACATAAAGTAAAGGCCAATGCATAGTATAAAGAGTTTCTTGCAATTTTATCGTATTGGAAACATAAAGAGGTGGAGATGTAGTTCCTCTCTCATAATAATTGAAAGTAGGAGCAGCAAGCACATGCATATTATATTTATCAAAATCATCATGTGTGATAGTAAAAGGCAACCCATCTATATAATCCTTAATAAGTGCAAACTTCTCCGATATAGTGTAGTTGGGAGAATTCAAAGAGATAATAGGACTATCATGTGTGGGTGCAATAGCAACAATTTCATGTTTAACATAAGGAACTATAGCAAGTTCATCTCTATAAGCATCATTCATATTGGCATCATGGCCACAAGCATAGCAAGCATCAAGTTCATCAAAAAGGGATATTTCAAACGAATCCAAGGGATCATAGCAATTATCATAGCATTCATCCTTCGGTAAGCACGAAGGGAAATTAAACATTGTATGAGTTCAAGAGTTACTCTCATTAGAAGGTGGGCACGGGTAGCTAATCCGCTCTTCCTCCTTTTGTTCTTTGCTCTCCTCCTCATCTTTTTCATCCACTAAGCTCACAGTGTCATCAATTTCTTCTTCCATAGATTCCTGCAAAATATTAGTCTCTTCTTGGATAGCGGAGACTTTCTCAATAAATTGATCAATATGGGCATTATATTCATAATTGGCATAACAATAACGAAGCATAGCCAAATTTTGAGATCGGTAAACAGCATCATCATAATCTTCATACTTTTCAAACAAAGCTTCAATTTCATAAGCACCCTTAAAAGCAACAAACTCTTCTATTTGTTCCACATCATAGTAATCATATATACCATTAGCATAAGAAGCCAAGGTTTCATTTTCATTAAATTTACATGAAAAGGGAAGGTGTTTAGCCTTCATCCTAGAGCAACAAGTAATATCATATCTCAAGCATAGATTCCAACTATACCATTTCAACATATGAATTTGATCCCATAACGGTTTCCCTTTTTGAGTCAAGCGATAATCCCTAAAGTATTCACGTTGATCCAATGTGTATCCCATTATATAATTGAATGGGGTTTTCCCAGGATTATTAAAGTAGTGCATAATATCTTTCACATAACGAGCATCGAGGGTTTTAGAAGGTTCCCCATCTCCATGAGTAGCAAGTACACCTAATTTTTTTGGTATTTCGTGTTCCATATCCATAACTAAAGATAGAGAACAACTTAGAACAGCAAATAAAATCTACTTAGTGATAAAGCAAGCAAGCACACACGAGAATATTCACCCCACGCTATTGCTCCCCGGCAACGGCGCCAGAAAAAGGTCTTGATAACCCACAAGTATAGGGGATCAGTTGTAGCCTCTTTCGATAAGTAAGAGTGTCGAACCCAACGAGGAGCTAAAGGTAGAACAAATATTCCCTCAAGTTCTGTCGACCACCGATACAACTCTACGCACGCTTAACGTTCGCTTTACCTAGAACAAGTATGAAACTAGAAGTACTTTGTAGGTGTGATAGGATAGGTTTGCAAGATAATAAAGAACACGTAAATAAAATCTAGGGGCTGTTTAGATGAAGAAGCAACTAAGTTAGTCTTAGTAGAGAGCTTTTTGTCACAAGAAAGTTATTTGTCCCTAGGCAATCGATAACTAGACCGGTAATCATTATTGCAATTTTATATGAGGGAGAGGCATAAGCTAACATCCTTTCTCTACTTGGATCATATGCACTTATGATTGCAACTCTAGCAAGCATCCGCAACTACTAAAGATCATTAAGGTAAAACCCAACCATAGCATTATAAGGTATCAAGTCCTCTTTACTCCCATATGCAACAACCCACCTACTCGGGTTTATGCTTCTGTCACTCAAGCAACCCACCATAGGCAAATCATGAACACATTGCAACACCCTACAGCGGGGATCCCTCACGCTTGGGCGACATGAAGAGCACCATAGGACAGCACCAATAATAAAACATGCAACTCAAACCAATCATGATCACCAATCAACCCATAGGACAAAACGGATCTACTCAAACATCATAGGATAGCCATACATCATTGGGAAATAAAATATAGCGTTGAGCACCATGTTTAAGTAGATATTACAGCGGGGAGAAGGGGTGTTACACCACTGCATAGAGGGGGAGAGAGTTGGTGATGACGGCGGCGAAGTTGTTGGTGTAGATCGCCGTCACGATGATGGCCCCGACGGCGTTCCGGTGCCACCGGGAGAGAGGGGGAGAGAGCCCCCCTCCTTCTTCTTCTTCCTTGGCCTCCCCCTAGATGGGAGGAGGGTTTCCCCTCTGGTCCTTGGCTTCCATGGCGGCGGAGGGGCGAGAGCCCCTCCGAGATTGGATATCTCTCTCTGTTTCCTTGTGTTTCTGCGCTCCCAGATTCTGGCCTTTCACCGTTTCTTAAATTCCCGGAGATCCGTAACTCCGATTGGGCTGAAATTTTAACATGATTTTTATCCAGATATTAGCTTTCTTGCGGCGAAAGAAGGGAACCAACCGCCTTACGGGGTGGCCACAAGACAGCCTGGAGCGCCCTACCCCCCAGGGCGCGCCCCTATGGCTTGTGGGCCCCTCGGGCACCGCCTTCTGTTGATTCCACTTCCCAAAATTCACATATATTCCAAAAAAAATCTCCGTTAGTTTTTATCCCGTTTGGACTTCGTTTGATATGGATTTTCTACGAAACAAAAAACATGCAACAAACAGGAACTGGCACTGGGCACTGGATCACTATGTTAGTCCCAAAAATAGTATAAAAAGTTGCCAAAAGTATATGAAAGTTGTAGAATATTGGCATGAAACAATCAAAAATTATAGATACGACGGAGACGTATCAACAAAGAACGGCAAACAAGAAGGAACAACATTCAATTTATGCAATGCACAATCATGATGTATGATATGACAAATTAAGATACTGAATTGACCTAGTACAATAGATAGTCATATTAAGTGAAGTGGAATTCAGATATATACTAAATCCCAACTCCAACTCAATTTATTAAATTGTCCTATTCATAATTTTCCCTAATTGGTGATGTTAACTTTCTCAAACATGCATGAACATGGCATAAACAGATTCCTTGCATTTTTCTGATCATTTTTCATATATAATTTATTTTCATCTGACTTACAGATTAATTTCTATGATTTTTAGAAGTTTTAGGCATTTTCTGAAAATCATAAATTAGTTATTGCGTCAGCACGAGGTCACCGTGATGTCAGCAGGTCAAAGCGCCAGATCCAGGTCAAATCTGACTAGTGGAGCCCACTGGTCAGTGGCTCATGGTCACTACAGTGGCTGACTGGTGGGCCAAGTCAACTGCTGACTGGACCAAGTCAAGCTGACATGTGGGGCCCATGTGCAAGTGACACAGTGGCTAACTAATTAGTTTAACATAACTAAACTAGATTAACAGGCCATGCGGCCCATTGTCAGTGGCCTCAGGGGGCTAATTAGTGGGGTCATTAGGCACTAATGGTGGCCACGTCAGCACGCCGGAGGGAGGTCGCCGGCGGCCATCCAGGGCGGCGGTGATGCGCCGGAAATGCGCTAGCGGCGTCGGGATAGAGCGTTGAGGGCACCAGGGCATTGCCCTTGCCCGTGCGCATCCAGGGGACTCGCGAGAGGCCCTGGGGACGCCGGAGGGCTCGCCGGCAAGCTCATCCGTGGCAGCGCCCGTACGGGACCGACGGCACAGGGGCTCCAGGGCTCGGGGAGCCCATCTAATGGGACCTATGGCTTCCTGGGAGCATCCGGAACACAATGGCGAGCTCGAGAGCAGGTCGTGGTGGCTGTGGCCACGGCCACATCGCTACCGGCGGCCAGGAGCATTGGCTTCAACGGGGAGGCTAGCTAGGGGTGCACGCGACAGCAAAAAGAGAGGGGAGAGGTAGAGAAGCTCACAGGGAACGCGTCTCGGAGGTCAGCGGGCTCGGAGACGTCCCGGAGGCGGTGAATTGACGGGGTCGATCGCCGGCAGCCGGTGGAGGAAATCGGCGATGACGACGATGCTGAGAGCCTCCGGGCCCGATTCCTTCGGCGAGGAGCTTCAGAGCGTCGAGGTGGAGCTTTTGGTCAGGTCAGGGAGGCAAGACGACGGCGGTAGCTCGCTAGCGACGTCGGCATGGCCTCGGGTCCGGGGAAGGAAGAAGCAGAGGGAGAGGGAGAGAGCAAGGGGGCGAAAGACGGGCGTCGGCCCGATCCAGACGGGACTCTGGGGTCCATCCACGCGTCCAGCTGCTCGGCGACAAGCAGGAGGTGGACGGGGCGCATGCCTGCGTGCGGCGACCATGCGCGCGCGTCCTTCTGGCGCGGGGAAGACGACAACTGGCGTCGCTTCGAGCTGGGCCGGGCCTCAGCTATAGTGCTGGGCCGACAGGGGAACACCAGGTAAGAATTCCCTCTCTCTCTTTTATTGCTGTTTTTTTCTAATTCTGCAATTTTGTTTTGTCTGATAAAAATGTCAGAACATTTTCTAAAATCCTGAGGATTGGCATGTGGATATAATGGACATAACCCAAGTCACACATGGAGTTTCAGAATTATTGAGTCCATATTCTATTTAATAGAAATATAAACCCAATCCAAATAAATGTTGATTTAACTCATAGGCCCAAAATAAATATTTTTAACCTTCCAAAAATGTTGGCTTGAGTTTAATATCTTGCCACATTTTCCAAAGCTTAAGAGGAACATTTTCTTGGGCACAAATGAAGAAATTTTTAGTTGATCATTTCTCAAGTATTTATGAGGCTTCTGGAAATTCCTCAATTCAATATTTCCTTGGAGTAAACATGATGCATGATGCTCACTGATGCAACTAATTACAAGCATTAATCTAGGGCTGTGACAATTAATACCAACAAGAGAAAAATACCTGAAACTGAAATTGCTACCATGCTTGCTAATTATTCTTTTGATGGTGGAGTACCTAAGAAGTTGGGAGATCTGGGTATACCCACAATACATTATGTTAAAACTGCTTTATGTGATTTACGAGCCGGTGTTAGTGTTATGCCTTTCTCTCTATATAAAAGACTTGATTTAAATAAGCTTACTCCTACTGAGATATCTTTGCAAATGGCTGATAAATCCATTGCTTTACCTATTGGAATTTGCGAGGACGTTCCTGTTGTGGTTGCAAACGTTACTATCTTAACAGACTTTGTTATTCTTGATATGCCCGAGGACGACAACATGTTGATCATCCTTGGTAGACCCTTTCTAAATACTGCAGGTGCTTTTATTGATTGCAAAAGAAGCAAGGTTACTTTTCACGTCAATGGCAAACAACATAACATGCATTTTCTGAAGAAGCAAACTTTTGTTAATAATATTAATGTCATGAGCCAAGTGCCATGATCGTCATTGGAGATTTTAAAATCCCTCTACCTACTTCCAAGAAGAAATATTATAATCTTATTGTTGGGGAGATGCAAATCCCCATTGAGGTAACTTAGTATGATACGAAAATTCTTTGGTTTCATGTCAATCGAAAACGGTTATTAATTAGACTTGATCAACCTTATTAATGGATCCTTTTTGAAAGACACGTGATTAATGAATTTAGTATGCACAATTCTTTGTATCACAAGTTCATCCTCTGTTATTTCTAGTTAGGAAATAAAGTAAAATGCCATGATTATCCTATTTTCTGATTTTCCCATGCAATAAAAATGACCCAAAAATAAAAAAAAGTCTCAGATTGCCACAAAAATTTAACCCGATTTTTTCTGGAATATTTAAAAAAATTGGTACTAAAAATACAGCAGGGTGGTACACCTGTGGGCCACAAGCCAACAGAGCGTGCCCACCCCCCTCGGCGCACCCTGATGGCTTGTGGGGCCCATAGGACCCCCTTGCCTTATCCCTTCGGCTCACTTCATCCCTTACCTCCATAAAAAATTCTCCGTGTTCTTCCTCTAGAAACTGAATTTTTCGATCTCTTTGCTCGGAACTCTGTTTCCGAAACTGTTTTGAGGAATTGCTCCTTGGTATGTGACTCCCGCATTCCTCCAATTAGTTTTTGCTTTAGTGGTTTATGTTTTGCATATTTTGCTGCACTTGGTGCTATAGAAAATGAGCTTGCATGTTGAATTCTTTGAGTTCTAAGTAGGATGAATGCTTGATATGGCCTCTAGGTATCTATATGAGTAGATGCCATCAATCTTACAAAGTTTTATTGACATAAATTTGTGGCTCAAAAATTTCAGAAATTTGTGCTTAGGGAAATGAATTTCCTAAGCAACAGTTCGTCGAGCCGGAGTCCCAAAGGAGTTGTTTGGAGGACTCAAGAGCTTGACATCAACATTTTCCGCAACATGGAGATTAGGCCCTATGAATGGCCACATGCACCCTTCATGAACGAAGCGGTTTTTTATCAAAAATTTATGCAATTCGTTGCAAATGCCGGGATGGCCAACTTCCTCGCAGATGAGTGTGACTAATACTATCTCCTCACTAATTCCTTTGTGCAAAATTTTTACTTCTCAAATATGCCCGGTGCTCCCACAGTACGCTTTGATTTATATGCAACAAACTATGAAATGCCTCTAGATGAATTTTGTTAAATATGCATGCTTCCCACTGACGGGGCAATGAGTGATCCTAAGCCTGAGGAGTTTGAGGATTTTCTCCTCACCTTAACTGTGGGAGAAACTAGGGGCGTATCAAACGCCATGTCCACTAGCTTGCATTTTCCATCTGTGCACTATTTTTCTCTGTTTATAGGAAAATGCATAACTGCTATGGAGCAGGGTGGTGTTCTCAGTGCCCCCACCCTTGCTATTTTGCGCAATGCACTTTATGGTGATAACATTTACAACTTAGGAGCTATTGTCGCGCGCCGCTTGCATCTTAACCAAACCAAGGGCAAGGTTCATGGTGGTATTTATGTCACATGGTTTGCAAAATGTTTTAATGCCGCCATACGCCCTACTGATTACTTGTTACCTAAAGTTTATCTTGATCACCAGTCTATGCTAGAGCACCAGTTCATTGAGGAACCTTAACCACCGCAGCACATTCGCTATAACTTAGTATTTAGCGAGGAAACTCGCGATATTATTGTGTTGCCTGCACCCTCTCTGTTTAACTATCATGCCAGGAACGGATACACCATCATGCCACCAGATATAATTTCTTACCGGAACGAGTCGGCCGAGGCGGAGGCCGCAGCCCAGGAGTGGGATGCTCAGGTGCCTCAGCCCAACTACTTTCCTCTAGGACCAGAAGGATTCTTTGGATGGTGATCACCAAGCTAGGCAAACACCTAAGCTTGGGGGAGTACGTATTTCTCGCCGACATTACATTCATGTTCACACATTTCATATAAATTTTCGGTGTTCATCCTCTTTCATTGTATATCCATGTTAGCCATATTTTTCCGCCTTCTTCGTGTGTGTTTGAAAAACTTTGAAAATCCAAAAATATTTCTCGCTTCTTTTCGGTTTTTCTTTCCCGTTTAATTAGCTACAATACCAAAAAGAAAACCCCAAAAAAAGATTTCCTTTGCATGTTGGGAGCTTTCCCGTGTAAATAATTTTTCTCGTTCTTGTTTTTCCTTTGTTTGTTTGCTTTCTTGAGAAAACAAAAACTCCAAAAAAAATTAGTGTGTTTCTTTGAATTTCTTTTCTTTTTGTTGAGTTATAAAAGGAGAAGACCATGATGAAAATGTTGAGTGGCTTCCAAATGCCTTATTGTTGATCTAACAGAGAGCCAATATTACCTTGTCTTTTCATTTGTATAAAACTGCCCTGCAGATTCCAGCTTAGTCCACGGTATTCTTGCACTATTATTATTATCACATCATATGGTCGTGCAAGTGAAAGGCAATAATGACGATATTTGATGAAGTGATCGTGGCAAAGAAAGCTGGTATGAACTCTTCGTGTTTTCCGTTTTTGTAAATATGTTTAGCTTGTTCGATCTTGATTCAGTATATCATGAGTAAACATGTTTATGATGACAATTAGAGATTATAGTTTCTCATGCCATGCTTAAATAGCTAGGAGTGGATAATGATTTCTTTTATATGTCAACGTGCATTAAAATGTGTAAGGGCATATTTCTACCCTAGTGGTTTTGGTGATTGATGACAACGCATTTGCGGACTAACCGTGTGCATTAAGATTTCAGAGATTATCAGGTGGCATGGGACGGTTATTTTCCCCTTCAGTGGGTAAAAGAGAAGACGGTTATTTTTTGATGATTTAGTGTTGGTGGACTTGAGTCATAGGAAAATCCGTACAATCAAGAGGGGGTCCGCATTTGGAAAGGTTGGGTGGAATCAACACGTACACATATGCACCCCGTCCTTTCTCGGCAATATGGAGCTTCTGCCCTGTGCCTGTGGCTGCCTCTAAGTTGCCTAAGCGGTTGTACCGCTGTCCTGAGCGGTAGTACCGCTGGGTGGTTATGCCACCCGGCGCGGGGCACCGAACATGTCTGGGGTGCCGTGCCGCCAGCACGGTAGTAGGGGCCATAGTAGCAAGCGGTACTACTGTTGCCCCCCTAGTACTACTGGTGGGGTGACTCGGGCACCAGGCATGGAGGACCAGACACCCTCGTGTCTGGTGTCTGATGACCCGCGCCACTAGAGTGGTAGTAGGGGCGGTAGTAGCAAGCGGTACTATCTCTGCCCCCTACTACTGCTTGGATTTGCCCCTCCTACAGTGTCAGCGATAGTACCGCTGGCGAGAGCGGTAGTACAGCCCCGGCGACACTACCGCCTCCCTGACTGAGTCAGGTGTGGGTAGCAGGAAGGTCTTCCGTGCGGGCGAAAATACAGCTCCACGGAGCGGTACTACCGCTGATGTGCGGCTGGTGGGCTGGTAACGGGCAAATTCCCTCCCCACTATATAAGGGGGTCTTCTTCCCCAAAGAACATCACCTCTTATCCTCTCCAAATCTCCATTGTTGCCCCAAGCTCAGTTTTGCCCGATCTCTCTCCCTAGCCAACGTAACTTGCTGAAACTCTAGGGCTTGGTTGAGAGGGCCCCGATCTACACTTCCACCAAGAGAAATTTGATTCCCCCCACTAATCCCTTGCAGATCTTGTTACTCTTGGGTGTTTGAGCACCCTAGACGGAAGAGGTCACCTCGAAGCCATATTCCATTGTGGTGAAGCTTCATGGTGGTGTTGGGAACCTCCAATTAAGTTGTGGAGATTGTCCCAACCTTGTTTGTAAAGGTCCGGTTGCCGCCTTCAAGAGCACTGTTGGCGTTCTGGATACCAGGGTACCCAGACTTGCCTGCCTGCGGCCCAAGGCGTGGCCCACCTCAATGACCAAGCACGGCCCGGCGCGGCCTCACTTGACACAAGGCCCTCGCGAGACCTCGAGCTCGCGAGGGAAATAGCGCCAAGACCCGCGGGGAGATAGGCCTCCCCAGGCCCCCTCCTGAGTGGCGGAGACTTCTATGCAACGCACGGCCTCAGGAGGCCAAGGGTGACGCCGGCCAGGCCAGGCGGGCGCCAGTGCGCCAGAGGGGACAGTTTCCCCTTTGGTGCAAAGGAGGCAGGGGCACACGCGAGTTCCCAAAGCGCCCCCCAAAGGTTTCCACTTCGGTGCAACAAGACCAAGACCCCAAGCCCCGCAGGACGGACGTCATCACCGAGCCCACCACTTCATCACCGTCGACCACTTTGCAGGTGAAGACCACCTTTCGTTAGGATAGGGTGTACCTCCTGTCCCCCTTCAAATTTGGCCGTTGTGGGATCCCTTCCCACCATTGCGATAAGGGAAGAGGACCCGGGCTGCTATAAATAGAGGCTAGGCAGCCCGGTAGAAGGGACGAAGCAACTACCCCCGCAAACACACCCGCAAGGCAACACTCCACTGTACTTGTTCATCCACTAACCTCCTCGTGAGGCAATCCAACAAAAGCAGGAGTAGGGTTTTACGCTTCGCAGAGGCCCGAACCTGGGTAAACTCTCGTGTGCTATCTTCTTCCTCGCCATCGAGCGGGGTAATCGCGTTGTGGGCTTGGAGCGGACGAAGCTGTTGGGGAATCTTCGCACACGCCCCTGGGTTCGAATTCCTTAGGGTTTTGCGGACCCTGAAATCCGACATTTGGCGCGCCAGGTAGGGGGCGTGTGGGACTCTCCAGCCAGCTTCGCTTCTTCTTCTTCACCCCGTCGGGTCGATGGCCGACACCCGACAAGCTCCTTTCGACCTCGGAGGGTCCGCCCCCTCCAACCACGCCGCAGCCACCGAAGACCCGCACCACGGCAGTGCGGTGCTGGGCGGTCGTTACCAGGCCACCAGCGTCGTTTCCACCACCGACGCCGCTCGTGTCGGCTAGGCGCATGGCGGACGGGCGGCGCCCACGGGACCGGCGTCACGCTGCACCCACATGGGAGACCTCAACGTGCATGACTCGCTCCTGATGGCGAGTCAGATGCTTCGCCACCGCCCTACGCATGGGGGCTTCGATGCCTGGGCCGACCACATCGCCGAGCTGGTCGCCGTCGCAAGGAGGGCCTGGGT
Organism: Elymus sibiricus; assembly: GCA_039707655.1. NCBI lineage: Eukaryota > Viridiplantae > Streptophyta > Magnoliopsida > Poales > Poaceae > Elymus > Elymus sibiricus. The sequence continues at coordinate 269,231,985 of CM077673.1, read as the reverse complement.
CCCCCACTTTCCTTCACGACCACCGGCGCTGGGCGCCGGGGGCTCGCTCGCCGTACCCGTCGCCCCACCTGCGAACGGCGCGCCTGCCCCGCTCCCGGGCGAGCCCGGGCAGGGCCTGCCGCACGCCGTGCTTCTCCTTCTCCGGATCCCAGTGACCGGCTTCGGAGCGCCGCCCGGTCCCGTCGGTGGTGCCTACGAAGGAGGTGCTGGGGCACCCCGTGCGCACCTCGATGCACACGCCCACACCCAAATGGATATTCGATAGCCTGGCTCGTCCCGGCAGGAGCGCGCCAACCGGCGCAGGGAGCGGGCGGCTCAGGCTTCTGGCCAGGTAGGTAGCCGTAATGGAGATGCAATGGAAAATCAGGGAGGCAACTCACGGCAAGACGCGCGCGGCCCACCCCACGGCGGCGGCGGAGCCAGGTAACTTCGGGCGGAGGCCCGCCGCAGGAGGGTTTGTGGCCCGCGTGCCCAGGATGGTGTCATCCCGCCACCCAGGGAGACTTCCCTTGGTGCGCGCGGTGACGACTTAGGAGGGGGCCAAAGCCTCTGTACAGAGCCCTACGTTCTGAGCTACGTCATACCTGTGGAGGGCGCGGAGGATCAGGCGCCCTCTGCAGATGCCGGCACCCTCCCGGAATAGGGAGGTGCCCCAGGCGCTCTCCCCAAGCGGGGCATGGGGGCTTCCACGGAGGGAGCACCAGGCCAGGTTTATGCAAGCAAGGGGGAGGGGGGAGCGTCCCGGGAAGTGCGGGGGCGCGACGCAGCCGCCGCCCCCACGAGCAAGCAGTACACAGCCGAGCCTAGGACCTCGGGAGCGACCGCCTGGGAGGATCGTCAAGACACGAGCAGCGCGGGCCACCTGCGGCAACGGGAGCGCCATCATGACCCTCCGGAAGGGAGGGCCTCATGAGGCCCGCAAGCCGAGGCCCGGCCGGCGCCATGACGCCTCACGAGGCAGCTTCACCGACCTAACACCTCTGCAGCTGCGCTGGGTGCATTACGCTCATGTTTGGGCCGCGGGAGCGCAATCCCGCGGCTACGTGGGGAGCAGTGCACTCCGGTTTGGGCTGTAGAGGCGCGCAACCGCGCGGTAATGCGCGGGATGGCTCTTAACCGAGTTGGGAGCACCTGGGCCATGCGCCTGGGGGCTTGCCCAGCTATCTTCGGCCGTGACACTCTCACGTAATAATGAGTGGGCTGTATACGCCCGGAGCCCCCCGAGGACGCGGAGGGGTTCCATCCCACGCCCAAGTGGAAGCCCCATGCTCCGCGCTGGCAGACAACACTGCCCTACAATGGCTATGCCCACGCAACGTGGATGCCCTACGCTCCGCGCTGGGGGAAGACGAAGGCGAAGACTAGCCTAGGTGCCGGACGCGGTTGTTGCTTGCTTCTTTCTGTGTTCGTATTGCCACTTTTTTGAAATGAAGTTGAAGATTTCATGACTCTATTTGAAAAGGGGGCGGGAACTTTTCTCTCTTCGCGATTCTTCTTACTGGCCTTGAAGTCTTATTTCTATTTGGATTGACACCTTGCCGGGTACTGCCCGCGCACTTTGGCCTCTCCCCGTGGCCTCTCGGAGCAGGTCGACAAGGACATGTCGCCTTAGGGGCACCCATCGCTTAAACGGTCGCCTCCCGCTCGGGGGCTCCGGCCGCGGCCCGGCATGACATCACGGAACTTCGGGAGGCTCAGGCGCCTCCCAGTGCGGCGGCCTGCGGAATGGTAAGGAAGTCGCTTGAGCGTCAAGGGGGACTCCTGAGCAACACGTCTCAGGAGCCTCACCGATCGCGTAGCTCCGCGCCCCTTGGTCTCGTCCTGGTGATCCGGACACCCCAATTGTGGACGAGGCCTTGCCCGTTTGGTCTCGTCCGGTGATCCGGACGCCCCAATGGCGGTTGAGGTCTACTCGAGATCGGGCCCCGTCGACCCAGAGCGCCACTTGAGCGTCAAGGGGGGGTTTCCAGGTAATGCGCCTCGGGAACCTCACCGATCGTGTAGCTCCGCGCCCCTTGGCCTCGTCCTGGTGATCCGGATGCCCCAATTGTGGCCGAGGCCTTGCCCCGTTGGTCTCGTCCTGGTGATCTGGACGCCCCAGCGGTGGTCGAGGTCTGCTCGGGATCGGGCCCCGTCGATGCAGAGTGCTGAAAGGGCTCCCTGACCACCCCGCAAGTAACGAAGAAGCCCTCCCAGCCGGGATCCTCGACCTCCCTGGTTGCTCCGCCTGCCCCTCACGACACTCAAGCTCGCCACGACCCGATAAGCTAAGTACACCCACCGAATAAGGGCATAACTTTCCAATCAAGTGATAGCCCGAACGCCGGGCAAGAGGCATGAGCGCTAATGCCAAAATACAAGCGCTGCGGTCCACTACCTAACCCCATCAGGACTCTTGTGGTTCCAGGAGCAAGGAAGGGCAGCGCGAGGGAAGGAACCGGCCACTCTAGGCGACGTGGCTGGGGGCCGGACCTTGGGGGCATCACGGTCCCCCTCAGGAGGGCCCGCCCCGCGAGGGCATGACCGGATGTCGTTGGCGGTCTTAGCGCGATACCCGCGTAGGTCTCTCAAGGGACGCCGGGAGCATCGGCAATAACACAAGTCCCCGCGGGAGGCGCGGGGTCGCGCCACGCAAAACAAACAATCGACGGCTCAAAGAAGGAAGAGGAATGTGAAGGTAAAACCACAAAAGTTAACGCCCCCAGGGGCCAGGTGTTGCTTGACATGACAGGAACTGGGAAGAGAAAACAGGGGAGGACTAGGCGGAGGAGCCGTTGTCGCCGTCCGGGTCGTCGCCCGCCGCAGCGCCGGAGTCGTCGCCCTCATCGGAAAGGGGCTCCTGGACGAACCCCTCCACCAGGGACTCCACGTGCGGGCGCGTCTCGTCCCTGAGGGGCCTCTGGAGCTCCTCGGGCACTGGCTCCATGGCGCGGAGGAGGTCGAGCTCCAGGACGAGGCGGCGAAGATTAGAGAAGACGCGTGTCAGCGCGAGGTCCAGGAGGTCGCGTGCGCTGGACGCACTGTCCTCATCGACCCGGGAGATGCCAGTTTCCAGCGCCTCCACCACCTTGTCGAAGAAGTTGAGGTAGCCCCCATCGCCGCATCGCCGTGCACGCACGGCAGCGCCGGGGCCTCCCCGACGAACCGGCTCACCGCGCCGACCACGCGGTGAGCGATGTCCCGATACTGCTTGGCGCGCTGCGCCTCCAACAGCTTCGCATGGGCCGTCTCGTCCTGGGCAGCCTGCACGGTGTCGATGGCCCCCTTGACCTGGGTCTGGAGCGACGCCAGCTCCGCCTGGGTCTGGAGGGCGGCCTCGGCGTCCGCGAGCTGGACCCTCAACGCATCCGCCTCCTCCTGGAGTTCCTCGAACCTGTGCCTCTTGGGCGCGGGCGCCCTGGGAGGAGGGAACGATCAAGACCGGCGCGACAGTCGCGATTATAAGAGAAGGACGCGGGGGACAAGGAACTTACTCATCGGCGATGGCCCAGCGCTGGCAGACTTGGGCTGGCCTTGAAGGTCCCCCACCGCTGCCTCCGGAGGCCGCCGGTGGAGCCGGGGACTCCGAGCGCTTCCCCGCACCTGCCGCACTTCCACCAGATGCCATGGGTGAGCAAAGGAAAGGAGGAAGACGAGGAGGATAACTTGGAAGGAAGAGAAGCGAAAGGGCGCGACAAGATGGCAAGGCCCCCCGAGCGGGGTGGGTTTATAGGAGCAACCGCTGCACGCGGGGCGTCGTGGGAAGTGGAGTCGCCAGGCACCTCGACCGGCATGCTATCCTACCTCACGTCGCTTCCCCTGCCCCGTCGAGTCACATCCACGTGGCCCGAGGCGGAGGAGGACACAAGGGGTCAGGATCATTCAAAGGACACCAATGATGGCCGAAGAGGCGCGCAGGCCAGGCGTCAGCTCGACTCAGGGCGGTTCCCGACGTCTTCAGGGAGCCGAGATGCACACATCTCGTGATGCGCCACACGTCGAGTTGGACCCGCAGGCGATTGGGGCCCATGGCGCTCCGGTCCATCCCCCGTGGCTTCGCCCCGACGCTAGCTCGAGCTCGCCTCGGGCCCGGGGGCTACTGTCGGCGTTCTGGATACCAGGGTACCCAGACTTGCTTGCCTGCGGCCCAAGGCGTGGCCCACCTCAACGACCAAGCACGGCCTGGCGCGGCCTCACTCGACACAAGGCCCTCGCGAGACCCCGAGAGCGCGAGGGAAACAGCGCCAAGACCCGCGGGGAGATAGGCCTCCCCAGGCCCCCTCCTGAGTGGCGGAGACTTCTATGCAACGCACGACCTCAGGAGGCCAAGGGTGACGCCAGCCAGGCTAGGCGGGCGCCAGTGCGCTACAGGGGACATTTTCCCCTTTGGTGCAAAGGAGGCAGGGGCGCACGCGAGTTCCCAAAGCGCCCCCCAAAGGTTTCCACTTCGGTGCAACCAGACCAAGACCCCAAGCCCCGCAGGACGGACATCATCACCGAGCCCACCACTGCATCACCGTCGATCACTTTGCAGGCGAAGACCACCTTTCGTCAGGATAGGGTGTACCTCCTGTCCCCCTTCAAATTTGGCCGTTGTGGGATCCCTTCCCGCCATTGCGATAAGGGAAGAGGACCCGGGCTGCTATAAATAGAGGCTAGGCAGCCCGGTAGAAGGGACGAAGCAACTACCCCCGCAAACACACCCGCAAGGCAACACTCCACTGTACTTGTTCATCCACTAACCTCCTCGTGAGGCAATCCACCAAAAGCAGGAGTAGGGTTTTATGCTTCGCAGCGGCCCGAACCTGGGTAAACTCTCGTGTGCTATCTTCTTCCTCGCCATCGAGCGGGGTAATCGCGTTGTGGGCTTGGAGGGGACGAAGCTTTTGGGGAATCTTCGCACACGCCACTGGGTTCGAATTCCTTAGGGTTTTGCGAAGCCCGAAATCCGACAAGAACCACTAGTGGAATCACGACATCTCGCATTGTGTGAGGGCATGAGGAGAATACGGTGGCCTTAGTGGCATCTGTCAGGCCTCTGGAACTGGGGTTACCCAGGCCCGTCTGCCTGCGGCCCAGGACGCGAAGGTTGCCTTGAACACTGGGTGGCCCACCTATGAGCTTCACGGGGCTGGTTCTCGCGAGGGCCTACGCCTCGCAAGGTGTGAGGCAGCATTACCATCAAGGACTTCACGAGGCCTCTCTGTGAGGCTGTCCCCGACGCCCTCAGGAGGCGGGTCCTTCTGGGGTTGGTCCGGCAGGGCCTCGCAACCCTGAGCCCGCACATGGGTGACGCGCGCCGCGCCAAGCGGTGCCAGAAGTGGTGCCAGCAGGCATGGACAGAGGGGCTTTCCTCTTCGGTGATAGAGAAACGGCGCCAGCTCGTGGGCTCCCAAAGCAATCCCCCAAGGTTTCCCTTACCGTGCAAGAGGACCAAGACCGAGGGCTCGGCAGGACGGATGTCACCCCCGAGCCCATGGGCACGTGACGACGAAGGGCTTTGGCAGGCGAAGACCACCTTTTGTCAGGATAGGTTGCAGTCCTTTCCCCCTTCAAACTGGCTGTTGTGGCAACCCTTCCCGCCATGTGTTTTCGGGGGGGGGGGGAGAGGACCAAGGCCAATATAAGAATAGGAACCAACCACCGTAGAAGGGATAGAGCCCTGGGCAAGCAAGAACACACATTGTACTCATCTTCCCCAAGCAAACCAGACAAGCAGGAGTTGGGTCTTACACCGCGAGGTGGCCCGAACCTGGGTAAACTGTGTGTCCTTTGCTCGTATTCCTTAGCTCGAGCCACTGGAGAGTCGCCGTGAGGTTGTGAGGCAGAGTAGGGCAAGAGAGCGAGTGCACCCTAGAGTTCAAACCTTTTCGGGTCCCCGGAGCCCCAATTCCGACATTTGGCGCGCCAGGTAGTTGTGCGCCGTTGCTCTCCAGCTCCGTCTTGTCTTCGCCCGTGCCAACCGATGGTTGACACCCGCCGCGCATGCGCAGCGCGCTCAGCGCCGAATGGGCACCATGGCCTTGCCACGTCGCGGCCGCGGCTGCCGCCGGCCGCGCCGCCCACAAACAATGGGGTCGCTGTCGACCCCCGGCGTAGCGAGGCGGCCCTTCTGTCACATCATCTTCAGTCGGCGTTCACGTGGGGGACCTGAACGCGCAGGACGCACTGCTCATGGCGAGTGAACTGCTCCGCCACTGCCCTACGAATGGGGGCTACGACGCCTGGGCGGACCACGTCGCTGAGCTTGTCGCCGTCGCTAGGAGGGCCCTGGCGCCCTATCTCCCGCTTAGGCCCCCGGCGCCGGGAGAAGGGAGCGGCGGCGGCGGGCCTCCCTCACCGCCGCACAACGACCTGGCCAGGCCTCGGCCCGACGGGCCCGAGTAGGCCCCGCCACGCGCCATCCTCCTCCTCCGAGTCCCGGTGGCCGGCTTTGGTCCGCCGCCCGGCCCGGGCGGCAGTGCACCCGAGGGGGGTGGTGGGATGTTCTGCACCCACCACAACGTGCTCACCCACGCCACGGAAGACTGTCGAGCGTTCGGACCGTCCCGCAGCGAGCGCGCCGGCCAACGCCCGGGCCGCAGCGCCCGCGGCGCCGGTCACGAAAGTAGCCGCAGCGGTAGTGGGAGGGAGAACCGCGGTAACAACCGAGACAGGCATGAGCAGCCTCGCGGCAGCAGCGAGAACGGTCTGCCTCAGGAGGATGCCCAGCCAAGGTCACCTCAAGGGGCACGCCACCAGGACTGCGCGGCCCAGCCGTCGCGACCGCAACCGCTCAGGGAGAGCGGTAGCAGCTCATCTGACGGAGGGCTTGGGGGTGACCAGGAGCGTCGCATGGTGGCCTGCATCCTTGTCGGAGCATAGGCCCTCTTGTCCAACCACCGCCTCAGACAGCTCCCCTGCTCAGTGGGCGAAACTCTCCGGGGACCAGAAGCCACGCGGTCCCTCAGGTGGTCCCACTACGCCATCTCCTTCGAATCCAGGGACAGCCTCAGATCCATGGCTCCCGCGGGCACGCTCCCCCTGTTGTGCACCCCCATCATCTGCAATGTCTCCGTCAGCAAAACCCTCGTCAACGAGGGCGCCGTCCTTAACGTGCTCTCTGCGGAGACCTTTGAGTCTCTCCGGGTGCTCTACAGTCAACTGGCGCCCACTAGGCCGTTCTTCGGCGATGCCGGCGGTCCCACTATTCCCCTGGGGCAGGTCCGCCTCCCCATCACCTTCGGCACGCGCGACAATTACCGCACTGAGCTCATCGACTTCGACGTAGCGCGCATCGGCCTCCCGCACAACGCGATCCTAGGATACCCGGCCCTGGGCAAGTTCATGGTAGTGAACCACCATGGTTACAACATCCTCAAGATTTCGGGTCCCGGCGGCGTCATCACCATCGCCTGCGACGAGAAAGACGCGGCCCGTTCACTCGAGCGGGCCTACAAAGCTGCCGCGGCCGAGCATTTCGACGACGAGGGAGGTGCTGGGCCTCGCGGGGCCGCGCTCCCAAGGAAGAGGGAACTGCTGCTCGTCCTGGGCCTCGCCAAGATGAAGAATGCAGTGCCCGACACCGACGACGCGAGCCCCGCGCCCCTTGCCGGCGTCGGCCTCCTCTCGGCATAGGAAGGCGCGCCCAGCACCTCCCTCGGGTTAGGCTCGGGGGCTTCTGCCCGGTGAGCGTCTGACCTGGCTGGTATGACGAGGGAGGAGCTCGGACACCACTTGGAGGCATGCCTCGCCGCTCGCCCCCACGAGCAAGGAGCGCAGCGCCTGGCGCCAGCGTCACGGGAGCTCATTAACCAAGGGAGCGGCAAGCAGCGGGAGGAGCGTCACCCGGAGCACTGGACTATACAAACCATCGCCCCTAGGAGACGCGGCAGGGGGCGCCCGTACATCAACCTCGCGGGCCCTAAGAGGGTCGGGTCGGAGGGCCCCTCCCGGCCCTCGCGCGCCACCGCCAACTACGCCCGCGTACCTTTTGGCTTGGTAAGCGCCAGCGTCACCTTCCAGAAGCAGGCGCAGCTCACGATGGTGCCTTGCGTGGCGCCAGGGCCTCGCGGGTCTCCAAGGTCTTACGGGCTAGCCGGCCCTTGAGGGCCGAACCTCCGCGGCACGTCTCATCAAGCGGCCTGACAATCTAGCAGCGGCATAGCTGCCAGGTTATTTTTTGTGGTTTGTTCGAGTCAGGCGGCCACACACCCCCTCTTGTATTTGCATTACCCCAAAGCTGGAACTCCCTCATTATGCAATGAACCCGATTAACCCCTGTTAAGATTATGCCGTTTGTTTAAGCTTTAATCTGTGGCGTCTCACAGCCGCCTAGGATTTTCGCGCCCCTATAGCCGCCCGTGCGATGGTCCCGTGGGAGAGGACTGGACACGGCGTCTGCGCCAGGACTTGTTCTCGCTGCGCCGAGAAATCCAATTGACCGAGCTTTGGCTCACGGGCTGCCCCCCGTGCAAGTCACCTCACCATGGCCTTTGGTGTCCCGCCCTCCCGGAGAACCGTCATGGGCAGGTAGTGGGGGCACGACTCGGCTCGCGCTGCCACAGGGCGGGCAACTCGCCGCCCCCGGTGCAGTGCCACGACGATTGCGCGGTGCACATCGCGCCCATGTTATGGGTCGCGGGAGCACACAATCGCGCTGGAAACCAGGCACAAAGCCGCCCGAAGAACCGAGGAAGGAGCTCGTGAGCCATGTGCCTGGGGTGTCCGACACCTCTTTTAAATCGCCGCATGTGACACTCTCACGTAATAATGAGTCAGGGGCTATACACGCCCTGGAGCCTCCCGACCGGCCGGGCTACGGCCTCGGGGGGACTCCCGCCCATGCCGAAGTGAAAGCCCCATGCTCGGCGCTGGCGGAATAACTATCGAACCATGACTACGCCCACGCCCAGTGGATACCCCATGCTTGGTGCTGGGTGAAGAAACCAACGAAGAACCTCCTCGCCGAGGGCCGTAACAGCCTCACGGCGAACGACCCACGCCTCGGTAGTCACAGCCCCCCTTGCGGCATGCGCCCACCGGCTCCCCCTTGGGCCTCACGCGTGTGGGGGCTAGGCACGGTGCCTGTGCTTGAGCTAGTCCTAGCGACGCTGGGTCCCAAAGGCTGGGGTTTGGCTCGCAAACATGCCCACGCACACGTCACCCCACCAAGGCTCCTGGTGCATGTCTTCCTCGCGTGGCACCCAAGTGTAAATTGGTAAGCGCGCGTCATTCTAGACCAAGTGCTTTCACGCAGGATCTTTCCCTAGGGCGGTTCCCCCAAGAAGCCCCGTGAGGCAGCCCAGACGAGTCAATGAGCGTTACACATCAGGGCCCTCCATACCGACGACGGCTGGGACACGGAACGTCAGGGAGATCCCGGAGAAGGATACAAGCCTAACAAAGAGCACGGAGAAGAAACTCATTTTCAACCCAAAGTAGCGTTCGACTTAAGGCACGAAGGACATAACCCATTTTTACACACCCCCACGAGGTCAGCATGGCTCATTGCAGGAAAGGAAGGCAACACAAAAGAAGAGGGTCTGGGCTCTCGCAGTGCCACCTCCGGAGACCCCGACCCTGACACCACTACACCTAGTCGGAGTCCTCCTCCTTGACGCAGGCGCTCGGGGAGCCGTCGGAGTCGTCGTCACTCCCGCTCCCCCCGGAGGAGGAGCTGTTGCTGCTGTTGTCGCCCTCCATGCAGCAGTCCAGGCGATCTCCGGCCTCCCCGAAGATCTTCATGAAGAGTGTGGCAGCCCCGTTAAACTTAAAGTGGAGGACATGACCTTCTCGCAAGCCGCGGGTGATAATCCCCAAGTGCAAGGAATCATCGTAGCAAGTTCCAAAGGTGGAAGTGATAAGTATGGCGGGTGATAATCTCATGTTCAGTCATCATGTCAAGTCCTCTGACTTGGTTCAAGTTTCATCTTTGTCACCAACACACACACCAGTTTGTGAAAACATCGGACGTAGTTTAAGCAGGACCTCCAACTGTCCATGACCGTGGACACGGCTATTCGAATAGTTTTACACTCTGCAGAGGTTGCACACTTTAACCACAAGACTCGGGGAACTTCCGTGTCATCCACGACTCGCGGTATATTACATACCCGAGGTAAGCACCCGAACAATGCCTTTCCGCTGACGATACTAAACAAAGAGTCCACTCGTTGGTCCGCGTCTTCATGATGTACAAACACGAGCCTTGCTATACATAGTACCATCCATGAAGGAACACAACAGTGTGCCCGGTGCCTGTAAAGACAGTGCATGGTCGCCCTACCAGGCACGACCCCGTATTAAGAGTGACCACGTCACTCCCGCCACTAGTAATGCGAGCTCTCTGTCAGCACCGACCAAAGTAATCAACAAAGCCCCTTCCCATATAGGGGTAGAGTGGTTGTACATGTAAGGTTGGGACGGTCAGCAAATCTTAAATCTCTCCGTTTTTGAAAACACACACACAACTTGCTCCGGTACACCACTTCTTTATCAAGTGGTTACTTAGCTCGTCATCATCTCCCTCGGGCATTAGTGGCACCCGACGGGGTTTTCGAAAAGTCTTTGAAAATACTTTTGTTTCCATCACCATGCATATTCCCGTCCCATTTGCGTAGCATCAACTAAGCATCCTATCTACTCCCACCCGCACAACCCTCATAAGGATGGTAGGGTCATGCACGATGCAAGTATCAACGGTAAAGTATCGAAGGCATCCCACCATAGTGGTCACCACATCAACATGATCAACATCAAGAACATAAGTGCTATATGCCATGCAATAAAAGGGTTTCATAGTCATGGTCAAAGGGCTGCTTGCCTGGCTCAGCAAAGTCTTCGAGGTCTTCACACGCTTCTCGTCCACTCCGATCATTCCATCTGCTTCGTCAACTATCGCCGGAAACAATCATAATAAGAAACACCACAAGCAGAAAAATAAAAGTGCTCTATAAATAGGAGATTTATTTTTCTTGGACACCACTGGTCATAAGAAAAATAACCAAGGAGGTTTTATTGGACCTGGATCAAGGGAGATTTTTGAATGGGGGAAATGAATGAAATAATGATCCTATTAGAAGTCTACAGAAAATGTTTTGGTAAAAATGAGTGGATGCACCCAACAAATAGGGCACAATTTCAGAAACATGTGGGAAGTGGTTTCACTGGATTTGGAGTTGGTAGGAATATTCAGGAGATTTAACAAGTGGTCCCTATATGAGTAATTATCTCAATAATCTAGATTGCAGAGGGATTGCAAGGAAAAATGCTCATCAATTAGAGCATGGATTCAGACATACCTGGGAATTTGAATCACTCCATTTGGAGCTATGATGAATGCCCTAAAGATTTTACAAGGTGGCCTCTAATAGTTCAAATTTGAATTTAAATTTGAACATCACAAAATCTTGTGGTAGAAAAATATGGAAGTGGCACCAGTAAATAGGTGGCATTTTTAAGAGGATGTAGAAATTTTAATCATCAATTTTGGATGTCAAAAGAATGATCTATGAATTTTTGCTCTCTGAGAAAAATAATTAAAGGTAAAGAAATTACCTAAGGGCTAATCCCCGCACTGGGCGTAGGATAGCCACTGGGCCAGCCCAGTGGCTCAGCCGGGCGGGGAGGAGGGCCACGTCGAAGGCGCCCCAGTGAAATACGTCTTCCCTGGGAGAAGGCGGCCTCCAGTGGATCCCGCCTCCACTTAACGCTGGGCCCGGCCTTTGTGCCACTTACATGGGGGGCCGCTGGTCAGGTCCATCTCCCTCCTCCCGCCTGAACAGAGGGAAGGCAGGGAATGGGGACCCCGAGCGCTTGTCGGCATCGCCCCGGAGGCACATGCCACCTCCGGCGGCCGCCCGACCACCGGCGTGCTCGGGAGGAAGGCCCGCGTCCCCCTGGTGGCCCCATTCCTGCAGGGGAGCGTCGGAGCGGGCAGGGCTTCGGCCGCAGCGGGGGCCAGCGACGGTGACCGTGGCAGCAGTGCCCCGGCTGCCTTGAACAAGAAACGGAGCACCGGGAGGAGCGCGGCAACTCTGGTGGGAAGCTGGCGAAGTTTAGGAGAGAGGAGGAGCCGGAGCTGCCCGGATTTGCCCGAGGCCGAGGCGGCACCCCTACGGCCATGAGAGGCATGGGGAGCTCGGGAACTTCAACGACTCGATCCAGGGGGCACCTGGGAGGAAGGGAGAGCAAGAGGGGCAAGAGGGGGGCTCGGGAACGGTCCTAAAGACGGGGGGCGACCAGGGAGCCTCGGGTGGCCTCGGATGCGCCTTGGGCGCGGTGAGCACGCGCGGCAGAGAGGCCTTGGAGCTATGCTGGTGTCGGAGATAGGCGTGGGAGGCAAGGATGGGTTCCCTGGCGCGCGTGGATGCCCTACCGGAGCTGGCTTGGGGCTACAGGACAAGGTGGCCTGGCAGAGCATTGTTTTTGCATGCAAACAGCGTGGTCACCACACAAAGGCATGTCTACGATGACTTTTTGGTTGGCCAACCATATCTAGCGTGCAAGGCATGCATGATAGAGGTCACTGGCAAATTTGTAAGGGAAATGGAGCTAGATGAGATGGGTTTTCACTGCTGGGAAGTTTGCAGCAGCAAACTTGGGGCTCATCTAATGTGTTTTTACTTTAGGCCACTTGGAACAAAGCTTTGTCTGGTGACCTTGAGTATGGAAGGACTACATGTCCACCAATTTCCAGCTCAGGGAGATGATTCTACAGAGTACTTGTAGTTCAAGGGCTCTATTTCTGCTAAAATGTAGGTTCAGATGATTTGCTCATATTTTCCACATGAGCATGCTATCTTTGGGTTTGGATTAATGCATCGGTATGCAATTTAAGTTGTGGTAGAGTTTGGTGGCATTTGTGTGCCTAGAATAATGGGAGAGAGGAAGAAGAGGTGCTGCCATGGTAAAAAGAGAGGGAATATGAGGGAGTTACCCCCCAAATAATTGAGCAGAGGCCATGACAATGTTACTAGAGGTAGAAGGGGGCTAGCCCATGCTGTGGTAAAAAGTTGGAGACAAGGAGATTCTTTTTGGGCCCACTTTGCTTGTCCACAAGCTTATGGCTGAAGGTGTTTGTGCTGTGATTGGGCTAGGTATAAGAATCCTATGGCCTTGATATTTACCAGGGTTAAATTACAAGTCTATTTGGTGTTGATCACAAGTTTTGAGCCCAAATGAAGAAAGTTGATATCACAAACTTGGTAAACCCTAGAAATGGGCAGAAATAGGTTTCTATAGATCTGGTCATGCTAAGCTATTCTCCTTAATGCACCACTTTGTGTGGTGTCATTATTTGGGTATTAGAGCATGCCCAAAAAGTTTGGGATCAAATAGAGAAACTTGACAATGCATAAATTCCCAACTCTAGAAATCAGCAGAGAGGGGTTTGGAGGGGTTTGGACAAGTGGATCTATTCTCCTTGATGCACCACTTGGTGTGGTTGCATTATTAGAGGATCAGAACATGTCCACAAAGTTTCAGCATAATTGGAGACAATTGGCAATGTAGAGTGGCTCAAATTTGATTCTAGACAGGAATGGTTTTGGAATATTTTGGTGAACCAAATCAACTGGGATTAAGATGAAACGTGGCAAGATGTTCACATATATCATATGTGACATGCCAGAATTTTCTTGGATTTATTTGAGAATATTTCTTATAGAAATATTTCCAATGCTTGGAATAGGCAGAATGGTTTTGAAGGGTTTTGTCCAATATCTTGAACATGACCATGTGTTTAAACTCTTATATATGGACAATATATGTCCACTAAGTTTTACTAAATTTTCTCAAATATTTTGAAAGCATAAAAATAATTTTTCCTAATAAAAGACCATTTCTGGCTTTAAGAAAAAGCCTTTAAATAAAATAAGAAAGTAATTTTAAAAATGATATTTTGTGGTTTTGGGAAGTTATATATGTAGTAGGTTTCAAATATATCCTTTGGGGAAAAATATTCCACCCAATTTGAGGACTTGTAGTACAAACCTCAATTCAGGGGGTTTTGAAAACCTAAATTGTATAAATGCTTTTTGGCCAAAATAATATTTGATAAAAAATTGTTTTAGGTCCTATACACATGGTATGGTCATTGGGCAAGATTTTAGATCAAGTAAAGGAGTTTTGAGAGTAGGAGGGAGTTTTATGAATATAGAGCACCAGCAAGCAATCAAACAAGCAAGCAAATATCACACAAGTCAAGCATTCATATGCACTCAAAAAGTTTTAATTGGCCCTAATTTTTTAGTCATGTTAACTTAGTTATGAGGCAAAACACAGGGTGTGATAGACCTACCCCCCTTACAAGAATCGCGTCCCCGAGATTCCTAGGCTAGGCGTAGAAAAAGGTGTGGGAATTCACAGGTGAGGTAGTCTTCACGTTCCATGTTGCTTCTGCTCCGGCGTGGTTGTCCTTCTGGATCTTGAAGTGCCTGATGATATGTCTTCGAGTCCATCGTTGACTTCGTCTAAGGGTGAACGGGGTTCTTGCAATATGCTAGGCTTGCCTAAAGGTCAAGGGTTTGGTAAACGAGGTTCTGGCAAGGGCCTGGCTTGCGTTTGTATTCCGAAGTCGGAATATGTGGCCAAGTAGTGTGTTTGTGTGCTGGTCCTGGGGTCGCTCACGTTGGTTAGTGACATCTAGATGTCTTGCGTTAGAATAGGAGGGTCGAGTCTTGGTGTAGCTTCTCGTTGACGGAGAAGTCCTTATCTTCCTTAGAGAAGGAGATCTTCAGTCGCAGGTGGTCTTAATCCTTGAGAGTGTTGAAGCGCGTCATCGTGGGCTTCTCGTCGAGACCTTCTGCTTGAGTAAGTTGCCCAGGTAGATTCTTCATTCTTCTTTGGTTGTTTGTCCTTGTCGTCGCGGACACGTGTTTCCGGCGGGTCTTTGAGTGCTCGGTCTACTTGTCTTTCCGTAACCATCGTGGCAAAGGTTTAGGCCGAGTTTCATCCCTAAGACTAAGCTTAGAGACTTGGTGTCAAAACGGGTTCTACCATTTGGGAAGGTTTCTGAGGGGTTCTAAATAAGCTGATTATCCAGAAGTATAGAACAGCCATCTAGTCCCCAAGGTCTGAGTCTTGGCAAGCGGAGTGAACTACCTTTGACAGGTGGTCTATCATGATCAAGTCAGGGCTTACGCCCTAGATTGGATTAGAAAGGGGCTGATAACGAAGTCATGACAGTCGTCCACTCCATTCCAGGCATCTGAAGGAAGTAGGGACGTCATGCTCATCGTACACCATCAAAGTTGTGGAGTGAGGGGTGTTATCTACTCCTCGGTTCCTTCCTAGTCAGGAACTGATGGATGACTAGTCATAACAAGGGGTTCTTTAATCCTCTTGATGTGCAAGGGCTTCATTGTGCTTGGACGTCGGTGCTTCTTGATATAGCCTAGTTGATGTAGCCAGCTGAGGAGTGGTGGTTTACTCCTCTCGCTTCTTCTTCTTCGTCTTCGTGGATTTCCAACCATATTGGCTCTTCATCTTGCTTGTGCAAGAATGTCTCCTGCTGCAGGGAGGGTACTTCAAGGAGTCCAACTTTTTCAAGTTGAACCCTTATGCTCGAGAGGCATGGTAATTGGTGTTCCTGGGGCTGATCCAAACAGGACTAAGGTGTTCCTTCCCTTGTTGGGTAAATAAGTATGTTACCCCGGAGGACAACAACCTATTCCTCCAAGTATCACATAAACACATTGCTCAAGGGACATGTGAGAGGAGCGGCATTTGCTCCGGATGGTCACTAGTTCAGGGGTTTGTGATCCAACGTAATCTAGTTCTTCATGTCCACCTTCCTTTGAACAGGATTGGTGGTGGTCGAGGTGGAGTATTGGCCATAGTCTAATGACTTAGAGCCAAGACATATGGTCATATCCGACCTTGTTATGGCTTGGTAAAGCTTCGGGGTTTCAAGGAGCTTAGGATGTGAGTGAACGACTATCATTTTATCCTTGAGCACAGTTCTTAGATGCCAATAGTACTACCTACTGCTCCAAACAAAATCACCTTATATCATTGAAGGTATTATCTCATATAAGTCAACTCCAATATCACTCATGCTATTCAACTCCAAAGTTTGAGAGAAGGACTAAACCAAAATCTCATATGTTATTCTACAGCTAACTCAAATATATCCCTATGTAAAAATCCTCGGGAAGCATACAAGCCGCTAAGCTTGATTGTGATACTACAAATCCAAGTATTCAGCTAATATCCAAGGTCTAAGGTGTTGCACCTTTATGCTAAGGAAACACGTAATATACAAATCCAAGATCTTGTTTCCTTCCTAATAAATCCGGTTTAATCGTTCCACGAATACCATCCACTATCACATGGCCTATTACTGCTATAAATCCAATACTGTGATGTTCCAAAAATCTCCAAATTTCCTAAATCCCCAAATTCCAGAGAGAACTATCTCATCACAGTATAACCATCAATTCCCATCATGATGATCTAGTGATCTCCGATGTTCGGTGCACATGGATCCTTGAATCGATTCTAACAACAATCCAACATTCCTGGTTTGTCTTCCACCGAGAAACATGGTATTAAGATCAAGATCATCAGACTAAATCCAAATTACTCCGAACCATGTGGTTTGATTGATCTCGAGCACCTATTAGAATCACCTATTTAAATCCAAGGTTTACATCTAGTAAGAATTTCCTACTAGTTACTCTAGTTACTATTGTAACATCATCAATCCATTATCAATATTACTTGCCAAAGTCAAGTCATTTATCCACCAATAATTTCAGCTTGTGATCACAATGGTCCTACTAAATCCAATTTGCTCAAGGGGAAAGTAAGTTATGCTACTCTATCAATCTTGATCCACCAAGTTCGCTCACCAACATAAAACCTCGTAATCCTCCAAAGGGTCTCGACTACTTCCTCAGAATATCTATTACAACCTCATCAAATCATTAGCTTACTAGTTATATATCCCCAGAACAATCTTCCCTATGGCATCATCAGTTCAAGTGCTGGCTTTGGGATGCAATGTGTCCGTTCACTATGATCACTAGTCCCATAATGAACCCAGTGTTAAGCCGGGGGTTATTAAAGCTCAACAGGTGCTCAGGCAATTCCGTGTATTAAACACGTGATCAGAGGCTTGAGCTGGGGAAGCTTGTGAGGTCTAGGTTGGGCTAGGGAGGGGTTTCCAATCTTGAGGGAAAAGCATAACTCTACGGGGTTGCGTCTGCTTGAGTACGTTGTGGTCATAGTCTTCAACGCTAGCTGTCCGTCGAGGTGGATCCTTGGTGCATCTTGTCTTGCCGGTCTTTAGTTGACGAGAGGGGGAAGAGGGAAAGTAGCATAGAGGAGAGTGCCTAAGGGGGTGGTATAGTGCAAGTGCAATCAAACAAGTGCCGAAAAGGCAAAACACACTTATTAAGATAAGGTGGGTGCTTAGTCGCGTACTTGTTGCCTGAGGCAAAAGTGCGACTTACACCAAAGCACAAACAAGCAAAAACAAGCAACACACAATTATGGTTCTATCAGAACCATCATACAGATTCGACTTCGCATGGGGAATACACGACTCATCCTACCCTAGGGGTCCTCGGACTCAGTGGTCGTGCTTGCTTCGTGTCTTGGAGAGGAGTCCGCTTAGTCTTCTGGGTCTTCTTCAGGTGTCGCTATGTCTCTGGTTGTTGTTCATCAAAACGATCCTGGTTGCGCCTGAAGAGTCCTTGACGACTTCGGGTCTGTTGACTTGACAACGAAGGTGATTCTTCACGGCTATTGTTGACAGGGTCTTCTGGTGTCTTCGTAATCGTGCCAATACCTGCTTGTCCTTCAAGGCGTCGAGGGTTCCAAGTGGGCAATCCTTTATGCAATAACATCAACAAGGCATGATAGAGTTCCATCTTGTCGATCATGTTGATAATATCGACACCGAGAGCGGGGGATGAAGAGAACCGTTTTCCTTCTCACTATGGTGAGGCGGACCAAATGGCAAGGTTCTCATCCACCGGTGGTTGCCGACACAACAACAAAAGGACAGGGTCGCTCTATTAGCGACGCATTTCATGACATTGCATGTCTTGTGCCCTGGTCATCGAAGGCTAAGGTGGCATCATCCTGGAGCAGTGTCGAGGGTGTCACCATCTCCTCAGTCTTCATATTCTCATCCTTCGAGAGGGTATCTTCGGTTGGTAGCTCCTTGTCTAGCATCGCCAACTTGTGTCCAAGATATGTGGGCAAATGTCTGGCAAGGCGGCTTCCTTCCGGGTTACCCACGACGATTACAAGGAATCAAGTGGTCAGGGGCACAAGGTTAGTAGCGACCATTTGCAAAGTTTTCAAAAAGTAGACGAGGAGAGTTATGAGAAAGATGGTGGAAATTCTAAGGCAAAAACCTTTGCTTCCTTTGAAAATTTAGGAGAGGTGAGAAATATAGAGGTTTTGTAAGTGATTTTGAAGGGTCTGGAAAAATAGTTTTGTCCTAACTAACGTCCATGCTAACTAAGGGCTTCCTACAGTCAGGATGGCTCTGATACCAGCTCTGTGGGGACCCCGACTCATAAGTCGTGATCACCGAATGTATGTGCACGGTGATCCCAGAGATCAATGCTCACTGAACACACAGAAACTGAATAACAAGAGTCTTACATCCATTACATACCAGTTTACTCAAATATGGCCTTTATGGACAAGTCTTCATATGATTGCAGCAGAAATCTTCAACGATAGCGTGGACCCATGCCATCTGCCTTAACCCTACAGGCATTCTGGCTGGGAAGCGTCTTAGCTCGCATGTCCGTCTCCAAGGTAATCTTCATCATAACCAAATCTTTCATGCCTAGCCAATAAAATAACCAGTGGCAAGCCAATGAGTACTTTGAATGTACTCGCAAGCAACCCATGTTTGGAACAAGGTTCAACAGAGCATGATATAGCACTAATAGGTAATTTTGCGGAAAGCTAGTTTGAGTGCAATGACATGTTCAATCAACTGGTAAAAGCATGCATCAACAGGTTGCAGATATCCCTATGAACAAGTCACAGATATCAACATGAGCAAGGGGTTGAACATCTCATGTTCAGTCATCATGTCAAGTCCTCTGACTTGGTTCAAGTTTCATCTTTGTCACCAACACACACACCAGTTTGTGAAAACATCGGACGTAGTTTAAGCAGGACCTCCAACTGTCCATGACCGTGGACACGGCTATTCGAATAGATTTACACTCTGCAGAGGTTGCACACTTTACCCACAAGACTCGGGGAACTTCCGTGTCATCCACAACTCGTGGTATATTACATACCCGAGGTAAGCACCCCAACAATGCCTTTACCCTGACGATACTAAACAAAGAGTCCACTCGTTGGTCCGCGTCTTCATGATGTACAAACACGAGCCTTGCTCTACATAGTACCATCCGTGAAGGAACACAACGGTGTGCCCGGTGCCTGTAAAGACAGCGCATGGTCGCCCTACCAGGCACGACCCCGTATCGAGAGTGGCCATGTCACTCCCGCCACTAGTAATGCGGGCTCTCTGTCAGCACCGACCAAAGTAATCAACAAAGCCCCTTCCCATATAGGGATAGAGTGGTTGTACATGTAAGGTTGGGACGGTCAGCAAATCTTAAATCTCCGTTTTCGAAAACACACACACAACTTGCTCCGATACACCACTTCTTTATCAAGTGGTTACTTAGCTCATCATCATCTCCCTCGGGCATTAGTGGCACCCGACGGGGTTTTCGAAAAGTATTTGAAAATACTTTTGTTTCCATCACCATGCATATTCCCGTCCCATTTGCGTAGCATCAACTAAGCATCCTATCCGCTCCCACCCGCACAACCCTCATAAGGATGGTAGGGTCATGCACGATGCAAGTATCAACGGTAAAGTATCGGAGGCATCCCACCGTAGTGGTCACCACATCAACATGATCAACATCAAGAACATAAGTGCTATATGCCATGCAATAAAAGGGTTTCATAGTCATGGTCAAAGGGCTGCTTGCCTGGCTCAGCAAAGTCTTCAAGGTCTTCACATGCTTCTCGTCCACTCCGATCATTCCATCTACTTCGTCAACTATCGCCGGAAACAATCATAATAAGAAAAACCACAAGCAGAAAAAAAAGTGCTCTATAAATAGGAGATTTATTTTTCTTGGACACCACTGGTCATAAGAAAAATAACCAGGGAGGTTTTATTGGACCTGGATCAAGGGAGATTTTTGAATGGGGGAAATGAATGAAATAATGATCCTATTAGAAGTCTACAGAAAATGTTTTGGTAAAAATGAGTGGATGCACCCAACAAATAGGGCACAATTTCAGAAACATGTGGGAAGTGGTTTCACTGGATTTGGAGTTGGTAGGAATATTCTAGAGATTTAACAAGTGGTCCCTATATGAGGAATTATCTCAATAATTTAGATTGCAGAGGGATTGCAAGGAAAAATGCTCATGAATTAGAGCATGAATTCATACATACCTAGGGATTTGAATCACTCCTTTTGGAGCTATGATGAATTCCCTAAAGATTTTACAAGGTGGCCTCTAATAGTTCAAATTTGAATTTAAATTTGAACATCACAAAATCTTGTGGTAGAAAAATATGGAAGTGGCACCATTAAATAGGTGGCATTTTTAAGAGGATGTAGAAATTTTAATCATCAATTTTGGATGTCAAAAGAATGATCTATGAATTTTTGCTCTCTGAGAAAAATAATTAAAGGTAAAGAAATTACCTAAGGGCTAATCCCCGCACTGGGCGTAGGATAGCCACTGGGCCGGCCCAGTGGCTTAGCCGGGTGGTAAGGAGGGCCACGTCGAACGCGCCCCCAGTGAAATACGTTTTCCCTGGGAGAAGGCGGCCTCCAGTGGATCCCGCCTCCACTTAACGCTGGGCCCGGCCTTTGTGCCACTTACATGGGGGGCTCGCTGGTCAGGTCCATCTCCCACCTCCCGCCTGAACAGAGGGGAGGCAGGGGATGGGGACCCCGAGCGCTTGCCGGCGTCGCCCTGGCGGCACATGCAACCTCCGGCGGCCGCCCGACCACCGGCGTGCTCGGGAGGAAGCCCCGCGTCCCCCTGGTGGCCACATTCCTGCAGGGGAGTGTCGGAGCGGGCAGGGCTTCGGCCGCAGCAGGGGCCAACGACGGCGACCGTGGGAGCAGTGTGCCGGCTGCCTTGAGCAAGAAACGGAGCACGGGGAGGAGCGCGGCAACTCTGGTGGGAAGCTGGCGAAGTTTAGGAGAGAGGAGGGGCCGGAGCTGCCCGGATTTGCCCGAGGCCGAGGCGGCACCCCTGCGGCCATGAGAGGCATGGGGAGCTCAGGAACTCCAACGGCTCAATCCAGGGGGCACCTGGGAGGAAGGGAGAGCAAGAGGGGCAAGAGGGGGGGCTCGGGAACAGTCTTAAAGACGGGGGGTGACCAAGGAGCCTCGGGTGGCCTCGGATGCGCCTTGGGCGCGGTGAGCACGCGCGGCAGAGAGGCCTTGGAGCTATGCTGGTGTCGGGGATAGGCCTAGGAGGCAAGGACGGGTTCCCTGGCGCGCGTGGATGCCCTACCGGAGCTGGCTTGGAGCTACAGGACAAGGTGGCCTGGCAGAGCATTGTTTTTGCATGCAAACAGCGTGGTCACCACGCAAAGGCATGTCTACGATGATTTTTTGGTCGGCCAACCATGTCTAGCGTGCAAGGCATGCATGATAGAGGTCACTGGCAAATTTGCAAGGGAAATGGAGCTAGATGAGATGGGTTTTCACTGCTGGGAAGTTTGCAGCAGCAAACTTGGGGCTCATCTAATGTGTTTTTACTTTAGGACACTAGGAACAAAGCTTTGTCTGGTGACCTTTAGTATGGAAGGACTACATGTCCACCAATTTCCAGCTCAGGGAGATGATTCTATAGAGTACTTGTAGTTCAAGGGCTCTATTTCTGCCAAAATGTAGGTTCAGATGATTTGCTCATATTTTCCACATGAGCATGCTATCTTTGGGTTTGGATTAATGCATCAGTATGCAATTTAAGTTGTGGTAGAGTTTGGGGGCATTTGTGTGCACAGAATAATGGGAGAGAGGAAGAAGAGGTGCTGCCATGGTAAAAAGAGAGGGAATATTAGGGAGTTACCCCCCAAATAATTGAGCAGAGGCCATGAAAATGTTAATGGAGGTAGAAGGGGGCTAGCCCATGCTGTGGTAAAAAGTTGGAGACAAGGAGATTCTTTTTGGGCCCACTTTGCTTGTCCACAAGCTTATGGCTGAAGGTGTTTGTGTTGTGATTGGGCTAGGTATAAGAATCCTATGGCCTTGGTATTTACCAGGGTTAAATTAAAAGTCTATTTGGTGATGATCACAAGTTTTGAGCCCAAATGAAGAAAGTTGATATCACAAACTTGGTAAACCCTAGAAATGGGCAGAAATAGGTTTCTATAGATCTGGTCATGCTAAGCTATTCTCCTTAATGCACCACTTTGTGTGGTGTCATTATTTGGGTATTAGAGAATGCCCAAAAAGTTTGGGATCAAATAGAGAAACTTGACAATGCATAAATTCCCAACTCTAGAAATCAGCAGAGAGGGGTTTGGAGGGGTTTGGACAAGTGGATCTATTCTCCTTGATGCACCACTTGGTGTGGATGCATTATTAGAGGATCAGAACATGTCCACAAAGTTTCCGCATAATTGGAGACAGTTGGCAATGTAGAGTTGCTCAAATTTGATTCTGTACAGGAATGCTTTTGGAATATTTTGGTGAACCAAATCAACTGGGATTAAGATGAAACTTGTCCAGATGTTCACATATATCATATGTGACATGCCAGAATTTTCTTGGATTTATTTGAGAATATTTCTTATAGAAATATTTCAAATGCTTGGAATAGGCAGAATGGTTTTGAAGGGTTTTGTCCAATATCTTGAACATGACCATGTGTTTAAACTCTTATATATGGACAATATATGTCCACTGAGTTTTAATAAATTTTCTCAAATATTTTGAAAGCATAAAAATATTTTTTCCTAATAAAAGACCATTTCTGGCTTTAAGAAAAAGCCTTTAAATAAAATAAGAAAGTAATCTTTAAAAATAATATTTTGTGGTTTTGGGAAGTTATCTATGTAGTAGGTTTCAAATATATCCTTTGAGGAAAAATATTCCACCCAATTTGAGGACTTGTAGTACAAACCTCAATTCAGGGGGTTTTGAAAACCTAAATTGTATAAATGCTTTTTGGCCAAAATAATATTTGATAAAAAATTGTTTTAGGTCCTATACACATGGTATGGTCATTGGGAAAGATTTTAGATCAAGTAAAGGAGTTTTGAGAGTAGGAGGGAGTTTTATGAATATAGAGCTCCAGGAAGCAATCAAACAAGCAAGCAAATATCACACAAGTCAAGCACTCATATGCACTCAAAAAAATTTAATTGGCCCTAATTTTTGAGTCATGTTAACTTAGTTATGAGGCAAAACACAGGGTGTGACAATAGCATCACATAGAAAATACATACTGGCATAATAACCATTTTGCAAGCAAAGAAGTAAACCACAGTGGTGTTTTCAAAGTAAGTAGCCTACAACTACATATGGCAGCTGCATGTATTTCTACTGGCATGTTTACAAACTCTCCATGTGTATCTATACCAATATTATTGCTGCTGAGTATGAATTCACAAACATTGATACCTTCCAGTACAGTCCAAGCTATGTATAAACATGACATAAATAACCACTGTTTCATATTCATTCTCAAAAGGATCAAGTAAGCAAGAGTGGTTCCTTATTTTGACATCTTGAGTTTTGCAATGATAACAACTGGAATGTTTAGTCATGAGTCGTGACACTCAGAAGTTGAACTTCACAAATTTGTGTAAAATACTAGAATGTTTAGATCCTTAGCTTCCTTTTAGCCTCGCTTGAGTATTACTACTCGTAAAAGGTTGTACCGAGTCGCATGTTTAAAAGAGAGCAACAATACTAATGGTGCAACAGCAAATCCAATACAGAGACACAAAAACAAGAAATATTATACCACTGCCTTCACAGCGGGTAGATGCAACCGAGGAACCTGGCTGCTAGCCTCATATGCATGAGCACCGAAGTTTCAAAGAGTGTGCCCGAAAATGACCTTGTTGATTGCATGTTACTCTCCTTGTCACAAGCAGAAATTATACTACATAATTGTTGATTAATGGCATACATTCATCAACTGCAGCTCCAGGAAGATCAAACACAGATGTCGAGTCAATAGGATAAAATCAGCTGTACTACACATGCAAGGTTTTCAATTCGCTATCCAGTTCACGAACATTTCAGTGTGCACACACATGTTTCATTAACTTTTAATCGATGAAAACAAATACATTGTATCACTTTGATTTTCACGAAACAAAAAAGTATGTGCATTCTGCACAGGAAACAACATACTGACATTTATACTGTTCCTGAAAAAAGGAAATTGGATAGTATTGACCATTGACTCCTAGTAAGGCACAGTTAACCAAATGATGTAGCAATAAAACAGCATTACCAAAGAAGAAAAGCAACGGACATGCTCCTCTAGGTCCACACATATAAAAAATTCCAGTGAGCTCACACTTGATGCAGTTGAACAACGCAGCTTCCAATTTAAAGTGATTGTACCTGACAATGCTATTAAAACCTCTTTTTCCAAAATAAATACATGATATTGCATAATCACAAGCTGAGCGTAGGCCTGCAACATTTACCTCCTCTTTGTTGGCAGTGGTGTCCTCCTTCTGCTGCTTCTTCCTCCTCTTCTTGTGCCGGTTTTTCTTCTTATTCTCCTCCTACCTAATGGGGTCTGTTGCAAGGAGTATGAATCCACAACTATTGATTAGGTCAGTAGAATCAACAACGTGGTGGAAGAACAAAAGAGGGGTGTGGATCTTACCTTGGCCAAACGAAGGGGCCTCATCCTCACCCTACCCTCTCACTCCGGTGCCCCGTTCCAGCTGGCCCTCCGTTCAGCATATCAGAACCGGTTCTGCCGCTTTGCCTCCTCCCTGGCGCCATCGACCATAGGGACTCTGTCATTTGCCTAAGTCAAGTTCTCCTTTTAGTTGAAAGAATGAAGCATTGTAAATATAATTTCTTCAGTCTACTACTCAGCTAGACTTGGTCCATTTTTAACTCGACAAAAAGCAATGGCTCATAACCAAATTTGTGCAACAATCAGTTAATGAACAGCCTATGTACATGTACAATTGAAAAATAGATGCCATATATAAATGATACATGCTACAAATCTATATCTAACACATCAGACATATATTATTCGTGTTTGGCTGTAGAAGATTTCTATCCAGAAAATAATACTAGTAGTGCAAAGTGCAAATAGCTATTACAAAGTTACTGTCATTACTGACAAGGATGGTCCTTGAAGGATGCAAGTGTGACCCATCCGAAGAAACGCCCTAGGAATCAAAACAGGTAAAGATTGTTGGAGTTTTGCAATGAAGTGAAGCACATTCTCAAGCACAGGATCAAGCGATAGAGCACAAATGATATTTAATGATACATAAGCTTCTCAAAAAGCATAATTTCTTGTAACAATGTAGTTACGGCAATGCGTATTTAGTTGAAAAGCATACATAAATTATTACGTATTCTAGAGTATGAAAGTTTAAGCATAGAATATGGCAACGATGTGAACTTACATCGCTCCAGGCAAGTATTTCAATAAACTTTTTGAGAAGCTTATGTATCATTAAATATCATTTGTTACGGCAATGCGTATTTAGCACCGAAGGCCTCACGCCCACGAAAGCCTCGCAGTAGAAGGAAAAGACGGACAAGAGCAGGATGGAGTTGGGTTGGAGATGAAGGGCCTGGATCCCGTAGTGGTCGAGGATGGCGGTGAAGAGCGCGGAGAAAGGCGGAACGAGCCCGGCGAAGACGCTATGGAGAAAGATGGGTAGACCGCCTTGGATGAGGGCCGCTTCTCCGAGGAGCCGCCCCATATCAAGGTCCGCTCCCACTCGTTGGTCTCATCCGCCGTCGACGGGAGCACCGGGACAAGGTCCTCGTCCTTGGCGATGGTGGACCCTGAGAGCGCCGGTGAGATGGGAGCGGAGGCTGAGCTCTGGGCCTCTGGCTTCTGCTTGCCAGCGGGGGCCATTGGGAAGTTAGCGGTGCCGAAGCAGCAAGGAGGAGGATGGAGCGGTGCCGGATCTGGAGAGGCCTCTGCTAGAGCTGGGGATCTAGGAAGCAAGAGCGGGTGCGCAAGAGGGGAAAGCAATAATGGCTCGGCGCTAGAAGTCAGGCTCTTGTCGATTGGGGCAGGGGCCGAAGGAATGAGGGACGCCCGACATCAACCGCACGACGCGCGCTAGTCCTGGCCCGCAGGCATTTGGGGCCAGCGGCGCTTCGGGCCGCCCTCAAGGCTTCGCCTGGAAGCCAGCTCGAGCGCGCCTTGGGCCCGGGGGCTACTGTCGGCGTTTTGGGAACGGGGGTACACAGACCTGCCTGCTTGCGGCCCAGGGCATGGCCCACTTCATCAGCCAAGCACAACCATGCACAGCCCCACTCGAGACAAGGCCCTCATGAGGCCCCTAGGCTCGCGAGGAGGAGCAGCGTCAAGACCGACAAGGGGTGGGCCTCCCCAGGCCCCCTCCGGAACAGCGGAGATCTCTATGCAGGGCCCGGACTCAGGAGTCAAAGATGACACAAGGAAGGACAGGCGGGCGCCAGCGCGCCAGGCGGTGCAGTTTCCCCTTTGGTGCAAAGGGAGCAAGGACGTGCGCAGGTTCCCAAAGCACCCCCAAAGGTTTCCATTCCGGTGCAACAAGACCATGACAACGAGCCCCGGAGGACGGATGTCATCGCCGAGCCCACCTCTGCATCATCGACAGCTACTTTGCAGGCGAAGACCGCCTTTGGGCAGGGCGGGCATGTACTCCTGTCCCCCTTCAAATTTGGCCATTGTGGGATCCCTTCCCGCCATTGCGATAAGGGAAGAGGACCCGGGCCACCGCTATATATAGAGGTTAGGCTGCACCGTAGAGAAGGATCCGAGATCGACTCATCCACCCAATCCATCACAAAGCCGATAGAGGGCCAAGAACACCCCAGGAGCGCCCTCACGAGGCTCCTCATCGCTGTACTAGTTCATCCACCAAACCTCCACGAGAGGCAATCCACCAAAGCAGGAGTAGGGTATTACGCTTCGCAGCGGCCTGAACCTGGGTAAACTACCGTGTTCATCTTCTTCCTCGTCATCGTGCGAGTTCGTCGTCGTAATCATCGTGTAGCGAGCTAGGTAGGGCGAAGCTATAGGGGATCTCCGCACACGCCCCTGTGTTCGAATCTTAAGGGTTTTGCAGAGCCCGAAATCCGACAGTCTCCACCCGCCGAGCTGGCGGAGAGCGGGACCGTGTCACACCCCACACCTCCAGGGGCCGCGAAGGATACCGCGGAGGTGTCATCCCTCCAGGCCCCTTTGGAGCCGAACACAGGCGGTGGGGGTGATGACGTCATGGCCGAGGTTAATGCCTCGACCGCCGAAGACCAGGGGGAGGAGCCCTTCCTGGCCGCTGAGGAGGAAGGACATAGGAATGTCCAGTCCCCTCCGAGGTCATCTCCAGAGCGCACTATGCCTCCGGAGCTACCGGTGCAATCCCCGGTCAGAGATCGGGCTAGCCGGTCATCACCGGCGCCACCGATGATTGGGTGGCCGGTCATGGAGGAGGCTCTATCAAGCGCCTCCATCTTCGAGGATCACCGCACTCTTATGGGTGCGGTTTTGCAAGGAATTCAGTCCGTCGATAGCGGACTGAAAGAGGCCTTCAATGGTCTCTTGACGGGCTTCAAGGTGAGTCACGTAATACCCTTTTCCTGAACAATTTTAATTTTATTAAGTTTACACTATCTTTATATATGTAGTAGCCCCCGAGCCCCGGATGGGTTTGCAAAAACGCACCCGGGGGTCAAATACTCAGGAGTGACCAACGATGCACAAGGCACCATTAGTCCCGCAATGTTCTAAAAGCCCTTAAGAGGACCGGACATAGGGTTATATCCTTGACAGTTCGGGGGTTGGAACGCACATAACCGGATATGTGCTTTTTATTTTTTGTAGGCCTCGTCATCGGCGGCGGCCGTTAATGCCGCTGAGCTTACCGAGCTAAATCGGAAGCTCAAGATCTCCGAGGAGGAGCTTGATAGCCTGAACAAGAGGTTCGACGAGGCACAAGGTAAGCCAAATTGTAACATCCGGGCTGTATATTGTTAATGATCCGCACTGGTAACCCAGTGTAATTATTTATTCATTGCTTCCACAGCTTCAGCTGTGGAGGCTGAAAAACTCAAGGCCGAGCTCAAAAAGATGAAGCAAGAGGCCGCGGATGAGAAGGCGGCCGCCGAACAAGCAGCAGCCGCACTCTCCACTTTGAAAGCTGCGAGTGCTAAGCATGAGGCCCGGGTGGGGGAGGTGCAACAGGAGCTCAAGGATGCCAGCACGAAGTGCGAGGCCCTTGAGCAGAAAGGCAAAGAGCAAGCCACCGAGCTATCTACGCTGAAATCCGAGCTCCAAAAGGAGTGGGTGAACAGGCGGTTCTTTGAAGAACAAATCCGCCAAGTCAAAGCTGTCACAGATGGTAAGCCGTATTTACTACAGTGTGCCTTTGGAGATAGCAGGTTTGCATTGCTCACCCAGGTGTGGCATTCCTCAGGCGCCTGTTCGGACCTCGAAAAGAGTGCGGCGGACGCGAACAAGTTCTATGCTTCGCGAGATGGAGACGATGAGGCTCGGCTATTCTGGGCAAAGTTTGAAGCCCCCGAGCGCTCTCCTCTTCTGATCGAGCAGGTGAAGCAACTTATGGAGCTGCACAGGATGGCGGAGCCGGCCATGAAGGATCTCTACATCCGGCTGTGGCCTGAAGAGCCACTGCCGGGCAGCTACTTTGGCTTGGTGCAAAAACTTTGCGATGTTGCGTCTCGAGTTGACGTGCTAAAGCGTTCCACGTGCATCGAGGGAGCTCGGTTGGCCTTTGCCAGGACCATGATGCACTGGCCAAAGCTCAACCCGACCGAGATGGCCACTGCACCTCCGCCCCCTGGAAAGGAGTATAGGCGCCCCGAGCGATACTTCTCCGCAGTGATGGAGGGTGCTCGGGCAATAGAGGCCCAATGCTCCAAAGACGTTGTTTATGAATGAGAGCGTTGTAATATGTCCGAAGACTTTGAACGCTTTATAATCAGCGTTCCATGGTTTATCATGTCTTATAAGTCTTTAGTATTTATTTTGACTCCCATGTGGCCGTTTTATCTGAAAGTTGCGAGTCGTCGACTTCAGCCCCCATGTAGATACTACGCGAGGTGTCTCTGCCTCCGCACTGTGACCCTTAGCCGAGGTATCGGTGCCCGAAGGCGGTAGTGCGAGGGGGACAAGGCAATCGGACTATGATGCTTTATCGCTTTCACTTAGCCATAGGAGCGTAAAAAAATGCAGGGGCTGATGACCAGCCCCCAGTGTTTTGTGATGTTCGGATGTACCGGGGCCGAAGCCAGCATCACATGGTTTGTACAAGTACGAAACCCATCGTATAACACGGAATAACCTCTATCGATTTTTTAGTATGACACTTATGCTCGGATTTGCAGACCGGTTCTCGCTTACTATGACGGTCAGTTTTCGGCTTTCTCCCCTGAGGTGCTTGACCAGGCGAGCTGGAAACACAATCGTAGTGGTTCTCCCTTTGCCCTTTTAGCCGAACGAGCGGAACGTAAGAGGGCAAACACAGGAGCCGGGCAACCCAACTATTGACCCAAGACATAGTTCGGATCCGATGCATATAAGGAAAAATCCAAGATGCCGAACACGTAATCAGGTGTGTCGGAATGATGCTTAGGGTGATATTTTAAATTCAATCCCCGGGTCTATTAGCCGGGTGCATCGTAATGTATACCGAACAGTTTTCGCAAGAAGCGTTGATGAGGAAAGAATAGAGTATGTATAAAATACAGCGAAGTGGCCATGTATAATGGTCTTGTATTTGATCAATAATTCTTATAGCTTAGATTGTTGAAGCAACTGGTTACAGGTATTTGAAGATGAAATATAAAATTTACAGAGGAGAGGTTGTATCAGGGGTCTTCGATTGGTGGCTTGACGTCCTCGATGTGCCCTGTCGCCAGTCTGCTCCTGTGCCTCCTAGGGAGTTGTATTCCTTTAAGGGTGATGCTGTCGTCGAGCGGACCTTGGGAAGAAGGTCTTGAGAAGTCACCGAAGTATGGATGAGCTTTACGCTTTAGCATGTCCTTGATGGTACCTGTGTTATGTCCGAGGACGTGTACTGGTAGTAGTTCGGTCTAGCCGAATACTTACCCTTTAATGGTTGTTCCCCACTGCTGCCCATGGAATCTTGAGTGCGAAGTTGTGCCTTCTCTGCACATTTTGACGGTCATTAGGGCTATGCAATGGGGAGCGTGTCCCTATTTCTAGGGAGAAGTAGATTCTGGGAGTTCGGATTGAAACCGAGCTCGTTTGTCAACCTTACGTGCCTTTATGGCAGATTTCGGTGTTTGCCGATCGTCCTCGTAACGGAATTTGGCCGCCAGGGCCAATGCATGTTCCTCAGTTCAGAGGGAACGCTCTGTGTTGCCGTTGACAGTGATGACCTCCTTGGGCCGGGCATCTTGAGCTTCAGGTATGCGTAGTGTGGGACGGCATTAAAGCGAGCGAACGCTATATGGCCCAGCAGGGCGTATCAAGTCCTCGCTACGGAAGTTATCGGGCGAACCGAACACCACTTCCAGGCTCACAGAGCCCGTGCACCAGGCTTCGACGCCTGGGATCACTCCTTTAAAGGTAGTGTTGCTGGGTTTGATCCTTGATGGATCTATACCCATCTTTTTCACCGTATCTGAGTAAATCAAATTGAGGCTACTTCCTCCGTCCATTAGGACTTTAGTGAGGTGATAACCATCTATAATGGGCTCTAGGACGAGGGCAGCTGATCCCCCATGACAGATACTGGTCGGATGGTCTCGTCGATCGAAGGTGATCGGGTACGCCGACCATGGGTTATACTTCGGGGCTACGGGCTCTGCGGCGTAGACCTCTCGAAGGGCGCGCTTCCTCTCCTTTTTGGGTATGTGAGTGGCGTATATCATGTTCACAGTTTTTACCTCTGGAGGGAACTGCTTCTGTCCACCATTGATCGGACCGCTGGGCTCATCATCGTCCTCGCTGCATGAGCCCTTGCCTTGCTCCTCGGATGCGAGTTTGCTGGCTTGTTTGAACACACAACAGTTACGGTTGGTGTGGTTGGCGGGCTTGTCTTGAGTGCCATGGATCTGGCAAGGCCTCTCCATGATTTTGTCCAGCGGGGTGGGTCCGTCGCGATTACCTTTAGGAGGCTTCTTCCGCTGCCCGGATCGAGGGTTGCGGAAGCCGGCGTTAACGGCCATGTTGTCGGCGTCACTATTGCTGTGCCGGCGTTTATTTTTGTTGCGTCGTGGTTTCCTGTTTCCATCCCGAACTTAGGAGGTGCCGGGGTCTTCGGAGTTGTGGCTTCGTCTCGCTAGCCAGTTATCCTCGCCCGCGCAAAAGCGGGTCATGAGTGATGTAAGGGCGGACATGGTCCTAGGTTTATCCTGACCGAGCAGGCGAGCCAGCCATTCATCCCGAATATTGTGCCTGAAAGAGGCTTTAGCCTCGGCATCTCGGCAATCGACGATCTGGTTTTTCTTGGTCAAGAACCGATTCCAGAATTGTCGAGCAGACTCTCCTGCCTTTTGGACGACGTTGCTTAGGTCGGAGGAGTCCGGAGGCCGTACATAGGTGCCCTTGAAGTTAGATCGGAATGCATCCTCGAGATCCTCCCAACTCCCGATAGAATTTTCGAGGAGACTGTTTAACCAGTGCCGAGATGGCCCCTTAAGTTTAAGGGGTAGATACTTGATGGCGTGGAGATCGTCTCCTCGTGCCATGTGAATGTGGAGGAGGAAATCCTCGATCCACACTGCTGGGTCAGTTGTTCCGTCGTACTGCTCTATGTTCACGGGTTTGAACCCTTCCTGGAACTGATGCTACATCACCTCGTCGGTGAAGCACAGTGGGTGGGCAGCGCCTCTGACCCGGGCTATGTCATGCCGGTGGTCGGCGTCTGTTCTGGCCCAGTTTTGTTCCCGACCTCTATTGTTGCGGTCGAGCCAAGGCCGGTACCCGTCGCGTCTATCGGGGGAGTACCCTCTAGATCCGTAGATGGATCTCGTGTGTCCTGTTCTATAATCCAGGTCGTGTCGCAGGTCGTACCTGTCCTCAGGCTCCATTGGCTCTTTTCCCCTTCTGCGGGGTATCGTCGGCCTATAACCGGTGTCGCCAGCCGTCCTATCTCGTCCTCGGGGAGGGCGGTCCAGCTGGTCGTATGGAGTGTGCTTGGGGGACGGCGTGTTAGGGAGCTCATCATCAAATTGTGGCAGCAGCCGTCGGCGCGGATAGCTCTTCGGTTGGTCCAATAGACCGGTACCGTATCCTCCCTTGGCTGATAGGACCCTCGTCCATCTATCATTGAGGGTATCTTGTTCGGCCTTAAGCTTCCGTTCTTTTGCCTTTAGGCTTCGGGTTGTGGCTATAAGTTGTTGCCTAAACCATTCCTGATCCTCAAGGTTTTTGGGGACGATGAAGTCTTCGGCTTCCGGGCTATCCTCCTCCTCTATAGGCGGGAGGTAGTTGTCGTCCTCGGAATCTTTTGGATCTTTGGGGTCACGCTGGTCCTCCGGCCTTTCCTGGTCCTCTAGCGGCTGCTCAGGGATATCGAGATCGCCGAGGTCTTCCGGGGTATCGTTTTCCCCGGTGCCAGCAATAGCTTCCCTTCCCTTTTTTGTCTTAGATCGTTTGCGCGGTTTCCGGCGCCTTGACAATGCTTCACCCGATTTATCACCATTGTTTGCGGGTGTGCGCTCGCCGTTATCGGCTAGAGTATCCACCATGTAGACGTCGTAGGTGGAGGTGGCAGTCCATCGCCCGGTGTTGACGGGGGTGGGAGCGCGATCCTCTTCATCCATGTCTTCTGCCTCCTCAGAGGCGTAGTGCAACATATCGGTTAAGTCTTCGACAGTGGCTACGAAGTGGGTGGTGGGTGGGATGAAAAATTCCTCTTGACCCGCCTTAAGACCGATCTGAACGTGGATCAGGGTTGGGTCGTCAGTAATTTTCATCGATAAGATCCGATCTAGAGCTTCGTTGAGTATCGAGAGCTCGATCGGGTCAATTTGCTCAGCCCTTTCGGAGTTAACCTCCGATGCGTCCGCACAAGAAGTGTGTTCGGCAGGAGCTGGTACCCGGCCATCTGGCGCTATGGACGGATCCGGACTAAAAGCGAGATCATCACCGGGGTTGGTCCCGTGGGCGGGATCGAAAGCAAAATCCAAGGTTAAGGTCTCAGAGTCCTCGGGTGCGTCGGATGAGACTGCGAGCCCGGTGAGCGAAAGATTGCCCCGAGAGTCTACGGAGAACTCTAGGTTCCTGAAAATGACCTCTTGATCAGGGGCGAAACTCCTGACCCGGCCAAGACGGCCAGTCGGGTCAGCGTGCAGCACAATGCTGTTGAAAGCGAAGATCTGTCCAGGGACGAAGGAGTCCATGTTCCGGACTTCTTCGTTAATGACAACGCGAGCCATCGATTCCTTTGGAGATCACAGCGGAACTCTCAATGAAAGCACCAATGTCGGTGTCAAAACCGGTGGATCTCGGGTAGGGGGTCCCGAGCTAGGAGTCTAGGATCGATGGTAACAAGGGACGAAGGAGAAAATGTTTACCCAGGTTCGGGCCCTCCTATGGAGGTAAAACCCTACGTCCTGCTCGATTATATTGATGGTATGAAGGTTACAGAGTTGATCTACCTCGAGATCAGATAGCTAAAACCCTAGATGAGTTTCTCTGCCCTACAATCTAAAACCCTAAACACCGGGGGGTACCTAGGGTTTACACATGACAGGTCTCCTGCCGGGGATGGAGATGTCGATTCCCTCATCTTGACTTGGAGTGCACGACGCGCCTTCGGGACTTCCTTCTAGAACACAGGGTCTCGATGTATCCGGCCCTTCCTGCGACAGTCAGTGTGTGGCCCACCAAGCCGGCCTATTGAGAGACAGGCCAGCAGCCCGAGGACCCCTTAGTCCAGGACTTCCTCAGTTGGCCCGGTAAGGCCCCGCAACCCTGCACCCGCACATGGGTGACACGCGCCGCGCCAAGCGGTGCCAGAAGTGGTGCTAGCAGGCGCGGACAGAGGGACTTTCCTCTTCGGTGATAGAGAAACGGCGCCAGCTTGCGGGCTCCCAAAGCAATCCCCAAAGGTTTCCCTTCCCGTGTAAGGGGACCAAGACCGAGGGCTCGGCAGGACGGATGTCACCCCCGAGCCCACGAGCATGTCATGACGAAGAGCTTTGGCAGGGGAAGACCACCTTTTATCAGGATAGGCTGCAGTCCCGTCCCCCTTCAAACTGGTCGTTGTGGCAACCCTTCCCGCCTTTTGTTTTCGAGGGGAAGAGGACTTCGAGGGGAAGAGGACCAAGGCCAATAGAAGAATAGGAACCAGCCACCGTAGAAGGGATAGAGCCCTGCGCAAGCAAGAACACACCTTGTACTCATCTTCCCCAAGCAAACCAAACAAGCAGGAGTAGGGTCTTACACCGCGAGGTGGCCCGAACCTGGGTAAACTATGTGTCCTTTTTTCGTCTTCGTTAGCATGAGCCACCGGAGAGTCGCCGTGAGGTTATGAGGCAGAGTAGGGTAGGAGAGCGAGTGCACCCCAGTGTTCGAACCTTTTTGGGTCCCCAGAGCCCCTATTCCGACATCATCTTGGGGAGTATTGTGCCTCCACACCGCTCTAATGGAGACATACTTCCCCTCAAAAGGAAGGGACTTCAGTAACACATCCTCGTCTCCATCGGTTCCTCGTGGTTACTTATTACCTTTACTTTGTGCAAGCTTTACCTATTTTGTATCCTTTGCTTGCTTTTGTTGTTATTGTTGTTTGCATCGTATAGGTTGCTCGCCTAGTTGCGTATCTAGACAACCTATTTGTTGCTAAACCTAATTTGCTAAAGAAAAGTTAAAAATTTGTAGTTGCCTATTCACCTTCCTCTAGTCAACCATAGCGATCCTTTCAATTGGTATCAAAGCCACGTCTCTTTTTTAAGGGTCTTACCACCCGAAGAGTATGGTTAATGACGGGGATCGGGTTGTGGATTCACCCAAGGTCGGGGGCTTGAGCATGGTCTCCCGAGAGGATTTAAATGAGGCAATGTCCTCACTTAACTCTTCTCTGACGACCGAGGTCAAGTCCATGTTTAAAGATTTCCTTAATAGTCTCAAACTTTCTACCGATCCGTGCTTAATCTCACTAACTCGACATCGGATGTCCACTCCGGTAAGGAGGGGGCTAGCACTAACAAGAACATGTTACCTCAAGGAAATAGTGGATCGGGTACCTTTGCCTCGGTAGCCCCTCCCGTGGTCTATGGAGGACCAGTGCACCCACCTCATATAGTTAATCTTGGTCCTCCTCCTAAACTAGTTAAGAATTATTTTGCTAATTGTATTTTTCGTATCAAGTCCCATTTGAAGCACATATCAAATCAACTTTGGAGAATCATTGAGCAAGGATACTACCCCCATGATCCAAACAACCTCACCCCAATAGAACAGGCCGACAATCAACTCAATCACTCCGCCTTGTTCATTCTTCAAGCAGCTGTCCCTCCCGAAGATCTAGCTCATTTGCGTCCCTTCACTCATGCTAAGGATTGTTGGGAACACATTGTGTCTTTATAAAAGGGCAGCTCAAGCATTCAATGGTCCAACTTTGAGGTAGTGCTTGATGAAGCAGATGAATTTGTGATGAAGGAAGATGAGGACCCTCGTGAGCTTTACCGGAGGGTGACTACCCTTGCCGTCGCTCTTCCAGATCATGGGAGCAATGATACGGATGACAACTGGATCAAGCGTAAGTTTCTCAAGGCCATCATGCCATTCAACAAGGCCATGTCCTCCGTTATCCGTCAAAGACCGGACTTCCATTGTATATTGTCAAGCGACGTGTTGATTGACTTTATTGCAATGAACATCTTGAACAAGACCGCTGACAATGCTCTAGTTCATGTACAATGGCCAAAGAAATCATCACCCAACATTGCTTTGAAGGACAAGGTCATTCAAGAAGAATAAGAAGAGGAGGAAGAGGAGGGTTGCCCCGAAGACACCAAATATGCTTACCATGAGCACATGGCTCTCGCATCTAGGCAATTTTGGGGCAACAAGAGAAACACAAGGCCCAACTTCTCCAAGAACAACTCAAGTGGATCAAAAGGAAAGCAACGTGTGAGGACTTGCTACAACTGTGGTAATGTGAGTCACTTCGTCGTGGATTGCCCATATGAGAAGAGGGAAGACAATGGTGGCAAACTCATCCGCAAAGATAAAGCCAAGTTCTTCCCAAACAAGAACAACTTCACCAAGAAGGTGCCTCACAAGGTGTTGGTGGCTCAAGAAGAGTATCCCTCCGATGATGATGTTGATGACGAAGATACAAGTGGTGAAGGGGTGGCAATGGCTACAGTGGCAATTGCATCCTCTACCCCAACCAAGGTGTCTCTCTTTGACGCCCCCAATGAGAACCACACTGCTAGGTGCCTTATGGCCAAAGGTATCACCAGGGTAACCCCCAACGTCAAAACCTCGAACATTAAAACTTCCATTTCTACCACTCCTTCTTAGTTGGATTGTGTGGATGAACATGAGGAGGCGAAGGAGGATGAGAATGAGTTTGAAAAATTCTTGTGTAAACTCAAAGGCAAATCCAGGAAGCACTTTGTTGCTCTTTTGGAACAATGGTGAGGCCAATGATATCATTGAATCTTAAGAGGAATCCCTTGAGGAGTTGAAGGGGCATAGTCATGATTATGCCAATGAGATAGCAGATCTTTCCATTGCTCTTGAGGAAGAGCGAGGTCTTCGTTTGGCTCTTGAGGAGTCACAAAAAGTTGACCTTGCTAAATTATGTAAAGATCATGATCATGCCATTGTTCTTAATCGTGTGCTCAAATCTGACAAGGTTGCCATTGGGGTTAGCCATGATATACTCAAGGAAGAGTTTGACGCGCTTGATAAGGCTCACTGTCGGTGTACTAATAAACGAGGTCCTTAGCACCCGGACTTGTGCACTAGATGCCGCAAACTCCAGCCCGACAAGATCTTGCTGGGCACGAGCATTTCTCCAACTACAACGAGCAAAGGCCAAGTAAACCCGGCAAGACGCCTTGCTGGGGGCTCAGGGATGCACGCACCCGCCAAGGACTCCCCCGCCAACGCCCAGCTCCACGTCGCCACGCTGGTTGTCTACATCGACCAGGTGGCGCGCGGGCGGGCGGATAGGTGGAACCGGCCGGGGCGCGTGGCAGCATGGAGGGATTTACAACAGCTTTAACGACACCTATCCCATGGCGTGGCAAAAGAATAGAAGGTAGTTGGGCATACGACATAGAAGGAGATGCAATCGTTGCCTGGAGACGTCGCTAACTTGACACCTCACGGTGCATTCAATGCGCATGTCCTAGTCCGCCAGAGTTTGATATTTCCCACTACCACCTCTGTTGACATTCTGGCACGAGGCAGTGTCCACTGTTCGCTAGGTGTAAAGACCATTTTGCCAATGTGGTAACCCCTTGTCTATAGAAGGAGGCACATGGCTACCTTTACAAAGGTAGAAACCCTGTTCATTTGACACGCGTAGCTGCACTCCCGAGGCACCTCTTGTCGGGGCTGTTGCGCCTTGTACTGTGAACATCCATAAACCGCAAGAACACATGACGTAGGGTTTTATGCTCCGGCGGCCCGAACCTGTCTAAACCCCCACGTACGCAGGAATCTGTGATGCTCTTTGTACGGAAACCTACCCACCTGATTACAAAGGGTCCTTGCCAGATCCATATATCGTCATTTCCCCAACATCTTTGGCGCGCCAGGTAGGGGGGCTGAGTTTCTGGCACGAACCTTCACCGGTCTCTGTGCACCTTCACCAGCAGCCTCATCATCGCCCATGGCTCCCAAGAAGGCCAAGGGTGCGGCGACTCCTGCTGCGACCACATCCAAGTTACCATATCAGGCGACCGTCGGCAGCGCCGACGGAGGAGACCACCGCGCTCACCTTGCTGGTGGGCGCAGTCACAACAACACGCGGAGCTCCGCGAGCCGTGACCCAGACCCCGCCGTCGTAGAAACACGGAACACACCGGCGGCGGCGGGGGCTGAACCCGTAGTAGTGGCGGCCACAGCGGCGGCTGCAGCAGCGGTGAAGGTGACCACGCCTCCGCCGCGCCCTTCACAGGACAACTGTGGCCAACATCCCCGACGCGGTGAGCCCGGGCAACGCGCGGACAAGACCCCTGAGAGTCCCTCCCAGGGCACGCAGGGCCAAGCTCGACAGCGGCCTCCTGGAGCTGATGAGCGGCGCACGACGACACGGGCAAACGCTCCTCCTGACACTATCAGGGGTAAGAGTGTCACCCATGCCTTGCGCCGCTCCATGCCCAGGACTGCGGAAGAGGCTCTAGCGCTGGCACAACTGTTGCTAAACTTCCTGCCTACGCTGGAGAAGATGGAGGACTGGAGAGCAACCATACAAAGCCTGCTGAGCTTTGCAAACCGCAATAGGCCGGAGGGGGCAGGACCGTCGCACGCATGCCGAGCAGCCTCGGGAGGCTGATACTTGTGATGTGATGCCCCCAATTTGACTGTACGCTAATCATACACACAAATGCGTATGACCTAGATTAGGGACTCACTGATCGATATCACAGCACAACTCTAGACACAAATTAAAGTCATACAGCTTCATATTAAAAGCCAGGGGCCTGGAGGGCTCGAATACAAAGCTCAACAAGCACAAGTCAGCGGAAGCAAATAATATCTGAGTAGAGACATAAGTTAAACAAGTTTTGCCTTAAGAAGGCTAGCACAAACATAAAACAGATCGAAAGAGGCGAGACCTCCTGCCTAGGAACATCCTCTCCTAGTGCTGGTCGGGGGCAGCCTCCACGTGGTAGTAAGCTCCAGCGGTGGTGTAGTAGTCATCTCCGGTGTACTCCATCTCCTGGGCTCCATCATCTGAACGCATTAATCATATCGAAGGGGGGGAGAGAAAGCAAAGCAGCGGTGAATACTCATCCAAAGTACTCGCAAGACTGACATCAGAACTAGGCTAAGTATGCATCAGTATCAAGAAATGGGGTTATATTTGGACTGACTCCAGAAAGCAAGGATGAGGGGGAAGGCCTAGTCCTATCAAAGTCTAGCATCTTCAACATCTTGCAGCATTAGAAGAGAGTAGACTGATAACTCATAAATAGCAATAATATTGTAGCAGGTTTTATTAAGTAACCATGCCCAGAGATTCTTCCTCGACTCCCTGCGAGGAAGAAATCTCGGAGCCAACATTCATTTCAATTTTAAGTCATAATTATAGTTGTAGTAGATCAAGGTACAACTCCAAGTCATCCTGTTACCGTGGACACGGCTATTCGAATAGTTGAATTCATCCCTGCAGGGGTGCACCACATTTTCAACAAGCTTGATCACCTCTGGCCGGACACACTTTCTTGGGACATGCCCGGCCTCGGGAAATCAACACGTCGTCGCCCTACCTAGGCTCAACAGAGAGGCCAGCCCGCCGGTCTAAATCCTAATCGCGCAGGGGTCATGGGCCCACTCGCCCTTTGCACTCCCGCACGATGCGTGGGCGGCCGAGGTCAGTCCTAGCACACTCTAATACAAGATCAGTGCCGTCGCGGACCACTCGGGCATGCGCCGCTCCATTGTTGATGTCCAAAGAGCTTCGGCTGATACAACGACGCTGAGCACCCATAACTTGTCCCACGTGAAGGTTAGTGCGTAAAAAGGTCAATCGACCAACTCAGATCAAATACCCAAACCATTAGTATTTTATTAATGCGGTGACGAGCTCGACCCATGCTGTGCGGTCCCGTCGCCCCGTCTCGAGGTCTTGTGGCAAGGGCCTCACCTGCCCGGCCACGCCTCGTCGTCATTAATCCGTGGGTACCCTTCAGGGCCGACCCATCACCAACATCTGTTTGTAACCCAGTCATAGTAACCGTGTGTATAAGGCATCAAAGTGGAACCTGAGGAATCACCCTCAATGGTTCCTGCTCGATGTAACCGTCAAGGTGGACTTAGAGGAATCACCCTCGAGGATCACACAATTGAGGGGGGTTTGCACGATAGAGTTGATATCGGGAGTGGCGGATAGGTATCACCCTCTGTTTACCATGACCGGCTAGCTACACTACAGATCTAGCATCATGAGTACTTCACGAGGTGTCACCCTGGGTACTCGATAGTAGTTCTGCAGAGTCGTACAACTAAGGGGAGTGTGATGGTGTGACGGGCCTGGCTCGTCGATCAAGATGATCGAGTAACTGATTATTAAAGCGGGGCAACTGAGACTAAGTGGGCCACAGGGGTCACTGTGAACCTATGCTAAGCAGTTTAATGATGTAGCAGGTATTAGCAGTTTATCAAAAACAGCCTATGCATCAGAATAGGAGCTATCTATAACAGTAAAAAAACTAATGCAAGCATGAGAGAGAAGGAAGCTGGGCGATATCGGAATGCTGAAGGAGGGGTTGCTTGCCTTGCTGCTCTGCTGCAAAGGCCTGATCGTCAGTCGCGTAGTTGTACCCGACAGTAGCGTCAGTCTCGGGGTCTACCGGTAAGAAGAGGGTGAGAAACAATAAATATAAGGCAGACAGATGCAACACGATGCATGACATGGCAATATGCAAAGCTATGCATGCACAAACACAGTATTACACGTCACAGACGGATCAGAAGAATATCTTACGATATTTTCCGGGTCTCGGGCTACTACTGGACAAATGAAAACGATGGAAAAGTTCCATGTTCGTTATGATAGGAGCACGTGACAGACGAACGGACCGCGTATTCGGATTCATGGGATTTTTCTGATCAACTTTCATGTATAAATTATTTTCATCTGACTTACAGATTATTTTATATTAATTTTAAAGTTTTATTAATATTCAAAAATTAAATAGATTAAATTTAATTCAATTATTCAATTATGACATCAGCATGATGTCATGCTGACATCAGTAGTCAACAGTGGGGTTGACTGGTCAAACTGACCAGTGGGCCCCAAATGTCAGTGACACAGTATTAATTAGGTTTAAATCTAATTAATCAGATTAATTAGGGGTGGGACCCACATGTAAGTGACATATTATTTATTTTAATTATCAGGTTTAATTAAACAATATTAATTAGTCCTAATGTGGGCTGGGCCCACATGTCATCCTCTACTTAACTTAACAGAGTGTTAACTAATCTAATTAATCTTAATTAAGTTAATTAATTTATTAACTAATTAATTTATATAATTATTATTATATATTATTATTTTATCTATTTATTTATTTTTTTGTTTAAGCAAAAAAACGTTTATGGGGGTGTGGGCCCCCTATGTCAGTGGGGGATGTGGGGGGGGGGGCTTTTGCCCCACACTTCACAGATCAGGGCCGGGGCGAGGCCGCGGACGGCGGCACTGAGTGCAGCAACGCATGGTTGTGGGGAGCGGGGCCAGGCACGGCCAGGAGGAGGGGGGCGCCTCGCGGTAGCTGGCGGCGGTGATGGTGGCCGACCGGGGGGTGGCTAACGGCAGTGGTGGGCGGCCGAGGGGCGAGCGGGGACCGGAGCGGGACCACGGCGAGCGCGGGCGGGCGGTGGAGAAGGCAGAGGCAGGCGTGCGAGGGGGGCTGCGGGGCGCGGCGACCGTGGCGAGGTGCGAACGGGAGGGCGTGGTGGCGTGTGCGGCGCGTGGCGGGGCGGCACCGGAGCGCGCGGTGCGGGCGGCTTGCGGGAGCTGTGGGCGTGGCGATGGGTGGGTGAGCATGGTTGAAAGCACAATGTGCTCCCTTGGTGGTTTTGATAATTCATGACAACATACATTGTCTCTTGGACTAATATTTCTTCCTATTGTATTTCTGGTGAAAGGCCATAGAGGGAGAAGGTTTGGCAAAAAGGATTGTGTGGATATACCCCAAGATGCAAGGAAATGGATTGGCAAAGCTTCAAGCAAGAGGACTCTACATTTTACTTTGTGAGAAATCACTTTGAGTCCATAGGAAAGCCAATACTATTAAAAGGGGGTAAGGTACTGTTGGTGAACAAGATGCTCCACATGCACAAGTGATAGTCACCAAAAACACCCACAAACTCTTCCACAAAAGTCTATCCAAGCCTATCTTGAAAATCGGTAAGACCAACAATTCCTATTCGGTCTCATCGAGATTCAAACCCTAGACAGATCCTAAGCCAAACCCTAGCATCTCGGTACTACCATCATTCTATTCGGTGCCACCGAAATCAGTTGCCAACTTTCGGGTATCCTATTTTCAAGAATCGGTACCACTGAGTTTTGCCAATCGGTCTCACCGCGATTTGGACCAACTTTCTGGTTAGCCATTCTCAAGAATCGGTACCACCGAGTTTTGTGAATTGGTCTCACCGAGTTTTGGACCAACTTTCTGGTTAGCCGTTGTTAAGAATTGGTACCACCAAACTTTGAGAATCGGTCTCACCGAGTTGTGCAATCTGACCATTGGTCATCTTATCGGTACCACCGAGAATTATATATCGGTCTCACCGAGATTCAAAATTTGCTACCTTTGGAGCAACTCGGTACCACCGAGTTTTATACTTCGGTGTCACCGAGTTGGTCACTTTAGGTGTAACGATTGGATTTTTGGGGATGCCTACACCACCACCCACTCGAAAGAGAAGCACTCAGAACTATTCCATACTTGCCCATCCAATTTTCTGAGAGAGAGCCACCTACTCATGTGTTGAGATCAAGCCATTCCATTCCAACCATATGAATCTTGATCTCTAGCCTCCCCAAGTTGCTTTCCACCAATTCAATCTCTTCCACCAAAGCCAAATCTGTGAGAGAGTGATTGTGTGTTGAGGAGTCTATCATCTTGACGCACAAGAGCAAGGAGTTCATCGACATTACCGAGCCTATTACCTTTTGGAGGGTGGTGCCTCCTACATTGGTTAGGTGTCGCTTGGGAGCCTCCTACTTCGTGTTGTGGAGTTGAACCAAGAAGTTTGCACGGGCAAGGAGATCGCCTACTTCGTGAAGATCTACCTCTCAGCGTTCTGGGAACGGGGGTACCCAGACTCGCCAGCCTGCGGCCCAGGGCGTGGCCCACTTGGACAGCCAAGTACGGCCTAACGCAGCCTCACTCAAGACAAGGCCCTCGCGAGAGCCCCGTACTCACAAGGGAGACAATGCCAAGACCCGTACGGGAATAGGCCTACCCAGGCCCCCTCCTAAGCGGCGGAGATCTCTATGCAACGACAAGCCTCGGGAGGCCAGGGGTGACGCAAGCCAGGCCAGGCGGGCGCCAACGCTCGCAGAGGAGACAGTTTCCTCTTTGATGCAAAGGAGGCAAAGACAAGCACAGGTTCCCAAGGCGCCCCGCCAAAGGTTTCCATTCCGGTGCAACGAGACCAGGCCAGCGGGCACGTCAGGACGGATGTCACCAGCGAGCCCACCACCGCGTCACCACCAGCTACTTTGCAGGCAAAGACCACCTTTCATCAGGATAAGATGTACTTCCTGTCCCCTTTCGAATTTGGCCGTTGTGGGATCCCTTCCCGCCATTGCGATAAGGGAACAGGACCCAAGCCACTATAAATAGAGGCGAGGCCGCTCTGTAGAAGGAGAGATCCAACACCACCCGAGCGCCCTCCCGAGGCAACACACCACTGTACAAGTTCATCCACAAACCTCTTCGTGAGGCACTCCACCAAAAGCAGGAGTAGGGTTTTACGCTTCGCAGCGGCCCGAACCTGGGTAAATCCTTGTGTGCTAGTCTCTTTCTTCCTGAGAGTGTGCGAGCTTGTTTGGCTGGGTCGTCGAGCTGAAAGCTAGAGGTTGAAGCTGTTGGGGATCTTCGCACACGCCCCTGTGTTCGAACTTCTTGGGTTTTGCGGAGCCCGAAATCTGACATTTGGCGCGCTAGGTAGGGGGCGTGTTGGAGTCTTCAACAAGCTTCGCTTCTTCTTCACACCGTCGTGTCGATGGCCTACGCCCGACAAGCTCCCTTCGGCCCTGGCGGATCTGCCTTCGCCAACCTCGCCGCTGCCGCCCAAGACTCACGCCCCGGCAGCTCGGTGCTCGGCGGTCGTTACCAGGCCACCAGCGTCGTCTCCACCACCGTCGCTGCTCGTGCCGGCCAGGCACGCGGCGGGCGAGCGGCGCCCACGGGACCGACATCGCCCTGTACCCATGTGGGAGACCTCAACGCGCATGACGCGCTCCTGATGGCGAGTGAGATCCTTTGTCATCGCCCGACGCACAGGGGCTTCGACGCTTGGGCCGACCACATCACTGAGTTGGTCACCGTCGCGAGGAGGGCCTGGGTTCCGCACCCCTCTCCTCGACAACCGACGCTGGGCGCCGGGGGCACTCTCGCCGTGCCTCTCACCTCATCTGCAGACGGCGTGCCCGCCCCATGCCCGGGCGAGACCGGGCAGGGCCCGCCGCACGTCGTGCTCCTTCTCCTCCGGATCCCGGTGACCGGCTTCGGGGCGCTATCCTGCTCCGCC
Organism: Elymus sibiricus; assembly: GCA_039707655.1. NCBI lineage: Eukaryota > Viridiplantae > Streptophyta > Magnoliopsida > Poales > Poaceae > Elymus > Elymus sibiricus. Next base: position 269,187,378 of record CM077673.1, on the reverse strand, counting down.
AGTGGAGCCTTCGAAGGGGGAGAAGGGGGCGCCCCGCGAAGCGCCTCAACACACGTACCCATGCCCTGGTGGATCATCAACAGCCTGGATCGTCTCGGCGGGAGTGCGCCAACCGGTGCAGGGACCAGGCGGCTCAGGCTTCTGGGAAGACAGATAACCTGGGAGGCAATCCACGTCAGGACACGCGCGACCAACCCCACGGCGACGGTAGAGGTAAGCAACTTCAGGCGGAGGCTCGCCGCAGGAGGGTCTGTGGGCCGCGGGCCCAGGACGGCGTCGCCTTGCCGCCCAAGGAGGCCGCCCATGGGGCGCATAGAGACGGTTCAGGAGGGAGCCAAGGCCTTTACACAGAGGCCTATGTTCCGAGCTATGTTGTACCTGCGGATGGCGCGGTGGATCACGCGCCCCCCGCGGGCGCCAGCATCCTCCGGAGTAGGGAGATTTCCCGGACGTCCCCTCCAAGCCGAGCCTGGGGGCTTCCACTAAGGGGGCACCAGGCCAGGTTGGTGCAAGCAGGAGGGGGCGTCCAGGGACGCACGGGGGCGCGGCGCAGCCGCCGCCCTCGCGAGCAAGCAACACGCATCCTAGCTCCCCGGGCCACAGGAGCAACCACTTGGGGGAATCGACAGGATACGAGCAGTGCGGGCCACCCGCGGCAACGGGGGCGCCGGCGCGGCCCTCAGCAGGAAGGGCCTCGCGAGGTCCTCAAGTCGCGGTCTGGCCGGCGCCCCGACGCCTCACGAGGCGGCTTCACCGACACAACACCCCTATGGCTGCGCTGGGTGCATTGTACTCATGTTTGGGCCGTGGGAGCGCAATCCTAAGGCTACGCAGTGAACAATGCACTCAGGTTTGGGTTGTAGGGGCGCGCAACCGCGCAGAAATGTGCAGGATGGCTCTTAACTGAGCTGGGAGCACCCGGGCCACGCGCCTGGGGGCTTGCCCAACTATCTTCGGCCGTGACACTCTCACGTAATAATGAGTGGGTTGTATACGCCCGGAGCCCCCCGAGGACGTGGAGGGGTTCCATCCCACGCCCAAGTGGAAGCCCCATGTTTCGCGCTAGCGGACAATACTGTCCTCCAATGACTATGCCCACGCAACGTGGATGCCCTACGCTCCGCTCTGGGGGAAGACGAAGTCGAAGACTAGCCTAGGTGCCAGACACGGCTGTTGCTTGCTTCTTTTTGTATTCGGATTGCCACTCTGAAGTGAAACTTGAAGATTTCGTCACTCTATTTAAAAAGGGGCGGGAATTTTTCTCTCTTCGCAATTCCTTTTTCTGGCTTTCAAGTCTTTTTTTTGAATCGGCACCTTGCCAAGGCCCAAGCGCCTTGGCCCTCCCGTGGCGCCTCAGGGCAGGCCGGCAAGGGCCTGTTGCCTCGGAAGCATACATCTTTTAACGGTCGAACCCCGCTCGGGGGCTCCGGCCACGCCTCGGCACGGCAACACGGAGCCTCGGGAGGCTCAGGCAATTCCTGAAGCAGCAACCGGCGGAAGGGTATGTGATAACCCACAAGTATAGGGGATCGCAATAGTTTTCGAGGGTAGAGTATTCAACCCAAATTTATTGATTCGACACAAGGGGAGTCAAAGAATATTCTCGAGTATTAGCAGCTGAGTTGTCAATTCAACCACACCTGAAAGACTTAATATCTGTAGCAAAGTATTCAGTAGCAAAGTAGTATGGAAGTAGCAGTAACGATGGCAAAGTGACAGTAGCAGTTTTGTAGTGATTGTAACAGTAGCAACGGGAAAGTAACTTAGCAAAGATCAATATGGGAAAAGCTCGTAGGCAATGGATCAGTGATGGATAATATGTCGGATGGCATTCATCATGCAACAGTTATAACATAGGGTGACACAGAACTAGCTCCAATTCATCAATGTAATGTAGGCATGTATTCCATATATAGTCATACATGCTTATGGAGAAGAACTTGCATGACATCTTTTGTCCTACCCTCCCGTGGCAGCGGGGTCCTAATGGAAACTAAGGGATATTAAGGCCTCCTTTTAATAGAGAACCGGACCAAAGCATTAGCACTTAGTGAATACATGAACTCCTCAAACTACGGTAATCACCGGAAAGAATCCCAGTTATTGTCACCCTGGGGGATGCGGATCATAACTCGTAATAGGTGTCTACAACTTGCAAGATAGGATCAAGAACACACATATATTCATGAAAACATAATAGGTTCAGATCTGAAATCATGGCACTCGGGCCCTAGTGACAAGCATTAAGCATAGCAAAGTCATAGCAACATCAATCTCAGATCATAGTGGATACTAGGGATCAAACCCTAACAAAACTAACTCGATTACATGGTAAATCTCATCCAACCCATCACCGTCCAGCAAGCCTACGATGGAATTACTCACGAACGGCGGAGAGCATCATGAAATTGGTGATGAAGGATGGTTGGTGATGACGACGGCGTCGATTTCCCCTCTACGGAGCCCAAATTAGGCTCCAGATCTGCCCTCCTGAGGAAGAACAGGAGGTGGCGGCGGCTCCGTATCGAAAAAGGCGATGAACTCTTCTCTGTGATTTTTTTCTCCATAAATAGGAATATATAGGAGTGGAAACGAGGTCGTAGGAGCAACATGGGGCACACAAGCCACAGGGGCGCGCCCTAGGGGGGTGGGCGCGCCCCCCTGGCTTGTGGCCAGGTGGTGGGCCCCCTGCAATTGATTCTTTCGCCAGTATTTTTTATTAATTCCAAAAATATTCTCCGTAAATTTTCAGGTCAATCCGAGAACTTTTATTTCTACACAAAAATAACACCAAGGCAATTCTGCTGAAAACAGCGTCAGTCCGGGTTAGTTCCATTCAAATCATGCAAATTAGAGTCCAAAACAAGGGTAAAAGAGGTTGCAAAAGTAGATACGTTGGAGACGTATCAACTCCCCCAAGCTTAAACCTTTGCTTGTCCTCAAGCAATTCAGTTGATAAACTGAAAGTGATAAAGAAAAACTTTTACAAACTCTGTTTGATCTTGCTGTTGTAAATATGTCTAACTGATGTGCAGATTGTCAGCAAAGATTATGAACTAACCACATTCACAATAACATTTAGGTCTCACATTTACTCATATCAATGGCATAATCAACTAGCGAGCAATAATAATAAGTCTCGGATGACAACAATTTTATCAAAACAGTCATGATACAATATGACATAATGGTATCTCGCTAGCCCTTTCTGAGACCGCAAAACATAAATGCACAGCACCTCTGGAGAACAAGGACTGACTAGACATTGTAATTCATGGTAAAAGAGATCCAGTCATACTCATACCCAAAATCAATTAATAGCAAAGCATACAAATGACGGGAGTGCTCTCTAACTGGTGCCTTTTATGAGAGGGTGATGACTCAACAGTAAAGTAAAATAGATAGGCCCTTCACAGAGGGAAGCATTGATTTGCAGAGGTGCCAGAGCTCGAACTTTTAAAACAGGGAAGAATAATAATTTTGAGTGGTATGCTTTCATTGCCAACATAACAACTGAGAGATCTCGATATCTTCCATGCTAGATACATTATAGGCGGTTCCCAAACAGAATAGTAAAGTTTTTACTCCCCCTCCACCAAATCAGTCACACTCCATGGCGGGCCGAATCCACGGGTACCGTCCATACAAACACAATCTTGGGGGAGTTTTGTTTATTATATATTGATTTGAATTTTGAGCGTGGAACTGGGCATTCCGATTACCAGCCACTTTCTCGTGAATGACAGTGAATCAACACATATCGTGAGAATAACCCACCTAGCATGGAAGATACTAACAGCCCCCAGTCACTACATGAGCGATTTGGGCATACAAAACGGAATATTTATTTGAAGGTTTGGAGAGTGGCACATGCAAATTTACTTGGAACGGCAGGTAAATACCGCATATAGGTATGTATGGTGGACTCATATGGAACAACTTTGGGATTATGGAGATGGATGCACAAGCAGTATTCCCGCTTAGTACAAGTGAAGGCTAGCAAAAGACTGGGGAGCGACCAATTAGAGAGCGACAACAGTCATAGACATGCTTTGAGATTAACCAACATTGAATACAAGCATGAGTAGGATATAAATCACCATGAACATAAACATCGTGGAGGCTAAGTTGGTTTTGTTTCAACTACATGCGTGAACATGTGCCAAGTCAAGCCACTTGGATCATTCAGAGGAGGATACCATTCTATCATACTACATCACAACCATTTTAACATGCATGTTGGCACTCAAAACAAACCATTATTAACTCTTAGCTAATTAAGCATGGCATGAGTAACTATAATCTCTAATTGTCATTGCAAACATGTTCAACCCATAATGAGCTGAATCCTGAACGATGAGCTAATCATATTTACAAAAACAAGATAGGTCGAGTTCATACCAGCTTTTCTCCATCTCAGCCATTTCATCATATATCGTCATTATTGCCTTTCACTTGCACGACCGAACGGTGTGATAAATAATAAGAGTGCACGTGCATTGGACTAAGCTGGAATCTGCAAGCAATAACTCAAAGGAGAAGACGAGGTAATATGGGCTCTCTGAGAGATAAACAATAATGCATATGAGAGCCACTCAACATTCTCATCGTGGTCTTCTCCTTACGACCCAAAGAAAAGAAAAGAAAACTATTTACACGGGAAAAACTCCCAACAAGCAAAAGAAGAACTAGAAATCTTTTTGGGTTTTCTTTTAATACTACAGCTAAACAAACTTGAAAGGAAAGCTAGAACTATTTTTTTTGGATTTTTTCAAGATTAATCAATCACACAAGAAGAAAGTATAAAGAAGGAATAAACTACCATGGATGGTACAAAGAAAAAGTATAAACACCGACAACTGAAATGAGTGTGTGAACATGAATGTAATGTCGGTGAGAAATACGTACTCCCCCAAGCTTAGACTTTTGGCCTAAGTTGGTCTAGGGCCACGGTTCGCCCGGATAATATCCGAAGTCATAATTGGGGTGGTACTGGACTGCGGCGGCTACTGCCTGAACAGCTACAGCGTGGAGGCGAGCGGCTTCCGCCTCTCTCTCATACTCATTTGCCTCCTCTCTGGTTATAAAGTGTATTCGTTTTTCCTGAAAGTTAAAGAAGGCAGGAGCAGGAAGAGTAATATGGACAGCACGCTGTCTGTCAAAAATTAGTTGGTACAGGATGGACTGTACGTCCCTCTCAAGGAACTGGTAGCGCACCAAAGCCTCATAATCAAGAAAAGCAGGGTGTAACTCAATATCATTCTCTCTTATGGGTACCCCAAGATACTTAGCTACACGAGTGGCATAAATTCCACCAAAGAAATCTCCATCCTTAGCGTTAAGATGTAATCTCCTAGCAATAATAGCCCCTAAGTTATATCGTCTATCTCCCATGACCGCACTTTTAAGAATACTGAGATCAGGTACGCAAAGGTGGCTATGGTCATGTTTACCGTTAATGCATCTACCTATGAAGATAGCAAAATAATGTATGGCAGGAAAGTGAATGCTCCCCATAGCAGCTTGTGTAATGGTTCTAGTTTCTCCCACCGTGATGCGAGCAAGGAAATCATTATATTCATTTTTATGAGGATCGCTATGGCTACCCCACTGTGGAATTTTGCATGCATCATTAAAATCCGCTAGGTCCATGGTATAGGACTTATCATAAAGATTGAATAGAACAGAATGAGAATTACGCATGGATGAAAATTCAAACCTCCGTACGAAAGAATCGGTGAGTTGATAATATTGCTTGCATCGGTCTGAAATAAAATCCTCAAGGCCAGCATTCCTCATGTACGCATAAAACTCTTCCTTGAACCCGGCATTGTCCATGAATTGATCCGACGGCCATTCATAAGGCCGCACTTGAGCTTCCCTCGGTGGTTCAAGGTCGGGCTCGCGTAACGCGAGCCTCGGGGTCTTCTTGCTCGAGGAACCACCTTGGTATATTCTCCTTAACATCTTTTCTTCTCTGAAAAATTTCTGAAATTTTTAGTGACTCAAAATAAAAGTGAACAGCATTCAACAAAACTTATAGCAACTACTCCCACAAGTGCCTAGAGGCTATATTATGCATCAAAACTACTTGGGACCATACAAATTTGACATGCAAGCTCAAGAACAAGGTCACCACAGCAGCAAAAATTTGCAATATATAAAGCACTAGAACAAAAACTAATTGGACCATTGGAGGAGTCACATACCGATGAGCAATCCCCTAAAACAGTTTTGCAAATGGGGCTTTGAGCAAGAAGATCGAAAATAGCAGCAAAACGAGCTAGAACACGGGTTTGAGCAATGGTGGGATTTTTTCTGGGTGAAGACGAAGTGGATGGTGGCTGGAATAAGTGAGGGGGCCCCACGTGGGACCCACAAGCCAGGGGGGCGCGCCCAGGGGGGTGGGCGCGGCCTGCAGGCTTGTGGCCCACTAGTGCAGCCCCCTGATGCATACTCAGTGCCAAAAATTCTAAAATATTCCAGAAAAAATCATACTAAATTTTCAGGGAATTCTGAGGACTTTTATTTTCAGGTCATTTTTCTATTGCACGGATAAAATGGAAAACTGAGAAATAATAGCATTTGCACTTAATTGAAACTAAGGAACAGAAAATAAAAGTTGGGTACAGAAGGTTGTGCTTTCTAAATTCATCCATCTCATGCTCATAAAAAAGAATCCATCAATAAGGTTGATCAAGTCTTATTGACAAACTTTTTCCGAAGGTCATGGAACCGGAGAATTTTCGAATAACACTAGGTTACCTCAATGGGGATATGCATGTCCCCAACAATAAGTATATCATATTTCTTTTTGGCAGTAGGAAGAGGGAATTCAAAGTCTCCAATAATAATCGTTGAAATCTTTTCAATGGAGTTGATACTATGAACTTGAGGTTGTTTCTTCGGGAAGTGTACCGTATGCTCATTACCATTAACATGAAAAGTGGCATTGCCCTTGTTGCAATCAATAACAGCCCCTGCAGTTTTCAAAAAGGGTCTACCAAGGATGATCGACATACTGTCGTCCTCGGGGATATCAAGAATAACAAAGTCCGCTAGAATAGTAACATTTGCAACCACAACAGGCACATCCTCGCAAATACCGATGGGTAAAGCAGTTGATTTATCAGCCATTTGCAAGGAGATTTTAGTAGGTGTCAACTTATTCAAATCAAGTCTACGATATAAAGAGAAAGGCATAACACTAACACCAGCTCCAAGGTCACATAAGGCAGTTTTAACATAATTTCCTTTAATAGAGCATGGTATAGTAGGTACTCCGAGATCTCCTAGTTTCTTTGGTATTCCACCCTTAAAAGTATAATTAGCAAGCATGGTGGAAATCTCAGCTTCTGGTATCTTTCTTTTATTTGTCACAATATATCTTTCATATACTTAGCATAAGGAGACATTTTCAGAATATCAGTCAAGCGCATACGCAAAAAGACAGGTCTAAGCATTTCAACAAAGCGCTCAAAATCTTCATCATCCTTTTTCTTGGATGGCTTAGGAGGAAAGGGCATGGGTTTTTGAACCCATGGTTCTCTTTCTCTACCATGCTTCCTAGCAATAAAGTCTCTTTTATCATATCTCTTATTCTTAGGTTGTGGGTTATCAAGATCAACAGCAGGTTCAATATCCACATCATTATCATTACTGGGTTGAGCATCAACATGAACATCATCATTAATATTATCACTAGGCTCATGTTCATCACCAGATTGTGTCTCAGCATCAGAAATAGAAATATCATTTGGATTCTCAGGTGCATCTATAACAGGTTCACTAGCAGCATGCAAAGTCCTATCGTCATTCTTTTTCCAACTCTTATTGGAACAACTAGGTGCATCAGTATTAACTCTCTGAGAATCTTGCTCAATTCTCTTAGGATGGCCCTCAGGATACAAAGGTTCCTGAGTCATTCTACCACCTCTAGTCACAACTTTAACAGAATGATCATTGTTCTTACTATTCATTTCATTAAGCAAATTATTTTGAGCCTTAAGTACTTGTTCTACTTGGGTAGTTACCATGGAAGCATGTTTACTAATAAGCTTAAGATCATTGATAGTTCTACTCAAATAATCACCCAAGTGATCCAGCATGTAAGCATTATGTTTCAATTGTCTACTAACATAAGCATTGAAATTTTCTTGCTTCACAATAAAATTATCAAACTCATCCAAGCATTGGCTAGCAGTCTTATTACAGGGAATATCTCCTTCATCAAATCTACGGAGAGAATTTACCTCTACTACCTGTGTCGGGTTATCAAGACCATGTATTTCTTCAATAGGTGGTAGATTCTTAACATCTTCAGCTTTAATACCTTTTTCTTTCATAGATTTCTTTGCCTCTTGCATATCTTCAGGACTGAGAAATAGAATACCTCTTTTCTTCGGAGTTGGCTTTGGAGGTGGTTCGGGAATAGTCCAATCATTATCATTGCTCAATATATTATTCAATAGTAGTTCAGCTTGTTTAACAGTTCGTTCCCTGAAAACACAACCAGCACAACTATCTAGGTGGTCCCTAGAAGCATCAGTTAGTCCATTATAAAATATATCAAGTATTTCATTTTTCTTGAGAGGATGATCAGGCAAAGCATTAAGTAATTGGAGAAGCCTCCCCCAAGCTTGTGGGAGACTCTCTTCTTCAATTTGCACAAAGTTAAATATTTCCTGCAAGGCAGCTTGTTTCTTATGGGCAGGAAAATATTTTTCAGAGAAGTAATAAATCATATCCTGGGGGCTACGCACACAACCAGGAGCAAGAGAATTAAACCATATCTTAGCATCACCCTTTATTGAGAAAGGAAACAACTTAAGAATATAGTAATAGCGAATTTTTTCCTCATGAGTAAATAGGGTGGCTATATCATTTAATTTAGTAAGATGTGCCACAACAGTTTCAGATTCATAACCATGGAAAGGATCAGATTCAACCAAAGTAATTAACTCAGGAACGACAGAGAATTCATAATCCTTATCAGTAACAAAGATAGGTGAAGTAGCAAACTTAGGATCATATTGCATTCTAGCATTCAAAGATTTTTCTTTCCACTTGCGAAGCAATTTCTTAAGATCATCTCTATCCTTACAAGCAAGAAAGCCCCTGGCTACCTCTCCTTCCATAACATAACCTTCAGGGATATCAGGCCATTCATATCTAGGAGAGCTAGGTCTAGCAGGTGTATCATAGTGTTCAGTTTCAATAATTTCATCAGATTCAGAGATATCATCAGTTTCAACATTGACTCTAGCAATTTGTTCATCAAGAAATTCACCCAGTGGCACCGTATTATCAAGCACAGTATCATCATAAGCATCATGCATAGCAGAAGTAGCATCATCAATTACTTGCGACATATCAGAATTACTAACAGGTGGTGGTGTCGCAAATTTACTCATAACAGAAGGTGAATCAAGTGCAGAGCTAGATGGCAGTTCCTTACCTGTCCTCGTAGTTGAGGGGTAGATCTTAGTTTTAGCATCTTTCAGATTCTTCATAGTGATCAACATATATAAATCCCAAGTGACTCAGAGAATAGAGCTATGCTCCCCGGCAACGGCGCCAGAAAAAGGTCTTGATAACCCACAAGTATAGGGGATCGCAACAGTTTTCGAGGGTAGAGTATTCAACCCAAATTTATTGATTCGACACAAGGGGAGTCAAAGAATATTCTCGAGTATTAGCAGCTGAGTTGTCAATTCAACCACACCTGAAAGACTTAATATCTGCAGCAAAGTATTCAGTAGCAAAGTAGTATGGAAGTAGCAGTAACGATGGCAAAGTGGCAGTAGCAGTTTTGTAGTGATTGTAACAGTAGCAACGGGAAAGTAACTTAGCAAAGATCAATATGGGAAAAGCTCGTAGGCAATGGATCAGTGATGGATAATTATGTCGGATGGCATTCATCATGCAACAGTTATAACATAGGGTGACACAGAACTAGCTCCAATTCATCAATGTAATGTAGGCATGTATTCCATATATAGTCATACATGCTTATGGAAAAGAACTTGCATGACATCTTTTGTCCTACCCTCCCGTGGCAGCGGGGTCCTAATGGAAACTAAGGGATATTAAGGCCTCCTTTTAATAGAGAACCGGACCAAAGCATTAGCACTTAGTGAATACATGAACTCCTCAAACTACGGTAATCACCGGAAAGAATCCCAGTTATTGTCACCCTGGGGGATGTGGATCATAACTCGTAATAGGTGTCTACAACTTGCAAGATAGGATCAAGAACACACGTATATTCATGAAAACATAATAGGTTCAGATCTGAAATCATGTCACTCGGGCCCTAGTGACAAGCATTAAGCATAGCAAAGTCATAGCAACATCAATCTCAGAACATAGTGGATACTAGGGATCAAACCCTAACAAAACTAACTCGATTACATGGTAAATCTCATCCAACCCATCACCGTCCAGCAAGCCTACGATGGAATTACTCACGAACGGCGGAGAGCATCATGAAATTGGTGATGAAGGATGGTTGGTGATGACGACGGCGTCGATTTCCCCTCTCCGGAGCCCAAATTAGGCTCCAGATCTGCCTTCCCGAGGAAGAACAGGAGGTGGCGGCGGCTCCGTATCGTAAAATGCGATGAACTCTTCTCTGTGATTTTTTTCTCCGTAAATAGGAATATATAGGAGTGGAAACGAGGTCGGAGGAGCAACAGGGGGCCCACAAGCCACAGGGGCGCGCCCTAGGGGGTGGGCGTGCCCCCTGGCTTGTGGCCTGGTGGTGGGCCCCCTGCAGTTGATTCTTTCGCCAGTATTTTTTATTAATTCCAAAAATATTCTCCGTAAATTTTTAGGTCAATCTGAGAACTTTTATTTCTGCACAAAAATAACACCAAGGCAATTCTGCTGAAAACAGCGTCAGTCCGGGTTAGTTCCATTCAAATCATGCAAATTAGAGTCCAAAACAAGGGCAAAAGAGTTTGGAAAAGTAGATACGTAGGAGACGTATCAGTATGGGAGCCGCTCGAGCGTCAAGGGGGACTCCTGAGCAACGCGCTTCAGGAGCCACACTAGTCACGTAGCCCCTCGCCCCTTGGTCTCGTCCTGGTGATCCGGACGCCCCAACGGCGGTCGAGGTATGCGCGGGATTGGGCTCCGCCGACGCAGAGCGCCGCTTGAGCGTCAAGGGGGGGGGGGTTCCCGATCAACGCGCCTCAGGAGCCTCACTGATCACGTAGCTCCTCGCCCCTTGGTCTCGTCCTGGTGATCCGGACGCCCCAACGGTGGCCGAGGCCTCGTCCCTTTGGTCTCGTCCTGGTGATCCGGACGCCCAAACAGCGGTCGAGGCATGCTCGGGATTGGGCCCCGCCGACGCAGAGTGCCGAAAGGGCTCCCGAACCATCCCGCTCACAAGGAAGAGGCCCTCCCTGGTGGGATCCTCGAGCTCCCTGGACGTCCCAGCTGCACCTCGCGACGCACGAGCTCGCCACGACCCGCCAAGCTAAGTACGCCAACTGATCAGATGATAGCCCAAATACAGGTTAGGAGGTGTGAGCTCTAACGTGAGAATGCAGGCACTACGGTTTACTACGTGCTTCCATCAGGCTTCTTGTGGATCCAGGTACAAGGAAGGGCAGTGCAAGGGAAGCAGTCCGGCCTCTTTAGGCGACGTCGCTAAGACCCTGGCCTTGGGGGCGGCACGCTCCTCCTCAGGAGGGCCCGCCTCGCGAGGCCCAGCAGGCCGTCATCGCCGGGCATGGTGCGACACCCCCACGGACCTCTCAAAGGGCGCCGAGCCGCCCCGACGGTATCGCAAAGCTCCGCGCAAGAGATGAAGTCGCGCCACACAAAACAAGCAACCAACGGTTTAAAAGAAGGAGGAGGGAGACGAAGGTAAAACACAAAAGTTTAATGCCCTCAGGGGCCAAGTGTTTCTTAACATGACAGGAACCAAGGAAAGAAAACAGGGGTAGCCTAGGCGGAGGAGCCGCTGTCGCCACCCGGACCATCGCCCGCCATGGCGCCGGAGTCGTCGCTCTCGTCGGAGGAGGGCGTTTGGACGAACCGTTCCACCAGGGACTCCACGTGCGGGTGCACCTCGTCCCTGAGAGGCCTCTGGAGCTCCTCGGGCACCGGCTCCATGACATGGGGGAGATCAAGCTCCGAAACGTGGCGACGTAGGTTGGAGAAGACGCGCGTCAGCGCGATGTCCAGGAGGTCACGAGCGCTTGACATGTTGTCCACGTCCACCCAGGAGACGCCGGTCTCCAGCGCCTCCACCACCTTTCCGAAGAAGTTGAGGTAGCCTCCGTCGCCGTGGGCACACGGCAGCGCGGGGGCTTCCCCGACGAACCGGCTCACCGCACCAACCGCGCGGTGGGCGATATCCAGGTACTGCTTGGCGCGCTGCGCCTCCAGCATCTTCTCATGCGCCGCCTCGTCCTGGGCGGCCTGCACGGCGTCGGCAGCCCCCTTGACCTGGGTCTGGAGGGACACCAGCTCCTCCTGGGCCTCCGCCTCGCCCCTGAGCGCGGCCTGGAGGGCGGCCTTGGTGTCCGCCAACTGGAGCCTCAGCGCGTCCGCTTCCCCCTGGAGCTCGTCGAGCCTGCGCCTCTTGGGCGCGGGCGCCCTGGGAGGAGGGAACAATCAGGTCCGGCGAGTCGGGCGTGACCGCAAGAGAAGGGGGCGGGTGACGGAACACTTACTCATCAATGATGGCAGAGCGCCAGTAAGCTTGAGTCGGCCTCGAAGGCCCTCCACCGCTGCCCCCAGAGACCGACGGTGGAGCCGGGGACCCCGTGCGCTTACCCGTGCCTGCTGCACTCCCCCCAGACACCATGGAAAAATAAAGGGGAAGAGGATGATGAGGAAGATATCTTGGAAGGATGGAAAGTGAGAGGGCACGTCAGGATGGCAACCCCCCCCCCCCGAGGCGAGGCGGGTTTATAGGCGCAACCGCTGCCCACGGGGCGTCGTGGGGAGTGGAGGCGCCGTGCGCTCCTCGGGCGCTGCGTGCCAGACTCGGTCGGCGTGCTACCCTGCCTCACGTCGCTTCATCTGCCCCCGTCGGGTCACATCCGCGTGGCCCGAGGGGGGGGGACACAAGGATATAGCTGCATTCAAGGAAGGGCAATGATGGCCGGCGCCGTGCGCTGGCTTCGCGTCAGCGTGACTCGGGGCGTTTTCCGACTTCTCCGAGAGCTGAGGCGCCCGCGTCTCACTGTGCGCCATGTGCCAGGTTGGCCCCGCAGGCAGTTAGGGCCCGCGGCGCTCGGGACGGCTCCTTCGGCTTCGCCCCGAAGCCAACCCAAGCGCGCCTTGGGCCCGGGGACTCGCCAGCCTACGGCCCAGGGCATGGTCCACTTCGACGGCCAAGTACGGCCCAGCGCGGCCTCACTCAAGACAAGGCCCTCGCGAGAGCCCCGTACTCGTGAGGGAGACAGCACCAAGACCCGTATGGGAATAGGCCTCCCCAGGCCCCCTCTTGAGCGGCGGAGATATCTATGCAACGACAAGCCTCGGGAGGCCAGGGGTGACGCAAGCCAGGCCAGGTGGGCGCCAGCACGTGCAGAGGAGACAGTTTCCTCTTTGATGCAAAGGAGGCAAAGACGAGCGCAGGTTCCCAAGGTGCCCCGCCAAAGGTTTCCATTCCAGTGCAACGAGACCAGGCCAGCGGGCATGGCAGGACGGATGTCACAAGCGAGCCCACCACCGCGTCACCACCAGCTACTTTGCAGGCGAAGACCACCTTTCCTCAGGATAAGATGTACCTCCTGTCCCCTTTCGAATTTGGCCGTTGTGGGATCCCTTCCTGCCATTGCGATAAGGGAAGAGGACCCAAGCCACTATAAATAGAGGCGAGGCCGCTCTGTAGAGGGAGAGATCCAACACCACCCGAGCGCCCTCGCGAGGCAACACACCACTGTACTAGTTCATCCACAAACCTCCTCGTGAGGCAATCCACCAAAAGCAGGAGTAGGGTTGTACGCTTCGCAGCGGCCCAAACCTGGGTAAATCCTTGTGTGCTAGTCTCTTTCTTCCTGAGAGTGTGCAAGCTTGTTTGGCTAGGTCGTCGAGCTGAAAGCTAGAGGTTTAAGCTGTTGGGGATCTTCACACACGCCCCTGTGTTCGAACTTCTTGGATTTTGCGGAGCCCGAAATCCGATACTACCCATAGTGAGGCTAGTCCTTTGTGGACGGAAGCTGTTATGGAATAGTCAAGGTTGCTACTTCGTGGACCCTTATGGGTGGAGCCCTCCGTGGACTCTCGCGACCGTTACCCTTCGTGGGTTGAAGACTCCATAAACGTGGACGTACGATAGCACCACCTATCGGAACCACGGGAAAAATCTTCGTGTCCCTCATGCGTTTGATCTCCCTATCTCAACTCCTTACTTCCATGTGCAATGTCTTTATTTTCCGCTGCCACACTTGTTGACTTACATGTGTAGGGTGTGCTAGACTTGCTATAATTGCTAAAATCTCCCAACCAATTAACTTAGGAAAAGGTTAGGTTTTTAATTCCTGCAAGTAGTCTATTCACCCCCCCTCTAGACACTCTTCTAGTGATCCTACAAGTGGTATCAGAGCATTGGTCTCCATTGCATCGGTTTCATCACCGTGGAGGAAGATGGATGTGTCTAGTTTGGGGAGTTTGAGTTGTAGAGTGCCTATTCTTGATGGGGAGTAATATAGTCAATGGAAATATAAGATGCTTGAGCTATTCAATGAATTGCATTTGAGCAAGTATGTTAAGAACCCCTATGTACCTCCCATTGATCCTTTACATCCCACACACGAAGAGGAAATTGATATGCTATGCAATCTTAGAACTGTTAATCTTATCATTAGAGGATTGCCTAGGATTGTTCTTAGTCAAATGAAGAATTTTGAATGTGCTTATACTTTGTGGAATGACTTGGAGAAACGATATCCAAGTTATTCGTTGAGTAATCTTGATGAAATTCTTCATAAAACTATTGTCTTTCACAAAATGATGCCTAGTGATCCCAAGTTTAATGACTATCTATTTGAGCTTAGAGACCTCATGCGTGCTAAAGGAGGTGTCATAACAATCAATAACATCATTGTAGAAGCCATTTGCATTCATAATCTTGAACATTGTCATGATCACAACCCTAATGAATCCCAGGTTTCTTGTGACGAGGATTTCCCACTTGATGATGACAATGTGGAACATGGCTACTATGGTGAAGATGAGTTGTTCGACATCGAGCATGAGAAGATCATGAAGAATCTAAGTCTCATGGCAAACTTCAAGGATTACATGTCCGGAGGAAAAGAGTGGATTCTCGATAGTGGATGCACCGATCATATGACCGGAGATAGAGACATGTTTGAAGAGATCACACCAAATCATGGACCACGAAGGTATGTAACTTTTGGAGACAACTCCAAGGGTAAGGTACTTGGTCTTGGTAAGGTGGCCATATCCCATGATAGCTCTATTCAAAACGTCATGCTTGTTGAATCCCTTGGCTACAATCTTCTTTCCATATCTAGACTTGCCGACTTTGGTTTTAATGTGCTATTCACGAAAGTAGATTGCCAAGTGTTTCGTCAAGATAATCATAACATGGTCTTTACCGGTTTCCGTAGAGGTGATCTTTATATTATCGATTTCACTAAGAGATCCAAATCCCATACTTGTCTTATTACAAAACCTTCTAAAGGTTGGCTTTGGCATAGAAGACTAGGACATGTTGGCATGCGTAATCTAGACAAGCTTATCAAAGGTGATCATATACTTGTTGTTAAAGATGTTATCTTTGACAAAGATAGACTTTGTAGTGCTTGTCAAGCTGGAAAGCAAGTAGGTGGAAGTCATCCCGTAAAGAATATCATGACTACTAGGAGACCACTCGAGTTACTTCACATGGATCTTTTTGGTCCCAATGCTTACAAGAGTCTCGGTGGAAATTCCTATGGTCTAGTTATAGTTGATGATTTTTCCAGATGTACGTGGGTATTCTTTCTTGATGATAAGTCGCAGGTATAAAAGATCTTCAAGAACTTCGCTCGCAAAGCGCAAAATCAGTTTGAGGTGAAGATCAAGAAGGTTCGGAGCGATAACGGATTGTAGTTCAAGAATACCCATGTAGATACCTTTCTTGACGAAGAAGGTGTTTCACATGAGTTCTCGGCTACGTACACACCTCAACAAAATGGAGTTGTTGAGAGGAAGAACCGGACTCTTAATGAGATGGCAAGAACGATGCTTGACGAATACAAGACGCCAAGACACTTTTGGGCAGAAGCCGTGGAAACAACATGTCATGCCACAAACCGACTCTACTTGCACAAGCTTCTCGGTAAAATGGCATACGAGCTACTCACCGGAGAAAAGAATCCTTCGTAAGCTATCCAAGACTTGTCCATCGGCAAGATTCGTCCCATGGAGGTGAAGGAAAGTACTTCGCCAACTCAAGTGGAAGCCCCTACTTCACGTGAAGGTGATCCTCAACACGACATGGAGGCATCCACAAGCGGTACACGACAAGATGAAGAGGAGGAAGTACATCATGAAGATCCTCCACAACCTCCTTCACCAGCACCTCAAGGGAATGACACCTTCAACAACAATGAAGATGAAGGAGATGATGATGATGAAGAAGCTCCACCATCCAACAAGTCTAAGCTACCCCGAGTTCGAGCAAGAGTGACCAAGAACCATCCTCTAAACCAAATCTTCGGTGACATACAAACCGGGAGAATCACTCGCTCTAAAACTCGCTTAGCTAATTTTTGTGAGCATTATTCTTTCATCTCTAGCATTGAAACTTTGAAGGTTGAACAAGCTCTTGAAGACCCGGATTGGGTGAACGCCATGCATGAAGAGCTTCACAATTTCGAGAGGAACAAAGTGTGGACACTCGTGGAGAAGCCCAAGGACGAGCACAACATCATCGGAACCAAATGGGTGTTTCGGAACAAGCAAGATGAAGACGGTCAAATTGTACTTAACAAGGCGCGTCTCGTAGCCCAAGGTTATACGCAAGTTGAAGGTATGGACTACGGTGAGACCTATGCCCCCGTCGCTAGACTTGAAGCTATTCGCATTGTTCTTGCTTATGCTAATCACCATGATATCACGCTTTATCAAATGGACATTAAAAGTGCCTTTTTAAATGGTGAGATTGAAGAAGAGGTCTATGTTAAGAAACCCCCTGGTTTTGTGAATCCTAAGAAACCTAGTCATGTCTACAAGCTTCGTAAAGCACTTTATGGTCTTAAGCAAGCCTCATGTGCTTGGTATAAATGCTTAACGAAGTTCCTCATTGAAAAAGGTTTTGAGATTGGTAAAATTGACGCAACCTTATTCACTAAAAGAGTTAATGGTGAACTATTTGTGTGCCAAATTTATGTGGATGATATTATCTTCGGATCTACTAACCCACAATTTAGTGAAAGATTTGGAAGGATGATGTCCGAGAAGTATGAGATGTCCATGATGTGTGAGCTGAAATTCTTTCTTGGTTTGCAAATCAAGCAAATGAGAGAAGGAACTTTCATCTCTCAAACCAAGTATACCAAGGACTTGATCAATAAGTTCAACATGCAAGAGTGTAAAGGTATGAAAACTCCTATGCCTACTAGTGGACATGTTGACCTTACCAAGGAGGATGAACCGGTTGATCAAAAGGTTTATCGATCTATGATTGGTTCATTGCTATATCTATGTGCCTCCCGTCCCAATATTATGCTTAGTGTTTGCATGTGTGCTAGATATCAAGCTGCACCTAAAGAGTGTCATCTTTTGGATGTGAAACATATTGTGAGATATTTGATACAAACACCAAACTTTGGCATTTGGTATCCCAAGGGATCCTCTTTTAACCTTGTTGGCTATTCCGATTCGGACTATGCCGGTGACAAGGTTGATAGAAAATCCACCTCGGGTACATGTCAATTTCTTGGTAGATCTCTTGTGTCTTGGTCCTCCAAGAAGCAAAACTGGGTATCTCTATCTACAGCCGAAGCTGAGTATATTGCTGCCGGATCATGTTCTGCACAATTGCTATGGATGACACAAATGCTTAAGGATTATGGAATCCATGTGAAAAATGTTCCATTACTTTGTGACAATGAAAGTGCTATTAAGATTGGTCATAATCCCATGCAACATTCTCGAACTAAGCATATTCAAGTTCGACATCATTTCATTCGCGATCATGTTGCCAAAGGAGATATCAATCTTAAGCATGTTCGTACCAACAAGCAATTGGCCGATATCTTTACTAAGCCACTTGATGAGATAGTGTTTTGTCACTTTAGGAGTGAGTTGAACATCCTTGATGCTTCAAACCTTAGCTAGACTCACTCGATTGCATGCAAGGGCATGAGCTTACATGGTACTTCCATGATACACTTGACATGTTATCTTATACCATGGAATTCTATGCTCCCTTGTATTGCATCTAACCTTTTGTAGGTACTTGGAAGAACAACACTCCACAAGACTGACATCAACTCATATCCTAAGCAATCTTGTCTTGGACAAGTAACACAACCCCTCTTGATGATGGAAGGAAGAAGACAACTCAACCATATCCTTGACATATATTTGATGTGATCATATTTGCTAATTCTCAATTCATATCATGTCAAATGGATATATATTGTTCTTCCTTGCATAACTAACCTATGTAGGTGATAAGTGAACCAAAACAAGAAGGATTGCTCCCAACTCAAGATGAACTTCATCAACCTCGAGAATCCTCAACAAGTTCACCTACAAGCCACGTCATCAACATCACTCAAAGGTATGTACTCATATCCTTGAAAAAGCTTTACTCCAAGTCATGAGATAAAGCAACTCAAGTGATATGAAAACATTAAAATGCTTAATCGAAAAATGGTAACCCCATTTTGAGCTTAACGATGAGTATGACCTATGATCAAGTATTCTTGCTTGGCTCCTAAGTCAATATACTCTAATATAGGTGACCTAGTCACCGACCATCATCTAGTTGAGTATCTTGTTTGGTTCATTCATTATTTTGCAAGATTTCTTGGAACCACTCAAATCTTCTCTAGTTGATGTTTCTTTGTAAATCGTTTTGTATTTCCTTTGAAATATCTTTAAAATTTTATCGCAAGTTTTCTAAAATTATTTGAGGTTTTCTAGAAGTTGCCAAGTTTCTGTTATGCCCTCGGAGCCTCCAATTCAAATGACTCGGTTCTACCGATTATACAGATAGGCTGCAAATACACGTCTCGGTTCCACCGACTTATTTGCCTTGGAGCCACCGACTTTGCTATCTTTTCTATCCTTTGTTAAACTTAGCAATTCTCCATTTCTTCGATGATCCCTTATTATTATAAAAAAAAGGGAAGGGGAGAAACTCTATTCTAGGATCCCTAACTCAAAGGAGGAGAAGTCTTACAAGCTATCAGATCAGCCAAAGGGGGAGAAATTATTTTCCATGATTCCCTCAGTTTTCAATGCTCTCTATAATTTTCATTCTTTTCTGTGAACCCTACATTCTATGACCCTTCTTCTCAAGGATCCCTTCTAAATCCATGACCCCTGTGTCTGACCCTGAGTATGGACCTTTTTGAAAATTAATGCCAAAGGGGGAGAAATACCAAAGCTTCAAAAAGCTAAAGGGGGAGATACATGCTTCAATGCAAAGGGGGAGAGACAATCAAGGGGGAGAATATCAGAGTTCATACTTATATAGACAAGGGGAGAATACCAAAGTAGGGGGAGCAAAATATGTTTATTTCATTTGACTACTCATGTTAGACTTTTCTCACCCTATCCAATCCCAATATCTGCATGCTAAGATTCAGAGGGAAAGGATGACCTACTATTTCACATCTAGGGGAGAAAGTTCTAAATGTTCTTGGAGACATATCAACCTTAAGGAATACTATCTTCTATATGTTCTCCACATCTTGGTACTATTGAGCTCTATTGCCTTTTGATTGGTAGAATACTCTTGTGTTTCCTAACAATGTTTTCTCACGTGTGTTTCTACTACTAGAATGCTCAAGAACTCAAGGTAAGTATATGCATCATATCCTTGATCAAGATGATGTCTTGCTTCTTGCACATATTGTTTGCAAGAGTGAAGTCTTGAACAAGGATACATCTCACTCATATATATTTGATGCATATAGCCAAGATACACATGACTCATATTATTCCTTCCACTATATGTGTGTCCATGCATTCCAAAGCAACTATCCTTTAAAGGGATTGCACACATTTAGGGGGAGCAAGTCTAAGTCATGTGTCTCTCAAAGTCTTCATTATATCCATGCATATCTTTATTTGAAGCTTTGATTGTATGTTGTCATCAATTACCAAAAAAGGGGGAGATTGAAAGCACAATGTGCTCCCATGGTGGTTTTGATAATTCAGGACAACATACATTGTCTCTTGGACTAATATTTCTACCTAGTGTATTTCAGGTGAAAGTCCATAGAGGGAGAAGGGTTGGCAAAAAGGATTGTGTGGAAATACCCCAAATGCAAGGAAATGGATTGGCAAAGCTTCAAGCAAGAGGACTCTACATTTTACTTTGTGAGAAATCACTTTGAGTCCATAGGAAAGCCAATACTATTAAAAGGGGGTAAGGTACTATTGGTGAACAAGATGCTCCACGTGCACAAGTGATAGTCACCAAAAACACCCACAAACTCTTCCACAAATGTCTGTCCAAGCCTATCTTGAAAATCGGTAAGAACAACAATTCCTATTCGGTCTCACCGAGATTCAAACCCTAGACAGATCCTAAGCCAAACCCTAGCATCTCGGTACTACCATCATTCCATTCGGTGCCACCGAAATCAGTTGCCAACTTTTGGGTATCCTATTTTCAAGAATCGGTACCACCGAGTTTTGCCAATCGGTGACACCGAGATTTGGACCAACTTTCTGGTTAGCCATTCTCAAGAATCGGTACCACCGAGTTTTGTGAATTGGTCTCACCGAGTTTTGGACCAACTTTTTGGTTAGCCGTTGTCAAGAATTGGTACCACCGAAATTTGAGAATCGGTCTCACCGAGTTGTGCAATCTGACCGTTGGTCATCTTATCAGTACCACCGAGAATTATATATCGGTCTCACCGAGATTCAAAAGTTGCTACCTTTGGAGAAAATCGGTACCACCGAGTTTTATTCTTCGGTGTCACCGAGTTGGTCACTTTAGGTGTAACGGTTGGATTTTTGGGGATGCCTATACCACCACCCACTCGAAAGAGAAGCACTCGGCACTATTCCATACTTGCCCCATCCAATTTTCTGAGAGAGAGCCACCAACTCATGTGTTGAGATCAAGCCATTCCATTCCAACCATATGAATCTTGATCTCTAGCCTCCCCAAGGTGCTGTCCACCAATTCAATCTCTTCCACCAAAGCCAAATCTGTGAGAGAGTGATTGTGTGTTGAGGAGTCTATCATCTTGAAGCACAAGAGCAAGGAGTTCATCGACATTACCGAGCCTATTACCTTTTGTAGGGTGGTGCCTCCTAGATTGGTTAGGTGTCGCTTGGGAGCCTCCTACTTCGTGTTGTGGAGTTGAACCAATAAGTTTGTATGGGCAAGGAGATTGCCTACTTTGTGAAGATCTACCCATAGTGAGGCTAGTCCTTTGTGGACGGAAGCCGTTATGGGATAGTCAAGGTTGATACTTCGTAGACCCTTATGGGTGGAGCCCTCCGTGGACTCTCGTGACCGTTACCCTTCGTGGGTTGAAGACTCCATAAACGTGGACGTACGATAGCACCACCTATCGGAACCACGGGAAAAATCTTCATGTCCCTCATTCGTTTGATCTCCCTATCTCAACTCCTTACTTCCATGTGCAATGTCTTTATTTTCCGATGCCATACTTGTTGACTTGCATGTGTAGGGTGTGCTAGACTTTCTATAATTGCTAAAATCTCCCAACCAATTAACTTGGGAAAAGGTTAGGTTTTGAATTCCTGCAAGTAGTCTATTCACCCCCCCCCACTAGACACTCTTCTAGTGATCCTACAGCGGTCGGGGGTGGGTGAGCACGACCGGGGGAGAGGGAGAGGAGGTCGGGGGCCTCACCGGCGTAGTCGGGGGGACTGGAGCGGCGAGGGGTGTGGGCGACCAGTGAGGAGGAGGCGGGGAAGCGATGGCGAGGTGGCACCGGTGGAGAAGGGGCGCCGGCGTTCAGCCACGATCCGATCTGGATCGGGGAGGGGGAGGGTAGAGATGGGGAGTGGGGGTGAGTGGGGCGACGGGTGCGGGTGCGTCGGTGGTGGTGGGGGGGTATAGGCCAGGGGCCTGTCGGTGGGGGGGAGTGTTGGGCCGAGGCCCATGGGGGTGGGGAGGGGGCCTTTGCCCCATTTTTTGTTTCTTTTGTTTTCTTTTAATCTTTTTCTTTTATTTAATTTTCTTCTTTTATTTATTTTATTTAGAAAATACCCTTACAAATAAAATAGGAAACATGCCTAATATTTGCAATGCAATATTTGGCAGTGTCAAAAAGGATATGGAGGCCCTTTGAAAATACTTGAAAACTACAAAAATGAAAAAAGGCATTTAATAATTAATTTGCCCACTGTTAAAATAGATTTGAGGCACTTAAACATATGATAAAGTGTTGGTTCCAATTTTATAAAAGCTTAGGGAATATTTGCAACCTAAGCATGATTTTTATTTACAGGTCTGCAAAACTTTTAAATCCACTTTCGAAATGAATTTGAATTGTAAGGAAATTTGAATTAGAGTTTGACTCCGACTGTGATCATAATTAGATTAGCAAAAAGGATTAGCATAATCCGCAGACTACTGTAGCTTGATTACATAGATTACTGTAGCACCAAATCCAGGGTGTCACAACTCTCCCCTACTAAAAGAAATTCTCGTCCCGAGAATTAAGAAGTAGAAGGAAAGAGCCCGGGGTATTTTTCACGAAGATGATCCTCGCGTTCCCAAGTGGCTTCATCTTCAGAATGGTTTGACCACTGCACTTTGAAGAACTTGGTAACCTTCTGACGAGTCCGACGTTCAGTTTCATCAATAATGCGGACCGGATGCTCTTTATAAGAAAGTCTTGTTGCAGCTCAAGCATATCATGATCCACTGCTCGGATAGGATCCTTGAAGCAGCGACGGAGCTGTGATACATGGAACACATCGTGAACCTAAGAAAGGTTTGACGCTAATTCCAATTGTATGCCACTTTACCACGCATTTCGAGGATAGTGAAAGGACCAATATATCGAGGAGCCAGCTTGCCCTTGATCCCAAAATGGTGTGCACCTCTCATTGGTGTGACTCGAAGATAAGCCTTTTCGCCAGGTTGATAGACCATATCTTTGTGATGACGGTCATACTAACTCTTCTGACGAGACTGAGCAGCCTTCAGATTTGCATGAATAATGCGAACTTGACCTTCGGCATGTTGGATAATATCCGGACCGATAAGTGTACGTTCCCCAGTTTCTGACCAATTCAGAGGGGTCCGACACTTACGTCCATATAACACTTCAAAGGGGGCCATCTTCAGACTAGCTTGATAGCTATTGTTGTAGGAGAACTCAGCATACGGGAGAGATTCCTCCCATTTCTTGCCGAAAGAAATAACACAAGCTCGAAGCATGTCTTCGAGAATCTGGTTGACTCTTTCAACTTGTCCCTGGGATTGAGGGTGAATAGCGGTACTAAAGGACAAATGAATTCCCATAGCTTCCTGGAAACTTGCCTAGAATCTTGAGGTGAATAAACTGCCAAGGTCTGAACTAATCACCAATGGAATACCGTGGAGTGAAACAACTCTGGACATATACTAGCAGTGATAGTTTCCTTGACAGCAGAAAATGTGCAACTTTGGACAGCCGATCAATGACGACAAGAATAGCATCATTACCTTTCTGTGATATGGGAAAACCAGTGACGAAGTCCATTTCAACATGGTCCCATTTCCACTCAGGAATAGAAATAGGTTGCAGAGTTCCAGCAAGCTTTTGATGTTCTGCTTTGATTCGACGACAAATGTCACATTCTGAAACATAGCGTGCAATGTGTTGTTTCATGTTTGGCCACCAGAATCTTTGACGGATGTCTTGGTACATCTTGGCACTACTTGGATGGATAAACAGAGGTGTATCATGAGCTTATTTTAGTATTCTATTAGTCATATTCAGGTTTTCCTCCCTCGTTGGAACGAATAAGCGACCCTTGAAGTACACGGCACCATCATCAGCAACAGTGAAACATGAGGGTCTACCTTCCGCAACATAGCGTCTAATCTTCTCAACTACATTGTCATAGTGTTGCATGGTTTTGATGCTGCCCACGAGATCTGGCACAGCAACCAGGTTATTAAGGGAACCCTGTTTAACAACCTGAAGGTTCATCTTGCAGAACTCTGGTATAGGGGGAGCGAGATAACCCTGAGGAACAATATGGAGGTTCAACTTGCGGAATTCCTTTTGAAGAAGGGGGTGAACCTTATGAACCTTGAGGTGGTTGCAAATCGACTTGCGGCTCAAAGCATCAGCCATTACATTAGCCTTGCCAGGTGTATAAGAAATACCCACATTGTAATCTGCTATGCACTCCATATATCTCTATTGACGGAGGTTCAAATCCGGCTGAGTAAATAGGTACTTCAGACTTTGGTGATCGGTATAGATCTCGCAACAATTACCAATAAGGTATTGTCGCCACTCTTTCAGTGCATGTATTACTACAACAAGCTCGAGATCATGAACTGCATAGTTCTCTTCATGAGGACGCAATTGAGGAGAGGCATAAGCAACCACTTTGCGTTCTTGCATTAGGACACAGCCTATTCCCTGACGCGAAGCGTCACAATAAATGAAAAAGTCCTTACGGGTATCCGGAGGAGCAAGCACTTGAGCAGATGTCAGCTTGTCCTTAAGTGCTTGAAAGCTCTCCTGACATTTTTCTGTCCACTCATATTTAACACATTTGTGAAGCAGATTGGTTAAGGGCTTTGCAATCTTGGAGAAGTTCTCGACAAATAGACGGCAATAGCTGGCGAGTCCGAGAAAACTTCTGACTTGTTTGACATTCTTCGGGGGAGTCCAGTCAAGAATAGCCTGAACTCATTTAGGGTTGACCGCAATACCATCCTTGGAAATCACATGACCAAGGTAGGTCACTTCGGGCATCCAGAACTCACACTTGGAATACTTGGCATATAGCTGATGTTCCCGAAGTCTTTCCAGTACAAGACGAAGATGTTCAGTATGCTCTTCTTTATTCTTGGAGAATACCAGAATATCATCCAGATAAACCATGACGAATTTGTCAAGGTAGTCCATGAATATATATAGTTCATCAGACGAGAGAAGATTGCTGGAGCATTTGTTAAACCAAATGACATGACGGTGTACTCGTATGAACCATAGCGAGTGACAAATGCGGTCTTGGAATATCTTCTTCACAAACACGGATCTGATGATAACCCAACCTCAAGTCGAGTTTAGAGAATATCAAGGAACCAGCAAGTTGATCATACAAATCATTGATCTGAGGAAGCGGATATTTGTTCTGAATTGTAGCTTGGTTGATGGGTCGATAATCTTGGACCAGACGGTTTGTCCCATCCTTCTTCTTAACAAAGAGAGAAGGTGCTCCCCAAGCAGAGGAACTTAGACGGATGAAACCTAGACGAAGAGAATTGCCAATTTCTAGCTTAAGTTCAAGGAGTTCATGTGGTGGCATCTTATAAGGACGCTTGGCTATAGGAGTGGTACCGGATCCCAAGTCCATGACAAACTCGACAGCTCTAGCAGGGGGAATCCCTGGAAGTTCTTCCGAAAAAACATCTTGGAAGTCCCGGACAATTGGAATGTTTTCAATCCCTTCAAGAGGTGACTCATTTAATGCATTCAAGGCATATAGCTGGGCTTCAACATTTCGAACAAGATGAGCATGATAGCTTACTATCTCATTTGAAGGGTGCGGGAGGTGGACGGTTTTGGTGGCACAAATGATTGACGCGGTATGAGCCTTCAACCAATCCATTCTGAGAATGAGATCGATATTGGAAGACTTCAACATTATGGGGGAGGCAAAGAATTCCAACCCTTCAATTTCAATGTAGACATTGTGGCTAATCACTGAGGTTCGACATTGGCCCGCAGGGGTGTTTACCACTATTGGAACGTCCATCTCATCACTCTTAATGTCATGCATGTATGCAAAATTTTCTGACATGAAAGAATGTGATGCTCCTATATCAAACAATACAGAAGCTGGTACTGAGTTAACAAGAAGTGTACCCATCACAGTAGCAGGCTGGTCTTGAGCTTCAGTCATCTCAATGCTGTTAGCCTGACCACGACCATTAGCAGGCCTGACATTGTTGTTGCGGGGCTGATTGGAAGGCAGTGCAAGTTGATTCAGATTCTGAATGCATTCTCTGGCACGGTGTCCTAGACGACCACACTTGAAACACAACCCATCCTCAGGACGAGAAGGGGGAACACGAGCTCGTGGTGGCGGAGCTAGAAGTCTCGGCTGCCTTGGTGGTGGAGGAGGCAGACGAGGTGCAGCATAGGACGGCCTTGGAGCAGGAGCAGGTACATGGTACATGTTGTGGGGAATCCAGATCTTGCGCTTCTGACTTGCTGAGCCCGAAGATGAGCCCATGTCACGATTGCGCTTGTTGTTGTCCTTGTAGTCTTGCAGACCTGTTTCCACTGTGATGGACTTGTTCACCAAGATGGCGAAGTTGTCAAAGTCCTGAACAAGGAGCGCCAACTTGATATCAGGGTGAAGGCCTTCGCGGAATTTCTCCTGCCTACGAGCATTAGTTGCAACATCTTCTTCAGCATAGCGGGACAAATCCAGAAACTCCCGCTGATAAGCATCCACAGTCTTATTGTCCTGGACGAGGTTGCGGAACTCACGCTTCTTCTTGTCCATCATTCCTTGAGGAATATGGCGAGCACAGAATGCATCTTGGAACTCCGGCCAGGTGATGATTGTTCCAACAGGTTGTGAGCGCCTGTGACTGTCCCACCATTGAGCAGCGGGACCCTTCAGAAAGTACGAGGCAAAAGTGGCATAGCTAGCCATTGGGGCGCCTGCAGACTCCAGCTCATAAGTGATGTCACGGAGCCAGTCATCAGCGTCTAGCGGCTGAGTTGAGCTGCGGTAGATAGCAGGGTTGAGGTGCATGAAGTCCTGCAGAGTCATTGGGGCTGGCTGCTGATTCATATTCGACCTCGGGAACTGATCAATAATCCCTTGCATAAACTGGCGGTTCAGCTAAAACTGTTGCATCATTCCAGCCATGTATTCAGGTGGCGGTGGCGGGTCAGGCGCACCACGACCACGACCAGCTGGCCTAACCATCATGTTATATTTAACAGCGATAGTTTAGCATTGAGTAATGACAAGACAATGAATCATTCATGAGGTAAAATGCACAAAGAAGGAAGTGCAATAGATACGACATAGTAGTTCAAATTCAACATACATATCCATACATAGGTCTATTACAAACCATAAGTCTATTACAAATAGACGATAGGTCCGGCATGAAAACAACTTAGACAACTAGGCGGCATGCAGGCACGCGACATCGGGATACAACAATGAGGCATAGCGATACGCTACATCAACATCGGGGACAACCATTGAAGCCAGGTAACTGTCGATGATCATGTATGTTAAACCTGGGAATGGGATTCTGCATCCCATGAACACTCTCATGCAGCAACTGGTGCCCAGCGGGGAGCGCAGGTCCACGTGCAGGAGTACGACCTCCAACAGCAGGCCACTCAAGACCTGGTGGTAGCTCTGTCCTGCGCGGGTAAAGGATGTACTCTGGATACATCCCCGCTTCGACTGTCAGCATCAACTGCACCATAGCGTCGTGAAGACGAGTACGGGTGGCGTACAGCTCAAAAGTCAGAGCTCAGACAGTATGATCCAGTGCCTCAGTGGACTGAACCAGAAACTGTGGGTCATAACGACGACTCACATAGGGAGTACAAACCGCAATGTAGGATCGGTCATTGCGCTGCCGCACGAAACGGGTGAAGGCAGCGGTATCGGATCCAGTCTCATCCCCAGCGGGGACATACGGAATGTATCTAAATCCAGTCTCCTCCAAGCGGGGGATGCTCTCTGTGGAGGCGAGTGATAGCAGTGTATGCAGCATCATGGACTGCCATCTCAACAGTCAAACCAACACCACAGTAGGTATGCAACTCCCTGATGGAGAGGTTCTGCCGATCCCAAATAACAACCTCAGCTTGGTACTGCTCCTGGTTGACCTCGCGGTAGTCCTCGTAAACAGTGTACTCGGGGTACCAGTGATATCCCTGCCTTCTCAAGAGTTCGACCAGAATGGCCGGGAACCCAGGGGTATCGATAGCCATAGTCAGGCAAACGAGATGCCTTGAGGGACGCATCTGTAACAAGGAGATTCAAGATGTCAAATGATAGTGTGTGTATCATAACTTCAAAGGAAACAATTGTCAATAAAGCAACTCTCCAGTGGATGTGATCATGAGAACCTAATGTTAGAGTTAGCAAAATCTTTAACCCGAAAGAGAAGAGAGATCAGAACCCAGAGTATAGACGAGGAATAAAAGATCCTAATACCACCCGATTGAGATGTGGGCCCGTAAGCCACACAACAATGTTAGTAAACGTTTTTTTAAGTACTAGACTCAACTTCAACCAAGGAGTTGGAAGGGGGGATGTCGGTTCTATATCCGGCATATCTCGTAGTAGGGGTCCTAAGCTAGGCGTCTTGGAGCGATGGTAACATGGACACATGATTTTATCCAGGTTCGGGCTCTCTCAAGGAGATAATACCCTACGTCCTGCTTTTGATTGTATTGATATGGGGATGGTACATAGTACAGGTATCTACCACGAGATTGTTGTAATGAATCTGAGATGATCTATTGACTAGCCTGGCCTCGGTTTATATAATACCAGAGGTCTAGGGTTTAAAGGAGTCCTTGTCTTGTGCGCCAAGTCTTGTGGAATCTCCCTTGTATGCATCATGGGCTGCCCGAAGTGGCCCATTAGTGAATCATCATGGGGGTCCTCGGCCCGACCCACTGGTCGGGAGACGACGTGGTGAGTACCCCCTAGTCCAGGACACCGTCAGTAGCCCCCTGAACCGGTCTTCAAGTTGAGGATGCTCCTCGATTCTTCGGCCGTCGGTCTTGAAAACTGGTTCACCAAATCTTCCCATCTTCGATCTTGAGGATCACTGAGTTAAGTCCGAAGAGTCCACACGTCGGGCATCCGAGGAGCCCTTCAAGTTTTTGGCTTTTATCGATGCCTTATTCTTTTTACGCCACACCTCGGGTTTGAAGCGTTTCCCATGCGGCGGTGTCCTCGTGCTTCCAAGCTCCAATGCCGAACTGTATCCGAGGTGTATTTTTGTAGCCGAGCTCCAATGCAGGTCGGCATCCAAGGTGTCTCTTTGCAGCCGAGCTCCAACGCTGGTCGGCATCCGAGGTGTCATATATTACCTTGGTCTCTGAAAATTTGAAGGAGTCCATCCGAGCTTAAATGCCGGAATAGTCTTTTATGGAGCCAGCCATTCGCATCCGAGCTTTATGCCGGACTACTTCCGAGGTGGTGCACCACCTCGGTCTTGGGCTGTTTTTTGCGGAATTAATTTACGATCACTGCAATTTATTTACTACCGAGATTTAGAGCCAGTAGCCCTCAAGGTGTGTGTCGGTCTATAACCCGAGATACACCTGAAGGAAAATAATAATCAAAATAAAACCACTGACCCCAGTAGCCCCTGAGACTTAGGTCGATTTGCAAAATCGGCATGAGGATCAAGTTCCTGCTCGGCGGCATACGTTAGGGATGGAAACGTGGTACGTGGTAGTTTCCGAGACTCGGGTTGGGTGCGGCCAACCAACCCGAGGATCGAATCTCCTTGGAAACCGTATTGTACTTTGAATTTGCTGCATTGAATAGGCAATGCAGTAGCCCCTGAACCTTAATTTGGGCACGGGTAGTCGAATTAAGGATCGATATTTGTTTGACACAAACTTTGTTAAGTTTGACACAATTTATGTGTAATGATTCTATGTATCCAAGTTCTTTACATCATTAATGCTCGGATCCGCATTGTACAAGACTTTGTTGACCGACCATCGGCTTCAACCTCCTTGGCCAGTAGCTGAGGAGTGTTTGTCCTACTTTATAAAGCCTTTAGAAGGGCAATATTTACGACAAACAAGGCAATCCGGCCACACGGTTTTATAAACAAAGGTACACGGAGAGATATGTTATATTACTTATTTAACGTAAGAAACATCTTCAGGGAAAAATAATTCATTTATAAGTTCCTTTTCCTAGGATATCATGTTGACCATGATCACGAAACCTCAACTCCGATCAATGTGGGAGGAAAATATTGAGGATTTAGTTTGGGGAATGTCCCCGAACTCTGTCGTCTTTAGTGAACCAAAATTTTCACTTCCGTCGTTGCCGACCAATTATATTCTTAAGATGGCTAGCTTTCGGCTTCACCCAGTCTGAGGTACTAACCCGGATGACCCGGAAGTAACAATCGCAGAGGTGCTCCCTTTACCCCCTAGCCGAACAATGGGGAACGTAGGGGGTAAGCACAGGAGCCAGGCAACCCAGCTTGGCTAAAATCTTAAGTCAAATTGATGCATATCTATGGCATTATAACGATCACTATGGAAGGCAGCTTTCGTATATTAAATACAAATGCTGATGATATGTTGGGCTCTCCAGGAATCCCGATGTATCTATGCCGAGGAGCCACAAGGAACCATCGGTATGGTCTATTTTGCCTCCGTCATGAATGTTTATAATTTGAAAGTGGCCTATCGTCGGCTTCCGCCCCTTTGTAGATGCTACGCATGGTGTTTCCGTACAAACAAGAAACCCTTAGCCGACGTCTCGGTGCCCGGAGGCGGTTGTGTTAGTGGAAACGAGGCAATCAGATATTCAGGCTTTATAACTTTCACTTAGTCATAGGAGCATATGTTTGGGGGCAACTTAATAGCCCCCGGTATACGTCGACTCCTCAGATCATTTGAGGTCGAACAACCCACAACTTGGCCTTTTCAAGAAAGAGAGGCCCTTCGTTTGACTCGGATAACCTCGATCGACTATATTTGGTTGAACACCTCTTGCGGTTCGCTGACCGATTTACGCTTGTTGTGACAGTCAGCTTTTGGCTTTCTCTAACTGAGGCACTTAACCAGTTAAACCAGAAGTGACAATCGCAGTGGTTCTACCTTTACCCCTTAGCCGAACAAAGCGAAAACGTAAGGGGTAAGCATAGGAGCCGGGCAATCCAACTATAGACCAAAGACACAACTCGAAATCAATGCATACAAATGCGATATACCGAGGACATTTTGCCGAGGACTGCATGGAGTACCTCAGTTTTTGGTGGGTTCGGTGCTAACTGCAGACCCCTTTAATATAGTCGATGCGTGAAATGCATCTAGCGTTGTACTGCGAGAGTTATGCTCGGAAAAACCAAAAAACTTATGCAAAAAACTTTATGTTTAGATAAAAGAAAATTGTGCCAATCTGAAATTGGTCTGAAATTTAATTTGTGCTTCGGTCATGCTTTAACGTGATACATCCGATCTCCGGACTTCAAGCGGGTCAGCCTTTCGCTTAAACCTCCATATCCCGAAGGCGGAGTGTTTCTCCGAGGCATGTTTAGCAAACTAAACTCAAGCGGCTTTAGAAAGAAACCAGACTATCCGGCTTTTGACCACACACTAGTGTCGGAAAAAGGAGTAATAGAGAAAGACTTTGCGACGACTCAGAAGAAAACACATTTATTATAAAAATGACACATATAAATGTAAGAGCCCCCAGTTAACTTTGGGGAAAGGAACTTGTTTTTAACAACAAAAAAATGTTTAACAAAAAAATATAATGTTTGGTTGAACCGAACAAAAAGTAAAATTTCAAAAAGAGCTGAGCACGAAAACGACTTAGGTGGTTAATGTGCTCGGTGCAGTCCGGGGTTGTGGCGGGACAGAGATGTAGTCCTCGGCATGGCCGAGGTCCCAGCCCCCAAGCCCGAGGTAATCGAGTGAAGAGCTCGAGTCGAGAAGTGGCAACGCAACACTGTTGTTGCGGTGAGGCGAAGCCTCCAGTCCAGCCGAGGAGACAGAGTAGTTCGGCAGCGTGATGTCGAAGCCCCCACGTCAGTCGATCATGTCGACGACGCAATTTGGTTGATGGAGGTGGGATGACGATGTCGGCCCGCCGAGGTGACCGCATGATGCAGTCGAAGTCAATTGCCTGTGCACACAATATAATGCAAGCCAAGTGTAATAACAAATAATAATAAAATGAAAATCCTCTACTTAATTAACTTAAGTGAAGTAAATAATGAGAAAACATATAGCCTGAGGGCCGAGGTCGGCAGAGGCGGGACGGCGATGTCGGCTCGCCGATGTAACGGCATCGTGTGGTCAAGGTCGATTATCTGGCGCGAGGTCGATGACGACACATGTCGAAAATCCACAAGAGGCTGGCCAGACCAACGTCATACACGAATATTGATAGAATATCTCCGATGTAACGTCCCTTGGTTTGACTTTCATGGCATTAATATCTTGTATGAGGACAAGTGACTCTCCATGGAAAAGAGAATCAGCTTAATTGCTGCTCCAAGGAAATCAAGTGTGCGTTGTTGCCGTGCAGTGCAGCTGTCTATAGTTAGCTGATGCCTTCAAGCGTCGAGCTTACAGTAGCCTTTAGGGGAAGCTCGATGATCCCTGGTGCCTGAGCACATGGAGCGTACATGGCCAAGGTCGAGCCCCGGTTTTCGGACGCAATGATCGCACCCGAGCTCGAAGCCGAATCCAGGGTAAGGGTCGAGCCTAGGTTTCCGGACGCAGTCATCGGATCCGGGCTCAAAGCCGAATCCAGGATAGGGGCCGATCCGGAAACAGGGTCGAGGAGGAGGCCCGAAGTTAAAGCTTCGGAATGTCCGGGCTCGTCGGGTGAGGCCGTGAACCCGACAAGGAATAGATCCCCCTGGACGTTGGCCGCGTACTCTAGGCTGCCAAACTTGATCTTCTGTCCTGGAGTGAGGCTATCAATCTTGTTCAAGATGATCGACCGCATCAGCGTGAAGCACGATGTTGCCTGATGTGAGGAGCTAGTCGGCTGGTGAAGACGAAGTCCCAAGAGTACGTTGATGAAGAGATGGTGAAACCCCCGATCTAGCCGAGGTGATGAAGAAAGTTGGTAAGGTGACAGTAGAGCCCCCAAGCCAGCCGATGTGTCGAAGTAGGTCGGCGTGATGACCATCAGCTTGAAGAAGCGACGGCGCGGCGATGCCGCCTCAGGTCAGAATTTGTGACATGGTCAATGCTGGCTTGCTAAAAGTGACCGCAAAGTGATGGTGGTGCGCCCAATCCGTTTAATCCACGGGGCGACGATGTTGTCTTGACGATTAGCTGTCCTTCACGATGCCGAACACTTGGTCGGCTCGCCGAGGTGATGATCCGAGGTGGTTGTCGTTGGCTCGATGGAGCGACGGCGCAGTCGATGTTGGCACAGGTCGGTAGCCATGGAGCAAAGTGGTCAGGCCGGTTTGACATTGACGCAACGGTGAAGATCGCCTCGGAAAAGACTTAAAATTTATGGGCACGTGTTTGAAAACAACACACAATACCCTAGGAAAAAAAATTCTCCAAAAAGGATGTCCAATATCCTGTTCATGAAAAAAGATGAATTCGGGTCGGATTCGTTTTCACGCAGAAAATAGATCTGAAAAATGATGTACTCATTGGACGTTTCCCGGAGTTTGGACGGTCGGATCGAGCTGAAATTTTGAGGGGCGATCGGTATGAGAATTCCGCAGCCGATGAACAGTGGGATCTTACAAACGATCTCCAAGCTAGCCGCTGGACTCCTCGCTCTAAACTTGTCCGGATTTTCATCCAGATTCGACAGGGCTCCGGTTGATCGAAGTTTGCCGGAGATTCCTCGATCGGAACATTATGAAATTTTACCAGGGTGTTCTAGACCCAATTCCGCACAATTCCACCGAAGCAATTGTCAAAGCGATGCTCGAGGAAGTAGGGACGACAAACACGATTCGCTGTCCAGAAAAACTGCACGGTTGCCCGAGGACGATGTTAACATCGAACCTCCGAGCTCCATGGATGATTCCTCATGATCTTGATAGAGATCGAAGATGACGGCGATGAAAGTATCCATCCAATCTTGACGATCCGACACAGAGCGCAATCCTCGGTCCAGCCGAGGCGACCAGTCGAGCCGGCGACGAAGATGCCGACATCGACAACAAAGCTCCGTTCCGACGCGTAGATCGCGCCAAAGACGATCCGAATTCCCATCGCACCGCGGTGACAGCCAGCAGGCTCTCAATGAAAGCACCAATGTCGGTTCTATATCTGGCATATCTCGTAGTAGGGGTCCTAAGCTAGGCGTCTTGGAGCGATGGTAACATGGACACAGGATTTTACCCAGGTTCGGGCTCTCTCAAGGAGATA
This sequence comes from Elymus sibiricus, assembly GCA_039707655.1. NCBI lineage: Eukaryota > Viridiplantae > Streptophyta > Magnoliopsida > Poales > Poaceae > Elymus > Elymus sibiricus. The sequence goes on along the minus strand of CM077673.1, from coordinate 269,152,897 downwards.
ATACCCTACGTCCTGCTTTTGATTGTATTGATATGAGGATGGTACATAGTACAGGTATCTACCACAAGATTGTTGTAATGAATCAGAGATGATCTATTGACTAGTCTGGCCTCTGTTTATATAATACTAGAGGTCTAGGGTTTAAAGGAGTCCTTGTCTTGTGCGCCAAGTTTTGTGGAATCTCCCTTGTATGCATCATGGGCTGCCCGAAGTGGCCCATTAGTGAATCATCATGGGAGTCCTCGGCCCGACCCACTGGTCGGGAGACGACGTGGTGAGTACCCCCTAGTCCAGGACACCGTCAGGGGCTACCTACATGCAGTCGGCTATGATACCAACTTATGACGCCCCCAATTTGACCGTACGCTAATCATACACGCAAATGCGTACGACCAAGATTAGAGACTCACTGATCGATATCACAACACAACTCTAGACACAAATTAAAGTCATACAGCTTCATAGTACAAGCCAGGGGCCTCGAGGGCTCGAATACAAAGCTCGACAAGCACGAGTTAGCGGAAGCAAATAATATCTGAGTAGAGACATAAGTTAAACAAGTTTTGCCTTAAGAAGGTTAGAACAAACATAACAACGGATCGAAAGAGGCGAGGCCTCCTGCCTGGTAACCTCCTATCCTACTGCTAGTCGGGGGCAGCCCAGAGATTCTTCCTCGACTCCCTGCGAGGAAGCAATCTCGGAGCCAACATTCATTTCAATTTTAAGTCACAATTATAGTTGTAGTAGATCAAGGTACAACTCCAAGTTGTCCTGTTACCGTGGACACGGCTATTCGAATAGTTGAATTCATCCCTGCAGGGGTGCACCACATTTTCAACACGCTTGATCACCTCTGGCCGGACACACTTTCCTGGGTCATGCCCGACCTCGGGAAATCAACACGTCATCGCCCTACCTAGGCTCAATAGAGAGGCCAGCTCGCCGGTCTAAATCCTAAGCACGCAGGGGTCATGGGCCCACTCGCCCTTTGCACTCCCGCGCGATGCGTGGGCGGCCGAGGTCAGTCCTGGCACATTGTAATACAAGATCAGTGCCGTCGCGGACCACTCGGGCATGCGCCGCTCCATTGCTGACGTCCGAAGAGCTTCGGCTGATACAACGACGTTGAGCACCCATAACTTGTCCCACGTGAAGGTTAGTGCGTAAAAAGGTCAATCGACCAACTTAGATCAAATACCCAAACCATTAGCATTTTATTAATGCGGTGACGAGCGCGACCCATGCTGTGCGGTCCCGTCGCCCCGTCTCGAGGTCTTGTGGCAAGGGCCTCACCTGCCCGGCGACGCCTCGTCGTCATTAATCCGTGGGTACCCTTCAGGGCCGACCCATCACCAACATCTGTTTGTAACCCAGTCATAGTAACCATGTGTATAAGACATCGAGGTGGAACCTGAGGAATCACCCTCAATGGTTCCCGCTCGATGTAACCATCAAGGTGGACTTAGAGGAATCACCCTCGAGGGTCACACACTTGAGGGGGGGTTGCATACAGAGTCGATATCAGGAGTGGCGGATAGGTATCACCCTCTGTTTACCACGACCGACTAACTACACTACAGAGCTAGCATCATGAGTACTTCACGAGGTGTCACCCTCGGTACTCGATAGTAGTGCTGCAGAGTCGTACAACTAAGGGGAGTGCGGTGATGTGACGGGTCTGACTCGTCGATCAAGATGATCGAGTAACTGATTATTAAAGCGGGGCAACTGAGACTAACGGGGCCATAGGGGTCACTGTCAACCTATGCTAAGCAGTTTAATGATGTAGCAGGTATTAGCAGTTTAGCAAAAACAGGCTATGCATCAGAATAGGAGCTATATATAACAGTAGCAAAAACTAATGCAAGCATGAGAGAGAAGGAAGCTGGGCGATATCGGAATGCTGAAGGAGGGGTTCCTTGCCTTGTTGCTCTGCTGTAAAGGCCTGATCGTCAGTCGCGTAGTCGTACCCGGCACTAGCGTCAGTCTCAGGGTCTACTGGTAATAAGAGGGGGAGAAACAATAAATATAGGGCACAGATGCAACACGATGCATGACATAGCAATTTGCAAAGCTAGGCATGCACTAACGCAGTATTACACGTCACAGACGGATTGGAAGAATATCTGACGATATTTTCCGGGTCTCAGGCTACTACCGGACATATGAAAACGATGGAAAAGTTCCATGTTCGTTTTGATAGGAGCACGTGACAGATGAACGGACTGCGTATTCGGATTCATGAGATTTTTCTGATCAACTTTCATGTATAAATTATTTTCATCTGACTTACAGATTATTTTATATTAATTTTTAAAGTTTTATTAATATTCAGAAATTAAACGGATTAAATTTAATTCAATTATTCAATTATGACATCATCATGATGTCATGCTGACATCAGTAGTCAACAGTGGGGTTGACTGGTCAAACTGACCAGTGGGCCCCACATGTCAGTGACACAGTATTAATTAGGTTTAAATCTAATTAATCAGATTAATTAGGGGGTGGGACCCACATGTAAGTGACATATTAATTATTTTAATTATCAGGTTTAATTAAACAATATTAATTAGTCCTAATGTGGGCTGGGCCCACATGTCATCCTCTGCTTAACTTAACAAAGTATTAACTAATCTAATTAATTTTAATTAAGTTAATTATTTTATTAACTAATTAATTTATATTATTATTATTATCTATTATATATTATTATATATTATTTACTTATTTATTTTTTGTTTAATTAAAAAAACATTTAGGGGGGGTGTGGGCCCCCTATGTCAGTGGGGGTGTGGGGGGCTTATCCCCCACACTTCACACATCAAGGCCGGGGCGAGGCCGCGGCCGATGCGCGGCCGGCGGTGCCGAGCGCGGCGGCGCATGGTTGTGGGGAGCGGGGTCGGGCGCGGCCAGGAGGAGGGGAGCCTCGCGGTAGCCGGCAGCGGCGGTGGTGGCCGACCGGGGGGGTGGCTAACGGCGGCGATGGGCGGCCACGGGGCGAGTGGGGACCGAAGCGGGACCGCGGCGAGCACGGGCGGGCGGCAGAGAAGGCAGAGGCAGGTGCGCGAGGGGGACCCACGGGGCACGGCGACCAGGGCGAGGGGCGAGCGGGAGGGCGCGGTGGCGTGTGCGGCGCGCGGCGGGGCGGCACCGGAGCGTGCGGTGTGGGCGGCTTGCTGGAGCGGTGGGTGCGGCAACAGGGGGGGTGAGCGCGGCCGGGGGTGGGTGAGTGCGGGGGGGGAGAGGGAGAGGAGGTCGGGGGCCTCACCGGCGTAGTCGGGGGGGGGGGGGGGCTGGGGTGGCGAGGGGTGTGGGCGACCGGCGAGGAGGAGGCGGGGAAGCGACGGCGAGGTGGCGCCGGTGGAGAAGGGGCGCCAGTGTTCAGGGAGGGGGAAGGGAGAGATGGGGAGTGGGGGTGAGTGGGGCGACGGGTGTGGGTGTGTCGGTGGTGGTGTGGGGTATAGGCCACGGGCCTGTCGGTGGGGGGGAGTGTTGGGCCGAGGCCCATGGGGGGTGGGAGGGGGCCTTTGCCCCATTTTTTGGTTCTTTTGTTTTCTTTTAATCTTTTTCTTTTATTTGCTTTTCTGCTTTTATTTATTTTATTTAGAAAATACCCTTACAAATAAAATAGGGAACATGCCTAATATTTCCAATGCAATATTTGGCAGTGTCAAAAAGGATATGGAGGCCCTTTGAAAGTATTTGAAAACTACAAAAATGAAAAAAGGCATTTAATAATTAATCTGCCCACTGTTAAAATAGATTTGAGGCACTTAAACATATGATAAAATGTTGGTTCCAATTTTATAAAAGCTTAGGGAATATTTGCAACCTAAGCATGATTTTTATTTACAGGTCTGCAAAACTTTTAAATCCACTTTCGAAATGAATTTGAATTGCAAGGAAATTTGAATTAGAGTTTGACTCCGACTGTGACCATAATTAGATTACCAAAAGGGATTAGCATAATCCTCAGGCTACTGCAGCTTGATTACATAAATTACTGTAGCACCAAATCCAGGGTGTCACATGTGATCTGCGTTGGGTTTTCCGTGAAGAGGAACGGGTAATTGCAGCACAAAGTGGGTAAGTATTTCCCTCAGTTATGAAACCAAGATTTATCGAACCAATAGGAATATCAATCCTCAACCGTCTTCAGCGGCTGCACACAAATGAACAAACGACTTGCACCCAACGCGGGTAAGAGGGTTGTCAATCCCCTTGATCTCGTTATTTGCAAACAAATGAGTTGTGTAGATAATTGTTGATAAATATAAATTGCAAAATAAATAAAAAGTAAATAAAGGCAGCGAGGTAATAAGAGCGTTTGTAAATATATAAGTGAATAGACCCCGGGGCCATAGTTTTCCCTAGCAGCATCTCTCTTGTAGGAAGCATACGGTGGGTAACAAATTACTGTTGGGCAATTGATAGAAAAGCGGATAGTTATGCCATTTTCACGACAATGATCATGTGTATATAGGCATCATGTCCATTAGCAAATAGGCCGACTCCTGCCTGCACCTATTACTATTACTCCACTCATCAACCGCTATCCAGCATGCATCTAGAGTATTAAGTAAAACAGAGTAATGCTTGGAGAACGATGACATGATGTAGACAAAGTAAACTCAATCAATATGAATAAACCCCATCGTTTTATCCTTAGTAGCAACAACACAAAGACGCATCTTGTCCCCTACTTTGTCACTGGGATATAGAAACTCGCCAGGTTGAACCTACGACAACGCACCACTCCCACCGATGAAATATCAATCTACTTGGCCAAAGCACATCAATAGATCGGAGAGCATTACGAAGCTATAATGATCATGCAATTAAGAGATAATATATATCAGAGGCATATCAAATACTTTTCATGAATAATCTAAACATAAACCCACAATTCATCGGATCCCAACAAACACACCGCACAATAGGATTACATCGCATAGATCAAAGCGAAGATGCGATGACCATTGTATTGAAGATCATAAGATAGAGAGATTGCCATCTAGGTACTAGCTATGGACCCGTAGGTCTGTGGTGAATTACTCACACATCATCATGAGGGCGGCAAGGTTGATGAAGAGGCCCTTCGTGATTGATCCCCCCTTCGGCAGGGTGCCGGAATGGAGCTCCAGATGGCCTCGCGACGGAACAGAGACTTGCAGCGGCGGAAAAAGGGTTTCGGGACTACATTCAGTTTTTTGCGATATTAGAGAATTTATAGGCCAGAGAGGGACATCGGGAGAGCCACGAGGGGGCCACCACATATCAAGGCACCACCCCAGGGCGCGCCCTGATGTGTGGTGGGGCCCTCGTGTGCCTCTCGACTTCCTTACAAAGCTTCTAGGTCTTCTTTTGGTCCAGAAAACATCATCAAAAAAATTCATGGCCATTGGACTTTGTTTGGTACTATAAACCTGAAAAGGCAAAAACATGCAGAAAACAACAACTGGCACTGGGCACTGGGTCAATAGGTTAGTGCTCAAAAATATTATAAATTGGTAAATAATGACCCAAAAAGTATCCTAGAATGATAATATATCAGCATGGAACAATAAAAAATTATAGATACGTTGGAGACGTATCAAGCATCCCCAAGCTTAATTCCTGCTCGTCCTCGAGTAGGTAAATGATAAAAACAGAATTTTTGATGTGACATGCTATCCATTATGTAATCTTATGCATGTATGTTCATGGAGAAAGGATGAATCAACACATATTAACATAGCAATAGTAAAGTGTAAGAAACAGAATTATCAATACTTAAAAGTATACGATCCTTAAGAAATGTTTACCTCCCCCCCCCCCCATTCATCTTATTATATTAGCAAGGCATGGCTCCATCTTCACCACATTAATACAAATGTCAAGCACCACGGTGTCCAAGTCAGGCAATTGGATCGTACCTTTTCAATATGCATCAACTCTTTATTCTTCACGCAATACATGAGTGTGAGCCATTGGACATAGCATTTAGGTGGAATAGAATATGGTGGTAGATCTCAAAGGGGTTAAAAGGTGGAGAAGATAGTCTCACACCAACTAGGCGTACCAACGGTCTATGGAGATGCCCATCGATAGATGTCAATGCAAGGAGTAGGGATTGCCATGCAAATGATGCACTAGTGCTATAAGTGTATGAAAGCTCAAATGAAGCTAAGTGGGGTGTGCATCCAACTTGCTTGCTCATGAAGACCTTGGGAATTTGAGGAAGCCCGTCATAGGAATATACAAGCCAAGTTTGTAATAATGAATAGGTAATTCCCACTAGCATATGAAAGTGATATATCATGAGACTCTCTACATGAGGAACATGGTGCCACTTTGAGGCACAAGTGTGGTAAAAGATAGTAGCAAAGTCCCTTCTCTCATTTTCTCTCTCTTTTTTTTGGATGGTGGGCTCATTTGGCCTCCCCCATATTTATTTTTTCGTCCGGAGTCTCATCTCGACTTATGGGAGAATCATCGTCTCCATCATTCTTTCCTCACCGGGACAATGCTCTATTAATGATGATCTTCACACTTTTATTTACTTACAACTCAATATGGAGAACTGATATGAAGATATGACTCTGTATGAATGCCTCTGGCAGTGTACCAGGATGTGCAATGATCTAGCATGACATGTATCAAAAATATGATGAACGGTGGCTTTGCCACAAATACTATGTCTGCTGTATATGATCATGCAAAGCAATATGACGATGAACAAACTAGAAATGTGAAGTGACGATCGAATTTGCATGGCAATATATCTCGGAATGGCTATGGAAATGCCATGATAGGTAGGTATGGTGGCTGTTTTGAGGAAGATATAATAAGGCTTATGTGCAACAGAGCGAGTCATGTCACGGGGTTTGGATGCACCGGCGAAAGTTGCACCTATCCTCGAGGTGAGAATGGGCAATGCACGGTACCGAAGAGGCTAGCAAATATGAGAAGGTGAGATTGCGTATGTCCATGGTTTCACATTCGTCCTAAAGAACTCATATACTTATTGCAAAGTTTTCTTAGTTTATCATAAATCAAAGTTCTACTCGCATGCCCCGAGGGAAGAGGTTGGTAGGAGTTAACCATCGCGCGCTTCCGACCCAAAACAACACTAGGATTTCAACGAGGAATAGAAATGCTCACACATCATCACCATGCCTCTTTAATTTTTAGATGAACAAAAGGGTCAACCTCTCTTAATATTGACACTTCTATGGTTTAACAATTATGAACTCACACCTATTTCATATTACCACATCAATATCATTGACCCTCAATTTCTCTATATGTGCTACATGATGGTTTCCATTATCATTCATTGAATACCTAATATTTCTGGACTAGTCTTATGACCCATGCAAATTACCGTTACTATTTATTAACTCTCAAACAAATATAAGTGAAGAACGAGAGTGAAATCATTTCTATAAAATCTACACGCCACCGTGCTCAAAAAGATATAAGTGAAGTACTAGAGCAACTGCTAAGCTCAAAAGATATAAGTGAAGCACATAGAGTATTCTAACAAATTATGATGAAGGTGTGTCTCTCTTAAATAGGTGTGTACAGCAAACAATAATTGTGGCAAACTGAAAGTAAAAGAAAACAAAAGCAAATGACGCTCCAAGCAAAACTCATATCATGTGACGAATAAAAATATAGCTTCAAGTGACATACCGATGGATTTGAGACGAAAGAGGGGATGCCTTCCGGGGCATCTCCAAGCTTAGACGCTTGAGTCTCCTTTAAAATATTACCTTGGGCTGCCTTGGGCATCCCCAAGCTTAGGCCCTTGCTACTCCTTATTCCTTTGTCCATCATGATAACACCTAAAACTTGAAAACTTCAATCACACAAAACTTAACAAAACTTCGTTTGATCCGTTAGTATAAGAAACATATTGCATACTTTAAGTACTGTTATAAATTGATTCAACTTTTATAAATGCATAATAGGTACTGTATTCTAACTTCTCCATGGCTTATACCCCCCGATACAATCCATAGCATAATCAAAACAAGCAACTACGCAAGCAAAAACAGAATCTGTCTAAAACAGAACAGTCTGTAGCAATCTGTAGAGGACCTATACTTATGTAACTCTAAAAATTCTTACAAATTAGGAAAACCTCGAAAATTTGTATAGCAACACTGTGTAAACATTTAAGATCATTATCACCCTCCAGTAAAAAATTAAAATTCCTGTATAGGAGTCAAAAGTTTATGTTTTGTTTCAGCATCGATTCTACTCATCTTGTGAGTCATGCCAAAGGCTTTACTTGGCACAAACACTAATTTAAACACAAAAACATAATAATTACAGAGGAAATAATCATGTTATAAAAAACAAACAGAAAGTTTAAAGCAAAAAATTTAAAGATAACTATTGGGTTGCCTCCCAACAAGCGCTATTGTTTATGCCCCTAGCTAGGCATAATGCATAGTTTCAAGTATTGTCATCCTTGACACTCCACCCATAAGTAGCTCTCATGATTGATTCATAAGGTGGTTTAATTATCTTTCTAGGGAAGTGTTCCATCCCTTTCTTTAATGGGAGTTGGATCCTTATGTTTTCCTCTTTCATGTCAATGATTGCACCTATAGTTCGTACGAAAGGTCGTCCAAGTATTATGGGACAAGCAGGATTGCAATCAATATCAAGCACAATGAAATCTACAGGTACATAATTTTTATTTGCAAGAATAAGCACATCATTAATTCTACCTAAAGGTTTCTTAATGGTAGAATCCGCAAGATGCAAGTTAAGGGAACAATCTTCAATACCGAGGGGCTCCTGGTAGCCTACCTTACGAGGTGGGATGCCCGGCATTCACCCGTGAGTTACGGCAGGTCCGCTGGCCTTCCAGCAGGGCCTTCAAGCCCGAGCTACCTGACAAATATGACGGCAAGATCAGCCCCTCGAAGTTCCTCAGCATCTACACCATCGCCGTGCAGGCTGCCGGGGGACGGGACGAGAAGATACTCGCCAACTATTTTCCGCTGGCACTCAATCCCAACGTGAGGAGTTGGTTGATGAACTTGTTGGAGGGATCCATCTCTTCTTGGGCAGATCTGTCCAACCAGTTCGTTGGCACATACCATGGGGGCCACCAGCTCCCATGGCAGCCCAGCGACTTGCACGTGCTTCCCCAGAGGGACGGTGAGACCCTCCACAAGTACATCCAGAGGTTCAGCCGCCTGTAGCACAACATTCCAGACATCCACCACGCCGTCGTGATTGCCGCGTTCCACATGAACGTACGCAATCGCCGGATGCGGGAAGAGATGAGCATCAACAAGGTGCGAGATGTCGCCGAGCTATATGCCCTGGCTGACAAGTGTGCACGTGCTGAAGAAGGGAGGAGACTCCCTGGAGAGGACGCTCGCGCAGAGGTCGACTCTGATGACGACGATGCGCCAGCCGCCAAGAATAAAGACCAGCAGCGTAACAAGAAGCGCAAGGGAAAGGTAGTGATGGCTATCGAAGGGGGTGGCAACCCTGACTCCGCCAAGAAGGCCAAGTCTGAGGGGTCCGATAAGAACGTTGTTGCGTGCTCCGAAGACGACGAGGCCGCGGCAGGGGAGAAGACTAGCAGGCCATACTGCAAGATCCACTGCACCAAGAGCAACGACATCAGCAGTTGTCGCCAAGTAGAATAGCTTGCCAAGAAGCAGAGGCAAGAGTACAAAAGGCGCGACAAGGAGAAGAGTCAAGACGATGCGGGTGGCTGTAAGCACATTTGCTCCCTTGGTGGTGTTGGTAATTAATAACAACATATATTTCATTGGACTAAAGTTTCCACTAAGTATATTTCAGGAAAAGTTCAATGATGGGATGGCAAAAGGAATGTGGAGAGACCCCTAGATGCAAGGAATAGGATTGGCAAAGATTCAAGCAAGAAGACTCTACATTTTACTTTGTGAGAAATCACTTTGAGTCTATAGGAAAGCCAATACTATTAAAAGGGGGTGAGGTCTTGATGGTGAACAAAATGCTCCACGTGCACAAGTGATAGTCACCAAAAACACCCACAAGCTCTTCCACAAAAGTCTGTCAAAAGCCTATCATGCAAAATCGGTGCCACCAATATTCCCAACTCGGCCCTATCGACTTTCACCTCAGACAGATCCCAGCCAAACCCTAAGTTTTCGGTACAGCCGATCCTACATCGGTGCCACCGAGTATAGGCTGCCAACATTCTGTTGCCCTTTTTCTTCAATTCGGAATTTTCAAGTTGTTTGGATCGGTGCCACCGAGTTTTGCAATCTGACCGTTGGTCACCTGATCGGTACTGCCGAGATTTATATATCGGTCTCACCGAGATTCGAAAGTTGCTACCTTTTGAGCAACTCGGTACTACCGAGTTTTACACTTCGGTGTCACCGAGTTGGTCATTATAGGTGTAACGGTTGGATTTTTGGAGATGCCTATATATACCCCTTCACCACCACCCACTCGAAAGAGAAGCACTCAGAACTATTCCATACTTGCCACATCTGAGTTTCTGAGAGAGAGCCACCTACTCATGTGTTGAGATCAAGCCATTCCATTCCAACCATAAGAATCTTGATTTCTAGCCTCCCCAAGTTGCTTTCCACCCAATCAATCTCTTCCACCAAAGCCAAATCTGTGAGAGAGTGATTGTGTGTTGAGTTGTCTATCATCTTGAAGCACAAGAGCAAGGAGTTCATCGTCATCATTGAGCCTATTACCTTTTGGAGGGTGGTGCCTCCTAGATTGGTTAGGTGTCGCTTGGGAGCCTCCTACTTCGTGTTGTGGAGTTGAACCAAGAAGTTTGTAAGGGCGTAAGGGCAAGGAGATCGCCTACTTCATGAAGATCTACCCATAGTGAGGCTAGTCCTTCATGGACGGAAGCCGCTATGGAATAGTCAAGGTTGTTACTTCGTGGACCCTTATGGGTGGAGCCCTCCGTGGACTCTCGCGACCGTTACCCTCCGTGGGTTGAAGACTCCATAAACGTGGACGTACGATAGCACCACCTATCAGAACCACGGGAAAAATCTTCGTGTCTCCAAATTGCGTTTGATCTTCCTCCCTATCCTCTTTCACATATGCTTGTCTTTACTATTCGCTGCTATACTCTTAGACATGCATATGTAGGGTGTGCTTGACTTGCTATCGTTGCTAAAATCTGCCAACACTTAAAATTGGGAAAAGGTCGAAATTTTATATTGTTAAGTAGTTTAATCACCCCCTCTAGACATACTTTTGATCCTACAAGTGGTATCAGAGCTTTGGTCTCCATTGCATTGGTTTCACAACCTAGGAGAGTATGGCATCTAGCGAGGGAAATTATCACCGTAGAGGTCCTTACTTTGATGGCACAAATTTTGCTAGTTGGAAGCACAAAATGAAAATGCATATTCTTGGTCATAATCCCGCCGTTTGGGCTATTGTTCGTGTTGGCTTGCAAGGTGAATTCCTTGGTGATGGAAAGGAACCGGATCGTGAAGCGGCCGTGGAAGAATTGAAGATGTTGCAATACAATGCTCAAGCATGTGAAATTCTTTTCAACTGCCTATGCCCCGAATAATTCAATAAAATCAGTCGTCTTGAGAATGCCAAGGAAATGTGGGACACTTTGGTTGATATGCACGAAGGTAACGATTCCGTGAGAGAATCCAAGTTGGATGTTCTTCAAAGTCAGCTTGATAAGTTCAAGATGAAGGATGGTGAAGGAGTCGCTAAAATGTACTCTAGGCTAGCTCTCATCACCAATGAGATTACCGGCTTAGGAAGCGAAGAGATGACTAACAAATTCATCATCAAGAAGATACTTAGAGCTTTGGATGAGAGATACGACACCGTGTGCACTTTGATGCAAATGATGCCCAACTACAAAGATCTCAAGCCTACGGAAGTCATTGGAAGGATTGTTGCTCATGAGATGACACTCAAAAACAAAGAAGAGCTTCACAACAAGTCTAGCGGTGCCTACAAAGCCACAAGTGATGCTCCCGCAACTTCAAGCGACAACCTTGTCACCAATGAAGAGATAAGCCTCAAGGTCAAGAAATTCAACAAATTCTACAAGAATAGAGGCAAAGAACGAAGCTCCAACTCAAGATATGAAGAGAAGCGTTCGTCAAGTCGTGACCGAAACTGCTACATTTGTGGGAAGCTCGGACACTACTCCAATGAGTGCACGGCTCCCTACAAATGAAGAGAAGAGTCACCTAGAAGACGAAGCTCAAGAGATGAATCACCTCGTAGAGAGAAGGAGTAGAGATGACCGTTATGAACGAAGACCCTCAAGGAGAAGTAGGGACTCGGAGAAGAAGTACAAGTACACCAAGAGCTACTCAAGAAGAAGACATCAATCTCACATTGGTGAATGGGTTTCCGGCTCCGAATCCGACAACCACTCCGAGAGAAGCTATCACTCCAACTCCGACTATAGTCAAGATGAAGGTGTTGCCGGAATTGCAGTAGTGACTACCAACTCCTATGACATATTTGATTCACTAAATGAAGGTAGTGGAAGTTGCTTCATGGCAAAAGGCCCCAAGGTATCACACCCCGAGTATCTTGATTTCAATAGTGATGAGGATGATTTGCTTGGAGATGATGACTTGCTCTTTGATAAAACTAGTGATATTAGTCAAAATGAACTTGATAATTTTCATGGTAGTCAAGATAAGTCATGTGATGATGATAAGATGGAAATAGAGCGACTAACTAAAGAACTAAACACTCTTAAGTTAGCCCATGAATCTACTCTAGAAGATCATAGAGAGCTTGTAAAGACTCATGAGAAGCTACGCTTCGAGAAGCTCACCTTGGAGCAAGAACATGAGTTTCTTAAAGCTATCAATGACGATCTCCGAAAGAAGACTTCATCTTATCTAGCCAAACGATTACTCTTGTCTACATTTATGCCACAAGTTAAACCTAGACAAACTAGTAACAAAGGCAAGAAAGGTTCTTCATCTAGTAGCAACAATAAAAATGCTAAATCTAATGATGTTGCTTCTAGTAGCTCTATTGATTACACTAATGATGATTCTCTTAGCTAAGTTACACTTGAGCAAGAAAATGATTTATTGAAAGGAATTATAGAGAAAGGTATCTAGAAAAGTCTTGCCGGATGTAAGAAATTTGAGGAGATTGTACACAAGCACGGAGGATACCGGAAGAACCATGGCATTGGCTACTTCAACGCAAATGGAGTTGAATGGAAAGAAGGTCAATACCCCAAGCCCAAGTTTGTTCCTCAAAAGGAGAAGCATGAACATGCTCTTCCCAAGGGCACAAACACTCAAGATGACCTTCCATCACAAGACCACAAGCTCAAGGGCAAGGACAAGCTTCAAGAGGAGATTGACTCATATGAAGATTGTAACACCCCAAAAATCGGGTTATCGATTTTTGTGCTGTTATTCTTTCCTAGATTTTCTCTCCCAAAATATTTCCTCTGGAATCTGGTAAGTAACCAGGTGAATCCAGACAATCCCCAACCTCTCAGTGCCTTTCCCAGGTTCTTGTGCCACCCAAGCTCTTGTCAGTAAACCCCGAATCTCATTTAAACCCTAGTTCCAAAATATTGGAACTGGAAATCCTGCCTTGGTGTTTACAAAGGAGCTAACATTTCCCTAGCTCTGTTAATCCTCCCAAAATTTCCAGAGATCCTCCTTCACTCATACACCCTAGATGTGCAAAAATATTGCCAAGTCATATGCAATATTTCTCATCTAGAATTAATTCCTTTTTCTGCCTTTCTGAGGAATTAAATCCAGGAAAATATCTATCCATCTCCAAAGTTCATGAAAACTTGTGGAGATATTCTTTGTGATCATATTGAGCTCTCATAAAAATATTGGCCATAATTAAATAGTGGAAATTGCATTTTCCTATTTAAAGCCAATATCTCAATTTGGGGCCTTTCCAAAGGAACTACCATTTTGGTAGCTAGGAAAAATCCCAAATAATTTATGGAGCTTTCCCAACCCATATCTTCACCATTTCCATCAAGATATCAAGTTCCATAATTCAAAATTTGAGCACAACACCCCTTTTGTAAATTCTGTCCAGATTTCCTGTTTGGAAAGGAAGTGCTTGATTCCTTGATCTCCTTGGGCTGAAATTTTGCAGGGTGATTCATTATGAGATATTACCCTTGGACACCAAAAAACCAGCCAATTTCATCTAGCCAATCTCTCTCAGTAAATTTACTAAGTTTCTGCCCAGATTTGAGCACTCTGAAGGAAGTACCATTTTTACTTGTGCAAATGGTATGAACTTTTTACACTGCCTCCATATGCCTAAATTATTGGTCTCCTCCAAATTTGGGCCATTTTCATCTAGCCACTTGACCCCAGCATCATCATTTTCATTTCTGGCCAGTATGCCAAGTTGCAAAGGAAGTGCCAGATATCCTTGCCCATTTGCTCTCATTTTTGGTCAAGATAGTCACCTTAGTAGATGGCTAATCCCTGCCAGAAATCAAGCCAAGAAGAGCATTGTCGTGGCCACCCCACCTGTCAAACACTTTGCTGTTGGCTGCTTGTTGATCAAGGTGCAGTCACACCAGTGTTCTCTCGTGACTTCCAGCTATATAGCTAAACTCCAGGAAGGAGGGAGAACCGCCTAGACATGGTTTGGCATCGAGTAGGGCGTGGCAACGCCGTGGCCATGCGGTGACCATGGGGCAGACAAGCCAAACAGCGCGCTCTGGAAACCGCAGCCGCTGTTATCGTCGATTCCCTCTGCCTCTCGCGTCCCTTTCATGTCTAGTAGCTATCCCGTGCTCGTGCGATCAATTTCCCCCTGCTTCCCCGCCTTATCTCGCCGTGGTTACGTCGCCATCGCCATGCCCGTGCCAAAAACCGCCTCTGCTCCTCCATTGCCATGTGGCCAGAGCGCTCTCGAGCTTTCCTGAAACTCCTGCGAGCTCCTCCGCTCCTCCAGAGACCCTGCTGACATCGTCTCCTTCCCCCCCGTGTCGCCGGAGCTCCAGTGAACGGATAGGAAGGCCACGGCGGCCGAGCCTATCCGGCGAGCTCGCCCGGCTATAAATAGCCGTGGCCGGAGCCCTCCCCGGGCATCGCCCACGCTCACAGCAGCCTCCCCACTCTTCCTTAGCCCCCTCCCTTCCCCTCCCCGACCACCGGAGCTCGCGGCCCGCTCCTCCATCCGCCATTGCCGCCTCGGCCTCCTCCTGGTTAGAGCTAGCCAAGCCCTCCCCTCCACCCCTGACCTCTCCAGCAGCTTTCCCACTCGCCGTAGACCCTCCCCATCACCTCTCCCCATCGTCGGAGGCCCTGTGGCCACGTGCCCCAAGATCTGGCCGCCGCCGCTACTCCCGGCCTTCGCGAGCCGTCGTCGCCCCTTCCCCTCTCCGGCGCTGCTGCTGCTCCAGGCGGGAGCGGCGCATCGCCCCGCGTCCGCCGGTGGCCTCCACTTGGCCGGAGGCGGCCTGAGCCGGCCAGGCCACCGCCGGCATCGCGGTCCCGCCCCTGCCTCCTCTGTTTTCTGTCGGGGCGCAGCGAGGAGGAAGAAGACGCCAGCCAGGCGAGCCCCACCGCCCGCGCGACCCCACCTGTCAGCCTCAGGCGTTGACTCCGTCGGCCCTGATGACATGGCAAGTGGAAACGTATTTCCACAGATACGTTTTCGCTGTGGGAAAGCGTATTCCCAGAAGACGTTTTCTGTTCGCAGACAGGGGCTTGTTTGTGGATATTTTTCTTACAAATGGGTCCCTGAAATTCAATTGGCTATATCTTTTCATCCGAAACTCCGATTGAGGTAAAACCAACGCCCACGTCTTCAGATCGTCGAACCCGTTCCGATGGCATCATTTTCATAATGTTTTCACACTGTGAAAATGACCATGTTGCCCTTGCCCTTCGATCAGCCCCTCCGAGAGGGAGACTTTTCCGGCAAATCTTTCCGGAGTGTTATCACACTTCTTCCCGGCGTAATCATCGACCCCCAGGCAAGACAACCTCTTATCATGAGCTCCGAACTGGCGTGATGACTTGCTTGCACCCTGTGTGTTTATCGTAGTACATCTGGATCATCTGCTAGTCTACACTTGCATACACCTGTTCTGACATCTGTATTAGATGCTAGCCTTACTTTTCATCTGATGCCATGACTTGTTTTCATGTCACATTTTGCCATGCTAATAATAATATTGTTAATGATATTATCATGTTAGTGCTATGGTTTGATATCATGACATGATTATCAGTACTATGATCTTGCTATGCTGTTGTTAAGTGACTGTTAGCATTTATAATTGTCGATGTAATGGTACGATGATGGATATGTTGAGTTGGATTAAAAAACTAAACCTAGTCGGTTGATCCAGAGTCACCTGTACGGACTTATCCGTGCAGCCACATTTGCCGGTATGGGACGGCCTTGACTTGGTCTGGCTCCGTGCTCTTTCACCGGTACCTCCAGACAGGGAGGGTGATGCATGCGTGCTACCCTGATCAGGTAGGCGGCGATAGCCCTGTGGGCCCAGTTGAGTGTTTAGCCCGGGAGTCCCCATTTGGGACAGTTTAGTTTGGCCACGACGATGACAGGTGTCACGAGGTGACACAGGGGCCACCCAGGGCAGGACTCCGGGGGAGGATGAATGCCGGTGGTACGATGGGAGAGTCACGGGTCAGGCGGGTTTCGTTGGAGCAACGTTGGTCCACCCGAATGGGATCACGAGGCCAGGTGCTCCATGGTGTGGGTAAAGTGCGCAACCTCTACAGAGTGTAGAATCTATTTGAATAGCCGCGTCCACGGTATTGGACAGTTCGTCCAAGCCTCACTAGGTGGTCAACCGTAACAATGATAACAATGATGGAAGAACTTGTCTTGTGCTCGGAAGTGCCCATTGAGTCATGAGTATTTCGAGGGTTGTGGGACAACCTAGAAGAGAGTAAGTTGGTATTCGGTAACAAAAAGTACTTTAAACACCTAATGTGATCATTGCCATGCTATGATATGCAGATTATATGCCTGGTCCATGTTACGCCATGCTTGATCCATGTTTTCCTGTTAATTCCATGCCATGTTTAGAATAAATTCTTATATAAGCATAGGGCTTGCTTTGTCATCTGCTTGTTTGGATGCTATGTATTTGGTTATCTTACGAGTACATTCAAAGTACTCATCTGGCCTTGCACGTGGCCAGTTGCAGGAGAAGGTCCGTCGTGCTAGATCGTAACCCAGCCAGTCCTGTGAGTTATGGAGCCAGCCAGAGACGTCGTTGCCGCTGAACCAAGACCTCCGTTGCCATTTAGTTAGCCTTGGAGCTATGTAATATTGTTGTCAACAACAGTATTGTAATACTCCATTTCATATAATAAAGCCATTTTGTGCCTGGAATTGTTGTATCATGTCTTTGATGTGCGCCAGGTCTTATCCTGGGGCTGGCGTGCGTCGGCCCTCTATCGGGGTGCCACAGGACATGGTATCAGAGCCAGGCTGGCTATAGGTTACCCTAGCACCTAACCATCCTCCTTTTCAACCGGTAGTGAGCCCAATAGAGTTGACCCATCGCTGGTATCCGACACGGCCACTATTGATCAACAGGTGGCGCAGTCGGAATGGACGTGTCCCTACCCAGCTGTCCGCCCACCCAGCCACTCTGGATTGGACTGCGACCCCACTCAGTTGTCGGCCGTACCGGCGTATCTTCTACCCGGCACGAGAAGGATCCACGCCATGCTGGTGTGTCCTAGCCCGACTGCCTATTTAACCCCTCCCACCTGCGAGTCGCAGCTCTCTCCATTCAGTAAGCCAGATCCCTGCAAGAGAACCCAGGCTAGTATCCTCAAACCAGCAGCCATGGCCAGTTCTTCCAAAAAACCCACTTTCCATAGCCGAACCTTGGCTAATGGTTATCCCGGCTTTCCGCCCATCCTTTCGAGTATGCTCACTCAAGCCCTTGGCTATAGTACTCCTCCGATGTATCTGGTGTTCCAATCGGAACCCGTTCCCCACCTTTGCCGATTTTATGCGAAGGCGTATATCAACCCAGGTCCAACAGCGGATGGGAAGCCCGTGAGTTTTCGGGGCAAACCCATGCCCACCCCCGCGTTGGCTGTCCAGATAGCTACCGCGGAAGCCATCTCCCGTCTTCATTTCCAGTTTCCGCAAGTAGCGGAGATGCAGGAGTTCTGCTATTTTGCCTCTTCGTCCGACACATGTTGCGATTTCTCCAGCGCAGTTGGAGACGCTGACCCAGCAATAGCTCGACTGGTCCAGTTCATTGCTGCCCAGGGACTACTGCTCTCCGGCATTCTTAGAGAGTTCAAGGCCGTTGACCAAGACACCACATGGGTTGTTACGGGAGCATACCGTGCGGCTCGTCAAATTGCATCCCAGGCCACCCGTTCCCTGTTGCCAAACCCAGTGCCACCTTCGCAGCTAGTACCACTCTCGCAATCTGTGGACCTATATCAACCAGGCTACATCCACCCAAATTCCATTCAAGGAGCTATCCGGCGACTTCGTCGTCGGGATGTGTTCCGTCAAGTTCCCACTGCAGCTCTAGCAGTTGAGCCCCAACCCATAGAGGTGTCCGACGATGAAGACGGAAGTTGGCTCAGCCTTCGTCCCCCAGGAGAGCCCCAGCAAGAGTAGGCCCATTTGTGGCTCCGGCAGTGATCGAAGTCAGGAGATGCCGCAAGTATGTGTGTTGCGCAGACTATTTCTTCGCCTGCGTCTAGGATTAGGACTCTGTAGTTCGGAGTGAGTTGTTGCTGTTAGCTGCCTAGTAAGGCTGCGTGTATGATTGTACGGCTTGTACTGCTTGTGCTTGTGTGCTGTTGTAATGTTATGTATGCTTGTTTGCTCTGTGTGCTTGGTTCATCCGTCACTCTGTTAAGCAGAAATGTTTAACAGAGCTGGCAGTGGATTCCTAAGAAGATTTTAGTCAGTAGAGCACTTACACTTAATAACAATGGACTCACCCGAAGTCTCTAATAAAATGCGAGCTGGTGTAGGTGGATGTATACCAGGAGTACATACACCCACTAGCATTAAATCACCTTTGTGTAACATTCTCGATATGTTTCTTTTCTATGTCTGCATTTTACTACTATGTGCATTCTGCATTTGCTTGCATATTAGTCTGAATAGATTGCATGTGTATCGTGTGAGCAATGTCTGCACGCCAAGTTCCTTCTCCTGAGTACAGTCGCAGCAGTACTCGGGCAGAATGCAAAGCCACCTATCCATACCTACCCGTGCTTACTCCGTTGCCAGTTTTCCCGAAACCAGCGTTCTGGAAAACCAACCCTATCCAATAATTCCCCGGTCCCAAAATCTTTTCCCAGAACCCGGTTGCAATCTCGGAGAAATTCTGAGAAATTTTATTGCAACATAAACCATTACAACCCTTCTAGTCCAAGATCTAAACCCTGATTCTACCTCAACACCCACTCGTTGTGGATGTCGTTCATTGAGGAGCAACCAGCAGCTTGGCCTCCACACTGGTAGAGCTCCGCTGACCGCACCGCACAAACCACAGACCCAGCGGCGCCTCTGTCACCGTCTTGTGTGATGTTGACAGGCCGCCCCCTCGCCGCCGCAGCCCGCGCTTATTCTGCCGGCCTGAGACGGCGTAAATGATCACCAGCCACCCCTCTGGCAGCGGCATCCCGGCGATCATCAAGGATCATCGCACACAGCAGTAGCGAGGAGCCAACCAATGCCGCCAGTAGACCAGCCAGGAGGATCGTGATCAGCTCTGAACCCACGTCCGCCATTAACGCCTTGCTTCGCGCTCCTGGTCCACCCGAATGGGATCACAAGGCCAGGTGCTCCATGGTGTGGGTAAAGTGTGCAACCTCTGTAGAGTGTAAAATCTATTCAAATAGCCGCTTCCACGGTATTGGACAGCTCGTCCAGGCCTCACTAGGTGGTCAACCGTAACAATGATAACAATGATGGAAGAACTTGTCTTGTGCTCGGAAGTGCCCATTGAGTCATGAGTATTTTGAGGGTTGTGGGGCAACCCAGAAGAGAGTAAGTTGGTATTCGGTAACAGCAAGTACTTTAAACACCTAATGTGATCATTGTCATGCTATGATATGCAGATTATATGCCTGATCCATGTTACGCCATGCTTGATCCATGTTTTCCTCTTAATTCCATGCCATGTTTAGAATAAATTCTTATATAAGCGTAGGGCTTGCTTTGTCATCTGCTTGTTTGGATGCTATGTATTTGGTTGTCTTGCGAGTACATTCAAAGTACTCACCTGGCCTTGCACGTGGCCAGTTGCAGGAGAAGGTCCGTCATGCTAGATCGTAACCCAGCCAGTCCTGTGAGTTATGGAGCCAGCCAGAGATGTCGTTGTCGCTAAACCAAGACCTCCGTTGCCATTTAGTTAGCCTTGGATCTATGTAATATTGTTGTAAACAACAGTATTGTAATACTCCATTTCATATAATAAAGCCATTTTGTGCCTGGAATTGCTGTATCATGTCTTTGACGTGCGCCAGGTCTTATCTTGGGGCTGGCATGCGTCGGCCCTCTATCGGGGTGCCACAAAGATGAATCCCAAGCTTTGGTCAAGTGGGTTCCCAAAGCTCCTAAAAGCTCAACTTCTACAAGTGCCACTTCAACACCAAGGATTCCCATCAAGTTGATGTGGGTCCCCAAGAAGAAGAACTAGAGAAGTTCTTGAGGGGTGACTCCGCAAATGAAATTCACTCACATTCATTATTGGCAAGGACTAGTTGCAATCTACATCAACACTATGCAATAGTTCAAGGAGTCACACATTCCCTCAAAGGTAAGCAAGGGACAAGCTAATTAATGAATCCATGGACATCATCTTATATGCTTTGCACTCCATGTCCATAGATATCCTTGTATTTGTCTCTTGTGCTTGGGACTAACCCATGTAGGTGAGAAGAGTAAGGAAACAACAAGGATGCTCCCAACTCAAGATGATCTTCATCAACCTTGAGCATCCACCACTACATCACCCACATGAACTCTTCTACGACAAACCCAAGGCTAGTTTATCCCTCTTATGGGGGGATGTCACGTCAAGGGGGAGCTTGACTCTAAGACTTGAGTTAAAGCATCTCTTAGAATGTGACAACATTAAATGCTTTATGTAAAAGTGGTAACCCCACTTGTGCTGAAACAATGAGTATGACCTATGATCAAGTATTCTTGCTTGGCTCCTAAGTTAATATACTGATATATAGATGACTCCGTCTTCCCCAAAGTGCTTGGTAGATACTAGAGTGGTTTTGCATGTTTGCCCTGATTTCATTGGACATCTTATTGAGCTCGCATGCAGGTTTGCATATATTTTATCATTCGAGGACATTTAATTGTTGCTATTTGAACTTTATTTTCTCTTTGCCAATTGGATGGACAAGAATGCCTAGGACCCCTCTCTAGCTATCTATGCTTTCTCATCTCATATTCTATTCTTGCTGCATCACAAAACTTGAACAAGTACTTCTCGATCTCTCTTTGTGAGGAGCACTTGGAGTTCCGTATCGACAAGGACTGACCACCAAAACCTCCCAAGTGCATCTCGGTGGAACCAACACATAAATCTCGGTCTCACCGATGCCTAGGGTTGATCTGGTTTTCCAATCTCGGTAACACCGACTCCATCTTCTCAGCTTCACCGAGTTTCCCTGTCAGCTGACAGTTGAGGAACTCGGTGGCACCGATAATTTTGAATCGGTGTCACTGACAGCGATGGGTACTTTATGTGGCGGACCCGACTTTTGAAATCACTTCTTCAAACGTCCGGTTTCTCCAAACCCTAGTTGCTGTTCGTGGACCCCTGGTCGTCGCCGTTGTATTCCCGAGCGCCTCCGCCGTTGGAATTCGTCATCGTCGACGGAATCCTCACCACCGTCGTCGCCGTAGCGGACTCGTCACCAAGTTAGGGTACGAATCCGACCCCTTGTGCGCTCCTCTTTCCAATTCATGTGCATTAGGATCGTTCCATCGATAAGACACAGTTTGAGATCATCCTATCCTCGATAATTTTTCCATTAGAATAGGGAACAATGAATTTTTAGGTTTTGCCGTCCGCAATCCGAATCTCGGTGACACCGAAGCGCAAAAATTGGTCTTACCGATTTAGTTTTTAGGTCTACTGAGGACAGTCTCGGTGAAACCGAGCACCCACTTTCGGTGAAACCGAAGTGGTTGCCAAGTTTTTGTAAAGCAGACTCTGAGTCTTGGTGGATCCGAAAATTGTGACTCGGTGGTACCGAAATTCCCTTTGCAGAAAGCAAACCTTAGGAATTCTAAGTTCAAATTTGAGAAAACTTCTGCATTTTGTGATGGCTCAACCCTTCTACTCTTCTATCTCTATTCACAGGGTCAGCATGTCAGGCTCAGATGACAGTCAGAACAATTTCAGAGAGGAGAATGTTGATATGAGCTCAGGCACTAGTCCTGAGGGCAGCCATGATGACGTGCCCAGCTCACCTGATTTGCCCAAGGCTGCCACTAGGACAAGGAGGAAGTTGAACTCTGATGAGGAAGATGAAGATTTTGTGCCAGAAGAGCCACCCAAGAAGGAAAAAGTTGCCAAGAGCACAACTGCTGAAGCCACATCTTCCAAGAGGCCAACTAAGAAGGTGTATGCTAGTGCTAAGGATATGAAGGCACCAGACTATGTCAAGCAAAGCATGACCCTTCACCTTGAGTCACCTCCAAGGAAGAATTCTATGCCTAAGAAGGCAGGTGAGAAGAAGAAGTCCAGGAAGAGGATCATACATGTTGTGGGAAGACCTACCTCTATGTATGAGGATCCAGAAGCTGATGCTGCTGCTGAGGAGGAGGAAGAGCCAGCTACCAAGGCTCCTCCTAAGAAGAAGAAGAAATTGTTGGCTGATGATATGCCCAAGGACACATCATCCAAAGGCACCAAGACTGCCCCCAAGAAGGCTGATGCTGCTCCAAAGCCCAAGAGGACTACCAGAGACATCCCAGTTGCTACTAAGAACAAAGGTACTACCTTCACAGAAGCTGAGGAGGATACACTGTCTGTTTTGATGAAACTGAGACCACACCTTCCTGAGCACAATGCCAGTCATCCAGTTGCTGAGGACATGAAGAAGAGGAAGGATTCTAGACTGAGAGAGTGGAGAGCCATAGATCCTTATTCTTAGAGGAGGAGGACAGTTGTAGACTACAGGTTCTACACCAAGGAACAACAAGACTTCTATGAGACTATTTTGCTTGACAAGAGCCCTGCAGTTAGTGATATGAGGTATGTTTACTGGAAGTACATCAAGGAGAACCAAGATTTCTTTCCAAGTGTGCAGGATAATTTCCACTGCATTGGCATTGATGAGTTTGTTGGAAAGGGGCTTACTGCCTGGAATGACGAGATGATCATGCAATTCTACTCCACTGCACATTTCTATGGAGATGGTAGAATTATATGGATGACTGAAGGCACCAGATATGAATCAACTAATGATGAGTGGGCTACCATCTTAGGAGCCCCACAGGTCCAAGAAGGAGACTTGTATGCATACTCTGAGTCCAAGGCAAACCACAACTCCATGGCCAATATGTACAATGAGATCCCTGCTACAAATGTGCATTCACACAAGCTTGGATCCATCTATTTTTCTTGAGGCTGGCCTATGCACCACCAACACCATCTTGAGGTATACATTGATGCCTAAGTCTGGAGATGAGAAGATGATCAGAGGCTATTCTATCAACATGCTACTCCATATTGATCAACACACCAGATTCAGGGTGATGGACTTGATAGTTGAGACCGTGAAGACGACAGCTACAGACCAGAAGAGATCATGTGGTTATGCACCATACATTCAGATGCTTATCAACTCCCAGCTGGAGAAGCACGTGTATGCCCTTGATCGACCACATTTGCCACTCCTGCCAGAGCTCGAAGACTATGTCATGGTGATGGATCCAGATCATACCACCTCAGCTACAGCACAGGCAGAGACAGAGGTAGCCAGAGACACTAGTGCTCGGGTGCCAAAGACCCAGACTGAGCAGATGGATCTTCTTCTCAGTTCCGTGCTCAGCATGTAGAAGGACATTGGGAACATCTTGAAGAACCAGAAGAGTCTGGGAAGGATTGTTGAGAACAAGTTTCACATTCTCAACAACAAGGTGGATGAGCTCACAGTGACAGTAAATGAGCTCAAGAAAGAAGTTGATGGTGTGCACAGTCACCACACCACAGATGATGATAAGGATAGTCCGCCTCTCAGAGCCGACACCCAGTTCAGGACTAAAGCCAGGACTCCTACAGTGACTGCTCCAGAGTTGAGGCCTTCTTCATCAGCACCTGCTACATCTCCTTCAGCTCCTTCGGCTACTCCAGCGCCTCCAGTTGCTACTCCAACTCCATCCATGATGTTTGCTGAAGTCTTCGCTGATGCCGTTCTCTCGACTCCTTCATCAGCTACCAGAGGAGATCAGCCCCAGAGAGACGCTTAGTTCTATATACCTTTGAACTTTTTGGTAACTTGTTGCCAAAGGGGGAGAAGTTGTATAGATCATTAGGGCTTCGAGAGAGGGAGAGTGTTGCTTTTTATCGCTCTTCAAAAACATTGATATCTTTTGGTTTGTGTTGAACCTTGTTTGTGTTTGATCATACACATGATGTGTTGCTGCTACTATTTCCTATCCTTGAGATGCCTATGAGATGATCATTCACTTTTGCTTGTTGTGTTGTGCTATGATGTTCATTCTTATTACTCTCGCACACCACCAAGTTGTATGTGACATGAAAGAGTGCCCCATATACCTAATCGATTGTGCATTCGCATTCAAACGCAAATTCAAAATAGTGCACAAATTTAGGGGGAGCTCTTGCTTATCACATACTTCTCAAAGCGGCGATTATATTCATGGATTATATCATTTGTCGAAGCTTTGATCTATATGTTTTCATCAATTACCAAAAAGGGGAAGATTGTAAGCACATTTGCTCCCTTGGTGGTTTTGTTAATTAATAACAACATATATTTCATTGGACTAATGTTTCCACTAAGTATATTTCAGGAAGAGTTCAATGATGGGATGGAAAAAGGAATGTGGAGAGACCCCTAGATGCAAGGAATAGGATTGTCAAAGCTTCAAGCAAGAAGACTCTACATTTTACTTTGTGAGAAATCACTTTGAGTCTATAGGAAAGCCAATACTATTAGAAGGGGTGAGGTCTTGATGGTGAACAAAATGCTCCACGTGCACAAGTGATAGTCACCAAAAATACCCACAAGCTCTTCCACAAAAGTCTGTCAGAAGCCTATCATTCAAAATCGGTGCCACCAATATTTCCCACTCGGCCCTATCGATTTTCACCTCAGACAGATCCCAGCCAAACCCTAAGTTTTCGGTACAGCCGATCCTACATCGGTGCCACCGAGTTTAGGTTGACAACATTCTGTTGCCCCTTTTCTTCAATTCGGAATTTCCGAGTTGTTTGGATCGGTGCCACCGAGTTTTGCAATCTGACCATTGGTCACCTGATCGGTACTGCCGAGATTTATATATCGGTCTCACCAAGATTCGAAAGTTGCTACCTTTTGAGCAACTCGGTACCACCGAGTTTTACACTTCAGTGTCACCGAGTTGGTCATTATAGGTGTAACGGTTGGATTTTTGGAGATGCCTATATATACCCCTTCACCACCACCCACTCGAAAGAGAAGCACTCAGAACTATTCCATACTTGCCCCATCTGATTTTTTGAGAGAGAGCCACCTACTCATGTGTTGAGATCAAGCCATTCCATTCCAACCATATGAATCTTGATTTTTAGCCTCCCCAAGTTGCTTTCCACCCAATCAATCTCTTCCACCAAAGCCAAATCTGTGAGAGAGTGATTGTGTGTTGAGGAGTCTATCATCTTGAAGCACAAGAGCAAGGAGTTCATCATCATCATCGAGCCTATTACCTTTTGGAGGGTGGTGCCTCCTAGATTGGTTAGGTGTCGCTTGGGAGCCTCCTACTTCGTGTTGTGGAGTTGAACCAAGAAGTTTGTAAGGGCAAGGAGACCGCCTACTTCGTGACGATCTACCCATAGTGTCATGGTTTTATCACGGCAGATGTCCTAGTGCGAGGACTTAGGTGTGAAGCCATCGCTACGGTGGTTAACTTGAAGGGGTTGGTCGGGACGAAAGACACAGGTTTACCCAGGTTCGGCCCCTCTCGAAGGAGGTAATAGCCTATGTCCTGCTTTGAGTTGTATTGATTGGATATCGATTACAAGGGAGTGGATTCGCTTGACCTAGTATGCGATCAAAGGTTTCGTGGCCTAAGCCACACAGGGAACCCGCCTTTACATACTCAGGTCGAGGCCCTGGGCTTACAAGAGTCCGGGCCGGGTTACACTCAATAACTGACCTTGTCTCTAACTACCCTTGCCTTGTCTGGCAAGCCGTCACCGGCGGATTACGCCACCGGGTTACACATTGTCCACCAGCTCTAGGCCTTCTCCAGGCCCATCAGGCAGGTCAGATCCGGGCCTTACCCTGATCGTTAAGCCTGCTCCGGCCTTGCTGCTAAGCCGCCAACCTTATGACCCGGCCCCTCCTGGGCGGGTCTCACCACGAGGTGATATCCCCAACATTAGGCCCCAGATTGATTTGAACCGGTTCATGTCAATCTTCAAGTCTTCTGGTTGGCGAGTCTTGCATTCTGCTCCTGATAAATCTTCATGACCCGCCATATAAAAAATGGGTGACGTCATCTCTGACAAATCTAAAAAAATCGGATGACATCACAACGGATCTTTGCATTAACTAGTCAATCCAAAAATCGAGGCGTTTTCTTGGTCAATCGTCATCTTGTCTCCTCGATTCCCGCGCGAGACTGTTGCTGTTCCATCCTCCTCATAAATAGCTGTGTGGGGTCTTTAACATTTTCACTTTCCCCCGTTGCCGCCTCTCTTCTTCTTCTTCCTCCGAACGCCCGCACAGCCGAAGCTCCGTCGCGCCGCTCGGACCTCGCCATCATCATCACCAAGGCTGCTGCATCGACCTGAATGTGTCCAGAGTGCGTCGCCGCTCGCCCGCATCTCCTACAAATCTCAGGTTCCATCTTCCCCCTCAGAATCTGCATTAGTTCATCGGGTGTTCTTCGGGTCCGCCGCCGTTCATCGGTGTTCTTGGCGTAGATGAGTAGAATAAATACTTGTAGATTTTCATTCGCTTAGCAAGATCCCGTAGTGCTCCGCCGGGCGCGTTTTCCATGCTTATCACGCATCTTCCCTTCACAGGAGCTTGCGTATGAACTGTCTGTTCTTCACTGTCAATTTAGGTTTAGGAAATATTTTCCTTTTATCTTCGCCCGTAGATCTTAAAACGGTAGCTGTAGTCGTTGGAACCTGTTTGTCCACACTTAGCAATTTTTTCAATACTTGCCGGCAAACTTGACCCGCCATCATGCTGCCGGCTCTCCTTGTAATGTCGCAATTCGCCTTATCAATATACTAATCGGCGGCTCACAACTTAATAATGATCCGCCAAGTACTATCACCTTTTTAGAATCATAGCTGCTTTGGTCATGCCGTGTTTTTAACCTGCCATATAATCATGCCTTTCCGCAGTCTTTTAAGCCGCCGTCATGGCTAAAGCCCCTGCTTCCTGCGACTGGGTAAGATCCTGGGTAACTAAGGAAACGCTCAACGATTTTATCGTCATGGGAGTGTTGCCGGCTCAGGATGTTATCCACTGGCGGGTTCCGGGCAATGAAACCACTCCCAAGCCCGAGGATGGGGAAGTCATTGTGTTCACAGACCATCTTCTCCGTGGCTTCTCACCGCCCGGGTCTAAATTCTTTTGGGACGCCTTACACTTCTACAAACTGCACCCTCAAGACATTGGCCCCAACTCCGTCACCAACATGTGCCAGTTCCAAACTCTTTGCGAAGCTTATCTGCAAGAAGAGTCGTCTGTTGACCTCTTCAAGGAATATTTCTACATCAACCGTCAAACAGAAATGGCGGATGGATTAAGTCTTGAACTCGGAGGTGTCACTCTTCAAAGACGGAGGGATGTACTCTTTCCAGCAGCGATTCTGTCGAGTCATCCCAAAGACTGGAATAAAACCTGGTTTTACTGCAAGGATACTTCCCCAGAAGGAGAGAATCCACAACCGGGTTATCGTCCTTACCGGCTCAGTACTGACACCGAACTCCCAGACCGGATGTCTGCTGCAGAGCGCACCCAGTATGGTCCAACCTTTTCGAAAATAAGGGCATTGTTAGCCAACGGGTTAATAGGCGTTGATCTGACCCGCTACTGGGTCTCTTGGAGGATTCTGCCGCTGAGCCGCCGCAACGCCTTAATGTGCCAATATACTGGTGAGGTGAATGATCCTCAACGCTTCAAAGAAAAGCAAAGCAACCAAGGCAACCAACGTTAAAGCTCCGGCTCGTAAAAAGAAACAATCAACTGAAGAGCTATTCGGTCTGGACGACTCAGAGGTAGAACTTGATTCCCTTGGTCTTCTTTTCATGCAACTTATTGACGCTGTCTCCTCTCAGGAAGAGGCGGAGGCGAGCGAATCCGGCGCTGCAGAGGTAACTATCATCTCCTTCGACTCAGAACCTCTGCCAACAGAGAGGATCCTGCGGGTCATCCAGAAAGCTAAGTTTTCACATCCTCTTGCTTACTTGGACCCCGACTTTCTTTTGAAGAAGCAGCAACATGATGCCAGACGTCAGACCCAGAGCGGCGGCTCTGAAGACCTGATGGCCGGCTTACCTGACACTCCAGCCCGCCGAAAACGTTGCAACGAGGTACTTCCTGCTTATATTTGTACTTCTGCATACTAGTATCGTGCTGTCACTTACTCATATTGCTTCATCTAATTGTATCAGAAAACTCCTCCTTCGTCTGGCAACTCAACCGCCTCCAAGCTGCCTCCCCTTGTTATCAACCCGGGGTACACTTTCTTATATCCTTTCCCTGCTTACTACTGTGTTGTTCTTGCATATAACTGACAATGAAGTCCGTGTTTTGCAGGGCCCAAGCCAAGAAAAGGAAACTGAGCAGGTCATCTTCCCGTCCGGATGTCTTTGAGCCGGAAGACCCAAAGTTTGACACTCCTGAAGCTCAAGTGGAACCATCCAAGGCTGGCCAGGGTGCTCATGACGACACACCCAAGCCTAACGAGCCAGTAGACGCTGATGTTGTGATTCCTGAGGCTTCTCTGGAGACGGATCCTAAGCCGCCCAGCCCCCTGCTGACAACTCAAGAGGTGCCAGCTCAAGAAGAAGAGGTCGTTATTACCGGCTCAGCCTATGCCGCTCCGGCCCCCTCCAATGTGCTAACCAAGCACATTAGCAAGAATGAAACGCCTTCACCTGAGAAGGATAAAACCAAGCTTGATCTACCCAACTTGGAGAAGCTGACTGCTGACGAGTTGCACTTGGGCTATTTGAGCCGCCTGGCCGCCCGCCGGGACATGGAGGCCAAGCTAGTGGATATGATGAAGAGGAAATATGAGGTACTCCACTTTTCTGTTCTCTGTATACCCTTACGTAGCCCCCAAGGGCCGGCTTATATTCTCGAAAATAAGCCGGGTCTTCACTAATATCCAGAGTTGAATAGACCAACGTTGTAGCCCCCAAGGGCTAGGTCATTATACCAATAATGAACCGGCACTTATTGCCTTAATAATTGCAAAAATGCCAAGTGTAGCCCCCAAGGGCCGGGTCATTATACCAATAATGAACCGGGACTTTTTGTAGACCTGATCTTAGACTTGTAGAGCAATGTGTAGCCCCCAAGGGCCGGGTTATCTTCATGAAGATAATCCGGGTCTTATTTGTATTGTAGAATTTTGAAAGAACTAATATACATTAGCCCCCAAGTGTCAAGTATATTGCTTGCAATTTGCTTGGGACTTGTAAGAATTCTCTGCCGTGCTTCTAAACACCATTATGAGCCGGACTAGCGGCTTAAGATTGATAATCTTGCTTTGCTATGACTTGTCATTTGTAGGAATCTTTAAATGTGGCCGAGTCTAACATGACAGACCTGAAGAAGAGTCTGGCATTGAAACAAGAAGCCCAAGCTGAAGCAGACACAAAGTGGCAGCTCACCTCATCAGAGTTGGAGAAGACCAAGACGGAACTTGAGGCATATAAAAAATATGTTGAAGCCAACCAAGTCGCCCTAACCAAACGCGCAGAGGACGCCGAGGGCCGTTTTGCACCCGTAACTGAGGAGCTGACCAGCCTGAAGCGGCACATAAGCCGGATGATCGAAGCCGTCTTTGGTAAGCATTGTTGAGTGTACTGATGATTATGCTTGAACTAATCTTATGGAGACTCGCCCGGCGACTTATAATCTCAATCTGGGTTGTTGAAGCTGAAGGCCTTATACGCCTTCACTGAACAGTTGTACGTTGGAAGCCTTTTTACCATCAGGGTTGTGTTTGGTGAAAAGGGGGTGCCAAAATTGATCAAGGATGTGCTGAAATGCCTCTCCACCGTCCCCCAACACTTCGAAGAAATGAAGAAATCAGCCGCCCGCAAGGGCGCAATATCTGCTCTGAGCCGGGCGTTGGCATACGCACCGGAGCTTAACCCGGAGGAGATGACGGGAGGCTTCCCATAGTTGAAGGATGACGGGTTGAATTCACCCAAGACGACTACGCCCGCTGCTTCAAAGCGTCTCGGGTGTTGGGCAGCCAGCTAGCCGCCGAAGCTGACCTGAAGACATATCAGGCGGCTTACGACGCCGACAACGCACGAATCCGGGCGCCTACATTTGAACCAAAGGATCTGACTCCCCAACGGCGTAAGCATATCTTCGCTCCTAATGTTGATCCATCTCCCATCTTGGATGATGAGGCTGAATTTGAAGCATTACTCAACTGCAACTGGGATGTGGACAACCTTCAGATCCAGGAAAGCAAAGACCCGGCACGGGATGACCCGTCGACAAGCTAGGCGCATGAGCCTGTCTTCAAGGATGCTAACCTGGGCGAAGCTGAGCCGCTGGGTGATAACTTGTGAAAAACTTGAGCACCACATTTTAGGTCCTCCGAGGCCTTGTAACGGCATAGGAAAAACTTGCTTGCCTGTGCTGCGCCTTCATGCATTTTTTGGAAACTTCAACTCCTATGCCGGCGACTTAAAAATCTTTCAGCGTGAATGTCTTGATATAAGCATCTGACTTCACTAATTTGCACTGGCGGGTTATACTCCATGAGCAATGCTAAGCCGGGATTATCCAAAAACTTAGAATCTTATCATGAAGAAAATGCCTGAAAAAACAAGCGATAGAATATATATCTGCATATCTTCTGCTCTATAAAGTGGCTTTAAAGGCACAACAAGAAGAGATAGCTCTTATTTTTGTTTTGTAAGAAAAAATTGCATTGCCTCAAAAAGAAGCTAGGCATAAAAAGCCTGAAACCTCGTAAGCCGGCTCTCACGTGACATAAATTTGTCACTTAAACCTTAGCAAGTTCAGGGTCTTTAAAAAGATTGACATTGCTAAGAGTACGAATAGGCCACATAGCGGAGAGACTACGACAGACAAGGCGAGTTTATCCTAGCTCACTGTAAGCCGGCTCTCTCGTGATGAAAGCCGCCATTTAAACCTTGACAAGTTCAGGGTCTTATTGCGAGATTGACTATCAAGTTCAGGGTCTCTGAGCAAGATTGACTGTCAAGAGTTCGGCGGGTCACATGGTGGAGTAGCAAGTTGCAAACAGGCATGTTTAACTCGGATATGGCATATAAAGCCGGTCAAGAGGGTATGAAAGCTAAACCCAGTGGGTTGGAAGCCCCCAAGTGACCTTTATGAAGAATCAACTCTTTGCACGAAACTTGGTGCGGAAAAACGGCAGAGGCCCCGAATTATGGGGATGCCAACTTTATTATATCATAAAAGGTGGTATACACAATGACAGAAGTATGTACATTGATGAGAGCCGGCGGCTCAAGTATAATATGGTCGAAGGTGAGCAATGTTCCACGGCCTGGCAGTCTCTTCTCCAGAAGTGCGTGATTTATCACTCTCCCGTACATCAAGGAGATAGTAGGAGCCATTGTTGAGATTTCTGCTGATCACAAACGGTCCTCCCAGGGGGGTGACAACTTATGCATATCTGACTGGTCTTGAATCAGCCGGAGCACTAAGTCGCCCTCTTGGAACGTCTGGGTCTTGACTCTGCGGCTATGATAACGACGCAGATCTTGCTGGTAAATCGCTGATCGCGCCGTTGCAAGGTCCCGTGCTTCATCCAATGCATCCAAAGCATCCTGACGCGCCGTCTCATTATCAGTTTCAACGTAAGCCGCCACCCTGGGCGAGTCATGGCGGATATCACTGGGGAGAACGGCTCCTGCGCCATAAACCATGAAGAAAGGCGTATAGCCTGTTGACCTGTTGGGGTGGTTCTGATGCTCCAAAGTACTGAAGGTAATTCCTCCACCCAACAACCCAGCGTGCGTTCCAAAGGAACCATAAGCCGGGGTTTTATCCCTCTCAAAATCTCCTAGTTAGCACGCTCTGCTTGACCGTGTGACTGTGGGTGAACCACAGAAGATACATCGAGGCGGATGTGTTCACCATCACAAAATTCCTTCATAGCCCCCTTTGACAAGTTTGTACCATTGTCAGTAATGATACTATGAGGATAACCAAACCGAAAGATCAGCTTTTTGACGAACTGAACTGCTGTTGCCGCGTCACACTTACTGACCGGCTCGGCCTCAACCCACTTAGTAAACTTGTTAACCGCCACCAAGAGGTGGGTCTTCTTGTCTTTAAACCTCTTAAAAGGTCCCACCATATCGAGTGCCCAGACCACAAACGGCCAGGTGATTGGTATCATCCATAACTCTTGAGCCGGCACATGGGCACGTCGTCCGAATTTTTGACATCCATCACATTTAGTGACCAAGTCCTCTGCATCCTTGTGAGCCGTTAACCAGTAAAAGTTGTGCCGGAAAGCCTTAGCCACTAAGGACTTTGACCCGACGTGATGACCACAATTGCCGGCATGTATCTCTTGCAAGATTTCACAGCCCTCGTCAGGAGAGACACATCGCTGAAAAACGCCTGTCACGCTGCACCTGTGCAACTCGCCGTTGACGATAGTCATAGACTCAGATCGCCTCATAATCTGCCGCGCCAAGGTCTCATCTTGGGGTAGCTCACCACGACTCAGATACGCCAGATAAGGCAACGTCCAATCAGGGATTGCGCGGAGAGCCGCCACCAACTGTCCTTCCGGGTCAGGTATAGCAAGATCCTCTTTTGACGGTAATTTAACCGACGGGAGATGCAGTACGTCCAGAAACACATTAGGTGGCACCGGCTTATGCTGAGACCCCAGTCTTGATAATGCATTAGCCGCCTCATTCCTCCGACGATCAATGTGATCCACCTGATAGCCCTTAAAGTGACCAGCAATAACATCAACCGCCTGGCGATAAGCCGCCATACGAGGGTCCTTGGAATCCC
Source organism: Elymus sibiricus (assembly GCA_039707655.1). NCBI lineage: Eukaryota > Viridiplantae > Streptophyta > Magnoliopsida > Poales > Poaceae > Elymus > Elymus sibiricus. Next base: position 269,119,451 of record CM077673.1, on the reverse strand, counting down.
ATGTGCCAGAAACTTGTTGAGCCACTAGGTCTGAGTCGCCGAGGCATCTGACCCGGCTCAAATTCATCTCCTTTGCCACATGGAGCCCATGGAGCAAGGCCTCATACTCAGCTGCATTGTTAGTACAAGGAAACATTAACCTCAAAACATAACAGAATTTTTCACCTTGCGGGGAAGTTAAAACAACTCCAGCCCCCGAGCCTTCCAATTTCCTGGAGCCATCAAAATGAATTGTCCAATATGTATTGTCCGACTTCTCCTCGGGTGCTTGACACTCTGTCCAGTCATTGATAAAGTCCACCAGGGCTTGAGATTTCACAGCCGTTCGGGGCACATATTTCAGATTGAGAGGCCCAAGCTCAATTGCCCACTTCGCAATCCTGCCAGTGGCTTCAATGTTTGAATGATATCTTCCAGAGGAGCAGAGCTGACCACTGTGATTGGATGCCCAAGGAAGTAGTGCTTCAGCTTGTGATTGGCCATGAATACTCCAAACACCAGCTTTTGCCAATGCGGGTATCTTTGCTTGGATTCTGTCAAGACCTCGCTGACATAATAAACCGGCCGCTGGACTGGGTACTCCTTGCCCGCCTCCTTGCGTTCCACCACAACTGCAGCACTGACGGCTCTGTTGTTAGCCGCCACGTATAGGAGCAAAGGCTCTTTTTCCACTGGAGCAGCCAAGATGGGCGGCTCAGCCAACTGCTTTTTGAGCGCCTCAAACGCCTCATTGGCCGCATCACTCCAAACAAAGTCGTCTGTTTTCTTCATCATCTGATACAAGGGAATAGCTTTCTCACCCAGGCGGCTTATGAACCGGCTTAGAGCGGCAATACGACCTGCCAAGCGCTGGACATCATTAATACACGCCGGCTTAGACAAGGAAGTGATGGCCTTTATCTTGTCCGGGTTAGCCTCAATACCCCGCTCGGAGACCAAGAATCCTAAGAGCTTGCCTGCAGGTACACCAAACACACACTTGGCCGGATGAAGCATCATCTTGTAAACCCGTAGATTATCAAAAGTTTCTTTCAAATCATCTAACAGAGTCTCCTTTCGTGACTTGACCACAATATCGTCCACATAAGCATGAACATTGCACCCAATCTAACCATGAAGACAGTTCTGCACACAGCGATAATAAGTCGCATGCACACTTTTGAGTCCAAAGGGCATACACACATAGCAGAAAGCTCCAAAAGGTGTAATGAAGGATGTCTTCTCTTGGTCTTTGACTGCCATCTTGATCTGATGATAACCTGAGTAAGCATCCAGGAAACAAAAACTATCGCAACCCGCCGTTGCATCACTGATCTGGTCGATACGGGGGAGAGCAAATGGATCAACTGGACATGCCTTGTTGAGATCTGTGTAATCCACACACATGCGCCACGTGCCGTTCTTTTTAAGCACAAGCACGGGGTTAGCCAACCACTCCGGGTGAAAAACTTCGACGATAAACCCTGCTGCCAAGAGCCGGGCTACCTCTTCTCCAATAGCCTTACGCCTCTCTTCATTGAAACGACGGAGGAACTGTTTAACCGGCTTAAACTTAGGATCCACATTAAGGTGGTGCTCAGCGAATTCTCTCGGTATACCCGGCATGTCAGAAGGTTTCCATGCAAAGATGTCCCGATTCTCATGAATGAATTCGATGAGCGCGCTTTCCTATTTGGGATCCATATTAGCCCCAATAGTAAACTGCTGCGATGAGTCGCTAGGAGTAAAGTCCACCAGCTTGGTATCTTCTGCCAGAAACTTCAGAGGCGGCTCAGATTCAGTTTTGGGTTTCTTCAACGGGGTCATATCTGCCGGGTCAACATTTTCTTTATAAAATTTTAGCTCCGCCTCAGCACAACTTGACTCTGCATACGCAGCATCGCCTTCCTCGCACTCAAGAGTAATCTGCCAATCACCATGCACTGTAATCGTTCTGTTCAGACCAGGCATCTTGAGCTGCAAGTAAACATAACAAGGCCTAGCCATGAACTTGGCATAAGCCGGCTGTCCAAATAGAGCGTGGTATGGGCTTTTGATTTTAACCACCTCGAACCATAAGGTCTCCACCCTGTAGTTGAACTCATCGCCAAAGGCTACTTCCAGGGCAATTTTCCCAACTCGATAAGCTCATTTCCGGGGCACCACACCATGAAAGACTGTTGAAGATGGCTTGAGATCCTTGTAAAGCAAGTTCATCCGGCGAAACGTGTCATAGTACAGGATGGTGATGCTGCTGCCACCATCCATAAGCACCTTGGTGAACACGTAGCCTCCTACTTGGGGGTCCACCACCCGGGCTAAATGCCCCGGGTTATCCACACGTGGCGGGTGATCCTCCCTGCTCCAAGTTATGTCATACTCAGACCACTTCAATTACTGCGGGAGAGCCGGCATGGCCACATTGACTGCCTGTTTGCGCACTTTCTGATCTCGCTTATCAAGGCTTGTCATAAAAACATGATATTGGCCTCCATTAAGCTGCTTCAGGTTACTCTGATACCCTGACTGGTTGTTTTGTTGCTGACCATTATTGCCAAATTGCTGGTTATGACCTCCATGGCTTCCTTGACCTTGGTAACCAGATCCTGAGCCGCCTGCACCGAAGCCAGACCCATGAGAGCCGGATCCTGACCCGCCGGGCGGTCCGTTGGCGTTGCCTTGATGCTGATTAAGGCTGTAATTCCGGAATTCCCGCATAACCCAACAATCTTTCCAAGCGTGAGTGGATGGCTTGTTGGGCAGGCTATGCTTCGGGCAGGCGTCATTAAGGACTGCTTCCATGTTGAAAGGATTATTTTTGCCGAAAGGCGGCTGACCGTTCCCCTTGCCACGGTTGATCCCAGTATTAGTATTGGCTACCAGATCTGACCCACCGTTCGGATGCTTCCGCTTACAGCCATTGCCTGGATTGTTATTCCCTGCCCCGTTCTGCTGCTGTCCCTTGCCATTGCCATTCTTGTTACCCTTAGCTGATTTCTCCTCATTGGACCCAGGATCCTTGGTGCTGTCAGAATCTGCATATTTGGTGAGAGCCGCCATGAGCTCCCCCATGTCCTGGCAAGAATGCTTGAGCCGTCCGAGCTTCTGCTTGAGGGGCAAAAAATGACAATTCTTCTCCAGAATCAGAACTGCCTGAGCCGCCGTGATATTATCAGGTGAGTGGATAATGGTTGAGACCCGCCGGACCCAATGGTGGGCCGACTCATCTTCTTGCTGCACACAATGATCCAAATCCACAATCGTCATAGGCTACTTGCACGTTCCTTGATTTTTTTGATAAATTTCGCCTTCAACTCGGCCTAGGAATTAATGGTATTGGGCGGCAAACCCTTCAACCACGTACGAGCCGGTCCTTACAGCATCATGATGAAATACTTGGCACAGACTGCATCACTGACGTCCAACATCTCCATGGCTAGCTCATAACTTTCGATCCAAGCTTCTGGAGGCAGATCAACAGTATAATTAGGCACCTTACGCGAACCCTTGAAGTCCTTAGGCAGGCGCTCGTTTCGTAGAGCCGGCACTAAGCACGGCACTCCCACAGCTCTGGAGGTTACTCTGGCTCCCACTGAAATGGAAGGTGCTACTGTGGGCGATTCTTGAAAAGCCGCCGTGGCCGCTGCCGCCTCTCGCTGTGCTCTCGCCCGATCCACAAGCGCCTGAGCATCGACAACGGGCGGGTCGTCACCGGGCGGATTCCGACGTCGCTCGCTGCTAGAGATCGCCGGTGACTCTATACGCCGGCTGTAACTGTGGCTCGGGATAGGGGTCGAGTGCACACGACTCCGGCTGTAAGTATACTTCTCCTATTGCGCCACCGCCGTCTGCAAGTACCCAATGGCATTCCGGGCTTCCTCATCAAAGGGCATACCATCAGCTAGGGGCAGCGCGTTAAGTCTGACTGCTGCTGCTACCATGTTTTCCACCGGGTTAGAAAAATGACCGGGTGGTGTTGGAAAATGCTGCGGCAGGGTCTGGTTCCTGCGGGGCAGGTCTGGTTGCCGATGCTGAATTGCCGCCCTGCTTCCAGGTACTTCCGCCGCTCGCATCACGGTCAGAGGCGTGTTTCGTCCTGATCCTAGCGTGTTGAAAAGATTCCTGGGCTCATACTGGTCAGGCAGACGGGTCTGGTCCCTCATCCGACGGACTGCATCTGCGGTTTGTTGATCCAGGTCAAGGCGAAAAGCTTCCGCCCTGAGGCGCTCTGACTCAGCATCCATCTGAGCTTGTAGCGCATTGATTTTCTCCTGGGCCTCAGTCATCTGGTCATTCAACCTCGCAATCTCCGTATTATGGGTTGCTTGGTTTTCCGCCGTGACTTCGGTTCCCATCAGAGTTGTTAGCTCATTCATCAGATCCAGTAGAACTTGAGCCGGGGGCCTGGCTGACCCGGCCCCTGCTGCCCCGGCCGCCACCGTCCCGGCCGCCGTGCTGCCAGAAGCTGGCACTGACCGGCCATGAAGACGGCGGCTTGACTCGGCGGCTCATAGGGCTCCGGAAAGTCATTACTATCAAAGTAACCCCCAAGCCCGCCGTTATGAAGCTGGTAGATCGGTTCCGCCTCTCCGCTCGAGGATCCATCCTCTGAGCAGATGAGGGTTTCCTCCCACGACATAGAGCCTTCCTCAAATTCTGCGCCTTGGGTGAAGCCGACGAAGACATGCTTCTGGCCCGGGTTAATCCAGGCGGGTTGCGCGCGTCGGGCCGGCTCAACGAGGTCGGTGCAGATGTCCGGCCCGGGCTGAGATCCGCCGATCTTGCCAATGAAGACGTGAATTCCGCCGAAGGGGACCCGGTACCCGTACTCAACTGAGTCGGCCTCGGGGCCCCAGCCGGCGTCGTCGATGTAGAGCTTGCCACGGCGACTCTTAGTCATCCTGCCAATGGCGTATCCCTCGATCCCTGGGAGAGAGCCCTTCGAGTACTCCAAACCACCGAGCATCTGCCCCACGGTGGGCGCCAACTGTCGTGGTTTTATCACGGCAGATGTCCTAGTGCGAGGACTTAGCTGTGAAGCCATCGCTATGGCGCTTAACTCGAAGGGGTTGGTCGGGACGAAAGACACAGGTTTACCCAGGTTCGGCCCCTCTCGAAGGAGGTAATAGCCTACATCCTGCTTTGAGTTGTATTGATTGGATATCGATTACAAGGGAGCAGATTCGCTTGACCTAGTACTCGATCAAAGGTTTCGTGGCCTAAGCTGCCCAGGGAACCCGCCTTTACATACTCAGGTCGAGGCCCTGGGCTTACAAGAGTCCGAGCCGGGTTACACTCAATAATCGACCTTGTCTCTAACTACCCTTGCCTTGTCTGGCAAGCCGTCACCGGCGGCTTACGCCACAGGGTTACACATTGTCCGCCGGCTCTGGGCCTTCTCCAGGCCCATCAGGCAGGTCAGATCCGGGCTTTACCCTGATCGTTAAGCCTGCTCCGGCCTTGCTGCTAAGCCGCCAACCTTATGACCCGGCCCCTCGTGGGCGGGTCTCACCACGAGGTGATATCCCCAACACATAGTGAGGCTAGTCCTTCGTGGACGGAAGCCGTTATGGAATAGTCAAGGTTGCTACTTCGTGGACCCTTGTGGGTGGAGCCCTCTGTGGACTCTCGTGACCGTTACCCTCCGTGGGTTGAAGACTCTATAAACGTGGACGTACGATAGCACCACCTATCGGAACCACGGGAAAAATCTTTGTGTCTCTAAGTTGCATTTGATCTTCCTCCCTATCCTCTTTCGCATATGCTTGTCTTTACTTTCCGCTGCTATACTCTTAGACATGCATGTGTAGGGTGTGCTTGACTTGCTATCGTTGCTAAAATCTGCCCACACTTAAAATTGGGAAAGGTAGAAATTTTATATTGTCAAGTAGTCTAATCACCCCCTCCCTCTAGACATACTTTCGATCCTACAGTGGCTCCGGCAAAAAAGGCAGTGGCGGTCATGGTAGCCGCCGCGGCAAGGCCAAGCAGCAGAAGGAGAAGCCTGCTAGAGGCCGAGATAACAAGTCCGATGATGATGGCGACACAGACGAAGAAGAATTTGGAGACCCGGAGTTCCAAAAGGTTGTGGACGCCATGTGCGTTGACGGGGGCGCATCCTTGTACTCCTCTCACCGGCAACTCAAGCAGTGGGAACGTGAGGTCAACACGGCGGAACCAACGGCAGAAGCAAGAAAACCCCTCAAGTGGTCCAACACTCCCATCATCTTTGACGCTGAGGATCACCCCGACCACATCACTGACGTCGTGTGTGTGCCTTTGTTGGTATCACCAACAATCCGCAACCTCAAGGTCACTAAGATGCTGGTCGATAGTGGGGCCGGGCTGAACCTGTTTTCGCCGGATGTGATCAAGCGCCTACAGATCCCCGACTCGGATCTTAAACTGACGGGATCTTTCCAAGGGGTCAACCCGGGAAGGTCTCAGCCAAAGGGGAAGATAACTCTGCCGGTCACATTCGGCAGCAAGCTCAACTTCAGGACGGAGAAGATTGTCTTCGACGTCGCGAAGATCTCGTTGCCGTACAATGAAATCCTGGGCCGACCGGCACTGGCAAAGTTCATGGCGGCGTCTCACCATGCCTACAACACATTGAAAATGCCGGGGCCGATGAGCGCCATCACCATCAAGGCTGACAACAAGAACACAGTCCTCTGCATAGACAAGCTCTTCCGGGAGGCAGTGGCAGCGTCTGCCGACGAGGCACTCGCTCCTGACGGCAAAGCTCCCGGGGGAAAGAACAAGGACAAGAGCTCTGGCGAGTCTCGTAAGAACTCCGGGAAGCACACGGCAGAGTGCAGCACAACAGTCAAGGACTTACCAGAGACCTCCGCTGTCGTGAATATTACCCACGGTTTGACCCAGCCAGGAGAATGACCCGGCCATAATTTGGCAGCTCATACGGGCACCGTGTTTTATCTGGTCAACCTGGAGGGCAAGGCCCAAGGCCTGGCGTGCACCACGGCGGAAGGCGGCTCATAGAGAGGCCAGGAGGGCCGGCTCAGAGAGAAGGCCCAAGGAGAGGAAAGATTCCCTCACAAAGGAAACAAGACCCGGATTAGGATTCAAGAGAGACTAGTCCTAGTCCTACTCCTAGTAGGACTCTACATGTAAACCTACCCCTTCAACTTATATAAGGAGGGGTAAGGCACCCCAAAAGGGACAAATTCAAGTCATTAAAGATAGACAGATTAGAGGCTCTCGAGACTAGAGGTAGCGATTTAGCACCCTTGTAATCGAGCTCGTTATCATCATCAATATAGACATAAAGCAGGACGTAGGCTTTTACCTCCATCGGAGGGGCCGAACCTGGGTAAACCGCGTCTCTCAATTCCAATCAACCCCTCTCAAGCCGCCACCTAGTTGCGAAGACCTCACACCTAAGTTCTCTCACGAGGACATCATGCCGTGACAAAACCACGACAGTTGGCGCCCACCGTGGGGCGTTCGCACGGTGGTGTTGTGTAAACCGCGTCTCTCAATTCCAATCAACCCCTCTCAAGCCGCCACCTAGTTGCGAAGACCTCACACCTAAGTTCTCTCACGAGGACATCATGCCGTGACAAAACCACGACAGTTGGCGCCCACCGTGGGGCGTTCGCACGGTGGTGTTGTGTTTTTGGAGGGAGCTTTTCAGGGATCATGAAGCTCACGATTGGTTAAGATTGAAAAGTTTCGGCGAGGGTATGGATCAGCACCAACCAAAGGCAGATGACGTGTGGCCACCAAGATCTTCCAAGGCCTCAACACCATCTGTCAACGCTTGTCGGATGGAACACAAGAAGCTCAATGTAAAATTCTGGACGATCTGATCTATATGCAGCGCTACTCACATGCATATAAAGAAAAAGAAGCGGCGGACGGCGCAACTCCCGCTGATCTGAGGCTCCTGTCCCAATGGAGTGAAAAAGCTAGATCGGAACCAACGCACTGCCCCCCGATCAAAATCATGGCCATCAGTTGCTACCAACAAAAAGAAAAAAATAGACAGAGAAGCACACCCCGTGTTCATGAGAAGAAGAAAAAACAAGAGGCCAGGCACCAAAGCCGAAGACCTGTGCACTGCCAGAAAGTTCTGCATGCAGATCGATCAAGATAAAAAAAGGAAAAAAGGGACAGGCAGCAGGCCCACCATGGTCCCGCGTACCCACAGCTGATTTCCCCAAAGCACTGTTAATTATATTGCACGGTGGAATGCCCCAAGAGCTCCTCACGTGGGGACTAAATAAACTACAAAGTACATCTAGTACTAATGCTACACGGATTTAAAAGTATAATTGATAAACAGTAGCCACCTTGTTGCTACTGCCCCGCGTGAGATCCACTAGGAAGGAGCAATCTAATCTGTTCCTGATACTAAGAGCATCTCCAACCGTTTGCCCCCCCCCCCCCCCCCCCCCCCGGGCTCGAAATAGCGTCGCTTGGGGGCCGGCCGGCGCTAAAATCGGCCTGGGGGGCTCGGCTTCCCAGTCGCGCCCCCGGGGTCGTCCCCCAACCGAAGATTTCGGCCCAGTATGGGCACAGATTCGGCCCAAAAATGGTCCATAGTTGGCTAATAAACGTTCGCGTTTTCATTAATATATTACAAAAACAGGAAAAAAAATAGAACTACGTCGTCCCGCCGCCGTCGTCCCGTCGCCGCCGCCGCATTCTACATGCCGAGGAGCTTGTAGAAGTTGGTGTAGTCGCCGCCCTCGTCCCCGTCCCCGTCATCGCTGCCGTCGCGTCCTGCGCGCCGCGGCCGCCGTCCATGCTGTAGCCCTACCCTGGGTCGCCGAGATGGTGCAGGTCGGGGTTGGAGGGCCCGGGCGCCTCGCCGTCGCTGTCGTCGTCGAGGATGATGAGGCCGGTGAGATCCTCCTCGCGGCGGACACGGTGACGAGCCTCGATCTCCTCGAGGGCCCGGCGCTGCTGCTCCATCTCCTCTCGGACGTAGTCGTCCCGCGCCAACTTCATGGCGGTCTCGTCGGCGGCGGCCATGGCGAGGTGCTTCTGTTTGACCACCGCCGGCGTGCCAGGCTCCGTCTTCGGCCTGACAAGGCGAAGGTGGCCGCGGGGAGGCGAGGGCTCGCGGCGGCGGCCCTCGTTGATGGTGATGCCGCCACCACCGCTGCGCCCGCTGCGGCGGAGCGGCGTCTCGCCGAGCTCGTCCTTCATGGCCACAAGCGGCGTGCGCGGTGCGCCGGACGAGTGGGAGGAGTGGGACAACGATGACGACGGCGCGTCCATGCACCGTGGCTGCCACGAGGAGCCCCTCTGGCGGGTGAAGGACATCGGCTCCGGGTACTCGATGCACTGCTCGTTGCCGCCCTCGATGTGCTCGAGGATGGCCTCGAGCGTGCGGCCCGGGGCGCCCCACCACAAACGGCGGCCCTCGCTGTTGAAGCGCCCGCGCGCAGGGGCGCCGTTGGTGGAGGCGAGCTGCTCTTCGCGGCGGCGCTCGAAGTAGGTCGTCCAGAGGTTGGTGCTATCCGGGGCGTACCTCGGCTGCCGGCGCACCTCCTCCGACAGGGACGATCGGATCCTGGCGATCTCGGCGCTCTGCTCGGCTCCGGTGGGCACCGGTGGCGCGGGGACCCCGCTGGCGCTGAGCCTCCACGCGCCCGGCGCCCGCATGTCGGGCGGCATCGGGTACTCCGCCTCGAACAGTAGGCGGGCCTCGTCCTCATGGAGGTGCCGGCGGCCGAAGCCGTTGCGGGCCGCACCGTCGCCTGGGTAGCGCTCCGCCATCGGGAAAGAGAGGGGGAGAGAAGATCGCCGCGGGAGAGACTTGTGGGGTGTCGGCGGCGGTACTTGGGGGCAGGCGATGGTGGCGAGGTGTGGCCGACACCGGCGAGGGTCAGCTTTTATAGGGGGCGAGCGGGCGGCGCTGTGGGACGCGTGGGGGGGCGAGGTGTGTGGACGCGCGTCGCCCGTACTGACTACGCTGCCCCGTGAGCGATGGCTCGGGAACCCGCCGCATCAATGAAAGGCTGGCCGGCGGCAGCCTTGCATTGATTCCCCGCGGGAAACCGAGGCGATGAGCACGACGAAGCCTGCGCTGTCGCTGACTCGGCAGACCCACCAATTTTCAAGCCAAAAATGTTTCGCCCGGTGCCCCCAGGCGCCCCCCAGCGCGCCGGGTTCGACCTGGGTTCGCCGGGCCAAAAAAGGCTCCAACCGGCGAAAAACGGGCTCTTGGGGGCGCGTCTGGGCCGATTTTCGCCCGCCGGCGATAAAAAATGGCCTTGGGGGGCCTGTTGGGGTGGGGGCTGGAGATGCTCTAAACCTAGTACATTACAGAGTCTTTATTCCATCTGTAATTGGAAGCTGGCGACCGACTGGAAATTTCTTTATCCAGTCTGTTGATTAGCTAAAAGAGATACTATGGCAAAATAATATAGCATGTCTCGGACATCCTGGCAGAAGTCACACGGATCATCCGTCGACCAAATAAACCAGGTGATATCCGTTCCATCTATTTTATTAACACATATTATTTTCTATGAGAACAATTACTTTGGCATGTAATATTTTTACGCAGGATAATTATTTATTACAAAGGTGGCTTCATACCGCGGATACGGAGCGCGCGCCAGCATCATTCTACACTGGCGTTCGTCCGTGCCGCGCTGCTCGACGGACTCGCGCGTCCTTACCGGCTTACAACGCCGCGTCCGACTCGCGTGTCAGCGCTGGCTCCCAATGCCGCGACAGACCCGCACGTCCGTGCTGGCTCCCAATGTCGCGGACGACTCGCGCGTCCGCGCCGGTTCACAACGTCGCGGCCGACTCGCACGTCCGCGCCGCACTGCCCGACGGACACGCGTGCAGGCCGCCGCCCATGCAGTTCAGTTTACATCAACACACGGCGGCCGACTCGCTCATTCACGCCGCGGCCGACTCGCGCATCTATGCCGGCTTACAACGCCGCGGCCGACTCACGCGTCCATGCCAGCTTACAACACCACGACGACTCACGCGTCCGCACCGCTGCCGACTCACGCGTCCGCGCCAGCTTACAATGCTGCGGCTGACTCCCGCGTCCGCACCAGGTTATCGGCCAGCTCTCGCGTCTACATCAACACGCCAGGGCCACGCTCACTCAAGTGGCCCAACGGATACGTGCGAGTCGCCGCCACCGCGGTCCAGTCTACACCGACACGCTGGTGCCGCGCCAGCTCGCTCAAGTCGCCCAATGGATGCGCGCAAGCCGCCACCCCTGCGGTCTAGTCTACATGGACACGCTGGTGCCACGCCTGCTCACTCAAGCCACCGAACGGATGCGCGTGAGCCGCCACCCCCTCGGTCCGATCTACTTTAACATGCCGGTGTCGTGCCTGCTCGCTCAAGCCGCGCAACGAATATGCGCGAGCCGCAGCCCCCGTGATTCGGTGTACTCCAACAATGATGGAGCAAACAAGGGAAATCTATATCTATTATCAAACTTCACCCGCGCCGGGTTGCCCAATGAATAGACGCATTGGTCTGTTATCCCAGTGATATGATCTACTTCAACGTATCCAAAGAAATAGGAGAGCTTGCCATAAAGGAAACATTCCTGGAGAAGCGACAATTTGAGCTAGGCCATTATTGGGATGGTAATTCAAAGCCCGCAGCAAAAGAAAAAGAAACAAATGGCCCTGGAGGAACCAGGAGAACCGGACCAAGTGACAACAGCAAAGAATGGGTCAAGAGGCATATGCACTCAATTTGGCCACGACATTTGCCAAAGACATTTGATGAGCATCACGAAGATCATCAACTCGCCACATCGCATCTGGCTTAAATGAATTTCATCTGTCAGTCATCAACTCTACACCGGCTTATGTTACAGCCAAGTATGAAGACTCTCAAGCCGCCTCCTTGAGTCGACTTAAGACTCGAGGGCTACACAGATATGGCTCGGCAGATTTGATCAGTTTCAACAAATACAATAACCCCGGGTCATCGCAAGGAAGACAACCCGATCCCGGGGGCTGCTACTTTATTGGCGAAAAAATAAAAGTCGCCCAAGAGGACTAGCTGCCACGATGCATAGTTCAAACATGGGTGCCCTGCCTTCTGGGCGAAAAATTACAGGTTGCCAAAGAGGACCAGCTGCCATGATGCGCTGTTCAAACATAGGTATCCTGCTTTATTGGATCATCATATTATCACATTATGATCGATGGAATAAAGCAGGCTTATCTAGACCCCAGATGTTTTGCAGTAGTAGCATTGTCTCCTGTATATCCCATGCTGAGCTTCCATGCTCATAGGTCACTTGGGGGCTTCCAACTCATCGAGTTTAGCTTTCTCACCCTCTTGATCCGGCAAAAACGCCACAAAATGGTTAAACCTGCATGTATGCTTGATGCGACTCCGATGAGGTGACCCCATGCACTCTTGACAAGTCAATCCATCTGGACCCTGAACTTATCAAGGTTAAAACATCGGCTCGAGTCATGTGAGAGTCGGCTTACAGAGAGCTAGGATAAGCCATGGGTTATCACGCCCGCTTCATTGAAGCAAGACTCAAGCCTCGAAAGCCGGTCTTTATGTCATGCCTTGAAAATTGGCGTTTTTATACTCTGTTATCATACACATACATCATCCTGCATTGCATCATTGCACAATGCATCATACATACATATCTATATTAGTTTATATTGCGGAAAGCCGGTCATCAAACCGGGTTACATCGTAACCTTTGCAGGAACAAATAGATCTTTGATAGCCAAAATGGCTGGATCTTCATCATGGTTCATCACAACCAGTATTAAATGATTGGGGTTTTTTAAGCCAGCTCGGAAGAAATGACTATTTTCGAAGAGCCGCCCTATCACATGTAATGCTGGGTCATCTAATTGACCGGCTCTTGGATTTTTCCAACTTGTGCTCTGTAGTGAACTACAACACTTATGGATTTCTCAAACATATATTTGCCGGGTTGTACCGCAACCACGAGCAGGGATTTCATTTCAAGGACAAAGGCATTGTTCCAAGATATTCGTTCAAACAATAAAATACCAGGTTACATTATAACCACGGGCAAGGATTCATTCAAGTCAGATCAATATCAGTTCAAAAGAACTTCTGAAATGCATTATGATGGGTTATATTATTCTCATACAGTCCCAAGTCGCTGCAGGCATACGACCCGGCACTTTGGGGCTACATCATATGATGTTTTTATTTTCAAAGGAGAAGTACATACAAAGTCCCGAGTCGCTGCAAGCAAACGACCCGGCACTTGGGGGCTACACTACTCAGATCAAATTTTCTAAAGTCCCAAGTTGCCGCACGCATGCGACCTGGCACTTGGGGGCTACAGGATTCAGCTGTTTAAACAGATTATAAGGTCCAAATTGAAGACCCGGCCCATCACATACTGATGAGCCGGCCTTGGGGGCTACACATGTGAAATGCAAGACATTCAGTCCATATCTGGCGACTCAGATGACAACCTGGATTTCTCCAAAGCTATCTATTTACAACATTCAAAACCAAGTTCAAAAGTCCCAGGTTGTTGCAAGCAAAATAACCCGGCCCTTGGGGGCTACACTGGCTGAAGTTTTATAAGTATAAGACAATTACAAGTCCTAGGCTGCTGCAGGCAAGACAACCCGGCACTTGGGGGCTACACAGTCAAACATGTTATTGCAAATTACCAAGTCATCATGAACTGATAAACTTGGAGCTTGGAGGCTACAGGTAATATGGATGTATCAAAAAAATAGAAGAACACTTTCAAGCTGTCAATTGTGAGCGAGACTGGTCTCATTTCTGGATGGAGAGTTGCAAAGATCATCTTCTCCAAGTTATTCATAGAAAGGTCCAGAAGACCGGCTCAACATCAGATGGATTTTTTATTCCCAATAATTTTATCTAGCCGAAGAATTGAAAGCCGGCTCAACATCACACAAATTTGTTTATTCCCAATAATATGATCAGGTCAACTGGAGTCCAGTTGTTTGACCTGGCGTCACCAACGATCATGACCCCGCATTATCAAAGATCATGATCCGGCAGAGTCTATATAAGCAACCCATCTTCACAGGTTGGCATGTTTTACATCCATAAATCAGCAATATATTCATCCTAGGTTGGCATCCACTACGTCTGATGACCCAGCAAGATTCCCGCGTCCCATGAAGTGGTTCAACAACAGACGAATTTCTATTCCCAATATTTTCATCAAGCCGAAGCAATGGAAGCCGGTTCAACTTCATATGGTTTTCTTATCTTCAAAATATTCATCAAGCCAAAGCATTGGAGGCCTACTCAATGGCATATGGGTGTTTTATTCCCAATATTATATTGCAAAGGACACGTACCTGCAATATGATTGTGAAGACGACTCGTTAATATGAAGAAGAAACCCGGATTTTCAAGGAGCCACTTCATTAAATTAAGCCGGCCAGGGGAGCAAGCTGGTCGCTTAACATATTTATTATTCTTATTTCAGGAGCTTACCATGAATAAATTCAAGCTAACCTGGGGGCTATGTCGGGGATATTACCCACGGTTTGACCCGGCCATGAGAATGACCCGGCCATCATTTGGCGACTCATACGGGCACCGTGTTTTATCGGGTCAACCTGGACGGCAAGGCCCAAGGCCCGGCGTGCACCCCAGCGGAAGGCGGCTCATAGAGAGGCCAGGAGAGCCGGCTCACAGAGAATGCCCAAGGAGAGGAAAGATTCCCTCACAAAGGAAACAAGACCCGGATTAGGATTCAAGAGAGACTAGTCCTAGTCCTACTCCTAGTAGGACTATACATGTAAACCTACCCCTTCAACTTATATAAGGAGGGGTAAGGCACCCCAAGAGGGACAAGTTCAAGTCATTAAAGATAGACAGATTAGAGGCTCTCGAGACTATAGGTAGCGATTTAGCACCCTTGTAATCGAGCTCGTCATCATCATCAATATAGACATAAAGCAGGACGTAGGCTTTTACCTCCATCGGAGGGGGCGAACCTGGGTAAACCACGTCTCTCGATTCCGATCAACCCCTCTCAAGCCGCCACCTAGTTGCGATGACCTCACACTTAAGTTCTCTCACGAGGACATCATGCCGTGACAAAACCACGACATCCGCCGCCAGGAGCAAGAAGGACAAAGTGACCATCCCCAAGACGAAGCAAGTGGCTGCGCAGGAAAACGGTGAGGGCGACACTTTCACCATTAGTGCCACCCTGAACAGCAAATACGAAAGCGCGCTCGTCACCTTCCTGCAGGCGAATGTCGATGTGTTTGCCTGGCAACCATCTAACATCCCCGGTGTTCCCAGGGAGGTGATTGAGCACCACCTTGCCGTTTGCCCCCGCGCACTCCCCGTCAAACAGACGGTCAGGAAACAAGCATTAGAGCGGCAAGAATTCATCGCCGAAGAGATCAAGAAGTTAGAAGCAGTAGGTTTGAACACAGGCGTGATCCACCCAACTTGGTTGGCAAACCCTGTGGTTGTGCTCAAGGCGAACGGGAAATGGAGGCTTTGCATCGACTTCGCCGACGTCAACAAGGCCTACCTAAAGAACCCATTCCCCTTGCCGCGCATCAATCAGATAGTGGATTCAACCGCTGGCTGCGACCTTCTGTCCGTCCTTGACGCATACTCTGGGGATCACCAGATCTTCATGGCCAAGGAGGACGAAGAGAAAACGGCGTTCATCACCCCCTGCGATGCATACTGCTTTAGACGCATGCTGTTCGGTTGAAGAGCGCCGGTTCCACATTCGCAAGAGCAGTCCAGATTGATTTGGGTCCACAACTGCACAGGAATGTAGAGGCATACATGGATGACATAGTGGTCAAGACCAAGGACAAGGACACATTGGTGCAAGACCTGGAAGAAACCTTCGCTAGCCTGCGAAAGATCAACCTCAAGCTCAACCACGAGAAGTGCGTCTTCGGAGTCCCCTCTGGCAAGCTCCTTGGGTTCTTCATCTCGCAGCGCAGGATCAAAGCCAACCCCGCCAAGATCGAAGCAATCGAGCAACTGGAGGAACCGAAACGCGTCAAGGACGTGCGCTGTCTGGCGGGCTGCATTGCCGCCCTTAGCAGGTTCATTTCTAAGTCCATAGAGCGTGCATTCCTTTCTTCAAAACCTTGAAGAAAGCGGGCCCAATGACTTGGACCCCCGGAGGCAGAGGCGACACTACAGCATCTGAAGAAATACCTCTCTTCAACGCCAGTCCTAGTCGCGCCTAAACCAGAGGAGCCGTTGTAGCTGTACCTGGCGGCAATGAACTAAGTGGTTAGTGTTGCACTAGTGGCGGAAAGAGAAGCTGAGGGAGACGACGCAGAGGCCCCCGATCCGGCAACAGACAAGCCAGGGCCATACACAGACATGATGCAAGAAGATAACCAACAAGTCATGCAAAGGAAGAAGATGGAGCAGCGATTGGTGTATTTTGTCAGCTCCCTCCTGTAGGGGGCTAGGTCAATATACTCTGGGATGCAGAAGATGCTTTTTGGCCTCCTGATGACCCATAAGTATAGGGGATCAATCGTAGTCCTTTCGATAAGTAAGAGTGTCAAACCCAACGAGGAGCAGCAGGAAATGACAAGCGGTTTTCAGCAAGGTAATTTCTTCAAGCACTGAAATAATAGGTAACAGATAGTTTGATAGCAAGATAATTGGTAACGAGCAAGTAAGGGTAATGGTAAATAAAGTTCAGCAAGGTAGCCCAATCCTTTTGTGGCAAAGGACAGGCCAGAACAGTCTCTAGTAATAGGCAAAGTGTTCTTGAGGGTACACGGGAATTTCATCTAGTCACTTTTATCATGTTGGTTTGATTCGTGTCCGCTACTTTGATAATTTGATATGTGAGTGAACCGGTGCTTGGGTGATGTTCTTACTTGAACAACCTCCCACTTATGATTAACCCCCTCGCAAGAATCCACAACTACGAGAAAAGTATTAAGATAAAATCTAACCATAGCATTAAACGTTTGGATCCAAATCAGCCCCTTACGAAGTAGTGCATAAACTAGGGTTTAGCTTCTGTCATTCTAGCAACCCATCATCTAATAACTACTCCACAATGCATTCCCTTAGGGCCATGAATGGTGAAGTGTCATGTAGTCGACGTTCACATGACACCACTAAGGGAATCACAACATACATATCATCAAATATTGAACACATATCAAATTCACATGATTACTTGCAACATGACTTCTCCCGTGACCTCAAGAACAAAGGTAACTACTCACAAATAATAATCATGCTCAAGATCAAAGGGGTATTGAATAGCATAATGGATCTGAACATATAATCTTCCATCAAATAAACCATATAGTAATCAACTACAAGATGTAATCAACACTACTAGTCACCCACAGGTACCAATCTGAGGTTCCGGTACAAAGATTGAACACAAGAGATGAACTAGGGTTTGAGAGGAGATGGTGTTGTTGAAGATGTTGATGAAGATTGGCCTCCCAAAGATGAGAGGGGTGTTGGTGATGACGATGGCTTTGATTTCCCCCTCCGGGAGGGAAGTTCCCCTGGCGGAATCGCTCCGCTGGAGGGCATAAGTGCTCCTGCCCAAGTTCCGCCTCGAGATGGCGGCGCTCCGTCCCGAAAGTCCTCTCCTTAATTTTTTTCTAGGTCAAAAGAGATTATATACTAGAAGATGGGCACCAGAGGTGGGCCGAGGAGGGCACAACCCACCAGGGCGCGCCTGGGGGGGCCTGGCGCACCCTAGTGTCTTGTGCCCACAAGGGTGTCCCCCTCCGGTAGTTCTTTGCTCCAGTATTTTATATTAATTCCAAAAATAATCTCCGTAAAGTTTCAGCTCCATTGGAGATGTGCAGAATAGTTATCTCTGATGTGCTTTTTAGGTCCAGAATTCCAGCTACCGGTATTCTCCCTCTTTGTGTAAACCTTCCATATTATGAGGGAAAAGGCATTAGAATCACTCCCTAGAGCATTATTATTCAACAAAACATAATAAATAACAGTAGGAAATCACGATGCAAAATGGACGTATCAACTCCCCCAAGCTTAAACCTCGCTTGTCCTCAAGCGAAAAACCGAAATTTAAAAGCATGTCCACATGGTTTGAGAGAGAGGTGTCGATAAAATAAAATACGGACATAGAAGCATCATGCTTATTATCATAACAGCAACAAACTCTATCATAATACTTATTCATATACTTTCATCATATAACTTCTCATGAACAAGTAACAATTCATCACAACATAGAAGTATAAAGCATAAACCTTATTGAAAACCAACAAACTATGTTCTCAGTCAACTTTACAACTACAATTCATTATATTTTCAGGAAGGGTCTCATGTCGGAGCCTTTTGGCAAGTCCACATACTCAGCCATCATTTAGTCTTCTATGATTGCTAACACTCACTGCATACCCATGAGCAAAAAGTTTCAACCGGACACATAGAAAGATAGGGGCTTATAGTTTTGCCTCCCAACGTATTCACCTCAAGGGTGATGTCAACAATAATAACTCATGCCTACTCACATCCAACTGGATATATGTGCCTAGATCTTTCCTCACCACATGATGCTTGCAAAAGAAAAGGTAAAAAGGAATAGGGAAGAATACTTTGACTCTTGCATAAAGGTAAATACATAAAAGTAAAAGATAGTCCCTTCGCAGAGGGAAGAAGAAGTTGTCAGGCGCTTTTTGGTTTGTATGCCCAATCCCTTAATGTAAAAGAACGCCACGCTATATTGCCCCCTATGATAGCAACCTTTATTATGCAGTCCGTCGCTTTTATTACTTTGCCATCATAAGTTCGTATAGCGCTCAATTTTCTCTTACACTAATTGATCAAAACACTTTTAGAAGCAATTTTTATTGCCTTATTGCACCGATGACAACTTACTTGAAGGATCTTACTCGATCCGTAGGTAGGTATGGTGGACTCTGAAAGAATGAATTTGGGTTTGGGTTTTTGGATGCACAAGTAGTATCTCTACTTAGTGTGGAATTTTTGGCTAGCAAAGTTATTGAGCAAGCACCACATGTTGAAGGATCTATGACAATATAACTTCTATGTGGATATGAACAAACATAAATCATTACGTTGTTTTCCTTGTCCAACGTCAACCATTTTGACATATAATATTTAATGGGGGCTCACAATCATAAAAGATGTCCAAGATAGTGTATTTGCATGTGGATCTTCTCTTCCCTATTAACTCTTTCATGAATTGCATCATTGACCAATGCTATGTTTGTCAATCTCCAGTAAATTTTACAACTTATACTTTTCCTTATGTGATGTCATTACTCACCATAAGATTAGCATATGATTCTTTTCATTTATTTCTCTTTCCTTTTATTTTGTTTGCAGCAAGAAAGTAGAGAGGCAAAAACTCAAACTAAACTTTATTATATAACTCTCACTCGATTACATAGATAGATAGGCCATGAAACTAACAAACGAAAATAGATCATGCTAAACTTTTATTCAACTAAATCAAAGGAAAACTAAAGAGCGAACTAAAAAGGTAAAGGTGAATAAAAGTGATGGTGATACGATACGAGGGCACCTCCCCCAAGCTTGGCTCAAGCCAAGGGGAGTGCGCATACCCGTTTGCTCAAGTCTCCTTTGTTGGTGGTGATGTAGAACGTGGTGGTGTAGCCTTCTTCTTCAACTTATATTTAAGCATGAAATTTTCCTCCCTCAGATCATCATTCTCCAACTCGAGCTTTAATATCTTTTTGCATAATGCCGCCTTGCTCTCTTGAAGAAAACGAGATGGGATAAATTGAACCTCAGGTTTGTATCATCTAGGGAGGCTTGACTTCTTGAATTCCACATGCATGTCTCCTGGTTGAGGTAGTCGGTCATCCTCTTCCTCAGAGCTATCATCCTTTGTTTCCTTCATAGCAGCGTCTTCCTCCTCATCTGAGGTCCATCCATAATGCTCCACTTCTCCATAGATCTTGGGGTTTGCAACATAGTCAGCAACATAGCTCTCCCCCTCCGAATCTTGAGACGACATATTTTCAGATCTGTCAGGAAAACAACACGAAACAAGAATAGAGGATTTTTCTGCGATGCGGTCGCCAAAACAGTCGGGGGGTATATATAGAGAATTTTTATTCTTGGGAAACAAGCATATGGAAGGAAAACGAAGTCGGGAAGGTGTCCGAGGTGGGCACAACCCACCAGGGCGCGCCCAGGGGGGCCTGGCGCGCCCTGGTGTATCGTGCTCACCTCGATCACCTTCCGGTTTATTTCTTAAATTCCAAAAATTTCTAATATTCCAAAACTGACAAAAAATATTTTTGCGGATTTTTTGGAGTCCGTTTACTTACCGTATCACGTACCTCCTATTTTTTAGAATTCTGGAGTGTTCCGGAAGGTTTCTTTTATGTGTTCCTCCGGTGTCATGGTTTGGATAACATTGCTTTCAATGTTAATAGGCGTACCTGAGATATAGTGCTTAATTCTTTGTCCATTGACCACCTTCGGGTTAGTACCTTCAGCATTATTAATCTTGATAGCTCCAGAACGATAAACCTCTTCGATAATATAAGGTCCTTCCCATTTGGAGAGAAGCTTACATGCAAAAAATCTTAAACGAGAGTTGAACAAAAGAACATAGTCTCCTATTTTGAATTCCCGCTTTTGGATTCTTTTGTCATGCCACCTTATTACTTTTAATTTGAATAGTTTGGCATTTTCGTAGGCTTGGGTTCTCCATTCATCTAGTGAGCTAATATCAAATAGCCTCTTCTCACCGGCAAGTTTGAAATCATAGTTGAGTTCTTTAATTGGCCAAAATGCTTTATGTTCTAATTCTAGAGGTAAATGACAAGTTTTTCTATATACCATTTTGTATGGAGACATACCCATAGGATTTTTATAAGCTGTTCTATAGGCCTAAAGTGCATCATCTAGTTTCTTACACCAATTCTTTCGAGGCCTATTGACAGTTTTTTGTAATATCAAATTTATTTCTCTATTGCTAAGTTCAACTTGACCACTAGATTGAGGATGATAGGGTGATGCAATTATATGGTTAACATCATATTTAGCAAGCATCTTACGGAAAGCACCATGAATAAAGTGTGAACCACCATCAGTCATTAAGTATCTAGGGACTCCAAACCTTGGGAAGATAACTTCTTTAAGCATTTTAATGGAGGTGTGGTGATCAGCACTACTAGTTGGAATAGCTTCTACCCACTTAGTGACATAATCAACAGCAACCAAAATATGAGTGTACCCGTTAGAGGAAGGAAAAGGTCCCATATAATCAAAACCCCAAACGTCAAATGGCTCAACAACAAGTGAATAATTCATAGGCATTTCTGACGCTTACCGATATTACCAATTCTTTGACATTCATCACAAGACAATACAAACTTACGGGCATCCTTGAAGAGAGTAGGCCAATAAAAACCAAATTGCAATACCTTGTGAGCAGTTCTATCTCCCGCATGATGTCCACCATAAGCTTCGGAATGACATTTCCATAGGAATTGTTCCTGTTCATGCTCAGGTACACAACGTCTAATAATACCATCTACTCCTTCTTTATAGAGATGTGGGTCATCCCAAAAGTAATGTCTTAAATCATAGAAGAATCTTTTCTTTTGTTGGTATGTGAAGCTAGGTGGTATATATTTAGAGAATGTAATTAGCATAATCAGCATACTAAGGAGTGTTTTGAGAAATATTTATTGCAACTAATTGTTCGTTAGGGAAACTATCATCAATAGGTAGTGGGTCATCAAGAATATTTTCTAACCTAGACAAGTTATCAGCTACGGGGTTCTCATCGCCCTTCCTATAGCAGTCATACATCTTTGAAAGGTAGAAGGTGCATTGCATAAACCAAAAGGCATACGTCTATAAGCATAGGTTCCAAAAGGGCAGGTAAAGGTGGTTTTCTCTTGATCAGATTGTGACACAGGTATTTGAGACAAACCAGAATATCCATCCAGAAAACAAAAGTGTGTGTGCTTAGATAATCTTTCTAGCATTTGATCAATGAAAGGCAGAGGGTAATGATCTTTTCTAGTAGCTTTATTTAACTTTCTAAAATCAATTACCACTCTACAGCGAGTGACAATTCTTTGTGGAATGAGTTCATTTTTATCATTATGAACAACGGTAATGCCTTCTTTCTTAGGGACACAATGAACGGGACTCACCCATCTACTATCAGCAATGGGATAGATGATACCTGCTTCCAGAAGCTTTAATATTTCAGTTCTTACCACTTATTTCATCTTAGGATTTAATCGCCGTTGATGATCAACAACGGGTTTAGCATCAGGTTCCATATTAATCTTGTGCTGACATAGAGTGGGACTAATGCCCTTAAGATCGTCAAGGGTATATCCAATAGCATCCCGGTGCTTCCTTAGAACTTTTAATAATCTTTCTTCTTCATGTTCCGAAAGGTTAGCACTAATAATAACAGGATATATCTTTTTCTCATCAAGATAAGCATACTTCAAAGTGTCAGGCAATTGCTTTAATTCAAACACAAGATCAACTTTAGGTGAAGGAGGATCTCCAAGAGTTTCAATAGGCAAATTGTGTTTTAGGAGAGGTTGTTGTTCAAAGAAAATTTGATCTATTTCATTTCTTTCACGCAAGTGCATATCATTTTCATGGTCAAGCAAATATTGTTCTAATGGATCAGTAGGAGGCACAGGAATAGAAGCAATACCAATTATTTCATCCTTACTAGATACTGCTCTATCATGAGGTTGTCTACTAAACTTGGAAAAATTAAACTCATGAGACACACCATCAAAACTGACACCGATAGTTTGTTTTTCACAATCTATCTTAGCATTGACGGTGCTCAAGAAAGGTCTGCCAAAGATAATGGGAAAAAAGTCATCTTGTGGGGATCCAAGGACTAGAAAATCAGTAGGGTATTTTACTTTCCCACACAAAACTTCAACATCTCTAACAATCCCAAGTGGTGTGATGGTGCCTCTATTAGCAAGTTTAATAGTAACATCAATGTCTTCTATTTCAGCACGTGCTATTTCATTCATAATTTATTGGTATAAGGTAAAAGGGATAGCACTCACACTAGCACCCAAATCACATAAACCATGATATCAATGATCTCCTATTTTGACTGAGACAATAGGCATGCCTTCTATGGGTCTATGTTTATCTTTTTCATCGGGTTTGGCGATTCTAGAAGCTTCATCACAGAAGTAGATAACATGCCCATCAATATTTTCTACCAAGAGATCTTTAACCATAACAACACTAGGTTCTACTTTAATTTGCTCAGGGCGCTTAGGTGCTCTAATATTACTCTTACGAACCACAGTTGATACCTTAGCATGTTCCTTTATCTTAACAGGCTAATGTGGTTTTTCAATATAAGCGGTAGGCACAACAGGATCAACATTGTAAATGATGGTTTCATCTTTAGCTATGACCGGTTCTTTAATTTCTTCTTTAATAGGGGGATGATATTTAAACCACTTCTCCTTAGGGAGATCAACGTGAGTAGCAAATGCTTCACAGAAAGAGGCTACTATCTCAGAGTCAAGTCCATATTTAGTGCTAAACTTGTGAAAAGTATCGGTATTCATAAAAGATTTAACACAATCAAACTCAAGCTTTATACCTAATTCATTACCTTCGTCGAGTTCCCAATCTTCGGAGTTGCGTTTAATTCTTTCTAAGAGATCCCACTTGAATTCAATAGTCTTCTTCATATAAGAACCAGCACAAGAAGTATCCAGCATGGATTGATCATTATGAGAAAGCCGAGCATAAAAATTCTGAATGATAACTTCTCTCGGGATATCATGATTGGGGCATGAATATAACATTGACTTAAGCCTCCCCCAAGCTAGAGAGATGCTTTCTCCTTCACGAGGCCAAAAATTATATATATAATTCTGATCACGATGAACTAGATGCATGAGACAAAACTTTTGGTGGAATTCCAATTGCAATCGATTCCAGTTCCACGATCCAAGATCATCACATAGCCTATACCATGTCAATGCTTTTCCCTTCAAAGATAAAGGGAAAACCTTCTTCTTACCTTCATCTCCGGGTAAACCTGCAAGCTTAAATAATCCACAAATTTCGTTCACATATAATAGGTTCATATCAGGATGTTCAGTTCCATCTCCTGCATAAGGTTTAGCAAGCAGTTGCTCTACCATACCCGAAGGAATTTCATAACCAATATTTTCAGTAGGTGCAGTAGGTTGAGGGGAAACTAATTGTGGTTCCGATCGAGGTGAAGATACCCCGAACAAACCCCTCAAAGGATTGTTTTCCATAGTAGCAAGTAACAATAAATTTCAACACATAGTATAAGTTTTTCCTTACCGATTTCCACTTACCAAGAGCGCTTCACTCCCCGGCAACGGCGCCAGAGAAGAGTCTTGATGACCCACAAGTATAGGGGATCAATCATAGTCCTTTCGATAAGCAAGAGTGTCGAACCCAACGAGGAGTAGAAGGAAATGACAAGCGGTTTTCAGCAAGGTAATTTCTGCAAGCACTGAAATTGTAGGTAACAGATAGTTTGATAGCAAGATAATTGGTAACGAGCAAGTAACGGTAATGGTAAATAAAGTGCAGCAAGGTAGCCCAATCCTTTTGTGGCAAATGACAGGCCCGAACAGTCTCTAGTAATAGGCAAAGTGTTCTTGAGGGTACACGGGAATTTCATCTAGTCACTTTTATCATGTTGGTTTCCTTCGTGTTCGCTACTTTGATAATTTGATATGTGAGTGGACCAGTGCTTGGGTGCTATTCTTACTTGAAAAACCTCCCACTTATGATTAACCCCCTGGCAAGCATCCACAACTACGAGAAAAGTATTAAGATAAAATCTAACCATAGCATTAAACGTTTGGATCCACATCAGCCCATTACGAAGTAGCGCATAAAGTATGGTTTACGCTTCTGTCACTCTAGCAACCCATCATCTAATAACTACTCCACAATGCATTCCCTTTGGCCCATGAATGGTGAAGTGTCATGTAGTCGACATTCACATGACACCACTAAGGGAATCACAACATACATATCATCAAAATATCGAACACATATCAAATTCACATGATTACTTGCAACATGACTTCTCCCGTGACCTCAAGAACAAAGGTAACTACTCACAAATAATAATCATGCTCAAGATCAGAGGGGTATTGAATAGAATAATGGATCTGAACATATAATCTTCCACCAAATAAACCATATAGTAATCAACTACAAGATGAAACCAACACTACTAGTCACCCACAGGTACCAATCTGAGGTTCCGGTACAAAGATTGAACACAAGAGATGAACTAGGGTTTGAGAGGAGATGGTGCTGTTGAAGATGTTGATGAAGATTGGCCTCCCAAAGATGAGAGGGGTGTTGGTGATGATGATGGCTTCGATTTCTCCCTCCAGGAGGGAAGTTCCCTCTACGGAATCGCTCCGCCGGAGGGCAAAAGTGCTCCTGCCCAAGTTCCGCCTCGAGACGGTGGCGCTCCGTCCCAAAAGTCCTCACCTTATTTTTTCTAGGTCAAAAGAGATTATATACCAGAAGATGGGCACTGGAGGTGGGCCGAGGAGGGCACAACCCACCAGGGCACGCCTGGGGGGGCCTGGCGCGCCCTGGTGTCTTGTGCCCACCAGGGTGGCCCCTTCCGGTAGTTCTTTGCTCCAGTATTTTTTATTATTTCCAAAAATAATCTCCGTAAAGTTTCAGCTCCATTGGAGATGTGTAGAATATGTATCTCTGATGTGCTTTTTTCAGGTCCAGAATTCCAGCTGCCGGTATTCTCCCTCTTTGTGTAAACCTTGAATATTATGAGAGAAAAGGCATTAGAATCACTCCCTAAAGCATTATTATTCAACAAAACATAATAAATGACAGTAGGAAATCATGATGGAAAATGGACATATCACCTCCTTATGGCCTCTCGAAAGCTACGCCATTATTTCCAAGCACACCACAACACCGTCGTCACCAGGTTTCCGATGCAGCGTATCCTGAGGAACCTCGAGGCAACAGACTAGATCGTCGAATGGGCATTGGAGCTGGCAAGTTTTGATTTGAACTTCGAAAGCACATCGACGATTCAGAGAAGAGCCTTGGCGGAGTTCGTAGCAGAATGGACGCCAACGCCGGATGAAGAAGTACCTGAGACTATGCTCCCCGGCAAGGAAGCACCTCAGGAGTGGGTCATGTACTTTGACGGAGCTTTCTCGCTGCAGGGTGCCGGAGTGCTACTCATAGCACCCACCGGAGAGCATCTCAAGTACATGATCCATATGCACTTTCCCCAGGAAGAATCAACGAATAACATAGCCGAGTATGAAATACTGCTGGCCGGGCTGAGGATAGCAGCCGACCTTGGCATCAGAAGGCTGATAGTGAGGGGGGATTCACAGCTCGTTGTTCGCCAAGTGAACAAGGATTATTAGAGACCCTTGATGGAAGCTTATGTTGATGAGATGTGGAGGTTGGAGGAGCGGTTTGACGGTCTGCAAATGGAGCACGTCCTTTGTGCCGAGAATGATGTTGCCGATGACCTGTCAAAGAGAGCTGCGCAGAATTCGACTGTGGAACCAAGCACTTTTGTCCTCCGACTGACGCAACCCTGAGTCAACCCCTCGACACGGAGGGGCAGAAAAAGAAAAGTCGATTCCGACGACCATCTTCTGGCAGAGCCATCAGTGGCCGCCAAGAGGGTTGTCGAGAGTGACTACTCGCACGACGGGGAACCACAGGCTTCGACAGACCCGAGGGTCTTGGTCGTAGAAGCTAGTGCCCCCGCGGCGAAAGAAATGCCTTTAGTCCTTGTCGTCGAGCCACAAGCTCCGACATGGGCGCAGCAGATTGTCCAGTATCTCCAGATAGGAGACCTTCCCGAGGAACAAGAAGAAGCGGAACGGGTAGCCTGACGGTCAAGCATGTACCAATTTGTGGACGACACCTTGTACAAGAGAAGACCAAACGGCGTGAAGCTAAAGTGCATCCCTCGGGAAGAATGGCAATAGCTGCCGGCGGAGATACACGAGGGGATCTGTGGCTCCCACGTAGGATCACGAGCCCTTGTCGGGAAGGCGTTCCAGCAAGGCTTCTATTGCCCCATAGCCCTTCAAGACGCCTAGGCGGTGGTGACGACATGTGATACATGCCAATATCACGCCAAGTAGATACACCAACCAACACAAGCCCTTCAAACTGTACCGCTCTCCTGGCCATTCTCGGTCTGGGGGCTCGACATCATCGGTCCCCTCCCCCGTACTACCGGGGGCTTCGAGTTCTTGTTCATTGCCATTGACAAGTTCACGAAGTGGACCGAGTTTGAGCCGATGAGAAAGGTAACGGCGCAGGAAGCAGTCAAGTTCCTCAGAGGGATTGTTTGCCGTTTCGAGGTCCCAAACAGGATCATCACCGATAACGACACGTAGTTCACCAGCAGCACTTTCATGCAATACTGTCAAGATATCGGCACAAAGGTCTACTTCGCCTCAGTTGCCCACCCCATGAGCAACGGGCAAGTAGAGAGGTCAAATGCTGAAGTGTTGAGGGGCCTCAAGACGAGAACTTTCGACAAGCTGCGCAAGCACGGAAGGCGCTGGATTGATAAGCTGCCGACGGTTCTTTGGTCGATTAGAACGACGCCAAATCGAGCCACCGGCGAGACACCCTTTGCCCTAGTTTATAGGGCAGAGGCAGTTCTCCCCACGGAACTCACGTACGGGTCACCGAAAGTGCAGACCTTTGATGAGAACCAGCAAGAGCGGCTATGGCCTGACGATGTCACACTCCTCGAGGAAGATCGTCTCCAGGCCGCACCACGCGCTGACGTGGCTTGAGTCTGCGTCGGTATTTCCCCAAAGAGGAAGGGATGATGCAGCACAGCGACGGTAAGTATTTCCCTCAGTTATGAAACCAAGGTTATCGAACCAGTAGGAGGATCACCACCACCCAATAAGCAGCACATGCACACAAACAACAAATACTTGCAACCCGACGCGAAAGAGAGGTTGTCAATCTCTCTACGGTAAAAAGATAGAGTAGTGATGGATAGGAGAGATAGATCTCTCAAGAACACAAAATAGAAAAGGCAAATAAAAAGTGCGGCAATATATTTTTGGGTTTTTGGTTTTGTAGATCTGAAAACAAAGAGGCAAAAAGATAGATCGGAAAGCAATATGTTAGAAAAGTAGACCCGGGGTCCGTAGGATTCACTAGTGGCTTCTCTCATGAGTATAGCGCATGGTGGGTGAACAAATTACTGTTGGGCAATTGATAGAAAATCAAATAGTCATGACGATATCCAAGGCGATGATCATTATATAGGCATCACGTCTAAGATAAGTAGACCGACTCCTGCCTGCATCTACCACTATTACTCCACACATCGACCGCTATCCAGCATGCATCTAGTGTATTAAGTTCATGGAAAAACGGAGTAATGCAATAAGAACGATGACATGATGTAGACAAGATCTATTCATGTAGGAATAGACCCCATCTTGTTATCCGTAATGGCAACAATACATGCGTGCCTTGATGCCCCTTCTGTCACTGGGAACGGACACTGCAAGATTGAACCCATCACAAAGCACCTCTTCCCATGGCAAGAAAAATCGATCTAGTCGGCCTAACTAAACCAAAGATTCGAAGAAGAAATACGAGGCTATAAGTAATCATGCATATAAGAGATCAATGAAGACTCAAATAATATTCATGGATAGAAACTGATCATGAACTCAAAATTCATCGGATCCCAACAAACACACCGCAAAAGTTAACATCAAATAGATCTCCAAGAGACCATTGTATTGAGAATCATAAGAGAGAGAGGAAGCCATCTAGCTACTGCCTACAGACCCGTAGGTCTATGGTGGACTACTCACGCATCATCGGAGAGGCACCTATGAAGAAGATGAACCCCTCCGTGATGGTGTTTAGATTGGATCTTGAGCTTCTGGAACTTGCGGCGGCTGGAAATGTGTTTCGTCGACTCCCCTAGGATTTTTGGAATATTTGGGAATTTATAGGCATCAGAGGCGGTGGAGTGGGGCCCCGTGGAGGGCACAACCCATCTGGGCGCGCCGAGGGGCCCCTAGCGCGCCCTGGTGGGTTGTGCTCTCCACAGCCCACCTTCCTGGCTCTTCTTTTGCCCACTGGGTGTCTTCTGGTCCAGAAAAAATCTCCAAAAAGCTTCGTCGCGATTGGACTCTGTTTGGTACCGATATTCTGCGAAGTAAAAAACAAGCAAAAACAACAACTGGCGCTTTGGCACTATGTCAATAGGTTAGTCCCAAAAAATGATATAAAGTTGTTATAAAATGATTGTAAAACATCCAAGAATGATAATATAACAACATGGAACAG
This sequence comes from Elymus sibiricus, assembly GCA_039707655.1. Taxonomy (NCBI): domain Eukaryota; kingdom Viridiplantae; phylum Streptophyta; class Magnoliopsida; order Poales; family Poaceae; genus Elymus; species Elymus sibiricus. Next base: position 269,090,141 of record CM077673.1, on the reverse strand, counting down.
GCAAAAATTATAGATACGTTGGAGACGTATCACGCGCTGCTAGATACCAGCAGGCCTTGCGCCACTACCATAGCCGCAAGGTGCATGCCGGGATTGTTGAGGAAGGCGACCTTGTCCTTCGATGGATTCAGTCTGCAAAAGGATCAAACAAGTTGACGCCAAAGTGGGAAGGCCCTTACCGGGTGGTACGAGTCACCAGGCCTGGCGCAGTCCGCCTGGAGACCGAAGATGGCACCTCGGTGCAAAACTCGTGGAACATCGAGCATCTTCAAAAGTTCTACCCGTAAGGCACGGTTGCCGGGCCCGCCCGACAACCACCTTTGTGCATGTTATGTGATGACCCACAAGTATAGGGGATCTATCGTAGTCCTTTCGATAAGTAAGAGTGTCGAACCCAACGAGGAGCAGAAGGAAATGACAAGCAGTTTTCAGTAAGGTATTCTCTGCAAGCACTGAAATTATCGGTAACAGATAGTTTTGTGATAAGGTAATTCGTAATGGATAGCAAGTAACAAATGTAGCAAAGGTGCAGCAAGGTGGACCAATCCTTTTTGTAGCAAAGGAAAAGCCTGGACAAACTCTTATATAAAGCAAACCGCTCCCGAGGACACATGGGAATTTCTGTCAAGCTAATTTTCATCATGCTCATATGATTCGCGTTCGTTACTTTGATAATTTGATATGTGGGTGGACCGGTGCTTGGGTGCTGCCCTTACTTGGACAAGCCTCCCACTTATGATTAACCTCTCTCGCAAGCATCCGCAACTACGAAAAAGGAATTAAGATAAATCTAACCATAGCATGAAACATATGGATCCAAATCAGCCCCTTACGAAGCAATGCATAAACTAGGGTTTAAGCTTCTGTCACTCTAGCAACCCATCATCTACTTATTACTTCCCAATGCCTTCCCCTAGGCCAAAATAATGGCGAAGTGTCATGTAGTCGATGTCCACATAACACCACTAGAGGAGAGACAACATACATCTCATCAAAATATCGAACGAATACCAAATTCACATGATTACTTATAACAAGACTTATCCCATGTCTCTGGAACAAACGTAACTACTCACAAAGCATATTCATGTTCATAATCAGAGGAGTATTAATTATCATTAAGGATCTGAACATATGATCTTCCACCAAGTAAACCAACTAGCATCAACTACAAGGAGTAATCAACACTACTAGCAACCCACAGGTACCAATCTGAGGTTTTGAGACAAAGATCGGATACAAGAGATGAACTAGGGTTTGGAGAGGAGATGGTGCTGGTGAAGATGTTGATGGAGATTGACCCCCTCTCGATGAGAGGATCGTTGGTGATGACGATGGCTTTCATTTCCCCCTCCGGGAGGGAAGTTTCCCGGCAGAACAGCTCCGCCGGAGCCCTAGATTGCTTCTGCCCAGGTTTCGCCTCGAGACGGCGGCGCTTCGTCCCGAAAGCTCTCTTATGATTTTTTCCAGGTCAAAACCCTCCATATAGCAGAAGATGGGCACCGGAGGCCTGCCAGGGGCCCACAAGCCACAGGGGCGCTGATAACCCACAAGTATAGGGGATCGCAACAGTTTTCGAGGGTAGAGTATTCAACCCAAATTTATTGATTCGACACAAGGGGAGCCAAAGAATATTCTCGAGTATTAGCAGCTGAGTTGTCAATTCAACCACACCTAAAAGACTTAATATCTGTAGCAAAGTATTTAGTAGCAAAGTAGTATGGAAGTAACGGTAACGATGGCAAAGTGACAGTAGTAGTGTTGTAGTGATTGTAACAGTAGCAACGGAAAAGTAACTTAGCAAAGATCAATATAGGAAAAGCTCGTAGGCAATGGATCAGTGATGGATAATTATGTTGGATGGCAATCATCATGCAACGGTTATAACATAGGGTGATACAGTACTAGCTCCAATTCATCAATGTAATGTAGGCATGTATTCCATATATAGTCATACATGCTTATGGAAAAGAACTTGCATGACATCTTTTGTCCTACCCTCCCGTGGCAGCGGGGTCCTAATGGAAACTAAGGGATATTAAGGCCTCCTTTTAATAGAGAACCGGACCAAAGCATTAGCACTTAGTGAATACATGAACTCCTCAAACTACGGTAATCACCGGAAAGAATCCCAGTTATTGTCACCCTGGGGGATGCGGATCATAACTCATAATAGGTGTCTACAACTTGCAAGATAGGATCAAGAACACACATATATTCATGAAAACATAATAGGTTCAGATCTGAAATCATGGCACTCGGGCCCTAGTGACAAGCATTAAGCATAGCTAAGTCATAGCAACATCAATCTCAGAACATAGTGGATACTAGGGATCAAACCCTAACAAAACTAACTCGATTACATGGTAAATCTCATCCAACCCATCACCGTCCAGCAAGCCTACGATGGAATTACTCACGAACGGCGGAGAGCATCATGAAATTGGTGATGAAGGATGGTTGGTGATGACGACGGCGTCGATTTCCCCTCTCCGGAGCCCAAATCAGACTCCAGATCTGCCCTCCCGAGGAAGAACAGGAGGTGGCGGCGGCTCCGTATCATAAAACGCGATGAACTCTTCTCTCTGATTTTTTTCTCCGAGAATAGGAATATATAGGAGTGGAATTGAGGTCGGAGGAGCCACAGGGGCCTCACAAGACAGGGGGCGCGCCCCCCTGGCTTGTGGCCAGGTGGTGGCCCCTCTCTGGTTGATTCTTTCGCCAGTATTTTTTATTAATTCCAAAAATATTCTCCGTAAATTTTTAGGTCAATCCGAGAACTTTTATTTCTGCACAAAAATAACACCAAGGCAATTCTGCTGAAAACAGCGTCAGTCCGGGTTAGTCATTCAAATCATGCAAATTAGAGTCCAAAACAAGGGCAAAAGAGTTTAGAAAAGTAGATACGTTGGAGACGTATCAACTCCCCCAAGCTTAAACCTTTGCTTGTCCTCAAGCAATTCAGTTGATAAACTGAAAGTGATAAAGAAAAACTTTTACAAACTCTGTTTGATCTTGTTGTTGTAAATATGTCTAACTGATGTTCAGGTTTTCAGCAAAGATTATAGACTAACCACATTCACAATAACATTTAGGTCTCACATTTACTCATGTCAATGACATAATCAACTAGCGAGCAAATAATAAGAAGTCTCGGATGACAACAATTTTATCAAAACAATCATGATACAAAATGATATAATGGTATCCCGCTAGCCCTTTCTGAGACCGCAAAACATAAATGCAGAGCACCTCTGAAGAACGAGGACTGACTAGACATTGTAATTCATGGTAAAAGAGATCCAGTCACACTCATACTCAATATCAATTAATAACAAAGCATACAATTGACAGAGGTGCTCTCTAACTGGTGCCTTTTATAAGAGGATGATGACTCAACAAGAAATAAAATAGATAGGCCCTTCGCAGAGGGAAGCATTGATTTACAGAGGTGCCAGAGCTCGAGCTTTTAAAACAGGGATGAATAATGATTTTGAGTGGTATGCTTTCATTGCCAACATAACAACTAAGAGATCTCGATATCTTCCATGCTAGATACATTATAGGCGGTTCCCAAACAGAATAGTAAAGTTTTTACTCCCCCTCCACCAATCGATCACACTCCTCGGCGGGCCGAATCCACGGGTACCGTCCATACATACAACAATCCTGGGGGAGTTTTGTTTTATTTTATTTTGATTTGATTTTGAGCATGGAACTGGGCATCCCGAATACCAGCCACTTTCTCATGAATGATAGTGAATAAACACATATCGTGAGAATAACCCACCTAGCATGGAAGATACTGACAGCCCCCAGTCGCTACATGAGCGATTCGGGCATACAAAACGGAATATTTATTTGAAGGTTTAGAGTATGGCACATGCAAATTTACTTAGAACGGCAAGTAAATACCGTATATAGGTAGGTATGGTGGACTCATATGGAACAACTTTGGGTTTATGGAACTGGATGCACAAGCAGTATTCCCGCTTAGTACAAGTGAAGGCTAGCAAAAGACTGGGAAGCGACCAACTAGAGAGCGACAACAGTCATAAACATGCTTTGAGATTAACCAACATTGAATGCAAGCATGAGTAGGATATAAATCACCATGAACATAAACATCGTGGAGGCTATGTTGGTTTATTTCAACTACATGCGTGAACATGTGCCAAGTCAAGCCACTCGAATCATTCAGAGGAGGATACCATCCTATCATACCACATCACAACCATTTTAAAATGCATGTTGGCACTCAAGACAACCCATTATACACTCTTAGCTAATTAAGCATGGCATGAATAACTATAATCTCTAATTGTCATTGCAAACATGTTCAATCCATAACGAGCTGAATCAAGAATGATGAGCTAATCATATTTACAAAAACAAAATAGGTCGAGTTCATACCAGCTTTTCTCCATCTCAATCACTTCATCAAATATCGTCATTATTGCCTTTCACTTGCACGACCGAACGGTGTGAATAATAATAAGAGTGCACGTGCATTGGACTAAGCTGGAATCTGCAAGCAAAAACTCAAAGGAGAAGGCAAGGTAATATGGGCTCTCTGAAAGATAAACATTAATGCATATGAGAGCCACTCAACATGTCATCGTGATCTTCTCCTTACGACCCAAAGAAGAAGGAAAAACTATTTACGCGGGAAAGCTCCCAACAAGCAAAAGAAGAACGAGAAATCTTTTTGGGTTTTCTTTTAATTCTACAACTAAGCAAACTAGAAGGTAAAGCTAGAACTAATTTTTTTTGGATTTTCTCAAGGTTTGTTAAACACACAAGAAGAAAGCAAAAAGAAGAAATAAACTACCATGGATGGTACAAAGAAAAAGTATGAACACCGACAACTGGAATGAATGTGTGAACATGAATGTAATGTCGGTGAGAAATACGTACTCCCCCAAGCTTAGGCTTTTGGCCTAAGTTGGTCTAGGGCCACGGCTGAAAATAACCCTCCCCTAGATACTCCGGAGGATACTGAGGGTTCCACTGATTTGCGAGCTCCTGTGGCTCCCACTGAAAAACTGGAGCCTGATACGGATCAAGAGCTGGTGCAGGCTCAGGTGCTGGGGGTTGCGACAGGCCCCAATATCTGTAAATGTCCTCGGGCATAATAGTGTACCTGCCTGAATGGATATCGAACAAAGAAGAAGCAGGCAAAGCAATAATTCACAAGTACCCTGGCTAAATACTAAGTTGTAAAGCAGCCTCTTATCATTATCTTTCTTAATAAAATCATGTGCTACCATACTATCATAATCTAAATATCTTGTAGGAAGCAGCATTTCCTCTTCCTCGTCAAGCCTAATAGGTATCTCAAAGTGTTTAGCTAAACGAGATGCATAGATACCTCCGAATATGGGGCCCTTCGAACGGTTTAAGTTCAACCGTTGGGCCACTATAGCGCCCAGACTAAAAGTTCTATCAGCAAGTAAAGCGTGGCGTAGAATAGCGAGGTCGGGAGCACTGAGGCTTCCACTCTCGCTGCGACCAACTAAACATCTCCCCGCAAATAATGAATAATAGCGTAGAACAAGAAAATGTACACTAGTTGCTCTGGCCTTTGACACCCCTCTCTCTTCCCCTACAGTGATTGCGGCAATAAAATCCTCCATGTCTCTAGGACATGGTTCACTGATGCTGCCCTCAAAAGGTATTTTGCAAACATTGCAAAAATCGTAAAGTGACATTTCCTTAGGCACATCATATAAATAAAATTCTACCATGGGAGGATTTTTCCTAGGATAAAAGTGAAAAATTTGCACGAAAGTATTAGTAAGTAGGAGATACTGGTCACACTTATCATTGAGGAAGTCGGTGATGCCTGCATTTTCTGCTAGATAATAGAAATCTTCATAAATTCCGGCCGCCCTTAAGAATGCCTCACTTGGCCTTTCACATGGTCGAACCTCCGCGGTGCGAGGAATATTGTACTTAGGCTTCTAATTATCTTTTTCTTTAAAACCCTGACTTGAAGAGCCCCTTAACAATCTCCTCATCATCTCTTTCTCTGAAAAATAATTCTGAAATTTTTAGTGACTCCAAATAAAAGTGAACAAAGCTCAACAAAACTTATAGCAACTACTCCCACAAGTGCCTAGAGGCTATATCATGCATCAAAACTACTTGGGACCATACAAATTTGACATGCAAGCTCAAGAACAAGGTCACCACAGCAGCAAAAATTTGCAATATATAAAGCACTAGAACAAAAACTAATTGGACCATTGGAGGAGTCACATACCGATGAACAATCCCCTAAAACAGTTTTGTAAATGGAGCTTTGAGCAAGGAGATCGAAAATGGCAGCAAGACGAGCTAGAACACGGGTTTGAGCAATGGTGGGATTTTTTCTGGAGGAAGACGAAGTGGATGGGTGCTGGAATAAGTGAGGGGGCCCCACGTGGGACCCACAAGCTAGGGGGGCGCGCTCAGGGGGGTGGGCGTGCCCTGCAGGCATGTGGCCCACTGGTGCAGCCCCCTGGTGTGTTCTCAGTGCCAAAATTTCTTAAATATTCCAGAAAAAATCATACTAAATTTTCAGGGCATTCTGAGGACTTTTATTTTCAGGTCATTTTTCTATTGCACGAATAAAACAAAAAATAGAAAAATAATAGCATTTTCACTAAATTAAAACTAAAGAACAGAAAATAAAAGTTGGAAACAGAAGGTAGTGCTTTCTAAATTCATCCATCTCATGTCCGTCAAAAAAGAATCCGTCAATAAGGTTGATCAAGTCTTATTGACAAACTTTTTTCGATTGACAAGGAACCGGAGAATCTTCGAATAACACTAGGTTACCTCAATGGGGATATGCATGTCCCCAACAATAAGTATATCATATTTCTTCTTGACAGTAGGGAGAGGGAATTCAAAGTCTCCAATAATAATCGTTGAAATTTTTTCAATGGAGTTGATACTGTGAACTTGAGATTGTTTCTTCGGAAAGTGTACCGTATGCTCATTACCATTAACATGAAAAGTGGCATTGCCCTTTTTGCAACCAATAACAGCCCATGCAATATTCAAAAAGGGTCTACCGAGGATGATTGACATACTGTCGTCCTTGGGAATATCAAGAATAACAAAGTCCGTTAAGATAGTAACGTTTGCAACCACAACAGGCACATCCTCGCAAATACCGATGGGTAACGCAGTTGATTTATCAGCCATTTGCAGAGAGATTTCAATAGGTGTCAACTTATTCAAATCAAGTCTACGATATAAAGAGAAAGGCATAACACTAACACCAGCTCCAAGGTCACATAAAGCAGTTCTAACATAATTTCCTTTAATAGAGCATGGTATAGTAGGCACTCCGGGATCTCCTAGTTTCTTTGGTATTCCACCCTTAAAAGTATAATTATCAAGCATGGTGGAAATCTCAGCTTCCGGTATCTTTCTTTTATTTGTCACAATATCTTTCATATACTTAGCATAAGGAGACATTTTCAGAATATCAGTCAAGCGCATACGCAAAAAGACAGGTCTAAGCATTTCAACAAAGCGCTCAAAATCCTCATCATCCTTTTTCTTGGATGGTTTAGGAGGAAAGGGCATGGGTTTCTGAACCCAAGGTTCTCTTTCTCTACCATGCTTCCTAGCAATGAAGTCTCTTTTATCATATCTTTTATTCTTAGGTTGTGGGTTATCAAGATCAACAGCAGGTTCAATCTCCACATCATTATCATTACTAGGTTGAGCATCAACATGAACATCATCATTAATATTATCACTAGGCTCATGTTCATTACCAGATTGTGTCTCAGCATCAGAAATAGAAATATCATTTGGGTTTTCATGTGAGTCTATAACAGGTTCACTAGCAGCATGCAAAGTCCTATCGTCATTCTTTTTCCTTTTACTAGAATGACTAGGTGCATCAATATTAACTCTCTGAGAATCTTGCTCAATTCTCTTAGGATGGCCCTCAGGATACAAAGGTTCCTGAGTCATTCTACCACCTCTAGTCAAAACTCTAACAGAATGATCATTGTTCTTATTAATCATCTCATTCAGCAAATCATTCTGTGCCTTAAGTACTTGTTCTACTTGAGTAGTTACCATGGAAGCATGTTTACTAATAAGCTTAAGATCATTGACAGTTCTACTCAAATACTCACCCAAGCGATCAAGCATGTAAGCATTATGTTTCAATTGTCTACTAACATAAGCATTGAAATTTTCTTGTTTAACAATAAAGTTATCAAACTCATCCAAGCATTGGCTAGCAGACTTATTATAAGGAACATTACCTTCATCGAATCTACGGAGAGAATTTACCTCTACTACCTGTGTCGGGTTATCAAGACCATGTATTTCTTCAATAGGTGGTAGATTCTTAACATCTTCAGCTTTAATACCTTTTTCATTCATAGATTTCTTTGCCTCTTGCATATCTTCAGGACTGAGAAATAGAATACCTCTTTTCTTCAGAGTTGGCTTTGGAGGTGGTTCGGGAATAGTCCAATCATTATCATTGCTCAATATATTATTCAATAGTAGTTCAGCTTGTTCAACAGTTCGTTCCCTGAAAACAAAACCAGCACAACTATCTAGGTGGTCCCTAGAAGCATTGGTTAGTCCATTATAAAAGATATCAAGTATTTCATTTTTGTTTAGAGGGTGATCAGGCAAAGCATTAAGTAACTGGAGAAGCCTCCCCCAAGCTTATGGGAGACTCTCATCTTCAGTTTGCACAAAGTTAAATATTTCCTGCAAGGCAGCTTGTTTCTTATGGTCAGGAAAATATTTTTCAGAGAAGTAGTAAATCATATCCTGGGGGCTACGCACACAACCAGGAGCGAGAGAATTAAACCATATCTTAGCATCACCCTTTAATGAGAAAGGAAACAACTTAAGAATATAATAATAACGAATTTTTTCCTCATGAGTAAATAGGGTGGCTATATCATTCAATTTAGTAAGATGTGCCACAACAGTTTCAGATTCATAACCATGAAAAGGATCAGATTCTACCAAAGTAATTAACTCAGGATCGACAGAGAATTCATAATCCTTATCAGTAACAAAGATAGGTGAAGTAGCAAACTTAGGATCATATTGCATTCTAGCATTCAAAGATTTTTCCTTCCACTTGCGTAATAATTTCTTAAGATCATCTCTATCCTTACAAGCAAGAAAGTCCCTAGCTACCTCTCCTTCCATGACATAACCCTCAGGTATATCAGGCAATTCCTATCTAGGGGAGCTAGGTCTAGCAGGTGTATCATAGTGTTCAGTTTCAATAATTTCATCAGACTCAGAAATATCATCAGTTTCAGCATTCACGAAAACATATATATTCACGAAAACATAATAGGTTCAGATCTGAAATCATGGCACTCGGGCCCTAGTGACAAGCATTAAGCATAGCTAAGTCATAGCAACATCAATCTCAGAACATAGTGGATACTAGGGATCAAACCCTAACAAAACTAACTCGATTACATGGTAAATCTCATCCAACCCATCACCGTCCAGCAAGCCTACGATGGAATTACTCACGAACGGCGGAGAGCATCATGAAATTGGTGATGAAGGATGGTTGGTGATGACGACGGCGTCGATTTCCCCTCTCCGGAGCCCAAATCAGACTCCAGATCTGCCCTCCCGAGGAAGAACAGGAGGTGGCGGCGGCTCCGTATCGTAAAACGCGATGAACTCTTCTCTCTGATTTTTTTCTCCGAGAATAGGAATATATAGGAGTGGAATTGAGGTCGGAGGAGCCACAGAGGCCCCACAAGACAGGGGGGCGCACCCAAGGGGGGGCGCGCCCCCCTTGCTTGTGGCCAGGTGGTGGCCCCTCTTCGGTTGATTCTTTCGCCAGTATTTTTTATTAATTCCAAAAATATTCTCCGTAAATTTTCAGGTCAATCCGAGAACTTTTATTTCTGCACAAAAATAACACCAAGGCAATTCTGCTGAAAACAGCATCAGTCCGGGTTAGTTCCATTCAAATCATGCAAATTAGAGTCCAAAACAAGGGCAAAAGAGTTTGGAAAAGTAGATACGTTGGAGACGTATCAGGCGTGCCCAGGGGGGTAGGGTGCGCCCCCCAGGCTTGTGACCTCCTGGTGGGTCCCCTCTGGTATTTCTTTCGCCCAATATTTTTTAGGGATTTTTACATCTGTGCCCCTGGTTCGTTAGTTGTACTCATTCATCCCCACGCTCTTAACTTTTGCTCACTTTTCCCCACTCCCTTGCCCGAAACTCTCAGAACAGGTTACAACGGACGTTGCCGTCGGGTCAATGCCTCTGACCGTTAACTCTGACAAGTGGGGCCGCTTCCGCGCATGCAGCTTACCGCGGTCGTGGGGTAGCACGTGTCCATGGAACTTGCCCGAAACGTCCCATCGTATAAAGAGGGGGAACCACCTCCCGGCGCATCGCCCCTACCATTTCCCCCAAATCCCCTCCCTGCCGCATCGTCTTCCTCTCCCCCACCGCGTCGTCTCGCTTTCCTCCCCTGCCTCCACCGCACCGTCTCGCTCTCCCCCACTGCATCCTCTTCCTCACCTTCATCGCCTCCATCTGTCCGATGGCGGACGCTCGTGGCGACGCCGGAGCAGCGGCCGGAGATGTAGTAGTGGAGATGCAGGGCGCGGTGATGGCGGATGAAGTGAAGGACGTTGGTGGCGTCCACGGCGGTGCGGGGAAAGTCACAACTGCTGCGGATGTGGAGAAGGAGGTGGCGGTCTCCGCCTCAGCGCTGCCGGAGCTGAAGGTGACGGCGTCGAGCGGCGCAGTACATCCCGATGCGCAGCCTGGCGAGGAGCAGGAGGTATTTGCACTTGCTTGTTAGTTCCAATATTTATCTTGTAGAGTTAGTTGCATTGGTTAGATTGTGATTCGTACGGTAGTACAGATGGTTAGAGTAGTTGGTTTTACGGATGGGCCGGGGTTTTCTGAATTGGGGGGGTGGGGTTTTTGTACTAGGGTTTTTTGGATTACATTCTTTGCAAAAATGCTAGATAGATCTGTATTCAATGCTACATAGATGTATGCTTATTAGATTTGTTTCCCTTGTTTATAATGCTACACAGATTGGGGTTTTTAATGCTACAGACATGTATGCTTATTAGATTGGGTCCCTATTAGATTTGTTTTTGAATGCTACGCAGATTGGGGTTTTGAATGTCATATGCCCAAATGGAATCCATTGATTAAGAAGTTATTTGATTCATTAGTATATAAATTTGTCCACAATATGTAGTTGTATTAGCTCTGTTGTTCAATGTGTGTGCATGACAATGGAAAATGCAAATAGGATCGTAGTATATTAGCCCTATGATCAATGTGTCATGTGTGCATATCTAAATTTTCAATTGGCTTTTGTATTTACTAGTGATGGATGTAATTGTATATTCAGGAGGATGATGGTTGGGGGGAAAAGAGGAAGCTGGACCTTACTGGGTTCAAGGACCCGTACGATCCAGGGTATGGTGACGACGAAGAGTATGAGGTAAGCCTACTTGAAATTTAGATTGTTCATTTAGTTCCTTTGACATGGTGTATATGAATCTATAATGTATTAATGTAATTCATTCGTGTGTGCAGTATGTCTCTGGAGAAGATGTGGATGTGGACGACGGCAACTTTGCGTCCTTCAAAGCGAAGGAAGAGGAGAAGATCAGGGCCAAGGGAACTGATTACTACTACAAAAGCAAGACCAACACTTGGCGCTGCCCCTACTGCACCACCAAGCCAAAGCCAAAGTCCGGCCGCTTCGTTCACCTTCTAGCTCATGCAGAAGATGTAGCCAACCACGGCGAGGACTACAAGATCAGGGGGCAACATGGTGCCCTCGCAAAAGTCCCGACTCCCCTTCCCAAGTGATGTGATGATGTGATGATGTTAATTACTTTTGGTTGTTTGGTGAACTTTGTGTGTGAACTATCTATGGATGGTATGGTACTATGATGGTATATATGGCTATCTATATTGGGTATTTATGATGTTTTTTAAATTTTTGATGATGTTTTTTAAATTTGTGATGATGTTTTTTAAATTTGTCTGCTATCTATATTGGGTGTTGGGTCCCTTGGGTATTTGTGTGAACTATCTATGGATGGTATGGTACTATGATGTTTCAGTGTTGCTTCACTGATCAGACATGCTGCAAAGAATAAGAAAAATAGTCCATCATTCGACAGGACCGTATAAATTCAAAAAAATGCAAAAAAAATAAAACCTTGGCAACCTATCTATGTTTGTATAGGAGATCATGTGTGCAAAATTTGAGGTGATTTAGAGGAGGTCAAAGAAATTTGAATTTGAGAAATGTGCTCCAAATGAGCTCCCAGGCTAGGGTAAACAGCCCCATTTGTAATCAAGTTTTTTTGGACCTTCTCTAAATGAGCCAAATGTTTTTTATTAACACCTATTCAATCTATATAGTGTAGATTCGAAGTCTCACTATTTTTTGAATTAATCTTCATATTTTTACATTTTCTTTTGAAAAATATGCTTTAATATAAAAACTATTAAAAACACGTTTAAAATATGAAAATGGAAAACTAAGTTCAGATCCTTCTTATTCACTTTGAAATAAAGCTTTGGTGATTTTTTTGATTTTTTAAAAATTTTCAAAAACAGAAGGTAACCCTACCTCCTCTCCTTGAACTCTATGAAGTGTTGTACGTGATAGCTCATATGTGTGAAGGTTTTTTCATGAAAATGACCATAGACCAAGTTTATGATTTTTGGTTGGTAACATGTCACATAAGACAACATTGTGCGTAGGTTTTATATATTTTTGATTTTTTTTAAATTAATGGTGCTCATTTGACCTCGATCGTGCCAGCTACATTTTTTTTGAAAATGTCCGTATACCAAGTTTAGTATTTTTCCTCGTTAGTGTGTCTTATAAAACGACGAACTGCGAAGGTTTCATATTTTTTTGATTTTTTTTTAATTAGTTATGCTTAGTCAAAGCCTTGGAAACCCCGTTGACCAGCTCAAAACCCCTCAAAACCCCTCCTAACCCTAGCTCCGAACGTCAGCCGTCCGATCATATGGATGGCTCCGCATCGTTGGATCGTGGGGCGATCCGCGAGAGGCGATCCTATTGGTTGTGCTCGGCTGCTCGCCCACCATTGACTCCGTGAAAAAAACGTAGTTATTGGGCCCAAAAGGAAACCAAGCTCTGGTTGGGCCGTCGAATTGCGTCGTTTTTTTGCCTCGTTTGCTCTGTTTTTAGTGAACGTGCTGGCTCTGTTTTTTTTGCATCGTTTGCTCTATTTAAGCCGGAGGTCGTCCTCGAGCCCTAGCTCATCCGCCTGCTCCCTCTCCTCGCCGGCACCCGAGCACTCCCCTCTCCGAGCCCACCAGCCATGCCACCACGCCGCCAGTACTACACAGTCGAACACCATCTCTTCCTCCTTCGGCAGGCCCAAATCCGGAGGCAAGCGAGGCTACCTATGGAACCGGAGGAGGATTTTGAGGAGGGGTCGGAGATGGGGGAGGAGGAGCCAGAGGAGGCGCCGCCGCAACCGGAGGAGGAGGCGCCGCCGCAGGAGCCAGAGGAGGAGGCACCGCCGCGGCAGCCAGAGGAGGAGGCGCCGCCGCAGGGACTGGAGGAGGAGGCGCCGCCGGAGGAGCCGGAAGTGGAGGCACCGCCGGTCTACTATCTGTGGCCCGACCAGGTGGTGATCCTCAACTCCATCCGGTCGGAGCAGGCCCGGCGTCTTCGTCAGCAGCAGATGGAGGCAGCGCGGGCAGCGCAGGAGGAGGCGCAGGCGGCGGCGCAGGCGGACCAGGCTCCCACGCAGGCGGATCAGACTCCGGCGCAGGCGGATCAGGCCATCTCCGATGACGAGGACGCGTAGTGCACTACGTAGTACGTAGGATATATATTGTATGCTACTATTATGCTCTCTGAGCTTTATTTCTAGGGTTCCCTTATTTCTATGTCGTGTTATATAATGTTTTATGTAAGAACTATCTATGTTAAGAACTATTCTATGCTTCAAATTGCATGCTTTTGTACATGGAGGGAGTGACATATGGGTGGGTAAGAAAGGTAATCGAAGCTCGCCGTAGTACTACACCCTGGCCTCGGTCTATGGCACCTGGAAGGTGGAGACACGTGCGAGAAGAGAGGAACCAGCGGCAGCGACTGTCGCTACGTTCGTGGCGGCGCATCGGCGCATGCAGGCAGGCTAGCTGGATCACGTAGTATGCATAGCAGCCTTGCTGGCGGCGCACGTCGATCGGTATGCCCTAGAATTTAATTGCCACGCTGAATTGATGCTGCGGAGGTCAAAGGCTGAGACGGTGTGAACTGTGAATCGATCGAGGAGGTGCGTGCGAGAAGAGACGAACCGGTAGCAGCGACAGTTGCTGCGTCCGTGGCGGCTCACAGGAAGGCTGCGTCCGTGGCGGCCCACAGGAAGGCTGCGTCCGTAGCGGCTCGCATCGGCGCATGGAGGCAGGCTAGCTGGATCATGTCGCGCATGCATAGCAGGCTTATCATGGCGGCGTGCATCAGCGCATGGACGCGGGCATTTAATTCAATGGCCCAAACGAAATCACGGCCCAACGGTCCAACCAGCGCCACCGTCCAACGGGCGACACAGTCCAGCGCGGCCCCACATGTCAGAATGGTCGAAGGAGGATGACATAGTCCAAACGCGGCCCCACTTGTCAGGTCCAACGGGCAACACGGTCCAACGCGGCCCCACACGCCAGAGTTAACGGTCAAACCATTGACCCGACGGCATCCCCCCGTGTGACGATTTCTGAGGGTTTCGGACTAAGGAATGGGGAAAAGTGAGCAAAAGTTAAGAGCGTGGGGATGAATGAGTACAACTAAGGAACCAGGGGCACAGAAATAAAAATCCCTATTTTTTATATATTCCAAAATAATTCTCCGTAACTTTTCAGGACTTTTGGAGTTGTGCAGAATAGTTCTCTCATATTTGCTCCTTTTCCAGTCCAGAATTCCAGCTGTCGGCTTTCTCCCTCTTCATGTAAACCTTGTAAAATAAGAGAGAAAAGGCATAAGTATTGTACCATAATGTGTAATAATAGCCCATAATGCAATAAATATCGATATAAAAGCATGATGCAAAATGGACGTATCAACTCCCCCAAGCTTAGACCTCGCTTGTCCTCAAGCGAAAGCTGAGATCGATAAATATGTCCACATGTTTAGAGATAGAGGTGTCGATAAAATAAAATAAGGACATGAGAGCATCATGACCATCTTTAGAACAGCAATACTTATTGATATATGATTTCTTATACTAGAGTAACAATTCATTCACAAGGTAAAGTATGAATCAAAAACTCTATTGAGAACCAACAAACTATGATCTCAGTCATTGAAGCAATTGCAATTTATCATAACATCGGAAAGAGTCAATATAAGAGCTTATAAAGCAAATCCACATACTCAATCATCTTTTAGTCTTTCATAATTGCTAACACTCACGCGGTACTTATGAGGTCAAAGCTTCAATTGGACACAGAGAAAGATAGGGGCTTATAGTTTTGCCTCCCAACTATTTACCTCAAGGGTAATGTCAACAGAAATAACTCATGATCACCCACATCCGAGTGGATATATGTGTCTAGATCATTCCCCAACACATGACGCTTGCCAAGAGAGAAAGGCGAAATAAAGGAAGTGGTGAAGATCACCATGACTCTTGCATAAAGGTAAGTACTAGAAAGTAAAAGTAACAGATAGGCCCTTCGCAGAGGGAAGCAGAGGTTGTCATGCGCTTTTATAGTTGCATGCGCAATCTCTTAATGCAAAAGAACGTCACTTTATATTGCCGCTTGTGATAAAGAACTTTATTATGCAGTCTGTCGCTTTTATTTCTTCCATATCATAAGTTCGTACAAAGTTTATTTTCCTCACACTAATAGATCATACATATTTAGGGAGCAAAATTTTTTATTGCTTCCACCGATGACAACTTACTTGAAGGATCTTACTCAATCCATAGGTAGGTATGGTGGACTCTCATGGCAAAACTGGTTTAAAGGTGTTTGGATGCACAAGTAGTATCTCTACTTGGTGCGGAAGTTTTGGCTAGTATGAGGTGGAAGCAAGCGTCAGATGTTACAGGATCCATGACAATATAACTTCTATTCAGAAATAAGCAAACATAACTCATTATGTTGTCTTCCTTGTCCAACATCAACTTCTTAGCATATAATATTTTAATGAGTGCTCACAATCATAAAAGATGTTCAAGATAATATATATATATATATATATATATATATATATATATATGTGAACCTCTCTTTCTTTATTACTTCCTTTTAATTGCAACAATGACTAATCGCTATGTTTGTCAACTCACAACAAAATTTCAATCGACATACTTCTTATATGTGAAGTCATCACTCCCCATAAGATCATCATATATACTCTCTGATTTTATTCTATACTTCTTTTTATTTCTTTTTCTCAAGACCATAGCAAGCAAGCAAAGCTCTCAACTCAAAACTACTTTTTATTATATAACTCTCGGACTCGCTTACATAGGGGGAACATAAAGCAAAACTCAAAACTAGATCACCCTAAAAACTTTATTCTACGAGATCAAGATATAACCAAAAGGATCGAACTAAGAAAAACGATGAAAGTAAAAGATGTGATGGTGATACGATACCGGGGCACCTCCCCCAAGCTTGGCACAAGCCAAGGGGAGTGCCCATACCCATGTGTTTAGTTGTCTTCCTTCGGAGGTGGTGATGTTGGAGAAGGATCTTTAAGCTTGTTCAGTTTCCTCTTAAGCATAAAATTCTGTTCCCTCAGATCGTCAACTTCCTGCTCGAGATTCAATATCCTTTGACATAATTCTTGCTTGCTCTCCTGCAGGAAACGAGAAGGGATAAATAGAACCTTGGGTTTTCTCCTTGTGTTTGGGAGGCTCGATTTCCTGAACTCACTACTAGAAAAATTCCTATTAGTGGCGCACCTGTTTTCCCTATTAGTGGCGCACTATAGGTGCGCCACTATTATCACGCCACTACTAATAAATAGTAATGGCGCACCCCTGGTGCGCCACTGTTAATATACATAACAGTGGCGCACCACCTGGTGCGCCATTACTATCCCTCCCAGTGCGCCACTGATAAGCTAGCAGGGGGGGCTACTGGTGCGCCACTAATAACTCTAAAGGTGCGCCACTGGTATAAAATATGGGTGCGCCACTAATATATATATATGGTGCGCCACTACTATTAATTCCAGTAATTTTTTTTTTGCTTTTCTCTTATTTGCACGGGTTACAGAATACAATAAAGCACATAATATACAGTTTGCAATACAGTATAAACTACCATTAGTGAAGTATAAACAGCACATAATACAATTCATCACATTAGTCTCCGAATTCGAAATAACGAACAAAGTTCAAATATTAGACAAGTTTAGGTCTCGAGACCGAGTAGCGAGTTTGCCGTCACATTACAAAGTTGATATCATCTAAACTACCATCACATAGAAGAGAGCGGTTCGCTGCCATCATCAGTGGTGGCATCCCCGGCGGCACTATCAGTGGTGTCATCCCCGACGCCACTAGGGGTTGTGTAGTCGGGATCGGTGTCTTCCGCGGCATCCTTGTAGCGGTGAGGTTCTTCCTCCATCTCCTGGGACAGCTCCCAGAATGGCTTGCCCGAACCGCCGGCCTCATCGTTGTCGGCCATGTTCGCTCTAAATAGGAAAAAAATGGCTAATAATTAGTGCCATGGTGATCTTAAGCACATTGCTCCTGCTTTGTTGGGACCTGATAATGCTCGGGTATTTTCTTTCTAAAAAAACATTCTTATTTTAATTTGACTTCACAAAAAAGATGTAGTGCCAAATAAGAATTCTAGGAAAAAAACATTCTTATTTCCTAGAATTCTTATTTGCACATGGGTCATGTAAAAGATGTAGCAAGAATTGCAGACAACAAGGATATTTGTTCATTTACAACAAAACCTCTAAACTCTGTTTGACCGCTGCAAAAGACAAGATTCTGTGCAATACATTAAATCATTTTACTAACCATGAAGCCACTGCTGAACAGTTCTGACTCTAACCCCAAACCAGCCTGCCTAGTTGAGTGCTCCTCTGACTGAAGTCATGTTTTGGTATGCACTACTAATAACTGAATGTGTATAATAAAACTATAATTCCAAGGTAAAACAGACAGGCTCGTGACACAAGCAATAACTGATACGTGGAGATGCTTAACTGCAATAATTTTTTCTGAAGACAATTAACACGTTCAGTCCAGGAAAATATGGTTAGAAGATCAACCTAGTCTAGGTTTAAGCAGTGCTACAATTAATACTAGTAGCTGAAAGCCTGAGATGATATATTCTCGAGAGAACATTAATGCAATGCCAACTATGGGTGAACACCATTTCTCGAACATAAAAAACTTAGGAGAAGATTCAGAACACTGAAATTACATACAAAAAGATCAAGGTCAGGGAAAACTATACCTCAGTAGAGGGGAAACAATAACCAACTCGATCTTTTTTGCCAGTCCAGATTTTGTCACATGCTCTCGCAGGGTATCAACCTACAAATGCATGTAAATCAACATCCATGGATCTTGAAAATGCAACATGAAAAAAAAGTTGAGTGATATTTCGATCAACATTATGTGTCAAGGCCAGAAAGGAACTCAACTTACACAATTGTAGTCAAAAGACTTAGAAATGAACATGGCCAGAAAGGAACTCAACTTAAGAGCACTTAAGAGCCCTAGAAATAGATAACAGTATCTCTCATAATAGAGCTACTATTGAAAGTAGAGCTAATGTTACTTCTCTTGAACCCGTGGGGCTCACTGAGAACATGTAGAGACAAAACAGTTATACTGCTAGATCTGAAAATGATTCTTCAATTAGATATAATTCTACTGCTAGTACGGAAAGTTAGATAGGACACCAATGTTTGACGACGTTTTATTTCACAAGTGGAGACAAATTGCAGCAACTTTCTGCACTGAAAAAAAGAGAGGAAAAGAATCGTACTTGTGATCTAGAGTTGATCCTGATTTGACAATTATACATGCAGAATGATTCAGAGAGCACCACACACATAAAGCAGTTTCAAGGAATAAATCTCAGCTACGCCCAATTAAGTTTTGTGCTTGGGGGGACTAGGATAGCAAAGATCTATTACAAAATAAGTAGTTGAGCGACAGAATGATGCAACAAATCGGAGGTTTGTAATTGTTACCAGGAGAGAACAAGTTGAAGAAACTGAAGGTGCTCCAACTCCACCTCGCAGCTAGGAAGATGATGAGGATGAGACTAGCTAGCTTGGGGATGAGGATGCTGGTGACTCAATTCAATTCACAATGTTGACTGGCCACCTAGCACACGCGCTTGTGCCTTTTAGACCATCTCTAGCTGGATTTAACAAGCACGAACTGTAACAATTGAGGTGAACATATCTTAGTCATTGAAAAAGAATGTGTGTTCGATACAGGTCAACTGACTTAGATGATAAAAAGAATTTTATCATCTCTGAATTTCAAAGATACTAGTAATACCGTTGCAAATTAGTGTTAGCAGGCTTATATGACAGAACTGAAGAGCAGAGTATGCAGTTTCAGTCTCTCTCAAACCTGACTTGTTCTCACTTGGACTCAAACTGAAGAACAGAGCATGCATGCGGTTTCAGTACCTCTGAAACATGACTCGTTCTCACAGAGCAAGATCAGCCATTGCACGGCACAAGAATAGACAAGTTTTTCCAGAAAAAGAACATTAGGTGGATTCTGAATCTCAGAATGTACTGTTGCTAAATGACAGTCATGTAGTATGTGCTTGTTTGGTTCAGTCATCAGTATCATCAAGTTAATTACAGCTCAAATCATAGTAGATCAGAATAGCAAAGCAAAGCAAAGAGTGAGCAAAAATAACATTTAGCAGGACAAGCTAGGATCCCCCACCAGGAACTAGCATAGCAGTCTCCACTTGTCTATCTGCTCTTCAGTTCATACCAGCCCTAGAGTTTATGCACAAGAACCAGGGGGACTTCGCAGCTGGTCAAACAAACAACCGAATCAGCAACGCACGCGTGATCAACCAATCAATCAATCTGTGGAGGAAATTCCAACAGGACACTCGAAATCCGCCATCTTTCCCCACAATTCAACAATCAGACGGGGACGGATCTAGACGGCGCGCACACAGAAATCGCGAGGGTCAGTGGAAATTTCTCTCTCTTTTTCGGATCGTCGGGTCGGCAGGATTTAACCAATCGATCGACGGATGGGAGCAAGCTCGTACCTTGAGACCCAGTCAATGGCGGCCAAGGGTTGCGGGCGGGGCGGAGGCGGCAGGCCCGCGATGCCGTCGCGATGGGGGAGGACGGGGACGGCGATTGCGGCGACGCAGGGGCGGGCGGAGTGAGGCGTCGGGAGCTGTAGGGCACGCGCGGCCGCCCCGGGTCTGGTCGGGACAGGGCCGCCTCGCCTCGCGATGAGGGCGGGGGAGGGGGACGGCGATGGGCGGCGGCGACGCCGCGCGTGGGGGGCGGAGGGGGAGGGGGTTTGGGGCGTCGGCGGTGGGCGGTGGGCGGTGGGTGGGCGGCGGCGGCGGCGGCCGGCGGCAGTAGGGCACGCGCGTCGGGATTCAGAGGGTTGGGTGGTGGTCAGGGGCTGACTGAGAGAGGCGCGGGGAGGAGGAGGAGAGAAAGCAGGGGAGGGTGAGGGATAGCAATGGCGCACTAGGGATATGCGCCATAAACCTGGATAGCAATGGCGCACTTTTATGCGGTGCGCCATTACTATTAGTAGCAACAGGTTAAAACACATGGGTGTGTGGTTATGGACAGAACCACACACATGGCCTAGTGGTTGGTCCCTTGATACATTAAGCAAGTACCCCAGGTTCGAATCTTGGCAACCCCACTTTTTGCACCTTTTTTAAAATTTTATTTTAACCTTATGATAAACATCCAAACACTTTAAAATAAACACATGGCAATTTTAATACTCCCTCCATTCCTAAATATAGGGCGTATAATTTTTTTTACAATGCATCTCCTTTACTCAATCACAATATAGAATCATTTACAATGCTATGGCATGGTTGAAATCAAGTGAGATGAAATAACAGTCATCAAAGATTGACATGAAATAACAGTCATCAAATTAAGATTGAGTTTGCATGTAAAGTAATATAATGTTTAAAAGATCTTTAATAATATTTTTAATTAGACCACGTACTTAAACCATTGTGATAATTTAAGATTTGAGATAAAAGAAAAGGAAAATGCAAATGGAGTGATAAAACCATTGTGCAAAGATTTAGAATTAGATGACATGGTTGAAATCAAGTGATACATGTAATAATTTAGTTGCATGTAATAATTGAGCTTGCTCATTGGCGACTCCATCCATTCCGATGATGTTCCTTTTGCCTCTCCTCACGACAACACGACTGGGCTTTGGCGGGTCGGTAATGAAGAAGCATTGGTCCACTTGGGAAGCCAGTACCCATGGCTCATTTTTCGCGGTGACGTTTGCGCCCGCGGCTGCCCAGGATGGAGCGGATCAGCGGACAGCGGCAGGGGAGCTAGGTCTGCGCCTCGCGTCGGGAGCGTTCCTGGTCTCCTGGCTTGTGCGTCGTTGGAGAGCCAGGCCTGGGCCCTGGCTGTCTCTTGGGCTAAGCCCCAGGCCCACGTCGTTCCTGGACTCCTTAGCAACGGCGCACCACTGCCCTGGTGCGCCATACATACCGTTCGATAGCAATGGCGCACCACTGCCCTGGTGCGCCACTGTTATTTTTTTTATTTTAAATATCCAAATACTCCCTCCATTATAATTATAATTATAATTATATATATAGTATATTTAAAATAATATATTATCAAAAAAAGTTCATAATTTCAAAATTTGTTTACAATTTCTAAAAATGTTCAGAATTTCAAAATTTGTTTAAATTTTCAAAGAATGTTTAGAATTTCAAAATTTGTGATAAAAGAAAAGGAAAATGCAAATGGAGTGATAAAATCTTATAAAAATAAGATTTGAGATTATTGATTTATTTCTGATTTTATAAAATTGGTTTGAACCAATTTGACAGAAGTAAAATGGGAGGCATTTGAATTAAATTCAAATGAGATTTGAACTACACTTGAATTTTCCAGGAACTGAAGTTCAAATGTAAATTCATGGAAATCAAGGGAAGGCCAAAATAAAGCATTGTGCCAAGATTTAAAATTAGGGGACAACCCCACTTGCATGAAAAATTCATTGAATGCCTTCTTTAACCACAAAGGAGAAATTCAAATTGCATTCAAATGGAGTCCAAAAATGGATTTGACATTTTATCACCACATGGGTGCTCCCAGGCTTACCAGTGGCGCACCACTTCATGGTGCGCCACTGCTACCAAAAATAGTAGTGGCGCACCAGGAAGTGGTGCGCCACTAATAGCCACAGACATTTTTTAGGGGTGCTCCCAGGATTACCAGTGGCGCACCACTTCATGGTGCGCCACTGCTACCCAAAATAGTAGTGGCGCACCATAAAGTGGTGCGCCACTAGTAAGCCTGGAGGGGTGGTCACAGTTTAAAAAAAATACCAGTGGCGCACCCCACTCCTGGTGCGCCACTGGTAACTAACCTAGTAGTGGCGCACCAGCTACTGGTGCGCCACTGCTATATAGCAGTGGCGCACCAGCATCACAGTGCGCCACTAGTAGTGATATTCGGGATTGCCCTTTTTCTAGTAGTACTCCACGTGCATGTCTCCTGGTTGAGGCAGGGGGGTCTCTTCTTCATCCGAGCTTTCTTCCTCATACTTGCCTTCTTGTTCCTCCTCCAAGAACAATCCATAAGGATCTAAGTCCCCATAGAGCTTGGGATTGGCAAGATAATGCGATACATAGCTCTCCCCGTCAGAATCTTGGGATGACATATTGCTCTAAATCTGCTGCAGAAACAGCTCAAAACGAAAACAGGAGGTATTGTTGTGATACGAAGGCTAAAACCTTCGGGAGATTATATAATGAATTTTTACCGACCTAAAGGAGTATACCACAAGAAAACGGAGTCTGGAGGGTGCACGGGGTGGCCACAAGCCACAGGGGCGCGCCCAGGGGGGTGGGGTGCGCCCCCCTGGCTTGTCGCCTCCCCGTGCACTTCTCGGACTACTTTAAATTTTCCTATTTTTTTAAATATTCCAAAACGGAGAAAAAATGTTGTTGAAAAAGTTTTGGAGTCTGTTTGCTTACCGTACCACATACCTATTCCTTTTCGGAGTCTGAAACGTTCTGGTAGGTCTCCCTAATGTACTCCTCCGGAGTTATGGTATTGATAATATTGGTTTCAACATTTATGGGAGTACCTGAGATATAATGTTTGATTCTTTGCCCGTTTACTACCTTCGGATTTGTGCCTTCGGCGTTGCTGATCTTGATAGCACCGGAACAATATACTTCCTCGATAATGTAAGGCCCTTCCCATTTAGAGAGAAGTTTTCCTGCAAAAAATCTTAAACGAGAATTGTATAGCAAGACATGGTCACCTACATTGAATTCACGCTTTTGTATCCTTTTGTCATGCCATCTCTTAACTTTTTCTTTAAACAACTTGGCATTCTCATAGGCCTGGGTTCTCCATTCATCAAGTGAGCTAATGTCAAACAACCTCTTCTCACCAGCAAGTTTGAAGTCGTAGTTGAGCTCTTTGATTGCCCAATAAGCTTTATGTTCTAGTTATAGAGGTAAGTGACATGCTTTGCCATAAACCATTTTATACTGAGACATACCCATAGGGTTTTTGTAAGCAGTTCTATAGGCCCATAATGCATCATCAAGTTTCTTAGACCAATTCTTTCTAGATCTATTAATAGTCTTTTGCAAGATCAATTTAATTTCTCTATTGCTTAATTCTACTTGACCACCAGACTGAGGATGATAAGGAGATGCAATTCTACGATTAACATCATACTTAGCAAGCAATTTACGGAAATCACCATGAATAAAGTGTGAACCACCATCAGTCATTAAATATCTAGGGACTCCAAATCTAGGGAAAATAACTTCTTTAAGCATTTTAATAGAACTGTTATGATCAGCACTACTAGTTGGAATAGCTTCTACCCACTTAGTAATATAATCAACAGCAACTAGAATATGAGTACAATTTTGGAAAAGGTCTGATACGTCCATTTTGCATCATGCTTTTATATTGATATTTATTGCATTATGGGCTGTTATTACACATCATGGTACAATACTTATGCCTTTTCTCTCTTATTTTACAAGGTTTACATGAAGAGGGAGAATGCCGGCAGCTGGAATTCTGGACTGGACAAGGAGCAAATCTGAGATACCTATTCTGCACAACTCCAAAAGTCCTAAAAATCTACGGAGAATTATTTTGGAATTTATAAAAAATATTGGGCGAAAGAAATACATCAGGGGACCCACCAGGTGGCAACAAGCCAGGGGGCGCGCCCTACCCGCCTGGGTGCGCCCTGCAGGCTTGTGGGCCACCTGGCTGGCCTCCGGTGCCCATCTTCTGCTATATGGAGGGTTTTGACCTGGAAAAAATCATAAGGGAGCTTTCGGGACGAAGCGCCGCCGTCTCGAGGCGGAACTTGGACAGAACCAATCTAGGGCTCCGGCGGAGCGGTTCTGCCGGGGAAACTTCCCTCCCGGAGGGGGAAATCGAAGCCATCGTCATCACCAACGATCCTCTCATCGAGAGGGGGTCAATCTCCATCAACATCTTCATCAGTACCATCTCCTCTCCAAACCCTAGTTCATCTCTTGTATCCGATCTTTGTCTCAAAACCCTAGATTGGTAGCTGTGGGTTGCTAGTAGTGTTGATTACTCCTTGTAGTTGATGCTAGTTGGTTTACTTGGTGGAAGATCATATGTTCAGATCCTTAATGATAATTAATACTCCTCTGATTATGAACATGAATATGCTTTGTGAGTAGTTACATTTGTTCCTGAGGACATGGGATAAGTCTTGTTATAAGTAATCATGTGAATTTGGTATTCGTTCGATATTTTGATGAGATTTATGTTGTCTCTTCTCTAGTGGTGTTATGTGAACGTCGACTACATGACACTTCACCATTATTTGGGCCTAGAGGAAGGCATTGGGAAGTAATAAGTAGATGATGGGTTGCTAGAGTGACAGAAGCTTAAACCCTAGTTTATGCGTTGCTTCGTAAGGGGCTGATTTGGATCCACATGTTTCATGCTATGGTTAGATTTATCTTAATTCTTCTTTCGTAGTTGCGGATGCTTGCGAGAGGGGTTAATCATAAGTGGGAGGTTTGTCCAAGTAAGGACAGCACCCAAGCACCGGTCCACCCACATATCAAATTATCAAAGTAACAAAAGCGAATCATATGTGCATGATGAAAACTAGCTTGACAGAAATTCGCATGTGTCCTCGGGAGCGCTTTGCTTTATATAAGAGTTTGTCCAGGCTTGTCCTTTGCTACAAAAGGGATTGGGCCACCTTGCTGCACCTTTATTACAATTGTTACTTGCTATCCGTTACGAATTACCTTATCACAAAACTATCTGTTACCGATAATTTCAGTGCTTGCAGAGAATACCTTATCACAAAACTATCTGTTACCGATAATTTCAGTGCTTGCAGAGAATACCTTACTGAAAACCGCTTGTCATTTCCTTCTGCTCCTCGTTGGGTTTGACACTCTTACCTATCGAAAGGACTATGATAGATCCCCTATACTTGTGGGTCATCAAGACTCTTTTCTGGCGCCGTTGCCGGGGAGTGAAACGCCTTTGGTGAGTGGAACTTGGTAAGGAAAAATTTATATACTGTGCTGAAATTTACTGTCACTTGTTACTATGGAAAATAATCCTTTGAGGGGCTTGTTCGGGGTATCTTCACCTCGACCTAAAGCACAAAGAGATACTCCTCAACCTACTGCAGCTACTGAAAATATTTATTATGAGATTCCTTCTGGTATGATAGAGAAACTTCTAGCTAATCCTTATGCAGGAGATGGAACACTACATCCTGATTTGCATCTAATCTATGTGGATGAAGTTTGTGGATTATTTAAACTTGCAGGTTTGCCCGAGGATGATGTCTAGAAGAAGGTCTTTCCTTTATCTTTGAAGGAGAAGGCATTGACATGGTATATGCTATGTGATGATATTGGATCATGGAACTACAACCGATTGAAATTGGAATTTCATCAGAAGTTTTATCCTATGCATCTGGTTCATCGTGATCGGAATTATATTTATAATTTTTGGCCTCGTGAAGGAGAAAGTATCGCTCAAGCTTGGTGGAGGCTTAAGTCAATGTTATATTCATGCCCCAATCATGAGCTCCCGAGAGAAATTATTATTCAGAATTTTTATGCTCGGCTTTCTAATAATGATCGGTCCATGCTCGATACTTCTTGTGCTGGTTCCTTTATGAAGAAATATATTGAATTCAAATGGGACTTATTGGAAAGAATTAAATGCAACTCTGAAGATTGGGAACTCGACGAAGGAAATGAGTCAGGTATAAACCTTAAGTTCGATTGTGTTAAATCCTTTATAGACACCGATGCTTTTCGTGATTTTAGCACTAAATATGGACTTGACTCTGAGATAGTAGCTTCCTTCTGTGAATCTTTTGCTACTCACGTTGATCTCCCTAAGGAGAAGTGGTTTAAATATCATCCTCCCATTGAATTGAAAGTAGTCAAACCTACTAAAGTTGAAGAATAAATTATTATTTTTAATGTTGATCCTGTTATTCCTACTGCTTATATTGAGAAACCTCCCTTCCCTGTTAGAATAAAGGAACATGCTAAAGCTTCAACTGTGGTTCGTAAGAGTTGTACTAGAACACCTACCCCTCCTGAACAAATTAAAGTTGAACCTAGTATTGCTATGGTTAAGGATCTTTTGGTTGATAATATTGATGGGCATGTTATTCATTTCTGTGATGAAGCTGCTAGAATTGCTAGACCCGATACTAAAAGTAAACATAGACCTATTGTTGGCGTGCCTGTTGTTTCCGTTAAAATAGGAGATCATTGTTATCATGGCTTATGTGATGTGGGTGCTAGTGTGAGTGCAATTCCCTTTACCCTATACAAAGAAATTATGAATGATATTGCACCAGCTGAGTTAGAAGAAATTGATGTTACTATTAAGCTTGCTAATAGGGATACTATTGCACCAATTGGGATTGTTAGAGATGTTGAAGTCTTGTGTGGGAAAATAAAGTATCCTACTGATTTTCTTGTTCTTGGTTCCCCACAAGATGATTTTTGTCCCATTATATTTGGTAGACCCTTCTTGAATACTGTTAATGCTAGGATTGATTGTGAGAAAGAAACTGTTACTGTGAGTTTTGGGGATGTGTCTCATGAGTTCAATTTCTCTAAATTTCGTAGACAACCCCATGACAAAGAATTGCCTAGTAAAGATGAAATTATTGGTCTTGCTTCTATTGATGTGCCTCCTACTGATCCTTTAGAACAATATTTGCTAGACCATGAAAATCCTATTTCTCTAGGGTGATCAACAACTGGTTTAGCATCAGGCTCCATATTAATTTTATGCTGACATAGAGTGGGACTAATGCCCTTAAGATCATCAAGGGTATATCCAATAGCAGCACGGTGCTTCCTCAGAGTTTTCAATAATCTCTTTTCTTCATGCTCTGAAAGGTTAGCACTAATAATAACAGGATATATCTTCTTTTGATCAAGATAAGCGTATTTTAGAGTATCCGGTAATTGTTTAAGCTCAAACACGGGATCACCCTTGGGTGGAGGAGGATCCCCAAGTATTTCAACAGGCAAGTTGTGTTTCAAAATAGGATGCTGATCAAAGAAAATCTTATCTATTTCATTCCTTTCATTCATATGCATATCGTTTTCATGGTCTAGCAAATATTGTTCTAAGGGATCAGTAGGAGGCACATCAATAGAAGCAAGATCAATAATTTCATCCTTACTAGGCAATTCTTTGTCATGGGGTTGTCTACGAAATTTAGAGAAATTGAACTCATGAGACACATCCCCAAAATTTACAGTAACAGTTTCTTTCTCACAATCTATCTTAGCATTAACAGTATTCAAGAAAGGTCTACCAAAAATAATGGGACAAAAATCATCTTGTGGGGAACCAAGAACAAGAAAATCAGTAGGATATTTTATTTTCCCACACAAGACTTCAACATCTCTAACAATCCCAACTGGTGCTATAGTATCTCTATTAGCAAGCTTAATGGTAACATCAATTTCTTCTAATTCAGCTGGTGCAATATCATTCATAATTTCTTGATATAAGGTAAAGGGAATTGCACTCACACTAGCACCCACATCACATAAGCCATGATAACAATGATCTCCTATTTTAACAGAAACAACAGGCATGCCAACAATAGGTCTATGTTTATCTTTAGTACCAGGTCTAGCAATTCTAGCAGCTTCATCACAGAAATGAATAACATGCCCATCAATATTATCAACCAAGTGATCTTTAACCATAGCAATACTAGGTTCAACTTTGATTTGTTCAGGGGGTGTAGGTGTTCTAGTATAACTCTTACGATCCACAGTTGAAGCATTAGCATGTTCCTTTATTCTAACAGGGAAAGGTGGTTTCTCAATATAAGCAGCGGGAATAACAGGATCAACATTATAAATAATAGTTTCTTCTTCAACTTTAATAGGTTCAACTACTTTCACTTCAATGGGAGGATGATATTTAAACCACTTCTCCTTAGGGAGATCAACATGAGCAGCAAAAGATTCACAGAAAGAAGCTACTATCTCAGAGTTAAGTCCATATTTAGTGCTAAAATCACAAAAAGCATCGGTGTCTATAAACGATTTAACACAATCAAACTTAAGGTTTATACCTGACTCTTTACCTTCGTCGAGTTCCCAATCTTTAGAGTTGCGTTTAATTCTTTCCAATAAGTCCCATTTGAATTCAATATCTTTCTTCATAAAGGAACCAGTACAAGAAGTATCGAGCATGGATTGATCAGTACGAGAAAGCCGAGCATAAAAATTCTCAATAATAATTTATCTTGAGAGCTCATGATTGGGGCATGAATATAACATTGACTTAAGCCTCCCCCAAGCTTGAGCAATACTTTCTCCTTCATGAGGCCAAAAATTATAAATATAATTCCGATCACGATGAACCAGATGAATAGGATAAAACTTCTGATGAAATTCCAATTTCAATCGGTTGTAGTTCCATGATCCAATATCATCACATAGCCTATACCATGTCAATGCCTTCTCCTTCAAAGATAAAGGAAAGACCTTCTTCTTGACATCATCCTCAGGCAAACCTGCAAGCTTAAATAATCCACAAACTTCATCCACCTAGATCAGATGCAAATCAGGATGTAGTGTTCCATCTCCTGCATAAGGATTAGCTAGCAGTTTCTCCATCATACCCGAAGGAATTTCATAATAAATATTTTCAGTAGGTTCACTAGGTTGAGGAGCAACTCTTTGTGCTTCTTGTCGAGGTGAAGATACCCCGAACAAACCCCTCAAAGGATTATTTTCCATAGTAACAAGTGACAGTAAATTTCAGCACACTATATAAATTTTTCCTTACCAAATTCCACTCACCAAAGGCGCTTCAGTCCCCGGCAACGGCGCCAGAAAAGAGTCTTGATGACCCACAAGTATAGGGGATCTATCGTAGTCCTTTCGATAAGTAAGAGTGTCGAACCCAACGAGGAGCAGAAGGAAATGACAAGCAGTTTTCAGTAAGGTATTCTCTGCAAGCACTGAAATTATCGGTAACAGATAGTTTTGTGATAAGGTAATTCGTAATGGATAGCAAGTAACAAATGTAGCAAAGGTGCAGCAAGGTGGCCCAATCCTTTTTGTAGCAAAGGACAAGCCTGGACAAACTCTTATATAAAGCAAAGTGCTCCCGAGGACACATGGGAATTTCTGTCAAGCTAATTTTCATCATGCTCATATGATTCGCGTTCGTTACTTTGATAATTTGATATGTGGGTGGACCGGTGCTTGGGTGCTGCCCTTACTTGGACAAGACTCCCACTTATGATTAACCTCTCTAGCAAGCATCCGCAACTACGAAAAAGGAATTAAGATAAATCTAACCATAGCATGAAACATATGCATCCAAATCAGCCCCTTACGAAGCAACGCATAAACTAGGGTTTAAGCTTCTGTCACTCTAGCAACCCATCATCTACTTATTACTTCCCAATGCCTTCCCCTAGGCCCAAATAATGGTGAAGTGTCATGTAGTCGACGTTCACATAACACCACTAGAGGAGAGACAACATACATCTCATCAAAATATCAAACGAATACCAAATTCACATGATTGCTTATAACAAGACTTATCCCATGTCCTCAGGAACAAACGTAACTACTCACAACGAATATTCATGTTCATAATCAGAGGAGTATTAATTATCATTAAGGATCTGAACATATGATCTTCCACCAAGTAAACCAACTAGCATCAACTACAAGGAGTAATCAACACTACTAGCAACCCACAGGTACCAATCTGAGGTTTTGAGACAAAGATCGGATACAAGAGATGAACTAGGGTTTGGAGAGGAGATGGTGCTGGTGAAGATGTTGCTGGAGATTGACCCCCTCTCGATGAGAGGATTGTTGGTGATGACGATGGCTTCGATTTCCCCCTCCGGGAAGGAAGTTTCCCCAGCAGAACAGCTCCGCCGGAGCCCTAGATTGCTTCTGCCCAGGTTGTGCCTCGAGACGGCGGCACTTCGTCCCGAAAGCTCTCTTATGATTTTTTCCAGGTCAAAACCCTCCATATAGCAGAAGATGGGCACCGGAGGCCTGCCAGGGGGCCCACAAGCCACAGGGGCGCGCCCAGGGGGGTAGGGCGCGCCCCCTAGGATTGTGACCTCCTGGTGAGTCCCCTCTGGTATTTCTTTCGCCCAATATTTTTTATATATTCCAAAATAATTCTCCGTAACTTTTCAAGACTTTTGGAGTTGTGCAGAATAGGTCTCTCATATTTGCTCCTTTTCCAGTCCAGAATTCCAGCTGCCGACATTCTCCCTCTGTAGGACCGAAAGTATGTCTAGAGGGGGGGTGATTAGACTACTTGACCAAAATAAAATTTCTACCTTTTCCCAATTTTTAGTGTTGGCAGATTTTAGCATTCATGGTAAGTCAAGTTCACCCTACACATGCATGTCTAAGAGTATAGCAGCGGAAAGTAACAACAAGCATGAGTAGAAAGGAAGGGTAGGAGGATCAAACGCAATTGTAGATACGATGATTTTTTTCCGTGGTTCCGATAGGTGGTGCTATCGTACGTCCACGTTAATGGAGTCTTCAACCCACGGAGGGTAACGGTCGCGAGAGTCCATGGAGGGCTCCACCCACGAAGGGTCCACGAAGTAGCAACCTTGACTATTCCATAACGGCTTCCGTCCACGGAGGACTAGCCTCACTATGGGTAGATCTTCACGAAGTAGGCGATCTCCTTGCCCTTACAAACTTCTTGGTTCAACTCCACAACACGAAGTAGGAGGCTCCCAAGCGAAATCTAACCAATCTAGGAGGCACCACCCTCCAAAAGGTAATAGGCTCGGCAATGTCGATGAACTCCTTGCTCTTGTGCTTCAAAATGATGTACTCCTCAACACACAATCACTCTCTCACAGATTTGGCTTGGTGGAAGAGATGGGATTGGTGGAAAGCAACTTGGGGAGGCTAGAGATCAAGATTCATATGGTTGGAATGGAATGGCATGATCTCAACACATGCGAAGGTGGCTCTCTCTCAGAAAACTGGATGGGGCAAGTATGGAATAGTTCTGAGTGCTTCTCTTTTGAGTAGGTGGTGGTGAAGGGGTATATATAGGCATCTCCAAAAATCCAACCGTTACACCTAAAATGACCAACTGGGTGAAACTGATGTGTGTATCTCGGTGGTACCGAGTTGCTCCAAAGGTAGCAACTTTTGAATCTCGGTGAGACCGATATATAAAACTCGGTTGCACCGATAAGGTGACCAACGGTCAGATTGCCCAATCTCGGTGACGCCGATTCCACAAACTCGGTAGGACCGATTTTGTGAAATTGGGTAACAGAAAGTTGGCAAGCTGAACTTGGTGGAACCGAAGCAGAATCGGTAGCACCGAAAGGCTAGGGTTTGGCTTAGGTCTGTCTGAGTATGAGAATCGGTGGCACCGAGTGGAAAGTGTTGGTTGCACCGATTTTGGATATTTGACTTTGGACAGACTTTTGTGGAAGAGCTTGTGGGTGTTTTTGGTGACTATCACTTGTGCACGTATGAGCATTTTGTTCACCAATAATACCTTACCCCCTTTTAATAGTATTGGCTTTCCTATGGACTCAAAGTGATTTCTCACAAAGTAAAATGTAGAGTCCTCTTGCTTGAAGCTTTGCAAATCCATTTCTTTGCATCTTGGGGTATCTCCACATTCTCCACAATCCTTTTGCCAACCCATCATTGAACTTTTCCTGAAATATACTTAGTGGAAACATTAGTTCAATGACATATATGTTGTTATTAATTACCAAAACCACCAAGGGAGCAAATGTGCTTTCAATCTCCCCCTTTTTGGTAATTGATGACAACATATAGATCAAAGCTTCGACAATGATATAATCAATGAATATAATCGTCGCTTTGAGAAGTATGTAATAAGCAAGAGCTCCCCCTAAATTTGTGCATTATTTTAAATTTGCGTTTGAATGCAAATGCACAATCGATTAGGTACATGGGGCACTTCTTCCATGTCACATACATCTTGGTGGTGTGCGAGAATAATAAGAGTTAACATCATAGCACAACACAACCAAGCAAAGGTAAATGATCATCTCATAAGCATTAAGGTGATAGGAAATAGTAGTAGCACACATTAAGCGTATGATCAAACACCACATAGTTCAACACAAACAAACGAACCAAAAGATCAAATGTTTTTGAAAAAACGATAAAAACCAAACACTCTCTCACTCGAAGCCTAAAGATCTATATACACTTCTCCCCCTTTGGCAACAAGTTACCAAAAAGTTCAAAGAGATATAGCTAAACGTTCTTGGGTTGACCTCCTCCGGTTGTTGATGAAGGAGTCAAGAGAACTGCGTTGGCGAAGATCTCAGCTGATGTCCTGGATGGAGTTGGAGTAGCAACTGGAGGCACTGGAGCTGATGGAGCTGAGGTGACAGTAGCAGGTGCTGATGAAGAGGGCCTCAAATCTGGAGCTGGCACTGTGGCTGATCTGGCCTGGGTAGTGAAGTGCGTGCCTGGCCTGAGAGGAGAGTCGTCCTCATCATCATCATCATCAGAAGAGTGAGGAAGAGGCACAGAGTCAACTTCCTTCTTGAGCTCATTGACTGTCTTGGTCAGCCCATCTACCTTGTCATTAAGGGTCTTGATCCTGTTCTCAAAGATCCTCACAAGACTGTTTTTATTGTCCAGTATGTCCTTGATGTCCTTCTGCATACCTTGAACGGATGAGATCAAGAGATCCATTTGCTCGTTCTTGGATCTAGGGACCTGAGCACTAGTGGCTCTAGCTGCCTATGCTTCTGCCTGTGCTTGAGCTGCAGCTGATGTGGGATGTTCTGGGTCCATCACCATAATGTTGTCCTCTAAATCTGGCTGAAGGGGCAAATGGGGTATGTCCAAAGCAAAGATGTGCTTCTCCAGCTTGGAGTTGATAAGCATCTGAATGTACGGTGCATAGCAGCATGAGCGCTTCTGATCAGCAGCAACCCTCTTCACTGTCTCCACAATCAGATCCATCACACGAATCCTGGTGTGTCTATCAAGGTGGATCATCATGTTGATTGAATGGCCTCGAATCATCTTCTCATCTCCTGACTTGGGCATCAAAGTATGCCTCAATATGGTGTTCATGGTGCGGAGGCTAGCCTGGAGGAAGTAGATAGATCCTAACTTGTGAGATTTCAAGTTAGCAGCAGGGATAGCATTGTACATGTCCTTCATAGCATCATGGCTCTCCTTGGATTCACAGTAGACATCCAAGTCACCATCCTGTACCTCTGGGACTCCTAAGATGGCAGCCCATTCATCAACAGTAGACTCGTATCTTGCTCCTTCTGTCATCCATACAATTCTACCATCTCCATAGAAGTGAGCAGTGGAGTAGAATTGCATGATCATCTCATCGTTCCATGCAGTGAACTCTTTGCCAACAAACTCATCTAGGCCAATGCAATGAAAGTTGTCTTGGACATTAGGAAAGAAATCTTCATTAGCCTTGATATACTGCCAATCAACATATCTCATATCGCTCACAGCTGGACTCTTGTCAAGCAGCACAGTCTCATAGAAATCATGTTGCTCCTTGGTGTAGAATTTGTAGTCCACAGCTGTCTTTCTCCTCTGGGCATATGGATCAATAGCTCTCCATGCCCTCAAACCAGAATCCTTCCTCTTCTTCATATCTTCAGCAAGTGGATGGCTGGCATTATGTTAAGGAAGGTGTGGTCTAAGCTTCATCAAAGCAGACATGGCATCTGTTGGGGAACGGAGCATGAATTTCAAAAATTTCCTATGCTCACGCAAGATCTATCCATGGAGATGCATCGCTACGAGAGGGGAGAGTGTGTCTACGTACCCTCGTAGACCATTAGCGGAAGCGTCTCACAACGCGGTTGATGTAGTCGAACAATCCTTCGAGCTCCACCGATCGAGTACCGAACGTACGGCACCTCTGAGTTCTATACACGTGCATCTCGGTGACGATCCTCGCCTTCTTGATCCAGCAAGACGTCGAGGAAGTAGATGAGTTCCGTCAGCACGACGGCGTGGTGACGGTGACGGTGAAGTGATTCCGGCAGGGCTTTGCCTAAGCTCTCCGAAAATATGACCGAGGTGGAAAACGGAGATCGGGGCACCGCACACGGCTATGGGACAATTGTGTGTCTCCAAGGGGTGCCCCTCCTCCGTATATAAAGGAGGGACAGGGGAGGAGGCTGGCCCTAGGGGCTGCGCCAAGTGTGGGGAGTCCTATTAGGACTCCTTAGTCCTAGTAGGATTCCACCTCCCATACGGAGTAGGAAAGGGGGAAGGGAGAGGGAAAGGAAAGAGGGGGCTGCGCCCCCTCCCCTAGTCCAATTCGGTTTGGGCAAGGGGGGGCGCGCGCCTCCTCACGTGGCCTGCCTCTCCTTTTCCCGTATGGCCCAATAAGGCCCATTACTTCTCCCGGTGAATTCCCGTAACTCCCCGGTACTCCGAAAAATACCCGAATCACTCGGAACCTTTCCGACGTCCGAATATAGCCTTCCAATATATGAATCTTTACCTATCGGACATTCCGAGACTCCTCGTCATGTCCGTGATCTCATCCGGGACTCCGAACAACATTCGGTCACCAATCACATAACTCATATAATACTATTTCGTCATCGAACCTTAAGTGTGCGGACCCTACGGGTTCGGGAATGATGTAGACATGACCGAGACAACTCTCTGGTCAATAACCAACAGCGGGACCTGGATGCTCATATTGGTTCCTACATATTCCACGAAGATCTTTATTGGTGAACCTCATATGACAACATACGTTGTTCCCTTTGTCCGGCGGTATGTTACTTGCCCGCGATTCGATCGTCGGTATCCAATACCTAGTTCAATCTCGTTACCGGCAAGTCTCTTTACTCGTTCCGTAATACGTCATCTTGCAACTAACTCTTTAGTCACGGTGCTTGCAAGGCTTCTGTGATGCTGTATTACCGAGAGGGCCCAGAGATACCTCTCCGATAGTCGGAGTGACAAATCCCAATCTCGATCCATGCCAACTCAACAAACACTTTTGGAGATACCTGTAGTGCACCTTTATAATCACCCAGTTACGTTGTGACTTTTGATACACCCAAAGTATTCCTACGGTATCCGGGAGTTGCATGATCTCATGGTCAGAGGAACGTGTATTTGACATAGTGAAAGCAATAGCAATAAACTGAACGATCATTTGCTATGCTAACGGTTGGGTCATGTCCATCACATCATTCTCCTAATGATGTGATCCCGTTATCAAATGACAACTCATGTCCATGGTCAGGAAATCTTGACCATCTTTTGATCAACGAGCTAGTCTAGTAGAGGCTTACTAGGGACTCAGTATTTGTCTATTATCCACACATGTATTAAGTTTCCGGTCAATACAATTCTAGCATGAATAATAAACCATTATCATGAACGGAGAAATATGATAATAAACACTTTATTAATTGCCTCTAGGGCATATTTCCAACAGTCTCCCACTTGCACTAGAGTCAATAATCTAGTTTACATCTCCATGTAATTAACATCCAATCAGTTCTAGGGCTGATCATGTTTTGCTTGTGAGAGAGGTTTTAGTCAACGGGTCTGCAATAATCAGATCCGTGTGTTCTTGGCAAATCTCTATGTCATATGTAGATGCTGCTACCACACTCTGCTTGGAGCTACTCCAAACCGACTGTCCCACTTTACGTATCCGGTATGAGACTCATAGTCTTCCGGATCGGTGTTTAAAGCTTGCATCGACGTAACCCTTTACGACGAACTCTTTATCACCTCTATTCCCGAGAAATTCTTCCTTAGTCCTTTTTAGGTACTTCAGGATATTCTTGACCGCTGTCCAATGATCTACTCCTGGATCACTTTGGTACCTCTTTTGCCAGACACATGGCAAGGCACACAGCTTGGCATACTTTATAGAACCTATGGCCGAGGCATAGGGGATAACCTTCATCCATTCTATTTATTTTGCCGTGGTCGAGATTTGAGTCTTACTCAACTTCACACCTTTCACCACAGTCAAGAACTCCTTCTTTGACTGATCCATTTTGAACTTCTTCAAAATCTTGTCAAGGTATATGTTTTGTGAAAGTCATATGAGGCGTCTCAATCTATCTCTATAGCTTTTGATGCCTAACATGTAAACAACCTTTACCTAGATCTTCAAGTCTTACTCCACTTCACACCAGCCAAGAACTTATTTCTTTTGACTTGATCCATTTTGAACTTCTTCAAAATCTCATCAAGGTGTGTGAAAATCTTTTATCAGGTGTCTTGATCTATCTCTATAGATCTCGATGCCCAAACCGTGGATAACTCAAAAACAGGTTTTTATTGAAAAACTCCTTTCAATTAATTCTTTATGCTTTCCAGAAATTCTAAATCATTTCCAATCACATATACTTATTAGAAATGTTATAGAGCTCCCACTCACTTTGTTGTAAATACAAGTTTCTCCATAAACTTGCATAAACCCAAACGCTTTGATCACTTCATCAAAGCGAGTATTCCAGCTCCGAGATGCTTGCACCAGTCCATAGATGGATCGCTGGAGCTTGCATACTTTGTTAGCACCTTTAGGATCGACAAAACCTTCCGGTTGCATCATATACAATTCTTCCTTAAGGAATCCATTAAGGAATGCCGTTTTGACGTCCATTTGCCAGATTTCATAATCATAAAATGCGGCAATTGCTAACATAATTCTGACAGACTTTAGCATCGCTACGGGTGAGAAAGTCTCATCGTAGTCAACTCCTTGAACTTGTCGATAACCTTTAGCAACAAGTCGAGCTTTATAGATGATGATATTACCATCAGCGTCCGTCTTCTTCTTAAAGATCCATTTATTTTCAATAGCTCGCCGTTCATCGGGAAAGTCTACCAAAGTCCACACTTTGTTCTTATACATGGATCCTATCTCGGATTTCATGGCCTCAAGCCAATTCTCAGAATCCGGGCTCGCCATAGCTTCTTCATAATTCAAAGGTTCACCGTTGTCTAACAACATAACCTCCAAGACTGGATTTCCGTACCACTCTGGTGCGGAACGTGTCCTGGTTGACCTTCGAAGTTCTGTAGCAACTTGATCCAAAGCCTCATGATCATCATCATCAACTTCTTCTCTGGTCTGTGTTGGTGTCACAGAAATTTCTTTCTGTGGCGAACTACTATCCAGAGGAGGTACAATTACCTCATCAAGTTCTACTTTCCTCCCACTCACTTCTTTCGAGAGAAACTCCTTCTCTAGAAAGGATCCATTCTTAGCAACGAAAACTTTGCCTTCGGATCTATGGTAGAAGGTGTACCCAACAGTTTCTTTTGGGTATCCTATGAAGACGCACTTATCCGCTTTGGGTTCAAGCTTATCAGGCTGAAGCCTTTTGACATAAGCATCGCAGCCCCAAACTTTCAGAAACGACAGCTTAGGTTTCTTTCCAAACCACAGTTCATACGGTGTCGTCTCAACGGATTTAGACGGTGCCCTATTTAAAGTGAATGCAGCTGTCTCTAATGCATAACCCCAAAATGATAGTGGCAAATCGGTAAGAGACATCATAGAACGCACCATATCTAATAGAGTACGATTACGACGTTCGGACACACCATTACGCTGTGGTGTTCCAGGTGGCATGAGCTGTGGAACAATTCCACATTGTCTTAAGTGATTGCCAAACTCGTAACTCAAATATTCTCCTCCACGATCAGATCGTAAGAATTTTATTTTCTTGTTACGATGGTTCTCTACTTCACTCTGAAATTCTTTGACTTTTCAAATGTTTCAGATTTATGCTTCATCAAGTGGACATAACCATATCTACTCAAATCATCAGTGAACGTGAGAACATAACGATATCCACCGCGCGCCTCGACACTCATCGGACCGCATACATCGGTATGTATTTTTTCCAATAAGTTGGTTGCTAGCTCCATTGTTCCGGAGAACGGAGTTTTAGTCATCTTGCCAATAAGGCACGGTTCACATATCTCAAATGATTCATAATCAAGAGATTCCAAAAACCCATCTGCATGGAGTTTCTTCATGTGTTTAACACTGATATGACCTAAGCGGCAGTGCCACAAATATGTGGTAGTATCATTATCTTTTGGCATTCGTGTTATGAACATATGTATTACTACGATCAAGATTCAATAAACCTTTCATCTTATGTGCATGATCATCAATGATATTATCCAAATAAATAGAATAACAATTATTCTCTGAAATTGAATAACCGTCTTGCAATAAACACTATCAGATATAATGTTCATGCTTAACGCAAGCACCACATAACAATTATTTAGGTTCATCACTAATCCTGAAGGTAGAGAGAGCGTGGCGATGGTGATCACATCAACCTTGGAGACACTTCCAATGCACATCGTCACCTCGTTCTTAGCTAGTCCTCGTTTATTCCGAAGCTCCATGTTTCAAGTTGTAAGCAACTGAACAAGTATCAAATACCCAGGTGCTCCTACGAGTACTAGTAAGGTACATATCAATAACATGTATATCAAATATCTTTGTTGACATTGCCAGTCTTATTATCTGCCAGTTACTTTGGGGAAGTTCCGCTCCCTGTGACATTTCCCTTTGCAATGGGAGCACTAAGTCTCGGGTTTGGTTCAGCCTTGGGTTTCTTCGCGTGAGCGGCAACTGTTTTACCGTTCTTCTTGAAGTTCCCTTTTCTTTCCCTTGCCCTTCTTGAAACTAGTGGTCTTATTAACCATCAACACTTGATGCTACCTTTTTTTTTATTTCTACATCCGCAGATTGTAGCATCGCGAATAGCTTAAGGATCTTCTATCCCTTGCATGTTTATAGTTCATCACGAAGATCCAGTAGCTTAGTGATAGTGACTAGAGAACTCTATCAATCACAACTTTATTCGGAAGTCTAACTCCCACTTGATTCAAGTGTTTGAAGTACTCAGACATTCTGAGTACATGCTCACTAACGGAGTTGTTCTCCTCCATCTTGTAGCTATAGAACTTGTCGAAGGTGTCATACCTCTCGACCCGGGTGTGAGCTTGAAAAACAAATTTTCAGCTCTTGGAACATCTCATATGCTCCGTGTTGCTCAAAACATATTTGGAGCTCCGGTTCTAAGCCGTAAAGTATGGCACACTGAACTATCGAGTAGTCATCTTTTCTTGTCTGCCAGACGTTCATAACGTCCTCAGACGAAGCCGTAGGGGTATTTCACTGAGCGGTGCATTAAGGACATAAGCCTTCTGTGCAGCAGTGAGGACAATCCTCAGATCACGGACCTAGTCCGCATAGTTGCTTCCATCAACTTTCAACTTCGTTTTCTCTAGGAACATAATAAAAACAGGGGAACTACAGCGCGGTCTATTGATCTACAACATAAATTTGCTAAGACAAGTAAGACTATGTTCATGACAATTGAAGTTTAATTAATCAAATTACTTAAGAACTCCCACTTAGATTAACATCC
This sequence comes from Elymus sibiricus, assembly GCA_039707655.1. NCBI lineage: Eukaryota > Viridiplantae > Streptophyta > Magnoliopsida > Poales > Poaceae > Elymus > Elymus sibiricus. The sequence goes on along the minus strand of CM077673.1, from coordinate 269,049,906 downwards.
CTCAAGTTGTCTAAGTGTAACATGATCCACATCAACTAAACCATGTCCGATCATCACGTGAGGTGGATTAGTTATCAATGGTGAACATCTTTCATGTTGATCATATCTACTATATGACTCATGTTCGACCTTTCGGTCTCTTGTGTTCCGAGGCCATGTCTGTACATGCTAGGCTCGTCAAGTTTAACCCAAGTATTCTGCGTGTGTAAAACTGGCTTACACCCGTTGTATGCGAACGAAAGAATCCATCACACCCGATCATCATGTGGTGCTTAGAAGCGTCGAACCTTCGCAACGGTGCATACTAGGGGAGAACACTTATCTTGAAATTTAGTGAAGGGATCATCTTATAATGCTACCGTCGTCCTAAGCAAAATAAGATGCATAAAAGGATTAACATCACATGCAATTCAATATATGTGACATGATATGGCCATCATCGTCTTGTGCTTTTGATCTCCATCAACCAAGCACCGTCATGATCTCCATCGTCACCGAATTGACACCATGATCTCCATCGTAGCGTCATGACACCTTGATCTCCATCGCAGCGTCGTGGTCGTCTCGCCGGCTATTGCTACTACTACTACTGCTAACTCATAGCGGTAAAGAAAAGCAATTACATAGCGTTGGCATTGCATACAATAAAGAGACAACCATAAGGCTCCTGCCGGTTGCCTGATAACTTACAAAACATGATCATCTCATACAACAACTTATATCACATCATGTCTTGACCATATCACATCACCAGCATACCTTGCAAAAACAAGTTAGACGTCCTCTACATTGTTGTTGCAAATTTTACGTGGCTGCCACGGGTTTGCAAGAACCGTTCTTACCTACGCAAAACCACAACGTGGTGTAGTGATTGCTTTTTGATCTTCTAAAAGAACCCTCTTCATTGAAACCGATTCAACTAAAGTGAGAGAGACAGACACCCGCCAGTCACCTTTATGCAACGAGTGCACGTAGCGGTGAAACCTGTCTCGCGTAAGCGTACGCGTAATGTCGGTCCGGGCCGCTTCATCTCACAATACCGCCGAATCAAATAACAACTAGTAACGGCAAGCAATATGTATACACCCACGCCCACAACTCACTTGTGTTCTACTCGTGCAAATCACATCTACGCATAGACCTGGCTCGGATGCCACTGTTGGGGAACGGAGCATGAATTTCAAAAATTTCCTATGCTCACGCAAGATCTATCCATGGAGATGCATCGCTACGAGAGGGGAGAGTGTGTCTACGTACCCTCGTAGACCGTTAGCAGAAGCGTCTCACAACGCGGTTGATGTAGTCGAACAATCCTTCGAGCTCCACCGATCGAGTACCGAACGTACGGCACCTCCGAGTTCTACACACGTGCATCTCGGCGACGATCCTTGCCTTCTTGATCCAGCAAGACGTCGAGGAAGTAGATGAGTTCTGTCAGCACGACGGCGTGGTGACGGTGACGGTGAAGTGATTCCGGCAGGGCTTCGCCTAAGCTCTCCGAAAATATGGCCGAGGTGGAAAACGGAGATCGGGGCACCGCACACGGCTATGGGACAATTGTGTGTCTCCAAGGGGTGCCCCTCCTCCGTATATAAAGGAGGGACAGGGGAGGAGGCTGGCCCTAGGGGCTGCGCCAAGTGTGGGGAGTCCTACTAGGACTCCTTAGTCCTAGTAGGATTCCACCTCCCATACGGAGTAGGAAAGGGGGAAGGGAGAGGGAAAGGAAAGAGGGGGCTGCGCCCCCTCCCCTAGTCCAATTCGGTTTGGGCAAGGGGGGGCGCGCGCCTCCTCACGTGGCATGCCTCTCCTTTTCCCGTATGGCCCAATAAGGCCCATTACTTCTCCCGGTGAATTCCCGTAACTCCCCGGTACTCCGAAAAATACCCGAATCACTCGGAACCTTTACGACGTCCGAATATAGCCTTCCAATATATGAATCTTTACCTCTCGGACATTCCGAGACTCCTCGTCATGTCCGTGATCTCATCCGGGACTCCGAACAACATTCGGTCACCAATCACATAACTCATATAATACTATTTCGTCATCGAACCTTAAGTGTGCGGACCCTACGGGTTCGGGAATGATGTAGACATGACCGAGACAACTCTCTGGTCAATAACCAACAGCGGGACCTGGATGCTCATATTGGTTCCTACATATTCCACGAAGATCTTTATCGGTGAACCTCATATGACAACATACGTTGTTCCCTTTGTCCGGCGGTATGTTACTTGCCCGCGATTCGATCGTCGGTATCCAATACCTAGTTCAATCTCGTTACCGGCAAGTCTCTTTACTCGTTCCGTAATACATCATCTTGCAACTAACTCTTTAGTCACGGTGCTTGCAAGGCTTCTGTGATGCTGTATTACCGAGAGGGCCCAGAGATACCTCTCCGATAGTCGGAGTGACAAATCCCAATCTCGATCCATGCCAACTCAACAAACACTTTTGGAGATACCTGTAGTGCACCTTTATAATCACCCAGTTACGTTGTGACTTTTGATACACCCAAAGTATTCCTACGGTATCCGGGAGTTGCATGATCTCATGGTCAGAGGAACGTGTATTTGACATAGTGAAAGCAATAGCAATAAACTGAACGATCATTTGCTATGCTAACGGTTGGGTCATGTCCATCACATCATTCTCCTAATGATGTGATCCCGTTATCAAATGACAACTCATGTCCATGGTCAGGAAATCTTGACCATCTTTTGATCAATGAGCTAGTCTAGTAGAGGCTTACTAGGGACTCAGTATTTGTCTATTATCCACACATGTATTAAGTTTCCGGTCAATACAATTCTAGCATGAATAATAAACCATTATCATGAATGGAGAAATATGATAATAAACACTTTATTAATTGCCTCTAGGGCATATTTCCAACAGCATCCTCATCCTCAACTCTGGAGGTAGTTCTCTTGTTCTTCTCAGAAGCTGGAATCTGTCTGGATGACCTCTTGGACTTCTCAGCAGCAGCCTTCTTGGGGGCAGACTTGGCGCTCTTGGAGGGGCCTTGCTTTGGCATAGCATCTGCCAAAAGCTTCTTTTGCTTCTTCTTGGGAGGTGCCTTTGCAGCTGGCTCTTCCTCCTCCTCCTCAGCAGCAGCACCAGCAGTCTCCTCTGGGTCTTCATACATGGAAGTAGGCCTGTCAGTGACATAGACAATCTTTTTCCTGGCCTTCTTCTCTCCTGCCTTCTTAGGCATAGACTTCCTTGGGGGCTCAATGGTCATGGTAGCCCTAGCACTCTCAGGTGCTCTCATAGCTTCACAGCTAGCATAAACCTTGTTGACAGCTCTTCTGGAAGAGGTGGTTTCATTAGCAGACTTCTTGCTTGTTGGCAAGAACTTCCTCTGGCACAAAATCTGAATCCTCCTCATCTGAATTCAGCTTCTTCCTGGCCCTAGTAGCAGCCTTGGGCAGCCCATGAGAACTGGGGGTGCCTGGATCTGAAGAGGAACTGGACTCAGGACTAGGTCCTGAATCTAACTCAACACTCTGCTCTCTGAAGTTGTTCTCATTGTCCTCGGCATCTGACATACTGACCCTGCGAATAGAGTATAGAGGAGTAGAAGAAGATGAGTCATCACAAAATGCATCTATTTTTCAAAGTTTGAACTCAGAATTTCTCAAATTTTGCATTCTGCCGAATGTATGTCGGTACAGCCGAGACAAAACTTTCGGACACACCGAGACTAACAACCTGCTTTCCAGGAACTTGGCACCATTCTCGGTTACATCGAAAATAGGTACTCGGTTCCACCGAGGTGTTCTCAGTGTGCCAGAAACAACAAATCGGTGCTACCGATTATTTTGCATTGGTTCTACCGAGATACATGAGGCGGACAGCAAAACCTAAAAAATCCATCATTCGCTATTCTATTGAGTTTTCTAGAGGATAGAGGAATTTGCAATCGGTGGCATATAGATAAATCTAACTTCATTGCGCAAGAATCGGACGGGGAGCGCAAGAAGAATCGGATTCGTGCCCTAGCTTGGTGACGGTCCGCAACGGCGAAGACGGCGGCGAAGATGCCCGTCGACGGCGAGGATCCCAGCGGCGGAGGAGCGTGGGGAGACAAGGGCGACGACCAGGGGGTCCTTTTTCGACAGCTTAGGGTTTTGGAGCGCGACGGTTTGAAGATTGATTTTCAAAGCATCGGGTCCACAGCATATATACCCCTCACTGTCGGTGACACCGATTCTAAATTTTTGGTGTCACCGAGTTCCTCAACTGTCAGCTGACAGGGAAACTCGGTGTAACCGAGAATATGGAATCGGTAGTACCGAGATAGAAAACCAGATCAACCCTAGGCATTCGGCGAGACCGAGAATTTTGGGTTGATTCCACCAAGATGCACTTGGGAGGTTTTAATGGTCAGTCCTTTGTCGATACGGAACTCCGAGTGCTCCACACACAGAGGGATCGAAAAGTACTTGTTCAAATTTTGTGATGCAGCAGGAATGGAATATGAGGTGAGAAAGCAAAGATAGCTAGAGAGTGGTCCTAGGCATTCTTGTCCATCCAATTGGCAAAAGATAAATCGAAACCAAATTGCAACAATTGGATGTCCTCGAATGGGTAAATAAATGCAGACCAACATGCTCATACAATAAGATGTCAAATGAAATCATGGCAACATGCACAAACATACTAGCATCTAACAAGCACTTGGGCGATGACGGAGTCATCTATATATGAGTATATTGACTTAGGAGACAAGTAAGAATACTTGATCATAGGTCATACTCATTGTTTAAGCACAAGTGGGGTTACCACTTTTACATAAAGCATTTAATGTTGTCACATACTAAGAGATGCTTTAACTCAAGTCTTAGAGTAAAGCTCCCCCTTGATGTGACATCCCCCCATAGGAGGGATAAACTAACCTTGGGTTTTGTCGATGAAGACTTCATGTTGGTGAGGTAGTGGTGGATGCTCAAGGTTGATGAAGATCACCAAGAGTTGGGAGCATCCTTGTTGTTTCCTTACTCTTCTCACCTACATGGGTTAGTCCCAACACACAAGAGACAAATACAAGGATATCTATGGACATGGAGTGCAAAGCATGTGTGATGATGTCCATTGATTTGTTGATTACCTTGTCCCTTGCTTACCTTTGAGGGAATGTGTGACTCCTTGAACTATTGCATAGAGTTGATGTTGGTTGCAAATAGTTCTTGCCAATAATGAATGTGAGTGAATTTCATTGGCGGAGTCACCCCTCAAGAACTTTCTAGTTCTTCTTCTTGGGGACCCACATCAATTTGATGGGGATCCTTGGTGTTGAAGTAGCCTTTGTAGAAGTTGAGCTTGAAGTAGCCTTGGGAACCCACTCCACCAAAGCTAGGGATTCATCTTCATATGAGTCAATGTCCTCTTGAAGCTTGTTCTTGCCCTTGAGCTTGTGGTCTTGTGGTGGAAGGTCATCTTGAGTGTTTGTTCCCTTGGGAAGAGTATTTTCATACTTCTCCTTTTGAGGAACAAACTTGGGCTTGGGTTATTGACCTTCTTCCCATTCTACTCCATTAGCGTTGAAGTAGCCAACACCATGGTTCTTTCGGTATCCTCCGTGCTTGCGTACAATTTCCTCAAATTGCTTACACCCGGCAAGACTCTTGTAGATACCTTTCTCTATAATTCCTTTCAATAAAGCATTTTCTTGCTCAAGTGTAACTTGGCTAAGAGAATCATCATTAGTGGAATCAATAGAACTACTAGAAGCAACATCATTGGGTTTAGCATTTTTATTGTTGCTACTAGATGAAGAACCTTTCTTGCCTTTGTTACTAGTTTGTTTAGATTTAACTTGTGGCATGAATGTAGACAAGAGTAGTCATCTGGCTAGATAAGATGAAATCTTCTTTCGGAGATCGTCATTGATAGCCTTAAGAAACTCATGCTCTTGCTCCAAGTTGAGCTTCTCGAAGCATAGCTTCTCATGAGTCCTTACAAGCTCTCTATGATTTTCGAGAGTAGATTCATCAGCTAACTTAAGAGTGTTTAGTTCTTTAGTTAGTTGTTCTATTTTCATCTTATCATCATCAAATGACTTATCTTGACTAGCATAAGAATTATCAAGTTCATTTTGACTAACATCACTAGTTTTATCAAAGAGCAAATCATCATCACAAAGCAAATCATCTTCATCACTATTGAAATCAAGATACTCGGGGTGTGATACCTTGGGGCCTTTAGCCATGAAGCAACTTCCACTCCCTTCGTTTGGTGAATCAAATAGACCATAGGAGTTGGTAGTCACTAGAGCAAGTCCTGCAACACCTTCATCTTGACTATAGTCAGAGTCGGAGTGATAGCTTCTCTCGGAGTTGTTGTCGGAGTCGAAGCCGGAAACCCATTCACCAACATGAGCTTGATGTGTTCTTCTTGTGTAGCTCTTGGTGTACTTGTCTTTCTTCTCCGAATCCCTACTTCTCCTTGAGGGTCTTCGTTCATAACGATCATCTCTACTCCTTCTCTCTCTTTGAGGTGATTCATTCCTTGAGCTTCGTCTTCTAGGTGACTCTTCTCTTCGTTTGTAGGGAACCGTGCACTCGTTGGAGTAGTGTTCGGGCTTCCCACAATTGTAGCAATTTCGGTCACGACTTGACGAACGCTTCTCATCATATCTTGAGTTGGAGCTTCGTTCTTTGCCTCTATTCTTGTAGAACTTGTTGAATTTCTTGACCACGAGGCTTATCTCTTCATTGGTGACAAGGTTGTCGCTTGAAGTTGCGGGAGCATCACTTGTGGCTTTGTAAGCACTGCTAGACTTGTTGTGAAGCTCTTCTTTATCTTTGAGTGTCATCTCATGAGCAACAATCCTTCCAATGACTTCCGTAGGCTTGAGATCTTTGTAGTTGGGCATCATTTGGACCAATGTGCACATAGTGTCGTATCTCTCATCCAAAGCTCTAAGTATCTTCTTGATGATGAACTTGTCGGTCATTTCTTCGCTTCCTAAGCCGGCAATCTCATTGGTGATGAGAGCTAGCCTAGAGTACATCTCTGCGACTCCTTCACCATCCTTCATCTTGAACTTGTCAAGCTGACTTTGAAGAACATCCAACTTGGATTCTCTCACGGACTCGGTTCCTTCGTGCATATCAACCAAAGTATCCCAAATCTCTTTTGCATTCTCAAGACGGCTGATTTTGTTGAATTTTTCGGAGCATAGGCAGTTGAAGAGAATGTCGCATGCTTGAGCGTTGTATTGCAACACCTTCAATTCATCCGCGGTCACTTCACGATCCGGTTCCCTTCCATCACCAAAGAACTCACCTTGCAAGCCAACACGAACAACAGCCCATACGGCGGGGTTATGACCAAGAATATGCATTTTCATTTTGTGCTTCCAACTAGCAAAATTAGTGCCATCAAAGTACGGACCTCTACGGTGATAATTTCCCTCACTAGACGCCATACTCTCCTAGGTTGTGAAACCAATGCAATGGAGACCAAAGCTCTGATGCCACTTGTAGGACCGAAAGTATGTCTAGAGGGGGGTGATTAGACTACTTGACCAAAATAAAATTTCTACCTTTTCCCAATTTTTAGTGTTGGCAGATTTTAGCATTCATGGCAAGTCAAGTACACCCTACACATGCATGTCTAAGAGTATAGCAGCGGAAAGTAACAACAAGCATGAGTAGAAAGGAAGGGTAGGAGGATCAAACGCAATTGTAGACACGATGATTTTTTCCCGTGGTTCCGATAGGTGGTGCTATCGTACGTCCACGTTTATGGAGTCTTCAACCCACGGAGGGTAACGGTCGCGAGAATCCACGGAGGGCTCCACCCACGAAGGGTCCACGAAGTAGCAACCTTGACTATTCCATAACGGCTTCCATCCACGAAGGACTAGCCTCACTATGGGTAGATCTTCACGAAGTAGGCGATCTCCTTGCCCTTACAAACTTCTTGGTTCAACTCCAGAACACGAAGTAGGAGGCTCCCAAGCGACACCTAACCAATCTAGGAGGCACCACCCTCCAAAAGGTAATAGGCTCGGCAATGTCGATGAACTCCTTGCTCTTGTGCTTCAAAATGATAGACTCCTCAACACACAATCACTCTCTCACAGATTTGGCTTGGTGGAAGAGATGGGATTGGTGGAAAGCAACTTGGGGAGGCTAGAGATCAAGATTCATATGGTTGGAATGGAATGGCATGATCTCAACACATGAGAAGGTGGCTCTCTCTCAGAAAACTGGATGGGGCAAGTATGGAATAGTTCTGAGTGCTTCTCTTTTGAGTAGGTGGTGGTGAAGGGGTATATATAGGCATCTCCAAAAATCCAACTGTTACACCTAAAATGACCAACTCGGTGACACCGATGTGTGTATCTCGGTGGTACCGAGTTGCTCCAAAGGTAGCAACTTTTGAATCTCGGTGAGACCGATATATAAAACTCGGTTGCACCGATAAGGTGACCAACGGTCAGATTGCCCAATCTCGGTGACGCTGATTCCACAAACTCAGTAGGACCGACTTTGTGTAATTGGGTAACAGAAAGTTGGCAAGCTGAACTCGGTGGCACCGAAGCAGAATCGGTTGCACCTAAAGGCTAGGGTTTGGCTTAGGTCTGTCTGAGTATGAGAATCGGTGGCACCAAGTGGAAAGTGTTGGTTGCACCGATTTTGGATATTTTACTTTGGACAGACTTTTGTGGAAGAGCTTGTGGGTGTTTTTGGTGACTATCACTTGTGCACGTATGAGCATTTTGTTCACCAACAATACCTTACCCCCTTTTAATAGTATTGGCTTTCCTATGGACTCAAAGTGATTTCTCACAAAGAAAAATGTAGAGTCCTCTTGCTTGAAGCTTTGCCAATCCATTTCTTTGCATCTTGGGGTATCTCCACATTCTCCACAATCCTTTTGCCAACCCATCATTGAACTTTTCCTGAAATATACTTAGTGGAAACATTAGTTCAATGACATATATGTTGTTATTAATTACCAAAACCACCAAGGGAGCAAATGTGCTTTCACCCTCTTCATGTAAACCTTGTAAAATAAGAGAGAAAAGGCATAAGTATTGTACCATAATGTGTAATAACAGCCCATAATGCAATAAATATCGATATAAAAGCATGATGCAAAATGGACGTATCATTATGCCGGAAGGGCATGTAATCCTTTGTACAAAGCCAGGCGAAGATCCTGCGCGTAGTTAATAAAAGCTAAGTACTCCGCAACCTCTGTCTAAGTACATATTTATTTTGTGTATCTTTCACGGCATGTGGCGTAAGGGGTCTATTGGGCCACCCAGGTCCCTCGTCTACTCTATTTTCTCTTCTTCCTTTTTCTCAAAAAGGAGAAGGGACCCCGCGTGCAAGTCTTCCCGGGGGGAGTAATGGTGCGGGCACCCGCGGAAGCGTTCGGCGGCAAGAAACACAACAAGAAAAAGCTAAGTTGCACGACCCCTCCGAGAGATCTTTTTTTCAAACTTTTAATTCATGCGGGGAAACTTGCGTGCTAAGGCCCCTCGTCAGATTTGTTGCGCATTTAAGTGCTGGAAGCATGCCCAGCGCTGAGGTTGCCGTGGCGGGATGGCAGGACAACCTTGTCGAAAGTGACATCTCTTTTTAGGGTGCTGAGGAACTTATCCTTGGAAGCGCCCGAAAGGAGGATGTACGTATCGGCAAGCGCCCTTGGCGAGCGAAGGAACCCGAAAAACGCACGAGCACGGGACTCTCTCTCGATAGGAAAGCTAATATTTATAAGACACAAAAGTGAACTCGCTGATGTTCCTTTTTCTTAGACTGCCCAATCCTTTCCCTTCATTTCATTGTAGGGCTACATTGGACACCGTTTAAATACAAAAGGAGAACACCGAGCTTGGTTTAAATACAAAAGGAGGATGCCAAGCCCGGCAACGGCGGTGGCGGGACGAGTCGGAGTACGAATTCCTATAACGTCCCCGCCGGCCTCCGAGGAGGGAGGCGTTTTAGCTCGGCGACGGCGGCGACGGTGTCAAGTCGGAGTATGACTTCCTCTACGACCCCGTCGGCCGCCAACAGGAGATCTACCACTACGATGTGGCAATTGATCCGGAAATGAGGTCTCGTGGATGGAGCCTTGTTCCTGGATCCCTAAAACCCGAGCTACAACACCATGCGCGCCTAGTCGGACTCCTCCCGCTTGATGCCGAAGGTGCTGCCGTCGTCGTCGCTGTCGCTGGAGGAATCATAGTCGCTCCCACTCGAGCTCTCCGCGCAGCACTCCAAGCAGACGCCGTACGCCCCAAAGATCTTCACGAAGAGGGTGGTGGCGCCGTCAAACCTGAAGTGGAGGAGATGCCCGAGGCCTAAGCCACATGAGCGAGCGAACGATTTCCACCCCCGAGTCAGAAACATTGCGCTGCCGATGGAGAGGTCGACGGCCACCCAAGCGGGGCCGTTACAACAGCCAACCGCCCCCAGCCATAGCCCCTTGGGTGGGTTGCCAACCATGGTCCGAGCGAACGGGTCGGGGAGGCGCAGCCAGCTCCGGGGATGGTGGGGGACCACCACGATGAACTCCTGCACCTCCTCCCCTACGTGGATACCTGCGTGGGGTTGAGGGAGGGGCACACCGCCGCGACCGCCACCGCGGTTCGGCGGAGCCGTCCGACGTCCATGACCACCTTGGGTCGGCGGAGCCGCCTGCCCACGGCCCGCGGACGACGACCGACCATGGGAGCTGGACCCAACCCCCGCCGTCGTCACCACGATCTGCATTGGGCTTTGCGGAGCGCCCCTCGCGGCGCCACCCAATCCACGAGCACGCCCGTGGCCCCTCGCCATCCCGAGGGAAGCGCGTCGGAGGACGTGGCACAAGGTAAGGGGAAGAAAAGACGGTGGAAAAAGAACTGAGAGTAGAAGGACGAGGATGAGTAGTGTTCCCCCTCAGTCCCCCACCCCTCTTTATAGGGCATGGGAAGAGGAAGGGACCAACTCTTCGCGACCTGGGCTGGACGCGCACAGACCCTCAGCCAGCGTCCGCGACTGCCCCTCTCAGCCAATACCAGGCCTCGTGCGTAACACGCGTCGCGCGAGACGCGACAGATGAGGCGGGGATGCTCAAGTGTCGCTGGAAAGCTTGGGAGTCGACTGTCCGCTGCCAAGCGCGCCATTGGGCGACCGTTTCCCTTCCCCATATGTGACCCCACATGAGAACACGTGGCGCGAGGGAAGCGTTGCTCCTCGTCCAGCACGGTGCGGCTCTTGGGCGCGCCTCCTTGGGGCAACCGCCCCACTCCACCACTCCCCCGACCCGCAGTTACTGCGCGTCGTGGGAAGGGTAAATAGAAGTCATCATAACCACAAAAGATTCCAGTCGTGTGCGCTTGTGCACTGTTTTTGGGCCTAGCCCAACAAACATCGCGGACGCATGTGTGGCCCGGGCCCGAGGGCTCCTATCGGTGTACTAAGAAATAGGGTCCTTAGCACCCGGACTTGTGCACCAGACGCCACAGCCTCCAGCCCGGCAAGATATTGCCGGGCCTGAGCATTCCTCCAACTACAATGAACAAAGGCCAAGTAAACCCGGCAAGACGCCTTGCCGGGGGCTCAGGGACACACGCACCCGCCAAGGACTCCCCCGCCAAGGCGCAACTCCATGTTGCCAGGCTGGTTGTCTACATCGACCAGGTGGCGCGCGGGCAGGCAGATAGGTGGAATCGGCCGGGGCGCATGGCAGCATGGAGGGATTTACATCAGCTTTAACGACACCCGTCCCATGGCGTGGCAAAAGAATAGAAGGTAGTTGGGCAGACGACACAGAAGGTGATGCAATCCTTGCCGGGAGATGTCGCCAGCTTGACACCTCACGACGCATTCAATGCGCCTGTCCTAGTCCGTCAGAGTTAGGTATTTCCCACTACCACCTATGCTGACACTTTGGCAGGAGGCAGTGTCCATTGTTCGCTAGGTGTAAAGACCATTTTGCCACTGTGGTAACCCCTTGTCTATAATAGGAGGCCCATGGCTACCTATACAAAGGTCGAAACCCTGTTCATTTGACACGCGTAGCTGCACTCCCGAGGCACCTCTTGTCGGGGCTGTTGCGCCTTGTACTGTGAACATCCATAAACCGCAAGAACACAGGACGTACGGTTTTACGCTCTGAAGGCCCGAACCTGTCTAAACCCCCGCATACGCAGGAATCTGTGATGCTCTTTGTGCCGGAAACCTACCCACCTGATTACAAAGGGTCCTTGCCAGATCCATAGATCGTCATTTCCCCGACACTCACAAGGCTTTGAAGGGTGCTCATGCCTCTCTCAAGGAGTCCCATGATCAACTCCAAGTAAAACTGACTAAGGAAATAGCCACGTGTCTTCCTTTTGTGTTAATTGATAATTCCATGTCTACTAACCCTTGTTGTGAGCATGCACACCTTGTGGAGGAAAATGCTAAGTTGAAAGAGCAACTTGAGAAAGGCCTTGCGACTTGTATCCAAGGTGAGAAGAATCTCAATGACCTTTTGAGCAGTCAAAAGGAAATTGTAGCAAAGGAAGGGATTGGGTTTGCACCCAAGTCTAAGAAGAAGAGGAAGTTGAAGACCAAGCAGGCTCCCCCGCTCAAGGAAACCTTTGTTAAAGCGGGGAAGGCCAATCATGAGAAGAAGAAGGACAATGTTGTGTGTGGTAATGCCAAGAAGGGCAAGACCACCTCCTCCAACAAGGCCGGCGATTTTAACCCCTCTTATGTTTTATGTCGTGCTAGTGATGGGCATGTTTATGCCAAATATGTTGGTTCTTCTTATGAGTACATTGAATGGTCTATTTGGGTTCCTAAGACCCTTGTTACTAACATGAAAGGACCCATTAAAGAATGGGTACCTAAATCTAAGCATTGATCCATGGTAGGAGTTTGCTTCCGGAGGGGTGTCATGGTTGCTTGATAGTGGAGCAACAAACCATATGACCGGAAGCTAGGACTTGGTGGTGGACGTTCGATCCGATGCATCTTTGGCCACTCAAGTCTCCTTTGGTGATGACAGAATTTTAAAGGTATTGGGTCTTGGCAAGGTGGTTATCTCTCCGAACTTAACCATTGAGAGAGTCATGCTTGTTGAGACCCTTGCATACAATTTACTTTCCATTCGCCAACTTGCACTCATGGGATTTAGTACTTTCTTTGGCATTGATATCGTGACCCTTTTGTGGAGCAAGACTCTTAAAGTAGCCTTTGTTGGTGTCAGGGTAAACAAACAGGAGTGTTCATGCCCCCTAACTTGTGCACGGACGAGCAGCCGCCGGCGCCCGGCAGCAACAGACCGCGGAAGGCCACGATCAAGACAAGACTTCAACAAGCTCAACGCGGCAGCCCAAGCCTGGACTTCAGCGCGCCAAGCACGTCCCCGACGCTTGCCGGGGACCAAGACATGCACACCTTCCAGAAGACCCAGCAAGCCACTCCCCGGCAGGCCCGAGCCAACCGACCACTGCTCCACCGCATCGCTACGCCTGTCACTTATCGATGCGGTGTCGAGCCCTCAGGCAGCTGATCAGCTCTTGCTAAGCACGTGGCGACACAACGGAATGCAAGTTACGCTCAGTTGACACCCGCCCTGCAGCGTGTCAAGTCTATAACTAACGACCGGCCAAGCGGTGGCACAAGCTTGCCGGGGATGCACCCCCAAGCGCCACCTAGGCAGGTAATCATGGCATTTTGTCCTAAATGCCAGAGTTAGGTATGATAGCTCTGCTTAGCTATCTAATCAATAGATAATGACTATTTTGCCATTGTGGTAACCCCTTGCACTATAAAAGGAGGCCCAAGGCAACCTAGCTCATGATTCGGACCCCCGAACACTTGTACTCGCGTAGCAGCTCTTTCCCCGACAGTAGTCCTTGCCGGGGATAGGTGTTGTGCATTCTTCGTGTTCCCCCAATGAATCCACCAAAAGCAGGAGTAGGGCTTTACGCTTAGTAGCAGCCCGAACCTTAGTAAAATGCCAGTGTCTTGATCGTTGCGTCGTCTCGCGCTCTCTGCTCTTCGTGCAATATGACCCCCCTTGCTGAGCCACAAGGGACCTCTGGTCCCATAGGTGATCGTGAGCATTCGTGCCCCGACATCTTTGGCGCGCCAGGTAGGGGCATGCATCATTTGCGCGAACCCGAGTTCGCGAGCGACGGATCGATCTCCATCGTCATCTTCTTCAACAATGGCTCCAAAGAAGAAATCTTGTGCAGCCACACATCCTTCCACTTCAAGGGCTCCCTCGCACGCAGCCGCGAGCGCGGCGGGCGTCACGGCGGCCGCAATTGGAGAAGGCGCCGTGGACAGCACAGCTGGAGCAGGCGGCACCGTCGACGTGTTATCCGCGGCCGAAACCGGAGCGGAGAACACTGAAAGAAAATGAGCCTGCTCGATCCTAGGGAGATGTGGCGTAACCCAGCAGGCCAAGGGGAGAAAGAGGTACCTGGCCATACATTTCTCCCTCCTCCTTCCCCGCCGGTGGTTAGCTCTGCGCGGCGACGACGTCGCCAGTGTCGATAAGCTCGCGGGAGGTTCGGTCTAGCATTTGTCCCACCAGAGGACGAGTCCCGAACCAAATGCCAGAGTATATCCACTGGTGGACGCTCCTAGCAGGCGAATAGCGGCAAGGTCCCGTACACTCATCGCAGGTCGCCACGGGACCGTTGGGTGCGAAGAAAAGGGGAGGGAAGAAGTGGCCATACCTGCTTCTTTTTCCATTCCTGAATTGATCATGAATATCGCATTAACCCGGCAGGCTCCTGCCGCGGACTACATGCACGACTAACAGGTCTTCAGATACTCCCGTTTTGCCCTTCTCTACATCCCTTCCCTTTCAGGGCTGCGGTGAGCATATGCTTGCACGCGTACCATAAGGAGCACGGGAGAGAGAAGGCGGCGCGATGAAATGAGAAGCCATGACAAGAGCTAAGTTGACTCAGATAACCAACTTCCGTTAAGATTTACGTTTGTATGTCCCTTCGCCGAACCAAAAGGTTTCGTATGCTAAACTTTGCGTGTGACAGAACCTCACTGTGTTCGTTCGCGCCCATGTTTTATTTCGAGCCTTCTCAACAAAACATGCGGCAGCGTCGACACTGTCAAGGGTAATCCCGCCGACGGCGTGCCCCTGCCAGCAGAAAGCTAAGGACATGTTCCTAAAAGCAATTCGTGGAAACACGTCGTTGGCGGATAACTAGAAATGCGCAATGGTGATAATCATACGAACCCCGGAAGGAAATGAAGGGCATAGTATGCGAATACACAAAAACATCAGTTTATCAGACGATAAAATAAAGCAAGTTCACACCCTAATACGAGATACCTATTGTGTCTTAAGTACAGGGCAACATGGCGATAAGGAAGGCGTAAAGCTAACTCCGGTGGCCCCCCTGGGTCCTTGGAACTTTGAGGATCCTGTCGGCGAGGGGACCACCCTTCTCCGCGGCAGCCGAGGTATCGGCGCCCGACGGCAGCTTCTTGAAACCATCGGAAATATCGAGCTCCGGGTGGAAGAACGCGAGGTTTCTCAAGACCAGGAAGAAGGCGGCGCGTGCTAGTGCTACTTCTTGAGCTTGCGTTGGTTTTCCCTTGAAGAGGAAAGGGTGATGCAGCAAAGTAGATAAGTATTTCCCTCTGTTGTTAAGAACCAAGGTATCAATCCAGTAGGAGATACAAGCAAGTCCCCAATCTTCGCACCTACACAAACAATCAAACACTTGCACCCAACGCTATAAAGGGGTTGTCAATCCCTTCACGGTTACTTGCAAGGATGAGATCTGATAGAGATAGATATAGAAGATTACTAGAACGAAAAGTAAAACAAAAGTAAAAAGATTGCAGCAAAGTATTTTTGGTATTTTTGGTTTATAGATCTGAAAATATAATATGGAAAATAGACCCGGGGGCCATAGGTTTCACTAGAGGCTTCTCTCTTGAAGGAAAATAATACGGTGGGTGAACAAATTACTGTCAAGCAATTGATAGAAAAGCGCATAGTTATGATGATATCCAAGGCAATGACTATGCATATAGGCATCACGTCCGTGTCAAGTAGACCGAAATGATTCTGCATCTACTACTATTACTCCACACATCGACCGACTCCTGCCTACATCTAGAGTATTAAGTTCATGAAGAACAGAGTAACGCATTACGTAAGATGACATGATGTAGAGGGATAAACTCAAGCAATATGATGAAAACCCCATCTTTTTATCCTCGATGGCAACAATACAAATATGTGCCTCGCTACCCCTACTTTGTCACTGGGTGAGGACACCGCAAGATTGAACCCAAAACCAAGCACTTCTCCCATTGCAAGAATTACCAATCTAGTTGGCCAAACCAAACCAATAACTCAAAGAGACTTGCAAAGATATGAAATCATGCATATAAGAATTCAGAGAAGATTCAAATAATATTCATAGATAATCTGATCATAAACCCACAATTCATCGGATCTCGACAAACACACCGCAAAAGAGTATTACATCGGATAGATCTCCATGAAGATCATGAAGAACATGGTATTGAAGAACATAGAGAGAGAAGAAGCCATCTAGCTACTAGCTATGGACCTGAAGGTCTGAGGTGAACTACTCACGCATCATCGGAGGGGCAATGGAGTTGATGTAGATGCCCTCCGTGATCGAATCCCCCTCCGGCAGATTACCGGAAAAGGCTCCAAGATGGGATCTCACGGGAACAGAGGGTTCCGGCGGTGGAAAAGTATTTTTGTGGCTCTTTTTCGTATTGGGGGAATATTTGGGAATTTATAGGCCGAAGATTAGGGTTGGAGGACCTGCAGGGGGGCCACAAGCCAGGGGGCGCCCCCCCCCTAGGGCGCGCCCTGCAGGCTTGTGATCTCCCGGCAGGTCTCCTGCCTTCATCTCCAAGTCTGGCAGGTTTTTTCTGGTCCAAGAAAAATCATCGCGAAGATTTTATTCCATTTGGACTCCGTTTGATATTCCTTATCTGCAATACTCAAAAACAAGGAAAAACAGAAACTGGCACTAGGCACTAGGTTAATAGGTTAGTCCCAAAAATAATATAAAATAGCATAATAATGCATATAAAACATCCAAAACAGATAATATAATAGCATGGAACAATCAAAAATTATAGATACGTTAGAGACGTATCAAGCATCCCCAAGCTTAATTCCTGCTCGTCCTCGAGTAGGTAAATGATAAAAACAGAATTTTTGATGTGGAATGCTACCTAACATATTTATCCGTGTAATATTCTTTATTGTGGCATGAATGTTCAGATCCATAAGATTCAAAACAAAAGCTCAATATTGACATAAAAATAGTAATACTTCAAGCATACTAACAAGCAATTGTGTCCTTTTAAAATAACATGGCCTTAGAAAGTTATCCCTACAAAATCATATGGTCTGGCTATGCTCCATCTTCGCCACACAAAGTATCTAAATCATGCACACCCCCGATGACAAGTCAAGCAATTGTTTCACTCCTTTTATGTTCTCAAACCTTTTCAACTTTCACGCAATACATGAGCGTGAGCCATGGATATAGCACTATAGGTGGAATAGAATATGGTGGAGGTTGTGTGGAAAAAGAGAAGATAGTCTCACATCAACTAGGCGTATCAACGGGCTATGGAGATACCCATCAATAGATATCAATGTGAGTGAGTAGGGATTGCCATGCAATGGATGCACTAGAGCTATAAGTGTATGAAAGCTCAAAAAGAAACTAAGTGGGTGTGCATCCAACTTGCTTGCTCACGAAGACCTAGGGCAATTTGAGGAAGCCCATCATTGGAATATACAAGCCAAGTTATATAATGAAAAATTCCCACTAGTATATGAAAGTGACAAAAAAATAGGAGACTCTCTATCATGAAGATCAAGGTGCTACTTTGAAGCACAAGTGTGGAAAAAAAGGTAGTAACATTGTCCCTTCTCTCTTTTCTCTCATTTTTTTTGGTGGGCATCTTTCGCCTCTTTTTTTGGGCTTAATTGGCCTCTTTTATTATTTCTAAAGTCCGGAGACTCATCCCTACTTGCGAGGGAATCATAGCTTCCATCATCCTTTCCTCTCATGGGACAATGCTCTAATAATGATGATCATCACCCTTTTATTTACTTACAACTAGATACCTACAACAAGATATGACTCTATATGAATGCTTCCGGTGGTGTACCAGGATGTGCAACGATCTAGCATAGCAAATGACATCAAAAAATGGACAAGCCATGAAAACATCATGCTAGCTGTCTTACGATCATGCAAAGCAATATGACAATGATGGTGCGTGTCATAAAAAAACAGAACGGTGGAAGTTGCATGGCAATATATCTCGGAATGGCTATGGAAATGCCATAATAGGTAGGTATGGTGGCTGTTTTGAGGAAGGGTATATGGTGGGTTTAATGCACCGGCGAAAGTTGCACGGTACTAGAGAGGCTAGCAATGGTGGAAGGGTGAGAGTGCGTATAATCCATGGACCTACATTAGTCATAAATAACTCACATACTTATTGCAAAAATCTATTAGTTATCGAAGCAAAGTATTAGACACATGCTCCTAGGGGAGAGGTTGGTGGGAGTTAACCATCGCGCGCTCCCGACCCTCACACAAAGGATGACAATCATTAAACAAATCATGCTCCGACTTCGTTACATAACGGTTCACCATACGTGCATGCTACGGGAATCACAAACTTTAACGCAAGTATTTTTACCATTCCACAATTACTCACTAGCATGACTCTAACATCACCATCTTTATACCTCAAAACTATATGCAAGGAATCCAACTTCTCATAGTATTCAATGCACTTTATATGAAAGTTTTTATTATATCCCTCTTGGATGCCCATTATATTAGGAATAAATTCATAACCTAAACCAATTACCATGCTGTTTAAAGACTCTCAAAATAATATAAGTGAGGTATGAGAGTTCAATTATTTATATAAAATAAAACACCACCGTGCTCTAAAAAGATATAAGTGAAGCACTAGAGCAACATTGCCTGACTCAAAAGATATAAGTGAAGCACATAGAGTATTCTAATAAATTCACGATTAATGCGTGTCCCTCTCAAAAGATGTGTGCAGCAAGGATGATTGTGGCAAACTAAAAAGCAAAGACTCATATCATACAAGACGCTCCAAGCAAAACACATATCATGTGTTGAATAAAAATATAGCCTCAAGTAAATTTACCGATGGATTGAAGACGAAAAAGGGGATGCCTTCCGGGGCATCCCCAAGCTTAGTCTCTTTGGTATCCTTGAATATGGCTTGGGGTGCCTTGGGCATCCCCAAGCTTAGGCTCTTTCCACTCCTTATTCCATAGTCCATCAAATCTTTACGCAAAACTTGAAAACTTCACAACACAAAACTCAACAGAAAACTCGTGAGATCCGTTAGTATAAGAAAAATAAATCACCACTTTAGGTACTGTTGTGAACTCATTATTTATTTATATTGGTGTAATATCTACTGTATTCTAACTTCTCCATGGTTCATGCCCCTCGATACAACCCATAGATACATCAAAATAAGCAAACAACACAAAGAAAACAGAATCTGTCAAAAACAGAACAGTCTGTAGCAATCTGTAAACTTAGAATACTTCTGTAACTCAAACAATTCTGAAAAATTAGGACAATCAGGGAAATTTGTATATCAATCTTGTGTAAAAAATTCAGATCCAATTAACGCTCTGGTGAATTTATAAAATTACTGGACTGAGCGCAAAAGTTTCTGTTTTTCAGCAAAACCAAATCAACAATCACAGTAAACCATCCCAAAGGTCTTACTTGGAACAAACACTAATTAAAACAATAAAACACAATTAATACAGAGGTAATAATGTGCAGAACACTCAATAACAGAAGCAAAAAACAAAAACATAAAATAAAATTGGGTTGCCTCCCAACAAGCGCTATTGTTTAACGCCCTTAGCTAGGCATAACGCAATAGATCTAGGTATTGTCATCTTTGGTATGCAATCCATAAGTAGCTATCATAATAGATTCATAAGGTAATTTAATTTTCTTTCTAGGAAAGTGTTCCATGCCTTTCCTTAATGGAAATTGGAATCTAATGTTTCCTTCTTTCATATCAATAATTGCACCGATCGTTCTAAGGAAAGGTCTACCAAGAATAATAGGGCATGTAGGATTGCAATCTATATCAAGAAAAATGAAATCTATGGGCACATAATTCCTATTTGCAACAATAAGAAAATCATTAATCCTTCCCATAGGTTTCTTAATAGTGGAATCCGCTAGATGCAAATTTAAAGAGCAATCATCAAGATCATGGAAACCTAGCACATCACATAAAGTTTTCGGAATCGTGGAAACGCTAGCACCCAAATCACACAAAGCATGGCACTCATAATCTTTAATTTTAATATTAATAGTAGGTTCCCACTCATCATAAATCTTTCTAGGTATGGAAACTTCCAACTCAAGTTTTTCTTCAAAAGATTTCATCATAGCATCAACGATATGTTTAGTAAAAGCTTTATTTTGATTATAAGCATGCGGAGAATTCAACATGGATTGCAACAAGGAAATACAATCAATCAAAGAACAACTATCATAATTAAAGTCCTTGAAATCCAAAAGAGTGGGTTCATTGCTATTTAAAGTTTTGACCTCTTCAATCCCACTTTTATCAATCTTAGCATTAAGATCTATAAATTCCGAATCATTGGGACGACTTTTAACTAAAGTTGACTTATCTCCAGTCCCATATTTATCAAGATTTGTATTAGAAAACAAAGATTCAATAGGAGTCACATCAATCACTTTAAGATCTTCATCATTATTATCACGAGAACATACCTTTTCAAGCCATTCACGCTTAACACGCATTCTAGCGGTTCTTTCCTTACACTCATCAATAGAAGTTCTCATAGCTTTTAAAGACTCATTAATATCACACTTAGGTGGAGTAGATCTAATTTTCAAAGAATCAATCTCAAGGGAAATTCTATCAACGTTCCTAGCCAAATCATCAATCTTGAGCAAATTTTCTTCAATCGTAGCATTGAAAACCTTTTGCGAACTAATAAATTATTTAATATTATTCTCAAGATCAGAGGGCATCTTATTATAATTTCCATAAGAATTGTTGTAGGAATTACCATAATTATTAGAGGAATTATTAGGAAACGGCCTAGGGTTGAAATTACCTTTATACGCGTTATTACCAAAATTGTTCCTACCAACAAAATTCACATCCATAGATTCATTATTATTTCCAATCAAAGAAGACAAAGGAATATCATTAGGATCAATAGGAGCACTCGTACTAGCAAACAATTTCATTAATTCATCCATCTTTTCACTCAAAGTGTTTATTTCTTCAATAGCATGCACCTTTTTAGTAGTAGGAGATCTTTCGGTATGTCGTTGAGAGTAATTTGCCATAATATTATCTAGGAGTTTAGTAGCTTCTCCTAATGTGATTTTCATAAAAGTACCACCCGTGGCAGAATCTAAAAGATTTCTAGAACCAAAATTCAATCCCGCATAAAAAATTGTATAATCATCCATAAACTCAAACCATGTGCGAGGCAATTTCTAATCATTAGTTTCATCCTCTCCCAAGATTGTGCAACATGCTCATGATCAAGTTGCTTAAAACTCATTATATCGTTCCTAAGGGAGATGATCTTAGCGGGTAGAAAGTACTTGGAAATAAAAGCATCTTTACACTTATTTCATGAATCAATACTATTTTTAGGCAAAGATGAAAACCAAGTTTTAGCACGATCTCGTAGTGAGAAAGGAAATAGCTTCAATTTAACAATATCATTATCCACATCTTTCTTCTTTTGCATATCACACAACTCAACGAAAGTATTTAGATGGGATGCGGCATCTTCATTAGGAAGGCCGGAAAATTGTTCTTTCATAACAAGATTAAGCAAAGCGGCATTAATTTCATAAGATTCCGCACTAGTGGCGGGAGCAATCGGAGTACTAATAAAATCATTATTATTAGTATTGGAAAAGTCACAAAACTTGGTATTCTCTTGAGTCATCGTGACAAAGCAAGCAATCTAGCACACAAGCAAACAAAAAGCAAACGAAAAGACGAACGGAAGAAGGGCGAATAAAAAGGCAAATCTTTTTGGTATTTTTCTGAAAATCGTTTTAGAAGTGGGGGAGAGGAAAACGAGAGGCAAATGGCAAATAATGTAAATGCAAGAGATGAGTTTGTGATGGGTACTTGGTAGGCATGATGTAGATCTCCCCGGCAACGGCGCCAGAAATCCTTCTTGCTACTTCTTGAGCTTGCGTTGGTTTTGCCTTGAAGAGGAAAGGGTGATGCAACAAAGTAGATAAGTATTTCCCTCAGTTGTTGAGAACCAAGGTATCAATCCAGTAGGAGATACAAGCAAGTCCCCAATCTTCGCACCTACACAAGAAATAAAACACTTGCACCCAACGCTATAAAGGGGTTGTCAGTCCCTTCACGGTTACTTGCAAGGATGAGATCTGATAGAGATAGATATAGAAGATTGCTAGAACGAAAAGTAAAACAAAAGTAAAAAAGATTGCAGCAAAGTATTTTTGGTATTTTTGGTTCATAGATCTGAAAATATAATATGGAAAATAGACCCGGGGGCCATAGGTTTCACTAGAGGCTTCTCTCTTGAAGGAAAATAATACGGTGGGTGAACAAATTACTGTCGAGCAATTGATAGAAAAGCACATAGTTATGACAATATCCAAGGCAATGATTATGCATATAGGCATCACGTCTGTGTCAAGTAGACCGAAACGATTCTGCATCTACTACTATTACTCCACACATCGACCGACTCATGCCTGCATCTAGAGTATTAAGTTCATGAAGAACAGAGTAACGCATTAGGTAAGATGACATGATGTAGAGGGATAAACTCAAGCAATATGATGAAAACCCCATCTTCTTATCCTCGATGGCAACAATACAAATACGTGCCTCGCTACCCCTACTTTGTCACTGGGTGAGGACACCGCAAGATTGAACCCAAAACCAAGCACTTCTCCCATTGCAAGAATTACCAATCTAGTTGGCCAAACCAAACCAATAACTCGAAGAGACTTGCAAAGATATGAAATCATGCATATAAGAATTCAGAGAAGATTCAAATAATATTCATAGATAATCTGATCATAAACCCACAATTCATCGGATCTCGACAAACACACCGCAAAAGAGTATTACATCGGATAGATCTCCATGAAGATCATGAAGAACATGGTATTGAAGAACATAGAGAGAGAAGAAGCCATCTAGCTACTAGCTATGGACCCGAAGGTCTGAGGTGAACTACTCACGCATCATCAGAGGGGCAATGGAGTTGATGTAGATGCCCTCCGTGATCGAATCCCCCTCCGGCAGATTACCGGAAAAGGCTCCAAGATGGGATCTCACGGGAACAGAGGGTTCCGGCGGCGGAAAAGTATTTTCGTGGCTCTTTTTGGTATTGGGGGAATTTATAGGCTGAAGATTAGGGTTGGAGGACTTGCAGGGGGGCCACAAGCCAGGGGGAACGCCTCCCCCCTAGGGCGCGCCCTGCAGGCTTGTGATCTCCCGGCAGGTCTCCTGCCTTCATCTCCAAGTCTGGCAGGTTTCTTCTGGTCCAAGAAAAACCATCGCGAAGATTTTATTCCGTTTGGACTCCATTTGATATTCCTTATCTGCAATACTCAAAAACAAGGAAAAAACATAAACTGGCACTAGGCACTAGGTTAATAGGTTAGTCCCAAAAATAATATAAAATAACATAATAATGCATATAAAACATCCAAAACAGATAATATAATAGCATGGAACAATCAAAAATTATAGATACGTTGGAGACGTATCAGCTAGCTTCCGGGATTCGTTGGCAAAGGAGGCGGCCCTGTCCTCCTCATACGTCTTCAGCCCCTCGATCAGGCCGTCAAAGAAGACTGTCAGCTTGACACTTGGAACTTCATGTTTGCCAACAGAATAAGCCCAGCTTTTCATGTCCATCTTGGCAATCTGGGCAGTGAGGCGCTCGGCGATGTCCACCATGCTCTTGATCCAGAGGTCACGGTGTTCCACCAAGTTCTCCAGTTTTTCCTTGGCGTCCTTCTGAAGGGTCTACGCACGGGTCACATCTGCCAGCAGCAGTTTCTCGCGAGCCCCAGCTGATTCAAGGTCACTTTCCAAGGAAGCAAGTCTGTATTTCATCTCAGAAATGGTGCCATTAGCGGCATCGAGGTCCTGGCCCTTGGAGGAAAGTTGTGATCACACCTCTTCCAGAATTGTCGCTGCCTTTCGCGCCTCCTCTTTGAGGGCCTCGACCTCCCTGGTGCTCCCGGCAAGATCCTCTGTCAGCTTGGTCAGTTGGGCTTCAAATTTGGCCTTGGCGGCAGATGCAGCAGCCAACTCATCAGCTATCTTCTTCAGTTGCGTAGCAGACTCCAAGGAAAGTGCATCAAGAGCGGTCTTGTAGCCATCTTCTAGCTCCTTGGTACGCTGCCGGACGCGGTCCTCTAGCTCCTCATCCTTGGCGCGGAGAGTAGCCTCGAGGTTCTCTTCCCGGAGATAAATGCCCTCCTCTCTGACGTCCAGCAGCGCCTCGCACTCCATCAGGCAAACCTTCCAGGCGTCAACATCCTCCTTAGCCATGTACAGCGTCTCGTACTACCTCTTAATGGAATGGACCTGACGATTGTACCAGTCCCGCAGCTCATTCCCTTTGCTCCTCAACTGCTGATTCACGAGTTCGGTCGAGTCACGCTGCTCCTGTGTCGCCTGCCGTTGAAGGCTGTACCTGCTCTGCACGTCCTTAAGCCCTGCTGCTATGGACTCCAAGAAAGCCAGATCCTTGGCAGCATCAGCAGTACGGTGAGTCCCTTCGATCCTCTGGGATAGTGGCGCCAGGATCTTGTTAATCTCCTCATCAAGGTCCACATCCGCTGAGAAGGGCGAGCCAGGGGTTGTGTGGCTTAGCGGAGCAGTGATCAACGCCAGATGACTCTGCGGGGACTATAGGGCCGACGCCAAGGAATAACTGGATGAGAAAGGCTTCATGGTTTGGAGAGGAACCTTCTCTTCAACCACTGGACCCGGGCAAGGCAAGCTACCGGGGTTTTGTTCCGTTCCTTCTAAAGGACCCTGAATATCCCCGACAGCCAAGTCATGTTCTTTGGCAGCAGCAATCTTCATCGCTTCCTCGGCAGCATCCTTCCCAATACCGGCAACCACCTCCAGCAGTTCAGGCTCTTCAAAGGTCAGAGCTGCGGATCAGAGCGACAAAACAAGAATATAAAAGTCAAGAATCAATGAAGCATACAAAGAAAAGATACAGGAGAAGCGAGAGCACTGGCAAGAGGGATACCCGAGGGAGACTGTTGCGGGAGGACCTCTCCTTCCCCGGCAACATCAGTTGCCAGCGTGTGGTCTGTCGTCGTCCCTTCGGCAATGACCTTTACACGGGTAGGCTCCTCGGTGGAGGCCCTTGCCGGCGAATTCTCTCCACAGGCGATGGTTGACGGGGAATGTTGGGGGAGAGATTCCTCTTGATGAGCCTCCCTCCGATCTTCCTCTCCCATTTTCCTGGCGGGTGAAGGGAGGCATCCTTCCTCATCTCCGCCAGCAGATTAGGCTTGCGCCTGAGTCTCGCGAAGAGGACTAGGCTGGGGGCTAGACACGGGTTTCCCTCCCGTGTCTCCCATAGAGCCTCCACCTGCCGCAAGGTCCAAACCCGCTGCGGATTTGGCCCTCTTGACCCTGTGCACAAGAGCCTCCTCATCTTCGTCCCTGTCAAGATCAATCACACAAGATCAGTCAGGAAAATTAACAGATCAAGGGCCTTCTGATGAAGGCTGAGATCATCTAAACTCACTCCGAGGCAAGGAGCATCGAACCCAGCTCGTACGACACGGGCGGTGGAGTTGCCCGGCCCCTCTTCAGAGTTGGGAGTGCAAGGCTTGACGGAGCGATGAGGACCGCCGGCAAGGGCGAGCCTGGCGGAGGAGTTGGGCTTGACGGGGGGCTAGGGTCCGCTCCATACACCTTTCGTCGCTTGGCGGGGGATACCTTGGCCTGGATAAGGTGGGAGGATTGGTGACGTGCTACTTCGCGGCCGCTGCCCTTAGTAGTCGTTTTCTTCATCTTTGAGGAACCACGCGAAGATGCGGCAGCCGCGGACTCCCGACTGGTGCGTAGACGGAGGCAGCGACCTGGCTCCGGGGCTTAGGGCCCCTCTTTAAGCCCCTCCTCCACCACCTCCGGAGCCTTCGTCCCCTCCACTTGGCCCTCCGCCTGGGTCCCTGTTGTCGCGGTTTGGGAGCCACTAGCCCCGACAAGCTCCAGCCCGGCAGGCTCTTCTGGAGCGGGACTTTCGCCCTCCTCCTCAGAAGAACTGTCGTCACTGGACTCCTCCTCCTCCTCTCCTCCGGAGGTTGTTCCCTTGGCGGTCCTGACGGCCTTGTCCTCTGCGATTCGTCTAGAGATATAGGCTCTCTCCGCCTCCCTGGTCGGTGCAGTCAAGTTGTCCTCCGGTCTGATAGCTCTCTCATCCAAGGTGGAGACCCACTCCATCTCGCTCTCCAGGGCGGGCAGCTCCCAGACAGACTTAACGCCGGAAGCATCGCATTCTGGCATCCATTGGAGGATCTGGTTCTAAGCGGAATTGCGATGCAACGGGATGACTCCCTCCGGCAGGCGGTGTGTCCCGAAAGGGCCAAACAACTGGTCGCACAACCAGCCATGGCTGTAAGTTGTCAAGTTGTTGGCAGGACCAGGATACAGGCGCATCCAATCGGCGGGACCATTGAACTCCCAAGCAAACATGTCCCTCTTCTGCAAAGGAGCGATGCGGTGGCGGAGGAAATCTGCCCCCACGTGCTCGATGTTCAGCCTGGCAGCTTTGAGGCAGACGATCCTGTTCAGCGCCAGGCGAAGTTTGTTGTCAGTTGGGCCAGGCTTCCCCCAGTCGCTGCCGCGCGTGACACATTCAGTCCGCTCCCGGCAGAACGTGGGAGCTTGGTCGTCCCTGATCCAGCACCGGTCGCCCCTCCATTCTTCCCACTTCCCGTGTAGCTGTCCGGAAAGGTACTCCTTCTTGTCCCGGGGAATCCAGCTTATATTCCCCGATCGGTGGGATTTGTCCTCAATCCGAGGAAGGAAGAAGTGCCTGAACAAGTCTACATTGCGGGCGACTCCGACAAAGTTCTCGCACAGATGGGTAAATATCACCATGCAAGACACCGCATTAGGTGTGAAAACCAGAAGGTGGAACCCATATGCTACCATCATGGTGCAGAAGAAATCAGAGAAGGGAGGGGCAAGGCCGCAGTAAAAGTACGCGCAGAAGAAGTGGTACGAATATGAAGGCCTCTTCTCCTTGGGGTTGTCCGGCAAAACTTGGGGCGCTCCGTGCCCCTTTGTCGCCCACCCCCACATATAGGCATACCTCTTGATCAGGGTGTTGCCATCCAGGCTCGACGGGGAGATAACCACATCTCCCTGTCGCCGCCTCTCGAGCTCTTCCGCCTTCTTCCTCTCCACGGCCACCAGGTCCGTGGATGCGGCCGCTTGCTTCCCCTTCTTAGCCGCCTTTTTCTGCCCCATCCTTGGAACCTTCAAGGATGGCGAATGAATTGGCGGCGCTCGGTAAACCAAGAGTGGCAGTGGGAGCAGTTCTTTGGCTTGGGGAGGAAGATGAAGGATGGAGGAAAGAATGCAAATGAGCAACGCCCCCTGTGCGTTGTCCTTTTATTTTAAGGGACCCACACGGGGGCTGGCTCTTTGCAATCTTTTCAGAAAACTATCGTTTTATTACGGGCAGTTCTTTTTTATTCTCCAACGGCTCTCATCCACGACCCCACGACCCACGATAATTGCGCGGAGTGGGCGTGGGTGGAAGGACAGAACCCCTCCGCCGCGTGTCCATGCACTGTTTGGGACCTAACCCAACGTGCCGAGCGACACGTATGGCTCAGGCCCGGGGGCTTCTGTCGGGGTAAACAAACAGGGGTGTTCATCCCCCCTAACTTGTGCATGGATGAGCAGCCGCCAGTGCCCGGCAGCAACTGACCGCGGAAGGCCATGATCAAGACAAGACTTCAACAAGCTCAATGCAACAGCCCAAGCCTAGACTGCAGTGCGCCAAGCACGTCCCCAACGCTTGTCGGGGACGAAGACATGCACACCTTCCAGAAGACCCGGCAAGCCACTCCCCAGCAGGCCCGAGCCAACCGACCACCGCTCCACCGCATCGCTACGCCTGTCACTTATTGATGCGGTGTCGAGCCCTCAGGCGGCTGATCAGCTCTTGCTAAGCACATGGCGACACAATGGAATGCAAGTTACACTCAGTTGACACCCGCCCTGCAGCGTGTCAAGTCTATAAGTAACGACCGGCCAAGCGGTGGCAAGAGCTTGCCGGGGATGCACCCCCAAGCGCCACCTAGGCAGGTAATCATGGCATTTTGTCCTAAGTGCCAGAGTTAGGTATGATAGCTCTACTTAGCTATCTAATCGATAGATAATGATTGTTTTGCCATTGTGGTAACCCCTTGCACTATAAAAGGAGGCCCAAGGCAACCTAGCTTAGGATTCGGACCCCCGAACACTTGTACTCACGTAGCAGCTCTTTCCCCGACAGCAGTCCTTGCCGGGGATAGGTGTTGTGCGTTCTTCGTGTTCCACCAATCAATCCACCAAAAGCAGGAGTAGGGTTTTACACTTAGCAGCGGCCCGAACCTGGGTAAAATGCCAATGGCTTGATCGTTGCGTCGTCTCGCGCTCTCCGCTCTTCGTGCAACGTGACCCCCCTTGCTGAACCACAAGGGACCTCTGGTCCCATAGGTGATCGTGAGCATCCGTGCCCCGACAGTTGGGCATGTCGAAAATGGTCTCTATGTGATTAACTTCTCGGGGCGACCCACTAAGACCACGACTTGCGTAATGGCTAAAGTTGATGTGGGATGGCTTTAGCATCGCCGGCTAGCCCATGTCAATATGAGATCTTTGCAAAGTCTCCTCAAAGGGGATCACATTCTTGGACTAACAAATGTATGTTTTGCCAAAGATCGTGCTTGCAGTGCGTGCATCGAAGGAAAGCTACATGAGAAGGCCCATCGACCCACGACTACCATCTACTCGAAGAGGACCTTGGAGATCCTTCACATGGATCTCTTCGGTCCCCCATCTTTTGATAGTCTTGGGGGAATAAAGTATTGCTTGGTGATTGTGGATGATTACTCAAGATACACGTGGGTATACTTCTTCAAGAAGAAGAGTGAGACCCAACAGACCGTCATCAACTTTCCAAATGAAGTTCAACGCCAACATGAAGCAAAGATTTTGATGATTATAAGTGACAATTGCACTGAGTTCAAGAACTACACATTGGATGAGTTTCTTAGTGATGAGGGAATAAAGGATCAATATTCCACTCCATATACCCCTCAACAAAATGGTGTTGCGGAGAGTAAGAACCGGATGTTGATGGATGCATCAAGGACCATGATGGCGGAGTTTAAATATCCGTACAACTTTTGGGCTGAAGCCATCAACACCGCGTGTCATGCATCCAATCAGCTCTACCTCCGCAAAGGCTTGAACAAGACTCCATATGAGATACTTACCGGTAACAAGCCCAACCTCAAGTACTTTCGGGTGTTTAGCTGTAAGTGTTTTATTCTCAAGAAAGGTGTTCGTTTGTCTAAATTTGAATCTAGAGCTCATGAACGCATATTCGTTGGTTATGCTACAAACTATCATGCTTACCGTGTTCTCAACAAGTCCACATGACTCATTGAGGAGACGAGTAACGTAGAGTTTGATGAAAATAATGGCTCCCAAGTGGAGCAAAGTGGTCTTTGTGATGTAGGTGATGAAATTCCTCCCCAAGCCATAAGAAGAATGGGTGTGGGACACTTCCTACCTGTTGAGGAACCCCTTGTGGCTGAAGGAGAAGGACAATGTTTCACGCAAGTGGAACCATCACCAACGCAAGACCCACACGCTTCCGAAGAACAAAGTGCAGGCCCTCAACCTCGTGAACAAGATCAAGAGCAAGATCAACCTCATGGTGATGATGATACATCACAAGATGCTCAAGATCAAGTTGACAACCCCGAGCAAGCTCAAGATCAAGATCATGATCAGGATCAAGAGCAAGCTAGAGGTGACTCTCAAGCTCGTCAAGGCGATTCATCGCAATCTTCCATGGAAGAGATTTTAGAAAGACGAGCTGCCAAGATTTCTTCCAAGCTTAGAAATAAGCAACACATTCTAGAGAACGTCTACGGAAGCTTGAATAGAGGGGTAACCACTCATCGTCAATTAACGAACTTTTATTCACATCTCGCGTTTGTTTCTTGCTTTGAACCCCTCAAGGTACAAGGGGCGCTCGAGGACACAGAATGGCTTGAAGCCATGCACGATGAACTCAACAACTTCGAGCGCGACAAAGTGTGGCGATTGGTGCCAAGACCTAATGAGAATCACAATGTCATTGGAACCAAATGGATCTTCAAGAACAAGCAAGATGCGAACGGTGTAGTCATTCGCAACAAGGCAAGATTGGTGGATCAAGGCTACTCCCAAGTCGAAGGTATCGACTACGGTGAAACTTTTGCTCACGTCGCTCGCCTTGAATCTATTCGCATGTTGCTTGCACATGCATCTCACCATGACTTCAAATTATATCAAATGGATGTGAAAAGTGCTTTTCTTAATGGTCCACTTAAGGAGTTGGTATATGTCAAGCAACCCCCGGGGTTCGAGGATCCTAAGTTCCCCAATCATGTATACGTTCTCGATAAGGAACTCTATGGCCTTAAACAAGCCCCACGTGCGTGGTATGAGCACCTTACCGAGATGTTGCAAGATCGTGGGATTGAAATTGGGAAAATTGATCCCACTCTTTTTACAAAGAGGGTTAACGGGAACTTGTTCGTATGCCAACTATATGTTGATGACATTATCTTTGGTTCTTCTAACAAAGTTTTCAATGATGAGTTTGCCGCACTAACGAGCAAAGAGTTTGAGATGTTCAATATGGGAGAGTTGAAGTTCTTCCTTGGATTCGAAGTCAAGCAACGAAGTCAAGGAACCTTCATCAACCAAGCAAAATATACTCAAGACATTCTCAAGAGGTTCAAGTTGGATGATCTCAAGCCGGCCAAGGCAAAAACTCCCATGCCACTCAAATGCCAACTTGAGAAAGATCCCAATGGTAAAGTTGTGGATCAAAAGGTATATCGCTCCATGATTGGATCCCTGCTTTATCTTTGTGCATCTAGGCCAGATATCATGTTGAGTGTGGGCATTTGTGCACGATTTCAATCTGCACCTAAGGAGAGTCACCATGTGGCTGTCAAGCGAATCTTTCGATATTTGGCTCATACCCCAAACTTTGGCTTATGGTACCCCAAAGGTGTTTCATTTGATCTCATAGGATATTCAGATTCGGATTGGGCGGGAGACCATGTGGAGAGGAAGTCAACTTTCGGAGGTTGCCAATTCCTTGGTTGCTCATTGGTAAGTTGGTCTTCGAAGAAACAAAACGGTGTTTCTCTCTCGTCCACCGAGGCCGAGTATGTAGCTGCAGCAAGCTGTTGTGCATAGTTGCTCTGGATGAGGCAAACTTTAAAGGATTATGGTGTCACTTGTGACAAAGTTCCCCTCTACTGTGAGAACGAGAGTGCTATGAAGATCTCCAACAATCCGGTGCAACATTGCAAGACGAAGCACATTGAGATTCGTCATCACTTCATCTGGGATCACATCAAGCATGGAGAGATTGATCTTATCCATCTCAATACTAACGAGCAGCTTGCAGATATATTCACGAAGCCATTGGATGAAGCAAGATTCGCGAGTTAAGGCATGAGCTAAATATCATTGATTCGAGCAATGTGGCTTGAATTATTGCACACCCCACCACACTCTTCATTATGTCTTGTTTAGGTGTAGGCATGGACATAGGGGGAGTGTAGTTCTTTCAACGAACTATTCCTCCCATTATTATGCATAAATTGATCAAATCTTTCACATTAACCATTTTTGATGGTACTTGTGCTTCAAAGACGAGTTTTGGTCATGGGCCCAAGGTTAAAAACTTCGCGGTGCCATACCAAGTGATTCAAACATAGGTGGCTCCGGCCACCGCCCCATCCTAGTGAGCTATTTTCTTTTGAAGAGCTTATTCGTGTTTTGAGTCACTCCAAGTTCTATATCTTCATTCTCCATTTTTCCTATACTTGGGGTGCTATCTACCATGTGCTGGTCTTTGTGTCTCCAAACTCTTCAAAATTTGCATAAGCCATCCCTTTGCAACTTCTTATTCAATGTTGTGGTTGCCCATAGCGGTACTACCGGTGGCTAGGGCAGTAGTAACAAGCGGTACTACCGCCACCACCAGCGGTACTATCGCTGGAGCGATACTACCCGGCCTTCTACCGCGCTGTAGTACTGGGGCGGTAGTTACCACCCCCTGGGCGGTACTACCACCTGTGAGTTCCCACGAAGGGTTATGGGGCGGGGCAGGGGAAGTTTCCACTTCCCCATACCCATTCATCCCTCTCTCTCATGGCTCTCTCTCTCTCTCTCCAGGCGACTCCAAGGCCGCGGAGGCCGCCGCCGGACCTCCGTTTCCAGCTACTCTTCTGCGATTCCGACCGGTGGAATCTATCCCCATGCTCGCCTCTTGCCATGGATGCCCCGTTCTTCTCTACTATGGTTCTCTTGTTTGAATCTAGGTTTTGGACAATAGTAGATGCATTCATCGATTTTTAGTCAAATCGTGGCATGAGATCGTTGTGGGAGATGGCTAGGGAGTTGATATGTAGTTCTAGTGGTTAATATGTGCATTTGACGTCACCGGTAGTAGCGGATCTGACCTACGGTAGTAGTTGCCCCCGTGGCCTCCGCCCGCGCGGTACTACCGCTGTTGGGCGGTACTACCGCTCTGGTTAGCGGTACTACCGCATGTGCTGCCAAATGCGCATGTTCTCACTTTCACTCCAGATTTGTTCATTCTTTTTCTTTTGGCTTATGCAACTATTTACACTTGCATTTCCTCGCTTGGTGTTTTTGGGTTCCAGGTGGTAGCAGTTCTGCTCATCAGGTGCGTCGGAGGAACCCCAGCCATGATGGTGGCTCCAAGCGCCCTCGCATCTCAGAGGAGGACAGTTCTGTCAACCCCAATGCACCTCCCAATCAGTAGTCAAAGAAGGCCGCTACCAAAAAGAAGCAGCCATCCCTGGATAAGATGCATGCCAAAGAGTTCTGGGAACTTTGCCGTCAAGATCCGTATGTCATTCCTCAAGAATCTGCTTTTTGCAACAGTCCCTTCTAGACCCGGCAGCAAATGTCTATTTACAATGAGGTGCTACTGAACAAGGAAAACATGTATGTGTCGCATGTCAAGTCTATTGGTATGGAGTTTTTGGAAAAGAATGCCCAATACTTTGGAGAGGCTCTTGAACTCTGTGAGAAGCTAGGAATTACTCATATTATGCAATTCAACAAGGACTTTGATGCAGAGATGGTGGTCGTGTTCTTTGCTACAGTTCATCTTGGGACTGATGAGGACCGGACCTTGACTTGGATGTCAAATGGGAGGAAGTTGTCTGCTACTTGGAAGGAGTTCATGGACTTGCTACACGTTGAGGATAAGGGGCTCCAGGACTCAGTTGGTTTTCGCCCCCACAAGGAAACAACAGCCACTCACAAGAGGCATCTCTGGCCCTACAGCAGTGAGAAGATTTCCGCTACCACTGGCAAGTCATCCTATGTACTTCAGCCCTTCCTTGATATTATGCACAGCATCTTTCAGAACACTCTTTTTCCTCAGGTTGGAAACTAGGACATGGTATACTCCTACCTGGTGGATCTATTGCTCTTTTGTCAGGGTATGAGGCAGACTACCGAGGTGCCAGTTCTGGATATTTCACATGTCATGTCGTGTGAACTACTGTCTGCCATCTCTGACCGCAAGGTTCCCATCTATGGTCCGTATAATGCATCTGATTGAGAGCACTCGGGCTAAGACCTATCCAGGCATCCGTTTTGAGCACAGTGAGTTGGTTTCTCATAAGATTGTGCAGCTCCGCCAGAAGAACAAATGGGCGAATTATGTGGGTCCCGAGGCAGATTTGCCTGATGTTGAGGCTGAGGATGACGAGGATGATGAGGACTTTGAAGTCCAAGGGGGTGCTGCTCCTCGTTCTGCACTCTCCTCTATTGGACCATCTTGGGCTAAGAAGCTCAAGGAGAAGATGAAGAAGCTTTTCTGCATGTAGGCTCATGGTCAGTACAAGGCTCATGTGGCAGACAAGGAGGTAAGGAGCTGTCACAAGGCTTTGGGCAGACATGTTGGTTTGGAGGTTCGGAGTGGATCTGAGGACTCCATCACAAATGAGGATGTTTGGACAGCCAAGTACTTTAAGTGGGATTCACATGATGCTCCGCCTGGTCCTTCTGCTCCACCGAGCTCTTCTGCACCGCCTGACACCGCAAGCTACAGCTCCGAGTCCGGAGAATATTGACTATGGTTCCACGAGTTGCTACGACCTCTTGTCGTCTTAGTTCTCTCTGCCCTTTTGGTGTCTCACTGCCAAAGGGGGAGAGTGTAGGGGATTTGTCGAGTCACGAGTGTGTGTTTTAGCTGCTGCTGGTGTTTATTCGCTCATGAACTCTTTTATCATTTGCTTTGCTTTGGTTTGTGCTTGTGAGACCTTTAAGACCAAGTCGTATGGTGTGAGACATATGCTACCCTAGTATTATCCTGTTATGTCTTAGTATGTGAGCTATACTTATCTTGTGCCCTTTACCTTTACTCACATATCTTATCTTGCATTCATGCTTCACTCTTATCTATTATTGCAAGTAGTAGTCGGTCTATAAAATATAGGGGGAGTGTTGATCCTAGTGTGTGCACTTTGCATTCCAACAACATATCTAAGAATAGTGCACACATCTAGGGGGAGCCCGTCTATATTTTCTAGATTTTGGGGTTTGCCTTTACTTATTATGATATCCTGTGTGCAAATCCCGTGTTGTCATCAATCCACCAAAAAGGGGGAGATTGTAAGGGCATATTTCTACGCTAGTGGTTTTGGTGATTGATGACAATGCATTTGCGGACTAACCGTGTGCATTAAGCTTTCAGAGATTATGAAGTGGCACGGGACGGTTATTTTCCCCTCCGGTGGGTAAAAGAGAAGACAGTTATTTTCTGACGATTTAGTGTTGGTGGACTTGAGTCATAGGAAAATCCGTACTATCAAGAGGGGGTCCGCATTTGGAAAGGTTGGGCGGAATCAACACGTACACATATGCACCCCATCCTTTCTCAGTAATATGGAGCTTCTGCCCTTGGTCTGTGACTGCCTCTAAGTTGCATGAGCGGTAGTACTGTTGTCCTGAGCGGTAGTACCGCTGGGTGGCTATGGCACCCGGAGCGGGACATCGGACATGTCCGGGGTGCGACGCCGCCAGCACGGTAGTAGGGGTGGTAGTAGCAAGCGGTACTACCGCTGCCCCCCTACTACTGCTGATGGGGTGACTCGGGCACCCGGCACGGAGGACCAGACACCTTCGCGTCTGGTGTCTGATGACCCGTGCCACTGGAGCGGTAGTATGGGCGGTAGTAGCAAGCAGTACTACCGCTGCCCCAACTACTCCTTGGATTTGCCCCACCTACAGCGCCAGCGGTAGTACCGCTGGCGGGAGCGGTAGTACCACTGGCGGGAGCGGTAGTACCACTGGTGGGAGCGGTAGTACCGCCCCGACGGCACTACCACCTCCCTGTCTGAGTCGGGTGTGGGCAGCGGGCAGGTCTTCTACCTTTGATGTGCGGCTGGTGGGCTAGTAACGGGCAGATTCCCTCCCCACTATATAAGGGGGTCTTCTTCCCCAAAGAACCTCACCGCTTATCCTCTCCAAAGCTCCATTGTTGCCCCCAAGCTCATTTTCGCCCGATCTCTCTGCCCAGCCAACAAAACTTGTTGAAACTCTAGGGTTTGGTTGAGAGGGCCCCGATCTACACTTTCACCAAGAAAAATTGATTTCCCCCACTAATCCCTTGCGAGTCTTGTTACTCTTAGGTGTTTGAGCACCCTAGATGGAAGAGGTCACCTCGAAGCCATATTCCTCCAATTAAGTTGTGGAGATCTCCCCAACCTTGTTTGTAAAGGTCCGGTTGCCGCCTTCAAGAGCACCACTAGTGGAAGCAAAAACAGAATCTGTCTAAAACAGAACAGTCTGTAGCAATCTGTAGAGACCCTATACTTCTGTAACTCTAAAAATTCTGAAAAATTAGGACAACCTCGAAAATTTGTATAGCAACATTTGTAAAAATTTAAGATCATTATCATGCTCCAGCAAAAAATGAAAATTCCTGTACAGGAGTAAAAAGTTTCTGTTTTGTTTCAGCATCGATTCTACTCATCTTGTGAGTCATCCCAAAGGCTTTACTTGGCACAAACACTAATTTAAACACAAAAACATAATCATTATAGATTCAATAATCATGCTATTAAAAATAAACAGAAAGTTCTAAGTAAAAATTTAAAGATAACTATTGGGTTGCCTCCCAACAAGCGCTATTGTTTTATGCCCCTGGCTAGGCATAATGCATAGTTTCAAGTATTGTCATCTTTGACACTCCACCCATAAGTAGCTCTCATAATTGATTCATAAGGTGGTTTAATTCTCTTTCTAGGGAAGTGTTCCATCCCTTTATTTAATGGGAATTGGAATCTTATGTTTCCCTCTTTCATGTCAATGATTGCACCTACAGTTCGTAAGAAAGGTCTTCCAAGTATTATGGGACAAGAAGGATTGCAATCAATATCAAGCACAATGAAATATACAGGCACATAATTTTTATTTGCAATAATAAGCACATCATTAATTATACCTAAAGGTTTCTTGATGGTAGAATCCGCAAGATGCAAGTTGAGGGAACAATCTTCAATATTAGTGAGACCGAGTACATCACAAAGAGTTTTAGGAATAGTTGAAACACTAGCACCAAGGTCACACAAAGCATTGCATTCATATTTATTGATCTTTATTTTTATAGTAGGTTCCCACTCATCATGCAATTTTCTAGGAATATAAACTTCAAGCTCAAGTTTCTCATCATAAGCTCTTATCATAGCTTCTACTATGTGTTCGGTAAAAGCTTTGTTTTTTTCATAAGCATTGGGTGAGCTAATAACTGATTGCAACAAGGAAATAAATTCTACTAAAGAGCAATTATCATAATTAAAGTCCTTGTAATCCAAGATAGTGGGTGCATCACTAGTTAAAGTTTGACCTCTCCAAACCCACATTTTTCAGTTCTAGCATCAAAATCATCACCCTCCAAGCAAACGGGACGCTCCTCTACTAAAGTTGACTCATCCCCAGTCCATTTATCATTTATATTCAGAGAATTAAATAAAGATTCAAGAGGATAAACACCAATCATTTTTAGATCCTCATCACAATTCCGGTAAAAACCGGGTGGAAGAGCTTTTTCTAAGAATTCCCGCTTAGCTCTCAACTTAGCAGCCCTCTCCTTACTTTCATTAATAGATATTTGGATAGATTTAATAGCATAATTAAAATCATGCTTGGGTGGCATAGCTTTATTTTTAAGAGTTTCCACATCAAGAGCAATTCTATCCATGTTTTTAGCCAAGGTGTCAACTACGTGCAATTTTTCTTCTACCATAGTATTGAAAACCTTTTGAGAATTAATAAATTCTTTAATTGTGTTCTCAAGATTAGAGGGTATCCTATTAGAATTTGTAGAAGAATTTCCATAATAATTACCATAAGAGTTTCCATAGTTGTTAGAGGAATTACCGGGATACGGTCTAGAGCTGAAATTTCCTCTATAAGCATTGTTATTGAAATTATTTCGCGAGACAAAGTTCACATCAATAGCATATTTATTTTGCTCAATCCAAAGTAGACAAGGGAACATCATTGGGATCAACATGAGCATTTTTACTAGCAACCATATTCATAAGAGCATCCACTTTTTCACTCAAAGTAGCGATTTCTTCAACAGAATTTACCTTCTTACCGGTTGGAGCCCTTTCGGTATGCCATTGAGAATAATTTTTTTGTCATGATGTTGTCCAGAAGTTTTGTGGCCTCTCCTAAGGTCACGTCCATAAAGGTACCACCTGCAGCAGAATCTAGAAGATTTCTAAACACAAAGTTTAGTCCAGCATAGAAATTCTGGATAATCATCCACATATTTAAACCGTGAGTTGGACAATTACCTATCATTAATTTCATTCTCTCCCAAGCTTGTGCAACATGCTCTTGATATTGCTGTTTAAAATTCATTATTTGATTTCTAAGGGAGATGATCTTAGCAGGAGGAAAATACTTGGCAATAAAAGCATCTTTACACTTATCCCATGTTCCAATACTATTACACGATAAAGATGAAAACCAAGCTTTAGCTTTATCTCTTAGTGGAAAAGAAAATAATTTTAATTTCACAATATCATTATCCATATCTTTTTTCTTCTGCATGTCACATAATTCAACAAAGGTATTAAGATGTGACGCGGGATCCTCATTAGGACTTCCTGAAAATTGATCTTTCATGACAAAATTTAGCAATGCAGCATTAATATCAAAAGCCTCCTCACTAGTGGCGAGTGGTATAGGTGTACTAATAAAATCATTATTATTAATATTTGAGAAGTCACACAACTTAGTAGTATCTTGAGACATGCTGACCGAGCAAGCAAAGTAACAAGCAAAACAAGCAAACTAGCAAGCAAAGAAGTAAACTAGTAACAAGCAAAGACAAATATTTTTATATTTTTGATTTTTATGTGACAAGCTAAATATAACAGCAAATAAAAAGAAGAAAAAGTGAATGAAAATTTGTGTGAAGTTACTTGGTAGTTGATGATGATATTCCCCGGCAACGGTGCCAGAAATCCTTCCTGATACTTGTGATTTGCGTTGGGTTTTCCGTGAAGAGGAACGGGTAATTGCGTTTCCCTCAGTTATGAAACCAAGGTTTATCGAACCAATAGGAATATCAATCCTCAACCGTCTTCAGCGGCTGCACACAAGTGAACAAACAACTTGCACCCAACGCGGGCAAGAGGGTTGTCAATCCCCTTGATCTCGTTATTTGCAATCAAATGAGTTGTGTACATAATTATTGATAAATATAAATTGCAAAATAAATAAAAAGTAAATAAAGGAAGCAAGGTAAATATAGCGTTTGCGAATATATAAGTGAATAGACCCGGGGGCCATAGTGTTCCCTAGTGACATCTCTCATGTAGGCAGCATACAATGGGTAAACAAATTACTGTTGGGCAATTGATAGAAAAGCGGATAGTTATGCGATGTTCACGGCAATGATCATGTATATATAGGCATCACGTCCATAAGCAAATAGGTCAACTCCTGCCTGCACCTATTACTATTACTCCACTCATCGACCGCTATCAAGCATGCATCTAGAGTATTAAGTAAAACAGAGTAATGCTTGGAGAACGATGACATGATGTACACAAAGTAAACTCAAACAATATGAATGCACCTCATCGTTTTATCCTTAGTAGCAACAACACAAAGGCGCATCTTGTCCCCTACTTTGTCACTGGGATATAGAAACTCGTCAGGTTGAACCTACCACAACGCACCACTCCCACCGATGAAATATCAATCTACTTGGCCAAAGCATATCAATAGGTCGGAGAGCATTACGAAGCTATAATGATAATGCACATAATAGATAATATAATTTAGAGGCATCTCAAATAATTTTCATGAATAATCTGAACATAAACACACAATTTCAGATCCCAACAAACACACCGCACAATAGGATTACATCAGATAGATCAAAGTGAAGATGCGATGACCAATGTATTGAAGATCATAAGAGAGAGAGATTGCCATCTAGGTACTAGCTATGGACCCGTAGGTCTTTGGTGAACTACTCACACATCATCATGAGGGCAACAAGGTTGATGAAGAGGCCCTCCGTGATCGATCCCCCCTCCGGTAGGGTGCTGGAACGGAGCTCCAGATGGCCTCGCAACGGAACAGAGACTTGCGACGGCGGAAAAAGGGTTTCGGGACTGCCTCCATGGTTTTCAGAATATTAGAGAATTTATAGGCCGAAGAGGGACGCCGGGAGGTGCCCGAGGGGGTCATCACATATCAGGGCACCCCCCCCCCCTGATGTGTGGTGGGGCCCTCTGTGCCTCTCGGCTTCCTTCCGAAGCTTCTAGGTCTTCATATGGTCCAGAAAAAATCATCAAAATGTTTCGTGGCAATTGGACTTCGTTTGGTACAGTAGACCTGCAAAGGCAAAAACACGCGGAAAACAGCAACTGGCACTGGGCACTGGGCACTGGGTCAATAGGTTAGTGCTCAAAAATATTATAAATTGGTAAATAATGACCCAAAAAGTATCCTAGAATGATAATATATCAGCATGGAATGATCAAAAATTATAGATACATTGCAGACGCATCAATCCCTTCTTTGTCGTATGTTTTGTGGACGCTGACGGCAAAGAATGGACTGATGGCAAATTCCCTGATTCGAGTAGTGCATGTTCATCATGTTTAGTTGATTCGCGTTCGTTACTTTGATAATCTGATATGTGGGTGGACCGGCGCTAAGGTATTGTTCTTACTTGAACAAGCAACCCACTTATGATTACCCCCTCTCGCAAGCATCCGCAACTATGAAAGAAGAATTAAGATAAATCTAACCATAACATGAAACATATGGATCCAAATCAGCCCCTTACGAAGTAACGCATAAACTAGGGTTTAAGCTTCTGTCACTCTAGCAACCCATCGTCTACTTATTACTCCACAATGACTTCCCTTAGGCCCATTTAGGACAGTATAACCGAGCCTAAAGCGAGCTCTCTCACGTACTCAGCGTTTTCGGCCGTCGAATTTTGCGTTTGTTCAGTTTCTGGCCTTCATATCTTTGTCTAATCGTCTCTCACGTACTCAGCGTTTTCGGCCGTCGGCTTTCGCGTTTGTTCAGTTGAGGGATCACTAGAAGAGTGTCTAGAGGGGGATGAATAGACTACTAGCAGGAATTTAAAACCTAACCTTTTCCCAAGTTAATTGGTTGGCAGATTTTAACAGTTTTAGCAAGCTAGCAAGTCTAATATACCATACACATGCATGTCAACAAATATGGCAGCGGAAAGTAAAGACATTGCACATGAAGTAAAGAGTTGAGATAGGTAGATCAAACGCAATTGGAGACGCAAAGATTTTTCCGTGGTTCCGATAGGTGGTGCTATCGTACGTCCACGTTTATGGAGATTTCAACCCACAGAGGGTAACGGTCGCGAGAGTCCATGGAGGGCTCCACCCATAAGGGTCCACGAAGTAGCAACCTTGACTATTCCATAACGGCTTCCGTCCACGAAGGACTAGCCTCACTATGGGTAGATCTTCACGAAGTAGGCGATCTCCTTGCCCTTACAAACTTCTTGGTTCAACTCCACAACACGAAGTAGGAGGCTCCCAAGCGACACCTAACCAATCTAGGAGGCACCACCCTCCAAAAGGTAATAAGCTCGGCAATGATGATGAACTCCTTGCTCTTGTGCTTCAAGATGATAGACTCCTCAACACACAATCACTCTCTCACAGATTTGGCTTGGTGGAAGAGATGGGATTGGTGGAAAGCAACTTGAGGAGACTAGAAATCAAGATCCATATGGTTGGAGTGGATGATCTTGACCTCAACACAAGGGTAGGTGGCTCTCTCTCAGAAAACTGGATGGGGCAAGTATGGAATAGTTCTGAGTGCTTCTCTTTCGAGTGGGTGGTGGTGAAGGGGTATATATAGGCATCCCCAAAAATCCAACCGTTACACACAAAATGACCAACTCGGTGACACCGATGTGTTAATCTCGGTGGTACCGAAGTGACCAAAAGGTGGCAACTTTTGAATCTCGGTGAGACCGATATATAAAACTCGGTTGCACCGATAAGGTGACCAACGGTCAGATTGCGCAAACTCGGTGACGCCGATCTTTACATCTCGGTGGTACCGATTCTTGACCAAGGCTTACCAGAGAGTTGGTCCAGAAACTCGGTGGCGCCGATCCACACTTCTCGGTGTTACCGATCAGGTGAATGGCTATCCAGAGAGTTGGTCTAGAAACTCGGTGAGATCGAAAGGCAAATCTTGGTGGTACCGAAGACTGAAGATGGCTAAACAGAGAGTTGGCAA
Organism: Elymus sibiricus; assembly: GCA_039707655.1. Taxonomy (NCBI): domain Eukaryota; kingdom Viridiplantae; phylum Streptophyta; class Magnoliopsida; order Poales; family Poaceae; genus Elymus; species Elymus sibiricus. Next base: position 269,007,691 of record CM077673.1, on the reverse strand, counting down.
CCTAAACTCGGAGGCACCGATGCAGAATCGGTTGCACCGAAAAACTAGGGTTTGGCATGGGTCTGTGTGAGTTTGGGAATCGGTGGCACCGAGTGGAAAGTGTTGGTTGCACCGATTTTGGATATTTGACTTTGGACAGACTTTTGTGGAAGAGCTTGTGGGTGTTTTTGATGACTATCACTTGTGCACGTATGAGCATTTTGTTCACCAACAATACCTTACCCCCTTTTAATAGTATTGGCTTTCCTATGGACTCAAAGTGATTTTTCACAAAGTAAAATGTAGAGTCCTCTTGCTTGAAGCTTTGCCAATCCATTTCCTTGCATCTTGGGGTATATCCACAATCTCCATAAATCTTTTGCCAGCCCTCTCTGTGGACTTTATCTGAAATACACTAGGTAAAAGTATTAGTCCAAGAGACAATGTATGTTGTCATGAATTATCAAAACCACCAAGGGAGCATGTTGTGCTTTCATCAGTTTCTGGCCTTCATACCTTTGTCTAATCGGTAGTTTATCGCGATCTGGGCTAGCTGTTCTAATAGGCTGCTATTCTAGAAACTTTTTCGGAGGTCTTTGGTTAGTTGGGCTTCTACGGGCTGCGCCAGCCCATATAGGTACAGATCGATCTGCTGTGCGCAAACCATATTTGAAGTTGGCATGCACAACGGGGATGATATGAGCCTCTTTAAGTCATCCACGGGCACATTCATTTTTGTCTTGGCTCTAACTTGGGTAAAAACTAGAATATCCTCTTTGAGAATGATGTTAGTCAGAAACTCAATTTGAATTTTGTACTTTTAGAAAGAGTCAAGTTTGTTATGTACGTGATATTATATTGAGAGAATTCCTTATTTGACCCTTTCTTAAAATTTGCTTCCCTTTTTTGCCCAAAAAACTTCTTTCTTCCCTTTTTGACACTTTAACTTCATTTTGTTCCCTCCATGACACTTTCATCCATATTTTCATCTCAAGGTGTTAACTAGCACGTACAAAGACAATTTTACCCTTGGTAGTATGTCACCAAGAAAGGGAAGAGAAGGAGCGTGAATATGAATGTATGGAAGTGTTGCACGTTGGAGATCCCACGTTCAAATATGCATATGCACCTGCGCCCAACCAGTCGCGTTGCACAGCTCTATCCGCAAGAGCCCGGCACGGCGTGCACCCGGTTCTGAGTCCTCACGCTAGCCTCTCCCACCTCATGACGCCCGTGACCTGCAGTTGGCTTTAAACAACCTAGACCAAATCACCCAGTTGCTCACGCACAAGTACATGCAAAGCTAGCACAAGAAGCATGCAAGCTAGCAGCTTGATTGATTTTACCTGAAACAGTGCAGGCACGTCTAGTCAGCACCTCACGTGCGTACGTGATCGGTAGAAGCTAGCTCTTAATCGATCGGATCGATTTAATCTCGGCAAAATACTCTAGTAACTATCCCACTGATTCGTGTATATACATGATAGTGATGGAGACTTTTTTTTGGAACGACTCGAGATGGAGCCATGAGCGTGTGCAGCAAATTGAGGCACGAACACAGCTCGGGGACATCACCCGTTGACATGTCGAGGTCTAATTAATCACCCGTAAGATTAATATACCCTACAGGAGGCTGAATGGTAGTCATTGTTCCACTCATCATATTATTATTAGTCCCCCGTAAAAAATTTATGATTATTCATATAGTACTACTTTTTCCCGCAAAAAGTATAGTACTATTTTTTTATTTATTCAATCATGACAAAATATATCACATTACGCCTTTGTTTGCATGTGAATAATCCAGTGACATACTACACTAGGGGTAAAAGAGTCCTTTTATGTCAAACTTGACGTCATTACTAGCCAAAACTGACGAAAGTGTCACATAGGGTACAAAATGAAGTTTAAGTGTCAAAAGGGAAGAAAATAGTTTTTTGGGTAAAAAAGGGAAGCAACTTTTAAGAAAGGGTCAAATAAGGAATTCTCTCTATTATATTTGGCTCACATAGTTCTTGAATGCCTTCCAGGGGCGATGGGAGGGGTCACCTTGCAAAAGTAAAGGCAATGAAGAAATTTGTAAGGTGGGAAGAGTCAAAATTTCAGAGAGGTAACTGCGCCATGCTCTCCCTCTTGCGATATCAAAATTGGTTGCTCATGTGGTTTTTGAAAATTATAAATTCATCTTCAAGCATGGATGAAGCTTCAGCATAAACAATGCCACTTATAAGCTACATGGTGGGAGGGCTTAATTGCTTAACTAATGAAGTTATTTATACATCTTAAGGCGGATTCAACTTACAAACCTCATAGAATGATCCCTTGATGCCTGACTAATTAAACCAGGAAAACTTCACTAAATGTATTTTAAATTTTAAATTTGATTATATCAAATGATGCGGTCACATTTCCTAACAATTTGTTTGCCATGCACTTAACATTTAATAATGCATTCGTACAAAGTGAACAACCAAAGTATAGTTTTGTGGTTGTGCAAAGTCAATAACACATAAATGAAGTATGCTAAATGTTGTTTGCTTTTGTTTTTATGATGACATAGGGGCTGTTTGGTTGGGGCGTGGATTCTCTACCTTGCCATGGGCAAGGCAGGGAGCTACAGTGCTCTACCTTTGCCCGAGAGACATTGGATCAAAAGTTGGTGGTCCAGATCGGGCAAGACTGTAGCGAGTGCACTGTAGCGAACGCACTGTTTTCTAGTCCTGTTTAGATCACTGTTTCGGGAGCTGTAGCGACTGTACTGTTGCTTCAGATCTGGGCGGTCCGTTCTCGATCCAACAGACGAAAGAAGAGGAAAGTCAGAGGTACTGTAGCTCTCTGCCTTGCCCATGGCAACGTAGAGAATCCACAGCCGTTTGGTCCTTGTCGATGTTTGCCTTGCCAAATGGTGGGCGCAGATGAAGTGCCAAAAAACAGGCAAAGGAATCGGACGCCCTCATTCCTACCAACTATTTGGCGCAAAAGAAGAGGGTGAAGCCGTGGCGGGCTGGCGCACCAAAATTTTGGCACTCATCCAAAAGGCCATCCCCAGCCTGGTCAACGACCGATTTTTTGCCAGGGCAGGGCACGACTTCAAACCAAACAGCCCCATATTGCTTCTTGAAACTTTAACACCGCTTTGTAATGTTCTGAACAAGTTTTTACCCAATTGTAGTATTTAGTCCATTGTTTGTCTTAATGCACCAACTCCTTGGTGGACCAAATGCCTAGGAACACCACGTGAATATAAGAAGGAAAGAAAATTGAGTATAAGACATAATGTTAACATCATTTGTATAACAAAGTTTTGATTTTGTAATTAATATAAACACATCTCTCTTAATAATTCAAAATACTCAATTTTAAATAGGTTAATATTAGTGCTTTGTTTTAGTTTGTTAGCTATTTGTAAGCATCCTGTCCTTGGAACTTAATAATATCATCTCTCTTTGTTTCTGTCCCTTATTATTTTATATTATTTTTAAGTTGCTTTACATACCAGTATCTTTTTGCATGAAGGATTGCATACACTGGACAATTGACTGGAGGTTTAATTTAGCAGATATTGTCCTAACTAAACATGAGTGTATTTACGTTAATCTATCATTACAAATTGATTTCTTCTGTTTTTCCAGTCTATGTGCATTGTGATTTTACAACTTTTCCAAGATGGTAAACATGATATCTGCCTCTGACTTTTCTAATTACTCTCATGGTTGCTTTCCGTTTTGATGAACCATATGCGTGATGTGTCTTATCATTCTCAATCTTTGTTTGTGTCTCAGCTGTTGCATCTTGGAAATTTTGTGTAAACAAAGATAACCATTGATATATATCTTACATAGTTACTTTAAACCTCCCTGCAAAAATGAAACAACAATTACTTTATGCAAGACCTTTTTACATGAAATGTTCTGGTTATATCACTTTATATTGTCCATCATTGAATTAAACCATGCACATGTCTTGAGATTGTTTCATGGGTGAGCCCAGGTTCATGACTAAGATTTTATCCCACTAGCACATCATGAGTCCACTCATAAGAAAATATTAAGCCTTTGTGATAAATACAAAGAGCACATATCATTACAGGTGAACTACTTGTGCTCTTCACTTTGCTGATCAAGTAACTATGAAATGAAATAACTCTCTTTGTTCTGCCTCTCTTATGCCTAGAAACTATTTCAGCCATGTGTAGGATTACCGCTAAGAGTAGGGGTACACTATTTCTTTTTTATTTCAATACAACACATGAGATATATTTTTTTGAAAGATCTCATATAATAGTCATTAGTAAATATGCATGTCTTTTCAAATGAGATTGCTTGATGGTATATATTTTTACTATCTTAATGTAGAATGTATCCATACTTTCATCAATAGAACCAACTTGGTAAGACACATTTCCAAATGACAAGCACTAATGGAAGGAACAAATGATCCAAGGTAGGGAGGCATGTTTCGAACGTACAAGCACAAGTCATGGAAGTATTGCTATTGGTGGTTGCAAAATCTATGTATGTGGATGTGATGTCGATGAAGGGTGCTAAATATGCTTGCTCTATATATCTAATTTTTATGTTGGCTACATTAACATTTCCTTGTGTTGCCTTACCGATGTATGTAAAAAAATGCAAATAATGTGGGAATGTATGAACATGAGCTTCTGGCGTAATGTTCTTTGCTTTTCTTTTACAAAGTGAGTACTTTTTTTCTTGTTCGTGACATTGTACTATAGGACACTTATGTGAACATATATATTTTTGCAGCGTGTTCATGTCGACATGTGCTACTTGACAACTCATGCCTCTCTTTTTTGTCTTTGTGTTGTTAATGTTAAGTGCTGAACCGATTAAAAATGAGATGATGAATTGTGGCATCGATAAAAATAATATCTTTAAATTTAGCTATCAAGTAATATGAATATTTACAAAACTTCATATTATACGGACGCGGTAACGCGTGCCATCAATGATCTAGTTAGATGGTGAAGTGTCATGTAGTCGACGTTCACACGACACCACTAAAGGAAGCAACAACATACATATCATCAAAATATCGAACGAATATCAACTTCACATGATTACTTATAATAAGACTTCTTCCATGTCCCCGGGAACAAAAGTAACTACTCACAAATCATCACCATGTTCAATATCAGAGGTGTAATAATGATGAATAAGGATCTGAACATATTATCTTCCACCAAGTAAACCAACAAGCATCAACTGCAAGATGTAATCAACACTACTAGTAACCCACACATACCAATCTGAGGTTTTGAGATAGAGATTCAATACAAGAGATGAACTAGGGTTTGAGATGAGATGGTGCTGGTGAAGATGTTGATGAAGATTGGTCCTCCCACGAAGGAGGGAGCATTGGTGATGACGATGGCTTCGATCTCCCCTCCCGGAGAGTGGTTTCCCCGACAGAATCACCCTACCGGAGTGCAAATGGGCCTCTGCCCAGGTTTCTGCCTCGAGACGGCGGCACTTCGTCCCGAAAGTTCCTCTCCTATTTTTTTCTCCATAGATGTGAATTAATAGGACTGGAATTACGGTCGGGGGAGCCACGTGGGCCCCACAAGCTAACAGGGCGCGCCCACCCCTTGGGCACGCCCTGTTGGCTTGTGGCTCGTAGGCAGCCCCCCTCTGGCTGGTCTTCGCTCCATAATTCTTCATATACTCCAGAAATAATTCACAAAAAGTTTCAGGTCATTTGGAGTCCAGTGAATTTTCATCCTTTTTCTTGGTTTTCAGGTCCAGAATTCCAGTTCCCGACGATTTCCCTCCATGTGATGTACCTTGTAAATTCAGGAAGAAAAGGCATAAGAATTGTATCATAAAGTGGAATAATGGACGAGGATACTATAAATATTGATAGGAAATCATGATGCAAAATGGACGTATGAGTTGGGAAATAACGAACGTCCATGTTTGTTGCTTTCCCGAGAACTAGCATGTTCTCATCATTCACATTTGAAACTTCTCCTATTGCCTACAAAGAGTTAGTGATAACATGGTAGAAATAACGTATAGCAGGACTTTCAGTGCAACTGGATCTTTGCTTAGAGCCATGGCGACTCATCTGGTAGAAGGATTGCCTTGGGTGCGGGTCAGTGAAATCATAAACATATATAATATCATCATCATTGTTGGGGAAGCCAAAGTAGTTACACCACTCAACAAAAGTGATGTTAAAGTCTTGGTCAAGGAGGCGGAAAGTGATCCTCTCCTCCTCATATGCATTTGGCATCAAACCAATATTGTGCGAGAGAGTACTAAGAAACTCAAGCGTCAATCGTTTATAAATCTCACATCCTTGATAAACAAAATGATGCAAACTTACCTTATGACAAAGTAAACTAAAATCATGAGTGATACCTAGCTTGGCGAGAGTATTCGCACAAGCCCATTTGATTGCTTTGATCTTCCTTGCGGCAAGCTTCTGGAACTTCTTCCTTGCTCCATGGTCAATGAAGACGATCCCCTGGTTGAAAACTTGTTGCAGTTGTGTGGTGGATGATCTCGAACCACCGCGTACACGTGAAGACCTCCATGTAAACATCTACAAAACAATATTTCAGTCCAACACAATGAAACAACAATGATCCTACAGTACTCACAACATCATACTCCTCTACAAACATCAACAAATCCATGCCAAACTCAAGTTTGAATAAAAAATATGCGTATCCTAGACATGGCAATGTTAGGCATGTAGAATATGGATTCACTAAAAATAAGTTGGGGATCAGAGGAGAAACGTACCGTAGATCGATCACACGGAAGGATTCGAACTAAAAACGAATGAGTAGAGAGATCGGGCGAAGTTTTGCCAGAGTTTGGAAAGGTTTGGAGGAAAAAGAAGAAGAAAAGAGACAGATGGGGTGAAATACCTCCTTCCTCGGGCTTATTGGAGCCGCCGGCACGCAAAACGACCACTCATACAGGCGCAAGCGTCCGCATGGAACACTGTCTTCAACCTGGTTTAACTCACCTTTGACTGCGTGCAGATGAAACGATCGCTGAAACGGACGACAGTGTTAGTTTTAAACGCAGTCGTTTGTTATGTTCTTTCTGTGCTCCTGGTCGAAGATGTCAAACGACCGCTTGAACGAGCACATGCACCTGTTTGGAACACCGTCGAACACTCTGGACTTGGTGATGGTTTCTGCAGAGAATCAAAACCGTTTAAAACGTCGTCTTTCTCTTTGTTACCTCTGGATGTTTTGCACTAGAACCTCCTGCAGGTCAAACGACCGCCCGTGCGACCGTTGCGGTTGTAGGAAAGGCCGTCTTTTGGTATGTTTCTTCTGAAACTTGTATTTTTCTTTGTTTTCCTACGGTGTTAGTTTCATAGCAATACATAGACATATTTCCAGGCATTCAAACATCAATCATATAAATTATCTTGCACAAGGCTAGGCCTTCATTAGAACAACTCTTCTAAACTCATTTCTTTATATGGAGCTTCAAGCACTCTTTTATTAAAAACAAAAATAAAAACTTACTTGTCTACTTTATTCCCGTGTGTTGCCTCCCACGAAGCACTTGTTTTCGGTCGAATAACTCGCCCGTAGTGGTGATCAAGGTGGTGTTAGGACACCATGACCATAGCTTCTGTCATTCAAAATGATGCCACCCCCTGTGTAGGTTTTCAATTTCTTTTTCCTGTGGAAATGCCTTATAAAGGGATCGTTAGCTGGTAAATCAAAACGAACATTCCCCTCAAACACATTTATCACAGTTTTTATAGTCCTTAGAAAAGGTCTACCAATAATTATAGGAGCAATTAGATCTTCAGGCACATCTACTCTAACAAGATCAATCATGACACGACAATTATTAATTTGAACTATAACTCCATGCTTAATGCCTACTGCCTGAGTAAAAGAGAGTTAGCCATATTCAATATGACCTCAGTATTAGCATAAGGACCAAGATTGAGAATATCATAAACATATTTGGGGATAGTGGAAACACTTGCCCCTAGATCACATAATTACATAAAGCACTGAACGTATTAAATCCTATCTCAATCTCTATAGTAGGTTCGAAAGCATCCTCTTGCTTAGCTGGTAACTTACTGAATAGCTTTTTCCTTTCATCATCAAGTTCACGTACCTTGGATGTAACTTGTTCAACAAAGACATTATATGCCTCATCATTAGTTACCTCCGGTAGTGGATACTTCATGGATATCATCTTGACCAAATCTGCAACAGTATAATTGTACTCTAGCACATGGCTTGTGTCAAGTACCTGACCTTTCTCTTTGTTACTTCTTACCATTTTAACTTCTTCAACCGGGTTAGGCTCCGATTTACCTCCAACTTGGCCAAAATCAAGGTTTGGCTCTCTGCCATCTTTGCCACTGGTGCCTCCATATTCTTGGATCTGGCTTCAAGTATCTACACATCATTTGTTAGTCCAACAACCTTACCGGTCAATTGATCAAGTAAGTTATCATGATTCTTCAAGATATTCTTGAAGTTCTCATTTTGCTCACTCTGACTAGCAATAAAACTTTTAAGAGTTTCTTCAAGAGTATTTCTATTGCTACCATTAGCAACATTAAAAAAATGGATGCTCCTCCATTATTAGGATAAGGAAGTTTAGGAGCATAACCATTAGTTTTCCAATTGGGATTATAGCTATTACGAGGAATAAAAATTCACATCACTAGTATCTTCATTAGTGATGGCATTGACATTTACCTCTTCTTTACCTTTCATCAAAGAGATAAGTTCTTCTAGCTTGGTTGTCAACTTTGAGCTTTTTTTCTTATATGACATTCACCTTCTTGGTGGTGGTTCTCTCAATATGCCATTGGGCATGGTTCTCTTGCATATCATCTAGTATCTTCTTGACATCTTCTATGCGCTTTCCCATGATTGTTTCTCCTGTAGCTGTATCAAGCATAGTTTTTCACATGTGATTCAAGCCATTATAAAACATATGAAGGATTAACCACTCCTCCATTCCATGATTGGGGCAGTTTCTTATAGCTTCCTTCATTCTATCCCACGCAAGCGCTAGCGACTCACGTTCCTCTTGCTTGAAACCTGTGGTCTAAGAACGTAATTGCATAATTTTTGCAGGTGGACAAAACTTAGATAAAAATTTACTACAACAAGCAGCCCAAGAAGTAATATTGCCTTTAGGCAAAGCTAAAAGACATTCCTTATCTTTTCCTCTCAAAGAGAAAGGAAACACGTGAAGTTTCAGAGCATCTGGGTCATAATCCTTTATGCGTGTCATGTTGCACAATTCAGTAAAATTATGTAAATGCATACCTGCATCTTCAGTAGTAGAGCCTCCAAATTGGTCATGTTGAACCATGAAAACTAGGTTTGGTTTGATCTCGTATTCTACAGCTGCAACATCAGGTTGTGCTATTGGTTCACGCATTAAATTATTGCTAGGAGCAGCAAAAGTCCCAAGATTACGAGCCATAGTAACTTTTTGGTATTTTCAACTAAAAGACTTGCAACAAAATAAGACTTAAACTAAAAAAGTGAAAAGTAAAGAACAAAAACTGAAAATTAACTTTAACAAAAACTCTAAACACAAAGACTAAGAATACTAAACTCCTCCCCGACAACGACGCCAGAAAAAGGGTTTGATATATCCTTTTTATTGATCCGATATTGGAACAAGAAAGGGTATCCCGCACCTATTTCCCCAGAGGTGACCCTGGCTATCGAACCCACGAGAGGAAGATTCCCTTGAAGCAATGATCTCTAGCAAGCTTTTTGCCAAAGTCTCAATCTAGCTTTTGACCCCGAATCAGCAACCAAATTGTGATTCAACACTTATGATAAAAATAAGGCATGGGATGAGGTCTTAATGCTTACAACCATGTATTGGTGTTGGGATAAAAAACGATATTAGTTTGTGCTCGGTAAGTCACCCATCAAGAGGTGCTTGCTTCGTATCGGAGTGGGGGATGTGTCCAAGTAACATCTTGACCGACACTAGTCCTGCATCAAGAATCAGTTGTCCTACCGAAGGCCCTATCCGTCTTGCAGGGTTGCCCCGATAATTAAGATAATAATATCAGACAAAAGCATTGGGTGTTTAATGACTACACCTCATGAATCCCCAAGGATACGATCCATGTTACCCTACTAAACCTTATTGTCACCGGTGTTCGGTATAACACTTCACGGTCCCCTTGCTCCTAGCCTCACCGGTGCTCGATGTCCATGATCCTGGGTACATGTAGGGATGAAGATCATGGACAAGAGAAGAGACACTTCACGAAACAATTTTATTTAACACGTACGAGACGTTGAGTCAAAGACTCCCATTGATCTCTTCACCAAATACATGGGGTTGAAAAGCTCATGCCTCGCCCCATATCTTACCGAACTACTCACACATGGAGATCAGATTGCGAGAAGAAATCATTGAAGAACACATCTTGGGATTGATTGATTGCAATATGTCTTACAATGGATGCCTTGTGCGATGCACAATTACAAGTATGAATTAGATGAGAGAGCACTACGGTTGTGGAGATGGCCATGGAGATGAAAGCGACGTCTAAGTTTTGTGGATGGAGACGATGATGAAGATGTTCTAGTTGTGCTCGACGTTGTTCTGTTGACATTTCGACGGGGTCTCCTTTATAAAAGTTGTTCAGGTGAACGACCTGCCTCGGATTCCACGCCAAACGACCGATCAAACGGGCGTGTGCGGTCGCATGGAACGCCGCCTTTGACTCTGGTGGCCTTCTGGCGCCTCCTGGCGACTTGTTTCTTCTCCATTCTCCTTCCTTTCTTTTCTCCCACGTGTTTTCTTTTCTTTTTAACCCATTTCCTGTGGAAAAATATCAAAGAGAGGATTTGCGGAACCCTGTGCATTTATTAGTCATTAGTGACAATATCGAAGCGAATATCTCTCTTTTAATGAAATATCTCGATTTAAACATGGTCGAAATGAGTGTAAAAATATCACTCGTTAGCATCCGCCCTCCATTTATCTCTAGGTTGAAAGTGGTGCGGTACTATTCTCATATATTGTAAATTTCTTTTTGATAAGTTCATTGCTAATAATTACCGCAACAATGCACGGGGCCTTATCTAGTTATCTTTGTTTTTTAGCCTGTCAATACTGGACCATTTGGTATCCTCATTACAAGCGTAAGCAATGACATGCATCAAAGCTATTGAATCAGTCGTTGAAGTGGGCATCCACTAAGTGATCTTCGAGTCGGACTTGCTCGAGTTGGTCAATGCCCTCACTACTAGCGATTATGATCTGTCATCCATATTTGTGCTTCTGAGAGAGTCGCTAGCCTTTTGTTTTGCCTCCTTTGAGGATTTTAAATTTAATTTATGTAAACATGAGTGTAAGCGCATGGCCTTTCACGTTCAGCTTTAAGGCTGGCACGATCAGATCATGTTGGAAGGAACAGGCTCCCAACTTTGTGTCGGACTTGGTCATTAGTGAGTTGGCTGCGCGAGGTTAAGTTATAAAATGCATTTTCCAGTTCAAAAAACAAACTAAACAAATTTCCGCCCTTCGCAAACAAAGATCCAAGCATGTTTTTTCAACAAACACACCGTAGATATAGATCAAAACATTGTTCTCTTCACCCATCAAACGGCAGAGCCATAATCCATGACCTCCTTTTTTTCAGGATTATTATGATCTCTATCTGTCTCACATATGTTACTTGGGTATATATGGATGGTGCAGATTACACCTCCAAGCTCATCGAACGGTTCAGATTCCTCACACCTAAAGTCCCCCAAGAACAAGACGCCCTTGCGCCGGTCGCGTGCCCACAAAAGCACCATCCGCCGCTCGTCCCGTCGCGTCTCTTTTCCCCCAACCAGGCGAAAGGCCGCATCGCGAACGGCACCAGACCAAAAACCCCCGAATCCGAGCCAAGGAGCAAGGGCAAAACCCCATCTACGGCGGCGGCGGCGGCGGCGATGGAGTCGGTGGAGGCGCTCGTGGCGCACATCCAGGGCCTCTCCGGGAGCGCGGACGAGCTGGCGCAGCTCCACGGCCTCCTCAAGCAGGCCGACGGCGACGCCCTGCGCGTCCACTCCGCCGGCCTCCTGCCCTTCCTCTCCCACCTCCACCCCGGCGCCCACTCCCTCGGCTACCTCTACCTCCTGTACGCGACCCCGCAACCCCTCCCCCTGCACCAAAACCCTAACCCCCTTCTAGCCCGTCGCGCCGCGACGCTCCAATCTCTCCTTCGCGTCGATCGATCCAATCTCTCCATCTAATCGTTCGTCTGCTCTCTGCAGGGATTCTTTCGTGTCGTCGTCTGCTAATCTGAGGGCGCACGCCGGCGGGGACCTTCTTGTGATCGTGGCCGATTTCCTCACCTCCTGCTCGGCCGACCAGATACGCCTCGCGCCCGACAAATGTGTGTGCCGCGCAATTATCAAATCGAATTGTTCCGTTTCGTTTTGCTGTGGGCTAATATCTTTCTAATCTGTTTATTTGTGCAGTTCTGAATGTGTGTAGGGTGCTCAAGAACGAGGTCATGCAGCTCAATGCGCCGATCAGAGGGATTTCTCCACTGCGGGCGGCCGTCCGCAAGATCCAGACATCGTCAGAGCAGCTGACCCCGCTCCACTCCGAATATCTGATGCTGTGCCTGCTGGCCAAGCAGTACAAGGCTGGCCTGAGCGTCCTGGAAGATGATATATTCGAAGTTGATCAGCCCAAGTACTTGTTCCTCTACTGCTACTACGGGTCTGAATCAAGTTTGTTGAGTGGCTTACGGTTTTTGAGTATGTATTGACTTGCTTACTAGTTTGCCTTCTCTTGCAGGGGGATGATATATATTGGGCTGAAGAAGTTCCGTAAAGCATTGGAGCTTCTTCACAATGTGAGGCCTTCAACTATGCGACTAGTTTTTTGTGTAGCCGTTTCCCCGTTTGTGCTGTTTACTGAAGATACACTTTTTTCAGGCTGTTACTGCCCCAATGTCGTCATTGAATGCAATTACTGTCGAGGCTTACAAGAAGTATGTCCTAGTTTTGCTCATTCAGAGTGGACAGGTATATCACTTATTTGCATTCTATAGTGATTTATGATGCTACTTTTAGGGAAAATTTGCCTTATCACGTTGGGTTTGGATCAATTAAGGCATGTTTGTCCTCCCTAGCTTTAATCGATGACATTGATGCTTCCTATAGAAAGATACACATTATCAGCTGCCAAAATAAGCTATAAGACGTAGTTTGTTGTCACCTGCATTTTTTGGGAGAACAAGTTTGTTTCTTCCCAGCTTTAGTCAAAAGAAAATCAGTTTAAAATGGAATATGTAACTTAAGACCACTACCACATAGAAAATAGGAATTGATCAAATGAAACACCTTGGAGAGGAAAGTGATGCATTAATACCAAAGATTTGTCCTATTCGTATATACCACTTGCTAGATTAAGCTAGGTCTAAGGTAAGAATGTGCTCAACTCCCTCCGTCCCAAAATAAGTGTCTCGACTTTAGTATAATTTTGTACAAAGTTGAGACACTTATTTTGGGACGGACGGAGTAAATGACAATTTGATGCTAGAATGCTAGATTAATGTAGTAACATATCGTATCCCTGTAAAGAGACTACACCTTTTAGATTTGCTTGCGTTACATACTGATTGCATGGACCCCCTCGCCCTATCTTCTGTTGATGGGATAATGAGGTAGACCTATTGCGATTTGATGATCATAAATTCATAATCCATTGTTTTGTTATCCCTAGTTGGTACAAATAGGGAGTACAAGAACACAAATTTTGTGAGTGAATGAAGAAAATATGGCAACATAGGCTATTGGTTCCCATATTAGTGCGTGCATATCGTAATCATTAACCGTTGTCCATCATTATTTGTTTCGAACGAAACCAGTGGCCCTGTAAGCCCTTTGCTCTACTGGTGATTCCATATCATATTGAGATAGCTTGTTACATTTGGAATCATTTTGTTGAAGTCTTGTGTGGTATGTCAAGTTGAATGTTATTGAATTTTTGGAACAGGTTCCATCATTCCCCAAGTACATGTCTTCGACTGCTCAAAGGAATCTGAAAAATCACACTCAGGTATACTTCCTTCCATGAGTCGTAATTTCAAATGTATCCAGTGAAAAAAGGTTTTGCTCTTGCACTCACAAGTTATTGGATGCAATGTGGTAGCCATCTGCCCTCCTAGTTTCTTCATTGGCTTTGGGCGTGACAGTAGTCAAATTAAATTTAGTTCTGATATATAATTTTCTCGCCCTTCCTAGTTTATTCATTGGTTTTGGTGCCACGGTAGTCAAATTGATTCAGCTCTGATGATTTTTTATGGTGGTTATTCGTGCATTATTCTATTGATGATTGACGTTCATTGCTACTCTATCAGCTACACTTGATTGATTCTTGGTACAATGTGCATTCCTTAGACTTTAAAAATGTACTGACTTAGTTTCATAGTCTGAAGACAATAAGTACACGGATCTCTTGTCACCACTAATGCCATTCTTTAATAATATGTGGCTTTGCTATAAATGATGTAATTTATCCCTTTTATTGCATGATAATCCTTTTTAGCTCTTTCAGGAAGCATTAATGCTGTCTATGCTGTTTAATTTTTAGATTTACGTCGATCTGTCTACATGCTATGGCACTGCCTAATTCTATTTTAGTAGGTGGCATATGATTACTGAGATTACTGCCATGTTTTTCTATTCCAGAATTTATTCTTAGGCACATGCATAATACAATTAAATATGGAGCAGAAACAACTAATGTTTTGTGACTAATTCAACGCTCTTAACAAATATTCTTCAGGTTGATGGCTCTGTCAAAGAAGCTGACCTCAATTGATCAGAACATCTTCATCCAGTCAAATGCAGAGGCCTTCCAAACTGTGAGTATTTTCTCTTTCTTTCTTTGTCTAACATGATCTACTGTTAGTGACTAGTGTCAGTCTGTTACCAGGCATACCCCTATCTGCACCTACCTCCTTCCTTGCTGGGAACTACTTCTAGTTATTTTTCTATTTATGCTATATATTAGTACTAAAGAATCCGCCAGTAAGATTTTCGTGGCACAGTAATATGTGTTGGTTTCTGATTATTTGCGTGTTTCAGGACAACAACTTTGGACTAGTGAAGCAAGTGCTCTCTTCAATGTACAAGCGAAACATCCAGAGGCTGACCCAGACCTACTTAACTCTTTCACTTGAAGACATTGCCATGTTCAACTTAACACCCCAAAAGAAGCTGAGATGCATGTACTTAGGATGGTAGGTGTTGTTTAGATGCAGTCTGGTGATCTTTAGCATCTACGGAAAACATTATCACACAATTTGACTATTTTTTATCAATTCAGATTGAAGATGGTGAGATCCATGCAACAATAAACCAGAAGGATGGCATGGTCAGCTTTAATGAAGATCCTGAGCAATATAAAAGCAGTGAGATGGTGGAGCACATCGACTCTTCTATTCAAAGGTATGTGCCTTTTATTTTCTACCTCATATGTTATATATAAGTTGTGCACCCTCCTAGATTTCTGAAATTTATCGTTTTCCTTGGTACATAGTTCCACTCTTGGCATCCTATGTGTAGTCTCAACTTGGAACATCAACTGAGAATTCAAAATATAGTTACTGGATTGCCTAATTCTATTTTAGTAGGTGGCATATGATTACTGAGATTACTGCCATGTTTTTCTATTCCAGAATTTATTCTTAGGCACATGCATAATACAATTAAATATGGAGCAGAAACAACTAATGTTTTGTGACTAATTCAACGCTCTTAACAAATATTCTTCAGGTTGATGGCTCTGTCAAAGAAGCTGACCTCAATTGATCAGAACATCTCATGCGATCATGCATTTTTGATGAAGGTTAGCTGTTCAGACTTGCAGATGTATTTTCACTTCTTGCCGTTGCTCTGTTGTTTTCTAAGTCTGAGTAGGTGCAGAGTGGAAGGGAACGTGCAAGATTCGACTACGACGACTTCGACTCGGTTCCGCACAAATATTTTTGAGATGATCAGCGCTTGGGTAACTCGGAAGTACTACCATCAAGCTAGCCTTGTCCTGAGGTTATTATCGGTTCGACCCGTATGTTACAGCCATCGAAGCTTGAACCCTGTAATTTCTGGAATTAAAGGATGGGAGCTTTTGCCTAGAGATAATGATATTCACTCTTAGAATTTGTCCAGGAAGCTTTTCATTTTGAGTACCCATTGGTGTTCTTCTGTGTGAAGAATATGGTTGTGTTTACTGTCGTCTGCTGTCGGGACTTGGTTAGGCAAGGTTAGTCCGTAGGGCGGACGATCACGTTCGGCCCAAGTGGTTTCTATGCGCCATGACGAAGGGTCATGGTAAGCGGTTGGACCGTTGGTTTGGTTGCAGCCTAAAAAGGTTGAGCTTTGGTAAACGTTTAGAGCTGGCAGTCCGGCCGAACCTTTCGCCGGTCTTATCCACGCACGACGCGCGCGACCCATTCGAAGACAACCACGTGGTACGGTGAACCCGCGTGAGACCAGCGATCCCCTTTCTTCTTCCCCGCCCTGCCAGTCCCCGCCCTGCCGGTCGTCTTCTTCGCAGGTCGTCGCCGTTCGCTGCCCTCGCTAGTCGTCCTCGTCGTCGTTCGCCACCCATGCAACCTGCATTTTGCAGCTCTCGGCGCAACTGCCTTGCTACAAGCACCATGCATATATGCTACAACCGGCGTAGCAATTTGCTACAACCGGCGTCTCGTTCTGCTACAAGAGTTAGCCGACGTCGATTTTTTGCTACAACCATGCTAGCTTTTTGCTACAACCGGCACTTGATTTTGCTACAACGCACCACCGGTGTTGGCAGTTCAAGGACGGCGGCGCTGCTTCGACCAACACTTCCGTGCTGCAAGCACCGTTTTGTGATGCTACAATACGCATCTGATTTTGCTACAACCACTTTGGATTTTTGCTACAACGCATCGCCGGCGTCGATTTTTTGCTACAACCACGCCTGCTTTTTGCTTCAACCCGCATTTTGTTTTGCTACAACCGGTATTGCTATTTGCTACTATGCACCACCGGCGACGGAGAAAGAGCTACGACCGGCGAGTTTGTTTTCGCTGAGACCGGCGGTGATTTTTACGGCGACCAGCAGAGTTCATTGCAGCTCGTGTGCCCATACGGGGGGGGGGGGGGGGGTGCTCGAGAGCATGGGGTGAAGCCGGCGACGAGGACGACCGGCGGGGGCTACACCCGGCGACTAGGACATACGGCGAGTTCGGCTGCGCGGGCGGCCGACAAGGACGAGCGCGGCAGCCCGGGCGGCCGGCGAGCACGGGCGGCCCAAGGGCAAGCGCGGAGTCATGGCCGGTCGTCGTCGCCGGGGGAGGAAGCATGCGGGGTTGTGAGATCTGTCGTGAGGAAGAAGACGTGCGCGAGGGATGGGGATGGATCATGTGGTTTGCGATGCGTGTATCGTGCGGCTGGGGCTGACCGGCCGAAAATTTCGGCCGGCGCACCGGCGCATTCCGCTCAAAAATGAAAAAAGTGAGTTGGGACTGCCTATGCGTAAGGCTAGTGCCTGATTGCGTCCCTGTTCATCTGCAACCTCCAGCCGAGCCTCGGCCGGGACGCGTCAGATCGTGCTCCATCTAATTTCCGCACAGAGAGATATATATAGAGAAAGACGAGTTTACTTCTCCGGCTCTATGGCAGGGATAGTCGGGTGGAATTAGAACCCACGGATCACCACAGACTGTCTCCTTTGAATCACCCGCAAACGTCCAGACTAAGAGCATTCTAGCGGACTCCTTATCTCGCGGATCTTTATACTAAGTTTACAGACCCCTTATCTCGTGGACTTTTATTCTGAGTTTACAGTTCGTGGCATGCCTCGGATATGGGCTGAAAACAGCCGCTGCGGAACAGAAACTTACAGTTCGCAGCATGCCTTGGATACGGGCCAAAAACAGCCGCCGTAGAACAGAAACTTAAAATGAACCTGTAAATTTTGAAATCAAAACTTAGCGCGAGAAATTGAACTATTTCAGTAGAACTAGTAGCGTTCATAGTTACTTGATCATCATACATAGTCTATTCATACATAGTCTATTTGTACAAAGTAGATGAGAGGAGCGACGACCACCGTAAACCCTACTCCTAAAATTTGGCTCACCGGAGCCATCCGGGTGCGGCGGCGATGCTGCGGCGGCGGGCACCCTCAGTCGTCGGAGCCGAAGTCGATGTTGATGTTGTTCTGTGCATTGGCTTCACGACGCCACACTGGCAAGTTGTCCTCGAACTCCTGCGCCTTCGCGAGCCCCTGCTCGAGGAGGACGTTGTCGAGGTCGGCGTCCCGGCGGCGGCGCTGCGCCGCCTCCTCCTCCCGCGCACCGCGTGCGAGGATGGCGGTCTCCATGGCGTCCGCCTCCGCCGGGGGGGGGGGGGGGGGGAGGAAATCCTCCGGCCCGACGACGCTACCGCCCCGCCGCTCCGGCTCCGCCTCCGGCTCCCTCTTCACCGCGCGGAGCGGCGGGAGCTCCTTCGGCTCCTTTTCACCGGCGTGAGCGGCGTACGGGAGCTCGACCCCTCGGCAGAGCTGCCCACACCAGAGGACAATCGTGCCTTCCTGCGGTCGTACTCCTCCGTCTCACGGCAGCGGCTCTAGGCCGTTGTTCGTGTACCTCTGGGCGGACCGCTTCCTCGCGGCGTCGACGGCCACGCACCGCTGCCGCTCGGGGTCTTCGCCACCTCCCGCGCGGTGGCCCGAGTTCCACATCGTGCGCCACATGGTGGAGTGCGGCGGTATATTGGAGTCATCGACGACGAGAAATCGAGAGGGGAGAGGGGGGGATTGCGGTAGCGCGGGGATAGGGTATGGCCCTGTATATCAGCTGCGAACCCATAGTTATACTGCGCGAGGGTGTGTGTGTGTGTTCCGAGCCACTGTAAAAGATTTACAGGCCGGGGCGATTATACGGGCTTTGGTCTGGCCCAAAAAACGGGCCAAACCCGTATAGTTGTTGGATTTTTACGGGCCGCACGTTTTTAAGGAGTCTGCTAGATATGCTCTAAGGTGTTTGGACGTCCTTCAAATAGCCTGTAAATGTCAGTCAATCTGGATCGAGGTGTTTGGGCGTCCTTCGAATCACCCACAAATGTCTGGACCATTGCGGTGTCGCGAACGACAACGTCGTTCCTATAAACCAACCACAAACTAGGGGAGGTTTGTGGGAGTCCGGACTTTCACCACGTATGACTCCGATTGCCCCTAACCCACCTAAATCCCCTCTCTCGTGCCATTCTTCTCTCACCCCATTTCCTCCCTTCTTTTTATCCGCACCCTTCTAGCCCGACATTGTCTATGCGGGACACCAAACCCTACAAGTGTTGGGTCAAATGTTATTATGTTCTTTTTATGTTCTTGTTTCTTTGGAGCAAGCACAATATTGGGATCGACAATGGAGGATGAGTTGTCGTGTGATGCGTGGTTGGCCGAAAGTGCGGACTTTGTAGGCATGAAGCAAGGGGTGTTTGGCTAAACGTGCATTCTTGGTTTCATGAGCAAAAGCACTTCGCGCCTTACAACTTGCAGGCGATCCATGATCGCAATGTGAAGTCGCTAGCCTATCAATACTGCACCATCTCAAACTCCTGTCATGAAGTATTGCAGTGCGACTATACAAGTGGAGAGAAGGTGGCCATCAGACGCGTCAATCATGTAGATCGCAAGTTTTGTCTTGTTACTTTGCATGATGGTCAATTCATTTTGCAACTTGATACTCATCACGTGGTACAACCCGGACGCGCTACCTGTACCTCAAAACAGAGGACAGTCCATCCATGTTTATACATCGTTGGATGAAGCTAAAGTGAAAAAGTCCTAATGTAAATTATCATCGTTTATATGCTTTTCGTTCTCTCATAAAAAACTATGATTTTTTTGATTTGGGCTTTAGTGGTCCTGCTTATACTTGGACTAATTGAAAATTTTCTTCTTCCCCACTTATGAGAGGCTTGATAGAGGCTTGGTGAACCCTGATTGGTGTGCAATTTTTCCCAATACTAAAGGCTTAATCTTCCTATTATCATTGGTGATCATGCCCCCATTTTAATTACCACTGAAGGCCAATATAAAAAACCTCGACAAACTGACAACTAGTGGTTAAAAGAAAGTGATTTCCAAGATTTTGCTAGGACTGTTTGGAACTCTTCAAAAGATAGAAGTTTTTCTGCTCGTACTACTAATCTTGCAGGAGCCTTGAAGGTATGGTGCAAAAAGAAGGGCCAGTTCTTTTGGTAGCTTTTTTGGGCTTCTAGAATAAGCTGCCCCCTACCCAGCTTATTCTAGAAACCCAAGTAAAAATATATTTTTAGAAGGCTACTAGTAAAGTCTTAATTAGTAGGCTTATAAAAAATAAATTTGGTTGGGCTTCTAGAATAAGCTGGGTAGGGGGCAGCTTATTCCAGCTTATTCTAAAAGCTAGCAAAAGAACTGGTCCGAAGAAGCCCAGCAGGAGCTTGACAATCTGCTCGATTAGATCAATCAAATTCAGATGAGACCTTTGGACTAGTAAGATCACACACTGGAAGCGTCTCTCACAACTAGGTATGAGCACAACCTAACCACGATTACTGATTTTTACAGGCAGCGAGCAAAAAAGAATTGGGCCAAGGACGGAGACAGGAATACTAGGTTCTTCCATCACACAGTTCTCAAACGTAGGAAAAGAAACACCATCGTCTCCATCAAAGAAGAAAATGATAATATCTTGTTTATGCCTCAAACCATTGCCAATACTTTTGTTAATTACTTTCGATATATTTTTGTCTCTCCTAATGTTCATGTTGGCATATCATTCCTAGATTCTACCCTTCCCCAGAATTGTGATGACTACACCTACAACACACCGGATAAGGAAGAAATCTTACAAACTCTCAAGGATATGAAGCTCAATGCCTCCCCGGGACCAGATGGTTTTAATGTCGAGTTCTATTTAGCTACATGGAGCTAGATTGGTGATGATGTCACTACCATGGTAAGAAATTTCTACCTAACAGGTATCATGCCCTCTCATATTAGTCATATCCATATCACTCTAATCCCTAAAAAGTTGGTTTCTCAAATACATGTCGACTTTAGGCCCATTAGTCTTTGTAATGTCATTTACAAGCTCATCTCTAAGACTCTTGCCAACAGACTCAAACCTCACTTGCGTGATTACATAGACCCTGCCCAGCAAGACTTTATTGAGGGTAGACGCATTAGCAACAACATTATCACTGCTGGGGAAATCACACATTCTTTTGTTCTTCGATCTTGGAAACATGAAGCTTTTCTATTGAAAATAGATCTTGCTAAAGCATTTGATAGGCTTGAGTGGAACTTCATTGTCTCGACTCTCTCATGTAAAGGGTTGCATGCTCATTTTTTGAATTTGGTTTATGCATGCATTCCCCCCCCCCGGTGTTTTCTATCTTAATCAATGGTCAACCTTTTGATAATTTCTGCAACAATAGAGGTATAAGGCAGGGTTGCCCCTTATCTCCTTATCTTTTTTGTATTTGCGATCAGTGAGCTTTCCTTGGCGCTTCAGGATGCCATGTCTCACAATCACTTAAAAGGTATCTCTCTTGGACCAAATTTCCCTCCCATCCATTCCATATTGTTTGCTGATGACTTACTTGTTTGTGGGGAAGCTATTGTCAATGAAGTGAGTAGGATGACACACCTTATCCAACACTTCTGCCATTCCTCGGGTCAAACTCCGAATTGGGCCAAGTCCTCAATTATGTTTAGCGCTAATGTCTGCCAGGCCCTTGTTGATCAAATCGGACACATTTTTCCTGTTCCCCTTATAGACCATACATCTACTCACTTAGGGCATCCTTTTGTTCTCCCTGCCAAGGATCGGACTTCGGCTTACAACTTTGTCTATGAAAAATTCAAGAACAAGCTCCCTTCCTACAAAGCTGGCAAGCTATCTCATGCGGCTAGGCTTGAGCTTACTTATTCTGTTTTTGCCTCCATTCCTGTTTATTACATGTCCAATATCCTTTTCACTAAGAAATTCCTAGCTAAGCTCACCGCCATCATCAGGAATTTTTGGTGGGTCCGAGTGCGAGAGGAAGCTGGTGCTCGTGCTTTATGCCTTCGGGCTTGGAAGGACATTTGCACCCCTAAGAAGGAGGGTGGACTTGGTATAAAAAATATGTTGGCCATGAACCGAGGCCTTCTCCTTGCGGTTGCTTGGATACTTGCGGAGAATCCCGATAGTCACATTTACCAAGTGCTCAAAGCCAAATATTTTCCTGACTCTTCCATTTGGAGAGCTTCTGCTAGTACTCCCAAATCAGCTTCTCGGCATCCATTCTGAAAGTTATGCCTCTGCTCAAAGATCATTCTTTTTACCAAATTACTCAAGGAAACATTTCCATTTGGAGTTCTCCTTGGTGCACTTCTTGGGAAAACATGTATGATCACCATATTATTCAACATAGTAATTTTTTCTACCCTGCCAAAGTTTTAGACGTATAGCTTCCTGAACAAAAGGCCTGGAATGTGCATCGCATCTCTACCCTTTTTCAAGAGCCTACTGCTAGTGCTATTATTGCTACTCCTATTGTCGTTGATAACTGCAGGGACATCCTTTGTTGGGACCTCACTCCTTCAGGAAAATGCAACTCAAAAAGCACTTATAAGCTCTGTTTGTAGCAGATCCATGTGGTGCAAAATAACCAGCCAAGATAGATACTACCAAACATCACCAATTTATTGCAGCATGTTTGGAAGCAAAAGCACATGGCGCCTCGCATTCAAACATTTTCTTGGAGGCTTCTACGACATGCCCTCCCTACTGGAGCAAGGGCTGGTAAGTACTCGGTCCATATTAGCACCACATGTACTAGATGCAATTTAGAGGAGGATGAAATCCACCTTTTCTTTCTCTGTTCCTTTGCTCGAGCAGCTTGGTTTGCAAGTCCTTGTCATATTCGATCAGATATATTGGTTGCCCAATACTCTACAATGTCTGACATTATTTTTGCTCTCTGCAATTTGCATCATCTGAATGCTTCTATCCCTAATATCTACACTTTCTTATGGTGTTTGTGGAACGCCAGGAACGAAGTTCTCTTTTGCAGGAAAGACACTCTTCCTCACCATGTGCATCTTGCTTCTAATGCAATATCTTCAACACATGCTATATTGGACCCCAACTCATCTCCATCCTCTACCCAACAAGTTGCAACACCATCAAACTCTCAAACCCAAGGTGCATAACAAATTTTGCAGGGATCGACAATCAAATCTGATTTACTTGTTGCAGGAACTAAAGTCTATTCTGATGCTGCTTGGCGCAAGAAAAATATCCCTGGCAGGGGACCGGAGGGTGCCACTGGGATTGGGGTTTTTGTCCATATTACTGATCAAGGAATTGATAGAAAAATCATGGTACAGGCGTCTACGGATGATGCTCATTCTCCACTATGTGCAGAAGCTTTAGTGCTTAGGCTAGCAGCCGTGGTGGCAGCCTCTCTTCACCTTAATCAGGTTTCTTTTCTCAGTAATAATCTTTCCTTGGCAAAGATGGTGGCGTCCAGAAATATAAATGATGTCTTGATCACGTGGAGATGTCGCAGTCCTCTCAACAGGTTCATCAAGGACACATCCTCTCTAAAAGCCGCTGTTTATCACATCCCCAGGAACATCAATGGGATAGCTCATGATTGTGCTCATCAGGTTCTCAATTCAAGAGTAGAATCTGTCTTCAGTTGTACTCATTCCTCTCAAGGCAATGGTTCTTGCCCTCTTTTACTTTCTCTTCAAAATCTTTAGGTTGAAGGGTATGTAATTCATGTTGTACTTTGCTTCTGAGATGAATGGAAATTTGGCGCTTGTTGGCGCCTACTTGTGTTAAAAAACATTTACGGATACTAATGAATTGTTGGACTCGAGTAACGTTAAATTTGTATCGATGAACTTGAAAATTAAGTTGAACATTCGATTACATTGGATGTTATATTTATATTTAAAGTATTGTCATATTAGGGTATTTGTATGTTATTTATGGATGAATTATGTTATTGCTATTTCTTATAAATATTTTGAGTACTCCGGACATAGAAAGAAAAACTCAGATGCGAACGTTTGATGAGAATGGTTGGATGGTTGACTACCATATCCATGTCTGCGGACGCGTCCATGGATGAATACCAATTCTTTTTTTATTCGTCTTCAATCATGATAGAACAACGGACATAAAAAATAACAAAAAATTACATCTAGATTCATAGACCACCTAGCGACGACTATAAGCAATGAATCGACCCGTGGGCGCGCCACCATCATCGCCCCTCCCTCGTCGGAGCCGGATACAACTTGTTGTAGTAGACAATCAGGAAGTCGTTGTGCTAAGACCCCATAGGACCAACACACCAGAACAACAACCGCCGCCGATGAAGAGAAGCTTAGATCGAAATGATCCAACCTGAATACACATGGACAAAGACGAGCAAAGACCGGATCCGAGCAGATCCACCAAAGACAACCGTCAACCGAATCTTGCGAGATCCGCCAAAGACATACCTCCACACGCCCTCTGACGATGCTAGACAGACCATCAGAACTAGGGTTAGGCGGGGAGAGCCTTATTCCATCTTGAAGAAGTCACCGTTGTCTTGTCTTTCCGAGTAGGACACAAACCCTAACAAAACTTGAAGAAGCACCTAAGAACAGAGCCCTCCCGCCGGCAAGGGCGGGATCCATCGGGCACCCATGACCCTAAGGCCACAGGAGATGTGGCAGATCGACATCGCCGCCGACGGGAGGCAGAAATCCAAGCCGTCTTTCCTTGAAGGAGAGAGAGACATCTTACACATGGAAGCGGATTAGGAGCACTCGGGTGCTCCACCACCCTATATTCAAAAATAAATTACTAACTAAAGTTTTTTCAAAATATTCCAAAACTCTTTTGAATCAAATATAACCAGATATTGTACTCGTATAAAAAGTTTGGCCAAGTAATGATTTCCGTTGACTTCAGGG
Source organism: Elymus sibiricus (assembly GCA_039707655.1). Classification (NCBI taxonomy): domain Eukaryota; kingdom Viridiplantae; phylum Streptophyta; class Magnoliopsida; order Poales; family Poaceae; genus Elymus; species Elymus sibiricus. The sequence continues at coordinate 268,982,702 of CM077673.1, read as the reverse complement.
CAAAAATAAACAAATTTATGATAACAATATAGCATGAATGGTACTTGTAGTTGTATCTAGTCTTTTGCAAATCTTTGAGCCCAGATACAATAAAAGTCATTCCCTGTTTAATCTTTTTATATGAGTGCAATACTTGGTGATGTTTGATTTCATAAAAAGTTCTGGAGTTTTTGACATTTTTTGAATTACTAAATTATTTTTAAATATAGGGAGTGCTCCTATGTATTTTCACCTTAGAGATGCCCTAACTTCTTGATGCCAAATACACCCTATCCATGTCGTAGTGTGGCCGTTCGTTGTTTCAGACACTGTAGTGTACGGGTGTGTTGATCGATCTCAGTTTCTCACCTACTATTAAATCAGCATATCGCAACAAAATTAGTAGTCAGAGCAACTCTAATCGGACAATCCATTTCATCCGTCCATGTCTTTTTATATTGCCGCGGACAAAAATGATGACTCAACGCAGAGACCCAAATCCAAATCATGTAGTTCGCGCCGACCCATTTCAGGCCTAAATTTGGGACGGATTTATGTCCTCGCGGACACGAAACAAATGTGCCCCACGTCCCTCCGTGTCCGCCGCGGGACCACTAGCCGTCCGCCCAACCATTGCTCGCGTCTTATTAAATGCCATCACCTACCTCGGGGGCCGCCTGACAGTGGGTCGAAGGTCCGCGTGCCCGTCCATTTTAATGGAAGCGTGCGGCGGGGCCGGCCTCATCCACTTCCAACAACCGTCCACATCTGGCCACACGGTGCTCCCTCGCCGGCGACCAGAAACCCAAGCAACGGGAAGAGGAAGGGGAAATCAACATCCGTCCACCATGGGGTTTTTCAACGGGAAGGGGAAGGGGAAGCTCAACGCCGTCGAGAGCTCTTCCCACGGGCTTCCTCCTCCTCCGCCGCCTGCTAGACGTGTCTCGCCACCGGAGCGAGACCGTCTGTACATATCAGTCCACCAGGCGCGGTGGCACTGGCAGTACCGTCGGCCACTACAGTATCCGGATGTCAACCTGCCGCACGGTTGGCATCTGGATCCGCAGCAGATCCCCATTCCGGCAGTGCTGTGCTTGGCGCGGGCGCACGCCGAGGAGGTTCGCCGGCGTCGCGAGGCCCTTACTCTGGAACAGTGGGCGATGCGTGCCTACGCGCCAGACTCCCCCAACTGGGAGTGCTGGTTCACGCTAGAGCACGAGGAGAAGCGCTGCCCGGGCGTCCACGTCGACCACACCGTTCCTCCACCGTCGCCCGAGGTTCTGCCGGAGGAGGAGGATGAAGAGGCGGCGTACCAAGCTAACCCTGCATCATACACTGGAGGCGAGCAGGATCGAGGAGGATGCCCATTGGCATGGGCTGGAGCACGCCCTCGTCTTGTCGGCTACGGGGGACTCTGTAAACGCCCCTCTCTTCGTCCCGCCTCCGCCATCGCCGCCGCTGCCCACCGTCGAGCCCAAGGCGGAGTTGAAGCCCACGCCGACGCGGAAGCGCTCGCCGCCTACGCCAACTTGGCCGGAGGAGTCCTACAAGTGGACCGGCGAGCTCCGCAAGTAGGTGAGCCCATCTCCGGTCCACTACGCTGCGATGCCGGAGGAGGAGGCGACCCACCTTGAGCGCTAGAAGGCGCACTGGCTCATCGAGGAGGAGGCCGACGACCAGCGGTTGATGCGCTGGGAGCAGCAGGAGGAGGCATTGTGCCTTGAGGAGAAAGAGGAGGAGCGTGCCCGACGAGTTGCAATGTCGCCGCCGCAGCAGATGCCGGAGGAGGCTGTCCTGATAACCTACCAAGCGGCGTTTGGGTGGGCTGGGCCGCCTCCCGTTGATGACCCACAAGTATAGGGGATCAATCGTAGTCCTTTCGATAAGTAAGAGTGTCGAACCCAACGAGGAGCAGAAGGAAATGACAAGCGGTTTTTAGCAAGGTAATTTCTGCAAGCACTGAAATTGTAGGTAATAGATAGTTTGATAGCAAGATAATTGGTAACGGGCAAGTAATGGTAAAGGTAAATAAGGTGCAACAAGGTAGCCCAATCCTTTTGTGGCAAAGGACAGGCCAGAACAATATCTAGTAATAGGCAAAGTGTTCTTGAGGATACACGGGAATTTCATCTAGTCACTTTTATCATGTTGGTTTGATTCGTGTTCGCTACTTTGATAATTTGATATGTGGGTGGACCGGTGCTTGGGTGTTGTTCTTACTTGAACAACCTCCCACCTATGATTAACCCCCTCGCAAGCATCCGCAACTATGAGAAAAGTATTAAGATAAAATCTAACCATAGCCTTAAACGTTTGGATCCAAATCAGCCCCTTACGAAGTAGCGCATAAACTAGGGTTTAAGCTTCTGTCACTCTAGCAACCCATCATCTAATAAGTACTCCACAATGCATTCCCTTAGGCCCAAGGATGGTGAAGTGTCATGTAGTCGACGTTTGTCGGGGGGATTACCCCCGGGTAGGCTCAAGGAGGCGACTCGACATTTCGAGACAACGGGGCGGCCAACGCCCCTCTGTCCGGCTGCTCCGGCTGGCTCCTGAGTCCAGCCGGCCCCCTGCTCGGCTGCGCCAGCCGACTGCTCCGACCGACCTCTACCCGGCTGCTCCGGCCGGCCTACTGCGCGAGGTCAACCGCAACGTCCCATCGGACACGACATGAAGACACTATATCCTGCATCATGCGTCACCTCACTGCACCCCAATAGTGGTGTACTATAGCCTGCGTCATCGCGTCACCTCACATGTCATCTCCAATAGTGGTGCACTATTACCTACATCATGTGTCATCTCACATGTCTTCTCCAATAGTAAATAGTTGGCCAGTGGGCCACCCCTTGTCCCCTGGGCCTCCCTATATAAGAGGCACCAGGGGAGCTCACTCTTGGCCAAGCTCTCCAAGCTCTTCTCATTCTCTCATCCCCTCTCATCCTCACACACGTGAGGCCAAGGAAAGGAGCAGCCAGCTCCCTCTTCCTCCTCAGACACAGCTCCAAGAGCAACCCTGTACTACATATACACCTCATATACAGACATGCAGGAGTAGGGGTATTATCTCTCCGGAGAGCCCCGAACCTGGGTAAACCACCGCGTGCTACTACCCTATCCCGTCCCGGATCTTCCACGGCAGCCTTGCTCTCACCTCGATTAGCCACCCCCTGGCATCTGTTGTGAGGAAACGACGACAGTTGGCGCCCACCGTGGGGCAAGCTGCTGCTGGAACTGCTGTCCGGGTGGGACCCTCTTCGTCGCGACCACCCGGCGCGGGCCTCCCGACGTCCCCGCATCGCCGCATTGCCTGTGTCCCCGTCGCCACACCTCTGCGCCGGTGCGACGCCCACGACGCTGGCCTCCCGGTGCCCCCGCGGCGTTGCGCGGCCGACGCCTCCCTCGCCGCATCGCTGCACCGTCTGCGCGCCTCCGCCGGTGCCGTCGTGGCTGCCGCGGTTGCTTCTCCGGGCGTCTCCCTTCGCGCCTTCATTTACCATTGCTGTCCTCGCGAGCTCCGCCTTGCGGAGGAGGGCTCGTGCTCGAGCCCCACGCCCGACGTCCATGGTGCAGCCGCCGCTGCATTCCACGGGCGGCACACATGGCGCCCCCGCGCCCTACTGCGCCGCCGCCTTGTGCCGCTGCCTCGTCGATGCCCTCAACAGCCGCGCCTGCGCCCGATCCCCGTGGCACGTCCCCCGCTCAAGCTGCTCTGCTAGCCTCACGGCCGGGTTGCACCGCGCTAGCAGCCCCCGGAGGGAGACCCCCCGTCCATGGACCTTCATCCTGTTGCGGCGCGGCGCCTCCGCGCTCGCCCGCCCTCCTCTGCCACGACCTCGCGCCACGCCGTCCCCGGGTCCTGCGGCGCTGCCCCAATCGCCCGCGCCTGGAACCCCTCCGCGCGCGGCCCTGCATATCGCGCCGCAACCCTTCCTCCCACTTTGGCTCTTTGCCCCCGGCGTCCGCGACGCCGGACCTCCCCGTCGCCAGCACCACCTCCTATCGCCTCGTCCCGGCGTCCCTGCGCCCTGGAGGGCCCGACCCAACCTCCAGCAAGAAAGCGACGCGGCGGGCGACGGTTTTGAGTTCGCGCTTGTGCGGCCGCTAGCGCTGGCCGACGGCAGGCACTGCGCGGTGGCGCCGGCCAACGACCTCCTCGCGCCCGGCCGCATCCTCCTGGCATGCCCAGTCGTCCACCGCCCGCGACGCCCCGCGGCTGGCTGCGTTGCCCCCGCCGGAGGCCGGCCCCGCGCCCGTTCTGCTCTGCTCCACCCACCTGGCCGGCTGCGGCCGCGTCCCGCCCGCCGGCTGGGCGCGCCAGCCGGCCGCTGCCTCCTCCAGGCGCCGGCTCCGCGCAGCCCCCTCGCGCACCCGCGCTCGCGCGGCTCTCCTCGACCTCCTCTGCTCCTAGCCTAACCGCGCCGGCTCTGCACGTTCCTCCCTCGTGGCGCTGCCGCCCCCCGCCTCCGACTCCACCAAGACCACGCGCCGGCTCCGCCCCCGCCGCGCGTCCGGCCCCCTGCGCGCCTCGCTGCGACGAGCCGGCTCCCGGCACCGCTTGCGCCTCCTCGCCTCCGGCCGCGCCGGCTTCTCCACGCCGGCTCCGCCAACCGGCTCGTCCGCCTGCGCCTCCCCGCCTCCGGCCGCGCCGGATTCTCCACGCTGGCTCCACCACCGGCCCTGCCTACCACAGGCCGACCGGCTACCCCGCCCGTGCGTCCTCTGGCTCGGCTGGCTCCCCAACTATCGGGGCTGGATGCCCACGCGGGGAAAAGGAGGATGGGGGGTCGGTTTCCTGAGAAGAAAAGAGGCCCGACTGGAGAAAAGTGTGGGCCGGCTGAAAAAAAGAGTATGTCCGTCTGCCCACGGCCGGCCGACGAGAAAAAGAAGAGAAGAAAAGACGCCAGCTGGTCCGCCCGCCCGCGTCCTCGGTCGGCTGGCCCGCATCGCTGCTCAGCCAGTCGGCGCCCGCCTGCGTCGCCGGTCGGCCAACTGTGCCCGCCTACTTCGACACCTGGCCGGCTGGAGACCCGGCTCCGCTGCTCGTCCACTTCGACGCTGGCCGGTCAGGCCCGGCCATGTAACGCCCAAGATACAATCCTATCCTTATTTTTGGCACGAGGGCCTCGACAAGGATAGAAGCGCATCTCGTCGTTTCGCAAGAATGGATATTATCACAAGTACATGTAAAGAAGAGATGAGTATATGGAATTGGCTTACACTCGCCACAAGCTACATCAATATCACATCAATACAACAACATATCCAAACATCATACAGAAGAGTAGGGTCCGACTACGGACGAAATCAAACGATAAAATGACATCCATCCTTGCTATCCCAGGCTGCCGCCTGGAACCCATCCTAGATCGAAGAAGAAGAACTCCAAAAGAAACAAGCATCGCGCTCACGTCAATTCATCGCATTACCTGTACCTGCAACTGTTGTTGTAGTAATCTGTGAGCCACAGGGACTTAGCAATCTCATTTCCAAGGGTATCAAGACTATTAAAGCTTAATGTGTGAGGTATGGTTAAGTGGTGAGGCTGCAGCAAGGGACTAAGCATTTATTTGAGTGGCTAACTTACGAGTACAAGAATAAAGGGGGATGATTGTCGCATAAACGGACGTGAACTAGTAATGATCTCAAAGAGATCCTGAACACCTACTTACGAACAAACATAACCCCACCGTGTTCTCTCTCGGATAAGGACTCACGAGAAGAGACAGTCACGGTTACGCACACAGTTGGTGTATTTTAATTGAGTTTACTTCAAGTTTGCTATGACCGGGTGTTAAACAAAGTTTCCAAGTTGCCACGTAACCGCGGGCACGGCTTTCCGAAAGATTTAACCCTACAGGGGTGCTCCAACTCATCCATCACAAACTAACCACACGCAGCGGGAATAACCTCGACCACGAATCTCGTGATCTTCCTAGGAATTCCATTGGAAAACCTCAACCTCGAGATAGCCCAAAGTTTCGGAATTCCTCGCACAAGACGTTCGAGAAAGGTAAAACAAGTCAAGCAAGGCCGCCCGACGTGCCGACAATCCCGATAGGAGCCGCGTATCTCGTTCTCAGGGCACAACCGGATGAACACTACGTACGGCGACCTGATAGAAATCCCTCGAGTTGCCCCGAGGTGGCCCCGCAAGTGGCTCTGTTTTGGACCAGCACCAGCAGCACTGGCCCCCCTGTATTATGTTGAATTAACTCCTCGGGTTCATGACGCCCTATGCTTTAGTAATGGTGTTCAGTATTATTATGTTGGGCAAATATAGTACCAATGTTGGGCCTTGCCAGACAAGTTTTATCCTAAAACGAAAATCAAGGGGGTCCCCATAACAACCCCGAGCATGTTAGGAGCGCTCAATTATGGAACATAACACCGGTACACAAGTAACTAGGGCGGCAAGAGTGGAACAAAACACCAAGTAAAAGGCCAAGCCTTCCACCCTTTACCAAGTATATATGTGCATTAAATTTAATAGCAATAATATTGTGATATAACAAAAGGATATCCATGTTGGCACATGGAAACAATTGCACCTGCAACTAGCAACGCTATAAGAAGGGCTGAGCAAGCGGTAACATAGCCAAACAATGTTTTGCTGGGATGTGGAGGGGTTAGAGGCTTTTCATGGCAATTCGGGAGGCTAGACATACAAGTGGTAGGTAGCGAGACCGCGATAGAAACGAGACATCTAGCATGGCAATGATAGTAATGGTATCCAGGAAAATGATCATCTTGCCTGAGATCCCGCTTGGAAGAAGAACGAATCCGTGAAGCAGGCGATCCGTGAAGTAGACGAACGGGCGTAGTCGAACGAATCCTCACACTCCGAACGCTTTCGGAACTCTATCGAGAAGAAGCAATCTGGAACAAACAATCAACACACGATATACCACAACATATACATGACATGATGCTCTTCAAATATGATGCATGTTATGCATGACATGGCAAGCACAACAATCAACTTCTACATATTAAGTGAAGCTCAATATGCAACGAGTTGCATATTGACGAAACTCCACATTCGAATATTTAGTTCACTCTATTTTACATAAATGACAATATTAAATGTTGTTAAACATGGCAAGAGGTGAATCATAAGTAAACTAGACATCTAGGCATATTAAATGAGGCCGGAAACAACATATAGCATTTCCGAAACGACCCCATATGTTAATTTCGAAATTGGTCCAGATCTGAACTAATCATGTTTTATATTTATTAAACAGGGAAATAAAGTGCACAATGCGATTCTACTCGTCATTCTAGTTGATTTACATATATAGAACGTTTGAAACGGAGCTATGGTCTAAAAGATATGACCTTCACAAGATGAACATGACATGGATGCAAAATGCATGAAAATGACAACCACAAATACTTCAAATCATGAATGCAGCAAGTTATTATGAAACTACATGAAATTCTAGTCAAGTTACATATGCAACATGTTCAAAACGGAGCTACGATTCAAACACAATCACCAATACAAGTTTTAGTTCAAATCTGCCCAAAACAGCAACATAGCATATTGCACACATGAAAACAACAAGCTACAGGATTCTAAAATGCTCAAACTAAGCATGGGGCAGTAGCATATAACACCCACTTTATATCATCTTAACATTTCATTCTCAAAAGAATCATGGATCACATGGTAGGAAGCTCACAACATGGCAACAAAATATAGCAGATTAGGACTTAGTGAAAATAACAGGTTTTAGCATAGCAGATTTTAACGGAGGCATATTGGCAGCAAAGAAACTATATGCTACAGGTCATATATTAGCATGAAACTTAACAGCATGCTAGAGGACATTATGGACTACAAATCATGCCATGGTGGCATGGTCTAATTATGCATAGAATCATTGCTAGCATCAACACAATATGGCATTATGAAGAAAACAGATTCTCAGACTTAGTGAAAATTAGAGTAGACATGTGCAGCAGTTTTTAACAGATTGACATATTGGACAACAGAATTAATTATGATGTAAAACCTATTCATGCAAACTATTGGCACAACATGATAGAGCATAACATGCTTTACAATACACCCCATTGTAGCAACACCAAAAGAGCTATAGATCAATAGCAAACCACATGGCAAGACAGCAACAAAATAACACAGATTCAGACTTAGAAATATTTTTGGACCCTCAAAACAGCAATATTTTTATGGCATGTTGGCAACAATAAAATGACACCTAAACATGGATCTCTATAGCAACCAAAGTTACCAGGGCCTAGCACACAACATAAAGAGCATATCTCATGTTTACAACTATTACAAAAGGTGCATGGATTGCCTAACATGATGCTCGCAAAACGGAACTTATCGTAAACAGATTTCAGTTTTAACGTGATAGCTACTTGAGAGCATGAATTAGACATGTTAATGATGATCTACATAGCAACCAGAGGCATGGCATGAAAAAGGGCATAACATAGAGCAATACTCATGAAGACACCACATGCAAAAGGCCTACCGATGAGATGCAATCATCCGCGAAACGTAGAACAAAATAACAGATTCCGCAACTACAATGGGATGCACTTTTGCAACAAAGATTACAGCAAGTAGATGAACTCTAATATGCATGCAAATACCACCATGATGAAGAGTGCAATGAGTAGAACAAGATTCATATATAATACTTCACAATCTGATGCACAGTTCACTAGATACGACGCACACAAAATGCAACGATGCTGAAAAACGGGCATTTATCGGGGACTTAGAACAAAATAGCCACCTCGGGCGAAGTGGGACGGGGACGAGCGGGATGGACTCGGGTGCGCGCTTGGCTCCCGGGACGAAGTGGTCCAGGGACGGCGCGGTCCCGGGCGCGAGTCAACGCGGCGGCTCCCGCGGAAGTCACCGGAGAGGGCCACCGGCGAGCTCCAGCAGCAACGGCGGGGTCCGGGGGAGGCGGATCCGGTCGTTCCCCGGCCGGATCTGGCCGGAGAAGGCAATGGCGGCGAGCGGAGGGCCGAGGCGGCGAGATCAGGTGGCCGGCGGCGACCTCCAAGGCGGCGGCGACCTGCGAGAGAAGAGGAAGCCGCGGGGTGAGAGAGAGGGGCGGAAGGGACAAGAGAGAGAGGGACGGAGGCGCGCTCGCCTGACGGCCAACATCGGCGGCGCGACCACCGGAGGGCGCGACGGCGGTCCTGCAAGGCGGCGGGTCGCCGGAGGGGTGCGGGCAGCGGGCACAGGAGCGGGGCGACGCGCGGGCTCGGCCTTGGCCCAAATCGGGCCCAGGCGGGCCGCGTTCGGGCCCCGCGGGCTCGCGGCTGGAGAGGCTGGCAGGGGGGCGACGCTGGAGGGCAGGGGCGCCAAGTGGCGGCCCCTGGTTGGTCCTAGAGGCAGCTGGTGGCGGTGCAGGGGGTTTATGGCGGTGACAAGTGGCGGCGGTGGGCTGGCCGGCGCTGAAAACGAGGCAAGACTGGCGGTGGCTGCGAGGTGGGAGTGGGTTAGGGGCGGTTTTGACTAGGGTTGTCCAAAAATGGACTAGAGGGGGTTTATTTATAGCAGGGATGGCTAGGTTAGGGGGGGGGGTTCACCCGTTTTCGAGCCGTTCGATCTCGATCGGACGGCTCGGAAGCGGAGGGGGTTGCTAGGTGGGTCAAGTGGGCTGTGTAGGGGGTTTGTGGGCTGAGGAGAGAGGGTGGTTGCGGTCCGTGACACGAGTTTTTAAACACCGAAAAACGTTCGACAAATTATCGGATGACAAAGCCGCTATGGCCAACCGTTGGGGTATCAAACGACCTCCGATTGCGACGAAACTTGGTAGGCGGTCTACTTACAATATAACAAGACCGCATGCCAACTTCTGACCCAATCCGAGAATATTTTTTGCGCACTTTAAAAACAATATTTTTTCGATGCCGAGGGCGCGTGCGTGTGTGGTTGGTCTCGAAACGGTCGACGACATGAACGGAGAGAATCGGCAGCTACGAACGGATGCAAGTTTCCAAAATCGAGTGACGATGCTATGCAGATGATGCGAATGATGCAATGATGAATGCAACAATCAATCGAATCACACAACGAGAATGGAAATAAAAGGGGAATGTTCTGGAGCGTCGGTCTCGGGCTGTTACAGGCCGGCCGACACCTCCATCAACCGCCCCGGAGGCTACACCCAGCGGGTGGCACCCAGCGGGTGCGGCCGCCGCATCCCACTGGTAAAAGGCCGCGCCGGCTGCAGGTCGATAGCCGGCTGTCTTCGACAACAACCGCCTTGCCGGCACCAAAAACCAATGTGAGCTTTTCACCCGCACACCCTTGTGCCGCACACAAAAATACAGATACCCCGAGCGACCCTCGGGGGCCATCCCAGCATTTGTTTCAGCTACTTTACTATTCACCCCGGCGCCAGCTAGTCTCGGCCCGGGGCTGGCCACTTGGCTCGATACGTTCGTTCCCACGAGACGGCTTAGTAACGTGTACGGTACCGAGGGCCCACTCTTTGTCTTAGCTACAGCTCGCACCGCGACTGTCCGACTAGCGAGAGCACAAGCTGGAGGTCACCCCACGCGAAAAACGTCCCGGGAGAAGACGGCTTGGGCAACCCGGTCATTTCATTTGTGAGTATCTACTCGGTCGAGTCTGCTCCCAGAGTCCGAGTACTGTACACTCCACTCCGCGGCCCACTCTTCGCCTCAGCCACAGACCGGCTCCCGGTTGTCCGGCTGGCAAGAGCAAAAGCCAAAGAGCGGAGAACACATGAAAAAGATTGAAGGGGGCTCGGACGAAACCGAGTCGGCACCCTTTGCATAAAGCTTGCACTACCAAAACTAAATATTTGACACATCTACATCAACTAAACTTGTCTTTCGCACGATCATTTCCATGAGGAACCCCCTCGCTCGAAGGCTTGGAAACAACCCCCGGCTGGGCTCCGCGCCCATCAGCCGGCGGACCCCGCGTCCGCCCCCAGCTGGGCTTTGTGCCCATCGGCCGGCGGACCCCTCGTCCGCGCCCGGCAGCGCCTCGCGCTCATCAGCAGGCGGACCCCGCGTCCGCCCCCGACAGCTCCTCGCGCTCATCAGCCAGCAGACCTCGCGTCCGCCCCCGGCTGGGCTCCGCGCCCATCGGCCGTCGGACCCCGCGTCCATCGGCCGGCGGACCCCCCGTCCGCGACCGGCAGCGCCTCGCGCTCAACAGCCGGCGGACCCCGCGTCCGCACCTGGCAGCGCCTCACGCTCAACAGCCGGCGGACCCCGCGTCCGCCCTCGGTAGCGCCTCGCGCTCGTCAGCCGGCGGACCCCACGTCCGCCCTCGGCAGCGCCTCGCGCTCATCAGCCGGCGGACCCCGTGTTCGCCCCCGGCAGGGCCCCGCGCCCATCAGTCGACGGACCCCGCGTCTGCACCCGGCGTTCCCAACGCCACTATTTGCTTCAGCAACAGCAAAGACCCTCCGCCCGACTCTTCGAGTCGCCTGGAGGCTCGGAGGCTACACCAAGCGGGTGCGCTGGCGCGCCCCCGCTGGTAACAACCAGTCGGCAGACCCCGCGTCCGAGCCCGGCAGGGCCCCGCGCTCATCAGTCGGCGGACCCCGCGCCCGCACCCGACATCCTCGATGCCACCGTCCGCTCCAGGGACGGCAAAAACCCTCCGTCCGACTCTTCGAGTCGCCCGGAGGCTCGGAGGCTACACCCAGCGGGTGCGCTGGCGCGCCCCCGCTGGAAGCAAGCCGCGCCGTCCCCGGCCCGCAATCGACCGTCATCAACTTCTGCAACAACAACGACGATGGCGAAACCCTCCGCCTGACTCCCCAAGTCGCCCGGAGGCTCGGAGGCTACTGTCGGGGGGATTACCCCCGGGTAGGCTCAAGAAGGTGACTCGACATTTCGAGACAACGGGGCGGCCAACGCCCCTCTGTCCGGCTGCTCCGACTGGCTCCTGAGTCCAGCCGGCCCCCTGCCCGGCTGCGCCAGCCGACTGCTCCGACCGACCTCTACCCGGCTGCTCCGGCCGGCCTACTGCGCAAGGTCAACCGCAACGTCCCATCGGACACGACATGAAGACACTATAGCCTGCATCATGCGTCACCTCACTGCACCCCAATAGTGGTGTACTATAGCCTGCGTCATCGCGTCACCTCGCATGTCATCTCCAATAGTGGTGCACTATTGCCTACATCATGTGTCATCTCACATGTCTTCTCCAATAGTAAATAGTTGGCCAGTGGGCCACCCCTTGTCCCCTGGCCTCCCTATATAAGAGGCACCAGGGGAGCTCACTCTTGGCCAAGCTCTCCAAGCTCTTCTCATTCTCTCATCCCATCTCATCCTCACACATGTGAGGCCAAGGAAAGGAGCAGCCAGCTCCCTCTTCCTCCTCAGACACAGCTCCAGGAGCAACCCTGTACTACATATACACCTCATATACAGACATGCAGGAGTAGGGGTATTATCTCTCCGGAGAGCCCCGAACCTGGGTAAACCACCACGTGCTACTACCCTATCCCGTCCCGGATCTTCCACGGCAGCCTTGCTCTCACCTCGATTAGCCACCCCCTGGCATCTGTTGTGAGAAAACGACGACAACGTTCACATGACACCACTAAGGGAATCACAACATACATATCATCAAAATATCAAACACATATCAAATTCACATGATTACTTGCAACATGACTTCTCCCGTGACCTCGAGAACAAAGGTAACTACTCAAAAATAATATTCATGCTCAAGATCAGAGGGGTATTAAATAGCATAATGGATCTGAACATATGATCTTCCACCAAATAAACCATATAGTAATCAACTACAAGATGTAATCAACACTACTAGTCATCCACAGGTACCAATCTGAGGTTCCGGTACAAAGATTGAACACAAGAGATGAACTAGGGTTTGAGAGGAGATGGTGCTGTTGAAGATGTTGATGAAGATTGGCCTCCCAATGATGAGAGGGGTGTTGGTGATGACGATGGCTTCGATTTCCCCCTCCGGGAGGGAAGTTCCCCCGGCGGAATCGCTCCGCCGGAGGGCAAAAGTGCTCCTACCCAAGTTCCGCCGCGAGACGGCGGCGCTCCGTCCCGAAAGTCCTCTCCTTATTTTTTTCTAGGTCAAAAGAGACTATATACCAGAAGATGGGCACCAGAGGTGGGCCGAGGAGGGCACAACCCACCAGGGTGGCCCCCTCCGGTAGTTCTTTGCTCCAGTATTTTTTATTAATTCCAAAAATATTCTCCGTAAAGTTTCAGCTTCATTGGAGTTGCGCAGAATAGGTATCTCTGATGTGCTTTTTCAGGTCCAGAATTCCAGCTGCCGGTATTCTCCCTGTTTGTGTAAACCTTGCATATTATGAGAGAAAAGGAATTAGAATCACTCCCTAAAGCATTATTATTGAACAAAACATAATAAATAACAGTAGGAAATCATGATGCAAAATGGACGTATCAACTCCCCCAAGCTTAGACCTCGCTTGTCCTCAAGCGAAAAACCGAAATTGAAAAGCATGTCCACATGGTTTGAGAGAGAGGTGTCGATAAAAAAAATACGGACATAGAAGCATCATGTTTATTATCGTAACAGCAACAAACTCTAACATAAAACTTATTCATATACTTTCATCATATAGCTTCTAATGCACAAGTAACAATCCATCACAACATAGAAGTATAAAGCATAAACCTTATTGAAAACCAACAAACTATGTTCTGAGTCAACTATGCAACTACAATTCATCATATTTTCAGGAAGGGTCTCATGTCGGAGCCTTTTGGCAAGTCCACGTACTCAACCATCATTTAGTCTTCTATGATTGCTAACACTCACAACATACCCATGAGCAAAAAGTTTCAACCGGACACAAAGAGAGATAGGGGCTTATAGTTTCGCCTCCCAACGTATTCACCTCAAGGGTGATGTCGACAATAATAACTCATGCCCACTCTCATCCAACTGGATATATGTGCCTAGATCTTTCCTCACCACATGATGCTTACAAAAGAAAAAGGAAAAAGGAATAGGGAAGAATACTTGACTCTTGCATAAAAGTAAATACATGAAAGTAAAAGATAGTTCCTTCGCAGAGGGAAGCAGAGGTTGTCATGCACTTTTTGGTTTGTATGCTCAATCCCTTAATGTAAAAGAACGTCACACTATACCCCTATGATAGCAACCTTTATTATGCAGTCCGTCACTTTTATTACTTTGCCATCATAAGTTCGTATAGCGCTCAATTTTGTCTTACACTAATTGATCAAAACACTTTTAGAAGCAATTTTTATTGCGTTATTGCACCGATGACAACTTACTTGAAGGATCTTACTCGATCTGTGGGTAGGTATGGTGGACTCTCAAAGAATGAATTTGGGTTTGGGTTTTTGGATGCACAAGTAGTATCTCTACTTGGTGCGGAATTTTTGGCTAGCAAAGATATTGAGCAAGCACCACATGTTGAAGGATCTACGACAATATAACTTCTATGTGGATATGAACAAACATAAATCATTACGTTGTCTTCCTTGTCCAACGTCAACAATTTTGGCATATAATATTTAATGGGGGCTCACAATCATAAAAGATGTCCAAGATAGTGTATTTGCATGTGAATCTTCTCTTCCCTTATTAATTCTTTCATGAATTGCATCATTGACCAATGCTATGTTTGTCAATCTCCAATAAATTTTACTACTTATACTTTTCCTTATGTGATGTCATTACTCATCATAAGATTAGCATATGATTCTTTTCATTTATTTCTTTTTCCTTTATTTTGATTGCAACAAGAAAGTAGAGAGGCAAAAACTCAAACTAAATTTCATTATATAACTCTCACTCAATTAGATAGATAGATAGATCACGAAACTAACACATGAAAATAGATCATGCTAAACTTTTATTCAACTAAATCAAAAGGAATCTAAAGATCGAACTAGAATAGCTAAAGGTGAATAAAAGTGATGGTGATACGATACCGGGGCACCTCCCCCAAGCTTGGCTCAAGCCAAGGGGAGTGCCCATACTCGTGTGCTCAACTCTCCTTTGGTGGTGGTGATGAACAAGGTGGTGGTGATGATGTAGCCTTCTTCTTCAACTTATATTGGAGCATAAAATTCTCCTCCCTTAGATCACCATTCTCCAACTCGAGCTTTAATATCTTTTTGCATAATGCCGCCTTGCTCTCCTGCAGAAAACGAGATGGGATAAATTGGACCTCAGGTTTGTATCCTCTAGGGAGGCTTGACTTCTTGAATTCCACATGCTTGTCTCCGGGTTGAGGTAGTGGGTCATCCTGTTCCTCAGAGCTATCATCCTTTGTTTCCTTCATGGCAGCATCTTCCTCCTCATCTGAGGTCCATCCATAATTCTCCACTTCTCCATAGATCTTGGGGTTTGCAACATACACTGGTGCAGCGACGTGCTATACAAACGGTTTTTAACCCCTTTCCGCGACGTAGTTGTAAACCATCGCCCTGCATGTGTGGGCGATAGGGGGGTCCATCCCACACGACACGGAAAACCCGTCGGCGATGGTGGCCAACGAATGCAAACGTTTCGCAAAACTAAGCGTATGGGATGTCCGCATCTATCACAAACGAGGGTCAATGGGGAATCGTTTGAGATATGGTGTATTTCTCATACGGTTCATCCTTGCAACTCGTGTGAGATCACACTAACATCGCACGTGCTATTCTGTGTCGCGCCGTTTACGATGTGCGATGAATCGCAAACAGTTCACGATTATAAAGCGTGTATGATAAGGGGGCTATCACACACATTTAGTTCCACCATGACCGTCTGTGATATGATATAAGAGTGCATACGGTTGTCATTATAAAACCGTATGCGATGGTTGAATCTATCCCACACGCGGCGTTTTTCATAAACGTTTGTGATTTACAAAACGTCCCAAACGTGTGATCCATACTTCCCAAACGTGTCATCTAGACTAACTGTGTCGGATGAAGGCCTATCGCACGCGTCCTTCTTTGATCAACGTTTACCATGGGCACGATATCATACACAGTTCGAAATATGAAATCGTGTGTGATAAGGAGACTAGAAAAAACGCTGGTGTCATTAATCGCACACGTTCTTTCTCGCTTGACCGTGTGCAAAGACAAGACTCATCGCACACGCCGCGAATGGAGAAACGTGTGTGATGTTGAAGTTGATCGTAGACGTTTTGCTTTATCAAACTGTGTGCATTGTAATGGCCTATAGAGCATGATTTGCCCCTAATTAAATACCTTTGTTCATAATCCACATAATTTACATTTGAAAGTAGGAATTCATGTATTTCATATCGAATCATGTTTAAATGTAGGTTTAAGAACGAATGCATAATTCGATTCACATGTACATATACTCAAGAACTATATAAGCATCAATTCTCAAAAAAAAGGAACACTACAAAAGGGAAAATAAAGAATGATGGAACCAAGGTTGTATTAAAGACGGTAAAGAGAGAGCCGAAAGACATTCTGGTTGCTGGAGTAGGTGAAGCGGAATGCCCATATTGTGCCCTCCTCCATGCCTAACGCACGAACGACTCTAGGCCAGCCCCTAGTGATGGCCGCCCGCCCATCCTTCACTGTCTTCATTATGACTTCTCGATGCTCATTGTAGTCTGGATGATATATTTTAATGTAAACTGCTTTGGGAACCACTACAAAAGAAAAAGATTCAGACATTGTTGTGTGACAACTCATTATGGGTAGTACTAATAGAAGCCTACAGAGTTCGTAGTTACCATCCTACAACTCACTAGTGTGTTGGATAGAGTGTAAACAAATAGTCTAATTGGCATTGTTCGTCTCTTTTCCCTAACAATCATTTTCAGTTTCCTAACTTGATGTTGGTTCATGAATATTTCATTGCGCCACACGCAAAAAGGGTCCAGGAATGGATCTTTACCTAAGAAATATGTACCTACAAGCAAGAAGCCGATATTAGAAGCTAAAATGCAGTTGCAGAATGGTGTAATATATTACTCCATTAGTTCCACAATGTGTTGCCTATAAATATTTTGAGAAGTCAACATTTACTTACTTTGACCAAGTTTGTAGAGAAAAACATTTACATCTAGAATTGCAATTCCATTTCATTAGATACATCACAAAATTTCATATTGTATACATTTTAGATGGTATATGTAGATACATTACAAAAATCTATATGCACTACATGATGGAACGGATGGAGTATAAGCTGAGGGATGAAAAGAACCTCGGTGGAAAACATTGGCCACTCCCATTGTTGTCCTGTGCAAGTACATGTAAAGTCATGATAAGTACAACAGGCTTAACATCAACCAAGTATACGAGGTATCTGCTTGAAATAAACAAGGCATATATGCTCACTATAACAACCAAATATAGCCATTTGATACTGGACAAATGCTCAATGGAACCAACCTAACAACCAGATAACGAAAAGCAAGGCGTCTGCTTGAAAACTAGACAAATGCTCACTGCAATCAACCTAACAAACAGATACAGAAAAGCAAGGCATCTGCTTGAAAACTAGACAAATGCTCACTCCAACCAACCTGGCAACCAAATTCAAAGAAACAAGGCATAAATGTTTAAAGCGGGAGTTAAGGGCACAGGTTAACAACACCGGGCTGATTAGGCTGCGACTCTCTGGAGTACGGGATGGGGATCTGGGGGAAAGGGACACCGCCGGCCTCATCTAAAAACTCAGGGCGGCGATGGTGTATGTGGATCGGTGGGGACCCTGAACTTGTTTAGCTATGAGGCACGGGCAGACCGGCTGAGGTTGGTGGTGGAAGGCGGCGACGGGGGCGAGCTAGGGTTCAAGCAGGGGAGGAAGGGGGAGGGAGGGTGTTTAGGGATGTGCCGCTGCTGCTGAAAATTTAGTAGTAAATGGTGTGGGTGGAGATGGTGGTGGACGACGGATGGCGACGGTTGAAATGCCTCGGCAACTGAAAATTTACTATAGGGTCGGTGCAGTGGACGAGGAAGGGTGGCATGCAGTTGAAATACCACTTCCACTTAAATTTTGGTAAAGGATCTGGGCGGGAGCAACCAAGATCCCACATGGTCCTACCATAATAAAGTTTGTACGCAGTAAAGAAATGCCGTGCCGCGAAACCACGAATTTTTGCATCGCTCAAGGCGGGTAGCTCTTTCTGAGATTTCTCAAGGCGGGCTCATCTCACACGGTTCACCCTCAATTTCAGTCGCAGACGTGAAATTCATCCTAAATTTCCACATGCCCACAAACAGATGACACAAACATTTGGCAAATTTTCACAACAAAATGCCTTATTTTGCAGCGGATTAGTTGACATTATTTCATACGCTCAGTAATTTACAAACAGTTCGTCAATTTACATGAAGATGAACTGCACAAAATATTCACTACGTCATGGATGCATACAAACGCCACACCTCCACCGTCGTCATGACCTTCCTCGGCTCAGAA